>CM056995.1:348952117-351525867 GCA_029891345.1 Dryococelus australis
CAGCCTAACTGCTCAGTCACCGCGGTCCAGCCCGTTTAGAAAAATGACAGGAGACCAATTGTTAAGCGTGAGAAAGTCGATGAACCAGAGGGGATCGAAGTGTACAGCGATAGCAGGGAGGACTCTTCTAGAACTCCCTCTGGTCGTGGGGCCTCGGTGGCTGAGCGGTTAGACTGCTCACCTCCCACCAAGGCGAACCGGGTTCGATCCCCGGCCGGGTCCCTCCCAGATTTTCGCAAGTGGGAATCGTGCCGGACGATGGCGCTGGTCAGCGGGTTCTCCCGGGGATCTCCCGTCCCCCCTTTTTTTCATTCCGGCGTCGCTTCATTCTCACCTCGCTTCACCCTTATCCGCTCTCAAGACCTCGATGTTAAGAGCCGCCCAAATCTCTTCACTCGCTCACTACCTCTGTTCGTGCTGCCTCCCCTTCAACTTCTGAAACGTAGCAAGACTAAATTTTGTATTTTTCTCCGTGAGCAGTATTTGTGCGCAAGCAAATACACCACAGAAGATTTTTACCTGCAGTAACTGAGTTCTGAGTTGTCTGGCTAAATATTATATATATATATACATACATAGTACTTATAGAACCAATTATTTTAAAACTAGTTGCCGAGATAATTTGACCACCCGATACTGTGGAATGTGTAAAACTAGTGTTTAATTTTTAGAAGTTAGTACTGTATAATTAATTCATTTTTGTAAAACATGTATATACATGTGAATGATATTTTGTGTTTCATAAAACATTGTGTTGTGAATATGTAATACTTTTACTTGTAACTATGCAAAGTAATTTTTGCCAATTAGTGTTTAAAAATTTGTTTTTTATATCTTACAAAAATTTTACCTACAAAAGATTCGACTGTGCAGGCGAATGGCTACTCGCTGTAAAAGCAGTGAATAATAGAAACTTTTCCAAGAGTCTACATACCGTTTTGGAAACCATCCTGAACTCGTGTCAATTCATAACTAATCGTTGGCTGTATTAATACCGCCTGTATAAAAAAAATATGACTTTCCTGTGTTGCGGATCTCACACGGAAAGATTGATTTAATAATACATCACGCAGTTAAAGCTGCGATAAACTGAGTAACTGATGAAAAAAATAAAAATCAAGTGCCGGTTAAGCTTTCAAGGGGGGAAAAAAAAATTCTAACTTATTCAGAGCCACAGTTGCACACAATTTACTAAATCTTAAAATTGTTTGTCCAATTGCCTATATAAGACGAACGTAAATATAATAACGAGTGAACATCTTTTAACAAAATGAAATAACAATATCTAGATTCAACACGAAATTATGAACCAGAAAATATGAAGTTGTTACTTCGCTTTATTTGCACTTTCGAAAATAAAATCGATAAATTGTCCACATTTCCCACAAAGCAGATCAAAGATGGGTTGTCTACGAAACTATATGTACTAAAACACTACAGTGTTAAATTATTTTGTTATTCATCACATGCTATTTCTCTTTTCGAACCAGGCAAATAAAATGCACAACATGCTTTTGTACTTATTTATATATTCTTATTTTTAGTAATGTTGTCATATTTATAAGACATTAATAGCCTTATATTCGGGACCCTGTAAATAAAGTTACTTGGATGTCATATAAAAAAGAGCAAACTGCATTGCGGACATTATTTATTGTCAAAGTGTCAGCATGGTACTAACCATCCTCCTCCACAGGATACAGGGACGCAAATAAAATCTTCAATAAAAGAGCTGCAAAGAAAGAGTGATTGGTTTAAGTACGTGGTGGTCATAAACGTGTCACAAATGCGGAGAAGCAGCGGCCTAAATCATGCATGGCACCTTTCGTCTCTATGGTTTCCTTCTGTGGCATGAGAATGCGAAGCACTCAACTTGGTGGGGAGGCAGCACTTGTCATATCTTAAATTGTTACTGTGTGCACGCTAAAGAAAAAAGATTTCATCGTACTTGGTTAAATGCAATTTTTATAACGCGAGTAAGTAGTGGCGAATTTAATGGGGAAATGACTAAAGACTTTACAAAAAAATTGGACAAAATTGTTAAATTTATAAAAATAATTTAAATCTTATATCTAAGTAATTGTTAAACTTTGCTTTATTTCTTTTACCACAATGATAGAGACTCAATGTACATGTTTTATTGGACAAAAACAGAGACATAATTTACGTCAGTAAAGTTGTTAACCTCTTCGTCCAGAGACATTCAAGAAGACTGCAGTATCTACATAGCTGAATTATAAGTCTATAACACTGAGATCTAACCTAACAAAGTATCTGCAAACTGCAAACTCCACAACACATGTTGCTGTCATCAAATTATTTCATGTAAATTATACCGGTTACTATCCATATGTCGAACTAACCTCCATGACGTGATAGCGTATTTGGCATTTAAGTGATGGAGTACTAAACCGCATGCCACAATTAACAGAAAAGTTTACCTTGTGTGAATACTCTAAGCCTCGCCGTTTTCCAGTTATTCGTGTTTTAATTTCAAAATAACACTTACCTGGCAGGTCGGCAACACGCACAGCACTCAACGCACAGCACTCAATAACACACTGTTGCGGCTATTAAAAGGGAGGGGAAGATTCCAGAAGGAGGTACATAACAGTAGCACTGAGATAAACTTGTGTTTCAGGCCCAACTTGAGAAATGTGTACCGCCCTTAGGGTTCACTCTAAACCACAGGTCTTAATATGTTCTCAACATTCTCTCTCGTGGTTAACCTGCAGTAGAAGTTTGGCAGTCGAATTACGATACATTCTGTGTACCCAAATACAGGAACTCTAGTTCGGTTGGTCGTTGTATTTCCCCTTGTTACTGCACTGTTGATACACAATACACAGAACACACGTCCTGTAATACACAGCGCTCGTTATTGGCCACTGGTTAGTTGTCATTCAGTATAGTGCCAAGATAAATGCCATTTTACACGATCAAATATTTATTGAATTAAATTACTTGAATTCTATTTAATGAACGAAAATTACTTTATTTCCCATTCAATGGATTTCAATCAGTAAGCCTTCAAGTCACAAAGTTAAAATTAATCACATGCATTTTTATGAACCCAGTTAAAAAAATACCAAAAGCAAATTTCTGGAAGTAGTTACGACTCATGCACGACACGAAAATTATGCAACAAATTTTCTTCATTTTACTGTACATTGCGAATACTGCCACAAAAACTTTGATAAGCGATTGAAGTTTCTGATTCCAGGTAATATAGAACATGTTCTGAAAGAAATCCCTGAAGGAAAACGAGACATTCAAGAAATTGAAAGAGAAAATGGCTGCGATTATGACAGGTCTATGACGTCACATAGCATTTATTTAACCAAACGAAATAGAAATTTAAGATAATTTGAAGAAAAATTTGATCGTGTGAAAGGCCTTTAACCAATTTACAATCAAATATTCTTACATATATCTCAAAATACACTTTGAGTTCTCGTACAAAAAAAAAAGTATGTTCATATGATGCAGAGTTCTTGTAAGATCCTGATTAAATGAAACAGCGAAAAAATGGGACAATATTCGTATAATTTTTTTAAATTATATTTCATGCTGTCGTTGTTCTAGTCACACCCAGATATAGAAGTTATCATTATTTTTGCAGGAAAAATGGTGTCGTTCCGAAAAAAATATCACTAGACATACTTCCCACGCCTCGATTGTTTCTGGATCTACCATAAGAGTTAAGCGAGGGTGTCGCTAACATTAAGGTCTAGATATGTGGACTCGGGAATGTATTGTTTTAAATTGCTTCGTAACACCGTGGAGAATTAAATTTGTCCAAACTCATTTTTAGTGGTTAGGAGCTGCCTTTATGATATACGGAAAGTTAAGAACATAATCACCGAGCTCTTGTCCAGCTTCAGCGGCTGTCTTCCGATATCGACGAGGCCACTTTCACCTTACATGGCGGTTGCTCCGTCCGAGTCCTTCTCAAGGGAACCGAGCTCCCACACTGAGAGAAAATCGTTAGTTGCCCTAACAAAATATATATTTTTTGAGCAGACAAAATTTGAAAAGCCACAAAATTACTTTTGTTCGTCTAGCAAAATATATGACTGATTAACAAAATCTCTGTGTTGGACCAAAAAAAAATTTGACTATCAACTAAATATTTTGTTTAATCAGCTGTATATATTTGTTTGTCGACTCATTTGACTCCCTTCGCTCGAAAATACAGCTCGAGATTTTGTATTTTTTTGTGACAATTGCGATAGTAACAGAGTTTGTTAGTACATCTATTGATACTTAACAATCGTATAAACACATCAATAAAACAATGCAACAAGAAATTGACAAGTAAAGTTGTAAAACTTGAAATATTTGTTTGCACACGTTGCCCAATATCTGCAGTATATCTATTAGAAGCTTTCCGGAGTCATCAGTTGTCACATTAGCTGAGATTATTAAGGCGTGGTTCTGGAACGCAGGTGATCCAGGTTCGGAACTTGTAACTTTTTTTATGTCGGCCCAAACTGTTTAATGTACATGTAGCCAAAGTAATCTTTAGTTGCACCAACCAAATCTTACAGTTTGAGCAACCAAATGAGAACAACAAACTAATTTGGTTTCAGCAACAAGATATTTAATTGCCCCTATAGAAACAAATAATTTGGCTGCACCAAACAAATCTTGTTTGATTCAACAAAACTTTTTCTCAGTGTATTGCACCGCGTCCTAAAGGTCTTTCACACAATATTCTATAGTCTATTCGCGGTTTCTATACACATTTCTTGAATCAAAGCTTTGAAAAACCACCCTATGTATGACGTGTTTGGTCGTTTCCAAAATATGTCAAGCATTACATGCGTTTTATACTTCTGTTGACATGAAAATTACTTATTTTTGGTTAAACTTAACTTTTAATTACGTTCTATCTATAAATTATAATATTTCAATTATAATTAATGTGAATAAAAACTGACAGAAAATAGGTGTATTGGTATAGGCTAGTAATAGATATTATGCAATATATTATTACACTGAGTTCGAATGAATACTTTGCATTGTCACTTTGGAGTAATTCTTTAGACTTGATTAAGACTAGTCTTCACCACGCACTGGCGTATAGGAAATTAAATGATAAATTCGGACAAAAATCTCTCAGTCATTTCCTGTGACAGTATTTTCAACTAAAGATTTTCTGTTAGAGATTGAACGCATCTAGATTTGTAAACCTTCCAAATTTTAATTTTTTAATTTCTAAATGCCCTTTTTTATTATTTATAAAATTGTGACATTATATATATATATATATATATATATATATATATATATATATTTTATATATATATATATATATATATATATATATATATATATATATGAATGTTTCTTTGTTTGCCCGCATGCGTTCCTATACCGTTCATCCGATTGCAATGAAACTTTGGTAAGTTGTTTTGCGTACGCCCCGCAAATATTTCTGAGTTGGTTCAACCATTTTACAATAGGTGGCACGTGAGTCGTTTCAACAAATGAGTTTATTCTTGCTATTGTCTTACAAAAGACAGATGATGAATGAAGATGACGTACCTAATCAAAATATGACAGTTTGTTCCGTTTCAAATCTACAATCTACGGGAACAGATCAGGGATTTAATTATTGATTGACATTTAATCTAAACAAAATTTGTTTAATATTAATTTTATAAGCAAGACTAATTACTAATTTGTAGCTTCACGTTACATTTAACTGTACTATCGTTTGAATATAGTTGATTTTGAGCAGACTAAAGATGTTTTATTTGTCCATCATTTCATACTTTACCTAATCTCCTAATCGCATTATATATAATTCCTAGGTACATTGCCTTGACGAACGCGGTATATATAGAATAATGAATGTATTTATTATATTACTATATTTCATATAGTTTAGCGGCAGTTCGTGTGTGACATAATAAGTGGTGTTGATTGTGACTTTGTAATTGCCATCACAGAGCATTAGCTTCGCTGTCAAATCAAATATGCCACCCAAAAGAAAAGCGATTGGCCGATCTACACCTCAAGCAAAAAGGGGAAAAGGCATCTCGAGCTTCAGAAACAGACGAGCAACGGGAAGTGATGCACTGTTGCCACGCCACGCATCCCAATGATTCCGACATATATGCCATTCGAGTTCAAACGTTTGCAGTTTCCGGTGCGACTCGCATTTGCAATGGCCGTCAACAAGGTACAGGGTCAATCACTACAAGTGTGTGGACCAAATTTGGGGAAATCCATGCATCTCACATGGACAGCTGTATGTGGCCTGCTCACGCGTCGGAAAACCTTCTGACTTATTCGTGTACGCACCAGACGGAAAAACAAAAAAATATTGTATATCCAAAAGCACTTCAATAAACAGATTTAAACCACAAACACTTTCTTTATTTGCGTGGCATTGCAACGCATGCCGGGTACTCGCTACAAAAAAAAAAAACTAAAAACTGAATTTAAAATTAAAAAAATTAAAATTTTTAACTGTTCAAAAATCTAGATGCGTTCATTCTCCAACAAAAAAATATTTGGTGGAAAACACTACCACAAAAAATGACAGGGATCTTTGTCCGAATTTAGCATTTAATTTCCTATACGCCAGTGCGTGGTGAAGCCTGGCCTTAAACTTTGTTTACGTGAAGCGGAGATATCGCCTGGAAGTAGAATATCAGCAGGACCTCAGAAAAGTTGGAAATAACCGCGAATGGACTGTATGAGGAAATTTTCAACAGTGTGCTGGAGCAAAAGCCATCAGGGTGTGTGTGAAAAAAACTCGAGTTTATCACATATGTAACGAGAGTGTAAGTATTTTAAGTCTTTCCTAATGGTAAATGAACTCGTGAAATCGTTTTTGGTTCTAGCCGCCTCCAATAGTCGATTATGCCACGCTGTTTTGGACCGATTTCGCCCTCTTTCCCCTTTATGTCACGCTTCGCCACGCTGCGCGAACTGCTCTCTTCCACAGCGTTCGTCCAGATGACGTCACGTTTCCGTTATGAACCCCAGTCGATCCTATTATATATACTTTTTTTTTTTTGCCGAAATCATTGATCCGGTGCGAGGGTTGGAAACCGCGATTATTGACAATGTTTCTCCTACAGACTGTTCAACGTTTAACTAAGCACTTTTTAAAAGCGTGCAAATTTTGGTGTTGCAACGAACGGTATCTTTGTTTGTGAGTGCACAAATATCAGTACAGCGCACCGTAATGTGTCGGGGTCAATAAAAACGTTGTTTGTGTTTGGTGACGTTGGCGTTGTTTATGAGACAGCGGGATATATTTTCTACAACGAATGATGTCTGCCAACACGTGAGGTACTTATGGGCTGTTCACGTTAAAGTGAGCACTTTTTAAGCCCCTCCCAACAGGCATTAACCACTAATAAATATGTTTTATTGCGGCCGTAGATATTAACTTTTGAGGGTGGTGATTGTATACGCCGTATTTATTAGTCACGTGACAATGCTGATATTAAAAAATTGCTTAAATATAAAAACTGGCTTTAAAATAATTTGGGAGGGCCTTGAAAAAGTGCTCACTTTACCGTGAACGATCTATACTTACCTTTAGTGGATGTTGTTTTCTGCTGTGTATGGTGGACATCGTTAAATACACTTCATGTGAAACATCCCGTTGCAAGGGGGCCGCGGTGGTGTAGCGGTCAGACTACTAGCCTCCCACTTAAGTGAACCTGGTTCGATTCCCGGCGAGGTCGCCCCTTGGTTCCTCGCGCGTGGGAATCGTGCGGACGATGCCGCTGGTCGGCGGGTTTTCTCGGGGATCTCCGGTTTCCCCTCACCCTCGCATTCCCTCATCGGCCCTCAAGACTTCGCAGCTAAGATCCGCCCACAATCTCTTCACGCCACTGCAGTTTATAGACTGAAAATGTTGAAGCCACTGTCTATTACACACACACACACACACACACAACACTGGCTCAATCAGAGAACCTACAATAGCATCTAAATTAATATGTAGAATTATTGAGTTATTTTTGTTCTGATGTAATTTTTCCAACCTTTATTCATACGGAACTTTATTATAGATCGTACATTAAAGAAATAAATATAATTGTTGTCCGTTATAGCCTTTTAAGTTGCTCGCACTAAACGTGTTACTAAATTTATAATAGTGGCTACATATAATTTTAATATAAGTAATGAACGAAACTATTTACCAAAATATTGCATTATTCATTACAGTCTATGTATGCCACTCGCACTAACATTCTAAGTCGGAATAATTTGGTTTCTTTACATCAGCTGCCATTATAACTATTTCCTTTGAAGAAAGTCATTTATAACTGGAAATTACGAAAAACGTTAAGGAGTTATGCCGTAACTCAAAATTTTATGGAAACAGTAAACAAAATAGCATTATAATGCTTTCTTCAGATGCGACTATTTAGCTAGTAAGGCCAGCATAGATTCACTTAATAGGCAACTAATATCTGTAAAAATATTCCTCCAGAAAAAAAAATTCTCTACCTATCTAAATCCAATAGAGAAGTTTCTAATTGTAATTTATTACACGGTAGTTTTTTCCCTGTGACATAACATTTTAGATAATTTATCTATTTTATGTCTTATGATGATTTTTCGTCTATTATTATATAATTTTGCAGAGCACTGACTTTATTTGTGTTTTCTGTGCTTGTAAATAAGTTTAAATTTCTTGTTATATTTGTGTGTGTGCATGTCAAGTTTGACGTTTGGTTGTTTAAAAACACTTACCGTTAATCTATACTACTAAATAAATTAGAAGTGTATGTCTGTGATTTTCGAATTTCTCACTTTTAATTATTTTTTTCATATAGTATAATTGATAACTAAGCCACATCAACTGTTTTTTTTGTGTCTGTCTGTCCGAACGGATATAACTCAAAAACCGCTTAACGTACTGATATCAACTTTACACACTATATAGATAATAATCCCAGGACCAACTTAGTCTATGATTCATCGAGATATCTCAAACGGTTCCGGGAAAAAATATGGTCACGGATG
Organism: Dryococelus australis; assembly: GCA_029891345.1. Taxonomy (NCBI): domain Eukaryota; kingdom Metazoa; phylum Arthropoda; class Insecta; order Phasmatodea; family Phasmatidae; genus Dryococelus; species Dryococelus australis. The sequence continues at coordinate 348,961,121 of CM056995.1, forward strand.
TAAATAGGTACTAGATTAAGCTTTCTTAGGATTACTGCATTAAAAAAAACGCTTTGTTCAAAATTTTCCGTAACTCCTCCTTTCTTGTTTGTCTATGCGCTGTCCTTTTCTCCCAAAAAGTCGTCGTGGCCCAGTGGCTAGAGTTACTCAAAGTGGGGCCGCAGTAGCTCAATGGCTAGAGAACCCAATAGTGGGGCGCCCCAGTAGCTCAGGGGCTAGAGAACCCAATAATGGGGCCGCAGTAGCTCAGTAGCTAGAGAACCAATAGTGGGGCCGAAGCTGGTTAGGGGCTAGAGCACCTAATTGTGGGTTTCGCAGTAGCTCAGTGGGTAGAGAACCCAATAGTGGGACCGCATCTGGTTAGAGGCTGCAGCACCCAATAGTGGGGCCGCAGTAGCCGAGTGGCTAGAGCACACAATAATGGGGCCGCTGCTGGTCAGGGGCTAAAGCACCCAATAATGGGGCCGCAGTAGCTCAGTGGCTAGAGAACCCAATAGTGTGTCCTCAGATGGTCAGGGGCTAGAGCACCCAATAGTGGGGCCGCAGTATCTCAGTGGCTAGAGCACCCAAAAAGGGGGCCGCAGTAACTGAGTGGTTAGAGAACTGAATAAAAAGGGGCTAGATCAATTCAAACTCGTAAATATATCATGCTAAAATAAAATATATGCGAAGCTATGGCAGGGTGTAATTTAATAACTCCATTAAATCTGAAAGAAGAAATTAGTATTTTAAACATAAAACCTCAATGAAACTATGGTGGGCTTAATTTTAATAAATTTACAAAAATATCATGCGAACGAAATCGTATGGGTCAGCTAGTGACAAATAGAGAATATTGTTCTTGTTGGAATTGCGTTCCCCATTATCCAGGGCATGAATAGGGACAATGGAAAATCGGAAACATATTTTGAGCAAACGTATTGTGAATGACATCATTATGACTATCTCATCCTTTTATGATCGGATGATCAAGTTTTTATTCGGATATTTTCTCTGGGAAACCAATCGTAAACGTTCTGTTTCGGAGTATCATAATCCTCATTGCTCTGACGAAATGAGATAGTAGCTGATATAGTCTGTTCATAGCTGATGGAACACTTTTAAAGCCATCCTTTGAAAAATGTTACTGACCCTACCTGCACGTATTTTACAGGCGCACAGTCCGGCATGTGCCCATTAATGTCTAAACGTTTAATAACATTTGCTAACGTAAACACATACGAATACAGAAATTATTTAATCTGCTTACCGTATATTTAATGCATATACCGTAAACGAAAAAATTAGAAAATTCGTGAAATTTTTTCCTTTACTAATAATCCCACTGGTTTACTCAACCGACGCACGAATAAAGTGATCGGGGCCATAGAGAAATGTTATCATCACGTGTGGCGGAATAACACGAAAAGTTGATGCAAGTAGATCTTAAGCAGGGCTTTCAAAATTGCTCAGTTTTACATTCATGGCAGCCGGTAACGAAGGAAAACTGTCGGGCATGTGTAAGTAGGCTTAATACTCCACAGTTTGCCGTTGAAAACCTTAGGTTTGAAGTACTGCGAGCAGTCTTGGCCCCTCCAGGTTAACTCCACGGCGACTGTGGCTGCAGTGTAACAGGAGAGAAATGGAAATGCGGTGTTTGCTAACAAGCTTGATCCCTGCTCCGCCCTTCCTCCGCTCCCAAATCGTTAAGCTAACATTAGAATATCGCCGCTCTTCCCTCCCTCTTATCTTATCTAGTACAAATACCACGGCATACATATTTAAAGAAGGCGTGGACGCATATTTCTGACGAAACATAAAATGATTCCATCGCGTGTTTGCTGTCGGAAAACAGGTCCCCTCGTATCGCTGCTACGTGGGACTACGCCACAAGAATTAGAACACGTAGCGAAGTGAATTGAAAAACGTTACGAAATACAAAACACTTTACGCTTTCCTCATTTTCATAATTGAGCCTTATGTATAATTAGTCACGTCAGTGACGTAAATACCTTTTACTATATAGGAAGGTCCTGAACTACAGGTACAAACGCAGTGAAGTGATTCCCTATGAAAAAACGGCAAATAAAACATTACACGAACAATTTCGTGCAGTAAGTAACTCGTACGGTATGTAGCCACCGTTGAAAATCGATATTTCAAATGGTTCTACCGGAAAATCAGGAAACCTTCACTGAGGTGAAAGAGCTAGTCTGTGAATAATGCTTTCTTTAACCAAAACCTGAAGCATGCGAACAGTTATGGAGTACAATCGTCCCCATGCGTTGAGACATTGTGGTCGTATGTTATCATCCCACCCACGTGTGTGTAACCCTCGGGTGTTTTGTAAAGACGTCATGATCATACGTCACTGCACGTTATTTGTGCATTAACGTACTCTACGTGTGATTGTGACCAAGAGTTACACACGCTTTGGTAGGACACTAATATACCACCCTCGGCGTCTCAATGTAGGGGATGATAGTCCTCCACAAGTGTTCGCAGGTTTCGGGTCTTGGTTAAAGAAAGCACTATGCACAGAATTGCTCTTCCATTTTATGTAGGTTCTATTATTTTCAGTTGACACCGTTTGATAAATCGATTTGCAAAGGTGGCTACATCCCTTACTAGTTACTGCACGGCTTAGTTCGTATCATGTTTTCGATCCCATTTTGCAGAGCGTTTGTATCTGTAGTTCACTACTGTCATGTATTATAATGTTCAACACTAGTCATATTACTTGATATGGTCTAGCAGTATAAGCATTTTCGTATCCATAAAGCTGACACACTTATTAAAGAAGAATAGAATTTATTCACGTATACGGTAAACAATGCGGAAACATCGATAAAAAATGTTTCCAAAACTCGGATCTGTTGGAATATTAGTTGAGTCAACACTGTTAGATAGACTTTCCACCTGCCCTGTAGATGTCGTATCGGTTATTTACATCGTAGTCGTGTGTGCAATGTCGTCATTGTTGTATATAATCTATGTAATTCCGTTTGTTACTAAAATGACATAGGTTCGTTCAATTCAGCAATTTGCAAGTCCCATAGAATTCTCTTTCCTACAGGTTATGGGTTGTGCGAAATATTCTTGAAGGGATATTCGCGATCTAAAGTGTGTAAATACGTAACTCCATCCGCTATGTCCAGTCAACCAGCCGCGCTTTCCATTGAGGGTCTCAAAGGGAGAGAATATTGCGATACATGAGAGTTTGCTGTTCAGGCATACCTTTGGGATTGTGTTACAGGTACGAAACTGATGCAAAAAGCAACACAAAATGCCGATCCAAGTTGATTTTATTGGTCGATCCGTTGAATTATGCGCACATTCAAAACACGACAACTGCCAAGGCAACTTGGGAAAATTTGCAAAAGGCATTTCAGGATGACGGTTTGACGAGAAAAATCGGTTTTCTCCCCTATTCTAATAACTACAAAATTTGAAGAATGTAATACTGTGGAAGAATATGTGAACTGGATCGTGAATACGGTGCACAAATTATAGACGGTTGGTCAACAAGTTAGTGATGAATGGAATGGTGCTATACTCCTCGCTGATTTACCTAGTAAATACGAGCCGATGAACATGGGTATTGAAAGTTCGGGGATCCGGGTGACTGGAGATTATGTAAAGGCGAAATTGTTACAGGATATTACATCGGTGAAACCCGAATCGCCATATTACGAGGGCGGTTCGGCGTTGTACAGTTCCAGTTCCAAAAGAATGTCCCATAGGAACAGTAACAGTTCCAGTAACGACCGTATGTCTGGAAAAACACGCCAAAAAGGATATCGCTGCTATGAATGAAACAGGTATGGTCACATTTTGCGGAACTGTGACCAAGTAACGAGTATAAAGAACATAAACAAACCCAGTAACAGTACGAAATCAATGGTTTCAGCTGCTTTTTCAATGCGATTGCCTTCTCAAGTGAATGTTGACTGGTATCTTGACTCGTGTGCTTCAGTTCATATATGTAGTGACTCAAGACGTCTGAAAAATTCTAGAAAAGCTCCTACATTAACAATTACTGCTGCCAATAATAACAAAATGGTATCAGATACCGCTAGCAATATGTTTCTTCCTGTGAGTATTTGTGGTAACACCTCTGACATTCAGGTGAGTGATATTTACCATGTACCTGATAGTCAAGTAAATATCTTGTCAGTTGGATGAATTGTTTTGAAAGGAAATACTGTTGTGTTTGACAGCACAGGAGGTCGAGTTTACAACTCAGCAAATCAACTGATTGTTACTGCAACTTTGGTGGACGGTATATTTAAGTTAGACGTTCTGTCCGCCGATAAAGTATACTCTATGCAATACACTGACATCAATCTATGGCACCGACACATGGCTCACCTAAAATTTTGATAGTTTGGAGAGGTTGTGTGGTATAGCCCATGATATTGACTTTTCATCTCACGAGAAACATTCCACTATTTGTGACACATGCACGCTAGACAAAAGCCACCATTTGCCTTTCCCAACAAGTGATTCGACTACCAGTCATGTGTTAGAGTTTGTGCATTCTGACCTGGTTGGTCCAATGGAAGTGGGGTCTTTTGCTGGATCGAGATATATTTTGACTTTTCTTCATGACTTCAGCCACAAATTGTTTGTTTACTTCTTAAAATCGAAGGACCAAGTCACCGAAAACTTTAAACTCTTTAAACGACACATTGAGACCCAGGTTGGCAGGAAAATTAAGATTTTGTGTACCGACAATGGTGGAGAATATTGTAATCATGATCTTCGTGAATTTTTTAAATCCTCAGACATTCTGCACCAAACAAGCTGCCCTTACACGCCGGCTCAGAATGGGAAATCGGAGAGGCTAAATCGGGTGCTTCTCGATCGAGAGAGATGTCTACTATTACAATCAGGGCTGCCCAATGTCTTTTGGGCCGAGGCCGTGTATTCTGCTATCTATCTTTTGAACAGATCGCCGTGTAAATCTGTAGAGGCCACCCCATAACAAGTGTGGCCAGGTAAACATCTATCTCTAAAACATCTTCGAACATTTCGATGTGAGGTATTTCCGTACGTTCCTGCTGAAAAAAGATCGAAAAGGAGCCCGCGGTCCACATCTTGCGTTTTTGTTGGGTACTGTTTGGAATCAAAAGGGTATAGACTTTATGATCCAGCAAAACAGGTTATGTTTGTATCAAGAGATGTCACCTTTGCTGAAGACCAGTGGGGCACAGATGACTGGAGATTTTTATGCAATCCCTGATGAGCCTGAAGCAATTGGCGAATCCATTGTCACTGATCCGGACAGTGATCAATATATTGATGATTCTGATGACGTTCCTGACAATTATGTTGGTGATCCTGATTTCTTGCCACCTCTGACTGATAATGTACTTCGTGAAGAATCTACTGCTCCTAGACCTCTCAGGGAGCGTAAACCTCCATCTGCCTTACAAGAGTTTGTCACCTATGCTGCTTTTATTGGTGATATGACGGATCCTGTTACTCTTTAAGAGGCTTTGAATCGTGCGGACAAGGACCTATGGGTCGCAACTATGGACCATGAATTAAAATCGCAACTGGATAACAAAACATGGGAATTGGTCAACCTTCCCACTACAAGGAAGCACTGGATTGCAAATGGGTGTTCAGAATGAAGAAGGATGCCTCTGGCAAAATTGTTCAACACAAATTAATTCTAGTTAAGGGATGCACCCAAAGGAGGGGTATGGTCTATGAAGAAACCTTTTCTCCAGTTGTGCGGTATAGCTCAATTCGATTTCTTTTGGCCCTGGCTGCAGAGTAAAACTTCGATATTAGCCAGATGGATGCAGTGTCAGCGTTCCTACAAGGAGACCTGGAAGAGTAAATTTACATGCGTCAGCCTCCAGAATATGACAACAAATCGAACCAACTATGTCGACTAAACAAACGTTTATATGGACTTAAGCAAGCCAGCAGAGTCTGGAACAACAAATTGGATTCATGTTTGAAAAGCATTGGACTTCATCAATCAAGATTTTATTCATGCATATATTACAAAGTGGATGGTAAAACGATGCTATTTGTGGCTGTGTGGGTTGATGACTTTTTGATCTTTACAAATGATGGAAAGCTGAAGCGATGTGTGAAATCGCAACTTTCGAAGATGTACAAGATGACTGATCTTGAAGAAGCAAAATTCGTCCTTCGATTTCAATTGACTTGTGACTGCAAAGAAAGACAAATTTGGCTCAATCAGGAAGCTTGCATCAAGCAAGTCCTCAAGCACTTTGATATGGATCAGTGAAAACCTGTTTCGACCCCTATGAGTGCCAATGAAAAATTTACGAAGTCTCAAGCGCCAAAATCAGAAGAGGAAGTGGCTAAAATGAGAAATATTACATACCAGGCAGCAATTGGCAGCCTGCTGTTTGCTGCACAGGTCTCCAGACCCGACATAGCCTATGCGATCAGTTGTTTGAGCAGATTTAATGGCACCCCGGCATGGAACACTGGGTTACTGACATACATGTTATCAGATACATAAAAGGGACTTCGCAGTGGAAGCTAGAGAGTGATGGAAATGAGATAAGAACCATCTCAGGATTTTGTGATGCTGATTGGGCCAGCGACCTTGATGAGTGAAGGTCCGTGACCAACTACATATTTTTGAAGTGTAAAGCTCCGATCTCTTGGTGCACTAAAAGACAACCAACTATTGCCCTCTCAACAACTGAGGCTGAGTACATATACATGTCTGCTGCAACTCAGGAAGCACTATGGTTGAGAGGACTATCTCAATAATTAATTCCAACGACTGGCGAGACTCCTACAATCATCTTTGTGGACAATCAAGGAGCTCGAAATCTTGCAATGAATGGGACTTATCAAGCTAAAACCAAACACATCGATGTTAGGCACCTCTTCCTCTGCGAATAAGTTCTCAGCAAGCAAATTGATTTCAAGTACGTGTCCACAAAAGATATGGTTGTCGATTCCTTGACGAAGGCGCTCGAACGAGACAAATTCATCAATTGTATTCATCATCAGGGACTCACCAAATAAGGAGGGTGTTGGAATATTAGATGAGTAACACTGTTAGATGGACTTTCCGCCTGTCCTGTAGATGTCGCATCGGTTCTCTTCATTGTAGTCTTGTGTGCAATGTCGTCATTGTTGTATCTGATCTATGTCATTATGTTTGTTGATAAAATGACATCAGTTCGTTCAATTCATTAATTACCTATGCAAGTCCCATAGCATTCCCTTTCCTACAGGATCACTAATCGAATTGCGATCCTCTTATCTTGCCCTGATTCTTACATCCGGTGCCTAAAATTTGCTTTTCCCGTTTATTATTTATTCTTTAAGCAGTCTCCGAAACACTGAGAAAAATTACCAAATTTTTTCTAAGTCCACGAGAACATTAATATTTTTTATGATTTCAGGATTTGAACTCAGGACCCTAAGCCATGCATCACCTTTGCAAACTGCTTAAGAATTTTGTATCAGTTGCACATGAATATTGAAAAATTAATGTACGAACATTGCTAAGAAGGCTTCAACAACTCTGCTAATTAATCGAATTGCGAATAACTTATCCTACCCTGATCTCTATATCCGATAGCTAAAACCCACTTTTATTATAAGTTCCTAAAACCATCTCTGAAAGGTTTTCTAATTCCGAAAGCGAGTTAATAATTTATTTTTTTATATTTTCGGGTCTCGAACTCAGGGCCCTACACCACACCTCGCCTTTGGAGATGGCCTAAATCCTTATATCAGGTGCGCATGACTACTAAACAGTGAGAAATTAATGTACGAACATCCCTAAAAAGGTTTCACCGAACACTGTGAAATACTGTATTACCGCATTTTCTTCTTAAGTCCGAACGGAAAATTAATATTTGTTTTATAATTTTGGGACTCGAACTCAGGTCCCTACACCATACCTCAACTTTTCAGATTGCATAAATCTTTATAAGAGGTGCGTATAAGCACGTAAACTGACAGCAAATCATGTACACAGTTCGTTAAAAATGATCCAAAACTCGAGCCGGTATTCGGACTGTGCACCCTATATCAAACTATATATTCCTTATTCTTCATCCAAAAATTGTCTAATAACATACTACAAGTCTCAAAAACCATGTATTTATACGGGATTTATTATAGCATTTTTTTACTAAAGGGTCATTAAGACGGTTCTTATATGTAAACTAGTACAAGGAAAATTAGGATTCTTGGAAAAGTCAGCGGAAAAAAAAAGGGGGAGGGGGAGGGAGCGTCGTAGCCGGCCGCCGCCATCCTAAATTTCCCTTTTTTTCTCTCTTTTTTTTCGCATACTAAACATTAATTCTGTCGACATGTACAAGTTTTGAAGACAGTTGGTAAATGTATATTTTTTTATATTAACGATTAAAGACAGACGACAAACCCAGGGATTGAATACGATTGATGATTCTTGGAAAGATTGTGAAATATTGATGGAAATATTGAAAGATTGTGGGCCGGACTGTGGAGAGGATTAATGTGAAGTTTAAACGATTGATGGAAAGATTGAAAGAATGAAAGATTGATTGAAATATTGAAAGATTGATGGAAATATGGAAAGATTGAAAGATTGTGGTGGTGATTGCGAAAGATTGATGGAAATATTAAGAAATATTGATGGGAAGATCGTCAAGAAGTGCCCGGAAGTGAAGACTGTTCATCACCCTCGTACATTCCAAGTCTCCAGGGCCTGGCAGTGCTAACATTTAAACTAAAGCCAAGTATGCCTATAAAAGTGTTGACAGCTGCTGATCCATACCGCAACTATAACATACTCGTGTATGTGGTCGCTATTAGTATGATGAGCTTGGTTTATTCATATATAAATACATTTAAAAAAAATCTTAGTAGTAGTTATTGTTTGAAAGTCGTTCGGGGCGTGTCATCTAACAAACTGTGTTCCCAGTGGAAGCACAGGCACACATACGAGCACGAGAACGCAGCATAACTTGTCCTCAGATGAACCAGCGAAATCCCCGGATCTCTAAGTATCATTATAGTACACGTATGGTACATAGACCCGGTGAGTGGACGGGTTAGGCTCGTAGCTGTTGCGTACTCGCCCATGTGGCTGAGGACGAGCTGGCGGCGAGCTTGAGGCTGTCCAGCTCGCACCGGGTACTGCGGAAGGAGAAGCAGGACGCGTGTGTGTTTTGGAAAGAGCGCTTATGAATGATTCAAGGCGGGGAATGGAGTGGTATCGACTTTCTGGAAGACCGTGCGAGCTAGATGGGCTCGGGGGGGGGGGGGGGTTGTAGAAGGAGGGGTGAAGGCTCGAACACAGGGATCTCCGAGTGAGGACTGGACCTGGCGAAGATGCCATGTCACAGAACATGTACCTGCACAGAAGCGAACAAGAAGTAGCGTTGCTTTTATCGTAGGCGTTTTTTTTGGTATTTCGCTGACTGCCCTGGAGATGAGATTTCCACTACATTCCATTCGCGGTTACTTCCAACTTTTCTGAAACCCTGCTAGAGTCATGCTTCCCTATTCCTCCAACTCGTGCAAACAAAGCTTAGCCGAGTCTAATAAATCACACCGAAGGGACAACGCACAGCACTTGTGCGCATTCAGTCAAATATGTCCTGCATCAGAACTAGTTCCTACTAGGCATTACCAGCACATCCAATTTCTCTCTGCTTTTATTCATATTACTATAAATAAAATCTTACAGTTTATAGATAAAATATAACTACAAGTTCAATTTTTTTCAAGTTATTTCTATGTAAACAAAATTATATTATGGCATATTTAAGAAACAACCAAACACGTCATACATGGGATGGTTTTTCCAAGGGTTGGTTCAAAAGTGTTAAGAAACCACTAACAGACTATATGTGCTGTTCACGGAGTAATGAGCACTTTCGAAAGCCCTGCTTAAACTATTCTTGTATTCATATTGCGTACTCTTCCACCACATTCGAAATTAGCACTGCCATGGGCTTGATCAATCTATCCATCCATCGGTCAAGTGGAACTGCGAAATTATTATAAAAATACATGTTTTACAAATTTCGCTAATTCTTTCACTTACAAACAATTAAAAAAAAGGAAACAAAAATATTTATGTATTCGCAGATGTTAATCTGGCACATAATACTAAGTTAAGACGGAATTATTTACCTCGGCCGTTTCCAGTTTTACTAGGCGCATGCCAGACATTGTGTCCGTTAAAATATACAAGAAGTCTCTAAACTATTATAACAAACCTCGAGAGGTGATTCCTGGGGTAAAAATAAGCAGAAATAATTCTAAAGTACACGATAAAGTAAACACTTTTGAAATCAGCGTTAAATAAATGTCACTGGCCCTGCTTGCAAATATTTTAACGGGTGTACTGAGTGACTTGCGGCTGGTAAAGTTGGCAACAATAGATGCAAAGTAGTTTCACATCTTTACATCGAATAAAAAGTGTAAGGTAACCATTTGTGATAATTTAAGTTATTTAATTGGCCTTCTGTTTTATTTAATACATCGATGTGTAAAATTGAGCAGATTTATAAAATATTTATTTTTCTAATAATTTCACAGTTTCACGTGACCGACGCATGAATAAAGTGATGAGGTCCATGGTAATGTTAATCTTACATAAGGCGGAAGAATACACAACGTTCATAGGTAGGGCTTTCAAAAATACTAATTTTACCGTGAACAGCCTATATGAACATATGTCCTACAACGCGTTGTTATAGGCTGTTCACGGTAGAATGAGCACTTTTGAAAGCCCTGCTTACGATCTACTTCTATGCACGTTGTGTAGTCTTGCGCTTTGTGTAAAATTAACATTGTCATCGGCCTGTTCACTTTATTCATGCTTTGGTCCAGTGAAATTGTGAAATTATTAGTAGAGAAGTAAGTATTTTTCAAATCTGCTAATTTTTAAACTTTAATGCATTAAAAAAACAAACAAAGCGAAATAAATAATTTAAGTTGTCATAAATTGTTACCTAACATTTTTTATTCGACGTAGTTAAATGAAACTACTTTCCCTTCATCGTGATCAACTTCACTGGGCGCGTGTCACTCATCGCTCCCGTTAAGATATATGCAGGTAGGAGCAGTGACTTTTTCATGAGGTCGATTTCAAAAGTGCTCACTTGATCGTGAATAGCCTTTACTGAGTTGCCACAGCGCACACGATGCTCGTAGTTACCTGGGTCATGTCGAAAATCTGCACACGCGTTACTGACAGCCTGTTCCATGTCGTTTGATATCGTCAACCGGCGTAGAATACACCACACATTTCGTGCGTCCCCGCGGATAATAGTCCAGTGGCTGCGCGCCTGGGTTGAGAATACATTTTACACTCGACCGGGCCAACATGAATTAAGCTACCCTGTCGCTGGACCTCCATGGACTTCAGAGGCGTACGAATGAAGACCATCCAACCACGAAATAGGACACGAACTAACGTGTGTTGGAGTATGCTCCATTCACGGTTACTTCGGCCTTTTCTGAAGCCCTGCTATAGTTCTACTTCCAGGATATTCCTCCGCCTCGTGCAAACTAGGCTTAACTAAGCCTGGAGAATTACACCAGAGGGACAACGCACCGCATACGTGCGCGCTAAGTTAAACAGTATTTTGTGTAAGGACTATTTCTCACTAGGCGCTACCAACATACTTATTTTCTCCCTTATTTTTATTCGGATTATTTATAAACGAAGCATTGTAATTTATAGATAAAATATGAATAACATTTCAATTTAACTGAAAAAAAAGTAACCTTTATGAACACAAGTATAAAACGCTTACTGATACAGGCAGTATTTAGGAAATCACTAAACACGTCATACATGGGGAGATTTTTTAAAGGTTTGATTAAAAAAGGCCGAAGAAACCGTGAATGGACTATACAACTAGTACTGTAATATTTTCGCTCGGGAACATAAGTACCGGAAAAGGGGGATGGGGCAAGGGAGGCATTTCTCCTTCACCCAATCTCATTAACGCGTGACAAAGACTTGAAATAGTAAAACGGTAGATGTTCATACTTCGCGTATATTTAGGTCTAATAAAGTTGAAAGTCACTAAATAATCTTCTACGGTATTTTTGTAACGGAAAAATATTTTTTTTTGAGTGAAATTTGTGTATACGAAGCCATATGTGAGTATAAACCCTAACATTATTATTTTTGATAATTGACGCTCTATACAGCACCAGGGGGTGCATATTCTCCATATGATCTTGCCTCCCCAACTAATCTTAACTAAGATAGATTACGATGCCCTGTTCAGCAAGCCTAGTAGCTACAGCATCACGCGAGACCGACCGCGGTGGCCAAGGCGTTTAGCCTGCTCGCCTCCCACCAACGCGAACCAGGTTCAATCTCCGGCCTGGTCACCGGATTTTCGAATGTGGGAATAGTGCCGCAAGATGCAGTTGGTCGGCGCGTTTCCTCGGGGATATCCCGTTTCCCCAGCCCTTTCACTCCGGCGCTGCTCCATACTCAGCTTCAATCACCCTCATCGGCTCTCAAGAACTCGCCGTTAGGAGCCGCCCAGATCTCTTCATTCATGGCATCGCGCTGCTCCCTTCCCTTGTTGTCAGTGTTCTCAGCACCTTAAAGCCTGTGAGTAATATGTATGAAGTACAATTCTTGCAGTAAAATTCTCATAAATGCATCAAAAAAGGCTAGTACTTAAAGCAGGATGTCAAAAATTCTCCTCCTCTAAAAGTCAACCATCTTATAAACTTCAATTGCAGTATTAATAGATTTAATCAACCAATCGTGCACTTGCTTGTCCTCGTCAATTGTTCAGCTCACAAAATTATATGCTCACTTCGACGAAGTAAGAACATTTACGAAGTACCCATTCGGTACGGTCGTTCTCGACTTCTTTCCGCCATGGCTACCCGGACCAATCCTCGGGAACATTTCCGCTCACTCGAAGACTTGTTTCTTCGGCGGTAATGGCTAGCGAAACTTTTATTTAAAACACACGTCACAATTTGTAGTGGCGGTCCATTAATCATTCCTGCACCTCAGCTGCAAACTTAGTGTTACTCTTGCCAGGCACTTTCTGTTGTGGCCTACTGCGTCGTTATTAACGCGCCTGCTCATTCGTTTGAAGCAAAATGCGGAGCGAAGCAAAACCAGAGCCTCCCCGGCCAGAGGAGTGCACGATAATACTAACCTGCGGTGTTATGTCCCAGTAATTGTGTGATGCCAAAGAACTTGCATGACTTCACACTAACTGTGCGATGTCAGGGGTGGGGGGGGGGGGTTGAATGATGTCAGAGTTCTCGTAGGATATCCATGCTCAGTTGGCTTGTGCCATTTGTGTTGTTCTGTTGTGTTGCGACGTCATACGAGGCGAGCGCGAGACCGAGAGCCACTCTGCTTCAGATCACGGTTATCTGCTTCAGAGCGTAGCCGTGTGACGCGTGCAAGAACTGTTATTCACTTAAACCTCAAGTGTCGACAGTGGGGAGCAATTACCATTCATGGTAATTCGTAAGTACAATACATTCTTGCGGTGTATTGTGGTTTGTAATTTAGACAGTTATTTCGTTTTCAGTTGCTGACAGAAAAAAGTACAAGAGTGATACAAGAGAGAGAGCGACTCCAACATAACAGTAACAGCGATTGTAAACAGTACCAGTGATTCAACCACTGTGTTGTACCATAGACCAAAGATGAGGTATAGGCTATTCGCGGTAAAGTGAGCTCTTTTGAATGCCCTCTCGTTTGGAATAATAGTCAATAAATGTATTTTATTTTAGCCTTAGACGTTAAATTCCGAGTGCGGTGGAATATACATACTGTGTTTATTACTTACGTAGCAATATTTATTTTAAAAAGGTGATTAAAGAATAAAAGATGACTTAAAGGAAAAAGTTACTAAGGCCTCAAAAGTGCTCACTTTACCGTTAACAGCTTATAGACCGCTTATTCGTCTCCTGTGGATGTACGGAACATTGACCTATCCCAAAGAAACACAAGTGTCAAAGTCACATGGTCAATAGTGATGAACGCGTTTGTTTGTATCTCGATTTTCAAAAGACAAGCACTTCTATATGACTAAAATACATTTATCAATTTGAGTTTAATCAAACTACATTAAAAATTGGTTAGAGGAAGTATGCAAACATCCGGAAGCGCTTGCTTGCTGAACAGTGTTCTAACCTCAAATCCAATCCACACCGTTTTTGCTAGCCGTATTGGTAGAAAATCAGTTCAATGTTGGGACACGGAGATTTGCTGTATGCAACCAGAGAGATCATCTTTAGTGTATGTGTTGTACTGGCGATGGGACGAGTCAATGTCGGGTGCATGCGCAGAGAATAACAAGATCTGTCTGCACCTCGTATGTCGGGTCATCATGCAGCTACTGCGGTTTCGCAGCACGAGTGAAGAAAATTTGGACGGCTCTTACCATCGAGGCCTTGAGAGCCGATTAAAGGGCGGGGGAAACGGGAGATCCCCGATAAAACCCGCTGACCAACGGCATCGTCCGGCACGATTCCCACATGCGAAAATCCGGAGTGACTTCGCCGGGGATTGAACCCAGATCACCATGGTGGGAGGCGAGCAGGCCAACCGCTCAGCCACCGTGGCCCTTTCGCAGCACGAGGTTGGTTTGGAGGGGGTTGGGGGGGGGGGGGAGAGCCCATTAGACTAAAGTTGAGGTGGACCGATTTTCGTCCCCAACATTGACTCGCCCATCACCCATACAAATTAGGGGCCGCGGTGGTTTAGTGGTCAGACTTCTCGCATCCCACCTAGGCGTTTTCGAACGTGGGGAAATTGTAACGGACGATGCCGCTGATAGGCGGGTTTTTCCCGGGGATCTCCTGGTTACTCCCGGCCTTGCGTTCTGGCTTTGCATCCTCATCGCCTCTCAGTTCCACGATGTTAGGAGCCGTCCAGATCTCTCCTCTCCACGCTAATACAACTGTCAAAGTTACGTGGTCAACAATGATGAACGTGTTTGTTTACGTCTGAAAATTCAACCCACCTTATCAATGGAATACTGTGACAAAATTCGTGTCCGAAATGGCAGATTTTGTTGACAAAATGATTACGTGACCCGATTTTGAGTACGAAAATAGTGACGTATTTGATAATTTGGTATTTCGTATTTTGTATCTAGCGGATGTTAGCAAAAATACAAAATGGCAACATCAGCGCCACGTTGGATTTGATATTCGAAACACATATGCGAATGCGTAATTTAAAGTTGGTTTTTTTTAAATAACTATTCACAAACTACACTAGGCATGTTTTAGAAGGCAAGTGAGTGGTGTGCTTTGTTTATAAGTTATATTTCGCAACAAATTTTTTTTAAAAGTTGTTATTGCATAATTTATTATTTTCTTAATTATTAACACATTCGTGGCGTTCCAATGAGGATTGTAGAAATATTACGTCCGATAAAAGCATTCAATTTAGATAAGAATATTTTTCATGTTTATATAAAAATACGTTGCCGCGAATGTTAGACAAGTGACTGTCGACAGTGTCCGAATTGGAACTTACGAAATGACAAATTAAAAAATAACGAATTTGTAATTTCGGAAACATTTTAACTTGAAAGTATTCTCGTTGCATCAAAACTAGGTTAGAGGAGGTGTACAAACATTTCAAAGGACTTGTTTACCTAAACAGTGTTATAATCTCAAGTTACATCCTCCACTTTGTTTCTGATAGTATTATTGAAAGAACAGCTGTGTGATGGTGGGACACGGGGTTTGGCCTCTGGTGCAGCTACAATGAGCTCTCTGCAATATTTTCCCTCCAAGGCACGTATTACACGATAAAAGTTCCCGCATAAGCTTGCGAGCGGAAGTTTACACGAGACCTGCTACCCGAGCCTGCATGCAAGCAGTCAGGGCCTGTTCACAGGATAGGGAACAACAGGTCGCTTATATTTTCAGTCCCTCTCCACGCATAACCTCATTAAAGTAAAATATTTTGATACCCATCAAAGCAATTTCAAATTGTTTCCTAGTTGTTACACTGCGGGAGCGAAATATTTTATACATTTTTAAAAAAATTATGCGTTCTCGCAGATTTCCCAAAACAAATTTTGCCTCTTAATTTTTATTACGTTGCCTGGCCTTATTGTTGTTGATGACGAAATCATAACGACAGTATTAAGTTTGAATTTCTGAAATGCGTTGCAATTCTTGGCAGAACATCGTGATCTTCTGATCCCACCCATAATTAATTTTATTCCACCGTTGAATGTGGTCTACAAGTGTTCAAATTTCCTCGTGTGATTGTAATAATACTTGTTCTACAGTTTTAAGAAGTTCAAGGTATATCCGCCAGGAGCGCTGTAGTTCGAAGTGATGCGGTAGTTGTGCCGGCTAAGTTGGCGTGAGTGGAGAGGGTCAAAAGAAATTAGCGACCGCACTATAACATTGCTGCTACCACTGTGGTATACACCGTATTCACTCCATGCAAGTAGTTATGGAAGTTTATAAGGAATAACGTATCCAACGATACTTGCTGCCGCATCAGTAAACACCGGTGAATTTCTTAATTTTTCACTTCTGCTACTGTGGTTCAGGGACAATATTCACTCACGACTTCAGAATTACGCGTCTATGAACACAGCCTAACATTTTTTGTCGATATAACTGGAACTTGCGTAGTAAGAAAACACGAATGTTTACCACAATTTCCAAACAATGTTGTTTTAGAATCAGTAAAATCCGACCTAGGTAAACATATTTAAGAGTTAGAATAGACGAGTGAGTGAGAGTTACATATACAGAGGAGTTTGTATTTATAATTATTATCTCTATATTTTTTTTATAATTGCACTTAAAGTTAAAGTTGACGTAGTTATATTTACTTATTCGGAAGGGGTACATAGCTTGAATTTTCCGGTTTGGAGAAGACGGAAAATGTTCATAGAAAGATCTAATGTCTATGAATATAACAAACGAGTTCAGTAAAAGGCGAAGAGGTGCTAGTGTAAGTGGAATCTTTCTTAGAACACCAAACCAATTTATCTTGCCAAAACAAATGTCAAAAGCGTAGTAACTGAGTCAAATCTTATTCGCTGTTGTAATTTTCTCACATGCTCTCATATAAAAACTCTTCCAATAAAACAAAAGTACACCAACGAACTAACATGACCAAAAGAATCGCACGACAATAAATACGAAAGAATGTAAATAAATTATATTCACATTCGATTTGCAAACTTCACTACAAGAGATGCGATTATATTACAGGTCGAAAGGTTGTCTTTCAGAAACACTCATAAAGTTAACTTGTAAATATTATACTTGTAACTTGTAATATTTAACTTGTAGACTTGTTATTTTATGAAGCAGGCCCCAGATGGCGAAATATTCCATAGAACCATCCATACAACGGGCGTGCAGGATCGCACGGAATCGCCGGAGGAAACTTCCATCGTGGCATACAGTCTTAAGGGAGACGCATCTTGTCTTCGCAGGAAGAGTCTGTCGCTTGTTTAGTGGCGCCGGAGGTTCGTCGATATTCGGGCGCGAACTCGCTCGCAGCGCTGCATCTCCAAGTCAATGGCGCAGTCCATAGACTATACATGAGGTAGGCTGATCTTCGCCAAGAGAAAATGCTGGGTAGAGTGCACGTGCCATCTGCGCTGTTCCTGCAGTTTCAGTGCCCCAACAGTGGGGACTACTAAATACCAATAGTTCACAGGAAACCACGAGGACTGAGTTCCGCACGGCCGTAGAAGACAGGTCTGGGCACTAGCTTGAAAAGTTGCCGCCCTTATTGACCCGTTTAGTTCATAAACCAAGCCTCAGAGCGCTGCTACCGAAGTAGTATTGTTTTACAGGAAGGGGAACTGCGATTTTCTCTTAAAATGGGAAAATGACGTTCATATCTCTATGGTTTTATCCCTTTACCAGCAATGCTAACAACACTAGTTTACTTGCAGCGCTCTGTGGCTACTGCATGAACTAAATCAGTCATAAGGGGGTCAAATCACTAACTTTGTTAGATAGGCGAGTGTCCAGAACTGTCTTCTACGGTCGTGTAATTCCCATAGACTAAAGATGAAGTAGGCTGCTTATTCTTCTTCTACGCATGTACCCAACATTGACATACCCCAATCCAACACAACTGTCTAAGTCACTTGTTCAACATGATGGAAGTGTTTGTTTATATCTCAATTTTTAAGTGGCAAGCACTATTGTATGAATAAAATACCTTTAACAATTTGAATCTAATCAAAATGCATTACAAATCAGTTATCTAACCTAAAATGCAAACCATGTTGTTTTCGCTAGACGTGTTGGCAGAAAAGCAGTTCAACTTTGGGACACGGAGATTGGTTGTGCGCAGCCAGCGAGATCGATCTACCTTATTTTTAGTCTGTGGTAATTCCGGATCAGAAGAATGTTTACGTGTATAAACCATAGACTAAAGACGGCATAAACGTATGATATTAGTACACACACCGAGGTAACAGCGTGGGATGTTCCTGTATCGCAAGCAACCAGATCGTAGCATGCGACTAGTCGAAAGTAGTTGCCAGTTTCCTAAGCCAAATGGGGCATATTTATTGTATCGCTGCAATATGCCGATGCCAACTGTGCATTGGTTGCCTGCTGTCACAGTGGAAGGCGACGATTGGGCCACCGTTCCTCCAGGAGTTGTCAAACACCGTGTGAACCAATGGTTGAAGCTATATAAACACATGACGTTTTGAATTCCAGCTTGTCCCTAAATGAATCCGCGAATTCTTCACGTGTCTATTGATTATGCACGCCGGGACATTCAGGGTGGATGTGAACTCTACCGCGAGCTCAGGCTCCATAGAAGAGCAAAATGACATCATTCGCCAGCGCCTGGCAACTAAAGCTCCTAACACAATAGAAAACATTAGCATTTGGTTTTACGTTTCGTTTCCTCTGATTAAACCACCAATACACAATACAATTGTAAAGTCAGAGTTCAGACAGTTGAACATCGGTTCTGCGAGCTTCGTAAAAATGTGTATCTCGTTATGTAAATAATTATGATATTATCCAGGAATACACTTTAGGTGCCTTTTTTTAAAATAGGCTTAAAAATTATATTAATCGTTCATTTCAATACAAAAAACTCATTTGTTTACTTTATTAAAATATGTCAATTCATATTTCCTGTTCACATTATATTTGTTTGCCATTTATTTAACTGAAGACGAACTGTGTTTAAAATACCGAGATTAAAATCGCCTTACGATAAAATAACGCACTTTCCACATAACCTCTGTTAGATTCTCGGCATAATGGCTACTTGATTTTGACATTAAATTTCAACTTTTCGAAATTGTAAAGTGAAGAGTGCTTGACTTTACCTTTGAAAGTGTCATTATGTCAAGCTCCATAAGAAACCACCGTAGAGCAGAAGTAACGTCAAATCGTAAAGTCAAATGTTAAAGTTTTCAATTGTGCAAGGGCCTTACCTCGCCGTCTGGCAGCCTAACCTATAGCGAATCTTCCGCAGCGTGCAATAGCCAATCAGACACAAGACCCGCTTCCAGAGCATCACGCAACCAGTCTGTGAAACTGCACTCCTGCGTGAAAAAAAAAAAACTGGTACGTTTTTTCGCTTCTGTGAATTCATCTAGTCTGTGCCACAGCAATACTGTGGAAGACAGCGAAAAGCCATTGCATTGTCATACTGATTATTACTCGGCCATACCATTATCACTCAATTGTGACGATGACCATAATCGCGTCTGTAAAAAAAAGCGTGCTTACACCGCAAAATCAATGGAATTGTTGGCGGTCGGTATTTATGAATAGTACGTAATCATTGAAGAAAATGGCAACCCTTTCTCTCCTTTATTATTTCCGTTGGGTACTGATGAAGTCACAAATAAATTTCTTCCTGAGTGACATTTTCTATGTGTTATACGTTGCGTTAAAATTTATTTTCAAAATTTTGAATTTATTGTATGTTTTTTTTCGTTGTGACATGAAATAATAGGCTGAAAATAGCATGGCAACGGTGAAAATAATACTTTAAAAGCAAATTAAAGTAACTATAAGAAATGTTAAATTTATGTAGGCTATATTTTTTATACAAATCTCAAAACTGAACAATATTAAGATATTACGCTACAGTTCAAAATAGTTTTCCACGCCATCATAATTCCATGAAAGTATTTCTTGTGGACATTTTATGCTGTTTGGTCGTATTTCAATTTTAACTTTCAAGACGAAATTTTTTTTTAAAGTCACAAGTGACATACTTGTGACTTCAAGAAATACTAAAGCTGAAATCAAACGTCTGTGTTAAAATTATTTTCTAAAATTTTACATATCACTATTTTAAGTTGAAGTCTCGTATTTGCTTGTGTCACGAAACCATAATATCACAAAAATATATATAAAAAAAAAATAAAGTTGCTATTAAACGACCTTAAGCGTATGTAGCACGTTACAGGATGTACTCAACCGTGTAAGGAAGCAGCATCCACTGCACCGAACGCAACAGATTCTCAGTGTTATTTTATGTTGCTCACAGCTGTCATCAGCTGTAGCTTAATACAACTTTTGATCATATATTACGACTGTAGAAGTAAACGGGAAGGATTATTGCTCTTTAATGACCCATAATGAATATCTTGGAAAGGAGTTTGAGAACTTGTTGAGCGTCTGAATGGCCAGTTCTTCTCGTGGCTGTTCAATTACAAAGCAATAACGCCGGTTTTTGTTCTGTTCCGGCGCAAGTAAGCAGTACGTTGACTTGTACAGTCAATGTATCTACAATCGTGTTCACAATAACAAAAATTACGTGCTTGTTACAAACAACTGTTTGCAAACTATTTGACAAAGATTTTCTTGTAACGGTATAAACTCTACATTATTTTAGAAAACATACAAAATTGTTTATGTAGCTCAATATTTATAACAAACATGAAGTCTATAAACACTTGCTTGTTAAAAATCAACATTACTCAGAGCTGCTCATAAAGGGATCCATGACGCAAACTTTCGGCCATACAAGTAATTTAGGTTTATTTTGTATATCTTCTACACCGTTCCACCAATTACTACAATTTTTTTTGCTCAAAGTATTTACTACAAGTATCATATACGCCAACAAATATATAGTTTTGTCGGCCCTGTTGTAAGCTAGTGCTACGTGAATAAAATTAAGTGCTTATGTAATATCTCGGGAAACAAATGACCGATTCCTAACAAAGCTGGTAAACACTATTACTGCGTCAATTAATGGAAACTGGGTGAGACATTTATTTTTAAAATTGCGACCATTTCGTTATTTTTGCTTAGTAGGATATATATATATATTTTCTAAACCATGTTAACAATTACAAATTAACTTTGTATGCTGGTAGTGTATATCACAACTATCAAATGTGCCTACAGAAAGTCTCTTTTGTCCACCATTTTGTAACATAGCATCTCATGGAAAAATGTATAGGTCTATATATCGTTATATCTCCGGGAATTGCCAATAGATTCCTACCAAATTTGGCAAAAAGTATTGGGTCATATACTTATTTTTAAAATGGTAGCTATGTAAACATGTTGACTTAGATTGCGATATCTACGAAACAAAGAAACAAGTTCGACTATTATTTGTATACTGGCAGTATCTGTTAAAATTATCGAACGTATTTGTACAGAGCCTCATTTCCACAATATTTTGCATGATAATCCCACATGAAAAAAAAACTGTATGTTATCTCGGGAAACAATTAACTGATTCCTACCATTTTGGTGTATAAATTGTACTGAGGTCGGTTATATTAATTTATGTTTTAAGTAGGCCAGAAACTTATATTCAGAATGGCTGCTGTATAGACATTTAGCAGAGTACACTACTTCTGCGGAACTACAAATCAAACTTCGTCTTAACTTTGTATACTGATAGTAGCTACGACAACCATCAAATGTGCCAACATATAACATTTTTCTTCTCGATTTGCTAAGACCATACCATGAAAAAAAAAAAAAAAAAAAAAAAGGACGTTTAATGTCATGTCTCCAGAACCAATAAACCGATTTCCACCGAATTTCTCACGCGAGTAGCGCTACGGTAGGCCATGTAAACTTCCGTGTTGTAAGTGTGTCAGACACTTGTTTTCAAAATGAGCGTCCCGTGTATATTTCAGGTTGGTAAAACCTATTTACCAAAACATTATACATATTACATCTGAAGTTGTTGCTCCGAATCCTACCTCCGTATTGCAGTTGGTTACACGCTGGGTTATCATGAGAGTTTTTCTAGGTTCGAGTCCCGGATAGGGCAGGTGTGTATTTGTAATTCCCCTTACTATGGCTACATATATTTTGGGTTCAATTTCTAATGATATTGCTGGCAACGACACATCAATGCCTACCTACCATCTAAGCTTTTAAGAACCTCATTAGAAATTGTTTGTATCCATGTAGAGGAAAGTAGGCTTATAAGTCATATCATTAACTTCTTGTTTAATTTCCCTTCTATACACAGTGAAAATAGAAGACTTTTTTCGTAATATATTTTTAAAAATAGGTAGCACAGGAAAACTATCTAGCAAATTCGCGGACAGGCTCTGTGAATTTACAAAATTACGAAAAATCAGTTATTGGAACAGCAACTTGTTCGAAATTTTACGGATAATTCTTAAGAATTGTTTTGCCAGTAACTTTCGGTGAAATAACGTATTTTTTAAAAAGTGTATTTTATACTACACATTCCTATGCATACTCAATTCTCCCGTGGCGCAGTCAGTTAAGTACGCGGCCGGTCTGCGGTGAGGGAGGTTCTGGGTTTGAATCCTAGGTATGGCATGGGTGTTAGTTTAAGTTAGGTAATAAGTTAGTTTGTAAGCCGTCTCCTGATAAGCCTTAAGGCGTAACTGCGGGGGACGTAACAAAGCCCTTGCTAATACAATCCATTCTCAGCCTTATAGTTTGTTAGCTCCTTTCAGAAAGTAGCCAGTTTCACGACAAACCATGCAGCAATCAATTCCGTCCTAGCTTTCTTGCAGGTTTGTTGATAAATCACTGTCCTCAGTGCGTGTCTATTAAACCTTTATCCTATTGAAAAAGTAGCTTGAATGTACATACAAGTCTACATTGTCCTCAACTGAATGTGCGAAATTTCTCGGTACAGATTTGTGTTGCGTATATAGAACATTCACGGTAGTGTAAGCACATTTAAAATCAACCTTAAAAAAAAAATACCACCCGTAACTACGTATATGCCACAGTGCAATATGGTAAGCAGGCTCACTGTTAAGTTGGCGGTAGATCGAATAAAATAGTTCCAAGCCTTCACGTTGTATTGCAAGAGTAATTTTCGAATTTATGGCAAACCAATTTGGCGTACTTCTGCTTCATACACATTAATTTGAGTACGAACAAGCATGATAGTAACACATTTATATTCCTAACAATTTCACGTTTTCAATTAACTGGCGCATGAATACATTCATTAGATCCGCGGCAATGTAAATTATTACGGCGGAAAGATGCCGAACGAGAATTAAAATAGATCTTAACGCGTTGAGGCCAGCAGACATTTACAAGACAACCAAGACAAGTTAGAAGTGAGTTACTTATATCCACGACTGTAGGAACACCAGTTATATTGGTCTCTGTGTTCCCACTCACTACAGTTCTAGTGCAGGCCAACATGACCTACTGTGCTCTACGACGTTCATTATTGGCTGGTCATCAGTCACTAAGGCGCTGAGTTGAATTTGTCCCTTTTATATGTCTTTATCTGTGTGAGATGTTTTACAATCACACCTGTCATTTTGCGGGGATGTAACAAAATTTTTTTTGTAATTAGGAAAGTTATTGCTACAAAGCTGTACAGTTGTCTTAAGATCCTGTTAAACACAGGCAGTACAACGACTACATGAAAATGCTAGTTTTCTTTTCCAAAGACAAAGAAATTTTCAATACATTTTTGCTCGAGCTACACTCGAGCTTACACCTTAAAGTATTAAACGGGGCTTTCAGAAGTGCTCGCGCTAAACCGTGAACTGCCTGAAAAGGCCTAGGCTAACCGTAACTCGTTGTAGTGAAATATGTCACGGGAACACGTTAGTCAGGCTCTTTCTCTGAAATCCGCGATTTTCCGCATAGGGTTATCGTGTCTATACGCTGTTCACAGTTACATCCAGCTTTTCTGAAGCCCCGGCTATAGTTCTACTTCCAGGATATTCCTCCACCTCATTCAAGCAAAGCTGAACCAAGAATAGAAAATTACACCAAATGGACTACGAATCAAATCCGTGCTCGCTCGATGTAATATTATTTTGCATAAAACTATTTCTTACAACACGCTTTTATCACCCCCCTTTTTTCATTCACATTAATTATAAATTAAGTATAATAATTTACAGATAGAATATAAATAAAAGTTCAATTTAACAAAAAATAAGGTAATTTTGCGTTAACACATGTATAAAACCGCTTGTGATAAATTAGATACTTATAAAACAACCAAACACGTTATACGCATGGGGTTTATTTAAAAAGTGCGAATAAACCGTGAATAGACTATAGTTCTGATCCTGGAAGTTCTAGGACATGTTCCCGATCAGTGCACCGTGGAAGGAATGAGGGGTCTCCCCTGTGTAATTTTCCATCATCAACGCTGTCTGCTGATGGCACACTTCGCTAACTCGTACCAACCCACTTCCGTCCCCATCAGTTTGTACTCCTGACTGACCACACGGACATGAAAATAACTTAAATCGTTCTCACGAAATATTATCCGTTTGTATGTGCATACCATAAAGCTTCGGATGTTAACATTGATACCCGGCTTTGTATATTTGTTAATATTATTGCTGTATAATTAACCTAATAATGTTGTAAAGTTGGCAGTATAAGTATAAATTAAAATATATTATTTTGATCAAACCCCGCTGAAGACAAACAGGCAAGCCAAAATTGCAAATAACACATGTTTTGGTCTCCTGTGACACATAGTCCATTCACGGTTAATTTAAAATTTATGAAGCCCTGCTAAGGTTCTACTTCCAAGACATTCTTCCGCCTCAGGCAAACAAAGATTAACAGTGCTTAGAAAATCATACCAAAAGCTCAACGTATCACATTCGTGCGCATTAAGAGTAATAATATTTCTCATGCGAAAATATTTTGTACTAGGCATTACCAAACACACATTTTCTCTCCGTTTTTAATTCATATTAATTGTAAATGAAGTATCATATTGTAAAGACTAAACATAAGTAAAAGTGTAACCGAAACAAAAATAAAAGTACTTTCATGTTAACGCAATAATAAAACGCTTGTGATGCATGCCATATTAGGGTAAGAACTAAACACGTCATACACATGGGGCGATTTTTCGAAAGTTTGATTCCAAAAGTGGGAAGATACCGCAAATACACTGTAGGTAGGGATAAGAATATTTCGCGAAATCATTTCGGGACACGATATACGTCAAGCACATACACAGTGAAGTCACCTTCGCAATTGGATCGCAGTTTATTAGACCCGCCCTGCACGTCTCTGAGCCAATAGCAGACTTCCAAGGAAACACTTTGCGAATGCCATAACTGCCGGGTGAGGGACAACAGCCAATGAAAACACAGCTGATGCTCCAGTATGCACAGGACTGAGTAGTCTTAGACTACAGGTCATTGAACTCGCGATATTTTCGTATCCCTTACTATAGGCCTACTGCAAAACTATGCAATGAAATTTGTCCAAAACACATTTTTTATTCCGTTATTATTTCCTTCGTTATAATAATAATAATAATAACCCCATTATAATGAGTTGTGTTGTCCTTAACCCCTTAACTCACGTTTTAATTTTTCGCCTCAGGTGTTGCTATACAGGAGATTTTCGGTCTGACAAGAACTAACGAATTCCTTGAGATAACTTACTTGATAGAACCTTTGAAAAGAAAATTTATATTCTTTCGCGGCACCGTCAGGGACCAATAATTAGGGCCAATTATAATTTTTCGCGAAAAATCACTGCCCCTACCAATAATAAAATTTTGGTTTGCTAGCAATAGCAAGTAGCATTACCCATGTAGAAGGCGCTGTTTGCACTGGTGCTGACATCTGATGTACAGCACCGACCGTTATTTATCCTGTTTGGCAATACGTCATTCGTGAACAAGTATACTCGGAATAACATAAGTTGAGAAGCTAAATACACTATATCCAACATTTGCGTGTTACATTTGTATACAAATGAGGCAGAATCTAATAGAAATAGTAAAGAAATTTTGCTTGGTGTAAACCGCAGGCGTACTTATGGGGTTTAGGAGTGATACCAGTGCTTACACCGCGAACTCCAGCCGCACTCGCCACCAAAATGGCATCACGAGCCAGCAACGCGTAGGAACGTCGTTCTTATGTTGTTTACACTCAGGTTAGAAACAAAATGAGTTTTCTTGTGTCAGAGTTTGGCATAGGGAACATTACCGCCACTAGGTGCGCAGTGTTCCAAAAAGGTCACTTTTAATTAAAATTTTAAGCCACGTGGACAACAGAAAAATGGGGCGTGGTTGTGCTGGGGGACACGGCCGTTTGTTTTGCGTGAATACGTCTACTTTGACGCGCTCGGCCACCTTGATGTTTATTTTACGTTCCCGGCACCGCTTCACTCGATCATATGGGGTTTTATGGGTATCGCTGGATTTCTTTTGAGATACCATTTCCAACCGTATACGATGTATATATTTCAACTTGGTTTTTTGATGAGTACAGGCCGAAATTGTGTAAAGGTTTCTTAATTTTTTGCATTAAACTCATACAATTTCACCATAACCAGGCCACATAAATTTTTTTTATATACGCAATCGATTGATCTTGACAAGAGCTGTCGATTGAAACTCAAACGAGCGACGTAGCTTCTCCTAGTCAAAAGTTATACTACGCGAAAGTTATGAGATGCGGCGAAACGAATTCTCAAAATTGCGGCGCCCCTCCCCCTAGCCGCCACATGCGATGCTTCGCAGTCCTCTCTCAACGTAACATATTCTTTGATCCTTTGGTAATCGAGTGGTGTAATTGAATTTTGAATGTAGACGATAGATTCGGAGCTGCAATGCCAAACTCTATCCCCCGGTTTTGTTATCATGGGATTTTCTGGATTGCGTCCCACTATGATTGCAAATTTAAAGACGTATTCACCCCAAAAGAAATATTCTATTTAGTAAAGACTTTATTTTATATTTTATATATGATTATTGCAATTATTTTGATTTTTAGCTTAGAAAATAGAAAAAATCCGGTACACATGCGTCACTAGCGCTTTCCTGGCGGTGAAAATTTTTAGTTGCGAAATTAAAAGCATTGAGTTTCCACATCTGTAGTAGAATAAACCTTAGCCATTCGCCGAATGTCGAATGGTAAGATACCGGCCAACCCACAGTCCAGCCAATAGAGAAACTTCCTCAGCACGGGGTAGCCAATCAGACACGAGGCCTGTTCCCTGAGTCCCTCGCTGCCAAACGGTGAACAGGTAGGCCCACACAGAGCAAACAACCAACAAAATATTTGTTTGTATAAAGTCAAAAATATATTTGGTTGACCTTACAAAACATTTTCTTGAGTAAGCAAGCTTGAAAAACAAACAAATGAATTTTGCTCAACTAACAAAATAAACGCTGGAGTTAACAAAACCTCTGCGTTGGATCAAAATTAATTGGACTGTCAAGAAAATATTTGGTTTGATCAACTGTATATATTTGTTGCGCCACTCATTTGTTCACCTTCGTTCGAAAATTACAGATAAAGAGCTGGTTGTAATTTTTGTAACAATAACAATACAGACAGTGTTTTGTTAGTGCATTTATTGATGCTTAATGATGGTATAAACATCCTATAAAATTAATTTCAACAGGAAACTAAAAACTAAATCAGTAATTCTTGAAATATTTATTTGCGCATGTTGTCCATTATTTAAAATGCATGTAATTAAACATATTCAGAATTTTTTTTTTCCAATATTAACTTTGGCCGAAGTTGCTAAGGCGTAGCAGCACTGGCACACAGTTGATTTAGGGCGGAAACTGGGGCGGGATCCATTTTTTTTTATATCAACAGAAACTCTTTGATATGCATGGAGGCAAACAAATCTTTAGTTGCACCAACCAAATCTTTGTTTGGGGCAACCATGTAAGAAACACAAAATCATTTGGTTTCAACAACATAGTATTTCATAGTTCCGCAATAGAAACAATTAATTTGTTTGCGCCAAACAAACTTTGTTTGATTCAACAAAAGCTTTTTCTCAGTGCAAGTGGGCAGTGAAATATCGCGAAAAGATTTCAAGACAAGTTATATTTCAGAAGAATGTTGGGTCGTTTACCTGTCATGATTGACTGGATGACTTTTTCGCACGTGTTAACTGCCTGCACGTGAATCATGTATAACCGTGCCAATGTTGCCGAATTCTGAGTGGCTCGGTGAAAAATGAAAAAGCCTCGAGCAGGCAGCAACCAATGGTAGTAGACAAACTGCTGTTAGGTGCTTATAGTTAAGGCCAGTGATTTTTTTACGGAAAAATCCGAGCGTACAGTAGACTTCAATACTATATATACACCTCAGCTGTTGTGTACCTCCAATGGCTGCTGGTGTCGTTTCCACATTTGACCCGCCACACACACACAGGATTCCGTAACTCCGACACTGGAGGTTTGTAATTCGTGGGCAGACAATCAACACGAACGAGAACATATTTCAGCCAATCAAAACAACTGCTTTGAACTGTATCTCGTCTCAAATTTTTTTCGCGAAAAATCATTGCCGCCTACTTACAGCATAGAAGTCCAAGGCTGTTCACTTTTGAAATCAACCTCAGAAAAATGTTACTGGAACTGTCTGCATATACTTTAACGGGAGCACTGAGTGACATGCGCCTAGCAAAGTTGGTAACGGTGAATGTAAAGTAGTTCCATATCTTAACGTTGAATAAAAAGAGTTAGGTATCCATTTTTGAAAACTAATTTTTTTTTTTCGCTTGCTGTTTTTTTTTTTATGCATCGAAGTGAAAGAATTAACAGATTTGTAAAATATTCACTTTAGTAATAATTCCACAGTTTTACTGACCGACGCGTGAATAAAGTGGGGATGCTCACGACAATGTTAATTTAACATAAAATGGAAGGATACACAACGTGCATACCAGTAGATCTTAAGCAGGGCTTTCAGAACTGCTCATTTCACCGTGAACAGCCTGTACCATGTGCTCATTTTTTTTTCTCGCGAAAAATGGCTAGCTCTAATCAGTGCACATTAAAAAAAAAAAAATATGACGCCACGCCCTTTCGCTTCTGTATACCGGCGTGTTCCGTGGCCGGACTCTCTCGCCGCCTGGTTCCCTTTCCTTGCGCACGGCGATAGTGGCTCACAAGTGCAAACCGTTTACGGTCTCGTGGTTGACCCGAGCGAGGAGAGTGGCACGCAGCTCCGAGTGCTGTTCGCCAGGTGGAAACAACTTGCAGGCCTTCTTAAACGTCGTAATCATAGTAATTCCCGGCCGCGTTAACGATCCGTTATGGGTTTCGCGTCCCAGCATCGCGCGGTGCATTTTTCTGAAAGTGTGCCGCGCAGCGCTCTTACAAAACTGGACCGCACAGAGAGGTAATCGCTGCTGGGGAACGCCTTACACGATCTACAACTTAGCAGCGAGCGGTGCATTAATCGAGCGTGTTGTTGCGTACTTATCGCCTCCCCCCCCCCTCTCTCCCTCCCCAAGCTCTCGAAGTTATTTCTACGCTACCTTCCCCTTTCGTCTCGTTCGTTTGTAATAAAAACGCTTCCACTGTTTTAAAAAAAAATTCTTTGTTTTACGGAAAAGTGCTGGTAAAAATTTATCCAGAAGTGACCGTAAACTCTCCGTAAAATTACGGACACATTGATTTTCAGAAACGGACTTTCCGTAAATTTCACGGAACCTCTCCGTTAATTTCCAAGTTAGTTTTCTCTACTGTCCGTTTAAAATAAAAAGAGATAGTGAAAATGTATTTAATTTCCGCTATGTGGGTGTTCTACCGTGTATAAAAATTATATTAAAAAAGTTAAAATATTTTGTACTTAAGCGAGGTTTGAACCCGCGTCAAAAAATTACCAGTCCACGACTCTAACAATTTTTTTATATAAAAAAATGCATTGCCCGAAACAATATACAGAGATGTTCACCCTTAACCTATTATATATTATACATATATTTATTTATTTATTTATTATATTTGGGATTTGAATTGATCTAGCCACTGAGCTACTTCGGCCCCCTTTTTGGGTGCTCTAGCCCTTGACCAGCTGCGGCCCCACTATTGGGTTCTCTAGCCACTGAACTACTGCGGCCCCACTATTGGGTTCTCTAGCCATTGAGCTACTGCGGCCCCACTATTGGTTGCTCTAGTCCCTGACCAGCTGCCGCTCCACTAATGGGTGCTCTAGCCACTGGGCTACTGCGGCTGTACTATTGGGTTCTCTAGCCATTGGGCTACTGCGGCCCCCTTATTGAGTTTTATAGCCACTGAGCTTCTGCTGCCCCACTATTTGGTGCTCTAGCCTCTGGCCAGCTGCGGCTCCACTATTGGGTGCTCTATCCACTGAACTACTGCGGCCCTACTATTGGGTTCTCTAGCCACTGAGCTACTGCAGCCCCAGTATTGGGTTCTCTAGCCACTGAGCTACTGCGGCCCCCTTATTGGGTTCTCTAGCCACTGAGCTACTGCAGCCCCACATTGAATAACACTTAGCCACTGGGCCACGACGGCTTTTTGGAAGGAAAGGTTTACAGCCCATAGACAAAAAAGAAAGGAGAAATGAAGAAATTTTTTTTAACAATGCTTTTCTTAATGCAGTAATCCTTATAAAAGCTTAATCCAGTACATATTTACCTCCCTGAACATAATTTTTTCCGGAACCGTTTGAGATATCTCGATGAAACAAACACTATGTTGGTCCTGGGGTTATTATCTATAAACTGTGTAAATTTGATGTCAACACGTTAAGTGGTTTGTGAGTTGAATCGTTTCGGACAGACAGACAGACAGGCATGTAAAAAATTAACATTAGATGTGCCTTAGTTACCAACTATACTATATGAAAAAATAATCAAAAGCGACAAATTCTAAAATCACAGACAGACACTTCTATTTCATTTAGTAGTATAGATTAAGTTAGAGGTTCATTTCGTGAACATGCTTAACACTCATGTATCCTTCTTAATTATATGGGAAATAAGGATGTGTTGAAATGCACATCTTCGTAATAATTTATCTTTGATTGCGGACGTGCCCAACATTTACCTACTTCAAACTAACACAACTTTCAAAGTCACGTGGTCAACAGTGATGAACGTGTGTGTTTGTCATAAGATAAGCACTTTTAAATGAATAAAATACTTTTGCCAGTTTTAATTTCATCAAATTAAACGGCATTACAAAGTGGTTTCAGGAATTGCATTGGAGCATCTCACAGTACTTGTTTACATTAAAAGTGATCTAATATCACATTATATCCACGTTGTTTATGTTAGTCGTACTGACAGAAAAGTACAACGATGATATAGCCAAAGAGTGTGTATATATAATATATTATATATACACTGTATATAGAGGGGGGAGAGGAGAGAGAGAGGAGAGAGAGAGAGAGAGAGAGAGAGAGAGAGAGATCACTGGGATAAAAGTATGCGAATACTTTAGCATTGTTCGAGATATCTCAAGAACCCGTAGGAGTATAATTTTTGGCATTCTAAACTGGAACCCTCCCATCACTAAATTTACAATTTCAAGGAAGTGTAAATAAATAATAAAGTGCATTGGTGAATGACGGTCCATGAGGAGCCAGCGACGAGTGGTACAGAATTGAAAGAGCAGTTTCCAACTCGCCGTTCCGAGTGAGAGAGAGGGGGAGCGAGAGCTATGTAAATGCCGGCGCATGGCAGGGGGAGGAATACTTGAGGGAAGTTATCCAATAGGGGCGGGGGAGATGATTGGCAGGCCCATGCGGCCGCCGACATTTCGGTATTCCCCCCCCTCTTTATGGACGTTTTGAAAGGAAGCGTCTGTGGGCGCGAGAAGGGCATACGACTCCCAACAGTCAGCCCACCTCGCAGAAATTTGCCCTACAGAATATTAAAAAAATCTATCTATTTGGAGAACACACAAGGTTTGCGTCATTTCCTTGTAGTATCTAATGGAAATATTCGGTCATCTGGTATTCTAACTTCCCTTTATATATATATATATATATATATATATATATATATATATATATATATATATATATATATATCCCTCGACATAATAGATCTTTGAAAGAAAAAGGTTTGATAGAGTTCAATAGTTAAGACTTCCAATACGGTGTTCGTACGCCATGCACTGTTAGAAAAATGTCTATAAAATTACGGAAAATACCTACCGATTACACATTATCCAGACATCTGCGTTAAATTACGGTCTCTTCTATTTATTAATTTTTTTCAATAAAGCTCTCTCCGTAGATTTCACATAAATCTCCGTGAATTCACGGAACGTGTCCGCAAACTTGCTATATTTTGATCTACTCTAAAAGAAAGGAGTACCAAAAAAAAAATTACTTTCTTCATATGGGTAACTCACTGTCTATAAAAAATGATTACAGAAATAAAAAGTGTTGTCTTGTGGCGGGATGTTAATTAAAAAAAAAAGTTTTGACTGTCCAACACTTTATCCACTCACCTACCACGCTTTACAAGAACTAGCATTGTAAATATGGAATTTAATGTCAGTGATGCATGCACCTCTTAGTTTCTAGCCATGTTAAGAGTGTTTGCAATATTTTTTTTTCGTAATGTGTTTCACTGTGTATAGCAGAGAAATGAAACAAAGGTTTAATATTTCGTTCTGTAGTGGGATTTCAATGCGAACAGGAAAATTAACGGTCAATTACTCGAACCACTCACCTACCATACCTTTACACGAAGTATTTCGTAAATATGGATTTTACAGGAAAGTGCCTTAGTTTCAAGTCGTGTTAGAGCACTTGCTATACTAGCGATTTATAAAACGAGGTTACGAACAAAACTGTCTTATTTTTGTTATGTGCGTGTTTTACTGTGCATGCAGAAGGGTTTGTCCTGTAGCGGAACTTGAACAAGAATCAACGAGTTGATTCTTGTTCCACAAGTGGTTCGCCACTCACCTACTGCCGTTTTACAAGAAGCAGACACTAAAATGTGAAGATGATGGGATTCTATACGCTTCAGGTATCATCTGCATTGTACGTGTCTCAAAATCGAAGCCGTAAGAACACGAAGAGTTTCCGTATTTTATATTTACGGAGCTCGTTTCCTTTATTTTCCATTACGGGGTGCACGTCCGTAAATTAACTCTACATCTCCGCAAAAGTTCCCGTAAATCTACAGAAATTTCATCAATTTTTCTTCTCTCGCTTTTAAAATGTCGTGCGTCTATATAACCATTCTGGTTATTCTGAAGGCTGTTGAGCAAGGAGTCTTGAAATGAAAAATGTGCCCCTCAAGAAATGCCATAGGACGGAATGAAACTTCTCGGCCATAAAACACGACACTCAGCTTGAGAAAATTATAAACATTATTTATTCGCTTCACTATTGTTACATGTGGATGTGAACATGGACATGCCATTGAAATAGGAACAGATTGTTTTGCTTTTTAGAGAAGTCTTTTCAGCTTGTGTTTCCATAGCTTCTAAAAAAAATACAGTGCTATGTTCAGACTGAAAGGATTTTTGAAACTATCTTGAAGAATATTTGTTTAAAAAATCTGAAAACACTCACTACGACATTTGTAGCACTTAAGTTCATATAACGAATTCAAACAAATTTAGTGGCAAAAGTTTTCAATAGTGCAGCATTAATAAATCGTCGAAACGTGTGTGTGTGTGTGTGTGTGTGTGTGTATATATATATATATATATATATATATATATATATATATATATATATATATATATATATATATATATATATATATATATATATACTTTTCAAAATTCGCAGTTAATATGTTTATAAGTATGCCATAAAAGTCCCCAATTAGCCTTTGATGTACTGTAAACTGTTTGTCAGTTTCAACTTGCCAGAGACGGAACGAGCTATGAAGTAAGTGATATTATCTGCCATCACGTGCATTTGCTTCGAAAGCCACAAACAATTGTATAGCTCTCCCCGGATAGCCAGTAACACCAACTATGGCCACAAATAAGATTTAAAATTTGTTCTTACAAACTGAAAAGCAAAACGATGAATTTGGCGGGTTCAGTGTATTTTTCTAGTTGACGAAAGAAAATCTTTGTAACTTGGATCAGGTTAGGGGACATTTCAAGTTATTTGGCGCACCTGAGGAGGTAACACGTGATTCTCGTCCGCTTTCTCACATGCACAAGCACAAACGACACTGCGCTTGTAAATATAACAATACTTTTATAAGAAATAGTGCATACTGCCCTCACGCAATGCAGTTCACGTGGCAGCTAATGTACAGTGCGCTTTCTTAGAGACAAGTTATTCTGTTCATACCACAACAGCTGAAATAAAATTTATAATTGTTGAGCTTCATATCGATCATTTTGATCGTCTTCTTTTATCTTAGGATAGGGTAGGACGTGTTAAATATGCAAAGACACCTGAAATAATAATAAAAAAATGTTTAAATAAATTATTGTAGTAAATATATTTTAAAATATTAAATTATCCAATTCTTGAAAAATCAATATTTTTTTATATAATTCCATAACGCACAGCAGCCAATGAGGCTTAAGACTATTTATACATTCTTTCACTGTTTCTTGGAATTGGGGGAAATCATTCTAAAGGACATGCGTGTTTTCGAGGGTAGGTTATCGCAGAAACCCGATAATATGACAAATGATTAGTACCAGTTCCCGAATAGCTGTTACTATTTCGTCATGGTAAGGTAAAACTACGTTTCTCATTAGCCGTTGGCTTCGTCGTCTCATCTAGCGTTATTAAAATATATCTGCATATACTTTCCTCTTTTGATTTCCCGTTATTTTTTATTTTGTTTGGATTTCAGTCACTTTCTTAATTCCTTAGCCCGGAATTATCTAGTTAATGTTTGTTTTTGCACTGACAACGACTAGATGTTTGGCTTGTCTTCGATTCAATGTGAAAACATAGCTCAGCGGGTGCATGTACCCATAATGCAAAGCAATGGCGTAGTGGCCAGTGCGCTCGCCTCCCATCACGGCGATCCGTATTCACTCCTGGATTTCCGCAAGTGGGGAAACAAGTTGGACGATGCCGCTTTCCGGCGGGTTTTCTCGGGGGTCTCCCGAGTCCCCCCTCCACATTCCAGCGCCGCTCCATCCCAGGATCTCGCCTCGTGCAGTGTCCGGGTCACCAGTTTCAATGCCCGTCATTTGGTGTCACCACGCCCTGGTACATTGACTACGACGTATCATCTATTTTTTTTAATTTTCGAATCATTTTCAGTTCCGTACACTGGCTACGTCGTTACATCTTTTTATGCTTAAGTTTATTCTGTCGCAAAGAATAACTGCGCACACAGACGGAACATAAAACCCTGGTGGGGACCCCAGCCACACATCCCCGATGAAAAGTCCGCACACCAGTGTCGTATTACACATATGTCTGCATATGCTCTCCCACAAGTTAAGTAATAATTTCTTAACAAGTTGAAACAGTCGCCTGCCTAGCGCTTGACATGTGTTGGAGCATGTTTGAGATACTAAGATTTTTCAAGGAAACTATTGAAAGCGTCCCCAATCTGTTTACATACGAAAAGAAAATATATCCCAGACTAGGGGGAAACAGCACTTTTAAAATATTACTCATGCTATAAAAGACGTTTTGGAATCCTCCAGCATTGTTAAAAACAGCTTTTCGGACAGCTGTATCTTAAAACATAACTTCTGTAATATTTTGGGTAATGTAACACTTCTACGTGTTGCATATGCATATGAAACAGCTACAATATGGCAACGGCTGGTGTTACCTAATATTGCCACACGTATGGGCTCCAACTAAAAATATATGTAACAGCACCTAAGTGTAAATGCTACACTAATTTTTTAATGGTTGAAATATCCAAATATGTGTATGATAGATGAATATATGTTTATGCCTCGGCTATGGGGAAATAGAATTTCTGTTAAAATTTTGTAAAAGATACTCTATTGAGCATTTGAAAGATCAATTTAGAGAAACGCTTTAAAATCACACATGATAGTTTAAGTTAAGTCAAATTAAAATAATACTAAGATTAGTTTCAGCTATGGGAAGTGTATTCAATGAAATCTCGGGTCCTTACATTACATACTAGTCATTGAGAAATAAATTCCCAACCGACATAACATAAGGAAAATAAATACAGAACTTCAAAAATCATACTAACATTAATGATCAAAAATTCAAAACAACTAAACAACAATACATCAGCCAGAAAAACTGCCGCTGTACATGTGTCGAACTAAGAATATTATTAGTGATTTTAAATAAACAGGAATAAGCACTCAGTAGCAGATTTTGGTAGGCGAGAACTTGGCTGTCGTCGAAAAATGTAATGCAGCACCACCTTTCCTCTGCATCTGGTCCTGCGGGCGATTGATGTCCTGCTACCGCTCTGTGAACCATGAACCTCGGCGTCGAATCCAACTCAACATGCAGTAGGCATCCCGACGTCGTTCCTCTCAGCTGGACCCATGGCGTCGAACTCCGGGCTGGTCCTCCAGGCGTCTGCGGCGATGCAGGCAGTCGATCCTCCAATCTCAGGAAAAGCGCAGACTTCCTTCTTTTCGCTGGAAAAGTCCTCTGGTCCTTAAGCTGTCGTCAAACTGATGCGGATTTTGTGGACGGCACAATCCTCTTCGGGCTCATTACTTATCCTGAAGTTATTACGTCTTCTCAGCTTGAATTCATTAAATATTGCTGTTTGTTCGTTCCTCTAGTATTCTGACATACTAACTTATTAACAATCGGCGAACTCGCAGACAGAATATCCAATTTGTTTTGGAACCCTTCGTTTCTTTCGTTCTTCCATCAAGACAGCTAAATGTGGAATGTTTTAGTAATATTCTATTTTACTGCCTTGTTCCTAACAGAGACAAAACGTAGTTGTTTTTGGCTGGTGTATCGTGACTAACAGAAAACCTTATAACAAACTATTTGACTGACAAAACACTTTCAATTGAATAGACAATATTTACATTTAAGCTAAAAAAAAATTCCACATTATTAAGCAATAAAACTGTCAAAATTAAATAACTTACATGCTAAATATATGTAAAACAATTCACACATTTAACACTTACGAAAAATACACAAAATTACGGACATGCATATAATTATTATGACGTTAGGAAAATTGAGATGTTACAGTAAAATAATTTATTAATTGCCATTATCAACGTCTTTTCTCTCTGTTTTCAATTCATATTGACTGAACATTAATGTTATTATTTCAACCACTGTTGATGTTCAGTATTCAGGAAACAGCCAAACAAGTCATAGGCCTACATAGGGTCTTTTTCAAAGGTTTGATTCCGGACGTGGGAAGATACCGCCGTCAAAACACTAGATGTGATTTGTATTCAATGTTGCTGTACAGTAGCAGTGACGGAAGACATCCTGTGAGAGTGGCTTAGAGACATGTTGGATGCGGGGGAAGAACTGTCGGTTAGACCGGTGTTGCGCGCAGGCGGCCTGTCGCCCGGGAGATCTCCATCAGCATGTCAGGAGCAGCGGGTTGCCTGCCCCCACAGGGGTATGGAAACTACCGGAGCGTCCAGAAATGTCGCGAGTCTATAGAGAACCTCGCCCCCCCCCCCTCCGCCCGGCCGTACGACGTTTCCATATAGCGTTCTCTCGTAGGCACAGAACAGCAAGTGTACAGAAGCTACAACGTGTGTTGGTTTACTTAAGGTGGTCGCCTGGCGCTCACGCTACGCGAGAGGCGCAGGAGCGGTAAGGGCTAGGCTGCCTCGCGCATCAAGTGCGACATCGCCGCTATGCGCAAGGCTCTGAACTGACGTGCAGTGTTCTAGCCGCACTGAATGTACCTATACGACTTTCAGCGGTGAACCTATTATTTTATCGGTGGAAAGTTTGTAGGAAGGTTCAATTCAGGGTCCTTGAGTAGTTTTGTACGTATAGGCTGTTCACTGTAAAATGAGCACTTCTGAAAGCCCTGCTTAATATCTACTTGTATACACGTTGTGTATTCCTCCGCCTTATGTAATATTAACATTGTTATAGACATCATCACTTTATTCACACGTCGGTCAAATGAAACCGTGAAATTAGTAAGAAAGTAAATACTTTTCAAAACTGCTAATTTTTTTTCACTTCGATGCATTAGAAAAAAGTACAGAAAGCAAAATAATTAATTTTAAGTTATTAGAAATGGTTACCCACACTTTTTATTCGATATTAGGATATGGAACTACTTTCCATCTATCGTTACCAACTTTACTGGGCGCATGTCACTCAGTGCTCCCCATTAAAATGCATGGAGGTGGGAGCAGTGCATTTTTCTAAGGTTTATTTCAAAAGTACTCGCTTTATCGTGAACAACCTTTATTTGAGGCGTATATTTTGAGATGAAATACTTTGAAAAAAGCCGTTTTTAGATATTTTGAAGTACCGTATTCAAAAATGGTGTTTCTAATTTTGCGTGACGTCATGAAAACACTCAACTCAACAGCCCTCGTGTGAAGTGTGCATCAGACTTCTCGTCAATAAAATTATAGTGCTAGCGCTTGAAATTCCTCGGATGTACTTAGCAAGCCGAAAACGCTGCACACCAATTAAAAGCATTGCACGTAGAGGTGCTGATGAACTTGATGCGCGTGACAGTGTAGCCATTATTGCGTTCTTGCTTCTAAGAATAGCTCCAGGTACATGACGGCCTTAATGTTGAAGTAACGCGACTGCCTATGGAGCACTGCACCCGACTATACAACGTGAAGAACTCACAAAAAAAGTAGTACAGACACTATAAAAAGTGTCAGAAAAGTGAATTTTATGCTGTATATGAAAGAAGAATGTATATTTTTGCAACATCAAAAAATATTTTACTAAAATACATTTTTTTTATGTAAAAAAGTATATATTAAAATAGCCTGCATTTTTAACAAAATTTAAGCGCATTTCAGTTTTGGATGCTTCGGAAAGCAGAACTTACAAGAAAATCTTCTTCAAGAAATATCGTCATAGTATTTACTGTGATAATGTGTAATTAAGTCATGGTAGTAATGTATCATATCAATTTTATAATTAATTTTATTTACCTCAGTTTCAGCCATACATTTCTGTGACAAATGTACGCACATATAATCAATTATAAAAATTATTTCCTACATTATTAATTCAATTTTTTTTACATGCAATCATAATACAATTAGATCTGAAGTAGGGCTTTCGAAAGTGCTCAGTTTATCGTAAACAGCATTTTACCTCTTTCCCCCTTCCCAAATTATCGCCCGTGATTAATGCATGTGTAATCTGTAGGCATGCATAATTTGCACCACTTTTGAGTATTGTGTTGCAATTTATGGTTTTTTGACAGGAATTTTATTTCTTTTCAAACGCTGTTTATGTAATAACACATATTATATGCAATATTTAATCGACGAAATTACAAAAATAAATAAATTTAGTTTTTTTTTTTTTAACTTTGTCAAAATCCAAATTTCGCTACTTCAAGACACACACAGACAGTATAAATAAAGGCCTCGATATGGCTTTAATTCATTTTAAAGTGTTCTTGGTGACAGGTAATTTGAAAACTTCCACGACGGTTACGCATCTGTAATAATTCACAATTCCATTATATAGAAAAAGTTTAAAAAAATTCAAAATATATATATGTGTGTGAATACACAAACATCTCGAGAGAGCTCACAATTTTCTTCAGTACAACCTCTCCACTCTCCACTTTCCATGTTAAAAAAAAATTACAACTTTTATTTTTACACATTATTATGCAGAAAGTACGAAATATTTCGACTTCCTTCCTGCAAACAGC
The DNA here is from genome assembly GCA_029891345.1 of Dryococelus australis. NCBI lineage: Eukaryota > Metazoa > Arthropoda > Insecta > Phasmatodea > Phasmatidae > Dryococelus > Dryococelus australis. Next base: position 349,001,054 of record CM056995.1, read on the forward strand.
TGGTTAGAGGTAACTAGGGATAGGAAAATTTTGCGAGTTCAATTACCTGTATGCTAGACTTCTCAGCCCTCTGTATACTGGAGCCTCAGCTGTGTGTCCATTGGCTGTTGCCCCACACATGGCAGTTATGGGATTTGCAAGGTGTTTCCTTGCAAGCCTGCTATTGGCTCAAAGGCGTGCAGGGTGGGTCTAATAGAATGTGATCCAATTGCGAAGGTGACGTCTATCTTGTCCCTAAATGAATTCGCGAAATTTTCCCATCCCTAGAGATATCACGAACAGAATATTTTGTCGTTTCAGTGTGCCATTTCTCAATCACTCTTTTAACTATATATTTTTCTGTAAATGAAGCACTTTTGAAAGAGCCTTGCTTAGATTATTGTTTCAGTCCGTTTTGTATTCTGTATGCTTCCGCAGACCATGGCTCCATTGACTAGCATCCATTCGTTCTGCTAGTAACAAAAATAAGCATATTAATATCTAACGAATCCTTACTTTAAAGTTCAGGCCTATATAAACATAAACATTATCACTAGTGTTTATCCAGTTACACAGTAGATGTTTAATAAGACGTCAGAGCATGTAACTAGTTTACGTTATTCGCAGCCAACATGGCTGTAGACATGGCAATCGTTTTTCACGTGAAATTGGTTAGTGTCTTGCAAAGGTAATTTTTAAATGTTGATTTCAATTGTCAATTGAACCGAAATGCCGTATTGCTATGCCTATTTCTGCTTGGTAAGTCATCAGAGTATGTATGTACGTATTGCTGTGGCCCTTCTGCTGTTGATGGGTCACGCATTCAATTTCAGGGGGGAAGGCGTAGTTCATTAAGCAAGAGCACTCTTATCAAAACTACAATTTACAATCTGATACAGCAAGACACTAGAATATACGTTATGTCTCATCAATAGAGACATGTAAAATTCGCGCTGCTATTTGAGGACAGTTTTATCTTCAAACACATGTACCTTTCCAATAAGTTTGTCATTGGGCCACACTTTATTCAACACGCCCCCGAGTAACTCTGCGCTAATAAATGAACACTTCACGATTGTTTAGTCAAATCACGTGCATTTCAGAAAGGGAGTGACTTCACTTCTATTCAGTAGCCAATGGAGAAACGACGCCGGCTTCAGTATATAGAGTTCTGTGAAGTTTAGCCTGACGCCAAATAGTAACGCGAATTTTGCAGGTCTCTACCCATCAATGACTACGTTACTGCTTCGCGTGTCCAAAGACTCCATCCAATCAACAAGCAGACGTGCTCTCAGAAAGTAGTTACTTCACAGACTCGCGTGCCTTCGCCAGCACGTTACTTGGGACGCCCTGACGGGAGAGATATTTACCCACAAGATGGAAGACGGCGTCGTCATCTCGGCTCGTCTCTGGAGTCGAACTCGGACCGCTAGCCTGGAGGTCCTCGTGGAGGCGATCTCTACTGTGGCCCTCAGGTGGCGGCTGGATCGAGATTGCCACAAGCCTCCCGAGCTCGCCTTATTTATACTGCACAACCCAGCCTTGATTAGGAAACCAAATCCTTTCTGTTGCCACAACTGCGGACGCCTTGGCCTACATCCATCCAGCGGTTTGCTCGGCCTAGCACCCTATGCTGGTGATGCTCACAGCAGTATGAACGTATATTATGTATGTACGTACTTACGTTATGATATTTATTACTCTTATGTGCATTAAAAAAGCAGAAAATAAATAAATTCAGTGTTCGGAGATTTAGATATGGTTTCTCGTAAACTGACATCAGCCTTCAAATTACCTTTCTAGTATTGCTGCCAACTTTACCAGGAAGTATGTCTCATACAGCGTGTACATTAAAATATGCGCGGTCGTTAACCAAGACTTTTCGGAGAAGTTGATTCAAAAATGATGAACCGCCAACGGACTACATTGAAAGTTGCTGAAGACTCGTTATTTTTGAAACCAGATATAACGAACCTGTTTTCTCGTGCGTCAGCGTGACAGCCTGACGTATGTAACGTCGTCCGTCCAATCATGACCGGCTGCACTGCAGATGGATCTTCCAAAGACGTTTTTTCCCATATTTATTACAAGACTTTCTCATCCCTGTTCATCTTTACTTGATATCCCGCGCTGAATAGCTCCGGTGAGTAAGATAATATAAAAATAGTTATTTTTATTTGTGCCAAATATATTGCACAGCTAGTTCGCGTTTAAATCAACACTTTTAAGATCAACCTTTCGTAACCGATTTCCCATAACTACATAATTTTTAAAGACAACATACTCCTGGTAAATCTACCAGCAATCTGTTAAGTATGCTTAGTTCCATGTCTTAAAGACGTTATTCGAAGCGTGATGAAATTTTGCAGGCATTGATTTTATCTTATTCAGTTTCTGTGAGTTTTGCACGCACAAGAACGATAATTCGCAATCATTAGCATTGCTAACAATCTCGCAGTTATATCTAATAGTTGCATGTATAAAACGAGGGGGATCTATAGCAATGTTAAGTTTAAATACGGCGGAATAAAACGAATCGATAGAATTACTATGGCCTATAGGCTGTCCGTGGTAAAGGAAACACTTTTCAAGTCAACCTTTTAGAAAGAAATCACTGTCCGTTATAGCGTCTACGTATCTGCAAGGTTGACATAAAGATAGGAAAACTAGTTTCATGTCTTAGCGTCGTATTAGGTGTTTGAAGTTTCAATTTTTGCACGGTGAATTTATTTTACTTTATTTCTGCTTTTTCATACACATAAGTGTAACAATTAACATAATAACAATATATATGTACTTAATTCCTGACGATTTCACAGTTACACGTGTTAAAAGCTTATCAATAAAATGATGTTAATTTTGCGTATGTTGCGAGGATACAAATTGAGGAAGGTAAGTATATCCAAAACACGGCTTTCAAAAATGCTCACTTTTCTGAGAATTAGACCCTATTGAAGGTTTTCGATTCAACCCACATCATTTCTTTACATTTACTTTTCCCAGGTTTTAGCCACTGGTGCACATAAATTAATTACATTCAACATAGCCCATAGACAACTAGCTGGACTATCAAAACAACTAAACGAACTCCAAACAGTCTAGGTTAGAAAAAAATCAGCCTATATATCACTCAGGGAAATATATTTGCTAGAGTTTGGCGAGAAAGCAGAGAGTGATATAAAATCCGCACAACTGGGGAAAAAAATCGCTCGCAAAAATTACCTCTTATACATGTAGTTACACTGGAACCCACGGACTGTGTCCCTTTCTACCTAGCCGAATGAGTATTATTTAATTCTTACATTTTAAATATTTCCCACTTATTGCTGAAGCAAACATTTACATAACTACTGTAGCACTGTAGTATTTTTCAAAAGCATTTTCTGATAGAAACTAGGTGTTATTCATAAACTGTTCTATTCGGTGCCACCATTTCAATAAGATAAACTGTAACTTAAATATGAAAATTGACTTAATATGACTGTGACGTTGTGTTACAGCTGTAAATGAGTAGTCGTATTTTTCGTAGGCAATGTAAGTTGCATTTACTGATCGCCAAAAATTATGCAGAAGCATAAGCGTAACTACGGAATCTTTAGTTTCCAAACTAAGATATCGGCATTGAACACCGAGAAAAACATTTTTATTACGTGCGAATAATCTAGCTTTTCTCCACTGATGTTCAGATTTCATAACACGCAGCTTGATGTCTTGGAATTGTGTGTCATGCTGACATACTAGAAAGCCACGCATTACCAAGCCACTGAAAATTTCCCGCGACAAAACTTAGCCTCTTGTCTCAGAAACAATACGAAACTCTACGAAAATCGACATCACGAAAGAGAAATATATTATTTTCCTTGAAAATTACAGTTATATATTTTAAAAAAATATCTCGTGACCTGCATATTACACCGACCGCCACATTGTGTGACCTATCGGCTTGATGCCTGACACAAATATTCTGAGAAATAGATTCCGTTAAAGGTTCTCGATTCAATGCATGTTATTTCTTTCTGTTAATTTTTCCCAGGTTTAAGTCACCGATGGACATGAATGAATCATTTTCAACGATTATTCAATTAAATATTTGAAAACGTTAAACCCAGATAGAAATTATTTTTTTCCGATACGATCGAAATAGCTGTAGAAAAGGAACAAATAATGAAGCAAGCCAATATGTACCTGTATAGTTTGTATGAAAATTTTATATTGGCTACGGTAAAGGGAGCGCTTTTTGAAGCCCTCTAATTTGGAATAATAGTAAATAAATACATTTTATTGCAGTCTCAGACGTTAACATATACACTGTGTTTATTACTTACGTACACAGTAAAATTAATTTTAAATATTTGTAAAAGTGCTCACTTTACCGTGAACAGCCTATAAATAATTATATTTCACGTCACTGCAATAAAAATATTAGATCATAAAATTTAAAAAAAAAAAAATCCAAATGACCACATAACAAAACCGCCTGAAAATGTTTAAAAATAAGCACCTGGGCACCGCGCATGCCGTAGTGAAATATTTACAAGCACAGTGTAAGAAGATATTTGGGCAGCTCTTAACACCGAGGTCTTGAGAGCCGATGAGGGTGAAGCGACGTGAGAAAACGGAGCAGCACCTGAATGAAAGAGCGGGGGGAAGTGGAAGATCCCCCGTCAAAACCCGGTGACCAGCGGCATTGTCCGTGGGGTACGATTCCCACGTGATAAAATACCAGGGAGTGACCCAACCGGGGATCGAACCGCAGTTCGCCTTGGTGGGAGGCGAGTAACCTAACCACTACACGATCGCGGACCCACAAAACACAGTGTTAGCCACGGAAAAATGTGCTATTTTATATTTTTACCGCATATTGTTCAACTCGTAGTCATTATCTGTGGCCACCTTTTTCCCAGATAAAATGATTTCACCTCCCACGGTTTCTGCAAAATGAAACCCTAAGGTCGAAATTTTGTTGCTTCTGTAATGCACAAATAAAACAAAACAAACAGTTTGCGGAAAATTCAAAAGTCAACTGAAATATCTTTTCTTAATTGATTTTAAGGTATGTTTAGCAAAACTTATTTTACATAAATTTAGAGACAGCAACAAACCGAAAATAGGCAAGCATTTCTGTATTTTCAGTAATTTTTTAAGATTACAAAAACATTTCCTTGTGCAATTTTATAGACGTCTTAAAGTAGCTCTCATCCTTTTATTTCAGTGCGAATTATTAGATTTCTGTTCATAAGATGGTTTTCATTATTAGTACATTTCTAAAACAGTAAAATTGTGAATCAGACGTGTATTTATACGAAAACCATGCGCTATATTTTTTTTTTTTTGGTAGGAAAGAGTGTTCGCTGATAATATTTAAATGTTGAACAATACATGATACCAATATAAAATAACATATTTTCCCGTGGCCAACGGCCTTAATGAATAAAACAGGAATTTCGTTATATTAACGAACGTAGACGAAGAGAAGCTCCCGTAGCGCTTGAGAAGAGAAAGCTGCTTGCATAGGAAGGGACAGTGTATAAATGGGCACTCCGCCTTCAGGAGGGAAGGTATAGGGGGTGCGAGCTTCAGTAGAGGGTTGAGAACGTTTCGACCGGTCCGTTAGGCAAATACGGCGAGCGGGAATAAAGTTTTATGAAGTGTAAGCGAGGGAGGGGTGCGGAAAGAGAGGTTAGAGGTTACTTTACATGAATAAAAAAAAAAAAATGGGGGGCGCCGGTTCGACCGCAAAGTTGCCAGGGGAGGAGTATAGTCGCGAGGGCGAGGGTGGCAGTGAAATGAACATGATTTGAAATTCTGAACTAACTTCCTGGGTCCCGGCAGGGGTCAGGGACTCCGCGCTGGAGGGATCGTTGAAAAGAAGGATTTGAATGTTTCACAACGATGTTGTGATGGCCGTGTGGGTCCACTACCCCTTCTTTCCCCCGCAGTCCTCTCTCTCTCTCTCTCTCTCTCTGGAATATATATCTCCCTCTCCTAACCCCTGGTTGGAGAGACCTGGGAGAGGAGGGGGGGGGGGATAGCGCGGTGAATTTGTTCGGTTATTGTTAGGAAAATGTCTCCCCTGTGGGCTGCGGGCTTTCCACCCTCCCTTCTCCGGCTGGGGCTGTAACCTCTAGTGTCAAGGGTGAGGCTACGACGAGGGTGAGATCTGGCAAGACACTGGAGCAGGGATGCCAACATTCGCGATGCCAAGTACCTGCCCGTCACCCGCCACATTGTCATCTGCTTCACAACCCGCTGGTCATCCGAGAGTCCCGACATAACGAGGATGCTGCTGTTGCAGCTCTCGTTACACTTGTTAGCGTGCATGCTGACAAACACTAACAAACAAGTGTCAAGCAAACAAATCTGTAGTCAGGCTAGCAGTAACCAGACTTCCGTACTAGAGTCAGGACATTTAGTCATTTTAGTACAGGTAATAGTTGTGGCGGGGGAAATCAAAATATTGCTGGAGTTTCTCTGTGCTCTGTCGTAGGAACTACATGCATAGTTTTATACGCAATCACGTTGCACCAATAACCAAGTTGTTTGCTCTTGTATTAGCATATTAGCAGTGTGCTATAAGTACAAGCATTTGATTCCTGTACCAATAATGTTTTTTTTCTTAGAGAACCAATTCTACAGATTTGTGATAGCTAAGCAGAATGCGAGTGAACTTGTACCACAAGATAGTCAAGATACAAAAATCTAAATAATATAAAGTTTCTTCTAACAAGCATAAGGTGAACGATAGTAAGTGTAATAACAGTGTTTTCAGGGTTCGTAAAGTTGTTATGAGATGTTATCACAATTCAATACCTGGTGTGCTTTAATAACTTTTCAAAGATCACGAAGATTTAATTAGCGTAGGGTGCATCATAATACTAAGACTGATGTTGATATTGACAACAGATTTGGTCAAGTTGGGGAAATTTCACGAATTAATTATAGGGAAATGCGGGTTAAAATACATGTACTCCTGAGTTTTTTTTTTTTTTTTTTGCATTTGGATAGCAGATTATCAGACAAGCCCTAAAGGACTCTGAATTAATAACAAATCCACAATAAAGCAAAAATATAAATCCGGGACATGTAATTCTGAAGTAAGACTGGTCACTTACTGTGGCGACTGCCCATGAAGAAATAGCTGAAGCTCGAGTAAACAGAGGACTTCAGAGTCTAACCTGCGGGTCACTGAACACGCGAAATTGCCCCGTTCATAGTTATGAACTCTTCATAGAGGAAAATTGTCCTGTCCCTAATTATAAACTCTTCATAGACGAAATTATCATGTCCTTAACTACGAGCATGAACTCTCCATAGAGGTAATTTACAGTCCTGTCTCTTACTACGAGTATGAACTCTCCATAGAGAAAAATTGTAGTTCCTTAAATATAAACTCTTCATAGAGGAAAATAACTATAAACTCTACATAGGCTATCAACCAATTAAATGAAGAACTATGGTCTAGTGTGTATAGTGTTGTAAAGTTTAGTGCGCCTCACTCTTAGATTAAAGTGACGAGTACAATACACACTCTGTTGCCAGATGGCTACCAAGTATCAACATTTGAGAAGTTACGCTGTGTTGAAAGAATACATGCTTACGTGTAAAAATACCTAGCAGAATTTTCACGTATAGCAGTGTATAAATATAGAATTGTTTGATTAGCTGCTTACTGAAATATAAGAGCGAGAAGCACTATACTATGACACTAAATTACAACGGGGTTTTTTCTGGTCTCTAGCAATTAGTAAAGACACTAATATTTCGCGTTATTAGACTGTACCAAGCTAGACTCCACAGTCCTCTGCACACTGGAGTAGGGGTCACTTGTTCATTATCTGCCGCCAAAGGCAGGATTTGTTCTCCTGTTACAACCAGACACACGGAATGAAGCTGCCAGAGTGCTGAATGTTTACTATTGGAGGTCAAATAACTAGAGCCCCGAGTATTTCGCGGATTGAGTTGGCAGCAAGCTATGCTGGAGAGCCCTCTACACACTCGAGACATTATCGTTTGCATATTGGTTGCTGTGATCAAGCGAGGATTCTGTACAGGACTGTTAAACACTCACTCACACTACTGCTTCCTGCTTATTACTGGCTCATAGTTAAAGGGAGCGTGTCTAAAAAAAAAAAAAAAAAAAAAACATTCGTCCAAACACTACAGTAGGAGAAAAGAACAAATGTTAGGAGTCTACCTCGTCTCCGAATGAATTCGCAAAATACTCGTGGCTGTATTAATGACCCGTGTGGATCTCACACATATTGTATGCCGTCTAGCTTGGTACTGAGTTATAACGCGGGATGATAGAGTCACCAGCAATTATCCATGTGAGACTAGGTGAGGGAGGAGAAGGGTAAGCATAGCCCGGCCCTCTCATTAGCTAAACGAGAAGGGGCGGGTGTTATCGCAGCATGAGTGGGGGGGGGCAGGGGTTGGAGGGGCAGTAAATCCCCAGGCCTGCGGTATCGACCAGCGAGGGAGAGAAGGCCTCCCTTCCTCCCCTTCACCATCTTATCCAGCCCCCAGGCTCCAGCCTCCAGCCCCGGCTGGAGTGACAATGGTGCCGCTCCAGTCCGCTGGAGCAGCCGCCGAACTCCTGGTGCGAGCCGCCCTACAGTCGCGGGGAAACTTCCCCTGTGTTCTGGAAATGCTTGCTGGAGTCGTGAAAACACCTCGGGTATCGCTCTTGCGCGTACGCGAAACCAATGAGAACATGACGCAGTTTACACAAAAAAAAATACGGTCAGAAAAAAATTATGACAATTTCACCTTTTTAATGTTCGCCAATTTTTTTCTAAATTATTTATACGTGCGGTGATTAGTTTTCAACAAGTAGCGTCGTGTTTCGGCGATGGTTCATCAGATTTTCGATAAAATTAAAGGACTCGATTCCGAAACGTGAATATTTAAGGTTTCGCTGTTCAAAGTTCACTTTTCAATAAAAAAAAGGTTCAATACTTCAATATTTGAGGACGCAACAAACATCTAGCAAATTCGAACATTAAAATTAAAAGCCTGCTTGAAATATGCTGTGCAAAGTATTACTATAAAAATAATATTTTAAATTATTTTCCGTTGGCGTTGATAAACATTTAATAAAATATTTTCTTTTAAATATGGCGTTGAGAAATCAAGAAAAATCTATATCCTAAAAAGGGTGTATGCGTGACGGAATCGTGCACTTATTAACTGTACATCGTAATTTGTATTTGTGACAACGGAGACTTGCACAAACGTTAAGCGATGAAATATAAGCCCACACTTTGAAGTATAATTCTGCTCTATATGATAGGACGTTTTATTACGTATTCTAATCATCCACATACGAGTCATAGAAGTTCAGTACTGAGTGGCCAGACAGTGCGTGCAAGTAAAAATCAATTGGCAACAAAATAAAAGTCATCAGTGCACGCTGTACCTAGGGGTCTATATAATAAATATATATTGCAAAAAGCTGATACAATCGAGATTGCATGCAAAACGTAAGCAATGTGTTTTTAAACTACATGTCAAAATTCAAATCACCTCATCTATGGGCTAAAGTAAACAACAAATCCTAGCAGTAAAATTTCCAGTTGAAATCTATCCAGTATTTATAAATTGAAACTGAAGTTAGCAAAACAGCGAGGGGTGTCAGTAACCTCGAGTACACGCGTGCACAAAATTCGCACGTCGTGAATGCGAACGGAAGTGGCGCCCCGTGCGGAGAGCGCCTGCGCGTAGGACAACACAAACTCGAGGTACGTGGGCGGAGCTAGTGGTTGCTTCTCGGTACACGTGTGTCAATCTACGTTAACAATGGCAGACTAGCAAATGGATAGTAAGGGCTACCAGAAGTGATTGCAATTTATTGTCAACCACAAACAGTAGTATTGGCGATGTAAGGTTAGCACGTATCTCTAAAGTGGCCTATGTTCAGGCGGTCGACGCATGGTGCGCAAGTTACATTCGCCTTCGTGGTATGCAACGTGTTGTGCACGTAGGTATAGGCTGTTCACGATAAAGTGAGCACTTTTTAAGGCCCTTCCTACAGGCATTAACCGCTAACAAATATATATCTTATTGCAACCTCAGGCATCAAATTTTAATGGTAGTGAAATGTACACACTGTGTTTATTCGTCACATTGCAATGTTTATATTAAAAAGCAGCAGGAAGATGGAAATTGGATGAAAGGAGAAATTCTATAAGGGCCTTAAAAAGTGCTCACTTTACCGTGAACGGCCTATACGCGAAGTTACGGGCTCCCGGCGCTGTTTTGGAAACTTCGATTTCAATTAAGAATTACTCGGTGGATTTCCCGAGATTTTTGTTACTAGTTTCAGTTGTTTGTATTAGCCCATTGATGCTGTGGTTTGGATTTCGATTGTAGTTTAACCACACTTTGTATATAGATTGTTAACGATATACTGCCCAATTTAGAAAGCCCAGCTTATGATATAATTGTATGCATGTACATTGTGTATTCTTCCGCCATTTGCAAAATTAACATAGCAATATACCTGATCACTTTACTCGCGTGTCGGTCAGTGAAATCGTGGGATTATTATAAAAGTAAATATGTTACAAATTTTCAAATTCTTCCACTGATATACATTAAAAAAAAAAACAGAAAGTGAAGAAAATATTTTCAGTATTCTATTCAGAAATATTTACCCAGCAATTTTTAGTTCAGCGTTAAAGCATACAATTACTTCCCATGCCTCGTTACCAACTTTACAGGGCGCATGCCATTCAATGCGCCTGTTAGATGTATGCAGGTGGAGGAGTGGCATTTTCTCCAGGTTGATTTCAAAAATGTATAAATTAATTTTAAACAGCCTATAATATTCACTAACGACGAGGTTGATTGCCTGAAGGCTGGGCAAAGTCTCACGTAACATTATGGTAAGGTTAACAGGCAAGATGATTCTACTATGGTTTCCCATTTCCTTCTGCAGTTCGGGGGAGACCCGTCAGTATTTGAAGAATTACAATGATCGGTGTTGATAATCTAACCTGTATCTTCCGCATGGTCGCATTACGTTGGTAGCAAATTGAAGCAATGCAGAAACGTTTACATGCCCTACTGAAACTGGAAGGAAATACTTCTTCTCGATATTCATGTTCCTTGTAGAAGTGTAGCTTTATATTAGTGGTTCTGTAAGGTTTCGTTTCCATTGTCGAACTGTCTTCTGGTATATTTTTGTTTTGTTCGATTCGTTATTGCAGTTTGTCATTGTGTTCGTCGTGGTTGGTTTTCAGCAATTTTTCTGTCCAGTGGGTTGCCTGTCGCTCGTTGCTTCATTTTCCATATATTGCTAGGTTTCTCTTCACGCTGAACCTGAAACAGTGAGAACTGAGCCCAATCAGTGTAAACCAGAGAAGATGGCTCGACTGGTAATCAGACACTTGTTCCACAGTTTGTTTGTTTGACTCGCCAGTCGGCAGTAGCTTATCAACTGACTTTTATTTCACTGATCAATTTAATCCCTGAGTCGGGTTTAGAGTGTTAAATTCTTAGTTATTAATTGTTCATTACCTGCTGTTTTGCTTGGTTTTTGGTTTCTTTACTTTCGTTCTTAGGCTTGTTTTCGTCAATGGTTACAATCCTTTTAAATACTCACATAAATACTGCAACACCATTGTCGTTTAACTTAAAAAATATAACCTGACATAACATGCTGTGTAAGTCTGCAAGTTACTGAAAAATGGTCATCCTGTAACTTAAATCCCTAACATCTTAGGAAGGCCTATCACCGTCCATGTCAATCCTAGGACTGCATATCACCGTCCAAGTCGATCCTAGGACTGCCTATCGCCGTACAAGTCGGTCCTAGGACTGCATATCACCGTCCAAGTCGATCCTAGGACTGCCTTGCGCCCTCCAAGGATATCCTTGGACTGCCTATAACCCTCCATGTCGACCCTAGGACTGCCTATCACCGTCCATGTCAATCCTAGGACTGCCTATCACCCTCCAAGTCGATCCTGGGACTGCCTAGCGCCCTCCATGTCGACCCTAGGACTGCCTATCACCGTCCAATTCGATACTAGGACTGCCTATATATGCATATGTGATGCATAGGAACTAAACGATAAGCGGTGATGTGAATGTTACAAAACCAGCAATAACAAAATGATTGTCTTACTGTAGCTTATCTCACGCTAGAATTAATGTAACGAATCACTTTATTAAAAACATAATTTCTGCCTTGTAAACCGAGAACTTAGCTGTCTACTGAGTTTTGCCACCTGAATGGATCAATATATCAGTTAATAAATGTAATTCGCTGAACTTCAAACCTTCGTCCTACGAAAATAATAATTTTTTAAACTGTGCACGGTATCGTTTGTGAGCAAGGAGCAACACATCTATACACTGCGATTTAACATAGCGCAGGATAAATATACTGGATAAACGTATGCTGGCTGAGTGAAACATGTAAAGACTTGGCTACAATCGCGTTGACGCTACAGCAATGCGTTACAATAAATCGTGAATCCGCAGAGAGTAATGGCTCTGGCTATAAACGACGATATACGTTGTTACGGTGTCAAACGTCAAACGCAACGAGTTAAAAGTTGTCCAACGTCCAAGTTTTTGTGTTTAGTGTTTAAAGCCAGCAAAACAGAATTCAAGACGTCACAGACAAGCAAAATAAAATAGTATGGACATTCGGCAACAGATGGACCCACCATCGCCGTACCCTGAATTTATATTCTGTCGTACGGAATCGATTAACAAATAACGCAAAAACGATATTTAAGTAATTCAACGTAACTCTGGAGGTTACGGAATCCCTTTTTGTACAAAAGGATTTTTTTTTAATTGCCAGAATAGTTTTAAATATTCATATATTCCCTTTTTGTTAATTTTAAATCTGTTAACTTCTGTTATAGACATACCAGTTTTCTTATCATAACGTTTAGTGTCAAGTTGGTTGTAGACGAGGCTTTAGAGTTCATACTTCCATCACACGCTGGCATCAAGCCTATGGGCTGTTTGCAGTAAAGTGAGCACTTTTGAGGCCCTTGGTACTTTTACCTTTCAGCCATATTTAATCCTTTAACCACATTTTAAAAATAAATACTGTATTGCCATGAAAGTAATAAATACGGTGTGTATATTCCACAGTACTCGGATGTTAACTTCTAAAAGTAAAAATAAAATATATTTATTGACTATTATTCCAAATGAGAGGTCTTACAAAACTGCTCACTTTACATTGAAGAGCCTATAGTAAAGGCTATTCAACCAGCTATCAGTTATCTTCTTTGAGAGAGGCCTTTCTTAAATACACTGTGGAAACGGACTCCAAAGGAGCGAAATAGTGCCGGAAGTGCCAGAAAGCAAAGAAGAGGAAGTAAGGAAAAGAAATGCGCAGGGGAACAAAAAGATGACGGGGCATGTGCGAACCTGCGCATCAATAGCTTTCTCATACAACGCGCAGAAAAATAGAAAGGTTCCTGATCTCAAAGGGAACTATACCTTATAACAGAAGTCAGTACTACACGATGCAACGGCAGAAAAAGTTAGCATAAAATTCTTACGATATATTTTTTACTAACCTGACATGAGTTTCGGAAACTAACCCGATTAGCAAAAATAGGAAAGTTCTCTGTAAAGGTAAAAGGCGGGGAAAATTTTAGTTTAGGAAAACCATGCCATGCCATTTCTCTAGTTCTGCCCCGCAGAAATATACGAGTCCCTCGTCAATAAACCGGCATCAGTTCATTACACCACAGGCGCAGTGGAAACAGTTGAAGGGGACAGTAATATTGCACATGTTGTACTTCCGAAAAAGAAGAGTGCTTGAATAACCACAACTAATGAAATTATAACAGGACGCATTTTCAAATGAACTCAGGGGAATGTCAGAATTTTATTGGTATGATGAGATAACCAACTACAAATAGTGAACATTCTAAACAATAAACTGCCACAAAATGATATTTTATGGGTCTTATTTAATTTTGTTGGGAACAAATATTTCTAAATCCCTCTCATATAAGTTATTACTCTGGAGAACATTCAAAGAAAACTAGGCCATTAATGTGCAATGGAGGCAAATTTAATATAATAAAAAAACGTTATGTTTCGATATATTTTGGCCACTTTTAATTAGCTAACAACTAACTCTTAAAGTATGGTGATATAGTTTTAAATAAACCACTTAATTGATGTATATCAATAGTGTCTGATAATTCAGAAAATAAAATTATTAGACGATAAAGGAAAATGTAATTACCAAAAGTGTCTCATTGGGAGGAGAGGGCGATTTCACCCCACGTGACCAATACTATTTGCAAAATGGATAACGTATTTTTACAATTCACGTTTTACCTTTTTGTCAATTCAGAAGTTTACAAATTACGTAATACAAATTATTATATCACTTCTATATTTATTACCTAGAACTAAATTTTAAACCTGCGTATAGCTTAAGTTAGTAAAAAAAATATGTATAACACTCGTTATAAGTATAACTAATGTAAACCTCCATAATATTTATTTATTGTGTACTTTTGGATATATAATTATTATTTGGTAACAGTTTTACCCATGAATAATTAACTTAATGCGTAAAAAGTACGATGTTATTATTTTATTTTGCCAGTGTTTAATGCGAAACAGTGCTCTAAACCTGTCTTTTATGAAGACTACTGCGATTTTTCTTTTAAAATTATGATCTCACATTTAAAGTTGTGGCGTTTCAATTGAAACCTAGAAAAATGCAAAACGAGAATTACAAAACACGAAAATCCAACGAACTGGAACACGGCATAGATATTTACACTTCTGTAAAAATAGTACCTAGCTTATTTATTGTTGGTGGTATTTGCTTGATAGCTCTTGCACGTGATTACAGAAATGAGGATTTACTTCGCTATTTGTTCGAAGAATAATTAATTAGCGTATGATTATTCACGCAATCAAACAAAATCGGGCTAAATAAATTATATAGCTAAGACGTATGGGTAAAATATATAAGTGTAGCTGTAAGACAGTGTAAGGTAGGGCATTTCAGCACTGTACAGAAACAACGAGCAGAACGAAAAATTAAAATAATAAGGCACGTAATTCTAATCCATTAATTATTGAATTTTGCATGTTATTTTCTGTGTCGTGGAATAAAAGAAAGAACAAACTAGACATGTGAATTTTGGATCTCTTCAGACCCCTTTGTCACGTGTTAAGGTCTTCTCCATCTCGGATTAATACACATTTCTCCAAAATTTATTTTCGCATTCGATATTTGTAAATGTATCCCATCAGGAACCAGGGCAAGCCTTATTTATTGTTCCGGAATCCGTTGCGTATACCTGGTTTTACTGTTGTCAAAAAAAAGTAACTTTTGTGGTAATAATAAATTATTTATTCTTATCAATCTCATTCGAATTGGGAGAGTTCCTTCTTGTTGCAGTCTATGGTTGATACATTCACCATTTCTGCTTCTCTGAGTAACTTGCTCAAATACGAAAGGGATTTATGCCGCACCAATATCGGAGATTTTTTATATTGAATATTGAACGTTTGTTGCGAAAGATACAAATAAACGCAACCTGAAGGATGTCCGTCCACAGTAACAGCACGTCGGGATTAGCTAGAACTTCAAATGTTTACTGAAGCTTTCAAAGTTTTCTGTTAGTCAATACATAAAAATCCAATACAGGGAAAAACCAAGATAACAGTTATTGATCAACTTGTTTAACAAATGTTTGGCCAGGCTGATGCACTTTATCAAGAAATTTCTAACGCCGTAAAACTGTAGATTAGATTGCAGAGAATGAAACTTTTGTGCTAAAGGAATTGAAGAGGAATGATCTGTTCGTAGACAGTAACGTACAATAACATCCTTCACAAGCGCCTGTTGCTGAAATATCCCATAAGTTTTTCTGTTCGCTAAAGTTGGCTAGACGGCGCTAGCTACTACGATAAAGCGAATCTAATGGCCGCGTGAACCATAGACTAAAAATGAGGTAGACCGATTTTTCGTCTGGTGCGTACGTACCCAACATTGACCTAACTAGGAGCCGCGGTGGCTAAGCGGTTAGCCTGCTCGCCTCCCACCAAGGCGATCTGGGTTCAATCCCCGGCCTGGTCACTCCCGGATTTTCGCATGTGAGAATCGTGCCGGACGATGCCGTTGGTTGGCGGGTTTTCTAGGGGATCTCCCGTTTCCCCCGCCACTTCATTCCAGCGCTGCTCCATAATCATCTCAATCACCCTCATCGGCTCTCAAGACCTCGATGTCAAGAACCGTCGAAATCTCTTCACTCTTCATTGACCTACCTCGCATCAACACACATGTCAAAGTCACATGGCAAACAGTGATGAAAGTGATTGTTTACATCTTAATTTCCAAAATCCAAGCTCGTTTATATGGAAGAAATTATTTCACCAATTTCTATTTAACAGAATTACAATTAAAATTTGTTAGAGGAAGTATACAAACATCTCAAAACACTTGTTTACGTAAGTACACTATAATAAATTACCTGTAAATTTACCATATCCGTGTATATCATAGCACGTATGATAAATTATTTTCCCATACATGTATGGTAACATTCCTACAGTTGCTCAGAGAAGAGTCAAATGCACACGGAAGTTCCCAACATTGTATAGTAGCAATGCTAAACATTCCCATATTTTCAGCCTGACATGTAGTAGCTATTATTTCCATAAACTGTATAGGTTAGAATCTTCCATTACAGTGTAGTATTCTAACCTCAGATATTATCCACGTCGTTTATGATAGTGGTTTGGGTCTATAGCAGTCCAATGTTAGACACGGAGAGATGTCTTGCGGAAACTAACATGATCACTCTAACCATATTCACTCTACGGCTTGAACATTGCAAAGGCGGCAGAGTGGGCGGGGACTGATGCCTTTGCGAACACAGTGTGTGGGAGCAAGAGAGCTAGGCTTGTGATCTGAAAAAAAAAAAAAGGAATGGATGGACCGAATGGTACTGCGAGCGCAGTACCGAACACATATTTCGTGCTCTGAGGCACCGTGACCGTGCAGCGAGAACGCTCAGTGTTTTGTGACGACTGGCTGTAGGGCGTCGTAGATGGGCGAGAGCCTTGTTCTTGGAGCGGACACTGGAAGGGCGGGAAGTTACTGAATAAAATCACTGGAAGGGCGGGAAGTTAGTGAATAAAATCGTATTATGAAACACGCCATTGCAGAGTTACACCCGCGTGTCGCGGAAGATGCAAACGCACCGAGAAAAAGGTTTTGTTGAATCAAACAAGATGCGTTAGCTGCAAACAAAATTATTCGTTTGTATAGGGACAACGAAATATTTTGTTAATGGAACCAAATTGGTTCTCATTTTGTTGACCCCAGAAAAATATTTGGTTGATACAACTGAAGATTTGTTTGGCCCCCCGTAAATTAAATTTTTTGGGCTGATATAAAATAAAAGCTCACTAGTTCGACCTAATTTCGATTCTAGATAACGCTACGCCTTAGGAATCTCGGCTAACGTGACAACTGGCGGAGTAGCAATGCTTTTAAACAGATGTAATTCAAATCCTGGACAAAATGTGCAAACCAATACTTCAAGTTTTGCATCTTTACTTTTCAGTTTCCTGTCGAATTTTTTTATTAATGTGTTTATACGAATATTAAGCATCAATATATGTACTAACAAACACGGTCACTATCCTAATTGTCACAAAAAATACAAACAAACTCTCGAGCTGTATTTTCGAACGAAGGCAATCAGATGGAGTGGCCAAACAAATATATACAGTTGACTCAATAAAATATTTAGTTGACAGTCTAATTTTTTGTGGCCCAGCACAGAGATTTTGTTAATTCTGACATATATTTTGTTAAATAAATAAAAGTAATTTTGTTGCTTTTCAAATTTTACTTGACAGTAATGTATTTTGTTAGGACAACTAAATATATTTTTGGCCCTATACAAATAAATATTTGGTTAGATTTTCTCTCAGTGTGCGACATTAAAAAACACGCAGACACTGGAAACAAGAAAATATTAACCAATGTCTCCAGATATGTAATTAACACAAAGGCAACTCCGTAGAACAAATTAGGTAGGTAATTATACACAACGTGACAAAAGAACGAGTAATCAAAACAACAAAATAAGAGGACTGTATTAAAATATATAGGCCTTTGCAAATATCTCTGGACGACAAAACAAAGACATAGAGTAGATAAGTGCACAGAGACGAAATGGCGTAGCGGTTTTTGTGATTGGCTGGACGAGGCTCTGGGGAAGGGCCTTGCGTCTGATTGGCTACCGCGTGATGTGAAAGTTCTAATATTGGCTGGACTACAATCTGGCAAGTAAGTTACCAGGCGCTGATTGGTGAACAGAGTTCTGACATGTTTCTAGATAGCGACGCCATCTTGCTGGCGCGTGCCGGTGCAGTTCACGGGATAAGCGGCTGTCTCACATCTCTGCATTAAGCACTCTGTGACAAAGACATAACAGACAAACACAATCGTTTTTCTACGACGAAACAGCTAATTTTG
The DNA here is from genome assembly GCA_029891345.1 of Dryococelus australis. Taxonomy (NCBI): domain Eukaryota; kingdom Metazoa; phylum Arthropoda; class Insecta; order Phasmatodea; family Phasmatidae; genus Dryococelus; species Dryococelus australis. The sequence continues at coordinate 349,019,532 of CM056995.1, forward strand.
ACTTCTGAGTTTTCTGCAAAGCTCTGAAACGTCGTATGCCCGTAATTAGAGATGGGTGAAACTGAGAATTATAGGTGACAGGCTGTGAATGCTAATGCTACGTTTTCATGCGTGTGAAATATACCTGCTACTTTTCACAGGATGTGTGCTATCGTGTGACGCTGCTAAGATAGTATCTGTGGCAAAGCACATGCTGGGATCACAGGGTTTCGGTTAACTGTGCCTTTATCTGCCAGTGACAAAAAAAAACTCTGGTAGTGTTTCCTTATATGCCCATAAGATAGCGCAAATATATACTGCTTGGAATGTGAAAATTTTAGAGTCGGTGATTTCAACTGTAAGAAACTGCGATGAATGGTAAAAACCATCGTTTAAGAGGAAGTCCGTGATAGTTCCAAATAGAACTGGTTCGCTGGTAGCAGTATATTGGAAAGACACCGCTGGTTTTATTGGTGGCGTTTCACTGCTATTAGCGATTTCAGTTCACAGGCGGTGATTGGGATTTGTATATACGCGCGAAATTTTCACAGGTTGCGGTTTCACAGTCCATCTCCATCATAGACTAAAGATGAGGTAGACCGATCTCGCTGGCTGCGCACAACCAATCTCCGTGTCCCAACACTGAACTGCTTCTCTGCCAATACGACTTACAAAAATGGCGTGGATTGAATCTGAGGTTAGAACACAGTTTAGTAAACAAGTGCTTGGAGATCTTTGCATTACTTCCTCTAACCAATTCAAATTGGTGAAAGTATTTTGTTAAAATAAAAGTTCTTGTCTTTTAAAAATTAATGTATAAATAAATACGGTCATCATTGTTAACCATGTGATTATGACAGTTGTATTCCTTTGGGGTAGGTCAATGTTGGGTGCATGCACAGAAGACGAATAAGCTGTCTACCTCACCTTGAGTCTGTGATCTTTATCCGTAATAACGTGTAGTTAAGAAGGCACGGGACATAAATTAATGCTATTGAGGTTTATCGTATTTTACAAATTTTATGGAAGCCGACAGAGAAAACAAATAAAGGGCGATCATACAGAATAGTTTTTACTAACTACGAGAGAAAATATTTTACCTGAGTGACGTTATTCTGCCGAGATATTTCTGACGCCGTCAATTTTTGTGAGTTTTCGTGGCGCAAGACATTATGCTAAGTTGATACAGTAATACTGCAAAATACTTGGTCGTTAAGTTGGCAAAACCTATCATCTAAGATTGCCATTTTTTACTTTTTTCTATGTTGGCTTTCGAAAACCAGTAAACATCAATTTACGTATTTGGTGTTGATTCTTGTCACACGCCCCGTCCTGGAGAGAGCTGTGACGCGGTTGTTTGGCAGCTGATAACGACTGCTGTGGTGGTGGCGACGATGCAAGCGAGTCTTTTTTCGGCGCGGATCAATGTGCAGCAGCAGGCAGGCAGGCAGGCAGGCAGGTCCGATACCAGCGCAGCCCCCGATAATTGGGGAGAAGGAACCTCCTGCTCAACTCCGTTCTCTTGCCACGTGAGTGCTACACGGGCACAAGTGAACACCCGTGCCGGTCTCGATTACACAATGAACGTGAGGCACAGGCTCTCATCGGTAAATGGAAGTACATATCCGTCACTCTCAAAGCATCTGAGATAAGTCGTAACGTAGTCGACGTACACTGGAAGGTGTGTCTAGGATTGTCATGAGTGAAGATATTCGGACGGTTCTTAACATCGAGGTCTTGAGAGCCGATGAGGGCGAGAGTGAGGTGAGTGTGGAGAAGCGCCGGAAATAAAGGGGGGGATAGCCGAAAAAAACCCGCCGACGAACGGCATCGTCAGGAACGATTCCCACATGCAAAAATCCGGAGTGAACCGGCCGCGGATTGAACCCGGATCGCCTTGGTAGGAGGCGAGCAGGCTAACAGCTAGGCCTAGGATGATCATGATTTAGTTTATAGAAAATATTTTTACTCCACCGTTTAATTTTTTTTGGAAAAGCCCTAAGTATATACTTTTCACTGGGATTTAGCACTCCAGAGACAAGCTGATTTCTTATTTAGTAGCAGGATGTCGTACCTAGATTTGTCGTAATAGTGAGTGAGTTAAGAGATTTGGGCGAATCTTAACAGCGAGGCCTGAGAGCCGATGAGGGTTATTGAGGTGATTTTTTTTGGGTAAGGTCAGTGTGGGCTGAGGTATGCTTGAATTCTAGTATGAGTGGTGCGTATATTTAGTCTAATGATGGATGGTAGAGCATATGGTATATGTGATATGATTAAATTGAGTTTTTCCTTTTGTTTATAGGTGATAACATGTTGGTTGGACAAGTATGACTTGGGTTATAAAGGTTGGTATAATGACTATTATATGTTTTGCCGGTGTCTGATAGTATGACAACCTCGTTGGACTTGTGATTTTGGTGTATTCTAGTGGGTGTGGGTTGAAGTATGGATGAAATCTAGTGGAAAGTATGAGTAAATTTAGTTTGATGATGGTTTTGTAGAGCAGATGGTATGGGTGATGGTGGTAGTGGGGGTGGTGATGGAGTCACTATTAGCATAATTGTATCAGTTGAAAATTTGTTTTTACTTTTTTTTCATATACCTGAAGTCGACATATCAAAATCTATTAAGATGCCAAATGCGTGCCTGCAGTGATAAGTGTGTTGCCTGCAGTCCTTAGTGCGATGCCTGTAGTGCTAAGTGCAGTGTCTGCAGTGCTAAGTGTGGTGCCTTTAGTGCTAAGTGTGGTGCCTTTAGTGCTAAGTGCGGTGCCTTTGGTGCTACATACAGTGCCTTCGGTGCTAAATGCAGTGCCTGCAATGCTAAATGCAGTGCCTCCAGTGCAAAGTGTGGTGCCTTTGATATGTTAGGTTGGGCGAAATTAGTTTAATTGATACTGAAGTGGAGTTAGGTTAGTTTGACATGTCTTTCGAAAGTCCTGACATGGGGTAGAATTGGCATGACTAAGTTAAAAATATTCAGTGTACTGAACATAATGAAAATACCTTCTAAGTCCCACACAAGTGTGTGGAGTGCACACGAAAAACAGTTGAGTGACTACATTGATTTTTACTTGGTCTGGTGATTAGGTTAAGTGGATGGCGAGATAAATAAAATATATTCAAAGTCCTGACATGGGGTGAAACGCATACATGTATGACTTGGTTGCACAGTTAATTTGCTTGTATATATGATTATTGGTATGCCCTATTCGCATGCTCGGTTATTTTGGGAGTATAAAAAAAAGTATAGCTTTGATGGTGTGAGGAGAATGGTTTAACTGTGTGATTAATATTTTTTGTAAGAGTGGAATGGTTCGATGGGATGTTTAGTTAGTATGAGAGGGGCAGAATACTTAGCTGGTATGGTTGGTAGGTATAAGCAGTTTTGGTTGGTAGAACAAGTAGAATGGATGCTATGTTATGCGCTGGCCTCAGGTGTATAGTTGCTCGAGTTTTGATGGATATTGTGCTTGGTGTATTGGGCGGTGCAGTTTATTTCAGTTTTCCTTTGTTTATAGGAGATGGGGTGTTGGGTGGCCTTGTATGATTTGGGTTATATAATGGATGGCATGGGAGATCTGTATATATTTATTTGACTGGTGTCGACCAGTAGAGCAGAAAGTATGAGCAATAAGTACATTTTTTTTGGTAAGGTCAGTGAAACAAAGCTCCTACATCTAAATAAAAGACTTAAAAATTACATAAGTTCTATCTGAATAATAAATAAGAAAAAATCGGAAAAATAAGTCTGGGATAGCAATAAAATATTATTTGTAGTAAAATATACATGTACACACACACACACACACACACATATATATATATATATATATATATATATATATATATATATATATATATATATATATATATATATATATATATATATATATATATATATATATATATATATATACACACACACACACACACACTTAAAATCTGAAACTTGTTGCTGGTCTATGTTAGTCTGGTGATGGTTGGTAGAGCAGATGGAATGCATGAGTTACAGTGGCTAGAACATTCAATGTTTAGGTGCCTGCTTGCAAGTATATAAGCCATCAGGTTCATTTTATGGAGCTGTTTGACAGTGGCAGCCGTGAAACTTTCACGAGAAGTATATATGGTTCTAGGGTTCTGGTTAGATGCTTGCTAGAATGGATTGTCTTGAGCTGTGAATAAGCGGTTTATATTAATTATGTGGTGCTGTAAAGATACTATGTGAATATCATGGAGACATTTAAGGATTCTGTTTGTAGTCTGAAGTATGTTAATATGTAAATTTTAAAAAAAGTCTTTGATTTCTCGCTGATGCTGTACCCTGGCTGATGATTACATATGATATTATGATGCTTGATTTAGTCACACAAACACATTTTAAAAAATCCGATTCGGGTATTTTTGTTCCTACAAAACATTGGAGATGATGAATAATTATCATTGTGTAGTGTTTAGTCTTGAAGTGAGAAGGCCTGAAATGAAGTTGAGAGAACTTATTGCTCTACTCTATATAAAATTTAAGCACAACTTAAAAAAATTTTAATATGTTAAAATATAAAATTTTCATTTGACATACCATATTCCTATATAAGTAAAATGGTTATATAGGGCTTAAACATACATTACTGGAGCTAGAAATGGTGCTTCCATAATTTAACTTCATGAACCAGATCTTAGTAGATCGCATATTATATTTGTCTAGCTAAATGTCTTTAAATATTCGCTTGCTTAAGGTCCCACATGCTACATATTTATTTTAAAAAATATATATTATAAGAAAACAATCACATGTGAGCATAATAATTCAGAATTCGACTGAAAGTTAAGAGATGTTAAAAAAAAAAGCACATCGCAAGTCTTTACATAAACTAAAACTGTTCTAAAATATATCATTCATAAGCCATATATACGCAAATTATATCACCATAACGAAAAATTAAAAAATATTTATCTAATTGTACGAAGGAATGTAGCTGTTAAGTTTGCAACTTATATATAAGTTTTAAGCACTTGGCTGGGCAAGAGATTAGTGGTCGAATGATTAGCATGTTGGACTTTTAATCGAAGATTCTGGGTTCGATTCCTGTCCAAATACGAGAATTTTTCTTTTTTTTATGTTACCATGTGTCTTGGAAAAGTGTAAAATTTACAAAGTTTAAGATGTTTGAACTGATCTTCCTTTCGAAATTTTTATATTGATACATTATTACTGTAATTTTCAAAGATATTTCTTTTTGGCATTGTTCAAATGATAAATGAAATAAATTTAAATAATTATTCTTATTTATTAATGCATCGAGTCCTGGATGTCTGATTTGCAGGGCCGATTAGCCCCAGTGCCTCTCTGTCATTTATAGTCTGTCCCTTCCCCACGTACTGTCTGTGGATGAAATCACTACTTGTGCATGTCGATGAGGTCACTCATGGCGAGTCGCTGCAGCACGTCTGTCTCTGGCAGACCTATCGGCATGGTGATGAATGTGTGATTACAGGGGTTAGGCGACCAATGTAAAAACTAATTGAATAAAGTATAATATTAAGGAAAAATATTGTTTTTCAAAATTGAAAGTATTGAAAATCAAATATGTTTTACAAAGTCCTGCCTGGAATGTACTTTACAATCATTTTTTATATACCTTCTCGTGTATGGAAAATTACATCTTTAAATTTCGTAAATAAATATACAGACTGGCGATTTGCACTCTTTAGCAAGCAATTAAGGGTCTATATAGATGGGGGAATGGAGCACATGCTACTAATCGAACATGTATAAGTTACAGTGCAGCAAATGTGACTAATCGAACAAGTTAAATCTTAAATAATATACATGTAAGTTAAACCAAAATATTTAAGAAATTAAAAATTTATTTTAAAAAATAAATGTTTAAAAAATTATATGTTAAATCTTAAAATAATGTGTATGTAAGTTAAACCAAAATGATAAAAATATATAATTAAAAATAATATACGAAAAAATGAATACTAAAAGATATATAAAAATTATTTATTTGTATGTAAATTAAAAACATTATTGATATGTTAATAAAAAGAACATAAAAAATAACATGAGTAATAAAAATCCAATGTCTTTAATGAGAGACAAGATATTATTTATTCTTTTCCAAGCTATATACTACTAATAAACTCTTGTCCCGGCGCATGTCGCGGTAGCCGAGTGGTCTAAGGCGTAATTCTGGGGCAGTTCGATCCCGCACTATTCCAAATGGTGTTTTGAGCTCTAAAAAACAGCGCCCCTAGCGGCCAATTCCTGAATTCCTGAACCAATATGGTGGCAGATTTATTAATCGAACGAGGTTGATACCAGGTTGCTAAAGCCAGAACTTATATGGCGGTCGATCAAAGGTGGGTAATCAGTGGAGTGTATGCGACACCAACACTCCTAGTGGCCAAAGCCAAAACTAATGGGGGGGAACAAATGTCAAATGAAAAACCAAAATGGCGTCCAGTGAATGTGAGAGATAAATGTAAACAAAGCTGGTGGCCATCAGTAACAAAGATGGCTTCCTCCAGTAACAGCCTATGTAAACAAATGATGAACGAATGGTAGAGAAAGGAAAGAGGAAGAGAGAGAAAAAAGTAAAGAAGAAAAGAGAAGGAAGAGAAGAAAACAAAACCGAAAAACATGAGAGCACTCGGAGAAAACCCCGGAAATGAAGGAAGGGAAGAAAGTATGTAAAAGAGAAAAAAGTGCGAGCACTCGGAGAAAATCCTCGGAATGCTAAAGTATGAGAAAATTATAATCTGGTTACCAAGATGGCAGTCGAACGAAGATGAATAACAATATTACGGCGTACTGGCTACGAATATGGCAGTCGAACAAATGCGTGTAACAATATGGTGACATACGCCGCCATATTGTACTTGCTAACCGCTCAGCCACCGTGCCCCCTTGTCGTAATAGGATATGGAGATCTGGTCGAAGTATTAAACTGGTTCCTAACAACAAATCCTATAAATATTTTCTTACTCTTAATAAACGCTGTAATTAACATACGTAGAATTTATTATCTTTAAGAGAAACAATATCTATGTATAATCCATTCAAGGTTATTTCACACTCTTCTAAAGCCCTGCTAAAGTTCTATTTCCAGGATATTCTTCCGCCTCGTTCAAACTAAGCTTAACTATTTCTGTGAAATTACAGCAAAGGAGAGCGCATCGTGTTCGTGCGCACTCAGTTGTGAAAATATTTTGTATGAGAAATATTTATTACTAGGCGTTGCCAACACACATGTTTTCTCGCTGCTTTATAATTTATATTAATTTTAAGTGAAATATTATAATTTATAGATGAAATATAAATAACATTTCAGTTAACCAAAAAAAGTTACTTTTATATTAACATAACGAACACGTATCCTGTATTAGCGTGCAGTCCACTCCGGCTCTGCAAGCTACCGTAGAGAGAAGCGTAACAACTGTTGACTGTGTTACACATGCGAAAATCCGCGGGATTCGTGCCCAGTTCGCCTAGGTGGGAGGCGATCAGTCTAACCACTGGACCACCGCGACCTCGCGACACGGTCGGTAAAAATATATATATATACATCTGGACGACATACCTTTGAAGCCTCTGAGTAACATCGTAGGAAGCGCTTAAATTGACATTCTTTTAATAATGTCTCCTAGGGTTTGTCGCGTTCTTTAGTCGACTTCTTTTAAAAATTAACTACGCGTTGCGTAACTGACAACGGACTCTGGTATAGGCTGTTCACGGTAAAATGAGCACTTTTGAAAGCCCTGTTTAAGATCTACTTCTATGCACGTTGTGCATTCTTCCACCTTATACAAAATTAACATTGCCAGATGGGCCTCATAACTTTATTCATGCGTCGGTCAAGTGAAACTGTGAAATTGTTACAAAACAAAATGATTCGTATATCTGCTCATTTTTACACTTCGATGCATTAAAAACAAAAACAGAAAGTGAACGAAATAATACAAGTTATCACAAATGGTTACCTGACACTGTTATTTGACGTTAGGATATAGAACTAATTTTCATTCATCGTTACCAACTTGACTGGGCGCATGTCACTCAGTGCGCCCGTTAAAATGTATGCAGGTAGGGGCAGTGACTTTTTTCTAAGGTTGATTTCAAAAGCGCTCACTTGATCGTGAACAGTCTTTATTGCTATTGTTTCTAAACACATTCGCTGCTGGCGACTTTTATAAGCGTCGTACTGTATGCATTACCTGAACCCAGTGCGGCTGATCATGCTAAGTGTTTTATGGATCTAGTGCTCTCTAGTGTTCGGAAATTACATTAGAACTCAGTATTACGTGATTATGGAGCTTAACTTGAAGATTTTACAAATTTCAGTTCTCAAGCTCTAGCAGTGAACGTGTAAATAGACCCTACAATTATAAAGTATCTGATTTACTCGACTCTAGGAAGTACATTATAACCATGTGCATCTACTGGGGAAAACCATTTGAAGAAATGTTTCATTACTTTGATTAAAATTTCAGCTCTCAAGCTCTAGCAGTGAACGTGTAAATAGACCCTACAATTATAAAGTGTCTGATTTACTCGACTCTAGGAAGTACATTATGACCATGTGCATCTACTGGGGAAAACCATTTGAAGAAATGTTTCATTACTTTGATTAAAATCCCAAGATGGGTCGTCAAACACAAACAACTGTAGTTGTGATTAAATCACGCGAGAAGTTAAAATGAGAAATTACGAGAGACTGATTTATCATCTCTAAGTTAAAAAAGTTGGCATTGCGTGTATTTTTCCGAGTGCGCACAATTTCAACTTAAATAAGAGTTCTCGCTCTTCTTTCAGCCCGACAGAGGTTCCCAAATTAAAATATCTCCATCTGTATTAAATTAAGCTTCATTAGGAAACATTCGGTTGACAGATGTGGACAAAAATACGGACCGGTGAAACACGTCACCAGACATAAAATATGTCGTAAAAATTAACTATTAGAGAAATTTAATAATTCTCCCCCGCCTTTCATCATTGGAAAAAGAACCCAGTTTTATAAAATTTCTTTAATCTCTATTGCGCCCGTGTTCTTCAGTACTGACACTCTTCGAGTAACTAAACCAAAATTTTACTAAAGTTTCCGTAATGTCCATTCATAAAGCACTTAACTCTGTTTAGCCCCATACGGTGTTAATTTCTTTAAAATAGTACAGTATACGTCAGGCGTTTGCTGGAGTGTTTCCTTGACTGGAAGTTTTCCTCTAGGTGAATGATACTGGGTAGAAATGTCGTCGTTCGTATTTCGTCATATTCTGCGAGTCCACTTATCGATGCAAGTCTGCCCCATTTCCCGATTCCAAAAATTCATCATCATGTCCGTACATTATGATTCTGTATTTATATAAATTTAATTAATGAAGTACCGCGGTTCCGGTAATGAAATGTATTGCTGTTTAGAGAATTTTCGCTCTTGTATAATGGGCCCAACGCACGGTGCAGTAGCTAATAGGCTGTTCACGATAAAGTGAGCATTCTTGAAATCGACCTTAGAAAAAAGTCACTGTCCCTACCTGCATATATTTTTAACTGGCGCACTGAGTGACATGCGCCCAGTAAAGTTGGTAAAGATGGAATGGGAGTAGTTCCGAATTTTAACGTCAAATAAAAAGTGTTAGGTAACCAATTTTTAATGATAACATATAATTTCTTTCACTTTTTTTTTATGAATAATGTTTCGAAGAGTAAAAATTAGCAGATTTGTAAAATATTTGCTTTTCTAACAATTTCACGCTTTCACTTGACCGGCGCATGAACAAAGTTGTGAGGCCTATGATAATGCTAATCTTACATAAGGCGGAAGAATACCCAACGTGCATGCAAGTAGATCTTAAGCAGGGCATTCAAAAGTGATCATTTTAGCTTGAATAGCCTATAGTAACCTTGTGAAAATGACGTACAGATCCCACACAGATGATACAATTCTAGCTGGCACGCAGTGAACTGCGCACTTTTTAAATCAACCTTTCAAAAAAAAATAGCCGCCTGTAATAGCAAGTTTTCCTAACGAGATCGCTGACTGGCATAGTCCCGGTTAAGTTACTAGCTATGCATGAAACGTAGTTGCACATCTTTAACGTCATATTAAAAGTGAGACGTTTAAATTTGAAGGCACTGAATTTATATAGTATAGTTCATGTTAATTGTTTGTGTTTATAAGTGTATAAATTAACATTTTTAAGTTTTCAACATTTCCACAGTTAAATGCTGTTCACAATAAAGTGAGCAGTTTTGAAATCGACCTTAGAAAAAAGTCACTTCTCCTACCTGCATGTATTTTAACGGGCGCACTGAGGGACAAGCACCCAGTAAAATCGGTAACCATGGCGGGAACGTAGTCGTATGCCTTTAACGTCGAACTAAACGTGTTAAGTAAGTATCTGTGATAATTTAATTATTTATTTTGCTTTCTGTTTCTTTTTAACTCATCTAAATGCAAGCATTGGCAGATTTTTAAAACATTTACTTTTCTAGTGGTTTCATAGTTTCACTTGACCTACACATGAATAACGTGATCAGACTCATGGAAGTGTTAATTTTACACAGAATGTAACAATACACAACGTGCATACAAATAGATGCTAAGCAGGGCTTTCAAAAGTGCTCAGTTTAACGTGAACATCCTATACATATTATCAAGCAAAAATAAAGTCATTGGTCGATGGGAATATTAATTTTACACTTGGCGGAAGGATGCATCTGGGTATAATAGTAGACATTGACTTTCAGAAGTGATAAATTAACAGCGATCAGTACAAAATATATTTCGTATTTCACATATTCCCCCCCCCCCCACACTTTTTTTTCCCGTCGCAACTTGTACCACTCTTGCCCCAAGTTCGCGCCCATTCGGCTGTGTGTTAGCATTATTGGACAGGTCCTGATTCCCTCGCAAGGACGATATCTGCGGCTTGCAGGACCCGGAGCACTGCGCGGGAATCCTGCACTATTCCTTTTCCCCCCCGCGACACACTCAACCCTGAATCTCGCCTAAGGAATTAGTTCCCATTTTTTCTCCTTCGCCATCCATGCAATCTATCTCTCCATTGCTTGAAGTCTATACATGTTCTTGACGACAGGAAACGATACCAGTTCCCAAAACCGTTGCTACTCTTTCGTCATAGAAATGTTAACTCTCTTCGTTCATATTGCCTTCGACGTTTCGTCCAGAACTATTCGCATATATCTGATTACACTGATCACCATTGTTCGCTCGAACGTGGGGCCGCGGTGGGTGTAGTGGTTAGACTACTCGCCTCCCACATTGGAAAACTGGGTTCTATTCCCGGCGGGTTCGCTCCCGGATGTTTGCACGTGAGAATCGTTCCGGACGATGCCGCTGGTCGGTGGGTTTTCTCGGGGATCTCCAGTTTCCCCCCACCCTTTCGTTACGGCGCTGCTCCATTTGTCGTTTCACCCGCATTGGTTCTCAATACCTCTATTTTAAGAGCCGCCCAAATGTCTTCATTCCCTCGTTTGTTAATTGTATTGCAATCATTTGATCTGTTTTTCATACATAACAATAGATACATAGATATTGGAGATATCATGCAAACCTCATCATATAAGGTTACAACGAGCATACATATCTTACTATATATCTATATATAAGGCGGGTTATGTATATAAGTAAATAATATAAAGTCAACATATTTGTTCTCGTCTTCTCCTTGCCCGTGGTTTGCTACCAATACCCAAGGACACGTCTTCATTACACTGAAACAATAGAAGGGCAGGAAAAGGGGACAAAATACGTGCGGTATGTAATAATATAGTTGTTCATGTTATAGCTTTAAGAATTATTCTATTCAATAGAAAGCATGTGCTGTAAAAAAAAAATTCTTCAGATCCTTGTTGAAGAGTGTTGGTTCGATTACACTTGTAAAGGCGATGGAAAGCGAGATTGATTTGCAATTTACCGACTACATTTGATCACTAGTCGTGTTGTTTCATCTCAGTTTGTAATCACTTGGAACAAAGGTTTCTCGTGAAAATGTTTCTCAACTAGTTGTTCTCCAAAACATTTTATTCCGTGAATTCTTTTGTGATAAAAATTAGTTTTATTATCATCCGTCTCAGTTTTCGGCCAATAATGACAGACGTTCAGTTTCGGAGTTACTTGATCGTGATTGGCCAAATCAGGTAAGAAAATGTCTTCTCGCACAGAGACTCGGCTAGTAATCGACGGAAAGCTGCAAGTGTCTAGCAAGTGCAACAATCGTCTGTCTCACACAGAAACCTGGCCAGTGCCCGAAGGAAAATTGCAAGCATTCGAAGGAAATTTGCACGTCTAACCAGCGCATTATCTTTTCGCGAATAGCTGGTGGCCGTAGTTAACACTTATGTAATTCCTTTTGTGGAATTCTGTATTTATTATTTACGATCTTTTGAAGACAACAAACCTATGTTGGTTTTGGTCGTTAGTATCTTTTTATGTAATGTTCTGGGTTTTCCAACATAATCTAAGCTCGGGAATTGCTTAACGTCCATAAAAACTCTCCAACTGCGAGAATAATGTAAATAACACACCTCCACATCACGAAAAACGTAGAGAATTTGACACACTTACGTGAAACACAGGGAGGTGTTTGTCTGCATTCGTAAATATGTTTGTAACAGTATATATATATTGAATTGACCTGGTATTTCAGCTCAATATCAGTTGATCTGAGTTCAAAGATTTGGGTGGCGCTGAACATAGAGGTCTTGAGATCCGAAGAGGACGAAACGAGGCGAGAATGTAGCAGCGTCGTAATGCAAGGGCGGGGGAAACGGGAGATCCCCGAGAAAACCCGCCGACCAGCGACATCGTCCGGGCATGAGTCCCACCTGCGAAAATCCGGGAGCGACCTGGCTCGGGATTGAACTCGGTTCACCCTTGTGGGAGGCGAGAAAGCTAATCGCTCAGCCACCGCGGCCCTTTTCTTGGCACTTTTTTTGTAATACCACCGTCACCTCTATAAGATGGTTACTGAACTGGCCTGCACAACTTTTTTTCTTCAAGTTTGAGCGATTAATTGTGGAAGTAACCGTTGAAAAATCTCTATACGCAACTGTACTTATTTCAGCGCAAAGACTGAATGCGGCAGTAAATAATGAAAACTACACCTTCACGTCGTGACATATAGTTATTTTCATTCGTGATATTCGAAGCAGTAGAAATTGAAATTCGTTAATTTAGTTTTATACGTCGTAAAGGAATATTTGGCTTATCATAGTGTATAAATACTTAAAATTATTTCACGGATTCACTTATTGAACGCAAGAGAACAAATCATGAAGACTATAACAAATTATTTATTTTTAATGACGGAATACTTCCCAGTAGGTAAAAATAAGAATATATCTCTAAATTCATTTAAGTAACCAAGAAACAACTATAGTTGTTGTAGACTGCTAACAAACGGTGATCCCCCACAACTTGACAGTAAATACAAAGACATTAGCACGTTTTACATGGGTAAACAAAATTTCTGTTCAGAAATTGTTGTGCTTACGAACCGCGCGAAAACACTTTCCAGCCTTCACGTGCAAATTAAGAACACTGAGCACTTTCGAAAACTGCTTTTCGCTTTAAAACCGCGCCTTTCGAAGGAACTACAGAAGTTGCGTTTCAGATGTCAACTTCGGAATTCTCAGTTCTACCATCTCGAACTTTTCGTAAGTACATTACCTAGGCATGGATTTCTTTAAAAGTTTGGTTATAAAATATATTTAGGACTGTGAGAGGAAATGTAATCGTAATGATAATTTAACAATAAAAGTTGGGCTGAAAGAATTAACCTACATCTAAAATTTAAATTTAAAGCATGGGCATGAGTACTCACAGAAAGACATGCCATGCATATTATTCTTCATTATGGATGACAAATTAGTTTCACATAGGCCTATTTCCGAAGAAAGTAAATGAACGGACAATAGGATAACGTCTCACACGATTTGCGTCGCATATGGATTATGCATGGCGAACTTCATCAGGTTTGAGACAAGTAGAAAAACATTTCTAGGGTTATTCCGATATATGGACATGTATAGTATACCGCATTGTGTTTCCGAGATTTAGGTCAATCATTTAAAATTAAGTTGAGGCCCTAACATAAAAGAAATAAGTGAGTGAGTGTTTGAACAGGTTTGGGCGGCTCTGAACATCAAGATTGAGACCCGATGAGGGTGAAGGAGGTGGGAACGGAGCACCGTCGGAATGAAGCGGCGGGGGAAACTGGAGAGCCCCGAGAAAAAACCCGCCGACCAACGGCATCGCCCGGCACGATTCCCACTTGCGAAAATCCGGAGTGAACAGGCCGAGGATAGAACCCTGTTCGCCTTGGCGAGGAGGCGAGCAGTTTAACCACTCAACCATCGTGGCCCCAAAAGGATCGAAGCCATAACATTAATTAGTCGCAATTTCTGACGCTAGTTTGCTGGAATTACGAAAGGTGCGTCTAAAATCGCTTCCGTACACTATCGGTGGACTCGTGTGAATAGAGAAATATCGAGCTCCTTGGTTTCTCTAACATATGCGCCACTGTGGTCTGACTAAAAATACACACACACATACATACATACACACACATTTATATATATTTATATATATATAGTGGCAGAGACAAAGTATTTTATTCACCCGATAAAACTGCTTTTGGCGAACACGACATTTTTTTTTAGCCACTACAAAATAAAATTTTAGTGACCACAATCACAAGCTTGTGCACGAGGTGTGCAAGCTGTGCCCAGGCATGCCCTAATGAAAGGAATACTGTTCCTGTTTTGGATTGGAAACTCTTATAAAACATGGTTTAGGTGTCAAGGTAATCTTAAAATTAAAAAAAAAAGGCAAAGCACCTAAACTGTAATGGATGTTTAACCTAGACACTGTATGGTAATATTACCACGCAGATATGGTAATGGTTAGCGTCGTTACTATACAAAGTTGGGAACTTCTATATGCATGTGTCTGTTTCCTGGGCAAGAATGTTACAATGAATGTATAGGGGAAAACATTACCATTCCAGCTTTCTCACTAAGCATATACACTGGTATGGTAAATTTCCTAATAATTTCTTAGAGTGAATCGACATGCGATGTAACTATAGTTTATTCGCGGTTTCTCCGCACTTTTTAAAATCAAACCTTTGAAAAATAACCCAATGTGTAACGGGTCCAGTTGTTTACTAAATATGCCGCGAATCACAAGCTTTTTATACTTGTGTTAACATAAAGTATCTTATTTTTGGTCAAATGGAAGTTTTTCTTATAATATTTTATCTATAAATTATATAATTTTATTTATAATTAATATGAATAAAAACCTAGAGAAAATAGGTAGGTTGGCAGTGCCTAGTAAGAAATAGTTCTTATGCAAGATATTATTACACTGAGTGCATACGAATACGGTGCGCTGTCCTTCGGAAAAAAATAAATATTGCAAGTGACCGTGAATGTAGGGCCTAGTATTGTTACGTACTTGTAATGTATAGTAGTATATACAGAATTATAGTGTGTGCGTCCAAATTTAAATTGGGATTGGTCGATTTATTCCGTACATGGGGTGTTTTTTTTTTTTTTCTAAATATTTTAGGAAATTTTTGCAAAATTATGTCTTCGTAATATTGTATATTGAAGTAACTTTTCTGTAACTATCAGTATTTCAAACTATAAAAACAAAATATCCCTACAAGTAAAAAAATGTTGTGTGCACCACAAAGAAAAATTGGCAGGATGAATATCAACGAAATACTTTTGTGTCAGGGACATTCTGTTTTCAGTGATAACTATTTTGGTTGGAAATACCATTTACTTTACAAATAATGTCTACCAAAACTCAGAACAATTTCTTACTAGTCTTAGCAATAAATACTCCTCTTTCTCTTTTTTTAACGCATATTAACTATGAATTAAATATATGTTACAAGTTAAACTGTTATTTAGAAAGGTACTTAAACGTTAAAAGAAGTACATATAAAACACTAGTTGTGCGTGATGTATTTAGGAAACAACCGAACATGTAAAATACGGGATAAGTAATACGGGCCAGAATACTAGCGGGAAAAATTAACTGAATAATAATTTCAATGGCTTCGCTCCTTCCAAAGGAAATATATAATTGTTCTAGCAGAAGCGGAGCAAAGTGTACGCGCATGTTTGCGATTAGCCTCGCCGATACGCTATTTGCTCACCCAAGAATAGCTTTATATATATATCTAAGCTGAATTCCGAATGACTGGAATTTGAAATCCTTCGGTAACACGCCCAAAACTAAAAGTGACGGAACCTTTCCGTTATAGTGAGCTTTAAATCACCGCCGGCCTTGCGCTAGCATAGTGTAAGAAACTACAGAGTAGTTGCGCAGTCTGTCTTCAGGACGACAAATTCCTGTTGTTAGATCAGAATATTATTAGTTTATTGCAGTTTGAGTTATTTCAAGAGCAATCGAAATATTCCTCAGTTATTCTGTTGAAGGGGCTTCTTGTTCTGCAGTAGTAACAAAGCTCTTTCTCTGCCGCGTGAACTACATTTTTATATTCCAAACACCATCACACGACTACGGTATGGATAGGTAAGTTAAGTGAGCACTTTTAAAATCAACCTTAGAAAAAAGTCACTGACCCTACCTGCATATATTTTAATGGGCACAATGAGTGACATGTGCCCAGTAATGTTGGTAACGATTAGAGGAAAATATAGTCCGTTCACGACTGGAACAGACTTGCTCGGGATCTTTCCTGCTCCCATTTTTAAGCAATAGATAACAAAATGTACGTTAAAACATTCAAGCTGTATTCTCTCTCCGCGCTGCCAAACTAACTGTGTCCGCGCCAGTCACTGTTTGCAGTAACGATGCATGCAGCTGACGACTAAGGTGTTGTTCAAAAGTCTGTTCCAGTCGTGGACCGACTTATAGTTCCATATAGTAACATCGGGAAAAAAAAAGTGTTAGATAACCATTTGTGATAATTTAGATTATTTCTCTCGCTTTCTGTATTTTTTAATGCATCGAAGTGTAAAAATGAGCAGATTTCTACAATATTCACTTTTCTAATAATTTCACAATTTCACTTGACCGACGCATGAGTAAAGTGATGAAGATCATGGCTATGTTGGCTTTAACTAAGACGGACGTACACACAATGAGTATACATATAGATCTAAAGCAGGGCTTTCAAAAGCGCTCACTTTATCGTGGACAGCCTTTAGGCAGGGCTTATCGTCTCGTTTACAGTGAGGTTGTTAGAGATGGAGCAGTTGCTCAGAGAAGAAGGTAAAGATCAGCAATCGGCCAGCGTTTGTAGTAGAGTACAATTATAGCATTCGCCTAGGGTCACTACAGGAAACCGCGGGAAACCGAAATATGGATGGCCGGACTGGAATTCCAACACAGTTCTTTACGAATGCGAGTCCGAAAGTTAATCTCTGCGCCTCCTCGCTCTGTCACACTAGAGATTTACCTTGGAATAACTATTCACGCTGTCAATATTTTGGCGGGACCAACAACCCATTTGTTTGCTGTGCTTGATTAAGGGGGTAGAGGGTTGGTACGGCAGTTAAATTCTTCAATGGGAACATTCTGGCGAGAAGAATGTTGCCGGTCGTACGCAAATGTGCAAGGCGAATGAATGTCAATCTATTCAAACCGGCTCATAAATTTAATATAAATAAATAAATGTGTGGGGAGTGCATCCAGAGCGAGGCGACACCGCCCTGAAGGCTGTTCACGATAAAGTGAGCACTTTAGGAATCAACCTTAGAAAAAAATCACTCCCCCCTGCGTGCATACTGTATATTTAAATGGGTGCACTGAGTGACATTCGCCCGGTAAAGTTGGTAACGATGGATAGAAGGTAGTTCCATATCTCGACGTCGAATAAAAAATGTTAGGATAACTCAAAATTTATTTTCTTAACTTTCTGTTTTTTTTTTTATCCATCGAAGCGTAAAAATGAGCAGATTAATAAAGTAAGAGTGCGGCAGAAATAATGCCCACATTTGAAAACCAAGTTAGAATATAGTGGCTAGTGATACACGAAGAGCAATCACTGTAATGAAAAGCACATGCGATAGAGTTTTGGGTCACATTGATGTAGTAGTCCTGAGAAGTGTCGCCAAACTTCCTCGTGATGCGGTGTTGAATGTCGGCGATTTCTTGTCGTATTGCATCCTTCAAATGTTCAATCGTCCGCGGACGATCTCTGCACACACTTGCTTTGAGGTAACCCCACAGGAGAAAAAAAAAACGTCGCAAGGGGTGAGATCGGGTGACCGGCCAATGTCGCCACGCGAAGAGATCAGATGAACAGGGAACGTTTCCCTTACAAACGTCGCCCATTTAAACTGCGGCACCGCCGGTGTGCGGGCATCACCGCGGCTGTGTCAGGAGGGGGAGGGGGAGGGGGCGACGTAGTGATCGTCAAAGCACGGGTGTTGTTTCCAACTGCTGATTCCCGCGCGTGCGTCGTCCCACCGAGATTTGTGTCGCTGACGTAACACAGTTGCCTGCATCCCACCCTGGATGATCATGATCGTCACGCTGAATGCCGCTCTACGGATATCGCAATGGCTCGCCACTGCCTGGCGTGTGACGATATTCATGTCCGACTGAGACAAAACTGTATCGTATGTGCTTTACATTACAGTCGTTTCTTTCCGCGTATCACTAGCCATTATAATCTAATTTGGTTTTCAAATGTGGGCATCCTTTATACCGCAAACTGTATTTACTTTCATAATAATTTCACCGTTTCCTTTGACCAATGCATGAATAAAGTGCTGAGGCCCATGGCAATGTTAATTTTACATAAGGAAGAGGAATACACAACGTGCATACAAGTAGATCTTAAACTGGGCTTTCAAAAGTGCTCATTTTACAGTGAACAGCCTATGATGACGGACTTTCAAGCTGGGACACAAGTACCCGTCATCCCCAGACATAACATGAAATGAGGCCTTAGGATGGAGCGGCGATGGAATACAAGGCCGAGGGTAACGGGAGTACCCTGAGAAAACCCGACTTGCAAGTGGCATCTTCCAGCGCGATTCCCACGTGCGGAAAAACGGGATTGAACTAACCGGGGATGGAACCCAGATCGCCGTGGTGAGAGGCAGGCACCCTAGCCACTTTGTATGTACCACCACTCTCTCTAGTTTAATATAATGCGTGCAATGCCTACTGAAAAGTGAGCTCATTATTCGACAAGATACACTCTAAATCCGAATCGGTGATATCAATCAGTGAAATACGTTCAGTGAAAGGCAGTTGATAAGCCACTGCTGATCTGCGAAACAAGCAAATTAACTGGTATATACTGTTCAAGGTAAAATGAGCACTTTTGAAAGCCCTGCTGAAGATCTACTTGTATATAAATTATGTGTCCTTCCGCCTTATGTAAAAGTAGCATTGCCATTGGCCTCATCACTTTATATGCGTCAGTCAAGTAAAACTGTGAAATTATTAACAAAGAAAATACTTTACAAATCGGCTCATCTTTACAATTAGACGCATTAAAAAAACAGAAAGCGAAAGAAATAATTTAAGTTATCACAAATTGTTACGTAACATGTTTCATTCGTCGCTAAGATGTGGTACTACTTCCCCCTCCATCGTTACCAACTTTACTGGACAAATATCACTCAGTGCGCCAGTTAAAATATATGCAGGCAGGGGCAGTGACTTTTTTCTAGGGTAGATTTCTAAAGTGCTCACTTTATCGTGAACAGCCTTGAACAACAAGTGATTTACAGCAGTGACATTTCTGACATTCAGTGGTAAGTCACAAATTAATCAGTGAAATTCAACCACTATATTATTTAGTTATCTGGCACTCATTATCAGTTGCTCAATTCTCACTGATTCAAGTTTAGAGTGTAAACGATGTGCCTGTACATAGTCTGCCCCTCCAGCGTGTTCACGTACCGAATCCCACATCTACGAGCTCCCGGCTGCCATCTAGACGACCGCCAATGAAAAAAAAGCTAGGATGTCTTTGATATTTCTGTTATTTCCGTTTGCGAGTTGCAGCAAACCGCTCCCCCCAAAGATGTTATCGGCCGCGGGAAATTTCGAACGCTACCACGTAACGTCCAATCTGATTCGAGTCGCGCCATCCAGAGAACCACGATAACTATTCCAGGAATGTAACCGGGTCCTCTCGATCCACTGTCCATTCGAGTCTGTTGGCGAGTGAAAGAGAAACAGCACGCGATTACCTCTCGGAAGACGGGTGTCTGCGAGGTACGGTTTTGCGATTCGATGATCGCCGTCGCACTAAAATAGTCCCTCCGACTATTTTAGTGCGACAGCGATCATCGAACTCGAAGTAAATTGTGTGAATATGCCTAAGTAGCGGGTTACAGACTGCTGCGGCTTTCGCGGAGGAAACTGTTGACTGAGTCTCGAGAAAACGTTCATTTGAATACGACGACATGAAGATAGGCCTTGTTGCCCACTCAAACATCTGAAAAAACTTTAGCTAAAAACATACGACCGAGTTGACAAGCTCTCCTGGTGCTTCTGCAAAATCTATTTGAAAACTGAATGCATCTTTGTATGAGTTGTGCGTCTTTGTTTGATCACATACAAACTATTATAATGGCGCATAATAGTTATTACAAGCAAAATCAGAAGAAAAAAAACACTTTAAATTTGAATCAGCTATTTCAATCGGTAGAATCATTCTACTGAATGTTCAGTTAATAAGCTGTCATCTACTGACGAATCAGATAAATGCACTGAGTTTTTACTGCCAAGCCAGAGCAATTATCTAGGAATCAGCAGAAATCATTGTTTGATCAGTGAATGCACCTGCAAATAAAATGATCAGTGGAATTATTGTCATAGAAGTGGGGCAGTTTCAACAAATCTGCAGTCAAAATAAGTTCATTTGTAGCAGTTTTTAACTGTTTAGGTTTCAGAGTATGAAATTCACTTTTGACTGTAGCTGAATGAAACATTTTGACGCGACTTTCTGAGAGCATATTGGTATATAAATTTTAAATTCGAAAAAATTATTTATTCGTATTTTTTTTTTGTTGTATGTAAATTTCAATATTACATTCTAAGAAAAAAATATGTTAGATAAAACAATCAGCAATATGTAATAACATAGCTACATTGCTTAGGAAATGTCACGTAGAATACTTTTTGTCTTTAAATAACGCTCTTTAAAACTGACGCAATGAGAAGGAATTTCGTTTAACGTTGATTCACCATTTGAAGTTCAACGGCTGCCGACTTGGCAGGCCAGGGCCATTAAGGCGCCCGTCTACCTGGCGCTTGAAGTGCGTTGCAGTGTGTTTGAAATACACGTTTTCCTACGAAACTATTAAACGTGCGTCCAGTTAACTGGCCTACGAAAAAAAACACATATTTCTGATGAGGGCTGTTGAGTGTTTTCAAAACCTCGCGTTAATTAGTAACACTATTTCTGTGCACGCCAAAATGGCTAAAAACGGCTTTTTCAAAGCGCTGTATCTCAAAATGTACGAGTCAGATTCATACAAAACTAGTTAAGGGCATGCATTGAACCTTCCTACACATTTTCCACCAATAAAATAATAGGGTCACCGCTGAAAGTCCCATAGGTACATGCAGCACGACAATAACACTGCACGCTAGTTCAGAGCCGTGCGCTTAGCGGCGATGGGGGACTTGATGCGCCTGGCAGTGTCGCCTTTAACGGTCCCTTTCCTCTCGGCTTCAAACGCGAAAAAAAAAGCTCTAGGTACACGGGCGTCATAATAATTGCATTATTACGAAATATTTGAAACGCGCGCAGTTAGCGGGTGGGAAGGTAAAGGCCGGTCACGATAAAGTGAGCACTTTTAAAATCAACCTTACAAAAAAGTCACTGTCCCTACCCGCATATATTTTAACGGGCGCACTGAGTGGCATGCGCCCCGTAAAGTTGGCAACGGTGAATAGGAAGTAGCTCCATATTTAAGCGTCGAATAAAAAGTGTTAGGTATTTATTTCTGATAATTTTAATTATTCCTTTCGCATTCTGTTTTTTTTTTTATTAATCGAAATGCAAAAATGAACAGATTTGTAAAATATTTACTTTTCTAATAATTTCATACATGCACTTGACCGAAGCATGAATAAAGTAATGATGTTCATGACGTTAACCTTGCATAAGGCGGAAGGATACACAACGTGCATACAGGTATATCTAAAGCAGGGCTTTCAAAAGTTCTCAATTTACGGCGAACAGCCTATAATAACAAACACCGGCATGTGGGCAGACGGCCATGGTGTAGGTAGCGGGCGAGGCTACAGGGTTGCCTACCTGGGCGGGGCAGGGGCAGCTTGTTTGCCCGAGCCAGAAAGGGCTGTGGGGGAGGGGACAAACAGAGGGGGCAGCTACCCCTGGCGGAGCCGCGCGCCGTGTTTGCACACGCGGGCCCCAAACCACACCGCGCACGAGCGGAACACCGGCTGCAGCGCATCACGAGATACCCGTCATCAGCGCGCAGCTGCGCGGCTCCCATCTCCTCTTCTTAGATGCTGTTCACTGTGAACTCGGCCCTTTTGAAAACCCTACCAATCATCTACTTGTGTGCGCATTGTGTATTCTTCCGCAATGTGTGCAATTAACATTGCCATGCTTCAATCAAGTCAAAATGCGAAATTATTAGAAAAGTAATTGTATTACAAATGTTATATTGTATTCTGCAGGGGTTCGCAATCTTTAGTTTATCACGCCTCCCTTCTGCAAAAAAAAAATTACCCCCCCCCCCCCAACCCCTTTCCAAAGTGTCATAACGTCATTATTATAAGGGTAAAACCAAAACGCATTAAAGTCTCAAGGGTTTTATTTATGTATTAAATTTGGTTATTATTAAACACAGATGGACGTGAACAAATCAATCAATGAGAAGGATTAGCTTGCATATTTTTTTAACAAGATTCCCAATTCTTGGTTGAATAGAAGAAATTGCACAGCGTAAATGCCTGGTAATATCGAGTTTGCTTGTATACTTTGCCCCCCCCCCCCCTCCTAGCATGTCGTCACGCCTCCCTTGGGGGGGGGGGGGGGGTTTCCTCCACTTTGAAAATCAATGGTACAGAGTTTTTAAATGTTATATCTGAAAGCTTAGCAGAGGACGGCTTACCGACTAACTTAAAAACATAACCTTAAATAACCCCCATGCCTTGCCCGAGATTCGAACCCAGAGCCTCCCGCAGCCCAGATCAGTGGAGCACCAACGTTGATTTCAAAAGTCCTCAAATAACCGTTGACGGCATATACTAAAAACCACATGTATATAGTCAACTCGTGGTATCTCCACATGTTTTCAATCTAGCTGTTGCAAAATCACCCCATCTATAACGTGTTTGGTTGTGTTCTAAATGTGTCGCCTGCCACAAACGTTTAATACTTCAGTTAACACAAATGTACCTTATTTCTGTAAAAATGTAATCTCATTTTAATTTTATGTGTAAATTAGAGGCTGTTCACAATAAAGTGAGCACTTTTTAAATCAGCCTTGGAAAAAAAAAAGTCACTGTTCCTATCTGCATACATTTTAACGGGCGCACTGATTGACATGCGCCCAGTAAAGTTGGTAACAATTAAAGGAAAGTGATCCCATGTCTTAACTCGAATAAAAAGTGTTAGGTAACCATTTGTGATTAATTAAATTATTTCTTTCGCTTTCTGTGCGCTAAAAAGTGTAGAATATTCACTTTTCTAATAATTTCAGTTTAACTTGACCGACTAGTGAACAAAGTGATTAGGTCCATAGCAATGTTAATTTTACATAAGGTAGAAAAATACGCAACGTGCATAGAAGGGAATGCTTAGAAGGACTTTCAGAAGCGCTCAGTTTACCGTGAACAGCCTATACTATATTTAATTCATAGTCACAATTAATAAAATTAGAGATAAAAGGTCTGCTGGTAATACCTAGTAATAAATAGTTCTCGTGCGAAATGTTCTTAAGTTGAGTGCGCATGGATAAGGTGCGTTGTCCCTTCTAAGCTTTGTTTGTGTGAGGCAAAGGAATAGCCTGGAAATATAACTACAGCAGGTCTACACTCTGAGTCTGAATCAGTGAGAATTTCTCTGCGTCAATCAGTCAACAGTACCTGACTGATTCAACAGTCACTTCAGTGAATTCAACTCGTGAATCAGTGAAAAAATTCCAGATTTCCTTCACTCATTGATTCAGTGACATTTTCCACTTATTGATCAGTAATTTTTTTTTTTCACCTTTTTCACTGGTTTGTTTTTTGACTGATGGATCAATTAAACGGCGTTTAAAAATGGCCGCCAAACAACGTTTATAAATGACCGTTAAACAACGCGTATCAAGTGAAATAACAACGAATAAATTACTAAAAAAAAAAAAAAATACTTTTTGAAATGTGATTCGTCTTTCAAAACACCATTTTACGAGGAAATATAAACATTCAAACTTTCATTTCTTTTCCACGTAATCATCACAGCGCTCTGTTTGCAGGTTTAAACTGCAAATAATGTGCTGGGAAGAGAGTGCACTCGTGTATACTATTCGTTTTAACAACTCTAACAGTACCAATTAAACCAGAAACGCAAAAGTAAGAGCATTTAATTTAAATCGTCACGATTTCGATAAGCGTTAATACAGCACATATATTTCCCTTTCGTTTTCGACTTGATTTGGTAGCGCAGAGGGTAAAAGAGAACTGGGGAGGCTGTGCGAGTCCAATCCCCGTAACCTGCGAGAATTTCCCTTCACTTTTTTTTTAAATTACGGTACATTACGCAATATAAATACTAAACTATCGTAAATATGTTTATTTCACGTAATTATTTGGCTAAATAGAATAAAGCAATATTTAATTCGCCAAAGCAGTTGGCCGTCACTTATCCAATCAGTGAAATTTTTTAATGAAGCAATCAATGGGTTTCCACTGGTTCTAAGTGGAACCATTTTCACTCATTCTAGTCATTTAATTTCACGACAGATCAGTGGTTTTCCACTGATTCTAATTTATAGTGCAGAAAATAACCACGAATAGACTATAGTTGGAGTGGAATTTTAACTTAGATACTAACCCTTGTAACAGGTTAATATGCAAAACATTTGCTCAGTCTTCAGCTGCCCGTACAATGTTTCCCAATATGTTAGTTTTTTTTAAGTGAGCGGGCATACTCCGAAACTAACACAAAACAACTGTAAACATGGCTCCAATGTCCACAGCATACGATCTGCGTATGATTTTCTACCCTTTCCTCTCCCTGTACAATTCATCATTTGGGAATTCGCTGCAATTAATCATCAGCAGCGAATTCCCGAATTATTGCTTAATTTATAATGTTAGTAACAGAAGCCGAATTCCTTAACAGCGACTGCGAGATATATTATTTAATGCTCAAGGGGGGGAAAAAAAATTAGTTACAGACATGTGTAAATTGAAGTATTGAAGTCGCCAAGAGTGAGTGAGTGAGTGGCGATATTTGGCCGGCTCTTAACCTTGAGCCGATGAAGTCGTCAAGAATAGGTAAATTCCTAGTAGGCGCACAAAAGCCTACATTTGGGAAACGTCAACGTTGAATATAACTATGTGCTGTTGAAGGTAAAGTGACCACTTTCGAGGCAGCAGTTACGTTTTCCTTTCAGCTGTTTTTTTATCCTACAATTACTGTTCTAAATCAATATTTCGTTGTAAATAATAAACACGGAATTTTCACCGCAATCCGAAGTTAAAATCTAAGGCTATAATAAAATATATTTATTGACTATTACTGCAAATGAAAGGTATTTCAAAAGTGTTCTTTTCACCGTGAATAGCCTGTAAAATAAATACTCGCTACATGTCTGTGTATGTAGATCGAATTACTACATTATAGGTTCAATATGCTAACATGTTCATGGAAGGTCTTGTTAATTTAGCGTTAAATATGTACCCTCGAGCCTCATTCCGTCTAATATATTCGTACTGATGATTAGAATATGCGCTGTAAGTAGTAGGATTTGGGGAAGTTGGTGCCAAAGGCATCGGGCATGGGATTGTAGGATTCGCCCGGCCGCCATCTTGTAACGTCACCAACCTCCATCTTGGATGACCTTGGCATTGACCTTGACCTTTGACCCGCGACCTCTGACCCCAAAAACCAAAAAAATTCACCAATCGATTCATCGTATGTAGCCCGCCTCCTTAAGTTCTTCTATGATTGAAACTATATCGTTAGTGTGGGAGTAATTTCCAACACTTTGTGAAGCAAGCAATAGCTGCAGCCTGTCGACCAGCTCGTTCGGATTGTCCCAAAACACGTAATCAATGTTCTTCCCGTCGTCTATCATCTTCAGACCTTTACCGCTTTTCAGTGCAAGGCCGCTGAAAAGGTCTGCGAGAATGTCGATTTTTTCATGATCTTCATCCTTATATACACCAGTCTCGGGATCGTTTTCTTGGTAAAGTGTGTGTGTGAGTTCGATCAAAGTCTTGTATTCCAGCAGGTCGGATTCTGTAAAGTCCTTGGGCTCCTTGCGATATAAAAGTCTGTATAGACCGGGGGTTGCATGTGCCATGTAATTGCCAACTCAGATGCTCCCACCTGGTAGAAACTCTATTTCACCAACACCGAGGAACCATTTATCATTATGCCTGTATACGCCGTACGTTATATCATTATTACGAGATGTGTACAATTGTAGGTACTGTCGAGCCAGAGCATTAGGTTTCAGGGATTTCTTCCATACTTTCTTTTTCTGTGGCAAATCCGCATCAGATCCAGCGTCCTGATCTGACTGTACTGCATCATGCTTTCGCTTCTGCAAAGGCTTAGAGATATTGTCGCTTTCGGACTTTAAAGCTACAGGTGCTTCATAGCTCTCCATGATGGGCTTAAAAATTTCTTCATTTATATGGTCGCGTGAAATTTTGTCTCTCTTGGAGAGCAAATACTTTGAGCGGACAGACGAAATCACTCGATGTAGTTCGCTGTCAATGTCCGTCATCATACTGAATAAAAATGCTCACTGTCGCTATCTGTTATAGGTTTAATCTTGAGTCTCCTCCAACATACTTTCGACCTTGCTCAGATGTTCGCTGTAATTTTTGAATATCTGTTTTCGTGGCGAGGTGGGAAATCGAGGTATCGAATGCATGTGTCATACATCCTTCCAGATTTTTCAGATTCTCTTCATTTTGTGCAGATGCTACATTCAACCTGTCGATAATTTTCCTTTTAACACTCATCACGTGCTCGTCCATGGCCGCCATATCGCTGACGATCTCCGTCTTCACATGCTCCATCTTCGCTCTGAGAGGTAGTTTCGAAAGAATGCATGTTGTTCAGCCAACATTCTGCACAGTTCCGAAATGATGTCATTACCAGTTTCGAGGAAGAAATGTTTAGTAGCAGCTTCCCTTGATCGTTCGGGTTCACCAACGTTTCGAATTATTCTTCTACCAGCATCACAAGTTCCATCATCTCCTGGTATGAGACAACCGCCATAGTTGTCTTTGTGATGGCGTATCTTGAGACTACTGTGCCCGAATTTCGATATGCTGTAACTCATTCTCGATGACTGGCGGTGAAGTAATCGAACCCACGCCCGTGCCTCCCATTATATAGGGGCCAGTCCTTCACGGTCGTCAAAAATCCGTACTTGTATTTCCAGCACAAAGAACACATACGTTTGAAATCTGATAGCATCATGTCCGTATCGACATGATCGTCGTAAACGCGATGTAAATTAGTGTCGTCTATGCCAAACAGCACCAACACATTAGCATTATCGCGAAGCATCTGTTTTGGGTATGCGCGAATAAGTCTGGCCGAGGTACACGCAGTCCACTCATGCATGCCGCCCCATGCTAAAGTATTCTTGAATTGCAAGTTTGTTTCTCGCAGGCAACGTCGTCGAAGAGAAATATCGAGTTTCGTAGTGCTTCGTTCAGAGATACGACGGCTTCGTTATCGCTGCATGGGAAATAACCCATGCCTTCCACAGCCTGCAGTACTCGTGCCGATCGCCGGTATTTCGGTTGCTGGAGTGATTTGGAGTATAGGTAAACATTCTCGAACCGGAGACAGTTCTCGTCTTCCAGCAGGCTCAGTAGGACGTATGTTTTCCCACAATTTGATGGTCCAGAAATGATGCACCTCATTGTAATCGGAAATAGGCTTCCGTGCCACGATTCGTGGGACATAGCTTCATCTTCAGCGTGAGTGCGAATGGGTAAAGTAACATCTTGTTTAATGATCTGTATAGTGTTTTCGTCTGCTTGGTTTAAATCATATATTAGGGGTGGAGGAGGAGGATGAGGTAGCATATACAAGCCTCTTAATGACATAAAGCACATTTTAGAATGTCTCTTCAAGTTATTACGCCGAGTAAACTGTCTCTGGCAGAAATCGCACTGGGATGTCATCTTGCAATATGTGATGCGTCCGTACTGTAATACTGAAATAAAAATGTATAAAAGGGCAGTATTTATAATTTTCTCGCTCAGTTCACCACAATGTCTCGAAGAGGTAAGACAGTAGCTGGAGCCGGGGTCGTCTATACGCTGCTCAACAATCTGCCATTCAAGCTGCACGTTCCCAGATACAGGTTCTGTGCGCCAGGAACCAAGCTAGCTAAAAGGCTGTCACGCGACGAGACCGGCATAAACGCCCTGGACAAGGCGTGCAAGCAGCACGACATTGCTCATTCCCAGCACAAGGATCTGCAAACCAGACACCAGGCAGACAAGATACTTGCACAGAAGGCGGGCGAAATATAAAAAAAATCATCACATGCCGGGCTCGGAGAATAAATGGCAGTGTTGGGTGTTTCCAACATGATGAATGCCAAAGTGAAGATGGGCATGGGAGATAATAGCAAAAGAAAGGCACAAATGAAAAGAAAAGCAGATACAAAAAGAAGAAAAGCCGCCAAGTCTAAGAAAATATCTACCAGTGTATTTTATTTGCTTTTTCCCGCACTCGCAGCCGTTAGACTTTGCAAGCCTAAAATGCATTTAATATACGGAGAAAATTGATAATGTTGAACACAGTAACACTTATGAAGCGTTGAGAATCCACTCTCGCCTCTATGCTGTCTGAGCTCGATTAATATGCCTGTATGTGTTCCGGCTTATGCTATGACGGTCTCGCAATAATTTATGGAGTGGAAACACAAGCAACGGACCTTGTTAAGATGAAAGATGGCGCAAATAAATTTTTGGTACCGAAACAAAAGAAAAATCGATACTGCCACCGTAGAAAAATGTCACTTGCACGTGACACTCCAGCGATGAGAAATTAATATTTGTCTTGAGGGATGCTTGCAGAGTCATGCACACGAGGCAGGGCTGAGATCCATTAATTTCAGGAAAGTGACATTTGCCGTCTTTTCCGTTCCCTCGAGTTGTTATGACGAAGTCTGCCAAAAGGATGTTAAGCAGAAATTTATCACCTATTCCCCTCCCCCCAAAGATTAATAGTTAATATCGCAAGTTAACTGTCACTTTTATTCTGTGAAGTCTAGTACGAGTGTCGGCTGCAGTTAATGCATCATTATACTTATTACAATTACTTTAACAGATCTAGTTAATGCATCATTATACTTATTACAGTTACTTTAACAGATCTAGTTAATGCATCATTATACTTATTACAGTTACCTTAACAGATCTAGTTAATGCATCATTATACTTATTACAGTTACCTTAACAGATCTAGTTAATGCATCATTATACTTATTACAGTTACCTTAACAGATCTAGTTAATGCATCATTATACTTATTACAGTTACCTTAACAGATCTAGTTAATGCATCATTATACTTATTAAAGTTACCTTATCAGATCTAGTTAATGCATCATTATACTTATTACAGTTACCTTGACAGATCTAGTTAATGAAGTAAATCCGTATTAGTTGCTTATAAGCCTAAACATGCGGAAAGTGGTTTAATAGGAACAGCTCCGTAAAAACATGTAAGTTACGTACTATTAGCTAACCAGACACTACTTCAGTTATTACATTATAAGTGTTAACATCACAAAACATTTGGCACTGTACATTAGAACAAAATTTCTCGCAGTGGCCCCAGTGTTAACCATTTTAAAAACGCTTCGGTAATATTTCGCTTGCTAGCGTACTTAAATGCTACACCATGATTCTGGAAACACTAATAAAGTTTCGCAGTGCGTTAACAAGAGAACAAATACCAGTCGCAATTTTTGGTGAACTTGTATTCGTGGTCACCAACACCTGATTGTTTAAATAGTTAGCTATAATATGTTACCATAGAAGAGAAATCAACAGTCAACTGTCTGGTAAAAAAAATATCGCCAATGTCTAATTCCGTTTAGATTTTTACACTAATTAATTATTACAAGCATAAAACATTAACATATTTGACTTGTATTTAAATTTATTTGCGAATAATGAAACTACATAAACGGGTGTATTAATTTACATTCCTCCGAAAATTTGTCGAGATTTCCATGTCGCCGGGAAAAAAAAAAGAAAAAGGAAAAAGAAAAAAAAAATAATAGCATGTTATTATTCTGAGTTGGAGGAAATACGCAATAGCCGTATCGCAGTACGAATACGTAGATGAAACAGTTGTGAGAAATACTATGAAATGGCTGTTCACGATAAAGTGAGCACTTTTAAAACCAACCGTAGAAAAAATGTCACTGTTCCTGCCTGCATATATTTTAACGGGTGCCCAGTAAAGATGGCAACGGTGGAGGGAAATAGTTTAAATATCTTAACGTCTAATAAAACATGTTATGTAACCATTTGTATTAACTTTAATTAGTTCTTTCACTTTAAGTATTGTTTAATTCATCAAAGAGTTAAAATATGCAGATTTCTAAATTATTTACTTTCCTAATAATTTCAAAAGTTTCACTTGGCCGACGCATGCGTAACGTAATGAGGCCCATGGCAATGTTAATTTTACGTAAGGCGGGAGAACACACAATGTGAATACAAGTCGATCATAAGCAGGGCTTTCAGAAGCGCTAACTTGACCGTGAACAGCCTATACCAAACTAAGAACTCACTTGCTTCGTGAGCGTTCGCTAACGAACCACTGTCGTGTAACGAAGAGACCAAACCAGAGTCGGTTTTTAACCTAGCCTCAGCATGGTCTTGTATAGAGGGGAATTACAAAAAAAAAAAAAAAAACTTCCGTCGGTAACTGACAAAACAATAAATATGATTGTAGGAACGAACGTTCCTTTTCATATAGCTGCAGATCCAAGGTAGATGTTTTGGTATAATGTTAACATTTTTCAAAGTAGACAGTTGTACCAACGTAATGTTCTGGTTTCGTTTGTAATTTTTTTTCTTTTACTGTAAATAGTCCACAGTATTCTCATAGTAAAACACACAGTTTCTGCTGCGGAAATACAGTTGCTTCAAAGGTGCAACATAAAGGATATTTTAACTTTTCTCTAAACAAATGGAGTTGTATAGTCTATTTGCGGTTTCTTAATATTTTTTTCAATCATACCTTTGAAAAATCACCCCGTGTACGTCGTGTTTAGTAATTTCCTAAATATGCCACGTGTCACAAGCGTTTATACCTCTGTTAACATAGAAGTCTCTTATTTTTCGTTAAATTGAAATTTTACTTGTATTATATTTATACGCTGTGATATTTTATTTATAACAGACATTAAAAAACGCAGTGAGATAAAATCTGTGTTGGTAGCGTGTAGTAAGAAATAGTTCTAATGCTGAATAGTATTACAAATGAGTGCGCACGAATTCGGTGCATAGTCCTATGATGTAATTTTCTAGGCTTAGTTGAGCTTGGTTTGCTCCAGGCGGAGGAGTATTCAAGAAGTATAACTTAAGCAAGGCTTCAGAGAAGTACGAAGCAACCATGAATTGAGTTTTAATAAACATAACTCATTCAGACCCAGTACTACAGGAAGGTTCTTGTACTGTAAACTGCGAGGCTCAATGCCCAATGGTCTTTTCTGAACTGATTCGTAAACCATGATATTGTTACAGGTTAAAGATAGTTTTTATTACTACTGCTGAACACAAAGCCTTCACCTAATTGGTTGAGATAACTAAACAAGTTCCGTGTACAACGCGCATCAATAAGTTTTCTTACATGCAACAGCTGAAACCACAGATTAAGGGGTCCGCCTAGCTGGCGCATAAAATGCACTACAGAGGTTTGCTAGAAAACATGTGATTCAAAAAACGGTTGGCTACTTTTTAGTGGTGCCTGAATACGAAAATCAATTAAGAAAAATTATATAGCCCGAAGGAAAGTTTCAAATTCTTATTTCAACACAGAGAAATATTTTTTTTTTGGGAGTGACAATGACTAAAACAGGCGTTTTCAGAATCAGTTTTAGCAGCTAAACTTTCTTATGAGGAACTTCAAAGTTGGCATATAAATGGCAACACCCGGATTTCGCAGAAAAAAAAACTCCATAACTAGCTGCATTTTAAAACACACTATCACAACTCTGGTAAGAAATAATTCTTGTGCAAAATATTATTACATCAAGTTTGCACGAATGTGTGCTTTGTGCCTTTGGTGTAGTTCGCTAGACTTGGTTAACCTTTGTTTGCACGAGGCGGAGGAATATCGTGGAAGTAGAACTTTATCAGGGCTTCAGAAAAGTTGGAAGTAACCGTGAATGGACTACGCCAAAATCTATATCCTGCTCCATTGAATGCTGACTAACGTACTATCCTCTGCTCATTGATTTGCTAATTTTTCTGTGTGCGGTATTTGAGAAAAACACGCAAAGGAAATATGCATGCACATACATATCTTCACCGGCGCAGGTGGCAGAGCTACCTGGCCCCAACACGCCGCCCCTTATCCCATAATGCAGCGCAAACAACGACCTGCGATCAAACAAAGTGTTATTAGTCCTGCCGTGGGTATCAACCCTTCCACGCACACACACACACACACACACACACACGCACACACATACGCTCACCGGCCCGGTAAGATTCTCGGAGGGCTGGGCAAACACAACAGAGACACGACAAAGCCTTTCCACACCCAACTGGCCCTCTCCAAGGACCTGCATTTGCTCTGCGAAGACGTCTTGAGGCAGCGGCCGAGCCACGGCAAATAAAGACCCCCCTCCCCACCCCCCAACAAACCACGAACTTGGCCTTTACAACTACAGCCTGTTACGTAAAACGATGCCCTAAAATCTGTCGTCTACAGTAGGGCAAGAAATTTTTAGTCTCTAGACACTAGCCCAGACTAAAATCTTTGGTCGTCACTTTTTTATATTAATGATTCTGAAAATACTTCGTGCGTCGCCGATCCTGAAATGTGCGTTTTCGAGTAATTGGCTGACATCGACATCTAGCGGCGAAAATATGTACTCGTTTAGAGTGCATGAACTGCGTTTGCTGTTATACTGCGAACAATAATATGGAATGTAATGTCTATGAAAACGGACGATTTATAACTGAAATTGTGTAAATGATTTTCCCCATTGAATAAGTAACTTTCTTGAACAAGTATAATTCAGTTCTGCTGTGTAAAATCAAGCAAATATCTAATAAAGGATATTTGTATCAGTGCAGGATGTGGTATGTTTGTACACAAGTTTTCGAAGAAGTTCCCGGTAGAAATGCTGGTAAAACTTTAGTGCGAAGAATTACGAAAAACAAGGAAATGCTGGAGTATACAAATGTAATAAAAAATTCAATTTAATTAAAAATAACTAACAAAAAGCTTTTAAAATACCAATTGTAAACGAATAAAAATAAGTGAGGAAATTATTCGCAGGCCTGTTATATGAGCCGATTAAAAAGTGACTTCGTCAAATTGGGGGAAAAAACGTAAAACAAACATGCATATGTAATAATACTTCGACATCAACTGCACTCCCAAAAAACAGCTCTTATATATGTTCTAACGTTTGCCGGAAAAAAATGCCATCCTTTACAATTCCCGAGTTGCATATACATTTGCCAACGGAATAAGTATATTTATTAATATGCTCAGAAGAATACTGACGTAACTATACTCAGTGCACAGCCATTATAGTTTCATTTTATCTTTGCTAAACAACGTCGTACTTCATAATTAGAGCTTAATAATTTCATAACTTGCAAGTAATACGCTTATTATATCCCCGAAATAAACCGTTAGTTCGTCCAGTTCAACTGCAGACTCAAATATCTCTCTTTCTTTGCTAAATATTATACACAGTATATGCAAACGTACACAACTCTCACGTTTTACTGTAACGTTAAACGTAATTGACATCTCGTCATATCATCTATAAGGGCCATTTTCGTCGATACAGTGCTGCGCTCTGGAGCGCAGGATAGGAAAGCATGTTCTCTCGTTATGGATGCTAAGAATAATAGACAGTACGTTATGTTACAACGACGGAAAATTACGAATGCACTACTATGCTATGTGTTCTTGTTTGCTTTTACTAACAGAGCGACTGGACGCATTTCACTTAGCTATACCCGACGATCGCCAACAATTGACAGTCCATCACGTTTATAGCCCGTTAAATGAAATGTATACTGTAGTTTCTGGTCATCAGCCTCAAACATTTGGTCGCCAATGGCGACTAAAAATTTCGCCTCATGGTGTACGTTATAAGACAATCGAATAATTATTATTTTTTTAACTGAAATAGTGCACTCTAAACTTGAATCAGTGGGAATTGAACCAAATCAGTGAAGACTGTGAGAATTGAATAAGTGATAAGCAGTGCCAGGTAAGTAATAAATATAGCTGTTGAACTTCACTGATTTATTTTTGATTTCTCACTGAATTTCAAGAATGCCATTGCTATATATATCTCTTGTTCCCAGTTAATTTGCTTAATTGGTCGGTCAGCAGTAGTTTGTCAACTGACATTTAGTGATTTCACTGATTGATATCACTGATTCGGATTTAGTGTGTAGATGTGTGAATGTTTTCACTTTTAAAACTGAAGCTATACTTGCTTACAAAACGCACGAAATAGGTGCGAAGGTTTGACTTCTACATTTGAAGTAAATACTGTGAAATGTTTGAGAGCTCCGCCTAAATTTTCCTCGCCCATTGTGTACACTTCCGCCACACAGATAGTTTCCACCTAATCACTAGTGTCGGTATTTCGAACAAGCAACATTATCGAATTTTTAGAAACATAAATATGTTTCTGTGATACCAACACTTGGTTTAATGTTCATGGAACCTTAAATTAGTGACCACTCATTAAATTTGAATACTGCACTTAGAAATTATAAACATTTAAAATTGTTTCGCTGCCAACATTACTGCAGAAATTCCTGTTGGCATTCGCGTTAATCTACGGGCTGTACGCGGATAATGAGCAATTTTGAAAGTCCTGCTTAAGGTCTACTTCTTTGTCTTTATGTATCCTTCCACGATGTGTACTAAAAAGAGCATTGCTACTGGCGCTCTCGTTTTATTAGAGCATCGATCTAGTGTAACTGTGAGGTTGTCAGCATTGTATACGTAGTACCATTATGATAATTCTTAGTTTTGTGCGCAAAAATGCACATAAAGTAAACTGAATTAAATTCTGAAGCCAAAATTAAAACTCGAAATCTCAAAACGACTTCAAAAATGTAAGACTACTTTTTCTGCATAGCTTACTTGGAGCATAAGTCAGCGTGTATGTTAAAACTCTTGCAATTTCAGGAAGGGATTTTTTTTTATTCCAAAAATTCTGAGATTATCGCGAACAAACTATACTTGAGTATGCGGGGAGATTCGTCTGAAATAGGAATTGCAAACTCCGTAGGAGACAGAAATATAGTCAATTCAGAGGAATGTAGTCAATACAGAGGAATAGTCGATTCGCTGTTTCCCCACATGTTTAACCAAACCGTTGAAAAACCATCCCATGTATGGCGTGTTTCGCTGCTTACTGGATATGTCATGTATCACAAGCGTTTTATACTTGTGTTTACAAATATAAGCCTCGCTTTTTTTATTAAATTGAACTGTTACTTATATTTCGTCTATAAATTTTAATATTTCAGTTATAATAAATGTGAAAAAAAAATAGAGAGAAAACATGTGTGTTAGTCGGAAAAATTGACAGTAATCGTGAATGGATTATACCAGAGCGGCCGTGCGGGATCGATTTGAAGACTTTCCAAATGTGGATCAGAAACGTCACCGAAGGCTGTTCGCGGTACATCAAGCAAGTTTTATTTCAACCTTTGAAAATAAAAAACACTGCACGTATGTACGTATATGCTATAGTACACACTGGCATGCAAACTTCTAGTGACGTTGGCAGCGAATTGATGTAAATAGTTCTAAAGCCCATGTCACTCTTTCAAATTTTCGGCTACGAATATATTGGACAATAAAATTTTAAAACGAGATATGGCTATCAAATTTTCCTTCCAACAAATTTTTTCAAGTAAACTTGAATGTATTTGGAAATGCTTCACACTGTCAAATTTTATTACTGAGAGGATCTATTCTGAATTTTTATTTAGACATTATTTTCAAAGTGTGATACTGTTGTTGTGTTTCAACGCAGTCCATTTCATGAATAAATGTAAAGCATATTTTAATTTATTTTCACTTTTTTAATAAATTCAAATTTTATTTATCACAGGTGTTTTGTTCATAGAGAAATTTAATTCCTCTGAGTTCTTAATATTATCTGAAATATTCACTTAAATAGCTTTTGTGCTGAGACAGCTTCTACGCTAATTAATTATTTTCACAACATATTTTGTTTCCAGCATTTGTTCGTTATTTTGAAGTTTCGTGACGTCCATTTTCGTCGTGCACGATTCCGATTGGCTGAGCCCGTCAAACATCAATGAAATTATAGAATCCTTCCAATTTTTCAATGTTTGATTGAACCTAGAGTCATTCAACTTTTTCAGACAAATATGGCGGCGTTTATGACGTTTCTATGTCGTCACAACTGCCCAGCTTTATTTGACCTAACTAATTGGACGTAGTATTAGCGGAAAATATTTGAGAGTGTGACAGACGAACACAAATAAGGCCTTTACAAATTACTTTTAAGTTATAACAAAATTAATAGCGTTTAACGGATAATATTGCCGGGGGACTAGAATATAAATGCATTTGCTCAGTTTGTATTTACATTTGTGTTATTGGGGACTAAAGTTGCTAATCCTTACCTCCATTGTTTAGGGCTGCCTAATGATAGTTTCCTAAACTAACTTAATCTACGTGAACTTAAACTTATCTAGCCTAACCTAGCGTAACTAAGCTAACCAAAACCAACCTAATATAGTATAGTTTCAGTTCAGATTTCCAAAATGAATAAGGGAAAGATGATGTATAGAATAAATGGAGGGCATTGAAGACCAACTTGTGTGAAATTTGCTTATCCTGTTTTGGCTACGGATAGATACGACTATTACAACATACGAGTGTTTGAAGTAGATGAGTTTTTGACTCTAGTGAATCTGAAATGTAGTATTGGTCTTGAACAAAAGGCAACTTGGCGTTGTATTGGAAGTGTAATATTTACAGGCGTGGCTGCCGTAATCTGTGTTTCTTGATTCATACACATCCTAGTACGAATTCTCACATTAGTAACACATTTACAGTCCTAACAATTCCACTGTTACACTATGATGGTGCATGGATAAATTAAAAAAGCTCATGGCAATGTTAACTTGACATATTGCAGAAAGATACAAAATTACTACTAATACGGCCTGTTCACGTTAAAGTGAGCATTTTTGGTGAAACAGCCTTTCAAAAATATCACTGCCCCTACCTGCATGTATTTTAATGAGCATGTCGTCTGGTATGGGCTCCGTAAAGTTGGTAACAACGGAGAGAAAGTAGTTCCACATCTTAAAGTTGAATTAAAAGCGGTAGGAAGACGTTTGAAAATCTTTTCGTAATTTTTTTACATGTAAGAAAAAGCCAAATCGTAAAATATTTAATTTTCTAAAAATTTCTCAGTTTTATTTGACCGGCGCATGAATAAAGTGATTAGGCACATAGCAACGTTAATTCTATGCACGGCGGAAGTATACAGAAGGTGCATACAAGTAGATACTAAGCAGGGATTCCAAAAGTGCTCCCTTAACCGTGAACGTCTTTTATTATGGTATATCCTAAGCTTCTGAAAGAGCTTAGTTAATAAGCGAACAGCCTAAGAGCAAGTAGCCAGTAAAAAAAAAATTGTGTATCAAAGTGCGTCGTGTCCTACGGCCGCTAACAAGTAACGGTACAGATTCGAATTTCCCCGACACTGGAAGCTGAGGTCGGGAGTATCTGGGACGTAAAATAATGTCTTAGCGCGTTTGCCCCATTCTAAAAATTCTTGTATGCCAACATATGAAGATATAGACACAGATATTGAAAAAAATGTTCACGGTACTCCGAAAGGAAAAGTAATTATAGAATATTATAAGTTTATATGTATATATATATATAATTAGTTATTGCTATTAACTTCAAACGAAAGAGTTGCGGTTTTTTTTTACGTGTAATATTTTAAGACCCGGATCCGTAATAACTTCATCTGTATAACAAGAGGGTGTTATATTCATGTTTTTTTTTTATTTTACAGAAGATATTTGGAACGGGAAGTTAACGTTAAATAAAGGAAGAAGATTAGGGTGTTTGGGTCTCAGTACTATCTTAATTATTCTATTAATGGGACGTCAGTCTATAACCTAAGAAGAACTCGCCCTGAACGGAACCTTCGTCAGTCGACACCGGAGGAAAATCCGCTACTCGGAGAAGGGGCCGCTATTCGGGGTCCCGTCAATGGCCAGCTGCGCTGCCTCTTGGTTCGGAGTCCTGTCCACTTTTCTCGCTCCACATCTCACGTGTTGTCGTAGTTTGACGCTCATTAGCATCCGCTGTATAGTCCATTCACGGTTTCTTCGACCTTTTTGAAGCAAATCTTTGAAAAATATCCCTATGTATGACGTATTTAGTTATTTCCTAAATACGCCATGTATCACAAGCGCTTTATACTTGTGTTCATAAAAGTTACTTTTTTTCCTGATAAATTGAAATCTTATTCATATTTTATCTATAAATTATAATGCTTCATTTATAAATAATCTGAATAAGAATCAGGGAGGGAATATATATGTTGGTAATGCCTAGTGAGAAATATTCCTTATACAAAGTACTGATACACTTAGTGTACACGAATGCGGCGCGGTGTCCTTCTGGTGTAATTCTCCAGGCTTAGTTAAGCTTAGTTTGCACGAGAAGGAGGAATATCCTGGAAGTAGAACTTTAGCAGGTCTTCAGAGAAGTGTGAAGTCGCCGTGAATGGATTATACACAGAGACGCGGGGTTTGGTTCCGGAATGTACTGTATGCTGGACCCCACAGATTATCGAGCTTGTCATTGAACACCTCACTGATCGAATGCTTCTTTTAGATTTTGTAAATATGAATGAGGCCTTCTTCACAAGTTTTTATTAATGAGTAGCTGCTACGAAAATATGTGCACAACAGAGCCCCTTAATCGAAATATGTGTTAATAAGCCCAAAAATAATTAAATACAAAAATACACAATATTTTAGACATCAGTAATCTATTATTTTCGAAATGTCACACAAACATACGTATGAATGTAAATGCATATCTGCAGGTAATACAAGGCAGCTTTCATGAGCAAATTTCGCGTTTACATATTTAAGTTTCCAGTTGGAGCAAAATTCATTTTCCGCCCCCCCCCCCCCCCCCCCGCCAGGCCTGTAATAAACCCGCAGCAAAAGAAGGGCTTGATCACGGTGTAACCAATTTGAAAATAAAAATGACGTCTCACTGGAGCATTGGCAAATGAACAAATTACATCCACTGTAATGTAGTACAAGGATTGTGAAGTCTGGCCAAGAGGTGTTTGAAATTGCAAAATTCAAAGTTATTTGAAATTGAGGAACATTGCGAATAAATCGTTGAGGTGGCGGAGTGTAGTGTCGTGAAGGAGTTCTCTAATTAATTTCTGTTTACTATCACAGAGCCTCGCAGCGCCTTTAGTTCCAACCTGACCGTCGCACGTTTGTTTCTGTAATCTGATCATGGTTACTTCCATCTTCTCCTGGAACACTGCTTACGCTCTACTTTCCAGCTACTCTCTACGTATCCTTCCGCCGCAAATAAACAAAGAAATGGAGTGCGGGAAAATGACACCAAGGAGAAAATAATGCATATTATTCGTACGATGTACACGCGCTAAAAAAATATCATGTGTTCTCAACAGTGCTATATAAGAACTGTTTCTTACTGGTAATTACTAACATACCTCCTTCCTCTCTCTTTAAATAATTTGGACTAAGAAACAAATATTTTAATTCATATACAAAACATAAATGAACGTTTCCTTCAAACAATATATATATAATGTTAAATGTAATATGTAACACTTGAGATGTATGATTTACTCAGGAATTTAAGAAAATCTAATACACGGGCAGATTTCTCAAATGTTTGGTTTAAAAAAAGTGTGAAGACATCTGGAAGACTAATACCCGCACAAAAACGGGATCTGGCGCCTGGAAGGTTCACAACCAGCACAGCTATTTCACATCCGTAGTTGCATACTAACAGGCGCTGCGCGACGCGAATCGCAGTGCTTTATGACGTTGAACGCCTGGATTTTCCAACATGGCTTTGGGGGAAAACTATTATTTTATTCCCCCTTCCACCACGCCTATGATTACCACCAGTTAAATAAGGAACACTTGGTATGTGATTACTTCACATATTTCAATGGGTAGGTGTGTTGTGTGCGTGTATGTACATCTAGGTCTACGAATGGCCTTCCTCCATCCTTTAATTTCTCTTTCTTAGGTTTTTTTTTTTTTGCGATAGTTTCTGAAATAAATGAAAAAATAATTCTTTGAAATGCCTGGAATGAGTTTATCAAAAGGCACACTTACTTTTGCAGGTTTGACAATTGTAGGTTTTACAGACGTGGAATTGGTATCTGTTCTTAATAATTTTACATTCACAAGTAACTAATACTTCATATCCGTACGTTTGAAGAATAAGCTATGCGTTTCCTATGATTTGCTGAGGAAACATGTATTTTCTGGGGGAAATACGTAAAGAACAAATAATGAATAATGCGTGCCTTACAAAGATGAAAATTATTCCAGCACCACGAATGTGCACGCCTTATCTGTTCTGTCAACAGTCTTTCATTTTTACAAGGAAAATTTTTACGTTATAGATATGTTTAATTTTCCTACCGTGTATTCAATTCAATTATATACCCAGATTGTGCATATAAATATGACAATAACTAATAATTATAACAATTGTACCTCCATGAATAGTATAACTATGAATCAATATGTAAAAAATATTTCTTACCAAACATTCGGAATTACAGTTCAATTTAAATTTGTTTCAAAATAATTTAATTTAATGTAGGCCTACCTTCAGTTTAGTTTTAAAGTCGAAGTTACAGGAATCAAAGTCCTTCGCTGCACGGCCTGACCTTTTCCACAGCCGTGTCTAGAGAACCGTACAAGTCTCGCAAACAAAGGAGAGGGGGAGGGGGGGAGCTCGCTGGAAAAAGGGAGAGGGTTACTGCGGCAGTTTCTTTTTTTTTTAAATTGCCCGCGCGCCCGGCTGCTATTGGGCGGGACGGGCGAGGGACCCCGCTTTGAACCGCGCAATTGGACATCCTTCCCCGACAAAGCCTGTCATTATGCAAATAGGCGCGATTACCCCCCCCCCCTCCCCTCCACCCTGCCTCGTGCAGCCCAGGGAGTGATTGGCCGGGGGCGCAGAAT
Source organism: Dryococelus australis (assembly GCA_029891345.1). NCBI lineage: Eukaryota > Metazoa > Arthropoda > Insecta > Phasmatodea > Phasmatidae > Dryococelus > Dryococelus australis. Next base: position 349,061,214 of record CM056995.1, read on the forward strand.
CACGTGACCTGCACGCCTGCGCGATCAGCATGCGCTCGGACTGTCCATAAAGGTCCGTTTACTATGCAAAACTGTATCGTCTACTCGCGATTTCTTCACGCTTTTCGAATTAAACCTTCGAAAAATCACCGCATGTATGACGTGCTTGATTGTTTCCTATAGGCTGTTCACGGTAAAATAGACACTTTTGAAAGCCCTGCTTAAGATCTACTTGTATGCACATTACGTGTCCTTCCGCCTTATGTAAAATTAACATTGCCAAGGGCCTCGTCACATTATTCATGCGTCATTCAAGTGAAACTGTGAAATTATTAGGAAAGTAGATATTTTACAAATCTGCTCATTCTCAAACTTCGATGCATCAAAATACACAGTAAACGAAAGAAATAACTAAGTCATAACAAATGGTCTCCTAACACTTTTTATTCGACATTAAGATATGGAACTACTTTCTCTCCATCGTTAGCAATATTGTTGGGCGTATGTCACTAATTGCGTCCGTTAAAATATGTTTAGGTAGAAGCAGTGACTTTTTTCAAAGGTTGAGTTCAAAAGTTCTCACTTTATCGTGAACAGCCTTTAACTATGTTACGAATCACAAGAGTTTTATACTTCTGTTAAGATAATATAGGAGCAACTTTTTTTTTTTTTGGTAAAGTTGAAATTTTACTTACATTTTATCGTTAAATTAGATTACATTTATAGTTAATATGAATAAAAACAGAGATAAAATAAGTGTGTTCGTGTGCCTAGTAATAAATAGCTCTCTTGCAAAATATTATAACACTGAATGCGCACGAATGCGGTGTATTGTCCTTTAGGTGCAATTTGCAAAACTCGGCCCAGTTTTGTTTGCACGAGGAAGAGGAATATCCTGGAAGTATAACTTAAGCAGGTCTTCGGAAAAGTTTAAAGTAACCATGAATACGTAACACGTGTACGTTTCAGAATGAAATAAGGTATTTTTCACAAAACGGTTCATGGTCATCGCATATTTGTCGTGTAGGAATATCCTCGACATGTAGAAGACAAGAGAATTGGAGGATTAAGTAAGAAGAATAAATATGATATGGCATATTTTAATAGGATTTTTTTGTTTTAAAGAAAATTTACGTTCTTATTTTTCTTTACTCCTATTTAAAAATTACGTGTGTTGCATTGTAAGGGCTGTTCACAATAAAGGAGACACTTTTGAAATCAACCTTTCAGAAAGTCACTACTCCTACAGCATATATTATGACGGACGCACTGAGTGACATGCGTGCCGTAAAGTTGGTAACTATGCAAAGAAAGTAGTTACATATCTTAACGTCAAATAAAAAGTGTTAGGTAACCATTTGTGAGAAATTAAGATTATTTATTTCGCTTTATGATTTCATTTTAATGCATCGAAGTGTAAAAATAAGCAGATTTGTAAAATATTTTCCTTTTTAATAATCTTACACTCTCACTTGACCGACGTATGAATAAAGTGACGAGTCCCATGGCAATGTTAATTCTACATAAGGCGGAAGAATACACAACATGCATACAATTAGATCGTAAGCAGGGCTTTCAAAAGTGCTCATTTTACCGTGAACAGCCCATATAACATGTTTTGTATTATATTATTGACAAATCATGTGCAGTAAGTACATTCTGAATAAGGATGCAAATGAACGAAATTAAATAAAAAGTTATTTGCTAATAAATCACTATTTCATTAAAACCAAGTTAATTCCTAGTCGGGTGTGACTGAACATAAGAAGTGTAAATTCGCCATGAACCATACGTTTTTCTAAACGTGCTGGGCAGATGTCACTTACGTACACGAAATTGCTTGTTAATGACCATAGCCATAAATTAAGTGGGCTGATTTTGTCTTCTGCGCATGTCCGACACACGATTTGCCTTTAACAATCTTCATAATTGTCAAAATACGTGCTTATACAGTGACGTTGATGGTTTTTTTTTAAATATATTTTCAACATGCTCACTTTTTTTTTAATCATAAAACGATACTCCTCGATGGAATAATCGACTCGGTTCAAGTTTGAGTTAAGTTTGTCATGACAAGCCTGTAAGCTTGCAGCAAGCTTTCTCAATAAGTCAACAAGTTTGAATCAAGCTTGAATCAAGCGAGGTAGTTTCCATGCTTCACGATTGTAGCAAGTATGATTAGTAAACCTTGCGTTGGCGAGTATGATTCAAGCCATGTTTAGTAGGTGTGTGCCAATCATGGATAGTTTAGCTGGAATAAATCTTGAATCACGATTTTCCTACTAAATTCTACTAAATTCCTACTAAATACTAGTATATTCCTACTAAATATTGCAAACAAGTAGTAAAGCGGTAGGTAATGTTAATTGATGTGTTTTAGGTATCTCATACACTTATTTATAAATGGTGGACGTATAGCTATTTTAGTTTTATATGTTACATCATCTATAACATGTAATTAATTCCATTGAAACTTTGTATGATGGCTGTATATATTACAACAGGCAAATAAGTACATACAAAATGTCTTCTGTGTGCCATTTTGTAAAATAGTATCGCTTGACAAACTTTAAAATTATATGACCTCCGGAAAAACCACCAATTTCTACCAAATTAGCACTATGGCAGGAAATGTAAACTGATAAATTTTGAGAGGGTCAGACACACATATTTTCAAAATGGCCGACATATAAACATTTTAGCTCCGAAATTTTTTTATCTACGAAACTGCAAAATAAATAAATAATATATATAATATTTAAATTTATAAGTTCGAAACATGGAAGTCTTATTTTCTGAGTGGTGTGTATACAAACATTTTAGCTTAGTGAGCTATGTCTACGTACCTATGCAACCGATTTAAATTTAACTTTGTATATTGTATTTATGACAATAATCAAATGTACTAGTATATAAACTTTTTGTCCTCCATTTATGAAGATCGTCACATGATCAAAGGAGGTTTTATGCTACATGTCTAGGAGGGACAAATCAATTTATTTCCATCGAATTTTTCACACAAGTAGCGTTATAGTAGGCCGTGTAAACTTGTGTGTTTTAGTGGCTCAGGAACGTATTTTCAAAATTATGGCGGAGTAAATATTTCCGGTTAGTGAACCATATCATTCAAAACGTTACACTGATTACATCCAAAGATGATGCTCCGAATCCTACTTCCGTGATGCAGTTGATTGCGAGCTAGCTTATTTTTACGAGTTTGTCTGAATTCTAATCCCGGGTAAGTCACTCGTGCATTTTAATTGTCTCGGTACTGTTTCGCATGTTTCTGGTTTCATCTATAATGATATTGCTGTCAACAAGACGTCAACGCCTACCTACCATCTATACTTTCAAGAACCTCGCTAAATGCTATTTGCAACCCACGAAGAAGAAAGCTGACTCATTAGTTACCAGTAAGTTCTTGTTAAAATGTCTCGAAACTTGTAACTTTTTCTTATTACATAAAAAATGAAAATGCTGCTGTAGTATTCAACATCTTAAGGCGTTTCTATCATTGCTTATAAATCCCTTCATAAAGCCTTCATGTTAGTGTTGCCTTGGCCCAGTACTCACTACTGTGAGGTATCAATAACCATCATGGATACAGATCTGTGGAAACAAAATTTAAAAGTTATAGCATTTTGAGTATCATACACTGAGAGTAAAATCAACAAAATATTGGCTGAAAATATATATTTAGTTGCCCCAACACAAATATTTTGTTAAGTAAACAAAACTAGATAAGAACTAATAGTAAATTTGTTTAGCTAACAAAATACATGGTTGAATAAACAAAACCTTTGTGTTGGGCGAAAAGAAATTAAAATTTGAATTAACTGACTGTGTTAGGCCACTTATTTGATTGACATCGCTCGAAAATTCAGCTCGAGAGTTTGTTTGCTTTTTTATAACAATTAGGAGAGTAACAGTGTTATTTAGTGAATTCATTTATCCTTAACAATGGTACAAACGCCCTAATAAAACAAGTACAACAAGAATCTAAAAAGAATAACTGTAAAACTATAAATATTTATTGGCGGACATTGTCCAGTGTTGGAAATGTATATATTTAAATAAATACGTTCCCTGAGGTTGTCAAGGCATGGCGCTCGGGAGCAGGTGAACCGGGTTCGAATCACAGTTGGGCTACCAATTATTTTCTTTATACATGTTAACCGAAACTGTTCCGTGTACGTAGAGCTAAACAAATCTTCAGTTGCAGCAACCAAACCTTTGTTTGTGGCAACCGAATAAGAACAAGAAAATAGCTTGGTTTCAACAACTAAATATTTCATTGCCTCTATGCAAACAGTTAATTTGATTGCGGCAAAACAACCGTTGTTTGATTCAACAAAGCCTTCTTCTCAGTGTTATAGTATTGTTCATTTAAATTTGTAGCCCCAGTACTTATGCGAATTATAATGGGTTTGCTTTATTGCGGTTTATATCCCCTGTATATATCTTCCTACAGGTTTTTCAAGGTAAAATGAGCACTTTTGAAAGCCCTGCTTAAGATTTACTTGTATGCACGTTTTGTATTCTTCCGCCTTGTGTAAAATTAACATTTCTATGGGCCTCATCACTTTATTCATGCGTCGGACAAGTGAAACTGTGAAATTATTAGAAAAGTAAATAGTTTACCTATCTGCTAATTTTTACACTTCGATGTATTAAAATAAACAGAAAGCGAAACGAATAATTTTTATTTATCACAGAAGGTAACCCAACGCTGTTTATTGGGCGCTAATAATTAGAACTACTTTCCCTCCATCGTTACCAGCTTTACTGGGTGCATGTCACTCAGTGCGCCCGTTCAAATATATGCAGTTAGGAGCAGTGGCATTTTTTAAAGGTTGGTTTCAAAAGTGCTCACTTTATCGTGAACAGCCTTTATCTTGTATAGCCGTTGCGCAGCCGTCACGCGCACTCTCCCCGCGGAGGAAAACAGCATGGCGCGCAGGAGACGTGGCCTGCCTTCCTCCGCGAGCGCGGACAATGGACTGAATACCTCGCAGCTCGCATTGTCTAGTTCTGTCCCCTCCACCAAACTCCTGTCGTCTGACTAGCGCAGTGTCCGGCCGCCGCAGTCCAGGGCTAATGACCGGCTACTTCGTTAGTCAATTGAATGTCCACACAACGGGCGCGGGAGGGGGCTGCCCAGATTAGTTGCCCGGAGGGATTGGGTCGGAAAAAAAAAAAGACGGCGACTTCCTTTTTTTTTTTTTAAATCCGGTTTGGCTTAGCCTCAGACTAATTCCTTGGCTAATATCGCCCCCATCCTCTTGGCACTCTTTCCTCTGGTCTTCCCGAGTCACAATCAGCTGTTCTATGGCTAGGATCGGGTAACGTTTCTTTAGCCCGGTACTCACTATCCGTGATTCACTGTTTTAATTCCTGCTTAATTAAGAACTTTCGTTTCGATGAAATTTCGTCTTGGGCAAAACTACCACTGCGCGTATACAGTGAAAGGCTGTTCACGGTTTTACACTTCTATGCATTAAAATAACAGAAAGGGAAAGAAATAGTTTTAGTTATCGCAAATATTTACCTAACACTTTTTATTCAAAGTTTAGATATGTAATCACTATCCAACCACCATTACCAACTTTACAGGCCGCACTTCGCTCAGTGCGATCGTTAAAATATTTGCATGCAGGGGCAGTGACATTTTTCTAAGGCTAATTTTAAAATGCTCAATTTATCGTGAACAGCCTTTAAAGGTTGGTCACGGTTATTTAAGTGCTTTTGAGATCAACCGTTGAAAAATTTTACTGTCCCTGCTTGCATACAGTTTACGGCAAGCGCCCAGTAAAGTAGGTATAGGCTGTTCACGGTAAAGTGAGCACTTTTGAGACCCTGGTTACTTTTTCCGTTCAGCCGTATTTAATACTTTAACCACTTTTTAAAATAACTATTCCCATGTAAGTATTAAACACAATGTGGTTATTTCAACGCACTCTGAAGTTGACGTCTTAAAGGTAAAATAAAATGTAATTATTGACTATTATTCCAAATGAGAGGGCTTTCAAAAGTGCTCACTTTACCGTGAACAGCCTATAACGATGGAGGGAAATTTGTTCTACGCCTTAACGTTGGGTTAATAAGTATTCGGTAGAGATTTGTGTACACTGGTATTATTTCTTTTGTTTTCTGTTTTTTCTATGCACACATGTCTAAGAAATAGGAAAATTGTAAAATATTTACCTTTCATATAATTTCACAGTTTTACTTGAGCGACCCGTGAATAAAGTGATAAGGTCCATGGCAATGTAAATTTTACATGTTGCGGAAGAATACACAACTTGCGTACGTATAGACTTTAAGCAGGGAATACGAAAGGGCTCAGTTTACCTCGAACAGCCGTTATGAATTTATCCCTAAGAGTTTACTTTCACATGTTAACAATTTTTCATATACATGAAGAATCGATCTAAGCCCTTCAGAACTAATAACAATAAGTAACTATTATAATCAATTATTAGAAACCTGAAGAATTCGCGGATTCACGTTGGGACAAGCTAGAATTCAAAAACACGTGTGTTTATATAACTTAAGCCATAGGTCCACACGGTGTATGAAACCTCCTGGAGAACGGTGGCCTGATCGTCGCATTCCACTGTGGCAGCAGGCAACCAATGCACAGTTGACATCGGCCGTATACGAGCATAAGAACGTAGGTTATAGCCTGCAGGTCGTCGAACTCGCGAATTTTTCCAGGTCTCCGTCAATGATCCTACGTTCCTCTAGATGGATACAGATTTTTTTAATCGAGTTGTTACAAGCTGAGACGGCAGGGTAGGCACTGATGTCTCGTCGCCAGCGATACCATTAGAGACGGAACCAGGAACAGATGCAAAAACCAGCGAGGCAAATGCAAATGCGCACGTGCGTTATGCGGGACTCGAACCCAGGAACACTCGCCCCGTAGACTGCCTCGCAAACCGACTGCGCCACGGAGGTCGGATTCAACGCATTGACGTCGGCTGTGATCAGACCAATGTTTTGTCAGATAGAGTTTACTAACCTCGTGTATTTACAGGGCCGTTATTCCAGTGTCTGGACCATTTAAGTCACGAAAGTTTACATGACTTATCTTGAAAATATGTGACTAGCGCATTAAGTCACATGAATTTTGTATTTATCACAAAAGTCTCTTGAATTTGGTAAAAATCAGATCGTTGTTTCAAGTCGTAGGATACAAACATTAAATTTTTACGCAATGCTATCTTGCAAAATGTCCGACAGGAGTATTTATGTATAATTATTTTGATACCTGCATAGATACTGCCAGCATACTAAGTTGAGTTGAAATTGGTTACGTGCTTTCGTAGATATGGGATACTATGCTAAAATGTTTATATATAAACGTTTTTATAATGAATGCCTGTCCCTCTTAGAACACATAAATTTAAACGGCGTCCTATAGTACTGCTTATCTGCGAAATTTGGTAGTAATTGGTTGATTTTTTCCCGCGATATGACATAAATATTTATTTTCATGTGGCGCTATCTTATAAACTCTCAGACAAAAGAGCATCTGTTTAGACACATTTAATGGTTGTAATATATACAACCAGCATTATAAGTGAAAATTAAATTGCTTAAATTTTTTCTTAGATATAACGTACTAAACTAAAATGTTTACATGGACGCCATTTTAAAATAAGCGTCTGGTCCAACGAATACATGTCAGTTTATATTGCTTACTTTAGTTGCACTTGTTCGCCAAATTAGGTAGGAATATGTTGTTTTCCGATACATTACCTAGAAGTTGATTTCTTCAATTTCCGCTATTTTACAAGATGGCAGGCAAAATATACTATGTGTAGATATGTTTTGTGCTTGTATTAGATACTTTCAGCGTACTGGATTTGTTTCTAATTAGTTAAATAATATGTTATATGAAGCAGATAATCCCAAACAGTTCATATGGCCACCATTTTGTAAATAAGTCCCTTATCCATTTAAATCGCAAATGTTTACAGGGCCTACCGTAGTATTAATTACACGCCACATTTGGAGAAATATGATTGAGTAGTTTCCAAGGTATGAACGTTTCATGTAGTGTTATCTTTCGAAATGGTGGTTCAATAACAATACACCTCTCTAAATTAAAATCTTATATGATGTACTACCAGCGAACAAAATTTGGTGTAAATCGATTAAATGATTTCCGAGAAATTACATAGAACCCTAAATTTTAAATTGAACACCATTTTGAAAATAATCGAGTTTGATGAAAGACACTCACAGATAAACACAAGTACACACATAAACACACAGACAGGTAAGTGGATTTTTAAGCTTATGTTTCCTCCGGAAAGTAGGCTAATTAGATCGTTTGTCAAATAATACAAATCATGATATCCGTGTAGAAGCAAACAATTTTTAAGTTTATTTTAATGTAAGACACATAATAAATTATAAGAATCAGGGCGAGATACTGCAGACCCCATGAATATATTACAGTCAACGAGTATTACGTACGTAACATGTCCTGATTTAGTTGGAATGAAGTTTGGTGTAAATATTTATATAAGTTCAGTAATTATATAGCAGAGGATGTATTTGGCCTCACTAAACTTTTCAATGTGCAATGTGTTATAAAATAAGGGCATGGAAAAATGTGGTCCTATTTAATATGTGAGGATCTATCTGCTGATGTAAGCAGTATGGTTAATTCAGCAAAGGATTGGTGTGAATTGCTGAGAAGGATTGCTAACGATTGGGATTGATCGAAGGATTGACATGAGTTCCTGTGGATTGTGGAGGAGGATTGCGAAGGATTGATGTGGATTTGTGTGTGGATTGATGCGGATTGGTGTGGAATGGTGTGTGGATTGGTGTGTTCATTGGTGTGGATTTGTGTGGATTGGTATGGATTGCTGTGCGCATTGGTGTGGATTTGTGTGAATTGGTCTGGATTGGTGTGTGGATTGTGGTACTGTGGTGTTGATTGTGGTGCGTGTGGTGTTGATTGTGGTGCGTGTGGTGTTAATTGTGGTGCGTGTGGTGTTGATTGTGGTGCGTGTGGTGCTGATTGATGGAAAGATTGCGAAGTTGATCGAAAGGCTGATGAAAAAACAAGTCTTAAAATTAATTTTTCAATTGTAAAAAAATTTCTTTTTTAATTTTTGAGATTTTATTAAAGTTTTTAGGATTTTTTTTGGGTTCAAGTTTATCCAAGATAATGGGCATGGGGTCAAGGTAACAGATGTGATTTCAAGGTGAAGGTTACACAGATCTAGCATGTTGGTCGGAGTCATCAGTGCCACTTAAGTGTTGAAAATGTGAACAAATGACAAACGAAAAAAACCAATACAGTTGGCGGGTGGAGTGCATTCGGCAGAATGAGCAATGGCGAGGGGGGGGGGGAGGCCTGCTGAATAATTAACGAATGAGAAACATTACAAAGGGGAGGGAAATGTTAATAGTGTGATTTATTGGAGGGGAGGGGGTCAGTCGTCTGCTGTATGTGGTGTTGTGGAGGACTTACGGAAACGTAAGTTTTTAAGAATAATTTTTTAATGTAATTTCTAATAATATTTTTTATTAATTTTCATAAGAAATTTTAAAATTTTTGAAGATTTTTGGGTTTAAGGTATTTCAAGGTCACGGGGTAATGTTAGGGTAGGTTGGGTTAGATTTGGTTTTTGAAGTTAGGCCAGGTTAAACCATCTCAATAAGTTTAGGTGGCTGCAGGTGACTTAAATCACATTATAATTTTTGACAGAATTTATTTCAAAATGACATCATAATTCACACTTAGTATACACTACAAGTTGATAATAACATATTTTTGTGCAGTATTGCCTTCGTCGCATGTTGGACGTTATCCGCAAGGGTGTTCTCTGACTGTCACACAACTTATTACAAGTGTTTTTGCAGGCAGCATATCAATATTGGGTTTAATTTAGTTAACAGGTCCAATATTGCTCCCCATTTATTTAAAATAAATCCTTAATTACTTTCATTTCATTAACGAAGTCCTTTAAATATATACGAAGATATGCAAACTATAAGATAATTTCATAGATAACATGTACGAACAGAGATGGCAGTTGTAGCGGCAAGTTTTCTCAAGGTCAGGGACTTAGCAATGTTTCGAGGCTGTTATACACACGAAATAATAACCTTTGGATTTTGTAGCAGTTAAAATTGCGAAAGCATCGCTGAATATTAGCGTAGTAAGATGCCTCGTGCGCACATCTGTCGCTCCTGGAATTTCTCGCTTGGGAATCGTACCGCAAGACGCCGTTGATCGGCGGGTTTCCTCGACGATCTCCCGTTTCCCTCACCCTCGCATTCCGACGCTGCTCCGTATCCACCTAGCTCCACCCTCAGCGGCTCTCAAGACCTCGATGTGAAGAGCCGACCGAACCTCTCCACTCGTGCCCACAGCGTGCAACTCATAAATGGACGACATATTGCCAACGGCGTATGTGCATCACACAACACCTATACACTGAACTTTACCAGGAATTCTGTCAACACGAGACGTTAGGGATTAAACTAGCTGTTACACAAAACTGAGAGGCATTTTACACCCGTGTAAAATGGGTCATTTCTAAGCCCTTAACGTAGATGTTAACTTCTCGTTCCGAGTGCTGCGGAAAAGAAGATTTTTGGTCCGAGAAGTTTTTACGAATTCGTTTTGTGATAAATTACATGTTGGAACAATGAGACGAATTTCTGCTGTTAAACGGCACCAGCAGCAGCCAATAATAAAACTATATTGTGCTAGCAGCAGCCAATAGCTTTACACAAGTCAAAGACACGTTTTGCATTTGTGCCAGCTTCTGACCTTGCACAGCACTGATCATGACTTTATCTATTTTGCAACACGCCATAAGAGAACCAATATTCTCGGGATGATACGATAAAGGGTTAATTTTTTTTTTTTTTCGTCAGGAGCCAGAATACAGATCCGGCAACAGTAATTTCGATAAACACTCTTCACGATAAAGTGATCACTTTTGAAATCAACCTTCAGAAAAAGTCACTGCTCCTACCTGTATATATTTTAACGGGCGCACTGAGTGATGCGAGCCAAGTGAAGTTGGTCATAATGAGTGGGAAATAGTTCCATCACTTAGCGTCGAATTAAAAGTGTTAGGTAAACATGTGCGATAGCATAAATTATTTATTTTGCTTTATATTTATTTGATACATCTAATTGTAATAAATAGCCAGATCTGTAAAATATTTACTTTTCTAATAATTTCATAGTTTCACTTGACCAACGCGAGAACAAAGTGATGACACCCTTTGACAGTATTAATTTTACTTGAAGCGGAAAAATACACAACGCGCATACAAGTAAATCTTAAGCAAGTTTACCGCGAACAGCCTATACACACAACCTGTATATAGGCTGTTCACGTTAAAATGAGCACTTTTGAAAGCCCTGCTTAAGATCTACTTGTATGCACGTTGTGTGTTCTTCCGCTTTATGTAAAAATTACGTTGCCATGTACCGTATCACTTTATTCATGCGTGAATCAAGTGAAATTACTAGAAAAGTAAATATTGTACAAATCTGCTCATTTTTACACTTCGAGACATGAAGAAAAACAGAAAGTGAGAGAAATAGTCTAAGCTATCACAAATGGTTTCGTAACAGTTTTTGTTCGACTTTAACATATGGAACTAGTTTCCCCTCCAACGTTACCAATTGTACTGGGCACATGTCACTCATTATATTATATATATATATAGGTAGGTAGGGGCAGTGACTTTTTTCTTATGTTGATTTCAAAAGTACTAACTTTGTCGTGAACAGCCTTTAGTAATCCGTTGCTTGAAACATAGAGCGAGCCGAACGGAAGACGCAGGTGAACTGGTGGGAGCAGAGCTGCTGCAGGCGAACGAAACGCGCGGACCAATAAAAATAGCCGGCATTCCTGCAATGGCGAAGCCAAACCTTTAGACAGCGTCGGGATAGCTCGGTGAAAGACGCGTGCGGGTCCGTTGGAGGGGTTGCGGAGGGGGAGGGTTCGGAGGGTTGAAATGAAGGCTGCTTCACTTGCCGTCCACGTAGGCAACCCCCCTAAACTCCTTGTAACCCACCCCCTTCACCACCCAGCGGTAATGAAAACCTCGCCAAAATTTAGCGAGGGCAGGCCTCTACCGAACTCCTGAGATATCAGTTGCACGTTGTCTCTTAGAGCTGTATTCGAATCGGCCAATACATTATTTGGTGATTCCAGATTCTGCATACTCCAGTTCGGTTGCTGTCTACAGTCATTTGTCTATAGCTCGTAACGACACTGAATTAGTAAGTCAAATGTTTCCGGAATAACATCGACATAATCCTCTCCTACCATCCCTCGGCTTCAAAAAAATTACAGGCCCAAAACACTCCCACATTATCTTTGGTGTCATCTTCACCAAAATAAATGTATCTTACACAGTTCTAATATAATATAATATAATAAGTGCAGTGAGTAAATTTCTTTCTCTCTCTCTCTCCCTCTCTCTTTCTCTCTCTCTCTCTCTCTCTCTAATGAACAATTGGCAAGATTTTAAAGCATGTGTAATAATTCGTTTATAAGTTCATGCGTTTAATGGAACTAAGCTAACTACACATATTCAAAATCAAATATTGACAGTTATGGGCATGAACGTCTACGGATGGAAACAGCACTAACTCTTTTTTTTTTATCAAACTCGAAAATGAGCATGAAATCGTGTGTAATAATAAATGAAATTTTTGTATATAAAATTTAAAGATAAGTACGCTAGAAGAGGACTTCCATGAACAAGTGATTCGTGTAGATAAATCTCGATCTATTAATGAATGAATTTTAAAGGATATATGCATACTGCTTAATTTGCAAAAAATTTTTCTCACAATCACTCGAGTGTCCGACGCCGTGTGTTTTTGCAGTATAAATGGGTTGGGGGAATTTTATTAGCTAGCGTATATTTAGACTTATGAACAAAATGAATTTTTCAAACAAATAAAAAACCTTATCTCTTGTATTCTAGGCAGACATGCCGGAACTAAGTAATGGAGAGCCGCAGAAGTGTGTGACTTATTTCGGAACAGGCAGTGCGTCTCTAACGTGGGTCATCCTGTGTCTGATTCTTCTTCCCTTCCTTGGTCACTCTCATTCTTCCTTCCTTTTTTTTTTTCCTCCCGATGCCTTCTTCTACTTCTCCCTGCCTATCGCGCCCATTGACAAGCGAAGCGAAATAAAACGAAGCCAATTTCATAAAATTAACCAAGAAAGTTACAGCTGAAGAGAAGGGAAGCTGCAGTTAACAAGGGAGGTCAGACACGTCCCAGGCAAGCCCCGGGAGATACGCAGGAGGGAAAAAAAAAGAAAAAAGAAAAAGTTCCGGCGAAATTGATTTAACTCCCGGGATCCAATTTAATTAAAAGCCTCAAGATCTCACTCACGTGATTTTAGAATCACAATACAAACTTTGGTGGAAACGAGTGACAGGTTCAGCAAGCAGGGTTAGAAATTCCTTGTAAAAGGAGCGGACTCTTAATTGAAAGTAGCTTTCGCTGAGCAGCAGAGTAGAACAAAGCTACTGCGGCATTCGGAAAGTTATAGCCTGTTCGTGGTTTCGCCACACTTTTTGAATCAAACCTTTGAAAAATCTCCCCATTTATGGCGTGTTTGGTTGTTTCCTAAGTACGCTATGCATCACAAGTGTTTTATACTTGTGGCAGCATAAAATAAAATAGCATTTTTAGTTCAATCGAAATTTTATTTATATATTATACGCAAACTATATAATTTCAATTACAACTAACATGATTAAACTTAATGGAAAAATAGGTATGCTTATAGTGCCTAATAATAAATAGTTCTTATGCGAAGTATCATTAAGTTGAGTGCGCACGAATGCGGTGTGTTGTTACATTGGTTTCATTTTATCGACTAAGTTATAAGCTTTGTTTGCACGAGGTGGAAATAGAACTATAGAATGGCTTCAGACAAGTTGAAAATAACTGTGAATGGACTGTAAATGAGCTGGTAGTACATAGCAGCACACAGCACGTAAGACATCACTTTCTCGCCTGTTTCTAACTCTTGTCTGTCTCGAATATGTTGCTATAAGTTCATATAGTAACTCGAATCATTTGCAGTCTGGGGTGTAGCTATTGCAGTTCTCACCAAATTTATCAACCAAATGTAACAAATAGGTGAAATTGGTTTCCTAATTTATTTTTTTTTCTCGGGAATGGTGCTGGGTGGTGAACAACTTTAACCCTTTCAGATCCACTTTCATTTATGGTTTCAGGTGCTGCAAACAAAAGAATTTATAATGCGTGCTGTACTTCAGTCGACACAACACTTGTTTCGTTGCCAAAGCCAATGAGATGTAAGCTACATCTTCGACTACAGTAACATGAAACAATTGTGAAATGGATTAGTAAGACTTTTACCCACAGTTAATATCATTGGTCATTGATTTTCGCAGTGTGCAGTTCAAGTCAAAAATTACCTACACATAGGTAATGTACACAAATATGTACACTGGGTTTGAATGGGTTAAAAACACATTTTTAAGGTACTGTTAACAAGCGCGGAAAAAAACATTTGACATTGTTCAGAATTTAGAAGGAATAACGTGAGCATTCTTTAATATTCATTTGCCGTTGTTTTGAACGTGTAAAAGCTGACGAATGTGAAAATGGATACACTAGCCCACGCTTTGTCCTGCGTGCGAGATCCTCATCGGAAATTAAGTGCACGAACAATTTTTTTTAAAATGAAGGTTAGGTGAATTTACCACTCGAGTTGTTTGCTTGATAGCCTCCAATTCAAGAAGTGTGCAAATAAGCTCATCTTCAAGGATGAAAACACCTGACATTTTGCAGCTAGCTCCAATCTAGGGATTGTTTGTTTACTAATGTATGTGTGCCTGTCTGGCACTTAGGGACCATGGCTTCCTCTGCAAGCACTAGCTTCACAATATTATCGTAGGCCTCTTCCCCTTTACATCACTTTACGTTTCTTTCAGAGGCGCAGCTTTTGCTTGGTTCGGAATGTAATGATTTTCTGTTTCCTTGTAGTAAAAAGAGTTCTAGGAATTAAAACAAGCCGGAGTTTTGCTTAGTATCGTGTTTCAAGAACAGAAGATTTAATGTACCTGTTATGCATTCGAGAAGTACAAACTTTGGCGGAGACTGTAGTCTGTGATTAAGCGACCCTTTAGAACGAGCCCAGATAATTTATTTGAAACTATTGTTACACGTGAGGAGGACGCCCGCGGGGCGTATCTGAGTTTGTAAGGGACGGATGTCTTGATAATAAAAAAATTAAATAAACGAAAGAAATTAAATTTGCTTTCTAATTTATTCACTCTGTTACTATGTACAACAATTAGCTGTCTCCACTTTTACTCTTTCTATTTAACAGTGAGCGCAGTATTTAATGTTTATTTCAACTTTAATAAAGCCCTTCTTAATGTATCTCTTCATTGCAATCAATTAACTCATACCATTATTAGCACGTGTTCAGCCTATCTGTTTCCATTAGTTATAATGTCGTTCACTCACGCACTTGATCCAACAGTCCAGGCTCCAGCCACGTCCTTCAAAACGTTGGCACACGCAGTTGCCGCCTGCCTTTACCCACAGCTGACAACGCCGCTCGCTCTTATATCGCTTGGAATCCCGCCAGCCATCCATTCAGCCACTCCTACTCAAAACTCAGACTCCAACTCAACTCATCTCTCGGACGGACGGACGGTCACACTTAAATAGCGTCGGCCCTTACCATCTCGAAGGTTCTACGCACCCCGGGTTGCGCTGAGAGACGAGGTCAGTAATCCAGATCATTCTTCAGACATCTGCCGAAGAACAATGCTGCCAAGGTAAGCAGAGTGCGTAGAAAAGAGATTAAAAATGCAGCACGCTTTGAGGTAGCTGATATGCCGCCGCCGCTCCATCTTCTGCCTCTTATCTCGCCTGAAAGCGTGGAGCCGATTGGCGACTCTAAACACTATCATCGTAGTAGCTGTAATGCCATACTTCGTTTGGCAGGCAAATTTCACTAAAACAAATTTATAATTCAGCTTTTTACATCCTTATGCCGGAATCACATAGTCCCGACCAACACAGCACGAAACGACCAAAAACGCAACCACGGCATATTTCAATGTGACTACTTGACTTTATGGCACGACCTACCCCACGCTCTTGGTTTTTTAACCTAACTATTTAGAAGGCGCTGATAGGCTACGTTAGTTTCAAAGGCGATGAACAAGAGGGAAATTCGTAATACGTAATGGTGACAAATTGGTATCGCTAATGCGTACAAAGGTAACATTATTATTTTAAGAGTTATATGCAGTGATTTTCAATGTATTCTTCATTTAAGCTGCGTATTTGCCATTGTAGGGAAAGCTTGTAACACAATTTCATTTTGCAAGGTTGTACATTCTGTACGTTGTGCGACACGACACGACGAAGAATAGAAATCATTTCTAATTCAAAACTGCTGGTCGGACGACAGAATCGGTCGGGCTTACGACGATCTATCTTGTATTTCATTGGCTTTCGGCCGTCGTGTCGTGCGCGTCGGGACTACGTAATTCCGGCTTTACGCGACCGAACAAGTGCCCAGTATAAACTAAACCTCTCGATTCAACGCCAAGTTTAAATGGAATTATTTTACGCGACACAAGGAAGAGATACAATCCACACAAAATCGAAAATAACGCTGTGGGTGAAACAATGGACACAGCATCCTGTAAAGTAACTGCACTGAATCAAAAAATTTTTCTTTTTTTTTTCCGATTCACTTTGCTAGGCCTTATAACAAGGATGTTATAAATCTTGCTGAAGTCTGTTTCGAAACTTGAAGAAAAAAAAAAAAAAAAAAAAAAATCTCGTTCCTGTGTGTGCGTGCGTGGTCGGAGTTCAGCCATAGATTTCCGTGATTAAAATCTCATCGTAGTTTAATAACCAACAAAAAGTACAATTACTGATATGTTCCGACCTTTGTGTTAGTAACACAAAACAACAGTATTCACTCCCGGGCTTAATTTGTTGGAAATATGGGAGCAGTTTTGGGTTAAAATCTCAGGCAAGGAATAAAATGCATGTGCCATACGTATGTCTACACTATCTTCAATCGAAACGTAAATTAGAAAGAAAAAAAAGTGAACTTCATTAGACCGATATCTAAAATTGGTGTAGTTAGCATAAATTGGATAGTTTTTGAGTAGTTCGTAGCACACCAGGATACAAACATTATCCAAGGACGTTCGTAAAATTGAGGTCATGGTCGTTTGCCCCATTAGTCGCCCTCTGTAGCATCCGACAAGAAGAATATTCTTGCAGATAAGCACATTCGGAAGAGGGAACCTTGCCGTATCACCGTCAGAGGGCAGATCCTTTCTACATATCTTCCCCTCCGCCCTTCTCATAATCACTTACTCACCCACTCGCTTATAGGCTGTTCACGCTAAAATGAGCACTTTTGAAAGCCCTGGTTAAGATCTACTTGTATACACGCTGTGTATTGTTCCGACTTATGTAAAATTAACATTGCCACGGGCATCAGCACTTTATTCATGTGTTGGTCAAATGAAAGTGCGAAATTATTAAGAAAGTAAATACTTTACAAATGTGCTCTTTTTAAACGACGGCGCATTAATCAGAAAGCGAAATAAATTATTTCAAGTTATCACAAATGGTTTTCCTAACACTTTTTATTTGTCGCTAAGATATGGAACTACGTTGTATCAATCGTTACCAACTTTACTAGTCGAATGTCACTCAATGCATTCATTAAAATATATGCATGCAGGGGCAGTGACCATTTTTCTAAGGTTCATTTCTAAAGTGCTCACTTTATCGTGAACAGCCCTTACTCGTCGTCTCCCGGCATACTACGAAACCTCGCCCTACAACAGCAGGCACGAAGGATCCAAAGATCAAAACAAGTTAAGAGTGGGATGGACTGAACAATTTTCTGTGAAGCTGTCGTTTGTGCTAATATGCGTATCTCGGTAAATAAATGTCCTTCAAATACCAAATTTGCGTCAGAAAAGTTATATATATATATATGGATATATATATCCCGGTCTTTTCCTCCAAGATTACACTTAATAAGATAAAAGTAAAAAAAAAAGGGCATATATATATATATACACACACACACATATATATAACTTTTCTGACGCAAATTTGGTATTAAATTATATATATATATATATGTGTGTGTGTGTGTGTGTGTGTGTGTGTGTGTATGCCCTTTTTTTTTTTTACTTTTGTCTTATTAAGTGTAATCTTGGAGGAAAAGACCGGGAAAATGGTCAACTACCGCGTTTTGAAAGCTTCCTTAAGCGGAAAGAGAAACGTACAAAGATACGGGCGTAGTTTCTTCTGTGGTCTTCCATCGCGTGTGATAAAACCCTACTGTTACAGATCTAGTTTACACAATACAGCGTTACGTCGGAAACACTGCACGCCTTGCGCGTAGGAGCGATGACGCGCTAGGCGTGCGTGTTAGTGTCGCCCGTATCGCTCCCTCGCTTCTTGACCTTGGACGCGCAGCTCCATCCCACTCTTATCTTGTTTCTACGATACTACACTTCCGTGCCAAGCAGATGTTCTTTGAGGGCGAAGACCTGCCGCGAGCCGCGTGGACAAGGGACTGACACGTCCAATCAGCACCAGCGCACGCCAGTGACCTCAGTGACACTCGAACACGATTTGCCTTCAGAATTATCAAAATCACACATTAAGGCAGAGGCCCTGACGTTCGCTTACATTTAAAATTTCAGCGCAATAAAAATAAAAGAGTTTTTATTAATTTATTTCCGGGCGATGTCAGTCCAAGCAGGCCATGGTAATGACAGCTTGAAATTAACATTATAATACTTCCGTGTGTGTAACCCAATAAAATGCAAAATGTATTACTCGCAAAGACAAATGAACTGTCATAAAGGGCCACAGATCACGTGAGTTATTCCAGTTTTTTATTACTTTTTATTTGATTGCCTAATGCCATGGTTTAGGAAATAACGAAACTTCCGTGCGTAATTATTCTCGGTTTAGTAAAATTGCAGTTTTGTTTTCCACGGCAGTAATGATAACATTGAGGACGGGATACTCTGCAGTGTGGCTGGATGACAGCGCGCATGCTCACAATACAGCTCTATCGTTCTCACAACCTCCGTGGGAACTAGAAGTCCAAGGGGCAGGGAAGTGGGGAGAGAGACGGAGAGAGAAAGAGAGAGAACGAAAGAGAGGCAAAAACGGGCGAGCGGACAAAAGCGAAACGCCAAGAAAGTGGACATCGTCAGGAGCCCGGAGGCACTGTTGCAGTAAGGGAAGGGGGGGAAAAAAAGAAAGAAAGGAATAAATGAGAAACAGAGCAGTTTCCAGACGAATAAACGAAGCAGAATAATATCGAAAGAGAAGCAGAAATAGATATTTTGTTCATTCAACGGTGATAACACAATCTCTTCTTCAATCTTTATATCCATCACACACACGCGCGCTGGGCGACCTCGGAACGAAAGGGAGTATACCTCCTGCCACTGTAAAAACAGCATACGGCTTTAACATTGCTGGAGACAAACAAATACTTTCCCTTCCTAGGATTCGAGAAAGTTGTGTAAACACGCCAGATCGCTACTCGGCTGCTTTTTCCATTCTAGTCGACGAGTTCCCGCAAGTTACAACGATGTTTGTACCTGCGGCATTTCAGAGATTAAAGCGATGTTTCAAAAAAATTCCATGAAATTAATACTATTGCAAGCTAATAAATTTTGACAATATTGTTTAAAATAACTTTTCTCTCTTTAAAATTCAACGTATTTTTAATGTTACTACCAAAAAATAAACAAGGAAAATTCATTTAAATTGAAAGTGTTTTGTAATATATATTAACTTTATTATATTTTGTTTCTTAGATCTTCAATTAATTTAAGTAACGTTTAGGCCTGTGAAGGCTGTTCACGATAAAGTGAGCACTTTTGAAATGAACCTTAGAAAAAAATTCACTGCCCCTACCTGCGTATATTTTAATGGGTGCGCAGACAAAGTTGGTTAACGATTGATGGAACGTAGTTCCATAACTTAACGTTGAATAAAAAGTGTTAGGTAACCATTTGTGATAATTTTAATTATTTATTTTCTTTCTGGTTTTTTTAATGCATCAAAGAGTACAAATGAGAAGATTTGTAAGATATTTGCTTTCCTAATAATCTCACAATTTCACTTGACCGACGCATGAATAAAGTGATGAGGGCCATGGCAATGTTAATTTTACATAAGGCGGGAGAAGACACGGCTTGTACACAAAGAGAACTTAAGCAGGGCTTTCAAAAGTGCTAATTTTATCGTGAAAAGCCTATACTAGAGCAGCTTTGTTAGTTACAGTTTAAACTTAGACCAGACTAACGTTATCCTAAACGTAACAAAAATTATTTTTCTCACTAAGCACGTATTATTTTATCAAGTCTTGGAGCCAACGAACAGCATATGTGTGTTTTGGTAGTACTCTCCGACAAAAAAAAAAAAAAAATTAACTTTAAATGCGTCGATGCCCACAAGTGACACTGTTCGAACTGCAGTATAACCTACGGTGGCTTATTCCTGCGTTACTGACTCCGAGGTTGTTTGGGTTGTAACATCCGAAACATGCATTATTTTGTACTTATACGCAACACAGTTCAACTCGAAGACTTTAAGTAGATATAAGTACTCTTTCCTGGCATAAATATAAATTTGTATCGTATAGTATTTACATTATGGCATGTCAAAATCAGAATGTTTGTGTTTTTGGGACGTACAAAGAAAATAAACTAAATAATTTACAGAAAATTTAACAAGAGCGACTGAAAGGCCTGAATTGATTTTAAGGTACGCTTAGAAAAATTTATTTTGCAAAAAAAAAAAAAAATTATATATATATACACATACATACATACTGCCATAAATCAAAACGTGCAAAACTTTGTGAAAACAATTCATAGAGTCATTTGAAAGATTCCTTGAAATAATTCATGGTATCTGCTTTAAATGTGGAGACCGCGGTGGCTGAGTGGTTAGATTGCTCGCCTCCCACGAAGGCGAATCGGGTTAAATCGCCGGCCGGGTCTCCCCCGGATCTGCGCAAGTGGGAATCGTGCCTCTGATCGGTGGGTTTCCTCCACCCTTGCATTCAGGCGCTACTCAATTCTCACCTCATTTCACCCTCATCGGCTCTCAAGTTCTCGTTGTTAAGAGCGTCCAAATTTCTCAGCTCATGTCAATGTGAACAATCTGATTTCGGTTATATTTTATTATTTGTACGTCGCAAAAAAAAATAAACACTAAAATTGCGATTTTGACAGGCCATTGAGTAAAAAAATATGTCTTCTAAAATGTTTTCATGCTAGGAAATACGTGCTACTGGTACGTAATGTCTACATGTTGAACAACATTTCGAACGAATATAAAATAATGCATTTGAAATACATTATCCAAGTTTATATAGGCCTATGGCATCAACCTGTTCACAAACAAGATCGTACTTAGAACAAATTGTTTACCCCAGCAGGTCTGCATATCGACAACAGGTTTTTTGCTCATTCTGAATTTTTGTGAATTATTTTGATGTTTACAATCAACACGTGAGTTGTTCGCATGTAAATAGAAGACAATCTGAATGTATTAGTAAAGAATCGTCCCGTTTTATCCACAGTATGCAGTAACACGTGACACTCTGCACCTGGAGGATCTTCGGTTAACGACCGAAAACGTAGGTGCATGTACTGAGTAGATCTATTTACTTTATGACGATATCTTTACGAAGGGTTGTCATTCCGATAGATTCTATCAGCGAGATAGTTTCTCAAACTTGTTCCGCCCGGGATTTGTCACAATGCACATACATGTCAAAAAAAATGTAGCTGAATTGTCCAAGTAAAGCCGATTTATAATGAAAAATTTTAGAGTTAACGTAATGGCACGATAGACTCCAAAAATTACACTTATCGACAAATATTAAAAATAATATAAATAGATACTTCTTCAGTGACATACGGATCAACAAACCTCATCAGTTTAAGTTCAACAGCATAAATGAAGATATTCGTAAGAGATTTCCGACTACCTTACACTGAAAAGTTCGTCTGTCATCAACATATCACAATGACGTCCGCCACAGCCCATGCCTCACTAAATAGTGGAATGATGTGTAAAGGTGTTAAATATGGTGTGTCCTTGCCCCTAACACCGACAGCAGACTAGTAGGGAAATGGAGGGTTGGGCACAAGGAGAACGCAGATCGGAGACGGAGCATACCGGACGCCATCTTGTAAAGTCACCCAACCGATATTTCCCCTCCCCCTACCCCTCAAAATAACCCTTTTTTTTTCTTCAAAAAAATTATCCCTTTTCCTCAAAAAATTTCTCTTTTTCTTAAAAATTTCCCTTTTTCCCCTCAAAAAAGTTAGAAGCCCCCGAACATGGTAGAAGCCCCTCTCTTGCAAAAACAAGCCCTGGAATCCAATTTTCGACAATTTAATTAATCTGGGAGGTTTCCTTCGGACCTACAGAGCAGTGGTGGCCATATTGATTTTATAGGCATGCCCTATGCCAACTCGATACAAGGTAAAGCGGATAGGGTTCAGACCTAAGATTCACTCATCTTGCATCCATATTGTATGCAAATGACCTTTGACCCCAACCATGACCACTGACTCGTGACCTTGATCTTTGACCTTAAAAAGGCAAAATTTAAAAAAATCCAAAAAATTTGCGAAAGATTATAAAATAATCCCAAAATATAGCAAAAATACAAAAAAAAAAAAAAAAAAAGTATTATTCAAATAAAATCATTAGAATGATTAAAAAATCATTAAAAACTATTTTAAAACATATATATTATTTTTTTAAACTTACATTTCCCAAAAATCACCATTTATCACATTCGTTCCATCCGCAGAAGACCACTGACTCCCTCGCACACACTCCCCTAACCTATACTCATTCCGCCATCTTGATTTTTTTCGTTTGTCATTTGTTTATAAATTACTGAAGACCACCATCTTGGTAGGCGACCGCCATCTTGGTAGGTGACCACCATCTTGGTAGCATCACTTGTCTGCCATCTTGGAATCCAATGCACATTAGTAATTAAACTGTAACATGTGACCCATAACCCCGACCTCTAACCTTGACCTCGAGACCTTGAAAACAAACACTTTAGAAAAATACACAAAAGTCAGCAAGCATAAAACATCACAGACTACTATCACCATATTAGATGTACACTACCTCAACCTTGACCCCATGACCTTGAAATTAAAAACTTTAGAAAAATCCATAACATTCAGCAAGTATAAAATATTACAGATAGAACTACTTGTGTTAAGGGTCCTTCCTGTGTTATGCAACAATGTGTTAAGTGCAAACGACTGTTCAAGCAAGGTGATAAGCTGAGGAGTCATATCAACAACTGTAAACGTTGAGTTACTGCAGCTAAGAAACGTTCTGTAATAGCTATTGGTGACACCACATCGAATGAATTATACCTAAAAAAAAATTAGCATTCAAGGGAATTTTAAAATATTATGTAGTTGGAAATAACTTTGCTGGTACGAAAGACTTATGTATATAATTAGACCACATTAAGCAAAGGAAAATCAATCAATTAACTGAGGAAGAAGAAGAAGTTTCCATAAAGTATAATGTTTGGCTGCAGTGTACCTATGAAAAGCCTCAACCTCTTGATGAAGGAATCACCCGGCGGGCATTCAAGACTGCTAATCAAGCATTGTACAATGTTGATAGCATTCCAGGACTTGTAGAGGCCTTGAAAGAAAAACTTTGTCGTGAAGAACAAGAATACCTCGAAAAGAGTTCTGGTTGGATGCTTGTTCATGTAGATTTTCCTGAGCTGCGTATAAGCAAATTATATTCACTACACGAAACGTGAACTTAATTCTGGAAATACCGTACATGAATGTATGGAAACTATAGAGATTCTGTTTCTTATATCTATATTCTGATGTACATTAGAAAATGTATGTGTGTTTTCAATGAATAAATGTAAGTGTTTTATTTCTCGCAAGTGTCGATGTACATTCTCTTAGCATGTCTACTTCCCCTGATATCAGGAATGTGATGGTCTTGATTTTCAGCTCTGTCACTACAAGCCAATACTGCCAGGGAGCACAATAATAAAAATCAAATGACGTGTCAAATTATGATGTTAATACTTAAATATTTGCTGCAATGGTCTATTACTGTATGTGCATAATCAATGATATGGTAACAAGAGTATATGTTGAAATGAAGTGTACAGAAAATTAGAGTGTGGATTAATATTGTAATACATTCTAAGCAGGCTCGATGCAACAGATATTGTGCGAGGAGGGAAAAGGTTGAAGCAGGCCTGCTGAGCAAGAGCAGTGTGGAAAGAGTTGTTGGCCAGCAGGCAGGGATAAGTGTAAAGAGAAGTGGTGGCGGTGGAGTGGTTGGCAAGGGAAGGGGGTCTGATGTTACATTTTCCTCAATTTTTTTTATAATTTTTCCCAGAGTTTTTGTTTTCAAGGTCATCCAAGGTCATGGGGTGAAGGTCGAGGTAGTCTGCATCTAGTACGGTGGTGGTGGTCAGTATTATATTATTTTTGCTGACTTTTATGTATTTTCTCGAGTTTTGGTTTTCAAGGTCATTCAAGGTCACGGGGTCAAGGTCGAGATAGTGTGCATCTTATATGGCGGTGGCAGTCTGTAATGTATTATGCTTGCTGATTTTTGTGTATTTTTTCTAAAGTTTTTTATTTTCAAGGTCGTTCAAGGTCATGGGGTCAAGGTTGAGATAGTCTGCATTTAATATGGCGGTAGTGGTCTGTAATATTTTATACTTGCTGAATGTTATGGACTTTTCTAAAGTTTTTTAATTTCAAGGTCATGGGGTCAAGGTTGAGGTAGTGTGCATCTATTATGGTGATAGTAGTCTGTGATGTTTTATGCTTGCTGACTTTTGTGTATTTTTCTAAAGTGTTTGTTTTCAATGTCATTCAAGGTCACGGGGTCAAGGTTGAGGTAGTCTGCATCAAATATGGTAGCAGTTGTCTGTAATGTATTACTCTTGTTGAATTTTATGGATGTTTTCAAGTGTTTTGGTTTTCAAGGTCATTCAAGGTCATGGGGTCAAGATTGATGTTGTCTGCATCTGATATGGCGGTGGTATTCTGTAATGTGTTATGCTTGCTGACTTTTATGTTTTTTCTCGAGTTTTTGTTTTCAAGGTAATTAAATGTAATGGGGATCAAGGTCGAGATAGTCTGCATCTTAAATGGTGGTAGTAGTTTGTAATGTATTATGCTTGCTAACTTTTATGTACTCTTCTCAAGTTTTTGTTTTCATGGTCACGGGCTCAAGGTTAGGTGTCCGGGGGCATGGGTCACAGGTTAAAGTTCAATTACTAATGTGCATTGGCTTCCAAGATGGCAGAAGAGTGATGTATACCAAGATGGTGCTCACCTATCAAGATGGCAGTCACCTACCAAGATGGTGGTCTCCAGTAATGTATAAACAAACGACAAACGAAAAAATATCATGTTGGCGGAATGTGTATAGGTGAGGGGAGTGGGTGCGAAGGAGTCAGTCGTCTGCTGGGGATGAAAAGAAAGTGATTAATGGTGGTTTTGGGAAATGTAAGTTTAAAAAAGTAATTTACATGTTTTTTAAAATAGTTTTGAAATATTTTTTTTTTATAATTTTAATAATTTAATTTTAATAAATTTAAGGGAGTTTTCGCAATAATTTGGAATTTCTTGTAAATTTTTTGGATTTTTTATGTCGGTTTTTCAAGGTCAAAGGTCAAGGTCACCGGTCAAAGGTCATGGTCGGGGTCAAAGGTCATCTGCATACAATATGGATGCAAGATGTCTGATGCTTAGGTCTGAGACCTATCCTCTAGACATTGTAATGATTTGGCACAGGGTATGCCTATAAAACCAATATGACCGCCACTGGTCTGTAGGTCCGAAGGAACACCCCAAATTAATTAAATTGGCGAAAGTTAGATCCCAGGGGCTTGTTTTGGCACGAGGTGGGCTTCTACCATTTTTGGGGGGCTTCTAACTTTTTTGAGGGGAAAAGGGAAATTTTTAGGGAAAAGGGGGAATTTTTTAAGAAAGAAGGAAATTTTGAGAGAAGAAAGGGGAAAAATGGCGGCCGGGTGACGTAACAAGATGGCGGCCGGGCTGCTCAGGTTCCGATCCCCTTGTGCCCGACCCGCCATTCCCTACTACTACCGCTGCATGCAGTGCAATGGCTACCATGCCGAAAAAAAAAAAATTGTCAAATAGTTTTTCGAGCACGAAGCCCCGCCCCTGCATCAAAGCTACCAGAAGCTACTTTGTTTCGCACAAGTGTGTCTATGCAAGTGTGGCATGGCCAGCTATGGGTCCAGCAACACTGACACTTAGAGGATTGAACTATTGAAGGGAGTGAAGCAGGAGATAAGGATGCAACCCCACCAGCCACTCTCCATTAGTCAGCCTCAGCGAGCAAGATCTTCACACCGCAGACTGTCTGTACTGTTAAGGGAACTGTAGCCGTGGTCCAGTGCTGCTGATAAGTGGCTTTGCTTACTCGACGACCATCAGGTGTTGGTTCCCCTTGCATTAAAAAATACAGAAAGCGAAAGGGATAATATAAGTTATCACATATGGTTATAGGCTGTTCAGGGTAAAGTGAGCACTTTCTGAAGCTGTTTCAATCGGACGTAATAACCAATAAATACATTTAATTGTGGCCTCGGACCGTGTGCGACCTATACCTAACACTTTTTATTCTACGTTAATATATGGAACTACTTTCCATCCATCATTACCAACTTAACTGGGCGCATGTCACTCCGTGGGCCCGTTCAAATATATGCAGGCAGGGGTACTGAAGTTTTTCTAATGTTGATTTCAAAAGTGCTCACTTGATCGCGAACAGCCTTTATTCTGGTCTCGGGTGTTGCCGGCGTGGCAAGAAGCAGCTCGCGGCCCCAAGGAAACAACCCCGCGAAAAATAAAACTGAAGTTGGCGGGAGTTAGTTGTCTCGGCGGCGCAGGTTGAAGGATGAGGGTGGCAGCGACGCCTGGTGTGGGTTGTGGGCATGGGCTCTTGTTGGGGGGGGGGGGGGGGAGTAGGAAGGGGGAGGTGCGATACAAAGAGGTTTTCGCCGGGGAAATTGAATTTGGAAATTGGGCGCGAGGAACACTCGGCTCGCTTGTTTCCCTCCAGGGCCTGCAACCCCCACGCGCCGACGCACACTGCTGCCAACAACGTTTCACCGCGACTACGCCATCAGCGTGCGGCACACAAACTGAGGCCGTGTCCGAACTGGCAGGTTTTGTCGACCAAGTGATCACGTAGCCCGATTTTGCATACAAAAATGGCGACGTATTTGGTAATTTGGTATTTCGTATTTTGTACCTAGTGGATGTCAGCAAAAATCCAAAATGACCAAGTCAGCGCCATATTTGTTTTTACTCTAAAAACACATGCACGAATGAGTAAATAAAATTAATTTTAAAACAAATAACTGTACATAAAATACGCTAGGTGTGGTTTAAAAGCAAGTAAGTATTGTGCTTTGTATATAGAAGTATACCAAAGTCGTTATTGCATAATTCATTATTTTCTTATTTATTAACTTATTTCTGGTATTCCAGTGATGATTGCAGAAATATTACGTATATTTTAAGCATTAAATTCAGATAAAAATATTTTGCACTGTTAATTTAATAATGTGTTGCCGCGAGTGCTAAACAAGTGACTCTCGACAACTTCCGAATTGATAAATACCAAATTACGAATTTGCAAAATAACGAAATAACGAAATTCGTCAATTCGGACACGGCCTGAGCATGACGCAGTTCGATTTTAATCATTTCTGTGCGTGTCACCAAAAGTTGGTCGATATCTGCATATTTCACGTGTTTCAACAACGATCTGGCGTTTGTTTACATTTGTGTTTTAATCTCGGACCCTCGCTGTTACAAAGAAAAAATCGCGGGGACTTCATCGCTGTATGGTTTAAAATAATTTAAGTCATATTTTGCTGCAAATACGCATGTTTATTTAACACGTCCTCTAATCACTCATCATCGGTTCTATTTTGTCTTTGGCATACGAGATATAAGCAAACCTCTGTTACAAGTGTGTGTTTTTGAAACGCTTATAATTCTGCGAGCGCATTTATTCCCAATTTGCAAAGAAAAAAAGTTAGTAAGGAGTAGTGCACCAGCATATCAAGTCACATATCTAAGTAAAAAGTGTACTAATCTTATTGGAAGTCTCGGCTCTCGAGACCTCGATACTAAGAGCCGTCAAGATCTCTTCGTTCACTCACTCTTTCAGTGGAAGCCGCATTGTTATGTTTTTAATATTTTATACTCGTGTCTAGGTAGGTTTATGCAATCAAGAGGGAAGAACTGAAGTTTATTATGAATACTGAATAAAGATTTAAAATAATTACTATTAGATACAATAAATATAAGGTACTGGCGAGGGAGGTCCGAATCAATTACAGTATTTGATTAGCCTGAATGATACAGACGCTGGATGCTGAGTGTTGATTCGGAAAGAGACGAGCGGTACGCCAAGCTGCATCTTGATGGCTTCATCTCGGCGTGGGTCCACAGACATTCCCCGCACAAAGTATCGGTAAGTATTATGCAGGTTCTCGTGGCGTAATTGTCCCAAATACCGTGCCGCTAGGAGGCTCCGCTAGCGCTTTGCTCATATGTTATATAAACTATTATCGCTGTAATGTGTTTTGGATTCTTCGCCTGGCGTCGCTGCAGATCGCTAGGCTCGTCCGCCTTTGCTGAACCATAACAGAGTGGTTTCGAGTTCTGTAGGAAGAAAAGCAGTTCACTATTACAACACGCGCTGTTAAGAATTTCCGTATATTTACGGAGTGTTTTACGGAAATTTACAGTGTATATGCGGAAAGGCAATCCGCAATGACGAAAAACGGAGTTAAGTCCGTAAATACAAAATACGAAAAGTCTCCGTATTCCCTTTGGCTTCGAGTTACGGGGACGAACACAGCAATTCTACACGAACCTTTCTTCGCCACTGTAACAAAAAAAAAAAAAAAAAAAATATCGTTTCTACGGCAGTTAAGGTTATCCACGTACTCAAACATTAAAAAATAGCATCAGGTCTCTGTAACATTTGGCAACACTAAAAATATACTAAATTTCATAGAAACTAAATTTGTGCTTTTATCTTTTGAACATACATATAAGTTATACGACAGTTCTTCAAGTGACTTTTTTGACTCGGGTTCGAACCTCGCTAAGTACAATATATTTTAACTTCTTTAATATAATTTTTGATACACGGTAGAACACCCACATAACGAACAATAAAGACATTTTCACCATCTCTTTTTATTTTAAACGGAAAATACAGAAAACTAACTTGGAAATTAACGGAGAGGTTCCGTGAAACTTACGGAAAGTCCGTTTTTTTTTTTTTTTTTTTCCAAATAAATTCTAAGCCTTAACCTCAAAACATCATCTTCGATGGCAGCAATTTTGGTCGCATCGGACACCACGCACTGGATCGTGGTTAATACACGTGTTACCTTCGCGGCGGCTCAACTTTTCCCACTAACACAACGCGTAGTGTTTTCATCGTCTCAGCTGTTCCTGTAGGCTGTTCACCGACAACTGAAACCCCCCATTAAACACTAAAGTCTATTCGCAGTTTCTTCACGCTTTTTGAATCAAAAGTTTGAAAAAAAAATCACCTCATGTATGGCGCGTTTAGTTATTTCATAAATACGTCATGTATCGCAACCGTTTTATACCTCTGTTAATATAAAAGTATTTAATTTTTCGTTAAATTTATGTTATAATTACATTCTATTTATAATTGTTTGTATTTCATTTATAATAAATATGAATGGAAACAGCTAGAAAACACATGTATTGCTAGCGCCAAGTAACAAATAGTTCTCACGCAAAATATTATTACAACTGAGTGCGCACTGATTCGGCGCGTTGTCCTCTGGTGATGCAATTTTCTAGTATTACGTAAGCTTTGGTTGCATAAAGCGGAGGGATATCCTGGAAGTAGAACTTTATCAGGGCTTCAGAAAAGTTTGAAGTTACCGTCAATGGATTATACTAAACACTTCGAGGTCACTTCCGGCCCTAAGGAACCATTGCGAAGGCGATGGAAAATAGCATATACAAGCTTCAACTGAGTTCTGTTCCCTCAGAATTTCAAGCGGTGAATATAGCTAATAATATGTCAATCTGTACGGAAAAGATAACAGCCCTTTCGCTATGATCGTTCGAACAATTATTGATATACGTCGTTGCAAACACTTCGTTGCAGTCTCAGAAAACCTATTAGGTAATAGAAATTTGATTTTAAAATGACTCAGATTAAAAATAATATAATTAAATAAATATGAACTAACGAGCCTGAGTTAGGTGTTCTCGACAAATATGCAACACGCATATAAATTCAAGAAGGAATTAAATCAAAGAATAAACGCAGAACGAAACAACCCGACGAAAAGGTAACGTGCATATAAATTGGAGCAGGAATAACGTCAGATGACAACTGAAGAACGACACGACACAACCAGAATTGGCGGCCAAACTGATAAACATCTACGGAATATAAAGAATATTACAGAAAGTGGACGAACAGCGGACCCAGCAGAAACTAACACAAATTCTAAACAGTTGTAAATATGAATGAGAGGATGACGATACAGACCAAACATTGTGAAACTTCCCTCGGCGACAACAGGTGGGAACTGAAGCGTGTCCCTGTCTTCAGGCACACAATTAATCTAAGTTGTTTCTTTTTTCTCAACGAGTAGGTTTTCTGCTTACTACAGTACAATGGCGTGTTTACGATGGCGTATGTTCACAATTGTTCTAACAATCAATCATCCCCATTGCAACGAGCATTCAAATAACACCATCGCTATAGTTTAAAACACTGCTGTACAGAGGAATTTAGATCCTAAACAGAGGGATATAAGCTATTCACGGTAAAATGAGCACTTTTGAAAACCCTCCTTAAGATCTACTTGTATGAACATTGTGTATCTATCCTTCTGATGTAAACTTAACATAACCATGGGCCTCATCGCTTTATTCACGCGTCGGTCAAGTGAAACCGTGAAATTATTAGAAAAGCAAATATTTTACAAATTTTCTCATTTTTACTGGTCGATGCATTAAAAAAACAACAGAAACAGAAAGAAATAATTTTTAATGTCCCAAGTGGTTACCTAGCCATTTTTATTGGACGCTAAGAGATGGAACTACTTTCCATCCCGTGTTACCAACTTTACTGAACGCTAGTCGCCCATTACGGTCGTTAAAATATACGCAGGCAGGGACAGTGACTTTATTCTAAGGTTCATTTCAAAAGTGCTCACTTTATAGTGAAGAGCTTTTACATACAGTGTATTATTCCGGCGTTGACAGTTTTCAGCGACCACATTTATGTTTCAATAACCAAAATTAAATATGGACAACAAAATATCGACTTTCATTTACGCCCTAAAAAATTTGAAATATTAATTTTTTTTCCAAAATTACAATAGACACAGCTGCTTCAATGAGCGCCATATGACAACTAGGGGGAGGGGGTCCCTTGTTGCACACTTTTGAAAACCTCGCCCAAAATATACTCTTCGCTCACTTTTGTATTCCTTCACTTTATGTAAAATTTACACCACTTTATTCATGTGACATCGATGCAAAACGTGGAATTATGAGGAATGTGAAAGTGTTAATAATACATAAATTCCTGTTATAACATGTATACATAATCCTTATGCGGTTACTTCACACTTTTCTGAAGCCCTGCTGAAGTTCTTCTTCCAGGATATTCCTCCGCCTCAACCAAACAAAGCTTAGCAAAGTCTATAAAATTACACCAAAGGGACTGCACATCTCATTCGTGTGCACTCAGTATAATCATATTTTGCACGAGAACTGGTTCCTTCTAGGTATTACCAAAACACCTGTTTTCTCAATATTTTTATTCATATTAATCATAAAAGAAATATAATCATTTATAAATAAATTTTAACTAAAAGTTTAAATTAACCCAAAATAACGTATCTTTATATCAATAGGAGTAAAAAACACTTTTGATACAAGGCATATTTAAGAAATAACCAAACACTTCACGGATAAGGAGATTTTCCAAAGGTTGGATTCGAAAAGTGTGAACAAACCGCGAATAGACTATACAATGGCAACACAGTGTCAAGTCTTAAAATTATGTTTACTAATTCAGGACCAACAGAGAGTGGCGCCCGTATGCCAGTATGCACTGTAACATGCGTTTAATTATGGGCAGTAATTATTTCCATACGTTGATATCAAAATTGCTTTTTTCAGTGAGAACATTGTTTATAGGTTGTTCACGGTAAAATGAGTACCTTTGAAAGCCCTGCTTAATATATACGTGTATACACGTGGTGTTTTCTTCCCGCCTTATGTAAAATTAACATTGGCATGGGCCTCATCGCTTTATTCATGCGTATGTCAATTGAAACTGTGAATTTATTATATTAGAAAAGTAAACATTTTATAAATCTGCTCATTTTTACACAGGGAGGCGTTAAAAAAAACTGAAAGCGTAATAAATAATTTATAATTTAAATTTTCACAAATGGTTACCTAACACTTTTTATTCGACGTTAACATATGGAACTCCTTTCCATCCATCGTCACCGATTTACCGGGCGCATGTCACTCAATTCGCTCGTTAAAATATATGCCGGCAGGGGCAGGGACATTTATTTCAAAAGTGTTCATTTTGTCGTGAACAGCCTGTATTAAAGTGAACAACAGACATACATACACGTCTCTAATTCCGTATATCTACCTACGGCGTCAGCAGGGTTAGGTTTCAATTCCCCACCGGAGAACTCTCTGAAGAACAGCTAAGTGGTCGTCTGTCGCCCTGCTCAAGTTGCTTTAGCACATCCTCTCCTCTTATTTATCTCGAAGGTGGCATCACTGCCGTCTTGTAGGGTATTTATTTTTTATCATTGGTACACAAAACGGCGATGGTAGGAACTAAATTCTTGGACTGGCGTCTTATCTAGACTGGCGGAGGAGTTTTTAGTGTCAACTAAATTTTTGTAAGCTGTTTTGGTTCTATGCATGACTTTCACTTGCTAAATGTACATACAGCATCCACAGCTGAATAATCGGTCACTACTACAGAGCAGATCGTTCCTCCAGCAGAAATACTTCCATAACATTTATTTGTGTTGTAGCTTCAAAAAACTACAACTGCATCGAACCAACGTAACACTCTGAAACTACCACAGGAATATAGTTACTGCTGCGATGAAGAACTGATTAAGACATGACATGTGTTGTACTCATTTCTCAGCTTATTTTTATTCTGTGCGCTGCAACGTGTTCTAGTCGTAGATATACAAAGTAATGTAACACCGTAGTCGTAGATATACAAAGTAATGTAACACCGTAGTCGTAGATATACAAAGTAATGTAACACCGTAGTCGTAGATATACAAAGTATTCATAATGTAACACCGCTATCAACTGCGTCATCGAAATATTGGAAAATGTGGAGCTTTTCCTGTATTTACCAAATGCGTCAAATTGTCCAAAATACCTGCAAGTGAAGTCAGTATTTTTGGAGTATGGTAAACTATCACGGCCGACAGCAAGCGTATTTTGGTGTGGTATGGCTACAGAAGAGTCATTTGGTGTACGTCAGAGTTATATCCGGTCCTTATGAAGTTATGCGATAATGCTTGTTTTATATTGACGTTACGATCCACTACGAAGTCTAGCATGGTACATCGGCATACATATAAAATTAAGACGGAAATTTTATCTCATTTGTATTCTCCAGCTGAAACTTTTGCTGCTACTGGCATAAACGGACACAAAATCTCGCTAAAAGTATACTCTGAAAGGTTATCGCATGGTAAGAAAACATCATTAGAAGATCGCTCAAAGACTCTGGGGGGAGGGGGCGGTAGCTGAGCGGTTAGACTGCTCGCTTCCCACTAAAGCGAACCGGATTCAACTCCCGCCGGTCTATGCCGCTGATCGGCGGGTTTTCTCGGGGATCTCCCGTTTCCCCCACCCTTGCATTCCGGCGCTGCTCCATTCTCGCCTAATTTCACCCTCATCGACTCTCAAGAACTTGTTGTCGAGAGCAGCCCGAATCTCTCAACTCAACTCTACTACTCCGGGAGTGCATAGCCGTCAGTAGGCGCCTGTGTTGCAGGTTGCATACTAACGGGCGTACGAATCCACATGCCCACAGGGACTCTAGTGCTATGCAACTTGTTATACAGGTACGTGCAGAAAGCTGCGTTTCACCGGCGTTGCTGCGGCATCAGTGCTACGCGATGACGAAGAGCCAAGATCCTACTGTGAAACCCAAATAACACCCGATGCAAGTTGTTACAACGTCTAAATTAAAATTTAAGCTAAAACACCAAATACAATTAAATTGAGCCAAAATGCATTATTTTGTCTGCAAAACCATGACCAACAGTTTGTAGCCAGGAAGATACAAACCAAATGATAATAAGCACATGTTATGTTTTCAGATGATGAGAAAAAATGATAATTTTGGGAGATTATCATTTAGGCAGAGTGAGTAAGCACAGCAAGTATAAGATACTGTGTAGATAAGACTCGATGATAATTTAACGAGAAAAGTGAAATTGTCAAAATCAACATAAAAATAGTTTAATTTCCAAGACGTGATGTTTATTCTAAACAAAACAGTATCCAAACCATCAATGTAATATTGCAAGAAAAAAGTCACACTCTCTAGGAACTCGACATGAGTTAGACAAAAAACGTAATACCCAAAAAAAAAAAAGTGATTTTTTTTAAGCTATTGTAATGCTATATGTTTTCTTAGTACTTTCGTTTACGCAATTGTATAAACGTAAAAAATTTCTCATGTGAATATGCACATAATGAGAAATAATTGTAAACTGATCCTTAGTTCCCAATAAGAAAATTCTGTCCCTAATAATGCGTCATTTGGTAATGAAGTTTCAATTTATGAGTAGTCCATAATAAAACAGATAACAACGAAATGTGATATTTTTAAAAACGAAAATCTAATCAAAGTAACACCACAAAATCTTGCCCTGGTGATGACATTTCAGCATACATGTTAAAAGACGCCGTCTGGCTGGACGTATTTTGCATTTTCGGGAGCTAGAATCGTTTTATGTGTGCGCATCGAATAACTAGTCGATCTCTACAGGATCTACTTCATGGTGTAATAATATAGACAAAGGTGTGTTTCATGTACCTATGCTATGTTACATAGCCTGTGTTGGAAGTTTCATAATAATAATTTGTTGTGAAACACTCGCATTAGACCTTTATCACTTTCAGACAATACGCGTTGGGACGGAGAGATTTGAGCGGCTCTTAACATCATTGATGTCTTCAGAGCCGACGAGGGTGAAGTGAGGTGAGTGTGGAGCAGCTCTGGAATGCAAGGGCGGGGCAAACGGGAGATCTCCGAGAAAACCCTCCGAGCAGCGGCATCGTCCAGCAGAGAAAATGCGGGAGTGACACCGGCGGGAAATGAACCAGGTTCACATTGGTGTGAGGCAAGTAGTCTGACCACTATACCACGAAACCTCCATATATGAATTAGAGACGGAAATCAAACGTGGGAACTACCATCCGGTCATGTCAAATGTAAAAAAAAAGAAAACCCTACGCATGTAGACGCTGCTAAAGAATATTGCACAGTTTTTAAATGACAGCTATGCAATTGTATATCTGCGCTATGTTTAGAGGAGAGGACTGTCTGCGCCATTACTGTAGTTTTGTGTTGTTTGTCCTACAGATAGACGTGATGTCATCTTGGGCATGCAATTAAGAAATACTCCGTACGTGCAGAAATACTTTTGGGATATCGTAGAAAGAGGTTATTGTTAAGAATACCATTGTATAAGCTGTTCACCGGAAACTGAGCTCTTTTGAGAGTCCTACTTAAGATCTACTTGTGTGCACATTGTATATTTTTCGTCATATGTAAAATTAATATTGAAATGGCCTGGTCACTTTATTCGTGCGTCGGTCAAGGGAAATTGTGAAAGTAATATGAAAGTATTTTATACATTTGCTAATTCTTACCCTTATATGCAGTGAAGAAAAAACAGAAAGCAAAATAAATCAATTCAGTAATCACAAAGGATTACCTAACGCTTTTAATTCAACGTTAGAACATTGAAATACTTCCTCCAACCGTCGTTGCCAACTTTACAGGGCCCATTTTCCTATTCGTGCCTGTTAAAATATATGCAGCTAGGGGCAGTAACATTTTTCAGAGGCTGATTTCAAAGGTACTTAGTTGACCGTGGACAGCCTATGCATATTTTTTCTGAACATGTTTTCGCTTTTCACATAACTTTAAAAACTTTTGCGCCGCAATAAAAGTATAATGTACGCTATGAGAAACACCTCCACAGAAATGCCTCGCTCTAGTAAAATATTGCTTCACAAAGTTGACAAACACTTTATCTAATATTTTCCTTCCTGCTTGTTTTCTGTAGAGGCTTCCAAAACGCTTTATAGTGTTATTAACGTGTTTAGCTTTTTACGTTAAGTTCCTTGTGCTCTTAACTATACGTTTTTGAATCACGTCTGTAAAATTTTCTTCTCAAGTTTCAAGTAAAAGATAAAAATAAACAATTAATGAATAAAAATATTTGGCAAAAATAGATTGTCGTGCTGATCAAATGCAATAAGTTTAGAGCTATGTTTCCAAATGGAATGGAACACGATGTGAGGTAATTTGTACCTGTGTCGAAGTTAATTAGGTTGATAAGTTTATTGACGCAAGACAAGCCCGAGTGACGTTGATCTGTTGAAGTGACGGCTCCAAGAAGGCAAGCTATTAACTGTGAGCGTGAAAACGTCTTCGTCCGATAAATCATTTCATATCGTTTTGTTCCTCTTACTTAGCAAGTGTAAAGGGCAGTGATCTGCGTGATCTTGAGGTAGTCTGTACATTCCTCATTATTATTTAGTTAATATTCGTAACATATTTCTTCAGTTTTAAATTTTATTTGAATGTTCAGTGTTCTGGCCCAAACAGCAATCTCCCCACACACCTACACACACACACACACACACACACACACACACACACTTTGTGGTAGTAACAAATTTCCTGACCATCAAGCCAGTCTAAAATTCCTCCACGACAGAAACATTAGTTTTATGAGACTCAGTATTTCAACGTATCGCTTTTCTATTGTTACTCAGCACAACGATTACGTCAACTTTGCTGTGTAGTATGCAGTGCTCTTTACTGTGTAGTATGCAGTGCTCTTTACTGTGCAGTATGCAGTGCTCTTTACTGTGCAGTATGCAGTGCTCTTTACTGCTCAGTATGCAGTGCTCTTTACTGTGTAGTATGCAGTGCTCTTTACTGCGCAGTATGCAGTGCTCTTTACTGCGCAGTATGCAGTGCTCTTTACTGCGCAGTATGCAGTGCTCTTTACTGTGTAGTATGCAGTGCTCTTTACTGCGCAGTATGCAGTGCTCTTTACTGCGCAGTATGCAGTGCTCTTTACTGCGCAGTATGCAGTGCTATTTACTGCGCAGTATGCAGTGCTCTTTACTGCGCAGTATGCAGTGCTCTTTACTGCGCAGTATGCAGTGCTCTTTACTGGCTGATTTTCAGTCAACGTATCAGTGGCTTGACCATGTGCCTAAAAAGTATAACACGCAGTGCATAAATGCATGCTTATATTCAAATACATACTTCCGAAGAAGAACTAATTTGACTGGGATGGGGTTTGCATCTTTCTGGAACTGACGACTGCTTCGTACACCTGAAGGTGCAGTATTTAAAGAACCAAGAAAAACCAATTACCATCGTAATTTACTAACGGCATACAAAGAACTTTTTTGTATTAAATTTGTGGTTACAGACAGGTGCTGTTCTGTCTCATAGTTCATGAAAGAATATTTTATATGTTTAGTAATTTGCTAATAAATTCGGATAAATTTACGCTTTTCTCTATACAATGTCAGTGCCGTTATTGATTTGAGAATTCTGCGAAGACTGGTCAGAAGATTTAAGGTTAGCAGAAGCGCAGCAGACAGTCACGACCCGTTTCATTCTTGAACATTTTTGTGACAGTCTCCACTTTACTTTGTTAAAGCGTCAAACCGCAAGCCAAAGATTTTATCCGATCCAGCCTACTCTTCTCAGGAATTGCGTGAAAACTAATCGAGCATGAAATTATCGTTTCGATTTCAAAGTACATATTCGTACTCGGACGAGATCAAAAATTAAACAGAGACACTGGGGGGGGGGGGAGGGATAATAACCCACGTTATATTGGTTAGTAGTCTACATTCCTCTTTCGATGGTTTGAATTTGGCCAAATACATTCCGATGACAGGGCCGCAATGGCGAAGTGCACATGGAAGGAGCCAAATCAGGATTTTCGGATGTGGGAAACGTGATACAAGTAGCCTTTACCCGGTGGATTTACTCGGATTGACCCGGTATCCCCCCCCCCCCCCATCATTTACACAAATGCAGTCCATCGCTGCTCCATCTCCATCTCGCTTCGCCCTTATCGGCGCTGAAGAACCCACCTGTTAAGGCTCAGTTTCGCCACTTTTGCAGAAATTATGAGTTTTCGTATCGAAATTTCGGATTCATGGTAATTACTGACAATGCACGATTATAGGAAATTCACACTTTGCGAGTTGCTTAGTATTTTTTGTCCTTGAATTTAATTGTATGTTATCTGCTAGTACTAAAATATCAGGAACATATTTATATTTTCTCAATAAGTTCCAGCGTTTTTGCGAGCACGAAATAACACGCAGTGAAAATTAGATACAAAATGATTAAAAGACTAGAATATTGTAAATTTCCTATAGTCAGATATTTCCAATGATACTTCTGAAACTGAAATCATGACACGAAAACGAATAATTTCTGCGTAATATGTGAAACCAGGCCTTAATGATAATCTCTAGCAAAGTATATGAAACTCCCCAGTATCACATCGAGACGGCGATGGGAAACAACATCAACGAGCTTCGCGTCTGTCCTGTTTCGTCATCACTTCAAGCGATGACTGTGTGTTTTTAATACAATAATCTGTTCAGAAAAGATACAACATCGTTGCTATAATTTAAAACACAGTTTTACAGAATAACTAATATCATAAACAGGTGGTTATTGACAATGATTCTTGGTGTCTTTCACACTTTTCTACTACCGTATTTACGTTTCAACAATCAAATTCATCAATGAGGAACAAAACGTCGACTTTCATTTCTATACCGAAAAAAATAAATCACATTGAAATATTCCGTAGTTTTGACGTGAGGAAGTCTTGAAACTCAGCCCCTCATGTTCAGAAAGTGAACGCCACGAAACGTTGCTCTCGGGTCCGTGGCAATTACTCGTCGAGAACGAGCAGCACGTTAAATGTAAATATACGATAGCATAGGTCGGTCCTTTGGCTTCATGCTTCACACACGAACTCATCGTTCTGACGTCATCAGGTCGCGGTGGGAGCCACGCTGTGATCCTCTAATTTAGAGCGGTTTAGTGTGTTTAAGACCGCTGTAGCGATCGAACGGCTCATCCGATAGGAGAAATTCTGGTGTCAGTTTGTGCGTAAAAAAAATAGTAAACTAAAACATGACCAAGAATCATAAATAATAAACACACGAGGTGACTTTCTAACCAATAATCATTTTCTTTGCAGATTACAAACCAAAATAGTTAAAAATTACGAGTTAGTCGAAAAGGACACTAATGATATGAAAATCATGAATAGTGCTCGACAAGCCAAATCTAATACTGATAGGATGACTCGGCTACCTCAATCCATTTCGGAGATGTATGAACAAGTTGACAATTCTACGCAGCAGCGAAATGCGAACGTGGCGATTGCGTCATCACACAGTCATATTTTTTTTTTTTTTTTTTTTCCTCTCGCCATCAATAGAAGTTGTGACGTAAATATACCTACGGTCGTGTATACGACACAGCCCACCCCATTTTTGAAAATTAGAATAGACACGAGTGCTTACAATGAATTCCATATGAGAACTAGGGCACAGAGCAAGTAACGAGATAAGAGCGGACATGTCCATGTTGTAACGATCTTCTTATTTTGAAGTCTTTCTCAGGGCTGGTGGGTGGGTGGTAGGTGCCTGGATTAATACCAACAGCAGACTCGCATCACGAAAAATAATCACCTAGCATAATAAAACAAAAATAATAGTTGTAAATGATTATTTTGTGATAAACACGCTTCATTGAAGTAGTTAATTATCACGCTGTGTTCAATGTTTAATAAAATAACTTATTTACAAATAAAGATTTTTTTTTGTTTGCACTTTACAGCTTGCATTGTTCTTGAGAGGTTCTAGAAGGAAGTTTTAAAATTGCTTTGCTGGAAACTACTTGACTAACACCATTTAGTTGCCGAATGCTGTTTTCGGCAATAATTAAATATATACCTGTGCTGTTTGTGTTAGCTCCATCTTTTAAAATATTTACGTTACCTCCTAATGTGACCAACAGAATAGAATAAATCTTGCTCAAGCTGTGCAAAAAATCGATTAAATATGTCTAATCGTTTTGGTAAGTTATTAAATCAGCACCTGAAATATATGTAGGTTAAATCAGTATGTTTGAGATACAAAACATGCATAGTTTTGACTCAAAACCAATCAGCTCCATAAAATCATTAATTCAAGTGGTAAAATGTCTATGTTGGTATTTCCACAGGCACTATCTTGAAACAACGCAATTGTAAGCCCTATCTAGTGTCTCCCCCCCCCCCCCTGAACTAGGGAGCGCGGGCCAGACATCTATGACTTGAGTTACGCGGTGCCGATCAAACGTTACAGGGAGGAGTGTACACTCGCCCTACCAGCACGCGAGCACTTTATGCCCTCACGTCTGCTGGGCTATATAGATATAAGAGGCGATGAAAGAGGAGCCCGGCAGAGTGCCACAGGACGCGAGGAAGGCCGTAATTGCATATCTGTCGCAAGTAAGCGGCCGCCCTGCACAGGAATTAGTGTGCACACGTTCACTGTAAGTGGACTCCATCTGCTGCACAGTCTTCCTGCTCCCTGCCGACCCCTCCGGCAAACACACTCATATACTGGTCCTTAAGTCGCTCGTCTACCTGGACATTGGAGGTATATTTCGCCTCTCGAGAACAAAAGCAAGCGAGCAGATAGGTGCATCAGTGATATAGACCATTCACGGTAAAGTGAGCACTTTTAGAAGCCTTCTCATTTGATTTGTAATGATAGTCAATAAATACGTATATTTTATTGTAGCCTTAGACATTAATTACTGAGTCTGGTGATATACATATAGTTTATTTGCGGTTTCTTCACATTTTAAAAATCAAACGTTTGAAAAATCACCCCATGTAAGACGTGTTTACTTGTTTCCTACATAAGCAATGTATCACAAGCGTTTTATACTTGTGTTAACATAAAAGTATCTTATTTTTGAATAAACTTCAGTTTTTGACGTAAATACGTCTTTAAATTTGCAACCATAGTAGGAGGCAGTCCATAAAATACGTTGATAACAAAATCGGGGGGTACAGTTTCGCATTGGAGCTCCGAATCTATAATCTACATTCAAAATTCAATTACATCACTCGATTGACAAATGATGAAAGAATTTATTACGTCGAATAAGGACTGCGAAACATCGTGCGCAGCGGCGGTGAGAAAAAAAAAAAGGGGGGGGGGGGTCGCAATTTTGAGTTAATTTCACCACGTATCATAACTTCCGTGTAGTGTAACTTCTGACTACGAGAAGCTACGACGCTCTTTTAAGTTCCAATCGACAGCTCTCGTCAAGATCAATCGAGTGCGTGAATAAGAACATTTGTGTGGCGTGGTTATGGTGAAATTGTATGAGTTTAACGTAAAACATTAAGAAAACTTAACGCAATGTCGGCCTATATTTGTCAAAAAGCCAAGTCGGAACACAGAAATCGTATACGGTTGGAAAGAGCATCTCAAAAGCAATCCAGTGATACCCATATGATCGAGTAAAAAAACATCAAGGCGTCCGAGCGCGTCAACGTAGACGTATTCACGCAAAACAAACGGCCGTGTCCCCAACACAGCCACACCCCATTTTTTACTTATATTTTAAGTAGAGATTGTAATATTTTGAATAAAAACAGGGAGAAAATAGTTGTGCTGGTATTGCCTAGTATGAAATAGTTCTTATGAAAAATACAATTTCACTGCGTGCACACGAACGCGGTAAGTTG
Organism: Dryococelus australis; assembly: GCA_029891345.1. Lineage (NCBI taxonomy): Eukaryota > Metazoa > Arthropoda > Insecta > Phasmatodea > Phasmatidae > Dryococelus > Dryococelus australis. The sequence continues at coordinate 349,103,486 of CM056995.1, forward strand.
TGTAATTTTCCAGACGTGATTAAGCTTTGTTTGCATGAAGCGGAGGAATATCATGAAAGTAGAACTCAAGCAGGACTTCAGAAAAGTTGGAAGTAACCGTAAATGGACTATAAAAGAAATATGTAATTTTTTTTTTTTTTTTTTTTACAGAACCATGCCATCAAAGCTGATAAAAAAAGTTGTTCGCCATTAACCGAGCTATTTAACGGTTCTATGTAAGAAAGATCTACTTGCATCCACATTGCGTATTCTTCCATGATATGTGCAAGTAACGTAATCACCGGTCTGATCGCTTTATTCATGCGACGGTCTGGGGCAAGTGTAATTATTTTTGTAAAGCAAATATTTTACAAATGTTTTTGTCCTAACAGTTACATGCATTAAGCAATAAAAAGTAAAATAAAATATCCAAGTATTTACAAATGTTTACTTGACACTTGTAATTTAACGTTATCTTTCTTTTCGTCGTTGCCAACATTACTGGACGCGTGATAGTCATTCAGACCTTAAAACATACGCAGCTAGGGGGCAGTGACATTTCTCCAAAGTTGTCTTCAAAAATGCTCACTTTACCGTGAACAACCTTTAACTCTTTTACTTCAAATTTTCTAACTTTACTGGGCACATAACAGTGAGTGTTCCTGTTAAAATACCTGCAGGTAGGAGTAGTGACATTTTTCAAAACAGTGATTTCAAAGCAAAGGTGCTTATCTTACTATGAACATCGCATAGCAGATAGTTCCAAATGTTATTATTTATAAGTATAGGCTGTTCACGGTAAAGTGAGCACTTTTGAGACCCTAGTTACTTTTTCCTTTCAGCCATATTTAATACTTTAACAACTTTTAAAAATAATTATTGCCATGTAAGTATTAAACACAGTGTGTATATTTCACAGGACTTTGAAGTTGACATCTAAAGCTACAATAAAATATCATTATTATCTACTATTCCAAATGAGAGGGCTTTCAAAAGTTCTCACTTTACCGTGAACAGCCTATATGAACATTCCATCATGGTTATATGATGTAAAATTGCTATCTCATTTTAAACATTTTTTTATTGAACTTTTTATTAGAATATTGAATTATGCTAAACCAGCACTAAGAAATGACCACAATAAATATTTGTGCAAACCTTGCGGACTGGGTTCAAAATCCACCTCGCTAGGACACATGATAATAACAACGCCTGGATTTAACTTCGTCTTTTCGTGAAATCTAACGCACTATTTCAATTTTAGTACTGTTTTTAAAAATTAATGCTGCGGCTCCTAGCATGTGCTGACTACGCGATCGGAAATATTAGAACACTACAATAAGAGTTTAAAGGTTATTACCGCTACTATTCATATGTGACAGTTTCAGATGAAGACTGTCAGTTACTACTGCAGTGTGTTCTGACGGTAGCAATTATCTTATAATGTCAACACTAATACGCGCAACCCTGGCAGCCATTACCCTTAATGCTAAATTTAAACTGTGCTAGTTTCTGTCAGCCAAACTTTTATAACAAAAGTTAGCATTACATTGTTATTCGTCGTAATCGCATGATCGCTGCCTGCATTTTGTTCCTTGACGTCTCTCTGTTCAGGACATCATTCACCTACTTGTACGGCTGGCACTTACAGATGGACCAAAAAATAATTATATGTGAGATCGCGCCATTTCATGCCATTTCGTCTCTCTCCATATCATACCATTTTAAAGCTACATTGTATTCTATTGTACTGTTTCGCGTTGAAATGTGTTGTATTGTGTTGCATAATATATCATATTTATAATCAAATCAGTTCATACACTGCATCACAGTATGGCATATTATTGTTATATTATACTGTGTCATATTGGGTTATATCATATTTTACTGTCTCATATTGTGTTATACCAAATTATATTTTGTTGTATAGTGTTATATTATATTGTGTTGTATTACATTATATTGTGTTATATTGTATAAGATACTAAATTATATTATGTTATATTGTATTGTGTTGTATTATAAGTATATTGTATTATATTATATATTGTGTTATTTTGTATAATATACTATATTATATTATGTTATTGTGTTATATTGTATAATATACTATATTATATTATTTTATAATATATTGTGTCATTTTGTATAATTTAGTCTACTGTACTATATTATGTTACATTATCTTGTGTTGTATAATATTATATTGTGTTATATTGTATAATACACTTTATTATATAGTATTGTATTATTTTATACGCGATACTATAAAATGATATACACATTAGGTAGTACGTATTCATGAACTGCTGGCGATGGTAAAGCGAGGCGGGTGGCCGGGTGGGCCCCTGGCTGGAGCTCGCTGCAGAGACGGGCAGGCAGGCAGGCAGGCAGGCATATGACGGCGGCGTCAGCGCTGATGAGACAAGCAGGCGCAGCAGCAGGGCGGCAAGCTGGCGATCAATACAGTAAACACAAACAGAACCGGGCGTCGGGGGGAAGGCAAGAGGTGGCCGCTATGGAAAGCGAGCGGATGCCGGCGAGGAACTGCGTGTGGGTGCCGTGGTGACCGGAATGAGCCGGGCTCCCAGGCCCTCCACGCAGTCCGTGCTACAACCACGCACGCACCTGTAGCTGCAGCATGCTTGCCACCAGTCCAGCATGGAGATACTGGACGTGTGGACATTAAGAACGCCACTCACCTGTAGCTGCAGCATGCTTGCCACCAGTCCAGCATGGAGATATTGGACGTGTGGACATTAAGAACGCCACTCACTCTATATATACCAGAAAGAGAACACGCCTTTATTTCTCATTGCTCGTCTAAGTGGCTTGTACCCGTTACTGTAGTTGCTTTTGCACAAGCCTGGTGGAAGAACCGGTGTAGCTGGTGTACCAACCGCCATGCGAACTGGCATGACACATTACTTCCACGACAGCTGACGACGCACTAGCATTTCACACACTGAGTTGGTGCACAGATGAGCACATAGCTCACCTTTGAAGCAAATTTCTCCTCATGGACGAGGGAAATAATATTTATATTTATTAGTTTCTCTTAAACGAATAGAAATGTGTCGGAAAAAATAATTAGTACCTACCTATTTTAAAAGAGATTCAAGAAACCAGTACCCAAGTACCCATTGTAAAATATCCTTGATACTTAATTAATATGTTGTTTATGTGATATAGATCACGTGACATGTGATTTATTTGGCAAAGTTAATTAGGAGCACAGAAACTTGGGCTCCATATTCCGAAATTTTCGACTTTTCGGTGCCATAGAAAACAATAATCATTTGACAACAAATATTTACATTTATATGGCCCTTACATACAAATCTCCTTCAGTTGGTGAAATAAAACATTATCCTGAAATATGGAATTAACACAGACAGAAATTAGTGATGATTAATGTCTTAAAAATTATAAGTGAAATAATCGACAGTAACAACCACACACGTGTAGAAACGTGATGCTATAGGCTATTCACGATAAAGTGAGCACTTTTTAAGGCCCTTCTAAATTTTTCCTTTCATCCAATCTCCATATTCATGCTCCTTTTATAAATATAAACATTGCAATGAGACCAATAAATACAGTCTATACGTTTCACCAAGATCCAAATTTAATGCCTGAGGCTGCAAAAGATATGTTCATTAGTGGATAAAGTCTGTTACAAGGGCCTTAAACAGTGCTCACTTTACCATGAACAGCCTATAGCTGTTTCTTCACACTTTTTGAATCAACCCTTTGAAATATCACCCCATGTATGACGTGTTTGGTTATTTCCTAAATATTTCATCTATCACAAGCGTTTTATACTTCTGTTAACATACAAGTATCTTACTTTTCGTCAAATTAAAGTTTTAGCAATATTTTGGTTATAAATTATATTATTTCATTTATAATACATATGGATAAGACCAGTGAGAAAACACGTGTGTTGGTAGCGCCTAGTAAGAAATAGTTCAATAGTTCTCATGCAAAATATTATTACAATTGTGAGCGCACGAATTCTGTGCGTTGTACTTTGACGTTATTTTCTAGCATTAGTTGAGCTTAGGTTGCGTAAAGCGGAGGAATATCCTGGAAGTAGAACTGTAGCAGGGCTTCAGAAAAGTGTTGAGGTAACCGTGAATGATTATCTATACTAATATTATAAAGAGGTAATGTGAGTTTGTTTATTTGTTTACATGAATCGGGTAATCTCGGAAACTACACTGCCGATTCTTATAATTCTTTCACTATTAGAAAGCTGCATTCTTCCAGATGGAAATAGGCTATGTTTAATTAAAAAAACACTCCTTGAGAAGGTTCAAAAATTTGTAAACCGTGTCGGAGAGAAATGAGATACTCGGCTGCTTTCTAAGCATGCCCTAAGAAAACCATTATTCGCAGATAGTCACAGGTAGTCACGAGTAGTCGCTGGTAGTCACGGGTAGTCGCAGGTAGTCGCAGTATATATTGTAATATCTCCGTAACACCTGAGCGAAGCGATGGCGGGCTGCTCGTACTTAATAAAACAGAAATGAAACAGCCGTTTATTCCGCGGACTGCAGCCGCACACACTGGCCAGCAAAATGGCGTCACTGTCCAGCAACATGTCGCAACGCCGTTCGCCAAACAGCGCCTGGTAACCTACCCGCCCACCGGCAGCCCAGCGGCGCAGTTCGCAGTAGCCAACCAGACACGAGGCAGGTTCCCAAAGACCTGGCACGACCAATCAGCGGACGGGGTCTCCCCCACATGAAAGTTAACCGCCAACAATCACTCCGTCTCTGTGTCGCTATCTACTCTGTGCGCCGCCTTGGGATGGCTACAGCATGCCTTTAGCTTGGGCAGAGACCTAGCTGCAGAAGAAAAGAGGAGAAAAACTCTGATGGCTTCGTTTGACGTAAAATATTCCTTACATCTAGTGGTCACGGTCGGAAACCGGCTGCCATGGCCGGGGACATGGTCCATTCTTCCACCAGCACGCCGCATCTGTAAATCCGCGCGTGTCGCGAGGGATTTAAACTCACACCAGGGAACTGGGAAATTGATGATACCAAATTTACTTTTTCAGCGGCGCGCAGGCCTTCACCGCAAATTTTGCGTCACAAAAAAGTGGAAGGGGGGGGGGGAATGGTGGAATGAGGGAATGGCAAGGGAAAGAGGAAGACAAGGCGGAAGATGGAAGAAGCAAAAGGGACGGGGGAAACGAGAGACTACACACATTCACGGGGTAAGAAAAATAGCGCGGGATTTTGAGCGCACGCGGGGGCGCGGGATATTTTTTATACATGTCGTTGGGGGGAGGGGTGGTTGAAGGAGATAGGGGAGGGTTGTTCTAGCGTCATATCGCCGTCGTGGGAGGTGATGGTTCTTGCGCACGAGCAGCTGCGGCAGGGCAAGAAGGACACAAGTGCAGCGGCTCGGTCCGTTCACCTCATCTGTCCCTACTTGAAGCCGTGCGGATAATAAGTTCCACTTTCGCTCGCTTTAGTATCCTGCGCTTGACGCTAAACGCCACTACAGGCAGTGGGGTAGAACATAGGGGGCTAAAGGCAAGGTAACATCTCCTCCCCCCCCCCGTCGCCCAACCACCAAGGTTTCCTAAATTTGGGAAAGGGCGCATAGGACATCTTAAATGACGAGCATATGGGAAGCAATTTTAGTTTAATTTGAACTTTTTGCAAGAACTACTGACATGTATTTCTGATTTTATATTACATCTTATTTAGAAATCACGGATGTTCATTTATCAGATGAATTGTCATTTCAGTATTGATCGCAAAAAAAAAACGAAATATGCTCCCCTTCTCATCACTCTCTTAGTTGAGTGGGGCCGCGGTGATGTAGGGGTAAGACTACTCGCCTCCCAACCAGGCGAACCGGGTTTCGATTACCGGGCGGAATCGCTCCCGGATTTTCGCATGTGGGAATCGTGCCGTAGGATGCCGCTGGTCGGCGGGTTTTCTCTGGGATCTTCCGTTTCCCGTGCCCTTGCATTCCGGCACTGCTCCATACTCACCTCGCTTCACCCTCATCAGCTCTCAACACCTCGCTGTTAAGGCCTGGCCCGCCCATATCACTCCAGTCCACTCATAGTTTAATAATTTAATTCCTTTAATGCGCGAAAACTATCTAGAAGCAAGGAATTAAATAAAAACTATACATATTATTTTCTTTCCTTATAAAATGCTAGCGTTTACCAGGACGTTATTTTGCTTACTCAATAGCGTGAAGCGCTGAGGCACTAAGGGTGACACAGGCACCTGCATCACATACCTCGTCGCCTCTACGCGCAGGACGTGCAGTATTTCCAACGACAAATCGCTTCCATAAAACCTTCAGCGTCGACCCTAACGATAATTTATTTTTATATGCGTTTATGTTTTAATTTTGAGCTCAAACTGAGCACTTATAGAAGCGCTGCTTAGGTCTATTTTTCAGCACATCTTGTATGTTTCTGCCACGTGTAAAATAAATGTGGCCGTGGACCCGAGGGCAGTGACATATTTTGTTGTTGCAACCAAATTATTTTGTTATTGCAACCAAATTATTTTGTTGTTCTAACCAAATGATTATTTTTGTTCTTATTTGATTGCCTTAAACGAAATTTGGTTGGTACTACCACAGATTTCTTTGGCTCTACGCTCATTAAGCAATTTCGGTTGGTATAAGAAAATCGGGTTCCCGAACGTGATTACAGCTTCAAACACTTGCGATCGAACGTCACGCCCAATCAACCTCATTTAAACTGACTAATGAGATCTTCGAATACTATTAAATACACAGGGTTCAATACTCGACAACGTGCGCAAATACAATTTCCAAGATTTACAGCTTCATATTTTAACTTCCTGTTGGACATGTTTCATTAAGATGTTTATAGTATTATTAATCATCAATAAACAAAAAACACACACTGTTACAATCGGAATTTTCACAAAAAAAAAAATGCAAACAAACTTACGAGCTGCGATTTCGAACGAAGGTAATTACATGAGTGGCCAAACAAAATATAAACAGTTGAGTCTACAGAATATTTTGCTGGCAGTCAGGGGTTTTGTTTATTCAAACATGTATATTGTTATATAAACAGAATTATTATTTTTTGCTTCTAAGTTTTGTTTACTCAACGAAACATTTTGTTGGGGCAGCTAAATATATTTTTGGTCCTATACAAACAAACGTTATGTTGGCCTTTCCCTCAGTGTGAACTGCTTTTATTCCTACGTAAGTATTATTGCCACGTAACTTTTTACTAATGTTAGCACACTGTTTACTTACGTAAGTGACTTGATATGCTAGTACGTTTATTTTCAATAAATTATGCCGTATATACGACATAATCACTGTACGCCATTACTTTTTCGTAAAAGGGCGGGATTGATATTAAGAGGACCATGTAGCTGCGCGTCCAAGGTCAAGAAGCGAGGGAACGATACGGGCGAAAGTTATACGCACGCCTAGTGCCTCATTGCTCCTACGTGCAAGGCGTGCAGTGTTTCCGTCATAACGCTGTACTGTGCAAATTAGTTATGTAACATAGGGGGTTTTATTACACGCGATGAAAGCCCGAAGATTATAATACGTCCGTATATTTGTACTTTTCTCTTGCCGCTTAAGGAAACTGCATAGTCGAGTTTTAAAAATGCGATATTTGACCATTTTCACGATTTTTCCCCTCCAAGAAAACACTTAATATGACAAAAAAAAATAGGGCCATAAATTATCGTTTTTTTAATCTTTTCTGACAAAAAGTCGTCTTTCCAGAACTTGTATCTACCGAGATACGCGTTTACTCGCAAACAACGATTTCGCAGAAAACGTTTCAGTACATAGAACCCTTAAAGACAAAATGAAACGACCGTCACAATACTTCTGAAACACAGAAAATGTACTCATTTTGGACCACTTTTGAGCTGATGTACGCAAAAGACGAAACCTCAGTCTACCTCATCGTATGTGTTTTCCCGTATCCTACATACAATGGGCAAGCACAGACACCACCCATAGTATACAGCTTCTCACTAACTGCCGCCTACGCAAACCTACAGACAAAAAAAAAACACTTTATTAAAAACACATCAACACGTGTGATTGATGTAGACATGAAAATCTCGCCAATTCATTGAATTGTAGGTTATAATTCACAGTCTTACGTTCAATCTCAGATATCAACGTCTCATTGGTTGCTCACTGTCAAGGTAGATGGCATTGATCAGGCGTGTCAAATAACGTGTGGACCAATTGCAAAAGTGATACATACGCACACGGCTTTCATTTCTAGCTTGTCCCGAAATGAAACAACGAATTTTTCAGGTTTCTGCTTACAAATAGTGTCTAAGAATATTTTCACGTTCGCAGACTGATCGTTCTAAATTTCCATCACTCTAATAATGTTTATTAAAAGAAATTTGGCGTTGTATTGATAACTTTTAGGCGTGATGACTTCGGTGTAGGATATTTGACGATAGAGAGACACGCAGCATAACTATTCAATCGGCGAAATCATATTTATTTACGTATCTGTTGACATAAGTTAATCTTGGATTATACCTGTTTTTCTTTATCTCAAATTCTGAATTTTCTAGGTGATACAGTTTTGCTGTGGCGTAGGTTCACAAAGATACATTTGTAATTTAATTTCTCAATTTCATTGCAACAATAATTCAAAGGACACGTATGTTTAATTTTTTTTAGCAGCTGTGTTGTCATCTGTGCAGGCAATTTCCGGTATGTTTCGTATTGTTGATGAGGGGAAGGGAGAAAGAGCCAGGCTACGATGAAGTGGACAATTTCGGTTCATTGCAAATATCTGTGTGTACAGAGAGGGCGTGGCGAGCTCCGACCAGGAATATCACTACCCTGGTGACGTCAGAAGAGCCCAGACCGCAACCACAGAATAGAGAAGTATACAGAACTGGAATAGCGTGGCAGCTCCATTCATGTGAGCGTACTCACGCGCTGATTGGTCGCCCGTGTCTCTGCACTGCAAGAAAGGGAAAAATAAATAGTTTGTATAAGGTCAAAAATATATTTAAGTAGCCCCAACAAAATATATTTTTAAGTAAACTGTTGAAATATTTAATTGGAAATATAAGTATTTAATGCAATATGAAATTTTTTTTTTTATGAGTTGTTTTTAATGAACTCCTAGTGAGTTACCTTCATGAACTGTAATTTTACTGTCAACCGTCAGTCACGTATGTGTGTATTTATTGGTGGAGGTGCAAATGCATTTATCTGATTCGTTTGGTGCAAGGGTATTGGCAGGTAAGTTAGTCAGGCTTCCCTTATGGCACAAACGATATATACTTTATTACACCGCCAACATCCTACTACGAATAAATGTTATATATGGGCCAAATAACAAAAAAGGGACGGAAGCAATACCAAAACATAAGCCGATTATTACGGTAAAAAATATTTATTATGGATTAAAATACAATTCAGTATGACCATGAATATGCATGTCACCAGTCGTACCAACCAGTTTGCTATACAACCAAATCTGATCACCAATTTCCAACTTCATCTTCTTAAGCGAAAACATGGAAGCGTTACCAAATACACTAATAACAGCAGTATTATCGGCCTCCCCTTCCCGTAATAATTGGTTTATGTTTTGTTATTGGTTCTGTTCCTTTTTTGGTAATTGGCCCACAGATAATATTTATTCGTAGTAGGATGTTGGCGGTGTAATAAAGTATATATCGTTTGTGCCATAAGGGAAGCCTGACTAACTTACCTGCCAATACCCTTGCACCAAACGAACCAGAAAAATGCATTTGCACCTCCACCAATAAATACACACATACGTGACTGACAGTTGACAGCGAAATTACAGTTCATGAAGGGAACTCACTAGGAGGAATCCACCCTTGTGGTGTATTAAGGTTGTAGTTTGATAGTGGATTTCAGATCCAATATACAGGATATCAATTATGTATTTGGTTGTTGTTTATGACGACTGTAATATTATTATTCTTACTTCGTATTTGAATTTCTTTATCGTAATTGTACTGCTGGATTAATTGTGATGACATTGCTGTTTGTTTGACTGAATTCGGTTCAGTGGTTCGGATTTTATGGGCGATTTTGTTGCAAGGTGATAAACTTATAATATTTCTTCCAAGCGTCAGGAACACTAGTATCACTGTGGCCTGACGCGTTTAGAAGTTTAACCTTGATTGTTTAACCAGGTAGAGATATGGAGCCAAGCCTTCGCCTGATAAGGGGTAGGTGCGATAAGACATTGCCGAATAGCCTCTTTCCTTATGCAGTTCTTCTATATATCATGACACTCCAGAATTCTAAAACATTATCGAATTATTGCGGCCGCGGTGGTGTAGTGGTTAGCCTACTCGACTCCCCCCTGGGTGAACTGGGCTCGATTCCCGGCGAAGACACTCCCGGATTTTAGCACGTGGGTAATCGTGCCGCTGGTCGGCGGGTTTTCTCGGGGATCTCCCGTTCCACCCTCTCCTTCATTCCGGTGCTGCTCCAAACTCACCTCGCTGCACCCTCGTCGGCTCTCAAGACCTCGGTGTTAAGAGCCACCCAAATCTCTTCACTCACTCATTATCAAAATATTAATAATTATTTTCCTTCAACAACAGCAACAAAAAAAAATATATATTTTTTAGTCTAACAAAATTCTTGTTCGAATAAACAAAAACCTCTGTTTTTGGGCTAAAATAAGTTAGACTGTCAACAGGATACTTTGTTTAATCAACTGTGTATATTTGTTTGGCCACTCGTTTGATTGCCGTCATTCGGAAATACAGCTAGAGAGAATGTTTGCATTCTTTTTGTGACAATTCGGATATAAAGCAGTGTTTGTTAGCGCGTTTACCTGGCACTGATGCTTAATTGTACAAACATACTACTGAAACAAGTTCAACAGTTAACTAAATTGAAAGCTGTAAAACTTGAAATATTTGTTTGCACACGTCGTCGAGTATTTTAAATTTATGAAGCAAAAAAGATTTCAACTTTATCTGTAATCACTTTAGCTTAAGTAGCTACAAAGAAAGGTAGCGTTCCTATCACGATCGTACTTCCGGTTCTTTTTTAATACTAACCGAAAATGTTTAATGAACTTACAGCCAAACAAATCTTTGGTTGCGCCAACAGAATCTTTGCTTGGGGAAAACAAATGAGAACAACAAAACAATTTTATTACAACAACAAAATATTTCGTTGCCCCTAGACAAACGATTAATTTGGTTGCGCCAAACAAACTTTGCTTGATTCAACAAAGCATTTTACTTGGTGTGGGAACAGGCCTTGTGTCTGGTTGGCTGCTGAATGTGCGGAAGAGCCCTATTGGCTGGAGCCGTCGGTTGGCGGGTAAGTTACCAGGTGCTGATTGGGGAACGGCGTTGCGACATGTTTCTGACACGGGACGCCATTTTGCTGGCGTTTGCGACTGGAGTTCACGGAGTGAGCGACTATTTCACCTCTGTATACTCTCTCTGTTATTCTATGTCACAGCGAAGCGCTCTCCTTATTGTTTTTATGCAAAAGCATAAATGCATCAGACTGCTCGCTAACTTATTTAGATGCACCAACATACGACAACGCTGAACAATGTCACGGAAGGCCATAATCAACTAGACGTGCTTTTTAAAACAAATTTGTTGCCACTAAAGACAAAGACGCTAAAAAATTGAATTTCTTAAAATCACCACCCCAGACACTATTCAGTATAATGTTAGTCACTGTCGAAGTAATTGGCAACCAGTGCCTGTGAGTAGTGCAATTCACTGGAATCACAACGTAAATAATCATTAAAAAAACTGAAACGTTGTCACAGTTGTACTCAGTATACGCTGCCTCTGGTTTCCGATTGTATATTGTTAGTCACTGTCGAAGTAATTGGCAACCAGTGCCTGTGAGTAGTGCAATTCACTGGAATCACAACGTAAATAATCATTAAAAAAACTGAAACGTTGTCACAGTTGTACTCAGTATACGCTGCCTCTGGTTTCCGATTGTATATTGTTAGTCACTGTCGAAGTAATTGGCAACCAGTGCCTGTGAGCAGTGCAAATCACTGGAATCACAACGTAAATAATCATTAAAAAACTGAAACGTTGTCACAGTTGTACTCAGTATACGCTGCCTCTGGTTTCCGATCGTATAATTTTACTGATTTCACTTGTGTAGAACCATTTTTAATTTTACAGATTAACAGTAAACAAAAGCTGAAACAGTTGAAATTGTTCGAGATAAATATCAAAGTCTGGTTTTTCTTTCATGTTTTAGTGTCAACACACACACACACACACACACACACACACATAATGGTCGTACATGACATATTTTGTTGCCAATGATCTGCATAACACGCTGCTGAAGTATGTCGGTTGAATCAAGGAACATTCTGCATAACATTCTATTACATTTTAATTAAAATTTGATTATGCGAAATTATGTTAAGTGTCTCTCGTGAATTTCATAAACGTGCATTGCGAAGTTTCAGACCTCTCGCATGCGCGATATTCCACGCTGTTTATATGTGAAATATACTAACATATCTCACAATGTTAGCAGGGATTCACCTGGAAGCGACAAGGGTACAAACGATAAGATATGCAGCAATGCATCAAGAAAAGCAAATAATATTTCAAAAGATTAATAAACGTTCCTGTTATATTTGATTAATTTCTGGTAACTTATACAAGAATCTCCCTCTTTTATCCTTCAACCAAAAAATAATAATAATAATAATAATGAACATAAAACCTTCTTTCCGTTTCTCCTTCCAACTACTTGCCGATACAAAAATGGCATGGTTAGTGCAACATTCTCCCCGCCCACGAAGCGTTCTGATCGACGAACTAAACAACCGCCGTGTGAAACGAGTGTATAATTATGCGGCGCGAACAAGCTGAAGCGCGGCGAATGTGTCGCGCGATGATAGTTCGCTCGTGTAAAAACCTTAGGCACTCCACGCATTACACGATGCCACAGTTAAATTTGCAAGGCAACTACAATGGAAGCAGCAATAATTACATTCGTAATTTGACTGATAAAACGTAAGCTAAGGCAGTGACACCACACGCTAGGAAAGAAAAAAAATTATACCTGGCCGTCCACGGCTTTGTAGGCAACAAACATCGATGAAGACCGCAGTTCACAAAACTTGGTTTGTCTTTGCATTAAAAAGGCTCTAATTTCATTTGAAACATCTTCGGACATTTCGCAGTGTATTTTTGCGCAATATAGCAGCCAACATGACAGATAATATTTTATCGGCTCTGCATGGAAACTTGGGGGGGGGGGGGTAAGAGATGGTCGTGCGTGAACCGAAGTGTTGCAGCCGTTCAATATTTTGACTTGCGCTGTACTTGTGTGTTGTACTTTCTGCAAACCAATGGACACGAAGCTGAGCGCTCAGTTAACATCAGTCATTCGTAAACCCGAGAGGCGAATGGTAACGTTCACAAATCAGATTAATCGTCGGGAAGACTCTCAATTCATTGAATACTGATTCCTCTCACTGATCACAGTACTGACATGTAGCATCTACAATCCTGTATCCGATGATGAACGAGTTCTAATTAAATAGTAGCTTAAAAGTGAGCACTCCGGGCACATTTCCTGTACATTCGTTGTTTGTGCGTTATCGCGTATCTCAACAAATCATGGCCCTGGGAATACGACTTTTGCCAGAGAATAAAAAAAAAAAAAAAAAAGAATTATATATAATCTGTTCACGATAAACTGAGCATTTTCGAAAGCCCTGCTTAATATCGACTTGTATTCACGTTGTTAATTCTTCCGCCTTATGTAAAATTAACATTGCCACGGGCCTCATCACTTTATACGTGCGTTTCTCAAGTGTAACTATACAATTATTATAAAATTAAATATTTTACCAATTTACTCATTTTTACATTTTGATGCATTAAAAAATACAGGAAGCGAAATAAATAATTTAAAAGTTATGGCAAATTGTTACCTAACACTGTTTATTCGACTTTAAGATATGGAACTACTTTCCTTCCATCGGTACCAATTTTACTGGACGCATGTCACTCAGTGCACTCGTTAAAATATATGCAGGTAAGAACGGTGACTCTTTTCAAAGGTTGATTTCAAAAGAGCTCACTTTATCGTGAACAGCCTTTATGCACGTGCAGTTTTGTTTGTAAGTTTATTCTAAGGGAGAAAAAGTAGTGGAAGTGGTTAAAAATGGAAGTTTTGGAGCACTCCTGCGCAGTTTCCTTAATAGGTAGGAGAACAATAAAACGGTACAGTCGGAGTTTAACCAATGGGCTTTCATCACGTGTAATAAAAACCCACTGTTGTAGACCGCTTTTGCACAGGAAGACGTAACAGCGGAAGCGCTGCAGGCAGGTTCAGCGCCTTGCGCTTAGGGGCGACGGGGCGCTGGTCACGCGTGTTATTGTCGTCCGTATCGCGGTGCTTCGAGAGCGAAAAAAAACATCTCAGTACCATGCACTCTTAAGTACACAATTAAGTACAAAAATACCAATAATAATTATAATTTATAATACTAATTATAAATTAAGAATAATTCATAGATTGCTTATTATTAACATTTTAAATTAACAAAACGTTAGATACTTTTATGCTAATAGAAGTAAAAAAACGCCTGTGATATATTTAGGAAACCACCAAATACATATAAATAGGGTGATTTTGGTTTAATTCAAAAAGTGTGAAGAAACCGCGAACATACCGTACTAGGGTTCGCTGTCGGAGATGTCAGGGACTGCCACGAACTAATCTACGGTAGCGCATCCTGGTAACACGCCGCTAACTACATCTCCCCTCTCTTTCCACCCCCCTATAGATTACACATGAAGTAGAAAGATTTGCGTCTGCATATGTCTCCACAAATGTGGAAGTTGAATTGCCAATTTTTGTTTCACGGGGACATGGCACTGAAACGTATATTGACATCACAGTGGCAAATGCGAAGGCCAAAGACCATATTAGCAAATTGAGGGGGCTGGAGGAAAGTGCGAGTGATCATAGACCTATAGTCTATGAAATTGGTCGTGGCGGAAGGAAGGTTGACTTCGTATTTTAAATTGGAAAAGAAGTACTATACGTACACCGGACTGCAGATTAGCTAAAATACGACAAGGCCCTGTTGAGTAAGCTGAGAAGATGCTATGAACTGCAGCTGGACGATGTGGGTGTAGAAGAAAGAGTAGCTGCAGTAACTCGAATCATCACTGAGACCTGTGAGGAAAATCTCCAGAAGACAAGTCAAGGGCTTTCAAACATGTCATGGTGGGATATGGAGTTGGAGAATGGAAGGAAGCGAATGAGAAGAGACAGGAGACGACTTCACAGACTTAGGGGCGAGGAGAGAGAATTATTCGCTCAAGAGTACAAGCGAAAGAAACACGCTTACTTCAACAGGGTTAACTCGAAAAAAGGTGCAGTCATGGACAGAATACGTTACCCAAGTGGGTAAAGAAGATCCCTTCAGTGTGGTCTACAAGATTGCTGCCGGAAATACGAAGAAGGCAATACCTCCTCCTAGTATAAAGGTGAATGGTGAGACTTGCACAGACATCCAAAGGTCTACGGAAACGCTCCTTCACGCACCTCTGCCTGATTACTCCCAAGAAAATGAGAGAGACGAGCGCGTCAGGAAGATACAACAAATGGGTGAAGTTCCTGAGGAAGTTGATGCACCAGCTTTTGATATGGAAGAGTTGACTTTAGTTGTGTATCAACTAAAGAATGGAAAAGCCCTAGGCTATGATGGTCTGGGGGCAGAAATAATTAAAAAACGTTTTCTAAGAAGTAAACAGGAACTCTTGACGATTTATAATGACGGTCTCAGCTCTGGCATGTTTCCGATGCCATGGAAGAAGGGAAGTCTACGGATCCTGTGTAAGGAAGGCAAGAAGGCTCCCGAAGATCCAAAATATTAACCACCTCTAACATTTCTTCCAGTACTTGGCAAAGTCTATGAAAAGCTAATCAACAGGACAGAGTAATTTTGGATTTCTTTGCAGACAGAGAGAGCTCATACTCTGCCCAGAATGTGCAAGAGAGTAAAATGCTTACTAAGAGATGTTCCCAAGGATCGGTCCTTGGACCGATCCTTGGGAACATGGCATTTGGCTATGCAGATGCCTAGGAGAATGGCATTTGGCTATGCAGATGACAGCCTTATACTTATATCTGTAAATGCAAGGCGGCAACTTGAAGAGAATGCAGAAGCTGTAATGGAGAAAATCTTGACATGGTCTAAACATGTGAAGTTGGGATTCTCCACGTCAAAAACAAAGACTATGTTGATTAAAAGGAAACTGCAAAGGCTAGCGACTGCACACTTTGGTGGAGACCCAGTGAAGTGTGTGCATGAAATGAAATATGTGAGAGCCATTATGGATGAAAATATGAGCTTCCTTGAGCACATAGAATATGTTGCCAGAAAGGCTGTCGCGGTCTTTCAGAGACTAAGGAGTATTGGCAACACAAGTTGGGGCCTAAATTTCAGAACACTGATAATAATATACAAGGCAGTGTTCGAGGCCATTATCTCATATGGGGCCATTATATGACATAATAGAGCTGAGCTTGTGAGACATAAATGGAAGCTCATTAGTGCTCAGAGCAGCACTGCTGACCATTTCTAAGGCATATAGAACAGTGTCCAATGAGTCCCTTCCTGTACTGGTTGGAGTGTTACCAGTTGATAAACTGGTCAGATACAGGGGCATTGGGGCAGAAAGATCAGGAACTGGCAGACTATCGAAGATGGAAAAAACAAGAAGTAAGGATTAAGTTCTCCGAAAGTGGCAAGAAGAATGGGACATATCTGAGAAAGGGAGAGCAACATATGAGTTGCTGCCGAATGTGAAAACCAGGCTAGCGACGGAATGGATTACTCGCAATCATTATGCTGTATAAATATACACTGGCCATGGACACTTCACGGCCAAACTTCATAGTCTGTGACATATGCGGACCGGATGAACAATGCAGCATATCATAGAATTGGCTTCAAGAGATAACATAAAGAAAGAGCATTCACTTATAATTGGCAAATATTTTAAAAGATCAAGCTATTCACAAGATATAGAATGCGTTCGCCACAAAAATTGGAAAAAGGCTTGAAAAATATGACAAATGGAGAGAAGAGCTTCCCGAGGATCCATGATGGGGTATTCGGGTAAAGGCTTCAATGTAATAAGTCGGAATATTCCTGATTGGTGAAGACGACAGGTTTTATTGAGAAAACCGGTAGAATACCGTGTGTGGCAATAACAACAGTGAATGGCGCGAAGAACAGAAGAGGAGAAAGTGCCGTGCACTGCCTTACTCACCAGAGTACAGTTACAGTGCGGGAGGATGGAGGGTGTGCCGACCTTCGGACCGTTTAACCTGCTTATTTCCCCAACATTCGATTGCCCATCGCCGAAACAACTTCCATAAGTACGTTTATTCCGCCAGTCGAAATATCAGTTTCGGAAACCCATCTTTCCAGACTAAGTTTTTTTAGTGTAGTGTTTATTCCATAACACGAAACTTAATTTTGGGAACGTGTTTCGTGTGTTATTTTATGCCGGGAAGCACTAGTATCAAAATAATTGCAAATTTTTAATTCTTGATACGAAAAGGAAACATTTGACAGAAAAAACCATAAGTAAGGCAAAAAAATTATTACAAGTTGCATACATTGCTATATAAAACATAATCAAAACGTGGAATTTCACAACTATTTTTTTAATGCAACGTACGTATTGTGTATTAATTATTTTCGTACCCACAACAAAATTATATAAGCACACTGCATTTAGACGCATCATTTTTAACCAATTAAACATCTTGTTTTTCACTTCAACAGATCCCAGTGGTACTCTTCGTAACGTATTTGCAAAACTAAACAGAAGTTTCACTGTTTATTCCGCGCATGAAACCTAACATTCGACGCAAAACCAAAACTGCAAACCTCGGTTTCGAGATGCGGCGAGACTGCACTTCCGCGACGATTGTACGGCGCCCAAACTAAACCCAGGTTACCGAAACTCTGTTTTCAACTGACGGTATAAGCGTACTGGAAGTCACATGGCCAACAGTGATGAACAAGTTTGTTTACATTTTTGAATTTTCACTTTGACCAACTTCAGTAGAGAAAGAGTTCAAACATCTGAAAGGACTTGCTGACATTGACAGTGTACTAGCCCCAAATTCTATCCACCTTTTGTTTGCGACACTGCTATTGGCAGAAAGGCAGTCGAATGTTAGAAACACGGAGAGTGGCTATTGCGCAACTTGGATGATCACTCTACCCCATTTCCCCTCTACTTCCACCACACGCACTCAGTTTCATATAGAGCAGACACCTTTCATCCCTGCTGTTGCTGGAATAGAGAGGGAACAGGGGAGCCCCTGGGGATGGAGATATAAGCAGAAACGTATTTCTGGCCCATCAAGGCATCCACACTGGCCACAAGTCATAGCACCCTCTCGTTTCATCCCCCTACCCCCAGCCACGTCGAACGCTCTTTTACTGGGATACTCTATAATACCCATTTCCTTTTCTTTTTTTTTTTTCCTTTTTTTTTTTTTTTTTTTTTTTTTACCTTTTTTTAGAACTCGCGAATAATCAAAATTTATGTGGGCATACAGACGATGGCAGCGAGGCGAAAAGGGGCGATGTGGGGTAAAGGCCACCCCCTTCTCAGCACACGAACCCAAGGGTAGGGTGTCGATGAAGGGGCGGTTTTTCACCCGAACAAAGGGAGAGGGGTGCGGAGGAAGGTTGCTTCTGCGCATGCGTCGCTTCCCCTACGCTCTAGCTCTCTCCGTCTCTCTCTCTCTCTCTCTCTCTCTCTCTCTCTCTCTCTCTCTCTCTCTGTAGGACGAACACAAACAATACCGATCAAACCCGAGCAGCGATATTAGACATGCCATTTTCATGGTACGCGTACCATAATTAGACCATGTGTGCCGTGTACCATAATCCGACTGGAATACAAACATGCAAACATGCAGCTAATGATTCAGAAGTGTAATGAAAGATAACCGGTTAGTAACCAGCTTGGTTTAAACCCAAAGCCGAACCCTGTGATTTATCTGCGAATTAGAGGTTGTACTTTTGGAGGTTTCACGAACGAGACATCGAGATCGAAATGTAACAATATCCTTGGGAAGTTTGGCGAAGTTCCGTTGTTCCCTTTTAGTTTATGAGTTCGTAGTGTATTGCTCAGGTTGTGTTGCTCTGCATTCTGTGAGGGCAATTTGGCCTATTTTAGTTAACAAACACAGTCCATTGCTGTTCACGCAGGGGTATTTATTCGATTATCGTATTGCATAAAGGCTGAATGATTATTTGTAATTTACAAACCAGATGATGTTTCAATGATAATTTTTATTTCAAATATTTTATTTGCATTTGATACCAGCAGTGTAACGCTCAAACAGATGTTATACAACGAAAGTAAAACAAACATAAAATTGTGCTTATTCGCGGACTATTCACACTTTTTGAATTAAACCTTCAAAAAAAATCACCCCATGTATGAAGTATTTGGTGGTTTCCTAAATATGCCGTGTATCACAGGCATTTTTACTTTTGTTAACATAAATTACATTTTTGACGTGAATACGTCTTTAAATTTGCGACCACAGCGGAAAGGCAATCCAGAAAATCCTATGATAAAATCGGGGGATACAGTTTGGCATTGCAGCTCCGAATCTATCGTCTACATTCAAAATTCAATTACACCACTCGATTGCCAAAGGATCAAAGAATATGTTACGTTGAGTGAGGACTGCGAAGCATCGCGCACGCCGGGGAGGTGGGTTGGGGGGGGGGGGGGGGGGGGGGAGGGGGTTGGTCGCCATAATTTTGAGTTCGTTTCGCCGCGTCTCATATCTTCCGTGTAGTGTAACTTTTTACTAGGAGAAGCTACGAAGTTAGTTTAAGTTTCAATCGACAGCTCTCGTCAAGATCAATTGATTGCGTGTATAAGAACATTTGTGTGGCGCAGTTATGATGAGATCGTATGCGTTTAATGTAAAAAAAAATTACGAAAACTTAATACAATGTCGGTCTATACTCGTCAAAAAGCCAAGTTGAAATACATAAATCGTATACGGTTGGAAAAAGCATCCAGTGATACCCATAAAACCCTATATGATCGAGTGAAGCGGTGCCGGGAACGTGATTATCAAGGCGTCCGAGCGCGTCAACGTAGACGTATTCACGCAAAACAAACGGCCGTGTCCCCAACACAGCCAAACCCATTTTTTTTTATTAAATTAAAATACTTATCTATAAATTACAATAGTTAATTGAAATTGATATGTACAAAGCAGGGAGAAAAAGGCAGGTTTGCAATGCCTAGTAAGAAATAGTTCTTACGCAAAATATTATTATCGTGAGAGGCCACGAATGGGGTGTGTTGTCCCTTTGGTGTAATTTTCTAGACTCGGTCAAGCCACGTTTATATGAGACAGAGGAATATCCTGAAAGCAGAACTTCAGCAGGGGGCCTGGTACTGTACCATAATTTCGTGGCAGTGTACCATTATTGTGAACGCCCCGTGCCACGACAGAGCACTGGCGATGTAACATCCCTGAACGCGAGCGATCTCGAGCCCCTGGCAGGAATACAGAGCCAACCCCTGGATATATCGACGGCGCGGTGGAGGGAGGCATCCTGCAACTAATGGGCTTTAATTCGCAGCTTGCTCGTCACTGCGGGGATCTTCGCTGCGATCCATTACGATATGACGCGACGACTCCGGTTGCCACTCTTTCCCTTCGCCGCCTCGCCAAACACCCTCCTTCGCGTCCTTAATTAATTAACCAGTAAAACCTTTCCCGCCCCTACATTCAGTCTGCCCGCAGTATTCTCAAACCTTTGGAAAATCACCCCATTTATGACGTGTTTGGTTGTTTCCTAAATACGCCATGTATCACGAGACTTTTTTAAACTTCTGTTGTCATAAAAGCATCTTATTTTTTTTTATTAAATCGAACTTCTTCTTATAGTTTATTTGTAATTTATAATATTTCATTACAAATTAAAACGAATAAAAACATAAAAAAATAGGCATATTAGTTAATGACTAGTAAGAAATAGTTCTCATGCAAGGACTACAGTAAACTTTAATTGTCCTTCCACGAACAAAATAGTAGAACTTATTGGCCAGCAGCTTAAGTTAGGTACTACAGGGAAATTTTACAAAATTTTAATGTGTCCAGTATCTTTTTTAATGTTGTTAATATTGCCGTTCATCTACAGTACCGTTCAAAAGTTTTAGATACCATTCCAGCGCTTCAGGCCCACTATGAAACATGCAATGACTTATTTTAATTCAAGGGCAATTTTATGGTCTTTAGCAACAAAAATGGTAAATTATTATAAACAAAATTTTTAAAATATTTTCTACTTGCAGTCTCTTCAAATTGAATCACGTTCTCTGAAATCAGCCATAGCAGGTGTATTCAACGCAAACGTGTGGAATACGGTCGATTACAATAATATGTTATGACTCAATTCTATTTTATTCACATCAAACAAAAGCGACAGCAACTTTACTATAACTTAAATGCAATGAGTAACTTAGGCGTATTTTATTGCTATAACAGTAGCGTAAACAGCTTTAAAGTAAATTGTGGTTATTGCAGGTTGCGTAAAGCTCCTGAAATGCTGAAACGGCCTCTTAAGACGACTTGCTAAAATGACAAACAATTTATTTAAACTATGTATAAAGTGATAATTTGACAAAAACACATTTTTTTTTACGCAACATGTTATCTTATAGTGTTAAAATATACTCGTTTATATTCATGATCACATCTTGGCGTGGAATTGTTGCATTCTACCGACCGCTGGGCAGTCTTTTCAATAACAACGCCTGACGACTCATATTTAGTTATATCATTCGCAACAGGTTTTACATCGCTCAAACTGCTCAGTTACCTCTCTACGTGATTTGTGAAAAACCAGCTCAAAAGAAAACAATTACTGTATGCCATTTGTAGAGTGAAAAAAGAACTAAACAAGTGATAAAAGTCAGTTTTAGTGTTAGTTTTAAAAAGGTGGCAAAAATGCAGTATTTTTTAACTTCAATTTTTGCACAACAGTGACACCTATAACATATTTTCAAAGGAAAATGATTGGTGATAATACCGGATGTACCAAATTAATGTATAAATTATCTGAACGGGAATAACAGAAAAACAATTAAAGACACTTTAATGGGACTGCTTGTATTCGACACTAAAGGGACAAAGTTAAGTGTGTGTGAGTGCACGTAGTCATTCTGCTGTCGTCATTTCCGTTTGCAGCCACAATCGATGGCACTACAACTGTAGAGGAAAACGTGGAGGTGACGAGGTTTTCTTTCCAGCAGTGTAACGTGGATTAAAGTGATAAAATGGGAATTTTAGAATGAGAAGATTATTAAGGTGTAAATACGAAGGAGGGGCAGAATTAGATACAGCGCCACAGTTAGGTGTAACAATGACACAATTACGTGACAAGTTTGAGAGTGATGGAAACTATGTGCGATGTGAAGAAAGGACGGCGCGGCAGGAAAAGAACGGCAACAGACAAAGGAAGTGCGGGGGACTGGGCTGCACACAATCACACATTCCCCCCGGGAAGAGTAGGCGTCCGTGCGGCAAGCTGCGACTGATTCACGTGTCAGTAAAATAAAGTGTCCATCGCGTTTCAAAACAAGTAAAGTGGAGACCCCCACACCCCAACGTTACTTCACGTTATGAATGAAGGCCATCCAGATAGGAGTGGCGAATGTGTGTAACGACAGAGAACATATTACTGGCGTGATTGTTTGGTCCGATGAGGCAACTTTTAAACTGAATGGAACTGCCAACTGTCACAACCGTGTGTGCTGGGCAGACGAGGATTCCCACGTTGTGGCAGAGCATGCAGATCTTCCTTGGCTAACTGTGTGGTGCGGTATGTCTGCCTGAGGACTCGTGCGGC
Source organism: Dryococelus australis (assembly GCA_029891345.1). Lineage (NCBI taxonomy): Eukaryota > Metazoa > Arthropoda > Insecta > Phasmatodea > Phasmatidae > Dryococelus > Dryococelus australis. The sequence goes on from CM056995.1 coordinate 349,126,425, forward strand.
CATTATTATTTGACAGAACGGCGTGGAAGTTACCGTACGGTGTTGCAGGAAAACACCGTGTCAGCCAACAGTACCCAGATGACGACCACTAACTCCAGCAGGAAGGTGCACCGCCACATTACCATCAAGACGTATGGTCGCTACTGGATGGAACATTTGTTGAATGGGGGCCAGGTCAACGAGGAAGTCTTCAGTATCCACCCAGATCAGACTCTTTTTTTTATCTGTGGGGAACTGTGAAGAACACTGTGGTTGACACTGAATACGATAAGAGAAACGATTGTGGCTTCCTGTGTATCCACTTCCATGGAAACCGTATCTATACGCTGTTCACGGTAAAAATGAGCACTTTCGAAAGCCCTGCTTAAGATCTACTTGTATACACGTTGTGTATTCTTCCTCCTTATGTTAGTCTAACGTTGCCATGGGCCTCATCACTTCATTCATGCACAAACATTTTATAAATGTGCTAATTTTTACACACTGGTGCATTTAAAAAAAGTGAACTAAGTAATTTAAATTATCAGGAATGGTTACCTAACACTTTTTATTTGACGTTAACATATGGAACTACTTTCCATCTATCGTTGCCAACCTTATCGGGCGCATGTCACTCAGTGCGCCTGTTGAAGTATATGCAGGCATGGACAGTGACTTTTTCCTAGGATTGATTTCAAGTGCGCTCACTTTATCGTGTACCTTTTGTCATTCTGTTCCATAGACTAAAGATGGGGTAGACCGCTTATTCGTCTTCTGCGCATGTACCCAACATTGACCTACCCCAATCCTACACAACTGTCAAAGTCACATGGTCAACAGTGATCTAAGTGTTTGTTTACATCTTAATTTTATGTGACAAGCACTATTATATTAATAAAATACCTTTAACATTTTGAATTTAATCAAAAAGTATTACAAACTGGTTATAGGAGGTATGCAAACATCTCTAAGCATTTGTTTACAAATCAGTTTTCTAACCTAGAACCCAAACCACGCCGTTTACGCTAGACGTGTTGGCAGAAAAGCAGTTCAAAGTTGGGACACGGAGATCGGCCGTGCGCAGCCAGCGAGATCGGTCTACCACATCTTTAGTCCATGTTCTGTCCTGCAGCGTCGCAGACGATGTCTAGCTGCTGCTGGTGGAAGTTTCGCACATTTGTAACTTTCATTGACATACGTGCACACCTGACGTTGTCCTTGCAGCTTCAGACACAAGCAGTCCCGCCCACTGCTTTCAACAGCAGCGGACCGCTTGGTCCTGGCGGTCCATGTGGTAGGCTGCACGGCGGTACGATCACGAGTCCTCTCACGAAGTCCGTCAGTTGCGCAAGGCGACGTCTTTGGCCTGTTCCCGGCATTATTCGTCTCTCTCTCTCTCTCTCTCTCTCTCTCTCTCTCTCTCTCTCTCTCTCTCCCCTCTCTCTCTCTCTCTCTGAGCGCTTGCTCGAGTTCGCCCGGTGTCTCTCGTTCAAGTATAACTAGCGACGTGCTCCGGCATCACCCGGGTGCGATTTACTTATACAGAGACGGCCGGTCGCTGTGAGCAATGTGACGTCATAGTTTTTCCTCATCAGCTAGCTCGACCGCTGTAATTATTTTGTTGCGCATAATTAATAAATCTGTGCTAGATCCTAAAATGACATGTGGTGTAACTAACATTTTTTAATTTGATAAGAATTAATACTATGTTGTTCAAAAAGTTATATTTTTAATCAAATCTTAAAAGACAAAAACGGTTCCGTTACTGTGGGTCATCATTGAAAGATAAACATATTCTTTCGCGGAGAACTAGAGTTCTGTAGCACATTAACTTGGTGTATTTCTTATGGTTTAGTCAGCGTAAGCCATGTAGGCGCCCGAAAAGCGGCTTTTTCCAACTTGATAAAAAACGTCGACATTTCTCTATTACCCTTGCATTAAATATTAATGTATTATATACCAAAACCTTTTTCAGGAAATTTTTCTGAATGATGGTGAAAACCGCATTAAAATCCATCAAGTAGTTTAGAATCCTTGGCCGAATACACAGATACACAAGGCCGGGCGACTTTGTTTTATACTATGTAAATAGACGTTTCAGCACGGCCCGAAGTATCCTTACGAAAACGATATGAGGATGTCGGGAGGAAGGAAACTTGAGTGTAATATTGTACTGTGAAAGCTGAGACACGTTTCATTCCCCAGTCCTCGAGTTGGCGGTCTCACAACGCTCCAGAGCGTACAACTGCTGGTCGGTGATTGCAGCGCCACTGTCGTGTGCTGAATCTAATTCAGTCGCACAAACATGGGATCGCGTGCGTAACACACAGTACTCTCGCTATTTACGTCGATTCGTGGTTGCATTCGCAGTGCACCATTTCTATTAACCGGCAGTGTATACAATCAGTCACGAGGACAATAGGTCTCGTGGTCCATAAGGGCTAGGGGGTCGCCCGGCGCACGTAGTGACGTCGCCCTTGAAGGGAAGACGTGCTCAACGCAGCTGCAGGTAGCGCGGACTGGTGATGAGCGAGCGGGAGGTCGTCAGCTGCGCGGGGGTGCCGCTGATGAAGAGGTGCTGGGGCCGGGCCACATGTCGCCTCCCTGCTGGGCGGCAGCACCCTGAGGAAACACGCAGGCCTCCCTCCAATCAAGGAGGGACCCTGCACCCCCTCCCCCTCCCCCCCACAAACACACTCCGCATTGGAAAAGTTATGTTTGGTGTCGGAGGCACGTGATCGTAAATACGCCACGCTCGCGTTAAGGCTCGGCGCCACACATTGCGTCGTAGTAGAATGGAGAGATTTGCACTGACAATGAATACTTTTCCTGACTTGTGTTTCATTGTGTTTTTGTCGTATTTTTATGTGTGTTTTGAGTTTTATTGTTCAGCTGTGTCCACTGGTATTGTTTTTTTTTTTTTTTTCCACTGTTTTATTCACTATGTGGTGTTTTCGTTTTTGTCATCGTGTTGTATTTTCTTTTGGTTTGATTTTGTTGTCTGATCTGTTTTGTGATAATACCTACGTTGTTCGTCCGTCTTTTTTTCGCATACGCATATTTATTTTTCATTTACAAGGGAACAGATTTTTCCTAATTATCTGTCTATGGTGTTGTAAAAAGATTTTTTTTTCGCTTTTTGTCTTGCTGAGTTCTGTGTGTCCGAGATTTCTATTTAGTCTCATGGTCGGCAATGGACACGTCATCATAATAACATGAACTAACCAATTAGTTTTTGTTTGCACGAGGGCCTCAGAAAAGATGCAAGTCGCCATGAATGGATTGTAGTAGTAGATCCGTAGAGACACCAATTTTGTTTTCTCTTCATACAGCAGGTATAAACAAAAAGCTAAATACCTTGTGAAATATCTGCGAAACAATTCATAAACATAAAACATAATACAGTAAAAGACACAAAAGTAATACTTTTTAAAACTATTGCAGTGCAAGTTCTAACTTACGGAAATGAAGCTAAAGTAATAACTGAGAAATTTTAATAAAATATTCAAGTAGCAGAAATTAAATTTATTATATTAAAATTGGGGTCATCCTATTAGATAAACACAATAGCGATTTACGGGGGAAAAAAAACCTTGAAGTAAAGCCGTTGCTTGACAAGCTGAAGAAAAATGGCAATAAGTGGTGTGAATATCTAAGAAGAATGCTAGAAAGCAGACTAGAGTCTATTTGTGGTTTTTCACACTTTTTAAACAGAACATTTTGAAAAATTATCCAATGTCACGTATTACAAGAGTTTTATACATTTGTTAACAAGTTATCTCATTTTTAATTAAGTTGAATTTTTACTTATATTTTATTTATAAATTATAATATGTAGGTAATTTATGGTTAATATCAACATTAAAAAGGGAGCAAATAGGTGTGTTGGTAACACTCAGTAAGAATTAGAAAGCAAATGCAGAATAATATTACATCTGAATGCACACGAATCAGGTGCGTTAAGCTTCGTTCGCACGGGGCGGAGGGATATCCTGGGAGCAGAACTTTAACAGGTCTTCAGGAAAAGTTGTTAGTAACCGTGAATTGACCACACCATCTTCAGTGACGGCATACAGGCCGAAAGGAAGACGACGTGTGGGGATAACCTGAGCGAAATGAACGCCGGAACAGGAGGCTGTAGACGCGTAATCCATGGAGGAAGAAGAAGTAGAGCGTGCTCGGCTACGGAGGCCCCCTCGTGCGAGAGGTCGTTGAGCACGCAGCGATGCATAGAATGGCTCAATGGAAGGTGAGCACCAAGGGGTGGAGGGGGGTGGGGGTCAGGGAAGGTCGTGCAGCAGCGGCGTGGTGCGAGATCGGAGAGCGGGTGTGGTGATCCATCTTGGTGACGCTTAGCGCCTGATGGATCGCCCACAGCCGCGCCGGGACACTTCGCCCGTGTCGACTCCGCTGCGCTGGCCAGATCCGGATGTCTGCAGCACCGGCCCCTAAAACTGTAAGTGAGGGCAGAGTGTATGTCGACCCTCCCCTGTACATGGTATAGGCCGCCACAATGAGTTAAAAACTTGGAGCATTAAGTGGGGTGGAGTGGTGGGGTTCGGATGGGCGTCTCAACATCGGGGTCTTGAGAGCTGATGATGTTGAAGGGCGGGGGAAGCGGGAGATCCCCGGGAAAACCCGCCGACCAGCGGCATCGTCCGGGAATCAGAACATGTTCGCCTAGGTAAGGAAGGGGAAAGTAGTATAACACTCTCTGTGACCTCACCCACGTTCATTTTAACCTTACATCTCTCTTTCTTACTGTACAGTGTATGTTTAAATTTTAGTAAAATATATATTTTTTTTAGTATTGAAATACCTATAAGTGAAATGTATTTAAAAAAGAAAGAGACAATCAGATTGCAACGTTTCTGTTTTCCGAGTATCATACTTGTGTTTGGTTTCAGATTATTTGGTTTGTGGTGACAATTAATTAATATAATTTTCAAATTAAGATTTAGTATACGATTTAAGAGAAGCACGCTGTAATTTTGGCTACGTCATGAGTTTATTGATGAAAAGATAATTTACAGGTTATGGCAATTTTTATTGTTATTATTCATTTTGTCCTAAGAGGGTATAGAATATTGCTATTGTTATTGTAATTGTTCATATGGTCCCTAGAGTGAAATTTGTTAATCGCGTGAAGATTGGCTCTCGTCTCGCCATTGATAATTGGATGAGTAGTATGGCGAGACGACAGCCAATCAGAGAGCAGGTAACAACAGAGGTGAAGCTGAAGTTTAAAGTGACCGTGTTTCTTTTTGACAAATAACGCCACGAACGCCGATAATGTACGCGCGTGTGTAGGTTTCTAAAAGAAGTGAAAAATTGATAAAAATTATATCGATTCATAATTATTATAATTGTTACAAAAAATGTTAAGTTTAATAATCGTTGATAATGTAAAGCAAGGGATATATATATATATATTTTTTAAGAAAATTAAAGATATATTCCTAATATGTTTGAGAAGACAAACGAGAAAATAACAAAGGGGAACAGAATTCCGGCTTTCTAATTTTACCCGAGTGGTACAAGGTTACCATAAATTATACAGCAATTACTCATTACAAACTGAAGTAGCGATCGACTATTGTTTATCAAGCCAGTCGAGTCAGGGGGGCGAAGTCCTTGCTGGCTGGAAAGTGAGAAGTAGATTCGTCCACTCCCCCCTCTCGGTACATAACTTGCAAATTGCCTGTAGCCAATCAGATCTCCTTACTCTTATAACATCATTTCCTAGTTTACATCCAAAATGAAAAAAAATAAAACAGAATTCTCTACACGCCGGTTTTTATATTACAAACGAGGACATTGATGGACTTAGGAATCTTTAGTTCGAGATTACAGTAAAAAAAAATTTTACTGCGTCAAATGTATTTCATTATTTTGTTATTAATATAGGCTACAATATAACACTTAAACTTGACACTTTACGGCTATTTTATACATATGTTTTGCGAAAATTCATAGAGTATAAATTACGGTAAACTACCTGCACCGCACTTGATATTTTCTTTCCACGGCAAACAGAATTTCAGTATTACTTTTAACAGTAGCCGCAATTTCATTATCAGTAATGTTCGGTCGACTGCTCGTTGTGGATCACACATCGCTTGTCTGTTCGTTGTGACAGGGGCTGGAGGTCGTGCCCGGTCGCCCGTGAATTTGCATTGCCTCGCCGCTATGGGAGCTGGAGTCGCGTGTTCCGGTGCTCCAGCGACTGGAGAAAGAGAGAGGAAATGGCGTTCTCCAGTTCGATCACCGGCCAGCCACGCCCAGCAGATACGTCTTCGACACATGGACTGCGGTCACGAACACTCATCACCCTCGTGTCTCTCTCTCTCTCTCTCTCTCTCTCTCTCTCTCTCTCTCTCTCTCTCTCTCTCTCTCTCTCTGCACACGCACACATCTGCTGCGTCCTCTCCCTGTTCTTAGCCGTAGACTGCCCCCTCCCACTCCACACCTACACCCACGAAACATGCGTTGCAAAAATCCCATATTTAATCAAATCAACATTCCAATAATCGCCGAAATTAAATTTACATGTCTTAGAAAGTAGGCACGTAAAGAAGTAGTGTGAGACTGAAACACACGTTTGCAGTCAAACAAGAAGCATTGTTCGCGAATGGGGTTTTCACTACTTTTTTTCTCATTTCTGTTGACATAGTCAGTCCCAACAAAAATCCTCCCACGTTTAAACATGAAATTCTGTGTTTTATACCAAATTGTAGTACTAAGACTCTAAAACACTCGTACAAGTACGATATTCCTCATATATTTGCTCGCTATTTTTATTCGTCGCGCTGTTGTGCATCTCTTTTATAGTAATAACGAACATAGTGGTAGACGCCTGTCGTTCCACAATTTGTTAGAGGTGTATACATCACTTTCGTATCTCTTGTGGTAAGCGGTGTATACATCACTTCCGCATCTCTCGTGGTAAGCGGTGTATACGTCACTTTCGCATCTCTTGTGGTAAGCGGTGTATACGTCACTCTCGTATATCTTGTGGTAAGGCGGATACGGTGCAGACAGCGCATGCCGAATGTACATTATTTAATTTCCCATTTGCAACACTGAACAGGTTTTTGACATCGAAACTGCCACAACGTGGCTGGGACACGTGGTTCCCACACTGCTTCGGTCTTTATATAAAACTTGCATATCAAACAAAAAACACCTCGCACTTACTTTGTTCGTAAGAATTTTCTGACGTTTGTAAAATCTTTTTTACGTAATATCGGTTTGTAATTTTTTTTTTGACAAGAAAAGAATACAAAAAGTTTGACTCGCTACATAGAAACGAAAATTGCCTCGCAATGAAAACATACACGCATCCCTCCCACTTAATGCTTGGCTGATTTTTTTTTTTTTTTTTTTTTTTTTTTTTTGGCAAAACTGATAGCTTGTCTTTGAATTAAAGTTTAGATTTTTCGAAACCGCTAAGTCAAAGTTGACTTTAATATTCGCCAGTTGTATTGTGTCACGTTCCATAAGAAACGACACGCTGAGAAGCAAACTTAAAGCCTATAATGCAGAAGATTTCTATTTTATAATAGCCTTTCAGTTCCTGGCGATGTGTTGCAAGAGATAGGGTCTGCTGACGTTGGCGTCGTTAGCTATGGATTTTTGGGGAGGAATATGAACCTTTTCATAGAAAAGAATTCTTACTCTGCACACGCACAATTTGAAGCAGTAAGCAGTAGGGAATAAGCATATAGCAGAAGCGTACAAAAATTAATTCCACACACTGACTATCATACTTCGTAAATTCTATCAATAGCTTACAATTTTACAGTGTGTTATTTGAAATCAAAATGTAAGTAGGCCTTTATTTAATTTGTATTTTTGCAGTCTACAGTAGTTTATACGAGCAGGCCAACAGAAATAAATCTCGGAAGTTCGTTATTTGAACTCAACATGTAAACACGTGATTGTTTACATGCATGTTCCACTGCGATTGGCTAAACTTAAAACTTAAAGAGTTTTATTTTTTTATTTTTCCAGTTTCCGATTTTTTCTACTGTGAAACATAAGTTGTTGAAAAGTATCAACTTCATAGTGTGTACTTTTATTCTATCCAAGGCGATGGAAAAACTACCCAAGTTCCACTGCACTCGCCTCCCACAAAGGCGAATGGGGTTCGGTTCCTGACGGAGTCGCTCCCGGATTTTCAACGTGTACGAACCACGCCGGGCGATGCCGCTTGTCGGCGGGTTTTATTCGGGGATCTCCCGTTTGCATAGCTCTTGAATTCCGACTCTGCTCCATACGTACCTCGCCTCACCCTCATCGGCTCTCAAGACCTCGATGTTAAGATCCCGCCCAAATCTCTTCACTCACTCGCTAACTTCCCCCCTCCCCCCTCCCCCTACGCCCCCTTCTCACTCTCTCTCTCGCCATCGAGAAACAAGTCAGCGGCTATGATTTTGAAGTTGAGCAATCAGCAGCCCGGAAGCATTTTGACCTTTTGACCCTCGCCGACTGCTGTTGGATTGCCGATGCGTCGAACGAGGTGGTGCAGTAGTAGCAAGCACACTGGACATGCACTCGGGAGGACCGGGGTTCGAGTCCCAGTCCTGCCATACTCATTTACATTTCCCGTGGTTTCTCTAAATCGCGCCAAGAGAATGCAGGGCTGGTTCCTTACTACAGGTGAGGCGTATTCTACTCAGGTTAGGAACACAACCAGATTTCTTATGGAATTTCTCTACATAGAGCTTGCGGAAGATTTCCGCCGATAGGCGCGTTAGTGCTCCAAAGGGCCGTAAATTGATAAATTATAAATTCTTGTGTGTAAAAAAATTGTTTTTGGCTGGAATAGTCTTATACTTGCTACAGCCAAAATATTAGGCTAAGTACATATCAACTTGATTTCCTAACTTTTATTCACGCCCTACAATAGCGTTTACAAGAGCAAACAGTACAAATACAACTGTGTTTTGCATCGAGCATTCATAAGCCAGCTTATTTCAATGGATAAACCTTAAATGCGAAATAAACATAACCGTCATCAAAACAAAGATTTTCTTTTTCTTATTTCGGGGCCGCGGTGGCTGAGCGGTTAGCCTGCTCGCCTCCCACAAAGCGAACCGGGTTCAATCCCAGGCCAGGTCACTCCCAGATTTTCGCAAGTGGGAATGGTGCCGGACGATGCCGTTGGTCGGCGGGTTTTCTCGGGGATCTCCCGTTCCCCTCGCCTTTTTAATTCCGGTGCTCTTCCATACTCACCTCAATCACTCTCATCGGCTCTCAAAATCTCGTTGTTAAGATCCCGCCAAATCTCTTCACTCGCTCGCTTTTCTTCTTCCCCTTAAGAAAATTGCCCTAAAAATTTTATTTTGAACCATTTTACTACTTTTTATTCGTTTCAGTTGTCATATTTAAGTGAAGTAAAGCCGACGATTTGCTAAATCCATTTTACAGCATAATATTAAACATGTGACCGTATTTAGTTATATTTACACTCTAGTGTGGACAAAGTTTACTCTTTGCGTAGATTCTAACACAATACAAATAAAAAAATTGTACACCATTATATCTAGTTTATGATAATTGCAGTTGTCCCATTTGCTTGCATACATAACGGAAGAATCCGGTACACATTACAGTAACCTGTATGCACTTCTTTATATACTACATTGTTTGCACTTGTTGATATTTATTTCTTTACAAATTACGAACTAAGAGGGGGTTTGGTTGCAAACAATATACAGTGATATCGTGATACACAATGCAAATCTTGTTGAACTACCAGAAGATAAAGAAATTATCAACATCAACTGGCATGACAGCATCAAAATGGCTTTGGATTCGTTTCTGTTCTCGTAGCTGCGATTTAAATTTTTCAATGCGAAAACAATGCATTCTGATTTCGCGCCAAACCCCTTTAAGTTTTAGTCGCCGTATTTACAAAACCTACATTTTTATTGCTATAACTCCACGTGCGCGCCTCTCTTCAGTGCTCCTGGCTCCCGACCACTGCAATTCTAAGGCTTAAAAGAAGGCTTATTGGCGTATGAAACGTGCATTTCTTCCATTTAAATGTATTGTAACCTGGTGACAGTACTTGGTATGTGTGTGTGTGTATATATATATATTACACATTCGACTCCAGTGCACCCTGGTGGCGAAGATTACTAGTTGCCAACCTAAAAGTATTCAGTTTCTCAACCTGAAGACAGGTAAGGTTACTCTCACTTCAGGTTGGGAACATCAGCCTATGACCGTGCCCTATGACCCTAAGCCAAGGGCGTGGCGAGGCCGGATTTGCATAAAGACCAACAGAGAACCAAATGGCAAACGCCATGCAAAAGAACCATTTACATGTGCAATGTGGAAGGTGAGTTGACTCGTGAAAACGACTTATAACAGGAACAAAGAAGTGTGTTAATTTTCTTTAATTGTTACTATTTTTTTTTTCTCTTTTCATTTGTTATCAATATTACACGAGGAAAAGCTAACATGAACTTCCCTACCCCTAAATTCTAGATTAATTAAAATATACATAACACGCCAAGTTACAATAACAAAAGAAGTGAAATGCAAATATTTTTCAGGTACATAATCTTCTCTTACTCAGCTAGTACTTTGATTTTTCACACAAAATATGGGTAGTGTTTAAGCAAATAACTGACCATTTAGTAATACAGAAGGCGATCACAAGATACATTGGGCAATTTACGCCGAAATATAGTCATCACAAAATGGCGGATTAAATACTGTCGTACCGACATTTACTCTGAACTTTAGAGAATTATATTTCTTCCTACACAAGGAAACCAAGATGGTAAGACTTATTACTTTACTTGCCATAAACAATATTACGGGAATATTGTAACCACAAAGTTTTACACACAATTTTTCCCATATACATCATCTGCTCTGCTCGCAATCCCAAGTGGATAGAAGCAACTGCTGAACAATTTACAGCCTTAACTCCCGCGAGCAAATACATTTTCAAAAGTTTCGAAAACTTCGTGAAGTTTTTCATTGGTTACAAATGTTGAATACCACAAGTCCTGAGTGTTGACTACAATAGCCGTACCAGGCATGTCTTGGTTACAAAAAGTTGGAGACCAGAACATTCATAATTACTGTTTGGGTTACCAATGTTTATAACCACAAAATTCCATCATTAATGACTTGGTCACAGACTTTCATACGGGTGTGCAAACTGGTTACAGAAGGTAACATTACTTTCCACCCAGTGATCAAATCTCAGATAAGAGGCCAACATTCCGCGATCATTAAAAATGATTTAAAATTCCGGTCATCATGGCCCTCGCCTAAATGACGTGAAGGTCCTACTAGCTTGAAGAGCCTACATTTATGCATCAAATCCAGAATACTACTTATCTTGTAGAAGTATGCCCTCTCGAGGTCGTTGACTGACACAGAACGAAGCATGTACAGGCGTTAAATACACAGTTCCGCCACATGGCGCTACCAATCACAGCAATGATGCGTTATTTTCCTCAGAAAATCACGTGATTCCAAGAATTAAATTGTGTTTTCAATACTCCTCATAGGGATCGTGAGATTCACGACCAATGGTGGTTCACGTAACAAAATAAGGTGAACCGAAGCAGCGGTCACCTAATCCCCCTTGGGGGGGGGGGGGGAAGGGGTATACATAATTGAAAAATAAACCACCAATAACTTCGAAATATGTAATCACGCTTCCGGCATGTTGACTAAGTTGCAGGAGTTTACGTAACCAAACGTCACAAATGGCAGCGCCCGCCGCCGATGGTGCTGCCATCAGGTGGCGAACCGCCGAAGCGCCTCACCGCTTCACAGTTGTCTGCCATGGCTGAACGTGGCTGCACGTAGAAAGATATCACGTACGTTGATACAAGTTTCATGTTACCCCAGATCTTCCAGTGCCTTTTTAAGGTAACGTGAACAAGCCGAGAACACATTGCAGGTTAGATATTCAATATATTTAAGCCATTATAAGAGTTTTTAACACCGAAACCAGTGTGTTTAAATGTTCATGCCTATCGGGAATTGCGCCATAAAAACGTCAGGTAACCAAAACACTGTACTTATTCGAATGGGCAAGGTACCAGATTTTCTACGTTAAAAAAAACAGGATAATTGCAATCATCATAAATGAAATAATATATAATAACTTCGAAAATAAGTAAAATCATTCTCTTTTATGATTCACGTAACTTAAAAATGTAATTAAGAGTTACCTTTTGGAACACTGCACACCTAACGGGGGAATTTTCCTTATGACAAACTTTCCCACAAAAAATCCTGTAGTAGGGATGGCATTACTAAAGGCCATGGCCCGAGTCCTTCCCCTCCCCTGCTTCCTCGAGTAAGCCGCTCCATCTCTAGTGACCTCGCTGTCGAGAGTGGGATGGAGCTGCGCGTCCCAGGTCAAGAAGCGCGGGAGCGATACGGGCGACACTAACACGCACCCCTAGCGCCTTATCGCTCCTACGCGCAAGGCGTGCAGTGTTTCCGTCGTGACGCTGTACTGTGCAAATTAGATCTGTAACTTCTTTACACGCGATGAAAGTCTACAGATTAGAAACTGCGCCCGTATTTGTGTACTTTTCTCCTGCCGCTTAAGAAAACCGCATATACAAGCTTTAAAAATGCGATATTTGAACATTTTCAAGGATTTTTTTTCTCGCCAAGTATACAGTTAATATGATACACGAAAAAAAAAAAAAAGGCATAGATAATTTTTTTTTTTTTTATCTTTTCTGACAAAAAGTCGTATTTGCAGAACATTTATTTACCGAGATACGCGTATTCTCGCATACAACTATTTCACAAAAAACGTTTCAGTCCATCCTGCTTTTAAGCCTTACTAACTTACTGAACACGCCAGCTCCTGGGGGCTTATTCTAAGTAATTTATTAATTTTTCGTTTTCGTTAAGTTTCGAAAGCTCTCTTAACTAATAAAATCTTCGAGGAAGGCAGTAAGGTATTCTACGTCATAATACGTTACATCCTTTCAGATTCTACCGAGACTTCGGCAATGTTCAGGTTTTCGTTAGCGATGGCAACACTGTGCACATTAATTTTAACTGTTTTATGATACTTTGTTAGTAAATTATGAATAATTAAGATTGAAAAAAATTAATAAACCAAAACACTAAAGCACTTGAAATATTTCGTTTGCTTCTGGAGTGTTTTAAATATTAGTACATAATGTGTTATAGGGAAAAAGGTTTATTTCGTTTGTCAAGTGTATCAAATTCGCTGACGACATTGTGCTATTTTGTAACTCGGCTGGACGTGTGATGTATTACACATAAATATGCTTCATTTTTCGTGTGCTCTGAGTTGAAATAAACTCGCATGTACGCCGACAAGAGAGAGCAGACAGAACGTTGGTTGTTAAACGTCCGGAGATTTTTCACAATGATCATTTTGCGGTTTGGCTGCAAGCAATTACGAACAAGCATTTTCCTCTGTTACCAAGATTATAAAATAAGCGATCGACAACAAACTAGACGCTGTTATGTTTCTTGTGGATTGTATTAATATCAACATATGAATTTTCACTCGATCATTTCCAAGAGAAAGTATCTTGCTTGTAAAACACTAGGAATTATTTACAGTTTAGCGGTACCTATCCTGTGATTTTACGAACTACATTGTTCAAAGCAAATTTTGTGAACAAAACAATGTTTATGATCTCTTATTTCATTATAATCAACTGAAATAAACTAATAAATTCCTCACAATAGCCAGCCTACACTGCTGCTTACATAGTTCACAAATTAAAACAGAATGTTTAATTGGTGCTTTTAAAATATTTTTTTCTGAAATATGTTTTTATGTTTCTGTAATGCATGAAGGCATATTACATCATGAGTCTCTTCTTTTACAGTCCCAAAAACCATCTGTTTCACACACCAGTCGAGCTTTTATAGTGAAACTCGGTAACAAAGGCCCAAAGGGCTTCGTTTTTGTTTCGAGTGTCTTAACGAACGTAGCGACGTCAAACGAACACTAGAATGCGCTTAGAATAGCTCCTTTCGTTAGTAAACGAAAACTCGAGTATAGGCTGTTCACGCTAAAGTGAGCACTTTTTAAGGCCCTTCTTATTTTTTCCTTTCGTCTAATTTCCATCTTCCTGCTGCTTTTTAGTATAAACATTGAATGTGACCAATAAACACAGTGTATATATTTCACCATCCTCAAAATGTAATGCCTGAGGCCGCAATAAGATATAAAATATATTTATTAGTGGTTAGTGCCTGTTGTAAGGGCCTTAAAAAGTGCTTACTTTACCGTGAACAGCCTATAATAACGAATATTTTTGTGAGAGGAAACGAAACGTATAACCTAGAATACGCCCGCTGATCTGAAAGTAGGCCCTAATGGCTTGGCAACCTCCACCACAGAGCAGGCGAATGTTACTGAGCGAAGAGCGCCAATACGAATATAGGCCTATATATGCTGTTCACGGACCACTGGGAACTTTTGATAGCTCTGATAAGGGCCTACTATTCTTTTCGTTTTGTATCCTTCTGCCTTTTGTAAGAATGACATTTCCATTGACCGTATTATTTCATTTATGCATCATCCAATTGAAATCGTAAGAATTTTAGGAAAGAAAATTTAGAAGTTTTTCACGTGGGGCTAAGATTTCGGTATCCAATGTGCACACTTTCAGCCTTCCTTTGACTGGTCGCCGCTTGGTTTTGTGCGAAGGGAGTTTGTTACATAAGTGAGCCAATCAGAATTAAGTTTCTCCGATACTGACAGTTCGTGATTCGCGGCCAGACAGATAAGAAGCGTAACAATTCAGATGCTCCAATCACGAAAACGGTTTTGAACTAAAGTGTTTTGGAACACAACCTGTCGTGAAATCTTTTCGCGAAAAGCAGGTGCTCCTGTCTAACTTATAAATTATAAGTATGTTCGTGCTCTAATGAGCATAGAACAAGAACAGCTGACTTGCCATAAATTTGAAAATTAGACTCGTCAAATAATGCTAAGTCTTGAAACTATTTCAATAAGTTCGTTGCCAACTTAACTTGGGGTTTGCGTGTCGGTATGTACTGCTGCATATTTGTAGTCACGGGTCGTAATTTTTTTTCTCAGGTTAACTTCAAAAGTGTTCACTTTATCACTTTACCGTGAACAGTCTTTAGTATCATTTTTTTTCGTTAATTATCTTCTGTTATAATTTCACAGTTTACTTTCACTTGGCAGAAGACTACGCGAGAAAGCTGGTTACGTCACATGCTTCCCAACTTGGTAAGATCGAGAGCTAAATTGCATGTTTATCGCATCCTTTCTACACTGTAAATTAGATTACGTGGGAAGTATCTTAATCTTCTGCAAGATAAAGAACTAAGTTTTTTTAAGGATACATACATTACTCAACCCTCTTCTTGTGTCACTGGACAAGTCTCCGTGTCACTAACGCGATATTCTTGCGAGTAATAAGCATGCAAACACCTTCGTGAAGAGTTCGTATATAAGCCGGAACCTCATACGGCGGCATCTCTTAGTCGAAGTTAGACTCGTCCATCTCGTAAAAGAGCGGCAGAAGAAAAATGTGAAACATGTTGTACTACCGTGTATTGTCTGGGACTAGGGCGGCGAATGTTGAACCAAAAACGAAGCAACAAATAGTTCTATAGACACACATTGCACACGTGCAGGTAAAGGCTGTTCACGATAAAGTGAGCACTTTTGAAATCAACCTTATAGAAAAGTCACTGCTCCTACCTGCATATATTGTAACGGGCGCACTGAGTAACATGCGCCCAGTAAAGTTGGTAACGATGGATGAGAAGTAGTCCCATATCTATACGTCGAATTAAAAGTGTTAAGGTAACCATTTATAATAACTTATATTATTTAATTGGCTTTCTGGTTTTTTTTTAATGCCTCGAAGTGTAAAAATTAGCTCCTCTGTAAAATATTTACGTTTCTAATAATTTCAAAGTTTCGCGTGACCTACGCACGAATAAAGTGATGAGGCCTATGGCAATGATAATTTTACATAAGACGGGATAATACACGACGTGCATACAAGTAGATATTAAGCAGAGCTTTCAAAAGTGCTCATTTTACCGTGAACAGCCTATAGTGGCAATGCAGTTAAACTACTTGGGTAGCATGCTAGGAAAAAAATCCGTTTTATTCCAAAATCTGCTTAATATTTCTAAGTGACGTCTAGTTATTGAAAGAATTAAAAAACAATCATGTCCGAACGCTAATTGGCATTTCTCTTTTTTCTTGATAGAGTTTATATGGAATTGTATAGGGCTTATTACCGACCCCCCAGTGTTATGTCTGAAGGTTTATCAGGGGACAGCTTACAAACTAACTTACGACCTAATTTAAACTAAGAGTCATGCCTTATCTGGAATTCGAACCCAGAACCTCCCGTGCCGCAGACCAACGGCGCACCAACAGACTGCGCCACAGGAAGTCGGCTATAGAGTTTATATTTTAGAAAACTGGCAACGGGTATAGCGAGTGTTTTCAGAATAATTTCTACGTGTGGAAGTTCCGGTGAGCAAAATAGGGTATTTGAAGTAATAAAAATATATTAATGACATCTCCCTTATTAATCGGATCATAAAACAACGTGGTCACCATCGAGGACTACTTGTATTCCAAAACACTAGAGCTCAGACCCATATTCGTGATTGGATTATTTTAACGTTCACGCATTGCAGATGTCTGCCCACGAATCACGGACACTCAGTGCCGGAGTAACATAATTCTGATTGGACCGGTTAGGTAAGGAACTGTCTCCCCACTCACACACACATGGCCAATAACCAAAGGAAAACTGCACGTCTGCCGTAGGACATTGGAGTCTAGCCTTCGCGTAAATATTTTCGTGAAGAAAGGTGGCCCTGCCCGTGAGTTTTCGAAGGAACGAAAACACGCCACTGGATGCGTTGCAGGTTAGAGACGACGAGGCATGTGAAACACGTGTCCTAACTCGCCCTCCCGAGCCCCGCGCACGCAAATTACCACCGAGCTGACGCCCTTAAGCCCCTGTCACAACGTCAAAATTTTCCCGTCAAACTGCTTCCAGTAAGCTTGGTTCAAACAAAGTTGGACAGTTGTAACGTCATAAAAACATCATAAATGCCGCCATATTCGTCTGGGAAAGTTGGATGACTTCAGTTTACAACAAACATTTCAACATTGGATCGGTTATAAAATGTATTTAAAGTTTGACGGGCTCGGGCCACCGTAATCCTGCACGACGAAAATGGCCGTCACGAAACTTTAGAATCACGAGACATTTCTGGAAACGAAATAGTTTATAAAGATAACTAATTTACGTAGAAGTTGTCTGGATGTGAAGGCTATTTTAAGTTGATATTGCACATAATATTAAGAACTCAAGTGGCATTAAAGTTCATTGTGCAGGAAACTCTGATAAGTAAAATCTGAATTTAGTAAAGAAGTGAAAATAATTCGCAATATTCGTAACACAACAGCAGTACCTCACACTGAAAATAAAAAATCAGTTTTGTTCCTCCAAAAAATAAAAAATTACTTTGTGACACGTTTTCAAACACATCCACATTTTTTATTACATTTGTTGGAAGAAAAAAAAATAGATAGCTGCATTTCATCTTCCCCTTTTACTGTCAAATATAAGCACTTCACAAAATGGTTGGAAAATACCTACAGAAAGCACCAACGTATGGAGTATGCGTAAGGCAAGCATTTAGAAATTAGATCTTACAAACGATGCCGATCCAAAACGTGAAGTTCAAAGTGTTAAAAAAAAGTCTAATATCAAATACAAATAAACACGAAGGGACATAATGAACTTAATTGTGTGTCTGACTAGGGAGGGTTTCTTTCTTCCAACTGCAGCTTAGTACCGTGTATGGCCTCCGTGTGTGCTGTGCATACAGGTCCCTAACACGCCGTGGCATGCTTGTAATCAGCGTGTCGATGTCATCTTCTCGAAGGTTCTGTTCCACCTGGGCAGCTCTTATGAGATGCGGAAGTGTCTCTGGAGTTTGGGGGACGATTATAAACTGCTGTTTCCAGCTTGTCCCAGCCAAGTTCAATGTGTTAGTGCGCTCTCTGTTGATCACGCAAGAACTACACGCACGAGTCCTGCCACCCAAACTGCCTTATCTCACGATATTCCAAACTCTTTGCGAGGCGCGCATTTGAAGGCGGAAACGAAACAGAGTGACAGGGGCTTTACGGAAGGAAGGTGAGGTACTTGGCTAAGGACGTCCCCCACCAACGCAGCCCTGGGGAACAGTTGGAAGATCGGCAGGTTACGTCTGCGCACACGACACGCACTTCACACGGGGCTCCGGCCAGCTCTGCCCTCGCCTCTCCACAGGTTAAAGGCTCCTAAATATTTCAAACCAATAAAACAGCCGGCGGGGTGATGGCTCCGGCGGGGGGGGGAGGGAGGGATGATCAAAGGCAACTTCCTCTCCCGAAGGGCGGGGAAGGGCTCCGCGCCGGAAGGACGAAGGGCAGGAGAAGCGACGGCAAAGGGAGTCCGAGGAATTTCGTCAATCAGACGACCGAGAGAGCCACGAGAATAGGGAAGTTCCCTCCCCCTCCTCCTCGGCTGCTTTTATCCTCCTCGCTTTTATTTTTATTCCGCCCCAGGAGGTATTTGTCTTATCCGTTCGCGCGCGAGTAGAGGGTCTGATGTAAAGAGGGCTACGGTTACTTCGCCTCGAGACGGGGCGGTCGCGGCGATTAGATTTGCGCAACTCAACGCTGCAGCCAGACGTTCGGCTCGGGTTGCCATACTAACTGCCCCTCTTCCCTCCCTGGGCCACTTCCCCCCCCCCCCCCCCCGGCTCCTCGCACGCCTCTGTTAAAACAGCGAGGATCAAATTCTCTAAATGCTACTGTCAGACTCAGAAACAAATCATGTAACAAAAGTGTTAAACCCTGCTGAATACGAAAATCGTTGTTAGCACTGTAGATTTTTGCTCTTTGCCAGAAAACAATATGGCGGGACTTTCGAAATTAATTCCTGATTCATCGCTGTAAAGAGGGATGGGCAGTCAAGTGACAGTTTTTTGGGGTTGTTAAATCGACTGGATAGTGTGCCAGTGTTGTCTCATGTCGATGAAAATAAGGACGACAAAATGGCGGCAATTAAATTGGAAACACCACTGTCTCCACACACTTTTAGAATCGTAATAGGAAATAATATCACAAATAAAAATTAATTTACAAAATGAAGGTTTCAATACCGACTATTGCGTCTAAAAAGGCCTTTGGCTGGGAATGTGATACGTTTGACAAAAAAGAAAACAAATTTACAGGCTTAAATGGCATGATAATTTTACGTGTCGCTGGTCTACGCTCCTGACTTTGGCCGCCCCGCGCGAGCGGGCGGAATAAAGGGACAGAGTAGTAATGATAACGGGGAAGCAAGTAAGTATAATGTTTTGAATGTCAGACGAAAGAACCACATATCAGTTAAATAAAGCGAGCCGACACGATAGTCTCTTTCGGCGACAGCTGATGACTCTGGTTGTATTGATTTCTGCGTTTATCCGAAGAATGCTACGGATTACTGGCCTCATTCTTCCAGCGTGACTTGGGGTGCGTTGAACCTTCGAGATGGTCAGGGGAACACTATGGATTACGCGGCAGGCCTCCAGACCAAGAGTTGAGTTGGTGTTGACAAGCGAATGAGTGGCTCAGTTCCGAGCGATAGAAGACGAGCAGCGGGGAAGTGACCAGCGGAAGGGAAGTCTGCGACTGCGAGTACCAAGCAGCGAAGTGTGCGGCAGGCAGGCTGGACTATTGGACTAGATGCGTGAGCGAAAGACATTACAAATGATGACAACAGATAGACTGAACATGTTTTAATAATCGGCATGAGTTAATTGACTGTAACTAACAGAGAAAATTAAGGACGTTAATTAAAGTTCAGATATGCATCAAATATTGCACTCATTGTTAAATACAAACAGTTAAAGTGGAGACAGATAATTTAATGCTGTAAATAATGGCGGAGTGAATAAATTAGAAAAAAAAATTAGTTTCTGTTATTTTTTTTACTATGACCTCCATCGCTCACGAACTCAGATACACCCCTAAGGCGTCCGCATGTAACATTGATGTCAGTAGTGGGATGGAGGCATTTAATTGTTAGTAAAGTTAGACTTCAGGCAAGTGGTTAGTGATTTTAAAACTAATTAATTAATTGTAATAGGTGGAAATAATTAAGACTATTTTGTACAACTGACGCAGTGAATGTTAACAAGGAAAATGTCTGCAGAATTGAAAGCATTGCGAGCACTGGTTGAGGGGCTGAGTAGCCAAGTGAGCAAAAGTGTAAATAGCTTGAAAGATTGAAATAACCACGATAGTAGAGTAAATATCACCGAAATTGTTGAGAATTTTGCTATGTGTGCAGGCTAGATATCCCAAGTTGCACATTTCGTTATCAAGGTCAAGTATAAAGTTCCATATCTTCCAGTGAGACCTTGAAGCCACATAAGATTTTGCTTTTGTGAGGTTGACAGGCTTTCGCCAAGCAGATGGAAAGGAATGTGTTTCCTCTTTATTGCTGTCTGTTATAACACCACCTCCTTACACTGAAACTAATGGTATTTATGAACCAAGAGGAGGATGATGTCAGTATACCTTGCGCCTACGACAGTGTTTTCGTTCTTACTAGCTGCAGCATGCATGGTAGAACGAGTCTAAGCTTCCTCATGGCTTCATCGAAGTCCTTACATATTGGTTCATACCATCGAGATGATGTCAATTTCATCACTTCCAAGACCACAAATACCATTTTTGTAAAATGGCATGACAGAAAGGGGGTTGGGATTAATTTTCTAGCAAAGAAAAGCGAGTTCTCATAGGTTTTCTGGAAAAGTCACCCTTTTCCCTTCGACTGACCTGTAATTAGGCATTTATGACTTGGATTGCCTTTATCTGGTAAAATTATTGGTAGATACGTTCTGGTAGCGATCGAACAGAATACCTTAGTTCCTATTGGAATAGGCTACAACGAAATTTGCAAGATCTCCAAAGTGCTGCAGATGCCCACAGTAATGATTGGCAAGCGAGTAAGCTGATGAGAGGCGAAGGGCAAACTCGATTAGCCGCCGAGCCCGATGTTTGAGAAAAACAAATACCGGGGGAATGAGCGCGAGGTCGGGGCGGCGATATATAAGGCTGGTGCAATGGCGGCTCGGGGCGCCATCTTGCCTGAGACGCCGGAGGCTCTGTCCGAGGACTGCCTGTGGTGAGGACCACCTGTCCGTGGTCCTGGTTCGACGCCCACTGAGCCCGCTGTTGAGAGAGCCTCATCGTTGTCGCCGACGTGCAAAGGGTAATTATACTTCCCAGTAGGGCGACTAAGACACGAGAGTCTTTGGGACAAGCGAAGGCTAGAGTAAGCACCTTAATATTATTATAATTGCCTCTTTGATTAACTGCTTGTATTGGAATATCGTAGCATCAAAAGCCTCTTAACTTGAGTAATTGAGCAGAGTATTCTAGCTTTTGCGTTTTCTTGTTAATTAATTACCGCAATTGTCTAGCGGCTACTGTAAAGTAGGTTGTGAAATAAAAGTAGTGTTTTCTATATATGAGTGCTCTTTCTATCTAACTACCGTAATCCTCCTGATCAATGCATGACCGATCCCCTCAGGACATACCACAGCAAATGGCGGAGGCACCTTCGCTTCCAACCTCCACTTCTAGCTCGGAATTACAATTAACATTAAATTCACTGTAACATCAGTAATACAGCCAATTAAGGAGGCTAGTACTTTACAATTCTTGTTGTCAGTTTCAGACAGAATAATAATTAAAGTAAACTATAGAGTAATTAAAGAGGAATTCGTAGAGACATTTACTACCTTCCACCTGCCCACAGGGTTCGAATTCCCTCGTAAATCCCGGGTCAACGGATCCCGCATAGTAAACTGTAGTAACATTGAAAGCATACATTCAAAGTCCAATGCGCTACTTAGCAAAATTGTGGCCGCACCAGAGCACGCGAGCAGGAACTGCCACATTGCAAATACCTCGGCCATACAGTCGCCCAGTATTTAGTAGATTAGAAACTGTGTGTGAGCTTCGCTTTAACCTTTATGCATGCCAAACCACGGTTCCACCTTTTAGACCGTTTTATCCTTGCTTAATGCAAATTCCACTAGTGTGATCATATGTGGGAAATACATAGTAACAAGCTTTGCGTGTGAATGGTAATATCTAAGATTATATATAATATTGTCACACAACACAATTAATACATGACTGACAAACCAACAACATCGTTTGCCAAAACAGCGAGAAATATTCTCAAACATGCCGCGATCGACCTTTTAGAAATACAAAGAAATTACAAGGGCAAAATATTAGCAGTACTGGGAAGTTTCACCAACTTATAGTGTCAGCAGAAAATCTATTTCACAAAAACCCAGAACTTATAAAACAATTTGACATCGGCTCAACACTACTTACACATAGTTTAATCACAAAGATAACCAATAGCGGCATTCTGCCGACAACACCACCGTCCACATACTAAAACACTCAACATCACCCTACAGATTAGCTCACACCCATACAAATCGACACTACTTCAACAGAACCCAGTTACGAAAACTCACGATTAGCATGACCACTTGAAATTCACAACATAACTCCAACATGGCAAATCCACCACCCCTCAACATTATTGTTCAACAACCCATGTCTGTGCCTAAATTCTTGGGGGATGAAAATGAAAAATGGCCTGAGTTTTTATAACTATATAACCATGCAGCAGAAAATAACAATTGGGACGACACAGAAAAATGTCGTAGGTTAAAATACTATCTAAAAGGATCAGTAAAACACGCATGGAATGACGTAGTCACCAAACTAAAGCACACATTCTCAACTCCTGCTTCATAGGAATACCTAAAACAGCTACTATACACCATCAAGCAAAAACTAAATAAGAGTGCACAAAACACATAAAAAATATCCTATTCTACAGACGAAAATACAACCCTAACATGAGTGACTCAGATTTCAATGGAATAGTAAGGTGCTCTCTCTTACCATCCATAGTGAATAAAATACTAGGGCTGAAAAATAACACAATTCAAGATCTCATGACAAATATAGGAAGAATGGAATGGCTGTG
Source organism: Dryococelus australis (assembly GCA_029891345.1). NCBI lineage: Eukaryota > Metazoa > Arthropoda > Insecta > Phasmatodea > Phasmatidae > Dryococelus > Dryococelus australis. Next base: position 349,149,524 of record CM056995.1, read on the forward strand.
CTGCTACAATCAAGCAATCGCGGGACACCACGTCCATTCTGACACGGACACATTAAGGGCAGAAGTAATTAAATTAAAAGAATAAATAGCTAACCTATCATTACAGAATCAGAAAAAAACACCAACTACACCAAATACCAACAACACCACAACTCGCCAACACCTCAGCAATACCGGAACAACACATACAAACAAAACCGCTAACCATTCGTTGTCGTGAAGGAATGTGTCCCTCAACAAAGGAATTACTACAACCCGCACCATTCAAACCACAAACCAACACAGCATGGTAATGTCCAAAGAAACACTTACTTCTGCTCAAACACAAGACAACAACAAAACAACGCCTCCCCCCAACACAAACTAGACATTATCAAAATCAAAATAAAATGAACAAAAACTATCAACCAAAAAACTACTACACAAGAGGGCAATAGGCACCAACCCCATTGATAAAACACAGAGTAAGGTGCAACAGCATCACAAACACAAGTACAGTAGGACAGGCCCCTTAAGGGTAGAGCGAGGTAGCCAATTACACCTGCAGAGTGATGAACCAAGGGAATCCTACCATGCTAAAGTCAGACAGACAGGGCCCTTACAGGAAACTGAGATAAAACAGAAACAGATGTGGGGTGCCAAGTTTCAAAGTAGGGACAGTTAAAGTACGAAACCTGAAGTTAAAATCCAGCGTGTAATTAATGCTGGTGAGGCACTGTTCAGTAAATGCATACCCACAAGATCTTATGCAGAAATCGCAAAGTTCAATTCCCGCAGGGAAAACTTTCAGATGCCCCAGCAACCTACATTTCATGTCAAAGAAAACAATCAGAAACAGGTAAACACAGTAAACAGGTCACCCTGCATATCATTTCGAGAAGTAAAATGCAGGTCAGGGAAAAGCAGCCGTAACACTGACACCTTCCACAAGGACAAGTAACCATGCAAACGAAACACCGTGCCCATGTAAACCAACACACTACGCCTCACGGTAGTGGCAGTGTGCATCGAGGCCGGCCCAGAGGAATACCCGAGTCAGCGCAGCCAGGACGTCTGCACAGCATGTGTGGCCTTCATAGGACCACACTCGCTAGCGGCCATGACATGTGCTCTGTGCATGCATCAGGGTCACCGAGCCGCAGCATGCCCACTCTTACCCAACTAGACACAGTCATTCTACACCAACATCACGGAACGATTTAATAAATTCAAAAAAAACATTTTGCCGTTGGTCAAATTAAAATCTGCATTCCCACCACAGGAAAATACAATGGACAGTCGTTAAACACAACTCATAACATCAACACGAATTACAGTCGCAGTGATGAAATGTGTAAGCAGAAACTGAGCCACAGGTCCGATTCACGTCAAACAAACAAACACGCCCTGCCAACCGGCAAGGACGAATGTTGCGTAAGCTACGTTAAAATGTCAACACCATGTGTCCTTGTCCAGAGTGGCGGTAGGTCATACAACACACTACTGGGCACAGGCTACTCGCGTTCATGTATAGCTTCCACACTGATAAATAAACACAAACAAGAACAGGTGATGGAATCATTCACCTTAGTGGGAGCCGCAACCGACATTGAACTGCCGAAGTACAAAGCACATGTCAATATAAATATCTCAGGATATAACTTTCAGAAGGAGTTCCTCCTAATAGACAACCTCAAGTTAGATATCATATTAGGAATATAGTTTATTAAAAAGTACAACATGGTACCTATATAAACAAAATACATAATGTTTGTATATGCATACAATAACAAGGAAATAATTGAGATCCCAATTAACACTAACTTGCTAAAATACAATCTGAACAATTGCATAGAATATTATATAAACAAAATTGAATGACAAGAGTATCTAACACAAAACACCACTATAGGAAACATTGATGAAGCATTCCCACCACACCAAAAATCACAAATAAAGGAATTACTCCAACAAATGAAAGACTGTTTTGCTACCTCGATTACAGAACTGACAGAAACTAAAAACTATGAGATAAAGCTCGAGCTAACAATGTAGAAACCAATACATACTATACCTATAGAATAAATCCCAAATTGCGAGAGCAGGTCCTCGCCCAAATTCAATAAATGCTAGACACAAATTATCACCCCATTATAATTCCCTTACGCCATGCCAAGCCTTGTAATTCAAAAGTGCCAAGGTGGAATACATTTCCTAATGGGCTTCAGGCTATTAAACCAACATCTAAAGAAAGCCCAGTATCCTATTCCAAGAACAGAGGACACAATAAACACACTTCAGAACTCTAAATATATTTCGTCCATTGACAAGTTTAGCGGATTTTACGCCATCCTGGTAAGTCAGCAAGACCGAGAAAAACTAGCATTTAGCATCGACGGCATCGGGTTATACGAGTACGCACGTATGCTAGTGGGCCTCGCAACAAGTCCCAATAACTTTCAAAATTTTGTTGACATAATGCTTGGCCCATTGTGCTGGAACACAGCAGTCGCATATATCGACAGCAGCTTTATCATAGAGAATACGTTTAATGAACATTTACAAAACATCACCAAGGTTATGGAACAACTGCACAAGTATAATGTAAAGATAAATAGTAAAAAATGCAACTTCGCACAGCAACAAATAAAAATCTTGGGACATTATATTTCACCAGAAGGGATCCAGAGGGACCCCAAGAAAATCAAACCATACAGCAAAAGGCGACTCCCAAGAATGTAATGCAATTGAGAACATTTCTAGGCATTCACCATATTTAAGGAGATACATACTCAATTATGCAAAATTTGCTGAGCCACTAACAGAGCTAACTAAAGAATCCACACTTTTAAAATTGACAGAAACAGAACAACAAGCATTCGATAAACTAAAGGAATCCTTAAGTAACCCACCCATTTTATTAAAATTTATTGAAGACCGACACACCGTTTTGGTACGTGATGCCTCCCAAACTGCAATAGGAGCGGTCCTAATGCAGGAAATCCCCGGCACTAAAGACCGTACCATTATTGCATTCACGTACAAAAAACTATTGTTAAACAAAAAAAAAATGATCAGCAACAGAATGTGAGCTATTGGCAATCAAATACTTGGTAATTTACTTCAAACAATACCTGTACGGCAGCAGAATTACTAGAGACCGACCACGTCAGATGGCAGAACATGACGTCCGTATCCAAAAACTTGCAATAGCGTTAACAGAATACAATTTCGAAGCAGAAATAATTAAAGGTAAACTAAACGCACTCATGGATGCGATGAGTAGATTTTCAACATCAGGTATAGCTGAAACTATACCAATAACCATTGACAACAAGACTTAAAAGGTCAAAAAGGAATTTGTCACATTCTCATCATTCTACAAAGCATTAGCAAAAACCTTGCTACAAAATCCAAATAAGGACGAGGTCAAACATAACATCACAAAATACATAACTAATAATTGGCACGAAACAAAAACACCTAATAACACCAGACCTATTAATAACCGACAAAGCATGGCTAGCAAAGTTAGTCATAAACAAAGAATACCTCCAACTACAAGCTATCATAAAAATAATTTCAACACTATATCAAGTAAACATTGAAATATCAATGCAAGGACACAATAACAAAATCAAAAACCTGTCTCGACCCACACTTAAACTGTCAAATAATCAGCAAAGTACAAAATTCAACACCACATTACCACCCCATATACATTCACGAACAGGAATACATAAAGGTAGATGAAGACACATGCCTACTATTAGCCCCACTGACACAAACACGTACATCTCCATTTCTAGCGGAATATGCTAAAGATCCACACACTACACAATTAAAACTCGCGCTCACAGAACCTCGAAAGGCCACAGCCAAATACCTTCCGTTGACCAGACGTTATCGCATCACCGGAAACGGGGAAATATATCTCAAAATACTTACACCTACGGGCGAAAAGCAGTTGACTTTGGTCCCACAATATTATATACCAGAAATTATAACTGCTCATCACGATGCACTTGGGCCAATTCAAAACTCTGGAAAAAATCAAAAGCCAATATTATTGGGACAGCGTGTCCAAAGACGTGAAGGACTACATAAAAAACTGCCCCACCTGCCAAAAACTTAAAAAAATATGAATCAGAAACCAATCGATCTCATGACGCCGATTGCAGCCCCTCACTTACTCCATTCTTGGGATCGTGATGCCAAAGGTCCGCTACCAATCACGGTGTCAGGGAATAAATACATACTCGTTATGATGGAGATCTTTACCAGATATATGGTCGCCCGGCCAGTGACATCCATCGATGGAAAAAAAACATGCGCGAATTTTATGAAGGACGTCATCCTTCAGTACGGCTGTCCTAAATCAATCCTTAGCGACCGGGTAATGTCCCTCAACGAGATGATGAACGAATTATTACATAAATTGCAGATAAAAAAAAGCTCCAAACAACTGCATACAACCCAGAGTGTAATGGTTTGACGGAGCAAGTAAACAAAATTCTTTCACAACAACTGATGGTCTGCACAAACAATGATCACGCACACTGGGACGAATATGTTCCTTGAATTATTTTCAACTATAATTCCACAGTAAACCAAAGCGCGAAATGTTCACCCTTTTTTCTTTTTGCATGGCGTAGAAGCAGTACAACGTTGTCATGTCATAGTACACACATATTCACAATGCGCCGATGACTGGTGTGAACAGTTAAAACAAGCTTGTGAACAAGCCCGTATAAACCTACATGCATCACAACAACAACAAAAAGTCATTTTCGACAGAAAATTCAGACCAAACGAGATCAAGATCGGCCAATTTGTCTGGGTGAAGGCGCACGCGAGGCAAAAGGCATTCAATTTCGAAATACCACAGCCCATACCGGGTCCATGATATCTTGGAGCCGTCCACTATCGCGATTGAAATTCGCAAACGAGGGCAGTCAAAGGTACGCACCGTCAGCACACAAAACACTAAAATTGCTCATTTAAGAATCTAATAGTAATGTGTATGTTACAGGTATAGTGCTCCTGACGTGAGTGCAGCCCAAATCAACGTGCTGGACCTTGTAATCCACTTTGTATTTGCTACGGCAGGGGTACAATTGTACAAGACCCACGCCGGAGTATACTTCCAGCAGCTGATGCACCACCTTCAATAACACGAGACGGTACCTGTGCAGTACACCACTCCAACTGTCATCCAAAAACAACCCCGCAGCTGAAGAGATAATTGCAAACTCCAGCAGATCAGCACCTGCCACGTTCAGCTGCACCAAGGTGTACACAACGGCACATGTGCCAAGCGAAAGCACACGGCAACAACAGCACAGCGTTATGGAGCAATTATTGTATCAAGTGAATAAATACAATTTATATGTCATGTGTACCCCTCCCCCCTTTTTTCAGCTGTCGAAACGAGAGTGTGGAAGCAGCTCATGGCCACGTGCGGCACACGTGGAAAAAGTAAACATAACACAGCACGCTACCATTTTAATGGTGCTAGCTAGCCGCACTCATAGCAATAAAGAGTTATTCATCGTGGGTAACCACGATATAGGGAGCTTGGAAAATTACTTTTATTTAGTAAATAGTGCCTCAAAACCAAGGTCTATAATAAGCCAGGCTTGCGATATTTCAGCTTTGTTTTACCATTTAAATTAGCCCTAATGACATAGAGCAGGAGAGATAAGGTTAACTACATGTCAAGTAAAGTGCCGATACAATGTCTTCAGAACAACAATTTCAAAGCACAGCAACTTAAGGCTAGTGAAGGAATCTCCTTCCATTCTGTCAATAACAACGTAAATAAAGCGTGGAAGATACAACACGCCGAACTTCCCACAATTCAATATATAGAGAACATGGCGTCCTCCACGCAAACTCGTGTATTTTCTCTTTTAACACAAGAGCACTACAATTACATAAGCTTTTCCACAGTTATGGTTCTCATCATCGCTCTTGCGTTAATATAATATAAATGAATAAGAATAGCAGTGATATTGAACCGCATGGCGCAGGCTGCTTAAAAGTACTAAGTGTTTTCAGAGATATAGGCAAATCACAGAAAGACAGTCAGTCCATAAAGATAATGTGCTCAGTGACACAACTTTGCTTAAGCAGATAAATAAGAGAATTAATGTTAGGGCAAATAACTAACTCACAAATTTTGTAAGACCAAGGCAGCCAGGGAATTAGGCTGAACGTATTATAACAACTCAGCAGCATGTTGTTAGCTATATAGGAGCAAAAGAGTTTAAGCTGCTTCACAACTAAGTGATAGATAAATCAAATAGGTTATTAATCTTAATACAAGAGTCACAGCAGTAATTTTAGTTCCAACTACAGACTATTCTGCCTGCCACTCACGTAAGTTAATGCTTGGTGCACGCAATACCGTGCAATGCAGCTGAAATGTTTGCTCAGCTCCAGACACCGCGATACTCTTAGCGCTACCTAGCACCAGGCTGAATAAGCACTGTTGACACAGTACTTTGACTGCAGAAACTGCATGGAGAGCACAGCAGCTTACGCAATTAGTTACGAAAGTTCCTTAAGCTCACTCCAGAGAGCACTAGACGGTACTTCAATGCCATGCTGTGATAACGCCATAATTTTTACCATTTTTCACGGGGCCCTTTAAATTGTATATTCTTCATTTTTCTACATTTTAAAATCATACCTTAATGCTATATTCGTATAATTCTTTGTGTAACACTTGTACATGTCACTTTCTGAAGTTTTATAATTATTTAGTAGTTAACAAGTATATTTGCTTTACTAATTTATAAAAACCAATAATAAAATAATGATTATATGTATACCATGGTCAGTATGTAAAGTAAGGTATTTCATACAACATTGTATAGAGAAATAACTGAAATCCCAGAACATAAAGTCGAATAATACAGAGTTCTAATGTCAAATAGAGTTCCACAAAAACAACAGATTCTATTAAGGCACTATTGCGGACTGATGAATAATACTGATGCGCCACAATTGCAAAATCTAACCCTTAAGTGTTTGGCACCAGCTATTCTTTTGATAACAATATTATTTCTTTTCAAGGGAGTTCTTATCACGGAACCGAGCACATCCTGTCCTACCCTCACAGTCAACAGGAACCAATAGCGGCCTTATGGAAGATGTTTTAGGTGCCGGCACAATTTTTATCAGTGTAAATGTATTTCCTTGTACATAATATTTAATATGACATAGTCAAACAAAGTTTAAAGAATTAAACTTCACATGTGACAAGTATAAACAGCATAAATGTATTCCCTTGTAAGTAGTATTTAATGTGACGTAGATACACAAAGTCTAAAGAATCACAACTGGCAGAAGATATGTAACAGTAGACCAAGTGACATAATGGCCTTTATTGAGTTATTACTACACTCTAGTGGCAAAAGGTGCAAACTATATTATAAAAAATTGGGAAGCCTAATATTCCAAGAAACACTTTTATACAGCCAATAAAGCTAAGCGCCATTCAGTGTAACTCTGTTGTACTATTTTGCATTAAGAGACTAAGCGACAAGGGTTTGACAAGGATGTCGTTTGGTCTATTAATAAAAAATAATTATTAGTCATTAGTGTCTTTTTATCATTTGTCGCCAATACACTATTGTATCCTCGTATTCAAAAATTTACATGTATTGTTGTTATGTAGAATTGGTAAATAGTAATATTGCACAAATTTAATGGTTAATAGTATGGAAGAGATGTTACTTAGCACAAAATAAATAAACTTTATATAATAGTTTCTTATGTCTTAAGCATTGTTAGCTGGTATAAACGAAATTAATGTAACTAAATTGATGTTAAATACAAAGTCAGTTTGTTTCCTTTGCAGGTAAACTCACCAAGAGAGTTTTCATTTCCTCGAGATTTTGAATATGACATAAAGGTAAACAATTCAGATGTTTCAGAAGCTCATCCTGTTGTTGTACTTCACGGGTGTTTAGCTGACCATACATACCATTTAAACTACTGACGAAAGGATTGTGTACCTTGTCATGCCAAATCCTATCAAGAAAGTGTTTCATTGTCTGATGCAGATTGTTGATTCAGATGGTCTGCATAATCAAGGTAATACCTTAGGTAATAATCAAGAAAGTTTTAATATGCTCTTAGTGAGTGACAAGATTTGGGCGGCTCTTACCATCGTGGTCTTGAGAGCCAACAAGAATTGAAGTGAGGTAAGTATGGAGCAGCGCCAGATTGAAAGGATGGGGGAAACAGGAGACCACAGAGAAAACCACCCGACCAACAGCATTGTCCAGGATGATTCCCACATGCGAAAATCTGGGAGCGACCCCACCAGGAAAACAAACTCTGTTTGCCTAGGTGGGAAGTGAGTAGTCTAAATGCTACATCACCATGGCCTTGTAATATGTTGTTATCAAATAATCAAAATGATTGTTTATCTTTGAATATTTCCATTTATGATTAAGACAACACCTCAACAAATTGACTTGCTGAAACTATTTTGTTTAAAGGACAACATACTGTTCATACAGTATGTACTGATAATAACTGTGACATCCATGATTCAAAATATAAAGAATTGTATTACACTTGGATTGAAAATGAAGCAGGGAGAGGGGATCAGGAGATTGGTTCGTACATAAGAAAACATATTCTTCATCATATGCCTCCAGAAACAAAGCACCATATTCTATGGTCAGATTAGTGCAGAGACCAGAACTGCATTATCAAAATAATTTTGTTACTTAAAACAATTATTGAGGAAAATTCTGGCTTAAAAACCATAATCCAGTACTTCTTGGTCTCTGACAACAGTTTTTTAAGAAAGAATTTAGACTTTTCAAACATAGAATCAGCATTGAAGCTGTAACAGTGACTGTATGTTCCAGAAGATTATGTAAAAGTCATGAAGTGTTGTAGGAAGCAGAACCCTCTTCAAGTCTGCAAAATGGAGAGAGAAGACTTTGTAAGAACACATGATCTAGAAGGATCTATCACAAACTGGAAAAAAATCAGTCGAAGGTGAGAAAGTTAACTGTTGCAGTTTCAAAGAAATTCATCAAAATAAATCACATCCTGTGTCAAATTTTGTCAAAAGTCACCTAAAGCAAAAAAGTTGCAAGGAGTTAAACACTGGGAAAAAAATTGTAGGAAATTTAACAGTAAAAACTTTTTTTTTTTCCCCCAAGAAAACTTAACACTAAACACAGAGAAGTTACAAGATCTCAATTCATTGTTCCACTAAATCTCCAATGATTGTTTGTCTTTTTACAAACATTTGACAAGTGCTAGTTATGTGGGAGACATTGATGGCTTTTCTGGGAACCTGATTTTGAGATAAGAGATGAAGTCATTAAAAAAAAAATGTAACAAATTGTGTTGATGTATCGATTAAGAGGCAAACAAAATAAATATAATTAACAATAATTATGACGGATGTTTGGAATGTTTGTAATGTTAGAATCTTCTGAAAGGCGTATCTCGGAAAACAAAAGTGTATTTATATTGTTTTGCTCATGTAAACATTTTATGTGTCATTAGAAATTTCTGAGAGAAATCTCTGAAAACTTAAGTGTATTTATATTGTTTTGTACTAATATACATTGTTTGTAGCATTAGAAGCTTCTGAAAGACTCTCAAAAACAAGAGTGTGAATACATAATTAGGTTCCTAGGTGTATACATTGTTTAGTTCCTATATACATTATTAAACTTTGATCTCCTTTTGTCACCGAATAACTCGGAAATAAAACACAATTTCCCAAAGTCGTGCACTGCATTAATGAACATTAGGAATTTATACATATGTATACATTTGTACTGTTTTTACAGTAACTAAAAGATACATATTGAATTCTGCAATAATTGACTACCTCTCACCTGCCTTTTTATAGGCTGTTCACGATAAAGTGAGCAGTTTTGAGGCCCTAGTTACTTTTTCCTTTCAGCCATTTTTTTATCCTTCAACCACCTTTTTAAATAAATACTGCCATCTAAGTAATAAACACAGTGAGTATATTACACCGCACTCGGGAGTTAATGTCTAATGCTGAAATAAAATACATTTATTACCTATTATTACAAACGAGAACGCTTTCAAAAGTGCTCACTTTACCGTGAACGGATTTTATATATATGTTAGTAACCTAGATAACACATATAGCATTCGTAGACCGAGTCTTTTTTTCATAAAATAAAAGATTTGGAATGTATTTAGACTAATATACTGCCAGGAAAAGAAAATTTAATACATTTGATACAACATTAACATTCATGCTCGAAAATTGTACTATAGTAAATAATTTTCCAAAGAGCATTCTCAAAAGGCGTTGTTTCTCAGAACATACATTGTGTCGCTTAGTCTATCATTGCACAACTACGTCCAACTTCACCTCAGCATATGAAAAAGGAAACATAGTGATAAGAATATATATACATAATTCATTGAACTGTAAATAATGTTTGGTATAGTAAGAAGATTCGTCAGCATTAGAAAACCAGTATAATGTATTAACACACATAAGTTATAGAGGCTATCACTTCACTAATAGTGACATAGCAACAACAGCAAAAAATTCAGACTTATATATAACGCCTGACCGAACCTCCGTGCCTGACATCGTCCTAGGGATATATCAAACACAGTGCGCGAAGGACACTTTTCTCTATTGTTATTACCCTTTCGGACTGCCGCGAAGAAGCAAGGCTCTTTCTGGTGGGTTCGACTCCTCCCAGTGGAACTGGAATTCCGCCATACTACAAAATCGCCTTACTGCACCGATCGCCCGACCTCACTTTGTCATTCCCCCACAACGAATGACCCCTCGCTTTTCCAGACGAGGGCGTCTGGATTTTCCTATTAGGGGGTCATGCTGCAGCTGCCCACAGCAAGGGTTGGCAAGCGGGTGAGCTGACACGAGGAGCAGGGCAAACTCGGTTAGCCGAGCCCGATGTTTGAGAAAAACAAATCCCGGGGGAATGAGCGCGAGGTCGGGGCGGCGATATATAAGGCTGGTGCAATGGTGGCTCGGGGCGCCATCTTGCCTGAGACGCCGAAGGCTCTGCACGAGGACCGCCTGTCCGTAGTCCTGGTTCGACGCCCATTGAGCCCGCTGTTGAGAGAGCCTCATCTTTGTCATCGACGTGCAAAGGGTAATTATAATTCTCAGTAGGGCGACTAAGGCATGAGAGACTTCAGGACAAGCGAAAGCTAGAGGAAGCTCTTTAAGAGCATTATAATTGCGTCTTCGATTAACCACTTGTCTTGGAACATCGTAGAATCAAAAGCCTCTTAACTTGAGTAATTGAGTAGAGTATTCTAGCCTCTGCGTTTTCTTGTTAATTAATAGCCGCGATTGTTTAGCGGCTACTGTAAAGTTGGCTGTTAAATAAAATAGTGTTTTCTACATATGAGTGCTCTTTCTATCTAGCTACCTTAACCCCCCCCCCCTGATTAATGCATGACCTTATCCACTCATAACAGACCACAGCAAAAGGTTCTGGCAGAAGTGGACTTTTCAACTATAGCTTGTCCATCAATCAAAAGTGGATTACCAATTACTTCAATTGCAGTTGTGCAGGTACGGCATATACGTCGCGAACGTGCAGTTTTGCTGTATTTCGAAACAGAGGTTTGTAATTCCAGTTTAGCGTCGAATATTAAGTTTTCTGTGCTGTATGAACAACGAAACTTCGGTTTCGTTTGTAAATATTGTGTGAACTGTACTACTAGGTAGTGTTTAATAGCAAAACAAGATGTTTAACTGATTAAAATTAATGTGTCTTAATGTAGTGTGTTTACGTAATTTTGGCGAAAGTAAGAAAATAACTATCACACGTTTAATATGTGAAGTCTTAAATAAAATAAAGAAATATTACTTTTTCATTTTACTTTATAAAGAGTTGTATGCAAATTTAAAATTTTTTAACTCGTGTTTATTATTTCCTTATCAAAATAACAGAGCGGATTTTTTTACTATTACTTTGATGCGAGTGAATACCGGCATAAACCCACAGACGCAATACGTAAATGAGTTTCGTTTGTTTGGAAGTTTGTGTTTCCAAAACTGAGGTTTCGGCTGACGGTATAAACATACTGACTGTCACACAGTTCTAGTTATCAGCACCTGCCTCTGAAGCGCTCGAAGAGAGAGGGTAGTATAGCGGCCGGCGTATCAGAGGACTGATCCAAGTGTGCGGAAGGGGGTGCGGCAGATTCGCTTCGTTCGGGAGCGGCAAGAAGAAAGAACGTTGTCGACGAGGGGGCGAGCTGAAAAAAAAAAAAAAAAAAAAAAAACACGCCCAGAGTGCCTGCGGCGAGACAGGCACACAAGAACTCACTTCCAAGGGGAATAATTCTGCAAGGGCGGTTCGCAAGATGGCTCTGGCTATTCCGTTGTTAGGGCTAGTTCCCGGTTAATTAAACATTTTTGAAATCAACCTACGAGAAAAAAAAACTCTGCTCGTGACTGACACACATATTATGTTGGTAGTAAATTACAGGAAAAAAATGGGATTGGCTGTGTCGCCTCCACGGTCGCAGGTATTTTTACGTGGCAACGTATATGGGTGGTGAGAGGAACAAAAATTATAAACTGCGTAGGTTTGTTTAAATCAATTAGTTTGTTACTAGTACGCATATCGTCACGTGATGTGGCATGCGATGAGACTATCTTCACGTCCGCATTTCGCTGCTGCGTAGAATTGTCAACTTGTTCATACATCTCCGAAATGGATTGAGGTAGCCGAGTCATCCTATCAGTATTAGATTTGGCTTGTCGAGCACTATTCATGATTTTCATATCATTAGTGTCCTTTTCGACTAACTCGTAATTTTTAACTATTTTGGTTTGTAATCTGCAAAGAAAATGATTATTGGTTAGAAAGTCACCGTGTGTGTTTATTATTTATGATTCTTGGTCATGTTTTAGTTTACTATTTTTTTACGCACAAACTGACACCAGAATTTCTCCTATCGGATGAGCCGTTCGATCGCTACAGCGGTCTTAAGCACACTAAACCGCTCTAAATTAGAGGATCACAGCGTGGCTCCCACCGCGACCTGATGACGTCAGAACGATGAGTTCGTGTGTGAAGCATGAAGCCAAAGGACCGACCTATACTATCGTATATTTACATTTAACGTACTGCTCATTCTCAACGAATAATTCATCAGGTGCACTTTGATGTTAATTTTTACTCAAATCCGAAGGCTAGAAAATGACAGAAAGATGCAGCGGCTTTCAAAATTATTCACTTAATAGCACGAGACCTATGGCTGTTCTCAGTAGCACTGAACCAGTTTCCAACTGAAGAAGTACAAGTTGACACCCGAGTCAAAGAAACTACATGCGTCGACTTCAAACGGCTGCTGGAAACTTCGGAATTCGGGAATATTTGATTAAAGGTGCACTCATCCTCAATTCGGGGCCCCGGTGGCTGAACGGTTAGACTGCTAGCCTCCCACCAAGGCGAACCGGGTTCAATCCCCGGCCGGGTCACTTCGGACTATGCCGCTGGTCGGCGGGTTCTCTCAAATATATCCCCCCCCCCCTTGTACTTCAGCACTGCTTCATTCTTGTTTCATTTCACCCTCATCAGCTCTCAAGACCTCGTTAAGACCCTCCAAAATCCCTCAACTAAACAGCACACTCCATTTGACATAGCCGAGCGCTATTTGGAAAATGTTCGTGTAAATATTTTAAGCAAATATACTTTCGCCGCCGTCGGTAGAAGTTTTCACTTGAAATCTGTTGTGAGTAGGTGACTTTTAAGTGCCTTGTTTTGCAGAATGAGCGACAAAAATACATCTATAACTGTCTTGTACTTATCTAGAGCAAATTTATTTTCTGCCGAGCACTTCGTTTAACTCTCACGCGAAATTTTGTTTTATAATTTCAAGTTGACGGAACACTTGTTACTTGGCTCTATTTACTGAAGCGAAAGCAGTTACGACATACTAAAGGAATACTAGGTTAAGTTATGTGTTGAGATACGTGTACGAGGAGGGCATTGTACCTAAGCGAGTATGATTCTCCTATTTTAAGAAAAGATATCAGGTAATATATATATATGTGTGTGTTGCAAAGGTTGTAACGTTTCGTTGCAATCAAGATCTTTGTTGCTGCACTGTTAAGGAAATGAAGGACATGAAAATAAATAATTTGTAGATTGGAAAGGGGGAGGGGGAGAGGATTTACAAATGCTATGTTGTATCACATTCCAATAACTGTATTCCTGTACCGTCCTCCTTTCCCGTAGTTCTTGCGCCTCTGATGGGGGTATGAGGGACCCATATCCTGACAAGCCTGACTTATTTTATGTCCGGTTGCACCAACATCTTCCCCGATCCGATACAGAATGATCCTAGTTCCGAAACAGGATCCAACTTGATCTTGGTTCCAATGTAAAAGTGTTGCACTAACGAAATTTCATGATTTTGGATATCCGATTAGTCGATCTTAGTTCTAAAGTGAGAGATCGATATTAAGTATGAGACAAATTTTTCTATTCGTTCGTAATATATGACGTCATGGAAGTAGGCGTATTTTTCATTATAGATAGAACTAGATGTGCGATGTTTTATCTGTTTTAAGTGAATTATTGTTGTATAAATTTTACTGAATAATATTAAAGTGTGTATAATGTTGTTTTAATTCCCCAAGAAAACAATTGAACGTAGTTCTATCTGTTGGCGTTTTTTCCAACTACATTTGTCAACGATGGATGCTGATCTCGGATCGAGATTTGCAACCGCCAATTTCGGCGGTTCAAAATGAACTTCATCTCGATCTCCAGTCCAGCTCTGAACTCGAATGGTGCAACAGGTTTCTGTGTCGATATTAGATCCGATCTCGGATCGAGTTTCGAACCACGACGGTGCAATCGGGCATTAGACTCTGTAGGGCGTCGAAGTTTGACAACGCATTTTGGACATGGTGATGGACACATTTTCCACACTGTCACGAAACAACCGTCTACCAAACAAGAGCATCACATTGTGCAGAAAATTACAAAAGGGGTTCCAATTGCAGGCCCTTCACACATGTGTGTATACAAACATAAGGAAATATTGCGCACTTAAAGATCGAATTTTAAAAGCTTTTCGTTTGACATATCTGAAACTACTTGCGACGAAGAAACAAATCAGTAAACTGTGTTTTTTTCAGAATGGGGATATCAAACCTCTGAAAACGTGGTTGGCAATATCGTCACACACGCGCACACTCGCACTCCCCAATTTATGGGGGAAAAATAGGAGTCGACACCTTTTTTTTAGCAAAAAAAATTTGTAACCCTAAAATGCACGCGATTGTTTTTATACATCTCATTAATCAGCGCGTGTAAATTAACGAAAAATGTAGCCTTCTCTGAAAATTCTTAGGTTAATAGTTTTCGAGAAATTCACGCGTAACTTTAAAAACAGAATGTGTGATGCCTGACATGAATGCAACATACAATACGCCCATACGCCAGACGACATTTTAAACTGGCTCCCTTAAAAATAATTTTAGAACAAAAGTGTGTGTGTGTGTATATATATATATATATAGTTTTTAATAATATATCTTTTCATGAAGAATAACCTGCTGGAGTTTATTGCTGATGTTCAAAAACACCCGGTATACTATAGGTCAAGTGAGCACTTTTGAATTCAACTTTTGAAAAAAGTCAATGTTCCTACCCGCATTTATTTTGACGGACGCACAGAGTGACATACGCCCAGTAAAGTTGGTAACGATGGTAACGATGGTAAAGTTGGTAACGAGGGAAAGTAGTTCTATGTCTTAACATCGAATTAAAGTGTTAGGTGGACATTTGCCAAAACTTAAATAATTTACTTTTCTCTATGCTCTTATAATGCATCAAAGTGCAAGAATTAGCAGATTTGTAAAAATATTTACTTTTCTAATAATTCTACAGTTTCACTTGACTGACGTACGGATAAAGTGACGAGGCCCATGGCTGTGTTAAATTTTACATAAGGTGTAAGAATACACAAGGTGCATGCAACTATATTTTAAGCAGGGCTTCCGAAGGTGCTCATCTTACCGCGAATAGCCTATATAGTGTAATGAGCTCACAAGCACAGCGATGTGGTTAGTTGCAGACACGCAACGCACAAGGCAATCTAAAATAAATAAATCAGAGCTGTCAGGGTCTGGCGGGAGAAGAAACATTTCTCGGCACGTTGCTGCGATCGGAAGGTATTCCGCGGGCGCACTAGTTCACCCCCAGAGCGCCAGTGTCATGGCGTGGGTTGCGGGGGGTGGGGGGGGGGGGGGGCGACGTGTTCGCAACACCAAGGGGAGCGCGAACTCGCCTCATTCCGCATTCAGCACGTGTGCGGGCAGGGGCAGATTCTATACATAGCCAAGCAGCGTCGTGTACTGGGGGGAGCGATGAGGGAAGACCCGACCCCCTCGCGTACTCTAGGAGCAGCGAGAGAAGACGGCTATAGTTCACTAGCTGTTGTGTGATGTTCACGGTAAAGTGAGCACTCTTTAAGGCCCCTACCCAACAGGCATTAACGATTAATAAATATATCCTACTGCAGCCTTATGTGTTAAATTTTGACAGTGGTGAAATGTATACACTGGGCTAATTTGTCACATTGCAAGGGTTATATTAAAAAGCAGCAGGAAGTTAGAAATTAGGTGAAAGGAAAAAACTTAGAAGGGCCTTAAAAAAGTGCCCACTTTACCGTGAACAGCCTATACTCGCGGGTCCGCGCGCGTGCTAAATAAAAAAAATAAAAAAACAGACCACCAACCGGCGCCTACTCAAATGGTTGGTGGCATATTTTATATATTCCCCAACAAACTGCTTTTTTTTTCGGGATGAAAAGTACCCTATGTGCTAATCCATTAAAAAAAATCTAATCCTGTACCAAATATCATCCAGATCCGTTATGACGTGATTGAATAACAAACATACAAACTTTCGCATTTATAAAATTATTATGATTAAGATATCATGGTTACCGCGAACTGTTCTGAAACAAGCCTTGTTCAAGATCTACCCTCAGGCTTTTCCTCCGCCTCGTGCAACCAAAGGGACAATGTGCCGCGAGTGTGTGCACTCAGCTTAATAACATATTCCTACGACAACTATTTTCTACTAAGCATTACCAACACACGTATTTTCTTCCTGTTTTAATTCCTGTTAATTTTAAATTAAAATTTTTTTATTTTATAAATAAAATATATACAAACATTTGATTTAACCAATAATAAGATATTTTTATGTTAACAGAAGTATAGAATGCTTGTGCTACACGGCATATTTAGGAAACAACCAACCACGTCATTCACGAGGTGATTTTTTCAAAGGTTTGATTCAGAAACTGTTAAGATACTGTGGAAAGACTTGACGCCTTACGAGTAGAGCTGGTTTCAAAATACCGCGACGCAATAGGCTACAACCAATCAGAGTGAGGTAGTCGGTAGAAATAGGAGCGTACCGATCCTAGATTTGATACCAAAGGGGTAATTAAATTGATTGAGAGAGTTAATCAAAAAGGGTTAATTGAAATGGTCAATTAAATTGATTGAAAGTGTTAATCAAAATTGAAAGGGCTAAATTTATTGAAATGGTTAAATGGATTGAAAGGGATAATTTTTAATCCGATGGATTTTTTTCTTGATTTTGTACTTCTTTCTTTCTTTATGGGTGGGGTAGGGGATAGCAGGATCTCTGACACGTTCTCACCCTTGGAGCTCTGACAGTCGATGACCAAAGTGGTGGGTTGCAATGTCTTATGTAGGCGTATAGTTTAGTGTAAGAGTGAGCTAAGGCGATTTTTTTTTTCCTAATTTTTCTACTTTTGAGGTGATTGTAGGGATGTTGGTGGTAGATAAGCAATTTTTACGAATATATCTAACACACGATAGAAACTCAGAGTGTTTAAACAATTCCTAACAGTGGCCTAAGTATAAATCGTATTTAGGGGGGCGGGCATTGCTCGTAGACAGTAGATAGGCGACTTTGAAAGATGCGATTTACATGTTGAACAATCTGTTTTCGGAATGCAATTAAACATTAGAGAATTTCAGTGTTCTACGCATGAATAAATTACACGCATCGAATCAGAAATTTCCTACGACTACATGAATAATAAGTGGAATTAAGTGAGTCTTAAAGTTAATGTGAGTCTCGAGCTTAGAAATATAATTTACACGAGAGAGAGAATTTTAACTACGTGAATAACACACGAGACAAGTGCAAACTCACTGAACGAAATCCAGCTAGTCAGTATGAATAAATAACATGATTCAGCCTGGAGAATGATAACTTTACGGCAAAAAAACTCTGAATACAATTTAAACCACACACAATAACGTACCTGAAATATTAAAATAAGTCCATTCGAAGTATGAATGAGTAGCACTTACGTTGAGCTGTGAGTAGATATGTGTAGCGCGTCCGATAGGCAACTGTGTTTAAATTATGGTAAATGTTTATGAAATTTGCTGCACTTGTTAACACAAACTGTATTTTCGTGGACCGAACACAGAAATCAATTACTTATCGTAATATTGACTAAACACACAAAAATGTATATTTTCCCGAAAAAATACTTTTATATTACGCGGGTAGCACTATAGATATGAAGGTGGGTCGGATTCTTGCAAATTTAAGGGAAAATATATGGGTATTTTTACATAACTTGAGATGAATTTTGTTTTATTGAAAAACTAGTTTAAATATATTACGTTTATCTTCTTCTCCAGGCATAATTGGGTTGTATATTGAACAGGAACTCTAGTAATTTGTGTGCTTGTATGCAAAATTAAACATAAAAAAAAATGGTTGATGGACTATGTTCGCTGGTTTCTGTTGGGCGCAGTCATAAATTGTAAGCAAGGAGGGACAGAGGTTTTTGCTACCTGCCTCTGTGGAGGTATTCGGACTTTGCTTTCTATATATTCCCCTGGGGTGTCACAAAAGTTGGTCAGCGGACCATTGTGTCCTACTAAACTTTCAACATGAATAGCCAGAGTGGATGAAGGTTCTCTCAAGATGATAACCTAGTGCCTCATTTCTTTGCAAAACTTCATTCATTCAGTTATTTTCTCCATACTTTTTTGTTCATTTCCCCTCAACCCTTCAAAGTAAGTTTTTTTTAAATCAAGTTTAAATTTAAATGATTATGTGTTTTTTTTAAGTCAAGAAAGAAAGCAAAAAGTTATTCTGAATTTTTTTTTAGATACAAGTCATCAGCTCACCATTACTAATAGACTCCTACTCATTTCTCTTCATGACTATTACACCATCACTCATTTTACATTAGATATTATTGAGAAAAAGTTAGTAAAATGAAGTATTAAAAAAATAAATAAAAAAAGTCACATACTATTTGTTTTTAACATTTTACTATAAAATTATTTTCAAAATCATCCTTAAACCTAAGTATTTACAATATCACACAAAAAAGATTGAATTTACGACAAATATTTGCACAATCAGCTTTCAATCACAATTTTTATACAAATATATATATATATATATATATATATATATATATATATATATATATATATATATATATATATATATATATATATATATATATACAAAACAAATTTTGCACACACTTTAAAAACAATCATCTTACAACTAAATAGCAAAAAAATATTTTACGAAAACCAAGTCATTTTTAGGAAAAACAAAATATTTCATCAATAACGATTTAACACAATCAACTTGCAAACTAAAAGACAGTTCATAATTAACATTTTATCAACGACATTTTACAAACATTTCATCGTACTTCTTTTACATCTGGAACTTAGCACTATAACTACAGTTGCTAAAAGTACTATTAATACTGCTACACTACTGTTACTACGACTACTGTTAAAAATATTTACACAAATTAGAACACAATTGAAGAGATTTATGTACAAAAAACAATTTTCAGAGCTTATGGTTGATGTCTCTTTCCTATCTATTTACGATATGTACAGTAATGACACATTCGGGAGGTGTGTTCGTAGACACAGTGTGGAGTGTTCATTTGTCACATCTCGGTAATTCTCACTCACAAATGCAAAGTGACTGAGGCAAAACGCTCACACACATGTAGTTTCCACTGGGAATTTGATTTTCTTCTCTGACACGGGAAATTGGATCGAAGACAGTTGTATCAAGAGAGTTGTTATTGAAGTTATGTAATGCCTTACAGGTAGACAAACAGGGCGCAACAGCATTGATGACGATTCAACAGGTGGAAAGTAGTTGGCGTAGTCAGCTGCGATGACGATTATAGTCAGCTGCGATGCTATTTGTAGCCAGCTGCGATGATGATTGTAACCAGCTGCGATGACTGTGGAACAGGAGGTGCATGTGGTGTAGGCAGATGGATGTCCTTGGTGTTGTGGGGTGCTGGGAGGTATATAAATTTATTGTGGTGTTGAAACTGTTGTAGGGCGAAAAAAAAAATACTGAGGTATTCGATAGTGCCCCCAAGGTAAGGTTGATATTCCATCTGCCTCAATGTACGAATTATCATCCATACCTGGCAACACTACCTTTGTTACGCGTTCGGTGTAGACTTGATGAGCACGCAAAAAGAACTGATATTGAGTCCCCGTTACCCTTGTGCAATTTTCGAGGCAATCTCGATAATCCTTGTACCTTAGTGATTGCATCATGTTGGATTTTACACCCTTCACCTTACGAATACATTGCTCATTCGCAACAACATATGCATAAAGCTTAAGACGTAAACCAACAAAGAGTGTGATTATGCACCCAGCATATTCATCTTTCATCACCCCAGTATGGTCTTTGTTCCTGTGAGGGAATTCTTGCGGATTATCAAGCACATAGTTGGATGTATCAAATCATGCCTTTAAATCTAGGGTAATTACTTTATATATGTCATCGCAAGCAATAGAGTATACCAAAGAATCGTTGTAACAATAGAGGAGGTGCAAGGATGGCGGAAAAAATTTTGTACACATGTACTTACAGTGAAATTCATAATATAGTGTTAATTTTGAAAGGTCGAGAATGGCAACACCAGTGTCCAAAGGTTTGTTAAACGCAACATAACTCTTTGACATCTCGATGAGGACTAAATTTTCATCGATGATCTGCCACACCTGAAATGTCGGACGTCGCATCAGCTCTGCAGCCCCATAGATCATGTCATACTTCTAAACGACTCTGATGGCCCTTTTCCGATGGACATTCTGCAATGTTGTTTCATAAAGGGATTTATTCATCAATTTGAAAACAACTTTTCGAATGCGTTCGCAACCTGGGCACGTTTCTCAATGTCAAAGTCGATGTACGGATCTATCCATGCCTTCTGCTCAACGTACAAAATGCGATGAAGAGAGTCAAGTTTGGCCCCATACATCAAGTACTGCCTCAGTGTTTCCTCGCATATAACTTTTTTTTTCGCAGTGCGAGTATTAAAAAAAAGTTTCTCTGTGAGCCATTCAGGGTATGCCATTTTCTGTGGCCTAAGGCACATCAGATAGTTTATTATGACACTTGTCTGGAAATGACAGATCAAATTCTGCGAAAAACTAGTGTCACAGTCGTTCACAGTGTTTGCAAAATCCCATGAAGAGAACACGTCAGCCTTAATACACTCGAAATTACCAATCAGAAGCTTGGACCACATTGTATGACTGTACAGCCCATTGATGTCGAAATAGCATACATATTTCGATGCCACACTGGGGCCATAGTCCTCATCCATGTAAATATCATTGGCTTCCGCACATCTTTTTGAAACATGGGTAATGCTGCCGCTAACCCCACGTTCTACAAAAAGACACATATCAGGACCAGTCAACAGCTCTAGACACGCATGTGTCATGGACAATAAAGCATCCCATGAAAGAGATGGAGCTGTGATGTACATGGCGGGGACAAGACCGTAATGAGCCAAACACACGGTCCTGAAATTCTCAAAAACATCAGACAGCAAACAAGTGTCAACACATAAGTAATGACTGGCATACTGCAGTAAGTTTATGCAGTTGAACGCATCCCATGCGGCTTGGGTGTGAGCATAATCCTCATCGCTAATGCTTTCGACTCTCATCACATTATGAAATGCATCCTTTGGTGGGAGTGACTTACACATCAGACTGTCTACCGACTTAAGAAAGTCACAAGGAAAAACTCCCTTCCATTTTGCTAATTCGAACTGGGTGTTGTCTAGAAACGTCGAGCGGGTGATACTCAATCCCGCAGGTAGTAAATTGCCTGCCAAAGTTTCCAGAGAGGTGTTCATGAATTGGAATGAATCAATAAATCTTAACTTGAAATATTGTACCTTTCTATTGCAATGTGTCCCACTGGGAAACTGTTTTGTGATGTGTTTGTGTTTTTCAATAACTTGAATTTTTCCAGGATTTTCAATTACCATGGTTCCATTGTGTAACATTACGTGACGATCAGCCAAGGGCTTTATAAGAAAGTAAGCATCATAATTCTGCAGATTATGGAAAACAGCGAGAAGTTGTTGTTTGGGCAGTCTGAAATTCAAGTTGCACTTATTATGTGCACGACCTCTTTTTTCGCCCATAAGATGGTCATGGTCGACCACAATATCATCTGTAGCGAGCAGTTCTTTACAAATGTGAAAACGTTTCCGAGCTGCCAACCTAGCTTCATCAACAGGGGTTTTTGGCTTCATTGGAACAATGACACTGTAAATTCCTGCAACCCACTTTGTAAGTTCAACTAATTAATCAACTAATTTGTACATACAATCAGCACCCACAAACTCGAAATACT
Source organism: Dryococelus australis (assembly GCA_029891345.1). Lineage (NCBI taxonomy): Eukaryota > Metazoa > Arthropoda > Insecta > Phasmatodea > Phasmatidae > Dryococelus > Dryococelus australis. Next base: position 349,172,266 of record CM056995.1, read on the forward strand.
AAGATAAACTTGGATTGTATGAACAAACCAACAAAATGCTACAAGTATATGGAACACATTGGTTTATGATAGTTGTATTACTTGTTTCATCATTAGGCAAGCAAGTGGACATGGGTTTCAGGCAACTTTCTATGACACAATAGGCAACGAAACCAAATCTCTGCTGTTTGCTGTAATCTTTAAATTCTAAGTACTTGTCATTCCGAGTGGGGAAAGTACTGCGAACAGCTTTTAGCTTTTTGCTGCTGGCAAAGAATAGCATGACTTGCGAGTTCCTCCTCAGTTCTGAAATACTAAAGACAATGTTCGCAAACAAATTTCTTATGACCATGTTTACTCAGCTGACTACCAACCAGCTGTGACAAATTTCTAATGGATACGAAATGCAAATGAGAGGCATTTCCACTCGCACGAATCAGAATATTTATATGTTTGTCATGGGGTACAGGAGAAATACACATGGGTACTACAACCCCACCATTTTCGCAAGTTTCGTCAATTATATTGCTATCTTTTTTTTACCACACAGTAGACATTGATAGAAATAGAATTGTTCTCCTCAAACTTACGAAAATCCTGCATGACTACAGGTGTCGACAGACTTTAGATATTCAAAACCTGGTGAGGTTTTGGATATGAAGAGGACTGACTGATATTTTGTGTGGTAGGAAACAAAGATGCTACGGCGGCATAGTGGAAATAAATCCCCTCCGGGCAGTCTACAGCTACACAAGCATTCCCATTTGCAATAAACTTGTGCACAGCACTGATGGTGAGCGGCCGATATTGACTCCCATGGGCGTCCATGTTAGACAATATTTGCAAACTCCAGCCAGAACCACATGCGCTTAACTCCTCAAGTCTGTTTGTGAGATAAGGAACGATATCCTCATCATAGATTAAACTCACATTGGATGAATGGAGGACAGGGAGTGCTTTGCTTTGAAAATAAAAAGTCTCTGTAGTTCCTTCTTCTGTCATGAGGGATTTTAAATACTTACCCGCTACAGAAATGGATATAATAACTAGCCCGGTGATGTCATTAATAAGCTTAATAAAGGGACTTTTTACACCTCTCAAGGAAACGAGAAAAATCTGTGTCACACTGTAATTGATCATTACGTATCTACGTGTCACTTAGTCTTCCCATGAACGCCATAGCCAATAGCTGGTATGTCAGATCTGGCAAAGCTTCCAATGAGACTAAGGAATCGGAAAAGGAATTATTTTCTGGCTCCATTGGCGAAATATCTCTAATCGACTCGAAAGCTGGTTGTGAAATGGTTGGAGCACTTTCCGAATCAAAAGAATCTTTCGAGTCTGATAGAAATAAGTCGTCACTCAAAAGATCAATCTTCTCATGTTTGGGGAAATTGGACATGTTTTGACCTTTTGGTTTTGACAATCTCTCTGTAAGCGAATCCGTGCTCGAATCGCTAAAGTAGAGATCGTCCTCCAAAAAATTAACTGATATCCGCCTATGCGAAGGGACTCTGTCTCGACAGCTTGTTTGTCTTTCCATCTGCGATTCCAAATCGGAATGGCTTACATAATGATCTTCAAGCAAGATGTCAATATAGGATCGCGTACGCTCACCCATTTTCACCTAACTAAAAACTTTCTTTAGTTTCCCCGATATAAAAGTTGAAACACCACAATAAATACAATGAAGTGACCCCTCGTTCTGAAAAAAGAAAACATTCCTAATAACATGCACACACATGCACAATATAAGTGAAAATAATATTATTAGTAACATCCTAGACAAAAAGGTTTTTTTCTCTCATAATTTAACATTTTTTTGTGTTTGTTGGGGAAAGACAGAAATGACAGCTGTGAATAAAAAGGCAGCGAAGCCCAAATACTTTCAAATGTGGACAAGAGTCATGTATATAGCAGGCGAGGAGAAACACTTTAGATGGGCCAAGGCCTCGGCTGGATACATGGTGAGGGGGGACAGTGGGACAAGCCAGGCTGGCCGGTCCGCCCATGAAGCCGATGAGGGAATGAGACCTCTAGTATGCTAAGCTGCCGCTAGCACCACCGTATGACCGCTCTACCCTATCCAACAACTTGCCCTTCTCCCCTGCTGATGCGCAAAGCCTGTTAGCACGCTTGCACGGCACAGAGAGAACTTCCCCTGCCGGCTCCCTTTCCCCCTCCCACAGTTCATAGCATAGACACTGTAGACATCTCTGCGATGAACTGGGGGATGGGAAAAGAAAAAACTTGTAACTTCCCCTCCCCCATGCCTCCCCGACACAACAATTTCTTGCCAAACAGCCAATATCCAGTAATAAATTTACCACACTTTGCAACTTGTCTCGTCTTTCTTTCCCAGTGCAAAGTGTTTGCATTTATTAAAAAGCGAGCGGACTGTGTTTATGATATTGCATTTCAGTTTAAGTCTGTTTTAAACATTACTTTTGGGAGAAAAAACTTTACATTAAGAATTTTTTTTAAAATCCTGCACTGTAAAATTTCTACACTGTAAGAAACTTTTAAGTAATTTCACACCATCAAAAATTTTTAAATAGTTTTACACCATCAAAAACTTTTAATTAGTTTTACACCACCAAAAACTTCTAAGTAGTGACACACCATTAAAAACTTTTTTGGGTGTTATAAATTTTTCGAAAATAATTTTAATAACAAAAGTTTTAGCAAGGGGAATTAATCTGTTTCACTCAAAGAATTAAAAAGACTCGTCTAAAATTCAAACATTTTATACTATAAACTAAACTATTTTAAAAAAAATACTTACAATTCAAACATTTTAGGAAAATTGCTTGTTTTGGAGAGCTCCTGTTTTAAAATTTTTAGAGCCTAAATTCAGCCTCAAAATCTTGATTTTAAAGCAAAATGCCTCGAAATTTCGTTGAAAATGAGTGAGCTAGAACTCCCTTTATATATCCACTTATACTCATGAAAAACAAAACTGGGAAACAGGTTACCAATGCAATGAAGATTGGTTTGAAAGAGAGAATGCCAAATTCATTGCAAACCGATATCAGAACTGAACTTTTTTCTGCGCTGTTCTGGAAACTAATGACTGAATATGGTATTAATCACTACGGAACATATTCGGATCTTAAAGCCAGTGTTGTGGAATGTTACAACAAATCAATTAAGCAGTTAATATATAAACATTTCACATCGAGGGTGACTTACAAATGGGTTGATGTTTTGCCTGAAATAGTTAAATTTTATAATTCCAGATATCATACAACTATCAAGATGGCACCCAAAGAAGTTATGGACAATAGTTTACTGAAAACTATTTATAATAATGTTAAAGTCATTGACGAAAGAAAACCAAAATTCAAAGTTGGCGAATTTATATGTATCTCGAAGCAGAAAGGAATCCTTGAAAAAAAATGGTTAATTGCCATTATAAAATATTTAAAATTATTTCAATTAGACAAACACATCCCAGTGTGTATTACATAGAAACATATGATGGTGAAAGAATAAAAGGTGGATTTTTACAAACATGAACTGCAAAAAGTCTGTTCTCCAAATGAATATTTGATTTATAAAATCATTAAAAGGAAGAAAGATACATCCTTGGTTCGATAGAGGGGTTTCTCAAAAGCACACGACTCCTGGGTTAAGAATCAAGGTCTAAAAAGATTTTAATACATTGTTTGTAAAATTATGATAACAAATAAAAGATTTTTAATAATATATTGATGTGCTATTTTATTTAATAAACCTCTGGATTGTGTTGGGATATACAATTTACTGTGCAAATAATCCGTTTGTTGATTGGATTATTGTTTCATTGGGTTAATGTCTAAGCGATAATCCATTACATTTATTTCCTTTTAATTGTAAAATTGTTTAAAATATTCGAAACTTATTTCTTAACTTAGGATTTTTTTTCTAAAAAAAAATTAGTTTTCGAAATTAAAATTAGTTTTCGAAAAATTTTCATCAAATATTTATAAAACGTTTTCACTTCGCCATGCGTTAGGATAGCTTTTGATAGAAGAATTGTAAAAAAAAAAAATAATAATAATTTTATCGTGATAGAGAAAAGTTATTCGGAAACAATAAATTACAGTTCCATAAATACACTTACATGTCTACTGCTATTATTTTCAATCTAGTTTTTTCTAGCAAAAGTTGTTAAATATTTATTCGATGGAAATAAAGGATCAGACACTTGCGACCTGAAATGCGAGAATTTTTCAACATCTCCTGGCATAAGTGTTTGAAGGCTGTTGACCAGTTCTAGGTATGGCGAGCCAGGGAGAGGGGTGGGTTGAGAAATAACCATTCCTCTCACAGAACAGGAAAAGGCAGATTTTCGGGAGAGTCCGCAATTCATGGGTAAAGCGTAGTTTTGCAAGCAAATAAACACTTTGGAAGAGTCCAACTTCGGGTCTTGAGGGGTGTCTGACAGTTGAAGAGACCCCGAAGTTGTTGGACAAAAGACATGTTCTGGGTTGATGGTGAAGAGAGGGGGTCGGGACTCCGTGGACAGAGCATGCATCTGGAAAAAAACGTGTTCTTGGCCAGTGTAAGGGGAGAGGGGTGGTGACCTTGGGCAGAAGCGATGTGGACAATTCTGGAGGGATTTCCCCATCGTAGTTCTACACCAAACATCATGCTGCATAGACACGACATTGGAACTCTCGACTTCGCCGGCCATCGGAGTGTGATAGCTGCAATTCTCCGGGGTTCACATCTCGTTCACAGTTTTCGTAAACTATAGTGTGAAATATTTTTTATAAGTCTTTAACTGATAGTGTAAACCCCGTTTCTGTGTTCGGTAGGCGAAACTTCATAGCATTTTCAAATCATGTTTTTGTTACCAATTGCCATGAATTTCACAGACTTGACGGGAAGAAAAATTGCAGTACATCCGTTATTTTTAAATAATTCACTTTTATACCTTCATTTACTTGTAGAATGAAAAGTGTAATCCAGTTGTTAATAGTAGCTTGGTAGGGAAATTGGTTCTGTCAGTTGTATATTTTAACTCAGTCGGGCTCCCCATAACAGCTTATAAGCAGGCGCAAGTCATACGATCCAGTCATTTATTGACTGTCCTCCGAGGTGGACGGGTGTGTTTAGAAAGAGCTTCTTGTGCGATTTCATTATGTGCATTTCTAAGGTATCTATTTAAAATTCAAAATACAAATTTGGAAATCTTTATTTGTCCATGTTAACTGGAAGTGCTAAATCATTGTCTGTGTGTTTCGCTAAATAAATTGCACACACTGCTTGGAAGGGATACATTTTTTCTAGATATAATTCAGGATGTGTATGAGTAGTGTGTATATCATATTCAGAGTTTTTTGCAGTAATTTCAACTCGCCTGCAAGCTACACATACATAAGTTGGCACATATCATACACTGACGCCATTCCTTCACCAGCCTCCGAGCTGGACAGATGTGTTTTGGGAGAGGTGCGATTTCATTACGTGTTTAGTAATTTTCATGTAATTGTATCAATTTAATTTATTTGGAAACATTCGTTTTTCACCTCAGTCTATAATCAAACAGTGCTTCACTGAGCAAATGGACATATATTAAAGTTTTCTTATTTTCACATGTTAATCAATTAATTTATTTTTAAGTGTGGATTACATTCTTAAAGTTCCTCATTAGTCTCACAGGTAGACGGACGTGTAAGGTATGTGCGAGAGGCATCAGGTAGTGTTACATATATCTTGTTATTGTGTTCGTTAGCAGTATAATTTATAGGGACATTTTTTTTGCTTCGTTAATTCCATACTGCACACTCATGTAAATGTGTTCGTTCATTAAACTTCCCTCATGTAAATTATATTGCTAGCATACATGTCAGGGTAGACTAATTCATCCCTTTATGTTTAAGACACCTGTAGTGTCATGTAATTGCACTTGTTCACGAAGTTGTGATCATTTGAAATTTACGATTCGATGCATGTAATTTATTCGTATGTAGAACTCATTTTAACACTCTGAAATTCTCTCGTGCAACACTGTTACTCATTTGTAATAATACTATCTTTCGAAGACGTCTATCTACCAACACTGTCTACGAGCAATATCACTACCAACAAAAAAAATTACACTTAGGCCACTCTTGCACAAAACTATATATATATATACACTCCGTCCCTAACACATCACACCTCAGTTGAGTGCCAGATCACGGGGTGAAGACGTATTAGAGATCCCCACAAAAATAAATAAAGAAAGAAGACCCTTAGTACACTCTTGCACCAAGCCCAACATTAAAATAATAATAATAATAATTAACCCTTTTCAATACAATTAACCACTTTTATTAACCCTTTCAATTTCATTGACCCTTTGAATCGATGTAATTAACCCTTCCACATCAAATTATTTAGGTCATTAAAAATGCGGCATCCCCTTTGATCTAGGACCGGCCCACCCCTACTACTGCTGTGTTGGCGACACGGCCGTTTGTTTTGCGCGAATACGTCTACGTTGAAGCGGTCGGACTACTTTATATTTTTTTTTTTACGTTCCCGGCAACGCTTCACTCGATCATGTGGGATGTTATGGGTATCACTGGAATGCTTTTGAGGTGCTCTTTCCAACCGTATACAATTTCTGTAATTCGACTTGGATTTTCGACAAGTATAGGCCGAAATTGTGTTACGTTTTCTTAATTTCTTACATTAAACGCATACAATTTCACCATAACCACGCCTCACAAATGTGTTTATACATGCAATCGATTGCTGTCGATTGGAAATTCGAGCGAGCTTCTCCTACTCAAAAGTTATACTACGCGGAAGTTATGAGACATGGTGAAACGAACTCAAAATTGCCCCCCCCCCTTCCCCTTCTTCACCGCTGCGCACGATGCTTCGCAGTCCTCACTCAACGTAACATATTCTTTTATCCTTTGACAATCGAGAGTGGTGTGATTGAAATTTGAACGTAGACGATAGATTCGGAGCTGTAATGCCAAACTGTGTTCCCCGATTTTGTTATCATCGGGATTTCTGGATTGCCACACACTATGGTTGCAAATTGAAGGACGTATTCACATCAAAAATGGCTAGGGAAAGGCTGTGGTGGTCGCGTGTCTGACACACCGGCCCTCTCGTCGAGGCGATCCGGATTCATCCAGTTGGGTCACACCCGGTTTCTCGCCTGCAGGAAACGCGACGGACGTTTACACAAACAGCGGGTTTCCTCGGGTGATTCCAGTACTACCCCCTCTTCCCCTCGGTCCTTCCTGTCCACGGAATCCATCGCTATTGTTCCTTCTGCACAGCACTTCACCCTACGGACGACATAGCCTTCTTCCAGCGTCTGTCTTCCAAATCTCCCGACTCAACTTCAGCCGCCAACACCCCCCCCCCCCCTCTCCAACTACTTTCACGGCGAGTCCACGCGCTGATGCATGTTGCAAAGGCCCTGGCGGTCGGGCGGGATCTGATTCGCGTGTATAATTCATCTATGTATTTATGTATGAGAGCGACAGGCATGTAAGAGGGGGGGGGGTTAGGGAGGAGGAGAGAAACGACTCTGGGACGCGCCCTTGCTCGATGCTACAGCGGCGCAACGCTCTCGTCGTGTGATTCGTCCTCGCGGGTTGATGACCACGATAAGAAAAATCGCTATAGTACAATCACAGTTATTTCCCACTTTTCTAAAGCCCCGCTGAAGTCGCGCTTCCAGTATGTTCCTCCGCTTCATGCAAAATAAAAAAAGTTAAACCAAGTGTAGAAAATTACATCAAAGGGACAAAACACCACTTTCGTGCACACTCACTGAAATAATGTTTGCATAAGAACTATCCCTTACTACACATTACCAAGACACTTGTTTTCGTCCCCGTTTAATTCGTATTAATAATAAATTAAATCTTACAATTTATAGATAACAATAAGTAAAAGTTCAATTTAACCAAAAATACTGTGTTTTCATGTTAAGAGAAGAATAAAACACGTCATACATATCATATTTAGGAAATAACGAAACACGCCATACACGTGAAGATTTTTCAAACTTTATATTCAAAAAGTGTGAAGAAACCGCGAGGACTATATTTCATATTTTTACCACATATTAATCAATTGCGATGCCAAGGTCAAATTTTTTCTGTTTTCTTAGTGTACAGACTAAATACACTATACTATTAGGAAGTAATTTAAATGGCAGTCGAAAGGCCTCGTATTACTCGTGTTACTTCATTTGAAGGTATGCTTGACAAACCGTATTTTACAAAATTCCAGAGGGCAGCAACAAATAAAAAATATAGAAGAATTTCCTTATTTCAGCATTTTATTTCAGTATGAACTATCTAATTTCTGGTAGAAGGTTAGTTTCCATCATTTGTAAATTTCCAAAACAGTAGAGTTGTGATTTTTACATGTATTCATGCGAAAACTTTGAGCCGCGCGCGCGCACACACACGTGTGTGTGTGTGTGTGTGTATATATATATATATATATATATATATATATACTCCGTGACCGACATCCTTATAGGCTATTGTCGTTTGATCGTAATAGACCTCTAGAGGAAATGTTTGCCCATTACTGTGTACACAGTTATCCTAAACTCCATACACAAAATTTGTGAAATAATTTGTTATGAATGATTAGGTAGAACACATAAAACTACTGTTATGTGTCACTGGTCTGCATCTCTTCCCTTCTCAAGCCCCTCTTCTGCGAGCAAAGGAGCGTGTGAGAGCCAGGCTAGTAACCTGAGAAGCGGCCGACGATTTACAAAGGCAAGCCGCCACGATAAGTCTATCAGGACTCGCGCGCTCCTCGCCTTGAGCGGATTGAATTTCAGGGGTTTTCTCTGAAAGAATGTTCTGTTCAACGCCCTCCTCTCTCTCTCAGTGAAACTCGGGGTGCAGATCGGGCTAGTTGACTGCGAACGAGTGGTTGCCAGCTCGGTGCTCAGGAATGCCTGAGTCATGCAAAAAAAAAAAGGGGGGAGGGGGGTTGGCCACTCTTAAGAGGAGTGTGAACCTGCGCGTCCGAGGTGAAAAAGCGAGGGAGCGATACGGGCGACACGAACACGCACGCCTAGTGCCTTATCGCTCCTACGCGCAAGGCGTGCAGTGTTTCCGTCCTGGTCCTGTACTGTGCAAATCATATCTGTAACAGTGGGATTTTATTACATGTAATGAAAGCCCACAGATTAAACTGCGTCCTTACGTTTGTACTTTTTCTCTTGCAGCTTAAGGAAACTGCATAGGCAAGCTTCAAAAATGCGATATTTGACCATTTTGACGAATTTTTTTCTTCATGAATGTAGTTAATATGTTAAAAGTAAAAACATAGAGTCGTAGATAATGGTTTTCTTCTTCTTCTTCTTCTAACAAAAGGTCGGGTTTCCAGAACATGTATTTACCAAGATACGCGAATACGCGCAAACAACGATTTCACAAAAAAGTTTCACTTCACACTCCTTTTAATAGTCTCGGCGTCGGAACCTCGCCTTAGCGATTACGCCCACCGAAGACTGCGGGGAATTGTGGGAGCTGGGTAGAACTGGGCAGAAATACGGAATCGTGGCTCATCGCGCCCACGTTGTGTAGTTGGACAAGGGGGGGGGGGGGGTGATGGTTCGCTGCAGCACCCCAGCCCTCCCATCGTTTCCTGTCCCGACCCTCTCTCGGCTTCTCTGCTGACGAGAGCACCATACACATACACATACACACACTCCCCTGCTGGTCGCTGTTTCAATTCCGCACACCCTCCTCCCACAGCATTATTCATGACGGATCCCCACCCCCCCCCCCCCTGCAACAACGATTCCCGCTCACACGACACTCGTCGAAACTTCACTTTATCGAGCGTCGGTTCCTGCGGAAGCTGATCGGCTCGCCGCTGGTCGCTATTAAATAATGCACGGACGCCCCCTCTCAAGACTCAAGGTGGCCCCCTGGCTCGGGGAATTTTCCACGCCTGAGGCCTATTTAGTGTTCACGGTAAAGTGAGCAATATTTTAAGACCCCTTTGGAATTTTTCCTTTCATCCAATTTCCAACTTCCTTCTGCTTTCTAATATAAGCATTGCAATGTGACTAATAAATACGGTGTATACAATTCACCGCTCTCAAAATGCAATGTCTGAGGCTGCAATAAGATCTATTTATTAGTGGTTAATGCCTGTTGGAAGGGCCTTAAAAGAGTGCTCACTTTACCGTGAACAGCCTATACAAGCGAGGGAGCGCTAGGGGCGATCGAGACACAAGCGTCGACTTTCTCATCGCCTCTACGCGCAAAGCACTGAACAGGCGTGCAGTCTTCCCGTCGATAATGCGCTTCTAGAGACTTTCAGCGGAAAACCGTACCATTTTGTGACGTAATAATAAAAATGAAGGTTTGATGCACGTCCCTACTCCTTTTTTTAAGTTTTGTAGAGCCCGTTTGAGCAATTTTCACTATCACAGAAACATCCTTGAGAGAAATGGAGGAACTGAAAAACGTATACAGACGCGTAACGTTTCTTAAGGTAGATACCCACCCGCCATCTTGGATTTATGGAATTACTGCCATACAAAGGAAACACAGTTTTGTATCACTTTTTTGTAAGGGCAGAGCACAGAGATTGATAGTACATTGTCTGAGGTAAATATTTCTTGATTAGTGTTGATATCGTCGCCTTTGTAATCGTTCACAATAAATAGTCTACCGTTTCGCCTCGACAGATTGAGAAATCCAAGACGGCGGGTGGGAATCCGCCTTAAATGCTATTCGTAAGTTGACCTCACTCTGACGCGTAGGGCGGTTTTTGAATCGAATGTTTTCCGCTGGGGCTTCGGCGGCCCACCCAGGCGACCTGCCACCTCAGCACACCTGCCTGCTCGCGCACACGGCGACCTTCGTAACAATTATGACACCCTGAAGGCAGGCTTCTTCCACGCCATCCTCTCTTCTAGTAGGGACTTTTTTTTTACTTCATAAATTACATGCAATTTTTCCAACTCTTTTCCGTCAAGGGATTTCTAAGGCCTCTTCGCTGGTTTGGTTCCTCCCTTTGTAGAACAGTTTACGGGAATGTGTCCATGACTATAGTCTATTCGTCGTCTCTTCACACTTTTTTTTTCTTTTTTAAAAATCAAACTCTTGAAAAACACCACATGTATGACAGGTTTGGTTGTTTCCTAAATATGTCAGTCATGCAGTCTATAGAGACCTGCAAAATCCGCGTTATTATTTGAGGGCATGCTAAACTTCAAACACGTGTACCTTTGCTATATATTTCTCACTGGACCATACTTTATCTGATACCCCCCCCCCCCGGGTAACTCTCCACCAATAAACGAACACCTCGCAACCATGTGCCCCAATCACGCGCAGTGCAGTTAGAAAGGGCGTGACTTCGCATCTATGCAGCAGCCAACGGAGAAACAATGCCGGTTCCAATGCAAACAATAACACGAATTTTGCAGGTCCTTAGTCTTATATTAGAAGCGTTTTATTTTTGTGTTAAGATGAAGTACCTTATTTTGGTTTAAATTTATTTTTTCTTTGCATTTTATTTATAAATTATAATATCTCATTTGTAACTAACCTTATTAAAGACAGAGGGAAAATGTGTGTGTTGGTAATGCGTATTAAGAAATAGTTCTTATGCAAAATATTACGTTCAGTGCGCACGAATGTTGTGCGTTGGTCCTCTGGCGTAGATTCCTAAGCTTCAGAAAATTTGGAAGTAATCGTGAATGGAGTAAATGGCGAAAAAGCTAATATAAAAAAAGCGGAGCATGTTTGTTTCAATAGCTTACTCTGTTTATAAAGGCGGGATCACAACCTCTTCGCACCGTACGTACGTTTTATAAAGGCGGGATCACAACCTCTTCGCACCGTACGTACGTTTTATAAAGGCGGGATCAAAACCTCTTCGCACCGTACGTACGTTTTATAAAGGCGGGATCACGACCTCTTCGCGCCGTACGTACGTTTTATAAAGGCGGGATCACGACCTCTTCGCGCCGTACGTACGTTTTATAAAGGCGGGATCACGACCTCTTCGCACTGTACGTACGTTTTATAAAGGCGGGATCACAACCTCTTCGCGCCGTACGTACGTTTTATAAAGGCGGGATCACAACCTCTTCGCGCCGTACGTACGTTTTATAAAGGCGGGATCACAACCTCTTCGCGCCGTACGTACGTTTTATAAAGGCGGGATCACGACCTCTTCGCGCCGTACGTACGTTTTATAAAGGCGGGATCACGACCTCTTCGCGCCGTACGTACGTTTTATAAAGGCGGGATCACGACCTCTTCGCGCCGTACGTACGTTTTATAAAGGCGGGATCACGACCTCTTCGCACCGTACGTACGTTTTATAAAGGCGGGATCACGACCTCTTCGCACCGTACGTACGTTTTATAAAGGAGGGATCACAACCTCTTCGCACCGTACGTACGTTTTATAAAGGCGGGATCAAAACCTCTTCGCACCGTACGTACGTTTTATAAAGGCGGGATCACAACCTCTTCGCACCGTACGTACGTTTTATAAAGGCGGGATCACAACCTCTTCGCACCGTACGTACGTTTTATAAAGGCGGGATCACGACCTCTTCGCACCGTACGTACGTTTTATGTCGGCTGGCAATCAAACGAAAACGTAACTTTGCAAACCGGGATTATTATTTTGTGTTTTGTTTCTGTAGGCTTTGCGCTAAGCATTATACAATTTCTAATCATTAACCGAGTAATACAGAATTTAGTGTGTTAATGTTATTATCTTAACATACTGTAGTCAGCAGACATTTACAAGACAACCAAGACAAGTTAGAAGTGAGTTACTTATATCCACGACTGCAGGAACACCAGTTATATTGGTCTCTGTGTTCCCACTCACTACAGTTCTAGTGCAGACCAACATGACCTACTGTGCTCTACAACGTTCATTATTGGCTGGTCATCAGTCACTGAGGCGACTGTAGGAACACCAGTTATATTGGTCTCTGTGTTCCCACTCACTACAGTTCTAGTGCAGGCCAACATGACCTACTGTGCTCTACAACGTTCATTATTGGCTGGTCATCAGCCACTGAGGCGCTGAGTTGATATTGTCTTTATTTGTGTAAGATGTTTTAGAATCACACCTGTCCTTTTGCGGGGATGTAATTAAAATATTCTTATAGTAGGGAAAGTTATTGTTACTAAGCTGTAGAGTTGTAAGATCCAGTTAAACATAAGCATTTTCACGCAGTTTCTGTACTGCCTGTTTTCTTTTACAATGACAAAGTAATTTTCAAACTATATTTGCTCGAGCTACACTCGGGCGCAGTTCTTAAATTGCTAATAGTTTAAGTTAGAATAATATATTTATTATTAAAGCGGACGTTCAGACTAGTTGGTTCAGCCGTACGTATATGTGTGAGTGGATGCATGAACATACATAGAGCTCAACTTTAATTCGTAGGTACGAAGGCTACTTGGAGGTCGTGAACCACTTATGGAGACTGTACCTCGGAGAGCCGCTCCCAGGTCTTGTCTACGCCTCCTAGGCTCCTGAGCCGATAACGGTAAAGTGATCATGTTTATTCAAGCGCCCCTCGCGTCTTTCGAAGGAAAAAGACCGCCCCCTGGTCGTCCCCGGGGAGCGACACGTAAAAAAACACACGTCTTAGAGACGGCGGGAACGGAGATCCTGCGGGAGCTCGTAATTCCCCTTCGCAACACGGGACTTTGCATTCTCCCCCCTCCCATTTCGACCCTCGGAGATGACCGCTGTGTCTCGCTGCGCGACCCGGCCCTGCCGTGTATTGATCGCGGGCAGGGTCTCCTTCGCCCGCGCCCAAATCCTCTTTTCCCTCACAAAAATAATATTTATATGTCGGCGACGCGAGGGGGTTACCGCCGCTCTCCGCAGTTAACAGCTTTCGGAAGACGCCCTGCCAACAACCCTCCCCCCTTAGCTATCGCCTTCCGCTGTCCGACGCCATCACCGCCACGATCTTCCAGAGAGAGACGCGTGACTCGCTTGTTCCCCAGGCGTCTCCAGGCATGGAAAGATGACCGCAGTGAATCAGGGCTTATTTGTATTCCATCACAACACTTTGCTCCTTTGGCTATCTACAATATTTTAAATATTATAAAGACTGTTCACGATAAAGTGAGCACTTTTGAAATGAACCTTAGAAAAAAGTCACTGCCCCTACCTGCACATATTTTAACGGCCACAATGAGTGGCATCCGCCCAGGAAAGTTGGTAACGATGGAAAGAAGGTAGATCCATATGTTAAAGTCGAATTAAAATTGTTCGGTAAACTTTTGTGATAGTTTTAATTATTTCATGCGCTTCATGTTTTTTTTTTTTTTTTTTTACGCCTCTGTGTGTAAAAATAACCAGATTGGTAAAATATTTACTTTACTAATAATTTCACCGTTTCGCCTGGTCAGCACATGAATAAAGTGACGAGGCCATGGCAATGTTAATTTTCCATGATGCGGAAGAATACACAGCGTGCACAGAAGTAGATCATAAGCAGGGATTTTAAAAGTGCTCATTTTAACGTGAACAGCCTATAATAACGTACACTAGAGTGTTATTTCTGTCCTACGTTGACCGAAGAGGGAGAGGGGCTGTCTTCCTTTTATCACGTTCCAAGAGAATTTGTGGAGTTACGTAGCAGATTATTTCTAAAAAAATCCCCGACTTGAGAAACATCGTGCCGATGAAATTGTCTATTGAAAATAAAGCAGGTTCTTTATGATAATGCCACAGTTATCTATAAAACGAACGCTGGTTTTACATTATAGCAAAATAGTAAGTTTTGGGGCGAGGGCTATACGACATGCAAGACTTAACGACATAATTTTTAATTTATCTGGGAACCATGGCTAATCATTACACATCACCAAGCAGTTGGGATCAAATGCTGCTCTCACTTGCATCAACAACCTTTGCTAGTGGTTAGACCAAGATTTTAGTGACCGGGCCAGAAGAGAGGGGAAATAGGGGGGGGGGGGGCTAATACTAGCGTGTAAAGCCAAACACCCCCCTCCCTTTTCACATTTCTGCAGCGCCATGAGTCCATCTGTTAACTTTCTGCACGTAAATAAAAGACTTTATAGCTAAGTATAATGGGAAGATATAACTAACAAAACTCTCGTACTTGTGGACACTTTACTCCTTTGGCTTATTACAATTTTTTTTTGTCAAGATGACGTCTACTACAAGTATACTGTCTGTGCAGGCTTTTACGACGCAATTGTATTATTACAGTTTAATTTGAGTTAACTCTGTGGATGTTATTTTGTTTTTTACAAAATTCAATACGCTTAATTCCTAGCATAACGAAACAACTTTAAGTGTTAGATGTGGCATGCTTTAGTGTTTTATTTTAAAACATTGAAAAAATCAGCAATAGATCTATTGTTTGCTTAATTATAAAAATTGTGACGGTGTTTGCCAACACACAGACAGGACGAGGTCTTTGTCTCAGAGCTTCCTGAATGTAAGTGGTTAAGTTTGAAAATAGCTGAGAGCCCCCAATAGTGTCAAAAAGGGATTTGGGTTGGTCCCAATGAAAATGTTAGAATTATTCGTTGTCTTGGTTTTTATATTATCATTCGTATCATTTGCAAAGTTTTTTTTCCCCCAATCTCACAATAAATAATTTTATAAAGATATAAATTTACAATTTTCCCACTGATTACATATGGTATAAAAAAATTATTTTCCCAAGTATTTACATGATATATAAAATATGCCTTTGCCAAAATTTACATGATATATAAAAATATAGCTTTACCAATTATTTACATGATACTTAACTTAAGTAAAATGGCAGCAAGCGCTCCCCTTTTTTTAAAAAAGGTTAACGGAACAGCAGTTCCTGCCCAAGTGAATACCATGTGCTGTCTCCCCGAAACTGGGAGAGACACTCCTATTTATATTTTATCTAAAACCATCGAGAACATTACAAAATGATCTTCACTCCGTCGATATCCGGAAGTCCTGGAAGGGAACCCTGGTGGTACGTGACTGGCTGGGTGGCGTCACGTGGTCAAGGTGACGAACAAGGGAGGGGAAGTGAACCCAAGTTTTCGCGGGCGGCAACAGTCCCGCGGCGCCCATACTTGCAGACCAGCAGGCCCGCCCAGTGGACGTGAGGCGTGGAGCTCGTCAAACACACCCCCCGTCGCAGCGAAGGCAAGCCATTCAAAACGGCCAACGTTTTCTTAACTTCATATGGATCCGTCGGTTTAGCTTTCGATCGATGTGCAGGGATAGCCGTCACAAAATTCAAATTCCAACAATAGCTCATCAAAATAAATTTTAAAGCTTTCTTAAGACTTTACTGCTATCTGTTGGCATCTTAGAGTAAATATATGGATAGAGGGAGCATTGGCCATACCAATGCATACAAAAGCGTCTGTTAAACAAGTACCACGTGATTTCAGGTTCGAAATGAGCGGGCATTCAAGATTCAATGTACCTACTTTTAATCGCCAATAATGCAACATCACGGCAATGCCACGTGAAGAGACATGTATTTGAGTATACCACAATGACCTGAAATAAATGTAAAACCTTGTATACCACCTTGTGTTGTCTACATATTAAAATGAACATTCTCCAGCTGCGTATAATTAACAGTGTCGACAATTGTGCGGGGCCTCGAATATTTATTTGTAACCTTAAGCGGCAAGTAGTTCTTAAAATGATTAACCGTCGTAAATGTATACAACTACTTGTGGAAAGTTACAAGGTTTCCCTTTTCATATCTAGAACTGCAGCCATATGCACTGCAGTACATCACCATTTTCGAAAGATGGCCTAGAACACGTCTTTCTGTCGCCAAAATTCATACAAACAATGTTGTCAAACACAAATGTTTTCCATAAGTCAGCTATTTCTGCCGGTTGCTATGTTGGACACACTCGTGACGTCATGCTCCCTCTGTCCATATTTACTATAAGGTTGGCACAGTCACGAGCAATTGACAACACCAACCCTGAATATTGTGCCATGGATAAGGTTACTTTTACTACAGGTCGGGAAGATCAATCTTAAAAGTTTGGCAATCAAAAATTTTCGCTACTAGGTAAGCACTTTTTAAGGCCCTTCTAAAATATTCCTTTCGTCCAATTTCCATCTTCCTGGTGTTCTTTAACATAAACATTGCGATGTGAGCACTAAACACAGTGTACACTTTTCACCACCATCAAAATGAAATGCCCGAGGCTGCAATAAGATATATTTAGTAGTGGTAAATGGCTGTTGGGAGGGCCTTAAAAAGTGCTCACTTTACCGTGAACAGCGCATATCGGAGATGTACCGGATTTTCTATATTTTCTACGATAAAATCAAAATAATTGCAATAATCACAAATAAAATATTAAGTAACTAGGCCTATGTAACTAAGTAAAATCTGTCTCTTTTTTTATTCACGTACCTTAAATTTTTAATTAAAAGAGACCTCTTTGGAACACTGCGCACCTAGCAACGGAAATATCCCCTATTGCAAACTCTCCCATAAGAAACTTCGTTTCGTTCCTAACCATAGCAGAATCAACTTTCACCATGGAACACATCGCACACCAACAACCACTACCACCACCACCTATTATGCCAGGGACTAAAATAACCACCGCGTCATTTCGCCTCTGTATACTCAGCTATTCCGCAGCACGGCCTGGGGTGACAACCCTGCATGCCCCCCTTCTCTTTATTCCAGCTATTGTGCTCCCGCCCGTGGCTTCCTCTTGGTACGGGCCATTCTCCACGACGACTCTCGCATCCAGATGAATTGGGAACTGCCGCCTCGCAAGAGAGGATGAGTGTGAGGGGGAGGGGGCTGGGCCAGGGGCGATGGATCACAGATTGCGGGGCGCATCCCCTCGGAGAGAAAGCGCCGTGCCACTCGTCTTCCCGACCGCAGCCAGGTCTCCCCCGAGCCTCGTCTGAAGACGTGCCGCCTGACACATGCCTGCCCCCCCCCCCCCCACACACACACTTTTCCAACCCACCAACCATCCTCTTCTCCCTTTAAGCAGGTTTCACACGACATGCAAGACGAGTGCCAAACTTGGGCGAGATGCCGACCTTGCACGAGAATTTCTTGCACAAGTTTGTATGCAAGTCACATCTGGCACGAATTGAGGAGATAGAGCAGGTCCTAATTTCCTCGTGCAAGGCGGGCGATGCCAGTTGCGATCCTATTGGTCCTTGTATGCTGGTCATGTGACATGTTGTAAAATTAACCATAGAGTAAAAGAAAATCATAATCTGAGGCGTGCGAAGAGGAATACAGGGAAATAAAACATTGCTGGAAAATAAATTTAAAGCGTGGATTGAAGTTTAAGACAGTCCGCTGAGAATAAAATAAAAACAATTATATTTTGGAGGGATAGGTTGGAAACAAATACCTTGTTGAAGTAAACAACACTTCATATTTTGTATTATAATACCTTGGCTGTTTGGTACTCACCAGGGCTTTTAACTAATTTTGATTCGAGACAGTATTCATCTAATTATCGTCTCACTCGCAATTTAGTTGGCATTCTCATCTTGCGCGAAATACATCTTGCATCGTGTGAAACCTGCTTTACTGCCAATCTCCACACCTCTTTTAAGGGCACTGCCTAGGAATTTAAATAGGAAATCCCGGTTTATGGAAATTTCGCCTCTGCGTTTATCTTAAAGATACACGTTTCAATCACAACGTATTCGCCACGAATTTTTTCGAAGATCCCTACGAGCGTACATTTTCACTATAGATAGGCAGTATGCACTTTCTTATAAAACATAAATGTTAAAAATTCCTTGCAATCAGGCTATACATGTTATGGAAACAATTTCGCGAAGAACACATTCTGTTGAAACGCCTATCTTTAAAATTAACGCACCGAGGTGAAATTTCCTTAACATGGGATTTCCTTATTTAATTTCCCGGAGCTCTGCTTTAGTTCCTTCTTTCTGTACAATTCCGTACTCTTCTACACGCCTCGATTAAAAATTTGCGTTCTCCTGGAACTGCTAACTGTAGGTCCATTCCCCAATGGAAGAAACTTTCTCGGAGCCCTGCAAAATATCTACTTGCAGGCCCGTTTCGTATCCTTCCGCCAAATATGAACAAACATTGTCATGTGACTGCCATGTAGCATCTGTCAAAATCAATGTTTACATTCCATTGCATGTGTACGTGTGTTCGTATACTTTCTCTACACCTAAACATAAACACTGAGATGTGACTTCTACTTTTATACCTGTCAAATGTGTTGTTAACTGTTTAAAGTTTTTCAAAGAATTCTGTCTGTTCCAAAAACCATTCCGTACGAATATGCACAGTTTAGGCCTCTTAACATTATTTAGGCCAGCTTTATGATATTTTAAAAATGCTTGAATTGACGACAGTTCTTACGGTTATTTTACATCAACATATTTGTATTCCACGACATATCACATTACATGTAATGCACGTTAATGTCGCGCCGCGACTGTGTTTAACACTGTTACAATTGCGAGGTAAAGAACTGTAGTATTTATCCTTTTGTTATTGATATGTGTTGGATTATTTCTTTAAAAGGACGGTCTCAGTTGAAAAAAAAAAATAAAACAATGGAACAACCAATCAAAAGAAAAATGCACATTAAATTCAAGCATGCAACTCGAGTTGCTTATTTTTTGTCATACAAACTTAAAAGATAGTGGTGAACATGCACACAAATAAGCCTACGGTAACTTTTACTACGCTCATATTTCTATGTATTGCTATTTACTGTTTATTAGGTTTACTGAAATTTATCGGGCTGGGCTTAGTATTTTGTTGGGACTGTGGCCAATCACGTTGCATGACTGTATTTCAAACCCCTTAGGGCAAAGGTACAACGTTGTGATAAATAAACAGACGTGGATGTAAACAATTAACTTCGCCATAAAAACAGTTCACAATTAAAACTTATAAATAGTGCACATCGAATATTTGAAATCACATACACACACAGGGCCAGCGTAACGACTACGACGCAGCCACGCCACGCTATTTCACACGCATCGGTTAACGATACACACGTAACAGTATATTTATTACTGCCGTGGAAACACATATTTATGACAACATCGTAACTTGCCTAGATAGGTTTAAAAAACGCAACGTCTACAAATGTGATGTGTTAATTTGAAGTATTTTTCGGAGAAGAGAACTCAATAAATACTTCGTTGAGCACACAGCAACAAAACTCCTCGCCATGTACAGTAGCCACTCGACATGCCTGCCAACCGTAAGATTTGTAAGCAACCCTCCATCACTTCTAGATGCTTAAAATCTATTTTCAGTTGTAAATTCCAAATTCAAAAATCATTATTTTGCTATAATAAGTATAAAATATGCTACAACTTTAAACATGTATAATATTTATCTTACTAGCGATGGGAAATTTCCCGAGAGTGACAAAGAGGAAGGAAGGTAGAGAGGTAGAAAGGTAGACTGGAGGGAGAGGGGGAGAGAGAAATAGCGATGAGCTCCGCCCAGCCGACAGTTTCGTCGGTCAAAAAAAAAAACACCGCGTCACTACAGCCTAGGTACGTTATTTTGCGCTGTTATTTTTAACTGTCACAATGAAATATCGTTTCTATCGGGGCTACCTAAATATTGAAATATTTCAATAGCAATATTTAATTTACAAAATTGCATACCAAAAAACTATGTTGAAACAATATTTGAACTGAGAACTATTTCTTACTAGCCGTTGCCAATACACCGCTGCTCTCGCTATTTTTGATTCGTATTTAAAACGAAATAAATATTCCAAGTTATACAAAATATTAAGAAAAGTATTGGAACAACAGTTTGACATGTTACGCCTAAGGTGATCTCTCAAAGGTTCGTTTCATCAAGTGTCTTCCAATCGGGAATGGACTGTAGTCATGCGCCTCTCAAACGACGATGCGAAATTGATTCAAAAATGCATTTCCCATAATTATTACAATTCTTATTCTAATGTGTATGAAAGAAAAGAAAACAATACAAACTAATTTTAGTGAACACCGATTTTAAAAATTGAATTTTTTATAAGATGTTAAGTTGTAGCCTATAACTACTACGTACTATTTGCCGGCAACATTATCACACACTAAACTAAAGACAAAGTTCTATTAAAAAAGTGTTGTATTACCCATGAATAGAGATTATTGTGCTAATAGTATTTTGTTGGTGGTATTGTAAGTGATGGAATTGATGTTGGTGGTATTGTAAGTGATGGAATTGATGTTGGTGGTATTGTAAGTGATGGAATTGATGTTGGTGGTATTGTAAGTGATGGAATTGATGTTGGTGGTATTGTAAGTGATGGAATTGATGTTGGTGGTATTGTAAGTGATGGAATTGATGTTGGTGGTATTGTAAGTGATGGAATTGATGTTGGTGGTATTGTAAGTGATGGAATTGATGTTGGTGGTATTGTAAGTGATGGAATTGATGTTGGTGGTGTTGTAAGTGATGTAATTGATGTTGGTGGTGTTGTAAGTGATGGAATTGATGTTGGTGGTGTTGTAAGTGATGGAATTGATGTTGGTGGTGTTGTAAGTGATGGAATTGATGTTGGTGGTATTGTAAGTGATGGAATTGATGTTGGTGGTGATAATTGGGATCGTGGTAGGGTGCTGATGAAGGTAGCAGTAGTAGGCTAATAAAAGCATTTTTGTAGTGGTATTTAGTTTCAACATCTGGAAAGCGCTTAACAATCAGGTACTTATCGCCCATGTGGGTGAAGCGAGACATACACGGTGTATGGAACAGCGACAGGATGCAAGGGCATGGGAAACAGGAGCACACCGAAAAAAAAACCCGCTCGCCAAAAAACAACGTCCACCAAGTGTCTCCCACGTGAGTGAATCGGGCGTGTACCTCCTTTGCTCCCGATTGGGATGGTTCGTATTAAGCAATCGCAGTGGCATTCACCTGAAATGGTTATGTGAACCGAAGTTGAGGTAGCCCCCATAGACGTGACCGCATGGTGTCCAGGTATGCACCGAAAATACTCTAAGGGCCTGAATTACGACTTCCAGATAAAATTCTGAATAAAACTTATCGGCTAGATAGCCCAAAGAATATGTATTACGACTTGCTGAAATTGCTTCTTCAGCTGACAATCTGCTGAAGAGGCAGGCACTTTGACCAGATGATAGATTCCTATCAGCATGCCAAACCAATTCCGATGATGAATTACAGTTCCTGTTAATATACCTGCTCTGCATTACAGCATTCATCTAAATTTAAGTATTCTTCAATGGAATAGAAGGCATTATTTAAAAAGTGTTAAATTACAGTACTGTGTATCGCTATTATTTTCTAACAAGTGTGTGTAGAGCTGAAATGCTTGCCACACGCTATTGTAACCTTTATTCCATTGCCATACATGTATTTCGTAATATATTTTTTTATGTGTACAATAAAGTCACATAATACCTCGTATTTTCATTACAATGTGTAAAAACACTGTTAAGAAGATTCTGACGAGAGCGAATAATTGCATTGCAATGGATGTGTTTTAATTTATAATATACTCTGTTCGTTATTTTGATAGTTATTGTGTAGAAACATTTAACACAACATATTAAAAGGTTTTTTATTGCATTACCTGCATGTGGACATGCATTACTTTTACTAAATAACGGTAATTGTCATTAGACTTTGAAGTACTGAAATTTTTGTGTTAAAGTAACCAATTCAACTGGTATATAAAGGGAAATGTTAACAAAGCTGTCTATCGGAAAACATGTACCCCACCATACCAAACATTATTTTTTGGGATCATATTACAATTTAAGTAAACACGTGTTTTACAGTGGTATGAAGGCAAAACATCAACAAATTATCCGTCACTGTCAACCAATTTAGGTCACGCAGTGTTATTAACCGAAGTCCACATGACAGCAGAGAAAGGAAATGCATCAGAAACGACAGAGCTTTTTACTGTGCTTAGGTCAGCAATGACACTCAACATGATTATATGAAACACTCCTATGTTTTATTTCCTGCAAGTCTGCACTAGTTAATACTGATCTGTTCATTTTGTAATTTACGTTGCAGAGTTTACCCCTATCAAGAATTATATTACAGGTTATCTTAGACAACCATATCAACACATAGAACAATAATAACAACACGCAATCAGTTTCACCACACTAAGGAACGCAATTTTTACTGAAATTCGCCCTGCACGAGACGATTTCATTACCAACTTTCGAAGAACCACACTAGTTATATTTTCGGCACTTCTTGATAACTAGCTGATAGCTATTCGGTTGCTAACTGATGGTCGTAATACACAACAGAGGCTGATATACCCGGCAAGACTTATCAGGTAGATAGTTATCAGCTACTTTTATCGAGAGGTCGTAATACAAGCCCTAATAATGTACCCTGTGACTTACAAACCCAGAATGCACTAGTACATTGTGACACACAGTATTTTGCACCTCATACGTATTTTTTTCATAATTATTACTATTGTAGTGGAAGATGGGATCTAACATCCACGAACAAAACAATGAACATACATCTTTGCTATAGCTGACCACACCGCATGATAAAAGGAGTTGGTTCATGGTTACTTGGAATGTGACTATAGGCTGTTCACGGTAAAGCGAGAACCCCTTAAGGCCCTTCTTAATTTTTCCTTTCATCCTATTTCCATCTTCCTGCTGATTTTTAATATAAACATGCAAAGTGACGAATAAACACAGTGTATACATTTCACCACCGTCAAAATTTAACGCCTGATGCTACAAAATATATATTTATTAGCGTTGGGAGGGCCTTAAAAAGTGCTCACTTTACCGTGAACAGCCTATAACAGTTACAACACTGGCCAACTCTATGGTAGTATCCCAGTGAAGCCGGAACTGACCCGCCACCACCGGAACGGCGCGACACACGCGCGCCAACTGAACAAACACACTGCGGAGGGACCAAGGACCAAAGATGTTAGGAAAGGAGGGACCATTCGCAGCTGTTCTCGACAAAGTTTAACGCAGAAACTAAGTTTACTTTCACAGTTTGTGTAGACACTCATATTGCTCGCCTGTGGCTATCTCGAAGTTCGGTACACACCGTCCATTATACACCCCCCCCCCCCCCGAACATCAATTGAATGACAAGTTCTATTTTAAAAATAATACACGGAATTATCGTTGATATAGGCTGTCCACGGTAAAGTGAGCACTTTTGAGGCCCTAGTTACTTTATTTCCTTACAACCATTTTTTATCCCTCCACTACTTAAAAAAATTCCACTGCCATGTAAGTCATAAACACAGTGTATATATTTCACTGGACTCGAAAGTTATAGGCTGTTCACGGTAAAGTGAGTACTTTTTAAGGCCCTCCCAACAGGCATCAACCATTACAATTATAGCTTATTGCAGCCTTGGGCGTTAGATTTTGAGGGTTGTGAAATGTATACACTGTGTTTATTCGTCACATTGCAATGTTTATATTAAAAAGCAACAGGAAGACGGAAATTGGATGAAAGGAAAAATTTAGAAGGGCCATAAAAAGTGCTCACTTTACCGTGAACAGCCTATAACATCTAAGGCTACAATAGAACAATTTCTGGACTATCATTCCAAATGAGAAGGCTTCAAAAAGTGCTCACTTTACCGTGAATAGCCTATAGATAACATAATTGCTCTAAACTAAGGTACATTTTTATTATATTGCGAAATAATTCTTCTCTTAGTATTTGACGTAGTTAACACGTGCGGTGCAACCTCCCCCCCCCCCCTTGCCATTTGGTTAGCCGTGTCCGAATTGCCAGATTTTGTAGATAAAATTATCACGTGTCCCGATTTTGTATACAAAAATCGTGACGTATTTGGTAGTTTGGTATTTCGTATTTTGTATCTCACGGATGTTAGCCAAAATAGAAAATGACAAAATCAGCGCCATATTTGTTTTTACTTTAAAAACACATGCGCAAATGCGTAGATAAAATTACTTTTAAAACAAATAAGTAACTACATAAAATATACTAGGCATGTTTTAAAAAGAAAGTAAGTGTTGTGCTATGTATATAATTACCGCAAAAATATGTTTAAGAGCCTTTATTGCATAATTTATTATTTTCTTAATTATTAACGTATTCGTTGTATTCCAGTGATGATTGCAGAAATTTTACGAGTGTTTTAAGCATTAAATTTAGACAAAAATATTTTGCACTGTTAGTGTTGCTGCGAGTGCTAAACAAGTGACTGTCAACAACGTCCGAATTGATACCTACCATATTACGCATTTATAAAATAACAAGATCACAGTGTAACCCCTCCCTTCAGAAATCTTGGACTACGCCACTGGTCGCTGGAGCTTCCGTGCTCCTTATGAGCCTTACGAGATACGTTACGTGTCCGGTATTTTATTATTCCAAGGACGGAATAATATTTTGAGGACGGCAGCCTTCCCCTAGCTGTTTTTATCCTCCCTTGTCGGGAATTCTTATCATGCAGGGCGGCGCTGGTGGCCTGGGGTTAACACCAGCCTCGCTGCGATAACCTTTCGCAGCTCTCTGTGTGTGTGCGCGCGCGTAAGCGCGTGCGTGTGTGTGTGTGTGTGTGGTGACACATTCTGAGTCTCTCCTGTCCACGGCAGTTGGGGAGAGATGTGTGTCTGATACACAGCAGGATAACTCTGCCACCGGCCTCTCCTATATTCGTCAGCTGTATCACCCCTCCTACACATGATGGCTAGCATCAGGGGAAACATGGGAGGGTCAGGGAAATATCAGGGACATTTGTCCCAGGTCAGGGAATTTAGATCAAATAGTTTGTATTATATTGTAAAGGTCCTTTTAACGCCCCCCCCCCTTTTATGCTTGAAAGCTTAGCAGGGGACGGCTTACAGACTAACTTATAACCTAACTTAAATTAACACCCATGCCTTACCCGGGATTCGAGCCAAGAGCCTCCCGCACCCCAGATCGGTGGCCCACCAACCAAATCCACGGGAGGTCGGCTTTATATAAAATGATTTAAAATGTATTTAATAAGGAAATAAATATTGGAATCCAGCACTTCTGCTACATGCCATCTTATGAATTATAACTTTAATTTAGTTTATTCCACCTTCATAGGAAGATTTATGAGCCTGGGGACAATTTTGTTGTCATGTGTTTAATTGCAGCTATTATCACACCCTTTTTTATGCAGTAAGCATTGACATTATGAAATATATGTTTATAGACATAAATGTAAGATTTTGCAAATAAACATTTAAAAATATTTAAAATACTTTAAACCCTTTCAGCAGTTCTGATAGAATTGGTAAACTATATTGTGTCTTGTTTTTCTATTGTGACTTTTTTCTGGTTATGAAAACGCTAGTATTTGATATCATCTTATTCCATTTGCAATCTTCGTACCTACTAGTTTTTTTGCTTGTGAAAACAGCAATGAATAAAGGCTTTGTTATTGTTACCCATAAAAAAATTGCAATTTATTTGAGGACAAATATTAAAATATTTTAAATATTTGCAGTGTAATTTCGCCACGGAAATGTTAACAGGATACCTGGTAAAGTTGGGGAAATATCAGGGGATTTGCTATAAGGATACTGCTAGCCAGCCTGATACAAAAATTATTCATTTTAGTGTCATAACATACGAGTCAGGGTCATTATCGGCTATTCATGGTAAAGTGAGCACTTTTTGAAGCCCTCTCATTTGGAATAATAGTCAATAAATACATTTTATTGTATCCTTAATACAAGTCCGGTGAAATATATACACTGTGTTTATTACTTACATGGCAAAATGTCTGATAGGAAAGAAGTAACTAGAGCCTAAAAAGTGTTCACTTTACCGTGAACAGCTTATAATAAAAATTTACTACGTACTGATAGTTTAGTTTTAATACTGATTGTTGACAACCTTCAGGGGGAAAAAAAAGGGAGGTTACAACCCTACACATCCCACCTCGCTACCTTTGACGTACGCAAGCCCATTTTTTGGAGGGGGCGATCAGAAAATCCAGGGGGATTTTTTTATGGGGAGAGTACTGCTACAAAAGTAAGTCTTGTAAATGGCTACCTATGAAGTGGTGGCCCCAAGGGATTCTCCCCCGGGGAAATTTTAAATTTCAAGGTTGAATTGTAGCAGTAATTAAGCTTATTTCTTGACAAAATCATGTGTGTTACGACAGCAATTTATTTCTGAGAAAAAATGTTTTTCAATACATTCGGCAAACTTCAACATTTCATATCTGGCACAACATTAAAACTATTGAACATAAAAAAGTTCCCTCATGCAAGTGCAAGGTTAGTGAGACACAGAAGTTACTTTCTAATCAGACAACATACAGCAATATAACTATACAAAAATTTGAATTCTCGGGAGAGGCGATCGCACACAAAAAAAGGGGGGTGGGGAGCATGTTCCCACCGGCTGGCTATGCCACTGTCAGTGACCAACCACCCTTCAGCACTATAATAGAAAAAAAAAAGTAGTTTGTTGTACATTAGTGAGATTGCTCATTCTAGCGTTTTTCTGTTCTTTTTCATCTCGGGACTATCCTTATGTGGGTATCACTATGAGTTATTTACATCTCTGTTTACAAAAGCTAAACTCGGCTGTTCTATTTTTCTGTGTTTGTGTTTTATGTCTTGTTTTTTTCTTTCCTACAACATGCAACAATTATCTGCAATGGTAAATGCCAGAAATAGTTAATTCCAAAACTTGCAAGCTGCGAACTTCCCATGAATGCACACATAATATTTTAATTGAAATTTAATTTTTGCCAGTGTGTGTGGTGGTGAGGCAGCCCGATAGTTGGTGGACATCACACTCTCCGGAGGGTTCATCATCACGAACCACCACAAAGTTTGCAGGCTTACCAGTACTACACGCACGGCTGCTGCTAGATTCCTACCCCCCTTCCTCCACCCCCTATTACCTGTGTCATAGGCCGCGAACTGACTGACTAACCATTAAGTGCGACCGGGGGGGGGGGGGGGGGATATCTGACGTGAGTGAATGAAGATATTTGGGTGGCTCTTAACATCCAAGTCTTGAAAGCCGATGAGGGTATGGCGAGGCGAGTGTGGAGCAGCGCACGAATGAAAGGGTGGGGGTAAACGGGCGATCCCTGAGAAAACCCACTGACCAGCTGAACCATCCAGCACGATTCCTACATGCGAAACTCCGGATATTAGTTTCTCTTGGATGAATAAAAATGTGTTGGCAAAAACAACTATATAGGCTGTTCATGGTAAAGTGAGCACTGTAAAGGCCCTGCTAAATTTTTCCTTTTAACCAATTTCTATCTTTCTGCCACTGTTTAATATAAACATTGCTGTATGTCTAATAAACAGAGTGTATGCATTTCATCACTCTCAAAAGTTAACATGTAGGCATGTAACAAAATATATTTATTAGTGGTTAATGGTTGTTGGGTGGCTCTTAAAAAATGCTCACAGCCTATACCTGTTTTTAAATAGATTCAGAATGCCAGTACCCAAGTACCGTTTGTTAAATATCCTTGATATTTAATTAATATGTTGTGTATATAATATAGATAAAATGACCCGTGATTTAGTTGGCAAAATTAATTAGGAGCATTGAAACTTAGCATCCCATGTTGCAAAATTTTCCACTTTTTGGTGCTATATTTTGAAAACTACTATTTGATCACAAATATTTACATTTATGTGGTCCTTATATAAAACTCTTTCAGAAAATTAATAAAGAAATCTATCATGTAATATGGCCTTAATTAAGAATATTGAGTGCGCAAGCTGATATAACTGATGATTGCATGGTTCGCTTGTGATGGAGAAGGGTTAATACTCTCTAGCCAGATATTTCATCCTTAAAAGGATATAATCCCATCTGTCTTCTTGTACCCAAATTTTCTATTATGTGAGTCTGTTTGCAGATATGCTTATTTCTATTGGTTTATACTTTTCTGTCAAGTGGCAATATTCTCTTATTTACTCTTCATCAAATTATGTGATTTTTTCCAGTAAATTGATTTTTATTAATTGCTAATATAGTAACATTTTTAGGCAATTTTTTAACGCTATTTCTCATGTGTATTTCAGAAAATTAGGCAGGAAATAAACAATTTATGTACTTCATAGGGACACTTGATTTTCGCAAGATTTTCTGCCAACTTGTATTTCAAAACATTTAACTCGGATCCACTTTCGTGACTGAATGGTTTTAGCTGCTGTGTGCCTTAGACACCTACTCATAGATTGGTATTGATTACTGTAGTAACCAAATTTCTGATTGGTGCAGTCATACAATGAATTATTTCTTTGCGAAAATCAAGTGTACCTGGTACTTGGTTATAATTAGCTGCATGCATTACTGAAGATAGCAAACAATAAACATGTACAGGCTATTCATGGTAAAATGAGCACTTTTGAAAGCCCTGCTTAAAATCTACTTGTATTTATGTTGTGTATTCTTCCGCCTTATGTAAGATTAACATTGTCGTGGGCACCATCCCTTTATTCATGCGTCGCGAAACTGTGAAATTATTTAAAAAGTAGATAGCTAACAAATCTGCTCATTTTTACACTTTGATGCATTGAAAAATAAACAGAAGGCAAAAGAAATAATTTAAGTTATCAGAAATGGTTACCTAAAACTTTTTTTCTCAACGTTAAGATACGGAACTATTTCCCATCTATCGTTACCAACTTTACTGGATGCATGTCACTCAGGGCGCTCGTTGAGATATCTGCAGGCATGGGCAGTGACTGTTCTAAGGTTGATTTCAAAAGTGCTCACTTTATCGTGAACATCCTTTAATAATAATAATAATGAAAATGTTAGCATTTTTTTCACATGGGATGGTAAGGATCTTAATCTTAAGGTTCATTTTAAGAACTGTAGAGGAATTTGCTTGGAGTGGGGCAAGCACCACTTTGGAAAAACCTGCACCCAGAGCAGCAGGGAGTGTCCCACAACCTCCTGGCTGCACGTTGGGTACTTACTGTATTACCGAACATGTTCGTTTCCTGGCTAGCAACAATTAATAAACCACTTTTATAATCAAAGAGTGTCACCTGTTATCTCTCATGAACAATGCACACTCCTTAGGAGCTGTTTTGAAGAAAACTAGCCATTCAGATCCCCAGAGCAGCTGAGAGTTATATTAGCAATGATAGATTAACAGTGCACAGAGTACGTAAATTAAGCACCCTTATTTTTAATATGTAACAGCTACATACTGCTATGCGATGAAAAGATAAGGTTTAAAATCTGACAATTCCAATCTGTATTCAACTTTACAACATTACGTAGTAAAATATTTTTTTCTAATATTAATCTGTAACCTAACGTGAAGCAAAAATTTATATTCCTGTTAATGTAATTATGATTACTCCCACACTTCTCCCGATGCACAATAAAAACACCAAATATTTTGAAAAACAAAATATTGTGATGTAACTATGACTGTCTCAACCTAGTCGTGAAAATTAGGACAGAACCAAGTGCATAATTACAAAACTAATTCACCAAGTGCAATGCTACACCAAGGACTTGACGCCTGTAGATATTTATACTTCTGTCCTACGGAAATTATATAGACCTATGAGCTACTGACGCGGAAACTGTGAAAGTGATGCCAATATTTACATATGCGTAAATTACATGTACGTTGCATAGACTTACACCTCCACAGACCCTGCAATGTCTGAAGGTTCAGAGGCTTGTAAATTTGGTTGGTTATAAATGCTTAATTTAGAAAGTTTCTTGTAGTTGCATTTCAGAGATTTGACAGGCACTTTACAGCACCCTACAAGTAAAGTAGGATAGAGATGAAACACTACAGTAGCCTGAGAAAACACACTGACCAACAGCAACTCTTCCGCGTTTTCCACAAGTGAAAATCAGGCGAGATCCTTTCAGGAACAAATACGGATTCTCTTGGTGGAAGGCAGTGCGCTAGCCATGCAACAGCAGCAGCACCACTAGCGAAGTACCACAGACCTACTCCTACTTTCCTAGTTTAAACCAACCAACATATTATGTGTACTGAAATAACTACAGCGTAATTCACACACACACATAAGCTCATTATTTTTAATGCTTACGTGCCAAATGCCATGCAACATTCATCGAAAAATCCAAGATTCATTGCAGCTATCATTTAACATCACAACTACAGTAACTAAAAGAAACAAAATAGCACAACTTCAGAATCATCCAGTAAAAGCATAACTAGGGGTAGGCCTACCTGGTTTTCGCAAAAAGATTTCAGGACAAGTTGTGCTCCAACGACCTTTAGTTCAGAACTACGTAAGTGATTGTACCATTTGAATTCTTAAGCGCCTTATCTGTCTCGCCATGAATCACGGACAGCCAGTATTGGAGAAACTTAATTCTCAATGGCTTACTCGCATAACAGACTGTCTTCATACAAAGATAAGTGGCCAATAGTCAAATGAAGACTGCAAGTGTGAACATAGGATATTGAAGTCTAGCCTTCGCGTAAATCTTTTCGCAAAGCACCGGTGGCCCTAGGCATAACAATACAGGAAATAACTTTACAACTAACTTGCTAACTGAGTGCTGATTAAATGTACTAATTTTCAGAATTTTGCAAAACAGAAATGGAAGCTTTAAAAGATAATGTAGGATAATTTCACATAAAGTGTAATGTAAAATAAATAAAGAGTACAAAATTTACATTCTCTACCAACCCATCACTGAGTAATAAACTTGAAATATTTTGAGATGAGTATCAAAATTGCTAAAACTATCAAGAGACTTTTCCAAATATGTAACTTGAAATAAATTAAGTGTTTTTTATACCCACAGAACTAAACTAATTTCTGCATGCAGCAGTTATAATGCCTTTGTAAAAGTCACAAATTTTGTGGAGTTTAGAGAACCAAACAGAACTGTAGCTGCAATAAAATAATATGAGAATAAAATGTGCAGACTCAAATTACTGCTTAAGGATGCTGAATGGCAAAAAATTAATAACAGCATTTTAAATTTAAGCCAATCATTGTTATACCTGTAGTTATTACATTTAAAGTAATTCACAGCAGTAAAAAATTCTAAGATTCCATTATTTTTACATAATCATGTAGCATATCAAAATTGCAATTTTGCTTTTTCTGGAAAACACAAACCGAATAAACCAAACCATTTACAAAAATGGAACAAAGGAAGTTTTTTAAGTATTATGTTATTCATTTTGAGTTGTGTTTAGCAAATCTACTCTCAGAACCTTCAGCGATGTCAAAAATCAAAGCCACCCTCTGTTAATGCTGACAAGCACTGAAATAACTCATTGTTCATCAGCAGTAAAGGAACAGCCTGCAGTAAACAGTAAATATTTTGTTTGTCGGTTAGTTCAAAGTTTCAGAATACTCGGCACTGATATTTATTAGAATTAGATAAAAGAGATTAAATTATTACATCAAGTAATAAATATTTCTCTTTTGATTTAAAAGACTAAGTTTCTTACGCATACAAAAACACACCAATACTTGACAGACTGAAGAAAATACATTTTATACTGTAAATTTGGTTTTTAATTTAGTTCTGTGTTGTTTGTTCAGAACTTCAGTCAGAACTATTTTGCATTTAATGATGTTACGACCTGCAGATCTGCGAAACATTTTGTAGAACCAAATGCCACTATCTAGCTTTAATGGTACTGCACAAACTCTCCAGCTACACAAACTCAGTGTCAGTCCATTCAATTTGCCACCCAGCAGCGCATGGCAATGAATGTCAGTGGCCATCAATACTCGTCAGCAGTTTCAGAACAATGGCTGGCGCTACTGAAACAATTGGACAGTGATATATGCTAGTACTGCAAGGCTGTGCAATAAGGCAAAAATTATATATTAATTAACAGTTTAAAAAATTTGCTGAATATATCTTTTTACATTTTACTTTGTATAGTTATGCAGATAACCTGAGATAGATCACTATAGTTTTTTTATGCTATGTATCTCATATTAGCAGGTGAGTTGGTTTTTGTCGTTTGCATGTTCCGAATATAGTAATATTGCTATCTGATCACGCAAAAACTATAGAATATAATTTTTTTTTTTTTGCTGGAAATTTTATTGCTTGTACTGAAAACAAACTCAGCAGTGTTAAAAAAAATATGAATTAATTAAAGTTTTTGCTATTCAACATTATAATGTACTCCACACCTATTACCTTGAAAATCTTTCACGAGGACTGTTTTGTATATCACTGTATTCGAAGTTAATTGATTCACTTTCAACTGTAAAATGAGCTATTGATACCTCTATTATACTAGAATAACTTCGAAAATGTTAAATAGTAATTTACTGATAGCACTTACTTTTATAGAACATGTATTTAAAAAGCCTCTTTGGTAATGCCCAAATGTTATGATTAATAAAAATAAACTACTGAGTAAGTCGGGGCTGTAAAAAATACTTAACTCAAATTTATCAAACATATATTAACTACGAATATGTTCATGCAATATTTAATCATAAACAATCTTACGTAGTTATGATGATTAATCCAACATTGTGAATTATAAGATCAGCACTCAACACTTTTGCACCCACTAAACACAGCTTTCAAAGAACTGTTAGTATTTAAGCACATTTTAATGTCAATTTAAACTAAAATAATTAACCACATAAAATAAACACTTTTTATAGAATGAAGAGTAAGAAATATTTTCACAGTCCTTAAAATGTGTTCAGATGCTTGTCACAACACAAATATTTCCGCGAGTACCACGAAAATGAGAGGACAAACACGAGTGCGCAGCACTTGATCCTCCCCCAACAAGCGCAGCTCCACGACTGGTGATACACTTGCGACAGCTCTGACCTGCGCGCAGAAGCAGGAAGGGGAGAAGAACATTTGCAAAATGGCGGTCCCTGCTCGATCAATGGCTGAAAGAAACTAACCCTTACATGCCATTTTCCAGTTAACACAACCCTTTCATGTGCTGTGATAAAAAACCAGCACAAAAAATTCTTAATCCTTTTATTGATCCAAAAGAGTTGGCTAACCCTTCCCTTGTCGCAATTTTTTACATCTTCTATTCAACAGCTCACCCCTTTGCTTGTAGACTTTTAATGTGCTAAGGGGGGCCGCACCCTGCATGTATCGAGACTGTTCCACAGAACTATTAACAAAACACCCTTCACTCTGCAATGCGTGTATGGTTATGGTTAAAAAAATCGTAGAAATAAAAACTTTAGTTAAATAAGAATAATGTGTTATTACCATATATATTGAAGTATTTAGTATAAAGATGAGACTGTTTTTAATAATACTAAATAATCAAGACAAAAGAGTATAAATGTTTACATGCACATATATAATTTAATGACACCAGTCTTTTATTAGCCTTGTAGTACTACCCTCAAGCATTCAGCAAGGGTTGCATGCAAGTGCCTAACTAGCAGGCAGGAGAGTCACAAGGGGTGAAGGGTTGTGAAAGGGTTGGAGGGTGCAGTTTTTTGTGGGCCTGCTGCTGGCTGCCACGAGCCACTCTTTTTGTTAGTTTTTCATACAGCCTGCTCCCCCCCCCCCCCCTCATCCCTTCCTTTTGCTGAGGGGTGGAGCTCATTTACAGCAAACACAAACATCAGATGTGATCACACCTGTCAACCACATTGACTCTGGAAGTGAACCTCTATTCAGCCATCACTACTCATAGTTCTACCCTCTGTATGCATATTCTAACACTTCTGAGTAACAGTTCACAGCAATCATGCTTATATGCATCTGCTTGAAATTCTAACTTAAAAGACAGAAATTATACTAACAAGATGTTATACACCAACTGTACAAAAAAAAAAAACTTACTAATTTTTTTTTTTGTAAATTGAATGTAAATACTTTTTTAATTAAACTGTTGAGTAAAGCCTACTCTACTGTACCATTTCTTGTTATTTTCTACCACATCAAGACTGATTATTTTGCAGTATGTTATGGTAAAACTCAATTTTCCTCTATCTCTCTCTCTCTCTCTCTCTCTCTCTCTCTCTCTATATATATATAATATATATATATATATATATATATATATATATATATATATATATATATATATATATATATATATATATATATAAAATGCAATAACCATCAAACTATACTAATTTTATTTTGCAGTGTTTCTCTACATATTTTCTTTTGTGCTCATTTTAAACAAAATATTAACGACAGTAAATACATTTTTTTTGTTTGTGAAAATCTACTTGCAACACACAAGCCACCATTGTGTTAGGTTGGATACATTTCATTTCAGGAGTAACAACTATTTTGCTTTATATATATATATATATATATATATATATATATATATATATATATATATATATATATATATATATATATATATATATATATATATATATATATATATATAATGACAAGTAAAAGCAAAGCTTTTTGTTTGCATTCTCATGCTTTTTATAACTCTCCACAACCACAGAGTATTTTGTAGATGTAGGCCTAAGCGGAATTAAACAACAAACATTTGAGTAAACACAAAAAAAAAAAAAAAGCACAATTTTCGAAATTTGTTACGTTCAGTGCCTAAAATTTAATCTTAACACATTACTGTAATTGTTACTGGTTAGTTTTCACGAAAGTGGAAGAAACATTTTCGAAATTGTATTTTTGGGTTCTAAAGAACTTATTAAATTATTCCCAATTTGGCACATTTTCCAATTCAACATGATGTCTTTTTTTTTTTTTTGCATTAGTTTAATCTGGAAATTAATCTTCGCTAGAAGGACCACAATCTGACATATTCGTTGATGTCAAAAGATATCTATGATAGCTACGTATGTTTTTGTGAACACGCATCACAGTTTACAACAGCAGCAGTGTTGTCTTTCGCTGCTGCGTCAATTGGTCTGCGGGCCAGTGTGCATGCGTGACAGTGAGACGAGTGGTGTGATCTATACTAGTGGTTGCCTTCTCAAT
Organism: Dryococelus australis; assembly: GCA_029891345.1. Classification (NCBI taxonomy): domain Eukaryota; kingdom Metazoa; phylum Arthropoda; class Insecta; order Phasmatodea; family Phasmatidae; genus Dryococelus; species Dryococelus australis. The sequence continues at coordinate 349,208,137 of CM056995.1, forward strand.
TCAATCCTGTAAATATAAATATAAAAGGTCAGGAATAAGCCCACCCGGAGTCTAGTATTTGTTGACAGGCGCGCACACACAAACAAATATAACACATTTTTCACGTGATTGCACAACTGCGACGTTTTGCTGGCTAGCCAGCGAAACGCTGCAAATGCACAAAAAAAGTGTCATCCATCTTGTGTCGACAAGTACTAGTTTGTGAGCAATTGAATTCCTGTTCTTTTATATACTTTTGGTAGCATAATGGCTTACTTATAACCTTAACAATGCTGTAAATATTGTGGTTGAAGGTAGCTACCTGGAGTAGTTTTCCACACTGGAGACTGAGAAGCTCGGGGGAAATACGGGCACACACATCAAGTGCACCAATACTGCTATGTGCAAGGCTCTGAACTGGCGTGTAGTGTTCTCGTCATGCTGCATGTACCTATAGCACTTAAAAAGTGGTAACCCCATCATTTTATTGGTAGAAATCCTATGGCAAAGTTCAATGCGGGTCCCTCGAGTATTTTTGTACGTATGTGGCACATATATTTTAAGATACAGCGCATTGAAAAAAGCAGTTTTTAGCTACATTGGAATGCTCTGAAATGGTGTTCCTAATGTTTGGGACATCTCCAAAGCACTCAATAGGCCTCGTATTAAGTTTGCATTCTTTTTGCGGACAAGAACACTGGATGCACATGTTTCACACAAAAACGTGTATTTCTAACACACTGCAATGCAGCTCAAGACAAAAGCAGTTACAAGTAATTTATACAAGTTGGATGGTAATTCGTACAAATATAAAATAATGAATTTTTTTAATAACCAGCATCATTAAGAAAGGAGGTTTAGCATTTAAGTGCAAAAAGGATAAAGACTGGCTTTGAAAAAGGTGTTTCCATGGAAGTTTACAAATGTTATGTTCTTAACGATTCCAAGCCATTTCTGTTTGGATTTCTGTTGGATTACAATGATTTGCCAAATGAGACGACATGCATCCCATATGTGAGAATTGCTGAATCGGCCAAGGACAGCAAAATTATTTTTTGGTAGTGTTCATGTTTAGCACCAGTTTCCCAACAGAATAGGCTATGTTGAAAAATTAACTCATCAATATCATAACCCCTGTGTATGCATCTATATAGGCTTTTTCACAGTAAAGTGAGAACTTTTGAGGCCCTTGTTACTTTTTATTTTTAGTTATTTTTTATCTTTTAATCACCTTTTTAAATAAATAATGCCATGAAAGTAAAGCGTGTATATTCCACCACACTTGGAAGTTAACGTCTAAGGCTAAAAAAAGATACATTTATTGACTATTATAGAAATTGAGAGGTTTTTTAAAAGTGCTCACTTTACAGTGAATAGCCTATAGTACTGTATATTTTTTTATATTTTAGGACTGTTAGTTACAATAATTATGCACAATAGGGGTTAATCTGAAAGAAATGTCTGAGCAATATGAAAGTTAAACATTTGGCTTTTGCAAAGCTTACCACATTGGTCTAACATGGTTGCTCTCATTATACAGTCGTAGTGTGAGTGAGTGAGTAGATTTGAGCAGCTCTTAACAGCAAGGTCTTGACAGCCGATAAGGGTGACAGATAATTATAGAGCAGTGCTGGAATACAAGGGCGAGGAAAATGGGATAAATCTGAGAAAACCCCTAGACCAGCGGCATTGTCCGGCGTGATTTCCACATGCAAAGAGCCGGGAGTAACCCAGCTGGGGATTGAACCTGGTTCACCTTCGTGGCAGGCAAGCAGGCAAACCGCTCAACCACTGTGGCCCTCATGGTTTTAACATGTACTAAAAATTTGATATGAGTTGGTATCAAAGCATTTAAAGACTAGCTCTGTTTACAACAATGTTTACACACTATCACCTTTAAAAATATTCTCTTGCACAGCATCAAAGCACTCCCAGCATTCCTGCCACTTCTGGAATGTGTCCAGGGAAGTAATATTCTCGAAGCATGTTGAGCATCTCCTACGATTTACACTGGATCTTTGCAATACCGTCAAAACAGCGACCTTTGATTTGGATATTCATCTTTAGGAAGAGTGTGAAGTCAGCAAGAGTAAAATCTGGTGAGTAGGATGGGCGTGGAAGCACAACCACGTAGTGGAGCATCCAGTTTCTTGTGTGCAACAAATCCGGATGCTGTCACGCAGTGTCCTAGAACACATTATTGATGGCCTGAGCCCTGAGGAAGAATCGAGCACGCACTTGTCAAGCTGTGGACCTGCCTTGCCTTTTCAGATTGTGGAGATGATGGGTGGGCTCTTTTACTGTGATGACACTGTTGCTTCCCCTCAAGGTCATTACCATACACCCAAGTTTCGACACTGGAAACTATCCACTAATGTGGAGATCAAGCTCACACTGGAGATTGTGTTACAAGACATTCCGAGAAGGCTTCCAGGACATATTTTAAAAGTGGCAGAAATGCTGGAAGCACTGTGAGAACTAGTTTTGAAGGTGATAGGCTTTGGTGTACAAACATAGATAAATAAAGCACTTCCTTGTAAATAGAGCTAGTCTCAAAATTCTCTGATACCATGAAGTATAGTTACAGGTGTGTGTAACCCCTATTGTTTACATTTTGAATCATGTTCCTTTACATCCCAAAAGGTCAAACTACTGTGAACTAAAGTAAAACAAAACCCACACATCCGTGCAGCCATTTCATAACTTTTGTCTGTTAGTAGAGCTGCAGATTTTGGAAAGTGTGATCAATAACGAATGGAGTAGTGTTGTGTGTGTTCGTGGATCTTTCCGAATTCGACTGTGTGAACATTTCTATTAGCATGGTGTGCAGAAGTCTAAATGGTAATTATGAAGAATCACAACTTTTTGTAACGTAGGTCACAGCAGTTTGAAACTTGTATAGTTGGCTTTCACAAAGCGTACTATGATAAAAGACCTTGGTGCCTTGTTATTTGGTCCGTGTATTATGTTACAAAAAGTAGACATGCCAGGTTAAGACATGTTGTTAATGTTAGTAGAAACTCAGATTTCAGGGATTGCAGACCGTGGTATGTGCATTCGTGGAGCCTTTCCAAATTTCAGAATGTGAGTTTTTGTGCGGAAATTTGAGCGTGTCGAGAGTTGAGAATTGTTAAATTTGAGTGGGAACTTGTTCAATTTTTTAGTTACAACCTACGTTTGGCCTTATCTTTTCCAGTATTTAGTTGATCACAATGGTTCAATTGACAGTGGACAATGATTCTTTTCCGTCGCCCCAAAGGTCCTTCTGAGCAGGTACGGGTCATAAGTAACAAAATAAGACGCTGTGCAATGCTCAGAATGATATTTGGCCAGCCACATGGTTAGAAACAAACTAGGAGAATAGCCACAATTGATCCCTTTATTATTTACCATTTCTACGATTTATCTGAGAAGGAAGTGCACAATTTTGAAATATCAGACCGACCTCAGAATATTTTCATTCTCGATAAGATTAGTTTTTCTGTTAATCCTTTATGTGTTAAACGAGTATCTGGAATAGGCCAGAAAGCCCACAGAATAGCAGAAGCAAGCACTAGAGAAAATAGTAGAGTAATGGCATGTGCATCTCCAAGTGGACGTGTTTCACAGCTAATGATTGTATTCACGCCCAGCAAATTGTGGTCTACATGGAAAGGTGGAGAGAAATCGCAGAGTACGATGTAAGCCTGAAGTAATAATGGCTGAATCACCACAGACATCTTTCAAGCTTCCTTCATAACATTTTGTGAAACTGTCATAGAGCGACATCATCTTTTGATCTTGGATGGACACATTACTCATCTTCATGTTAGTACAGAGAATATTGCTAGGAGGGAAAATGTGTCCATTCTGAAGCTTCCTGCTCACACTACCAATGTTCTTCAGCCACTCACAGAGCGAGGTGGCGCAGTGGTAACTCACTGGACTTGCATTCGGGAGGACCTGGGTTCAAATTCCTGGTCCGGCCATCCTGATTTCAGATTTCCATGGGTTTTCCGAACTCACTCCAGGCAATTACTGGGATAGGTCCATAACATAGGCCATGGCCAATTCCTTCCCATTCGTTCCCCAATTCCTCTTCCCTTGGCAGCTAATGACCTCGTTGTCAATGAGACGTTAAGCCCAACTACCTACCAACCTACCTTCTTCAGCCACTCGACGTTTCCTGTTTTAAGTCCTTAAAATATGCATGGCTTCTTGAATTAGTTAAGTGGCATCGTGAGAATCGAAGGAACATGACGAATTATGAATTTGTGTATTGTGTTGAGTATAGAATGAAGGCAAAAAGCCTGAAAATGTAACAGTAGGCTTCATGCCAACGGGTTTATATCCGATAAATTGTGTCAAATACCCAGTTCACGGATTTGATGTAGAAAAGTATCAAAGGTAAGAGGATTGTGTGCAGTGTAACCATCCTAGCTGTGAAAATGAACCTGCATTTCAGGAACAAGTGCATCAAAATAACACCAACTCTGAACCTCAACCAGATACGTCTACATCGAGTGTAGTTGAGAACAGCAGTGGTAGTAATAGTAATAGATGTCATTCCTAAGTTTCACTAATACAGTTTCTCTTATTTCAGAAGCTTCTACTAGAGAAGATTAGAAGAACTGAAACTTAGAAGAAAATCAGGAAGAGGTTGAACCCACAAGGATGTGTGATTACCTCAGAAGAATGGTTGAGGATTGCAAGTGGAAAACCAGCACAGAAAGAAATGCTATTAACATTAAGAAAGAGGAATCACGAAGGTGAAGAAATAAATAAATAAAGGAAAATGCAAAACGCAAGATAACAGAAATGTAGCACAAAAAAGAAAATGAAACTAGCGAAGAGGATGTTCTAGGCATAAATGAGCTTGCGAATAATCATTCATCTGATGATACTGATTTTGTGAAATAGTCAAGACGACTTTGTGCGATTACAAAACCCAGAATCATTCAAAAAATAGAAATATCTATTGTTATGTAGTTACAGAGGTGTATCACATTCCCCCCTAGCCTGTATCACATTCACCACAAACAGCGGGGTGCATGTGATACAATATTTATATATATTTTTTTAACAAAACTAATGAATCTATATTTTTTACGTACAGAGAGATGAGAAGTAATTGATAATGTATTTCAGTACTTTTTGGTTCGTTGGGAGACCAACAGTTTTCAAAATATTACCAAAGTTTTGTTTTTTGTATCACATTCACCCTAACTAACCGATCTGTTAACATTGTAAGAAGTAAGTAAATCAGTGCGTTTCCTTTACTCACACTCCAGGAAGCAGAGTAGTGAAGATTTTGTGTGAATTCATTTTTCTGGAGCAATTTGCTGGCATGTGTAACATTTATTGTGAATTTTGAGATTTATTGTGGTGGTATTTTCGTTTTTAACCATTTTTACCCAAAACTTTGCTGATGTTCATAGCCCTCTATAAATATCCTAATCCATAGAATGAACTGTGAATATAACAATCTAACTACATAACTATTATTATGCATAACTGGTACAGCTGATTCAAACTATTTTCTAGAATTTTTTTTTAAATTTTCAGAAAAGTTGTGATTTATTATAATTGTCACTTGAGTGTTTTGAGATTCGAGGATCACGACATTTGAGCGTGTTCTCTGGATGTGTCCGAATATTGAGTTATGATCAATGTTTGGCCTTGTATTTCTGAGTATTCAATTGATCCCTGTTTTACATGTAGCAGTAGTAAGAAATGTAATAAGGCGCACTGTAATGCTAACTGAAAAATCTTTTCAGCAATGTATAAGAAAAGTTACTTGTTTATTATAATTGTTTGTTAGTTGGAAAATGCTTGTTTACACACGACAAGCATGTGGGCAATATAGGTATGTCATTTTCTCTGCATGTTGTGAATATTCCTGCCGATTTCTATCACAAGGTTAGAAAGTACTAAAAATGTTATTTTAATTTCCGACATTGGTTATTAGTGTCAGGGTTTTTTTTTGTACAAAATACAGGAAGGTATGCAAACTTGGGACATACATCTAACGTGGGACAATTTGCTTTTAAATGTTTAGGTGGAGAAAGTTGGCACCCATGGTAGTCATATTGCAATGTCAAAAATTGTGTAGTCAAGCCAACAGGTCTACAACATGCAGAGTGCATTTGCTATAAGATCCAGCACAGGTAAGATTCTATTTAGTACTTGTAAAAAGTATGTTTCAATTTGTTAAAATTTTTGCATTGAAAAACTTTAGCTGTAGAGTTTTGCTGGAAACACTTTCTAATTGGCTCAGTTATAGATAACGTTAGGTATTCAAGGAAACAAAATAATATTCACCTTGTATTTGTACCAGCATGGTTTTATCCAATAAAAATCAATATTCGGAAGGGTATTTTGTCGGTAACTCGGGACAATGTGCAAAGTTAACAACCTGTTCAATTTTAGATGCCATTTATGTCCCCGTTGTAATTTTTGCTTTATTTATCTGTATTGTTACGCGTCGCTGGTCTGTGCCACTGACGTTGGTTCGCTGGCCGTGCACGAGTGAGGGAAGAGAAGGGCAGAGCTAGCGAGATGGAGGCAAGGTAACGACGGGTTTCGAATTACAGACACGCACTGCGCACCCCCCTGGTTGCATTGTTTTCATGTTTATCTGAAGAGAATACTCTGGATTTCTGACCTCGTTCTTTCAGCATGACTCAGGGTGCGCTTAATCTTCAAGTTGGTCAGGGGAACACTATATAAATATTGTGGCATGCTCCGGGTCAGGAGTGGAGTTGGAAGTCGAGTGAATGAGTGGTCGAGTTCCGAGCGATAGAAGAACGAGCGATCAGCAGAAGGGAAGTCTGCTAACACGAGTGTAAAGCAGTGAAGGACGCTGCTGGCAGGCAGACTGGACTATTGGACTAGATGTGTGGGTGAAAGACATTACAATTGACGGCAAAAGATAGACTAAACATGTGTTGACGATGCATACGAGTTAATTGACTAAACAACAGAGACAATCAAGGACGTTAATTAGAGTTGAAATAGACATCAAATATTGCACTCACTAATAAATAGAAACAGTAAAATTGAAAATTGAAGACGGATAATTTAATGCTGTAAATAATAGCGCAGTGAAAAAAATTAGAAATCAAATTTGGTTTCTTTTACTATTTTTTTTACTAAGGCCACCATCCCTCACAAACTCGGATACCCCCCCCCCCCCCCCAGGGGTTTTAAGCAAGTAAAACTGGTGTCAGAAGTAGGATGCAGGCAATTATTGTAATAGTTGATGTGAAAAAATTACGAATGTTTAGTACAACTGATGCAGTAAATGTTAACAAGGAAAATGTCTGTGGAATTGAAAGCATTGCGTGCTTAGTTAGTAGAGTAAATGTGACTGTAAATACTCAAATTAGTAGTGTGAAATATAGTGTACATGACATTGTGAATACCCAAATTAGTAGTGTGAAATATAGTGTACATGACATTGTGAATACCCAAATTAGTAGTGTGAAATATAGTGTACATGACATTGTGAATACCCAAATTAGTAGTGTGAAATATAGTGTACATGACATTGTGAATACCCAAATTAGTAGTGTGAAATATAGTGTACATGACATTGTGAATACCCAAATTAGTAGTGTGAAATATAGTGTACATGACATTGTGAATACCCAAATTAGTAGTGTGAAATATAGTGTACATGACATTGTGAATACCCAAATTAGTAGTGTGAAATATAGTGTACATGACATTGTGAATACCCAAATTAGTAGTGTGAAATATAGTGTACATGACATTGTGAATACCCAAATTAGTAGTGTGAAAAAGAGTGTGAAACTGTAACTAACCAAATTCATTCTGTAATTGAAACTGTATTGTAAATAGTGTAAATCAGAATGTAGACAAGAAAATTGACTCTGTTAATGAGAATGTAGACAGGAAAATAGAAGGCATTAGTGAGTTAGTGAACACAAAAATTGACAATGTGAATGAAAGAATGGACAGTGTAAAAGAAACAGAAGATCAGTGCAGTAGAGAAGCAGTTGGAAGAATTTCTTCAGCAATGGAGTTCAACTATCACAACATCACCAGCCGAGAAAAGCGAGGAAGCAGTGCAAGTCGTCAGCCAACGCAGCAACCTGGAGGAAAGTCAGCAACTCTGCGACATTGTCATCACGCAGCCAGCAGTGGGGAAGGGGATCTCAATTAAACCCACCACTTACGATGGCCAGACTTCATGGCGGAAGTACCAACACCAATTTGAAATAGTTGCTATCCTGAATGCTTGGACAACCGAACAGCTGGCTTATTACCTCACCGCAGTAAAGAGAGGCCCCTCACTTAGCATACTACAATCTCTGCCAGAGAGACATCAACTGGAGTACCCCACACCGGTATCGACCTTGGAGCTACGTTTCGGCGACCGGTACCATGCACAGCTACGAAGCCGAATCCAGCAACCAGGGGAGCCACTGCAGGAGCTATGACAAGACATTGTGCGGTTCTCCCAGCTACCTTTGGAGGGGGCCCTGAAGAGGCGTGCGACATCATCGCAGCCAGCTTCTTCATCAATGGCATCACCGACATAGAGGTACCACAAGCAGTAGTCTGTAGCCTGGTTGCACTCCCCAACATGCAGGACGCCTTGGTCTGAGCACTGTAGGTGGAGTCAGCAAGACAGGAGCCCGCACCACGACATCCAGTAAGCGCAGTGAAGCTGAGCAAAGACGAAGACACTGAAGGAGTTGCAGCTGGCTTTGAGAGACATTGCTTCCAGGATTCATGCTACAGAGTTTTGCTGCCCCCGACCCAAACAAGAAGTGTGTTAGGACAGCTGGGGCACCTGAGAGCTTATTGCCCACAACAAAAGCAGCAGCTGAGACAGCGTGGTGAAGAACAAATGACCTCAATGAATGCATACAAGCATTTGCGCAGAAAAATTTGTGAGCTTTGTGCATATGCCCAACAACTGAGACACCACATTGATGAGCTGATGTGGCAAGCTGCACACCTCACTAAGTAAAGGCTGTTTACGATAAAGTGAGCCCTTTTGAAATCAACCTCAGAAAAAAGTTACTGCCTCTGCCTGCATATATTTTAACGGGCGCACTGAGGGACATGCGCCCAGTGAAATTGATAATGATAGATGGAAAATTATTTCCATAAATCAAGGTCAAATAAAGTGTTAGGTAGCCATTTGTGATAATTTTAATTATTTATTTCGTTTTCTGTTTTTTTTTTTTATGCATCAAAGTGTAAAAATACCAGATTTGTAAAATATTTTCTTTTATTATAATTTCACAGTTTCACCGGGCCGACGCATGAATAAAGTAATGAGGCAGATGACAATGTTAATTTTACATAAGGCAAAGGAATAGACAACGTACATACAACTAGATCTTAAGCAGGGCATTCAAAAGTGCTCATTTGACCATGAACAGCCTATAGTTGGAAAATGCACATGATGACCAGCGAGTGATGCCCAGAAGCCCTGTGTATACTGTGCAATAACAGAGAAAGATGTCCATGGTATGGAGTGAGTGATAGGATGGCCCCTCTCAGTAGCACATCTGAGAATAGCAATCCCATGGAGGAAGTGATTCGTGGGCAAAGAACCAGTTGAATGAACTCGAGAAAGGGAGTGAGGCAGTCAACAGAAGCTACCAGTGCTTCAGTGTATGTCGGACGAGGATCCAGCCACAACCTGCAGCATCTACTGCAAGTGCCAGCCTTTTTCAGACTGGTAGACATGGTCTAAAGTAAGATATGAGGGTAAATTCTGGAGTTGTTTCTTCTTTTCAAACCATTAATGAAAGAATTAGTGCTTCTGTAAGACAAACGACCATATAGTGACAAGGTGAAGAACTGGTATAGGAGGAGAATGTCAGGTGAGGCATTTCAAGAAGGACAACTGGTGTGGTTGTACAACCTACAGAGATGAAAAGGGTACTCGAATCTATAGAAATGTTGGTAAGTCCCCTACAGGATTCTGAAAAATATTCATGATGTGAACTTTTGGATTAGTCGCCAAGACTCTCGGGCGGAGCCAAAGATTCTCCACATCGACTGACTGGCACCCTACGAAGGTCCAGACATTGCAGAGTCAATTCAGGACAAACTAACTTGAAAAGGGGGAAGTGTTACATGTCGCTCGTCCGAGCCACTGATGACGACAGCAGAGGCAAGGCCATGACGGGCTTCGAATTACAGACGCACACCCTGGTTGCATTGTTTACTGCATTTATCCTAAGAATGCTCTGCATTACTGACCTTCTCTCAGACTATCTCTCAGTGCAACTCAGGGTGCGTTGAACATTCGAGATGGTCTGGGGAACACTTTAAATATTGCGGCAGGCCTCCAAGCCTGGAAAGCAGTTCGAGTCAAGTGAATGAGTGGCTGAGTTCCAAGTGATAGAAGAACATGCGACCAGCGGAAGGAAAGTCTGCAACCGCCAGTACCATGGAGTGAAGGACGCGGCTGGCAGGCTGGACTATTGGACTAGATGTGTGAGTGAAAGACATTATAATGATGGCAACAGATAGACTGAACACGTGTTAATAATGAATATGAATTAATTGACTGTAAACAACAGAGACAATTAAGAAGGACGATAATTTTAGAGTGGAAATGGACATTAAATATTGTGCTCACTGTTAACTAAAAAGAGTAAAAGTGGAGACAGATGATTTTATGCTGTAAATAATAGTGGAGTAAATAAATTAGAAATCAATTTTTTTTATTAAGACCTCATCCCTCACAAACTCAGATACGCCCCTCAGGCATCTGCATGTAACAGTATTTTAGACTGGTTATTATACACAACTACCAATGAAATGTTGTTCTTGCTTTTCTTATAGACATTGAGCAGCTTACCACATACTTGGGCAGTCGAAGACCTGAACGTACCATGATTTTCTGGATGAGCAGCTTGAGAAAGCAGTGGCAGATGTAAAACTTGAAATGAGCTATCGGCAAGCACCTGAAAAGTATAGTGTCAGTAAATCAACAATTCAGAGACATGTGAATGGTAAAAATTGTGGTAAGTTTGGCAGGCCAAATGTTTTTCTCCAAGATGATGAAAACGTTTCGACAGAGCGCATAAAGATTTCTGCAGACTGGGGATTTCCTATGACAATGTTTGATAAGTCTTCCTTAGATATAAAGGATGTAAAAGAGAAAAGACTTAAAAAAAGTATGCTGGTAAAGCCTGGGCTTATGGTTTCCTCAAGAGGCACAAGAATGTTTTATCTAGATGGATCTGTCAAAATATTAATATGTGTAGAACAGCAGCAACACCAGAAGTTATGGAAAACTATTTCAACAAGCTTGAAATTTTGTTAACAGGTATACTTTCAGAGGTGATTTTGAACTATGAGGAAACAAATATCACAAACGATCCTGGTATGAATAAAATTATCGCTAGAAGGGAAAGTTGCCATCACGAAAAATTATTGATCATTCCCAAAGAAGTGTCTCTGTCATGTTCACCGGTTCTGGTAGTGGCCATATGTTTCCACATATGCTGTATATAGAGCCAAAAATTTATACACATCCTGTAAGCAAGCGATTCAATAGATCAAAAATCTTGGTTCAACATGGCCATTTTCAAAGATTATTTTGACTCACTTGTTTTTCTATACTTCAAACTGTTTGATAAGGATTTACCAAAATTCATTATTGGTGATAACCTGGCTTCCCACATTTCAGTGCATATGATAGATGAATGCTAATTATACAATATCAGATTCATGCTACTTTCACCTAATTCAACAAATTTGTGCCAACCTTTTGACATTGGCTTCTTTAGGCCATTAAAAATAAGGGGAAAGAAGCTTTGGGTGAATGGAAGTCGGCTAACAGGGGAACTATTCCTAAAGATCACTTACCTCGAATGTTTAAAAAATGTCTTGATAGCCTAAATGAAAAAAAAAAAAAAGCCACAGAAAAAGAACCTAAAAGCTGGAGTCAGAGGAAGTGTAATACACCCACTAGATAAAAATTAGGTGATCAAAAGAATGCCAACTAAAGGAAACACTGAAGATAGTGCAGATTGAAAGCTCAAATTTGTGGAAAGAAGCCTTCACTGAGTTTCTGGAAGAATCGGGTGCAAAGCAAACACAACCAACAATAAAAAGGATGAAGAAATTCGACATAATGCGTGGCAAAAGTGTTGTCTCGTCTGGTGTTTGTCAAATGCATCAACAGGATTCCGGAACAGCTAAATCTCTAGCAAAGAATAAAATACAGGCAACAACTGGTTGTGTTTCTACATTTGCAGCCATGAAAAAACACGCATGAGTATATGACACCAGTACTGAAATGCATGCATACGTACATACACTCGCAATTAGGCTACCGCCCGGTGGCGAGCTCTCTCACCTCTCCTTCACCTAACCAACTCCTTTTCCACTCCCTTCCTGAACTTACTAACCCCTCTCACAAATACCAATTCCTCCCTCAACACATTCCACTCCCTAACAGACCTCACAAGCATGGACTGCCTATCCCGCTCCGTCCTCCTCCACACCCTCTGAAGCTTCTCACTGTTGTTTCCTCTTCCCCTAAACACCCCCTTACTTAGCTTGCAGTGTAGCCCTCCCCATTCACCACCCTGTACATCCTGACTAACCGTTCAACTTTCCTCCTGTCCTTCAATGAGCTCCACCCCATTTCTTTCATCATCACTGATGGCCTATAGTTCCCTTCTTCCTCATCATCCTGCCCTTGCCTTCTCCACCTACCCTTCACCCATCTTGCTGCCTTTCTCTGCACCTTATCAAGTTCTCGCACCTCCAACTCCACATACGGGTCCCATACCGCTGCAGGATATTCTAACATTGGCCGTACCATACGCCTTTTCCTTCACCTCACAACTGACTCCCTTCAGCACCCTTCCCAGCATACCCAGAGCCCTTCTTCCCTTTGCAACCACCCTCCCTACCGGTTTTTTCCATCTGAGATCTCCCTGCAGTACAATTCCTAAATACTTATATTCTGCTGCTTCTTATATCTCTTGTCCCTCCCATCTGTAAATGTCCATATTTATCAACTTCTTCCTTGTGAACCAGTAACGTGTCAAGTTCTGAGGAAAGTGGGAGCTATTTCCTTACATGATTTAAGTTCTGGATTGGAAGAATTCTCCTGAGATACAGAAGTATTACTAATCACACTTCATAGGAATTTTCGTGGTACTCCATGTCGTTTCCAAACACAAAATGAACTGTGATAGTAAGTAGGGTTATGAAGAATTCTGTTTGTATACAATTAAACACGTATAGTTTACGTTGAATACATTTATATAGGGTTGCATAACGTGAGAATACCTTGTGAAATGAATCTTTAATGTATAAAATGTTGTTTACAGGGTATATTTATGTCGCGGCGCTAAGGTTATACAGGTAAACACAGGTATAAGTTGTTCATGGTAAAATGAGCACTTTTGAAAGCCCTGCTTAAGATCTACTTGTATGCACATTGTGTATTCATCCGCCTTATGTAAGATTAACATTGTCACGGTCCTCATCATTTTATTCAAGCGTCGGTCAAGCGAAAATGTGAAATTATTTGAAAAGTAAATATTTAACAAATCTGCTCACATTAATACTTCGATGCATTAAAAAACACAGAAAGCGAAAGAAACAATTTAAGTTATCATAAATGGTTACCTAACACTTCTTATTCAACGTTAAGATAGGGTACTACTTCCCCATCCATCGTTACCAACTTTACTCGGCACATGTCACTCAAGAGCGCCCGTTGATTTAAAAAGTACTCACTTTATCGTGAACAGCTTTTATCAAGCAGTGTCGGGACATTATGTAATTCTGATGAATTACTCAAGGCTTACCTTGTCTATATTTAGAGGCTATAGTACTACGTAATGTAATACTAGTAGAATAAATATACATATAGTAGAACATACAGAAATACATTCAGAGATGGTGTGTACAAACAGTAGACGTGCGTCACCATTGATGCACAGATAAAAGATACAAATGAGCAACCTAAATGGTTTACATGACAGGTGTATTGTAGAAACGTTCGATTTTTGAACTGCCATTTTACTGGCTAGTCGTGCACCACGTATCAGTGAATTTTTACATGTTTTATTGCAATTCATTGTGTTTGACATGTCAATTAAAATAATTGTGTGATAAAATGAGTGTTTCTATTGTATTATGCCCATGGGAAATGTGAAAAAATAATAATTGTGCGGTAATGTGAGTGAGTGTGGAATGTCATATGATACACATGGTGTCCTGGTACGAATGACGAGTGATTGGGTGAGTAATGTAATTATTTCAGTTTGTGATGTTGTATATGATGTAAATGTGTTAAATTGCACAAAGACTTACCCGAACAATACCTAAATTTACCATTTTACCAATACAAATTACAAATATGATAGTCACGAGGGCTACGCACATCAGTGAAATTGCTGGGTACGAGTTTAACACATGTCCGTTTTAGTGGTAAAATTGTACCCCACAGATTACCTCCAGTTCATAGCCCTCCCCACTATAAAATTTGTAACTTTTATTGGTAATATTGTCAATTTAGGTATTGTTGGGTACATCTTTGTGAAATTAAATGTGATTTTGTGATAAAATATTAAGATTATTTCAGGAATATCACCAAAATACATTAAATTGCAAACGACATAACCAAACAATACCTAAATTCACAATATTATCAATACACACACACACCCAAATCTTGCTATGATAATGTCAAGCATTATGTAATGAGCCGGAGTCCCATCGCCAGCAGGGGAGTAAATTACCAAAACAGTGATTAAACATCACCAACAATTTTTTTTTTTTTTGGTGATGAGCGAAGTGTCGTGCATCAGAAAAGCTTGGAGTTCCCCCAGAAATGATTTTCATGTGTAGTACATTTGTACTGAGAAATAATGTGTGTGTGTCTGTGTGTGTGTGTGTGTATGTGTGTGTGTGTTGATAACATTGTGAATTTAGGTATTGATTGGTTAGATAGTTTTGTAATTTAATGTATTACTGATATTTGTGATACTCGTTATATTTTATCACAAAAACACTCATAATTGCAAACATATGTATTCGAACAATACCTAAATTGACTACACTGCCAGTAAAAGTTACAAATACAATAATGAGGAGGGGTATGAACTGAAGGGAAATGATGGGGCAAAATTTTATACTGTAAATTACATATTTTTTATTTGTTTTCCCCTCAATTTCCCTGATCTTTATAGCCCTCCCCACAATCGGTTTAGGGGTTTCTATTGGTAATATCTTGACGCCCCTTGTAAATTCGTGTTCTGTGTAATTAGAGTGGTATTATATCACTTCCCGAGATTTTTTCTTTCAAAAAAGCCCCTCTTCTAGAAGATCACAAAAAAAAAAATTGAGACTAGTTTTTACGTTTATAACGTAAAGAGTTTTCTCATCCTCATAGTCCACCCACTGTGACTTAAATAAGTTAAATGAATAAAAAACATGGTCGTGTGGTGACGATTCCGCAACTTTAGGTATAGTAAAATAAAGCATTCCACAACGTTTTTACTCCAGTTTTTTGTAGTTACTAATCTTGAAAATTGCTACTGTGAATCGTTTCTATATGTTAATCTCTTTGGTACAAAACAAACCTAGCTGCAAATTAAAATTTGTGTCCAATGCAAATAAATGATAAGAATATCCTCCTTGAAATAAATTCTAAACAATTCGCCGTTTTCAAATTCAACACGTTCAGTAACCCAATAATTTAATGTCTTTTTTTTTTTTTGCGTGACCCATTCTAATATTTCACCAACACATTGAACTAATCTTAATTATTTTATTTTCAATATTTTAAGTGCAGTGAGAAAATTATCAGAACCTTGCCAAGAAATATCTAAATAATACCACAGTCGTGTTGCTAAAACAATTAATCTTGCTGAAGTTACACACAATACATGATATCAATTATGTTTTCTACTGACAATGTGACCAATAAACACACATTGGATCGTTTCCTAAATTTATTTCAAGAAGTAATAGCCAGGGCAATTTATACCTTATGTTACTTTATTTAACTTATATCAACATTTAAAATGCATTATGAATATTTCTGATTCAATTGAAATGTTGTATTTACTTTCAATTTTTAAACTTTAAGATAAACTGGAAACATTGCACCGTCCTATTTAAAACAAATTATAATTTAAATACTTTAAAAAACCATTTTGATGTAGTTTATTAATTTGAGTATTGTAAGTGACGTGTTTAAAGTTTAAAATAAGAATTTATTTTAACAAATTCACAAGTAAAAATTTAAGCCTATTGAATGGAATATGAGACAGAATAACGCATTGCAGGTTCAAATAAATGTTTCTTTTTTATGTTAATGTATCTCGTTAACTGAAATTCATATTAAGCTAAAAGAAATCAGTTATCATCATCAAGTAATCATAGTCAAGCAAAATAACGTAATCTGTATAGGATCATGCATGATGGAGTCCTGGTCCTCCACACCGTTTGCCACGCCGCGCTCCTTTTAAGAAGCGCAGCAAGCATTCACACTTTACCTAGTGTAATGTCGTGCGGGCAGGACAATGGGTGCAACCTAGTGTAGTAAAACATGCCACATGTCAAGCCAGTCCATTGTAGCTGGGAGTTATTGATCGACCAGTGGTCTGTGTGCACAAGTGTGCATGTATCCCCACTACCTGCCAGTCAGTAGACCCCCTAGTGAGCACAGAGGGGATAACCATAAGAGGGGAAGGCTGTACCTCCCTCCACCACCATGCCAGGCTGCGCTCATGTTGACATGACTGGCCGAACACACATGGGTGCCCAGACACCCTTGTATTTGCACCCCATCCCACAGGATGTTGTGGCCAAATACGAATTAAACACAACCCACTGTGAGCAACGACGTGTGCAGAGACAGCTCCAATGTAAACAAAAGAGAAAGCCAACAACCCAATACCGATTCATTAAAATTTTCGGACAATGGCCTACAGCAAAATTTAATATCAAAATGTTGATGACCAAATTTTGTGTAACAATTTTTTGTGCATGGACCAGGGTACACCCATGCTTCATTGTATCATGTGTCTACTACCATATCACACAGAGTGCCTAAGCACAAATGAAATCACAACTGTGTAAGGACAGAACTTGCAGTGTAAACAGTTCAGTTCAAATGGAAAACCGTGGAACAGTCTTTCCATCTGGAATGGTTACTTGACTGTACTGAACTGTAAAGTTACAACGTGTCATAGCAAGGAGTGTAAACAAATGGGGACAGTGAAGTTGCAGAGTGTCGCATATGTGCAGTACAAATACACAAGCAAAGCCAGGTGAGAGAATGATGGTGCAGGAAGAAAATTCATGTGTAGGAACTTCACAGCAGCGGCTGACAATACACTGCAAAAGAAAAATGCCCACAGTGTGCATGTGACCAAGGTAAACAAAAACACGCAGCTCGCCCAGTCCACACCGCAACTGCAAGCCTTGACCTTGATGTCTTCCAGATGTCCACGTATCGCTTGTGCCCGTTTGTCCCACTGCAGACGCATTAATCACAACAGCAACACCCGACTGATCGACATTAGGTCGGGATCATTTCAGTGCAGATCGACAAGAATGGCATGTTTACACTTTTCTTATCCAGCTGCAATGCATGGTCCGTGAGCCACCATATTGACTTAAAATGTGATCTAGAAGGGTGTTTCCCATGAAGTCACGACAGTTAGATGCAACAGCCATTGGAGGGAACACGGGGATAAGCGGAGCAATGTTAACTTATGCCTTTTCAATTCCCGAAGCAAGTGCAAAGATTCGAGCTGCTCCCTAGTACTAGTGAGCAATAAGAGGCAAAACCAAGGATTTTACATTGTGTTTTTTCAAAGCTTGCTAGGGAAGACACCTGTTTTTCCATAGAGGGTTATACGAATTCCATAGATACCAGGGAAATGGGACATACATCAAACTGATCGCAGATCCAGAGAACCCTAAAGGCCGTCGGCCTATGACCTCCATCATCATCATTCTCTACCGAATGTGGTGCTGGGCTCTTTCAACAGTGCCTGCCCCCATCCTGCCATACCAGGCGGGGCACGAACTCATCATCTCAACATCTCTGGGGATTCCAGCACGTCAAACTATGCACCTCTCCCATTTTCGCAACCTGCTCCATACTGCCTGACGTGTGCCATGTTCTCCCATCCCTAAGACCGTTTGCCCGGCCGTGACCTGCAAAGCTACCGTAACAGGACTGTGCACTCTAACGATGGGTATGGCTTGCGCCCGGTGGCGGGAGCGATCAGGAGCAGCGCAAGAGCAAGGACTCACTGGTGCAGAGCAGTCAGTGGTTGTCGTGACAACTAGGACACAGCGAGGTGGAAGAAGACAAGCAAGGCCCAGTAATAACTGAACTTACGAGTCCATGGTGTAAGTTCAGAACAGTGTTTGTTATATCCACCAAAGGATTTATTGACTGTTCTGTTTGTTTTCTGTTTATTGTGCATTGTTAACCTGTCATAATTTATTTCATCCTGCATCTAGTGTTTTGTCCATTTCATTCATATGTGTTTGTATTGAAGGATTTGTTTGGTTAATTTTAATGTGAATGTCTAATTATGAGCATGTTACAAGGCAAGGGGATGCAAGCTGTAGCAGAAAGTTGTGCCGCTCTGGCACGTGGGTAAGTCGCAGCGAGCTCGCGCTTCAGGACGGGAGAGTCAGTAAGCGAGTAGCATCACATGGAGGTGGAGTGCATGTCGTGAGCTCCGGCATTTTCCCGCACATGCCAGGCGGTCTTCAACTTTTTAAAATTAACATTCTCTGCAATAGACTGGAATGTAACTTGGAACCTTCTTTGCTCTTTCACTGCAAGGTAAGCCACCTCCTCTTCCCGTCGGATTAGCAATGCCCCGGGAAGCTTCAGTTTTCACAGTAATGCATTGCATGCCGTAAGACTTTTTAGCAGTTTCGCTGTAGTGGCCGGTTAAAACCAGCAAGTGTAATGCCAAGTGATCTCCTAGAGAGGGAGGTGTAAATTCATCGGAATAAATATGTCTGTGAAATGAGCGGCATGGTATTTATTTTCGATAGCACTATGCATGTCAGGGGACGGGCCCTCATAAAACAAGCTCAACTCAGCTTAATTCTTTTCCAAGTGTCAGTAAGCATTGTTCCGAACTTTATGAGCGTGTAATTGGCCCTGACATCCTACGTACACGAGTGTTAATTGCTAGGCACTTTTCCCACCAAGATCAACAATAGTACGTAGTCGACCGACCGGCTACTGTTTAACAAACAGAATCATTCATCTGGAGCAGTAATCAATGGGGCAGGTTCATCCGCGTTATCGGCGAGGAGATTGGTCCGGGTGTATGGCCCGCTACCCCGATGTTAAAAGATTCCAAAACTCCATTGACGTCGCCTTGACTGCATCTGGCGCCAACTGGGTATAATCACACCGTAGACCTCACCTTCACCGCCACCGAAAATTATTCTTACCTCATTTTTACTGCCCCACAGGCATCAAAGTGGCGCCCTTCTATGTGGCCAAATCTCCCACCAAAAATTTTTCCAAAACTTTTCGAAATTTTCCTTTTAAGTTTTCCTGAACAGTAATTATTCCCGCCTTTTTTTACTCGCAACGGCATGAGGACGACAGGAATGGATCCCCTTCCCCATTCCAAACTTTTGCCACGTTCGCTGGGACACAGATGGAAGATCCAGCGGAATTTTTGGAGCATTGCATGTCCCACCTCACCTGGTACGCAGTAAGCAGAGATGAATGGGCCAGTTGTGTAGGAGTGCAACTCCACAGAGAAACGTGCTCTTAGAGGACATCTCTCAACCACTACGGATGTCAGTGGGAGTTTCGGCGCTCATTCCAGTGCAGATTTCGAGGGGTCTTGACCTCTGCACAGGCCCAGAGCAGACTGACTCTGGAAGGTCAACAATCAGGTAAGTCATTAATAGCTTTTACCACACATAAGAATCACATAATCAAAATATTTCACCCACATTTGCCAGAGCGAGAAGTGCCTGAAGTAATTGCGGAGACAGCCAGACCAGAATTCAGAGAGCCTTAATACCTTTACTTAATGGCACATTGGAGGATTTAATGCTCGCTGCAATAATTTTAGAGAGAATGCATGAATCACCACACCATGAAACAAATACAGTAAAATGGCGGCACGAGCAGAGGGAAGATAATGTAAACAAACACTATTCTGGCATGTTCAAAATTCCCCGCAATACTCACGTAGCTATAACGGACGGATGCATGAAAAAGTGTATAATGGGACACAGCATGAAAAAGTGTACTATGAGCAATCACATGGAAATGTGTACAAACAGGATCAGAAGCGGAATTGAGCCATGGGGTATAGTGGTTAGAAACCACCATACCGAAAAATAACAGGTAATGTCAACAATCAAACGCAAGCATGGAATCCAGATTATCTACCCCAGTATCCATGTAGGTACTGCCCGAATCAACCATATCACTGGCACAATAAATGTCCGAATAATCCACACATGAGGCAGATCAGAGAAGCAGCCGAACGTAAGCAGTAGGGAAACGGGTTGCAGGGGTGAAGGGGCCGGACGCTTCCGACACCCCGCCCACCAGAATTAGGACGACAAATAACAAATTAACTCCTCAGCAAACATAAGTACAACAGATCAGTAGCAGTCACACACCTTTATTAGCATTTTGGTTCCCATCAACAGAGGGTTTTGCCACGCTGTAATTGATACTGCAGTCTCACATAATTCCATATGACCACACTTTGTACACGTGCAAGACATGATGCCTACGGACTACGAGATTCTGTTTGCCACATATGAGCATTGTAGTATTACTGTAGGACAGGTAGTAGTAATAATGGTTCAAATCCGTAACATTGAGACGAAAACAACAGTCACTGTTACACCGGGCATTCGCGAGGAGGCTATTCTGGGAATACCATAGCTGATGGAACAGAACACAGTTGTGGAACCCACCGCAAGATGGATATATTTTGGCGTAAAAGATACACTCACTATGTATAACCTAGACCGCTGTCCGGCGGGTAGCCTACCCGAAGTGAAACTCGGGGAATTTGACAATCAGGTCCCGCCTGAACACCAGGCCGCATTTCAGCATGTCCTTGACGCAGACCGTGATGTATTTGGCAGAAATGACGCGTTAAAACGAACCACCATAGCCGAACAAGCGATTCCACTGATGGATGAAAAACCAGTACACACCACTCCCCATGAGGTTATTTACCGCATCAGACACAGATAATCAAGAAACAAATACTGTTATGTTTAACTTAATGTACAATACTCGTGTGAACAGTATATCCCTATATTCAATACAGACATACATCATTACATTCCCTGTATACACTCACTACTCCATGTTCTCATGATCTACACTGCTGCTGTGTTGATGACAACAACTGCCGGCTAATACTGTGCACCCTTGCCAACTCCAACTATTCAACATCTCCCTCCTTACACTGAACATACAGGTACATTCACATATTTCACTAATCCTTATAATTATCACTATGATCACTAATCTACAAAGTCAATGAGATACTCAGGCTTCCTAACCACTCTGCCCGCTCTGGTGGTGCATTCACTCCTCCAATCCTGGACACTTATACCTTCCGTCCCTGACTCGGCTTCAGTAACCAATTTATCCCTTGACTCCCTATCCCCTATCCCCTATCCGTGTTGGCCCCCTCACCAACTCCTCTTCGCCACTCGACTAAACTCTTTCCCCAGCATGCCCGTATTTTAGGGGAACATTCATTATCCTTGGAATCCTCAAATGTTTCAGATGATACGAGTTCCTCCGTACCACCTTCCCATTCAAGTCCTTCGCCCAATACGATCGCGGGCTCGTGTGCCTGTCGACTACTGCTGCGGGGTACCAAAGATCTTCCTTTTGAACCAGCACCTCATCACCCAGGGCGAAGCCCTCCCACGCCCGAGTCACCCTGTTTTAAGACCACTTAGACTTCCGAGTAATTTCTTTCAGTTGCTCTTCAAAGTTGTCTACCACCACCAGCCTTAACTGGTGTTCAGACAAAGGTAACAGTGACCTGAGATTCCGAATCATTAATATTTCCGATGGCGAGTGAGATGTGCCGCACGTCGGTAACGAGCGATACTGCAAGAGTACAAGTTCTATCGAGCTGCCATCCTCGTGACACTTTTTTATCATACTTTTAGCTGCTTGAACCGCCCTCTCCACCATCCCATTACTATATGGGTAGCGTAGGCTACTAGTGACAATTGTAAAACCCCACGCTTGCGCTAACAATAAGCACTCCCTTGACCAGAACGGTACATTATCAGCAATCACCAGTTTCAGGATGCCATGCGTGGCAAACATACATTTAAATGCCGTATTAACCTCCTCTGCTGATCCCTTGTGTAATTGACACAACTCAATCCATTTAGAAAAACAGTCAATTTTAACCAAGTATAGCTTCCCTCCAAAAGTAAAAATATCCGCTGCAACCTTATTGAAGGGAAAACTGGGCCTCTCGTGTGGCAACAATGGTTCTCTTGGGCTTGACACATGAAATAAACACAACACTTAGTTATAAAAACTTCAATATCCTGGGACATTCTCGGCCAGTAAAGTACTTGCCTAGCCTTTGACTTCATTTTTGTCATACCAAAATTACCCTTATCCAAAGTTAACGACATACCTGGCCATGAACTGTCAGGCACTATTAGCTTATCATCCATAAATAGTAACCCATTATCAAGGACAATCCGATCACTGAGGGCATAGTATCCTTGTACACACGGTGGTATGTCCTTCACCACTGGCCACCCCTGCTCACAATATTCAGTAAGCAATTTACAAACCCCGTCAGTAGTCGTGGCCCCCACCAATTCTACACGTTTCGCCTCTGTCATCTGCAAATTCCTACCCTTATCCACATTGTGTACTAGCATCTCCTGCATTTGCTTGTCACCATTCCCCCAGGTAATGAAATTCGCGATAGCAAATCAGCTATAAACAACATCGACCCTGCCTGGTATTGAAATTTGACTTCATACTTAGCAAGTAGTAATTTAAATCTTTGTAACCATGGAGACACTACTTCTAGAACTGACTTGGACAATATCGATACTAGAGGCTTATGGCAATTTACCACAACTGACTCTCTGCCATAAATTAAATTGTGAAACTTTTTGTCGCAAAAACAGTACTTAGAATTTCTTTCTCCCCTTGTGAGTAAAGCTTCTCGGCTAGTGCTAAACTCCTCGAAGCATACAGTACTGGCTTGCCCTCCTACAACAGACACGCAACCAAGAACACTGTAGACGCATCACACTGAATCACAATGGGCAGTTTGCTACCAAAGGTTTTGAGAACTGGAGCTAAGGTCACCATAGCTTTCAAGTCCGTGAATGCCCACTCATTCTGCGGTAACCAACGCCATTCTACCTTAATCTTTTAGAGTTCCTGCAGCTGGGCGGTGATCCGCGCCATGTCGGGCACAAACTTACAAAGGTAGTTAAATATAGCCATTGCCCTTTGAAGCTCTTTCTTACATGTCTGGGACATAAGCTTCACTACCTCTCTAACCTGGTCTGGGTCCGGTAAACAGCCTCCTTTGTTGAAAACATAATCAAAATATCTCACCTCGCTTATCTTAAACTACACACGATCTCTATTGAATTTGACATTTAGGTGCCTAGCTCTAGTGAGTACTTTGTGTAGGATTTGATCATGTTCAACCTCTGTTGATGCCGCTATGAGAATATCATCAAAATAAATGATGACACTCAATATCCCCAAAGTTAGCCTCATTATATTTCTGAAACATTTCTGGTGCACACGAGGGTCCGAAAGGCAATCTATTAAATTAAAAACACCCAAAAGGCATTGAGAAAGTACATAATTCACTCGCCCTCTCATCAAGTGGCAGTTGGTAAAACTCATCCTTTAAGTCTAGTACAGTGAATGCATACACGTTTACCAAATCCTCAAATATAGGTATTATCACCAGATCTGTCAGAATTACCTAATTTAAGTCTCGAGGGTC
Source organism: Dryococelus australis (assembly GCA_029891345.1). Taxonomy (NCBI): domain Eukaryota; kingdom Metazoa; phylum Arthropoda; class Insecta; order Phasmatodea; family Phasmatidae; genus Dryococelus; species Dryococelus australis. The sequence goes on from CM056995.1 coordinate 349,232,118, forward strand.
CAAACAAAGCCTAATAGACCCATCATCTTTTTCTACAACCACCAAGTTACTCACCCACCCTTTGTCACTGTTCTACATTGCTAATGATACCTTGCTTCTCAAGAACCAACAATTTATATTTTAATTTGTCTTTGACTACCTGAGGCATCCTTCTGGGTGGCCTCACCACTGGGGTAACATCACCTTCCATCCTAATTGTATATTCAACAGCACAATGCCCCACATCCTCAAATAACTCCCTATTACTCTCTATGAATGCCCTCTTATAGCTACAGTGTAGCACAGTTACATGTTTCCTTAAAACTAAGTTCAACTCCAAACAATTGCATAGTTTTGACATAAAATATTTTCAACCCAAATTCTACTTTGATCACTTGCGCCTAGCGATGCTATAACAAACACCTCGTCCTCGCCCCAAGCAGTTTGTTCTTCTAACGACGTCACCTTTTGAACTCTTTTTAGGGTTATGCTACAATGGTGCCCAAATTATTCAACTTACCATACTTGAATCATTATTTTTACCAAAGGCTGGACACTTGAAGAACATTTACCACACTCAGGACTGTCCAGACCCCCTTCTCCACCCGGTGACCCAGAGTGTCAGGAGGCCCGCAATGACCAAGTATGCGGCGCCCCCTGGCCCGTTGTGCTAGACTTAACCTCTGCCACTGGTAGGAGTTAATCTGCTCTCGTAATTGTTTCTGCCTGACGTCTGCTCACCTCTGCCGCAAGATACATGTCCACTGACTTCTGTAGAGTCAACTCTGTTTCCCTCAAAAACCTCTCCTGTAGGTCGTGGTCACTAATACCAAGCACAATTCGGTCTCGCAATAAGCTATCACGTAAGTCACCAAAGTCACAAGACCTAACCAACTTTTTTAGTTCTGTTAAAACATTGTCAAACAACTCACCCGGTTCCTGAACCTTCGAGTTGAGTTTGAACCACTCCACTACCACATTGGTTTTGGGGTACAGATGTTTTTAAAGCGACTGCACCACAACATATAATTTCTTCCTATCTTCATCTGACAACCCAAATGTCTCAGACAGTTCTACCATCTCTTCGCCAACCATATTCAACAGAATCACCACGTCCAAGGCCGCTGCACTGATGAAATTATCTGATAGCGCACTACACTTTTTCCAGTTATCATGCAGATTACCCACCAGCCTGAATGGCGCCGGCGCCCAAAAATACAATCCCATTAAAAGGAATTACATCACCCCAGACACATAATAAGGTCATTCAAACACCACATGACTGCGCCATGTTATGTTTAACTTAATGTTATGTGTAACTCATATGACAAGTATATCCCTTTATTCAATACAGACATACATTGTTACATTCCTTGTATACACTCACTTCTCATGATCTACACTGCTGCCGTGTTGATGACAACAACTGCTGGCCAATGTCATGCACTGTTGCCAACTCCAACTATCCAACAAATACAGGACATGCTTGATGACTGCGCGATAGAGCCTACGAACAGCCAGTTTAATTCCGCTATCACACTAGCTTAAAAAAAAAATGGTACCGGCGATTCTGCGTTGATTTTCGGCCATTGAACAATGTAACATGCAGCACCCTTCCTCCGTACATAAGTGTGAAAGATACATTGAGTGCATTATGGCAGGCGAATGTGTGGAAGTCTTTAGACCCGAAAATAAGCTATTGGCAGGTACCAGTAGAACTTGAGGACAGGCCGAAAACTGCATTTACGACCCAAAATGGTCGACGTCTTCAATTCTGCGCTATGCCATTTGGTTTGAAATGTGCGCCCGCGACATTCCAGGCAATGATGGTACATATAATGGATGGCATTATTGGAGAGTATACACTGGCGTATTTCGACGATGTAATTATCTGGTCAAACAGTTGGGAGGAATACGTACATCATTTGACAGTGGCCCTGGAAAGGCTCGCAATCAATGGCCTCACGTGTTCAGTTGAAAAATGCCATGTGGGTAAAACATGCATTGATTTCTTAGGCCATGAAATCATTTAGGAAGGCAACCGGCCAAATCCAAAACAGTTAACGCTCATTGACGACTATTCGCAACCGAAAACACACAAGCAACTGAGGAAGTTTTTCGGGCTTATAAATTAGCTGAGCGAACACATACCGAGGTTCGCAACAATCACAGCGCCTTTGATAGAAATGTTCTAAATGCAGAAAAGGTTTCAATGGACGAGCGAGGCAGAGGTGTTCTCAGATATTAAGTGTGAGTTCAGATAGTGCCCGACATTAGCACATTACGACACAAGTAGACATTTGTACCCTCAGACTGATGCAAACCAAGATGGAATAGGTGCGGTATTGTACCAGGTTAGCGACAATGGGAAGAAACATGTTATTGACTTTGTGAGCGCAAAGCTAGGGCAGGCTGAGAGGCGTATGAAGTGAATGAAAGAGAATGCTTGGCAGTCATTTGGGGGGTGAAAAATTCTGCACATACCTCGAATATCAGCGGTGTACACTATGGACCGACAACCGGTGCCTAGTGTGGTTGGATAGTATGTGAGAAGCAAGGTGTAAATTGATGCGATGGGCGTTGCACTTGAAAGCTTACGACTTTGAAGTAGAGCATGTACCCAGTTAGGAGAACGAACTGACGGACGCATTATCACGTAATTCCAACAATGAGGTGATCGTCTGGGACGAAGTAGAATGGGAGGATATTTTACTGCCAAGTTCACGAGACCCAGTAACGGAAGTATAAGTACAGCTGATAACAGCAGGCAACAATGAGAGCTTGATTAGCGATTTGTACAGGGAAGTCGTTGAAGCCCAGAATAGTTGAAATTTCATGCAGAAAAAGGCCAGATAAAGTGCGCAGCAGGAGGTAGAGGGATGACGCGCTATAGATAGCAGGCTGGAGACCTGTTTTACTCAACAGCCAGGGAAGTAGAGAGAGTATGTCCCCACATGTGCGAGGGATCAAGTTTTCGCCCATTTGATTTGTGGCAGCATGGCTGGACACCCAGGCATTGAGCAGATGGTGCGGAATGTGCGCGACCATCTTTTTTGTTCAGGCCTTAGCAGGGACGCGAGGCGATTTTTGTAACAATGTCATGAGTGCAATGTATATAAGACACATTGTGCAGATGGAAGGCAGCAACAAAAGCCACGTATGCCAAGAAAACAGTTTGAAAGGTATGCCTGGATCTGATGGGTCCGTATATGAGGACAAGAGGGGGAAAATGATTTCTGATCTTAGTAACAGACAATTTTTCACGGTGGACAGAGGCGTACCCTATCAGCAGGATGAGAGCTGGAAATGTAGCAAGGGTGTTGAAGGAGCAGTTTTTCCCATGTTGGGGATTCCTGCAGAACATGTTGACAGACAACAGTATGCAGTTTACCGGCAAGAAGTGGAGAGACCTAGGTACAAGATGGGATGTTAATCACGTCACGACTGCTGTGTATCATCTAAGGGCCAACCCAATGGAGCGCAGAATCAGGAAATAAAAACATAACTCAGATACTGTATGAGGGAACAACATGCCGCCTGGGCGGACTACATTCCCACCACACTATACGCTTAGGAGATGTGTAAACACAGCAACAGGGAGAACACCCACCGAGGTCTTATGGACCGTAAATTATTCCTACCGGGGGAAGTGAAGTGCTTACAATGGGAGGATAGCAGTGAATTGCCGAGTTCAGATTACAGAAAATGCAATGTCAGAGACGCATGCAAGACATTAGGCAGCAACAAGAACATTACGGGGCGAGATGGTTGCCGATCACGAACCGACCATCGGCAAGATTGTATGAGGGGCAAGCAGCATACATAAGGACGCACCCCCAGTCCACAGCGAAGAAGGATTCTTGTGCAGGATTAGCAGCACGATGGAATGGGCCGCATCACGTGATACAAATGCACGTATCCACTACGTATACCATTCGCATGGGAAGGAGGAAGGTGAGGGTACATCGGGACGACAAACGATTAACTTCGGGTGCCATCTGCGACGAAGTCGGTCCCGATATGTCCCAACCCTATGACAGCGAAGGCCGCGACGAGCTCATGGATGAGCAGGAGAGGATGAGAGGAGTGGCAGCACTTCAAGGGGGTAAGGAGAACCCATAGATGACCCACTCGTGCGTGCCAACGATGAACTACCACCAGTGGTAGTACAGGGTGGAAACACTACCGACGAGCTCGGAGGAAAGCAGGCAGAAGTGTGCATCGGCACCTCAAGTATGTACAGGAGAAAAGGAGGAGAATGTGCAGGAGTTACCCAGCATCAGTACACTCCACAGATAACCTGTAGTATCTCGAATGCAGGAAGAGTAAGAGGAGCCAGAGCAAGTAGATCAAATAGAGCAAGAAGGACAGATACAACTGTGTGTGCATACGAGCAGGTGCGGGGACAATTGCAGGAGCAAGGTGTTAATGCAGGTTAAAGTGTGTTTACAGGAGCTGTTCAGTCGGGTCGCACTCGGAAACTGCGCACTCCACAGGAAGACAGCAGGAGCGAGGAAGGAGACAGCAAGGGCAGCGAGTCAGGGAGCTAGCTCTACCTTCGGCTGTCATGTCGGCACCTGCCACCGCGTGTCATCAGTGCAGGCAGCCGAAGTTGCCTAGCAGGAAGGGGCAACCGCTGGCAGTGCATCATGCGGCAGGGCCACAGGAGCAGCGGTACCACCTGTGGTCATGCAGGCCGGCCCGCATCTGCAGCTGCTGCCAGTGACATCGGACGGCCTACAAACTGTCTCGAAAAAAGGGGGGGGGGCATTTGACGTGTGCCATTGGCGCCAATCCCTATGACCGTTTGTTCAGCCGTAACCTGCAAAGCCACCGCAGCAAGGCTGTGCGCTCTTCCGATGGGTAGGGTGTGCGCCCGGTCGCAGGAGCTATCAGGAGCAGTACGCAAGGGCACGCTGGTGCAGAGCAGTTGGTGGTTGCCACAAGGCAGAAGGAGACAAACACAGCCCAATAATAACTGAACTTGTGAGTCCAGGGCCTAAGATGAACAGTATTTATTAAATACATTAATTGATTTATTGACTGTTTTGTTTCTTTTGTGTTTATAGTGCATTGTTAACCTGTCACATTTTTTCATCCCTCATCTAGTGTTTTGTCCATTTAATTCATATGCATTTGTATTGCAGGATTTGTTTTATTAATTTTAATATGTATATTTAATTATTAGCATGTTGCAAGACAAGGAGATGTAAGCTGTAGCAGAAAGTAGTGCCGCTCTGGCATATAGGTAAGCTGCTGCGAGCCCGTGTGTCAGGTGGGAAAGTCAGTAAAAGAGTAGCATCAGATGGAGGTGGAGTGCGTGTCGTGAGCACTCGCTTTTTACAGTGCACACCAGGCGGTCATCAACTTTTTGATATGGACATTCTCTATAATAGACAGGAATGTAACTTGGAACCTTCTTTGTTCTTTCACCGCCTGGTACACCACCTACTCTTCCCGTCGGATTAGCATTGCCCCGGGAAGCTTCAGCTTTCACTGTAATGCAATGTATGCTGTAAGACGCTTTTTAGCAGTTTCGCCATAGTGTCCGTTTAAAGCCAGCAAGTGTAATGTCAAGTGATCTCCTAGAGAGGGAGGTGTAAATTCATTGGAATAAATATGTATGTAAACTGAGCAGCATGGTATTTATTTTCGATCGCACTATGTGTGTCAGGGGGCGGGCCCTCATAATGCCCGTTCAATCCAGCTTAATTCTTTTGCAAGTGTCAGTTTGCACTTTTCCCGCCTAGATCAACAATGGTACGTAGTCGACTGACCAGCTACTGTTTAACAAACAGCATCATTAATCTTGAGCAGTAATCAACGGGGCAGAGATCATCTGCATCGTCGGCGAGGAGATTGGCCCGGGCGTATGGCCCACAACCCCGAGGTTGAAAGATTCCAGAACTACATTGATGGCACCTTGACGGCATCTGGGTCATCTGGGTATGATCACACCCTAGACCTCACCTTCACCTTCTTACCTTTTTTTCCACCATCCCACAGGCATCATCCCACAGATACCTGCATATTTTCCAACACCTGTTTTTCCAGATAACATACAACCAGTAATGCCAACAGTCATGCCCCTTTATCCATCACTGCAACCAATCACGTCATTTTCAGCATGCAGTTACGTTAATCCAGCTGTGAATACCTGGCCAAATGACAGGTGAAGGCAACATATAACCACTGTGGATATCACAACACCTACCCCTGGACCGGCTACTACAACCACACCATCACTGTTTCAGTCGCTGCAAACCTTTGTGGGATATGCCAATGAGGACTCATAAACTTTCTTAAATGATTGCACATCACAATTGAAATGCAATGGCTCATTGTGTGGAGGAGTGGCCTATCTGCATCGGAGCACAACTATATGGAGACGCACACTCTTGGTGGCAGTCTCTCAAACATTATGGCCTTCAATGGGAAGAATTCCTTCATGCTTTACAGTGCCGATTTGGAGGGGTTTTCAGGTCTCTCCAAGCTCAAAGTAAATTGACATTAGAAGAGCAATAACTGAACGAGCAGCTGACAGCGTTCATAACATGGAAAGTCCATCTTATTTGGAATTTTCACCCTCACTTGCTGTATTGGGAGGTATTAGAATTGGTGGCTGAAACTGTACACCCGGAATACCAAGCTTTGTTGGTGCCATTACTGAATGACAGTTAAGATGAACTGATGTGCACAGCGATAATACTTGAGTGCCCATGTCAACCATGCCGCGATTTGGGTACTGAATGATGGTGCCACGAATACCAAATGGAAAGTGAAAAAGGACAGAACACAAATCAAAACAATAACAGATGCACACCGGAGTAAAATTTTTTATTCAGGACCTAACACTAGCAAAGGCATTAATGTAAATATATCAAGGATAATATTTTGGGAAATAGTGCAAACTGTAAAAATGTGAAGTGGCATAGGAGTAAGCCACTGCCTAGGCTGTGTCATTATTGTGATGGCCAAGTGTATCACTGGCACAGCCAGTGCCCAAAAAACCCTCACATTAATACACCCAAGGCAAATATAAACAGCAGCCAGGGAAATAGGAAGCAGGGGTAAGGTAGCCAGATGCCCCCGAAGCCCCAGTTCTGGTAAAAACCACTAACATGACACCACAGCAAGCCCTCATAAATCAGGTTAGTAGGAATTAGTTTCAATTCGTCTCTATTTTAGTGCTCATTAACTGTCACCATTGCCACATGTTAATTTACACAGCAGCATCACATAACTTTTTACAACCTCATTTTGTGCAATCGGCAGACATTACTCCAATCACTGATGTAATCAGTGATTTGGAGACTATCACTACCGCAATAATTACTCCGAAAATCAGAGAGGATGCGATTCTTGGTGTGCCATGGTTAATGAAAGATAATACTTTCTTAGAGACCATGATACACCATATTCATTTTTGCGGGGAAGAATGATGGATAGTATACAACCTATATCGGCACCAAGCTGACAGCCTACCACCATGTCACTAAAGGAGTTCGACAACAATGTACCACCCAAACACCAGGTAGCCTTTCAACGTCTTCTCGATGAGTCCTGTGTCGCACAACTGTAGAGAGTACGAGATTTCTTTAGTACAAAAAGGTCCTATCTATACACCACCACATAGCTATTAGCCACACCAAGGGTGCATTATCAAACGCCAGATACAAGAAATATTAAATGATAGGGTGATTGAACCCATGAACAGTAATTAAAATTCTGCGATAACACTCGCCCCTAAGAAGGACGGCATATGGAGGTTCTGTGTGGACTTCCTACCAGTAAACCAGGTAACATGTAGTACATTGACATCATAAATCAGTGTGAAAGTTGCACTTAGTTCATTCGGCCAAGCTAAGGCGATCTCATCTCCTGACTTCAATAGCAGATGCTGGCAAGTTCCCGTCAATCCGGAGGACTGTGGTAAGACCGCTTTCACAGATCCAGACGGTCGACACTTTCAATCCTGTGCAATGCCATTTGGATTGAAGTGCGCCCCCACCAACTTCCAGGCAATGATTGTTAGGGTGCTGGACGGCCTCATCGGGGAGTTCAAACTCGCCTACTTGGATGACATGGTATTGTAATTGTCAATCTGGGAGGAGCAACTCCAATACCTGTCCATAGTGCTAGAGAGGTTGGCCATTAATGACCTCAGATGTGCGACCAACAAATGCCAACTAGGGAAGACCAGCCTGGATTTCCTGGGGCATGTCGTCGGCGACATAAGTTACAAGCCAAACCCAGAACATGGCTGATCAACAAGTACCCACCGTCGTGTATGCACAAACAGATCCGGAAGATTTTCGGTCTGATAAACTGGCTCCGAGAGCACATTCAAGACTTTGCCGTCATCACAGCATCGCTGACCGACCTATTGTTGCTGCAGCGACGGTTCCAGCGGGACAGCTCCACTGGCGACGCCTCGGCGAAGTTGAGGCCATGTGGCTGGATGAAAAGGGGTTAATGTGAGGTTTCTGGGGCGGTGGAAAACATTGTTTAGGTGTTTTGGTGGTGTTACCCGACTAGGCGTCAGATGTTGCTCGAAAGCAGCATCAATGGTGATGATGATATTGGAGCTGGAGACTCTGGAGTTTTGCGGGGTGCTGTGGGCCCTTCACCCGGATGTAATTCCGCGCTGTTGACATCTGTTACCCCTTTATCAGTCATTCGTATCGATGGTCTGAATTATACTTTTTGCTAAATGGTGGCTTATCGGCTGATCACATGCCACAGCAAAGTCGAAGTAATTACATCACGTAATTAATAATTAGTAAACTGCATCTGATTGCTCCTTGCCTAGTGACCTATTCTGGCTGGTCACATATAATAGAGAATTTGCAAATTTCCCTATAGCACACACATTTTGCAAAAAGTACATAACAAATTACATTGAAGAAAAACATGTTACACATAGGTGGGTATTATAACGGCCCCTGCACTGAAGAACCATGAGGCTAAACACAACTAAATAATTCACGGAGACTCGTATCACTTGTATATTTAGTGCGATATCTAACATTTCATTACAGAAACAATAAACACTGTTGCCGGGCACGCCAGCCACATGGCCGATACTTAGTTATGAACATATAAATAACATTGATTTAAAATTAAATGGTGAATCATACACAATGAAATATCAATTACACGAAGCTTCTGGTTTCTGTTATTATATTGTATCTAAAATTGGTGATTATAAGCCTCCAGTAGTATATCGAGGTCCAAATACTCATAAAGTTTTTATATGATCAATAAAAAGGGAAGTAGAATAAATTGGGGAAATATATTCACAAATTGAACCAATGCATCTACTAACAAAAGAAGAAAAAATATTATATAGAAAATCGAAAAGATGTACTGCATGCGAATGTGAATATATGGAGGAAAATAAAAAAGCACTTCACCACGATCATATAAGTGGGAAATTTATTAATCCAGTATGTAATAATTGTAATCTGAAATTAATATTTATCAAATCTTGTTTTGCTATATTTTCATCATATAGCTGGATATTAAGCACATTTATTTATTAAAGAGCTAGGATATGATGATAAAAATATATAATTACTTGCAAATAACGATTTTTTTTTTGGGAAACAAACAGAAAATTTAAAAATGAGATTTATAGACATATTTAAATTTATGGCCAGCAGTTTAGATATATTATCATCTAATTTAAGTAAAGATCAAATGAAACACACACAAACACATTTTCCAAAAGAACATGTAGACTTAGTTATTAAAAACAGGTGTTTATCCATATTAATATATGGATAGTTGGAAAAAATTTGAAGAAACAGAACTTCCACCAAAGAGCGAATTTTACAGTAAATTAAATGAATCTGACATAACTGACAGTGACTTTGAGCATGCAAAACACCCATAGGAACCAATTTAATATTAAAAATCTTGGTGAATGCCATGGTTTATATTTAAAAAGTGATGTATTATTGTTAGCAGACATATTCGAAAATTGTATACATACATGTATAAATTCTTATGATTTAGATCCTGCATGGCATTTTACAGCACCAGGTTTATCATGGGATGCAATGTTAAAAATGACTAAACAACCACTAGATTTATTACACAATTATGATGTGATTTTAATGATTAAAAAATGAATTAGAGGTGGAATATCACAATGTTGTATGCGATATGTTAAAGCTAATAACAAATATTTAGATGATTTTAATGATAATCAAGAATCAAATTATTTAGCATATCTTGATGCTAATAATTTATATGGTTGGGCACAATGTCACAATATTTACCACATGGTGGTTTCAACTGGGTTTATTATACATTATATGATTTAGATTAATGGAATGAAAAAATATTAAATTTGAAAGACGATTCTGAGTATGACTATATATTAGAAGTTGATTTAGAATATCCACAAGAACTACATAATTTACAAAAATATCTTCCATTTTGCCCAGAAAATGAGATAGTTTCAAAAACAAATCAATACAAATTATTAACAACTTAAGATAATAAAGACAAGTATGTAATTCACTATCATAATTTAAGAAAGTGTCTAAATAATGGCTTAAAACTTACTCAAATACACAGAATATTGGTGTTTGATCAGTCCGATTGGCTGAAAAAGTATATAGATTTAAACACAACAATGAGAACTAAGGCTAAAAATGATTTTGAAAAAGAATTTTATAAGCTCCTGAATATACAGTGTTTGGTAAAACTATGGAAAATATTATAAACAGAGTTGATATAAAACTAGTATCAGATGCTGAAAAATGTGAAAAACTTAAGCGAACCAATTTCAAAAGAAGTACTATATTTAATGAAAATCTTGCAGCTAAACATATGAATAAAACAGATGTAAAATTTAATAAACCAATTTATGTGGGTATGTCAATTTTAGATATTTCAAAAGAATTTATTTATGGTTTAAACTATAACATAATAAAACCAAAATATAGTGATAAAATTGAATTATGTTATGAAGATACCGATTCATACATTTATAACATAAAAACAGAAAATTCTTATGAAGACAAGAAGTCGATGATAGAAAAATTTGATAAAAGTGATTATCCAAATGAGAATATTTATAACATGCCTACAAAATTAAAAAAGTTTTAGAAAAAATAAAATATTAATATAATGGTAAAATAATGAATGAATTTGTTGGTTTACAATAAAAAATATATGCTTATAAGGTTGGCGATAATGAAAATAAAAAACCAAAGTGTGAAAAATGTGTAGTTAATAAACGAATTACATTTGATGACTATAAGAATTGTTTGTTTAAAGAGAAAATACAATATAGAACAATGAAATATATACAGTCGAAGTTAATAAAATAGTATTAAGTGCTTATGATAACAATAATTATATTAGAAAATAAAATAGATGCACTGCCACATGGATATGAAAAGGAAATTTTTTTTAAAATTATTATATTTCTATATTACATTTTAAACTTCTTTAGTTTCCAAGACAACATCAATTTGAACATCATCAAAATCGATCAGTTTGTAATTTTCATATCTAATTTCCAAAACAATATGATTAAATCACTCATTAATAATTTGATAAAAAACTGGATATGCGGGCTCATAAATTATATAATCTCTAAACCCAAACATAGTTTTTGGTGGAAAACTCGCAATTATATAAGTTTCTAAATTATTGCATTCATAATGTTTTATGAACATACCATATGCTAAATTACAGTGAATATTTATTTGTTTTAAATGTATTAAAATTTGGTAATTTAGTGCCTACAACAACTTTGTCTTTTTCAATAGCTAATTCTCTTTCAAAACCAGGAATATCAGATAGTCAATCATTAAGTTTAATATCTAATTTATATTTGATAAATATTCTATTTTTTACACTATCTCCTATCCAAATATATAAAAAATTAAAATATAGATGCAAAAAACTGACTACGGTATTGGCGTTTTAATATCCGAAGTGGCATCAAAAAATATAAAAAAATGGCGAATTACTGCTTAATAATATACGCTCAATATTTGTTGGCATGACCAGTTGTGGGAAAACAAATTTGATAATTAATTTTATTTATAAAACAGGTTGGTTAAATTTCAATAAACTGTATGTTTGTCCAAAAAGTTAAACTATCCTAAATCTATTCAGTTACAAAATGATATCAATGAGGCAGCCAAAAAAAAAAAACTAAAAATTAAAGAAAAAATGGCTCACTTTTTAAACAATAATGATGAAATGCCTACTTTAGACAAGTGTGAAAAAGATTCGCTAGTTATATTTGATAATGTTATTTTAGAAAATCAAGACATTATTTGCAATTAATAATTTACTTGTGGCAGACATAAAAATATCGATTTATTTGATATAGCTCAAACATATTCAAAAATACCTAAACAATTGGTAAGAGATAATACAAATATTTTGTGTATATTTAGACAAGATGAAACTAATTTAAAGCATATTTTTAATGATTTTGTCGGAGGTGATATGACTTATGAGAAATTTAAAGAATTTTCCAAAATGCTGGGATGAAGGTTATGGTTTTATTACAATAGATTTGAGTCGAAAAATGAATAATGGAAAGTAAAATTAAAGACTTTATTTCATTTTGAAATTTATGAAAACATGTTTATGTTAAAACGAACGACACAACAACAACACAGCGATAAGGACACAGTGAAAATGGCGAGCGAACATTAAAATGGTCGTTAAACATGATGAGCATTATGATACTGTGTTAAACGAATGACAACAAAACAACAACAACACAACAACGGTGAACAAATGTTAAAATGGTCATAAATGCGATGAGCATTATGTTATTGCATTTTTGAAATTATATAATGACAAATATATATTTATTTATTTATTTAAAATTTTTAAAGAGTCAGCTAAAGCAGACTAGGCTGCACAAACGACAGTTTTATTAATCATGAGTTATTCGAGTTATCAAAACCTAACCACTTTACATACATTTTTTCATCTTAATTTTTAAAACTTTTTCTACTAAATATTAATTTGGGTAGTCAGTTTTCATAATTTGATATTCATAAAAAATACCCATTATTTCTTATCCATTAATATCTTTTAATTCGTAAGTTGGTACAACTTTAATAATAGTAAATAATTCTGTCGACCAATTAGCAGTATAACCTTTTCCAAAAAAAAATTTCAGTTTGCTCACACGAACAACATCTCCAACTTTATATTTTGATTTTGTAAACTCAAAATTTGTTTGCTTAATTTTTATTTCAATTTTTTATTAACTTCAATTGGTTTCATTTCAATAGTTCTATGTTTTGGATTATTATATTCTTTCACTAAATCATCTAATATATTTACCCATTTATAATTACCATTCAAAGCAATTTTTTTTTTCACATTATATTTTTTAAAGTTTGATTTAATTTTTCAACAACACTAGCATTTAATTCAGAAAATGAAGAACAATGGGTGATTATATATTTTTCCTTAAGCTCATTAAATGTTTTATTATAACATTCTGAACTATTATCAGTTTGTATATTATTTGGTTTCTTTTAATTAATATAGATTTTAAGCTGTTCGATATATTTTAGCTATTTTATCTACAACTGGTATGACAAATGCAAATTTTGAAAAACATCAATGATTGTCATAACATATTTATATCCATTGTTTATATGCGATATACCTTTTAAATTACCAGTATTCATTTCTACAAGATCAATTTGCCATAAATCATCAATTGCAAATAAAATTATTTTTTATCTTGGAAATTTTTTTTGCACAGGATTATACTATTAATTAATTATTCCTTCTCTCACATTGAGCTATTTAGTGTGCTGCATTTTTGTTGTAATTTTAGAAGAAATGACCCTAAAAAACTATATTTGAAAACGAAGGAGATTTATATCATGTTGTAGTTCCGTCCCTGTTTGTTACTAACCCATTGGTTGTCAATAATTTTTTGAACTAATGATTTTTATTATTTCATATGTTTTTCAAAAATGGGAATTTTTAATTCCCCCTCCCCCTCATTCTGAGCGATGTAAATTCCTGGCTACGCCCTCGCAGATGGAAAATACTAACAAGATGGAGATTTTTGAACATTCGCCTTTAAGATGCAGATGTCTGTCATAACACGAACATATACTTAAGTATGACAAGTAACATAATTTACTTGACTTACTTAAGTATTTTTCATATTAAGTCTTGGCGAATGTCCAAAAATCTCCAGCTAGTCATTCACCCCCATCGCACCATTCATTCAAAGATCCCAATACTCACTTTCGCCTGGCTGCCCCAATGCAGAGCTTATTATCGCCTCTGTCTAACGAGCCTACTAAAAGGGAAGAGTTGTAACTCAACATTAAAAATAGTTTACAAAATAAAGAAATTAGTAAGCATCAAGCATTTGACCAGTTAGCTCCCAAAATTCAGCTGACAAATAGCGATGTTATCGCTTAAGTTACACCAACAGGAACACATCTTAGTGTGTGTTATAATGGATAAAAATTGAAACAGTTGCTTGTTTATTCGCATTTTTGTTTTTGGCGGTTGTTTTTTTATTCGAAGTTGGTGACTCAAAATTGCGATTCAAACAGCACATCAAACAGGCAGTAGGCAGAGCAACAGGTGCTATTAGAGAACTCACTCCACTTCTAAGTCCACGCTCCCAGATCAACTTACAGACAAGAGTCACCCTATTCAAATCATTCATCACTCCACTACTGACATATGTTGCCCCAATTTGGATTTCAACAGCTGCCTATTACCACCAACCCATACATACAGCATACTACAAAGGACTTCATGTTATAACAGCCCAACCTCCTCTTACCCATCGCATCGATCTCCTACATGCCACCAGAGTACCAACACCAATATCAATAATAAAAACCATGAACAAACATTTCACCAACAAGCTCACTAAATCAAGAAATCCTTTCATAAAAAGACTATCACAACCTATGCCAGAACTGAATCCACACATGTTTTCCACACTACTCCTTAAAGAAGCAAGACTAGGGATTCCACAATCACATCTCATCTCACATAGCAAATAAAATAGAAAGCAAATAAAACAATGAATTTAACCATTCATGTTTTTCGGTGATTGGCCAAACTTAATAATTACAAAATCTTTCCACTGCATTAGGCAATAGCAACTCCATTATGATGGACTAGGTTTGAGTAAGAGCGTTGGAAAAATTTATATTGTATGTTTACTGTCCGAGTTTTTGTATCCTCTCTACAAGAGCACCTTTTCGAATCCGTTTATCGAAGTAGATTCTATGGCAGTGCCAATTTCAGAACATTGAGTAAACTACTAAAGTTTTACTTTGTTATTGACATGATCTTGATTTGGGCATCAGTGAATTGATACTGGATTAGAATGTACGGTTGTGAGGTTCAATTTTACCAGGTGGGTTCCAGTCCTCGCTCAGTCTAGAACAAGATGATGATGTGGGGTCGCGGGGCCACTCCCCCTTAAATGGCCCCCTGGTGCTCCAATGTCACTGCTGCTGTTGTCCATTATACTATAAATCCAAGTGCCTAGACTAGTCGAGGATATTGGAGCTCCCTTGATACGTTCATCCAACTTGCGACGGGAACTGTTGAAACCATTCCCGCACCAAGACTTTGCTATGTAAATTTACAAGTTATTTGGCCGAGAAGCGGCCAGAACAAATAAAAATGACGTATATTCCGTGACGATCATATTTTATTCGTTATCACTCCTCACATGTGGCACAAACATTAATATCTCCACTATAGTATGGAGTATCCTTATACTGAACAAAAAGGCGCGAACATCTATACAATGATTTACTTGTACATTATGCCCCAGTGGCTGAAAAACGATCTGGGTTGTCGAGCGGCACTCTCCCCGGGCGAAATAGCTTAAAAACGTTCCTGATTTACATAATTATTATTGATACACTACATGACGAGTCTTAAACGTGAAAGCCAGGGGAGTACGTGGACTGCACGTCCGCTCGACAGTGAGGCGATGACGCCACTGACTGGCTAATGACACTCTGTCCTTTCAGTGGCTGGCCATTCCAGCCTTGGGATGAAAGTACCATTAATTGCAATTATCAATTTAACGTAGTGAAATGGCTGATGGCAGGTGGATGATTATGTTGTGGAGAATTGCATGAACATTTACATTACACTCAGAAAACGCTTAAAGACAAATATAAAATATAAAACGTACATGACTTATGATGGTGTACGTACCATGTACTTAAACTTAAAGTGTACAAAATTGCCGGACTTGGCACATGTTTTGTGCGCTAATTAATGCTTCCCCTTTTTAGCATATTATTTCCGTACACTAAATTAATGATGTAGATTATGTTACTGACACTGAAATTCCCTGAAACATTAAAAATAAACAAGTTAGTGAAAAGTGGGGTTAGTTTTGCTACATGTTCATGTCTTACAGCGGCGAACTTAAGGGCGGGAGCATCCTAACCTCAATATTCTGTTTTGTTACTACTCTTAGTACGGGACGTTACTATTCACTACTGACTTAATATTATAATCTCACATATTTGACAAACGGATAGGGTGCACAGAGATTGCATCTTAGTAAAAAATGCCTTATAATTAATTAAAGTGTGCACCATGGTAAAGTGATGTGTGGATTTATAAGATATGATGCGCCTTCTGTGTGCAATACAGTTGTGACACTTGATTCTAATAAATAACATAGACCCTCTTAAAATTAACAAACAATTACACTGGACATCAACTATAACTGGGCTGCAAATATGACATGGAATTTCTACTCACCATATTTTATTATCACGTGACATTTCATGCACTTCGTGCATTGTGGTTAGAAAACATGCGGTAGGCTGATTAAATTAACAAAATAAGCATGAACACTTCTGAAAAATAACAACTCTCTTATGGAATAATATTACGTGTAGAATTTTACTCGTCGGTGTGTCAACACAATCTTAACCTAAGTTTACAGGTTAAGCACACACGATGTAGACTGGATGTAAACACACGTAACATTTAAGAAAAACACATACCAATAAAAATAAGGATTAATATAAACATAAATATTACACAATATTTTATATGCTCATCTATGCACTCCACTGATGCAGTCGAGGCACTAAAAATAATATGTGCTTAACGTATTGTCGCCTTATAGCTGCTGTTCGGCGCACGTGGGTGTTGAATGCTGTGGGCGAGGTGAACGGGCCTGGTCGAGAAGCGTGGAACATGTCGTTATGTTGTCAGACAAGCTCATAATGCCATAGTCCTGTGCTTTATTTCTATTTTACGACTATCGCGTGATTTCTGGACAATATTATTGATTGCATGATTTAGTTACGATTACTCAATAATACACATGAATTCCAGAGAATAAGGATCATAATCATGGAAATGAAATACTATTTTATATAGGCTGTTCATGTTAAAGTGAGCACTTTTCAAGGCCCTCCCAACAGGAATTAACCACTAATAAATATGTCTTATTGCACAGCCTCAGGCATTAAATTTTGAGTATGGTGAAATGTATTAAAGTGTTTATTTGTAACATTCCAGTGTTTGTACTAGGAAGACGGGAATTGGACGAATGGAAAAATTTAGAAGGGCCTTAAAAAGTGCTCTCTTTACCGTAAACAGCGTATATACAGTTTCATTCTAATATTCATGAAGATACACGTGTTACTTAATGATAGACTTTAAAGTCACATTAGACCACTAATACTGTGCTACCGCCACCAAAATGAAAATTTTAAATCAAATATGTGTTTCTACACTCTCTAAAGCGAAGGCAGCGTGATCGTTGTGTATCGAAAAAGTTCGGTGAATGGTATCGGAAAAGACATAATACACAAGATACAAACAACTGACCTTTATTGGCCCTCAATGAAATCGCCATCTGCTACAACACACGTTTGGCAACGTTCATAAAGCTTGTGGAAACTGCCCGCAAAGTCCTTGTTAGGAATCGCTGCCACACGTCGCTGGATTGCGACTACGGTAGCAAAATGCGCGTCTCTCAAGACGCTCTTCAGACGGGGAAACAGGAAGACGTCAGCAGACGCCTGATCAGGGTAGTACGGTGGCTGACTGAGAACAAGTACGCCGCGGTGAGACAGGAAGTGATGTGGGCACGTCGTGGCGCGGCAACGTCCCCTCCCCAGTCCTGTGCAACTCTGGTCGGACACCGCGGAGGATACGTTGGAACAACCGTTTCAAAACTTGCACGCACAATGCGGCGTTCGTCGTTTGACCAAAGGAACGAATTCCTTATGGACGAAGAAGGTGATCAATATTGTCTTGACCTTGGACCATTGCAGGAGGCTCATTTGGGCAGCGGAGACGTCTGCGAGCGCCATTCCATCGAATGCCACTTTAACCCTGGACCGAACTGATAGAACCAGGTCTCATCACCAGGTATCATCACCTGCGACGGTGTTTCGTACAAAGGATGAATCCTGATCACACATGGTGATGACATCTGCGGAGGTTTCCATACGTTGTGCTTTCTCGTCGCCTGCCAGCTTGTGCGGCGCACACAACGTTGCTGTTGAGATATCGGCCCATTCGACGAATTTTTTCTAGACAGACTTTATAACGCGATGCACACGTAGTAAATATCATTATTTTTTATATTTGACTTTTTTTTTTTTATGACGGAGTTATAAACCGTTGAACCTCGAGTTCGGGTGTCTTCGGCAAGGATTCGTCATCACCTATCCGAGTCGCTGAGGACTGCCTATGCCTTATAATTGATCCATTCCTAGGTGGCATTAGAGATAAACATTGCCAGCGAAGAAGTTGAAACCAATGGCTTGCCACTAGGTTCACAGTGTGACTGCAGCAGAAAATAGCTCCGAAGGTATTTTGTAATTTTCAAACTCAAACTTAACTAAATACAGTGAACAGACTCGCAGAGTTCCCATCGCGGCACTGTTCTGTGAAGATTAGATCTGTAACAGTGGGACTTCATTACACGCGATGAAAGCCCATAGATTAAACTACATATGTATGGTTATACATTTCTCCTACCTCTGAAGGAAACTGCGCAGGGGAACTCTACAAATAATTTTTTTTTTTTTTTACAATTTAACGATTCTTTTTTCTTTTTAACGCAAGTTAAACTATACGGACTTAGATAATTGGTTTTTACCTTTTCTGGAAAAACGTCTTATTATCTGGACATTTACTTACTCAGATAGGCGTGTCCGCTCAAACAACGAGTTCACAAAAAATGTTTGTACATAGTTCTTTTAACTACTCATGTTTTTACGTCATCAGTAGTACATTACAATCAGTCAAGTTGGCAGCTAAGTGGGAAAAGTAGTTTTTGACTACACCATTGAAGTAAGGAAAGAAGGAAACCAACATTTTATTCATACAAATTCTCATTTCATATATTTAAACAACATATCATAGTGTAACACTTCAATATTTATGACTTTATGATGATTATTCCATGTATCTAAATTTGATTCAAATGCCAAACTTTAATGTAATGTATAAGATGCTCAACGTACGTTCAATGTGATATATGTATAATTATTTATTTTGACAGTCGTGTCGTGTATAATATGTAAGTTTAATGATTATATATGGATTCTTTGCATGAATATTTGTCTATGTAACTAGCATTACTTTGTTTTTCTCAAAATAATCAGGCCACACCAGCCAGCCTATCATAATTTATTGATTTTCGAACAGTAGTATTTTAGAACAAAAACTTATACATCCTATTTTTTTAAAATTAGAATAGCATAATATTTCACAACTAAAGTCCTGCAAAAGTATTATATAATTTAAACCGGTTTAGTTCCGTTTGGTTCTTGTTAAATTCACTAAATATTATTAAAATCACAATTATTTTATTTGTTTCTATTGATTTATTCGAATTTAGACTTCTCTGTTTGCTTATTATAATTTATGTTCCAATTGTTTTAAAATTCATAGATAATTCAAATCTGGATGAATATACTGATTTTTGTGTGGCAGTATATATTTTAGCCACGGCATATGATTACTCTAACCTACCAGAATCACACCCATATACAACTATATTTTATCATTACATTACACATTCGTATATTATATTACATATCTCAGAAATAATACCTTATAGGCAATAAGATTGGCCGTAATATTGTAACACATATCAGTGGTGTTACAATACATTTACTAGTACACATTAAAAAAATAATTTTGAAGTGTCAACATTTACAGGTTATCAGCTGACATTATACAGTACTATGGATGAAAAGCCTCAAAAACAAGCTATTGTCTATGCGCGTTTTTTTCACTCTGTTGTAATATAACCTTTGAGAAATCGCCTTATGCATGGCGTGTTCTGGTATTTCCTAAATATGCCATGCATCACAAGCGTTTTATGCCTCGTTAACATAAAAGTGCCTTTTTTTTATTTAACTGAACCTTTCTTTTATTTTAAGTACTATAAATTTTAATACTTAATTTATAGTTAATATGAGTAAAATAGTGAGAAAATAGGTATGTTGGTAATGCCTAGAAAAGGCTGTTCACGATAAAGTGAACACTTTAGAAATGAACCTTATAAAAAAAGTCACTGCCCCTGCATGCATATAATTTAATGGGCGCACTGAGTGACATTTGCACAGTAAAGTTGGTAACGATGGATGGAAAGTATTTCCATATTTTAACGTTGAATAAAAAGTGTTAGGTAGCCATTTGTGAAAGCTAAAATTATTTCTTTCGCTTTTTTTTTTTTTTTTTTTTCTCACTCACCGTAGTGTAAAAGTTGACATATTTGTAAAGTATTTACTTTCTTAATAATTTCTCACTTTCATTTGACCGACGCATGAATAAAGTGATGAGGCCCGCGGCAATGCTCATTTTGCATAAGGCGAAGGAGTACACAACGTGTAGGCCTATACAAGTAGATCTTAAGCAGGGCTTTCAAAAATTCTCATTTTACCGTGAACAGCCTATTATATATATATATAAAATATATATATATATATATATATATATATATATATATATATATATATAATAGCAGAATACTATTACAGTGAGTGCGCACAAATGTGGTGCGTTGTCCCTTTGGTGTAATTTAATTTTCTAGACTCGGTTAACCTTTGTTTTCACGAGGCGTACGGATATCCTGGAAGTAGAACTTTAGCAGGGGCATGAAACCGTCTACGAGAACCGGCGGCAGCCACCAACACTCGGCGTGAACTCATTCACAGTCGTCGTCGAAATAGACGACAGTCGACAACACCTGCGAATGCAAGACTGCAGTGAGACAACGGATAATCAAAGCAACGTAACTTCTCACGTAGGACGGCAGTTCGAAAGAAGTCTCGGCAGCCGAGCGGTTAGGTGTGGGCATTGTTGGAGGGATGGGGTGGTGGTGGTGGAGTAGTCATCCCGCGACGAGGAAGAGAAGTGGCGGAAGAAGAGAGAGAGAGAGAGAGAGAGAGAGGGGGGGGGGTGAGAAAAAGGGGGAGCGAAAGGAAAGGTCACTGCAATCAACTGCGCAAACAAAACGTTGAAATAACAAAATGTCCGTCTTGTTCGGATCGAACGTCTCTTGCCTCCCCCCCCCCCCCTTCTTCACCCACCAACCTTACTCTACTAAAAACCCAGCCCCGTCGCCATCCCGAACCCGCATGCTTTCGACCATTAGACCGAGTTTTGCTTCTTTACCACCCCCCCCCTTTTTTTTTCTTTTTTTTTTCTAAAACCGTAAGTTCGCCATCACGTATCTTTGCCTCTCGAAAGGAGAATGATACACGAACGCAGAATATTTACCAGAATTTAGTCATAGATAGTTTTTCAAAGGGTTTATAGATTTTTTTTTTCTTTCAAACATACCAAGCAATATTACATTGTTTAATATTCACCACCTTTATTATTCTCGGAGTACTACTGGAAGGTAAGACACGGGATGTTCTTTCTTTATCTTCCATCTTTCTCCGGGAATAATAAAAGTGGCGAATACAAAATCCATTCACTGTTACTTCCAAACTTTTCTGAACCCTGCTTAAATTCTACTTCCATGATATTTATCCGCTTCGTGGGGAGAAAAAAAAAAAAAAAAAAAAAAAAAAAGGCTTTACCAACTCTAGAGAATTACAGCAAAGGGACAACGCACCGTATTCGTGCGCAGTGAGTGTAATAATACTTTGCACAAGAACTATTTCTTACTAGGCATTACCAACACACCGGTTTCTCCCTGAATTTATTCATACTCATTATAAAATAAATATCATAACTTATGTATAAAATATAAGTAAAAGTTAAGTTTGATAAAAAATATATAGTTATTTTTACGTTAACGCATGTATAAATCTCTTGTGTATAAGCTGTTCACGGTAAAATGAGCACTTTTGAAAGCCCTGCTTAACATCTACTTGTATCCACGTTGTGTATTCTTCCGCCTTATGTAAAATTAACATTACCATTGGGCCTCGTCACTTTTTTCATGCGCCGGTCAAGTGAAACTATGTCTTTAATAGAGAAGTAAGTATTTTACAAATCTGGTCATTTTTACTCTTCGATGCGATTAAAAAAACAGAAAGCGAAGAAAGATAATTTAAGTTATCACAAATTGTTACTTAACACTTTTTATTCGATGCTAAGATATGAAACTACTTTATATCCATCGTTACCAACTTTACTGGGCACATGCCACTCAGTGCGCCCGTTAAAATATATGCAGACATTGACAGTGACATTTTTTCTAAGGTTGATTTCAAAAAGTACTCACTTTATCGTGAACAGTTTTTAACAATGCGTATTTAGGAGACGAGCCAAGCACGTCATAAACGGGTTGATTTTGTCAAAGGTTTGATGCAAACAGTGTGAAGATAACTGTGCATAGACTGTACAACACGCCGAACTCGTGAAGAAGGAAAACGACCACTGTCAGGAAAGTACGATTTATCATAGAGTAAAGACGAGGTAGACTGCTTATCCGTCTTCCGCGCGCGCGTACCCGACATTGACCTACCCCAAAGTAACAGTCACATGGTCAGCACTGATGGACGTGTTTGTCTGACTTTTCAAAACACAAGCACTTTTATATGAATAAAAAAAAAAAAACCTTTTCTCAATCCGAGTTTAATCAAAATCCGTTACAAACTGGTTTGCGGAAGTAGATATCCATTTCAAAGCACTTCTTTATTAAACAGTGTTCTAACTTCAAGTACAATCCGTCGTTTTTACTAGTTGTGTCGACAGAAAAAGCAGTTCAATGTTAGGACACGGAGACTGGTTGTGCGCAGCCAGCGAGATCTCTCCACCTCACTTTTGGTCTATGCGATTTATGTTGCGTATGAAAGAAGAATGCATATAGTTGGTAAAAATTTTGCTAGTATTTACTTATTTGAAAAGTATTTACATATATATATATATATATATATATATATATATATATATATATATATATATATATATATATATATATATATATATATATATATATATATATATATATATATTTGTGTGTGTGTGTGTTTAGGGAGGCCATTATAATAATTTCTATGCTTGTGTATAGAAAAAATGAGCACTAATTTTTTTCAAATAATTTTTACAAATATTTTTAGAAAGGTGATATTGCGTACATCAATTTCAACCTCAAAAGTTGCAATTTTTATAACTGAAATACATACGCATAAACTCGATTTTTTTTTTATAACAGTAACACTAATTTTTATGAAGCGCAACCAGAGTAGTAAATAATGGTCTTCCTTGACTTTTTTTTTTTGACAGAATATGCTTTCTGAAGCATTAGAAATGGAAATAAAATATTATCAATTGATTTTTAAACCATTTAAATAAGTAGATTTTAACATATCAATTGTGAAGTAAATATTGTAAGTTATAGTTAAAATATAAGTAAAAGCCCAATTAAAAAAAAAAAAAGATACTTTTATACTAACAGAAGTATTAAACGTTTGTGGTATACAACATGTTTAGGAAATAACCAGACACGTCGTGCATGGGGTAATTTTTCAAAGGTTTAATTACAAAATCGTGAAGATGACGTGAATAGACTATACCACAGAAGTTGACCAGAAACAAAACCCAAGGATAGTGCAGTCGTGTGCCTTATTCAGTGTCCTCCCAAGCCGACAGTGAGGTCCTCGCACTCAAATCCTGGCGCGGTCCTGCCGAAGTGCTGCCCATTAGGGTGAAGTGAGGCGGAGCAGGAACGGAATGCAAGGGCTCGGGAAACGGGAGCACCCGTAGAAAATTTGCCTCAAGCGCACGGACGCCTACCTCTCGAACCCCCACTCTCTGCTGGCTTCTGCAAACATCTCCCATATAGCACCGAGACGACTTTTTTAAACTCGGTTAAAGTAATTTCTAGTCCAAAAATTAAAGAACACAATCGCCAATTACGCTTTTAAAAAATAATTCTAATTAACCTCTTGTTTACATAGAGCTTGTATACAAAAAGTTACCAAACCACCACCCCCCCCCTTTTTTTTTCGTAAAACAAACGCACTATTTTAAGTAATTTTCTACTTACCTTTAGCACATTCGGCTGCTGTTCACATGATATAATTCAGTTACAAAACGGGTAAACAATATGTCCGCCTTTTGTTGTTACGAACAGTTTTTATAGGCTATTCATAGTAAAATGAGCACGCTTTGATGCTCTCATCTGGAATAATAGTCAATAAATATATTTTATTGTAGCCTTAGATATTAATTTCCGAGTGCGGTGGGATATACACACTGTGTTTATTACTTACGTGGCAATAATTAAAAAAGTGGTGGATGGATAAAAAAAAAAATGGCTGATAGGGAAAAGTAACTAGAACCTCAAAAGTGTTCACTTTATCGTGAACAGTCTATATACAGACCTACTCATAATTCTAATAGTAAATGACGTGAGTTAGAGGCATACTGCCAAACTAAGAAACCCCGCGGGATTTTTTTTTTTTCTGTTTCTGAGCCTTCGGCGAAAGAACATAAATATTGGAGCCGGAGGGGAATATAGGGGTAGAAATTTTTGCAGTTTTCGATGCATTTCTTAAAATCCAAATCTTGCAGGAGTACTAGTCTAAACATGAGTAAGCATTTTATAATAAATTTAATCATAAAATAGAGACATTGTCGATTTTTTTTTTTTAGGACAAAAGCTTGGTCAGGAAGGAAATAGCATCCACTGATACGAGACAGAATTAAATTTTATGCTACCATCAGACTTACAACGTCCATTTAGAGAAAAAAATTTCACGATCCGGGAACAACATCTAAAATGATATGTAAACAATAATTTCTTTGCTACTAAAGTATCCCATGAAATGAAAATGCGATAAAAGGATCCCATCAGTCCTGTTTGTTGGTTATCGAGAACACAAACAGACTCGGGAAAGAAAACAAAGACATTAAATAAATATAAGATCTATGAAACGGTATACTACTAGAAACGTAAGGAATGAAAAATAGAATGACACTTAACTCGCGGATGATGTCCA
This sequence comes from Dryococelus australis, assembly GCA_029891345.1. Taxonomy (NCBI): domain Eukaryota; kingdom Metazoa; phylum Arthropoda; class Insecta; order Phasmatodea; family Phasmatidae; genus Dryococelus; species Dryococelus australis. The sequence continues at coordinate 349,257,551 of CM056995.1, forward strand.
CACTAAGGCACTTCCGTGGCCGAGCTTGCTTGAGCTCGCACGGATCACGACATAGCGAGTTCACTCACCAGAGGCCATTTTGATGGTATGTCGTCACAGACTCCAATGCATTTCTACGGGAGAAATTCATATTTCAAAAGCCAATAGTCTCTCTCTTTTAACCCCATAACATATTATCCCAAGTATACTCGTTCACATCTGACATGAAGTACAATAGATAAATCATGATCGCTGCTGTGCAAAGTCACCCGCTAGCATCAATATAGACAACGCCTTTCCCTGGGCAAAGCTATAGGTTGCTCTTGACGCAACGACCTCTTGTGGAGTGGATCTATTGAAACTATTTCCATAGTTTCTCTGTTGGGCCTAACTGTGCGTACACATACTTTGGACCCACTTGTGTGCATACAGGATATTCCGCGACTCTGTTCCACTACTGTACAATAATTTCATACAAATCGGGGTAGAACATATTTATTTAACATTTTCTCTTCGCATTAAATATCATACAATACATTTTGGATCTCAAAATTCATTCATTACAATTCGTTGTAACACCAGTGGGGCATTCCTTACAACAAATGCTGCGCCTAAAATTTACAAATTTCATTACCACTAAAGGCTCTAATTAAAAATAGCAATTGTTTACTTTTATCCTTTAATACATTAATCTACAACCCTTACAATAGTGAAAGAATAACTGGTCACTAAAAGGTTTAGATAACGAGCCAATAGTTCGTTCAAAATTGGTTGTCATAAAATGCACTTAAGCCACATTCAATATTAATCAATGACCCGAACATTTGAGTGAACGGGCTGATTCAAAATTATAGTCGGGAACAAGAAATTTAGGTTACCAGAGATGTTTTTCAACTAGTTCCATCAAACCTTATCAACAGATAAACGGAGATGAATTCCTTTCTAAATGTTTGCAAACACTTAATACTAATAATAATAATTATTATTATTATATGTGTTAGAAACACTATGCAAACAGTTCCATTTAAATCAGACATTTATTTAACTCGTGTGCAAATAATTGCAACCAAACAGCGATGCGTGCCTCGCTTGTGGTTACCAAGCCTTCACCAGAAGACTTACCAAAAATGGCCAATTTTAATATCCAAACTCTAAAGCTTGTTGAGCGTACTTCCATATACATTTTCAGCTAATTAAAAGCTTCATAAAAATCCTTTTAATATAAAAATATTGATATCGCAGCTACACATAATTTTGTTTATTGAAACATAGGAAGCTAATAAGAGTTCCACACATCAAATAATGTCCCTAAAATGCATAACGGGACACGCATTTCATTTATTAAACTCCACATTAGTAATTAAAAACACATGAGAAGGAGAGCTCAAGGCTATCTACACCTTCTCCATTAAAACGGCGCATTACAGGTGCGCACACGAACATCGCATAACAATTATCGTGGAAAAAAAATCAATACTAACGGCTTCCTATATACAAGCCTCCTGAACACTACCATTAAGTTTGTAAAGCAAGATCCATTTGCTAGTTTCAAACTAGCTTGTATGACCTCTGATTACAAACTGTTTAACCTCCAGTAAATCGCGGTGTCAAGCAAAACCTAAACTCGGGAAATCCAACTCAGTAACAAACCAATACCTGGTAGAATGAGCAAAGTTAAGTTTATAGCCAAACATGAATTTTTCCGTAATACCAAAATACCAAATTTCAATTTAGAATAACATGCACACAAAATAACCCAAACTATTCCAGCAAATTACATTCCTGCCAATGTCAGCTAATTGTTGCTCCACTCCAAGACTTACCGATTTCAGGTGTTGCAAACAAATTGAACATTGTGCAATTCTAGCAATCTGCAATCGTCGTGGCTTCCTCACACATTACGAACCTAAGTTCGCACAATGACCCAGATGAACAAATGCGGCGAACACATAGTATGGCAGAAGGCCAATTGATTATACACAAGCAAAGTTTGTCGAAGAGAGAAGGGCGAGAGCAAGTGCGCAAGGTTTTAAATAAATTCAAAAAGCAATATGGCGCAGGTAGAGGAGGGGATCAAAGGAGAAGGCGAAGGTAGGAAAAGGGAGGGGATACCCAAGTCGCCAAGGAGATAGTACCCAGGCACGAAGACTAAAGTTCTTAAAGTCGACGCTAGCGCCACCAAGGAGATGTCAGCGCTAGCAGCACAACTCAACCGACATACTTCGGCAGCGTGTTGTAAAGATCATCGGCAACACAAATTCCATACATACAAGTAGGCTATGCAGCCTAATTTAAGAGTTACAGGGATGTAAATGCAACAAAAACACAAATTATAATTACTCAATGTCTTGAATGTAACCGACTACATTTACGTTGAATGTCTCACACGAGCTGTTCAAAATGTGCACCATCAGACCGTAAGCAGGTTGTGATACATTGTAGCCTACCATAATATGTTGCCACTGCATGCCTGCAAGTTCATTTCTGAGTCGATTAGTGGAGTCTGTTTCCGCCTGTAGAAACTGGTCTCGTGTGTCTCATCGCCATTCGCTGTAAATCCTACTCTTCAGCCAGACCCAGAAGAAAAAGTCTAATGGGGGAGAGGTCTGGCGAGCGCGGCGGCCATGGGACTGCCCCCCCCCCCCCCCTCTTCCACTCCACCTGCGCGGATACCCAGCTGCTGCACCACACCTATTCCCGCCACAGTATTCGTAAACAAACACCATGTCTGCGTAGTCTGTGTAACAATGTCAGGAATGCTTACACGTGCAACCACTAGCTTCAACACACTAACAAAGACTGGTCACACTAGCAGTGTCTGCTTACAGTCAGATTGGGCACATTTTGGACGCCTTGTTTAAGACTTACAACATGAATGTAGCCAATTGTATCAAAAATATTCAGTAATTCCAATTTTTGTTTTTATTGAATTTAAGTCCCCGTAACTCTGAAATGTGGCTGCATAACCAACTTGTGAATGTGACATTTTTGTTGCCAATGATCTGTATAACACGCTGCCGAAGTAGGTCGGTTGAGTCGCGCAACATTCTGCACGTACTGTTCTAGCACTAAACTGCGTATTCGAATTTGGCGCTTGTCCCGTCATGTTGGAAAGAAGACAGTACGAGAAAATATGGCATCCGCAACTTGGTAAGTGAATCGCAATCGCACTGGAAGAAAAAAAAAAAAAAAAAAAAAACTGTCGTGGTGAAACAAAATTTTATTGGTGTCCACAAAATTATTTTGTCAATATAGACGTGTAACATTTACTTATTTACAAGAAATAAATTATGTAAATGATGTTTTTAAGAATACCCCTTATGAATTAGCTCGTAACCTGGTGCAAGGAAACGAACACGGACAAAAATGGCATCGTGGGCAGTTAGACGGTAGCCACTTCGAATATCCCAGCCAGAGAGCATATGCAGAATATAATGAACGTAGTTTTGCTGTCGCAGCAAGATGTTATTACTGTGGGTGGCATTAATGCCATGGCTGCCAATAAATGTACTGTTAATGAACAAGTATGTTAGTGAGCGCTGAATAGCTTTAATAAAGGCTGTTCACCATAAAGTGAGCACTGTTGGAGTCAACCTTCGAAAAAAAGTCACTACCTCTGCCTACATATATTTTAACGGACGCACTGAGTGGCATGCGCCCAGTAAAGTTGGTAATGATGGATGGAAAGTAGTTCCATATCTTAACGTCGAATACAAAGTGTTAGGTAACTATTTATAGCAACTTAAACTATTTATTTCGCTGTCTGTATTTTTATGCATCGAAGTGTAAAATTAACCAGATTTGTAACATAATTATTTTTATAATAATTACACAGTTTCACCTGATCGACGCACGAGTAAAGTGATGAGGCCCATGACAATGGTAATTTTACATAAGGCGGAAGAATACCCAATGTGCATACAAGTAGATCTTAAGCAGGGCTTTCAAAAGTGCTCATTTTACCGTGAACAACCTATAGGTACTAGGCAAGCTACGTGGTCCTGGGCACAGCAAACCAGTTTTTTTTACCAACAATAAAATTTCGCCTTGGAAAGCATCAGCCAAACAGTTTTTGTGTAGCCAGTAACAAATCTTCTCTTTCAGTGCGCGAACATTTATGATCCTACGGCTACCGGTTTTACACTTTCTCGCGCTCGGCAATTAAACGCGAATATTTGTGGAAGTCGGCGGTGAGGTAAGATCAAGTAAGCGCCAATCTGGAAAGGATTTATGCACAGCACATGACGCCTAAAAATTCGTGTGTACAGATTGCGTTTGTGTGAAGAGTTTGTAAGTTTGTCCTCAAAAAAACGTGCAATGCAATTTTACACTCGTGAACGAGCAAAAATAAATAAATAAAATAAACATTCGTGCTAAATTCCATACAGTCAATTATATAAAGTAGTTATTCCATACAGTCCATTAAATAAAGTTTGTATCAAGTACCGGTAAATTTACAGTCGAACGTTCCCAACAACATGGCGGCAGAAAAGCCAGAACTACAGCATATAGTTTTTTTGCTACCTTTTGTCTCTACTCGAGGCCAGAGATAGGAGAAGACAGTTCGTTATTAGTAGGAGGAATGGACTACTAGCAAACTTCCTTGCACTTTGCACAAGGCGGCGGCAGAGAAATCGATCAATTCAGAGGAAGCCAAAAAAAAAAAACTGTTTGCTGTGCACGAAGCAGTATTTCGGGAGTTGCGGAAAGTGTATACAACAGGTACAAACTTTGGCAAAACCCAAGCCACGTCGCCAAGTGTGTTCGCTTTTTCAAGCAGGTACGAGGGTCGCCATGCAGTGTTGCCACAAATACCGTTACCTGTTTTCAACGGAAACAGAGCAGAGTGGACGGAATTAGCGGAATCATTTAATTCTCTCGTCGGTGACACTCCAAAAAAAATGCATTATTTGAAGGGCGATGCTCGTAATTTAGTGAGTAACGTACCATTAACGGACAAGAACTATGACGCAAAGTAAATTCCGGAGTATGCGAATTACTGCAATAATCCATGTCCAGATAATTTTGTACCTGTCAACCGTAACGAGGGAGCACTTTCCTAATTTGTTAGTACTGTGGAGGAGAACTTTAACGCCTTAAAAGCACAGCAATTCCCTGTTGCCGAGTGGCATTTTCTGCTGCTTAATACATTTCTGGAGAAGTTGGATGCACTCTTGAGACAAGGTTTCGAGATGTCACACGAGGACAAAAGAACAACTTATGCAAAATAAAAAACAGAAAAAAAAATCTTGGAACATAAATCTATGGCAGCAGAACATGTTCAGTTAATTTCTGCAAAAAGACAACGAAGCAATCACATCCTTAATATGAGCAGCAAGGCACTCTTCAGTGACCACAAGTTCCGGTCAGGAAATGCAGCAGCCACCTCGCACACTACTAACACCACAAAGACATCACCGGTATCCATTCAGAACAAATCACTTGGCAAGTCAAAGTGTTGTGCATGTAGTGGTATGTATGCTCTTCAAAGGTGCCAGATATTTTTGTCAAGCCCTCCTGAGAGGCGAAGGAAATGAGTAAGAGAGAACATGTGTTTTAACTGTTTAGAAGCTTATCAAACTGCATCAAAATGCATTGCCAAGCATTACATCATACATTGTTACATGCTACAGAGGTCAGTGATTCTGATGATAAGGCCACCAGTTCAGATACTGATTTTAACTCGTGTGGTAAAAATTGTAATGCAATAGCTATGTGTTCTGCTCGGACAGGAAAACCAAATAATACCACAGTGTTGTTGAGAACTGCACTTATTCATGTTAAAGATGGTTTGGGCCAGTATCAGATGGTATGTGTTCTGCTAAGTGGAGCTTCTCTGTCTTCGTTTATTACCGAGGAATGCGTAAGAATGTAGCCCACCAACGATGAGAAAATGTCGAAACATCGATCGAAAACACTAACATAAGGATACGCCACACCATCGACGAGAAAATTGGTCAGAAGATGCAGAAGTATACACGAACACCGACGAAGAAGTGTAGAACCAATGAGGGAAAATGCTAACAGAAGTATACGTCGCACCAATGATGAAACATTGTAGAACCAACGATAAGCAAATTGCAGGACCAATGGCGAAAAAAAAAAAAAGATCACACACAGACACTGAACTACACAGGATACGATGGAAAAATGTCAAAGGATACAGAAGTACGCACCCCATCATCAAAAAAGCACAGAACCAAAGACGAATAAACATTCACAGAAGAATGAGGAAGTACACACCCCACCAGCGATGAATAAGTGTAGCACCAACAAGGGAAAATATAAATAAATACGGAAACAAACACACACACACACAAAGGTATGCAGCCCACCAACGATAAACAAAAATCAGTACCAACAAGGAAAAGATGCAGAAAATACGTTACGAGCAGGTACAGAAGAACATAGCCCACCAACGATGAGAACATGTCAGGACCAACTATAAAAAAAAAAAAAAGTAGAACCAATGACGAAAAATATTAACAGAAGTACACGCCAACACAGAAGAAAAATCGTAGAACCAATGAGGGAAACTATAAACAAATACAGAAACAAACATCCACACACAGATATGCGGCCCACCAATTGTGGGAAAATGTCAGAACAAATGACGAAAAATGTAGAACTAATGACGAAAAAAGATGCCCAAACAGAAACACAACTATACAGACACTGATGGAAAAATGCCAGAAGATGCAGAAGTATACACCCCACAGAGGAAAAATTGTAGCATCAACGACGGAAAATATGAATAAAATATAGAAGTACGCAGTTCACCATTGATGAGAAAAACTCAGGACCAATGATGAAAAAATGCTAATAAATACAGAAAAAAAAACACCCTGCACTGGTACATAAGAATACATCCTGCCGAAGCTAAAAAAAAATATCACACAGAAGAAACTGCTCCACACAGGTACAGAAGTACATAGCCTACAAAATATGTAAAAATACAAAAGAAAAAAAAAAACCGCTCCGCACAGAAGTACGTAGCCCAACAACAATGAAAAAATATTAACACACAGAAGTACGCTCCACACAAGTACAGAAGTATACACCTCACCGACGATGAAAAAATGTCAGAGCCAATGCTGAAAAAAAAACTCGCAGGAAGATGCAGCCTGCCAAAGAAAAACAATGTCAGGACCAACGATGACAAATAATAATAAATACAGCTACACACTCACGGGCGACGAACTATACAGACGCCAATGAGAAATGTGTCTTACAAACACGGAAAAATACAGAAAAAAAAAAAAAAATGTCCTTACGCAAGTACAGTTCTCCGAAGAAAACCAATCACAGGATCAACGACGAATAAAATATTTATTAATACAGAAAAATGCCTGCACAGTACTATACAGGCACCATAGAGGAAACATAAGTAAACAAAGTAATCGAGAAACATACAGACACCAACAGCGAAAAATCACACCCTAGACAGATGGTTCGAAGAACCAGCGAGAAAAAAATATTACCTAAGTACCATTAACTGGAAACGAAGAAGTAGAAAAAAATGGAATAAAGATACAAAACCGCAGAAATAAACAGTAATGAGGGGGGAAATGGAAAGTAAATCGACTGTCGCAGAAGCACAAAAACAAGTTACAAATATAGTGCTGCCTCCAGATGTCTTTCGCGGATACGATATAGCCACCAGTTTGGACCTCGTAATCCCGACAAGTGGGTAAGCACTGGAACCCTCCAGGAATTTACTTTAAACCCTGGTCGATCAGTGATGCAGAGCGTGCATGTGCGTGATTGCAAATATGAAATTGTGAATGCAAAAATGGCAAGCACATATCGCATTATAGCGCATCGCATAAGCCCTTTATGATGAAAGTATTTATTTCATTGGGGGAGATGGGGGAGTGAAATAGTTTTAGATTTAACACCCCCGAGGCGAGGAACTGCCATTTCATCCCCGGCCTCATTCAACCCTCTCCCAGTGACAAACACACATTTTATAGCATGTTGGTCCCTTTCCAACTACGTCATCGATTTTATATATATATATATATATATATATATATATATATATATATATATATATATATATATATATATATATATATATATATATATATATATATATATATATATATATATATATATATATATATATATATATATCTATATCTGATCGAGCGGTAAATAGATAACAAGTCAAGCAATCAGTGGGTGTCGTGTATCGCTATATGCAGATATGAGTGAAATGAATGTTCTAATAGATATACCTTTTTTTATGACACATTGCATCCGTATGGTAGTGTGTGTATCCCGTCTCCCTGTATCCATCGCTTTTCATCCGTCCATGCCAGGGCCAATATATTTATACAGTCTGAAAATAATTCGTGTTTGTGTGATCGTATAGTGAGGGCATTAACTCGCATCATATAGTACTGCTCCAGAACAGAAATAAAATCTTGGAATGTAATTTTAGTTTTCACCACGCATGGCAGAATACCTTTCGCTCGTTATACGATTCTGATGAATTCTGTCACTATCCCCCCCCCCCCATGCCAGCGCACTCATTATTGAACTTACTGACAACTCTCTTGTTTGGGTCCGAGTAGCAGGGGTGTGTGGTGGGGTAGGCGCTGGTGTCAAATTGGTTTTTAAATTTGTGATCACTGGCAAAATCTTGGTAAAAGTCTGGGGTCCGAATCTGCAACAGAAACGAGATGGTGTCGGTATACAAGAGCTCAAGATCATCTCCGTGCCGGGCCTTCATCACATCATAATGGAAATTTTAAGCTTACGTAAAATTTTTTCGATAATTCGAGGACAGTGAACCCAGCATAGATAGGTTATTAAAGAGAATGAATTTGTGATATAGATGGAGGAGGGAAAGATTTTCAAATAGTTCGTTCTAAGAATTACTGAATGCCACCAGTTTTTTAAGCCGCTTTTCACGACACACTAGCTCCATTTTTTGGCGTTGTCTTTTATTTTATATAAGTTTTACGAATGTTGCATTATTCACCAATTTAAAGAATTCTTTTTCGAAATTGTTCTGGGCAGCTTGGCATTTTGCAGTATTTAAATATATATACGGTTTAAGCCAGGGACTTTGTACGAATTCAAGTACACAATGTATTTTTGTATTCTTCAATGTTCAAGAGCCTGTTTTAGGTTACGGTAATGTATGATGTAATTCTTCTTATTTTCTAATGTTGTTATTAATTTTGAATGTTTGAAGCCTGGGGGACACTGGTTAACGGGAAGAAATGGCAAATCACGATGTTCCTCGTGCAGGGTCACGGGGTACTCGACGTCGACCTTCAGACATCATCCGACACAGACATTACATCGATGTTGGTGTCGACCCACCTAAAGTTGCGCACTGGCAACAGTAGCGACATGCTCCAGCCGTACAAGTTGTTTACGCTGTGGGCTTGCTGCGGTAGCATGTTTTTGGCACATAGGTGTTATATGCTACTGCATGATGTTTGACCCACTGGGCCACACCACAGCGAAATCAATTTTCCACAAACATGTTCATATCATAATCGGTTACAAGCTTCAGATTAACCCCGGTTATTCGCAACATAGCATCGAAAGTGAACCCTGGGGAGCTGATGTAATGTGCACAATCGAGTTTGTATGTTGACATACATTAATTTCTAAAATTTTCAAATATGTCTGATAGAATTAGCACGTCTGTCTTCAAATACAATTCTGGATAATCCTTAAGACTGCTACAGCCGAACTCTTGCCATACTGTCTGGGTATGAACGTATTCATCATCGCTGATACCAGAGTCAATCATCGTATTGCAAAACATGTCTTTAGAGGGCAGCTGAGAATCGTCCAGCTTCTCCCAGCTTGCGACATAATCGTATAGGAAAATGCCTTTGCGCATGACGAGAGGTAGTTGGATAGGGGGAAAGAATTTGGTGGGGTTGCGAAATTTTTAATGTGGTAGGTACTCGGCCAGAGATGCTAGACTGCGGGCCATGAAACGAAATGTATTGACAAACTGTATAGAGAAACATTCGCCCAGATGTTACGAAAACGTAATCGTCTTATCGCTTTTGTGTGGAATAATGAATATGTCTTTTGTATCATACCCTAGATGTTTGATAGTAAAGTTCTCGTCATAGCTGAGGTTATGGAAAAATACAGGAAGTTTTTTTTAGGGCGGCGGAACAGTAAATTGCAGCTTGTGCATGCAGGCCCTAGGTAGTGGCCGGTGAAGTGGTCGTGGTCCCTGACTTTGTGCGTGAACTTCGATATGCAGTAACAACATTTCGTCACCCATGAGTAGCTGGCATGTTCGGCTGGTGTGAGCGGTAACATTTGCTTAGATGTAGCATAAATAATTTTTACTTTTTAGCCTATGTCTATTATCGTCTCCATAAATCTATTTTCCGTGACTTCTCCCGTGTATATAATGGGGTTCCTGTATCAGCATGGATGTTAGTGCCGCTGGAGTTACACTATTTTCGACTTGCACGCGTATACAAAAACCATAGGCCTCGTGTTTCTGATAGGAATGCGTATAGGCGTGGCTGGGGTCCGGTTCGCAGGTCTGAATGGGCTTGAGTGTTGCCTCGAAGTCAGCATAGGCGACGATCGGCAATTTATCGCCGTAATTGTAATTTTTAAATTTTAAAACGGGTGGTCTACTATACTTACCTGGCTGTGACATTTCGGCACGTACACGAGTTTATTTAAACCGCAAATTGGCGCACTTATAAATATAAAAAAATATTATATATAAACCTGGTATGACCTGATCACATGTTCGGTTATTTTGGCAGTATGACAAAAGTGTAGCTTCGATGGTGTGGGGAGAGTGGTTTATTTGTGTGATTAGTATTAAGAGTGGAATAGTTAGCACGAGAGGGGCAGAATGCTTTGCTGGTATGGTTGATTAGTATGATTGAATGGTATGATGGTATCTGGGAATTAAGATGGTATGGTTGTCATATATGGTTAACTTAATAGTATTGATCTTATAATAGCATGGATGGAGCTTATGATTGGAATATTTGAGTGGATCGGCTGCTGGTATAGCTTGTTTATATGTGTAACTGGCGAAGTTTAGGTTAAGTGAAGTTAGGTTAAGTTGATAGTGAAGTTAGGTTAAGTTGATACTGAAGTGAAGTTAGGTTAAGTTGATACTGAAATGGAGCTAGGTTAAGGAATGGTGTACGCCAATAGGCGTGTGAAGGGGAAAAAAAATTCACAAGTCCTAGCATAGGGGTAGGAAAATATTCAGTGTTCAACATAGAGTACAAAGTCCCTACATGTAAATACTTGTGTCTGGGAAAGTCTAAAAAAAAATATTATATATAAATACAGAAAAAAATCGAAGTAGTGCGAATAATCAGCATTCATAATAGTGCTTCAGCATTCGACTTGAAATACAAAAGTCCGCAAATATATATAACACTTGTCATGTATCTACTAATATATTTTTATATATTCTTATAAAAATCCAATATGGCGATGGTCATAGTGATGTAATCATAATTTTTCTGGAAAGATATTCTTATCTGCCTAAAAAATACGAATCTGCAGACACGCCACTCGATACACTTGTTTGTGAAAGTTAAATAATAATATATTAAATGAAATATATGACTTATTTCATAAAATTGAATCGGTCATTACTAAAAAGAATCTTCTCCAAAAAGATGGTTTGAGGGAAACACAAAACTAACTGTTTTTCGAAGCCCCATTATCCTAATCCACATGTTTGGTATTGTTGTGCAATAGTGTTGGTGCATTTACACAGTATAATCAATATTATACCACTGTAGGTCAACAATATGATAGGTAGGAAGGGTTTAAAATTAATAAAATACGGGCTGTTTAGAAATGAATACGAACGACGTATAGTTGAACGTTATGTTTGTCACTACGACTTGAAACTGATAATGTATATTAATTCCAAATAACACAATTTATTACATAATAATAGCAAACAAACATGTTCTACAAACACACACAGTATCCCTAATAAGGTCACTTCTCAGGTATCATCTTCTACAATGTTACTGACTGGTCAGTTCGGAATATCTGTGTAGAGTCCGAAATGCTCATTTACTTCACACGTCACCACTTTTTTTTCTTCTTTTCTTCTTGGTGTTTAGTGAAACTTTTCCATGTGGATATACCATATGCCAAGATATTGCGATTGAGCTCGCTACAGGCAAACCTAAGTCAAAAGTATGATGTGTTAGGCCATCTATGTATTCGGATGTAACCACGACATGTTTATGTGCAGCTTTGTATACAAATTCTGCATAGCAAACAGGAGCAAATGAAATATTATACTGACGAGGTGTACCCCTTCCGAGTGATTCAAGAGATAAGCCACCTTTTTTTTGTTATGTAGAATTCGGGCCACCATTGATTAAAATCTAACATATCTTCAGTGTTGTGCATGTGAAATGTGAATAGCTACTGGTTTGTAGAATTAACAATGCATTGGAAAAATTCCATTGGAGTGTAAATTCTGTCTCTCTTAAGAATTACACGTTTCATTATGCCAAAGCCCCTTTCACAAGGCAAGCAAGAGTGGGTGCGAACAGGCAATCTGTGAACAATTACTTCAAACCGTTCCAGTATGTGTTAGTGAGGTTAGAAATCTGATCGTGAACTGGTTCCTATTCTTCTCTGCACATGGATCTGAATAAACATGCAACACTTTAAACCTGCTGGTGCATACTCTGTATGTAGTGATTAAAAAACGAGAAAACCTCGTTTGCACCATTCTTAGTTTGCCCATCATGGTACACGTACAATACAGCTTTTTTTTAGTCTTAATGCCATTAATACAGAACCTGTTAACCCACAGTTGAAGTAGATAAAATATGTCTTGCACTGGTCTATGGGGCAACGGGAGATTCAACATATAGTCAAAGCAAAGGCCTTACACTTCATCCCTTTCATGGCACAACCTCTCTGATTGTTTAATCATATGGAATTTTGAAGCATGCCACTTATGTACTAGTAACGCTGCTGATGCAACCCTTTTAGCAACATCCTTTTAGTGTGGGGCTCTTAATTTTTACCATGAGTTTCTCACAAACACTGCAGGTGTATACCTGTGGACTACCAAAGCAGAGAATGAAATTTTCATTGCAATATTCGAGGTGGAATTTGTATTTGGTTTTTGCATCTGGCTATTTCTCTTTGTATAAGTCATACATGATTTTGAATTCAAATATGCATAACCATGTGATGCATAGTGACTTTGCTTAGCAGGAAATGATAAAACGTGATTGCGGCTATTTAGTCGTTCGTCTGTAGCAACACTTTTTTAACGTGTTGGCTTCTTCGATCATGTGGAGACGTACCTTCGATTAGTAAATGGTTAAGTCTGCGAACCGTTTTCTCTCCGATACCGTGCATGCTAATGAAGGCTTTTCTGAAAAATCTCCACTTCCACTCTCAGTTAAAACGCGATACTAGAATGAACTTACGTGAGATGTGTGTGCATTTTGTGGATCGTTAAGGCGGCGACACTTTGCAGTGACAGACTTGATTAGACCTTGCTGGTAAATGTCTTGTTCATCTTTAGCATGGGATGACGAAATCAAAGAAAGAATATTCACTTGATGATCTGGCGACACACTACTGAAACCTTTCTTTCGGCACCTATAACAGAGTGAAACAATTGGATCTACTGTAACTGTATGGTGACACAACGCACATAGTGGAACATTTTCTGTTCAGTATTGCTTGTACTTGTACAGACACTGCTTTTCCGTCAGTACAGATACTCGCGACAGGTCATGGTAGAATGTGAAGCAGCGCTTGCAAATATATATCGTACCATGGTGGATCGTCAGCTGTAATCTCACCAAAAGCTCTAAATCCTTTATTTAGCAATAGTGAATTTTCCCGTTGTTGGTTGTGAGGAGGAGGAGTTCGACATGCTGGCTCTTTTCTTCGTCAGCGACACGTCCGAGATAAATTTTCCGATTCCAAGATGGCGGCGGTGACATCACAACATGGCGGCTGCCCCCCGGCCCCAGTTCTGTTCACCTTGTGCCAGAATGAACATAATCATACTACTCATGTGCGGTAATTAAAGATGGAGAAAACCAAAGATTAGAGCAGGCGTGGGAGGGAATCTAAGATGGTAGGGGACAAAGGCAAAATGGCGGGGTGATTGACGTGTGCGCGATTAGCATAATTCAGATTAATTTATGTACATAATTAGCATATATGTGCGCATGATTGGTATTAATGTGCCATATACGTACTTGACATAGGTCGTTGAATATATGCTTGTAAAAAGGTAGTACATGAAGTTGCATGATGGGGCAATGAACTTCAACATTTTTCAGACATGGTGGATGGTGTTGGTATGGAATGAGAGCGTGAAGTGCTTCTAAATGATTGCATAATACGGTTGGCATTTGCTCGATTTCCGCATATCCCGCCGAATTGTGCAAGGGCCAGCCGCATTGTGCAAAAATAATTTTTACGGGAAATTTGGCTAGTTTTGAGGGAAATTCGGGACATTTTTAGGGAAATTCTGGCGATTTTTAGCGTTTTCGAGGGGAAAAAGGGAAATGGAAGATGGCCACCAGCTCGTCCGCAGCCCTCAGCCCGTCACGTGAATAAACATTTTCTATTTACTATTACTGAGGCAGAGTCAGGTTATTTAAGACTTTTGAGACACACTAGTATCGAAACGAATTTTCTCCTTTTGCCGGCAAAATAAGGAAGACCCAGCAGGAAGAACTGACAGATTTATGTAACTTCCAACTGTCAGACGCAGGACAGAGAGAGAGAAAATCAGGAGTGATAACAAAGTCGTCCCAAGCGGAAGAAGCTGGCCGAGGAGTATGAGATGCCGTAAAGAAATAAAAGAACCGAACAAATCCATTAGGGCAGGTCCGTTTCCCTCTCTTCTGTATATTCCTTGTCTACATTCATTACCTGCTGGAGGGTGGAAATCGCATTGCCGCTCGGACAACAGAATATGAGGAGGAAGGAAAGTTTGGCACCGTAATTAGATTAGTAGTTATTAAATGATTGACGTCCGTGCTGGTGCACTCGCGTCGTAATACGGTTACGTCAAAACCCGCCACAAGGGAGCCAGAAGACTCGACCAACCCCTTTTAATGAACAAATAAACGACTGGCAAGTTGGCGGAAGGGAGGCTATTTTCACCATAACATTGATTCCGCGCTCCCGAAGCTTGCCTTCTTCTTTAGGATGTAAAAAAAAAATGGCAATAAATCACAGCGAGTTTCACAAAAAACTTCATTAAAAGATAATAATCTTATAGGAGAATCTGAGATTTTAGTTAATTTTCAAGCTAACATTTTTTTTAAAATGTGTCTGCAATGTGATAATATTCTTAGTGGCGTGCATCTTACTGATGTTTGTGTGGTTTTGCGTGGAATAATGTGGTAAGATTATTCACTGCACCAATGGTGAGGTTTTCAGTATATATGGAATGAATGTTCGATGGGATATATGCCTGAAAAACCATGTATTTTAAAGTGCCCGTCCTATATCATCTCCCCTTGGACGAAAGCCATTTTGGTTTTCATTGATATTTACCTTGACCTTCCAGTAGCCTTATTCTTGACAATTACAATTACAAAAATTCGAGAAGACCGGGGAATAAATTACAAGGAGCAAGTGCAAAATAACAGATGGTAGACCCCAATTTTTTGAAAGTTTATCAACGTACACAATTCCCCTCACTTAATTTTAGCTACTCATAGAAGTCGTAGCCTATAGGAACCCCACTATTTGTTGCCCCTTTATCTAATACCATTCATGGACATAATGGAAGATATACTTTTGCCTAAAAGCTGTTCACAATAAATTGAGAGCTTTTGAAATCAACCTTAGAAAAAAGTCACTGCCCCTATCTGCATACATTTCAAATGGTGCCCTAATTGACATGCGCCCAGTAAAGTAGGTAACGATGAATGGGAAGTAGTTCCGTATATTAACGTGGAATAAAAAGTGTTAGTCTGATAACTCAAATTATTTATTTCGCTTTCTATTTATTTTTTTAATGCATCGTAGTGTAAATATGAGCAGATTTGTTAGATATTTACTTTTCAAATGGTCATCTACATATCCATTACCTCAGTCCCAGTCTGTAATTAAGATCGGACCTAGGAGGGCTTAGGTATTCACGTGGTGTTAAGGGGAGTTCTGAAATTACTGTATTAGAATATATTTAGTGAGATACCTTACTCTAGAAAAGGAAAGGCAAGCCGAATTCATATACTAGCTCGACGAGCCTTACACAGAAAATTAGCATCTCTAAAATCCACCAACCACTCGTGACACTCCAATTACTGATAATATCACTTACCTGTATGGGCCAACTGTGAATTTAATTAACGAGATACGAGGTCCCATTTATATTTGGGTCGGTAAGGGACGGAGGCGACTCGTTACTCAGTCCTGATTGCCTCAGACTTAACGAATACATTGACACACCAACTCTCCCGCTGCCAGTACCAGAGCCTACGACTTCTACTCACCCCACCTTACCAGTTCAAATTACTGTCGTCACATGCCAGGTTTGCAAGGCCGCCGGGAAAATTATTCACATTCGCAAACCACCCAAGGTCAACAACTTCCGTAAAGTAGTGTAAGTAGAACCAGAATTTGTTCCCCTACATAGGCCGCCTAGGCCAGAGCCCTATAGGTGGAAATCCAACAATGATTCCTTCGAATAAATTTAAGCTCAGTTCTACAGTCTTTCGACTCGCCCCCTTAAACTAACTTGTGACAGCTGGTGTCACATCCCTAGACAACTTTTACAGTCAGCCAGATCAAACTTCCTGGGAGCGAGACATACTTCACTCGACTTACTCTGGGGTTTGATTCCCCTTCCCCCATCAAAGTCTCCCGCTCACCGAGGTGTCATCCCGTATCTTACATGGAAAGATCCACGACATAGCCAGGCAATACCAGTAGTCTGACACCCCAGGACGGACCCAATAATACAACCAGAGCGGAATCGGCATTCACCGTTTATTTACTTTGTCATCCTTTTTGCTTGCAAAGTAACATCGACTTCCTGCTAGTGTTCGAGCTTGCAGACCACAGAATACCGGAACATGTAAATTGTTTACTGCCATCTATCAGCTGTCGCTGGTACTAATATTGTTCGATAATGAATGAAATGGCCAAGTGGTACAAATTGATGTAGTTTCCGACACTACATAGCAAAATACCGACTCGGGACAACTTTCAAACTACAATATATTGGCGCGTGCATTTTTTCTCATCCTAATTAAATGACTATGACATCGCTATATCCCGTCAAGTATTCCTACTTCAACCCACGTGAGAGTCGAACCCGCAAACCTGTAAATGGATGTTGCAGGCCGCTACAATCCTGGAGTGCGCTCGAACATGTAGATATCACGGTTGTGTAACCCAGCAAGCACGCCCCTCAACCCCCGGGGGGGGGGGGGGGGGGGGGGCGAGCCCACAAACTGTCCGCCACCTCGGGGCACGGCCGAGCGCCGCCGAACAATCCCAAAGCCGAGTGCTAACGAGAGGGTTCTTACCTCCTACGCCGACTTCACAGCAGAGGGACATTAACCACCCCTCCCCGGCCAGCCACCTCACCATGCAGTTATTATATCAGTCCGTAAGTGGCTGGGCTCAAGAGTTATTTCATCCAGTTCAAGCTCGCTCCATCACTTCCAGTGCTGAGGCCTCCTACGACTACGAACTCTTCAGCAACCTTCCATAGGCTGCTCCCAGTGACTTCAACACTCAACTGCCACCAACGGCTGCTGCCATTGCCGACGCCAGAAGCTTCTGCATCAACAGCGATCAGAGGTTGCAGTGACGTCAATACCTACCAGTTACCAGAAGCTTTTTCTGCAGTAGCATTGACATTCAACACACACTACTACTAAGCAGTAGACTTTTAACTTCTCTGCAGAGAGCTGACAAGCTGCCCAGATCTCGAGCAAGAACGAGGCACGAAGCAAAAACGCTGACCAGTTTTCCCACGCCAGCCAGGGCAGAGGGACGTCACGTACTCCCTGCACTGGTAACCTACAAGTGTCCACTATACAAGTCTGGACGCTGCCAACTTCGGGAGTCATTCTTGTGCATCCTCTCCCCCGACATCCAGCACTGACTCAGTGCTGCAACCTCCGGAGATCTTGGAAACTTCAAATACGCCCCCGCTGCTACATACGTCTCTACGACCAACGATCACGAACATATGCATTCAACTTCACTTTGTCTCCTCTAAGACACCTTTTACTTAACAGTTTAATTTTAATTAATTTGTATTCGCCTAGAACCAGTATCCCCCTTATTAACTTACAAGGTCGCCTACACCTGGATCTGCAGGTACCTTCATTCCTCCACGGTTTGATACGAGGTAGGACGGGTCACGTGTTTCTTGAACATTCAATAAACACTCATTGTTCTCTACCTTTCTGTTTTTCATTTCTCAGGCATTTGTTTGTATTAATGGTTGGAGGCAGAATATGCCGTGCACTGCCGACAGGAACTGGGAAATTTATTTAAAGAGAGTTAGCCTGACTGTGGAACCCTTTCAGGTGTCTGCACATCAGAAGACATACATATTAGACGGCTACCTGTTTCTTCCCAGTCGCACATTAGCACTAAGTCAGTGTAATGTGGGGTAGAAACAGCAACGCCACAACCACTAGAAACACCTTCACACTGGGAGGGGCAACACTCAGGTTAATTCTCACCAATCGCACTAAGTCAGTGCACGGTGACCATAGCCTGAAGTTTTGCCATTCAACTTACTGCAAATGCACAACCAGTAGACACTTGGCGGCCCCCAAGGCCATACGTCCCTGATCAGCCCGCATACTGCGGGGGATCAGCGGGGACTTATCGAGCTTGTGCCGGAAAGTCACTATTGGGTTACACTGTCGAACCTTCCTGTCTAAGTGCATCATGTAGACAGTCGAACTGTTTGCTCTATGCCTCACGAGGAGTGGTATTAAACATAGGGAACATTTACTGGCTCATTCTGCTTTCAAATGTGGATCGCACTGCCACGCCCTACGTAGAAGAGGCAGGTGGAATGGGACCCTGCCACTGAACTTAAAGAGGTCGGGCAGTCGCGCCTTCTCCGGTTCTGGTAATTGGCTTCCCACCTTGTATCTGCATACATCCTACATGTCACCCAGTGGAAAAGGGTTTTTGACCAGAACCGAATTGCGACTAGGCTGGGACCTCAACTTTTGGACCAAGGAAGTGCACCTGTGGAATCTCCAGTCCAGCCTAGACAGAATTCGCTGCGTCTAGGTGAAACCTACCCCGATTACAATGCCCAAGAAGAAGGCGTAAGTACTAACACCAAACCCGCCTCACACCGACTATCTAAATCAAACTACCCCGCTTTTGATCTAGCAGACAAAATCCTCGATCAACATGCCAAGTCAGTCTAATCAGGCACGTGCCAAGAGATTTTCTGGCACCCAATGCAGGGCGTCAGACGAATAGCTGTGCACAGTAAACGGCACGAACTACACCAACCATACCCCCAGAACTAAGGGTCAAAATTATCAGTCAAGCGGACTTTGGGGAGTTCTCGAAACACCCCGTGGCGCCCTTAATGCCTACCATTTCAGATGCCGACATCAATGACACCACCATCGAAACTCTCAATAACGTGCACGACTCATCCGACATAGTGTAGCCATGGCATACCATCTATGGCATGAAACTATCATGCCTGCATAGGATGCCGTCCACAACCCACGAATTTCTGCAATGAAATTTCGTGTCCCGTCCGACGCATAAACCGCATCCAATGTACGATGTGCAGTAAGCCCTATCACCATCTATGTATAGAGTGGCAAGATTAACGCGTTTCTATGCCCGGGATGGCCTACGAGTGCGAGAGATGCCGAAGAAAGCACAGCCATCCCATATATATATATACATATAACCCGGTACGGCACCTGGCCATCCAGCAACCAGAAGAGACGAAATATAGATTACCAACTTTGCAGGACGCCCAGATAAAGACCCAGTAGCATTCACGCAGGAATGCAAAAAAAAATTCAAAGAAACTGATCTGCCACTGAAACAAATGGGTCGACAGGGCCCAATTACATTTGAAGGGTCTTGTCCTCACATGGTGAGAATCGTTCAGTAATCGGATAGCGGCAGAATTCACTGGCGAGGTGGCGTTGGCTAGAATAACGACGCAGTTTTATAGCCAGACCCAGGTACTTGCTACAGCCGTTCGTTTCATCATTTGAATGTTACTGCCGAATCTCAATAACGTACTCCTGACAGCTAGACCCACCACCTTGGGCGAATTAGTTGATCAAACCCGAGAAGCTGAGCAAAACTTTGCAGCACAGGAGTGTGTCGAAAAACCAGTATCAGCCAAGGTTTCTGAGGTACGAACACCACCGGTTGAGTATCTTAAAGGCATGCCAACCTTAAGCCTCAGCATGGGATTCGTACCCAAATGTTGGTTCTGTCCAGAGAACCACTGGAACAAAGACTGTATTCGGAAACCAGAAGGAGATGCCATTCCACCAAACTGAGTTGACAACGCCATAAAATTTCCCCACGCGACAAGCTGGAAAACCAACTCCTGGAACCAAGCCAGGAAACGCCGATGCCGGGGAAGTGGGCCACCAACCCAGGTTTACAAGGGCCATCCTCCAGGGATTAAGTGAGGAAGTACCGATTCCCGTAG
The DNA here is from genome assembly GCA_029891345.1 of Dryococelus australis. NCBI lineage: Eukaryota > Metazoa > Arthropoda > Insecta > Phasmatodea > Phasmatidae > Dryococelus > Dryococelus australis. The sequence goes on from CM056995.1 coordinate 349,278,201, forward strand.
CCACACACAGAGGTGGAGGTAAATAACGACAGGGCATTAGCTTTACTTGACTTGGCAGCCACCGGAAATTTTATCAAAAAAATTTGTTAAAAACACTGAACCAACTTGCTAAATTAAAGACCTCAAACCAAAATAGTAAGAATGGAGCTACCAGACTCCAACCTGAATGTAACCGGCCAAATTACCCTGAATACAAAAATTCAAAGTATTGCTACATTGACAGAATTTATTGTAACACCAACCATGTCCGAATCGGTAATACTAGTGTGTCCATGGCTCATCCACCATCAATGCACTCTAGATCACGCACAACAAAGAACCTATCTGGAAGAAACCAACCAGGTCACTGTAAACTGGGGTCAAAACCCAGACATCCCACCAATGCCAATCGACCAAATGAGCACTAACGAGCTATAAGAACCAGAATTATACCAACTAAAAGCCATACTAGATGAGTATGCCCGAGCATTCTAACAAGGACTGCTAAGACAAACACGTTCCATACAACATTAAATATGGCCTACAACTGACGTTCCATTCTACAACTGTCCTTACTGAGTGTCAGCCCGCCACCGTGACATCATGGAGCAGGTCCACGACATGAAGAACCAGGGGATTATGGAGCATCAAATTCCCCATATAACTCGCGCATGGTCTTTGTACCTAAGACAATAAAATTGCTATTTTGCATAAATTACAAATCACTAAATGAAGTCGCCCACCCGATCGCTCCCCAGCTATAGATTTGTCTCATACTCTTAAGATATATTGGAAAGGTCAAAATACCCAGTACTCTCGACATGGAGTCTGGGTACTGGCAGATCGCAAATACACTGCCTTTACAACACCCGAGAGTGAAACCCTTCAATTTCGAGTCATACCCTTTGGCTTGAAAAAAAGCCCTCACAACATTCAAACAGTTAATGTATGTGGAAGTATTAACACGTTACATCGGCGAGTTCTGTTTCGCCAATCTCGACGATATAATAATATATTCTAATAGCTAGGAGGAACATCTAGATCATCTGCAACGTGCTGTCAAAAAGCTTCTTCGCCAAGTCATCAATAGATTACCTGGGACACGTCATATCACCCGAGGAAAACTTCCTGCAACACAGTTCAATACGAGCAATAGAAGAAGCGGAAGAACCTTCAAATACGCTACAACTACGACAGTACCTGGGTCTATGTAATTGGTACCAGACTTTGTTCCAAATATTGCGGAATATATGGCACCAGTACCACCACTCCTTGAGAAAACCCCATTGGCGATGGGGCCAGGAATGAGCGTTTTCAGACTTGAACAGCTTCAAGAATATCCACGTACTCCATCGACCACAAGGAGACAAGCACTTAATACTATGAAAGGACGCGTGTCACATGGCAGGGCGCAGTACAATACCAGCAAGATGTAGGACAACTCCATATGATAGCGTATGCATCCACTAGCTTAAACAAGACCCAGCAGCGCTACCACATTAACGAGCAGGAGTGCAGCCGTTATCGGGGCTGTGAAAAAATACAGGTATTATCTTGAACAGCAACATTTCATTCTACGAACAGAATCTAAAAGCCCTTAAATGGCTACAAGAGTCCCGGAATTCGAAAGCAAAGCTTGGCCAGTGGGGCATGTTCCTTACCGAGTTCGACTTCGAGGGCCAACATTGCCCGGGTAAGATGAACGATCTGCCAGACGCTCGTTCTCCAACATTGGAGGAGACAGCCTAGGAAAAAATGTCTCCCCCCCCCCCCCTACCCGGCCAAGGCGGAAGAACAAATCAGACTTCAACTTCAAATAACCCGCCAACAAATAACCTTGAACCAGCAGGACCACCCCAACATCTCATGCCTACTATGGGAACAGCCTCAGCGGTTTGCACTACGGGATGATGTGTGGATGAGTAGCGGACAGCACAATACGCAATGGAAGATCGGGGTTGCACCGCAACTACGCGCTGATATATGCTGACACCTCGCGACCATCCTCAAGCTGGTCACCTGGGTACTGGGGAAACACTGCTGGATATTAAAACCAGTTACAATTGGGACGGGATAAGCTGCAATGTCCAGCAGTACATCAGCAACTGCGTAACGTGCTGCACCAGCAAAGATTACCCGGTTCCTCCTCAAACCGCAAAAACCATAGCGCCTGGACCCACATCGCCGCCGATCTGGTGGGCCCCTATCCACAAAGCATGAAAGGAAACTGCTACCTACTCATGGTCACATCAATTTTCAAGATGGGTAGAGGCATTTCCTCTACCCAGCCAAGAAACCACCCAAATTGTGTGTAAAATGGAGACAGACTTTCGGACGATGGGGTTATCCGAAAGCCATACTGACAAATAATGGCACACAGTTTACAAGCCGTCAATGGCAAACTGCCTGTCAAGAGTGGAGGAAGTATACACCTGGACTACCCTCCCTTACATCCCCAAGCCAACCCCACTGAACGGAGGAACCAGGAGATCAAGAAGTGCCTCCGTATCAGTGTAGGAAATAATCACAAGCATTAGGATAAGCACATCCATACCACATTTCTCACCTAAGTATTTTAGATTTGTTTGCAATTAATTTAGCCGGGACTTTCCACTTTTCTCATTTTTTGCATAATAAAAATTACATGAAACGAACGTCTCAGTTTACAGTTATTTTAGCTGTAGTTCCTGTATCACTTTTAATAATTTGCTCTCCGGTATTTTCCCCCACTGCTTATTAAGATCTGTGCAGTGCACCGATCTCAACAGGAGACATGAGCTTGCATAAATAATTAATCTGAAAACAAACAGGCCGAAGCTCCTGGGTTTCTACATCTACCCCCAGTGACGCCCCAATGTTAAACTGCTGTTTGAACGTCACGGCCTTGGGTTAGCCTGCAGAAGCCATGCTCCCAGGACTGCACGTATGCAGAGATTATTTCCACCTCCACGACCAGACTCACCCTTATTTTCACCCACACAGGACATGTGTTTTTCAACCAACTGTTAGGAGCATGCTGGCCAGAATATAACCCCGAGAGAGATCAGTACCACCAGGATAGGTCGTCATCCCCAGTAGCCAGTGTGACCGCCACTCAAGATAGTCCCCGATAAGGCCCTGTTCATTCTAATATTGTTAAGTTGACATTGAGTAAGCTTATTCGTGTTCGGCACCTACCAGAGGTAGCTCTACCCAACTTTTGCACTATTAAATTGGCCTCAGGAAAGACGATACGTGTTCAACTCCCGCCATATGTAGCTCCCAAACCCCGCAATATGGCCTCGTCTTCAGATTACACCCCCACACGCCGTCCAACCAGGCCTATGCGAATCAATCCACCCCCCCCCCCCTGTAATCGCTTAATCACTGCTCACCGCATTCATCTTGGCACCACTGGTGTCCTGACTTTTGGCAACTGTAGTACTGAGGAGGATAGAACTCCTTGGGTGGGAAACTATCTCATTCCACCTCACTCTGGGGTTTGACTCACCTCTTTTTCGCAGTGTCAGAGAGAGTCGTCAGCACCCTAACCTCTATTCCCCTAATCCATAAAGGATTACTTCCCGTAAGCTCTTTTTAAACATAGGAGGTAGTGCATCACTACATGTTTACTTCCAATTACACGGAATAAACATTTGTGTCTGAACCAATCCTCGAGAACCACGTTCCTGTACTCATAGCAACTATCTCAGTTGACATCTACCATGAGAGAAACGCAGATGATCCCAGGAATTGTTACTCAATCGAGCAGACACTTCTAGCTAATCCACAAGCACTAGCAACGGCTAGCCTTTCTGCATACTCCAGTAAGCAGAAGAGTATAGCCCAAGCACAGTTACTCTGTTTTCAGACCAGCTTGTAAGTTTGGTGCTCACCCTCTTCCACCCCACAGTCCTAGAAGGGGTCGTTTGTCGTTCCCTGGAATGGGAAGACACAGCTGTAGGGACTACAGACTGCGAGGTTTGATTTTCATTGTTCGCCACGTTTAGGCGCAGAACACTGCAATAGGGTGATCGCTCAGTCGGCAGACACTTGCATGGTTTGACACGTGTAAAGTACACCATACCTTCATTTCGCCTCATGGACGCGAATGTGTTTGCGTACTCCAGAAGCCTTATTCCTAATGTAGTGGACTCAGAGACAGTAAGGCACGTGCTAATTGCCTCCGGGCGTTTGTAAGAGCTGACCCCTGCCCTAGTCGCCGAAATTAGACAGCTCGCACCTAAGGAACAGGCCCAGGCTCTGCGCCATCATCTTTTCTCCACCGTTCCAGATACCAAAGAATCTGTTCCAGAATCCAATGAGCTTGAATGAGGCGGTACACCAGTGGCTCGCCGGATACCTCAGCTAGCCAAACCAACCACCAACAGGTCCTATCGCACATCTCACACCAGTTGCTCTGTACCTGACTACACAACTGCACACATGTATTCAGCACCTACAAGTATCTGCTGTGCTCACATATTTTTTCCGCCACAGACAGGATCTAGCACAAGCAACACACATTGCCCAGGAACACCCGCCCAAAGCCACAAGATGAAAATCACGTTGCAAGAATCAAACATTGTGCCCTGCCGTAAAGCTACTCGGCTAGTCCTTCATACTAGGCGCGCCCCAGTGCCACGCAAGGACTAATTCTAACCAGAAATCCCAACCAGATTAGGGTATGTATGATTTAGTGCCTGCCAAAAACTCACCTTCTTGACATAGTGTTCTCCCAGTCGATGGGCAGTCACACGTCAACTTTATTAGCGTTCTCTTTGTCGCACAATTCAATGTTGTCAACATTACAGTTACAAAAGAGTAAAGAGTGGAAAAAGGGGGGGTGGGGTGGAAGAGGAAAGACTATTAGAAAATATAAAAACTCTACATGTCGGCACAATTTATTGGCATTTTAAGCATTACGTCTGTACGTGATAAAATATTTACACTCTTTAGTAACTTAAATGTACACCCAACAATAATTACAAGCTTACAGTCATTCAAACACAATCCCCCCCCACACACACACTGCTACTGTGCAGTAAGGCACACGGAAAGAAAAGAAGCAGCCATTTCAAGTCTGATACTGTGTGTTTAACAGAAAAAACTCATGATTTGTTTTGTACCTGTTCCTCAGTGTAGTGTAAAAACTAAAATTATTACCTACACTAAACATCTAATTCCGTAAGTTTAAAAATTGTCACATTTAAACAGTTAAAGCATCAATAGCTATTAGGTCAGGTTGCAAAGACACTATCCTTAAAAAATTTTTAATTTTAAATCCTTATGGTGTGCAAGAATATCTTGAAAATGTTCCCTCAACATTCTACAAGTAATAATCCTCCTAGTTTTCATTACTGTTGAACTGTTGACATCAACACAGCCTACTGGCAAGAATGATAATCTCTGCTAAGTCTGCCACTTATAAATATGAAAACTAAGTCTACAGCTTACATTTTTTCCATTTTCAATTGAGATAAAGCGTTTCTGTTTCAAAGTAAACAAACATTTATGCAGTTCTTGTTTGCAAGCAACTGTTATTTGCTTTTGAATTGTATCTTTTGACCTACTTATCCACCCAAATACTTTTTAAGACACAAATGACAGGTAAAAAAAGACAGTACACAAAACAATTGATGAAGGAAAATAGTGCGTGCACATACAAGCAGTCCTCAGTTACACTGCAACAATAATTCTTGCGAAACAAAAAACTTCACAAAGTCTGTACATTTCTTCCTCGGCTTTCACGTGGGCTTGAAAAAACAAACACAGCTGAGAGACGAATAAAAAAAAAAAGAAAAAGAAAAGGAACCATTTTAATGTGAGTTCAGTTTAAGTGGAAACCCTTCTCCCTAGTAGCTGCGAGGAGCCTCTCTCGAAGCAGTTCTTCTGTAGGGTAGTCTGGCAGCTTGAGGTAATGCACGCAAGTGTTGACTGAGGGGTAGCTACCCTCGCCGGCGTCCACCTTGCGCACCACTGTCAGACGGGGGTAGAGGTTCGCCAGACCTCCTGGAGGCAGCGACGAGCAGCCTGTCGTGAACTGCAGGAACGCCTTCCTCTCGTCCGCTGACATGTCCATCAAAACGTTGACAAACCTCTGGAATCCCGGGCTGCCAACAAGCACATCACAGTGGTTGCTAATAGAGTTGCTACTAATAACTACAAATATCCCTCTAAACCAAACTGTGTACATGCTATTATTTATCACCATTAAGGGTGAAGTGAGGTGAAGATGGAGCAGCGATGGAGTGCACTGGTTAGAGAAACTAACACCCTTAGAAACCCCACCAGCCACATCGGCAGTGTTTCCTGTATGTAAAGATACAGGTTTGGCCCTGCCGCGAACTGAACCTAGTTCACTGTTACAAGCACCCCTACTTGCTGCTATGAAAGATATTACAAAAATGTGAACACTCAAATGTTAATTTTGAGCATCTGTTTTGTATGGCCACCAATGGTATGGACCAATTGTACACAAACATTACGAAAAAATCATGGTATGAAGTAAGAATACATTCACCACTCCCTCTGCTGTGCTCTACCTGCCACCTATCCGATATACACATGCACAGTGCACCACATTCCACACCACTCCACGCCCTGTCCACGGCATATAAAACAGCTAATACACACACTTTATGCATAACGTCTTTTCAACAATGATATAAACTGATTTGCCTCATCTGTGAGCAAACCTTGTGCCTGATAGCAACGGAGTTTTCTTGTTGATGCAACTAGACGATAAAAACTTTCACTGTCTACCCTGGCAAAAATGGACGTTCCAGCCGAAGATTGTATTATTCTCCAGCCACCGAGATTATGCATCAAGGGCACAGAGTAACACTGCACGCCACTAGATGGCTACACCAGTATGTTTTGCCGCATATTGATCTCCAAGCCGGCCGGTGACGTCGCATCTTGAAGCTATGCTATAGCTACCCCCTCTCCAGCGACCACCCCTATCTGGCTGACTAAAGGGGAAGAGCCAGCAAGTGTATAAATAGTGGGACATTGCCCCAGTTAGAATGGGAGCTAAACTTGGCCCCAATCACAGTCAAGTTTGCCCAATCCCAGTAAAGCCGTGAGCATGTGCACTTGTAGTTAGAAATATTCCTGTATGCCTAGGCATAAAGGACTCAGCCCTGAGACGCACTAAGGTCCTATCCCTACCCTGGATCTCCGAAATTCGTCTTAATTTCTAGGTAAAAAAAAAAAAAAAGTTATTCTTTGGCTTGTCTTCGAACCACACTGTCTGCCCTCTCCATCACAGCCTTGCCGGAGAACTACCTCGCTCGCTTCCCTCCTAGCTCTGCCTACACTTCATTAACCGCATTCATGCTGAAGGAAATACCTCTCCTTGGTCACCACCATGCCTTGCAGCCGGAGTCATCTATCTCCACCTGTTTAGTCTTCACTGTATTTGTGCCAAATATTCATGCCAATGGGCAACACATGAGTAGGCAGTAGTACCAGTTCAAGTTATTTTCATAGCACTCGTCTACCCCACCATTGTTAGCTTAGAAACAGGTCGTCTCTACCTGGATAACATAGGGTTAAGCTTCAGTACGTTCTTGCCAATGTTAGGAGGTAGTGTGAAACCACTTGTTTATTTCCCATCAAACAGAATAAACAACAGTTCTATTGACTTGAGGATACCCTTTCCCACAGACATAACACCTCTCCCAGTGTACCTCACACCACTCCAAGGAACGCAGGTGACCTGGGGAAATTACACAAGCCATACCCAACAACAGAGTACCACCACTCACCTTGGATGGCCACCCATTCTGTGCTCCACGGAATCCAGAACGGTAGAGCCCTGACACTAGGTACTCTTTGTGTTGTGAGACAGACCTGCCTGCTCAGTAGTCCACTCTCTCCACCGCGTTTAGGCACCACAGTTAGTGTGCTCCGAGTCTGGGGATATCGTCCTCTCGTAAGACCCTCACCCATGTGCAGCGACTGTCAGCTACAAGGCCCTACCCGCAGAGCTCAATGCAATTAGGCACAGAGTAATGAGATAGGGTGTCCGTTGAGTCTGCAGACATTTCATGTGGTTTACACCAGGTAGGACTACACGTCACCTGCGGTCACCTCATGGACGTGTGTGTTTCAATCCAGATGCGTTACTCGTGTCGGAGTGGTATCCGAGAGAAAGTAAAACAGGTGCTAACTGCCTCTGGGCCCTTGCATGAGCTTACCCCCTCCCTCATCAACACACTTGATCAGCTCTTGCCAAAGTATCAAACCCAGGCTTTGCATCGTTTACAGATACAGCCACACCCAAGGACCCCAAGGACATTTTCGAGGTACCCACACATCTGAACGGGGAGAGACACTCCTGGATCACAGCGTATTTAAGCCAAGGATCAGCCCTTGGAAGTTCCACACTACAGCTTCATACTTGAATCAGCGGAACCAACAGACAGCTCACACAAGCTTCAAATGCCGGATCTCTAATCCACCTGTAGTTCACATACGCCCAGACACAAACCAGGTGAAACCATCATCTGAGGTTACGCATTGCCCAGGTATACCGCTAAGAGTCAATTCTTTGAAGTGAAAGTTCACACTAGCCGAGCTCGATTTCGTGACCTGCTGCAAAGCTACCAGGCCAGTCCTCTACACTGGAAGTGCACCAGTACCACGTAGAGACTAAGAGAATTAAGAAACTCCTCCAAAAGGGCGCCTGTCCTCGCACCGGACAAAATCAGCCTCCTTAACGTTGTGACATCAGCTCCCTGGCATCATGCATCACACTGATGTGCATAGTGACATCAAAGACAGTAACTTCCAGGTTTAATTTACATCTAAATTTGAACTTCTGTATCACGATTGTATGTGGACATTTGGCTATCATTTTACTTGGAATATGTCTAGTAACTACATAATTTTTCCAAATTTATTAATAAAATAACAAACTTGTCCTTCATAGACATGTAAATATTAACTTATCATTCATAAGGACAAATCAGTGGTACAGAAATGTTGAATTCTGTTTACAAATACAGTAAAACTCACTTAAGACCAGTAGCGGCCAGTATTAAAGAGCACATGTGCACACCCAGTTTTCTGCCAAATTTTCTTTCCGTGAAATTTTAAATTTAATTTCTCGATATTTTGTGGCCCTAGCACAGTTATCAGAGTTCGTTTCATTGATCATGAACGTCTGGTATTTTATTGTTATATGCGATGTTGCAACGCTGTGAAGTGCACAGCGGATTTGTGCTCCAATCTTACAATATCTGCGCATACACACGTCGAAGTGACACCATCCCTTATGGGAGTTTTAACCTTGGACAAGTGCACAACGCTGACTGTGCTCTTTCCTTCGTATCTGTAACATACGGAGGCGGTTCCAATGTTTGTGCCACTTGGTAGCAGCACTGACAGTGCAGCATTACATTAACACCAAACAAAATTTTTGTAGCAAAAGTAAAAAAGTACTTGTTTATTGTGCTGAGCTGACGAGTTTTAAATATTAATTTGTGTAATTTATCACGTAGAATTGCAACAATTTTCAATAAATTAGTATGTCTGCGTGTACGTTTTTCTGTTTCGTTGGACACTACTCTGAACACGACATGCTTTTACCGAGGTATTTTGTAAGTTTATTTTCAAACTAATGCTAACGCATTATGTCAGGGTACTACTTGCAGTCGGCACGACAGAGGAGTTGTTTTTCCAAGCTTCAAAATGAATTCCGTTCAAATTTTAGTGAACAGAAAACTGACTTTCGAAGAAAAATTATGTATTAAATCTTTAGACCCTGATCAACCACATTAAGAAATTACCACAGACACTAAGACACAAAAACGTGTATTCAGACGTGTATTCAACAAAGACATTTACACTTAACACAACTGGTTATGTGGGTGTGCTCAAACAACCCAGACAACCTGCCATAATGCTTAGACTTCAAAAACAGTAACAGGTAGGGCGAATTTTTTTAAAATTTCTGTTATATTCTCAGAATTGTTTTACAATAAATAGTCTTTTACGTGTCATATGCTGTTCACATGTGTTTTTACATATTTGACGAGCTAAAACAATTACGGAGTGAATATGTACTGCAATTACTAGCATTTGTTTGTAGTCATTACCTCAGGAGAAATTACACGTATATTTTTCATGTAATTAACATGCACTTTATTTGTATGTAAAAATAAACGAAAATCGCATAACTTCAAAATAATAATACTAATTGTTTTATGCAAGCGGTTTAATCTTACACAGATTGGTAGAGATCCTGAAATGGGTTTCTTTAAGAATTGCATCAACAGATGCCTGGAATTAGTACAGAAAATTATCAGAAAAAAAAATAATTTTCGGTGCACTCGATCGAGGTCAAACCTATGACTACATGAAGGAGATACTTGGTAACTATAAACGATTCCCATCTGTGAAAATCTGGCGTGATCCCACCGAAAATTGAACCTGGTTTGTTGTAGCAAGACGTGAGCGTTCTAGCCGCTACACTATCATTGTGCCGAGAAGGGGAAGGAGAGTAGGTGTGTGTGAATGTGTGTGTGTGATCACCCATTATTTGACATCACCAGCTGCTACTGCTTAAGACATTCCCAAATGAGATGTTTTCCCAGCTAAAACATTTAATGTGAGTAGTCCCGCTACTTCACCATATACTTGTGTTATTTTTTCCTGCAATAAACGTTTCTATAAACTAACTGTTTCTGCATAATACAGTCAATTATTTTCAGACTAAAGGGTGTTTTCAAAAAACTTATAGTCATTCATGCACAAATATCACGAATAACTACAATATGAAAACGTCTCCACCACATAAAACGTAATCAAGATACACAAATGGATGTCCCTGTGTAGACAACATTTTTTGGACTAAGTTCTGACAGAAGCGAAAACTTTGACGTTAAAGCATCACTAGTTCATTTTAATAGATAACTTTTCATGTAACATCTTGCTATGATTTTGCTTTCTCAAGTCACATTACCATCTGTTGAATACTATACGCGCAACATATAATTGAAAACATTGCAACTTAAACAAATTTTCTTTCTCAAAGGTTTTGTAGGTGAGAAATTAAGTCTGAATCGAGACGTAATATTTACAGGAATACAAAATTTCAGTGAGTGATTAATTATCTCCAATTTGTCATCAAAAACTTATATTATTTTTAACAGATTAAGTTTTACAACTTGCATAGTTCAAACAGTCAAGGTATGTATTAATTTACTGCTAATTACATTTAATTCTTAACAAAAACTTTTAGTGTTTTCAAAAGGAATGGCAAACAAACTTAACAAAAACCATTAAAAAATTGCCGTTTTTCGTAGATTAACCATAACAAACCTAACCTCACTTTGAAATGTAAACATTACCAGTTAACCAAAAACGGTATTTTAAAATACACACAGTGAGACAAAACAATAAATGAACAATGAAAATAAATAAAGACCTCTCAAGCCCTTCATGGTTAAGTGTATTTTATGACTACAGTTCTGTTTTCATCCAGTTGCCTCTTCACTAATTAAAAGTAAGTAGTGTTTAGTATTATGTATGTAAAAATCATATTTGATGATATAAATAAGATTTAGATCTAGCCCTGCATTTCAGTTTTCTGTTCATGTTTGATATACACAGTATTTATTTAAATCCAATATATCAATTACTGTTAACTTTATCCACAATAAACGGACTTGAGACTAAAATTTTTTTGTTTCCCACATAAGAAGTTTTCCCAGCAAAGAAGATTTTGAAAGCTTTTCCTTTGAAAAACTTCTTCACAGAGTTTGCCTGTATTTTTTAAATTAAATTATATTTACTATTTCAGCTCAAAGTAAGTTATGATTCTGTACAAACATAATAAATTCCAACTTAATTTCTCCCCTACGAAACACTTGTGACAAAAAATTTGTCTTATGTTGCGAAGTTTACAAATATACATTGCGTGATTACTAAGGACGCCGGAAAATGGTAAATAAATTTGACTAAAGTCGGTGACAAAATTTCATAAAAGTGGTACTAAATGTCGGTGTAAAACTGAAAAAGTGGTACAAAATGTCTGTATTAAAATGAAAATCCGGTACTACATGTAGTCAAATAATAAGTTTTATAAAATCCCTTAATATGTACAGAAACAAACTCCAATATCAATTTTTAATTTATATATATATATATATATATATAAGGTATTCGCCTTTAAATTGAATAAATGAGGTAACAACCAATGTTTGAAGTGTGATAAAAATATTTATTCAATTTTATTTATCTTTCACAAAATCAAGAACTCCACAAACAAAATATTAACAAGAGAAATTGGCAGCAATGATTTGACCCGATAAAAGATAAAATACATCTGTCTTGGGTAACAACAAACAGAATACTAAACTGAAAAACATCAAATCTTTCTTACAAGTCAGTTTGGCCAACATCGGTACACAAAATGGAGTCTGTTAAAATTTTTGCTATTCATTCCATAAAAAAGAATAATCTTAGTTTCTTAAGAAATGTTTATATTTGGAATTATGTTTAAAAAAAACATTAGTTATGAAAGTGGAACTTATAGTGTCTGCAGAACATTACGAAGTATATTTTGAAACTAAAGAAATTTTCTTCTGCAACGAGCAACGTTGGCTAACATGGACCTGTTATGGAAATGGTAATATTTGTTGTAACATTTTGAAGCAGGTACTGAACATACAAGTCAGATTTAACATCTCAAATATAAATAACATTTTGTAGTGTCGAAAATTGCAGCCACTGTTTGCATTTATTTCAGAAGTAGGTTAGGATGTAGTCACATTTTCAGGTGAAAAATAGAGTTTCAACCTATTCAAGCAATTTTCGCATAATTCGTGAAAACTACCGTAATTTCACGTGAAAAATTGTAAAACCACCATTCGCTAAAATGTCATGTCCCTAGTAATTACTATTCCACAGATGGTTCGTGACTTGAGAAAGCAAAACCACTGCAACATGTTGCACAAAACGGCATCTTATCAATGTGCACTTATACTGCCAGGGCGGGCATGTAAACTATTTAAAATATCTTTCTCTTGTTGTTTCATTCTTTATTCTTTCACACTTACATTTATGTACCAATATCTTACATCCCTTCATGTCGCCATCACGATACCTGGTGACTCCGGGCGCTAACCCCACCAATCGTCATGTCCCTCGTTTGCCAAACATGACACTAACTTAATAAATCACAACACTTGTACAGCAGATCAATTATTTTCTCACGTACAGCATCTATGGCCGAGCTCCAACATGTTTACATTGTACACGTGCGGGATGAAGGTTATTTTGTTTATGAACACAAGTGAACAAATAATTGCATGAATGGAAAATGGATTTTTTTTTTGCTTCATCTTCTTCCCTTCCTCTCCCTCCCTTCCTACAAGTTTAAACATTCAAAGGGGTACTGTGTATGTTGACAAATCTCTATACATGTTTTGGGGAAAAAAAGTTTTCTTTTGACAATATCCGTATATAAGCCGCACCGCACTTTGTAGTAATATTTTTGTACATATGTGCGGCCTATACACATCGAAATACGATACATCTAATAAAATTCCTAAAAACAATACGAAGCTGCACCTTACCTATCCCTGCAATAGCCCAGTTTAGGCTCTGTGTAGTTGAGCAGTTCTTCTCGCGACCACTGTGGGTTTTGGTCACCACAGAGCATGACCCGCACTTCCTCGGGGCTGAATGCTCGCAGTTTGTCCATGGGAAACACACGTGAAAAACCTGCACTGAATGCTTCCAGCTGACGAGCCACTCCCCGCTCAAGGCAGAACGACGTTGTTAGGTCAATGTACTCTTCAACATTATCCAGAGTTACCTAGAATTATTTCAATAAATGAGATTGCATATGATTTCACTCATCCATTTCTAAACACTACTGTAATGTTACATGTGTATGTGTGTACAAAGGCCATTCACGGTAAAGTGAGCACTTTTTGAAGCTGTTTCATTAGACATAATAACCAATAAATACATTTCATTGTGGTCTCTGACTTTTAGTTTTGGGTATGGCGATTGTCTACACTGTGTTTATTACTCACATGGTACAAGTGGTGGAAGGATATAAATTGGTTGAAATAAAAAAGTAACCAGGGTTTGAAAAGTGCTCACTTTAACGTGAACGGCCTATAATGTGAAACACTTTATAGTCCATTCCCGATTGTAAGACTCCACGCATAAGTCAACCTGTTTTTTCAATAACTTCAAAGGTACTGTTTAGGAATTTTATAGTATGAAACCATCCATATTGCAGTCCAAATGCAAAGAAGTTGAGATGATGTATTCACAACTCATAATCGATATGACTGTCGGCGAAATAATGTGCACATGACAAAAGTAATACATCAGAGACAGTGATGTATACGAAGTGCTCTCTTGGGCTGGAAGTCAATACACTGATAAATTTGCAGTTGAAGACATTTTATTTTAAAAGTTTTAATTATAAACTAGCTATAACTTTGTGCCGTATGAATCCAGTTTTCATGACAGAATTTCCAAGAAAAAGGAGGATAGCTGTATCCAACCAGTCTTAGGACTGACGACACTGTGATGTTGCCAAACTGTATGGGAAGTTTTGTTTTTCTCACCTCAATAAAAACAATTTTACAGTGCAAAGATAAATTTTCATGCAGCTACAAAATAGAAAAAATTTAGAGTAATTCTCATATTACAAAAATTGAATATTTGTATTATATTTTACAGTTTTCTTTCCACGGTATTTTCAAATATGGATTACTCTTTGACAAGAAAATTGATTTATTGATACAGTATTAAAATTAAAAAAATTATAGTTTTCTATTGAATTTTGCATAATGTTTGCTGAGTATTGTTTCCGTGCACCAGCTCTTTGTATGGTATTACTGTACTGTTATCGTTAGGTAAGAGGTGACGGTGGGAGTTTTCCGAAAGCCGGGAGAGGGGAAGAGGATAGACTCTTTGGAAGGGAGAAAATTGTATTGTGGATTGCTGGAAGATAAAATGTTGAAAGATTTATAAGACAGTATTGAGCTAGTGTTCTCACCATACGGGTGATGTGATGTTTTGCATGTGAATTCAGGTAGCACAATGGACAAGATTTAGAAAAATAATAAGCTGATTGAATGCTTTTGTCTAGTGGCCTTTGATAATGAGAAAACTGTATGATGATAAATTTTATTTATTTAATTTATTATGTGGAATAAGAACAGAATTTTTATTTAATGTCAAAATGTTAATATTGCACATATAATGATAATGTTTCAAGCATAAAAATTAAAAGTCTGGGGAAAAATATATACGATAACCACATTGCATATTTTATTCAAATTATATTTCGCCTCAGACGAAACACATCGACCATACTGTTTCGGCATTCCAAAACAAAACCAAAATTGGTTTTCCCTAATTTCAGTTGTACTCTATCAAAATCATTTGTATGCACCTAGGAGAAAACAACCCCTAAATTTCTTAGTGTAGGACGTGAGGATGTAGGGTATAGTCAAATGTTACATGCTGTAGTGTTAATTACAAATAACCTGAATATATTTACTTCCAAATTCCAGGTCTGAAACTATGGAAGACTTAGCCATCAATACCACATAGAAAACTGCCAATGAGCAGGAATTTATAACTCACAAGTATGAACACGATAATAATGAACTATTAATAACCACAACAGACATTATGTTAGAAGGCAGAAGAATGGTAAGTATTAAATATTTAATTGACACAGTTCCCAGTGGAACCGGCGCTAGCCTCACCAAACCTCCCCTCCAGGTGGCCGATACCTATTAAAAGGTCATACCTTGAGTGCTACTTTCTAGCTTACGTTAACTACGACAAACAAAAGCTGATTTGGCTCTTTAGACATTCAGGATTCAACCGGGAACTTTGCAATTTTGAACTGTCATGCTGGTCCGAAAGATAAAACGAAATACTATACGAAACTACTGTAGCACACACTATCGTGTCTGCGCTTTGACTTCTTTCACGTTCAACTTAAGCACGATGGTATCCCCTTTATCAACATTCTCGGCTCAGTGCGCTCGGGTGTGCACGGACTTAGTTTTGGGGAATGCCCGGTAACCAGAAACATTCCCCGCCACCTCGCCCCCGTGCGCAAAGAGTGGTGTCTAACCACACTGCAGACTATCGCGACGGGCTCAGTCACACACACATATCAATTCAACATATTCTCACTCCTTGACCTTATGGTCCCTTCGTCATTCCTTTTTCACAAACAGGTGCCATTAGCTGGGTCATCATCGGGTGCCAAAAGGTTTCCCTTTTAGCAGTGGTCAAAATCAGGTATGACATTGGCGATGCGTGGTGATTATGGTGGGAGGGAGTGGTTTTCAGTTTTCTTCCCTTTCATGTTCCTCCATCCTGAGTTCGGCACAGCCGAGAGGAGGGGCCTATAGACTTTTTCAATCCCCCTCCCCCGCGTTAATTCTCCTCAATCAGGATTCCCTCGAGGGGAAGTCCAACTCTTGTCCTTAAAACATTGCCATATTGTCAATGACCAATCCAGGTTTTGTCTTGTCCGGTAATTTCCCTCTCGGGAATTTTCCACACTGTTATTGGCGTATCCCAGTTCTTGTATTGGGATGCTGTCAGAATGAAGGACCAATACTTGACCACAGTGTACCCCATGAAGGGCTTGATGTAACTGAAGGCACGCCTCCCGTATGTACAGGCAGCATCCCTAAAGCTGTCCCTGGCACCTCTATGCCAATAACATTCCTTGAGCACGCTGATTAGAGCCTGCTGCTCCGTTGGCAGGCCTGCCTGGGCAACAGGCCTGTCCACTGCCTCCATTCTAAGGAAGACGATTCTGCCCCCTCCCCATCCAACTACCTGACCACAAGTGCCACAGCAGCCACAAGCGTGTTAACGTCTTCCAATCTAGATAGTATAGCTCCTTGAATTATCTTGTCATACAATCACTTCGGGTCCTCCGGGTCTCCCTGAATAGGCCATGCCTGCACAGAGGCATTAAACATATTCTTCTCGTCCGGCCAGTCAATCGTCACGAGTTCTTTGCTTGAATTGAGTTGCTGCATTCCTTCTTAGCAGTGCCTTAAGGAGGAAGACCTCTAAAAACCTTGGTTTTCCTTGACTGTCTAGTTTGGACCTCCTCTATCGGGACTCCTATTTCCCTTACCTGACTGGCTTTGTTCGTTTCACAGACTGTTCTTCGTGTGTTCTCTCTTCTTAGCTTGCTCCACAGGGCTCCAATGACAGGACCATCCATCTCCACTGCTCTGGCTATCCTCAATTTTGCTCTTTGGGCTCTTGTTGCCCCAGCTCCACGGCATCTACCGAGGAGCTGAGTGTGGGCAACTACTTCCCCATCTCTAATCTCCCTTTTCTTGGGTCAGATTTTTTTGGAGGGGGGCTCCATCACTACTGCTTGCATCCCTTTGCTGTTTACTCCATGTACAGGTACCAGCTGTTGCCGGCCTCCTGTTGCGTGTGAGGCAAGAGGGCCCTCCTCACACTTGTCCGATAACACTACTCTCGGGAAGATGTGTTCACCCATCCCAAGGGCCTATGTCATCCTCGCTCTCTGGATTGCTTCCCTCACTCATTGCTCAGCTGGCGACTCGTCCACCAGACATCGAATTCCTCCCTTCTCTCGCCAATTCTGGCAAGATATCCAATTACCTCCTTGGTCATGCTCCTGTCCCTGAGCATCTCCCCAAAGCGGAGATGTCCATGGCTCCCCTCGAATTCTATTCTAAGGTCTTCCGTCTTGGGGCACTCCAATATGTGTGCAGGAGTGTCTGGCACTCCACACACAACGCAGCTGGAGTCATCAACCAGGCTCATGGACTACAGCTTATCTTGGAAGTTCCCATGTCCGGTCAAGAACTGGGCCGGATAGTGACTCGCATCGAGCCACTTCTCCAGCTTCAGCCTCCCGAACATTTGGGAAAATTCTATATGTGGCTCTCCCTTTTTCAGAGTTCTCCCATCTAGTCTGCTAGTAAGTCAGTGTGATTTCCTATATCATTTGGATTTCCTCCAAGGTGATACCTCCTTGTTTTCTTTTGGCTATTTCACCTTTCTCCTTTACCACCAAATCTGGTGGGCTTTCCCCAGCCACTACTTGAAACACCTCATTCGAGGCTGTTCTGTATGCCTTGGTAACCCCTAGCAGTGCCGCTCTCCATGCACTGACAATTTTCCTTTTCCTATAGACTGCCTGCTTCCTGGAACCACGCCCCACACGCGTACGTGAAAATGGGCAGGAACAGTGATTTATACATCAACTTCAATGTCCGTTATCCGAGCCCCCAGTTCGCAGCAGCCACTGCCCTCAATTTCTGGAACATCACTACGGCTTTATTCGCCGCATGGCCCACATGTGCATGGAATGCTAGACGACTTTCCAGGATGACACCAAAATACTTAAGCTAGCTGACCATCTTAAGTACTTTGCCCCTGAACCTGAGCACTGGTCTTCGCTTCAGGTTTCCCTTGAGCAGTATCCCGTTCATATTTTCTGCCAAGAAGTCCAATTTAGACTTCTCAGCCCATTCCTGGATACTCTTCAAGGCACTATCCACCTTCTGCTCCATTTTGTTTCATGTCCAGGCCGGCCATGTCTAGGGTACATGTTCTCTCGCTCAGTAAGCTCTCCACTAATCCATAGATATTCTTGGGGCACTAACAGGCGCAGCTACCACAGAATCTGCTGGCACCATGCGTTGTCGAAGGCTCTCACCTGATCGACAATGTCCATTCCTGGAGCTTTCCTGAGCTTGGTCTTCCTGACCACCTGGTCCAACTCCTGTAAGGAGAAGGACGCCGTATCCTGTGTGTCCATGGACGTCTGCTGTACGGCCTATATCTGGAATTGGTGCACCGTTTCCCCCATCTGTTCATCATCTGGCAACAATACTTCCATCATGTGCCTTGTGATCTCCTCGGGTGACTGCAACAGATGCCCATCAGTCTCGAGTACAGGTAGCTCCTCTGAGCTCTTAACCTTTCCTGTCACCATCCGGTAGACCAAGCCCCATGGATCTTCATTTCTCCTATCTGTGACAAGTTCTCTCCAAGCTATCTGTCTTCTTCCTGAGCACTCGCTTGTACTCCCACCTTGCGACATTGTACCGCTCCACCGCTCTTCGCCGATTTTCCGGGTGATGGATTTTCTCAAACATTTTCCTGAGGTATTTCACCTCTAGCTCATCATCCCACCAGGGATGATGTGCTACATTCCTCTTGGTTAAAGGGATTGCATCCTGACAGGCTTTCATCACTATTCCTCCTATCCTTTCGGCTCTTTCATCCAAGGACATAAGCTGTTTGTTCCCTTTGTAGTGCTCGAGCCCGCGGAGCAGTACCCTGTCGAAGAGGGGCCAGTTTGCCTTGGCTGTCACAATATGGGCCTTTCTGGTCTGTTCTTTCCTTTCCCACATCATCTATCCGGATGGTGAACAGGATCATTCTGTGACTGCTTTCCACTTCGTCCAAGACTTTCCAGTCCCCAATACTCCCAGTCGCACGCGCCGTTGCCAGGGTTACGTCCAGATACGATTCCGTACCATGGACCGGCGACACGTATTGTCCAGGTGTGTGTAAAACCTGCAGGTTTTCTCCATAAGGTACCTAATTACCTCCTCTCCTTGGTCGTCCATCCATGGAGAATTCCACAATCCCGATTTAGCGTTGATATCTGCCGCAATCACTATCTTCTTCTCGCAGGCACTGGTCAGTATGTTCTCCCACTGACTTAAATGGGTATCTAGTGAGTCTTGGGGTTGGAAGTATGACGACATGATCATCACAGTCCTCCCTCCCATTTCCACTCTGATACACGCATAGTGCGTGGTCGACAGAGCCTCCATCGGGATGTAATTTATCTTGGGATTACATACCCAGATTCCTGTCATTGGATTTTCTCCAAAAAGAGCAAAACAACCTCTGAGACTTGGCACTTTCCCCCTGAGCAGATAGGGTTCCTGCATCAGGACCATGTCCAGATTTTGCTCCATCACTACCTTATGCAGTTCCAGTGTTGGAACTTAACCCCCCTGCAGGTTTATTTGGCCCAACCGTAGCAGCGCAGAGCAACTAGTCATACTGGGTTCTATCAAGCTCTTAATGCCATCATTTTCTGGTGGATCGGGTAGTCCATAGAGCCGACCTTATAGTCCACGTCTCTGTGCTTTTCCTTTGTACAGTTTGCGCACTTGGTCTTCTCTGTGCAGCAGAAGCAGACCATCTCACTTTTACACCTATCTTTGATGTGGCCGTATCTCTGACAGTTGAAGCATTGGGCTAGTACCACACAGTCCCTCACTTTAAATTGCTGAAAACCGATATACAACATGTTGCTATTCACCAATAGCTTCCTGAGAGGAGTCACCTCGAAGACCACATTCACATTGTCTCGGTCTCTAGGACTGGTCCCTAACCTCATGGTAGCATTGTCCCTCAGCTATTTGTCACTGATCTGACTCTCACGGAAATTCTGCACTCACAGAGTTTCCAAAAACTCCAGGTTCTCACACTCACGCGGAACGTCGAATATAATAACCTTGGGTCTTCAGCTTGAGGAGTCTCTCCTCATCCTCCAAGAGTCATCCTCCCCTCGCCACTTGTCTCACATTCCTAATACAAAGCTGTTCCTTTATAGGATCCATTGTCTAACTTCTCTTTCGTCTCCTCGGACTTCCCCTCCCCCTCCTTCAGGTACACAAGAATTGTGCGTTTTGTCCCATGGTGTCTACCTTTTACTTCCTGCCACTGCTCTTGGGGTTCTCCCTGACCCTTGTCCTTTTGAGCTTGTTGATCCTTTACAATCTCCACAAAGGACTGTGGCTTTCCTTGCGGCTGTGTCAGCCTGGCTGGTCCCGGACTTGGCTGCTGTTGGAGAACTGCCTTCAAAGTCTTGTTCTCGCCTTCCAGTTCTGCGCTCCTTATTAGCTGCAGGTCGAACAGCACCTTCATTCTCATGACCCTTGGAAGGAGAAAGTTTGCCCACTCCTAATTGACTTTCTGTCTCTCATCAGTGGCATATTCTCTCTCTTCCTCCATCGCCTTTGATATCTCCCGTTGTCATCTAGTGCACCAATGGTCTGCTCCACTGCAACGACCCGAGGGGGGCCCTCTCACCGCAGGTTCTGGCTGGAAAGGAATTATCTCCTTCTCTGACTGACTGCTGCAACCCTCAGCAGCCAGAAGAAGCTTTCCCACCATTTTCTGACTCTTTGTCATAAGAGTCAGAAATCATCTTTTCTGCCACTTTTTCCCCCTGATGCCAGAGCAGGAGATATACCTTTTGCATCCATTGTAGCTCCTTTGCTGGTGGGAGCACTTGCGCCCTGTTGGTAGCGCTGTCCATCATCCGTTTAATGTAGTACAAGGCCTTAGCCTTGTCTAGTCCCTTTGCTGGTGTAATTGTCTGAACAAATCCCTTTCTTTCAGACACTGTGCCCCTGTATGGTTTTACAGTCGGCTCCTGGAACATAAGTAACCAGGAGTCCGACTTGGCCGCCATAGTAATTTCACTCATACTGGTACTGGTTGAGGTTTCTTACCTCGAGGCTCTCTGGCCTATGACTGGGGCTAGTGGTTGGAAACCACCGCCCAACCCTAGTGCTGTCTTTACCATGTTCCTGCGCTACCCTCTTTACCATGTTCCTGCGCTACCCTCTTTACCGGTAAAGGACTTGTGGCAACACACACTCAATTGGCTGAGCGGTTGACTTACTGCCTTTACTCGTTGCCACCATTTGTCCACTTAGGGGGGGGGGGGGGGGGGGGGCACAGCACAGCTCCTTTGTCACGTCCAGGAAAATTGGCCCAACACTTGGCAGAACGCCGCAGTCAGGCATCTTTTTTTCAGTTGCAGGGAGTAGTACTACACTGCGAGCACTGCAATCCCTTGCAAGTGTGGGTTTTCCCAGGACGTTTATTTCACTTCCAATATTTAATTGACAGTATCAAATGGATTAGTTGACACTAGCCATTCAACTGTACTTGCAGAACAAAGAATGTGCTGTTTATTGGTGAGAGAAATAAATACTGCACAGTATATGCATGCTTCTCTGCAACACATGCGAAGAATACTGTTGCATCTCACAAATCTGGCAAGAACTGGTCTGGATCATCAGCATCAATGGGGCAAGATGTCATTGTTGAAGGGTTTTTGCATAGCACTGGCATGCATGGCCTCATTTATCGCCGTTTGATCGCAGACGGCGACAGCAGTGTGCACAGAAGGCTAATAGATGCTATGCCCTATGCGACAAGCAGAAAAAGTAGATTGCCGAAACCACATGTCGGAATTTCGTTAGTAAAGTATGAGATTTATGCAGCAACACCAAACTGGGAAGCTATGAACTGCGTTCGGCGCTTACAGATTGTATAATGAGACTAAGAACAGCTGTAATTTCTGCAATTAAATACAGAAAGAAGCAGAGTGAAGACAAATACTACTTGTCGATTGAAGAATTTAGAAAAGATATCTTGAACAGTCCATTCCACGTCCTCTGTGACAATTCAAAGTGCTCTGAAAGACAGTACTATTGTGATGGGACTCCTAAAACAAGAAGAAGTTAACTTGGTAAATGAAATGGAGAAGGCAGGATTGCTAAAATAATTATTGCTTTACGTGCAAAGAGTGGCAAATAATGCAAGCAGTCTCATTTTAGATGTTGGCAACAATATGGCAGAGAACTACAATTCTGTTGTAGCAAAGTTTGTTGAAGGAAAGCGTATCAACTGTTCCCTGGCTAATTCCTATAAAACAAGGTGCGAAGCAGCAGCGATATCTGTCAACTCAAGTGGAGAGTTATACAGAATTATCAACAAATCATCTGTTAAAAAAAACTCCTGGAGGCCACACAAAGACATTCATCAGATGGGGGGGGATTTTGAGACGGCACCATTTGATATTCCATGGCAGAAAGAGAGTTGAACACAGGGATACTAAGAACTTGGATAGTGATTATGGTCCAAACGCATGTCACAATCTAAGTATGAAAATGCCAAAGAATTTTTAGATGCGATGAAACTAGTGAAAACGGAGAACAGATAGAAGAAAGAACAAGAGAACAGAGCTCTCCACATGAGTGGAAAGTAGAACTTTGCAAACACGTAACATCATCATTCTTTGGGAAGATTTGTAAAATGAAGGCTACAACTTCTTGTGCAAATGTTGTACAGGAAATTAGGTAACAAGTCAAAGGAAATTCTAGTACAAATTGGGGCATCGTAAAAGTCAGTAGTGATTGCTCAGTTTAAAAGAAGTGGTTTAATTGTGGATGAAGAATATCCTTTTCTAGGAGCATTGCCAGATGGCTTCATAGGCGATGACCAAATAATTGAAGTAAAGTGCCCATCCTCTACCATATCTATGCCACCATTAGAGGAACTTGCAAAAGGTAAAATAAAGTACCTAGAAATGAAAGATGGAAAGCCAAAGTTGAAACTGAGCCATAACTACACATACCAAGTTCAGGAAGTCCTCCATATTTCACGGCGGAAAACATGCAATTTCTTTGTATGGACTTCAGAAGGCACGGTATCTCTGAAAATCCAGTGAGATAAGGACTTTTGGGAAAATAAAATGGTTACTAAGCTTCTAACTTTCTTATACGATTCCCTTTTACCAGAAATTATTGACCCTAAACATACCAGAAATATGCCTATACGTGAACGTCCACATATCAAATCTGCACAAGAGGCTAAACGTGAGAAGAAGAAATCTGAAATCAGAGCAGCTACTGTTGAAACTACAAAAATTATTTGTGAAGAGAGCTGTTTACTGTAACTTACATTAATTTTTTTTACAAATAAATAACAGTTACATATTTATGTCATGCTACGACTGAGAATGTTATATTTCATAAATTTTTAGAATACAATTTTTTTTTAAAACATTGTACATGATTACAAAGATACAATGTAACCGCTGTTTCATCAAGGTGTCTTCATTTTGTTATAAATGTGAACAAATCATACATTTCAGTCTTTGTCAAGTTTCTACTTATCATACTGTGATTAAGCCTCACTTTTTTTCTTTATACATATATAAAAAAACTATCATATAAATGTAATAACAGATAAAGATATAATGTAAAAAAGAGGTGGGTGAAAAGCCTATTAAAATGGAAATTACGTAGCGTAAATTTGCAGGAAATTATCACCATCATAAAAAACTAAAACCATTGGTTTTTGTAACAATATTTATTGTTATTCTGATGGTACAGGAGTGAAACCATTAAATGATCTAATATTTGTTACTTTAGGTAACATGTTATAATTAGGGGCATGCACTTTGGGTATTTATTTTTATACAGAATTCGTGATTGTTATTCTTAAAAACTGGTGTTATTTTTTATGAAATCTGTGTTATTTTTGGTTAGCAGTTAACTACGTAAATACAAACAAAACCACATGAAAATAACAGTAACAATTTGTTAAATGAGACATAAAGACTACAACCTTGAACTTTAAATTTTCAGCGGATTGTTTTTATGTTTTTTCACTTTCAATGTGCTTTACGCACAAGCTCTATGGTCCCAAGTTACTGATGCGTTGCAAAATTTACAAAATATAGTTTTATTCTCACTTGCATTCAAGCCATGTTTTAAAAATTCAGCAGCACATTGCTTTGCAATTATGGTGGGTTTCAGCATTTTAAAAAGAAAATTACATCATACAAAGTGCCTAAATAATCAAACAAAATTAACTTCACCCACACCCCAGACGCGATATCAGCCCAAACCGGAACAGATGGCAATACAAAATTTAAAGATGCATTAAACAAAATATGTCTACAATTGTAGAAACATCCAAAAAATTTATTTGTTGTTCATCGCAGGTACACAATGTTGCAATATGACCAGAGATCTTTCACAGCGCTATTATCAATACTCGAAACCATGGAAAATTCTTTAAGTTACTAACAGCAGATCTCTATGGATTTTTGTATTTATGTTATGAAGTAATCAGAGGTTAAATAAGTGATTTTGTCTTTAACTTAGGCTACTTATATAGTGTTTCTGTGTTGAGAGAGAACAAATGTTTTGAAATATAACGAAAGTCTGTATCTTTTCTGCTCAGCACAATACCATGGGATATTCCTCAGTAGGGTGATTTCCTAGCAGTTAAGAGCGAGGTTATAACCTAATTTCCCAGTTTATTTATTCCCTTATTTAATTAGTATTATCTTTCAATTGAGAATTTGTGGAATGAAAACGGGCTATCAAACTGATACAACACTATTTGCAGCTGAAGTGCTTTTCCCAACTTTTTTGTAGTATTATCACAAAAAGTTAAAAATTGAGTTTGTTTTAAAACATAAAAACTTGTTTTATCACAAATGCGAATTTTGCATACCCCTAGTTATAATACATACAAATTAACCTAAAACGTACTGTATGGACCTAAATGTTTTTAACATTGTATTAAATTTACCTGGCCTTTGGATATAGAAATAATAATGGTCAACAATTTTTATTGTTGTAATATAATTATGTTGAAATATTTAATGTTAAATTCTTTGTAGATAGTGCTTATCAAATGTGGCCTAGTTGATAGTTTTCAAATCTTCGATATAGGTTGTTCACGGTAAAAAGAGCACTTTTGAAAGCCCTGCTTAAGATCTACTTGTATGCACATTGTGTATTCTTCCACCTTATGTAAAATTAACATTGCCACAGGCCTCATCACTATTCATGCATCAGTCAAGTGAAAATGCAGAAACTTTCTAAAAGTAAATATGTTAAAATCTGTTAATTTTTACACTTCGATGCATTCAAAAAACAGACAGCGAAAGAAATCATTAAAATTATCACATATGGTTACCTAACATTTTTATTTGACGCTATGATATGGAACTACTTTGCATCCATAGTAACCAACTTTACCGGGCGTATGTCACTCAGTGTTCACGTTAAAGTATATGCAGGCCGGGTTAGTGACTTTTTTCTACGGTTGATTTCAAAAGTCCTCACTTTATCGTCAACAGTCTTTAGAAGAGTTTTATACTCTCAAATACGGAACATCCAATGTGTTAAGACTGCAAATAATTGTAAATAGTGTGTTTGAAGTGTTGTGAGGGCTTGAGTCCGAATAGTGACGAGGAGTAAAGTGTTTATATGAGAAATTCAACATGTGTTGTTTTGAACTAGGCCCCTACAGAGCACCACGATTTCAGTTCTACTGGTGGCGGCTAGGAGCAGCGAGGCATCAGTAAAAGATGGCGGCGGATGTGGTCAGACGCGTGATGTTCGTTACAGTTTATCAAACCTTAAAGGTCTAAATTTCAAGTCGAAACACAGTGGTTCAGTTGACGTAAATTTCCATTGCAAGTTGATTATTCTTGCCAACTTCCTTAACTGAAGGCTGACTGTATCAATTGTTTGTACACTGTTCACTGTGTAATTTAAAAAGCAATTAAATATCAAGAAGATTAATATCAATTATTGCTGTTAATTTATTTCAAGTGCTGATGTAATAGCTGCCACAATGTCATAAATGAGCAACCAACAATTCAATCATAATAGGTTCCTTATCACCAAATTCAGTAGCAATAACAAGGGTTTGGCATTTTCAACATAATTTTGTAAAATATAATAATAAGTACAAACTATTTATGACAAATTTTAGGTAACATTTAAGAGTAAACCACAATACAGGAAAATTTTGGCTTAGTGTTTCGGCGCAAGGGAAATTTGGATGAAATGAGCTGAATATCACCAAATTAGGCAACTTCGAATGTTCGTATGTAGTAGCTGCGTAACATAAAAAACTTTTTCTAAAAGTGTAAGCATTGCACATAAAATAAAATATTGAGAAGAATCCAACTACCTACAGATATTATTTTTATTCCACTTAATCTCAGATAACTAAACAATATAAATAATTGAACAGACTACTAAAAACAGTAATAATTTTCATTCCGCTATATTACAAATATACACTATGTCAGTACAATACAATTGGTAAATCAATAATTTTCACGTATTACCAGTAAGCATTTCAATTAAATTTTAAAATTGAAATTTTTTTGCTCATCCATTAGATAACCTTCTAATTTACACAGCTGTATTAGGGAGAATTTTTCTTTAAGTAGCCAAGACTTATATAAGTTATTTTTGATATGTAAGGATTTTCATAAAATTACCGTTGGTGAAAACTAGGAAGATTCAACCATTATCTTGGTTGGGTAAGTGCAATATGACATAGAAAGAAATGTGAAAATTTTGGCAATTTTTATTCACAGCACTTTTGAATGTACACGCTTTTCTGTTGGCAGGCGTATTGAGAGATGACCTAAAAACTAACTAAACCTAACATTACCTATGTTCTAACCAAGACTTGAACTTACGATCTGTAGATTTACAGGCAAGAATGCTAAATCCTATGCCAACCAGCATTTCAGCATCGAGACGAGGGAGGGACCCTTTGATTATTGCAATATATTGTATTTGAATGTGTGATGTACAATTAACTTTTGGATAACTAATAATTAGCAATATCAATTGCGAAGAAAAATTGGTAAGGGCATAAAAATTAAGCAAACCATAATCAATGAAACCGATAATTAGTAAGACTAACAAGATGTTTGAAATTATTACTGGCCTTTTAGGCAAAAATTGTTTTCTCCAAATAATACATGCCTTTTATTTTAAGCCAAAGTGTAACAATGCAACATTTTTCTTCGGAATTTTTCTAATTTTCTGACAATCTGTTAGCACCATATTGTCATTTAATTTTCGGACATCGTAATATTTCACACTATTAAAAAAAAATTGTATGGCAGCATTGTCCCCTAGTCTTGATGAATTGCCATTAACATCTTGAAAAAAATTTGACTTAATAGTGTTCAAGGAATGGTGAAGTTAGGTTTGAAAGTTTTTTAACCCTATTTACTTCTTCCTTTCAGCAATTTCTTGTCCTTTATAACCACCTTTTTAAGGTAAATATTGCCATGTAAGTAGTAAACACAGTGTGTGTATTCCACTGCACTCTGAAGTTAACGTCCAAGACTAAAATAAAATATATTTATTGACTATTATTCCAGATAAGATCAGAGGGCTTCCAAAATTGCTCACTTTACCATGAATAGCCTATACTAACGGTGAACCGTCCCCGCTGGACGCAGCCGGTAGAATAATTCAGCGCGTATCCAAGACTGCAAACTCCCCCCCCCCCCCTTTCTCCTGAGAACGCTCAGTTTTGGCTCCGCCCACTGGATCCCTTGGCCACGTGCACGGCAGAGCTCTGCCCTGAGAAATTATACTAGACAGTCCCGTTAAGTGCATGGTTTACAAATATACATTGCGTGATTATATTCCAAAGATTGTAATGTGACTTGAGAAAGCAAAACTACTGCAAAATGTTACACAAAATGGCATCTTATCAATGTGTACTTGTAGCGCGGCGGCAGGCATGCAAACTATGTAAGATATCTTTCTCTTGTACAGCAGAGAAATTACTTTCTCATGTACGGCATCTATGGCCAAGCTCAAACATGTTTACACTGTACACATGTGGGATGAAGGCTATTTTGTTAATTAACACGAGTGAACAAATAATTGCATGAGTAGAAAGGTTTTTCTCCTTCTTTCTTTCCCTTCCTTCCTTCCTTCGAAACTAAGTTAGTACATTAAAATGTGGTGTATGTAGACAATTTTCTAAACATGTTTTGGGGGCATATTTTTTTGCCAATATCTCATATATGAGCCGCACCCCACTTTTTAAGTCATTATTTTGTAAAAATGTGCAGTCTGTACATGCAGAAATACGGTAGTTCAAAATAATTCAAATATAAAATAATTATTGATGGCTCAAAATAAAAAAGCCTAAAGCATACACAAAATTATTGGAATTTGCTGTAAAAGTATGATGATATTACAAGAGTGAGTGACAGCAGAGAAAAGCAACCGCAGATTAACTCTTACCTCAATGTCGCCGCTGCCTGGCATCAGATCAGATGCAGTGAATTCAAATGTTCTCGAAGACGGCAGATACGTGAACGTGATGGCCAGATCATCCAAGCGCACGGCTTGTCCCAAAGCAAGGTTCTGAATCTGGCGTGCACGGTCCTCGTATGAGAGGGTCTTGTCTTGTGCGATGCGTGCCTTGCGGCTTGCTAGCTCCTGGAGTTGCAATAGGAAATGGCCACGGACTGGATCCACATCACACAGATCCTCGCAGCCCAGGAGACCAGAAAACCTACAATATATTGGTAAAACCACATATCCTTCAACTCAAAATTATGAAAATTACTGGAGATAAAAGGGAAACATGTGCTGCCCAGAAAAAAAAAAAAACTGTAACTATGCTCAGACCTATTTTCATAATTTTGCGGAGGGACACCCATCTCCACAAATAAGATATAAGATAGCTTAGTGGACCTCAAAATGGCAGCATGGTAAGTTCACACATCTCTACTTATTGATTAATATTATTATTATTCTTAAAAGTCTGCATCCATCATGTTCTCTTAACATTTTTGGTCCAATGGGCCGGATATCAGCATCTGGTGTCAACTCAGAAGAATAATTAATCAATCTGTGGTGTCTTCAGTTTTACTGTTTTTCTTTCCCCTCTATATGCTAGTAGTTTTGTGAAATTCTTTGTTTCCCAATAAAAATATCCACACAGCCTATTTTTCAGATTTACTGATATTATTGATCCTCTATGTAGCAGTTCTTTGTTTACTGCCTAGCTCAAACTGATTTTTCAAGTTGATGTATAACTTGTTTTTTCTATCTAGCTAAAAATTGGTTGGTTTCAAGGTATTTTTATTGAAATTGAAGGTACAGAAAAATAAAGTTAAACACACCAGTAAAAGGGTGCAAGCACAATTGTTCATGAACTAAATGGTTTTAATAAACAGATTGGGGCAGTTGATGGGATGGTCAACATGTGTGTGTAAAGAGGTTTTTAAATTGGAGCCACTCCTGATAAATTTGACAAGAATAAGCTTACCACAAAACGTGAGAATTTACTTAAACATGAGATGAGAATATATTCACCAAGTATCGGACATTCAACGTGCTATGAACTCATTTCCTTGCAGGCATGTTGTGCATGTAATTCCAGCTACTACTCTTATCACCCCATCTTCAAGAGTAAACTAAAGCTCCAAAATGTTAATTTTATTCTCATTTGAAGATCAACTGGTAAAATGGCTGATGTTTTTGCAATTGTAGCTGGCCACATATAAAAATTAGTTTCTAGCAGATGTGGAAAAATTCCAGTATTTATAGGGATACCTCAAAGGAAAAGCTTTGCAACTTGAAAAACTTGAAAACTACACTGCAGCTTGGGAACTGCTTACATTCAGTTACCATAATGTAAGAAAAATCGCTACACATTATGTAAACATGGTCCTTGATCTTCATCCTGTCAACTCTGCAAATCACATTAGGCTGATGCATGATGCATTCTGCGCTTCTAGCAAGCATTCTCTACGAAAAACTTCGCCCAATTTTGTAAAGTATATAATGTCACAAACACAAATAGAAGAGATGAAAGTGCAGGGGATCTTAAGGATCGTCCAACTCATCATACAACTGAAGAGTGGTACTCATTCCAAAGAAGGAGGGAGGCTTATGGTTTTGTTTTATTTAAAGGATCTCGACCTCAACAATACTCTACATGATATAGAGGAAGCCTCCATCTTCAGCACTTTAGATATGCAATCTGGATACTGGCAGATCATGGTTCACCCTGATAGCCAAAGTATACAGCTTTCACCATGCCGGAAGGACATTTCAGTTCAAAGTGATGCCTTTTGGACTGAAAACCGCTCCAGTCACTTTCCAGAAGCTCATGTCGGCAAACATATTGACTGGTTTTGTAGGGCAGTTTGGTTTTGCGTATTTGGATGATATTATATACTCCAAAATGTGGAAAGAATACTGTAGCCCTTTCCAACGAGTCTTGGAGAGACTAAATGCACAGCCATACCTGCAAATTTGCCAAAAACCACTTTGGCAAAACTTCACTTGATTACCTTGGTCACATCATTATGCTAGAAGGTAATTATTAACAAACCAAATCAATCTGAGCTATCCAAGAAGCAGAGGAACCCACCAACAAGAGGTAACTCCATCGCTTCCTAGGATTGTGTAATTGGTAATGCAATTTCTTGCCAAACATTGTTCTTCCGATGGCTCCACCAATTACTAGAGAAGGAATTGCATTGGAAATGGACAATTGAACACCACAACGCATTCCTAGCACTCAAAGCCAACTTTACCAATATCACTCAAATCAACAGACAAGGGGAGAAACCAGTCATCTTGCAAATGGACGCCTGCCAGGATGGGTTAGGCGCCGTCTTGTACCAAGAAGACACCTCTGGTCAGCCGCAGGTGATGGCCTATGCCAGCACCCAACTGAATAAAACAGAGTCATTAACACAAATGAACAGAAGTGTCATGCCATCATCTGGGCCATACTCACGTACTATCACCTGGACGTCAAATATTTCATACTCCATACGGATAGCAAAGCCCTACAATGGCTGCGCAAATCATGCAACACCAAGGCAAAACTCTGACAGTGGGAGATGTTCTAAACTAAATTTTATTTTAAAGTTCAACACTGTCCGGGTAAGCACAATGACCTCCAAGATGCATTGTCACCAACCCGACTTCAGAGAGGAACAGAAGGAGAAGAGTGGGAGAAGCTAACACCTCTCCAGCTCCAGCATGAAGCACCGAAGAGACTCTAGAACTGCTGCAGTTACAACTCACCAGAGAGTAAGTCTCTTACCACCAACAAAGGACCCGGACATCCAACGCCTCAAAGAGAAACACCACTGGTACAGACTAAAAAACATTTTTTGGTCTCGAACTGGCTACCCACGGACTCGTTGGAAGATCTGGATTCAGAGATCTCGAGTAAATATATTCCAACACCACCAACATGCTGGACATTCCGGAACGAAGGAAACTTGGCGAGATATTAAAGAACACTGCATCTGGGACTGGATGAGCAGATGCCTGACAGTATGTCACTGCAAGGTGTGCTGTCAAGGCAAAGCTTACCCCATGCCCACTACTACAGCGAAACCCAGACGGCCAAACACAGCGTGGATGCACCTGATGGCTGATGAATGGGACCTTACCCTCGCACCACCAAAGGTAACCGGTATTCTTTGTTGGTGGGTGGAAGCCTTCCCGCTCCCCAGCCAGGAAACGCAGAATATCCCCAGGACACTGGAAACTGAAATATTATCTCGCTGGGACTATACACAGGCCGTCCTTATGGACAATGGCACACCATTCTCAAGCAATCCAAGGACGGCTTATCAAAGCTGGGGCGCAGAGAGCTGGACAACACAACCTTACTATCCTCGAGCAAACCCCAGTGAGCGGAGGAATCAACACGAGCTCAAGAAAAGCCTCCATCTCAGTGTGGGAGAAGACCATCGGTACTGCGATAAGCACCTCCCCATTACTCTTTTTTTGACTCCACCGAAGAGAAAACGAGGCCCTCAACACCAGCCCTAGCCACTCCACCTTGGGCGATCCGTCAATACAGAGACTGGCAGTGGGAAACATCACTTACTGAGATGCCAACATAGGATGACAGCCACCTGGCTGCCATGACCAAAATGAATAGGGTGCAAGAGTCCCAGGTTTAGTACATCAACCAGAAGTACCCATAACCTCATACAGGAGTACGAATTTTCACCACGGGTGACACTATTTTCCTATGCAGTCACCGACTGAGTAAAGCCAAAGGCCAGTTCCGCACCAGCATAGTAGAAAAATGGTAAGGCCCATATGTATCGTGGGACGCCAAGGGAATGTATTCTGGGAAGAAGACATTAGAGGGCATATCAGGAAGGTAACACGGGGACGGGTGTGGCCATTCCTGGTGGCATACAGGACCACAATGCTAAAGCCACAACAAAACACCTGGAAAAAGGGGGGTTTGAAGGGGGGGGGGGGGAGAGAGGAAGACTCTCCCCTGCAGCCTAGTCCAGAGATCAAGACCCTCGTACCAAGGGAGCCCGCATGTCAACCAGCTGCCGGAGTAGGATATCACCCCTCGAACCTCAATAGATCAACACCACCACGGGTGTATAGGGGAGGTAACTGCATCTGCACCCTCCCTTCAATGCCCAGCACGTACATCTGGCGAACGTCGGCCCGACACTGCCAGATGACTTCCGCGGATCCAGATCAGGATCCAGCCAGAGACCTCCGCGTCTCAGCCCCATCCCAGAGGGAGATGGACATCACCATGCCGTCGAGGTAGAGGTCCTCAATGAGCCTCTACCTCAGACCCACATCACATCTGCTTCACCAGTCCAGGAGGACCTAGCTGACCTCTAGACCCCAACGCTGAATAGCGCCAAGGTTACAGATGCTTCCCTTCGTGTTCAGGAGGACGTGCATCAGCTGGCTATTGATGTAGGAGATTCTGAACAACACCAACCTCTGATGGCCACCTCAAGTGAGCCCCTCCAGGGAGAAGGGACAACAACATATTCCCAATGCCAGGCACCTTCCCTGCAGACCTCCACCGAAGACACGAACTTTGGACCCAGCAGCCAGATGAGAGATGCCTGCACGCATCTGCCACATCTCCTCACAGCATAGTCACTACAGGAAGTCTCCCTGGCGGCCCATTTCCAGGTTTACATGGCCATAAGGATCAGGGGTCGGCCACGGAAACACAAGACTCTAGAACACCACAGCCAGCGAACCCTAACACGCAAGTTCAAAAACATTTTTTTCAAGAGTCGTTAATGGCTTATATGTGTTCTAAGTACCAGTGAATGAACAGACACACTAAAGCAATCATATACTGAACATGATTCACCAGTATTTGTAGCACACGTAGTGCTACATCACAAAACAAATACATAAAACATTTCGGACAATCTGCAAATAGTGCCGAAATAAAGCACTAAAACAGTAGAATGTTACATAGATGAGTAGACACAAGTGTAGCAAGTGTAGTAAACCAAGACTTCACGAAAGAAAGCAATAATTATTCTTGTAAATAATTTTCACAGTTTTTATAGTCTAATGTGACGCTTGTCACTTTAAATTTAACGAGACTTGGTCAATGTGGTTTTGATTTGTGCTAGGTCAGGCACGCTCAGGTTTTAAAAGATTATTTATTCTAAGGCAGGGCTGCCACCAGCTGAAATCCTGTTTCCTGTATATAAAAATCCTGTAAAATCCTGAAATCATTGGGTCAAATTCTGCAAAATTCTTGGAATAAAAAAAAATTGCAAATTACAGAAAAAAAAGTGGATATGAAAGATATTTACATATTTCATGTGGTTGTTTTGGTTTGGAACAAACCATGTTAATTCTTTTCTCCACTCACACCTATACTTTTGTTTAAACAATGTTTCTGCAAATTTTTTTTGTTTCCTCACCATTGTAATATCAATGCCACATGCAAAATAGTCACCAAATTCGGATTGTATGCATAAAAATGGAAATTCACGGCAAAGGTTGTTTTCAATAATGACCTTGGCCTTTGCATGTGATCATACAGCCAGGAATAGAAATATGTAGATAACTGTATACTTACGTCAATGAATATTCAAGCAAAATATGTTGGACATACACTATTGAAGCAATGGTGTAGGTCCAAAATATTTTGCTTGATTATTCACCTCCATTATAAGAATCTTTCAAACAAATACATCAGAGTAACTGACACGCATTGCTGTAGGCGCTAGTGGTGCCACTTTAAGGGGAAAAAAGTTTTGATTTGGATTTTTCTAAAGAGTTAAAAATTTGTAAAAAGGTGGTTTCCTACTGAATGTTACTACTGGTCATGTAGGCTGGCGACTTGGCACAAAATCAGGTGTGGACGGTACCGCTATATGTCTTACCGTTACACTAGCCCACTGAGGTAGGACAGACTTACAAGGGTATTCGGGTACCTGCTTCTTAGGCTCTGATGAAGCAGTGGGTCGGCTAGAACCAGCTGTCTCTGTTGAAATGCTGGATGATTAGGTACCATACAGTATGGAACAATACTTCCTGCTCCACGCCTGGTGTCTGTACTAGTTGCCAGGGCACACGCAGTCGGATGGTAGTCTACGTCAAGCATAGTGTGCGTGTGGGGAAGAAAACAAGGGTGCAGAATGGAGAGGGAGGCCTCTTCAGGTGTCGGGCGGCATGAGCTCTACCCCGAGGGGTGTCTCCGTAAGGTGCAGATAGGTTACTGGCCCACACTCTGTTAGCAGCGATGAACTTTGTCTTCTGTTCTTCCCTTTGAGCTACATGCCTTTCCCCAAATGGCATAGAGGCAGAGTTGATATGAAACTATCCCCTTGATAGGTGCAAGCAGTTGACGGTGCCCTAGGTAAGTGTATAACCAACAGTGGTTGGGGCAAACCCTGTGCTCCAATCAGTCCAGCACCACAGGCGCACGAACCTGAAGCGGTGGATGTGTGGGCCATCTTCCTACTACTGCTGGGTGTGGTCCACCACAGGTCAGGCCTCCAGACACAGGCAAAATCTCCTTCGAGCACTGTCGACGCTCTAGTATAAGTACAACCTGGGTTGGCTGTCCTCTGTGGTTCGTACAGTTAGTTAAACCTGGTCTCCTGCTTGCTCCGCATGAGGGTCTATTATCTAGCAATCAGAAAGGGAATTACCTCTAGAACAAATCACTCTCGGGACAGGAACAAAAGTGTATTTATTATAAATAAATATGGTTACATGTACTTTCACTTCTATGCTAAGTGTGAACGGAAGTAAGCTATGCTATAGAGGTGGAGGTGACCTGCTCCTTAACTACTCAAGGTAAGAATGACTAATTGCTATGCAGTTCCTCTAACCAGGGTTGTCTAGAAGAGACTTTAAAAAGGACCACTAACAAAAAAGTAGTGGGTGTAGTTACACTACCAGCACCAGGAGGATCGACAGCGGAAGTGTGGAGCGACGTCTTGCAGACTTGGGATGTGAAGAGCTTCTGGTAAGCTGTTGGTGGTAGAAGCCTCTGGTGGCTACTGAAGATCTAGAAGACCTGGTAGGCTGTTGAGAGCCATAGCACAGAAGTGTTGAGGTGAGCCACTGGCGAAGATAACTGGCGTCTTCAGCCGCACACAGCCTTTTATAGTGCAGTCAGCCTGCCCATGCCTGGGATGTAGTTGGGGGCTGTGGCATCTGCCTGGAGCAAGAGGGGTGGGAGAATCTACCCTCTGCCTCAGTTATGCGGCCTCGGGTGCTAGGCCATGTTCGGAAAGCTTCGCTGGTGTGGCGACACTGTCTGCCAGGTGGGTCGGGGAGGCCAACGTGTAACTGTGGCCGCTTGGAAAAAAGTTTATTTCACGTGCTGGACCCACTAGACTGGAAGCGATCCTGTATGCATTCGTGAATAACATGTTGGGTTTGATTCTTCCTTGGGTTACGTAGAACTACGTTAGTAGTGCGATAAAGTTCGGTCTGGAACAGTCAGGAATAGCACATGTGTGTAATTGTCCCTCCATGGGAACCAATCCTGTAGCCATCTATGGTTGCCTTCTTGGGTTGGTAATAACACATTAGGAAGCATCATAGTCGTTTAGAATAACTCAATAAGCTGCATGTGTCAAATGTTACAATTTTCTCAGTGCTATTATTGTAAATAATCTCTTGCAAACTGTTATGTTTCTATATTTTACGTGCCTGTTAAAAGTAATGTGTTTTTCAAATGATAATTACAAGTGTTTAGTATGTTTTGTAAATAGTAAAACTCTCTTAAGAAGTTTTCTAATAATAAATTTTCCTGCTTATTAAGCTTTAGAAAGTTTGCAAATGGTCTATTACAAATTCACAATTTTACCCTTTTAAGAAGTTTTCCTGCTTAATAAGCATACATTTTTGAGTATTTTTCTGTAACATCTCAACAGGGTTTCACTGTAATTTAAATTACTTGCCAAAATGTTTAATCGTTTACAAGGGTTTAAATGTGTTAGAGTAAGAATTGAAGGAAATTTGATTTTTTTTACAATTATGAAGCG
Organism: Dryococelus australis; assembly: GCA_029891345.1. Lineage (NCBI taxonomy): Eukaryota > Metazoa > Arthropoda > Insecta > Phasmatodea > Phasmatidae > Dryococelus > Dryococelus australis. Next base: position 349,315,120 of record CM056995.1, read on the forward strand.
TGACGGGCTAGATTTTAATAAAATGTCTGGGAGCTTTGGGGTTTCCATTCGAAGAGATAGCCTATCTCCTCTAAAAAGGGGTTCAGTTCTCACAGGATACAGAACTGGCCGTGTGGCTACTCGGGAGGGCACAAAATCTCGGCTGATTAATGCAAGTCTGGATTTGGCGGGTATGGCATATAGAAGGCTACTTGGACGACGTTTCAACAAGACAAGAGCTTTCTGTGGTGTAGGCGTATGTGGTGGTGGTGGAGTGGTGTAAATTTCCTGTGGTCGATAGACTGAATGTGGCAGGAGTACTGTTGCTGTTAATTGAGCTATTGCCGGTGTAAGTGGCAGTTCAGACTTCAAGTACTCTATAATGCATTCATGGTAAGCCACCAGTTCAGAGCGTACAGGTGGAGATAACAGATGGCTGTGCACTGGAACTTCTCTTGGCTCTTGCAGTCGGCGTAAAGCTTGCGCCTGTTCTCTGTGCAGAAGGCCAGCTAACTGTAACTATGGTGGGTTGATGTTCATGCACCCTGCCTGATGCAGAGAGTGCCCCTTGACTTCCTTCAGTCCCCCCCTTTTGGCAAAAGGCATCAGGAGGTTGGAAATTTCCCCACTAAAATGCTTTGCACGTGCAGGTTCTCGCTCGGATGAAATTACGTCTTTCACCGCTAGGGTGCGTGGCCTGGTAACCGTCTACCACTTTGGGGGTTACAGATCCCCAGCAGAGTCTGTTACTTGGAGAGGTAATCACCAAACGTAGTTTGAGGCTTTACAGACAGTGTACCATTTGGCTGCTATTCCATTCCCCAAAATCCAGGATTGTTAAAAAGAGAGGGACTGTACTAGTGTGTGATCTGTGAACCCAAATGTGTGTTGTGCATTGATGCATGCTGCTTATAAAATTATTAAATACGATTACGACTCATCGCTAATACTGTCAAGTATTCCTACATCAACCCACGGAGAGTCGATCCCGAAAACCTGTATATGGAAGATGCGCACAGCCTAAATCCTATCGTGCAGCCGAACACGTGGCGGACAAGGTTGCGTAATCCAGCGAGAACACTGCCTTCTCAATGCCCCCCCCCCCCAACTGAGTGCCAACAAGCTGTCAGCCATGGCTGAGCGCCACCGATCATTCATGAAGTAAAGTGATGACTAGAGGATTCTCTTCTCACATGCCGGCCTCACAGCAGAGGGACGCCACTCGCCCTTTCCGCGGCACCCTGCAGTTCTGACTAAGGTAATGCGCGGCAGAGTTCAAGAGTCTTATTTTCCAGTCTTCGAGCTCACTCCTTCACTAAGGTGCTGGGGCCTTCTATGATGGAATACTATTCGGCTACCACTACCAGTGACTTCAATGGCCTACAACAGCCACCAGCAGCCTACTATTGCCATCACCAGAGCCTTCTGCAGCCACAACTACCAGAGGCTCTGTTGACGTCAACCACCACTGGTTACCAGAAACTCTTCTTTTGATAAAACAGATATTAAACATAACCTGCTACTAGAGCAGTGGTCTTTGACTTCAGCCGCCTCATATAGGCAACCCATTTACTAGATAGCTCTTTGTTTTTACAATTTACCAGTCTCTACATATAGTTTCTGACTAGCCTAGAACCAGGTCACCTACACCTGTATTATGTAGGTTTACTTCCAGCAACCAGACTACTTGGTAGGAGTTAGCATGAGTCACTTGTGTTTATTGCGACTTCAATAACACACACTTCTTCCAGGCCACAAGTCTTAATCCAGAGTTATCTGGAGTAATTCTGCTAGGAAGATAGGTCTTGTGCACTACCGACCAAGATTGAGGATTTTACTACGAATTAGCTACGACTGGAGACCCCCTTCAGGAGGCGCCAGTCTTGTAACACACCCATTTGACAGCTGCCTGTTGATTCCTCACCCAAGCACCTAGGTGCTGAATGGATAAAACAGAGGAGCCACAACCAATAGAAATACTTCCAACCTTGGAGAGACAGTACATCTGAGATGTATCCCTACCAGAGCACTTAGGTGCTCGCGGGGGTATTTACTCACATCCAGTAAAAGCAGTGGTGGCCCACACTGCTTCAACATCTCTGGTTCGCCCACTAAGGTGGGGGACCTCTTGAGACAATGGGCTCGTTCTACCAGCCTATGCTGAGCATACATTAATCTAGGGCTTTCTCTCGTTACTTCACATAAGAATCAATCTTATAAAACTAGGTATTTTGTTTTTCTTGCAAAGTGTTTGGTTATTTCACAATTCCAAATAACCAAAGAAAATTTCATGATTTTGTGTCTTTATGATAATTTTGACTGGAATATCTGTTCATACATGCAGTCTTGAGGAATAATTCAACTGTACAGTTTCATTCAAATGAACATGAATGTATAATGTCTCATTTCCTAGCAAACATTTAACAAACTTTCTCATGCGACACTGCATTTTATATTTATTAATTTTGCTGTTAATCAGCTTCCATATTTAAATTTGAGAAATCCTTTTACCGGAAACATGGCTAATTTTTAAATGATTTAATTTCATAAATAAAAAAATTAATAAATATTAAGTGTTGTTTTCTATCGTGAATGACCTGACATTGATAAAGATCAAATTTTTTGAGCCTGAAAAATATTATGAGCTGACCTTGAGCTGCAAGCTCAATTTACGAGTACTCGCAGACCTCTACAAGTTTAACTGTATCTCTCGTATGTATGCAATAAACACTAGGTACACAAAGACATTGGATAGACATACCATGGCTTTATATCTTCTGTATTAATCTTTGGTGGATCTAGCTCTAGTTCTTTCTCACTTTCTTCAGAGATGTATGATGACGTCATCACATCATCTTCCAAGGTTGTAGCTTTCTTTGATCCCACAAGGAGACCAATCCTGGATCAGCCACAATTCTCACATTAAAATTAAAATCCCCACACAGATGCAAAATTAGTTTCACATTACACAAATTCATAAACGCAAAGAATTCAAGCTTTCTTTTTTAATTATAAGACATAAAATAAAACTTATGTCAATTTAGACACACATAACTCATAAGTTCACTGGACAAACAATTAGTCACCAAATAAAGTAGCTGAATTTGCTGGTGTATCAAACTTTATGGTCATGGGGTCTGTCATCTGCTGTACTATCACAGTTACTGGTCACATGACATTTTGCTCAGATGCCCACATGTAAGTCAAGTTTCAACTTTTGGCAAAAAATTTCTGGAAAAAAGATCAAGACAATATGGTATAAATAATTTATAGATACCACCAGCAAACTCAGATTACATGTTACTGTTTCTGTTAAGAAAACCCTGACTTAACATACCTTTCATTGACATTATTCTTAATTTCACCATGACACATTAGCTTGAGGAATGGCTGCGAAAGAGGAATATCGACAAGACGATTGTCCTGCAGAACTTTGGCTAGAAAACACGCCTAGGAACCAGAAATACTTAGTAGCACGGTCACAGGAGGGGGAGTCTTGAGGGAGTGGTGCGGGGAAAAGTCCAGAGGGCCGTCTAACGTAGTAGCCAGGAGGCTTGACTCCTTCGCCAAGATCTAACGAGGCTGGCACAGGACCAGTCTCCTGGTCATCGTCGCACAACCACATTCCGAGATCTTTTCGCTGCAGCTCAGCAGCCACAAGAGCATAAAACTCGAGGGTAGGTCCCAGTCCAGTGCCTTCCTCCCCTTGGAACTCCACCTAGCAACATATGAATAAATCTGTTACACTACTGTCACCACAACAGAAACCACTACGCACAGGACATAAATGGGTTCTGCGTGTCCATAGCTGTTTTGCACATTCAAGAGCTCAAAATGCATGAAATTCAACGCTGGTGCTCATTTGCCAATTGCCTCACAGCCCCTATGCACAAGGAGTCCAAATGGCAGGCAGTATTTCCACTTGTGACGTGCCTGAACACAACTTCAAAATGTGATACTACATTTTTATGGCACACAAATAAAGACAAAAGTAGAAAGCATGTCTAAAGATAACTCTGAAGTTTCTGTTTAGAAAAGTTATCAGCGAAAACTGATTCTGAAAACACCAGTTTCAAACATTATCATGTCCAAAAAAATATCTTTGGAGTTGAAATGAGAACAAGAAACTTGTCGTAGGCCACAAATTTTTTCTTAAAATAAATTTTGTGTTCACACACTACTAAAAATACAAAACCACTTTGAATTAAGCATTTTCTACCAAACCTCGGCAACATAACACTTCATATGCCAGCCAAGCAGAGCTCTAATCTGTTGCAGAAGCATACACTCACCTCCAGAATACTCTTCCTGTCTGAATGTATCCTCATGACCTGCATCGCCCAGTCAAGAAGATTCTCCCCACGAGGTACTTTGACTCGCTCGTGTTTCAGCCGGCCCACTCGGAACTCGTGGGGGTCCTCTCTGCGTGGGGACAAACCTGGAGCACGCTGCCTCTCCAGCGTGACGTCTCGCTGTGTTTGCAGCCAGACAATTGACCTGCCAACAAAGAAACACAATGCTGCAACACGTTCTTACCATTTTTTCAAACATGCATTACTTCTTGAACACATGTCTCAATAAACCATATCCACTGTTAATTTTAAGTGGTCCCGGCAAAATTCTTACTTAATGATAAGTAGGGACCCCTTCATTTTGCAAATGATTTTTTTTACGAAATTTTTATATAAGCAAGTAGGGCTTATTTCTCAACAATTGGAGTTATTTTGGTGTGGTGTCACTTACAGCTTTTGCTTAGCGAAATATCACAAAATAGATTTTTTTTTTGTTTTACACAAAATTGCCCAAAATTCTGCTTTTTCGTGAAATTTCACACCAAATATCAATTTTCAATTATTATTTTTAACAGTAGCACGAGATGACTTTTTCAGGTTCAAAACGAAATTCCACACAAAACCAGACAATTTTACAGAACGAGAATATCTTCACTTCCCTGTTGGTTAATGCAAATGCCATCTGGTTTTAATGCCTATGCCATCCGGTTTTAATGCCTGTGATTTTTGAAAATTGGGTCATCATCATATATTAACACTTCACTCTCATTTTTCTGTTATGAATTCTTATGTTTACAGGCTAATTCGATAAATCATTTCTATATGTAGTCTGGTTCGGGAAGTCAACAAAATCAATATATCTAATATACAAAGCCGAAGCAATATCGCCAACGAGCATCAACTCTGTGTTTGGGAAATAAACTGATCTCGGCGACTTTCTAAAATAAACTAATTTTGTTTGCATTTTGTCCTTTTCACTTTTCGTCACAGAATTAATGTAACCTGGTTGGTAGTATACAAAAGTAATAAATAGAAAAATTACAGAATACTTATTTAAAAAAACGGTAACAAAATTTTCCATTGTCACTAATTGCCTGCGGCACGTTTATGCAGCAGAGGCACACAGTATGCTTTATAGATTCGTATATCAATAGTATTACGAAACTGTTTTATTTTTCGGTTACGTTTTTTCATGTAAACATGTTCTTAAAATTATCTAGGTTATGTGAGGACAATTTGTAGCTTGTGCAGTTTTATTTTTGTTTTGACCAAGTAGGTTCTGTTTATTTAATTGGTGAGGCATGGAACTTTAGTTTGTCTCATATCATCTTACGCAAGGCAAGGTTATTTTACGCCTCTTGTTATGAGAAAGTAGCAACTAGAACTGCTCATTGTTTTGATGATGCAGTGGAAAGTTTTGCTCGTACGGAAATAACATTCAGATTACTATAATTCAAAAGTTTAAGGTCACTGAAAGAACAAAACGTGACAAATGGGACGCTATTAGCCTATTCGTACCGATGCGGGAATTACACAGTAATCAAATTACATTAATGTTGAAAATCGTATGGATTTTTTATGAACTACACTAAAATCAGAGAAATCAGTATGGATTCCAGTCAATAATGTAGACGCTGAAAAGAGTTTCTCAATGTCTGGGAATATGACAGTCAAAAGAACAAACCAAAAGCGAAATGGTAGTAATTAATGCCAGTGCTCGCATCTTCCAATTAAGTGTATGCTACTTTATTTCTGTGTAGGCAAAGTTGCAATGTGAAATATGTGCGAGTGCTTGCATTTTTTGACCAAATATAAACAATTTTCTTTTGGTACTGTTAGGAAACCTTTTTTACCTCAGTCAAATTTCCGCGAAATTTTTGACGAAATGAATTATAAAGTAAAAATTTACCGAAATCAGTCAAAAAAATTTATGAAATTTATCAAAAATTTTTATCACACAAACGTGTTTCTATGGATGTACTTTGGTTCAGAGTAGATGCCATGAATTAACATGAATATTAGGAGAGGCTACCCTAGGACTTGATTGGCCCTGCCATAGATTATATTTACCAGAACCCCAAAACCCAGAAACTAACCAGGTCACTCTCCGCCTTGTCAAGCACGCACCTGCACCTCCACCCACTTGAGTGAGCATGGCAGCTGGGAAGATCATCCACCTTCTTCAAAACCAGGTACCGAAAAGTTGAAGGGATATTTCTGTAACTCCTGATTATGTATCCGTACATCAACCTTCTAGGCAACGCTATAAAAGCTGGGCCCCTCAATAATTTAAGGCCCCTGTCTAGTTCCACCCATGTTTTCCATGAAACTGGCTTCAAGGTATTTGACATATCTAGAGATAAACAGAACCAAAGTCTCCTACCAAGAGATCTACCAAGTCATGTTAACCCTGGGGTATGACTCATCTTCATCTTTGGTAGACACTGAAGCAAAGAAATTCAAAGCATAAGCTTTCCCCAACGTGGGGAACCCCCCACCCAGTGTGGCATTTTCTTGTAATTTTGCACCCCAGTATACGTTTTGCCTGGAACATCTTATTTTCTGTACCAAAGTGAGTAAGGGCGACTGAGCGCCAACTTTCATATTGTTTCTACATTCCTGCATTTATTTGCTTAGTTTCACAAATGTACTGTGTGTAAAGTGTAACAAATTATTTTACAGCTTTATTAATAATTTTGAATTTTTTACACCGCTTCAACCAGTATTTTGCACTGATATTGGTAGTTTCTATTTACCATTTTTCAGGGTCCCTAATGATAAGACTACCCGCTTTTATTGTTTATCAGATGTTGCATCAATCGAAGTATCTTTCGGTCCTGTCACCTAAGATTTCCTACAATTATTTTTTCAAGGAACAAGCAGACTCTCACCGCACTGCAGTGCAGTGAGAGTCTGGCTTGTTCCTCCTCATTACATACCTGACAAGAAGGGGAAGCCATTACCTAACAACCAACATGGCGACCTTGCAGCTTCACTCTCTCATCCGTGGACCTTTCTTCCTCCCTTTACATGGTACCTTTGAGGGGGAAAACTGTTATCCAGCAAAATAAAAGTGTGTCCTCTTTCAGCCGCAAATGGTTGCTTTCACATTGTATAAATTTTTATCAAGATTACACATTGTACAAAATAGTTGCACGTATCATCACTAGTATTTCAAAGCAAATGGTTTCACCTGAAAATTTTATGCAATACACGTTTAACGATGAATTATTATATGCAAAGATGTTTTCTTTTGTGATTAAAGGTAATTTTTTCCAATAAAGTTGGTGTTTAATTGTATCTGGCTTAAAATCAACATTGTTTTTAAACACAATATTAATTTCACTCAATGGACAGCATCTTTGCAAATAAAATGATACATCCAGAAGTATATCCTTGACATCACCTTATCGCCAAAAATGGTTTGAACATAGAGTGAATTTATTACCACACATAAAGTTCCTTTTTGATTTGAAAATACAGTAAATTCCTGCAGGGAAATATGAGGATTTATATTAATTTATTTCAATATACACGAGTCTTTTGAGTAAACTGATATATCCTGTAAAGGCCAATTTAACAAGTTTTGAACACACAAGAATTGATAAGCACCAAACCTGAGAGCAGCGTAATTTGCAACAGGTGTAAGGTAAAGGAAAATTGGAGGACAAGGCTTTGAATGATCAATTATTAAAGACTGTAAAGAAATACATTTTAATAGCTTATTTATTCACATCTGTCACAAAATTACTGGTTTTCATTGCAGTGAAATATAATCACTACTTCAATTATGTACTGCTTTTTGAGATGTTATATTCATTCTTTAAATAAGTTGTTGCATTAATATATTATTTATAGTAATACTAATACCATAATACAAGCTGCCTATTTACTGAAAAAAATACAACATAAAAAATATAATGACATTTGACATTCTGACATGTCGTGAACATACATTAATTTGGAAGCGCTCTCTCATCATACCACAAAGATGAATTGAGAATACGAAGGCTTGCCTTTGACATCAACTAACATGGAGCCGCAACCTGCATCATAGCTACCTACCTGATTGTCGTCAGTGTCGATTCTGCGATAGAGTTTTCACACATGTTCTAAATGCTCATTGGCATGAGAGAACGACCTGTACGAAGATTCCTTTTCACACCACAAAGCATTACGACTCTGGTCCCATGCAGTTTTACTCAAGGCGATATATTGAAAGAACATACCAAGATCTGCAAGAATTAGTACACTGGGAGTCTGCAAATGTTGCCACCAATACCTCTTACTGCATCGATGGGTACCGATTTGAAAGGTGTTTATGATAAGTTAATACTAAAAACGGAATAAGTGCAGTAGTCGGTTTGTGCAGAATGTACACTTGTAAGATGTTCGCATGAAGTCTACTACTTCCAAAATAAACAGTTGTCAGCCCTAAACACTGATGTGCATACAACTCCTGCTACAAAGAGAAGCAAGTATAATATTGTGGATGAAACGGGAAGTGAAGACGATCCTGACGACAGCAAAGATTAAAATGAACAAGACAGCGATAATGTTGAAGACGATGATAGTGATTTTCTCGATGCACTGACACGGCTAGTTTTTTTTTTTTTGCTTCTTTTATGCAGTGCCAGTCTTTAAAAGAGAAACTTTAGTCAACAGCTTGGCAGTCCGATTTATTTTTTTTGCTTCTTAGGCAGTGGCGTGTTGGTATTTTTTGTTGTGCTGGTTATTTTTTTTGCCGTGGTGGAATGTGAGACACTACCCTTCTCTAAAAGAAGGTGTTGCAGCTTCCCTTTTCACCCAGATAGCAATCCTCTAGACTCTTCCACTACACTTCCCTTTAAAAATCATGGGACAGTTTAGGAGTGGATACTTTATGACTACCACTCTACAGAAATGTTTTCCTTTATTTTTTTTTTGGGGGGGGGGGGGGGGGGGAAGGGCACGCTATACATGAGTAAATACTTAAGTTCGCTAATGATGTTCCTTTCTAGCACATTTTCGAACGGAACACAAACTCCTGTAAATTTTTCGAACCTAACCCGAACATAAAGTTCGACCCATCTCTAATCTTTTGGGTTTTTACGGTCAAAGGTCATCAGGTCAAGCTTAAAGGTCAAAGTTACCTGGATCCAATACCGCAGCTAAGATAGCTTACAGTATCAAATGGTTAGGTCTGACACTGATTCTGGTTTCTGTGTATTGAGTTGGCATACCCTATGCCTATAAAATCAAGATGGCCACCACAGCCATGTCTGCTGGTCCTCCCTGATCTGCTTGTCCTGACTCAGAGTCACGAGTCCTTCTTGGGAGTCACAAGTCCACCTCTCCTGCTCTGGGAGGGTCGGTGCTTTTCAAAGAAAAAAAAAAAAGGAAATTTTTTAGGGGAAACAAAAAGAAATTCCAACATGGCGGCTGGTTGGTGCCTAGCTCCTACTTTCCATTCCCTTTTGCCAGACTTGCCATTTTCCATCTATTACTGTTATAAAGTAGCTTAGTATTTAATGCATTCTATGTATGTCTGCCATCTTTTAATCCAATAATTAAGTTTTTTAAAGTTTTAAATATTTACTGCTATGCGCTGCAGCTCGCACCAGCCACAAGCTCCCGTTGTGCACGGTCCGGCTCTGTAAGCAGTGACCCACCCCGACTTTCCCTTCTCCCCAGGCAGATCCGCTTGCTGCCTCATCCCTCCCCCACAGGTGGGTGAATGAATGACAGAAGTGACCTAGCTGGCATCACAGCCCCTCCGCACCCTGCTGGAAAGGCTGACAAGTGTAGAGGATTTGCAAGAATATTCCAGGAATTAGGACCCTCAGCGCATCACAGCATTTATAAGAATTTCTGGGTGATGGCCTACGACCATACAAACATTTCAGAAGTCCAATGGCCGGCAGTCTTTTTGCGAAAGCCATTTGGCTGAGTGTGGTGGACGAAGTAGAGTGCGGCAAGGGACGGACGGTGACTGGAGATTGTAAGACAATGGTGGACGAGGTGTTCGTGGTGTGACTAGACGAGACGGCATGAGACTTGGCAAGTGAAAGCTACTGTGCATGAGGGCGCTCAGAGAACTCTAGAACACTGCAGACTGGTGTGACCTGAACTAAACTAAGGTGTGATTGCATAAACATGTAATACGAATTTCATTGTAAATATTGGAAATATAAAATATGAACATATATTATTTTATAAAATAATTGAATATGTTTTGATATATTGTCTTTTGGGACTGATATTTAATTACACTAATTTCTTTAAGGTAATTGTAGAGTGTATTGATAAAATTCATTAATTGTAAGCATTCAGTGATGTCAATATATTGTGAGTATTTGGGTCGAAAGAATTATGTTTGTAGTTATTGTAAAAATAATTGGGGAATTATAATGAAATATTTAAATTAAGATTCTCGTAACAATCCTGTTTAAGCCAACTGACTTATGAGGAAATTGTAACACTACGTCTCTTTGCATTATAAAACAGGCAAGATCTATTCAGATTCGTCTGCTTATTCCACATACGTACGATCCATGTCCATTTTCTTCCTCATTTGTGTATTTAAGAACCAGTACAGACTAAATTTTGCTAGCAGTTTACTATTTTTTTTGTCGCTTTTTCCCAGTCAGTGGGCTTCAAGTAATTAAGCCTTGAAAATGTTTGGTCTTGCCAATATTTGACAGAGGTTTTTTCACTTATGCTTTCCGAATATTTTCTTTAGCACTTTTACGCTGTCTCAAATTTGGACAGTGCATGTGAATTACTTGTTGACTGACAAGCTCACATATTGCTTTTGAAAATATGTCATGATTACCACGGCCTACTAAAGCTAATGTAGGCTGTAAAAATTACGCACAATTATTTGATTTATAGAACTAGCATTTAAATGTGACATGTAATGTTATATGCACTTTTTTTCTTGTATGTTAAATTTTCAATGTCATATCTTCTATCATGTATTTTAAACAACTAGTTTAAATATGCCACAGAGCTCAGCTTTTGCCACGCTGGTTCCCGGGCAACCACTTCCCCTCTCGTCACGTGTGTAAGGGGAAGTAGCAAGGCAGACTCTCACGTTGCACCGCGCCGGAGTGTCAAGACGTGTTGGGAAGACGGATAATACACAGCAGAGCAGTGATAAAACGGCAGTGCATGTGACTTATTTTACATCCAGTTACTGAACGTTTGCATAAACAACTAATCTAATACAATTATGACTCATCGCCAAGAGTACATACTTCCACTGCTACAGACGCGAGCGACACATTGCCTATCCTACAGGTAACATGAAATTATGAACAAATTCTCTTCATCTGAAGGATACGCAACCCGGCAGGCATGCCCCTGCCCCCTTCTACGTGCTGAGAGCCAACAAGCTGCCCAGACCTCGGACAAGGCAGATCGCCAGCGACGAGGCATGAAGCAGAAACGCTGACTAGAGATTTCCCACGCCAACCAGCGCAGGATGTCACACCCTCCCTGCAGGCTGCACCGGCAGCCTACAAGCTTCCACCGGCAGCCTACAAGCTTCCACTATACAAGTCCAAATGCTGCTAGGCTCGGGAGTCATTCTTCACCTCTCGCGACATTCCACAGCTCTGCTCAGTGCTGGGACCTCTAGAGAACTTTGGAACTTTACGTATGCCCCCTGTAGCTACTTCACTGTCGACGACCAGTCAACCTGACAATCAGCGAATATGCTCACTAACATGTTTTAAACTCACTTAGTCTCCTCAAGACATCTTTATTAGAACAGTTTAGAAGTAATTTATTTTTTCTCGTGTAGATAATTCTTTCCCGTTTTTCCATTAAAACCAGCTCACCTACAGCTGGCCAGTGTAGTAACATTCAGCACTCATTTGCCTGGTAGGAGGTAGCACACGTCGCATGTTTATTGAACCATCAATAAACATACTTTTGTTTCCTACCTGTCAGCTTTTATTTCTTAGAGTATCAGTCTGTTTGCCTGCTAGATACAAGTTGCTAAGTACACCATTGACAAGAACCAGGTAATTGATATAACCGAATTAACTTCAAATATGGGCGCCCTTCAGGGGTCCGTCATATTTTCTTACATGCCCATTAGACGGCCATCTGTTGCTTTCCAACTGCCACAACACTGTACCAATGCCTGCGGAGAGGAACAGATGAGCCACAACCACTAGTAACACTTTCACCCAGGGAGAAGCAACAGTCTCGAGTTATTGCCTTATCCCACAGCATTGTTAGTGCTGGGATATCTCGTAGCTCGAGACCTGCCGCTCATTCCTGTGTGGACGCACATCCAGTGGATGCATTGGTGACCCAAACAGCTCCCCAGCTCCCCGTCTCTTATCAGCCCGCATAACATGGGGGACTCAGTGGAGACTTTAGAGAGCCTGGTCGGCAAGCTAAAACCGGACTGACACTGTGAACTGTGTTTAGTTTGTTCGCATCAAGGTGTACCTAGTATACTGTGAACAGAGACTATGCCTAGGCATGGCCGAAAATGTAGGGCCATCAGACAGTTCAGTGCACTTCAACCTACACTTGAGAGGCAGGTGGAATGGGACCGTGCCACCCAAATCAGGCATGAGTCAGTATATCGACTGCTCCGGTAACTATATTATTTGTATCAAAGTGTGTACGAATTCACCCCTCGTGCCATCCCGTGGTAAAAGAGTTGTTAACCAGTACTGAAGTAAGATTCGGCTGGGATAACATCCACTTCTGGACCAAAGAAGCTCACCTATGGAATCACCGCTTCGGGTGTGGGCCAAGTTCGCTAGTCTGGGTAAAACCCACAACAACCACTGCACCCAAGACGCAGAAGTAAATACGTACTAACCAACACCCCTCGCCTCTTGCCGTCTATTTAATCTAAACCACCCTGCTTTTGGTCTAACGGACAAAATCCTCAACCATCGTGCCTAGTAGCCTATCCGGGTACTACACAGATTGTTGCGGGAAATCTTAAGTGATGGGTCCCAAACATACTTCTATCAAGGCAAACATCCAATAAACAATATAAGCAGTTAGCTTTATCATGATTGATATAGGAGTTTTGTTGGCACCCTGAAAATTAACTGTGAATACGGTTTATTGATACATGCGTTTACGATACAAGGGTCAATTGTATGTACAATATCCAAACTTCCTCTCTAGCTAATAATACACAACACATTTAGTAAAAACTAGGGATGTCAAAGTTGATTCCTTGATACCTTCGATTATTACAGGTATAGAAGAATAGAGAATCTAATGGTTAATTGTTGAAAATCATCGTCCACTTTCACATAATTTTTTGAGGTTATGTTGCAGAGCAACAGGTCTTAGGTTTTACAAATAAGCTGAACATGTACCGAACTTGCATGCATTGACCGGAATTAACCATTCAATGATGGTTCTACTATGAAAGAATTAAGATAATACAGTAGAACCTCTATTATCCATGATAATGCAGGGGAAGAGATAGTCAGATAATCAAAACTAGCTGTAAAAGAGTCATTTCTATCTTGATGGCTGCCATGTGGCAGACAGCTATTATCAGTATTTGGCTGCCTCACTTCACTCAGACGTCACTACGTGCTGTGTGGTGGGCTTTAATGGGAAAACTGCTCTCGTTTTCTTTTTTGTGCACTTTCTCACATGATTCAGTACTAATTGTATACTGTTGCAAGAATGCTACAAACACATGTGGAAATCTACCACAGAATATCTAAACCCATAAATGTCAGTGTAGAGGAAACACTAAAACAAACTGGCAGCCACCAATGAAAGACTATCCCCACACACATGGATATTGTTGGAGATAACACTTTGGGCGTATGTGTTGCGATCAGCATTAGTTGATAAGTGGGCGGAAGCAATCGGTCTGCAATCAGATGTGGTTTGTAGATAAGAACCCTGCTAGTGGCAACCTCCTAGAGTTCTGGGTCACTGATGCGGAACATGCATTGGCTTTTAGGTCTGTTGTGCGATAGTTGTTAGTAGTGGGAGCAAAAGGATCCTGGACCAGGATCCTTGATAATACCAGGATTCCTGGTATTATTTATCAGATTTTAATTTTGTTTAGCTATTATTTAATGGTATATTAGATAAAGAACAGGTACTTTTTCGTACCATATATATATATCCTGTTTGTGAAATTTTCGTTTTTGATGTAATCAAAATTCAAAACAATTTTTTTTTTGTGTTTACCTTTACCGAAAATATCTGTCTCTGTTTTCTAAAAGTAGGTAGTGTTAAAGTTTTCAATGCACTGAGGATTTTATTTACATAGACGTGAAGAAAATTTCAAACAATATGTGGAATTATTTTTCAGTTGATGTAAATGATGCAAATTACTCATTTTACAGTTTGTGTTTGGGAAAAATTTCACGAGGTGGGGTTAGTCACACAACCAGTAACATGAGAAAACACTTATGTAAACATGACGCGTACAAGAAAATTGCCAATAACTATGATTCAGAAGATCTTTTGGGCAAATATGCATGTAGCAGCAAGTCATACAGTGTCCCTGCAACTTAAAATTTCTGGTAGAAGTATTTTCATTTAGCAATGCTAAATGAAAGGTTATTTGTATTTCAGTTTCATTACTGAATAGTATCAATATTTGTGTACATATTGGTTAGCTTCATAAGTTGACCCAAAATATTGCTTTGAGAAGTTAAGAACTATTGTTTAACTTTTTTGTATAATACTGTGTCTATATGCTTTCAAATAAATAATATATTCATCAAAAATACTGATCTAAACTTGTTAGGCCTAATTAGATTATTCTGAATGTTACACAAATATAGTAAATTAACTGCACTAAGCAGACCAGAAAGTCTATACTGTAATTGTCTTCATATCTGTGTGTATAATTTGACCTATAAAACCAAATTTCAAAAGGATATATTGATTGTGGCACATGTTGATAGTCACTATATCTTAATTTACGGTATCAGAATAAAGGTGGAATTGAGAAAAATTGTTATTTTGACATCCCTAGTAAAAACTTTTCAATCTATACCCAGGCATGTGTGTCTTGCAACTACTCTAGCCACTAGCTGGAAAGAAATGGGGAAGTTATACAGGAGAAGAAGTGAAAAATGCACCCATTGCTTGTTTTAACAAATTCTTATGTCCTTGGACATGCCCCATTTTGTTTAACTGTCCACAGTCGAATGATGATAAACAACACAATAAGGAGTGCAAATACTATATGACAGCCTACAGTACATGTCACATTGTGAAATTTATTGCTTATCACCTAGAATATAAGAATAATAAGATATGTTCATGGGCAAGAGTGCTTACCGAGAGGCACCGAAGGCGGTACAGTTAAAATACAGTTGGCGGGTCTCGAAGGGGAAGAGGAAGGGGCAAGAGTGGTTTAGCTCCTCACACCAGGCAGGCAGCGCCCCAGAAGAAAGCACCAGAGGGTCCTGTATCTGCTGCAGCAGTTTGTTGGTGATCTTCTTGCTGGTGAACTGCTCCGGAGGCAGCTGATCCTCGCTCTCTCCATCTACAAATGACACACACCGAACTACAGGTCAGTCATTATGTGTAAACTTTCAACTATCTTCAACATCTTCAATTCAAGTCCAAAAAGATTAATTACAGATAGAAATATCAGTTTCACATTTTTACCAGTTCTTGATTTGGTTCTAAAACTTAAAAATTTCTCTATTCTTTTCTATTAAAATTAAAAATGTAAAAAACTAAATTTTTTTTAAATCAGGCTTGTGTGTATAGTATTTTGGAAAAAATGAAATTGTATGGCCTATCTATACACTGAATAAAATAGAAGTGTGTCTGCGATTTTCGAATTTTTCATTTTAAATTATTTTTTCATATAGCATAATTGATAACTAAGCCATATCTAATTTTTTTCATGTGTGTGTGTGAACAAATTTAACTCAAAAACTACTTAACATATGGACATCAAATTTACACAGTATATAGATAATAACCACAGGACCAATTTAGTCTCTGTTCCACGTTCCATCAAAATATCTCAAACGGTTCTGGAAAAAAGATTATCAGGAATGTAAATAGATACTGGATTAAGCTTTTCTTAGGATTACTGCATAAAAAAAAGCATTGAAAAAAATTCTTTCATTTCTCCTTTCTTTTTGGTCTATGGACTGTCCTAGCTAGAGCACCAAATAAGAGGGCCGCAGAAGCTCAGTGGCTAGAGAACCCAATAAGGGTGCAGCAGAAGCTCAGGGGATAGAGAACCCAATAGTGGGGCTGCAGCTGGTCAGAGGCTAGAGCACCCAATATGGGGGCGCAGTAGCTCAGTGGGTATAGAACTGAATAGCCAATAGTGAGGCCGCAGATTTTCAGTGGGTAGAGAACCCACTCGACTTTGTACCTAGCCACCAGGCGACTCGACCCACACAGTACACGTGTCGGATCCCTGCCAGCAAATAAGTTGAACCAGACAGCTAACCCTCGTGTGATTGGTCTGCAGAAAAAAAATTAGCTTCTGAAATAACGTAGTATCAGCAAGTCCCAGAAAACTGTCACGCATCAATATAAAACACAAAACAAAAATGTTCTTTATCACTAGGGTTCTTCAGTTGCTGTTCTACTCCACTGGCAAAGGGCAAATCTTATGACAGGTTGAGTAAGCTCCCCTTGAGGTGTCCGAAGTGAAATCACTCTAACCACACCATCAGGACCAGGCTGTACTGCAGCCACCACTCGTGCTGTTTTTCACTTCAGCAGGGGCAGTGTTGGATCCTTCAGAAGGATCAGATGATCCACACTGACATATGGAGTGGGTTTGGTCCACTTGGCTCCAAGCTGAAGTGTGTAGAGATACTCCAGACTCCATCGTACACAAATTCTCTGATGACGCTGAGTGAACATTTGTCACCTATTTATTCCATTAAGAGGCAACTCCAGTAGATCGTGGTCTGGTTCCCCAACAAGGAAATGTCCTGGGCTGAGCACATAAAACATGCCATACACCATTAGCGCAGCCCTCGTGTGACTCACTGCTAGCATAGCACAGAACGGGCCACCAAAGTCAGTCCCAAATGAATGGAAGGCTCTCTCACCTGACTCAACCTAACCTTTGGCAGCACAGACATCACAGGGTTGATTGACCTACTGGCTCTAAAGCAGTCAACACAGTTATGTACCAACTTGCGGATGAGTGATTGTGCTGATATGATCCAACAAAATAAATGAGAGATACGTTGCTTGTAGTCAAGCATGTAGGTGGCAAACATGACAGTGAAGCAAGTTTACTCTTACGCGGTAGCAGGATAGGATGTTTAGCAGTTTCAGGTATCACTGCATTCAGCAACCTGCCGCCCACCCTGAAAATTCCGTGCAAATCAATAAATGGTGCCTGTTGTGGCAAATTTAACACTAATAAAAAAAAACTAGTGGACTGTACAACGAATTTCAGCGAGAAAACAGCCAATTGGGGCAGTTGCACACGACTCAACTTACTGCCAATATCTCCAACACGCAACTGCTTTCTTCTTCCTGTATCTCAGGACCACTAACCCTTGGGACAGCATTGGCAAATGAAGCATGTGTACAAAGTCAGGCATGCGGGAAATTTAAAGTGGGTCCCACACAAGTATTAAGGGGTCAGTAAAATACACTAAATAAAGTTCTGCTGTAAAATTACAGCTGATATAAAATTCTATCCAATCTTTATTTACACTGTCACACATCCAAACAGTGCCAGTGCCTGGATGTTCTTGCTGCATGTTTAATCCTTTTTGATAACAGTGAAGTCATTCTTGAAGTAGAACTGAACAATTTAAACCCACAAGACAGAGGGACTTCTCCACTCTTCCAATGTCGAATCTGGCTCACATGAAAGTGTGTGTCTCTGAAAGGTTGCCTTTGCCGTCAGAACCCATGCCATAACACACTGCAGTTTCCATAGAGATGAGCAATACTGGAGGAGGCCCAGATGGTCTTCTGAGGTGTGCGTTTTCTGCGGTGCAACCAACACTGCAGCTCACAAATGCTTCAGCTTTGGAACTTCATCTGGGTCTTGAACATGGTGTGATGGCTAGTGTTCCACTTGCTGCAGCAGCCAGTCAGGACCTGGGAACCAATTAGACTGGCCTAACAACTGGTCAGGCAGACACCCACGTGAAGCTGCATCAGCCGGGTTACACTTCAAGGGAACATGACTATGCACTTGGAGGCACTACTGACAATATCTGAGACCAAAGCTTCCGACCAGTGTGGTGACATTTTTAACCATGTTAACACAACTGTCAAATCTGTCTAAGCATGCAATATTGTATCCTTGATCATAGGTTGGAAGATTTATAAGACATGTTGTCACAGCTTGCTTAGTGTGCTGCACAGAGCTGAAGTTTCAGAATTGACATACTTTTTAAAGGAGCTCCCTTGGATTTTGCAATCACCAAGTGACAGTGGCTTTTCCAGTCACTCTCTCCCACAGAACATACATAACTGCTGCATAGGCCTCTTCACATGCAAAACAAAACCTATAGAATTGAACCTGGGATTCTTGTATTGCAACGAGTCTTTGTATTCTCACCAGAGATAAGGACAATGCAGCCTTGAAGGTCGTCCAATCACCTACCACATCCCCTCCTACCTGCTCATCCCAATCGAGGCCTCTGGTCTACAGTACCTGGAGCATTATCTTACTTGCAGTCACTGCAGGGGCTAACCAGCAACATGAATCATACACCCGTATAATCAGGTATAAGATACCAAGTTTGGTAGTTGTTACCACTGGCACTTTTACCTTGTAGCAGAACTGATCCTTTACCGGGTCCCAGTGTATTCTTAACACCTTTCACTGAGCTTGTACTTTCAAATTTATAGCACCTTCACTTAGGTCAGTGCTGTTTACTAAACTGTTATGATAGGAACACCACTTGTGTAGCTGGAAACCACCTGCTCCCAGCAGTGCCACTAAATGAGCCTTCATTTCAAGTGCCTCAGAAACAGTCTCTGCCCCAGTCACAATGTCATCCACGAACACATCGTGTAACATGGTGTGAGAAGCCAAGGGATACTTGGCACCTTCATCAATTGCCAGTAGCTGCATTGTTCAGAGTGCCTGGAACGGTGAAGATGCGAGGCCATATGTCACTGTATTGAGTCCAAACATACTCACTGGGTCACAAGTAGAGTTTCGCCATATGAAGCAGTGGAACTTCTGATCCACAAGGTCAATTAACAACCTGGCTGTATATTTTACATACATAAGCTGGTATAGCAACTGGCGATGTTCTGAAGTTCTGCATTATGTCACCCATGTCCTTTTGAAACTTAGGCCCCGACAAGAGCATACTGTTTGAATAAAAAAAGGTCCACCACTAGTCTTCGAGGAGCCATCAAACACAATTCGCATCTTAGTTGACACACTTTCCTCCTTGACGACTTCATGAGGGATGATGTATAATAGCTGACGGTGTAACTCTGATGTTAATGAGACAGCAGCCTTCCTAATGGTACTGATGGATGACCGGCAGGGGCGTGGTTATACACGTTGGGCTTTTGGTTGTTGGGTTTGAACCAAAAACTGGTTAGGTTAAATATAATTCTTAGTTTGAAAAAATAGGTTTTAAAACAAATTGATTTACAAGTACCAGTAGTACAGGTACTGTGATCCCAGTATCGAGAGCAACATGGGTAATGCAAAGACCTTAGTACCTGGTAGGTGCATTGCCTGTGTGTTAGACGACCTGGTAGACTGTCTGCTGGCGACAAAATCCACAGTGATGGTTACAACCTAGCACTATACGTTGAGGTGGTTGGGAGCAAGCGGATTCCTCCTCTGCAGCTGGCTCAGTGACTCGGCAGAGGTAGGACTGTAGAGGGTTCTGGTTGGCTGTGATGCTGTGGAGTACTCTGAATTGGTGGGTAGCTATAGGGGATAAGGCAACACCCTCTGGACTTCAGGCCTGCTCTCAAAACAGAGGGTGGCATGTGACGTCATCGAGAGAGGTCCTAGCCGCTCCCTGCTGGAGTCCAGATGCTTGCACATGTTTCCTCCCTCGACCCTGGTGCGACAGCTGCCAGTTCTTGGGGTTACTTCCAAGTTAGCGGTAACATTCCACTATGTGCAGGTGTTTTACTTATTTCCATTGACAATATGCAGCATGTGTTACCGATTGCAATGAGAATTACGAGGTCCGCGGGTTCGTGTATCTGGTTTTCAAAAAACGAAGAAAGGCGACAGTTATGAGTGCGTGATATTTCTCGCACCAACTTCTTATCATCAGATTCTTCTGAAGTAAGTTTACTGTATATTTTTTCTAGATGCCAGTTATTTCCTATTTTGTCACCATATTTCACAATTAAAATATGTTGTACAAAACAATAATTTGTCGAAATACGCAAAATCCTGTTGAGATGAAATAAGTTTCTGTATTTTAGCACTGCGTAATGGCGATGAACTTAATATAACCACAAAACTGAACGACTGAAATAAAAGTCTGAAGTCCTCTTGGTTTTTTTCTCTGTAAAAAAGGCAGAAAACGAACGCATGTAAAGATAAGTGATGCCTGCTAGATTTACGCATAGAGGCCACATCCCCCTGAATCACCAAAACCTTTGTTTCCACCCCTGATTTAGCTCCCAAATACACCTCACCTCGTAGTAGAGGCATTCCCGAGAGGTGAGGAATCTCCCTTAGGAATCGCAAACACTTGGTTTGGCAGTTCCCCAGCAGTATCCAGCAGTAACCCACAAGTCAAGAATACTTCAACTGCGAGCAACCAAGGCAACCACCAGCCCTCGCTATGCCAGGGAAAGTCTCCAGGCGAAGCCACAGCAGTAGAAGACCAGCGTACCAAAAGGTAACTGTGTGAACAAGAGTCAGCCAGCTTGTTTAGCCATGACAGTGATTCTGGACTGTGTAACCCTTAGACAGGCCACCAGACGTGTTCTATACACTGGCCGTGCGCCAGTTATAGCTGCAGGTGCTCAATGAAAATTGTGTTTCTGGCATCACGAGTTAAACCTGTAAAGGTGACTAAGATGTTCACTTCCTAGCTAAACATTGCATGACTAAAGTCACTGTAATTTTTAACACCAATCATCTTAAAGTCATTGTTTGACGTGTCTAGCCCCACTAAATTATTTTTTTTTAATTTCACTCCTCTTGGATATGCATCAAGATACCAGATTTAGGTTTTTTTTTTTTTAAATTACAGCTTAATGTGTGTGACAACAAATTCAATAAAGATGGAAACAGTCATCCAAACAAATGGTAGTACAAAGTTATCCACAATAATCTCAATAAAGGTACCACCAATGCAGTACCCTGGATGACATCTGAACACCCTGGTTAACACAAACCATGGTGGCTGAAGCAGGAAGCAAGTGTACTGTGTTATCACTGCACCCCCTTACTTGGAGAAATAAAACATATCTGATGGAGTGTGACTGACCATCTGCGAGGGAGTCCTGGAAAGTGCTAATGACGTAGAGATGTCGTAGCAGCTGCAGGACATCTTCAACAGTGCAGGCCATGGAAGGTGTGGGCGTCACAGGTGAAACCACTGTGCTAGACAATGTTCCCAGGTCCCGCATCCCAGCACGTGCATACGTCATCACCGGGGTGCCATCACCTCCCATCTCTGTGCGTGGGCTGCTGTCTTCCTCCTTCACCTCACGGTAAACGATGCTGCAACAGGTATTCTATACATTTGCAGCCGCCAACAACACACCCAGCACTGTATGGGTTTCAGTCAGTCTGCAGAAAATGCTAACCCATTAAAACATGGAATCCAATATATATTTGTTATTAAGTGCAGTGTGCCAGGAGATTGGTGAATAGATCATTATTCACTTCATCAAATGAAGGGGACTGTGGACTGTGGTGATCATGCGGTTGGGTTTGATACTTGGCAGTCACCTCTAACTTTTACAAGTGGAAAGTGAGGTGGAGGTTGCTATTTTTTGTACATAAGTTTTCCTTGCAGTACATTGTTCCTGCCTCATCTTAACCTTGTCTTGCCTAGTGTGTCCTAAATACAGTGGTAAGCACCCACATAAATTTCTTACATCTGTACTTAATAAAAACACGTACAAAAATAACTATTTCCAGTACTGAATGTTCTTTTTCTCTATAAAACCATGCAAAAACACCACCACCACCCTTTTAAAAAGTGATTTTTTTCCAACCTATGGCAATGCTTTGCATTACCTCTGTTCAAATAAATTTTTTTCTCTTGTTTATGCAATTGCATATATATTATAAAATACTAATGGAAATATTCTTATAAGAATAAATCAACAATTTATAATAATAAAAATTTGTATTAAAATAACACAGTGCAATTTTGGGTCTAATAATACACAATTTTACTTATCGGTCTTATTACGAAAGTCTTAGAAATTGAAAAGTCTTACCAAAATCAGGTATTTATTAAAACGAAATTTGCCTTAAAATAACACCACAAAATCTTGCCCCTACACATGACGCATCCCACAACAAGAGGCACTTTACTTATGCTAAGAATTTACCTGTAAACACAGGCAAAGGTAAAGTTGGCAGGACTGCCGGCCATGGCGCATCCTATATAGTTGCATTGCACTCGCTACCCGAATAGTTTGAAGAGTGATATTTAATTCAGTTGTATACTTTACATAATTCCCGAAACACTAGTTCACACGCAACAAATTGCTGTTTCACTTCTTCTATATTGATACTTTCGTTGGGAGGACCTGCACACAAAGCACAGAAATTTGCCACTATTTCATTTTCCTTGCTTTATAACCTCTTCAACCACAATCTCAAAGTCCTCAATTTTTCAGGCATCTTCTTCTAGGGTTTCACAATTTCCCTTGCACAGTCAGCTTGTGACAAGAGGAAATTAAATGTAACATGTTGTAATGCCGGTGGTGTTGCTGCCACCATTTTGTGCGACGTCGTTAACCGCTGCAATTCTGAAAGTGGACTGTATTTATAATTGTAGTACTTGCGCTCCCATGGTTTACCAAACCTCACAGTCTAGTCTAGAAATAACCAACGTAAGCAAGTATACACTGCACTCATGTCCCGTACATGTAGTCTACTTCCACCTTTTACTGTACACACACTATATCCAGTTAGCTGTTTTTACCCATACGAGTGTTAAAAGCAGTCTGTGTGTTACACGTCATTATGTAATTCACGTCGAGTGCAATTACGCATATTAAAAGTACCAGTTAAACTAATCTAGGCAGTTAGGACCAAAAAATGTTGAGCACGAATGAATGCAAATCATCACCCGCCACCACAATAGTTTGAACTGAGTCAACGAAAACAATGGTACCAGAATGACCAACCAAACAAATAAGTCACACACAAACAGTATTATGCACTATACACATCATGAACAACTGTACAGAATTCAGGGCAATGCTTGTGTTAATTCAGTCCTCAACATACATTTAAATCCATTCATGTAGTTCCACATGCACAGCACTTAGTATAACTACACAAAATCATTAAGCATGGCTTTGAACAAATACATACATTGGCACAAATCTGACTGCTGTTCCACCCATACACATCCATGGCTGAATCAGCTATCACTCCACATTCAAGTAAATAATTATTACATTTTAGTACCTGCCAACATTTCAAATCCTCAATCAGTAAAACATTTTGAAAATTAAAATTTTAACAAACTTGACACTTCATTTTTCCAAAAACCTACAGTACTTAAAAGTAAATTTCTTCACACAGGTTTATTTACTTGCATGTTAATTTAACATGTTAACCCCAAATTACAAAATAAATAGGAAGTAGAAGTTAAAAATTCTTATGGTCATAACTTCCTTAAACTTGAAGAAAATGCAGTTTTCACAATTATAGGTTAACTCTGCGAGAATGGGCATATGCCAACCTAAAGTTCAAAGTAAATTTCTTTGCAAAAAAAGTGAACAATTGTTGTCAAATTGTTTACTGAAATACCTTTGAATACTATGTTTTCTTTTAATTTTAAAAAACTTTGCAGCTTAGTGTACAAATAAGAAGTAATGGAAAACATTAAGACATTAAAAGCCCTACCTTCATTGACTTTAGCCAACTTCCGTTCAGTAATTAATGTAGGATATTATAGCTGTAGTCCATTCCCCATTGGAAGTAACTTTCTCGGGAGCCCTGCTAAATAACTACTTGCAGGCCCGTTTTGTACCCTTCCGCCCAATGTAAACAAACATTGCCATGTGACTGCCATGTAGCATCTCTCAAACTCAATCTTTGCATGCCGTTGTGTGTGTATACATGTTCGTATACTTTCGCTACACCTAAAAATAAACATTGAAATGTGACTTCTACCTTTATACCTGTCAAATGTGTTGTTTACTGTTTCCAGCTTTTCAAAGAATACTGTCTTAGGTCTATTTCAAAAACCATTTTGTACGAATATTCACAGTTTAGGCCTATAACATTATTTAAGTCAGATTTATGACATTTTAAAAATGCCTGAATTAACGATAATTCTTACGGTTATGTTACAGTAACATTATTGTTTTCCATGACATAGCACATTACACGTATTGCACGTTAATATTTTGCTGCGACTGCGTTACACACTGTTAGAACTGCGGGTAATGAACTGTGGTATTTAACTTTTTGTTATTGATATGTCTTGGGTTATTTCTTTGAAAGGACGGCCTCAGTTTGGAAAACGAAGGAATAGCCAGTCCAATGAAAAAGCAAGATTAAAATCAAGCACGCAACTCGTGTTGCTCATTTTTGTTATAGAAACTTAAAATATAGCGGTGAACATGCACACAAATAAGCCTACCATAGCTTTTATTCCACTCATATTTATTTATATGTATTGTTACTTACTGTGTATTAGGTATATTGAAATTTATTGGGGCTGGGCTTGGTTATTTTGTTGATTTGTGGTAAATCACGTTACACCACAACTGTGTTTCAAACACCCACCAGGGCAAAGGTACAACATTGTGATAAATAAACAGACGAGGATGTAAATAAATAACTTTGCCATAAAAACAGTTCACATTTACAACGTATATATAGTTAATATCAAATATTTGAAATCATGCACACACAGGGCCGGCGTATCGACCATGATGCACAAAGGCAATGATTAACGAAACACACGTCACAGTATATTTATTACTGCAGTGGAAACACAGATTTATCACAACATCGTAACTTGCCTGGGTAGGTTTAATAAACACGTCTACAAAATTAAGTGGTAATTTGAAGTTTTTTTCGGAGTAAGTATAATTTATGCTTCGTTTGATAAAACAGTAACACGCCATGTCACGGCTCGCCACGTCTGCCAACTTCACTTTGTTTCTGCCCCGCCATCATATCTAAATATATTAAAATAAGTATTCACACAATAAAATCTCTTTTCAGTTGTAAATTACAAATTCAAAAATCATTATTTTGCTGTAATAAGTATAAAATATGCTACAATTGAAAACATGTACAATTATTTCCATGTACTAGCGAAGTGAAACTTCCCGAGAGTGAAAGAGAGAAAGACAGAGAGCTCAGCAGACAGTTGCTTCAAACAACACCGTGCTGAAATTCCTTAGTGTATTCTTTCTTAAAAGTCATTAAATAGGTTTGCTTATGTTTTCCACTCATTTTGCCAATTACTATATTTACCCAAAAGGAAGATGGCACAGAAAAGGAATAGAGAAATAAGAGGTCCTTTACAATTCCGGGTAGTCTTCAATTCAAAACATAGGCACAAACACCATAAATGTGTAACACAGCTAGTTCAGTATTTAAGTTTGTGTTACATGCAGGAAATTACTATGGGCTTCTATTCATAATTTTTACTCAGGTAGCTGTTTGTCCTCCAAAATCCATGTGTCAAGAGAGAAAGGATTTTGACAAAGGCTTTTCATGCTTAAATACTGTGTGTTCTATGGTTGATTTTTTGTAGTGCTGTGACTGTACCTGTCAACTTTGACAAGGGTCCCCTGTCCTTTAGGCTTTGCTGAGAAGCAAAATGGCTCAAGTCACGAATATATAACGGCAACAAAAGTTTTAAAGTGTAAGAAAGATGCTGCTACCATGCAGCCAGGTTAGACACACCTATTTCAGTGTAATTAACTAGAGTGTCCAGTTAAGTCTGAATAGCACGTTTGTCTAGAATTTTAACGCTAGACCAATTGCATGGTTTTAATTAGACTTAACGTTGTTTGGCGAGGGGTGCTGGTCTCACTCAGTGGCGGCTAGCTTGTCCCACTCTGAAGCGGCGATTCCAGGCGGACGACTCTGATCCAGAAGTGTGGATTGGACCAGCCGTACCTAGCCTCGGTCTGATAAGCTAACACTCTCAACACCGGGTGGTACTCCTGGCTGGTACGGAAGGACGGTAAAAATTATACAATTATGACCGGAGCAGCTGCGACTGCTTGGCGCCCGAGGTGTGGCGGCACTGTCCCGTTCCACTTGCCTTTCCTTCGTAGGTGGTGGTACTGCAGACCACTGTTTGGCAGCAATGTAAGCTTCATATTGCTCCCTACGATGCAGCCACACCTTACCTTGTAAGGCATAGACTAATGTGGCTTAATTTATGTAGTGCACCTTGACAAGAACAGTATCTACAGTGTTCACCCAATAGCTGCTTGCTGGCCGAGCTCCGTAAGTGTCTCCACTGATCTCCGACGCTTTGTGGGCTGATCAGACACAGGGAGCCGTGTGGACCGCCAAGCCTATACTGGTTGAGCGGCAAGTCTCAGGCTATGGTCACTTCAGCACGAACTTAGTTCTCAAAGCGAGGAAATAACCCGGGCTTATAGCCCCTTCTTGGATGAAGGTGTTACTAGTGGTTGGGGCTCCGCTGTCTCTACCCTCTAGCACTGAATTAGTGCTTGGGTTACTGGAAAGAAACAGGTGGCCGTCTAATGTAAGTGTATTTAGACTTATGGACTCCTGAAGGGGGTCCGTAGTCAGACTCCCGGTCCCTGTCAGCAGTGCACATGAAACAGAAAAGTATTCTAAAGAAGAAACAGCTTAAGGATAGAAAAGAATAGCTGTTTACTGAGAACTCAATAAACATGTGACTCGCGCTACCTCCTACCGAATAGTGGAGTGCTGAAGGTAACTGCGTTCTCCATGTGTAGGCGACCTGGTTCTAGGTTACAAGGGAAAGAATATAGTTTTATATGAATACAAAGTGAATTACTGTTAAACTGTTTTAAGTAAATGGGTGTCTAGAAGAGACAAAATTAATTTAATAAGTATTAGTGTGTTTGCTGGTTGACTGGTCGTCGAGATGGGAAGTAGCCGCTGGGGGCATACTTAAAGTTTCAAAGCTCTCCGGAGGTCCCAGTACTGATCAGTGCTCTGGGATGTTGCAAGAGAGGATGAAGAATGAACTATGCTTATATAGTGCTTAAGTCTAGGCTGCCGCAGCAGGGTGCTGGGAAGGCGCGTGACATCCTCCTGCCATGGCGTGGGATTAGAAAATCTCTGGTCAGCAGTAGTCAGCAATACTGTTTCGTTCATCTTCGGTAATGCTCGGCCTTGCCCAGTGGCAGGTGGCTTGTTGGCTCTCAACACGAGGGTAGATTGGGGGTGGGGGGGGGGGGGGCGTGCCTGCTGGTTGCGTAACCTTGTGGCCACATGCTTCGCCGCCCGGGAGATTTAAGCAGCAAAGAAATTTTGCGCAAAGTGTTGTATGCACAACTCTCTTGTGGGTGGTTGATGTAGACAACTCTTACGTAGGTTGACGCAAGGGTATACGTCAAGTAAAGAGCGACGAGTTGTAATAGTAGTTGATTAGTAATAGGAGTGACGCGTCAAGTTTTTCTTTAAAAGTAAATAAAATATATCATATTATTCATATAATAGCATTTCTCCTTGAAGGGTTTGTCATAAATTCATGCAAAAATACTTTCAACTTAAGTAATTTTTTCAGAACTGCACAGGGGTAGTCTTGAAACCAGGTTTAAGTATTTTTCCCTCAAAATTATTTTTTTATGAACGGGTAATCTTATATTCAGTGTCGTCTACCTTTCGGGTAAATACAGTACTATGGAAAACGATGTAAAAATGCGGAACTATAACACAAACATGGCCGACCAGTAAACTGTAAAAAAAGGCACAATGTGTGATGCAAAGATGGTGAGATACCATTCATGAACACTTCACGAAAATACGACTTCAGCACTGTCTACACCTTCAATCAGACAATAAAATGCTGCGATTAGCTACCAGATTCGTTGTTACAGTGACGCGTCTCAATTGCGCTATCTATGGCGATCATATGAAAAATACATAAACAAAAATGTTATGATGAACAAAAAAACCAGTAAAACTTTAGCCTTTACCCGTAAACACACTGTAAATTCTGTAGAATTTACAGGCAAACCGTAAAAGTCGGCAGGTATGTAGTTGGCACCAAAAAAGTTATTTACATTAAAAAACTGCTATTATAATTAAGTTTCATATACAAAATGTCTTCTTATGATTAAACACTGTTACCCCACTTTCCTCACAATACATGTTGAAGTTCTTGAACCACTAATTTGTCAAGGATGTTAAAATTAGCCACAAAGCCACCAATTTAGAGTGGTGCAAGAACAGATGAAGATGTAATGAGGTAGATACAGAGCAGCAATGGAATGCACGGGTGAGGGAAACAAGCAAAATCCAGCCAACCAGTAATATCGTCTCGCACAATTCCTAAATTAATAAATCTGGGAGTGACCCAGTTTGTCTTTGTAGGAGACTAGCGCTCTAGATTTCCATGCAAAAATGTGCCTCTACCAGTTCGGTGATGCACTTGGTAACAGAATTACCTTTCTAGAGTTACGATATTTTAACCGAATACAGAAAATTTCCAATACAAATAGCATGTTCAGAACTTTCTACATGCCAGACAACTGCAGGAGACTCACGTGTAAGTTGGCTCCCATATCCTGCGCAACTTCTCCTGGCGGCTTCCCAGGTCTGCCAACTGCACCAGCTGCTGCACTGCACGGAATATCGTCCAACTGGGGTCACTCAGCACAACCTCGACATCTTGAACCTATAAAGTGAAGTAAACAGCTTCGTAATTATGGTCAACTCTGTATGTGATGATACCAAAACCTACAGGTCTAGCTTATTCTCAATTCGATAAACTTTTCTAAAATCAATACAAGTTGTTATATTAACTTATTTACTATTACCTGTTTGCTAAATAAAGATATACTTAAATGATACAGTCTACATTTGTTTACAGCAGCATTAACAGAAAACAAGAGCCAAATACTAAAGAACGTACCCCAGGAAGGTTTGGTCCCCTGAGAAGCAGCTGCAGTTTTGGCTGAGGCATGAGGTCAACTTGCTGACTGCTCGAGCCATCGTCTGTGCCTGGTGGTGGCACTTCCAGGTCTGTGGTCTGGTTAACATTTGTGCGCCCTGGCCGTGGGTCAAATGCAGGGATTAAAGCCGAGAACTGGCGCTTCAGAACGTATTCATCATCCCAACTACGCCGTTTTCCATTACGGACTTCATAGCCTTCTTCCTCCTGCAACGCAGTTGGTGCCAAAAAATTAAAAGAAACATTCTCATGGGTAGGCAACAAAAAGAAAATACATGAAACAGCATTTAATTTTGGCATCAAAATATACTGATACTTCAACTTCCTTTTTACTAGTACATAATAGAAAACAACTTTATTCATACCATACACATTGAGCTCACATGGCTACACTCCCAAGGCAGAAATATACAAAATATATTTCAAGAGACTGTGGAATGATTTCCTGCTCAATAAAGTTCCAATAATTTTGTGGATCTATGTCATCCTCACACCCTCCTTTTTCTAATTATAAGAAGACTACCACTAAAAAAGTACATGTATACAACACAAAACAAAAATTTTCTTTATCACTAGGGTTTTTCAGCTGCTGTGCTACTTCAATGGCAACATCAGGGCCTAGATGTGCTGCAGCCACTCGTACAGTTTTCTACTTCAGCAGGGGCAAAGCTGGATCTTTCAAAAGGTCTAGGTGATTCACACTGACATTTGGAGTGGGCGATCCATTTTGCTTTCTGCTGAAGTGAATTTTGCACATACTGCAATTCGAATTACATTCTTAGTATGAAGCTGTAAAAGTAGCGCAATGAAATTTGCAGGGTACGTACCTGATAAAACGAGAAAGTTTTTGAAGTAGGTAAAGAATATATTTTTTAAACATCCCCAAATATTATGATCGTTTCTGTGTTTCATATTTTTTCTCTGTGTGGTGGTGTTGCACCAGATTGGCCATTCAGTCAGCTAATCCAAAACAAATATTCAAGTGTCTATCACATTTATTCATGTCACCATACTCATTGTGGAACTGCAAGGAAGGCACAAAACATAACACACTTCCCTAAACTATATACAATCACTATATATACATAGAGTTATTTCGGATAGGTCTTGAGGTCCACTACCTCCTTGCTTTGGCTTCACACTACTTCCTGGGAAACACCCGCCCACCGAGTACCTAGGATCAGTTTATATAGCTACCTGCTTTGCGTAGTTAGTACTTCCAGTCAGCTTTAGGTAATTCGGAGGCAGTAAGGGCAGCCATGTCTATTCCTCTCTGAATAAAACTAGAATTTTCTCTAACCTCTTAACTCTCATTCTTAAGGCGACTGTGCTACTCCTACGTAAACACCACACCCAACAGAGTGAAGCAAGAGACCGCAGATTTTATCCCATAATTTTTCTGAACTTAGCGGGCTTTCCTTCAGGGACTCTGTAATACTTAAATTTTGAATGGTATGGTAAATAGTATGAATGTATAAAATCAAGTCTGATTTTCGTGAGATTAAATATGCGTGAACTATTTTGCATACATTCAGTTTAATGTGTGTAAAATTGTTTATTTCATTTGACAGTTATGTTGTATGTAAAATTAAGTTTGTTATTAGTTGTTGGGACGTCAGTTGTATCCAAGTTGATGACATCAGGGGCAGCGTGCTCATGACCGCCATGTTAGTATCTTGCATACCCCGGTCGGGAATGGTTGCGTCTGGTCGTCAAAGTCGGGGAAATAGGGTGTTCTGGATATTGCAAATGCTAAATTGATAGAGTGGAGACTACCTTCGACATTTGCGCCAGCTGTTTCGTGAATTGGTGCTGTGAAATCTAATTGATGAGATTGTGAAAAGACTACTACATGCATTGAGTGTGTAACCACCTGTGAACATCAAGTGAGTCAAAACATTAGAATTGTAATTAAGGTTTTTGTTTCTAAACCAGAGTGATATGTTTTGATAGTTCGAATTATTTTATTTTCTTTTCCCTTAGAGAAGTAAAGCTGTTAATTTTTGTTCGTTGAACATCAGGCGACAATAGCTAGCCAATCAAAGGGTTTTAATTACTAGGTCAGGTCACTGGCAATGATTCAATTAAATATTGATTAGTAATTTGATTTAAATATGAATCCACAATGCACCTACAAGCTGAAATGGAATATAAGAAGAGATATAATACAAGAACATTGAATACAACTGCAGAAATGTAATGAGAGTTCAAATTCGGAAAACAGTCTTTGCTACCTTCGATTTCCTACAGATACTGAATATGTCATCGGTGAAGGAGTATCCAAGTTCTACCCCAGGCGGACCAACCAGTTGTGGAGAGCCTTTTGAGTTCTACCCAAGGTGAACCAGCCTGCTATAGAGAGCATTCTGAGTTTGACTCCAGTTGGTGATCCATTTGAGTCCAGGTCCACGAGTTTAATTCAGCTGTGGATGACTGGCAGAGTTCTACTACAGGAAACCACCCTCACCATTTTTGTTTTTCGAACCGAAATCAGATAATCTACAATAG
Organism: Dryococelus australis; assembly: GCA_029891345.1. Classification (NCBI taxonomy): domain Eukaryota; kingdom Metazoa; phylum Arthropoda; class Insecta; order Phasmatodea; family Phasmatidae; genus Dryococelus; species Dryococelus australis. The sequence continues at coordinate 349,347,131 of CM056995.1, forward strand.
TGTGATAACAGTGTGCAGCTTTAGACATCAGGCAAGGAATTAACGTTCAATTGGCTAACTGGTATCGGCTTATAAACTGACGCCATTAGGTGAGACACGAGATGAACAATGACACAAATACTTACTGGTAATTTGGGCACCCAACAGTATTTCCCAATCATCGCACTTTTGAGACTCAGGGTTCTCAGGAATGTTATGGGCTCTGTGTGTCCGTCTCACCTGTGCGTACTTACAAACACGTTGGCAATACTAAACTTGTAATAAAATCACTGAAATAAACAATAGCTATAACATAGGTGGCTAGGACACTGTCACTACTGAATAAAAAATTGAGTTCACTGTAGACTTGTTTTATTAATATCGATCATACACATCAATGTGCCAATGAAATGGTTATCTCGGTCATAATTACCCAATTCCGCTTCGGAACTCCCCAACCCGTAATTAATCTGGCGCAAGCCTAAATTGATCATCTCACTGAGGTTCGTGAAAACACAGCCTTCACAAGGGAAGAGGGCTGACAGCCGCTAGGATGGGCCGACGGTTTTTCCCTGAAGACAGGACACGGTGAATTACAAATGAATACCCTTAATACACATTAACACAAGTGATTACTCGGCATCACTACCGCAAAATCGTCGGGGCTCGCCCTCCAGCACGTGGTTAGTGTGGTGATGGCCTATATACAGAGCTGGCTAGGATGGGAGTAATTGCACTGTACACTAATTACACAATTACATAGACTCTTAAATGACACATGAAATAAGATGGGACACGAGATGAATATTCACAATAATTCAAAAATTTTTGTTTCTATTCACGATTCTGGACTATTTGATTATCAATAAATCTTAATTACATTGCAACATTTTGTACACAGTTTTAGGGTTTTACATTTCACACAACTTACAGCAGGGACTATAATAACAAGAGCAAGAGAAAATAATTTATCTTAGTTGAATTAGCTAATTTAGTGGCATTAGGTATTTCATCCAGTACTCTGTGGAAGAAATTTATAGTTTTGTCGGGTAGAAATGGCCTTGCTAGGTAAAAGGAAAAGTTTCAACATAGTGTGATTTCTAGAATACTGTACACTTCCCAAAACAATATAATTTCAGGGATATACTGTGAATATTAAGGCAAGTCATAGATATGTATATTCTTTTGGTAAATTTTTCTGTCTGATGCTTTTAACATTTGATTTTGTTGCAGCTAGCTGCGTTTTATAATACCGCTGAAATCGATCACTGTGCATCAAAGGTTATGTACATTAGTACAGACAAAATGTCCAAATGATAAGACATTTTACAGTCTTTTACATCAGCTGCAGCATTTTCCAAAATTTACGAAACTACACATTATATGAAAACAGTCCATTTAAAGTATCAATTTAGATATCACACTTCCATTTCACACAATTTTACATGCAACTGTCAAACATTCAATTCGGCACTGCGGAAATAGATTACACACACTCACTAGTTGCGAGTGTTCACTTCCCACCAATATTACTAGCACTTGGAGGCAGTTTGTGTCAAATTAATGTAGCTTATTTCAAAGTGCATATTTTACTGCTTGTGTAATCGACGAAATCAAATTTTTTTTTTTCATTTCTAGAATTTTTTGGTATTGCTGGGATTTGCACATATTTAAATTTTTTGTTTTCATAGCGCCACAGTAAAATTTGTATATAACATGGGAGAAGACTTAATTTTTTTGTGGAGAAAGCTAATTTTGCGAGATTTTGCACATTTGTCTGTAGTTCGTGTTATTTTGCGTTTTAACTTGTATTTTGGTGTCATTTCATTTTATAGCGATTTACCACAAAATCGTGCCTCTAATTATGCCTTACTAAATACGATAGTTGTTCCGATACAGACACTGATACCCCGATACCAAAAACCCATACCAACATACAAATGCCCTTCGCACTGAATTTTAGACAAAGTACTACTGTTAATAATAAATTAAAACCATTTCTCCTAGACTCATTGAAATAAAGAAAATAATTTCTTAAAATGCTGTATATAATTTATTGTAATCCAACACAAAATTCAAGCTGACCTATAACTTTGGAACCCTCTGAAAATGCAAATAGTATGACAAAAATGCAAGTCAAATTTTCAATGTCCCACGCACAATATCAGCTAAGAGCTCATGGAGAAGTTTGCCCCATCTATGAGCCACGTGTGCTCAGGGGTGGAACACAGAAGCAGCAAACCAGAATATATGCCCATAAGCCTGGGTAGCAGATTACATCATTGTAAATTATGTGCATAATTACAATCCCCATTGCCTGCCCAGATTTACACATGCAAAAGGCACCCTCGTGGTTGGAATAAATATTATTGAGAATTCTACTACTCCTTGCTACCTCAGGAAAAAGTTCCTACGATTTTGAGAGATGGCAGCACCCCGTGACCTTGTGACATCACGACCCAATCGCCTCAAAGACCGGGGTTTTAATTTGTCATCGCCTCCACGCGGCACGATAAAAAAAGTGCAGCGCTTGTGCACCCTTGATAAACACGCCCCATGGTGAAAGGCTACACTACCCCCTGCACCCCGAAGAACTGCAGATATGTAGAAATTCAGTATAAATACAACCCCAGCAGCCAGCACAGACAGATGCGCCGGGCTCGGCTACCCAAGAGAACGCGAGACACCCCCAGCCCCCCCAACAAGTCAGCTAAAGAATTTAGGCCTACCTTGAGACCGCGAAGACTCTTCTCAACCTTCCCCCCATCTGCAAAGACTTGCCTATTATTGAGTCTGCAAGGACTCTTTCTGCACACCTCCTTAGACCGACAAAGACTCTCCACTTACCTTGGTCTGCAGATGACTTTCCTTTCAGTCTGACCAAGGGCTATCTACCTCCTACCTAAACATTAAGGCCTTCGTCAGTCTGCAAAAAATTCTCTCTCTCTCAAGACCTGCATGCAAGACGCCTACTTCTGCTACAGGTGTACCCCGCCTTAACCCCAGTATTCCTTACCACAGTCAACTTCCTTTGACTCCGCTGTAATGCGCCGACTAGCTGCTGTAAAGTTGCGTGTTATAGATTACTTCATTCCAGGCCAGGCTTGTTATTTTTTTCAAGTGTTTAGCCAGGGCAGCTTAATAATTATCAATTGTATTTCTTTTGGGGATAGCCGGTTCTCTCCAGGCAATAATCCCCTCAATAAACACCACGTCAAACTTACTCGTTTGTGTTCAGTTATTTTTAGTTAACGATTTCCTCTTCCCTAAAAGTTGGTGTAAAACCATTAATCGGATGTACAGTAGAAAAGGAGGTGCTCCAGAGTAAACTATGACGTAGGGTAAATCACGCCTTAGCACGGACAATAGTTAGTTTCACGTCAGAGGGTGAACCTCAACTAGTGTGGGACAACCAAGCTCCACTGCCTATTTCCCCATTTGTTCCCCTGGAAATTATTACATCCTTAGATCACTTGCTCGGTACCTAGTGGCCAGGATACACCCTACAGCAGAGTATGAGGAACAGGTCAAATTGTTCGCCAAGGAGAACGAGACTATTCATCGTGACACTCCTGCTAAGCAACCCCCTAAAACGACGAGTGATGTGAAATTGTTGTCTGGACAATTAATTAGAGTAACATACCCAGAGGGCACAGTATTCTCTAGGTTTTGCTCTATCAAGCTTGCATCGGGAAAGTAGTTCGGGTTCGACTCCCGTCCAAGCCAGACAACCAACCCCGTGCAACACTTCCGTCCGCAGATTTTTTTTCCCATCACGCCTACTCGTCCAACTAATATTTCCTCTGTCAGACCATGCACCCACCTCCACGTCAAACTAATCATCATTTCATTCTATCCATTACGGATTGCTGGCATCCCGTATAATGGCGACCTTGATAGTGAGGAGGATCGAGCTCCCTGGAGCCACTTCCATCCGCTTCACTATGGGGTTTAATTCCCCTCCAGCCCGTAGCAAACCTGCCCCCAAGTGGCCTAATCCTGTGTCTAACCCCCTTATGCCTCACCTGCTCAGTAAACAGGTATTAATCACCATGGTAGGTCGAGCTAGACTTGGTAGTATAGTCAACATCACCACACTGCCATCTAAGGTAGTCACACCAAGCAAAAGCTGTTCACGATAAAGTGAGCACTTTTTTAAGCCCCTTGCAACAAACATTAAACACTAATAAATATATGTTATTGCAGCCTCAGGCATAAAATCAAATGGTGGTGAAATGAATACACTGTGTTTATTGGTTACATTGCAATGTTTATATCAAAAAGCAGCATGAAGATGGAAATTAGATGAAAGGAAAAATTTATAAGGGTCTTAAAAAGTGCTCAGTTTACAGTGTAGCAACACGTGTCACATGAAATCAGTTATTTGTTCAATCTTCATTACACTTCCATAAAATCAAAGCTGCCATTGTTTGTCTTCCATTAGATATGAATGCCGGCAGTAGTTTGTAATATTCTGAATGATTCCAGCAATTATGCTGATTTAATTATTACAGATTTTTAAAGGTAGGTTGCACAGTTATATTTACATTATGCTTTATACGTGGCCTACATATTTTCGCTGCTGCATGGATGCGACGACGTACGCCTACCTATATTCATATTAATACCAATAGTTTCAGTGGCAAATAAAATATTGAATCGTGTATGGTTCCATTGATTCCAAACATGGCGTGGTTAAAATAAGATGTGAATTTACGTTTGTAAGTGGATGAAGATATTAGATTGTTTTATCTTGTTCATTTACTGTCTGCCAAAAAACTATGCAACTTTGAACGTTCAAAATATAAGAAAATAAATTCCATTACAATTTTATTTATTTTCCACTGAGCCCACTTTGCAGCCAAGCAACAGGGCTATGGAACAAGTCAAGCTTTATACAACGATACATGTTTACAATTCACAAATACACAGAATAAAACATAAAAATAAATAAATAAAAAATAATAATTACAATAATCCCCAAAATATAACCGCTATTTGGCTGTTTTGTTTGTACTGTATTACACGTAGTAAAATAAGTTTTATTGACCCAGTGTTACTAATCGGGATCGCAAAAATTGAACTTTATTTTTCGATTCTCAATTGGAATCTTAGAATCAATGAGTATTGGGGTATCAAAGAATCTAATATCCCATCCCTAGTTTATATACAATGCATTAATAACTTTTATGAACAAATATTCAAGTAAAAAACTTGTGAGTACTGTTGGCAACGTCGCATTGCGAATCAATATCTCGGAAATATGGCAACGCTGTTTTTTCTGGTAGTTACCAACATGGCCACCGCCATAAACATTGCAACTGTTTGGTAAACAACTAATAAAATTCTACAGTACACATTTCATATACATATGTACTGTATTTACACATTTATTTTTATTCTGTGTTCTCTAAATACATGATGTGGAGTCGGCGACATCTATTGTTATAAGGTTAATATTTATTATCTTTTACAAAGTACGAGTTAGTGCAACATCAACAACAGGTTATTTCAAAAGTCTTAAATTACATACTGTAAATATGAATAAATGTATGGCAGACACACATAACTGTAAACAACATGTTGAAAATTAATTTTTTTGCTATATCTATTAGTATAACTTGTGCTACATAATATAATGTATACAGATTTCTTTTCCCTTTGTGAGTACTGTTGATACTTATAATTTTTGGTTAATACTTCACTGTTTAATGATCAGAGCATGTAATTCAATTCTCGGCGATGCTACAGAAATTTTTGTTTGATCGATGCAGTAAAAATTAAATCTGAGTTTGGCAAAAACCTACTTTTTTTTAGTATTATTTACACAGGAATTTTGTCTGGACCACAGAAAACGCTCTGTGGACACGGACTTTCAGTCAAAACGAGTCGGATGGTTTGAGTTTCTACTGTATATGGTTATGAATAATCACACTTAATATGGATTTTCGGGGGTAAATATTTATTTAATGCCAATATCTGGCAAATAAGTAGCACCCCACATTTTGTAAAAATGTTCATCCTATACACACAGAAATACAATATGTTTAACACATGTACCCACACATCCACATCACTCAAAACACTTCCAAAAACTCTGAATACTTGCTCACATGCACTCACACATTTTCTGTCACACAGGTGACAACACTAAACACTAAAGACACAACAGAAAGTTACAGGTAGTAATATGTGTGGGCATGTACCATAAATGATAGTAAATTTCTGCTAACCATGACCTCCTCGTAATCATCATCATCTTCATTCTCATCATCATCATTTTCATCATCATCTGGTTCAGGCATTTCATCATCATCTTCGAGGTCTCCCAGAAGGGTTGGAGCACGACAACTTTCCAGGAAATCCTGGGGGGAAAAAATGACAAAACTTGTTAAAAAGAAAAAAAGTTAGTATAAAAATGTACTTGTAGTTTATGAGAAAGCAGTGAGAAAGTTCTAATGTATATTAAATAATCAAATCTATCGAATGTTTAAATTATGGAACAGTATTCATCACCTACTATAATGTAGGAGGTATACAGAGCCTGACAAAAATAATTGTGGTCATTTGACCTATGTCTACCGTAACATTTTCATTATACAACCATGCACCCAACAAAATAAAATAATCTTGACAGTGTTTTAAAATAGTTTGTTGCCTAATGAAGTAATTGCCAACAAGTAAAACACAGCACCATGAAATATACTTGCAACTAAACTACTGCAACCAAGCAATACTTTCTGCCAGCTGCTGTTTTTTGGACAAACCACTTTTAGCAGTTGTGTTCTGAATAGGACACATCCCAACCTCTCATCTCTGCTGTCTTGTACACACGTAACTCCAACCTCTGGCTTCAGGTTAACAAACCACGTAGTTCCTTGACCAGATGGTGATTTATAAAGAGATATTCTCAAGTAATCCTTTGTTTCGCTTGGCAAAACTGATGCCATGAGTTTAACAATCTGTCCAGGACTTGAGCTGCCCTAGACACTTATAACCACTCACTCGACATCAAATTTCATAAAATAGTCTCACAACAATCCACAGGGAAACAATCAGAAGAGCAAGCGAAGGGAATATATAATAGAATGTACACTGCTGTGCAGTATATATTAAGTCTCAAACTGAACCCCACAGACTTGCCAAAGTCATTTGATTTAACTGTTACTTAGCAAAAGTATTCACATAAACACACACCCAAATTCATTATACTTTTGCTGGAAAATTTAGCATCAAAATATAAATACGCAAGAAACAATAATTACTTAAAAAGTGAACATATGAATGATAAATGTTTGATCACATAATGCTGAGTAAATGTAGTAAAATTTATGTGTGTGTGGGGGGGGGGGGGGGGGGGGGGAGAGTGAGCCCAGGGGGGGTTTAACAGTGTAAAATAGTTTGTAAAAAAAAAAAGAGCAATATTGACGCATGACAATTCCGGTTGTCAGACTGTCCCTGCCCCTGGGTGACTTAGGCGATGCGAGGCAAGCTGTGTCTTAATTGGCTTACTCTGTCCTGGGTACGGGGACCCACCTAGTGTATGACATGGTCCTAGTGGGTCGGCAGCTCGGTACGAAGTTGGGCTCTACAACCTTGATACGACGGGGTATAGGCTTTGGTGGTGGTGCAACAGTTCGGCAAGGCAGTGGGGTGCTTGCATGGTTTCGTTTGCTGTGACCAGTGTTTCACTCGACTGGGGGGAGGTGGGTAATTGGCTCAGGTACGGGAGCCAGCTACAGTTCTGGCGTACTGGACTGACGTACTCCAAATAGGGCCTCCTGCACTATAGGGGTGGTATCCGTCAGCGATCCTGTTGGGCAACTCGAAGAAGCCTATGGGAATTACGTCGGGTACTTGTATACCGAGGCATCTCAATAGCGTAGCTTGCTCTCGTGGATTGAGGAACCCAAACCCGCTGGGAAGGATACGTAGCACCTAGGGAAGTTTAGCAATTACTCTCATCTTTCTGGCCTGTCTCTCAACTGTGGGTGTAAGGCATGAGGTACTAGATCTGCGCTGCAGGAGGTTGGCAGTTAATGTGTCAGTGTTCACATGTATATGCTAATTACTGCCACCAACACCGCCCCGCACTCACCGACTACCAGGTAGAGCCAACGCGGGCTGTGGGGTGAAGGTTGCTCCCACAGGGAGCATACCTAGTGTCGGGGCTCTACTGTTCCTCCCACGTGGTGCAAGGAACGAGTGGCCTTCAAATAATGGTGAGGTGAGGGTCCAGTGGTCACTGGTCTTCCCGAGCTCTAAGAAGATTCCTTCTTCGGCTATACAAACGGAGGCGGTGAGGAAGGAGTGACTGAGCCGGCAAACCAATTTCTAGGTGACTGTATCCTAGTGTCACGTCTCTACCGTTCACTGCCGGGGAGACGAGAATGGGTGGCCTTCAGAGGACGTGCTGTTGTGTTGTTTAGAGTGCATTTGGCAGAAACCAAACCTGGTCTCCAGCCAAGTCCTCCAGCTCTGATATGACACAAGGAAGGAGATTGAGGTGAAAAATCAAGGTGACTGGTAAAATCGGTATTTATTTAACCAAAAGGAAATACACACTGATGGCAGAGGTGCTAACTCCGGAATTAGCGGGAATGGCAGTTAGCTTGGTGCACGTATTTCCTCGGAATGAGCTCTACTCTCAGGTTGATCCGAAAGGGACCGAACATGTATAAGTGTTTGAACTGTAGATGGCCGCAGATTCTTCCCTTGGTTAGGCACTGGAGAGGATCTTCGGCCCCGCGAGGAGAGCAATGAAGAGTAGGAAAGGTTTGAGCCTCTGCATCAAGAGTTAGGGCGATGAGAGCTCAGGAGAGGTGATCGAGAACTGACGATCCAAAGGCCTTGGCCATCCCTTTTTCCAATGGCATAGCGTGTCTGGAAGGTGAGCACAGCAGGTGCAAGTCCAGTGCCTCAATTCTGAGCGCGAGAGAGCGAGAGAGAGAGAGAGTTTTGTTTCATATAGTAAAGCCTTTCTAATACAAAATTCTATGTAAATCTGAGTTGTTGATAGCTCTCTAACATAAGAATGGGATTTTGCATGCTTTTTTGGAATTCAGCCATGCATAATATGTAATTCAAGATATAATTTCCTCTAAATGCACGTAACACTTAGATAATTTATAAATACCACAGTTATTATATTCCTGTTGTGTTACCAAAAAAATCATCGCAAGCAACCACCTCACCGAAGAACTTCAGGCCTCAGAAGGTGGCCGGCAGCTGCCCTGGGTGTATGGGTAGCAAGGAAGGCAATATGCATACAACAATCAAGAGTTATAAGTCCTTCAGCCCATGGACAATCAGCAAAGAACTCCCATAGTCTGCTCTTTCCTATCTCATTTACTCCTACCTTCTCTTATGTTTAAGGAGAAAAGAAATAATGAAAGGTACAGAAGTTTGTGTCAAAAATAGATTTACGTGTAAAGCTTTGATTTTTATTCCTGTGTATTATATCTTGGGGGAGTCTGGCCATGTCTCACCAGACCGTATAACTGGACAATGAGGGTAATCCATCTCTTTTATGGCCCGCCTGGTGATTGGGCATTTAGGAATAGCTGCGACTACACAGCTATACACTGTCAGTGATGTTAAGTTCATAGTAGGGATGGGTTGAAACCGAATGTCGGTTCTCGGTTCCACCTTCAGAACCGGAACAGAGATTTTAAAGTTGGTTCTTCGGAACCGAAACATAACCACATAAAGTCCCAATGGAGATCAGTGCAAGCATACCACATTATTACAGTCGACTCTTGATGTATTATTTTTGCATTTAGTACTAATAAATCACATGCAATAATCTAGTAACTGGATGTGAAATATGCTGCGCTCGTCGCCGTTTATCATTGCTTTGTGGTGCTTTGTCTTCCCAACACGCCTGTCTGACATTGACAGCGCGGAGTGGTGCGATGTGCAAGACTAGCTTGCTACTTCCCCTTACACGCCCGAGATGGGAAGCGTCTCGGTCACCCACACTTGCCTTGACAAGACGGCTACAGAGTAAATAAACTTCGCCTGGCGAACGTAGAAATTTTATCAAGATTATCCATTGCTAAAAATAGTTGCCCCTATCATAACTCATATTTTAAAGCAAATGGTTTTGCCTGAAAATGTTATGCAAAACATTTTAAAAGGGAATTATTATCTCCAAAGATGTTTTCTTTTGTGATTAAAGGTACTTTCTTCTTGTAAGGTTGGTATTTCATGTATATGGCAAAAAATTAACATGATTATAAAACAAAATGTTTATTTAACTCGAGAGGTATCATCTTCGCAAATAAAATTTTATGCTCAGAAGCACATAATTGAACCTCCCCTTGTCAAAAAAAATTGTTTGAAAATCGGGCGACTTGTATTATACATAAGTGTAAATAAAGTTCATTTTCAGTAACTTCTTGCAGGGAAATCAGAGTATTTATCGATTTATTTCAATAGACACGTGTTTATTGAAGAAACTGATAAAATGTAAGGTTCTATTCGACACCTTTTGCAGTCTAATAATAGGTAGGTAAGCACCGAGCTGAATGCAGTGTAACTCACAACAGGAAAAATCAGGGGATGTGGTTTTCAATGATTTTAATTCTTAAGACAGTGAAGAAATCCATAGTAATTGCCTTATTTGTTCACTTCTGTCTAAAAATCACAAGTTTTCTTTGCAGTAAAATATAATTAATTACTTTAAAAGACAGACATTTGCCACGGGCGCAACATGTCGACACACTGTAACAAGGAGCGTGGAGTGGCAATCCTCCTGCCGCCACCCCTCCACTGTACAGCCACTGTGAACACACATCCTGATCAATAACTTCTCCGTGAACACTTAGCTGAATGAGTGCGCGCTGGACATTCAAAATTTGACTTTCATTCGGAGTCATATTTTCATTTTCATGAGAGTTTGAAGTTTTAGGTCAGCTTGCATTTGGTGTTGCATTACAATCAATTTATATACAGTATTTTAAGACCTTATTTTCATTATTTACTCGAGTTTAGGTGAAATGTTTTTCAATGTATTATTAATAGAGATGGGACATTTGATACTTCGATACCCCTAGATACTGGGCTGTATCTAAAGTACTGAGTTTAGCTACATCCATACCGATACTTTTATTCAATACTTTTATCTATAAATATATATGGCTTGGTCCGCCATTTTTTTCCTATTGTCATGAAACTAAACTTTTTTTATTTCTGTACTGCAGTTCACTAGTTTTGGAAAGCACGTTAAGTGATTTGTTAATTAAATGATTCAGGTAATTATTTTGCATCGATGTCAGAGAAATATGTAGTATTGATTGCAACACAACAACATGTATTCAGGAGATGCAAACAGGAATTGAGAACAGTAAGTCAGTGTGTATCGTAAATAAAGTATTTTGAAATGGTTATTAGAATGTTTGAAATGTATGTGGCCTAAATGCAGCCATTTCAAATTAGTTTTGCAGTGTAAAAATAATACGTTTATTGTATGGAAAACTAACTTCGTCAAAAATATTTATGTCCCAAACGTGTTTAATATTCAAATTGGTATTTATAACAATTTCTTTCAGTGAGGTTGAAACTTGACAAGTTATACAATAATATGAATATTTCCTTCATACGAGAAATAGTTACTCTCGTTCATTAAAACAATATGTAATTCAAAATGATACAATCTCGTAAGATGATGTCTAAAACAACGCCGTCTCATGAAAGACGTTAAACTAAAGCCTCTCCCAACCCCATCCAATCTGTTGGCAATAAAATTAATGGAGCGCCACCAGTATGATTTTGCCATAACAAAAATGAGGTAGGTTGGAATGGTAACCTACATTGATCACAGCATTTGTTTACAGTATTGTTTTATTCATAGACAGAGCAGCTTGGTGGCGGGTGGCTTGTATGCTCTCAGCACGTGATAGATAGGGTGGTGGGATGGGGGGTCGGGGGCAAGGCGGGCAGGTTGCGTAACCTTCAGGCAAAAAATCTGCTCATAGGTTCCTGTTACCTGGTAGAGTAGGCAGCTGAGAATTCATGTAAAATATTCTCTCTTCCTTCTGCAGTGATGAAAGTAGGAATATTTAGTGATGAGTAGTAATCAATGTTATTTATTAGGTTGAGCAGAACACACAAATTATTTAAGAAATACACCCAACCGAAAACAGTGGTAAGAGAGTTTACCTTAGGGAAGCCGTCCTTCTGCTGTCACCCTCTCAGCAAAGTCAGCAACCAATTCAGCGTTGGCCTTGCTGACAAATGGGATGGACAGTACCACATCGCAGGCAAGCGAGACGTCCACTGGGCAGAGATATACGTGGACGAATCGGGAAGGCCACCCGAAACAAGATACGTCCATACCCAGGGGACATGCAGACACTTGGGGACGACAAAGCTGAAGGAGACGCACCTAGCCAATCAGGGGATGAAGACGAACCCCCAACCAAAAGAGTAGCACCCGATACAGAGCCAGGCCCCTGACGAGACCCGAGCCGATGCACATTATTATTGAGAAGGCTCCTAGTTACATTGCGCCATGGAAACCAGATGTTTCCGTCAGAATGCCCTCGATGCCACAAAATCTAGCTGCTCTGAATAATCCTAGCGGAGTCCACGTGACAGAGAACCCCGTCAAACACCCCGCTGATCAAGCTACATTAGCGAGCAAACGGAAGCACCTTCAGTGATAGGGGAAGAAATCATACCACCGCCTACCTCTCCACCTAGTACAACTGCACGGCCAGAAGTCAAGGCCATTCCGACTTCTACAAGTCTACATCTGGCTACAACGAAGTACAAGATGCCACTAGACCACCGGAACCCGGGAAGTCGAGCTCAGGCGAGAGTGCTTTCTCCCAACTTCCTGCCCCGCAGGAAGACCCGCACATTGGGACGTTGAGCTGCCACACCGGAGGTGCTCCACCTTAAGATCCTGCCATGCAGGAACCCCCGCCACCTTGGACGTCGAGCTTTCACAAGAGTTCTCCATCCCAATAGCCTGTCTCGCGGGGCGTCGAGCTGCAACAGACTAGCTCCATCCCCAGGTCCTGCGACGCAGGAATACCAGCAGACCCGGACATCGAGCTGTCACATTGGAAGTGCTCCGCCCCGCCATCTTGGTACATGAGAGGCCGCTTTCATTGTGAAACGTCAATGCCGCCCACTACCGCTCAACAGGCACATCACCCGCAGTAGAAGTCGAGATAATTCTCCCTCGCACTACCCCGTCAGAGAAACATCCTGCCCTACGGGTAGGAACCTGTGCAGTCAGGGTGGAGGACTTGTCACTCTCCCGTACTGCCTCAACGTCCCTTGAAAGAGTGCCCTGCCAATTTGTTGCGACAGAAGCCACGATGCCCACGTACCGCTAAGGCCGCCCATACGCCTGACCGGTACCGGAAATCACGATGGAGACCCACAACCAGGTACATGTGGCCGTACCATCTGCACGCTACCTTTCGTCCGAGGGGGAGGCCTGCTGAAGGTTGAGACCGAAGATCGCTAGTAAGTGTGCGAATATTAAAGACAGTGCAGTAGCCGTAAACCGCTACTACGTGCACGTGGCAAAAGGACTCGTTATAGACCAGTCACAGGCGCCACATTTAATTTAGCAGCAACCCGAAGACAGTGACGTAAGCAGAACAATCACATTTAGGCTAAATTAAAATCAAAAGTATCCAGTACAATTTCAAGTATAAAGAACCAACAAGGTAAATGCACCCATAATTAGTCACTCGATTATGTGCTAATTTACTTTTATTACAGCTGTAAAAAGCTGTACGTTAGTAACTTTTTATACACATTTTACACCTCACGGTTCAAGTGTTTCAGTGGCAGACATCCCACTTAAGAAGGTAGCATTTCAAATGGACACTCACTGCAGTGACAGTAGTAAATTACCATAAGTGAATAACTTAAAGATGCTCACCACAGTGCCAGTGATTAAGTTGAAGAGAGAGACTTCGACGTAACAATGATATTTTAGCTTTTTATATTTTTATTAATATTCATCACTTAAATCAGACTTGATGTGTAGGTACACAACTAAATATTTTGATACATTTTGAAAGTGTATATGTGAAGATTGCCTACAAGAAAACTTGCCGTTTTGTAGGAGTGTATTTTTATATTATGCTTTGTATTTTTATATTTAGTGTACTTTTGTTTGCAATATCTTTTGCACCTACTCAGTATAACTGTCAGAGACCCTGGGAATCAAAGTCCCCAATTCTGGTGCAACATATTTTCAACTTCCATTTTTGGGTGTTTATGTACAGTGAAACCCCTCCATTATAACCCCATTTATTACGACCACCTCTCTATTAGGGCCCAATCCAGAGAAACCATAAAAAGTTTGAGCCAAAAGTCTAAAATTTGAGGCATGTCTAAAAATAGATACAGTAATCCCTCGCCAACCGTGGAAGCAAAGAGGTGCGGATGAGGGGTGGGGGGAGGATGGTGTTGGGGGGGTTGCAGGCACGGTCAGTAAGGATTCTTTGTCCTAGTGACATGCCGCCGCCTATGCCTTACCCTCCCTGTCTTTTTTTGCTTCCATTATCCCTACTCTTTTGCCGCCCGCAGCTGCCCAGCCCCGAGGATCTCGGACCAATTGACATGTGAGTTGCTGCGCCCCGCCGCGCTGCGCTGCAGAGGACTTAGACGCTCGCCCAGCTATGTGTACACTGCATTGTCAATGTATTCGCTGCTAGCCCAGCACATGAGTGATCCAATGCTGCTTCATATATATTATCAATAAATAAAGTTCTGTGTTTTGCTTCAAACATAAGACATCTCCAACAGTGTTTAGTTATATTTTAATAATACATAGTCTAATCTTTTCACATACTTTCAATGGCCATGTCATACTGTGTTTAGGCCTTCTTTTTTACGACAAAGGGTGGTCCAATATGCCTTTCTTGGGTATCAAATTAATCCGGAGACGTCCAGCTATTAAAATATAAATACGTATTTATATTTAATTTAAAAAGTGGTTTTTTATGCACTAGAGACAATTGAACATGAACTTCATGCAAAAAATGGAAAGTTTGGGGGCATAAGGGTTAGGGGTGGGCCAAAGCTGCCCAAAATTTTTATTATGACCCCACCTCTATTTCGACCCTATTCTCAGGAACTGTGAGGCATCATAATAAAGAGGTTCTACTGTATATTGCATTAAGTGACCAACGTGCGCACAATTTTCTGCAATAGTCATGCATGTAGTGTACTCACTTCGTATTTGTTTAGCCGGTCAACCCAGGTGTTGAAGGGCCTGTGGTTGTCCACCTCACAATGTGTCACACGTAACTATTTAAATTGCTGACAGACACAAAGGTTCCCTGGTAATATTTTCCTTCTTAACTCACTGCAGAAAGATCCACGATATAAGTGGCGTTTCCCCGCCTACCGCAAGAAAGGCTTTTACATATTCTGATTATTCTTACTTTAATCCCCTCGTTTTAATGTGCCATTGTTTTATATATAATTTCTCTTTCAGGTTTTTATGTACGATTCCCTTGTAATTTCCACCAGATATAGTGTTTTTTGTCAATGGCATGCATAAAAAATGTAGGCTGGTGAGACATCCGAAACATGGGGCTTCCTAACCCCGCAATCTTTACAACACAGGGGGACTACACACACTCGCCGCATCAGCAAAGCTCAAACACCAGGGCAAGGGGCACAGAAGGAAGCAGCCCGAAAGAGAGAGAATCAAGGTTGCCAGCCGGCCGCAGCCACTCCACATGTTTCGCTTCGCCGGCTGGATGACCAGAGCGCACAGAACATACGCCGCTACAGCAGTCAAGCACCCAAAACTTAAGGGTCCAGCCTACCTGTCTGCAAAATTTTTTTTCATGCTATATGCCTCATCACGTCTATAGATGCCTACCCAGAACTTCCAGAGAAGGGGCCTTCGCCTTTCTCCGCGACCTATTCAACAATGATTCTTCATAGCAATATAGGAGAAAAAGGGGGGGGGGGGGGGCAATTTATGTATGCCGCTCATAACTAATATAATACGATTACAACTAATCGCCAAGAGTACCTTTTCCACCGCTACAGACCTGAGAGACACATTGCCTGCCCTACAAGCAGCAGGAAATTATGAGCGAATCCTCTTCACCTGGAGGATACACAATCCGGCAAGAATGCCCCCCCCCCCCCTTTTTTTATCATCGTGCTGAGAGCCTACAAGCTGCCCAGACCTCGGGCAAGGCCAAGCACCACCGACGAGGCACGAAGCAGAAACGCTAACCAGAGTCTTCCCACGCAAACCGGAGCAGAAGGAAGTCACGCCTTCCCCTTACTCCGCACTGGCAGCCTACAAGCATCCACTAAAAAAGTCCGGACGCTGCCCAGCTCTGAAGTCATTCTTATGCATCCTCTCGCGCGACATCCAGCACTGAGTCAGTGCTGCGACCTCCGAAGATCTTGGAAAAAGTCAAGTGCGACCCAGCAGCTACTTACTACGTCTCGACGACCATCAAACACTAACATAGGCATTCAACTTCACTTTGTATCCTATAGACACATTTTACTTAGCAGTTTAACTTTAATTAATTTGTATTAGTCTAGAACCAGTGTTCCCCTTTTTAACTTAGAACCACGTCGCCTACGATCTGCATGTACCTTCATTCCTCAACTGTTTGATTAGAGGTAGCATGGGTCATATGTTTATTGAACATTCAATAAACACACATTGTTCTCTACCTTTCTGTTTTTCATTTCTAGGGTATTTGTTTGTATTAACGGTTGGAGACAGAATACGCCGTGCACTGCTGACAGGAACCGGGAAATTTATTTAAACAGAGTTAGCCTGACTGTGGAAACCTTTCAGGTGTCTGCACATCAGAAGACATACATATTAGACGGCTACCTGTTACTTCCCAGTTACACATTAGCACTAAGCCAGTGTAACGTTGGGGAGAAACAGCAATGCCACAGACACTAGAAACACCTTCACATCGGGAGGGGCAACACACAGGTTAATTCTCACCACTCGCACTAAGTCAGTGCACAGTAACCACAGCCTGAAGTTTTGCCGTTCAACCTTGTGCGAACGCACAACCAGTAGACACTTGGCGGCCCCCGTGGGTCCACGTCCCTGATCAGCTCGCATACTGCGGGGGATCAGTGGAGACTTATCGAGCTTGTGTCGGCAAGTCACTATTGGGTTACACTGTCGAACCTTCCTGTCGCATCACATAGGCTGTTGAACTGTTTGGCCTATGCCTCACGAGAACAGGAGTGGTAGAAAACGTAGAGAACAATTGCTGGCTCACTCTGCTCTCAAACCATGGATCGCACTACTACGTCCTACGCAGGAGAGGCAGGTGGAACAGGACCACGCCACCGAACTCGGATGTCTGGCAGTCACACCTGCTCTGGTTCTGGTAATTGACTTCCCACATTGTATCCGCATACATCCTACGTGTTACCCTGTGGTAAAAGGGTTTCTGACTGGAACCGAAGTGCGACTAGGCTGGGACAACCTCAACTTTTTGGACCAAGGAAGCACACTTGTGGAATCTCCAGTCTGGCCTAGACCGAATTCACAGCGTCTAGGTGAAACCTATCCCGACTACAACACCCAAGAAGGAGTGAGTAAGTACTAATCAACACCCCTCGCCTCACGCTGACTATCTGAATCAAACTACCCTGCTTTTGGTCTAGCGGACAAAACCTTCGACCAATGTGCCAAGTCAGTCTAATCAGGCACGCGTCAGTTGGTACGTTGTCGACAGTGTGCAGAGGAACAAACGCTCATCTAGCTTGGAGTGGTGAAAGTCGGTAAGCCAAAGATGCCCAATTGTACTCCCGTGCTAAACGACTGAAACTCTGAATACAGTTTTGAAACACAAATATTTTGGTTGACTGCGAGACAGTAGGTTCACGACGGTATGGGCAATTATAAACGAAACTTAGAATAAGCACCCAAGTCTCCTCCACCTGTTGTACCATAAGGTTACTTCCACCCACGTTTTGCTTGGTAGGAGAAAGTACGAATTACCTTATTTATTACTACGTAATAAATACGTATTGTTCCTATTAGAGTGTTGTTTATTAAAGAGGTGTATTTCTTACTCGCACTACACGTCAATAAGCAGCCTGCCTGCCTAGCGCAGAATCCAGTATTCCACAGCAGCAGTATGACACCAGGGCTTGGGACCAGCACTAGTGGTACCCAACCACCCTTGCAATTGGAGAAACAGGTTACGAGTCAGGTGGGCAAGGTAAAGAATACTGACTTAGCAAGGTGTGCTCACAGATCTAGACTTTGTGTCAAGCCAGAGGCAAACTGGTCTAGTTTACACATATAAAGGCCCCAGTATTCCAACAGAAACATTAACCTTGATCCCGCACACCAGATCTAGTGCAACCAAAACCACATGGATAATGTCTCAGATCAGGCTTTAGAAAGCAACATGTGTCAAGTATTTAGTGAGAGAGACTGTGTTACCTGCTCACTGTCGCTGGAGGTCGAGGTGAGGGACATGGTGAGTGCCTGACTTAGGCACGGCCCATTGCCCGCTGTGGTTGAGATGCCGCAGGAGCCCGTGCCAGTGGGGCCACTGGTCGTCAGACTGGGGTAGCTCTGCGCTGTGCTCAGAAGTCCACCTACCACATACATACAAATACACATAATAAACATTTATAACAACTTTACTGCACATCACTACAACCCCTTCACTTCAATTTGCCAAATAAAAGATTTTTTATTACAACCATTATTTTTAATCTGTATTGAGAGTACCAAGAAAGTGTAACACGTAATGAGTGATATTCACTCATCTAGCCTCACCACAACCACCACGGCCCCCTCCTAAGAAGAACTGTTATGCTGTACATGCCACATGATACATACTAAGCCAGGGTGGTTTGCCCTACCATTACCGCATGCTGCGCTGTAACCCACTCAACACACACTACATCACATAACCGCTTACCTCTCTAGCACCTGGCATGTGAGGGGAAGTCTCAGCCAGTCTCAGTTACCCTCTTTTTTCCTTCGCATCTCTCTCGCTACACCCCATAACCTTTGGATTGTCCCTGTGAGCCTCGTATAAATAGGACCTGCAGTCCTTAGAGGCTGTCTCGTGCCAGTCCACTTTCTCAGTGTTACTGAGCCCTAGAGCCCCCAGACTACACTTCTCACCTTTGCAGAAAGTCTCGCTGATCAGCTTTAAGCCATTTAGTCTAGATATCTGCTCTGCACCACACTGCAGCGCTGCCCGTCAGTATACCGTATCCCCCTGTGCTTCCAGCCACCTTGTAGTTTACTCTCAGCTATCACGAGTGCGAGTATCCCAGTCGGAGTTGCCCTCGCCCCCTGTGCTGCCGTGTCTTCCGAGACATAGGCAACATTATCATTTGGCAACTTAGGACTGGCCCCTCAGGCCTCAGTCAGGGTACAGGCTGGTTTATGTATGTTTCAATTAACTACGTAGCAGGAATGCCTCACCCAGAACAAAGGCTCGGATGCCTGTTAGTTGTGGATACTTTTGCTGGATGTAGGGCTCTTGAGGCGTCCATGTGGGCCAGGGTGACATTGTAGACGTCTTCTGGCTGAAGCAGTTTAGTCAGCGGGTTCTCCCATTGACAATACCCTGGGCAGCAGAGGGTCTGTCCCAGGAGGAGTTGGCTGGGGCTTGAATTCGTAGCGTCAGTGCATCGCCGTACGGAAGAGAATTTCTGGGAAGTAGTTTTCCCAAACTGAGAAAGAAGATTTTCTTAACCACGTGGTTCCTCCGCTCAGTGGGGTTGGCCTGCGGGTGGTAGGACGGAGTAGTCCAAGTTTCTACTCTCGATTTGGTGCATGCGGTGAGCAATTTCCGTATGGAAAACAGATGTCGGCTCACAGGTCTGAGCACCCATGTTCTCAACCTGGCTCCGGATTGACTGTTGCAGGACCATACTATGCCGTCCCTGACCACAAAAGGCTGGGGATGTTTTTGGAGGAGATTCAGGATTTCTCGGTCCTGCTGTTGGTAGTGTGTTGTTTGGTGTCAGCTGATCTGCAACTGTAGCAGGCAAATACGTATTTCAGGGATGTAGTCATGCGATCCCAGTTCTAGTCTGCTTTCTCATCGTGGTCCAAGTCCGGTTGGCGAGATAAAGCATCTAGAAGACAGATAATTTTCCCTGGACAATGTTGCACTTCAAAGTGAAAATCGGTAAGAAACATATCCCATTTTTGAAGTTTGGCCTTGGTTTCTCTGGACTCTCTGAACCACTGAAGGGCTTTGTCGTCAGTTCTGAGAATGAAGTGCACACCTTCCAAGTAGTACCGGTACTTTCTTAATGCCCAGATGACGGCGAGACACTCTTGTTCCTTCATGTGATAACTCTGTTACGTGGCATTCAGCCGCGTACTTGTGGAGGATATCACCATGGGGTGGCCGCTGACGTCCTATTGATATAGAACTGCGCCAAGGCTGTTTTGGAGGGCATCTATTTGCACGATGAGAGGTCTTTCACATTGTGGTCGATGCAGCTGCTTTATGCCCTGGAAGATCGCTTTATGAGATTCGAATTTGGTGCAATTTTTGGATCCCCATCGCCACTGGGCATCTTTCTCTAGAAAAGGATGTAATGGTGCCATTAGGCTGGTGATACCCAGTACAAAGTCCTGCACCCAGTTGCAAAGGCAGAGGAAACAAAGCAATTGCTTCTTCGTGGCCGGTTGTTCAGCTTCCTCGATGGCTCGCAATGAGCCAGCTTGTGGGAAGTCGCCTTCAGGTGACACTGAACGGCCCAGGCAGTGGATTGATAATTTCCCGAAATACAATGTATTCCCTTGCCAGGGCTGTTCAGTTTGGCACATTGTTCAGCGCTGGCTGCGGCCATTGTGGCCTCGGCTTACTCAATCAGATCAACGTCGGTAACTAATGTTGCAGTTGTTTGAGTACCACGGGGTGTTTGCAGACTGCCCGAAGTATGTTGTTACGGTTGTTTGGTTCCCTGGCATTTAGCCTGTCTCAGTGTCGTGCTGGCATTTCAAATTAAGGCATTTAGCCCCACGTTGGGCACCGGAAAATCCCCTTATTTTACGTGTGGGGACTTGGGCACATTGCCAAAGTAACTTTTGTAAGCGCTAGGCTAGACACACCCCGACAGCAAGTGTAAAGAAATGGCCGACCCTAAGAGGATAGAGTACCTAATGTTGTTGGTGTGGTGAGTGGCAGTTCAATTCCGAAGGAAGCGGTATCCTAGTGTCGTGGCTCTACCATTCACTACACAGGTGCAGTGAATGGGTGGCCTTCCAAGATTGTACTGTTATTGGTGTTAGGTGTTTTGATGGAAAGAATAAAATTCCGGCCACCTGCTGTCTCTCTTATGGGCCTGATGTTTACGAGGAGAGATATTATGACTAAGGGAGCAATATTCATAAGTTGGCTAAACTGTGTATATTTCATTTAATGGAAGTAAACAGTGATGGTGAATGTACTATCTCCTATCCACGTGAGTTTACAGAAGCTAAACATCCTACGTGAACACAGATGAAGGCGACCTGCTTCTAGACTAACAGGGTAGACAAGTGACTATGAAAACAACTCTGAATTTAAGCTACACTACAACTGTTGTCCAGAAGAGACCGGTACGTGTGTCTGTGTACGCTACGACTCAAGACATGAAGTAAAGGATCTTCTGCACCACGAGGGTGCGGTGAAGTTCCGACGAGTGGATATCTTTGGAGCCACTAGAATGTGATGAAGACCAAGGTATAAGAGCTGATGGTTCCCATGGCACCAGATGTGCAGCCCTCCATTTATACTACTCAACTGTGTGTCCCTTGCTTGCCTGGCATAGGAGGTTGTGCTGGAGAGGGGGGTAGCAGCTGTGACGGGCATTATAGATCCTCGGCGAGTGATGTCAGTGGTGGCATTAAGCGGCGCACTGCTGTACTCAGTTGATCTCTATGTATGTCCGGTGGCTCGGCAGGCAAATAATTATAGTATCTGGCGTGGAGCATCCGTCCTTTACTTTGGGTTGATAAAACAATTCCAGATGTCTTGGTGGCGGCAAATCGAACTTCGTCAAAGGTGCTCCAAGTTCGTTTGCACTGATGAGTAGAAGTTGATTCAATAATAAGTAGAGAAACATCACGTGTCAATTTCATTAAGAATAGTTAATTCTGTGTGTCTTTATTAGCAAAACCAAATATCGCTTGATTTGAAAATTCGCATTTGTTATGAAGCACCACTATGACCTTTTAAGATCCCTATAAAAAGTTGGCTTGTTTTGGGAAACATTAATAAATCTGCAAATTAATTGTTTTGTATTAGAGCAAGAAAAAAATTTCAGTGAAGTAATCAACTGTCCACGGATTTTCATACAGCACATGTTCAGAAGATTGGATTAGGAATACAAACACAGTAAGTATGTGTGTTTAATAAATAATTTAAAATGAAACGTTTATGGCTTTGGAATGTGTCTGTGTGTGTATGGGGGGGGGGGGGGGGGGAGAAAGACCGCCTTTCAACTTAACTTTGTAGCAAAAGAATATTATATTTGATAAAAAATACGCGTGAGATGAAAACTTGGTTAAAAATGTTTACCCCTACTCACGCCTAACAGCGGCATATTTGTTGCATTTTATTCTTTCTGTAAAGTTACAGCTTCCCTCAAAGTTCTTATAATTTTAACATTTTAACAATTTCCATACGAGAAAATTTTCCACAGCTCCATCAAATCAATACGCAATTCAAAATGATAATTGGCTTGTAAGAACTACAAAGTATTGCAGCCTCATGTAACAAACTAAAGACACTCCTAGACCCTTCCAGGTACACAAAATAAACAGAGCTTTCAGCTGTAATAGCTTGCTGTAGCACTTTCCCCTACTGGGCCACGTGTGTATTTGAATTAAGGTGCTTTTAACCCTTTCAATAACGAGAGCTTTGTAGAAGTGGGATTTAAATTGACCCTAAAACAGTAAAGTCTCATGACAAAAATAAATCAGTATTTGCATACAAACTCGTCATTACGGAAGGCATATGTTTATTTAATAGTGTTGATTTACTTAACTTTATTCTGTTTACTTCAAAGGATGTGATTATCTAACTTCTCATAGACTACTTTCACGAAGCACTTCTTTTATATCCATTGGATAATACTCAACAATGCTTGATTAGTGATATATCCTGAGTTTGTACAAGTCATCAGTTAGATTCAAGAGTGCAGTGCATGTGCTATGTTGCAGGCAAGCATTCCACTGCTTTCCACAGTCATAACTTGTGATCAGATATTCTGCTGAATGTCTGGCATAGCAGTACATACAGCGTACTGAATACTGAGTTTTATCACATCTCTGTAATTAATATGTTCCTTCTACTTGCATGCTTAATCAATTAAACACATGTGAAACACTGTCTTAGTACAGGGTGGTGTAAGGGGGCTTCCCACCAAGTTTAAACAAGAGCTGTTTACTGCAAGATTGGGCTGCGTGAAGCATAGCAGTAGTAGATGTTAAGAAAGTAACAAGCTGCTACGAAAAACTGGTAGTCTTTACATTAAAAGCACTGAAGACAGTTCAATATTTTTATCATGCCTGCCACCTTGCCTTGAACCTAATCATGCAGATAATGTTGGAATGTGAGGCAATGGGCGGATCTCAACATCACTTGTAATTTGAACAGCACTTAAATCTAAGACTGTTGTTAAAACTACTCTGAAGACTAACAATGAGGAACAAGAGGATGAAGAAATGTAGGTACAGGGATAAGTTGGTTGTATAGTCTGTCTCAGAACTTGTCAACATTCAAAGGCAGGATGTGTCCACATGCCTTCAGTACAAGTTTCAGCATGTGTCCTACCAACCTTTTGCTTCTCAAAAAGGAGCCCTATTAGAAAATAGGAAATATAGTAAAGTAAATAATCAGACATTACCTCTGAATGCAGCAGTCAACTTAACAGGCCACAGATTTTCGTGTCAGATGGGGTGAAGGGAAATGCTGCAGCTGGTATCACCAACAAAATATAACCACGCCTTTAACAAGCAGTCTTAACAGGTGGCCAATTTCATTATCTAACCAACCCTTCCCCCAGTCGTCAGTCAAAGATGAAAACCTTTGTGCTGCCAAGAAGGCAGCCTCTTCTGCCCTAGCAGTGCGAATAAATATTTGAAGCAAAATTTCGTGCTACAAAAAACTCTACATTCTTGTACACTTGGATATGGGTTCAAGAGTGTTTATTGCAGGAATATAGTAGTAAAACCAAATCTTGATTTACTTGTGACTGTCATGAGGGACATGTGATGGCATGCATCCCAACACAGACTTCAGTGCAACACCTCCAATTAAACAGGGCCATTATCAGAGCATACTATTACAGAAGTGTGGCAAGCTCACCTGGGAAGTTGGAGGAAAGAGCCAGCCGCACAAGACTAGACACTGAGCTTGGTCCGCGTGGGAACAGCGAGCCCCCAGCGGAGGGGGAGGGGGATGGTGTGGTACAGGACGGGGAGGAGATGACCCCGCCCACGCCTCCAGGGGTGGTTCCACCCACACCGCTCCCCGCCCCCACTGCGCCTGCAAAGGTGCGGCGCCGTGCCATGGCTGCAAACGTTTCCAGCAGCCCCGCCGTGGCGGATGTCTCCATCATGGCATTGCTGCCAGCGGCGGAGGTCAGGTTGGGCACGCTGACGCTCATGGGATTGGTGACTACCACGGCACTGCCGGCAGAGCCAGCGCTGCGTGGCTCCTTCTCCTCTATGGTCACCTCGCAAGTATAGTCCAGGTCCTTCTTGCCTGCTACGACCACACACACAATGCTTTTCCTTCATCACCACTAACATAACTTGGGGATAACACAGGGCAAACTTAACACTGCCAAAATTCTACACTATATTTCAAAGTATCAGAAACAGAACTAATATGAAAACAAACTCAATGCCAGTGATTCCAGCATATTTTGGTGTTGCTGTTTTTCAATATCATAACACTGACATAATTAATTGGAACTTAACTATCATTTATCATGTTTAGAGGCACAATTTTGTGGTAAATCACGAAAAAACGAATAACGCTGAAATACATCTAAAAACACATAACATGAAATGCAGACAAATACATGATATCTCACATGTGAGTGTCTACAATATCGAGAAAAACTTGAGATGAAAAAATTCTCTATTTTGAATAGAAAAATCTAGGAAATCATAGTTCTACACGCAACACATGCACGTAAATACTAGAGTTGTTCCTATACCATGTTTTCCGATATTGATACAGATACGCTGATACCATTGCCGATATCCTGATAGCTATGCTGATACCAGTGCCCTTCGCACTGAATTTTAGAAAAAGCATTACTGTAAATAATACATTAAAAAACATTTCTCCTAAACTCGTTTAAAGAAAATAACGTCTCAAAATACAGTATATAATTTACTGTAATCGGACACAAAATGTAAGTTAGCCGAAAACTTTCAAAACCTCTGAAAATGAAAACTGTGCGACACCAAATGCAAGTTAAAATTTTGAATGTCCCGGACGCACTCTTACAGCGAGAGCGCAGAGAAGTTATTGATCGGGCAGTGTGTTCACGGCAGCTGGCTGGAGATGGTGTAGGGGCTGGAGGATTACCCCTCCACACGCTGCTACATGTTGCAGACGCGTTGCACCCGTGGCAAATGTCTCTTTTGAAGTAATTAGTTATATTTTACTGCAAAGAAAACTTTTAATTTGGAGGCAGAAATGAATAAATAAGGTGCTTATAATTGATTTCTTCACCGTCTTTAATAATTAATCATTCAAAACCATGTCCTCTGATTTTCCC
Source organism: Dryococelus australis (assembly GCA_029891345.1). Taxonomy (NCBI): domain Eukaryota; kingdom Metazoa; phylum Arthropoda; class Insecta; order Phasmatodea; family Phasmatidae; genus Dryococelus; species Dryococelus australis. The sequence continues at coordinate 349,372,865 of CM056995.1, forward strand.
CGTTACGAGTTACACTGCACTTGGCTCGGTGCTTACCTTCACGTTATTAGACAGCAAAAGGTGTGGAATAGACCCTTAAATTTTATCAGTTAATTCAAAGATGCATGTCTATTGAAATAAATTAATAAAAATCCTCCAATTTTCCCACAAAAAGTTACTGAAAATGAACTTTACACTAAGTCGCTCGATGTTCAAACAGTTTTTGGCGACGAGTGGGAGATTCTGCCTTTTGAGTTAAATAAGTATTCTATTTTTTGGCCATGTTAATTTTACCTCCGATACAATGAAACAACCACCTTACGGGAACTACCTTTAATCACAAAAGAAAGCATCTTTAGAAATAATAATTCCTCGTTAAAATGTTTTGCACAACATTTTCAGCCGAAACCATTTGCTTTGAAATACAAGTGATGATAGGCACAACTATTTTGAGTGATACATGATCTTTATAAAATTCCTACTTTCACAGGCACACATACCGTGTATTCGAAAATAGTTGATGAATCCACAAGAGGTTGATACACTGGTGTGCGCCGATTAAGGCATTTTTCGATCAGGTTGATTTTTAGCAGTAACTCACGACAGGGAAAGTAAGAGGATGTGGTTTTGAATGATTAATTATTCAAGGCAGTGAATAAATCAATTATAATCACCTAATTTATTCATTTCTGTCTCACAATTACAAGTTTTCTTTGCAGCAAAATGTAATTAATTTAATTACTTTGAAGGATGTGATATTTGCCATGGGTGCAAGGTGTCTGTAACATGTAGTGGTGTAGAGGAGTAATCCTCCCGCCACCACCCCTCCACCATCAGCCACCTGTAACACAATGCCTGATCGAAAACTTCTCTGTTCGCTCTTAGTTGAACGAGTGTGTATAGAACATACAAAATTTGACTTGCATTCAGTGTCATGTTATTATCATTTTTAGAGGGTTTGAAGGTTTAAGGTCAGCTTGCATTTGGTGTTGGATTACAATCACTTATATACGGTATTTTAAAATATTTTCTTTAAACGAGTTTGGGTGAAATGTTTTTTAATGTATTATTTATAATAATACTTTTTCAAAATTCCCATTTTAATCCGGTTGACGCATAATGCTTTTGTAACTATTATTAATAAACTTCTACTCGTCAGTGCAAATGAACATGGGGAATTTGTATCGGAGTTTGATTTGCCACCACCACCAGCGAGACGTCAAGAGATTGTTATACCTATTAAGGCAGAGGATGGACGCTCCATGTCTGAAAATATAATTCACTGGCAGAGCCATTAAAGCCATGAATCAAGATTCACAGAGTACAGCAGCATGCTGCCAGATGCCACTACTTGTACCTGCACCAAAGAATGAGCCCGCCACAGACGTCTCATTCATCAAGGATCTATGGCATGCTTCTCGAAGTCAGTTAAACAGCTAATTGCAATACTGCCTTTCCTTTAGCTTTGCCAGGTTGCCTCCACCTGCTTTACGTAGGACGTAGTACCTTCACCATCCTTGTTTATTTCCACCAAAAGAAATAAACACTAATTATCTTACTTTCGAATATCACTTCTGTATCCTAGTACCCATCCCCTGTAGGCATCAGACCTAAATGGAGGGCAGCAGGGGACCGGGGTTTTCTTCTTCCCATTCGGAGGTTGACCTTTCTCATCACGCAATATTGCTTCCTTTGGTATGGAGGATCCAGCAGCTCTGCAGCACTAACCACACGAGAGTTGGAAAGCCACCTGTTCTTTGCACCTAGTATAGTGAATGGTAGAGCCAGACACTAGGGACTGGAACTCCTCACCCCGGCACTGGAATTTGAGAGTGAGATACTATGTTGGCCGGCCGCCCCAGCACCCACACCATCTACACGCTTACATGTCAACTGCCTCACTCTGACCAGGTCTGATCATAGGTATTAGTCCTAATGCCATTTAGCCACAGTAGTGGTATTCAAAAGAGGATGTAACAGGAAAGGCCTGCTTCAATCTCCCCCTGGAGGGGGGGGGGGGAGGGGGGGGAGGGGGGGGGGTTTGTTAAATTCCTTCCTGACTGGTTCGAGCTACATAGTCCACGAGAGCAAGCTGCAGTACTTAGTCGGCTCACTACTCCAGCTCAATCAGCTGCCATACCAACTATCTTCGAGCCCCCAAATAAGACAGTCGAAGGGCACCATCTGATAGTTCAAGCCTTAATCTACAGCACCGACAGTGTCCATGGAAGGAACACCCCCTCACTCAGTGGGGCAACCGACCTGCCCATTGTGGCGGGCTCCAGGGGACCGCACGACGAGTTAAGGTTGTACAGACTATAGATTTCTTGCGAGCCCCTGTTTATTCAACAAGCCTGGCTGACCCATCACCAGGCTATAAAAATTCAGAGCGTTATATCCCCCCCCCAGACGGCAGCGAGTAGCGGACCTGTATCGACGTCAGTGCCGGATCGGCACAAACCAGAAGGCTAGAAGAGTTAAGGGTCTAGAGAAGATCTAGACTGGACAGCAATCAACCCTTCTTATAATTGGTGAGCATAACTCCGGCTAAGCAGTAGGGTGTCATTCCTGATCTCGAGGTCCCGTTATAAAGACTCAATACATTGCAAGGTAAGGGTATTTTGCCTAACAGTAGTCTGAGATTTTGTAATTAATTTGTTATACCAAAGTAAAGTGATAGTAATACTTGTTACATTGTATTAATGTATCATTGTATTCAGAAATAGTGTTTTGTAATAAATGTGTTTCGTAGAAAGCCCTCTCTTATTGAATAGCCATCTAGCAAGCTACTCCCCTGTAGGCCCCTATCCTAAAGAGTTGTGTTGTATGGTAGAATTGAAGGATCTGAAAGCAGTAAGGATAAAGTAAGAAAGAAACAAGAGTTATTAAGTGTTAGGGAAGGGAACTCCTACAATGGTGGAGGACCTCATGATCCACCTTGAGCTTAAGCGAGTAGCTTCATTTTACCTAGAAATTTTAATTGTGCTTCGCGTAAGTTCCCATACGCAGCCAGCAGACATGTGATCGCGCCTTCAACCAGCAACGACGCGCGTAGGCATAATAAATTATTACCGACTGACGTCTTTCCATAGTGCTCTTGTAACTGCATGTGTTTCAAATTCATATTACCCACATATTAAATTGATATTTTTATTGTCTGTCCTGTTAGTCAGATATGTGTACAATACAGCAAATCAGTGGAAGCGCCTAGCAGCTGTTAGTCTCCCACAATCAAGGCACGTGCAGTATGCGTCATTCAAGTAGGTAAGTGCACCACCGTGAGTCAGCATTACACACGAGTAGGCGACCTTGCCAGCCACGCTGTACGACGTTACGGCACCCGTCCCACTCCTGCTAGAAATGGTTCTTTGATTCTTTATATTTTATGCATGGTCTCTACTTGTAATTGCCTGTTCGGACATCTGTCCCTAGTATTTGCAAGGAACACTCCATTTGTGTGTGTTTTAGGAGTGATTTCGTAACTCTTCTTTTCCTTCTAGCTTAAAATAATTATAAGTTACACTAAGTGTGTGGAAATTACACACACTGCACACTAGACACCCACTATAGGAGTATAATTTTATCTGTTAATATATATAGAAGTGAGTCCTCAGTAGAAAGCGTGTGACTGAGTGGTAGAAAACCACCTCCCTCATCTACAGTAGACAATCCCCTCCCACCCACACAAAATTAAATTAGAAAATAAAGTGGCAGTACAGGTATAAATTCCTTCTACAGTGTATAGTATAAGTATCATGTCAAAGGCACATGGGGGTGCGACATGTAAAATTTTGAAGCCACGGCGTGCAAAATGTATACTGTAGTACACAAAATCAAAGTAAAATATTAAACAGTACAGTTTTTATGCACGCAATATGTTAGGTTAACGGGTGGCCACGTGAGGCGTTAGAAAACCCACCAGAGTCCCTGCCGCACACATTCCATCAGCTGTCATATTGCACTCAGTCCATTATCACAGTAGCCACTCATTTCGTTCCTCACCTAACAAACATATTGGCCAGAACTCGACATTAATTGTTTCTCGCCTGAGCATAGAAACAAGAACACGCATGTCACAGGAACTGCAACACCATTGCGGCACCCAGATTGTATCCACTACCGGTATGGAGACTTCCGGTCAGTATAAGGGCAGAACGCTGGTAGGGGATTTCCATTTCAAGGTACATGAAAGTGTCGTACACAGGCCTAAAAGAGGAGACAAGAGCAGTAAAATTGGGCACCATATTAAAATAGGGAATAGTGGATTAGAAAGGCAGTACAGCAAGACAAATTATTAGTAGGTTAAGGAGTAGTATGTGGCCATAATAGAATACAAGAATTAAGTAACATGTTTATGCTAGTATAAGAATAGTTTGTACTGAGGATCAGTGTTGAACTGAATATTTTCATATGTTATTCCAGGGTGCAAATATGAGTCCGTAATAATGATAATAATGTTATAAAGTATATGAACTTACAATATAAGGAAAAACCCATGTGCCCCATAGCCAATTGCAAAAGTTCTTACAATAATTAAATTTTATATATATATATATATATATATATATATATATATATCGAAAGTAGTATGTATCCTTTATTATATCTTGTATCAAGGAAATGAACTGTCTAAGTACCTTAACATGTTACGATAAGATATTGCGTTATGAACGCTATTGAGGATGAATAATATAATTTTAAATTACCAAAAAGTGACGAATGAGTTAACTTGTTGCTTTTGAACTTAAATACAGAAAGGTATCAGCGAGCGCTATAAGACATGTAAAATAATTTAATGTGTAGCACACGAGACTAGAGGCAAAATATATTTTTAATTTAATTAGTTACATACGTTAGGGTAATGTTTGAATTTTGTTGTTGTACGAGTGTAAAATCAAGCGAGCAACTGGTATTGAAATTAAATTATGAGAGACAAGTAATTCACGGCGCAAGCAGAAACAAACACACCACTTAAGAGAAGGACACATTAAACTCCACAATTACCGCGACAGCCGATGACAAACACGGAAATTGTAGCGAGGCTGCGTAAACATTCGACGAAGCACATTGAGCGGGCGCAGCCGGCCCAAGGACAGACACACAAGTACGTCACACAACATCCCCTCCCCGCGCGCACAAGAACACCACTGTCACTGCGTGACCTATATTGTGATGTTGCCATATCTACACAAAATACTACCGACAAACACATAGCCTGCGGCGCAACACATTATAAACAGCTATCATAACACTATGGCATCAAAGCGCTCTTCCTTGTATTAATAAAACGTGCTACGTGCACCATCAATTTGTACAGTCAACAGCAGTTACCATTGATTACAAAACAGAGTACAATTAAAACACCACAAAAATTAAGAGAAAATTATTGCAAAGTTGTAATGAGACAATGAAATTTCTATACACGTAAATTATTGGAAACTAAAATTTTATTATAGCATATCAAATTTTTTATGAAAGACACACAGGTTAAATTAGATCGTTATATGTGCGAGTGCCAAACCAAGTTAAAGCAAAATTACAACACAAATACGCTGCTAGCACGGACCTCTATATAGAATTTAGAAATCGCCATAGTGGCCATTTCAAGGTGTAAGAAAAATTTTATGTTTTAATTATGATCAGTGTTTAATAATTTCTTTCCAATATTGATGTGTGCTACTTATACAACTAATCTAATAAAATTTCTACTCATCGACAAGAGTACCTCTTATACCACTACAGACATAACATATTGCCTACCCTACAGGCAGCAGGAATTTATGAGCAAATTCACTTCCCCCCTTATCTACAACCATCACGCTAAGAGCATGCAAGCTGCCCTGACCTCAGCCAAGGCAGAGTACCACCGACAAGGCATGAAGCAGTAACTCTGACCAGAGTCTTCCCACGCCAACCAGGGCAGAAGGAAGTAATGCCTTCCCCGCACCGGCAGCCAACAACCTTCCACTATATAAGTCCGGACGCTGCTGAGCTCGGAAGTCATTCTTACGCACCCTCTCTCGCGACATCCAGGACTGACTCAGTGCTGCGACCTCCAGAGATCTTGGAAACTTCAGGTAAGCCTCTGCGACTACTTACTACTTCTCGACGAGCAACGAACACGAACATACACATTAAACTTCACTTTGTCTCCTCTACACACCTTTTACTTAGCAGTTTAACTTTAATTAATTTGTATTTGTCTAGAACCAGTATTTCCCTTTTTAACACAGAACCAGGTCACCTACACCTATATCCGCAGGTACCTTCATTCCTCCACAGTTTGATGGGAGGTAGCATGGGTCACGTGTTTATTGAACATTCAATAAACACTCATTGTTCTCTACCTTTTTGTTTTTCATATCCAGGGTATTTGTTTGTATTAACGGTTGGAGAAAGAATATGCTGTGCACCGCCAACAGGAACCGAGAAACATACTTTAACAGAGTTAGCCTGACTGTGGAACACTTTCAGGTGTTTGCACGTCAGAAGACATACATGTTAGATGGCTACCTGTTTCTTCCCAGTCACACATTAGCACTAAGTCGGTGCTCGTAGGGGAGAAATAGTGACACCACAACCACTAGAAACACCTTCGCATCAGGAGGGGCGACAGACTCATGTTATCTCTCACCACTCCCATGTCAGTGCACGGTGACCGTAGCCTGGAGTTTTGCCATTCAACCTAGTGCGAAAGTACAACCAGTATACACTTGGCAGCCCCATGGCTCCACGTCCCTGATCAGCTCGTAATGGCAAATCACTATTGGTTTACACTGTCGAACCTTCCTGTCTACATGTATTGCGTAGGCTGTCGAAATGTTTGCTCTATGCCTAATGAGAAGAGTGATAGAAACCGTAGAGAACAATTCCTGGATCACTCCGCTTTCAAACCGTGGATCGCACTACTACGTCCTACGCAGAAGAGGCAGTTGGAATGGGACCGCGCCGCAGAACTCTGACTTCAGGCACTCACGCCTGCTCCGGTTCTTGTAATTGACTTCTCACAATGTATATGCATACATCCTACATGTCACCTTGTCTTAAAAGGGTTTCTTACCGGAAACAAAGTGCGACTAGGCTGGGACAACCTCAACATTTGGATTAAGGAAGCATACCTTTGGAATCTCCAGTCCGGCCTAGACAGAATTCGCCGCATCTAGGTGAAACCTACCGACAACAACGCCCAAGAAGACTGAGTAAGAACTGACCAACACCCCTCGCCTCACGCCGACTGTCTAAATCAAACTATCCCGCTTTTGATCTAGCTGACAAAATCCTCCACCAACATGTTAAAGTCTAATCGGACCAAATTAAAGAGATTTTCAGGCGCCCAATGTGGGGCTTCACACGAATAGCTGTGCACAGTAAATGAAACGAACTAGACCAACCATACCCACAGAACTAAAGGTCAAAACAATCAGTCAAGCTGACTTCGGGGAGTCCCCAGAACACCCAGTGACGCCCTTAACTGCTCCCATGTCAATGCCGCCACCAGCGAAAACCTCAATAACGAGCACGACTCATCCGACATAAGTGTAGCCATGCAGACTGTCTAGGCCATGGCACACTTAAGAATAGAATAGAATGCACCTATTGCACGAAACTATATCCCTATGCCTGCATAGGTTGACCTGAAGAGACCCAGAACACAGACGGATTAGAGTACCACTGTACAGCTTGCTGTCAACAGCCCACAAATTTCTGCAATGAGATTACGACCCCGGCCACAGCATAAACCGCATCCGATGCACGATGTGCAGTGAACCTTATCACCACGTATGTATAGGGTGGCCAGACAAACAAATCTATGCTCAGGATGGCCTACCAGTGCGAGTAATACCGAAGAAAGCACATATCTCACTCCCGCAGATTCAAGCCATCCCAGAGGATATATATACAACCCGATACGGCACGTGGCAATCCAGCAACCGGTAGAGACAACACACAAATGACTGCCATTGCAGGTCGCACACATGAAGACCCAACAGCATTCACAAAGGAATACAAAAAAGAATACAAAGAAACGGACTTGTCACCGAAACAATGGGTCGACAGGGCCCAATTACATTTGAAGGGCCTTGTCCTCACATGGTGGGAAAAATACGGAGAATTCTTAACAGACTGGAAGCAGTTCAGTAATCGGATAGCGGCGGAATTCACTGGCGAGGAGGTGTTGACTAGACTAAGGACGCAGTTTTATAGCCAGACCCAGGAACTCGACGAAGAAGCGGAAATAATCATACAAAAGAAGCAACAAATGTTTTGAAGTGTGTTCCCCGGAGTAGACTAAGCTACCGCCGTTCATTCCATCAGTCAAATGTTAATGTCGAATCTCGGGAACGTACGCCTGACAGCTAGACCCACCACCTAGGACAAATTAGTTGATCGAGCCCTTGAAACTGAGCAAAACTTTGCAGCACATGCGAGAGTCGAAAAAACAGTATCAGCCAAGGTCCCTGTAATACGAACACCACTGGTTGCATCCCTTAAACGCGTGCCAACTTCAACACCTCACATAGCTTTTGTACCCAAATTTTGGCTCTATCCAGAGATCCACTGGAACAAGTACTGCCCTCGGAAACAAGAAGGAGCTGCCGTTCCACCAAACCGTGTTTACACAACGCCACCAAATATCCCCACATGACCAGATGGAGAACCAACTCCTGGGTATGAAGTGGGTCACCACCCCCCATTTTACAAGGGCCTATCCTCCAGGGATTAAGTGAGGAAGCACCGATTCCTGTAGCTCCAAATATAGAGGTGGAGGTAAATAACGACAGGGTATTAGCCTTACTTGACTCGGCGGCCACCTGAGATTTTATCATAAGAAATTTGATAACACCGAACCAGCTTGCCGAATTATGACTACAAACCAAAATATTAGGAATGATGCAACCCAACTCCACCCTGGATGGAACCGGCCGAATTACCCTAAACATAAAAAATTTGTGTTGCTACACCGACAGAATTTATTGTATTACCAACCATGTCCGAGTCAGTAATACTACAGTGACTGTGGCTCATTCGCCATCAATGCATTCTAGATCACTAGCAACTAAGAGCCTATCTGGGGGAAACCAACCAGATCACTGTAATCTGGGATCAAAAACCAAATGACATCCCGCCAATGTCCATCGACCCAATGCGCATTAACCACGAGCACCAAGAACTAGAGTTCTACCAACTAAAAGCCATAGTAGAGGAGCACGCCCGAGCATTCGGACAAGGACAGCTATGACAAACACGTTCCATACACCATTAAATATTGCCTACAACTTACGTTCAATTCTACAACCATCCCAACTGAGTGTCACCAACCAATTGCACCCCCACCTATAGATGTCATACTCTACGAGGTATTCGAAAGGCCAAAATATTCAGTACTCTCGACATGGAGTCTGGATACTGGCAGATTGCAGTCCACCTGGACAGTCGCAAATATACGGCCATCACAACACCAGAGGGCGAAACTCTTTAATTTCGAGTCATGCTCTTTGCTTGAAAAACGCCCCCGCAACATTCCAAAGGTTAATGTCTGCGCCACCGCCCACCAGTTTGTAGCGACCGAACGACAGCTACACAGCCCCGAGGATCTAGGACTGATCGCCAGATGCAAGTCGCCAAACCTGGCCGTGCTGCAGAGGATATAGGCGCTCGCCCAGCTACGTGTGCACAGCAATGTATTCGCTGCTTGCCCCAGCACATGAGTGATCCAATGTATCTTCATGTGTATTATCAATAAATAAAGTTCTGTGTTGTGCTTCAAACAATAGACATCTCCAACAGTGTTTAGTTATATTTTAATAATACATAGTCTAATCTTTCCACATACTTTCAATGGCCATGTCATACTGTGTTTAGGCCTTTTTTACGACAAAGGGTGGTCCAATATGCCTTTCTTGGGTATCAAATTAATCAGGAGACGTCCAGCTATTAAAATATAGATACATATTTATATTTAATTTAAAAAGTGGTTTTTTATGCACTAGAGACAATTGAACATAAACTTCATGCAAAAAAATGGCAAATTTGGGGCCATAAGGGTTAGGGGTGGGAAAAAATCTGCCCGAAATTTTTATTACGATCCCTATTCTCGGGAACTATCAAGGGTCATAATAGAGAGGTTCTACTGTATGTGCACGTGGTAAACCGCTCATGTGCACCACATTTAGGCTAAACTAAAATTCAAAAGTATCCAGTACAGTTTCAAGTATGAAGAAGCAACGAGGTAACTTTTGATAGACATTTTACACCTCATAGTTCAAGTGCTCAGTGGCAGACAGTCCACTTAAGTAGGTAACATTAAGAATGGACGCTCACAACAGTGACAGTATTGGCTACTATAATTAAATCACATAAAGACTCACCACAGTGCCAGTGATTCAGTTAAAGACAGAGACTTCAAAATTACAATAACATTTAAGCTATTATATTTTTATAATGATCATCCATAAACCTGACTTGATGCATTGGTAAACCTACAAATGTCACCATATGTTTTGAAAGTGTTTATGTCAATACAGCTTACATGAAGAATGCCGTCGTGTAAGAGCGTGTTTTCAGCATGGACAAAAGTGAACATTCCTCAGGAACTTACCGTGAACATTCCAATGAAGATACACAGTGTACATACTAGCTGTTAGTCCTACGACATAAAATGGACTCCCACAAGGGATATCTAGGTTAGTTTTTTTAAAAATGCTTTTCAGCATTAAATCTGATTTGATAGGCAAGCACACAAATATTTTCATACGTTTTGAAAGGGTATATGTGAAGATCGCCGACAAGAATGCTGTTTTGTAGGAGGATATTTTTATGTGTATGCTTATATTTTTATGTGCTTTTGCTTGCAAAAGTTATCAATGAAAGACTAAGCGTTAAAGCTCCCCAAATCTGGTGCAAGATATTTTTAACAACAAAATTTGAAAGTTTGTGTGTATTGTATTCAGTGACCAACGTGCGCACAATTATCCACGATAGTCATGCATGTAGCGTACTTACTTTGTATTCGTTTAGCCGGTCAACCCAGGTGTTGAAGAGCCTGTGGTTGTCCACCTCGCAATGTGTCGCACAGTAACTATTTAGATTGCTGACAGACACAAAGGTTCACTGGAAAGATTTTCCTTTTTCTTTCTTAACTCACTGCAGAAAGCTCCAGAATAGTAGTGGAGTTTCCCCGCCTTCGGCAAGTAAGGCTTTTACATATTCTAATTAGTCTTACTTTAATCCCCTCGTTTTGACATGCCGTTGTTTTATATATAATTTTTCTTTCTGGTTTTTATGTAAGATTCCCTTGTAATTTCCACCAGTGATATGGTCTTTTGTCAATGGCACGCATAAAAAAATATAGGCCGGTGGGACACCAGACACATGGGGCTTCCTAACCCCGTAATCTTTGCAACACGAGGGGGAATACACACACTTGCCACATCAGCTAAGCCCAATCACCAATGCGACTGGCAGAGAAGGATGGCGCCCGAAAGAGAGAATCAAGGCCGTCAGCTGCACCGCCACTCTACATGTCTCGCTTTGCCAGCCGGAAGACCAGAGCGCACAGAACAAGCGCCGCTACAGCGGTCAAGCACACCAAACTCAAGGGTCCCGCCTACCTGTCTGTAAATTTTATTTTCATGCTCTATACCTTCATCACGTCTCCCGACGCCTACCAGACATTCTTGACCTTCCAGAAAGGGGGCCTATGCCTTTTCTCCGTCGCCTTTTCCAATACGAGTCTTCATCGCAATGGAAAGGGCGAACAAAGTGACCGGGAGGGGGGGGGGGGGGAATTACTGTGTGCTGCTTATACAAATAATCTAATACGATTACGACTTATTGCTAAGAGTAGCTATTTCATCACTAGACAGGAGTGATATGTTACCTACAGGCAACTGGAATTTATGAACGTATTCTCTTCACCTGGATGATACGCAACCCAGCAGGCATGCCTCCCCCCTCCCACATGCTGAGAGCCAACAAACTGCCTAGACCTCGAGCAATGCCGAGCGCTAGCGACGAGGCACGAAGCAGAAACGCAGACCAGAGTTTTTCCACGCTAACCAGAGCAGAAGGATGTCACGCCTCCCCCGCACCCTGCGCCGGCAGCCTACAAACTTCCACTACATAAGTTGGGACGCTGCAGAACTTGAGTCATTCTTGTTCTCTCACAATTTCCCATAGCACTGAACAGTGCTGGGACCTCTAGAGAACTTTGAGGCATTGAGTATGCCACCTGTGGCTACTTCACCGTCAACCAGCGATTACGCTCACTAACACATTAAATTCACTTTGTTTATTCAAGACACCTTTCTGAGACCAGTTTAGAAGTATTACATCTTTTCTCGTTTAGATATTTATTTCCCACTTTTCCATTACAACCAGGTCACCTACACCTCGGCAGAGTAGTAACCTTCAGCACTCACTCAATTGCCTGGTAGGAGGTAGCACGTGTCGCATGTTTATTGAACCATCAATAAACATACTTTTGTTTCCTACCTTACCGCTTATATTTCTGAGAGTATCTGTCTCTTTACCTGCTATACACAGGTTGCTATGTACACCATTGACAAGAACCGGATAGTTGATATAGCCGAATTAACTTCCACAGCGGGTGCCCCTCAGGGGTCAGTCATATTTTCTACACACAGCCATTAGACAGCCACCTGTTGCTTTCCAACTGTCCGAGCACTGTACTAGTGCCGGTGGAGAGGAACAGACGACCCACAACCACTAGCAACACCTTCACCCAGGGAGAAGCGACAGTCTCTAGTTATTACCTTATACCACAGCATTGTTAGTGATGGGATATCTGTAGCTTGAGACCTGCCTTATATCTCTGTGTGAACACACATCCAGTGACGGAATAAGTGACCCAAACAGCTCCCCGTCTCTGATCAGTCCGCATAGCGTGGGGGATCAGTGGAGACTTAACAGAGACTGGTCAGCAAGCCAAAACCGAACTGACACTATAAACTGTTTAGTTTGTTCACGTCAATGTGTACCTAGCATATTGTAAGCAGAGACTCTATGCCTAACGAACATAGGCACGGTCGTAAATGTAGGGAATGAAACACAGCATTCCTTGCCGCCAGACATTTGAGTGCACTTCCTCAACCCACACCAGAGCAACAGGCAGAACAGGACCATGCCGCCCAACTCAGGCACGAGTCAGTATCGACTGCTCCAGTAACTATCTTATTTGTATCGCCATGTATACGAATTCATCCTTCATGCCATCCCGTAGTAAAAGGATTGTTAACCGGTACTGCTACAGGGTTCGGTTGAGATAACATCCACTTCTGGACAAATGAAGCTCACCTGTGGAATCACCAGTTTGGATTAGGACAAGCTCGCTACATCTGGGTAAAACCCACTATGACCACGACTCCCAAGGAGCAATAATATGTACGTGCTAGCCAACGCCCCTCGTCTCTCGCCATCTATTAATCTAGACCACTCCGTTTTTGGTCTAGCGGACAAAATCCTCGACCACCGTGCCTAGTAGCCTATCCAGGCACGCGTCAAACTTTTAGTGATAAGAATGGCATTCTTTTGTTTGCACTGAATGAGTCTTATTTTTCCTTCAGCATCAATGGACACACACAGAAAATATTTACTAAAATGCCAAAAAACAACCTGTTAAACTACCAAATGAAACATTTTCAAGGTTATCCTATATTCATTTCATTCCCACACAGTGTTTCGCAACACTTGTGATTTTCAACTAGTGCAAAGTAGGGGTTTTAATACATCATTGCTGCTGGAAGGTAAAAGAAAACATGTACCATCCAATGATGCCTGAGTTGGTTGCTTGTTCTTGATGCGAACACACTTTTCATCACTTGAGTTGCTGTCTGTACTCTCCCCACCAGATACACTAATCCTTACAGATGGTGCTAGCGAAGGAGCAAGTGTTGCCGCCATCAGCCCTGCAATTAGAAATGTAACAGACCTGGCAATGATTTATTTATTCTTCACCAAAAATTCTCATCCTGCATTAGAGTACACGGTAATTTAACAATAAATTCTGAGACAAAATATTAAATATGAGACAAAAATTAAATAAATTTTGAACCTGTAGGAAAGCAAGAATGTATACTTCTCTAATATAAAGTATTCAATTTTAAACTTTTTAAATATATTGCTTTACCACAGAATTTCTACAATGTCTATTTAGTAATATAGTGTAACCCCTGTTTACACTACTGAAGGGAGCAGGAAAAAATATTTCAAAATGCAGAAAAGTGCAAGGAAAGGAAAAATTACACTGAACGTGCATTAAATGGGACTAAAGAAAATAGATGTAAAAGACAGTTAAGTGCAAAATCTAGAGTGTAAAAAAGGGGTACTACTATACTATCCTCTTAAGTTATGCATTTATACTTGTTATAAAAACCACAAAATAAATCAACTGGCAATTTCCAATCTGAAGCATGATGTATCTAACACCCTAACTTCAGCAAATATAAAGTAAAACCTCTTGACGAATGACTGTTTTTGAGATATTAGTTTTAAAATACTTCAGCTCCATCCTCAAGTGTTTTGCACGGAATTTGATGCTTAAAATTATTATGTTAAAAGTGAGATTGCACTGTCTGCCTTTTATTATTCACCGATCCACCGTAATTATGCTAGAAGGAAAGAGTTCATTTACTCCCTGCTAAATCGCACTAGTAGAATATAGCTTGTCTTTTGTTTCGCATCCCCCTCCAGCCAGGCTGGTCTTCCTTCCCAGCGCAAGCCATTCAGGAAGCGATCAGAATGACACCAGTTTTTGTTTCCAGCATGTGCTGTTTGGATCCACTTAAATTGAAAGTCTTTTTCAGCACCCATTGCTCAGAATTGATCCCCATATTAAGTTTAGTCTTTTTGTCTGACGCCTCTGCGGCCAGCCTAAAGATAGCTTTCAAGGGTTGATTCTTGTGATGCTGACCTGGTGCTAGAGCGTTATCACTACCTTTCTATTTTTCCAAAAATAAAATGTGCGTGACCTTTAACTTTATTTTGAGTCCACTTCCTTGCAGACACAGTATCTTGTAGTTACATTTGCCACGTACTTACAGTTATTCATGTGAAGTTTTCTCAACGTACAAAACACGTATT
Organism: Dryococelus australis; assembly: GCA_029891345.1. Lineage (NCBI taxonomy): Eukaryota > Metazoa > Arthropoda > Insecta > Phasmatodea > Phasmatidae > Dryococelus > Dryococelus australis. Next base: position 349,387,946 of record CM056995.1, read on the forward strand.
TTGGTTAACAGAACACACACTAGTACAGGCCATCCCTTTCCAACAATCCTGCATTGTGGGGAGCGGCAGAGCCGCCAAAAGACACACTGTCTGTGAAGCCGCAAACTATGTTTGGTGATTACTCCTCTCCGGAGCAGCCTCTGCTGGGGACCTGTAACCACCAAAGTGGTAGACGGTTACCAGGCCACGCACCCTAGCGAAGAAAGACGTAATTTCAACGGAGGAATACCTGCATGTGCGAAGCATCTTGGTGGGGTAATTTCAAACCTCCGGATGCCTTTTGCCAAAAGGGGGGGACTGAAGGAAGTCAAGGGGCACTCTCTGCATCAGGCAGGGTGCATGAACATCAACCCACCATAGTTACAGTTAGCTGGCCTTCTGTACAGAGAACAGGCGCAAGCTTTACGCCGACTGCAAGAGCCAAGAGAAGTCCCAGTGCCCAGCCATCTGTTCTCTCCACATGTATGCTCTGGACTGGTAGCTTACCGTGAATGCATTATAGAGCACTTGAAGTCTGAACTGCCACCTACACCAGCAATAGCTCAATTAACAGCAACAGTACTCCTGCCACATTCAGTCTATCGACCACAGGAAATTTACACCACTCCACCACCACCACCACATATGCCTTCACCACAGAAAGCTCTTGTCTTGTTGAAATGTCGACCAAGTAGCCTTCCATCTGCCATACCCGCCAAACGCAGACTTGCATTAATCAGCCAAGATTTCGTGGCCTGCCGAGTAGCCGCACGGCCAGTTCTGTATACTGGCAAAGCCCCTGTATCCCGGCAGAACTGAACCCTTTTTTTTAGAGGAGAGTCTGGCTATCTCTCCGAATGGAAACCCCGGAGCTCCCAGACATATGATTAACATCCAACCCGTCACATGTCACACTATATAATGAACCTCTTTATAACAAAAACCTCTCTAACAAAACTTATGTTTGGTCCGGTCAAAACTGTATATGATACAATGCATTTTCAACTTTTTAAAACAAATCATTTTTCCCTTTTAGGCACAAAACTATAAAGAAACGTCTCCTTGTCATACATTTCAGAGAAAAAATAAAGTATACAAAAGGCATAGTGTTATATTAAGTGCTCTACAAGCTGCATTGTCTCAACTCGTGTGTACCAAGTGTTTTTTATCATCGAGTTTATATTTCTTATAACATAACGATTTTACAATTTTTTTGTTTACATAATCTTGCACCACACAAAATTAGCTGCTTATTTTTTCTATGGCAACGGTAATATCGTAATAGTGGCCATAATGGTTTACTGTAATAGTATTCAAAAGAAAATCAATTTAATACTTATCTTATATAAATCAATACAAAGAACCGATGCAATTCAATTTCATCCCCTATTTTACTATTTTCAAGGGGCCAGGAAAAAATTGTTGCAAAATGTGAAAAGAAGGAAATTCAAAGTTGTCCCGTAATTGTTATCCTTGATAAATAGTAGCTATATAAAGGATGCCACTCAGGAACATAAGATCAATGCTAGTCAGCAAAACTACACACAGCAAAATCTAACTGCATCAGTACGCACCATTCTAGTAGTGTACACACCTGACAAGAAGCTATTGGTATTGTTGCGCAACAGATCTGCACCCTCACGCATCTTGTCCAGAACTTCCACTGCCTCAGCCATTGACTGGGCGGGTTTGTTGGCACCGCGAGATGCTCCTGCCTTTGCTGCACACACAAGGAGATTCATCTTGCTGGACATTGGCTCCATACCTGTGCTTGACAGCTTGTTGGCATTCTCCTCCACACAACTCCCTTGGCGTCGCAGCTGGTTACTGTATGACCCTTTTAACAAAATAACACACTACTACCACACAATCTATCCAAATACATATAAACTTCAAACATATCTAAAGTGAACATATGAGAAGGTTTCCAATAAGGATGGCCACACTGATCAAGAACTTATGGCATTTTTAAATTACTGGTTTATTCCAAGTTTTTTCAACTATGAATTTTCTTGATATTTGCATACACCTTGCCTTTTTTGTACACACAAGTATACACAAGAACATGTCACTGAATTTTGAGAGCAAATAACATTTTTATTGCCATCTTCAAAACAATAACATACAATACAAAAATTGCTAGTAAATGTTCTGTAGAATACAATCTAGCAAGAACATTATTTCACCAAAATTAAGTCAACTACAATAAAGGGCTACTATAAGATCAGACATACACAGCACAAACTAAGACAGAAACCACAGCTGATGCGTGCCTATCCAATGTACAGATATATAGACTAGTCATGGTAAAGTGAGCACTTTTGAGGTCCTAGTTACTTTTTTATTTCAGCCATATTTAATCCTTTAAACACCTTTTTAAGTAAATATTGCATGAATGGAATAAACATAGTGTGTAAATTCCACCACGCTCTGAAACTATCATCTAAGGCTAAAATAAAATATATTTATGGACTACTATTTCAAATGAGAGAGCTTTCAAAAGTGTTCACTTTTCCTCTCGAATTAAACCAGCCATTTTTGCTGCTCTGCAAGCAGTATGGCTTTTTTAGTTTGTAGTTTGTTGATTTCAAAGAGATTTTGTTCCTTGGCTTGAGCAGCACCCAGTTCTTCTTGTCTTATTTTCTTAGGTTCTAAATGTTCAATGTATCTTGAGCCAGTACTTCTATGAGAACGGATCAGACATTCTTCTATCAGAAGTTTCTCTACACCACCCAGAACTGACACAGAGTAAACTTATCAGAGAGCTATTACGTTATCTTAATGCTGATTCCCTACCAAACACTTGGGATTGATTGAAAGCCCCTTTTCACTCAGGCATTACTATGAGAAAAGAAACACCATTTTTACAAGAGAAGTAAAATTTGGAAAGAGCTCAATTGACATAACTGCTTTAATCCAGAAACACACTGAACATGTTGCATTTCTTCTGTATGACTTGATAAGATTCCTGGATTTTTGGCAAACTACAGCACCCCATTGATCCACCTTGTTTCAACAAGTGTTTCAAGAAGATTTTTCATTCTCTGCTGTGCCAGTGTATTACTACCACCAATAACGAATGTATCCAAGGAGGTTACAGACTACAAATTTGTATGAAAGAGGTGACAGAGAAACTTGACAGCAAAGGATTTCTAAACTGGACAAACACTAGTTTCAGATAAATATATATATCTACTTCTTTCACATGAGATTTCATGTTCCTCAGAGATCTCCTAGTCATGAAAACCAGGTCAAGAATTTTCGAAGAGAAGGTTTTCACAACACTTTTGAGAAATCTCAACGGAGAGTGCTTTGAAGAAAAGTAACCAATAAATTGAGCGTCACTTTTAATAAAATTCTCTTAGAAATTGGTTCCATTCCTGCTGTTTTAGCACTGAACAAAGCCCACTTTGGGCCCAAGCAAAGGGGGTAGAAACTGACACAGTTTCAAAACTTTCATAATCTGACAATAATTTCTCTCCTGATACAAATACAACATATGTAACCAAGTTCGGTAAATTATTCTGAACCCTGCAAGATACTTAAACATTTTCCACTCGTATAACCAAACAAAACTTCAGGGCAAATATTGTTGACTCAGTTTATCAAATGAAATTACTAGGGATGGGCCGATACCACATTTTGCTGATACCAACAATACAGATTCTCAACTGCCGATACCAGTTTTGACGAGCACAATCATAATTCCCAATTCCCAATATTTGGAAATACTTTTTATTACTTAAATTTAAAGTATTCAGTTTTATGAGCAATTTAAGCACTTTGTATTAGGTGACTACAGCATGGAAATGAAATACAACACTAATTTTAATATAAAAATGAGGAGATAAGACAGTTTAACTGGGCAAATAAGTAACATAACAGACAAGGAAAATATGTTACCAGACAATACAGCATTAATTACAAACCAAGTTCATTGAAGATTTGGATTTTAGACCTGTGAAATATAATACAATTCTCATTTATTGATTTAAATAATTTAATTATCTTTTAACACCCCTCCTTCAATGGTTTATTTTTCTCTGTCCCTTAGGAAATAATTATATCCTTGTTGTATTTTGTAAATGTATCTTGCAAATAATTACAACTCAGCCCTAGTCATGTTACACAAGTAGGCCTAGTGGATAACAGACATGTTGTACAACATAGGTCTAAAAACCAAATAACAAAACAAAAAATAAAAGCTGCTAGGTTCGTTTCTTCTATTTGAGGTTAGGTTCAATGCAGTTTGTATATTCACAAGGACTACTACACTTAAAGGCAAAATATTTTCAGCCGCAGAAAAGTGCATGGAATTTTATGCTAAATAGAGCTTGAACATATTTTTCTAGCCAGTTTCTCAAACTAGGATTGTCGGCTTTTCCAGGGGAATGCTGGATGCTACCCTCATTTCCACAAAATCACACACTGACTTTTGTTTGTTTTACTGCAAACCGGTTACGTTTTGAAGCGATTCACCAATAGAAACTTATTTTGTAGACTATGTAGATTGACAATCTTAGTTTTGTTTGTGTGTTTCATTGGACATGTGTTTTTGTGCATCCAGTCCACGTGCACGTTGCGAAACATACACATCATTATTTCGTGTTTTGTACCAGAAATGTAAAATCCATTACTTTTATATTCCCTTTCACAATTGACAAAATTTTCTGACATTTTGTGGGCTTTAGGCAACGCATGATTTAATTTAAAAAAAACAGCAAGTCAGCCCAAATCAAAACAATAAACATGATACATTTCAGTTGGGAATACAATGCCCGAAGACTACAAGAGATTTACTATGCTCTTGCAAGAAAATGCGTACAAATTGCTTGTGTCTGCTCTATTTCTGTTTTTAGAATTGGTCAAAATAACTATCAACATATGTTATACAAACACTTATATGTCGAATTTACTGCCTTCTTTTGGTTCTTTGAGAAAATAACGTGTACTGCCGATTAAGGTTACTATAGATTCTAACATCATTTTATATTGAGGCGACGTCTCGAATGTGATGTAAACAAACGGGAAGATACTTTTTTTTGTGTAAAACTTTGTGTTTTGAAGAAAACAAATAGTGAAAATTCGCGTAATGCTGGGGGAGAGAGAGAGAGAGAGAGAGAGAGAGAGAGAGAGAGAGAGAGAGAGAGAGAGATGGTGGGGGAGAGAGAGGGGGGAGGGAGGGGAGAGAGAGGGAGGGGGAGAGGAGAGGGGAGGGGGGGAGAGAGGGAGGGGGAGAGAGAGGGAGAGAGAGGGAGGGGGAGGGAGGGAGGGGAGGGGGAGGAGGGGGAGGGGGAGGGAGGGAGGAGGGGGGAGAGAGGGAGGGGAGGGAGGGGAGAGAGAGGGAGGGAGGTAGAGAGGGAGGGGGAGATAGAGAGGTCGGGAGAGGGAGGGGGAGAGGGGGCAAAGTTCATAGATTTTCGTGCTTCACAATTTTTCGGGGACCCTAAGTCGCGTTATTTTGCATTTACATAGTGTCCAGAAACGAATGATGCACACAATCTTTGGCAAATGCACCAACATGAAATACTGTAAAATGTAAACAAAGGGAGAAAATCATCGGAAAACAATTGTTCTGAACATGTTTTGGATTTCAGACAGGATATCTGATTGATGGATGAGGTATACGAGATGTAGCATGCCGGTGTATTTAACATTGTGTTAAATAAATTAGTGCTACTAATCTGAATAATAACCGGCAAATAATGTTCCAATGCCGATGGTTGTGGTATTGGCTGGTTAATCAGTATTTGCATTGGCCCATCCCTAGAAATTACTTCTTCTGGAAGGAGAGTTTTTGAACAAATTGTACAGTGGATGCTAAAACTGTATCAACTTGTTCCATCCTGTAGAATAGACTACTGTCTTAAATTCATTGTGCACTGTATGCAAGCCACTAGTACCTAAATTATGATAAGACCGTGCATCTGCAATCTCACCAAGTAAAGCAGCATCAAGATTTGTAAGCAGGAAATTCAAAATATGGTGGAGGTGCTATCTCAAGTTTAAGCCACGCGTGTCTGGATTTCATGTACTGGTGGGCCATTTCCTATTGTCTCAGTTCTGCACAATTATTAGAAGGTGGTAGGGCCTTCCTTGCCACTCTGGTTGTGTAACTGGAGTTAAAGTTGTCGTCGTGAAACGATGCCTGCGCTGCAAATGGCTTCTTCCTTACATCAGCTATGGTTTTTTTGGTGTCCACTCTGTAGCCATTCAGTCTCTGTCAAGAGTGTTGGTAGTATGACTAACATACTGTGAATTACAATGATTGTACTGCATCTGGTAGAAGAGATTTTCTGTAGCATAGTTTTAGCTGCCCTGGATTGGATAAGTTTGGTTGGTGAGCCTAATGATGAAGGAAGTGGAAGATCGGTGAATAGCACAAGAGATCTAACATGGGTAATTGCAAGGATACGACCCCTGAAAGTGGTTTTATTACCAACATTGGGGAGCAATTTGGGGTGCATCAGTTTGTTTAGAATGTTGTAGGGTCATTTGAAAACTATTTGTGTGATTAGGAGAACAAGCTCTGAGCGAGTGGTGATAAGGCCAGAATTTTGCATCCACAGTTGTCCATGCCCTCATGGTTAGGGAAACCACAGCGATATCTATGGTGATCTTTGTTCGAGTATCTGTGGTTGAAGTAGCATGCCCAATCTGTTTATTATAAACCAGTAATCTGGAAGAGCATCTGTTGAAGGCTTTAACTATCAGATAACACTGTTCGTTTGAATCAGTTTGTGTGGGGCAAATTGATTAAGCTCTTGTGACAAGACTACGGTAGAGATGTCTTGACATGGACTGATTGGTTGCTTTCAAAATGTAGGTATTGAAGGTGGTTGGCGGGTTTAATGTGAACAGTTGTTTTAATTTTGCCGTTGTGAAGGGCGAGTTACACATCCAGAAATGTGTCCGATTTAGAGTTGATAAAGGTGAACTTAAGAAGACTGTGCAAATTTAAGTGTTTGAGGAAGTGAATAAGATAGTTCTCAGTTCCTTGTTCCCAGTTCGTCCCGTCTCCCCCAACCTCTCTTCTCTCAATCACCCTCACCCTTTCTATGTGTGCATGCACGTACTGGGTGAACATATATTTTTTAAACTGGACTTGACAAGCAGAAGAAACCGAGTGAGGCAGTTAATTTTCTACTTATTGCTGCTTACTGTAAATGAATAGTTTATTTTGAAAGGCACAAAAGGTTCCTCACCAGTGGAGCTCTTCGTAGCCTCCTCGAGTGCAAGAGTCTCTACAATGGTGGCCAGGTCAGTGGCACGGTCTGCTGAACCGAGGCTGGAGATGGTGGAGAGGTCCGAGTGATGGTCTCGCAAGGCGTGAACCACCACAGATAGCTCCCCAGGTGGGGGCACCCCTGACTGGCTCTCCCCAGTCACAGCAACTATGGCCTCTGCACGAGCCACTGACAGTACACTCTCGGCAATGGCTTCTGCTGCTTGCTGCAACATCAAGGCCCACACACATGCATTATACGCCACTTTCCATACCACAAGAGTTCCAAAAATTTAAACCAGTGAAATATTCTCATACTTTACATCACACATAACACAGTAACATAGTTTTCCTGTCAAAATAAGCGGACTATTTTCATGAATCCTGTAAGAGGCAAGATAATATACCCTTACACTTTAACGCTGATCAACAGATGTGACAATTCAAACTCCTGTGGTCAGACTGGGAGCTGGGCAATTCTCCACTGTCTCGTGGTGACTAACAAGGGCACATGCTAATTCAAAACTCTGGTAGGTGTGGCCCACTGGCATAGAAATCGTCTTGTGAGAATTCTGGGTGGCGGAGCAATGGCTGCTAAAAACTGCAAGAACTTCAACTGCCTTATATTTTTAAATACAGAGGAAGTGCATTGCAAAAAGTGTGGCCTGTAGTAACACATCTGCTCTCCCCACTGAGCACAGGATGGTTAATTAATATGTTGGTTTCCATCACTAACCAAAATTCAACTTTCTGAAATTGTGATAGTTTGTTAATAATAACATTGACGATATTCATGTGCAATTTAGAAACGCCCAGTGCCCCAATTTGAAAAAATATGATTATTACCAGTCAGTCACACCTGTATGACCTCTTTATTGGGCTTTTGTTAGTTTTTCTAATTTAAAACCCAGTCGAATGGGTGCAAAACTTTTAATACCACAAACTTGTCATGTGCAGTAAAGCGTAAGTGTAAATGCGCTTTATTACGTGCAGTCTCAAATCCAATCAAAGTAATCATACAATTTTACATACAGTATTGTACATACGGGCATAATGTAGACACATTTTCGCTGTAAAAGTTATGCAGTGTAGTGAAGACAAACATTTTCTCCATTTATTTCAAATACTTCCACATCTTGTGTTTACACAAAAACATATTTTATCAATCAGCTACCTGTCTGCACACTATATATATATATATATATATATATATATATATATATATATATATATATATATATATATATATATATATTGCCACTTGCAAATACAGGTGGAAAATACACATAAAAAAAAGTGCCTGCCATGAGTTTTGTTTTCGATCAGCGTCATAGGTTATTTCAGCAAATAATGACTTGCACCCAGACTCAATAACTTTGTGACATAATTTATTATTTTTATTTATAAAAAATTTAAATTATATAACTTAACACTTTATAACACATTTGGGGTTATCTACACACAACTTTTTCAGTAGCAGCCATTTTCATTTTAATCTGTTTACAATGATTTAAGCAGAGCTTAAGGAGTTGGGAATCTGATTTCGGCTGCCTAAATTAAGAGCTGCTTAAAGCATTTTAAGACGAGCTTGAAGTTGGCGAAATGGTACAAGGTGCTAGGAATAGTTTATTCAGTGGCACTTAAATTTTAAGATGTGTTGGTGAAACTGGCCGTAAGAGTTATTTTATTTGAGGTTCAGGTCGTAAAAGTAGGTACTAGGAGGTGCTTGTTTTTATAGCCATTCCCTAGCGATTGTCGTGTGTTTGTTTATAGTCTGAAGTATCGTAACCTTTAGCTCAAAATATTATTTTAATGTGTACTTATTTTAGTGTGTCTGATAATTTTGGCCAATCAATAATAGGTGGAGGATTATTCATTTGCATTTTTAAGGTCAAGTAAGTCTGGTATAGTTGCTGAAGACAGTTAATACTTATAGTTTTATTGAGTGTTATAGTTTACATTGCTGCTTATGTGGACTTAACCTAAAACGCAGACATCCATTCAGGATATTTTGAAATACAAGAGGTTGAGATAGTTTTTTTCCCTTTAGTCATTTTCATTTGCGAACCGAACCTCTCATACCCATTTGAGGTTGTACAAAGATTGTAACGTTATTAATTATTGAGTTACTACTGAAGTTTATTGGAATTTGTTTCTATTGCCAATGATGCTTGAACAAATCCAAATTTTACAGGCTAAATTATTTGTATTTTATTTCAAGGTTGGAATTACTGGCTGTTATATAGTTTTTATTTAATTTTATTGTTTTCATTTGAAAACCAGAAATACATATATGACTAATAATTATCGGTTCTGATTAAAAGTTTTATCTGCAGTTAACGTAACTAAATACATGATCGATAACTAAACTTTATAAATTTTGCTGTACAAAAGCCAGAAAATTTCATGTAATAGTATGGTTTTCAATACTTGTTGTTTGTGCTTATTCACATTGTTCCTTCTGTCTTGAAAGGAAATGGACTATTCAATTTTACTAACTAAATTTTGTTAATTGATAAAGCTTTTATTAACATTTGCTATATTTTTTTAAATTAAACTAATGTTGTTACTTTATTTTTGAACTTATGGGTTATTCTTTTGTCCTCTTACCCTTCTATCATAATGGACTCCCTCCTATTATGGTTATTGGACATTTTATGGATAATGTTAGGAATTTCTCATCCCTCATTTTTTTTTTTTTTTTTTTTTTTTTTTTTAAGAAAAAAGGCCAGAGATAACTTGAAAATGTTTGAAGTGTTTGCATAGAAGTTATAGGGAACTGTACCTTAGGTTACCTTCCTTACAGCCTCAGAAACCACGAAAAGGTCCCAACCTCCATTCTACCTTAAGCAGTCAAGTGAGAAAAACCCCCTTACCATTTCTAACCCCTCCTCTCTCTTCTCCTCATTTACCTTGTTTTCTCTCTCATTCAGAATTTTTTTTTGATTTTGTATTTGGGAAATGGATCACTGAGGTGGAGCCCAGACTTTTCTTCAGGAGATACAAGCATTTGATGTGTTTTGTGGAACAGAAGTATTAATGTTAAGGGTACCTGGGCGACCCACTAAACAGTCCGGTGGTGGAGGCATGTGATGTCTCGCCCTCTTTTTCCAGCGTGACATTGACTTGGGGTGACAAGATAATTATTTACATACACATATATATATATATTTTTTTTTTTTCTCTCATTTAAACTTTCTTTAAATTACTTTTTCTTATAATTAATATTAATAATTTCTTTCATTTCAGATACTGTAGGTTTTGAATATTGGGCACCAAAATTATTCTCCCCCCCCCCCCCCTCCTTTTAAACTTCCACCGCTGCCACAATATCTACACTTAGTTAAGCTTTGTTTACACGAGGCAGAGGAATAGCCTGAAAGCAGGACTTCAGAAAAGTTGGAAGTAACCATGAATTGACTGCCTTGAAAGGCCAAAGTAACATGCTACAGTAAAATTATCTGAAGATTCTGAAGGTACTAAAAATGTATGCATTAGCCACGGAAATATCTTAAGAGAGCCTACTTACTTTGGTGTTTATAAACCAAATACAAAATCAAGAAAATTATTAAAGAAAACTTTTTAAAACACTTCTTATGAGGTTTTACTGTATTTACCCAGAGGGGGCAGTAACAATTGACATTACTTATTTAACCCTAATGCATTAAATATTCTGAGGCAAAAAGTATATATAATTGCACAATACCTTTGCTGCAAGATTGTCTGCTGAAGCAGCCTGCTCAGTACTGGCCACAGATGTTTTAGAATGATTTTCTGTAGCATCAGGCAAGCTGGGAGTAGAGCTCGACTTACGGCTGGTCAGAACACTAGCACTCTTCGCAGAGTCCGTTATGTTCTTGCTGCTCCTGGATGACACTGGCGTCCCAAAAACGAGGCAACAGTTAAACAAGGTACAAGCTCTCAACTGACTTGCACACACTTTTAACATATTCCGAGGTAATGGTTTTATTTCACATACTACAAAAACAGCACATTTGCAGAAAATAAATATACAATCACAGGGATATTAAAAGATATAAAAAAAAAACATGCAAAAAACAGACCACACAAGACCAATACAACAGGTTCCAACACAAAAGATTGTACCACCAGTGTGTTTCCTTTAAAAATCTTAAGAAATGCAAGGTACAATACAAAGGTAAAATATATGTCAGACTAGTGGGAAATATTTCTGGTCATTTTGCACTTGCGAACAAATGTTCTATTTTTTTTTAATGCAAATATACGACCTTTTACAAATAAATTAGGAAATTCAAAGAACTGGAATACTATAGTCCAATTTATCCAATTAAGAATGAAAATTCATTAGCAGGGCAGCCAATACTTGGGCAAGTTTTACAACTGAAATGCTTCTACCAAAAGGGTAATTATACAGGCTGTTAAAGGGTGTGATCTTAGCATGTTATACTACAAGTACTACTGCTAAGCCTACTACAGAAACACAAATAGGGTCTTACCACCTGTAGAGCACACCGCTACTTTACTGGCAACAGCAACTGGCGCCCCTGCCAAGACATCTGCTTCAAACCCAGGGGCTAACCTCAGATCGTACTTCCCCTCTGCACCCATACGGTAGGAGTTGGACCCCCCGTGGTCCCAAGTCACATCAATCCAGCCTTCAAAGGATGACAAACAGTAAGCCAGGAAGTTTGGCACCGAGCAACCAACAATGACACGTGACAACAACTCCCACATGGCAAAAGCTTTCTTCAGTTGAAAGCAATATTGATGTTTGTAGTTACTTCAAGATCCATCGACTGAACTTTAAAACTGACATGAACTAGTACAGTTGCCAAAAGACTGGTGTTGCCAAACCGATTGGAACAAGGGCGCCAGTGCTGAAGTGAAAACCAACCACCATTAAAACCTAGCAGCAAGCTACACAACTAGCGAGAAACCTCCAACACGTACTAGACGACACCACCCCACATTTCATTTCACATTCACGAAGACATTAACTCCACTGAGCAGACTACAACCACTTACAACCACATTAGGAATGTTGTCACGTGTTGTTGGCCGTTACCAAATATACATTACAATGGCAACATTTTCCCCAGTTGTAATTAACCGAATGTCTACTCATGCCATTGGCAACTGCCTTACAACAATAATAGACACGTTTACAAAAGTGAAAAAGGTACCACTAAATTAGTTTACAAATTTTTTTTCAATTATGACAGAGAAAAAATTCCAACAAGTGACAAAAGCAAATCCAGTGACAAAATACGTAGCAAAAAAAAAAGGCAAAACCAAGCCCAAAACTCATGCGCATGCAAGTAAAGAAAAAACTGGAATATTCTAACCAAGATTAGATTCAACACTACTGCCGACAATCGTTAGCAAACAGTCACATTAAAATTAGTATTAAATACGTACAGCCAAGACAGGAAAAAAAAGTGAACAAACACGCAAGTTTAGCTGCCAGACAGTATCTAACTACTGCCTACACCCAAAGGAGTTAACTTGTTTAGGCACCAATTTTTTAATTTTTCTTAATTTTCCGTTTTTAATTTTTCTCGCCAATTTGAGTCAGTGTTGTAAAATTGTAATTGTAATATAATTTATATTTTAGGAAGAATGTCTTATTTCAATTATAATTTCATTGACGTTCAATCTAAGCTTTGCTTTTAGTAGTTACTACCAGTCTATTGGCAATTTTATCAGATGTGTAGTTCAAGGCTAGCTAGCAATCCTACAGGATTCTGTACTCTCAGCACCTTTGTCCACCACTTCAAAACTCGTTACTCCATATAATTTTCTTTTAAAAGGATATGCGACATTTTTCTTTCACTCGTGATAAAACATCTAGGAGTATGGTAAAGCCATGCATTCTAGTAATTCTTTCAGAACTAACTGGTGTGTACTGCCCATGCTGCTATGCATTTTGGCTACTTTGCTCAAGGATTTTTGCCACTGCCTTTGAGATGCAATGATGTGTTCTGTACATGCTCCCAGTTTTGAGGAGGAATTATTTTCACAAACATACATAGTTTCCTTGTTTTATATCAGTAAGTCACTTTTCTGTCATGTAGCTATGAAGGAAATTTGGTTATTTGTGTTATAATCGGTTATCTTCACGATTTGAGCAAGAGAATCTACCTCACCTAAATTTCATCTTCAACTTTTGGTAGTGAGAACATACTTTTAAATCAGTCATGTTTCGTTGTTTAGTTATATTTCAGAACCCAATTTTTGCATTTATTTATATATTTATTAAGGGTTTGGTGTTCCACCAGTTTGGTTCCTTGGAGGATGTGGGTATTATGATCACTGTACGATGCTTAAATTTCTAGAGTGTGTATTATATCAAGTGCACTTAGGGGTCATAGGTTATTCCATTTTAAATTATATATTTTCTGCATCCATTTTTTTCAAACATATCATATTAATTTTTATTGAGAAATTTGGTTAATGCAGAATACCGTAAATAAAAAATTAATTTAAATCAGAATCACCAAGTTTAATAACTCTCATTTATCGTAAATCAATCCCTATGCCAATAATTTTCCCTAGGGTTTAAATTAAAAAGGTAACATGCTTAATTTACTTGTGTGGTGCATTCATTCGGTCTAGATATTATAGTATTGTAGGATTGCTTCCAGTAACATGGCATTTCTCATATCTGGTATGGTAGAAGGTGTGTGCAAGATTTTTTTTTTACAATACTGGTTTTAGTGATACCAGGGTCCTAAATGTATGCAACATGTAGGCCATTTAATGTTTTATTTCCAGTTATGTTTTTTTTATGGACACAAAGTAAACGAACCACACTCAACCAACTTACAGCCACAGCAACACCCCAATATAGTTTGGTATTCCAAGCATGGTTGGAGTCGTGTGAATTCAAATTTTCTCTGCTCCAATGTTGCGGTAATACGTTCATCTAGTCGGTTCCCCCACTAAAGAGTCTCTAGTGACGATTTCTGCCATGAGGGAGATTAAGAACAGCAGGAGACAGCCACAACTGCCAAACCAGTTGCTGTTAAGTGTCCATCGCTACTTCATCCGTAACCTACACAGGGACATGGTGAAGCACACATATCTGACTCATCATACACCAAGAGTGTCCTACAAATCCACCCACTACCCCAAGCATTCTTCACCTATATCATCTAGCTGCATTCTTATCATCCAGAGCAGCTGGATAGTTGGCTACTCCAATCAGACTGCATAGATGTGTTGGATTGAATGCTGAGATACCTTAATGCAAAGAGCATAAAAGCAGAGAGAAAAATGGGATAAAATGCTCATACTAGCTGTGCGGTAGATACAATTATTGACGCATCATGGATGATTTAACAGTCACAGCACAGTTAATGTAAGTGCTTTAAAATGTTTGCACACTTCCTCTAACGTGTTTTATGCATCTAAGTTACACAACAGTTGATCAAAGTATTTTATTCATGTAAAAGCTTTAATGTAAACATGTTCACTACTGTTGACCATGTGACTGGCAGTTGTGTTGATGATGGATGAGCCTATGTTGTGGATATGCCCAGAATATAAAAATCAGTCTACCCCATTTTTAATCTATGAGCAATAGAAATCCACACTGCTCACATCACCGACACTCCTCCGCAACCCACCCAAGGCTACCTACAACTTGACCCTCTGTACTGCACACTATTGCTGTACTAAAGAGGAATGGAAGCGTGCAAAGTGTGCTTCACTGTTGGCTACACATTCTCGAGACAAGTGCAATGACTTTTGCAGGGTCTTTATACAAAGCTACTCGCAGTGCCGCCTGCATACAGTGTTTGTGACTGGGTACGCAGGTGGTCTGCCACATACTTCCTGGGACAACAGCAACCTCTGACAGCACAACACCTTCCACTAAGGAAACTGGCTACACTACAGTGAATTCCACAAAATGCCAAAGAATGCTTTACTGACTACTAGCACTGGACAAATATAAATAACAGCAACTGAACCTAAGTATCTCATTTGAAAGGTTCCTACTGAGAGACAGCTTGCTCACAATCTCAGGAATGTTATGGGGATCAAATTACAACATGGGCATAACGGCTTAAACAGACTTGCCACCAACAGAAAAACTAACAGAAAAGTAGTTGTTTGATGAAGGGCGATGATGCGCAGCACAAAAGAAAATTTAAATGAGTAGCATTCTAACAAGCACGATTAAAGTGTTGCACATGCTCTTCACGTCTCCACTGCTCTCATGTCCTAGTGACATCATTTGCCTGGTATTGCACATGGGTGCAGGATGGTGGGGGTGGCGAGCTGGAGAAACTACAGTTTCCCAGCAAGATGTGCCATGTGCGCAACTGTTGGACCATGGTATATCCAGTCGTAACACCCTTGCCCCTTGCCCATTTCCAAACAACTCGTGCATGCATGCACTGTGTACAAACATCCATTCATGAACTCATCCACCCTGCACATATACTCTGACATGCTCACACCCAACTATGCATCAAGCTATGCATCCCCACATGCACACACACAAGCTCTAGGGACAGGATAGTCAAATCTAAAATTCGTTGAATCACTCAAACCCACTGGATAAGAAGATTTTTGCTTTAATGACCATTTTTGAGTGTTTACTAGATACTCCACGTAACTGCAGCACTATAAAAAATACAAAAAACCAGATGTACCATACAACAGAAAAAAAAAGTAAGATGGGATGTATTAGGTATACTGTACATATTTCCATGTACAGTACTCAAACTGCAGCTTCTTGCAATGGCAATTTCAATTATCCATGGATTTGTTTTTGTAGACAGTTTCTTCAACCATAGTACGTAACATACAAACATTCTACAATGTGAGAATTTCAGTTTTCTTAAAAATGGGCTTTTGTGGCTCCATTTTATGTTTTTTAACACAATGTTAACCAAAACTCAATTTTTCGTTCCTGGCAACACTAGGAGAATATTGCAAACCAGAAGCTCAATACGGGGCGGGTAGAGAAAAGAGTCAAGTAAGCATTCTTTTTCCTGGTTATGTGCAACTCTCTCCAACTTGTCTCTTTCACTTGCCACTTCTATCCTCCCTTTCCTTCTTGGCCGTAAAATCAAGCAGCTCGAAGCTGATTTTTCATTTGCTGACAGTTTGCTGTGGAAGCCACACAGGCAAGTTGAAATGCAGAGTCAAAGTACCAACATTTGTGGAGACGACTTAAAAACCAGGCGGGATAGAAATGTTGTTGCACTATCCCAGAAAATTACAATTTTAAACTGACTTGCATAAGATAAAAATGTTCAAAAGCTACAAGAAGTATTAGTACAAAACAGTAAAACTCTGTTAAGACGTTTTTGAAGGGACTGAAAAAATAATGCTTACTAACCAGGAAAACTTCTTAAAAGGGTCAAATTTTGCATTTGCATATAGACAAGGTGCAAAATTATTCAACTTATTAAGTAGGAAAACTTCTTAAAATGGTTTCACTGTATCTACTCCTGGATCACACCTACAATAAAGGTTAATTAAAACTGAGATAATTTGTTTTATATTATTTAAGCTGCAATTTACAGAAAATTTTAGCATTATTTCTCTGACCAAAACAAGTGACTAGCAGGCAACTTTTTGCCACATGACTGTACACTGTACAACTCTAATGGCTGCAAGCAGTCAGTGATGCCAGCATGCTAGTAACTCTGGATACTTTTAAAATTCTCAGCATGCAAAAACAAAAAAATCTAGTCTTTACTGATTGTGTGTGCAGTTTACATGTTTTTTAAAAGCATAATCTTGAATGTGATGTACAATCACCACTACCGATTGAATCGCAATATAAACCTGCATCAACATAACACAAAGTTGGTAAATTTAATTCTAGTATTTTTAATTTGCAAATGAGATAAAGTTCCCAACATGTGTTAAATTAACAGGTCAATAGGCGTTTTGAAAGAGTCACAAATTTGAATTGGTAAAACAAACAACCGATTCTATATTTACATGTCTTATTTTTAGGGATGAGTTGAATCCAATTTTTGGCAAAATCCAAATCAATAGTTGAATCTTTTAAACCATACTCAAATTTCAAATCCAAATCATTGTTACCAAAAATATTGGTCTCTTTAAAATATTTTTACAATCGGGAAACTTAAAAAAACTATCACAAATCACAACACTGTGAACAATGAAAATAATGG
This sequence comes from Dryococelus australis, assembly GCA_029891345.1. Taxonomy (NCBI): domain Eukaryota; kingdom Metazoa; phylum Arthropoda; class Insecta; order Phasmatodea; family Phasmatidae; genus Dryococelus; species Dryococelus australis. The sequence goes on from CM056995.1 coordinate 349,405,292, forward strand.
CCCAATCACTGCGAATGAAAATGCAACAAAAAAAAATTATTAATGACAAATTTTTGTGTCATTATTTATATATGGCAGAATTGCATAAAACAATAACTTAAAAATATTTCGAAAAGATATTAATAGAAGAATTCTATTACACTGCTCAAAAAAAGTTTTGTGTATACTAGATGTGTACATTTTAATGTGCTATGTATCTGTAGGTACCATACACATTAAGATCGGTACACACAAATACCATCATAACGCCGCCCGCTGTTCATAACAATCTGAAACGCAACATACGCAGAGTAATGGGAAGGAGGGATGTGGAAAACACACGTCCTGTTCGGTTAGTGGCAGATCAATACCACGTATAACCACTTCTGGCCCGGAGGCATGCTTGCATACGACGCGGCATACTCAGCACCAAACAATTCAGCTTGTCTTGGGGCAGAGCATCCCACTCTTGGGTAGCAGCATCCATCAGTTGCTGAATGTTCGCAGGAGGGTTAAGACTGACTGCTCTATTCAGTTCACTTCATGCATGTTCCACACAGTTCATGTCCGCCAAATATGCCTGCCACTCCATTCGCTGTATGCCATTTGTCACGAGGAACTGATTGATCACACTGGCTCGATGGGGATGAGCATTATCATCCACCAGTGTGAAGCTCTCACCCAGTGTAGCAGCAAAACCTGTAACTACAGGTGGGAAGATGTCTCGGTATACCAGACCAGTCATCTGACCCTGAATAGAAATGTGCGGCATACATTGACCAAACATGACCCCATCCCAACATGACAGAACTCCCTTGCTGCTGACGATGCTCTTGGATGAAGGGCTCATTCCATCTCTCACCAGATTGTCTCCAGACTCTAATGCACATGTTGTACAGGTGCAAGCTTATGGTAACGACAGCAAATAGCGTACACTTCCACTGCTCCAGATGCCACTGGTGGTGTGTTGTTGCCCACCTCACACGAGCTGCCCTATGGTGTGGTTGAAGCGGAGTCTTTGGAAACGGCCCACCTGCTAGCAGTCCTGCTTCGTGCAGCCCATTTCGCACTGTCTGCCCTGACACATTCAATCCCGTGGCCTTCCGAAGATCATGGCGTAACGACATAGCAGTGCTACTGAGCCGCCAATGTGCTGAAAACACCACATACTGGTCCTCTATGCAGGTTATTTTGTCTGGGTATCCCAAACGGTGTCGATCAGCAACTGTTTGTATCTCTAAGAACCGACTCCACACCCTAGAGAAATCACTCTGGCCTACTCCAACACATGAGGCAACATCCACTTGTCGCCAGCCCTCTTGCAACAGTGTGACAATTCGCATGCAGTCAATCATCAAAATGAGTACTCATGACCTGTTTACCGCAGTCCTACATATACTGTATCTACACAGTCGACCATACAAGTGATGATGTTAAACCGACCAAAACACCATTAGGTTTCCTATGGGCCACCTGTTCAACCTGCTCATGGGTTTGTAGTACTATGTGCCTCAGACATTGGCCTACAGTGCATACAGTAAATATGTTGATGTTCCACGACATTAACCATGTAGTATCGCGATATGCAAAACTTTTTTTGACCAATGTATTTTTTTTTGTGCATAAAATAATTGTAACAGTGCGGTCAAACTCAAATTTTATATTGAAGGTTGGGGACAGCGAAAAGGATGCAAAGTTGTTTGCAGGTGTCATTGCCATCCTAATGTTTACAATTGCAGTTTTTCTCGTTCTAATGACAATGTGACCAACATAAATTTGATTCCTATATCGCAAATACGAAGTCATAAGTCAAGTATTTATTTGACGTAATATAAATGTTTTAGTAAGGGAAAGCTAACCTCGAATCTTTACTCTCATCATGTCCTAAATCTCAGAATCCTCAAATCTCTTGGATTCAAGGGATTAGACAAATCATGGATTCGACTGACCCATCCCTAAATATTTTGTAATCAAGTCTGATGTTATTAAGGTGCCAGACTGATTAGGATTTAATTAAGTTTTGTGAACATGTGTTTCAAATAGAAGAATGTGAGATATCAACCAAAATGTATCAGCCAAATCTTAGTAACTATATACATAGCAGCAAAAAATCATCTCACCGATGTCAAACAGATGAGTGGTTCACAGCCAAATTAAGGTGCACAGCTGCAAATCACTATCGCCAATCAGTAAAATTACGGACCATATATTGTCTGCAAAGTCTTGTGCTGTGTGTCGTCAGTGTTGTTACTATTAGGGCATGATAGGTCTGATTTAAGAGTGCTGATACGATACGTCAGTTGGCCAACAACCCATTTTTCCATTCCCTTCAAGAACTTGCATTATTCTAACACAATTTTCTCAACCATGGATTTTTCGAAAAACATTAATACCCGCAGTTGACATGGAATTACTGTACTGACCAATTCAGGTCTAGAGTAGTTGGTACATAGATGTACTACAGTACATTTTGAGCTTATACCCATGTTTTCCATTAGCTTGGAAATGGTCACGTTAGTGTATCATGACCATGTTTTTTTTATTGTTTGATGAATAGGACAGAAACCATTTTCACATAACCATGTCTTGGAACTGTGAAAATTATCTGTAGTTTTATCCTTTTCACCACACATTCCACTACATACAAAACATACACCCTAAGCACTAAACATTATGAAGCACCATTAGCCAACAAGAAATACCCTCTATGTTCTAGCATTAAATTGTGTTACTACACAAGCATCGCAAACATGGGTCAGTGTTACAACAAGCAATAAAAAGGATGTGCTGGATATGATACAGTTAGCTTAGTTTTTAAATAAGATATCAGTTCTTGTGGTAATGCACCATTATTTCAAAATTGAAGATTATCACATCAGGTTTGGTGTATAAAGACCTGCATAAAATGTGGATATGATATGCTCCTACGATGAAGTCATGTGCAACACGTTAATTTCTAACAAACAATTGTAAGAAACTTTAGTACAAATATGGGAAGCAGCTTCATTCTTCAAATTTTTATGAGAGTAAATACACAAAGTGTTCTCCAAACTTTGTAGATTTTTTTGGCAGTGCATCTAACCAAAGTTGTGTGTGTTCTCCAAAATACAGATGATGGGCATTTTATCAATACTCAATACGTACAAAAGAGAGTGAAAGAGATGTAGAAGGGGAGGGGGGTAATTGGCATGATGCACATCATATCCTGATTATACTACACACAACTTTGCCTCATTTGAACATGACTTCACGTCACCCCAGGTGGGGTTAGAACAGTACCGGAGGCTGCTCAAGTGCCTACAGAATACACCCTTTGTCACGGGGGCTTTATTACAGACACGTCAGCTTGTACTGTTCACCCAAAGTGTGATTGTACTATCAGCCGAGCGGCTGAGACTGCCTCTCAAGGTTACATAGTTCTACGATGGACTAAGGGATGGCTCTAGCAGACAGCTTCACTTGGGATGCCAAACTCATCACCACACCACACTCCCGCGTCTCAAAGGGCCCAGGAGAAGAAAAATGTAAGTCCGTGTGCCATCCTCCAATGCCACTTGTAGTTGTTCTTTAGCTCCGACAACTCGCTCCATCACTCTTGTGCTGGAGATCTCTGCTGACGACTATGTCCTAGTGACCAACCAGAAGCGCTTCAGCGACTTCACCAGCAACCTTCCAGAAAACCTTCCAGAAGCTCTTCAACCCTGCTCTGCCAGCCTTCGAAGACACCAACACTCTTCCCTTACCTGCTGGTAACTGCAATCGCAGCACCACTACCACCTCTGGTAGTGGACCTCAATGGTCCCTTCTGGACAACGGTTAAAATAGTTAGGGTCAATTATTTTCATAGCTACCTAGCCAGATTGCCTTGTTCAGTTTATAACCAGTTCTTCACCTGGATTAAAGTGTTGACAGCCACCATATAAGCAGCATATCAAGGAGCTATCCCAGGCCCCAGCAAGCACAGGTAAACCAGAGGATGTTTGCCGACAACCCAACCGGACAGTCGAAACCCCTACTGACTTCATACCTTGCTGTCAGGCCAAGTACCCGACTGTACCATTCGAGGGCCTATCTGTTTACAGTAAGGTCAATGTGAGCTTGCACGTGTGTGTGACCTACACAATAAAACCTCGGACGACCAAGATGACCACTCTAAGCCAAAGGCCCTTGCACTGCAAGTGTTTTCCTGGTGCCTAACGTAAAACCAGAGTGCTTCACTCGTCACGCATCAAAAGTTTTTGTGGCAGAAAACGTAGTGCTCAAACAAACTAGTTGTAATGTCGGATACAGATCAGTTTCACTGACAACCCAGATGCACCCATAGCCGACGCCACACTCTAAAAGTGCCATATAACCACATGCCCTGGCACAGGGGCACATGTGATTATACGTGCACACTGTCACAATCACTTCCATTACTAATGCTTGGGATAGACAAACTAAACTCGTTACACTGATTTACACTTAATACTGGTGTGACGAATGCCGCACTCGCCAGACTGCCTACTGCAGATGGCTAACTTGCACCGGGAAAGGAATCAACACGGTGTGTTGCATTGTTCGTATGCAGACCTTTCATCACAGGTGCATAGACTGACCTGATTAACACACGACATGTGCCTAGTGTACCACAGTGAATTCTGCAGAAGCGCAGAATAGTACAGACAACCAAATTGTGGCCCATGCCACAGCCCTACCACAGTCTGGGGTAGCAAGGAACTCCAACTTCCAGAGTTTGGAGGAAGACCACACAAGGACCCAATAGCATTCATGCTGAAATGTGAGAGAGAACTCCCGTGAGAACAACATATCACTAAAACAATGGGTCAGTAAGACCCATAGACAACACAAAGATAAGGCTCTCGAAATATGGGCAAGGTATGGCGAATTTGTTATGGAGTGGGGGCAGTTGTGTTCTTACCTCGCACAATTCACATACAAGGAAGTCACAGCATGCTTTGACAATGGAATTTCACTCTGACGAAAGCGAGGAGAACTGTGCATCATATAGCACATGTGCTTCTACCCTACACTACACAACCTATTACAGTTCCCAAAACTGCACACTGCAAATGAGCAGAGATTCAGCGGAATTACAAGGTGCAGGCCTTGCTAGACAAGCCGCATGCTGGTAAAGTTTTATTATTGTAAAAATTTCATGTGATGTTATTTTACCAGTAAGCTTTAAATTAAATTTTTCTGAGATGATCTTCTGCAATCCATTGGCAGGTTCTATTATTTACTATAGGATGAGCCTAAAATAAGTAGTGTGTTTTTTACCTGAATGGATTTAGCAATGAATTTATTACAAAGTAAAGAAAGTACTAGTGCAGAGTGGACAATCCAGTCTATTGAATGTTCACAAGTCTTTTTTGGTCCGAACTGCTATACAAAAATGCAAATTTGACCAATAAAAATATGAATTCTCCAGTTTTAAAATTAATTTAATCTACTGTTAGCGTGATAATAAGCCATTTTATTGTCCAATAGTTTTAAGTGACACTAGATATGCACTTCCAATATTGAATGTTAAAAATTTCTAAATTTTAATTTTTTTTAAACGGGACTTCGTTGTTTGCTACTAGTTATGACCATCATACAGAATTTTTTCTTTACTCTTGTATCAAAAATATGTGAAGAATTTAAATACTATTTGTAGTTTTTTGTGTAGTGAATTATGTTTTGTATATGTGTTTTTTATAGCATCTGACACAATTTCAGAAAATTCAGGGCTTTGTTGTGAATTGTAAGAAATTTCCTGTTTATTTTAGGCTCGTGTGTGTGTGTGTGTGTGCGTGTGTGCGTGTGTGTGTGTGCGGTGGGTCGAAGTTCGAAAACTCGAGCTGTGCAGTCAAACTTTTACTATTTGACTCGGCTCGAGATTCATGCCAACATTACCATCTCGTCGAACCTCGGATAGATAATCAAGCCACTTTTAACGTCGGAGCACACGACCTGGAAGTAAAGAATTTGCCTTTGTTTATGATTTGAAACAAATATAAATACAGTGAAGCTCAAAGATAAAACATAACATTGTGGCTACATTCACGTGATTAACAGTGAATGTGATAGCTCAATACTTGTAATCAATATCTCGAAGTTATAGCACCGCGAGTGCTCACGTTTGAGGTTATGGTAGCGCGCAGTCAAGATTCCTGATGAGAAAATTGTGGTGGCAAGTTGGCTATACCGCCATTTCGTTGACCATACTACTGTAGTGTCTTTGCTTATGTGATTCTATAACACTACCACAGTAACACCATTTCCAAATTATGAATTGTAAACAGGTAGTATAGAAGTGCTCGATTTAAAAGAGAAATAAGTGAGTGTGCAACGCAAGCTACAAATGTGATTTACATCTGCAATAAGATTGCGTCGACATGAATTTGAAATTGTATGTCTAAATATTGTTCATATATGATACTTGTTTCAAGGTAAGAATATAATTTTTATTTCCGTAGTACGGTATTTGTGCTTTGGGCTTTCAAATTCCCTGCAATTATTAGCGGCCCAGTATTATGCGAGGTTTAATTCAATTTTTATCACCTAATAATCATCACGCCTTAGATTTGTTGTTTACATAGTAACTAGGCTAGTCAGTTTCAACCAAAAAGTAAGATTTATATTGTAATTTAGTTTTTGATGCATTTTAATTCTGAGTTTCTTTATGCGAGATATTTTAATTGAGCATTCTTAGACCAATTTCTTTTGATTATATTTGGCAAATTAATATATATATATATATATATATATATATATATATATATATATATATATATATATATATATATAAATTTTGGATTTTTTTGACCGAATCGAAAAATGATTCAAACTGAATGTGACCAAATATGTATGTCTAATTTCAGGCACTGCACGGCCAGATGAAGGCGTGAACTAGGTTAGAATTAAATGAGCACTGAATGGAAACACACAACAGAATTAATAAAGCAATAATAATTTAAATGGTAGAGGATATAAATTTAAAAAAATTACAGTAAACGACACAAGAATTTAAGTTTGTTATGTAATATTTTATTACGTTAAAAAACAAAGAGTTAGCAGAGACCCAGCTAAATAATTAAACACTAAAAGCTAAGTAAGGAATAATATTAAAATACTGAATTTAATCAACAGGCGAAGGCGAGCCTGGAAAAATTAATAAAATGAAATAATTGATTTCCTACTAATATTCCTAATTAAATTTACCAAATTAAAGTATACACTATTTACAGCGTTATCGTTATAAGGGATTCTATTCAAGGGGACGTAAATTGTGCAACGACCTGTTACCGTGGAGTCAAGGGAAGTTGACTGAGGTATGGGTAAGTGGGTACAGGTGTGGGATTTACCAGACGTGGAGAGCTGTCCGTGGGCAGTCAGCTGAAGGATGCCTTGTCCAAGCAGGAGCAGGGGCTGGAGTGCTGGCGGCCTTATGCAAGCAGCCGGCTGGAGGTAGTGGTTTGAGCCCTGCCTCGGGCTGCTGAATGAAGGCTGAACCCTGGGCGGGCTGCAGAGGAGAGGAGAGAGTCTTCCGCAGACTGTAGGTGAGTTCGCGAACCTTGCGGCCAGCGAGCTTCGGAGCCTTTGCTGGACCACGGGGTTGGACTTCTATTTATACAAAAATCGCCCTGTGTCAGCGATTCTCCGGGGGGGCGGGGAGTAGCGTAGCCTTCCAACACAAAGGATGGTTTATCTGCTGCTGGAGTGGCGCTCAAATTCTTATCTCATTTCCCCTGGTAGAGGCGATGACATTTTCATGCACCCTGGACTGAGGCAAGTGGGCCGTAATGTCAGAAGGTCACAGGGGTGCTGCTATCTTGGGGGTTGTGTGGAACTTCTTGGCCAGACAGGGCAGCATAGAATAATTCAAATAAATTATATTATATCATTGTAGTAGTTGCTCTAGCATGTTCAGACTTGATTGAATGTGGAAGAATATAAATTCAAATGTGAAGTACAATTACGTGACTGACCAATTAAAGCCTGACGTAATTTCAATATACTATAATTTCCAAGGCTCGGTGGCCAATGAATGTGAATTCGCCCCGCACTTGGCGCGCTCTGATGGGGCGAAGTTGGCCGTAGAGTGCATATCTCAGAAGTGCAGAAAGCTGGTATATATGAGTGTGTGTGTATGTGTCTATATATATAGACACACGCATTGTAGTGGCCACCAAGAGGTCCCCACATGTTTTGCTTAAGGTATAATGGAGTATAGCAAAGGCAAGGCACTTATTTATCAAACAGAGCTCTGCCTGACCCTCTGACTGTGGGCTATAAATACTGCTGCAATTTCTCTCTCTAGAAATTAAGTCAGCTACCAAGTTCTTTAAGGGATGGAGGTCTTAATCAAATAAATGAATTAATTATAATTTCCATATTTTATTTACAATAACTACAGCAAAATTCTCTGAACTCTAAAATCTCACAATAAATTGATATCACTTACTGTTAACTAATTACTCCAATTTAATACAATTTATAATTAACACAAACAAGTCCAATTAAACAATAAAATATCAGTCCCAATAGACAGTGTATCAACCTATTCAATTATTATATAAATTATGTGTCCAAATTGACAGTTCGAATATTTACAATAAAATCAGTATTACACTTCCATTCAGTCCCACTGCAGTTCAGTCCATGTCCCGCCAGTCGCAATGTTCTAGAGTCCTCCAAGCACCCTCACGCACAGTAGGCTTCACTTGTCGGTTTCACACCCTCTCGTCCCTTCACGCCACGAACTCCTCACCCGATGTCGTCCCGCAATCTCCTGTCATCGTCCACACTTTACTTCGCTCGTGCACTCTCACCAGGCGGCCTCCGTCAAAGACTGCCTGCTGCTGGATTGCAGCAGTATATATAGTGTCTTAGGCCGTCACCTAGAATCTTTCCCAACTCGCGTGATGCCTCGCGAAGGGCTGAGGCGCCAGCCAGTCTCACCAAAACACTCTTGCATCGTCGCTAAACGTATCGGAATCTTTAGCAGGCGAGAGGTGGTTGGTGGTGCCAGGAAGAAGGGAGGGCAAGGTGGGTATCCTACCGTGACACGGGGCTGCTGAGTCGGTGCCAGCTGCAGCCCACAACAATACCAATCGCGTCGCGCCAACCCCTCCCCCTGACACAACCCAGTGATAAAGGCATTACCTCGTATGATTGTCGAAGCCGACAACACCATCCAGTCCTAGCGGAGCTCTTGGCAATTCTGCAGTACTTCTCATATGGTGAGCATAATCCGGATCAGCAGTTAGGCGTAAGGCTACTTATCGCGACACCATTACTTAGTATCTAGATTGTTCAGTAATTAATTACTGCTGGCAAGGATAGTACAAAGAACCGTGAGGTAATTTAAGCATGAATGTGCAAATTGAGAATAACTGTATTGCGATTACTCCTGTTTTGTACCAACTTAATATTGTAACGTTGTGTTGTCAAAAGTGTTTTGTTTAGAGAATTCCCTGTTCGATTAGTCTCATGAACTGTCTGTCTTAGTACCCAGGAGCGATTCCCCTTCAAGCAGCCTTAAAGCAATGTATAAAGGTATATCTCAAAACAAAGCCGAGATAGTTGTGACTTGGAGACAAGTGATAGGAGTAAGGGGAATGCTACAACATATACATATGTGTACACATATACATACATATACACACACATACATATACACATATACATACATATATATCCCACGTCTTAATTTGGTTTTTAGGGGTTGCAATATTCTTGACAATAAACTAGCAAATTTGTGTATTTGGACTTTATTATATTAAAATCATCAAAAATGAAGCTGAAGAGTCCACAATTTATTATTTTTCTTTTGATAACTAGTTATTCGTTATTGCCTGGTGTGAGTACCTAGTTAGGGTTTTATAGTACTATATTAAAAGTTGCAAACAGTTGAGTGCTTAAATAGCTTCCATGAAATGATCTCTTGTAAAAATTCAGACATTTTCATGCAGTTATTGAAAAAAAAAAAATTAGTTTGAAGGTTTCAGAAATATTATGTAATTTATTGGCACACTTTTTTGTTGAGACTATTTACTGAAATTTTTATTTATTGTATAAATATTCTAAGTGCACCCGAAATATTATGTTTGCGTACCTGAATGTATCTAAATTTCATGGCTACCGTACCACAATTCTTCAGGCAATAGTTGGCAAAAGTAACTATGTGATGCTAAACAAAGATGCCGGACATGTGTAGTAATAATGGTTGTGACAGCATTTGACAGTAATAAAGAATTTTCTCACAAGGGGGTTTCACGTATTTGAAAAAGTCAATAAAATACTTATGTGCAATTTTGTAATATTCAAACAGAATGGGCTAGAAAGGACACTTGTCTAAAGCACATCCAGGGTAGTGCTACACAAGAGGAAAAACAAAGTTTTAGTGATGGAAGTGAAACAGTTCAGGGTGCATCAACGTCTGGTGTAAAACATCAAATTTTGCTTACCAATTTTTTTTCCCGGTCAAAAAAATGTGAAATTTAAAAAACACTATTTTTGTCAACAACTCGCACTTTTATGGAAGCTGACATTCCATTGGGAAAAGTTGATCAGACCCAAAGTTACGGGAGTGGATGAATAAATACATTACAGGTACTAAAACGTTTGTATAAACCCTTAGAAAAAATTCTGACCCCACTGACCATTTTTGTACTACCTAACCTCTAAAATTGTATCATGTAAAATGCTACCTTGTAACCTTTGCAACATATGCTAGGCCTAGGCCTACAATATTCCAGACTGCCGTATTTGACTTTTTCGCTCTTATAGACCTGAAAAATTAAATAGCTACTAAAAATAAATTTGTATAATTGTTCACACTTTAACATAATTAATTTCAGTCCTGGAATTTAATTTATTTTTGCAAATAATTTTGTCTGAGAAATGGTTAAAACCTGCTGAAGGAAAGGAATTAATTGCCGACACATGCTACGATTGTCAGAAGGCTGGGTTTTATTTTTAAGTAAATATTTGAATACAAAATTATAAAAAAAAACTGAGTAAGCATATATGTTGGTGTCCCCCTCTACGTTCACTTAAACACAGCACCAAAAATAATGCTGAGAATATATTTCTGCTATCTGATTATAAAAATTGAATGACAAGACAGCAGAAAACATGAAATTGATGACTACACTGGAATTTTTCTTGAAACTGAATTAGCCTAATTTATATTTGTTTAAAAAGACTTGAATGTTTGTTTTCACTTATTACAACCGAACAACGTAGTTGCATGCAAATTTTCAAGCACAACAATTTGGATGCTTATTATTTGTCTAATAGCTATAAATATCTACATTAAGTGATAGTAAGTTTTTTTATAGTCTCTTGAATACAAGCGTTTCCGATGATTTCTTTTTTTTTTTTTTTAATAAATTGAAAACCTGCAGCTTTTGTTTTTAGAAAATACCGAAAAGTACCGAAATCACTTACAAAAACGACACATACCAGAAGAAAAAAAAAGACGAAAAACTTGATTTTTTCCCGCTGTAAACAAGTTTGGCTAATTAAATATGAACATTAAAAAATATATATACTAGCTTTTCGTTTTAAATCTACGAAATTTTTGATGAAATAAAAAAAAAGTGACTAAGAATATATTGCAATCATTTAATGAAAACTGACGAAACCAAGAAAACATTTTCACCGGAAACAGGTGTGTAGTTATAAGGTATGTTTTAACACACATTAATCTCTCAACAGCTCCTCAGAATCAAAATGGATTTAACTACAAGAACAACTCACCATTGTGAAGCTCTCCAGTGACAGTTCCCTCGCCAGAAGGGTTGCCATCCTGGTCGCGCCACTTCCAGTCCAGCCCACGCACCACACGTGCGCCCACCAGCAGGTGTTTCAGCACTTGTGTGCGCAGTAGCCGTCGCTGGCGACGCAGGTTAGCCTCTGCCTCCTTCGCTGCCTTTCCTGGAAAACAGTGGCACATTGCAAACTTCATCTACCTACCACCCAGCAACGTAAACACACACTCAGATGGCAATTTACTAGAGATGGGACATTCAATACTGATACTGGCACATATCGAAAGTATCAAGTATCGTACATGCACATTGATACATTTATTTGCTGCGTTAAATATATTATCAACATGTGTATGGCTTGGTAAGCCATTTTCCCTATTGTCATAAAACTACACAGTTTATATTCTTTCTGCAGTTTTCATATCGGTGGCAGACAAAAATGTATAAAGATTGCAACAGAAAATGTATTCAGGATTTGCAAATAGAAATTACGAACAATACATAAGGTGATTTGTAAATAACGTATTTTTAAATAGTTATTATAATGTTTGAAACATACGTGGCCTAGAAAACTATAATTTAATTTCTGTTTTAGATTGTGCGAAAACTAACTTCACCAAAAATAATAACATTCCGAATGTGTTAAATATTAATTTTGGTATGTACTACATATTTATTGTTTTTTATTTTGGTGAGGTTAAAACTTGACAGGTTTAGTGTGTTACTTCCATATGAGCAAACTTTCCACTCATCCATTAAAATAATATATATTTCAAAACGATATAACCAAAGTGTCGCCCACACCATCCAATCCACTGACGCACGCCCGGAAGAGGACGATAATTGTAAAATTTACTTGGTAAGAATAGCCACGTTGAATAATGCTCTAAGACCATAGGGATTAAAAGTTGTAGACGCCTTAGTCACCTTAACGGTTTTATTTCATGATGTCAGAATCACAAGGTTGAGCACCTTAATGCTGAACTGACATATGACCAATGTAGAGTAGAGGTCTGGTGGCCTGTCTAAGGGGCACAAAATCCAAAGCCACTGTCGTGGTCCTATGAGTTCGCTGACCCTTGGTTGCACATTTACCTGGAAGTTTGTGGTTCTTCTGAGGTAGTGCTGCTGCTGCTGCCAGCAGACTTATTACCCTGTCAAGGCGAGGGCTTATGGTCCCCTCACAGACTCGTTGACAGTTAAGTACTTTGGTTCTGTGGTGTACTGCTGACAGTTATGGGTGGTTGAGTGGGACTGCTAACCAGAGGTTAGCGATACCAATTGAAGTTTCTTCACCCATTCCGAATGCTTCTAATATGGGATGTAGAGGGCCATCAAGTTTAAACAATGAGGAGAAAGAGTGGTGTCTGCAGTAGGGAGGGGTCAGGGCCCCCGTAGGGCGGGCGGTAAGAACTCTGCCCCACTCAGAGGAAGTGCAAAGTGCAACTTCTGACTGAGGGTCGCAAAGCAGTCTACTTTCAGGGGTAAAAATTGTTCGACTCAACCTTCTCTAAATCCCTTCTGGATGCAAGACATGGGTGATTAAAGGTACAACTGAAACCACACGAAAGTAGAGCAGGTGCTTTCAATTCACTATCATGTACTTGTGAGTATATCAGTCTTGTAACGAGAGCAGTACCCTGTGTTCTTTTCATCCGGCCCTATGATAGAGAGGTCGACAAAACGATTTCTCGAGTTACTACCTGACCGAAATACCCAGGAGTGGTATCAGCAGGAGATTAGTTCGTCATAGTTGATTCCAGCTCCCTTTCGACGATAACTGATGTTAGAGAAAACAAGTTGACGCATTATGCTTTTAAACAATGGTTATTAGAAAACATCAGCTCCATCCTACGTATAGCTCTGCTTCTGAGTTTCGAAGTTAGCATTACGGTTTGTCCCGACTTATGATGAGATTGTTTCACCTACAGTGTGGAGTTTTATTCAACAGCACACCATAACTATGCATATAGGCAACGAGTACTTTTATACACCACTAGATAGCACTACTAATAGGATTTTCGTTCGTCTTTTGCTTCCCACATCCTCCAGTTGGCTGGTGACGTCACGTTAGCAATCGTGCACTCGCTACCCCCCCCTCGCCGACAAGATGCCAGCCAATAAGCATAGGGCAGCGGCATGAAGGAGTATGAAAGGAGGAACAGTTTTCAATTCCCGGCCAGTTCTCTTAATCCCACTGCACTAGCCATCACGGAAGGATCAAACTGCAGCAGTCTCCAACACTTGTTGATCGGACACTGACTCACCTGCACCCCTACTTATTTATATGCTTCAGTCTTCCAGCACGCACAGCTCGGAACTGTTAGTTAGGCCCTTACTATGAGTAGTCTGACCACTCGACTCCAGCATAAGACAGGTGTCTCTTCGCGATGAACCCTGTTACCCAATCCTCCTCATTCTGCACGGACGTGTCAAATAGGGAATTCCGTCCATAAAGTCCTTTTATCAGGACTCATCCTGTTTCACAACGGCTTAGTAGTCGAAGTGCCGTGTCCATAACTAAGCGTCACGTGGTTACACATGGGACTTCACTGGCCACAATGGAAAGAGAATTTGCATAGTAAACAGCGGTTTTCTGCCAGTCATCTCTACCGGACCTTAACGTACTTCAGCTTCCCGACGTTAGCAGGAGTTGGAGTAAGTCATCACGTGTATTTTCCGTCAAATGGAAATAAATGTTGACGCACACCCCACTCCAGCGCATTGCACATGCGCGCTCTACTTTTCGACTGCCCCATCATCAAGCGCTGATATTAAATTGGGGCAAGTCGCACGCCAGCGGGCAATAAATCTCGTGCCTACAGGGTTGGTCCAAGCATTACAGACAACTAGACACGTAGATAATTTATTGAATTTGTACTGCCCACTCATAAACTGACATGCAGACGCCACCTTCTAAGAAATTGTGTTACCCAACGACACGGCTGAGAGGAAGAAGCTAGTTGACAGGGATGCTGTAGGATGGCAGCAGTCTGTGGCTGATGTCACTGCTGCCCGAACCTCGTGGAGAGGTGGTAAATACGTCATCAGCCTTCAGAGAGGGAGATAAGAAATTGTGGTGCGGCCCACTACCCTACATTAAACAACCCCTGCGAAACGAGGCCAGCAATCTCCGCACCCCTGGGGCAGCCTCTGAACTGAAATTTTCTGTATACAGTAGACTCTCGATGTATCGTTATTGCATGTACCGATAAACCACATCCACCAACAATTTTCTTACGGTCCCAGCGAAATCTACCAATGTAAATAATGTTAACATAATCTGCTTGTATTGTTTAGCACTTGGAGCATCGATCAAAGAATATTTTGGGCCCCTTCACATAACTTTTCCAGCAACTATTGTTTCTAGCCAGTTGTTTTATACAAACATCTAGTAACTGGATGCGAAATACTTCAAGTGCGCCACCGCTTATAACTGCTCTGAGGTGCGGCGCAACATGTCTGTCTGTCACTGCGGCGTGGTGTGATGTGCGAGTCTGGCTTGCTATTTCTCCTACATGCCTCCGAAAGTGTGACAATCTGGCATCCAATCTCTCACCCTTATTTCTGTCTCTCAACGGCGCACCTCCCTTCCACCCCTTGCATGCCTCGAGCCACGAGAGAGGAACCTAGTGTCTAGTATAAAAAAAAAAGTCTCTCAGCTGCGCAGGCTAGCCTTCACATGCCGGCCTACAGCAAATGTGTGCCTGGCGAACGTAGATATTTTATCAAGATTATGCGTCGCTCAAAACAGTTGCACCAATCATCACTTGTATTTCAAAGCAAATGGTTTCGCTTGAAAATATTATGCAAAATATCGTAACGACGAAATATTTGCAAAGATGTTTCTTTTTGTGAGTAAAGGTCATTTTTCCCCCATAAGATTGGTTTTTCATTGTATCTGGCGTAAAATTAACATGACTTTAAAACGTATATATTTATTTAACTCACTGGGCAGCATCCTCGCAAATAAAATTATGTTCCGAAGCTTATACTTGAACTCCCCTTATTACCAAAGATTGTTTGTACATCGAGAGACTTGTATCATAAGTACTGTTCATTTTCAGTAACTTCTTATGAGGAAATCAGAGTTTATATTACTTAATTTCAATAGAGACGGGTCTATTGAATAAACTGATAAAACGTAAGGGTTTATTAGACAACCTTTCCCTTCTAATAACGTGTAAGTAAGTACAGAGCCGAGTGTAGTGTAACTCATGACAGGGGAAATCAGAGGACAAAGAAACAAAGAAATCAATTATAATCACCTTACCTCTTTATGCATTTCGGTCTCAAAATCACAAGTTTTCTTTGCAGTGAAATATAGTTAACTCCTTTAAAAGACAGACATTTGCCGCGCTGCAAGGTGTCGCCAACAAGTAGTGGCAGCGTTGAGCGTTAACCACCCCACCCCTCCCCAAGTCAACCATCCGCCGTTACAATGTCCGATCAGTAACTTCCTAGCGTGCTCTTAGCTGATAGTGCATGCGGGAAATTTAAAATTTGTGTTGCATTCGTTGTAATATTATTTAAATTTTCAGAGGGTTTGACAGTTTTAGTTTGGCTTGCATTTGGTGTCCAATTACAATCAATTGTATTTTATATTTTGAGACGTTATTTTCTTTATATACACAAGTTTAGGTGAAATGTTTTTTAATGTATTATTTAAAATAATACTTTTCCTAAAATTCCTATTTTTAGTTTTTTTATTACCTAAACTTTATTCACAGATCGTGTATGGCTCTCACTACACTAAACATTAAGTTTTATAAGGTTAGAAATTGTATTTTAATGATGTACATGTCAGAACCCTCATCTACTGAAATCCTGCATGTATGGAGATTTTTTGGCAGTCCCCTGAATAACGAAAGATTGAGAGTCAATGGTATAAGAAGCGAAAGCGCTCTAGCCAGTCGGAGGCCAGCCGACCTGAGCAAGGTTGGAGGGCACTCTCCAGTCTGCAGAAAACTCTCTAAGCCTGAGAAAACTCTCCTAAGTCTGCACAAGGTTCTCCTAAGTCTGCACAAGGTTCTCCAACCACTACCAGCTCCAAAAAACTCTAACACCAACTGCCGCAGGACACTGAGAAAATCAGACACTGTCAAATGTTAACTCCAGGTATCTTGATGTCCCTACACCTATTTCCTTATTACCCTGAGTCAATCCTTCGTACTCTGCGGTAGCCGGTAGTAAACGTCGTCTCTTCTGGATTTCCACCCCTCACCTCACAAGTTAAGTTGCGAATTAGAAATTTGAAAATTCTTTTCATTTACATACACAGGTTTGCCTTCACCTGCAGTTATGTAGTTATTACTTTTCTCGATTTACTATTACGTACAGAGTCAAGCATCCCCCTGTTTTCCAAAGTATTTCTAATAAATACATTTGTGAATAAATTAAATCCGAGTTATTTAATTATCATTCACCTCAGTCGTTTAACAGGTATATGTCTACTTTGTATCAGTGAATATTGTAGCTCTTTAAAACCAAGTGACCGTTCCGGACAAGACATGAGTAGGCCGAACTATCTCGGGACTCCTGCCGCCTGAATAAGGCTATAGTCTGCATTAAGACGTAGGAATTCCAGAGAGGTGTCCGGAACACTCCAGCCTACCAAGCGAAACGCTTGCAACTGTTCAGATTGCCTAACCCCCTCATTACCTCAGTTCGTCTGAACAAGACCATACCCAGGAGGGCTTGAGCTACAATGGATAGACTGGAAGCGTGCCGTCAAAATTGTAGGTAATGACTGTGAGCCAATAAACAATTTTCTTTGCTGTTTATGAATAGTTCCTAATGCCACCGAAAGGAAGTGGACGTAGTAGCCAACTTTGATGTCTACCCAGATGGGCCCAACAAAGAGAATTGAGCCAACCCGAGCTACTGCAGCACCCAGCCCGACCAGTGAGCCCCCACAGAATATTCAGCCTACCAAGCACCCACTCAAGGAATTGGCGCATATTACTGAAGATTGTAGTTCAGTCTTGGATTCCTTGCTAGGGATTTGTTGGCAGTGGCCGGATCAAGAACACTTGAATAATTTAGAACCCCTTGAAAACAAATCAGAATCTAGCCCCCACCACAACCATGTCCAGTCAGTAGCACACCCCCTAACACGTCTTTTATACATACAGTTACCGGAGAGGTAATCACCATCATCATTCCCCTTAAACAGACACATACACATAAGGTGACTACAACCACATCAGATTGTCACAGCAGAGAAGCAGACAAGGTCGGCCCTGTATAAACACTCAGGTAGCTTACGAGTAAATGAGCAGGAAATGCTGGGAAGAATATAGAGCAACATTTCCTAATTATTGCATTCCCATTATTTCCCTTTTTAGGTAATTATTTTATTTTTTAGTGACGGCTGGCATCACGACTCTTGGCAACCTTTACGGTGAACAGGACCAAAAACTGTGGAAGGGAACTCTTTGCATTCAAGCTCACCCTGGGGTTTGATTCGCTTCCTCCACCACTCAACCCTTCTCCGAGCCAGTGCCCCAGTAGATCTCCAATGTGGTCAGATACATGACCCTGCCACGCAAAGCACTTCTAGAATTCAACTACACTGCTGAAGGGTATTCCAGTAAATAAAGGAGGGAATCTCACTCCCCAGAGTTATTTCTTTTAGCTACTTGGCCTGATAGAGTAGGAACATCAGCAGAAACCAACAGACGAAAACTTAAATAAATATCTCGGTGAGGTTCTTGAGAGAGCAGGAGTGCACCAAAGTGTGCCAGCTCCATTCCTTGGGTATCACATTCCTGTAGACATAGTACCTTGCTCCCAGTCAACTCCTCACGGGAAACTAACACAGGTTTTCCCAGGAAGATTACTCATACGAGCCAAATACACCCAGTTTTTACCCACAAGTACCTAGAACAGCCACTCTTTTTGTCTACAGTACAGATAAAATGGAGGAGCTACACAGGTACACAAACCCTAAACCAGCTTGTCAGCTTAGTGTTCGTTTGCATTTCAACTGCATCTCCATGCCAGGAAAGACAAGCGTCCCCTGAGTTGGGAAGATTCGGTTGGAGAAACACCGACGTGCGTGACCCGAGACGGTGCAGCCTGACTCCCAGTGCGTAATGTGCTTTCACTACTGGAATAGGGTGTCCACACAGTCTACAGCCCTTATGTGGTCTGACACATAATTTGGAATAAAAGGAGCCTGCCTTCCTTATCACGGATGAGGAGGGTGTTTGTGTGTCCTGATGACCTACACCAAACTGCGGGTCTGAAGGAGAACGTGAAGCAGACACTATTGTCTCTGGGCGCCTGCACGAGCTATCCCTTGCTCTCGTCACATCCCGAGCCAAAGTCAATGAACAGGCCTAATCCTCGAGGCACAGTGGTTCAGGGGACAATAAAGCACCAGCCTGATACGGATTTACTCCAGTTATGGCAGCTGCAGCCCCTCCGCAGCACCCAGCAGCTGCCAACAGAACTGTCTACCAGGTCAGCAGTTTATCCAGAACTCCGGCCTAGCCCAGGTACCGACGTGCCGTGAGCCACCAGTCGCCGGACAGCCCGTATAGCCCATATCAGTATAAGACTGTTCCGAGCCACCCAGCCAGCCAGATGACCCAACCAGTTGAAGCGTGCCCGGGTTATTTACTATATGGCACAGACGTCGTAGTGTGCGCAGGTCAATGTGTACGTCGGGTGGTTTTATATTCTTGTGGGTGCTTCCGGCGGCTGGAAACCTTTACTGGGCACGTTGCCCTACATGCCGGAACAGAATCGGTGATAGCCTGGATGGCTAGACGGAGTCGGTTGTTTACTCTGTTTCTTATCACTGGTACGGATGTCAAAGGGGCAGTGCGGCGGGAGGTGTTAGGGTTACCTGGCTTACCAATAGAATCTTCCGCCGACTGGAGGGCAGTAGTCAGCTGTGGGCTGGAGCCGCTGGTGTAGTCAGTTGAAGTAGAGTTGAGTGTCGGTCAACACGGTACTGTAGGTTCCAGTAGGCTGCCTCCGGACTACAAAACCTCGGGTTGGTGATTCCTAGGTGTTTCTCAGTCCCGTGTACCCAACCACTTGAGACAGAGTGGTACTCTGGGTGTGTATGGGTTGGTGGTGACGTGAATAAAAGGTAGTTACACATAGGAGAGGACGGTCTCTCCTGTTGCCTAATTAAGACGGCACAGTCACATTCTGCCTGTCTGTCCACTGTGGGCTGTGTTTCAACAGCAAGGTGAGCAATCCTTTGCTCCTCCCTCCGTGACCCGTGCCTTACCTTAAACGGCATAAAGTGGTAACCGCTGCTGAAGGGAACGGGTCGAGCACTACAGATGGGAGAGACCTAGATTGGTGTATGCCCAGTAGAGCCCGGTAGTACGAGCCCGGTGCCTCAGAAGGTCCCCTATCTTAGTGGGTGAACCAGAGGCGTTGTAGCTGTAGGGGCCACCACTGCTTCTACAGGGTGTGAGTTCCCAACCAAGGCCAGGCCGTATCACGCAAGAAAATACCCCAGCCAGAACCTAGGTGCTCCAGGTGAGGATGCAACAGGCGGCTGGAGCCTCCTGAAGGGGTCCCCAGTCATAACTAATTTGCAGTAACATCTCCAATCTCGGTCGATAGTGCACTCTTATTTTCTTAGCAGGCATACTCAAGATAACTTTGGAATATGACTCGCGGTTGAGAAAAATAAAGATGTATTCATTGAAGTCGCAATAAACACACATGACTCATACGAACTCCTACCAAGTAGTCTGGTTGCTGGAAGTAAAACTACATAATCCAGGTGTATGTGACCTGGTCCTGGCTAGTTGGGACATTTATGTAAAAGACTGGTAAATTATAAAAACAAACGAGCTAACAAGTAAACGGGTTGCCTATATGAGACGGCTGACGTCTAAGACCACTGCTCTAGTAACAGGTAATGTTTAATGTCTGTGTTACCAATAGAAGAGCTTCCGGTTGACCTCAATGACGGCAGCCTCTGGTGGTTGTTGTAGGCTGTTGAAGTCACTGGTGGTGGCAGCCTCTGGTAACTACCCAAACAGTTTTCAGTCATAGAAGGCCCCATCACGTAATGGATGGAGCAAGCTCGAAGACTGGAAGAATAAGACTCACAAGACAGGCCACGCACTGATATATAGTCAGAACTGCAGGGTGCGGCGGCGAGCCATGGGTAGAAGAGAGGAGGGGGGATGGGCTGTGTGTGTTTTGTCCCTCTGCTGAGGCCGGCGTGGGAGGAGAGAATACTCTAGTCATCATTTTGCTTCGGGAATGATTGGCAGCGGTCGGCCGTGCCCTGAGGAGAATGATAGTTTGTAGGCACTCAGCGAGGGGGCAGGGGGGTGGCGGCATGCTCGCTGGTTACACAACCTTGAAAGCCCTCTGGTGCCCTCCAGGATTGTGGAGGCTCGTGTGCTGGGGCTAGCAACGATTACATTGCTGTGCACGCGTAGCTGGGCGAGCTCCTAGATCCTCTGCAGCGCAGCCGGGCGCGGCTACTCGCATCTGTCTATCTGTCCTAGATTCTTGGAGTTGGTCAGCTGTTGGTCAGTCACTACAAGCTTGCGGGCGGCCGCTACCTAATACAAGATTATTCTGGCAGGCGGGGGGGCCAGTTGGCTGCCAGTGCCGTCGTTACAGGGCCGGTTCACTTCGTAACATCGGCCTGATGTTGATAAAACATGCTGATAGATGTGATTCATGTCAATGTGTTGAATTTATACAAAATGCAGGCGGAGTGTTAGCCTCTGCACTGGCACGATGAGTTCCGGCAATGTTTGTGGGAATATAAAAATTTAGTGCGGTCTACTTGAAATATTAACTATCCAGAATTTTTCATCAAAAACTTCTGACGTGACCTATAAACGCACAAGACTTTGCTCGCCAAAATATGGTAACAGAAGAACACATTTTATTTGCACACACTTACCTACCTTTATTCACTTTAAACATAAAATTGACTTCACAAGAAAAAAAACAAATGCCCACCAAAAAAATTAGCATATGACGTAGGCGCGGGTGCATATAAACTTAAAAATAATCGTTAAAAAAAAAGGGCATTGAATTAAAATTGAAGTTATACATACACTGATTAAGAAACTAGTCTGTAATGTGCCACTGTTTTTACCGCAAAAGAGGAGGGATAACAAAAGCGAAAAAAGACAGGAAGGATAAGACACAGGCAGCAGCATCAGACTAGGACAAAGAATCCTTGCTGACCTGGCCTGCAAACCCCCCCCCCCCCCCCGCCACATTTCCACGGACAATACACCAGTGTCCCCTTCTGGCATTAAGTAATTTATTGCTTCAAGATGCTTAGGACAACAAATGTGAAAGTCTATGACAGCAGCTTGAGAAATGCGTGGCCACTAACATCAGTAAAGGCTAGTTTTCCAGACTGAAAACCGCGGATAATAGAAACTTGTACTGCGGTTGGAGAAAAGGTCTACAAAAACAAATCCGCGGTTAAGATATCACGGTTGGCGAGGGATTACTGTATCAATTTTTAGATGTCTCAAATTTTCTACGCTTTCGACACAAACTTTCACGGTTCCTCAGTTCCTCGGGATTGGGTCGTAATGGAGGGGTTTTACTATACACTTGTCGGGTCCCAGTCAACCAGTAAGCGAGGATAAACTTTCTAAACCCCGTGTGACTGACCTGCACACACAAAACCCCTATCTTGACCATGATTTCCTCTCCTGTCACTCGGTGTCATGCATCAATTTGTAATTTAAAAACCCTTCTAAAATGATAGCTTGCTGTGATGTTCTATGATCAGTTCCTGCACAACTGTTTTACTGTATGTGGAGGGAAAAAAATCACAGAAATAAAAAATTTAACAGCTTTGACAAGGTTCAGAATAATATTCAAAACTCACCCAGGTCCTCACAGACACCGGTGACAGTCCCGTAGACCTCAAAGCCAGACAGACTGAGGTAGTGTGTTTGACCAGAGGCATTTTTGCCTGTCTGCTGCAAGCGCACATGACGCCATCCTTGCTGCTCATCAGTGGGAGGTTCCAGAGGCCATGACGATGTGCTGCCTGGCTCATTCAGTGAGCTGTCATCCATGTGCGTGTACAGAGTCGTCCAGTTGATTCCATCCTTCGACACCTGCCCATCCACAAAACATCACTGTAAATATCAGTGCAAGCACACTACAAATATCCTAAGTTGATGAAATTCATGAAAGGCTGGATGGGAGAGGGGAAGCAACATGAAGATGAAATGCAACATCTGCCACAGAGTAAGCTTTAAAAAACTACAGAGAGGTGCCTAGAAAGTATTTTCTATGCTTTCACCAAGACGGCAACAATGAGCCACCAAAACACTTGTTCCAATACAGTGGAACTTCTATATATTGAACTCGGATTGAAATCCTGCATCCATGGAACATATTCTGTGGTCCCATTTTTTATTTATCTGCATTTCAAGATCACATTCATTGAAAGTCCACATGTATTGGAATTTCTTGTCAGTCCCCTGAGAAATTATGTATAGAGACTACACTCTATTCTAGTGAATCTTTCTCACAAAAACCTATACATCCTGAGGTCTATGTTTCAAACAATTCGAGATCAAGGTGCAGTAATTGACACTGGTACAATCAACAGAGCATCAAGGGCAGAGTTGTGACAAGGACCTGACTCCAAACCCTGTCGACTGCATCTAGAACCATCTCGACGGGGAAACTGCAGTCTGAAGTATGCTTGCTTCACTCTCGGGCAACCATGCAAATAAAGAGTACTACCCCAACAGATCTTTTTAAATTACTCTGTGTCAAACCACCAGGAGAACAACTTGGGAGTGTGTGATAATTGTGCCCATACCTTGTACCCCAGGAAGGAAGAACACATTTGACCAAGCGAAGGGTTCTCTCATGTTCCCATTTTAGTACCCTTGTTACTTCATACCTTGCACCAAAAACAGAAGGGAGGAAATTGCTGCAGCTGGTTGTGCACTGCAGGCAGCAAATAGCTCTTTAGTCAGGTTCCTATTACTTTGGAATAAAAAACTTAAGGAATTAAAGACATAGTAATTTCTAAGAATTTTGATTGACTCGCCAAAATTTTTTATAACAGAACTACACATGACGCATGCCGCTTATACGAGTTATACCAAACCCTTGCGACTCACCCTAAGGTGTCAACATTAAAACATGAACCACAACCACAGAAAAATAAAGGATTGTTTCCCTACAAGCCGCCCGTCACTGAGCAAGGCTGAGCGCTACCGAAGATGAACGAAGCAGTATTGCTGACTACTGCTGACCAAAGATTTTCAACTCCCATGCCATGTCAGAACGTCACGTGCCTTACCTGCACCCCGTTGCGGCAGCCTATACTTGAGCACTATATAAGTCAGTGCGCAGCAAGGATCCAGTGTTCATTCTTCATCCTATCTCGCGACATCCCAGAGCACTCATCAGTGCTGGGACCTCCGGATATCTTAGAAGCTTTAAGTACGCCCCCAGCGGCTACTTCCCGTCTCGACCAGTCAACCAGCAAACACGCTAATACTTATTAAATTCATTTTGTACTCATCTAGAACTATGTTCTTTCTCTTGAAACGTAGAACCACGTCGCCTACACCTGGATAACACAGTTACCATCAGTACTCCACTGTTTAGGAGGAGGTAGCACGGGTCACATGTTTATTGAGTTCCCAATAAACAGCTATTGTTCTCTATCCTTAAGCTTTTTCTTCTTTAGAGTACTTATCTGTTTCACCGGCTAGAAACAAAATACGATGTGCACTGCCGAGAGGAACCAGGAGCTTGTTAGTTAACCGAATTAGTCTGACTACAAACCCCTTTAGGAGTCCGTGAGTCTAAAAACACACACATTATATGGCCACCTGTTTTTTTCCAGTAACCCCAGCACTAATTCAGTGCTGTAAGGGAGAAACAGCGGAGCCCCAATCACTAGTAACACCATCCAAGTAGGAACTACCAGCCTGGGTTATTTCCTCGCTTTGAGCACTAAGTTAGTGCTGAAGCGACCATAGCCTGATACTTGCTGCTCAACCTTGCCTGAATGCACAACCAGTAGAGGCATTGGTGATCCAAACGGCTCCCTGTCTCTGACCAGCCTGCCAAGCGTGGGGAATCAGTGGAGACTTTTACAGAGCTTGTGCCAGCGAGCAGCTATTGGGTGAACACTGTATATACTGTTCTTGTCAAGGTGCACTAAGTAAATTATTAAGCAGCATTACTATGCTGCCAAACAGTGGTCTGCACTACCACCTCCTACGAAGGAAAGGTAGGCGGAATGGGACCGCGTCGCCACACTGACACCAAGCAGTCACGGCTGCTCCGGATATATTTGTATACTTTTCACCATCCTTCCATGCCAGCCAGGAATACCACCTGGTGTGTAAGTCAGTAACCAACACCCCTCGCCAAACACCGTAAATCCTAATTAAAGCCACGCTATTGGTCTAGCGTTAAAATCCTAGACAAACGTGCCACTCAGACTTAACCGGGCACGCGTCACGTTCCATACGAGATGTACTGGTAGAATACAAGATAAAGTGATGGGGCATGTAACCAGACCTTCCATATTTACAACCAAAAACTAATGTCTGTAATGAACACATTTTTTCTTCGTAATTGCATCAGAGAACAAATGTTTTTAAACATGATGATCTACTCATTACCAATCATTTTAATATTAATAAAACAAACTAAAAAATTCATTCGCGACAAATTTCACAACGGCCTGCTGCCTTGCAGTTAACTAAGCAAAATTGAAAACGAACATGGCCGACTCATGGCTTTGGCCACAGTTTCACAAATGTCCAGTGTTGAACACAATTTCAAATACATGTTTATCTATCTATCTATTTCTGTTTACAGATACGCATGTAAATTGTTAATCATTATGTCTATCTAAATAATAAAAAAATTTTAAAAGGTAAAGAACAAAGATAAGCCTGAATAAAGTAATCAAGAGTATTTTTCCGGGTTCCAAATATTAAACAACCTTTCAACATACACAGATGGCCGCTATGCATCAAAGTTTTTATTTACATGCCATACAACTTGAAATTACACGAGCCACTGTCTAAGTTTGCATCTTTGTGAAACGTAAATTATTTACGTATGTTTTTTTTAATGAGTGTGTAGAAATGCAACCAGACAACAGTATAACATTTGAGGCTATTTTCTTCTATATTGTAACAATTATCAGAATCGGATTGGATTTTAGGTGATGTATCGTAAGTGTGTCACCAGTATTTATTATTCGTAATAAATACACTTATCCTATCCCGAGAGTGAATCTGTTATAGAGGTAAATCCTTTCAGACTACTACTAGGTACTCGACCCTTAGACAGAGCAAGCAAGTAACCGGGTTTATATAATTGTATGATAAATAGTGCAGGACTGAAGATCCCCTTCAGGAATCTGTACATCGCCAACACACACCACTTTCGACGGCCATCCGTTCTGTGACCACAGTGTACAGAAAGGTAGTCCCAACTAGAGGTGGGACGAACCCAGATTTTGGAACAGGAATGGACTAGAACTTAACCTAGAATACTTTTATCAAACCAAACCTGAACTGAACCTATAAATTTGTACACGAACTGAACTCGAACCAAACTATGCTATAGTTCATCAAACTCCAGCTGAACATTGAAAAATGTCTTATCCTCGCACATATGCTTCACAGTTCAGCCCTAAATTGGTATATTTACGTAACAAAAAACAAATATGTAGAACCACCTTAAAAAATCCTGTGGATTATGGATGCTAAACGCAATCAGGGCGTGCACAAATGCATATCTACAAATTAAGTACTTAACATCAATTACGGTGGTCCAGTGGATCATTTTAGCAGTGTTGCCCACTCAAGTAATGAGAGCTTTGTTACTGGACCTCTGGACTTGCCTACGAGGGGCAAAGTGGAAACACCATAATATACATACAACCTTCATAGTTCAGCCCCTATTTGTTCAAGTATAAAACACAAACAAACTAATACAACCACACTCACAATTTCATATCTAATTGTTTAAACATGTGAGCCTAAAATAAACAGTAAACATACATACATACCTACACAGACATACATACATAACTACATACATACCTACATACAGACATATACACACTATACATATATACAAACACACAACCTGCACAGTTTCACCACTAATAGTTCCAAAATGTAATGGCCAAATATTTTCTAAAGTGGAAAAAGGTACAAAATTAACATAATATTAACTTTTGGTTTTTCTAGATTCGAATGATATAATTTATCATAGTACTGAGAAATATAGTGAGAAATATATCTTTCTAGTCGTGTTAGACGTAGGTATGTGAAAACCACAAATTAGTAACACAAAAAAAATGTTAAATGTAATTTTACAAAAACTCAAGCAAATCACTTATTTTGTATACAATCATTTAAATAAAGAATAACACCTGGATTTACACACTATAGAGTTCAAGATATAATGCTGTCATCACTCCTACAAAAACATAATCAAATATGACTTGTTCCGTAATTTTTGTCGTGTTGCATTGTTATATTTTAACTTCTTTAAAGTAAAGTACCATATTTACTCATGTATAGTGCACACCATGATTTTTGCAACAAGTTCCATGGCACCTTGTTAAGTATGTAATAAGTTATTCTTTTATTTTAAATTATTTTGTGATGATTGTGAAATATTTGGATAATATTTTAATTAAATAACTCATGGGGCTAAAAGTCAAAACATTGTGGCATTCTGTAAGATGATGGTCGTTAAAAGAAGAATGTCAACCACTCAAGTGGGCTGCTGACTTTATCTTTTGCTTCTTTTATGCAGTGCCAGTCATTAAAAGAGAAAGTCAACTCCCTCCACCCCACCTTTTTTGCTTATTTTAGGCAGTGACATGCTGGTTTTTTTTTTTCTTTTTTTGCCCTGCTGGTAATTTTTTCCCCATGCTGGTCCTTTTTTTGCAGTGGTGGAATGTGACTACCCTTCTTTATTAAAAAAAGTGTTGCCTCTTTCCCTTCTCATTCCAGGTAGCAAAATCCCCTAGACTCTTCCACTACACTTCCCTTTAAGCACCACTGGACAGTTTACGACTTTACCACTCAGCACCCCAGAAAGTTTTCCCTTTATTTTGGGAGAAAAAAAGGGTGCACTATACAGGAGTAAATATTTGTACTCATCCAACAGGAGGAGGGCAGCAACCTCAGGTTACATCGCTGCCGGAGAGCCACTGGTGATGCCAGGGGTATTTTGCCTGTTACTGGAGGCACAACTGTTGCTGGACCACACCCCGACAGTAGAAGGATGATAGCCCACACGACCTACCGCTCTAGGTTTATACGCCAAGGTGCAGAACTGTAGAACAGGGTTCGCGCCATCAACTGCTGCTGGGCTCTGCACTCTACACTAAGTCCGTCTACTACTTGCGCCCTACTAGGAATAAGTAAAGTGTCACTGCAACCTCTATGCCATTCGGAGAGAACCACGGAGCTCTAAGGGAGAAGAAAAAGGAGAAGTTCCTTGCTACTAAGCAGGTGTGCACTACTAATCTAATCCCTCTGCACTTGGTAGACATACACCATGGGAATGAGCTTAAGTTGCCAGTCACCTAGAGAGGCCTCCCTCTTCAGTCAGCATCCCTGTTTACTTCCCTATGCACACTAAGCTAGGCATCGAGTGTCATCCAGTAGTTGGTGCCCTGGTCACTGGGAGTGACATCATGTTGGGTTATCTACAACACTTACTTCGGAAGCAGTGCAGCCGCAGGCTGCCAAGGGGAGCAAGACATACAGTACCTCTCTGTATGGAAACTAGTCAGCCCACACCAACCTGGTGACTGCTGGTCCCAGTTGACCTGCCTCTACCCCAGGTGAGTAAGTAACCTGATAAGTCAAAGGTTGTAGTACAACATATTGCACCACAGTTGATTTTGTACAGTCGTACATCAACCCAACCAGTGTTAGTCTCTGGCAGAAAGTTCAATCAGAACCAATAATTATTTACCAGAATGCGCCTGACCTAGTGCACGCCGAAGTTACATAGACTAGTCTAAGCGACACGCGTCAACCATCTGTATTATAATAGGCACTATCCTTTAACTGACCAGTTATAGGAGCAAATAATATGGAATGTGCCAATACTGTGAATCCTAGCATTGTTCAGCCGCTAGCACACAAAGCCACTAGCAGTAATTAACCGGACAAAAACGTGAGTTAAATACAACAGGCAGAGTTATAACATTTCCTGTTAGCAAAACACAATTGTGACAAACCAATATTTTTGTCATACTTTCAGTTACAATTGAAATTAAGGACCCTACGGAAAAAATGACAAGAGCCCTTAAATTAATATTAGAAATTAACGACTTTAGGACTTCTAAGGATTGTAAGAACCCTACTTAGGGTCTGCTCATGTATACTCGCACATTCATGAGCAAGCTCAGGCCATAACTGTCCCTCATAAACATGAAAGGATAGAATTGTACTGCATACTCATTCCCCACACAATAAATTATCACCTAATCTATTTCCTATCTGCCGTAACTGGCTAATGTCCTTTTTCCAGGTTGAGCTGCAGTCACTGAAAAGAGAGGTTGATAAAAGTATTGAGTGATGAAAGAGAGACATGTTCAATGATGAAATTCTAACAACTGCCACAATCAAGTAATACATTTCAATATTATAAATTCAAAAGTTATCAACTAAATTCTAAATATTAACACATTTGTTTTAACATAAATATATTTTCAATAATAAAAAAAAAACTCTCTCTGCAATGTTACCTGAAACAGCCAATTCCTCAAGGCAGAACGGCCATATCCTCGGGCATGCCTTAGTGTGTAGCAAGTAGGTATAACCCACAAGCCCAGGTCAATGGCAAACCATGCCCTCTTGTCGTCATTGGTGTGGCAGTTGAGAGCATTGGAGTCTCTACTAAGCACATCCTCCAACCGCCCATACGGAAGATTTCGCCCATCTGAAGATGTCACCATTACCAATCCATATTGACCAGGATTTACCCACTCTGGACATGTCCTGAAACAATAATACATTTACAGACAATAGCTGAACATTATCGCACGTTGTTTCAACGGCTGGGAAATGTAAGAGGACAGAGATGAAGCCAGTTGTCACTGGCCACAAGGACTGCACAGAGATATGGAAAAAACATACGGAGGAGGGGGGGGGGGGGGAAGAAAGGAAGTTACGTACCAGATATAAGAGAAGAGTTAGAGGAAGACGAGAAGAAACTAGCACTATTAAACAGTACAAGTATAATATAACCTTACCACGACCCCTGATAGTTTCCAGAAATAAGGTTGAATGGCGGGCAGGTTCCTATAAATATTTAGGTAAATTTGCGACCAATTTTGATTAATCACCAACCCTTACACTTCAAAACTTGCAATAGTTCATATTCAATTTTTTCTAGGATGAAAATGAGACTTTATTTTTTAAAAACATTATACCCTAGAAGCTATTATACTTAGCCTCCCATTGTCTCTCAAAATGTCAAATATTGAGCAGCAAGAGGTGTCACCAAGCATTATAAGTGTTTTGGAGTGTAGTAACACGCCACACATTCCTGTGCATTTACAAAGCGTACTCTACTCGACGACTTGACCCACTGTGCTACGGGACAGGTGCCTACAGAGGACGTTGGCGCACATCATGAGAGTCTACACACACGTGGTCCTAGATTGTACTGTTCACCCAGAACTCCAAAAAGCTGCCACACCAACACCCAACAAAATTGTAATGTTGGCTTAGACACCGGCACTCTCCAGTGAAGGCCAAGCTAGTACCACAGCTTACCACTGGAGAGCAGCACCCAGTCTACTTTTCAGCAGCTCCAGCCTCCACGCACTTCCAACACAGGTGATACGAAAGGATCACGCCTCCCGCAAATAGCGCTGCTTCAGCAGAATTCTCAACCCCGAGAGTAAGGCTACCTTCCCCGCACCTCACAGCCTCCAAGCTACTAGCTGATAACAGTACAAAAGGGCTAGCACCCCTTAACTGTAGTCGCTCTGCACCTCCACAGCTTTTAAGGGCTGGAGGTAGCCACCGGGGTGCATGACGACTGCAGCACCCAGAAATCCCATGGCTCTCAAACCAGCCGAAGACATCGCCGACCAGAAGTTCATCTTCAGCAACAGCTCACTCACATTCTGCAGCATCGTAGACCCTGCAGCATCTCTAAGAGCCTCCACCATTCCAGAGGCTCCTGAAGATGACATCCTCACATACCACCCAACCTCCTGGCAACAACCAAAAACCCCTTGGTAGCAGGTCAAGTTGACGTTCTTTCTGGACCTCCCAGTCCATCGAATGGTGTGGCTATGACTGAAAATTACCCTTCTGGTAGTAGTTTTTTTTTACTAGGTTCCTTAAGATGCCCCCAATTGTATTTATACTTTCCAGCGGCATCTAATCTAACCCATTGTCCAGAAGGGACTGTGGAAGGCCAATACCATAGGTGGTATAGGTGAGTAGTTACCATTACCAACAAGTAAGGTGAGCGTAAGGCATCCTGAAGGGACTGTTGTCAACAACTACCAGAGGAGTAGTGACGGCGAAAAATGCCATTACTGGCACGTAAGGCTAGAGGGTCAACTACCTTTTCGGGAGCTGTTGGTAAGAGTTATTAGGACTGGAAGGCATTATATTGCTGTCGCTGAAGAGCTTCTGGTGGGTCGTGAGGACCTGGTGGCCACTTTCGGCACAGTTCAGCACAGTGGAAGGAATAAAATGAACTGAGGATCTGTTGGCAACTCACAGACTTATATACTCCTTGTCCGCTCACCCATTGAGTTGTGGTGTCGGGGAGTGATTAGCGCCACCCTGCGAGCTGTCTGCTAGGAGCATCTGCTGCTGTGATTTTCTGCTGAGGTAGCACACATCAGCATTCATACTTATGGTGCCATCCCATGGCGCTCCATAGAACTACGTTGAAATAGTGCTGCTACTGCTGTTTCCTTGGCTTGCATTATGAACTTCCGCAGGTGGCGCCGCCACTGCCTGCTCAGTGTTCACTCGCCTCCGCTTACCTTCTTCCTTTGTTTACCTCACTCCATTTCACCTCCTTTCACGTCACATATGATAGAGGGGAATGGCCGTTAGGTGGTATGCAAAGTGGCCGGAGGTCATTCATGTTTCGCCTCTTGTCAGTCATATGGTGTCTGCTAGTGGGTTCCCCCAACTTTCTTCATCGGCGCTGCACCTTGGCTCAGTTATACTTTGGCAGGCCACTTCATCTACCTTAGCATGCTTTGACTTATGGTGCACCAGACATGATTTACGAGGAAGTGAAACAAAATCTACTTGCAAAGCAGCACGCCGGGCCTTGATAGAATGTGGGCGTAATATTTTCACTGTTTATTATAATTTATTTAATACTGCTGATACAAGAGGGGAGACGAACTGGTGAACAGTGGAGTGTGCTAATAAGCTTATGAAATGTTTGGGCAAGTAGATTAAGGTAGTATAGTGTGTTGTAGAAGTGCGCCAAGGTAGTGAGCCTAGCAAGGTGCTTTGTTTTATTTAAAATATTAAGGCTCCGCACCATCCAAATTTTAATCTAGTTATGTGTGTGTTTTTGAGAGATTTAATTTCGCAACTAGTTGTTTTCTTAGTATAAGTCAGTATTTGCGGGCCCATTTTCTGCTGCCCCTGTTGGTTGGTTGATACAGCTGTTAACCTCTCATTTCTTAATTTATTAAGTTTTAAACATGTGCGTGTATGGAAATATTTTACGACATCATGCTCCGATAGGGTTTGTTTACACTAGTTATTTAATCGCCGTGCTGCTGACTTTAAACTTGATGCGTGCCACTTTCACTATTGTATCATAAACGACTAAGCTCATCCAAATTCTTCTACCAACCACCAGATGTCTAACAGGAAATGTTCTCGCCCAAGACATGGAAGATACATACTTTCCCAGACTGTTCCTGCCTCGCCCTTCTCCTACTACTAAGTATGTGCAGCACGTGAAGGAGCAAACCAAGAGCACGACGTGATACTAATGCTTAGAGTGGGTTCAACTCCGCACTTCGGAATCATGAAATGAAAGATATTTGAAGCATCTGCGCAATGCACCAGCCTCCCCCGACGCACTTGGCAGACAGTGTCGCCACACCGCCGAAGACAGCAGATCGCCGCCAAGCGCCTGCAGCGAAATCACGGGCGCGAGAGGGTAGTTCTCCCACCCCGTGCACTCCAGGCAGCCATCATAGGGGTACATCACACCTCCCACTACGGGCCCGCTGCGTAATCCAGAGGAAGCTGCAAATAAGGAAGTGCATAGCCGAGGTCGGGAGTTATCGTCTCCAGTAGTACACCTCAACACGTATTGTGCTGGGGCTCTTTACCAACCATTAGGTCCACACGGTCCTCTCCAAGAACTTCCACTTCTCCAGTGGCTGCTACCACTACTACCAGAGGCATCTACCCCCTCTCCATTGACGTCACCAAAAGCTTCACCGACCTGAAGACATTGAACATGATCAAACAATTGCAGTTGTTGAGACCTCCTGGTCCTTCAGCTACCACTACTTGCTAGTAGCGGCTCTTCATTTAAAAGTTAGGGCCTCTTCTAGGCAAACTCCATTACAGTTAGTGCGATAGTAAGCTATATTTTCCTTATACTTCCGTAGCCTAGAAGCGGGTCATTTTCAAAGTGTAGGTTTAGGTACTTCCACAGCACAGGTTTATTGATAGTATGTACAAGTCACATAGGTACTTATTGTTTCAATAAATACCTAACCTTAAAAGCATCTACCAGTTCTTTTCTTAAGTAATGTATCTTCCCCTACCAGTGTTGACCTACGAGTGGTAAGCATCTGCAAGAGTTTAACTTAGTATAAAACGTCAACCTCCTTCAGGTGCCTGCCAGTTGAAACCCACTCATCTTATGACAGCCACCCATTCTGTTCACCTCTGTGTGAAGAATGGCAGAGCCTCAACCATTAGGTACAACCCACAGAGGCGGGACAGCCAACCCCAAGTGTGTGTCTCACTGGAGTGCCTAGCAAAGGTGCTGGCTGAGATTAGTTGTGGGGGATTGGAGGCTCTACATTTGTGCTGCTACACCCGGCAGTAGCAGAAAGGCGGTCTACGACCCATGACTCCAGGTACTTGCACTGTTAGGTAGTCTGGGAGCGCACCATCAGCCATTGTCGGCACTACACAATATCAGTAAGGATTGTCAATTGCTCAACACCAACTGGACAACTGATATACCACCAGTCTATGCAGTTCTGTGACAAGCACGGAGATCAAAGAACTATTAAAAAAGTGGAGTTTAGTGCTGCCAAATACGCCTGTGCAACAAATCTCATCACGCCAGAGGTCGACACTCCTCGGGGGGGGCAGGCCCAAGGAGCCTATCGTGCAGCGAGGCCGATCTCGCCCGTGGGAACTTACGCATTCCCATCAAGCCCGGTACAGACTGGATACGATATACATCCAGTGGTTCGAGCCCTCATCAGTGGGAGTGACACCAGGATTGGGAGAGCCAACCTGCACATCGGCAGCTGGGCCAGCACAGAGTGGAACCAACATCAACATACAGAACACTACTGCACGCCGGCTGCTATCTCATTTAACAGAATACGGGACTCCAGCCACACCCCACTTCTACGGCAACGCCATCAACAAAGAACACCCCGCCGAGCTCTGGTAAGTCAGCCTTGCCCCATAGGGCCCCTGTTGTAAGGCACGTTACCAGGCAAAGTGTGACAGAGTTTATTCCTAGCAAACATCCAATCAGGTCGAAGCTAATGTATAGCAAGAAGAGTAACCAGTAACGAAGCGCGACTGATCCAGCGCAAATAAAAGTCCCTTGTCAATATAAGTTAAGCAACACTCGTCAAATTTTTGTGTACAGTATTTATTTCACGCACAACATACTTTGGATAGCTTCTGAATTGAAGGCCACGTCATTTTTTGAAATACCTGATATATGGATTTTATACTGCCGCATGAAAGTGAGAGTTTCTGCGCTCGTTACGGGTCCCTGATTTACAAGGAAAGTGTTAAGCTGGGTTCCAGCACAAACCCTGATTCGTTGGTATAGATTTTCTGTTGGATGATTTTGGATTGTACTCTTAGCTTAAATGCCTTTTGGTAAGGACCGTGCTTTGGGCATATTTTCATAATAGTTACTGGTTAGGCAAATATGTCAAAAACCCGTAAGAGCTTGACGCGTGACTGTCCCGCTTGACTTACTCGACGCTAGATGAGTCGCACCTCAAGGCTATTTATTCTGATCTGGGCATGGAGGCTCGGCCGGTGTACAACACGGGCCTCGTGGGTCGACGACTTAGTACGAAGTCGCAAGTTGGACTCTACAATCTTTATGCTGCGTGGTGCAGGTTTAGGTGGTGTAATAAGGGTGGCAGGGTGGTTCGGTATGTGCCAGTACTGACTTTGTTCCCTCTTCCGGAGTAGCACTCGACTGAGGGGTGGTATGTGCTGGGATGATACTTGGTGGTGGTTCCAGTGTGCTGGTGGATTGTATGCCAAACAGTGCCACCTATGCTACAGGGTGGTATCCTTCCGTGACCTTGGTGGGTGGCTCAAACAAGTCCACGGGCATGACAGCGGGTGACGGTACAATGAGGCATCTCAGTAATGCAGCTTGCTCACGTGGACAAAGCAACCTGAACCCATTGGGAAGGATACGTAGCCCCTGGGGATTTTTGGAAACAGCTCTCGCATTCTTGACCCTTCTCTCAACTCTACCCCTATGGGTGTAAGACATTAGGCACAAAAATTGATGCTGCAGGAGGTAGGCAGTTGACGTGTATGTGTCCACGTATAGGTGCAAATTAATGAAGTCAACACCGCCTCTCTCGATTCCTCTACCAGGTAGAGAAGGTGCAAGCTGCGGGATGAAGGATGCGGGAACCGCACGGTGTTGTCTCATGGGAGTAGGTTTCCATGCACCAGAATGCAACGCACTCGGCACAACCAGTGAGCGGATAGAGTTAAGCACAATGGCCGGCAAGCATATCCCACTGGGAGCGTAGCTAGTGTCGTGGCTCTACTGTTCCTTCCACTTGGTGCAAGGAACAGGTGGCCTTCCAATTCTGATGAGGCGAGTGTCCAGTGGTCACTGGTCTCTCCGGGATCCAATAAGATCCCCCCTTCTGCACCACAAAGTGAGCGGTGAGGTGGGGGCGACAATCTGCAAGCCACTTCCAGGGGACGGTATCCTAGTGTCGTGGCTCTACCGTTCACTGCCAGAGCAGAGAATTTGTGGCCTTCCAAGGATATGTTGGTGTGTTGTGCACGAGAGTTCGGAAAAGCAAAACCAAGTCACCTGCAGAGTCCTCCAGCTCCGATATGACACAAAGAAGCTCAGAGTGAAAATCAAGATGCTATGCCCTTGAACTCAAAGACGCAGCAAAATTGGATTACGAGAAAATATTAGAATTTCCAGCAAATTTAGAAGAAACCCTCATCGAACGCACAGAAATTGCATAATATATTGAGAACTTGTGACATCAACAAAGAACACATGAAATATGATTTGAGTTTTTCTTTTATACATTTTTTTTTCCATGCAATGTTTTCGTTACTCAGTTTCCAACAATCTCAGAAAATAGTACAGAGCAATTTATTTTAAAAATTGTGTAGACATTTTTCAGTGTTAATTTAAATTTTCCTTCTCTAATCTAAGGACAACGTGGATACAAAAATATTTTAAGTTTGCCTCATTCCTTCTACATTTACAAACATCATTTCGGCCAATGTATATAATTTATTATGCCAACATTAATGGAAAAAGAGTGCCACAGTTATAATTATTAGCCAGACTAAATACACAATATTTTGGCCCACATACAAAAATTTACTTAAATGCAATAACAAATATAATATTTCCTCAAAATTTGCTTGATTTTACAAGAATCCACAGGTTCTTCATTATTCCACAATTGAGATTATTTGACGTATAAAATACATTGCCATTTATGACATCAATAACAGTTGGAACTATTTTAATTTCCAAAATTAATTTTTCCACAAAAATATCAACTGTGTAGCCACACACACAGGTCATGGCTAGCCTTAAAAATGAATCTGGTTGTTTAATATTATCACTTAACATAGCCAACAGAGGCCAACCACCAAGTCTCTCTATTTGATAATGTTAATTTCAACATTTTAAATGTTTAGTTAATTCCTTATTAAATGGATACTTGATATAATTTAATGAACTGGCTATATGGCCGAACAGCGGCTAAAAGTTTTGGAGAACTAGAATTAATTTTGATTTTACTAAATCTCATTTATATTTGGAACTTCTCCAAACACTTATTAGAAATTACTGGCCGTATGGCCGAACAAAGGCCAAAACCTGAGAAAACTACATGTTAATTTTCAAATTTACACAGAGGCCAAGAAGATTTATTTATATTATTTCCAGGAAAAACATTAAAATGTTGTTTAAAAAACCATATTCTAAAAATTATTGGCAGGCCACTTTGATGTTGATTTACATTTTATATTTTGCCAAAATGCCGAATTCAAAGTATTCTCATGATCAATTTCGCCATCATAGGGCCTACTTGAATTATAAGGGCACCAAGTGTGCCTGACCTAACCCAGCCATGACGGTATAAGTTTAAATTTACAACATTATGTATTAAGTTTGGGTTACTTAACTAACTGCAGGTAGAGCTCCTTCGGGGCAATGATCGACCCCGAACTGAGCTCATGCACTCCTATTTATACGCCTTTATTTTCATTTTCCCTTAGAGGGGTTACACAGAAATTATGGCTAATAAGGGCCAAGTAATAAAAAAAAAATAATGGCTCCGCCAACAGAAAAACACATGGCCTTATTGGGAAAAACTGTTCATTTAGGCCTTCTAGCGGGATCTTGATTTGGCGACGAATCCCAACAAACATGTCCATACTTGGCAATCTACGTCACCACTACGTCGACACACTTCCGGTGACCAGACAAGCTTGAAGGAACCAACTTTGTGGGCAGTCATATTTTTCCAAAGTTGGTACTCCTGCGTGCATGCGCAGGAAGTGGCGCAGACAACGCCACCACCCAGCTCGAGCAAATAGGTGTACCCCTAAAGGTGGCTTCACCATCCACCACCGGTGGCGATGAAATCAACTACCAAAACAGAATCAAGTCTGTCACCAAGTGTGCCATGCGTGTGTATGAAAATTGCAGAATTCTACTGCGCTGGGCCGGACAGAAAATTTTAGCATGACGAATTACGCCTCGTAGCCACCCAGAATATCCAGACATTGCAGAACCAGGTAAGCTGACAGCAATTTTAGGCTAAATTGTAATATTGCTGTGTAGAAGTAGGCAGTCATTTTCTATGGAAACAAACACTGTAGTCCGTTGCGACATGTTGAAAGGAGATTGTATTGGGATGCAGTCACAAAGAGATCTAGTAATATCTGTGTATTGATCCAAAGGAAATAAAAACAGATGGCTAGGTGGAAGGTAAAACACCCTATCATAATACAGGGGAAGGAGCCCTGTGCAAAGCTATTAGGAGAGGCAGTCACTGGTACATGTAGCGTAATGTTAAACCTCGGGGCCAGCTATACTCTCAGGTTGTCCATACGGAACCATACGTATCTAAGTGTGGCGCTGTCGATGCCACTAGTTCTTCGTTCTGTTGAGCTGGAGAGGATCTTCGACCCCATGAGATGAGTGATGAAGTACAAGGAGAGGTTTGAACCTCGGCAGCAAAAGCTGGAGCGACGAGGGCTCGGGAGAGGTGATCAAGAACTGAGCAGAACTAACAATCTGGAGGCCGGGATGCATATCCTTATATACTCCTCAGCCATCCCTTCCTTCACTGGCATAGGGCATCTGGAGATGGGGGTCAGCAGGTGCAAGTCCAGTGCCTAGATCCTCTGCGTGCGACGTAGTGGAGAGCGGTGGAATCTAGGCATCTTCCATGTGATGGCATCCCGCGAGACACTGCTGTACTCGCCCCTGACCTTTGGCATGGTCTCAGTGGCTCATCGGGCGAAATAATATATTATTAATAGGACGTCTGTCCTGGCCCGGTAGATAAAACAATCTTGTAGGCGGCATGACTCGG
Organism: Dryococelus australis; assembly: GCA_029891345.1. Lineage (NCBI taxonomy): Eukaryota > Metazoa > Arthropoda > Insecta > Phasmatodea > Phasmatidae > Dryococelus > Dryococelus australis. The sequence goes on from CM056995.1 coordinate 349,444,085, forward strand.
TAGACAAACTGCCAGGGATGCAGTTGCACTGATGAGTAGCAGTCGTTTAATATTATTGAATAAGACGTCCTGCGTCTAGCCGATTCAGATATGAAAGTTCCTTAATTAAATTGGGGTGAGCCTGTTTTTATAAAGTTCTCTTGATTCAAATTTTATGTACTTACCTTAGGTATTCTGAACGCAAAGTTGTTCGTTAAATGCATTGTGCATGATTTTATTGATTGGCACTGCTTATACAAACTAGTACCATAATTTGTTGTGATTACAAATTACATTTGTGACGCGAGTCTGTTGTCTACCTACGGGTCAGTCATTACACTTGTACATTACTTATTGTAAATTTTATGGAAGTATTAGCCACGTCAGTTGCTGGTTAATCAATGTCGCATGTAAGAATAATTTATGGTATGTAATGCTATTAAGTCTCTTTACAGTGAACGTGCTTGGCACTTTGTAATGACACCGTATTATAGAGTTCTGAGTGCCTTTTTAATGTAGTGTATTTAGTTGTGAAGGCACCCCAATTGTATTTGTACGAGAGAGGCTATTGAGGAAGGCTGTGATTTTGTGATATGTAAATTTAATGCCAGATATGTATTTTTTATTTAATAAAAGTGTTCAGGGTGGAACATTGTGTTTCTCCATATGAACTGTTAGGTTCAACATTACCTTGGGCAACATGCTCCACTGCCCGGTTGACAATAAAATGTCACTTGGGGGAGGTTGATGTAATATTTGATTTAAAGTGTGGATCAAACAGTAAAATTTGGACAGACATGTCTGTAATAATGCACCTTATTGCAAGGGATTATCTTGTAGGCACATGACAAACCTAGATTACTGTTCAAACCCCGCCTTGATGAAGTGCCGGTACATTCAGATGAGACAAAGTTGAGCCTGTAGTAAAATCAGAAAATACGTCAGTATTGACGCATGCCGCTTATACATGCGATCTAATACGATTACGACTCATCGCCTAGAGTACCTCTTCCACCACTAGACGTGGGTTACACATTGCCTACCCTGCAGGTAACGGGAACATTGAGAAAATCTATCTCACCTATAGAAAACGTAACCGGGCAGGCACGACCCCCCTCCCTTCCTTCAACCTCGATGAGAGCCTACAAGCTGTCCAGATCTCGGGCATGGCCGAGCGCCAATGACTAGACAGGAAGCAGAACCACTGACCAGAGTATTCCCACGCCAACCAAAGCAGGACGACGTCAAGAATTCCCTGCAGTCCGCACCGGCAGCCTACATGCTTCCACTATATAAGACAGGATGCTGCCAAGCTTAAGAGTCATTCTTGTTCCATCTCTTGTGTTATCCTACAGCACTACTGCCAGTGCTGGGACCGTCAAAGATATCCAAAACATTGAGTGCACTACGCCACTGCCTACTTCACCGTCAACCAGAAAAGACGCTTACCAACACGTTAAATTCACTACTTCTCCTCGACACATCTTTATTAGACAGTTTAGAAGTATTACATATTTTCTCGTTGAGCTAATTCTTTCCCATTCTCCATTACAACCATTGAGACTTCAATAAACATACTGTTGTTTCCTACCCCTCAGCTTTTATTTCTTATTTTTAACTACCGAATTAACTTCAGCAACGGGCACCCTTCAGGGGTCCATCATATTTTCACACACCCATTAAACGACCATCTGTTGCTTTCCAAACTACCACACCATTGCTTCCAGTACTGGTGGAGAGGAACAGAGGAGCCACAACTACTAGTAACACTTTCACACAGAGAGGGGCGACAGTCTCAAGTTATTGCCTTACCCCAAAGCATTGCTTCCAGTGTCGGGATAAACCGTGGCTTGAGACCTGCCGTCCATTCCTGTGTGGACGCACATCCAGTGGCAGCATTGGTGACCCAAACAGCTTCCAGTCTCTGATCAGCCTGCCTAGCATGGGGGGGATCAGTGGAGACTTTACAGAACCTGGTCAGCAAGTCAAAACCAGACTTATAATATAACTTGTATATAGTTTGTTTGTGTCAAGGTGCACCCAGTAACCTGTGATCAGAGACTTGATGCCTTTCAGCCAGAGGCACGGACAAAAACGTAGGGAACAAGACACTGCACTCCTTGCCGCCAGACAGTTGAGTGCACTTCCTCAACCTACACCGGAAAGGCAGGCGAAACGGGACTGCGTCCCCCAACTCAAGCATGAGTCAGTATCCACTGCTCCGGTTTTGGTATTATTTGTATCTCCGTGCATACGTATTCACCCCGCTTTTGGTCTAGCGGACAGAATCCTTGACTGTTGTGACTATTCATCTAATCTGTCACGTGTCAGATTAATTACAATGGAATCATTAATTTCAATTCTTAATCATGTCAGTAGCCTGACACATATGTAAACTCGTATAAGCAGCAGAATTACGCTACTTTATTATTGGATGACGATGACATGCACAAATTGCCTTGATGTACAACTTCTTTTCAACAATGATGTAAACTACTTTGCCACATCTGGGAGCAAGCCTTGCTGTCTGATAGCAACGGAGTTTTGTTGTAGACACGCAACAACATGTTAAAAACTTTTACTGTCTACCTGGCAAGAATGGGCGTTACAGCCGAAGATAGTATTATTCACCGGCCCACCGAGACTATGTATCCAAGGCACTGAATAACACTGGACGCCGCTAGATGGCTACTGCAGTACGCTTTGCCACCACCCGATCTCCAAGCCGCCAGGTGATGTCACACCTTGAAGCTATGCTATAGCTATCCCCTCTCCAGCTCTGCCCCTATCCAGTTGATGCAAGGGGAACATCGCCCTTAGACGACAGTTGTTCATCGGCTCTTCCAAGAGCCATAGCAGCCTGGGCAGCTAGCTAACTCGGGTGAGTTATTCATCAGCTTGTCTCGAGCTGCATCATCCGCTCTCTCCACCACAGCCTTGTTAAAGAACTACCCCGCTCGCTTCGCTCCCAGCTGTCAACCCTTCCTTCACCGCATTCTTGCAGAAGGAAATATCTCTCCTTGTTCTCCACCGCGCCTCGTCCCCGGAGCCATCATTTCTAAACATGCTTAGTTTTCACCGCATTTGTGCCGAACAGGACTACACACCTAGACACTGTGGCCCCTTCAGGGTAACACATACCTAGGGTGTAGTTCCAGTTAAGTTATTTTAATACAGCTTATCTACTCCACCATTGTTAGCCTAGAACCGCCTCTACCTGGATAACATAGGGTTAAGCTTCCCTAAGCTCTTGCCAATGTTAGGAGGAAGTGCGACACCACTTGTTTATTTCCCATCAAACAGCAGAAACAATAGTTTTATTGACTCGAGGGTATCCTTTCCCGTAGACGTAGCAACCTCTCCCAGTGTACCTCACACCATTGAGGAGATTACAGGTGACTCTGGGAAATTACAAGAGCCATACCCAACAATTGAGTACCTGCAGATGCACCTCTGACTGCCACCCATTCTGTGCTCCAAAAATCCAGAATGGTAGAACCCTAACATTAGGTATACTATCTTGCAAGACCGACTTGCCTGCTAAGTAGTCCACTCCACCACATTTAGGTACTGGAGTTAGTGTGCTCTGAATCTGGGGAGACCGACCCCTCATAAGACCTTCACCCACGTGCAGGGACTATATACGACGAGGTCCAACTCTCAGTGCTCACCACATTTAGGCACCGAGTACTGAGATAGGGTGTCCATTGAATCGGCAGACGTTTCATGTGATTTACACCCGGTAGGACTACAAGTCACCTGCGGTCACCTCATGGATGTGCGAGTGCGTTTCAATCCAGATGCTTTACGCCTGTCGGAGTGGTATCCACGAGAAAGTAAAACAGGTGCCATCTGCCTCTGGGCACTTGCAAGAGCTTAGTGCCTCCCTCATCACCAGGTTCAATCAGCTGTCGCCAAAGTATCAAGCTCAGGCTTTGTGCCATTTTCAGATAACCATCACACCTGAGTACCCCTAGGACCTCTTCGAGGCAACTGCACGTCTGAACAGGGAGACAACCCTGGATTACAGCATACTTAAGCCAGCTTGATCAGCCAATGGAGGTTACAACATCCAGCTTCAGACTCGAATCATTAGCTCCAATTCCAACAGCTCACACAAACTTTGAGTACCAGATCACTAACACACCTGTCTCTCACGTACACCAATCAAAGACGAACCAGGTCAAACCACTGTCTGAGGCTACGCATCGCCCAGCTTTACTGATGAGTCATTATTGAAAGCGAAAGATCACATTAGCCGAGCTTGATTTCGTGCCCTGCTGCAAAGCTATCAGGCCAGTCATCTATACTGAAAGTGCACCAGTACCACGTAGGGACTAAGAGAATTCAAAACCCCCTGAAAAAGGGTGTGCCTGCCCAAGCACCAGACAAAACCACCCTCAATGTAGTGACGACCCTGTCAGCCTGTCGACCTTCTCTACAAAAACTTATGTAATAGACAAGTAGGATAGCCAAAGTTTTTAGGTTCAGGTTGTGGTACGAAGAAAGACAATTCTACACCCAGCTACTCCCTCCCTGAAGCAATAAACAAACTCCTGCCATTCTCATCCCTCACAGCAGGAAGCTCCAACCACAGCCTTTTATTTTCTACTTTACAGCCTCAATGTCATTATTAAGAATCCCCTTTGGTATTCAGACATTTACACTGACTTGTGTACGATTAGACTGACTGGACACAGTAGTTACAGATTTTATTCGCTACACCAAAAGCGAATTAAGTAGTGGGGATGAGGCGAGGAGTGTTGGCTAGTTCTGATACACACTCACCTCTAGTTAGGTAGTCGAGGTAAGTTAAATCGTAAGTGGGGTGAATGCCTGAACGAATGTTCCAAAGTCATGCTTCTTTCATCCAGAAAACCAAGTTGTCCCAACCTAGGCGAACTTCCAGTCCGGTTAAGAAGCCGTAGACAACAGGGTGACACTTGCAGCTGGTACGGACACACGGTGGAAACTCATTATTACCGGTGCAGGCGTGACTGCTTGGCATCTGAGTTTGGCTGCACGGACCTGTTCCGCCTGTATCCTGCATAGGATAAGGTGATACTATCCTCTGCCAGGCAGCAGGGAGAGCCAAGTGTTGCTCTATATGTCTCCTACCACTCCTCTCATGAGGCATAGGGTAACAGTTCTATAAATCACGCAGTGCACTGAAACGGAAATACTAACAGTGCACGCCAATAGTGACTTGTTGGCTGGCTCAATAACAGTCCCCGCTGATCCCCCACTGTAGGCGGACTGATCAGGGACGTTGAGTTGGAGTCACGCCAAGCCTCTACTGGTTGTGCATCCACCCAGAATACCAGGCAGCACTGCACGTCACAGTCACAGCGCACTAATAGTGCGAGTGGTGCGAAGCAAACTGAGTGTGTCGTGCCTCCTGGTGTGAAGGTGTTACTAGTGGTCGGGGCATTACGGTTTCTTCCCCACGACCACTAATAGTGCTGTGTGTTTGATGGGAAGAAACAGGTAGCTGTCTAACGTGTATATCTTAGTTTGGTTTAATAACTTCCCCGGATTCTGTTGGCAGTGCACAGCGTAATCTTCCTACAACTGTGAAAAAAAACACACACACATGCATGCACGCGCGCGCACACACCCTGGAAAGGAGCAAAGTAGAAAGCAATGTGTGTTTATTGAAAGTTCAATAGACACATGGTCTGTGCTTCCTTCTACCAAGTCGAGGATATCTGAAGGTAACTGCATGGTTCCACGTGTAAGTGACCTGGTTCTAAATAAATGGGAAAAGCTGATTCTAGGCAAAAATAAGAGCTACAGTTTAACTACTAACTAAAGGTGTTTGGAGGAGACAATGTTAAAAGAAGAAAGTTTGTGTTTGTATGTCGCCGGGTTGACTGGTCGTCGACGTACGTAGTTGGTTGCCTTGAAGACGTACTTGTGCCGAGCACCGAGAGTGCGGTGGGCGGTGCAATAGATTGCGAAAGAAAGCTCGGCTTCAGCCCGGCTTATATAGTGGGGAGCGGGGGAGGCGTTAAGTCTTTTGGCCCTGAGTGTGTTGAGAATTATCTCGTCAGCGGTTCTGGCTTCGTGCCTCATCGGGTCTGCTTGGCGGTGCCCGCGGTCTGGGCAATTTGTGGCGTCGAGCTTGGAAAGGGGGGGAGGGGGGTTGTGTGCCTTCCAGGTGAGAAGGAAAAACCTAAAAGTTCCCGTTGCCTGTAGAGGTAGGCAACGAATTGCTCACATCTGTAGAGATGGAAGTAGTACTCCTAGGCAATGAGTCCGAGTCTTATTATAATAGGTGTAGATGCGGCATGTGTCAACACTGTGAACATCCCTCTGAATACCCCCTGTGCTGTTTCTGGAGTTCTAACAGATTTCATAATCCAGAAAGAATCAACTGCCAACATTCAGGAAGTTCAGGTAAATTTCCCACTATATTTCAATTTCCATATATTTCCTGCTTTTCCAGCCTTTCCTGATAGCTGGTTACCCTGGAGTAAGAGGAAAACATTTGTTTTATAGTAATAAACAATCAGAACCAGGGTTCAATTTTAATGCCTGTCTCCCGCCCAGGGCAGGTAAAATCACGGCAGGCAGTAAATATAAGTCACCTGTCCAACGGACAGGTTTATAATGAGGCACTCATGGGTAGTATTCTAAAGCTGAAGTGTAGAATGTTGGAATAAGACAGTTGCTGTTATTCCATGTACTACTAAACACAGATTGTCACTCCAGGTACAAAAGGGCAGGACGGGAGATGTTACCCTGCTGTGAGATAATCATCTACTGGAAGAGGGAAAATAAGGGAGAGCAAGAGAGAGTGCACACACGAGTGTGGGGGGGAGAGAGCACACGAGAGAGCATGAGGGAGGGAGAGTGCACAAGAGAAAGATCATGCAAGAGAGCATGAGAGAGAGTGCACGAGAGAAAAAGGGTACACAAGAGAGAAAAAGAGATCAAAAAAGAGAAAAAAGAGAGAAAAGAAGAGAGAGGAGATAGAAGAGAGAGAGAAAGAGTGTGAGAAAAAGAGAGAGAGATATATATGCCACTACTACCACACTGTAGCCTGCTGTGACACACTCTAAAGAGAAAATCATCTTGGGCTTGTTTTGCAGGTTGCTGAATTACCAACTTTGCAGGCGTCACACTATAGCTCCCTCCACCTAGTCATATCAGTATTTAAAATATTTGAAAAGCAATGAACCAGACATTCATAACCGGGGAACTAGCACTGCTTCAATATTACTCTCAGTAAAATAAGGGAGTGCTGAATTAAAAAAACTATAGATATAAGTAATTTTAAATTTTCTGAATATGAACAAAGTTGAATTATGATGAGAAATGTGATACAAAACCTTGTAAATTTAATATTTTTAATTTGATAAATTTAAAACAAATTGTTTAAGTTGCCAAGAACTAAATTTATAAATAACTTACTAAAGTGTATTTTGAAAGCTGCTTTTATTCTCTGATTTTGAAGAATTAATGTAAAATTAATTTTCCTAATGTTTTGTATATTTACCTAAAGCATCAAATAGTACATTGTGTAACACAGATTTTCATCATCTTCCTAAAATACTATTAGTGCTAGTAGAAGTCTTTCAGTCCAATGGTCATATGTCCATTGTATTGGCAAGGAAGTGTACCAGTTCGTACTGGTATCAGTAAAAATCTGTATCAGCTCAGCACTACAGTTTTCGGCATCATGAAGGTCAGCAACTTAAAGGGGTTATACTTTGCAGACTTCTAAGAATACTACTGTAAACACCATCACCGAAAATTTGGAATCTCACCTTGGAGAAAAGCAAATTGAAATTTGTGAATTACTGCATTTATCAAATTTGTGTTGTTTTATAATGTGGCCTGCAAGTAATAAAACTGAGTTTGGCGATAGTTCTATCATTAGGTTGAAACAGTTTTTTTTCCCCTTGTCTTGTAAACAATGGGGTGAAGTGCAAGATGATTGAGCTAGAATGAGGGACAGGTCTAAACACAACAATGAATAAGCAGTATAGTCCTGTGTGTAAATCCAACTGGGATGACATCAATCTAAAATATCGCAGTGATTATCTAAATGTATTGTCGCTCTTCAATCATGTGCTGTCCCTGCCTGCTCACACTGCAGATTGTGGAGGATTTTCACTAATAAAGTTTATCAACACAGGCTGACGAAATCGTCTACATGATACACTGTCTACACTTAAGTGTGTTCAGCTGCAGTCATGTTGTGAAAGTGAGTTTGATCACGGGCCAACAGTCAGTATCTATCATAATGCTCATAAAAAGTGTTGACACTTTCAGCCACCATACAGAAGATGTGAGGAGGGACAGAATAAGTGCAGAAAATCTGACGAGTCATGAAAAAGTGATTACTAAATATTTATGACTGGAATAAAGAACATTGTAAATATTAATTTGTATAAAAATTGTAATATATAATACTTTTCTTTTTTGAGCGAGACAAAAATTTCTATTTTGGGTAAAACGGGCAGGCAGGTTGAATGACTGACAGGCAAATTTTCAATGCCTTCTTAAAATCTAACCCTAAATCTGAAATTTTACAAAATTTTTAAATTTGTTAATTTATTAAACTAGAAATTACATATTCACCAACTCACTTTCCATTTGTCCCAATCCAGTAAATTATGCCATTTTCATCAAAGTCGTGCTGATGGCGGAATGTGATCCTCTGGCCTTCTTTCAAGCGCCGGACAAAAGCAAACGTAGATCGTTCATAGTCATACCACTGCTTGGCAACCATCTTGAGCAAGTAGCGCTCCAGCTGAGCAACAGTGCTCAATGGCTCCATTTTTAGACTCCGGCCAGTGCGGTCAATAAGAGAACTCTCTCCTGGGGCCTTCTCGAGGCGAAATCGTAGGCGACGAGTTAATATCTAAAAAAGGAATAATATTGTCAGTATACACACAGATGTGAAAATGAAATGAAGTCACATCATATAATAATATCTCTTACCTGAAGGCCATACCCAGAACCTGGAGTGTCATAAAGGTACACAGGAAGTTTCTCAATAGATTCTAAAACTGCAACCAGTTTGTGTACCAATGTATCTGCAGAATTTACTGTACCACTTTCAGTTTCCTTCACCTGAAAAGAACAAAAACATGCTGTAGAAGTAACTGTTATTTACCAGACAACTGTGACAAATATTTGAAATTACAGTGGAACCTCTATCCACAGAATTTCAGGGGACTAACATAAAAATTCTATAGATGCGCAGTCTGTAGATGTGGACTAGACATATTAGTTAACCAAATATAACCCCAAACTTATTAAACTTATGTTGAACACACTTATAGTCCTATGTTAGGTATTTGTCAAGTTTAATTAAAATAAAACAATGCAAATAGGAATAGTAAAGAAAACATTCATAATACAGTAGAACCCTGCTATAAAGTTTTCAAGAGAACCAAGAATTGTTGACCTTGAAGCATGTCGCACTCCTGCGCATTGCACATGTGACCTCTACTTTTCGACTTTGCTCAATCATCATGCGTTTGATCATATAGGGGCAAGTCACACGCCGGCAGGCAATAAAACTAGTGCCTACAGGTATGACCCCTGCATTACGGACAACTACAGACTCATGGATAAAATATTAAAATCGTACTACCCACTCAAAAGACTACATGCGGTTGTCCACCCACGCCAAAGAAATTGTTTTACACACCGAGCCACTGACACGCCGAAGCAAGAAAAGCTAGTTGGCAGGGATGCTGCAGGAGAGCAGTATCCTTCGCACAATGTCACTGCCACGCTAGTCTCGTGGAGAGGCGGTAAATATATCAGCCTCGAGATAGGGACATAAAAATGAAGCGCGGTCCACTCCCCTAATTTAAACAAAACCTGCGAAGCGAGGCTAACCACCCCCCACACCCCTTGGGCAGCCAACAAACGGAAACTATCTGTATATAAGAAGATGTGAAACCGGAGCTCGGGAGTTCCGTCAGTTCACCGACCTGCATAAGGTTGGAGGGCTCAAGTCTGCATAAGACTCTCCTAGTCTACGTAAGACTCTCGGCCTAAAGAAGTAACCACCACTGCCCTTGAAGAGACTGCATAAGCTCTTACCTCCAACCAAGGAACTCGCAGAGTAAACTCGCCAGAGATTTAAATTATCTCTCACGATGCCAACGCTGTCAAAACGGTCACCACGACACCAGCAGCCAGAGGTATTCTGACATCCCACACCTGTTATTTTACTCAGTTACTCCTAACTCCACGGTTGCAGGTAGTACCATCGTCCCTTTGGACTGTATTGTCCGGAACACCCATGCCTCCCAAGAGATCTGCTCTTGACAATCTGGATTTTCTTAACGCTCATTACCTCAGATCGTCTGAAGGAGACAAACCCAGGAGGGTTGAGCGACACTGGATAAACTAACAGTGCACCATTTTGGCTGAGATTAATAATTGTGAGCCCTTTGTATTCTGGTTTATTTTGAGTTTATGTCAGTGTTTCTGATACCACGCGAAAGTGGAGGATGCAATAGCCAGATTCCCAGTTTAGCCCGACGGGCATTACAAAGAAAGTTAGACCCATGTGTAACCACAGTAACTTCCAACGTGTCCATTGACACTTCAACCTACTGAACTGCATAGTGAACCTCACAAGGAACCATCCCCTATAACAGTGGACTGTAGTTCATATTTTTATCATTCACTGTATATTTGTTGGCCTTAGTCCGACCCAGATTATCTGAGACACCTAGATAATCGAGAAGCAGACCCCAAACCCAATCCCCCACCACAGCTGTGTACTACCCCGAGTAAGCCTACCCATACGTGTACAATACGTACTGCAACCAGGAAACTGATAGTTGTCCAGGTCCCACCTAAAACAGCCTGACCACGTAAGGTGGCGAATATTATCCCTGACTTTGTCCCCACGAGAAAGCTAACCAGGCCTGCCCCTTATAAACGCCCGGAAAACCCCCTGAGAAAGCGAGTAAGAATTGCTGGGAGGATCATTTAAGTCATCTAATTTAGTTGGTCACAGCATACCCGTTATTTCACCCTTTTTCTTCTTTTATTTAGTGACAGCTTGAGTCACACATTTTGGCAACCTTCATGGTGAGCAGGTTTATATGGTAGACACCCTGGGGTTTGATTCCCCTCCTACAATTAAAGATCCTCCGATGAGAAAGTGTCCTCAGATGTTCTCACAACATGGCCAGATCAGCAACTCAGCCAGGCATTACAAATTCAGAACACAATGACACTTCAGAAGGAAGTTCATGTAATCCAGTATAGAGGAGGAATCCTTCTCTCCAAAATAATCTGTCTCATCTTCCCTTCTCCCCACCCCCCACCCTGACATAGATGGCTCTAAACATTTCCTACAAGTGTACAATCTACCACCCTACCACACCTTTCTTAGATATTACATACATATTACACACCTCCATGTCAACTACTATTCTTCTATGAAATCAGATCATAGAATTCTCTTTTCTTCATGCTATTTAATCATAGTAACATTGTTCGTAAGACTGCAAAATGAGTGAAGGCTGCCTCCAATTATCCACGGGAGACTAACCGCTTCCCGGCCGGGTACGCATATCTCAGTCCACGAGAACAGGCAGCTGAACTCCGCAAGCTCTCTGTACCAGTTCCGCCAGCTTACGAAACTGCTACGTTTGAACCGTCAACTAGAATCACTGAGGGGTACCATCCAGTCGTACAGGCCTACCTCAGTGGCCAGGACATAGCACTAGGACTCATCCACCTGCCAGACGCCAGAACTAGGAACCTCGGTAGCTACTGAAACCCGGACTACCAGACTGACCAGCACATCCATAACAGGGGCAGCCCCTAGTGTGCCAAAGCCGTGACTGCCACGCATACGTCGCCCAGGTATACCCGAAAGAGTGATCCCGCCGAGGCGGAAAGTATTGCTCGCAGAGCACAACTTTGTCCCTTGCAAACAACCGACCCATCCAGTACTGAACACTGGCGAGCTATTATCTCACGTAAGGATTATGAACCACTCAAGTACTTCTAGCCTAGCAGCAACCAAAATCAATTTGGCCTTGAGACGAGATAACTGCCGAAGTCCACAATGCATCACCTTCAGAAATGTTTCAACAGTTTGACTGGGTACTAGTAAAAATATAGTTATTGAGTGTGTACCTTGAAGCAGTCCTTGAAGACCTTCACCCGCTGCTTCTGGAACTTTGTGGTCTTGCGGCTGTGCAGGCCCTGGTCCCAGCAGCTTGTGGAGAGCAGTGACAGTAGTGCCTGCACCAGGCCACTGCTCTGCAGCTCATATGCAGAGACCACACCTTCCTCCTGCAGGAGCTGGGTCAGTTCTTCGAGTGCCGAGACCAGCATCTCACGCCACGCCCCTGCTCCCTCCCGATTTGTCATGTGCTGCAACCAACAGACTGTATAACTACCTAAACCTAAAATTTGCCCTCAACACTATAATCTGGCAAGAAATACGACACTGTTATATTAATCATTTCTTACAATGTAAACAGGGAAAAAATGTGCTATCATGTTGGCATTTGTAAATCTAAAAGTACAATGTACGGTTGTGTGAATCAACTTTTTGTGTAATGAAATGGACATAAGTTTTATGAAACTGAAACAAAAATTATTTCATAAAACCTCACTTAATAAAAGTTAAACAAAAATTCTTAAATTTTTACTTTTTTTTTTTTTAAACTTATCATTACACATATTGTGACACATTAATAAATAAATTCCTTTTAAAATATGAAATCAAATGTGTCATATGATCTGCTGTGGTATAGTATAACAAAACTTCCAAAGTACTGTTATCAGAGATTGGTCAAAAGTTCAAATTACGAAAAGGACACAAACCAAAGACTATCTTCGGTTCGGTTCGAAAATCTGCCAAAAATTATCATCATTAATAAAGTTTCAAACAAACTTACTTCACCTCAAAGACATACCTTTCTTTCAATTTAATAAAAATTTCACCGATATATTTTAAAACAATTAGAAGAGGATATGCACAGGTTTTATGTTTGTTTATGTAACATGTTTAAACAATTAGAGTTGAACTTGTGAATGTGCAATGCATGTTTGGTTACATGTTTGAACATAAAGGGGCTCAGTTGTGAAGGTTGGAGTGTATATATGTATTTTTTATGCTACAAATTATTCTACATTAGAGATGTAATTGTTAAGGTGGTTCATATGTTTTGTTTTTTTATCATATCCTTGAAAAATCAAGTTCTGAACTGTGAAGGCATATATGTGTGTATAAGGCATTTTTAACGCTTGGTTCGAGTTCAATTCAAGTTTGACAAATTCTAGCATGGTTAGGTTAACGGACAGGTTTGAAAATTCGGTTCAAGTTTGGTTCAATAAAAATATTCTAGGTTACAACCTAGTACAGTTTGGTAACAAAATCGGGTTCATCCCACTTCTATTATGCACATTAAATTAAAAATAAGTTACATGAGTGGAGTTGTTAATAAAGGATGCTGTTATAAAACCATAGCCGAATTATAAAAATTAACTCTGTGTCTGGAATATTTTCAAGTTCTGTTTTGTAAGTTTAAGAAATGTTATAACACAACCTACAAGTGGATGCTCAGTCATAAACTTTCCATTGGTAGTCAACCAAAAAAAAACTTTCATAAGCACTCAAATATTTGTTAAAAATAAAATGTTTTGTTTAAGACTTTCAGAAACTAGTTTTTTATTCACTAAGAGAAACAGAAAAAAATATTGTTCGTTATAGTTTTGGCACACTATAAATAATGCACAAAAGTAGCATTGACATTTTTTCACTTTCACTTCGATGCACAACAGCTGTGTTCTGCTAGCACACTGCCATTCAGTAAGCAGATAGCTTCAACACCAATGAATCTAGTAATTGGAGGGGAACTAAGGTCTTAGAAAAAATGTAAATATTGAAGATTAAACATATAGCATAACTTTGAGAGTCCAATCTTGGAAATCTTGTACCCACACACTGATATGTAACTATAGATCGTATCAGATTCAAACTATTGCACATATTATTCAGTAAAAGATAAAGCAAATTGTATTTCTCAACGCTCACAATATTTTTAAGTAACACACATCATAATCTAAGAACAATTCAATAAAAATTAGTGTATAAAATTACTTTTAATATAAGGTACATACACTAAATTGTAAAAAAATGTATGTAGGAACACAAGCAAACACGTATGTACATATTCATGCATGTATGAACATTACAGATCAGCCTATACACATCTAATATGCCGCTACATAATGGACGTCTACAGGTGCATAGAGCAGAATTGTTATTCTCTATTCACCCAACTAAACCACAATTTAAACACATTAAAATATAGAAAGTGCACTGCTTTACCTGTTTCTGGCATGCTCGTTCAATCTGTGCCACAATATTACCAAGTTTGGCCACCACTCCCCGTGGTTGTGCTTGGGCAACTTTGAAGTACTTCTCGTAAATTTCCTGTGCTTGCACTTTAACCTAGCAATAATAAAATTAAAACAGAAATTAATAGTTTTCCAGAAACTTAACACAGAATCATTTGAACAAGACAGTCAACAAACTACAATTCTAGCTAAAAACTCTAAACATTTTAACGTGTGCCGGTTAAGTCTGACTTACACTTATGTCAAGGATTTTTCCGCTAGACCAAAAACGGGGTGGTTAACTCTGGTTCTACGGTACGAGGCTAGGGGTATTTGCGATAGCTTACTTATTCAGTCGTGGTGGGTGTTGCGGTTAAAGAGGGTCTCGCCCACTAGCGGCTAGCTTCGTCAACTCCGAGGCAGCAATTACAGTCGGTGGATACACCGATCCAGAAGTTGGAGTTCGCCCAGCCGTACCTGGCCTCTGTTCGGTTTAGCTACCCTCTTACCACCAGGTGGCACGAAGGGTGAATGCGAATGCACAGTGGGAAAACGTTTACGTTACTGAAGTAGGCGCGGTCCCATTCCACCTGCCTGTCCTGCATTGGATGAGGTAATACTATCCACGGTTTGATAGCATCGTGAGCCAGGTATTGCTCTCTACGCCTCTTGCCACTCCTCACCTTGTAAGGCATAGGGCACACCGGTCTGACAGTCTACGCAGCGCACTTACACAGGAATGGTAATTAGTGTAGCCCAATAGTCTTGTCAGCATGAGCTCGATAGGAGTCTGCACTTATCCCTCGCGGATGCGGGCTGATCAGGGACGGGGAGCCGTATGGGCCCCCAAGCCTCTACTGGTTGTGTTCGTACCAGGTTGGGTGGCAACCTCCAGGCTAAGGTCACTTCAGCACTAACTTAATGCTCAAAGTGAGAGATAACATGAGCTTGTAGCCCCTCCCTGCACAAAGGTTTTTCTAGTAGTTGGGGCCTTGCTGTTTCTCCCCACCAGCACTGACTTAGTGCTTGGGGGTTGGGAAGAAACAGGTAGCCTTCTAATGTGGATGTCAGTATTCTGGGTTCCTGTTGGTGGTGCAAGTCGTATTCTGTTCCCGACCATCACACAGACTAGTACCCTGTAAATAAAAAACAGAAGGTAGTTAACAATGGGTGTTTATTGTAGGTGCAATAAACACGTGACTTTGAGCTACCTATTATCAGACCATGGAGAGCTGAAGGTAACTGCGGTTCCAGGTGTAGGCAACCTGGTTCTAGTAAAAGGGGGAAGTAACTGGTTTGGTACGGATGCAAAAGTATTTAAGTTAAACTGCCTAAGAAAAGGTTGTCTGGAGGAGACAAAGTGAAGTTAAGTAAATGCGTACGTGTTCTATGGATACTGAGGTGTCGTGAGCAAACACTGGGGGCGTACTCATAGCTTCCGAAGTTCCTGGAGGTCCCAGCACTGAATTAGTGCTCTGGCATGTTACGAGAGAATTTGCAAAGAATGAACTGCCCGAGCCCGGCAGCGTCCGGTCTTATATAGCTGAAGTTGTAGGCTGCTGGTCCAGGCTGTGGTGCGGCCTGCAGGGAGGGCGAGCAGAGCATCCTGGCTGGTCAGCATTTCTGCTTTGTGCCTCACTGGCAGCGCTCTGCCTTGCCTGATGGTGGGCGGCTTGTAAGCTCTCAGCATGGGGAAGGGGGCGGCGGCATCCCTGCTGGGTTGCATAACCTTTAAGTGAAGAGAATCCGCTTATAGGTTCCTGTTGCCAGGTAGAGTAGGCGGCCAAGAATTCATGTGAAAAAGTCTCTGTCTCCTGCAGTGACGAAAGTAGGAACATTTAGCAATGAGTCGTAATGGTCATTATTTTTAGGTTCAGCAGCATGCGTCAATTTACATGATCACTATGAACACTTTTTCAATATTAATTTTAGTTTCTCAAATTTGATTAGAACACACAAACCCTCCAACTCTCATCAAATTATTCAACTGTCTTACGATCACCCAAACTGCTAAAAGGAGAGTTAAGCAATTTATGTAATATACATTATGTCACAGTGTTTCATATGCAATACATGCATTCTAATTAAAAACTATTCAGACAAATTGGTTCAGTGGAGAGCAGAGAGATTTGGGCGGCTCTTAAAACTGAGGTCTTGAGAGCCGAAGAGGGTGAAGTGAGGTGAGTATGGAACAGTACTGGAATTCAAGGGTGGGGGAAACGGGAGATCCCTGAGAAAACCCAACGACCAGCATTATTATCCAGCACGATTCCCACTTACGAAAATCTGGGGTGATCCGGCCGTGGATTGAACTGTTTGGGGGGGGGGGGGGGGAGCAGTCTAACTACGCAGTCGCAGCGACCACACAAATTGGATCAATTTAAGTTTATTATTATAAAATGTACATATATCTTATTTCACATTAAACACTATGCAAGGAAATAGAAGTTAATATCTGAAACACCAATATTTAAAAATGGACAAATAAATGTGATGAAATGGGGAATTTCTTTCCTTATTGTATTGTTTTTGCTTATAACACTTTTTTGTCGGACTCCTGCAAAATGTTTAATGAAGTTCAACAGTAACACAGATTGCAGAAAATATTTTTCAGTGCTACAGTAGGCCTTTGGAAACAAAGCGTATTAGAAGTATAATGAACTAAATATGGACATTAATTTTACTTATCAAACTGGCTGCATCATATTGTACTTAACATAATCAAGATACCTTCTGCTTCAAAGCTTCTATTTTAGAGCGCAGCCGCTTGCCACGCTTGCCTGTCCAACCAGCAGAGAACTCAGGTCCAAGCGAAGTTTCAGCAGTGAAGGAATGTTTGGTGCCTCTATTTGACTCAAATATAAATCCTGGCAGGTCCTCCCGCAGAATGGTAGCTTGCTACAAAAGGAACAAAACCGTACAGGTAACACTATTGAAAAAAAAAAAAAAAAAAAAAAAAAAAACTAGTTGACACATCACTTGCCATTTGATTTTTGTAAGCAACAATTTTTTAGCCCATCCTAAATGCTGAACAATTTACTTATGACAAGGCACAGAAAAGTGCTGGAACATTACTGTTAGTACCTACATACATAATTCAGAAGGCAAACTACCATATTTCGGCATATACAGGCTGCACATTTTTACAAAAAAAAATACTACAAAAAAGGGGGTGTGGCATATTTACAAGATACTGTAATTAAATTACATTTTACCCCAAAAACAAGTAAAATAGCTTTTCACTTGTGCAATAATTTGTTCATACACGGATGTGAAATATAACCCTAAAATAGTGTGCCCAGTAGTCACTAGTAGCACGAGCCCGGTGTTTCAGAAGGCCTCCCACCTCAGTGGGAAGACATACTTGCAAACACGTAAGCAATATTAAACTTTTACTACACATATTTATCACTTGAAAAACACATGTGGATAGGACACTGTCACTACAAATGAAAGAGGTAGGTTCACTGTGAGGCTTGTTTTTATTGATACCGTTCATACAAATCAACGTGCCATGAAATTAATGATACACACTGTTATGTCTAGCTAACTCCGCTTGGGTGCTCCCCAGACCTCAATTAATCTAGCGCACGCCTAGATGGATGAAGTGGAGTGGGCTACCACTGCTACTACTGGGTGAGAGTTTCCACCCAAGACCAGGCCGTAACACCTCAACAAATACCTCCGCCAGCAGCTAGGTGCTCCAGTAGGACAACAGGCGGCCGTCTAATGGGTGAGATCAGGACTGTAGACCTCCCGAAGGGGGTCCCCAGTCTTAGTTTGTAGTAAAATCCCCAATCTCAATCAGCTGTGCATAACATGTAGCTTCCTAGCCAGGCATACTCAAGATTACTCTATAATAAGACTCATTGCTAGAAGAACAAAGATGTGTTTATTAAAGTTGTAATAAACACATGTGACACATGCTAACTCTTACCAAGTAGACGGGTTGCTGGAAGTAACCTCAGTAATCCAGGTGTAGGTGACCTGATTCTAGGCTAATTGAAGAAAATTCAAACTGACAAATAATTAAAATATAATAGAAGCTATCTAGTAAACGAGATGTCTATAAGAGGCAGGTAAGTTAAGTTCACTGCTCTAGCAGCAGGATGTGTGGAATCGGAATGTCAATGCACTTGCAGAAGCAGCTTCTGGTCACTGTTGGGTATTGACGTCACAGTTGCCTCTGGTTGCTATCGCTGCAGCAGAAGCCTCTGGTGATGGCAATAGTAGCAGCCGCTGGTGGCAGCTGAAGTGTGTTGATGTCCTGGGAGCAGCCTCTGGAACGTTGCTGAAGAGTTCGCAGTAGTAGAGGCTCCAGATATTGGTTCAAACCTCTCCTAGTAATTCACAGCTCACCTCATGTGGCCGAAGATCCTCTCCTACACTACCAAAGGAAGAATCAGCAGCATAGCTTCACACTAACACACGTTCTGTCCCTTATCGACACCCAGAAAGTAGAGCTCGCCCTGAAGTTTATTCAAATGCAACATGCACCAGCTACTACCTCTCCTATTAGTTTTGCACAAGGCACCTTCCCCTGTTTAAGAAACGGTGTTCACCTTCGCCTAGCCCGTGTGGAATTAGGAGATAGCACTTCTGCCATCAGTGTATTTTCTTAGGGTCGATAAACACTGATCTTACCAGATACCTTGACTTTCAGTCTGATCGGAGCTGGAGGACTCAGGAGACCGGGTTTTGCTGTACCGAACTTACATGCACAACACAACAACACATCCTTGGAACGCCACCCATTCTCTGCCCCTCCAGCGAATGGTAGAGCCACAACACTAGGATGCCATCCTTTGGAAGTTGACTTGCCAGCTCGAAGTCGCCCCCTACCTCACCGCTCACTTCGTGATGCCAAGAGGGTTGTACTCTGGTGCAGGAAAACCTCCCCCGTGGGACAACACAATGTGGTTCCCACAACAATCAACCCGCAGCTCGAACCTTCACCTGGTGGAAGTGTGTAGAGGTGGTGTTGGCTGCAGTAATTTGCACCTACACTTAAACACACACACACACACGTCAACTGCCTACCTTCTGCAGCCCCGATTTTTATGCTTAGTGCCTTACACCCATAGGAGTGGAGTTGAGAGACGGTCCAAGGGGCCGAGAACTATCTCCAAAAATCCACAGGGACTATGTATCCTTCCTAGCGGGTTTGGACTGCTCAATCCACGTGAACAGGCTGCATTGCTGAGAGGTCTCATTGTACCTGCGCCCATCAACATGCCAGTGGATTTGTTCGAACCACCCACCAAGGTCGCGGACTGATATCACCCTATCAGGCAGGAGGCACTGTTTAGAGCCGGGTCCACCAGCGCACCAGAACTGCAGTCTAGGACCACACCCGCACACACCACCCCTCAGTCTAGTGCTACCCAGGTAGCGGGAACAGGGGCAACACTGCAACTTACTGGACCATCATGTCCCTACTATACCACAACCTAAACCCGCTCCACACACGGTGAAACTAGCCAAAACCGAATTTGTACCAAGTCGCCGACTAACCTGGCCCATATTTGACACTGGCCAGGTCCCAGTGCCCAGAACTGAATAACCACCTTGAGAAGCGACTCGCCTAGCGTAGAGCAAGTCACCCAGGATGGACATTAACCCAGCTGGGACTGTCACGCATCAAGGGCAAATGCTTAGTCTGAAAACTGTGAGGTGTTGAATATGGCATTAAGGTTTGACGGTTGCTGCTTCTACATCTAATATAATATGATTACGACTCATTGCCTAGAACACTTCTTCAGATGTGAGCAACACTTTGCCTACCCTACAGGCAATGCGAACTTACAATTCCTTCTCACTCTGGTTGCTTCTCACGCTCTGCACTAGTTTATGTGCGGTGACTGTGGCCAGTAGTTTTGCCGGGAATCCTAGTGCGAACGCACAACCAGTAGAGGCTTGGCGGTCCACACATCCCTGATCAGCCCACCTACGGTGGGGGATCAGTGGGGACTCTTATTGAGTTTGAGCCAGCAAATCACTATCGGGTTGCACTGTTATTATTTCTGTCTGCAAGGTGCACTATGTAAGCTAGAGAACTGTTACCCTATGCCTCACGAGAGGAGTAGTAGAAAACGCAGGGAATAACACCTGGCCCCCGCTCTAAGGGCCGAGGATAGCATTACCCCATCCTCCATCCTATGCAGGATAGACAGGTGGAAAGGGACCATGTTTTCCAAACTGAGACAAGCAGTCATTCCTGCTCCAGGTCTAGTAATTGACTTTCCACCGTGTGTCCGCATCCATACTACGTGTCACTCGGTTGTCAACGGACTCCCTACCAGAACTTACGTGAGCCTAGGCTGGGACAATAATCTTCTGGTCTAAAGAAGCTAGTCTGTGGAACATCCGTTCCGGCGTCGACCGAATTTGTCCCGCCTAAAACCATACCTAACTCGACTACAACATCCAGGAACAGGAGTGAGTAAGTTCTAGCGAACACCTCTCATCTCACCCCAGCTATCTAAACCCAGTTAATCCAGTTTTCGTCTAGCAGTCAAAATCCTCTACTAACGTTCCAAGTCAATCTAATCAGGCACACATCAGGTTATGTACACATGTACCTAAACTATGTACACAACTTACAATTTCAAATTTGTTTATATGCTAGTATGTATGACATTTCCTTGTGTGCATCTAAACTGCAACTGCGACTCACTGATTCGTATTTAGACAATACTAGCAAACACAGCAAGTATTTACGTGTGCATAAAATCAGAGCAACAGCTATTTATGATACAAATAATAGATCACATGGGCACAAGACAAATAATGCTCATGCAATACAAAATGTCACCAGAAGTATTAAGTCGCTACTTACTCCTACCTGCTGGCCGTCCGAGTTGTGGATTTGGAACTCGCCCTCCTTGCGACTGCTGAGAGCCCAGTTGCCAACCACTAGCCGTGTGGTACCTGGCCGTGACAGGATTGGCTGGCTTTGCGAGTTGGGCTTCACCTGTGCTCTTGCACGCTGCAATTTCTCCAAGAACTCACCACGGTTCTCTGACAAAAAAACAACACTTTTGTTCAGCATTGCCCTTGCAACCAGCTGACACACAACTTAAGCATGTTGCTTGCTAGTTATCAGCACCAAAGCATAAAAACCACTACAGAACTCTTAAGAATGATTAAGAATTTTCATACACTGCACGTTTCTTGTGAGACCCCAAAGCTGAAGCACAAGCACAAACTCCACAAAAATGGATTACATCCCACATTAGTGTCTGGTAGACATGGGCCATACAAAAGCCACTTCACTACTAGCAAGACACACAAAGCAAAAATTAAGATTAATGATTGAAGCCTGGCAATGCTCGTCAGTAGTAGAGTCTTAAGTCGAAGTGGAAAGAAGACTGTGTCTTCACATCAAAAGCAAAACTGCTGCAATATTTGCTGTATGTGGCATTTTGTACACTAGAGACATGCATCCTAATTAGTTAAACATTCATGTACAAGATAATAGTTTGGGGAGCTTTTGGAAGTATTTGCTACTCTATTTCCGAGAGTTGTGAATGTAAGACATAAAAACTCAAATTTAATTTGTAGCTTTTGGTTACCTATTTTGACTACAACAACAATATCAAGTTTTAGAAAGTGCTCCATTTGGGAGTGAAACATACAATAGTCCCATTTACCATGTCTACACACAACATGTGCACTATAAACTGCATAGTGAACCACATTCAAAAACCTCTTTAATACAAAGTTGTCTTCATTCCACTTGAAGTGAGACAGGAAGCCAATGTTTATTTTTTTGCTTAATAAAAATATCTGTTAATTTGTATTACAATATAATGTAACGTCCACTCATAAATAGAAGTTATAATGGTGACAAGGTCTTATTTTCCAGTATGCTGAGTCACAAATACACAATGTATTTGAAGAGATCTCTGTTAAAACAAACATTATTACGAACTATAAAAATTCGGGTCCCTTCCCTGAAAGTAAAAGTAGTTATGTCCAAAACTAAGCTAATTTTAATAAACTGACTACATTAATTTGCGATTCCAAGGCTCTTTGTTTACACAATTAAATATACTTTATTAATATTTAAGACAACTGAAGCCATACTTTTTTTTTTACGAGGTCTTACTGGGGGTGAGCTTATCAGAAAAACTGGTTCACAGCCAAATTTCTCAATCTCCTACGATTCACAAAAATCCCTCAGTATATCAGTAATCATGTTTTTTGGGTAATCCAGCAAATGCAAAGCCTTGATCAGTTTAGCTTTGTTGTCTTTAAAAATTCAATAATCATGTTTTAACTTTAATAAAAAAATTTTTGTGTAATAATGTTTGTAACTGCAATTATATTGCAGTACTTTAAAGAGTGGTTTTGACTTATTGCAATTTTCTAAGCAACACCATGGTGACAAGTACTGTGAAATTCCCCTTTAAAGACATTGTGTCAATATAATTCCCTTGAGCTTGACAAACCTCCCCACTAAGAGTTCTTTTTCAAATTATGAATAAAAGGCTTATTTTAATTTATATACTAAAATATTTACGCCGTCTTTTTTCTGACTGCTAAAATATCTGAGAAAACCACACACATTTTTAACGCATAATTATTGCAGCCCCGTAATAGTTTCACAATAACTTTTAAATACTGAAAAGTGGAAAACCGTCAGAGTCTTTACTCCAGCCACATCACAACACATGGCAAAGAAAGGAGGGGGAACTGGGAAGAACAGAGGCTGGAAGTACCGTGACTAGTTGCAGTTCCCTTCTGTCAAGAATAAACAAAAGTGGGAAGGGTGCCGTGGTAGTTGCTAGGCAACCATTTCACTTCAAACCAGGCATTAAGGTGAAGAATAGACATTGTGCCTGGCTGGGGCAAACTAAAACCAAGCGTACCAGAGGAGCAAACATCCGCCGACCAAAAAAGAGAGAGAAGGGGAAAATATGAGGACGGCATTTTAGTTGCTAGGCAACCACTTCCCCTCTCACCAGGCATGTAAGGGGAGGATGCGAAGCAACACCTGCCGCCGAGCGCTGGACTGGATGGACAGAAAATTGCCACGCTTGTCACTCAATTCGCTCTCGGTTAGCAGACATTTTAGCAAACAAACGTTACAGTAATTTCCTTAAAGTCGCAAAATCAAATTTTTAAAAATATGAAATCGCAAAATAAGTGCGCACTGACTGGGCTATCATTTTCCTCAAAGTTTGATTACAGCATTCTCAGTGGAATCATAATTCTAGAGAATCAAAGTAAACTGTGTTGGTTAAGGACATTTGAATTACAGACCTTCCACTGTTTAAGTGTAATGTGGGTTTTTATATCATTTCAGTGTTCGTCAACAGCACTCGCAAAATACGCAATTTTCTCGGCAAAATTGTTTTGTGTTCCATGACAATTTTAATTTAGTATCGAGAAACGTATCGGTATTGAGTATCATGAGAATGTGTTGGTATTGAAACTGGTATCGAGTAACAAGAAAATGTGAATGTGGTATCGACCCATCCCTAGTGCATACGTACACTATGTTTAATATCTGTTGTGAACACAATAGAGTACAGACTAACCTCAAGTAACACATCAACAATGCTGCTTTGGAGTTTCAGCACTGTAAGAAGTATGTCAATGAGAAATAGCCCATTTGTGGTTCTTGCCGATGCGTCTAACATCACTTGCAACTTACTGGTAGTACTATCAGACTCTACCACAAAGTGGTGAGGAATATAGTAGGCCTCATTTACAGAGATTTATCCATCTGGAATCCTTTCCATGTGTCTAGATGACCGGTAGTTTCCATAAACTATGTATACTGGTGTCTTAGTGTAGGTTTCAGATGCAATTGCCTCTCAAGATGTAGAAGCTTATGTATAGCTTGGCTCTTGAATTTCCCTAACAGTGGTCTTGGTTGATAAAAGGGAAAAGCAACACCGTAGCACCCTGTTTTGTCCCTTGTATGAGATGTTACGAACATCTATTCACAGAGTTCTTCCTGAGGAAAATTATGTGTTTTCTGAGGGACTGCTTCTAATTCTTAGAACCACTTGACAACATATTCAAGCATTGGGGATGATGTTCACAATGAAATACAACATGAGGTTATTGGATGTGATAGAACACCAGTTTTAACCATTCCCATGAGGATCCATTCAAACAGTCTCCAATACGGTGGGCATTTCCTTGCTTCCATCCCTTTTGCGGCCAGTCATCAAGTGCGGAAACAACTCAGCAGCTATCAGCAAGTCGACTGGAGAGGCATAGGTAGGATCTGAAAGTTTCAAGTCAGTTACAGCCTCACAAATCCTAGAAGGTAGCCGAGCCCTAGGGAGATCACTTGAAAAGCATTATAGAACAAAGGCGTCCAGACTGAATGATGGTGAGGTTTGTCCAGAAGACCTGATTAAGCAAGTCACGGTTGCCCTGGAAACACTGACTGGGACATTGGATAATCCATGGATCGGGAGCTGAATATTCTGTTGGGACAGTCCCAATCGCTGTTGGCAGGTCTCGGTTATGACACTAGCCTGACTTGTGGAGTCTAGAAGGGTGTGGACTTGTTGGAGAGCTCCAAATGCATCATGGATTTCTACTAGAGCAGAAGACAGCAAAACAGTGATGGTAGCTTTCATGGTGGTATGAGCCGCAAGTGTGGACACAATTTTAGTTTGGCCATGTTGTGAGATCCGAGGGGTCATCTATTTATGGGCCGATGAATCCTGTGATTCAGTGAAGTGTAGCTATGTGTGATGCCTAGCTCCACAGTGACGAGAGAGAAATTTGGAGTTACAGTTTATAGCTCAATGTGATGATCTGTGGCAGTTCAAACACAAATTAAACCTTTTGGCAAGAGCACAATGTTCCTTTGGACCTATATTCAGCAAATAGGAACACTGGGAAGGAATGTGGTCTGCCTGACATAAGGTACAATTAGCAATATCAGTTTGTGTCATGTTCACCATGGAAGCATCCAGACTGTACGAATTATGTTTTCTGGATTTGGACATGGTACAGGCCGACTGCTTTGGCAAAGTGACACTGCTTTTCTAAAAACTCTACGAATTCTGTCAGTTTTGGTAGTGATGAATCACTTACTGTCAGATACCAGTGATGGAGCAGGTAATGGTTCATTTTCTTCTCCATCAAGTGAAGCAATAACAGGTTCCAGTGATCCACAGGAATTATTAATGCTTACAGGGAACCCATATTTTCAGCTGACACAGTTAACAGTGCACGAGTCAGATGATACTGCTGGCACTTGGTAATGCTTCAATGTGGTTTGAGATTACAGAGTTTTATTGCCGTATTTCCTAACTAAAATCTTCCATACTGATATGTGCCACTCACACCAATATATATAAATGACCTGAAAATTTTGTGATCGCGATAACGAGAAAAATAACACAAATTTTCATCTAAAACACTAAATAACAATTTTTGCACTTAGAGTTACAATTCACGAAATTTACAAAACCTAGTTTTACTATCACTAATTTGTATTTTTCATAAACCACAATCCTACGCCTTGGACTGATTTGATGTGCTATTATGGATTTAGAAGAAAAACGGGGGTCAATCAGTTGTTTTCGTGGATAATTATTCGCAGTACATGCAAACAGTTATGTTTTTCTTTTTGTCATGTCTGTTTACGCCATAGGTGTAACAAGCACAGGTGACGAATAACTTTAAGTGAACACTTCAATGCACAGCGCTGGAAAGTTTATTTGGCCACAACAAAATCAAGTAACTTTGTGAAATGTTGACATCTACTGCTCATCATGTTATCTATGGCGGGCCAGCCGAACTCGTTAATGTGAATATTTGACGCGATACTTTTGTTTACAAAAATGAGTAGTTACGTTTTGGCAAAACTTCTTTCTTCATAAACCAAAATTGAAAATAAAAAAGAGGTTGTGTGCTGTTATTAATGTACATTTTTTTTATCTTGTCTTGCAGCTAAGTGTGTCATTATCTCAATGTGTCTTTATGCTTTAGACACATCAACATTAATGTGTAAACACTGTAATTGTAAAGTTTCATATGAGCAACGAGATACTGTTTTAAAACATGTCAAAAGTGAAAAACAGGTTTAAATAAACAAAAGGTTGGCACCGGGGCCCCCCAAAAAAAGAATTAAGACTTCTATTGCTGGAAGTTTTAACTGTGTAAAACAGAAAAAGGCTCATATTGAACAAATGGCCTTAAGAACAACTGAGGCTTTTGCAAAAGCAAATATACAGGCGAAATTGTGGCGAAATTGAACTTTTCCCATCAGCAAAAGGCAAATATAGGGGGTTGCCTTATATTCAGGCAAATACAGTATGCCACATCTCATTCTCTGTATGGGGATTTTGAACCATCAGTGCTGTGGAATTTTTATCTTCGGTATTTGGAATTTCATATGTTCGATATAGTGAAGTGAAAATTGTTTTTCTCTATTAGGAGAAAAGTAATATAGCCAAAGAAAATGAATTAGGGCCTAAGTAAAACCAGTACTAAGTTTACACACAATTAAAACTGTTTTGTAAAGCTGAGGAAAAATTATACCACCACTTATTTACACCGCTTTTGGGCAAAAATAACACTTTTTTTGTAAAACTACCACCACCATTTTCAGGTCTCTAACCAATATACTACAAACAAATACAGCTCATCATACATGCTTATACCAAGTACAGGAAACCATACCAGATGTCTAGAGATATGGAAGATACTTGATTTCCCGGACTGTTTCCTGAACTGCCCTTCCCTATCTATTAAACACGTTTAAACACGTGAAGGAACAAACCAAGCACGACATGTTACGAATGCGCAGCAAAGAATAGGTTCAACTCAAACACATTTTGGATTCATGGTAAACGAAAGATATTTGAAGTGGCCACACAACATGCCAGTCCCCCTGATGAACCCGGAAGACAGTGTGTCATTACACACACCACCAAAGATGGCAGAGTGCCGCCGAGCACCTGAGGCCATATCACGAGCGCAGAGGGTAGTTCTCCCACCCCGCGCAATCCAGACAGATGTCACAAGGGCACGTCACACCTCCCACTCCGGACTCGCTGTGCACTCCAAAGGAAGCCGTATATAAGGCCATGCGTGGCCGAGGTTGGGAGTTATCTCCAGTAGCTCGCCTCAACATTTCTTGTGCTGGGGCTCTCTACTGACCACAAGGCCCTCAAGGTCCTCTCCAAGAACTTCCAGTTATCCAGTGGCTACAGCCCCCAGTTACCAGAGGCTTCAACCACCTCTTGGCATTGACGTCACCAGAAGCTTCTTCAGTCGAAGACAATAAACGACAACACTAGTTGTTGCCCCTTGGGTCCTCAGCTGCTACTAAGTGCTGGTAGTGGCTCTTGTTTAAAGTTAGGGCTTCTTCTAGGCAACCCAGTTAGTGCTAGTTGCAAAAAGTACAGTTATTATTTTCCCTTGGATTTATGTGGCCTAAGAGCAGGCCACCTTCACCCGTTACATGCATAGGTTAACTTCTGCAGCACAGAACTATTGGTAGCACATACGAGTCAACCATGTATTTATTGTTTAATAAATATTTAGTCTTTAACGTATCCAAAATTTCTTTGTTATAATAATATACAGTAAAACACTGTTAAGACATTTTTTAAGGGTCTTTACTCCACAAACTTCTTAGCTGGGAAAGTTGCATTCAAGGCTAGAATATTACTTGCAACATCAGAAACAACACTTAACATGAAACCAAAGTGTTTTTTTATGATAAAGCTGTTTATTTTATCTTAAGGGAACCAAAAAAAGTTACTTAGACCATTTTTTTTTTTAAATACAAAAAGTCATCAATTAAAAAATTTCTTTGGTTATACTAACACGTATAGCTGAAGGACTAGAATCAACTTTCTGAATTATAACCAGTTTTTCTTTTACAATTAATGCTTTTCGTTTTACTGTCGCCATATTCCAGTCGGTTAAAACACAAACATTAATGTATTCAAAATAAAACACAGATAGTCATTAATAACTGTACTTAGTAACAGCACTGAACTTCCAATCACAAAAAAAAAAAATCAGCTTCAAAACATCACGGACATCGTAGTATGTTCAACAAGACGTGAAAAGGCCGGTTTCCGACTGACGCATTGCTGACACTGGAGATGCAAGCAATTTTATGCATAATCTACGTGTCGCTTTTGAGAACAAGCTCTAAATAAACATGAAAAAATAATATTGTTAGTCCTGCTGCTAACAGATAATACGTGCATCAAGGAATTGACCAAGAAAATATTTCTGCACTTTGTCTGCAATGGTGCATGAAAGTGAATGCGGTGGAACGTATTGATTCTTTTGTGAAGTTTCAAGTTCGTCCGTTGGCCATCCTGACAGTATCTGCTCGCTGACGTGCATCGAACATCATGTCGTATAATCTATGGTCGCTTTTATGCAACATAACCTGTTAACGAGTTATAATGTTTGTACTTTTGTAGTTTCTATAATTTTAAAAATAAAATATTTTGTGCACATTAATACGCAAATTCTCATATGTACTATTTCAGTTGACTGTTTTACATGGGAAATCATGCACTTGACGATATGTTATATGTGGGAAATTTTAACATGGCGTGGGAACGTCAAACTAGTTTTACTGTAGTTTATCTACTACCAGTATTCAACCGCCAAGTGGCAAGTAAGAGGCAGAGCATTTAACCTAGAGAAGAACATCAGTCCCCCTTCAGGGGTCTGTCAGTTATACACACATCTCATCATTCGACAGCCACCCATTCTATTCACCTCTGTTCAGAATGGTAGAGTCTCCACCACTAGGGCACACCCCACAGAGGCAGGACAGCCAACCTAAAATTGTATCGCTGACCGGAGCACCTAGTCAAGGTGCTGGCAAAAAGCCAGAGCTGCTTGGGATTGGAGGCCCTATGTCTGTGGTCACACCCAGCAGTGGCAGGAAAGCGGTCTACGACTTACGACTCCAGGTGCTTGCACTGTTAGGCAGTCAGGGAGTGCACCATCAGCCATTGTCATCTTGACACACCAAGGTAGAGATTGTCGATTGCTTGTCCCTTAAAGGAAATCTGTACGCTATAAGTCTATGTCCTTCAACAACAGGCACAGAGCTCAAAGAGCCATTAAGAAGGCAGAGTTCAGTGCTGCCCAGTAGGCCTGTGCGGCAAACCTAGTGGTGCCAAAAGTCAATTTTTCTTGAGGGCAGACCCAAGCCACCTGTCGTGCAGGGAGACCGGCATCTCCTGTCGGCACCTACACGTTTAATTCTAACCCAGTGCGAACCGGCTATGAGGTACATCCGATAGTTTGGGCCCTAGTCAGTGGGAGCGACATGAGGCTCAGGAGGGCCAACCCTCACATAGGCAGCTGGGCCAGCACGGAGTGGAACCAATGCTACCACACGAAACACTACCGCACCTGACATTCACCAAGACTAGTGGAATCCAGTACTCCACACGCCCCACCTACAGCACTGCAACGTTACCAACTAATACCCCAGCTGAGCTCTGATAAATCTACCTTGCCCCAGAGGGCCAGTGTGGTTGTAAGATATGTTGCCAGACCTAGTACACTATTACATACCTAGTAAACAGCCTACAAGGACGACACTGGTATCCAGCAAGAAAGGGAACTGAGTCCCTATTATAGCACCACTGATCTAGCGCAGTAAAAGTCACTTGTAGACCGGAATTTAAGCGACATGCATCAATACAATACTGTATTTTTCTTCTGAGAGCAGTAGGGATTGGATTAACAATAATGGCTCTGCAAGTAAACACAACTTCAGGTACGTGAAACGATCCACTTGAGATAAGTTATCATTGGTGGCTGCCATAGACAAACAAGTTTGCAAAGTTCGACCAGGACTTTGGGTCACCATTGAAACTTGGAAGCTGAATATTAGGTAACTTTACATGTGATGACTTGTGACTGGGTTACTACTTTGTCATTCCTATGATTGCTCACTTTGACATGGTCATGCACTGCCATTACGGCATAATACTCATTATAAAATTTGATAAGCAGTTGGGCATGGGACTGGGTGTCAAACTCACTACTGCCTTTGAGCACAACTTTTAGTGTGATGTGATCATCAAAACCATTGCGGATGAGCTAAATCCCGACAAGTAGAAAGGAAGAAATGTGCGTCAGTACTGTCGCTATGCACAGAAGCTGACAATGCAAATGTACGATGTAGTCGATTTTCCACGCTTTCGAGACATCTCTGAAGGGCCAGGTGTTTATAAGCCATGTTCGCCAATATTCCATACTATTAACAACAAAAAAGCAACGGGCGCATGACGCTTGCGTTATGATTCTAACCCTGTTCGTAACATTGATTGCCTGACCATGATCAGTAACAGTGATTTTATCACAGTTCTTGAAACTAAGTAGATAGGCTTTTGTAACTGTTCTACAGTACATAACCATTGATACTTAGTACGTGCAGATCACGGTGACCATGAACGGGATCCACACACTACTAACTGAATGCAAACATGCCAGTCTTGGAAAGATACTGATGTATAAACACTGGGACCAAATTCCACCACAACTTCTAAGAAACTCTTGATGAAATACGAGTCACAACCAAAGTAGCAATCACAGGAACATATACACAAAACAGAGATGCGGTCGTCAATCAACCATGTCGGAATAATATCCGGCGCAATTAGACCAATCAGTGTTGTGTTGAACCTCCTGATGGACTGTATATCATGAAAGTCTGTTGATATGAAAACTGGCAGGCAATAAAGAACACAGTTTTTCCCCGAACAATCTGCCAACAACCGACTGCCTTAATCAGCTAGTTCCTAGATGCACCCCAGAGCATGCCATCGATAGTAGTGGCGGGAAGTTCAAATCTGACAGTAACTGTTCACTTAAGATTGATTGCAGTTCCTTCTACAATATCGGCATACAAAAAATATTTATCACTCGCAGCAGTAACAAGAAAAAGACATAATTGCAGCTTCTTGTTACTCAATTGAAAAACTTCTCACTACGAAGATAATTAAAATAAGAAGTCAGGGAATAACTACTTTCTCTCCTGACGCTCAAACATCTTCTCACACTGGCGGAAATAAATTTAGATGTTAAAATGTCCTAAATATAAAAGGAGGTTAAAGTCACAGGCACTGCCAGCGTGAAATACTATGGTAACTCAATGTTCCTCTCTGGACGAGCACTTCTCGGCTTCTGTTACTGTTGCATCGCAAGGGTAATGCCTCATCTAAAGATCAATTGAAAGTTTAATCGGAACATGCCCAATTGTGGCATTGCATGGTGCGGTAATGTCTAAAAATAGCACAAAATTGCAGACATGGCTCTGTAAATTTAATATTATACTTGCGTGGCAGGTCACGTCAGCCAAATGTGATTTAGACTTTCCTGATTTCATCATGTATCACAACACGACTGCTACAAGTCAAGCGGACTAACCCAATGAAAAATTGCAATGCCATCCCTTGACTTATGCTACTACTGTTGAATGTCCCAAATAAAATAATTTGGAAAAATGAAAATATATAAAATACAAACAAATTATTACTGCCACGATATTCTAAATACTGAATGAGTTTCTATCCTTTACAAAAATTATAGAAAAATGAAATATTTCCCAAATGTATCAATTACTATATACTGCAAAAATACAAAGTAATACGCTTCCACTTCACTCAGAATATGTATAAAAATATTTTGTTTATTATATTAATGAATACTTTATTTAAACAATTATGAACTGACACAAATAACTTATTGTGGAAACTGGAGCATGACTGTAGGGAACGGAGAGGGGGGGGGGGGGGGGGGGGGGAACTATGGACTAAGTAATTTGAAAATTGTATCTGCATCAGCTAAGTATAGGAAAGAGCAAGAAAAATGTGTGTGTGTTACATTCAAGCCAAATTTTATTCTTATTGCATACAACAAAAATAAACTGAATTGTGGGTCAAACATTTTTTTAACTTTACAAGTAGTGAATCTTGAAAACAGTGTATTATGCTGCCACCTAAATGTGAGTATTGTAGTCGTAGCTTACAATAAAATATCTTCAGTTAAGGGCAGTGATTTCTTTTTCTTCAAAGATTGATTTCAAAAGCACTTACTTTGCAATGAACCACTTCTACCAAGCATCATCTGTGTGGATTAGCTACCAAAAGGTCAAACTTTTTACACATGTCACAAAAAAAAATCTAAATCCAGTCAACTCTCAATTCTAAGAATTTCCATGGTCCCAAGGAAAAGGGTTGTTATTTTGAAGGTGTCATTAGAATTTTTTTATGGTTTGCCAACAAAGGATTGCTATTCCTGGGGTCTTGGAAACTAGCGTTGACTGTATTCTTAACATAAATATATTTACCTTTATAGCTTGCAAACAATGTGAGGAAATTATGTGTTTCAAAATCAGACCATAACATTTGCCTTTCAAACACACACATGCAATACAAGGAAAATTAGAAATGCATGCATCACATGATTTAATTTTCCATTTTACAGCTATTTTCAGATGCTTTGAAATGTTAATAACTATCCCAAAACTAAAGCATGCATAAATATCCCAGGAAGAGGATGAAACATGTATGTATACTCACCAACATAAAAAAATGATTAATTGCCAATTAGTCACTGTTTCTATGCTCCCTCAAATGAAAATATGTATTATCAGTATCGTATGATTCTGAACAAGCAAATAAATTTCTTTTTATATAGTTGATTTTAATTTAATTTTTTTTTTTAATTTACGAAGAAGCTGAATTCATTTTCCTTACCTTCTGTGGTAAGGGTTTCTGTATTCCTTCCTTTTCCTATTGGGAGAAAAATAAATGGAATATTGTAATCAAAAACAAGAGGTTCTTTCTAAAGCACACACACATAAAAGTTCACAGAAGGAAACACACAAAAGATCTGTGTTCAAATTATCATCTGGTTTTGCACAAAGGAAAATTATCTTTGACCAGTATTACTCCCTAAAACACTACAATGGGAAAAAAATCTTTATTTGAGAAAAAATAAAAATCACATACATACACACACACACGCACGAAAAGTGCAGATTTTCCAAATATTGTGTAACTTCAGTTATATACCGATTTTCAAGCTGCACAATAGAAAACCTAATAATAATAATAATAGTTACCTCCGTGCAAAACCTATGATATTTATTACTCTGAACACAAAACCTTAACACACACCTGCAATTTCACTCTTCGTCATTCTTCTACATAATACACTCAGCACAACAAACTGCTTCAAATAAGGTTGAGGTGGAACTTCAAAGTATTTTAGTTACTATGTTAAAATCCTTAAATACTCTGACATGAGCAAAACATCTGGTGTGCTTAATTTAATACATGGTTTATGTTTCAAAGTACACAGGTAGATTTCACAAGTTAAAAATTAAAATAACATTCACAGTGAAGGCAGAAGGACCTAATGAAGAAAACTGTAAAACATATGCATACCACAAAACAGAAATGTTAAAAAAACAGAGCAAATAAAAATGAAAGTTAATATAATCAGAAGAACCACACACTGAATAAAAATTATAACTACAAAGAAAGATTCATATGCATGGCAGCTTCACTATCAAACGCATAGGAATGTTTCTGAAACAACTGGAATCTGAATATGTACTACATTTGTAATATCCCATTTCTGTAGTTCACGTCACCTTGGGGAAAAAAAAAAAAAACCGGAGTTAAAACTTTTGTGTGACAGATGGGCTACCTTGATGCAACACAAGAGCATGACCCAACACAAACTACATGAATATTTACACCACAATAAGGCGACACTCTTGATCTCTTCACTGCATACTATCCGTCTGGGGTCGAGAACAATGAGGACTGTATTTTAACAACATTTCGATTTGCAACTTACCAATATGAAACCAAAGCCAAACTGGTCTTGTACATTCTGGCAGCGCCGCTCTAGGCTGATGTCACCATTGACAATGTTGCCACAATGTGGCGGGAAATTAAACTAGTTCAAAAGGACCCATTACCCAAACACTATCAAAGAGTTCAAATACAGTGAGAGTTTCAAAGGCAAGATAGCACTTCAAGGTTGGGACTGCCGACGTTCAAACGTCCCTGATCCCACTGAGCCTCCACCTAAGTTGCATCCCCCTACACTACACCAATATATCTAGCAATGTTGCCTCCATCACAGCCACAAAGAGCTTATCACCAGCATGTAGGCAGTATGCCACCACCTTAATTCCAGCAGCCTGCACTGCATGTGCACATGAGTTGGGATGGTGATAGTGTTTGACCCACGTGAATGCTCTGTGTGTCTTATACTGAACATGCATCCCAGCTGTCCAGGAAAGATGGCTGGCTCTCTCTCTGCACTATTTACCCCTTCACACGCCCTCTGCTAGAAAGGTATAAATGTGCACTGTGTTGCACCCTCCTGAACTCCTGGTCATGTTTGTACAACTTTATTATCCACTGTCCATGTTTCTGCTGCATAGGTGACCGGGCATATGACCTGTACAAAACCTCATTGCACTTAAATGACACCTCGTTTTTTCCACACCAAATATCTTGCATATCTGTAAAAGGCATCTGACTGTTGTATTAAATTAATATTACAATATGTAGATTTTTTGCCAGAGATGATTGAACATAGACTCGTGATATTATATAAATCCCTGTCTGCTCCTACCAACATTTCCTGCCCTTCTGTTACACTGTTAAGAGTGAAATCCAAATGAGAAAATATGCTCAGTCCAAAATTCATTGGGCAAGTCGGGAGAATCCATCGCCACTGCATGAAGAAGTCGAGTACTTAAGTTCAGTAGAGACGGCAGCCAAGAATGGTTACGACAGAGCTGCTCTATGCATGTATATTACCAGTAGGAAATAAAGTTGCATCTGTAGTATTTAACTGTGCAGTAATCAGAGAGTATTGTTATCAGTTTGGTCTGTATAGTGCCAGCAGCATCATGTTTTCCCCGCTCTAGTGGCAATGTTTGGGAGAGCCCTCCCCCTGCACTGCCTCCCCAATGTTCTCTCAAAGCTGCACAGGGATTATTTCCTCATTTTAACTTTACTATATGTCCACAATAGAATGCAACTTCTTGGGGAACAGCCCCACAGTTACTTTTCCTGGTTGCCTGCACATTTTCTCTCTACTCCTTGCTCAGTTTTAAAGTATTTTCTTACTTCTATCACACTTGGGAGGTGGTGTGACATCTGACATAATTGTGAAAACATCTTGGCTGATGTGTGTGGGTACCCCTTGCCTAAGGGCATGCTGGTCGGCTCTGGCAGCAAGTCGTTCATGGCTAAAACCCCACCCAGGTGACGTGATGACATGAAGATGAGGCAAATTTATATATATCAGCATACATCGTGCGTCAAAATTATAGAATAATGCTTCTCCAGTTCACTTTACGGCTTGCTTCCGCAACGGTAAACATGAATGTTTTAATGTCTTGTTAACAGTCTTGCACAGCCCTTGATCATAACGTAAAAGGTAGATAAGATATTAATCAATCAAATTTGGGCACACATTTTAAATCACATCAAAACACATACCCACATTTCACACCAAACTTAACACACTTCATTAACTGAATCCTCTCTTTCAATGCATTGGCATGGCAAACATCTGCCAAAGGTATAAAGTAAACCTACATAGGCTAGTGTCAAATTATACTATTATACAACTGTGACGATGCACGTGCACAAATCACATTCTTTACAAAAACCTCTCCAATGTACAACTAGGCCAGGAAAAGCTTTCGGCAGGAAATACTCAAGACTCAGTCCGTTGTGTGAGAGAGATGGGCATTCCTCCTACCTGGAACATAAAACAACCCCTGCCACCCTAGTCCTTCACAGTAGGGAGTTCATGCCATTTCTGAAGGTCAAACGCAAATTTCATATATCAGAAAAAACTCCCACCATTCAAAGAAATTCTTGTACCTTCCTGCAGCATTTTAAATCCTGTACATTACCCGCATTTTCTAAGCACTGGACACCCTGGATTTATGTTGTAATGGGATTATTATTTTGGTGCACACTCTTGCAAATAATTTAATTTCAAATGAGCCAGACAATACAGTACATCATTACACAAAACCAGTGGTAAACAAATCCCACCAAATGATACCTATATTAGTAAATTTACTATGGATGGGTCGATACCACATTTTGCCAATAACTACGATACAGATTCTCAGCTGCTGATGTCGATAATAGTTTTGAGAGGCATAATCATAATTCCCAATATTCAGTTCTGTGAACACTAAGTACTTTGTATTAGTTATGTACAACATAGAAATAATATACAACACTAACTTTAATAATAAATAAGATAAGACAGTTTAACTGGGCAAAAAAGTGACTACAGTCGAGGAAAAACTGTTACCAGACAATACAGCATTCATTACAAACTGAGATCATTAAAGTCAACCTTCAAAACGTCAGGCAATCTGAGGACTTGGATTTTAGTTCTGAGAAATACCATGCATAACCTCAACATGCATGTTTGTTTAAACCAACTACCTAAAGATGTCATTAAAAATTTTTTAATAGTAATATTTTCGCTTAGTAATCAGTCATGGCTGAGCCATACTCAATCCCTTGGTTAAAACGACAACTGATATATTTGCGACAATTTTTGCTAGTTATTACTAGCTGAGTATTATTCAGACCTTTAACACTAACCAAAACCGCAGCAGACTGTTTTGAATAAGAACTAAGCCCATCAAAATCTAGTGTATTTGTTTTCACTTTCCATTTTCAATGACAACAGTCTCATAAAATGTGGGATTAGTTTTTATTGCCACCAACCTACAAGTGCAGCAAACGCATAAGGAGAATAAGAATACAGGTTGCTATCTCATTGTCACCAACCTACGAATGCAGCAAAAACATACAAAGAAAATATAACAAAAAACCCTTGCGGGATGTAAACAATACTATTGATAGCATCAGTTGTCGATTAACTGCATTGTTTTGCATTCACTTAGTGTCCAAAAAAGAATGATGCACACAATCGGTGAATGTACCAACAGAAAATACTGTAAAATGTGAACAGAAACAAACCATCGAAAAACAATTGTTCCGAATATATATTGGATTTTGGACAGAATATCTGATTGATGGGTGCTGCAAATTAATGCTTGACTAGATGTAGAGAGCCGGGTTATTTATCTTAGCATTAAATAAATTAGTGCCACTAATTAAGTGAAAAATAATCAACAAATAATGTTCAGGTGCCGCCAGTGCAGATGGTCGTGGTTTCTGCCGGTTAATCGGTATCGGTATCTGCCCATCCCTAAAATTTACAGAGTAGACAAAATATAATATGGTTTGATTGCTACGCAAACCGAAAGAAAGTGAAATTTAATGCGTTTCATTTTGTATCACATTTCATTCTCATAAGTTTATTCGATAATTAGAAGTTACATCATATTAAAACTGAAAATACACACACTTATTTGGGAAAATAAAATACCGTGTTTACCTGAGTATGCTACAGCATAAAATAAAAAACTCTTAAGAGAGTCACCCATTTGTAACAACCCCTGTATAACATTAAAAACTCAGTTTCGTCAATTTTATTACACAAGCCTTAAGTGAACTATGGTTTAGTGTATCACAAAACCTGTCAATATAACATTTTCACTTGCTAAAATAACAATTTACTCCGCTTTCATTAAGTTCATGTTGAACCTGTTTTGATCTAATACTTTTTGAAATATATCATCATCAGACATTTAGCATCTGCTGGCTATATTGATACATGTAAACATAGCTCTAGGTAACACCTGGGTTGAACTATTACATCGACAGACAATGGTACGTTGTTTAACAGAAAAGTAAGATGCTTACCTGAGCTGTCGGTACCACCCTCCGGACTACCACTAGAGTACATAGTTGCTAGCTTCCCATCCAGAATGAAACGGAACCAGCCGTTGCTGCCGTTTGAAAGCTCAAGGGCAGCGGCATCAGACCAGATATAGAGGCAATCTCTGCCACGACAGAGACACCAGTCTCTCCAGTGGTATGCCTTTCCTGGCAGCATCTCTTTTGCATCATCCAACAGGGGCTCCTGTTCTCCATCCTACAATACCCACAAACCCTCACTTGTAACACTAGTAATACTTTGTTTTACATTTTTCTAGGGTCCTTGACCAGCAATGCATGAGAAAATAGAGTAATCTTGATATAAAGTACTTTGTAAATTAATGAGTAGGTTCCACATTTTTACTAGATATGTCACAAAACTATTTATTCATATGGCACTATCTTACAAAACGGCAGGTAAAGGTAGTGTAGACATGTATTATGCTTTTAATAAATATTTCAGCATACAATGTTTGGTTGAAAATGACAATGGTATATTGCAGATTAACATAAAATATTTGTTGGACTGCCATTTTGAAAATAGTGTCTAATCCATTTAAATTGCATAGGTTTACATCTACCATAGTATTACATCTATGCCAAATTTGGTGAGGATCTGTTGAGCAGTTTTTGAGTTATAACATAAAGCTTTATTTTTTCATGAGGTGCTGTTTGTAAATACAATTTATTTCTTGTTTTGTCGAATCACGAACTCTGTTTTAGTTGCACACTCAAAAGTTAACCGCCCACCATCTTGTCTCTCACTACTTTTCATTGTCTTCATCCCCAAAATTTGTGGTGCCTATAAGCTCTGAATACAACCTACGGTGAACAAAAGTCTAACTCCCGTTTTTTAAGTTTCACTTGGGCCTGAACATACCGCCTGCCGGAAAATGTTAAATTTTACTATTAACAAGTCAACAAATGCCATCACAAAAATTCTAAGTAAGACAAGAGATTACAACAGTCAATGGAACATGATAATACTGTATCGTATATTTACAAAAAACACTTAGATTAGTGGCAATGGACATAAGCCTAACAAGTTCACCATTGGGAGTTTTCAGAATTACGAGTCTGACAACACCAGCTTCACAGCAATGGGTTTTAGTGATTCTGGCAGTTATCAATTTCCACGCTGGCAAGTTTAAGTCCTTCACCAGGATGAGCATGTCTTCTACATTGGGAGTTGCAACATTGAATTTACTTCTTAAGTGTGTGGAGATATTCGGTGCTCCATCGTTTCCAGGTGCAGTTTGCCATCGATTGAGATGATTCTCCACTGTGTGAGAGAGGTCTTGTTCTGGTATCCCAATAAAGGGAGCACCAATTCAAAAATGCCCTGGAGTGAGGGCATTAAATTCTGAGAGGTCTGTCAAAAGGGGACACAACAGTCTGGAGTTGAAAACTGCTGAGATCTCACTAAAGAGTGTTGCTAACACCTCGAAGGTAAGTATTTGCTCACCAATCACTTTTCTATACACAATTTGACCGACTTGACTATGGCTGCCACGAACTTCAAAACTGGGGTCCTGCTGGTGGATATAGGTGCCAAACAATATTAAAGTTAACTAAATGATCATGCAGTGTATTCCATGTTGGTTCAGAGAACAAAGCTTGATGGACTTCCTTAATGCATCTGTTGGTACCAACAAAATTTGTGCAGTGATCTGAAAATATGCCGGATGGCATACCTACCACAGATACAAATCTTTTCAAGGCTGCTAAAAATGCATGAATGCACTGGCGGATGACATCTTTTAGACAATGGGATAGAATCTACATCAGCTCAGCAGTAGGCAAGCTTTGCGCCTGATTTCAACGAAGTTTTATTGTTGATAGGCAATGAGATGATAATAATTATACTGTCTACCACAGCAAGAATGGATGTTCCAGCCGAAGATTTTATTATTCACCGACCCATTGAGACCGAGCATCAAGGCACAGAGTTCCTCTGCACGCTGCTATATGGCTACACCTGTATGCCCCGCCGCCGCCTCATATCCAAGCTGGCCAGTACGTCACAGTCTCCAAGAAGCTATGCTATTGCACTCCCTCTCCAGTGATCACCCCTATCCAGATGACTGAATTGGAAGGTTGCGGCAGAGTATAAATAGTGAGTCAGAAGTCGGCTCGTGACCAGTCTTAATTTCTCTATTGCACTCACTGCCGGAGATCTGACCAGCCTGCTTGCTTCTGCCCTCATGGTCTGCCATCAAGCTAACCTAGCTCACGTCACTCTTAGCTGCTACCTTCCCTTCCTTCACCGCACTTTTGGTGCCAAAGGGGAACATTCATTCCGAACGTCGCATACACACCTAGACACTGCAGCGCCTTCTGTCCAAAAACATGCATAGAGATTTTAGACCAGTTTAAGTTATTTTAATAGCACTCGTCTACCCCATAATATTGTTGGCTCAGGACCAGGTCGCCTCTACCTGGACAGCGTAGGTATAATGCTTTCCTAAGCTCATGCCACCGTTAGGGGGTAGTACGAGACCACATGTTTATTTCCCATAACAAGGACTAAACAAAAGTTTACTTGACTCGTCGGTGTTACTTTTCCTATAGACATAGAACTTTTACTTGTGTACCTCATGCAGCTGAGAACACAGATGAACCGGGAAACTACTCACTCGAGCCACTACACTGAAGCCTTCACACAGGTACTATGTCTCTAACGTTTGGATTGTCAACTCTGTGCTCGCCCTCTTCACAACATTTAGGCACCGGAGGGGTCATTCCCCGAGTTCGGAAGACCGACTTTTGATCATACACCCACATGTTGGGACTGTTGATGACTATACCTGATTCTAGGTATTCATCATGTTTAGGCGCCGAGCATTGCGAAAAGGTGACTGTTACGTCAGCAGACGTTCCATGTGGCCTTAAACGAAGTAGGGAAACATATAATCTGCAAAACCTCACGGATGTGAGTGTGCGCGCCTGAATCCAAATGCCTTTCTCCCGCCGGAGTGGTGTCCTGAGACACCCTCTACCCCGCAGGGTATCAGAGTTACATGGCTGATTTTTGCATGAAAGAAATATTCAATAACATTTTCACTATAAGCATGATAATTCAATACTATTATTTTACTCGATAGCAACAAGCCATCAAAATACACCCACGTTTCCTCAAATACTAATCCACTAAAATTTACTGGCCACAATAAAAATTTGCATCACACCATATACAAGTACATTCTTTTACTAATTTAATACAATAGGGAAACCACCTCTGAGCCGGCAACACACTGAAATCAGCATTGTCATTTAAAGTAACCAAGGATTCTCGCCGCAAAGGCCCACGACTAATTTTGGACACCACCAAAACTACATCGATCTCCTACCTCGTTTTGTGATGCAGCGACACGATGGCCAAGCAAAGAAACTCTCACGTAGATCATCGTTGCCCTGTCCCCCGGACAGACGATGGAACATACTGCTCACTTAGCAGCAACTTCAATGAATGGGACCATCGCAGCAACTTCAATGAATGGGACCATCCGATCAACTGGTCACATGCAGCACAACACCACGTAACCAGATAGGTTTGCGAACCTTCTTTGATTGCTCGCGTAGGTTCACCCAGCACGTTGTAATTATAGACAAAACTACAAGCCGCATATTTACGAAACATGCTTATCAAAACCCAGTATACAGAAGGCCGCACAAGTTCCAAGTTTTAGAAAACTGCTCATGACCAATAGCCAAAACTTTGAAACGGATTACGTTAAAGATACTTATGATGTTAACACAACTATCACAGTGATAGCTCATGGTGCAAATTAATTTTGCCGCACACTTCAAAATTATTACTTCTGTGAACACTAGAACGTGCTCCGCCCATGAGAGACATTTCACGTTCCGAATGCCAAATTACCAGGCCGGGTATTGGCGGACATTGCCGTGCGAAATAAGTCTAGCAGCCCCGGAGCGGCACACCCTCTTAACAGCTGTTCCGCAGCCCACATTTATCTATATATTCACACACTCACTCCACACCGTGCACGGACCCGCCTACCTATGCCATCGATGACCGCCTGTGAAGAACTCAGGTGACAACTCCCCAAAACAGATTATACATTCCAAACACGAAAAGTTATAAATTTATAAACAATTACAATAACGATTGATAAGAAAAAATATATATCACAAATAACTAAATACAAAATAGTTAATAAAAAAAACAATATGATTAAATAGTGGGCTGGCCTATATGCCGTATTTCGGCATGTATAGGTCACACATTTTTACAAAAAAATGACTACAAAAAGTGGGGTGCGGCTTATGTACGAGCTATTGGCATACGAAATTTTTTTTCCCCCAAAACTTGTTAAGAAATTTGGCAATATACAGTACCTTTCAATGTTGAAAGAAAGAATAAGAAAAATTGGGCAATTATTTGTTCACTCGTGTTCATAAACAAAATAACCTTGATCCCGCACGTGTACAATGCAAACATGGTGGAGCTCTCCTATAGATGCTGTACATGAGAAAGATATCTTACATAGTACGCACTCCAGCCCTGGCTGTACAAGTGCACATTGATAAGATAACATTTTGTGCAACATGTTGCAGTAGGTTTGCTTTCTCAAGTTACATTACCATCTGTGGAATAGAAATCATGCCATGTATATTTGTAAACTTTACAACATAACATAAATTTCCTGTCACAAATGCTTTGTAGGGAAAAATTAAGTCAGAATTTATTATGTTTGTACGGAATCTTAACTGATCTGTAGCTGGACACCATTGAACACCAAGCACTTTAATAGTTGGGCTTGTCTCTTGATCAAAACTTCTCTACTGCATTGTCTTCTAACACTTGGTAAGGGGACAATACTAACCCATATGTACCTGTGTGTAATTGGTAGACATGAACATCATCTGTAGTAGGACCCAACAAAATGTATTGGTACTTGCAGTCCCTCAGGGTGGATTATAATCTGTCTACACATTTTACAAATGTCTGCAGTAAGGACCACTGGCATCATTCGAAAGTTCAGGATGATATCACTTGTATCCTTTTAAGTTTCGGCCCGGTAAGCAACAAGTCATTTAATGAAATACCAATAGAAGTCATTGTAGCTCCATCTAAGAGTAGATTAACTTTGGTGGTGGAACTAGCTTCTTTGAGTACAGCATAATGGGGTATCATATAAGGTATTTCAAAACTCTCCACTGAATCAGGCTGCAGTGTGCTACTCTGACTTTAAAGCTGCTGAACACACAGAATACGTAGCATGTGTCCTCATACTCCGTAAGGAACAATCAGTATTGGTTTACCAATTCTGGTGACTTCTTCAATTTGTTCTCAAGGCGTTCAACTCTGGATGATGCAACTTGTAAGAAATTTCCAATGGTTTGCTCAGCTATTGCTTGAATGGCAACCAAAGCACATATCTCCCATCTGCATTATGAGCATGTGAAGCATGGAAGTGCTTTCCACATTTCTTGTCCTCTGCAGATATCACACGAGCTGATGGTACTGCCCTTCTCTTCCAAAATGTTTGTAACTGCACATCAAGTGTAGTTGTGATCAAGAATGACACTGGTGGATTTACACACGTGCTTCACATTTGGTCTTTCCAGTCACAACCCAGCCTAACACTGAGTGAAAAGCAACATGTTCTCCTGGTATTTTAGCCCGTCATTGCTTCACTGACAATGCCTGCTGACAGAAGCATGTCAACAGGTCCAGGACAACCAAATGATGGATCTGTTAAATTTAAACCTTTAAGGGGCTCAATTGAAATGGATTAAATTTTTGAATGTGGCCTGTGATTAGTGATATTACTTAAAATTGTGGTCTTAATGGCAAAATGAGTGTGGCACAAGCCCACAGGTTTGGGGAAGCAGTATGTAGCCCCTCTAGAACCTGGCACAGAGTTTGGCAAACGCCAGCAATTTCTACACATTCACTGTGGCATTTTAACACCCATTGTTGCACACAATTTTCAGTTATAAATGTAGTTTGTGATGCACCATCTAACAAAGCTCTGTCCACTGCTCTCTTTCACATGAACAAGATTAGTTGCCAGCAAAATAATAGTGGGTTGATTTTGAGTGTCATTTGACAGATGTAGTATTTGCAGTTTATCAACAAAAGAATCATGTGACGAATCCCTATTTTCTGAAATCTTGAGTATCTAGTGTCTAGTTTGGGGGCCTTTTATGGGTGAAGTGGTGATGAGTGATAGATTCCTTTTGACACTACATGCATGAAAATTTCGACATGCATTCCACAGCACTATGGTTAGGTTTCAGACAGTTAAAGCACAGTGACTGCTCCTTTACAAATGCAATCACATTAATATCAGATTTTAACAAAAACTATTCACACTTACAAAAAAAATTGTTCTAACAGCATGTTTGTGCCAATAAAAACTAATGTAGTATTGGGACCACTATGTTGTCTTGAAATTGATTTCACATTTGACAT
Organism: Dryococelus australis; assembly: GCA_029891345.1. Taxonomy (NCBI): domain Eukaryota; kingdom Metazoa; phylum Arthropoda; class Insecta; order Phasmatodea; family Phasmatidae; genus Dryococelus; species Dryococelus australis. The sequence goes on from CM056995.1 coordinate 349,488,677, forward strand.
TGAGGGTTTGCTGCAGGTTCTACTTACATTACTCATCGTAGATATACTCTGCATACCAACCAACTGTACATATTCACTTAGCACAGCACAATGCTCCAAGAAAACTAGAAGATCCTCTAGTTGTTAAATCTCGTTCCATTGACATTTTAAAAAGTCTTGGTGCAAAGAGTGGTGTAATTTTTCAAGATGGAAAATGGTCAGCTCTCAATAAATTTAAATTCTTTTGAAATACAGTACATTAACAAAACATAATGAGTCTGCTGACTTCCAATTCACAGGTAAGAGATGGAGTACTATTTGAACATGGACAGTAGCTGTAATGCATCGGTTCTTGTACCTTTTTTAAAGTAATGTCCAAATAACAATTATCAATGGTAAGTGAAAGGTTACTTACCGACTCTATAGGTTTGGCTTTCAAGCAACCTATTAAACAATGCACCATCTGCACGTTGCTTAGCAACATATCCTGATAAACAATAGATCTGAATAGTTCCAAAAACAAAGCCCACTTGGCTCGACTGCGTGAAAACATTGGCAGGGGAAGTAGTGGCCACAATGCACGTGGAACTGCTGCAAGAGAGGTTAAGTTTACTGCTCTGACTGTAAATCTATTACGTGCGATTCAAAAAAGCCTGAAATGTTTCTCAAAATCATAAAATCTTCCTTCAGGTCTTGAGTAGTTCTTTTCTCAGCCTTTGGAGGGACCGCACACAACCCATAATAGTTCGTGAGAAAGTCATCCCTTTTTTCACACACTACCTCTTTCACAATCACGAATTCTAATTTTTCCAGATCACAAAAATGGCTTCATCTAGAAGGTACTTTACTTCACTTACTTTGTCCATAATATAATTTAAGATTATAAGTTGCAAGTCCGTTGTCAACGACCCCATAATGACCAAAACAAACACGAGGTTATTCACAGTGTTACTAGTTCTTCGCCTTACAGAAATAAACATAATCCTTGGTTGCTAAATTCTCATATCCGAAACGGAGGAACAAAATATGTTTGTCAATACTATTTATTTCTTGTTTTGTGAAATCACAAACTCATTTTTAGTTGCACACACAGACAAATGAAGTTAACTGCCACAATCTTGCCTCTCACTACTTTTCATTGTCTTCATTCCCACAATTCTTACTGCCAATAAGCTCCAAATACAACCTTTGGTGGACAAAGGTCAAACTCACCGCCGTTGTTTTAGCATCACTCAGGCCTGAACAGGTACTATCTTCCCAAATGGTGGGTCAACAACAGTATACATTGACACATGACGCATTCATGAAGTGCACTTTACCAGATGACTTTGCCCTATCTTGGAGCACACTATTCCTTATGGGGCAGGTCAAACACTACCACCAGTACTTGAAGCGGGACATGTGCCAACAGTGTACATTGGCACGGTCCAATCTACTACAGATATATGCATCTAAATTTTACTGTTCAGCGAAATTCGCCCAGAAGCCGCCACGTCAACAACCCTCTTCAAAGATCGTACTTTCTACCAAGCCGCCGGCTCCCTCCAGCAAAGGTCATACTAGTTCCAAAGTGTGCCACTGGAGGGCAGCAAACATTCTACTGGACCATCAAAGCCTCCAGAGCCTCCCACTGAGCGGGTAAGAAATGTCAACGCCTCCATCAAGGGAGAAAAGAAATGAATGGCACCCTTCAGTCGCAAGAATATTCAACCTCCAAGAAGTAAGGCTAATGTCCCCCTTACCCCTTGTTAGTATAAAAGGACCAGCAAAACCAAGCATCAAGGCAGTTTACTGCACTTGCACTGCTGTAAGACTGGAGACTACCTGCAACAGTGTGCAAGCCACTAGACCCCAGAGTCCCCTGCTGTTATGGCCAGGAACTCTTCATGCCACTAGTCCACAACCACCAGAGGTCTACAACCTCTTCGGCAAACTCCTGCACTGCAGATCCAGCAGCTCTTTCACGCCACCACTTCTAGAGGGTCCTGCCAACGTTGCTCTCGTTAACCCGGAGCTAACAGGTCACGACGACGACATCCCCTCGAGACAACATCCCCCTTTTTGAGCACCTTCCAGTGCAACAGTTATCAATATCCCTTCTGGTGACTGCTTCTCTAAAGCCTAGGTTCCTTCTGAACACTGCCAGAGTCATTTAGGCTTATGTAATGTGATTAGCATTTATTAAATTAATCTTCCTTGACAGATTAGTTTCGCCCACGCAAGAACTAGCTTTGCATCTAGATTACCTTTACCTCGTCTATTAAAATAGGGATAACTTCCATTAATCAACATTCTTATTTTGATAGGAGAGTGCGGAACCACATGTCAAATAAGTTATTTAATATAAAAGTATTTCTTTTACAACCTAATTGTACTCACGACTTACCAATTCTAGTTTTAACCTCCCCTTTAGGCCTTTAAGTTACACAAGATTCCTTTAGTTTGCTCTCAAGAAAAGTCGGTTGAGTCATGTAACAACTACTGAGGTAAATCCATACAGATTAAGAGGCAAACAGAGTTCAGCCAGCTTACCTAATACTTGGGGGCTTGGGGCTGGGGTGTCGGGGTGCCTGGCCGCCATCTTGGATGATGTTATGGTGGCCATGTTGGTAGCTAGTATGCCTGCAGCCATATTTTCAATCAGTATGTTGGAGGCCATGTTGGTAGCCAGTGTGCCAGCAGCCATATTGTGGGTCAGTACACCAACTGCCATTTTGTCAGCCAGTATGCCACTTCCTTCTCTTGCATTCAGTTTCGAATCTTTCTGATCGGTCATTCATCTCCGACAACGTCCATCTTGGATGCGACTTCCCGATCTCATTCCGTCATAAAGGGTTTCCTCCTGGTCTTCCCAAGTTTTCTTTCTTTCACATTTCATTTTGTTTTTCCTTCTCCATCTCCCATCATTCTATCTCGCTCTCTATCTATATAATAGTCCTTCCATCGTCGCCATCCACTTCATCTGCTGGAGTGTATCTTGTTCGATGCCGTAGGCTATCATCTTGTTTGTCATAGTCTGCTAGATACAGCCATCTCGTTCCATCTTTCGATTCCCAAATCAGCTGCAAAGATTTCTGCCCTGTGTGTCAAACCCCCACCCTAGCTGGCGCTTGTTCTAATTCAAGTGTGTTAAGCGACATCCCTAATTGAGGGCAGTAATGTCCTCCTAATCCCTGGTCTTGCATCTGACTCCGACCTACATTACTTCTCTAGTTTAAGTGAGAAGTTCTTGTTGTACACCCTTTTGCCACTTGTTACTTCACCGGCATCATAGGTTATTTACCCCTGGGTACAGTAGGTCAGATGCCCAACGAAACTCGATAAAGTACTTTTGATTCAACAGGAATATGGTAGTTCTGATAGGTATGGTTATGTGAGAGAGAGATCAAAGTTTCAATAAATTTAAGGAAATTGAAAAGCAAAAACCTTTCTAAGTAAAACCAAACAATGTAGTAAAGTAATGAAAGGAATTTAATGCTGATAAAAATGGGATATGCACCAAAACAAATACTGTCAAATGCAAACTATAATTTTGAATGAATTTGATGGCTGAATGTCTTACAGAACTCAAAATTATACAAGTTCATTCAATGGTTTTTTTTTTTTTTTTCAGTAAAAAAACTAATTTGTGGGTGCATCACTTATTTTCTGATATTACAAAACTAATCAGTAACTCCTACAACAGAAAAAACTCTTGTATTAATTTCTCCAAAAAGTTCCTTATCTTATATTATGGGTTTTTTGGGGATTATTTCTCCTTTCCTTTTTTTGCTTTTAAGTCCATGTACGTATTACTTATTCAAATGTGCACAAAGCCATCTTATGTACTTAAATATAGATAGCCATTTCATGTCAACTGTGTGTTTAACATTACATAATGGTGTTAGGATTTATTTTGAAACAGCACCACAGAAAACTATTCATTTTTTCTGGTTCATGGAAGTACATATAAATTAATTTAGATTTAAAAAGAGAAACAAGTCAAGTTTACACAACCCCAAAAATACTATCATGATGCAACAGTTATAAACCAATTGAAGAGAAGATTGGAGAAGTATCTAACGGCTCGAGTATATTACTCAAGGGAAGAGTAGAGCATAGCAAAGGAAGAATTGCGGAAGAAAAATTGCAACATTTTTTATGCTGACTCACCCCTTCTTCCTTCTTAGTTTCATGTCCCTGTGGCACCTGGTCTGCTGGACCTGCAAGTTGCTGGACTTTGCAAAACACTCCCAGCCGTGCAAAATGGTCTAGAAATATGTCTTGGGCCTTGCTCATCAGGTCCTGGATGATTTGTAATGCTACCATATGGCCATCTTCATCTTCCTGTACAGAAAATAAAAATTAATGACACTACTGGTTTTTACTGCACTCTCTACAACACATCAATCATTTGCATGTATTTGTTCAAGAACTATGGCTAAAACTGACCAGCTTTCATTAACTAAAACCATTATGTAACATTGTTTTGACAACACGTGAAACATAAGTACATTACATTTCAGTACTGTAAATGCTGCAGATCCTGAAACAAAAATGCTATGGAGAATTTTAGAAGACAGTGATCACAACATAAAGAAGAATAACTTGGAATTTAAATGAAACACATCGCAGGTCTGGACAACAATTTAAGCAGCATACATAATTTGCAAAAGTAATATACAGTGATGCACGATTTCATTTTACCATTATTAAATCGACTTCTACTCATCAGTGCGCATCACTCAGCAGCATATGCCAATGGAGTTTCATTGTAATTCATCCAAGACATCAGAACTTGTGCTGTCTACCCAAGGCAAAGACGCACTCTCCACGCCAGACAACTTGTTCTGTTCACCGGTAAAGCCACCGAGATTATGCATCAAGATCATCTAAGTACTAAAGCGCCCTGCCTGATGGCACCACTAGTATGATCACATGCAGCCCTGGACCCAGCGCCGGCCGATGACATAGCACATCCAGAGGATCAAGAACCGCCGCTACTTCCTTCACACCTCAAACAAGAACAAGCCAGGAAGACTATAAATACTGGAGTCCGACCCTTGGAACGCCAGTCTCTTCAGTTCCTTTACAGCACTTATGGTGCAGAAAGAACTATCAGCTCCTCTCCTGTCTTCACCGTGCTCATGGTGCCGAAGACCTTCCTCTACCTCCATCTTCACCGCACTCCTGGCGCCAAAGGAACCATCAGCTCCCCTGGTCTTCACCGTGCTCGTGGTGCCGAAGATCCTCCTCTATACCCTTGTCTTCACTGCACCACTGGGGGCGAAGATTCCTTCATCTACCGTCCTCAAACATTTGAGACACTTCTGGCCCCTTCAGGGCAACACCACAGCAAAGTCAAGTTTAAGTTATTTTCATAGAACTTCATCTACCTACTCCGCTAGTCTAGGAACAGGTCACCTTCACCTGTCACTGCGTAGCAGCTTGCGTTAAGCTCTCGACCTTATTTCCTTTAAAGGAATAAACAAGCTTTTATTCCACTTAAGGGTATCTTTCCCGTAGCCATAGTACCCTTCCCTGTACACATCAGCCCCATCTGAGGGACAGCAGGTGACCGGGAAATTTATTCTACACCGCCAAGATAGAGTACACACAAGAATACTCGACAGTCACCCTTTCTGTGCACCACAGAGTACAGAATGGCAGTGTCCCAAAATTAGGTACTCCTCCCCTTGGGGTTAGCTCGTCAGCTTGATGTTTACTCTCTCCACCACACTTCTGGTGCCAGAGGGAGTATTTCCCTGAGTTGAGGAAACTGGTCCTCAAGAGGAACTCACCCACATATTGGGACTGTCAGTCAGTGAGACCTGACTAAGCATCCACCGTGCTTATGGTGCCAGATACTGAAATAGGGATACTGCATTGGTTGGCAGACATGGTACATGGTTGTACACTCAAGTAGGACCACAGCATCACCTGCTCTACCCCCACGAGATTTGACTGTAAAAATTCTTTCCTCATGCCCTTCTTTCATAGTGGTACCAGTACGAGGGTCAAAAGGGCTGAAACTGTTGTTAATTATCAGCAGGAGCATAGCCACATCTCCACCAGTCTCTAGCACCTCAATCCCCGGGGAAAAGGTGCAAGCTGTACGATGCTTAGAGGCCCGTCTCACCAGCCTACCAACCAGCTCTCTTCACACCACCATACCTGCCAACTTCAGACAGTAAAATTGAGGGACATTTTCCAATTAGTGAATATAATACAAAATACTGTGTCTGGGGAAAAAAAGAGAAGAGGAGGCAGGGAGAGCAGCAAAGCAAATGCACATTATTACACACGTTTAAAATTTATTCACCATTTTAAAACTTTGCTTTTAAATTTTGTTGCTCTTTTCTTTCATATGTGTGATTTGTGTCTGTGTTTCTTGAACAATGATACGTCACATGGCAAAGTTACTTAAAAACAGTTCTACGTATACATAAAACAATAACAAAAAAGAACAAAAAGGCAGTTTGTTTAGGTAGCCTATATTTGACAGATTTAAGGTATTTGTAAACTTGCCGTTGTTGCAGAGTTGGATCTTTTAAGAAATTGAGGATCACAGTATTGCTCATAGCAGCAAACCCTCTGTAGGGATTTTGCTACCATGTCACTGTCCAATGTCACATTAGAGATTGATGATCTGAACTGTGTTCTAGTCTTCTTCACCTGGCTGACAATTCTCTCACAGTCTACATTACTATGAGGAATTGTTAAAATACATAGCATAACTTTCGAAAGTTTTTGATACTTGAAGTCCCTGGTGGCACTCAACATCTTTCCTATTAAACTCCACTGAACATCAGCTCTTTCTTATTTTACTATCTTCAAGTATTTCAAGCTGTAATTTGCAAAACTCTCCAACTCATCTATAGCAGTGTCTGCATCCTTATCTGAAGCACCGAAAACAATTGCAAATTTTCAACAAAGAATTTAAAGCTTGAAAATGATGCATTACACAAATTATTTATCTCTGCCACTTCAGCATTTACTACCACATAATTTTACAGAGGAAACTTATGCAACATATAATCACATGCTCAGACAAAAAATTCCCTCATAGCAGAGAAAAAAATTGCCTGTTCTTCTGGGTTTATTTCTGCAACAGCTCTTGAAGTTAAATTACCTATGATTAGCTCACCGTCTTCTTTCTGGTTGTTTTGATTATTGTAATTCACTTCCAAACAGAAACACTTCCTTTTACAACAGGTTTCATAAATCTTTTAAGAATATTCCCACACAGTTGCAGCAGAATTAAACGCTAATTGTGTATCTGAGGTTTGTGTGAAAGCAATACTTCATTAACTCTCTCAAAAATCTGTGAAACATTTTGAAGAAGCAAGCAAAATTACTTATTCAGCTTTGAATATATGAACAGCCTCTCTCTTGACAAATTACCCCCAACACTTTGTTCCACTAACTGTTCTCTTAACAGTTTTCCGACTTTTTGGTTCAGGTGTTGGTAAAATTCAACCTCTCTTCAGCTCAGAAGTACAAATGCCAGAGCCCACTGCTGTAGTATTAGTAAGCGTGGGTATTCTGTAAAAATTCAATGTTTCAGATTTTTGCTTTTGTGGTTCCTTAACATCTGAATTAATGGAAAAAACTTACCAGTGGATCCCACTGTTCCAACAATCTTGACAAGCATTTTCCCCATTAACAGCCGGTGTGTCGACATGTTTCTGGATTTTTTTTAGTTCAGTATCATGGAGTTTTTGAAATTCCTTCAACTTTTCGCTTTGTATTTTTTCCAAATGCAAGTAACTATCTACCAATACTTTGTCAATTTTGCATGGAAGGGCTGCAGCTGCTTTTTCTGCAGCTAAAGTTACAAGATGGCAAGGGCAGCCAATCACAAACATGTTAGGCATACCAAATGCTATGCAATTTTGGAGAGCAATGTTCCATGATTTTAATGCTTACAAAACAAGCGTGGCAATATTCACGCCTGTATAATCATCATTCAGTACAGGAATACACAGCACAAAACTCTCAATCATCAGGGTCTCATCATTGTAGTATGTTGCAACAACAGGATAAAGTTTGGCATCGCTGTCATTGTTACCATCAGTGGACAATGAAAATACAGTACCTTGCTGCAGTGTCGACACAAGTTCCTCTTCTTCAGATTTCGCTATCTCCATCACAAATGCACAAGTTTTTGTGCGAGCACAACTGTATGAGCAATTTCACTATCAGGAAATATTTTTCTGAATAGAGAACCTGCGTGATCAGCACAACTAATGGGCAAATTGTGTTCTAAAATAAAATATGTGAACAAACACTCAACATTAGTTTCACTATCTATTTTTCAATTTGTGTTAAAGAAAACATCCTTATTTGATTCAACGCACCGAACACTGGCTGCATGTTTCTTTGTATTTACAAGCTTCACAACGTCGCCCTTCCGGCATATGTGACAAAAAATTCACTACAACACTGAGCAAAATCCAAAATGTTCTCCTTTTCTTGAGGATAAAATACATGGAAATTCTTAACTGAATGTCTTCTTATACACCGTAAAATACTTCACTGTAGGCTTACTCAGTGCCATTTCTATTAGAATGGCCATATTCATGAGTACACGTACACAGCACAAGCGAAAAAAGCATTATCACAGAACTCTTCTCGCTCAGTAACATATATTCCCAAAACTGGAATACATTTTGCGACTATCTTGGGCCGTAAAAAACACACGTAAACACCGTCCAACACTCCTTTACAATGTTGATAAAGCCATCTTTGATTGCAGAGCGGGAAAAAATTCTCTGATTGGCTAACAAACACCAATGAAGATCATACACAAAATCCAGTCCCATAAATATTGTACACAAAAAGGTAGCTATTTCGATATACGCTTAATTCCACGAGGTCTGGACCAAAAATTGGGTTATTAATGCAATTTAAATTACTGTATGTTAAGGCACATAATATAATTATTATACGGTGTACAAAATAAAATTTATGAAACTGTAAACCACATAAACAAAACTCTTTTAACAAAAAAGCAAAAAATTAAAATGCCTAAGCGGGAGGGCGGGAGAATGGGTGGTAAAGCAGGAGTCTCCTGCACAAAGCAGGAGGGTTGGTAGGCATGCGCCACCCACTAGAGTCGACGGCACAACACACTTGTTTGGGGTGTATATAATGTACATAGTATAACTGTGGACATGAACTAGGCCTATTTTTAATGGACTGTTGTTAACCCTGCATACAACAGGGAACATGACTGCCTGGGTTGGCCAGCCAGGAAACAGTCAAGATGACGCCGTAGCCTTGTTAGGTAGGCAGATTGCTCGTGTCGAATGTTTTTCCTTGTTATCGTTGCTTAAAAGTGCAATCTTGTGCTGATTTTGTTGTTTTGTTCGCAGTTTGCTTTGTTGAGGCAACAACACTGGAATGTTACCGTCTGCTTTGGTTTGGTTTGAAAACAAAGCAAGGGAAAAAATCCGTAACTGCAGAGTTTGGATTCTGGTGTGGTAACGGCATTTGCATTGGCGATGGTTTTGTCTCGCATAGTAAACGCACATTAAGCAAAAGCATAAAATTTCATCTTGCCAAGAATATACATGGCATGGTGTGAATGTAAGGTATAGTTATAATTAGTCTCTGGGCCTGTGCATTCAACACAAAGCAGTGGCTACTGATACAGAAGGTTGTAAATACCCCCTACTTTAAAATGAAATGTGATGTAATCTGTGGTAAGAAAATGGGTTGAGGCAAGTTAATGTGTGTACACAAGCTGTAGTTGATAAGGAAGATGGAGAAAAGGCAGAAGGGACTTTTCAAGACAGAAAATGTGCAATGTATGTGTTAATTTTGGTAAGAATCAGACTTTTAGAGGAAAGTAGTTAGGTAACATATATTGTTCGTTTGGTGACATGGTGTGGTATTTTTTTGGGGGGGGGAGGAAAAGAGGGGGGGAGGGGGGCAACTTGCATGATTCGTTCACTTGATGAGGTCATTGGCATATGTTTGGTGGTAGTTAAATGGGTGGAAGTAATAAGGAAGGTTTGGCACTCTGGAAAGGTTACACCTGCATTTAATTTTGCACAAGACCCAACAGTAACTGCCTGCCTAAGCTTGGAATGTGTGTAAAACCTGACGCACAGAGTGGTGGTCCTGGCTGGAAAGATATTAGCTGGTGCATCCTTCCACGAAGGTTATTTTGAGCTACAATTCACGCCGTGCACTCCTCCTACACACGTTCACAGCTTGCACTCCGTCTACCACCCCATGTGAGTTGCTGTAGGGAGTGTATGATTGACTAAGTTGGGCATGTCTGCCCTAGGATTACACCCGTTGTTGGAACAACTCTGAGAAAACCCGTTCTCTAACCACAGCACCACTTATGTTGCTGGCTGGAGCAACTGTTAGGCTCGCAGTGACTGCAGAACACATCTAGCCAGGGCCCAGTACTTCGCCTGATCCGCTTTCCCAAGGAAAGATTTAGCACTCTCATGTCTTTTACCAAAAGGGATGGGAAAGACTTGAAGGAAAGGAAGGCCATCACTACCTATACAGCCACTTGGGGCTGCACCCAGACTGATAAGGCACTTGGCCAAGATAACCATCAGGAATAAGTTCAGGCCGCCCGTAAGTTGGTGGAGCTTCACCATCCAGCTTCCTCCCCTTCTCTGTTATCAGCTTCCCGGAAGGCACCAGGAACACCGCACCCAGTTGTCGCCATCATACGTTGTGGAGAGAAGGTGCCCTTAGGACTGACTTGTCCTTGGTTCAATATCAGCCGCTACCCCAGCCCACCACGGACCTCCAGCAGTAGCCGTTCCAGCCGTAGCAGCTTTTAGGGGCAGTCCAGCTCCGCCAGCAGCCGTTCTTTGTCCAGCAAAGCCAGCAGCACCACCCAGCCGCCCCAGTATCGGCGTGAGTAAGCCACCGACCTCAGGCCATACCGTCTGCCAATAGCAAAGCCACGCTCAGACTTTTTACCCAGCAGGTAGGCAACACAGCACACACACTTTATACAGGTCAAGTCCCTGTGCAAATGTAATTTTGCAACTAGCCACCATAAACCAGTGCGACCGGCCTGCACTAATAGTCACTACTACTACTGTAACGCAACCTTAACCTGAGCTCAAGAGTGTTACGCGTTAATATTATGCCACGAGTACACTACATACCGTAATATAAGTGGAAGTGACGGTATGTGGTAAATTTTTAATAATTTGTTGGTTTCAACTTTGGTGCAAGAAAAACCAGACTGATCAGTTTTTTTCTGAGAATTTGGGCCAGTTTCTGCTTTCATAAAAATGACCGAACCATACCGAAAATTCATCTGACTGATCAGCCCTACAAATAAGCAACTCATTGTCTTCTATTGCAGGAAACGCTGGTCAGTATTGCACAACATATTGTGTAATGTGCCAGCTTGCTTCATGGACTGTTTACAAATCACAAAAATATTGATGGTCTCAGGTTTATGGAGGTATCTGTAGAGTTGGGATTCTTAGTTCGGATTTTCTTTGTTGGTGCATCAGCTTGAAAGTAAGCTAAATACCAGCCTGCAAAAGGAGTGGTAGCTCATGCTGACAAATTCAACTGTGCCCTCTCTGGAGAATTTTTGGTATTCCTTGACATTAACACTGGTTGATGTACCGAGTGTCAGCCAGAATGCTTACAGCGGTTGTTTCATTTGCACCCAAATCTGTAAGCACACACATTACTCTTATTTTTAGGAAATTCTACAGAGATTAATCCATCACAATGATTTTCCAGTGCACTCAGTTTCTTTTGCTCCCCTAAGGAGCAATTTGAACTTACCTAGCAATTTAAACTTTGCATAAACTGTGCGCAAACACCACACAAGGCAAAGGCATTGTCAAACAACAAACTGCCTGATATGAAAGCAACTAGAGGGCATAAAACTTCATTACATTTTGAAAAGGGCACACTTGCAAGTGAGGACTTAACTTCAGATGAACAAGGAACAACTGCATTCTTTGCGAGTCTAGCTGCTACCTCTTGTCTTGTTGGTCACAGCCAATGTTGATATTAAGGATGTGACTAGCAATGTCTCAATGTGTAATAGTAGGCAGTTATGATTCACAGCAAAATCCAATCGTCTGGGTAGGTGCCCCTCAGGGAAGTTTGTAATTCTCCAAAATTCCATAAATGTATTTCACAGAACAAGCAAACAATTTAAAAAAAAAAAGTTCACCTATGCTACACATTGATACTACACCTACTGCTGTTCACAGATCTCCACCACTTCACGTGCAACACAGTCATGCATGTGCTGCAACTTCTCACACTGTCACTATTCCCATAGATGGTAAGTACAACATAAAAAAACACTTCAAAATTTTGCATAAACGCACACAGACTAGACGTAATAAAATGCAAACCCATTATTTCTGACTGATTATTGATTACGTGCCTATTGCATTGCTATTTGAAACACAAATGATTAGTTTAAAAAAAAACATTACACTTAAGCAATTCTCTCTCATTCTAGCTCTGTACATCATGAAAAAGGGCATGCTCAAAACCAACCATTTCTCAACTTACAATAAATAAAAGTATAAAACTAAACAAGTTCACAAACGTAATGCTAATTACATTCAGATAAAATTTCTGTTAGTACACCACAAAAATTATGTTAGCAAACCAGCATTAAACACGCATTTAATGAGCTGCATTAAAAAAAAGTGTGGCTATTTCTGAAGTTAGTTTCAAATTTGACGACCCTGGGGATAATTGGATAGACTGTGGTCTCTACAGCAGGCGTCCAATGTTAACTTGCTGGTAAGGACTACATCTGGATTATACAACTAAAGCCAGGCTGCCGGGTGAGGATCAATTAGATACCCAATGATCTGAAGTGGTCTCTGGGATCCATAGGTTTCACTTCCTTGCAACCTTGGTGGGCAGAGAGAACAAGCTCCAAAAGGGCTGTTTAAGTGCAGCGACTGCATTACCTCTTGAGTAGGGCTATGCGTTTCTGCAGGCTGAGTTTGCTTGACATTTGAGAAATGGTTCCCTTGTATGTTGAGGGATACTAGACCAGCCAAGGTCCCGCTGTGCAAATACACACCCTGCCCCTCAAAAACCAGACCAAGGGTTGTTTTGACTAGAGGTCTTAAGTGTAAGGATAAAGGCCTTGTGGCTGATATGGGGACTATACACTTAGATCCTAGCCTTCTTGATGTCCCCTGTTTTCATCTCCTCATATAAATGCTTCAGCCGAGCACATTTCCAGCTCTTATTTGGCTTGCCGAGTGATTTTATGTTCTTGCTTTCTCCCCCTCAACTGGAGGAATGCATAGGGGAATAATAGCACTATGCAGCAGCTGTATGGAATATTGGGGATGCGGATGGTTCAAGAGGTGCCTTATGAACATTTCTCAACTTCTCTACAATCCATTCTCATGTGAAAGCAAAGTGTTGTGCTCTTACCCATCCTCCAATCCTTCGTGTGTAGGTTTAGATGTGGTGAAACTAACACACGTTAGTTAACACGAATTTCCATCCTTCCTTGATTTGTATGTGCCAGGAGTCTTTGATGCACTGCTATCATCCTACATACATTCCTCTTTCCCCAGAGGGTCTAAACACAGTGGAGCGAACAGAAGTTGGTAAATGGAGATACACGCAACATGGTTCCCCTTCAGTGTTACATCAAGTGGGTTGCAGGGTATTACCCTCGGCAGTGCTATTTGCCCGGGAACCCGTCCCCATCAAGTATCAACTGGTATAATAGTCGCCAGCCAGCAATAGGTTTGGGCATGCATGTGCAGTTCTGTTGCTCCCGCCTCCTTTTCCCTCCAGTCCCCATCCCATCAGCCAGGAACAGAGACGGAAGGCTGAGCATGGCATGCTGTCTTCAAAGGTCAGTGTGCATGTATTAAGTATTTAATTTTGGTTTGTGTGTGCATTAAGTGTTACTCTGTGTTTTCATGATGTTTTATTTTTGTTAATAGTATGTATTTATATGTTTATTACAGGTTTATTATTATGAAAGAAGGAAAGATAGTCTCAATTGTAAGGTTTTAAAAAGCCAGATGTGTAGCTATCTCCAATGCGTTACGATTTTATGAAGAAAGAAACAATGGAAGAATAATTTGTCATATATTGCAAAAAAATCGAAAAAGAATAGCAGTTGAAGTTGGTGTTTTGAAGGATCTATACATAGGATAAAATCAGAAATACAAAAAGCAATAGAAAATGGAAAAGCTGTTCATCAGCGGTTCTACAAAAAAAGTCAGGCTAAAAACCAATTACCGGACTTGATAATTTCTTTTAGTGAAATAAAATTAGGCTGCAATTGAAGAGAGACATATTTCAAAACTTTGAACACTAGTCTGAGGAGAATTCTCTGCAAATTAGGATATGTGGGGGGGGGGGGGGGGGGGGCTAACAAAAACATATTACTACATACATTCAACTCGTGTAGCAATGAAAGGCTGGTCGAATGACTTAAATGCAGGAATTTCAATGCCAATATCTGAGAAACAGGGTAATTGTGGTGCATGATGGTAGGGAAATGGGCTTCATTAAGGATTGCTTCGTTATGTGGTCATCTGGCTGCAAGAGCGGCGACTACCACGACGACATACAATTTACCAATTTCTCAAATTGATTACAGAAAGGCCTGTTCAAAATCTGCCCCCTCGTAGTGTCCTTGTTCCTGACAATGCCTCATATCACAACAAAGTGAATGATTGAGCATCACATTCGATAAAAGCTACAGTGATGTCCTGACTGGAAAATAACATTCATAAAGTTACCTTTAAAAATGCAAACATTGCACAACTTGCTGAACAGTAATTACAACTTGCTGAACAGAAATTCATGTTGATATCCACAGAAGATTGGCAGTATAAGTATACACACACAATTAAGACATTTAAGTGTAACCAAGAGCGCCTTGAAGGTAATTTAGAGTCCTCCATGATCAAACTGGAAGCCAACAATAAGTCTTATGATATCGCAAATAAACAAGGGAGTCTGTCTAGACACTGATGGAGTGACTACCGCCACATGTGTGAAAATAGAAAATATAGGCAGTTGTTATACGTATGTATTTTTACAGCCTCTCAATGCCTTGTGGCAGCTTGATACCAGTGGGTGCTTTCACCTGCCATGCAGGCATGCACTGTGGGTTGCAGCATGGAGTGGTTAGGGATTCTGAAGCCCACTTGCATTTAAATGGTGAATTATTTTGCGCTTTTAATGTGTGTGTGTCCTAGATAGTGCTGCAAGTGAAAAGAGGGTGCTGCATTCATAAAGAGTACGCTCGGGAATGGTCTCAAGAGTGGGGACGCAGCTAGGGAAGGGATTCTGGCGAATATATATGCCGGTGGGGGGGAGGGGGGTCAGTCTGAGAAGACGTCACCGGCCGGAGAGTGCTGGAGCTCAAATAGCATGAGGTTCCGCTTGAGAGTAGTGGTCGGACGAACCAGAAGGCAGGAGGCTGGAGGCATTGCTGCAAGAGAAGATAAGTATTCTGCGTAGAGGTGATGGTAGTGGGAACTTAGCCAAAATTAAGAATAGAAAACGGACTTAGTCGTTTTTAAGCCAGTCATGGGACTTTATTTTGTGCTGGAGTCAATGAAGGAACTTATAATTTTGCTGTCCAGCAGTGCGTGGGACTTAGAAAAATTTGTGCAGGTCTAGTGAGGAATTAGAATTTTGCAGAAGACGCGTTGTGCACTGTCAACGAGGAAGATAATGCCAGTTAAAAGGTGTTTATGGAATCTGTGTGGATTTTGGTTTTCACTCGCGGGAAAATGAGACACACTGACTGTTGTCCGGAATGGAACTTATGATTTTGAGAATTACATTCCGAACACTGAGTAGACGCTGTGTGCAATTCTGGGAAGTAACACAGCGTTTAGTGTGAACAGTTAGAATGGAGAATGGAGTGCAAGTTGGAATCTCACGTGGGATGGAAAGGTGTATCTTCAGCTTTGGACGGGTGTTGTGTCACCGACATTGAGTGGTTCGGGGCAAGTGTTAACCATCAAAGCATGGAAGATACTGGTAGAGTTATCAGTCATTGTGGGGTTACTAACTGGGAAAAGCGCACACTATTGGAAAGATTGGAATAAAGGACAATGTGGCTTGGTGTGTGTCTTGTGCTTGTGCTGTGTGTTGTGGTTGTTGGAATGGGTGAACAAGAACACTGCCGGCACTTTAGTGTTAAGGTGGGGAGCATATCCTTGGGCTCGAGTTTACTATTGTTTTGTATGAAAGAACTGTTTGGTGTATGGAATTGTCTGCACTACCAGCACTATTTTGTGTTATGATGGGAAGAATATCCCTGGGCACCGGATCTTCATGTTTGGTATGTTACTTATTGTAATGGATGGAAGCATGTGTGACCACTGAGTTCAGTCAGAGATGGTTATTTTTTGAGGTAATAATAGTGTAGTAATTAAGAAAGCTCCAGAGACCATTTCTTTGTGATTCAACATCAAATGTGATTAAAATTGTAATGTGTTTGAGGTGTACAGGCAAGAGTGTTGTGCCTGGTTTTGTATATTTGAAAAGAGGGGTCTGTAGTGCCACATTTTGAGTTTTGTGATTAAGTTTTATTGTAAATTTTAAAGGAGGCATTCAAGTTGTAAGTCACTATGTTGATGCATTTTAAGAGAACTTTAGGTGTCTTAAAAGGAAGTTTTAATTGGAGTTGTGAGATTTTAAAGTGTAGTCTCGAGTAAATGAGAGAGAGAAGAGAAGAAGAAGAGAGAAGAGAGAAGAGAGAAGAGAGAAGAGAGAAGAGAGAAGAGAGAAGAGAGAGACCGTGTATTGGAGTATTTTGAGGATTTACCAGTTTGGGCATTGGTGAGTCTAAATACTACTGTGGTTTTTGTGAGGAAATTGTATCAGTATTATTTAAAATCATTAAATTAACTTGTGTAATCTTAATAAGCATTTTTAAAAGAGTTTCAGGTATTATGGTTGAAATTTTAAGATTTAAAGTGCTTTAAGTAAAAAGGAATTAAAACTGAAGGTGTATGTTATGAATGAATTGATTTGAGCCACTTCCTCAATCTTGGATGAAGATAGATGTATAGTTAAATAAAACTTTTACTCTGCTGCTGCTTGAAGTGTTTGATGTGTTTTGAGGTTGTTTTCGGTTTTCTGATCCTTTTCCTTGTCCATACTGAGATAGGAATAGGAGGATTGGGAGAGGTTGTGTTCAGTGTTAAGACACCGGCTACAATTTTCTGTGCCACTCTGCTTGTGTTTGACAGTTTGCAATATTATACTTTTGTCTATATTGTGAAAGTGAGGTAGAATGAGAATTTTTATTTGTATTGTATTGTTAATATCTCTCCCCATGACAACAGTCCTAGGACTGCATGGGTGCAGAGGTTACGTAGGGACAGCCTGCAGGGAATATTGGCAGATACGGGGATTCCTTTTGGTGAATCGGACTCTACTGAAGATTTGAGAAAACTTGCTAGGAGTATGGTGCGTCGTGAAGAGGAATTTTAGCCCCCAGGTGGAAGTACATTAGAGGTGATGGGTGAGCCTGCTCTGATTCCAGTCAGACTTGTAGACTAGATTGCCTCATTTCAAAGTTCTGAATTTGTCGGCTGTAGTACAATTTCTGACAAAGTTAAGGAAGATTGTACGTTTACATGTCTGTTCAAGAAGAGTGGTTTATGCTGCTTTGTTACTTAGGGCACCAGAGGCCTCACAGGGCATTTGGAGTAGGGTGATGAGAACTGGGAGATATCTACCCTGAACAATGTATGGCTGTATCATGTTGTGTCGAAAGTAGCTATAGCTCAGAAGCGATTTCAGATTATGAATCTGAAACAAAAACACAGAGTCTATGCGGAAATGCGTATTACAGATTATGAGGTTAGTAGATATCTTAGGGAGCCCCTGTGATGAGAGTTAACTTACAGAAGTCATGTTCCATAATTTGGTCCCTCAATACAGCAGATATTGTGCTTTTTGTAAAAGGCCAAACACCCTTAAGGAGTTACTGGAGTTAGTCACCCAGGTTAAAATAACTGTAGGGCATTGAATTTCAAAGTGGGGGACATGCCCCAAGGGAGGCGTGACGACATGCTAAGGGAGGTGCGGGCGCCGAGCTGTTCACTTGTACAGTTAGTTAATAGAATTAAAATGTTCTAATCTGCTAAGACTCTTCCAAATGACCTTAATGATGTTTTAAAGTGATACATCAAAGTTGTCAACTGTATTAAAAAGAGTGAGTTAAATACACAAATTTTTACGGCTCTTTGTGAATATTTGGGAACAGAACACAAAACGCTGTTATTCCACACAGAAATGGGTGGCTCTCAAAAGGAAATATGTCTGCAAGATTATTTCAACTTCGAAACGAAATAATTTAGTTTTTGGAAAAAACTGAAACAGGACAAATTGTATACAGAATTTAGAAAGCAGGTGTCCAAGTATTTTTAGCTTATCTATCCGATATATTTGAGTCATTCAACCATCTCAACTTGAAATTACAGGGTGGAGACTCCAATGTAATTTATCATCGTGATACCATAATGGCATATACTGAGAAGTTGTAATTTAGGAATCTTAAAATTTTAGCAGAGCCATGCAATTACTTCCAAATCATTTGCAGCATCAGAGTGACGAGTTCAGGCATTACTTCCCTAACTCGTGCGATAATAACATTGATAGACTAGCAACGTATCCTTTCCATGCTGACAGACTCTCTGCCCAAAACCCTTCCAGAACAGGCGTTGGAAATAAAAAATTATTCTGCTGCGAAATACGATTTTGAGAAGCTTGACAAAACATTGTTTTGGGTCAAGTAATTCAAAGTTTATCCTGACATAGCAGAGCAAGCGCTGCGATTGTATTACGTTTTCAAGCACCTATTTTTGTGAAAGGGCGTTTTCAGCAATAATAGCAATAAAAACTAAGTATAGAAACAAACACAATATTGTCAGTGATTTACATTGTGCAATTTCTTCTATTCAACCACGAACTGGTAATCTTGCTAAAAAATACCTAAGCTCATCCGTTTCATTTAATTGATTTGTTCACCACCATTTGTGTTCAATAAGCATTAAAATTTAATGATTAAATCGTTTGAAACTTTTATTAATTTTTATTTTACCCTTATAATAACTTATAATAATGAAGTTGTGACACGAGGAGCATAGTTATTTTTTTTTTGCAGAAGATAATCTTTTACTAAGTTAAAGAGTAAAGGGGTTGTTGAGGATTCTAACAGTTTGTATGCTAGCCCTGTTATTTTGGTTCCTATGAAGAGTTCAGGTGGATGATCCCAATGCCAGATACAGTGTTTCAGCATGTGAGCCAGGCTCGATATTTCACCATTCTATATTTAAACACAGCCTTTCTTCAGTGTGATTTAGACGTGAATTACAGTTAGCCCTTGGCATTTGTAACCCCTTGGGGTCTGTATCAGTGGAAACGTCTGCCTATGGAGGCAAATTGTGGGTCCCAGGCTATGTCTAGGATCTTGTTTAATATAGTAAGGCAATATTTGTATGATTTTATTTTCTTATACATAGATGGTGTGTATCTTCAGAAAGAGTTTTGAAGAATATGTTGGTCAATTACGCAGGTGTTAAGAAGCATTGCGAAAAGCAGGCTTGATGATTAATCCAGAGAAGACCTCGTGGGTGGAGAAGCATGTGCGTTATTTAGGGTTTGTTATGTCTGAGGGAACACTGATGACGCATCCGGAGAGCATTACGCATATAGTTTCGTTTCTGGCTCTTGGGAATCTAAGGGAGTTAGAAAATGTGCCAGTATCGCAAAACCCTTGAACTAAAGATGTAGAGTTTGTTTGGAAACCAGACCAACAGAAGGCATTTAGTATCTTAAAAGGAAAGTTATATTCACCACCGGTTTTGGTGCTGCCTGATTTTTCCAAGCCCCTTGTGTTGCATGTTGATACTAGTTCGAAGGCAGTGGGAATAGTACTTAGAAGATAAAGTGGGACTAGCTCCAGTGGTGTTTGCAAGTAGGCTGTCGACTAATGCTGAGCTGAAATATTCCACTTACAAGAAGGAGTGCTTAACCTGTTTATTTGGAATGGAGAAGTTCTCGGATTATACTGAAAAATCTACTTTTGATCTGTATACCGGCAACCAGGTTCTGAGTTGGCTGTGGAAGTCCAATAAGCCAGTAGGACAGTTAGCTAGGTGGCTGGTTAGATTGACTATTTAAATTCAATGTGCAACATAAGGGGGCTGAAAATGTGGTAGCAGATTGTCTGTCCAGGATGTTTTGTACTGAAGAGTATGAACAACAGGAAAATCAATATGGAAGTTCGGAGGAAGGTTGTGGGATGAAAAGAGTAGATGAGGAGAGGAGAGAGACAGGAGTATCAAGGAAGAAGAAAGGTTGAAGTGTGATATGGTAGAAAATTAGGTAGAGGAAGTGAGGGAGATACATTTTATAAATGAATTGCAGATTTTCCCTAAGCTTTTCAAAAATTTGACATAATACCAGCAAAATGTTCCAGTGTCGGGATATTGTACACGAAATGAAGTTGGGAAACAGTGAATACATCCTTTTCCAGGGTTTGCTGGGTAAAAGAACTAGGAAAGGAAAATTTGTTGCTTTTGTCCCTGCAGAAAAAAAACCTCGATATCTATTCCCCTAAGGTAAGCCACTAAAACAAAAATTCTTTGTTTCAATTAAGGCAAAAAGAAAACAATAGTGTTGACCATGATTTCACTACACGTACACATCTTCACTGCTTTAAATAAGTTTTGTTCCTTAACTGTGTACATCTGTATGAATTTTAACAATAACTTGTCATATATTTACAGCAAAGCTATACCATAAACACATTAAATATTTGAATATGCAAACTCGATTATGGTAATGTAATTGTTAATATAAGTTTCTAGTAAGGGGTAAAACATTAGCATACATTATCTACTATGCAAGTACTGAGTTGCTAGTCTTGACTGTATAACTACAGTTGTTACAACTGAATAGGGAATGGGAAAAGCCAATCTATAATGCACACAACAGCCAGAAAAGAGCAGAACATTTATAAAATAAAAACTGAAGTTAAAAACTGGACTACAGAGTAATCCAGTTTTCCATTTACCGTCTTGATAATGTACTTGTCATGCACATTTTGACGCAGTGCAAAGCCAAGCCCCATCTTCCCACCAAGTTTGGGGAGCCAACATAAATATTTGGAACTTGCACTGTACTCATTACAGGGTGAGATAAACGACTTCTGCAAAAATAGGGGCAGGTGGAGGTTTGTGAACTGCACACGAAACCCATTTCATTATCCTACATGCAAATACAACCTACATAAACACCAATACACTCCTGCCTTGCAAACTGGATTTTTAAAAATACTGTAATCTCTCATGCAAGAAAACATATTTGCAAAAGTTAAAGTTGAAGTTACACTACAGCAGCATTGCAAATTAATAATCTGTACTATTAAACAAACCAGAACAAATAGTAATAAAAATGAATGTAATATGTGCAATCAACCTAATATTACAGACAACAGTTTCGGTAAAAGAGGAGCAGCTGAGACTGTCTGAAAAAATTTACATTAAAACAGTCTATGCCCCGACACACATTAAAATATTGATTAAAAAATTACACATACGCAATCACCAGCAGAGAGTAAATTTATAGTCGTCATTGGTATGCCACAAACACAGCCTACCTTCACTGAAAAGCAATCATACAACACTAACTAAGGACATTATTTTGCCCATTTTCCAACTCTATACTTTTTCAAAAACAAACACTGCTGTGAAAATGAACTAGCTTAGCCAAGACTATCAAGAGAAATAGTGTGTCACACAGAGTACTTCTGCCAGCATTCGTAACATTAATCCATGGCCAACACATCAATAATACTCTTCCCCAACACTATGCAGATAACTCTGAGCACAAAGTGTTGTTGGGTGCAAATTCACAAGTTTATCCACCTCACAATATAAACCTGCACATGTGCTTAACTTTCCAAAAGCCTACTAGCAGTGTTCCACTATTCTTCTGTCAACTGCTATTGGAATTGAATTGATTGAAGGCACTGTAGGACCAGCTCAACTTTTGTAGTTAGCATAATATTTAATATGATCATGGAGGAACACCTTCTGCATAGGTACCAACCACCAGTGATGTAATATCTTGGGAAAATATTTAGCAAGTACATTATAAATTTTCTTACAGTATCTGCAGAATGTAAACTTTCTGCAATTATACTTGTGACATTTAGCAAGTAGCAGTCACATTTTCTCAGTCCCATATCGCTCCTCATTGTGTATTTCACGCCGTGGCCAGCTGGTGTATAGTCTGGGTAGACCACAAGTGGGTCGTGCAAGTGAGGAATGAAGGATAACCAACGCAAAATCATAACTTTCTTTGCTATGTATCACTGTACATAACGCCATCGTATAGGAGGAAGATCAACAATAAAGACATTCCTCTTCCCCTCTACCATGGTGCCAGGGAACAGTAAGAATGAAGATATGGTATTCCATTTCCCTCCAAGTGCGGTAGTACTAAAATCACTAGACAATGCACACAACAAGGAAGATTAAATGTTACAGTTCAGTGATAATTTGTTATTTTTGCAGTTGGCCAAATTAGATGGAATGTAGCAAATTTGGCTCTTCAAATTCCATTACTCTAGCTTACTAGGGACCATGAACCAATTTCAATGCTTCGTCCTTTGTTGTTCCTAATTTCTCCAGCACTCCATCATCTTCTCACTATGTATCTTTTTCCTCTCCTCGGACCATTTTGAGCCTGTTTTCTGTTCCTTCCTGCCTTGGAATCCTTCCATTTTTAACACTTTTTTTTTGTAAAAATTTCTCTCTCTGTTGCTTCTTCTTTCCAAATCTTTCTTAACTTCCTCAATCCAGGTTGTCATCCAGAAAATAGCAATAGCCTCTTCCGTATTGATTCTGATATGTTTTCTATGTTATGTATTTCGTCATTACTTCTTAATTTCCATAATTCTGTAGTTTTTAGTGGACCAAGTATTTTACATATAATTCTTCTTTCTAGTACTTCTAATTCATGCAACTTGTAATTCAGTACTAGACATTAACTTGGGTAGACACATTCCGGTTTTATTATTATTATTATTAAAAAGTTTGATCTTTCCAAAGAAAATATTGAATCCATTTGGGTGGAAATTACTAGAAATAAAAAAATTTAATCGAAAATATTTATCTTCCTCAACACTTATCAGTTGAAGAAATTAAAGAATATTTTACTTTCCTTGATGCTAAATTAACTAATTACTCCCATAAGATAATAATTGTAGGGGACTTTAATATACCGGGCATAGACTGGAATATTTTTTGCACCCAAAACATTATTCATTATTACAATAAACTTAAAGGTCAAATTTTATTAGAATTCATTAGTTCTCAACCTTGAACAATTTAATTATTCCAAACCATACTCTGAATCATTAGATTTAGTTTGTGTCAATGTTTACATTAATGTTGAAAAATCCATTGATCCAGTTGTTGAGGAAGATGATTATCATCCAGCATTTTGTTGTCAAGGTCTAGTAGCTGCTCATAAAAACCAATCTAATGATTTTAATTCTAACAGAAATTATCAAAAAGGAGATTACATGTTTTTTTTTACTTAGCAATTAAACATTTTGATTGGTCTCCCATCTATCAAATGGATAACGTTAATGTTATGGTTGATTACTTAACAAATAACTTACGAGTATTAATTAATTCATACCAAAATCTAAACATGAAAAAATGAATATCCAGTCTGGTTCCCCAAAGATTTGATCAAATTGTTAAAAAGGAAAGAGCACTTCTTCAGGCTTACTGAAAAAACTAAATCGGAGCATAACTATACCCGATTCTCTGAATTTAGAAAAATGGTCAAATTTACATTAAAAATTGATAAGAAAACCTGGCAATCTGAAATCAATGATAACTTAACAATCCTACAAGTTTTTGGAAATGCATAAAAATCATGAAGAATGGTTTCAGAAAAAAAATTACTTTAATTTCAGAAGACAAAATGGTACGAGATCCATATGCTCTAGCCAATATTTTTGCTAATTATTTTGCCTAAAGTTACACACAATCCTCCTCCTGTGCCAATTTAACGCCTCATAATTCTATTAATAATGTAGATATCTCTTCCTAGCATCACACAAGGTTTGGTTCTCTGGGGTATAAAACAGCTTAAAAGCATTAAGGCAACTGGTTACGATGAAATTCCAATTTTTATAATTAAAGGTTGCGCCAACATCTTTACCACTATTTCAACTCACGTACATAATTATAGCGGGAGTATGGCATCTGGACTGGATCACACTCTCAGTCCATGAAGAGGCTGCAGGTGACTTGTTATCCTACCCTGGTGTAAAGCCACATGTAGCATCTGCCGACCGTAGGTGGTATCCCTATCCCAGTGGTCGGAGTCGGAACGCAGAGAGCACTGAGTCAGGTCTCACATGGGTGAGGGTCTCGCAAGGGAACAGTCCCCGGCACCTGTTGGCGTGGTGGAGACAGTAGCCACTGAACAGGCAAGGTGACCTCAAGAGGAGAGTACCTAGTGTAGGGGCTATACCATTCTGCCCACTGTGGTGCACAGAAAGGGCGGCCGTCCAATGTGCATGTGGGTACTGACTGGTGTATTTGCATTTGAGTAAATTCCCCGGTTGCCTGCGATCCCTTACACAGCATGAGGTCCACTGGAAGAAAAATTAAAACTACAGGGAACAATACCCTCGAGTCAGTAAAATGTCTATTTATTCCTTTTTAGAGGAAGTAAACAGAGTGACATCACACTACCTCCCGACGTTGGCAAGAGCTTAATGGAAGCTTAACCTATGCTGAGCCAGTGAAGATGACCTGAGCCTAAGCTAACAATGGCAGGGTAGACTAGCGTTATGCAACTAACTTAAATTGGTACTACTACTAGTGTTGCCCAGAGAGGGCCGCAGTATCTGGGTGTATAGACAACGTTGGTATTGGTTGGATCTTCTGCACGAATGTGGCAAAGACTTACGCTGGATAGAAGGATGGCTCCGGCAACAAGGTGTGGTGGAGACCAAGGAGTGAGTTCCTTCAGAACAAATGCAGTGAAGGAAGCAGGCAAGCTGGTCAGATCCCTGGCACAAGTCTATGGTTGAGAAATGAAGCTGGTCACTTGGAATCCCATTCGGACCTTCAGGACAAATGCGGTGAAGGCGTGGAGCAGACTAACGTCAGAGGCTGCAACCCGCTATTTATATTCTGGCTAGTCATTCTCCTTCAGTAAACTGGATAGGTTTGTCAATGGAGAGGGGATAGTTGTAGCATAACTTTCTCAAGACGTGATCTCACCAGCCAGCCTGGAGAATTGAGATGCAGTGGAACATACTGGTAAAGCCATCTAGCGGCTTGTATGTGTCAACTATAAGAGGGGGGGAGGACCTTATAAGAGGTGCCCATTATACCCACGTACATAGGAACACATTTACATTTATGGCGAAAGCTTGATTTTAACAAAAAAAAAAAAAACGTTGTGCTGAATTCTACTTGACTTTCATACAACTTGACTCGATTCAACACTGTAAAAATCAAACTTACCCATCACCATAATTTAACAAGCTATCCTGCGGTTAGTGCGAAAAAATAAAAGTGACTTATTACTTAAAAAATCAATTCAGTTATGAAAACAAAAAGCAATAAAACTGCAGTGGATGTTTATGACACATGGGTGTGGTATCCACAGGGTGTCAGTTCGTCAAAAATAATTCCTACTTCCTTCCGGCCCCATAGAGCAGTGGCAGAGTATGGGTTAGTTTGGTTGGCTGAACACCTGGTGGAGTTATTAATGGTTGGGGCTCTACATTACTATACCCTGCGACATAGCACAGGTGACGGTCTTGGGTGTGCATTTGGCTTTAATGAGTGTGGTCGTCCAGCTTTAACTCTAACAGACTGAATACTACGTAAGGTTAATTTGTGACACTCTGAAATTAGTAACCAGAAGAGCGCTTAGATTACGTGTATATTCACTGAAAATAGTCACTGTGACCTGTACTACCTCACACAAGCCTGAGTTGACATGGCAGTTAATCTACGCTCAGCCAGATGAATGTAACCAGGTTCTAAACCTGAGAAAGAAGGCTATAATATCTGCTACTAGGTAGTTTACTACAACTGGCTCTAACTATTTACCTTGTTCTGAAGGCACAAGTGGTGGTGACTACCAAAAGGGTAGTGGTGAGGTTTGCCATTACCTTCCGGTAAGGCAGGAGTGGTAGTCCTGAAGGGACTGTCATGACTGTTACCAAGGGGTGGTAAGGAATGAGCAAGTCAAAGTCTTCAAGAGCTGAGTCTTCCAGAAGCCCTAGGGATCATTGGCGCAGGCACAGAAGTGTTTTCTGGAGGGGTAGACATCAATGGTAGGCTTCTTCCAGTCCTGAAGAGAGCGAGGGAATCAGCAGGCATACCAGAGAGCACAACCTGCCAGTGGCTTTCTCCAGCCTTGTCCACAGCAGTGGAGCAAACAGACTGCAGGTTTCAGGTCTCACCGGACCTTATAGACTGATAAAGACTCTTAACAGAGTAGGCAAGGGGTGTCTTACGGCGCACCGTAGAATTACATGACCTTGGGTGGCAAGCTCGGTGGCTCGGAAGATAAAGTCTCACGTCAGGAAGTTGGCATGAAGTCTGCTTGGAGTAGTGTGTGAACAGTACAAGCTGGACTGTTGTGTCAGAATATTATCCATCATTGCTAAGTAGTACCCTGTAGGTATGTATCCAGCCTCTTCAGTACTGTGTAATGACTTGCGCAAGGCATAATGAAACAGTGTTCAGATGGGACAAACTCGAGTAAGCATTAAAGCTGCACAGCGTGTCACACGTCAAATCAGGTAACGTGTTACTTCGCGCACTACAAGCAATAGGCATGTCCTTTGTATTAATTATCAACTACTGGCTGCAATAAAAGAAACAGCAGAGTTCACAAAAAATTTACAATAGAGTGGTTCGATACGTGTTTTTAGCAAAAACTAAGTGTACACATCATACAAGACGACAGCTGCCAGTGCATTCGTAATGCCGGTAATGCCATTTCTAGCCATTTGGGTGAATATATGTACATATACTTCACAAAAGAATAACGTTGAGAGCACTGGGTAATCTAATCCCTTGTCTATTAAAACGTACTTAAAAAAGTTGACAAGTTGACGCATGCCGCTTTCCTGTATAATACTACAATGACTACGACTCATCTGACAAGTATTTATACATCACCCGAGAGAGTCAAACCCAGCAACTTATTTCATGAGTGTCTTGGATCGCCACAACCCGGGACGGCGATTCCAAACACGTGGAAAATAAATAAGTTGCGCAAGCCTGCGAGCGCGCTTCCCACCTACCACTCCCCACCCCTCCCACACGCTGAGAGCCAACAAGCCGCCAACCACCTCTGGGCTAAACCGAGCACTGCTGATTATGCATGAAGCCGTGCACCCGGCAGAGGGTAGCTACCCCCACCGCACCAAGCACAAGAGAAGTCATGAGGCGACCTCACACCTCCCATTGCAGCCTGGCGCAGCACCTGTCCTGCGGACTATAAAAGTCCGTGCATGACCGGGCTCATTAGTCATTCCTTCCTCCAGTAGCTCACTCCACTTTGTGAGCTTGGGCCTTCTACTGATCAACAGTCTTTGGCAGCCACCAGAGGCTGCTACCATTGACGACACCAGAGGTTCTTGCAACCTGTACCAGAAGCTCCTGCTGCAACCACCTGTAGATACCAGAGGCTTCATTGTCGACGACCACCACCAGCTACCAGAAGCTAACATTGTCTACAACCACCCCCATCTACCATAAACTCTCCTTCACCACACCACACCTTTCGCTGCTGCTGCATCAGATGCCACCTCTACTTGCTGGTAGAGGCAACTAAACCCACTGCTCTTAAAGTAGTGGCACCCCTTTCTCTTCCAGATGCACCTCGTACAGAGTAGCTGCGACTGAGTTCTTATAATTGCCGTCAACGCCACTAGAAATCAGGGGTAGTTTAGAAACAGGTCACCTACAACTGTCTAGTGTAGATTACTTCCACATTCATTCTCTGCTTGGTTAGGAGGTAGCACGTGTCACTTGTATTTATTACTTCTAATCAATACAGTTTGTTCCTTTCCCAATGAGTATCTTCTCTACAAGTATATCCCTTGACCACTAGGAACATATCTACTGTACGCTGTCAACCAAGACCAGGTTTCGATACTTGTACGAACCATAGTGTAGGACTGTGGAGTCCCTTCAGGAATCCGTACATCTAAGGCGTACACCATTCGAATACCACCCGTTCTAGACCGCTGGGGATAGAACAGTTGAGTCCTGGCCTCTACAATCTCATCCAGCAGGGGAGAGACAGTCCCCTTGAGTTGTATCCTACCAGAGTGCTTACGGTGCCGGCCAGGATATTTGCTCGAGACTGACTGCCTACCTATGTTAGGTAGTTAGTACTATGTATAGTAGTAGGAAGGCAGCCCACACGGTTCATCACTCTAGGTCTGCGTGCCACTGCGAGGGACTGATTAGGGCACTGAACTCGTGCCGTCAAATGTTATTGGAAATACACTAAGATAGGGATCCGTCTTGTGTTCACAACAATCAGAATATCTTTAAGTGTCAATCCAAACGCTATGTATTTTGGTAGAAGGCAAAGCTCAAAGAAGAAGAACAAAAGGAAGCTTATATCTACACCAAGCTAGTATGTATTAGACCCACCTAATAGACAATGCGAGAGGTACAGAACATCACTCACCTGCCTCCTGGAGAGACCTTCCTCTCCAGTATTTGAATATATGTACAGTATACCCGAAAGGAAGACTAGATTATTTGACAGAAAAGGAAAAGAAAAAATAAGGGGTCATCTACAATTCAGGGTCGTGTTCATTAAAAACCTAGGCACAAATACCTAAATGTGGGACACTGCTAGTTCAGTATTTAAATTTGTGTTACATGCACAAAATTACTAGAGCCTTCTATTCATAATTTTTTACTCAGGTAGCAGTTAGTCCTCCAAAATTGGCTTGCCATGAGAGAGAGGATTTTGACAAAGGCTTTTCATGCTTAAATACTGTGTCCTATGGTTGTACATATTTTTGTAGTGCTGAGACTGTACCTATCAACTTTGATAAGGGTTCCCTTATCTGATGCCACCCCCTGCTGTGAAAAGGCTTTGCTGGGAACCAAAATGGCTCGAGTCATGAATATATAACACCTACAAAAGTTTTTAGAATGTAAGAAAGATGCTGCTATCAGATGCTATCATACAGTCAGGTTAGACACACCTATTTCATTGTGATTAGCTTTCTTTAAAAGTAAATAAAATATATTATTCATATCACAGCATTTCTTCTTGAAGGGTTTATCATAAATTCATGCAAAAATACTTTCAACCTAAATCATTTTTTCAGCACTTCACAGGGATAGTCTTGAATTCAGGTCTAAATATTTTTCCCTCAAACATATTCTTTTAGGAAGGCGTCATCTCAGATTAGGGGTTGTCTTCCTTTATGGTAAATACAGAATTTACTTCCCTGCGCATACTCACATCACCAGGGAATATCAGTCAGTAGTACGAGGTCTGATGCAAGGCACTGAGGTAACCCTAGGTTCAAGAGCCAGGAGTCAGCCGAGTAGAATCGATGGTAGTGTAGTGATCGGCACAGTACTAACATCCAAAAGCCTCCACCAGTTTTGCCGGTTCCAGCTAGCCAGCATCAGCTCCACTACCACCCACTGAAGCCAGTTGCCAACCGACTCATCCAGCGACAGTTGCAAGTAGTAAACATAGCTAAAATGTATCACTAGTAAACAGCAGAGCATTTATGGTCTAACGCTATCAAAACCACTTTGACTGTACATACAGTTTATAGCCCGGCATGTGTCAAAGTGTTTGCAGGTGTCTCATAATTATGGTTTTATTTGCATATCTTTAGACAAAAATGCCATTTAATACACTATGGCCTTCACAATAGAAAGTACAGTGATACTGCAGTTGAAGCCTGGTTGATCCGCGGGTCCACTTTACTACTCCCTCTGAGAACAGCCCGGGGATCTAACAGTGCAGACATCAGGGTGGAATTGAACCACAAATGTCAGACCGTATCTCCCTCACTAATCAGTAAGCTCGGGTTAAAAGGATTGAATACCTGAAGTATGTAAATAAGTTGCTGGCTAGGTTGAAGATTCTCTACAGTGATGCGTGCCGCTTATACTGCTATAAACTACAATTATGACTCATCGCTCTTCACATGAAGTATATCCTTACTTCAACCACCCACGTGAGAGTTGTTCTGCAAACCAATACACAGTGTTGCGCTACATT
Organism: Dryococelus australis; assembly: GCA_029891345.1. NCBI lineage: Eukaryota > Metazoa > Arthropoda > Insecta > Phasmatodea > Phasmatidae > Dryococelus > Dryococelus australis. The sequence goes on from CM056995.1 coordinate 349,518,950, forward strand.
TAAATCCACCGGGCGACCGAACATGTGGCTACAAGGTTACGCAACCTGCAAGCACGCCACTTCCTGCTCCCCCTGCGCTGAGTGCCAACAAACTGTCAGCCACTTCGGGCACAGCCAAGCGCCGCCGAAGATCTACACACCAAGAACACTGACAAGAGGGTTCCCACCTCCTACGCCAACCTCACAAGTTCCCACCTCCTACGCCAACCTCACAACAGATGGACGTCACACGCCTTCCTCGTACCCCGCCGTGGCAGCCTAGACTTCTGACTATATAAGTCTGTGCGCAGCGGCGCTGGAGCAGTCATTCCTAATTCTTCTCTTGAGTTCAACCGGAGCATTCCTTAGTGCTGGGACTTCCAGCAAAACCTTGAGTCTTCAGTAGCCATCGTGGCTACCCTCTACAACGACAACAGTCTTCAACACCCATCGAACACGAATATACCTTGCTACTTTAACGTCTTTTGTCTCCTACACACACCTGTATTAAACAGCTTTAGTTGAGTAGTTAAATATTCAGTTTTCTAGTTCTCTTTCCCTTCAGCCTAGAACCAGGTCGCTTACACCTGGCTAACATAGATTTCTTAAGTACTCCAACTGCTTGGTAGGAGATAGCACGAGTCATATTTATTCAGTCCTAAATAAATACAGCTTTGTTCTGTATCCTAACGCTTTTATTTCTAGAGTAACGTCTACTTCGTCAGCTAGGAATAAGTTGCACTGTGCACTACCAACAGAAACCGGTACTTTTGTAAATCTGAACTATCTTGACTGAGGCCCCCCTTCTGAGGACCTCCAGTCTGGAACATACCCCTTAGACGACCGCCTGTTGCTTCCTATTACCTCAAGCACACAGGTGCTGGAGGGAAGGAACAGAGGAGCCATGACCACAAGAAATACCTTCCACCAGGGAAAGGCAGCAAGCCTAGGATGTATCACCTACCATAGCACCTAGGTACTGGGGGCGTTATTGGCCTGGGAGTTGCGGACTGGCCTTGGCTGGAGACCACATCCAGTAGTAGTATTGGTGGTTCACACGGTTCAACGTCTCTGATCAGTCTGCGGACGTGGGGGATCAGTGGAGACACTTGCTGAGCTTGTGCCACGGATCAGCTACTGGACCTACACTATTATAGGGAAAATAGTTTCTCGTCTGGAGTGCACAACGTATCTTGTTCGGCAGTGAACCAAATTCTATGACTTACAAGATAAGGCAAGGCCAAAGGCATAGGGAACAAAAGAATGCTCATCTAGCTGCCCCGCAGCGGAGTACCTTAGCCCCTCCTACAAAAGGAAAACAGGTGGAAGGGGACAGTGCCGCTCCACTGAGATTACAGGCAGTCTCGACTGTCCACGTGGTACAATATATTCATTTTCCACCGCTCATCCGAGCCAGTCCCGACTATCACCCGGTGTTGAGGGTCAAGTCTACCGGACTGAAGCTAGGTACGGACTAGCCAATCCTAACTTCTGAAGTCAAGAGTCAGCGGCCTGGAACTTTAAGTACTATTCAATCTAAATCAAGGACTGTAGCAACAGTTTCACTCAGCCAGTTAACCCACGTTACCAACTGACCGAAGACCTTCAGAGCAAGTCATGTTTCTAACACCTGACAGCTACCTATAACCGCGCACTTGGTCTAGCGCAATAACTCTTGATGATCGAGCCATACAGTGAAAAGCTGGGCACGTATCGATGTTAAGGGAGACTGTTTGAATTTAAGTTTCTTTATTCTGTACTGAGACCAAGAAGAAAGGTGGGTAAACCCTAGAGTGAACTAAACCCGATGCTCTTCTTTGCTGGACGACTTGGATCTATGAACTCTCAAATACTTCAAAATTATTTGCAAAGTCAAATTCGCTGAGGCCGTACAGTATCCTACTCAACAGGCCAGGTAATTATTCCCTCTTCGGGGGCTGACAGTTGTACATGGTTGGCCATGTAGGCCGTCTTCTGGGGATAAAGTTTTCCACAATACTCACTGTGACACTTCGGCAGGCACTGCTGTACCTGATTAGTCGAGGAAAGAGGAGTGCTCCTCTTTGGTGATTGGCTAACCAAGTGGGTGGGCTCTGCAACAGCGGCCAGCATCAGGTGCAGTGTTGCAGGGCAGTGGTTCTGGTTGAGAGGCACAAGAGAAATAGTGCGGCACCTAGGGCTATAAATTCCTAAAAGGGTGTTACCTTCTTGTAAGATCAGAGCAATAGCCGGATGGGCCATAGATGGTAATTTAATTAAAGGTCCAAAATAAGGAACTGGTAATTGAGGACCACTGATTGTTTGAAGCAGTGGCTATGGTACATATTTAATTATCTAATAACTTCTGAGTCCCTTCCTGCGTTGTTTGCTTATACTCCCATGCATTGCATAAGGCATATAGAAAGTTCTGATTAAACATTTACGAAAACCGAGCACGGCTAATGTGCACTTCCAGAAAACAGCACCGGCTGTCTCAGTACCCACCCTCCGGCCTTTCCAAACCGGGACTGACAGGGAGACACAGTGAAACCTGGGTGTAGTATCCACACGGAGTTGTCAGTGGTAGAGGTGTTCAGTTTTACTTCCGGCCTTTGCAGACTGGGAAGGAGAATGAGAACACCTGGTCTGACCAACTGCGGTGTGGATTGGAGTACCTTTAGTGTGGCGTAGCCGATGAGCTACCCGGATGCAGACCTCGGTTTGCCGTTCCAAGGAATTTGTATGAAGTTACCTTAGAGATTGAATTTTGCATTGCTTGCTTTACCTTGATTGGAGTAGCAGTTAGCTTAAATGTAGTGTAGCAGTTAGCTTAAATGTAGTGAGAGAATGCTGGGTCACTACGCAACAAAATAAATACTCTCCAAATAAATTGAAAATACGTTTCCACTAACGTATTGTAAAAAAGGTACGGAGAGTCCAAACTATCTCCTGTCATAAAATAATTAGGTAGTAACATAATAGTGAATTCAAAATAGGAAGCTAAACCCTATATGAAACTAGGCAAAGGCATCATGGGCAAAGCTAAATGTTTTACATTGAAATGGCGTTTATGCACGGCAGCTATTACTTAACTTTTTAGGGTACATTCATAATGAAACTAAATTGCTTTAGACATAAATTGCGACCTGCTACCAATTGGGGAAAACTGCGACAGATACCAAGGGATGGTTGGTATTGTCCATTTCATGTAAGTGGGGTAAACTTTGACAGTTCACGAAAAGTAGGACGGCCACAATGTATCGTTCCACCGCAGCTGTTTTGTCACTGAAGAATAAGACGTTTGTAAACAAATATTTTAAATTCAATGTACACTTGCGTTTTCCTCCTCCCTCATGTTCCCTGTCATGGCAGGCACTGCTGAAAACCCAATGTTAGCTAACTTCCATCCAGTAATTAATGTAGGATATTATAGCTAGCTTGGCATTCAAACTAGTTTTATTTTTGAAATTACAGAGTTAAATTTATTGGGATTCTGTTTATTTATTTAGAGGGAAAAGAGAAACAGTGAGCATTGAGCAGGGGGCAGGACTTAGTTCTTTAGTTTACATCTTTTCTGAGATGGCATTATTTCGATGTTCTTACAAGCATGTGGCATTTTGAGTTGCATATTTTTTCAATGGAGCAGTGGAAAATTCTGCTCGCACAGAAATAACATTTAAATTATTTTACTTAGTAAAATTTTAATTTTAAAGCAAAAAACAAACCCGATACTTATTTCACTGTTCTTATTCGTAAAGATGTAGCAATATACACACACACACACACTTTGACCGAAGTTAACTTTGACGCATGTTCCTCTTTGTGGACAAGTGGTTAGGGCGCTGACTGCCCTTTCTGACCTTCTGAGGTGGAGGGGAATTCTGAGTGTTAGGCTATCCCTTCCGGGCCGCCTCACACTCCGTACCACAGGGGACATCAATAGTAGGGATGCCAGCTTTCCCGATAGGGGGTGAATGAGCTCAATCGGTTACGAGGTATGAGTGATTATGGGGGTGAGCAAACTGGCTTACATTGACAGGATTGATCCGCCGCGGGCCTCGGTTGGCGAGCGGAGATGAAGTTAGCTACAGATGGTTCCGGAAGCCAATGTTATGGTGAAAAAGTTGGGGAGTACTTCTGTTCTCGGGTGTCGAACCCAAAATACATATTCTGAGAGAATTTAAATCTCACAATGCTTGATCGGCTAGAGGGGCTCTGTGTGTCTGTATTCGAGTTCGATGTCTGTAAAAGAGTTGGCTGAACGAGGTTTCCTCGGATTCTGATTCTTCGTCCAGTTCACACCAACCTAACAAATGTTTTAACGAGGTCTCGTGGTCAGGGGGTAATATATTATAATCAAAAGTGTCATTCACTGATTCACAAATGATTAGTGTACTAGGATGTGTGTCAGTAATTATCTGGTTTAATATAGCTTGTTGCAATAAGGCATGCCTCTCACATCGCCTCTGACGGCATCCAGCACCACCGTGTTGTCTGCCCATTGAGCAATAAATAATTTAAATTAAGGTTGTTAACAGGGCTTGCGTACGAGCAGTCCTGGGCAGGGTGAATTCTACAGTCACTCCTGCGGACCTGCTGTTCACAAGGACAACCCAAGTAACTGAACCTTGTGCCTGATATCAGCGGCGAGTGCACTGGAATCTCGGGAATTTGGTCCTTTGTCAGACCCTGCCTCCTGAGGGATTCAACATACTACACGGCCAGATATAGACGTGAAGTTAGTTTGACTTAACTTCGCAACCGACTGAATACACAACACTGAAATTAGATACTGAATTAATAAAGCAATAATAATAAAATGGAACAGGATATAAAATTAAAATGACTGTAAGCGACACACAAAAAGGTTAAGTTTGTGACGTAATATTTTATTATGTTTAAAACAATGAGTTAGCAGAGACCGAGGAAAATAATTACACATTATAAGCTTTGTAAGCACTGAATTAAATTCAACAGGCAAAGACGAGCCTGGGATAAAGTAAATGAATAAAAATCCCTACGAAAATTCTTATTTAATTAACCAAAATAAATTACATATACGCTATTTACAGTGTAACTGTATCAGAGGGCTCTATAAAGGACGACATAAATCGCACAACGACCTGTTACAGTGGAGTCAAGGGTAGTTGACTGAGGTAAGAGTAAGTAGGTAGAGGTGTGGGATTTACTAGACATGGAGAGCTGTCCCTGGGTGGTCAACTGAAGGAAACCTTGTCCAAGCTGTGGCTGGAGTGCTGGCGGTCATCTGCAAAGCTGCCAACTGGAGGTAGTAGTTCGTGACCTGCCTCGGGCTGCTGAAGCGAAGGAGGTTGAACCCTGAGCGGGCTGCAGAGGAGAGAAGAGTCTTGCGCAGACTGTACGGCCGGGGAGCTCCGGCGTCTCTGCTGGACCACAGGGCTGTACTTCTAATATATGAAAATCTCAGTGTGTCAGCAATTCTCCGGGGGTGGGACGTAGCGTAGCATTCCAACACGGGCTGGTTTATCTGCTGTTGGAACGCCACTCAATTTTTTATCTCCCCTGGTGGAGGCAATGACATTTTCATGCACCCCAGACTGTGGCAGGTGGGCCACGACGTCAGAAGGTCACGGGACTGCTGCCATCTTGAAGGTTATGTGCAACTTCTTGGCCACGCAGGGTAGTGTAGAATAATTCAAATTAATTATATTATATCTTTGCCGTGGTTGCTCTGGCACGTTCCTTCACGACTGGATGTGGAAGAGTATAAATTCAGACATGAAGTTCAATTACTTAGTTGACTCGAAGCCTGGCGTAATTTCAATATATTATTTCGAAGTCTCAGCGGCCAATGAATTTGAATTCCGCCCAGCGCATGGCGCACTCAGATGGGGCAAAGTCAGCCTTAGAGTGCGCATCTCTGTAGCGCAGAAAGCTGGCACGCATCAACCTTACACTCAAATTTACGATATAGACGGATAAACAGATAATATTATTCACTCACTACAAAAGTGTGGAAAGTGAGGCTTTTTCAGGCCACATGCATTTCAATAATCATATTAACAGTTTACAAATACATTTTAAAAAAAAGCAAACTTACAAATTGTAAAATTCGCAACCCTAGAACAATGGCAATTCTATGGCAATCCTTATACGTTTACACTAAAATCATGTTTGTTCGTCACTAGCATTAAATAATTTATTTGCAGAATCATTCAGTAAAATCAACACTATGCACATTTCCTGAAACCAACAAACTTTACTTAGATACGTATATTACATTTGTGTCACTTCATTACAGACAGCAGTAAGGAAAATGGTTAACAAGCAGTTTTAACAAAGCAGTAATCATGTGCTAATATTACATTTCACTCACGAAAATGCCCAACAGTAACTACAACCATAGCTAGCCATTGGCAGGAAAGTTTACTCTTTGTACGTGTCAACATACACAATGCTCAATGCTAAAGAGTTTTTAATAAAAGTCCAGTCACTAACAGCCAAAAAATATAATATTGCTTTAAAAACATAATTTAAACCATGAATGTTGTAAATACAATTAAGATTTTAAATTACAACTTTTAGTTCTGACCAATATTTTCTTCCAAAGCCATCATCAATAGCCAACTTAACACGGATCCGCAGAAGTTCATCAGCAGATACAATACATTATGAACGAGAGCATTTACTGTTTATATAGTGTGTAGGTTGGTCACAGTCAGATTTTACCCCACTTATACGAAATGGACAATAGGATGAAGTCTTCTGTAGAGTCTAGAAGGCATTGCTTGCACGGCGGCGGCTGAGTCTTCAGTGTTACCGACTGCAGTTTTATTTCTCGTCATACCTTCATATTGCGCACTTCGAGCATGGTCTAGTGGTCAGCTCTATCCTTCAGAAAATCTTCAGCCTTCGCAAACAGGAAGAAAGACTTAGCTGCCACTTCCTATTTTGCCTAGTGGCCATTGTACCTTTGAAACATTTGGCCTTTGCAAACTGGAAGAGAGGGCAGGCAACCATTTACTCCTACTGATCCCTCTGCCTTATGCAGACTGGAGGGACAGCGACTGCCCTGAGCCCTGGATGGCTCCTCATATATACCAAAATTTTACCTTGTAGGCTTCCGGAAGGGTGCGGGGATGGTTAGTCTCTCTCCACAAAGGTTGTTTATTCACCCTCGGAGTCAGCGTCACCCTTTTCTTATCTCCTGTGTTATCTTATCAGCTTGGCGTGAGGCACTGGCGGCTGTGATGCTCCAGTGGACTGGGTGGTGCGCTCTTATAGAAAACCATGGAACTTGCTTATGTTCAGGCAGGATGTCGACGGCTCTTCAAACAGTAAAATCCAGTGCAGGGGTTCCTGCAACCGCGTGACTGCTTTTGAGTACGCAGTACAATTTCCCCAACCACGTGACTAGTCGCTCCTGACGTGACAAGTCATGTACCCTGTAGGCACGTGATTTGTTGTACTGGTTGCGAGTATGACTTGCCCAAGTGAGTGCTGGTGCTCGATGATGGGGCAACGTTACGAATAGAGTGTGCATGCCAAATGCGGAGGAATGCATCATGCATCACAATTCAGGCAATAAAAGTCACATTAAATTAAATGACAATTGTAAGGCTCCTTCTACAATATATGGATGTATAAGAAAAGGCACATGCAGCAATACAAAAATGGAAGATTAAGAAGTGGCCAAATTGTGAAGAATTTAGCTATTTTAAAATACAAAGAAAGTTAAATTCTGTAACATATAAAACCAAAAATACTCGGCTATAGCAAAGAACTGATATTTTTATTATGTACACACCTCAAGTTTTTAAATTTAATAGCATAACACTGAAAACCTACAACGCTGAGAGTTGACAGCAAGAATTGTTTGTAGCATATATTTGAACAACATACTGAACATGACTATGCAATCAGAGATATTTTGTAAAGTTCACGTTTGGACATTTAATCAACTCCATTTCGTATGACACATTTACTGAAAGTTAATGTAAATTAAATATTTTAACGTGAAAGATTTTTACACCTGCTTACCTAAGGATATTTGGGTGGGAACTAAATAATTTGAATTGAGTGTCCTACAACTCGCTGCTTGATGAATCTGGCTTAGCCAGCGAAACGTAGCAATTGCGCAACAATGTCACAAACATGTTGTCCTTTGTGTAAGCGCCAGTTGACAAGTACTAGATTGTGAGTACCTTAATTCCTGTCCTTTTATGTACATATTTTTGGTAGCCTAGCGGCTTACTTTTAACCATTACTCTAAAATCGGAGTACTTTCAAATCCCTAGGTTTTATTACATACACATTTTTAACTAGAAAATTCTACCATAGAGCAAAAGCATAGATATAAAAACAGATCAATTAAACACAACCTCTTAACCCAAACTAAAAACTGTAAACCTCACCAAAAAAAAAAAGTAAGAAATGAGATTACACGAATAGCAGAAATACAATCTTGCTTGCTCACAAAACTGTTTTTACATTTAAAAACATGAACTTACCTCGTTGTCCAACACTGTAGCAATCACTTCCACAAGCATAGTGCCAAAATTGTAGGTTGGCGACTCTGGACTGCATGTCTCTATCAGAAGTGACGGGTGAATGTAGTGCACCATCTTCTTTATCAGGCTCAAACTTGCTTTCCTGAAAACATTTACATACTAAATCCAACTGTTTGTCTCATTACCTACAATAACAAAAACTGTAACACCCTTTTTAACCACTACAATTATGTAAGTTAATCACTGTCCCTCCAAATCATAAATAATATTGCCCCCATGGCCCCGTACATATATATGTAGTGTATACATTTGGTTTGATACTTCCGTAAGATATTTTATTACATTGCCTGCGAAAATGTCCAGAAAATTTTAATGTTGGATCCCAGGCACAAAGAGCATAATGCAGCATTGCGATATTTTGAGTGGGAAAGGAAAGGATACTTAAAGTAATTTATACAGTGTTATGTATACTACACAACAATATGATTAGTTTACATTAGAAGCAATTATTGGCGTGGGCATGTATGATAATACATTTCATATGTGTCTACATTTAATTTGAGTTTGTGGCGTTGTTTAACTGTAACTGTTATTTTAATATGTAAGACAGTCTCAACATAATTTTCATTTAAATCGTGTGTCCGCAATTCTTTCCTGTTTTGTGGGAATTTGCTATGAAATGTATATCGTTAAAATGTATTCTAAGTTTGGCAAAATAGCTTGCTGGCATAACCTAGCATAGATATTCCCTATTCCTATAAATTGTATAATAATTTTCTTTTTTGTTTTGTTACAATTAGATATTCGTTACCCAATCGTCGTGTGCATAGCCTTTCAGTTATGGTCATACAACTTATCCTTAAATTAACAAAATACCTAAGTCAGTGCTGGTGGGGAGAAACAGCAAGGCCCCAACCACTAGAAAAACCTTTGTGCAGGGAGGGGCTACAAGCTCATGTTATCTCTCACTTTGAGCACTAAGTTAGTGCTGAAGTGACCTTAGCCTGGAGGTTGCCACCCAACCTGGTACGAACACAACCAGTAGAGGCTTGGGGGCCCATACGGCTCCCCGTCCCTGATCAGCCCGCATCCGCGGGGGATAAGTGCGGACTCCTATAGAGCTCATGCTGGCAAGACTATTGGGCTGCACTAATTACCATTCCTGTTTAAGTGCACTGCGTAGGCTGTCAGACCGGTGTGCCCTACGCCTTACAAGGTGAGGAGTGGCAAGAGGCGTAGAGAGCAATACCTGGCTCACAATGCTATCAAACCGTGGATAGTATTACCTCATCCAATGCAGGACAGGCAGGCGGAACAAGACCGCGACGCCCAACTTAGACGACAAGCAGTAGCGTCTGGTTTGGTACCAGTAATCTTCTTGTCACAGTGCATTCGCATTTATCCTTAAACCACCCCACTTTTGGTATAACTGAAAAATCCTCGACATACGTGTCAGTCCGACTTGACTGGCACATATCAATTAATGTAATAAACTGTAGGCTCCTCGACTGAATAACTAACTAGAGTCATGACAATTGTATTGAATATGTTTTATTAACTTCATTAAACCCCAGCTGTTATAGTACAATGTTTAACGTTATTCTCTAGATAGTAAGTCAACCTCCGTAACGTCTAACCTTAAGTACTATCATCTCTACCTCTATCGTCCAGATGTAACATCATGTACAACCATAGAACGCCCAAGGCATATGTCCATCACATGGACCCAAGACCCTAGCAACAAATTTGGTACAGTGCGCATACTTGTAGAATAACTGGAAGCATAGAAAAAAATCAATATTATAATTATATAACGGCATATACGGTAAACTCTGGCCAGTCCTTGGTTCTTGGAGAGTAACCCCCGGATTTTCACAAACCATAGATTTTTGAAAATGTTAGTATTGATTATTAAAGCTAACTTTCGTAACGAAAATTCTGCAAAGCCATCAAAATGTGTCCCCTACATAAGCTGATGCCATCCCATGTCGGATATACATTAAAATACAAGCCATTAGTAGAGTGAAATACTATTACAACGTGTAACAGCCAAATTACTGTAGCCGCCTTTGATAAATACCACGGAAACACCGGCAACGTGCCATGCATAAGTAAACCACCTGTCAACTGTCACAGGACGGTGACACCGACTACACTCGATACTGTATTATCCAATAGAAATCTACATGTACTTACTATTTGTTCATACCAATATTTAATTTTGTTATAAATAAAACATTTTTTAAATTTAAATTATTGTTAGGGTTACATGATGCTGGGAAGAGATACCTCTGTGTGTAACAAGCTCGTTGGATTTTAGTAGTGTGTTGCCCATTTTAATCATGAATTCTTGTCTACGTGCATATAATTACCAATGTTTTAATGCATATTGTGTTTATCTTTCGTATGCCACATCTGCATCAAAAAAGAGAGAAGCGTTCTTAGCTTTTTAATGTAAGGTTAGGAAACCAGTGTTTCAGGAATATCCACCTCGTGGGTCGACGTAGACGAAAACTTTGTGGGTCATGCCAAGTATTTACTTACATGAACCTAACCATAGAATAAGTGTATGTAGTACAAAGCAAATTTAAGAGAATTGGTTCAGTTGTTACACGTACGGTTATTTGTCCGGAAATAAGCATACGGCTCCACAACCACTTTTAATTTTCACAAATGAAAGCAATTTACAGTATATATTAACAAGTATACCATGGTAAGATCTCGCATGTGAAAATGTGGTATTAATGTCCATTTTAAATACTGGAGCTGGAATTGCACATGCAACAGAATTTATAAAAAAACTAAAGTTCCAAATAAATTTTGAAGTTAAATTAAGATTCTTGCAGAAACAGCTCTAGGTATGGCAACACGACAGACGCGTGCAGTCCCTCTTGGGTCTTACGAGTCAAGGGGAGTTTACGCAGATTGCCCTCTTTATTCTGGTGGAGGAGAGCGGAATCAAACCCCAGGGTGAGGCGGAAAGAGATGACCTCCCTCCCAGGGAGTTTCACTATCCTCGCAACGAGGGCTGTCAAAATGTGGGACACCAGCAGTCCCGAGAGAACGAATGTAAAGTAATCACAGATCAATCGAGACTGATAATGGGTGACAGGGTTTATCCGCAGCAACCTCGACGGCCGGCATGCGGGAATAAAGTTGGTCGGGGTTTGTTTGCAGCATGGTTTGGGGACGACCTTCAGCAGGAGTCAAACCCTAAGTTTTCCTGGATGCCAACATTATTGTACAGATGTTCGGCAGTTCTTCTGTCTACGGGTGTCGAACCAGTTATTAGTCTGCCGCAGGCTAACTTTACAATGCTCACCAGGACTGGGATGGTCTGAACAGTAGGTACCGGGGTTTCAGGAGTATTAACAGGTTCCACAGTCTCGGTAGATTCCAGTGAGATATCTTTCTGCTCGTTGTCGTCCAGGGGACACCAACCTAACCAACATTTCAGAGGGCTCTCGTGTGTTGGGGGTATTATAGTTTTGTAACACAAAAGAAAGTTCACTGGCTCCTGATGTAACAACTCCATTGGGTTAGAATTACCTACAAGATTATTATCAGGAGGGGGTTTACATAGGGTGCGTATCTCATGACGCCTCTGGCTGCTCCCAAATCCGCAGTTCTTGTGATGCATTGAATTTGGGGCTGTCTACCTTTCTGCAGACGTAGCAGTCCTAGGTGGGCTCGACTTTGCAGTCGTTCCCAAGGATCTGCCGTAGCATGGGCAGTCAAGGTACAAGTCGTACGTCGAGCAGCAGTTGATGCACTGAAAACCCAGAAGCAGTGGAGTGCCCCTGCAGGCTTAAATGCCAATCATTTCAGGCCCAGTCTCCTGAGGAGTCCAGCACACCTCAAAACTGTTTGCCGACATGCTAGATAAATGCAGATATTAATTACTCCCTGAAAAAAATCACAAAATATTACAGGGGAATCTAAACTACAATTACTGTAGGCAACAAAAAGAATTAGGTTCACGTAACATTTATTATGTAGTGAAGGAAATGTTGCGGACAACACCTGGCTAAATAAATATGAACGAAAGTCAAGCTGGTATCCAATTAAACAATTATTACACATCAGGCGAAGGCAAAATTGGTAAAATAATTCAAGGAAGGATATCGCAAATTCTACATAATGCAATTTACAGTGTGGTGACGTACTAGGGGATTTCTCCAGGGGGACAATCGCACAACTACCTGCTACCGCATAAGTCAAAGGAAGTTGTCGGAGGTAAAGGTAGTTGGTACAGATGGTTGGATCAGAGTACGGAGAGAATGCTGATCTGGGCGGTCACTGGCGTGAGCAGGCCTTATTCAAGCTGAAGAGCTAGAGTGCTGGCGGCCTTCCCAAGCTGCCGGGTGGAGTGTGTGCCGCCTTCCCAAGCAACGGGTTGGAGTTTGAGCCCTGCCATAGGCTCTGGAGAGAAAGGAGAGAGTCCTCAGACTTGGTTGACCTTGCGAACCTATTTGGCCAGCGAGCCCGGCGTCTCTGCTGGACCTCTCTTTATACTTTATACTTTATCAGTGATACTTCAGGGTGCGGGGGGTAGTGTAGCCTTCCAACACAGGGGTAGGTTTCTCAGTGCGCTGGAGCGCCAAACATTTCTTATCTCCCTGCTTGGAGGCGATGACAATTTTAAACACCTCTATCTGAGGTTGGCTGTATGTAACGTAACAAGGTCACAGGAGTGCTACCATCTCGGGGGTTGACGAACTGCTTCCACGACTAACCGAAGGGTTGTGGATTTTCAATATTAATTATTCTCTTCGTAGGGGTGGCGCTCGCATGTAGGATTCTGGGCGGGCGGTGTATATTGTAATTACGTGCTTTAAGTACAATTACGTATTGCTCGATACGTTAATCTCATTTGCTACTGATATGACTTGCCCCACAGTTCAGGTTGCTTGTGGATGGGGTGAAATCACTCGTAGAGAGCACATCTGCGCTGCACAGCATGCTGGCATGCATCAATGGTTACCTTAAGCTATGGTCGCAGGGTCATTATGACATATTCATAAATTGTGTGAATAAAAAAACTACTACTACTACTACTACAAACCCACTGGTATAGGTACAGCAGTTGTTAGCAAATAAAAAAAAATAGGTAGATCAGGGGATTGACAGAAACAATTAAGAAATTGAATTGTTTTTAAATGCTTAAACGTAAACCCTTCCATTCCAGATTTCCATACTGTTTAGAATTGGGGGTATGTAGCTAAGTACAGCTTCTCATACACTGTATTATCTGAACTGTGTTACAAGATTTATGAATAAAACATAACTAATTCTTATTAAATATAATTTAACATAATTTACATTTCTATGTAGGTTTCATAAATAGGTAATATGTACCTACAAATATGTTAATAATATAATGTTGACATCTACGGATTTTCCAATTATATGCATTTTCTTCTGGAGCAAACAAGTATTTGGGTTTTCTCAGAGTGCTTCCACATTTTTTTATTTGTAATGTATGGCACAAGGTCTTGTGGAAGAATAATATGGGCTCCTTCAAAGAGCAGTACCAGTTCTTCCAATCATACTGTGTTTTGTAAAGTGAATACACGAAGGGAAGTTCATACAATGGTTCGTGAAATGCTTCATAACAGGGAGACATGCTTCTGAACATCAAACCTTTTGGCTAAGGTATGTGTTGCCGGTTCAAGTCCCAATTGGATAGTCATGGATATGCTTGCGAGTGAGCGTTATGGATGGCGTGTTCGTTTAGGTTGAGAATTAGTTGGTCAATCAGCAACAGCCATAAATGCAAAATATATTCTAAGTCCTACGTGAATAGTTGAGTCTTAGACAAGGTGGAGATCATGCAACAAAAAGTGAAGTTAGATTAAGTGGATGTAGAGAGAAATAAATTACTAAATAAAATATATTCAGAGTTACAAGATAGTTAGGTTAGGTGGATGCCGAGAGAAATAAAATAAAATATATTCAGAGTTCTTACACGATGGTTAGTTTATGTGGATGTCGAGAGAAATTAGTTACTAAATGAAATATATTCAGAGTTTTTACAAGACGGTAAGGTTAGGCAAAGTTGATACTGAAGTGGAGGTAGGTTAAAGGGATGGCGTAAGCCAATAGGCGTGTGGGGGAAAAAAAAAAATTTACATGTCCTAGCATAACGTGTATAAATTTTTTTCTAAGTTCAGTGTGAGTACCCAAGTCCCTATAAAATACTTAAGCCTAGGACAGTCAAAAATTTGTTATGTATAAATTAAAAATTTCTCCTTTGCCTACTTAATTCAATATGGCGACAAAAAAGTGTAATAATAAACATTCATAATGATGCTTGAGCATTTGACTTGAAAATAAAAGTCAAAATATACAACACTTGGTATATACTATTAACAAATACATCTTTATATACGCTTATAAAAAAAATTTCGTATGGCGTTGGTCATAGTCACGTAATCATATTTTATCTGATGACATATTCTTAACTGTCTAAAAAATGTGAATCTGTAGACACTCCACTTGATACACTTGTTTGTAAAAGTTAAATTTAAAATTTTTTTATTGAAATACATTACTTTTTTATGTTATAAAAATGATGTGGCTATTGTGATCTCATAATTGAATTCTTCTTGAAAATACAAGTTCATAGACACGTTGTTTGATACATTTTTTCATTTTACATCTGTAAATTTTTCACATGTAAAATAAATAAAATAATTAAAATGTATAACTTAATAGTAAAAAAATTCGGGATAGTAAACTACTTGAAAATTATATCAGTTAAAAAATCTGAATAATAAAAAATATATATAAACACTTAAAAATTGTACAAGTTAAATGTCAATAATAAAAAATTAATACTTAAAAAATGTAATGTCTAATGAGACACACAATAATTTATTCGTGCACAAAAGCAGCACCCCTCGCAGCCAACTCCAGAAATAATTAGAACGAGAGCACGGCTGTTAACCCTAGAACCACGATGATGGCTGAGCAACACTCATGCCACGTGGAAACAGACTATGTAAACAAAGATGGCGGTGAATGGAGGTGAGTAATCAGTGATGCAAATGTGAGGGAAAAAAACAAAAAAGCCAATATGACTGCCTCCAGTAACATATAAACAAACAACAAAAAAAATATGGTGGCCCTTAGCAACAACCAATGTAGACAAATACAGCATCGAACGAAGGTGACACATGCAACAAAAAAACAAATATGGCGATGGAGCGAATGCAACAGATGTGAGAGATAAAAAAACGAATGAGAGAAAAGAAAGGAAGAGGAAAGAAAGAATGGAAAAGAAAAATGGGAGCACTCCGAGAAAACCCTTGGAATGATACGAGCTTGAAAAATGACATTGGTTACCAAAATGGTGGTCCAATAGGACTGTGTACTTAGTACAACGATGGTGGTATACTGGCTACCAAAGTGGTGGTGTACTAGCTACCTACATGGTGGCCACGTGACCGGATTGACAGAGCGGTAAGTACAGGAACCCAACATGGTGGCTGAGCCCCCTGGTGCCTCACACCTCAGTCACCAGTACTTGTGCCCGAACAGACATATGCCTACTACTAACGCCTAATGTAATTATGTTGGAAAAGGAATTTTTGCAGTAAAGAGAAGGATAGAACAATTTACAACTTCTGCAAAAAGTAACCAAAGACACTAAATAAATAAACCAAATTGCCAACATACTACTGGAATACATTTTCCAATCTGGTTTGAAATTTAAAATTAAAAAATGCTATCCTACTGAATGCCACACTGAGACATTATGATGCAGTTTATAAAGGCATGAAAAGGTTTTCCGCTTCTTCACTTTGCTGGAGCTGGAAAATAATTAGCACAGGTACAGGACTGAGTGCAATAATGTAACATTGTCAACAGCAACTGAACAAAATTTTTTTTGAATGTAGACAATGTACAAGACTACGCAAAAGAAAATGAGCATTTAAAAACAAAAACTTAAAAAAGGTTCAAAATAAACATTAAAATGTTTTGAATAGGCTTAGATAAAAATTTCATTATATTAGTGCAGGAAAGCCAAACCTCAAACCAACCAAATGGGAAAAAGACATTGCAGTGAATAAAAAAATGTAAGGCTAATGAAGAGTATCTGCTGAAAAGTGTTGTAGTAAGCCTGCAGGAGGTGTCACAAGCTACAGTCGAGCAAGCAATTTTACAAGGCTCCACAGTTGTATTAAAAGCATGTTTTACACTTAAGGAAGTTTTAATTGACTATAGCGCAAAAATAACATGATTTAAAATGAAAAATTATTTCATTTGACACAATGAGTACCACCAAAAATTTAATTAAATTTAATGAACCATTAGGTCTCTGCCCCATACATACATCATATTCTGACACCCCCCCTCCCTTTCCCAAATCACCACTTACGGCCCTTCCCTCACCCCTCCCCTTATTATGCCCACTCACTCCACCTCTCCCTCTGCTCCCTCTCGCTACCAAAACTCCCTCACCAACCACTCCATTACCTCGCACTCCTTCCCCCCTCTCCCTGCATGGTCAGCAAAAATTGGTAAAATTTTGTATAATTTGTATAATGTTGTCATGTCTACAAAACCATGTTGCACCATGAATATGTTACGTGTCTTAAGATGATGAAAAATCAGCAAATTATTAGCCAAAATAGCGTCCATGGAAAAGTGCTTTTGTTAATAGTTGTTAATTTAACTCAAATAGTTTAAGAAACTTAATAAGCCAAATTATTCAGTCCCTTCAGAAACTATAGTGGAACACTGTTATAACATCCCCTTTCACAAAATTTTCATGCTTAATAAGTTGCTTTCTCTTGCTCCACAAATGTGTTTGCCAATACAAAAATACCATCTTATAAAGTTTTTCCTCATATAAGGCTGACATTTAATGGGTATCACTGTACTCGAGGGTTTTCCTGTAACATGTTGAAACTGTTTAGCTGCTCACCTCACAGATGGCAGCATGGTGGCCTGGAAGGTGTTGCAAAACACAGGCAGCAAGCGTCTCAGGTATACAGGAGCCATCTCTGGATCCCCCTTCGGTTCTCCTCCATCCTCCGCCTCAGACGTATCTGGCTTCTTTTCCTTGTCCGCTGGGATCATCCACTCCCCTACATGACACAAATTGTCTCTCAAATCGCTCCCTTGAACTACAACTTTTCGTCACAAACTGCCTACTACAGTTGATCAATGGTAAAATGTTAACTTCTAAAAGAACTAGTTAGTTTATTCTCTCAGCGCAGTGAGAGTGAGATATGCATCCCCATGTTTTCAGTAACATTTTAATAAATACCTGAAGTTTGTCAGTACCTTGTGTGTGTGTATCTTACTTTTGTTAACCTTGGATCATGATTAATTATTATTATTATTAATTTAATAGTACTTTGACAAAGCTCTCTTATTTTTTTAATTAATTACCAACTTTACACTTGCAACTCCTACTGCAAGGTACGAGTTAGACAGATGTCCTTGGATACCTGCCAGCCTGAACAAGGCCGGAATAAGTAACATTCTCAGTCTGAATAAGGCCAGAATATCCTTGGTGTACTCCGGGTCGTCCTGCCTCCAGCAGTAAACACTCGCAGGATCACAGGTAATTTCATTATCCACTGTCTGTCCCAGCCTGTATTAAAGCTGGACTAGGGTACTGCTTGGTGTTCTGAAAGTGTGCACAAGAGACCAATTACAATCCTCCAGTTGAAATGACCTATGCAACCAAAGGCTAGTTAAGCAAAATTAGGAGACTAGCCTGATAGGTCATTCAGAAAGAGTTAGAAGCATTTATTCTGGCGAAAACTTCTTCTGCAGAGAGCAATAATTTTCCCACTAGCGCTGACAGTGTACCATTATTCAGCCCTTGCATACAGCTAGCTAGTGAAGAGCATCCAGAGTTCGAAGCTATCAGGCAAGACTGTGATTCCATTCTTGGCATAGATTGGCCTGGACATATGGTCGATTATTTGAACAATCGAACTCCCAATATATCTATGGCAGAACCAGCCATCCCTTCTCGCCCTGCCTTGCAAGCACTAGATCCCGCTGCCACATATCAGGTAAGCCCAGCAACGGGGAAAGTCATCACTATTCGCATACCACCCAAGGTAATTAATCGCTGTAAATTAGTGTGTGTCACCTGATATTGTACCAACCTGCAAGCCGACTAGGCTGGCTCCCTATAAGGGAAGACAGAAATCCAACCCTGAAGAGTCTGCTGAACACCAGAGTAATGAACCCCTTAATTCTTTTGTTTCTCTCCCTAGTGAAAGCCGGCTTCACCCATTTTGGCAACCTTCCTGGTAAGCAAGATCAATGCCTCCAGAAAGGAGATATATTTGATTAAACTTGCCCTCGGGTTTGAATCCCCTCCCCCTTCTAAAATTACCCAGTCAAAAGGGCTTAAACCCAACTCCAACGTGGGCAGCTCCTCAGCCCAGCTTGGCAATTAAACCTCACACCCTTTTGCTGAATCAGGCAACTTTTAGATTAAGTTACTGTTAGGAGAGGAGTCTACATCCTAACCTCTTAATTAATCCTTTAATCGAGAGGTAGGATCAGTGTCAATTGGCACCCAACGTGGGACGTAAACGACAGACAGCCAATGCTTGGTGGTTTAGACTGAGCCAGCTACATCCCCCCACCCCCCCCATAGGACTTATGGGAGTCCAATATAAACACCTGTGGCACTCAATCACTTTAGACAAATCATGTCTGGTTTGAAGCAGAGCTCACATGATTCCCAAGAGGCAGACACACCTGTCTTACACTTCCTCAATATAGTCTAGAAATGTTCCATGGATAATTGTACAGGTACAGGCCTACACACTATCCATTTGGCTCGCTGCCAAAGGAGAGTCCACTATGCCTGTCTAGGCTCGGACGACATCCCTCATTTTACAGACAGTCTATTACTGTTGTCACTTGCCAACAACTCGCCAGTGTGTGAAGGCCGAAGAACGCACACCATTTGCCACGATTTTTGTGAGCGGAATATCACCACTTGTGTATAGGCTGGCCAGACAAGAGGGTCACTCGTCCCGGTCAGGTATACCAGTGTGATGTGTGCCAACGGAACTTCTCCCATCGGCCATTGAACCACGAACAGAGGCCAAGCTTCACAACCTCCCACCACAAGACAGAATCCCAACTCCCAGAATTTAGTGGTCGCCCTCACAAGGACGCTATCATGTTTTTAAACGAGTGTGAATGAGAACTAAGGGAACAACAGGTTCCTATCAAACAGTGGGTTGGAAGGGCACGCCACCAACTATTAGGTAAGGCCAAAAGGTGGTGGTAAATATACGGTAAATTTGTAGTTGATTGGGGTTAACTACGAACCCGCCTTACCTCCCACTTTGCAAGGGGCAAGGTGACAGCAAATCTGATCACAGTTTTACACACTCGAATCCAGCACCCCGAACCAAAAATTAGAAATATTTATCAGCCAGAAATAACAAATACACAGATGGAAATGTCCTCTCGAAACAAGCATCAAGGATTGAACCCGGACACACTGGGAGGCCACAACTCCAATTTCAGAACAGGAAAACACACCCTTCCCTTTAAACTAGGATGTACGTCCTACCCCTGGTACGAGGAGGAATGTCCTATCAGACACTCCCCTCTAACCTCAGCTCACATGTTCCATTCTCAACCCCGGTAACCAACCAGGAGAGCAAGCATAAGATCTGAAGTCTCTTGGCGGAGCGCCCTCGACAGGGCATCTTATCAGAGGCACCACACAACTAGCACACGTCTGCCGTTTTAATGATTTCATCAGTTTTAAAAGATTTTATCAATTTTTACGGATTTTTAACAATCTAGAAAAATCCAAACCCAAACTTTTTTTTGTAGCACTTCTTCAAAGTGGCAACACTAGCGCCCACAGCTATGCGTGTCAGTTTCACTGATGCACTAGTTTGAAAGATTCTTATGGAGGTAGATAATTAAGCGAAATATTTTGGAAATACGTCACTGCGTCAATAGTGTATGTCCCAAACATAATTATTCACTGGCGCAGATATACAGTTATAATTAACACTGGGTGTACATTCCAAAACAAAACAACTACATTAAATATGTAAACTTTTCATATTCACTTTTTTTTCTGTAATTTGAAATTTTTTTAATTCCAAGGATTTTACATGATTTGAACCAATGATTCCCGGATGCTGCCACTCCTGACCTAAGCGCAATAACTAACTACTAAAAGAGAGATGTCTACTATCGGCACGTGGACCGAGCCAGCAGCGGTACCCCAGGCATAACGCATACCTATGTCCTGTCGAGAGGCCGTGACCAATGCGGGCCTGCCCCAGAGAACCCAGCATACTCCAGATAAGGACCAGAATATCCATATGCTGAGTAGTGTCTGCACTATGGAAGCAGCCCATCCAGCAGCAGGAGCGGAGCGACATTCCAAGTGTCATTCGGGGGATTCCTAAGACCCCCAGGACCAACAAAGTCAGATGATGTCATCCCCAGTTGATGCCCACTCAAGGAGAAAGTTAAACTCCCCAGTTGATGCCCACTCAAGGAGAAAGTTAAACAAGTGCTAACTGTCTCTGGAGAATGGCGCTTACACAATTTTATTCCCTCCCTCATCGGCATGCTTAGCCAACTTACACCTAAGGATCAACTCCAGGCTCTGTGCCGCTTACTGATTCCTCCAGAGATCCCCCAGTACCTCTTTGCAGCACCAACACGTCTGAGTGAAAGATTCACCCGTGGATTGCCGAATATCTCAAGCACCATTGCACGAAACCGAGCCGACGTAACGGGCACTTTCTCGCAGTGCTCAGTGCCTAAACACAGTGAACACTGAGAATCAGCCTCGCTGTCAACAGTCCCAACACATGGGTGTGTGCTCAGATGCCCAAGTCTTCCCAACTCAGGGAAAAACCCCCCTCCAGCACCTAAACACAGTAGAGCAGGGCGGGCAGCGAGTCTACCAACTGAACTTGAGAGACAGAGTCCTGTGTGCAGGCTCTACCGTTCTACCTACCGCAGTATGAAGAAAGTTTGGCCGTACTAGTGTGTGTGTGGATAAGCTAGAAGTGTTCGGACTCGAATAAGTGTTACCACTGCATTACTTGGCAGTCACATTACTCACAACTACAAAACAATTACAACCTGGGGGCCACAGTGGCTGAGCAGTTAGCCTGCTAGGCTCCCACCAAGGCTATCCAGGTTCAATCCCCACCGGGTCACTCCGTATTTTCGCATGTGGGAATTGTGCCAGACAATGCCGTTGGTAGGCATGTTTTCTCAGGGATATCCCGTTTCCCTTGCCCTTTCATTCAGCCGCTACTCCATACTCACCTAAATCACCCACATCTGCTCTCAAGACCTCGATGTTAAGAGCCGTCCAAATCTCTTCACTCAAGTTACACCTGCTATAAACCACTAGCTAACACCTAAACTAACCTGGAGACTGGAGGATTGCAGCTACTTCACGGTGCCCTTCATCTATCCTCTCACGGGCTTTGTCCAATGGGGTCTTCCCATCTTCGTCTCGCAGGTCCGGATTTGCACCATGACGCAGTAACACCTTTGCTATAGCTGGGCGTCCAAAGCATGCTGCATAATGCAAGGATGAGGATCTCTGGCCTGTTTACAAACATTCATGTGATCGTGCATTATCAAGATGTAAAATTCTACGTGCTATACCTAAAATAACTTAATGTTCATGTAACATATATTGTTGAAATTTAATTCTATTACCTTTCAATACTACTGTAGTACTTTCAAATAGTTGTTCCGATACCATATTTTCCAATACCGATACCCAGATACCATTGCCAATACCAATACCCTTCGCACTGAATTCTAGAAAAAGTATTACTGTTAATAATTCATTAAAAACATTTTTCCCAGACTTGTTTAAGTAAAGAAAATAATGTCTTAAGAAAAGCACATTTTCCCATTCCAAAGTAAACACAACTACGGGCCTGGGTATAACTAACCTCTCTAAGTTACAACCCTGTTTTGGGAAACCACAAAATTTTTGGTTGAAAAAAAGGCAAAAATTTGAAGGAAACAGCCCAAAAAATTAGTTTGTTGCATTTATCTTGGTCATTGATTGTAAGTTAACTTGGAGTAAAATATAGGTGTTGTAATTGTAGTCTTTAGGCTTAATTGCTATGCCAATAAAATATATATATATATAAAGGTTAAGTTTGGTTTAAAACTGCAGCTGTGGTAGCCAGGACGTTTATTCTAAGTTTCTGGGGAAATCCATTGGCAGATCTCGATGTCGATCTCGACAGTCCGCTTCTTGCCGATCGAGACAAGACGTTTGAAACAATCGGGAGCAAAATGTTCTCAAATAGCTATTCTAAGAGCACTATCGGTTCGAGACCTCCCTACCTCGGCAATCCTCTGGTTTTACCGACCACCCCACCACAACTCGCTTCCCCTCCCAGCTGGTGTTCAGGCATCTCTCACTCCCTTCGTCTTCTTTGTTCCCCCCTTCCTTTAAGTCTACCCACCACCAGCTGACCATCATCCCTTCCATTAGCCACGCCAACCACACAGCTTCGCTACCTTCCTCCTATCCTCCATCCACCCCCACATCGTTACACTCCTTTTTTATTTCCATCATCAAGCCACACCCACACCGCACCAAGCTTCCTTCCTCCCTCCAACTGTCAAAACAAGCAGCCGGGAATTTTCTTTGTACTACTCTTGCAAACTTCATGCAGTGCATGGCACTGTCATATATTTTCACCTCTTCAGCAGGTGGTAGAGGCGACTAAAACCAATCAACAGACGTCATAACTCTGGCGCAATCATATAAAATCCTATTCTTCCATTTGGGGACGAATACACACTTCGAATTATATATGATTTTGAATTAATCTACTTGGAATTAATGAGGTTTTACTGTATACACACTGAAATACTGTAATTTTTGTCTAAAGAAAGTAATAACCTGACTTAATTGATTACAAATGATGCTAATGTATCGGCCCGATACCATACCCGATACCAAAACATCGGGAAACGATGAAATATCTGCAGATACAGATACTTAGTATCGGAATCGGAACAACTAAGCCTTGTATTTTTATTCCATTTCTGTAGAAAATTACCACATATAGCCTATTTTAGTTGGTCATGTTATATTAAATAAATAGGCACCAAACTTAATGTGTCACCAACACCTGCCCAAATAAAACTAGAAATGTATAGAATCAAAACACACATGAAATGAGACTACCCCAAAAGAAAATATTTCATTAAATTCAATACACTGTTTACAAATGTAGGTAATATTTAAGCTTCCCCTAATAAAATAATTGCATCAGACAACATGTAACCAGTATTATGGTCATTGAATGTCTAACACATACGTGATTACATTTTTTTTAAATTGAGCAACTAATGACACTAGTCCTAGCAAAAATGCGCATTACTTCATATTATGACACAATACATACCAATGGCTAGAGACCTGAAAAATCAGCAAATACGATGAAGCAAAAAATAATGCGAATTTTGACATAAAAATGAAAAATTGTAACTTTTGAGAATTTCAGCTGTAATTCACGAATTATACAAAATCCTGTAGTATTTTTGCGATTTATTATTGTTTTACATCACACAGTTGCTTCTTAGGACGTATATATGTTTTTGGATATTCGAATACGAATTTATGCATAAGTTAGCCAGTAGATTTCTTCTATTTATCACCTTAAACGAGAACATGTTTTATTTCCATCATATGTATTTACGACCATAGATAACATGAGCGCAAGTGGTGATGCGTTGCTTTGAACATTATACTCGCAGCTCTGTTCATTAGGAAAACACACCTTTGTAGTGTTCACGTCCACCAAGCACCATGTTATCTATGGAATTCACGCCTTGTTTACATTTGTATCGTATCATCACGTTTTAACCAACAGTTCTTTTTTTTTTTTTTTCAAAGCGAGCAGAGCAGCTGTGAAAAATGTGTTTATATGCTTACGTAGCATATATTTGTAAATAAATTTATCACGTATTGTAACCTTGTATTTGTCCAGTAAACTGTATTTTTATTATACACATTCTCTGTAAATATATGCTGTAAAAAATTAGACGTTTTGAAGAAACAAAAGTTTTGTCAGCAGGCTTAACGAAAAAATCTGCTGTTGAGAGTTTTAATAATTAGTTCAAAAACGTATATACAGATCTCTATTTTTTTTAACAGTGCTTTTATAGTTGTGTATAAATTGTTTACATTATTCTTTTCATGAAACAGTATGTCCCTGCCAGTGCCTTGAGACCGTTTTTTGTTCCAGGTGACAGGCAGAATACAAAATCTCAAGTAAAATCTGAACTGTATTCAATGTTGTCTATTGATAAACCATTGTCTGTAGTAAAACCATAACTGTATATTTCTCTGGGAGTTAGGAATTTTTGCACGGAAAAAACAATAGAAAACACCACTTATCAATAGGAATAACATTACCAATTTCAGGTTTTACAAATATAGGGACATATCTCGAATTATGTATGTCTTTATAAAGAGCACACTAAAATTGGAGCAATTCTCATGCAGGAACCTGCATTTTTGTAGCAAGAAAATAACAGGTATTTTTGACAAATATAACACCTTAAAAAAAAAACACACATTTATGGAGAAAAAAAAATTACACCTTTTTCAGACCTCTACCAATGGCGTACCAGAAAACTAAATAATGCTAAGGTGTATTTTAAAAATGTGTGTGTTGTAAGTAACCAAAGTATAATATAGAGATGGTTATAACACAAACCTTAAAAAAATACAGTACAATATGCTGACTCGTAATGCTCTGCTGACTGGACGTTCACTATATCAGAGAGGAGTTGGTTTCATGGGGCGCTAGGTCTGGTGCACTCTAGCGGGTTTTTACTGGTTTGGTGCTTAATCTCTATGATGTACCAGTGCACGTCCAATGTAGAGAACACACCTGGTAGCTCTGCACAAGGCCACTAAATTGGGTTTGGGCAGTGAAACCTTCAGTTTCAGATTGTTCACTTTCGGCGGATACCTGGGTGATGCATAACCTTAGAGATTTGGCTTGGGTCATATCTGTGGATGTACGTGAGCTGCAGGTAAATAAGTGATCTGAGTTCTGATGTTCGAATGTAACTGTGAGGATGGTGATGCTGTTTGAATCTGAAGTAAGGAGTGGGAAGTACTGAGGGCTGATCCAGTTGATTGAGGTACTCAGCAATCCACGGATGAATCTTTCCCTCAGACGTGTTGGTGCCTCAAAGAGGTTCTGAGGGAATCAGTAAGCGGTACAGAGCCTGGGCTTGATCCTTAGGTGTAAGTTGGCTAAGCATGCCGATGAGGGAGGGAATAAGATCCTGCACACGCCCAGACAGTTAGCACTTGTTTAACTTTCTCCTGGAGACCACTAAGCTGGGAGAAAGGCATTTGAATCCGAACACACACTAGAATCTGAGGGTTCGCAGGCTACGTGTATCCCTACTTGGTGTAAGGCCACGTGGAACATCTGCCAATGTAAAGGACACTTTCTCACAGTGCTCAGTGCCTAAACACGGTGAACACTGAGAATCAGGCCTTGCCGTCAACAGTCCCTACACGTGGGTGTGTGTTCTGAAGCCCAAGTCTTCCCAACTCAGAGAAATACCTCTCCAGAGCCTAAACACAGTGGAAAGGGCAAGCAGCGAGTCTACCAACTGAACTTGAGAGATAGGGTACCTGCGTGCAGGCTATACTGTTCTGCCTACCGTGGAATGAAGAAAGTTTGGCCGTACTAGTGCGTGTGGATAAGCTAGAACTGTTCTGGCTCCCCGGGTCACCTACGTTTCCCTCAGTGGCGTGAGGTACACTAGGAAGGATACAATGTCTACAGGAAGGTGGTACCCAAGAGTCAGAAAAACTTTGTTTATTCCTTGTTACTGGAAATAAACAAGTTGTGTAACACCCCCTTCTAACGCTGGCATGAGCTTAGGGAAGCTTTAAACCTACATTATCCAGGTAGAGGTGACTTGGTCCTGAGCTAACAATGGTGGGTTAAATGAATGCTATTAAAATAAAAAACTGGTCTAAACGCCCTACGCATGTGTTTTCCCATAAGAGGCCGCAGTGTCTAGGTGTGTACATGTTTGGCATGAATCTTCTATGAAGACTAAGCAGGTTGCAAAAGATCGCTCCTGTGACGAGGAGCAGTGGAGACAAAGGAGAACTGTTCCCTTCGGCACTAAAAGTGTGGTGAAGGAAGGGAAGGTAGTAGCTAAGAGCAAAGTGAGCTAGGTTAGCTTTATGGCAGACCATGAGGGCAGAAGCAAGCAGGCTGGTCAGATCTCCGGCAGCGAGTGCAATGGAGAAATGAAGACTGGTCACGAGCAGACGTCTGACTCACTACTTATACTCCTTCCCCTTCAGTCATCTGGATAGGGGTTGTCACTGGAGAGGGAGTGCAATAGCATAGGTTCTTGGAGACTGTGATTGTACTGGCCAGCTTGGATATGAGGCGGCGGCGGGGCATACAGGTGTAGCCATATAGCAGCATGCAGTGGAACTCTGTGCCTTGATGAATAGTCTTGGTGGGTCGATAAATAATAAACTTTGACTGGAACATCCAGAACTTGTATGGTATTCCAATGATTCTATTTACAGGTGATATAAAACAAATGTACCATCCAATTCTGGTCACTGATAAGTATAGAGATTAGTAGTGCATCCTTTGGAGGGAGTCTGAAGTTCAGCCTCTCAAAGTGTACCATTTTAACACTGTTGCATACGGTGTTAGCTCGGCCCCATTTCTCGCTCTCAGAGCTTTGCATCAGCTAGCAGAAGATGAGAAGGAAGTCTATGCGAGTGCTGCTAGTGTTTTGTTTGACACTTATGTCGATGTAGTCACAGGATCCAACAATGTCACTTCTGCTGTGAATCTGAGACAGGAAATGCAGCAGTTGCTCTTGCGAGGCGAGTTCCAGCTCCACAAGTTCACCAGTAACTGCCCTTCTGTGCTAGAAGACGTGTGTCCGGAGGATGTGCAACTCCCGTGTATGTACTACTCATTTGATATTAAGAGCAGTATGTCAAGGTTCTAGGGTTGCAATAGAACACCAGTTCAGACACTTTCGTTATGATATTCAGCCGAGACCCCTCATTACGACAAAACGTGGAATTATCTTGGACATAGCTAAGGTTTATGACTCGCAGGGATGGCTGTCACCACTGACACTCTTAGCCAAACATTTGATACAATAGCTGTGGCTGGCAACTTTTGACTGGGACTGTCCGGCTCCTCCCGACATCATTGCGAAGTGGAAAACCATTCAAAATGAGCTCTCTTGATATTCCAACATAACCATTCCTCGCTGTATCACCCTTAGCAGTGCAGACTCCATCTTTGAACTGCATGGTTTCTCCGACAGCTCAGAGAAGGGGTATGCAGCTGTAGTGTATCTTCGACAAGTATCTTCCACGAATGTGATCACCATCCATTTGCTGCTTGCTAAATCTAAGGTGGCTCCTCTCAAAACAGTAACAGTTCCTCGTCTTGAGCTCTGCGCTGCTGTACTTCTGGCTCTGTGCTTGCGCTTAGTGTTGGCTAAATACTCATCAACTTTGCCCCTGGAAGAGACATATGCTTGGACTGACTCTTCAGTTGCACTTTTGTGGATTAGGGCTTCACTACATGTGTGGAAAACCTTTGTCGGGAACAGAGTAAAAGAAATTCAGAGCTGCACCTCTGTCGATTGGTGGCATCATGTTCCGAGTGAACAGAATCCAGTAGATTGTGCTTCTCGTGGCCTTACTCCTGCCCAGCTTGTCGCACATCCCCTCTGGTGGTCAGGACCTGCCTGGCTCTGAAGATAAGAAGCATTGGCCATAGAGTACACTTCATGATTTTTGCCCCACCTGCAATAAAGAGCGTCAAACTATTGTGCTGCAGGCCACCTTGACAGTCACCATCCCTAGACTTAATGGAAAGACAGTCAAAATTAAATAAGGTAAAATGAATAGTCGCACTGTGTTGCAGATTTGGGCAGGCAGTTGGTGCAGGTGGGTCACCTACCACAGGTCCAGTTCAGTTGGATGAGATGCAAAGGGGCCTGAATATCCTAATTAAGATCTCGCAAATAGAATTTGCTAAAGAGTTTGCTCGTATTGCCAGGCACCAACCTTGTTCTCCATCCATCCAGAAGCTCGCTCCTTTTTTATTTGTAGATTCTGAAGGCATCCTGAGGGTAGGTGGTCAACTGCAAAGGGCTGAATTGCAATTCAAAGAGAAACACCCAATCCTTCTCCCAAATAATTGTCTTTTAGTGCTGCTGATTGATGAGCTTCATTTGATGTTTTTTCATCCAGGGTCCCAGATACTGCAGTCACTGCTTCAAAAAGAATTTTGGGTGCTTCGTGTCAGGAATCTCATTCGCAGCAGCCTTCATATATGTATATGCTGCTTTCGAACACATCCCAAACCCCTCACACAAATCATGGGATATCTTCCAGCTGAAAGGGTGCGCCAGGCCAAGCCGTATGTTACCCCAACTGGCAACAAGGTATTGTGATGGTTGGAGAGGTGGGTTTACTCTGTGCTTGCAACAGTAGACATTGGATGTGGGTTTTAGGGCAGTCAGACATCCAAGACTAGGCTTGTACTTGGGGACAGCTCAGCATGATGAGCGGTACAGACTGGACTGGCCGACTAGTTTCCCTTGGATTGTCTCTAGTTGTGGCTCTACCTTACTGCACACGGAGTGCACAGTCGGGACAGCAGCCCATCTCAGGAGAACCAAAGCTTCAGCAGTCACAGCACCAGCAGCAGCTGCCAACAGTCGTCACAGGGTCAAAAGCCTGCCTAGTCCACCACCTACCCAGGTAAACCCATAGCAGTGGGCCACCCAGCTTGCTGGACAGTAACACCAACAACCAACTTTGTACCATGCCAACAGGCCACGCGCCCCGCTGGGTCCCGGCCAGCCAGTAAAAGGACTGTGTAAATCAACCTCTTTTACTGACAAACGACAAAACCGCACTTGACCACATGTCTTCCTGCGTCACCTGCAGTCACACATCAAACTCCTTTAACAATCTCAGTGTCTACATTTGAACGTACTGTCGACAAGTTGCATGCAGTAGATTACAAAGAAACACACAGGGATGAAATTGCTACCAGGGAAGGGCTTTAGCTGTTAATACATTACCAAGCCTCATATTTCATTTTACGAAACCAAGATATTTATCAACAAACAATAGTTCCCTACCAAGTGGTATTTTATTAATGAGATTTCACTACAACATAATCAGGGAACTAAAATTGCTGAATTTTTTATTCTGCACAACTGAATAGCTTCTGCTATATTTATATTGTCGAAGTGTAATTGATTGCGTAATAGATTTTCCCATCCCTAGTACTTTTGCAACAGCTCAATTTCCAATAGAAAAAACTATTTATTAGTCCAAAAACCTGCACCCGTAATCGGCTTACCCTTATTCACATCCGCACCTCTATCGCACAGAAACTCCACCATTTCTTGAGTTCCAAAAGCTGATGCCCAATTGAGCAAGGTCTGACCCACATCATCCATGAAGTTTACCTCAATGCCTGAAACATACATTGTTTCCATTCAGATAACATAGAAATACACTATAATTACTTCCATCAAGTAACAGGATACACAGTACTTCATGCCACAGATTTACTATGCAAAATGAAAATGAAAGCACTAAATTATATACGAATCTGAAAACTGTATTCTAAACCAGTAATGGGCTCGCGACCAGGGCAGTGTGCCCATGAGAGGTTCTAGGGGTTCAAACCCTTCCCATTACGGTGCAAAAAATAAAACAAAACTAAACCACATTAAAAAAATTATTTACCAACTATGCCATTATCAGTTTTCATTATCCTTTAAAATATGATACTTGGTATTGACGCATGCCAGACTACGCATCAACTTTGCTCCATCAGCAAGCGCTGAGAGCCTCAGGGCAAGTCCTAAGCGGCATACCCTATTCCATAAAGCTACAGGATTGATCCACGAGCTGGACAATTACAGACACAGAAGATATTTAACGTGATTGATTATTTAAATTGTACTGCTCGGCCAACCTTAGAAATGCGGTCGCCACCCTCTCGACAGAAATTGTTTTACCAGACGAGCCACAAACCAGATGACAGCAGAGAAGGAAGTTATGAGAGCCATCACAGGATCGTCCAGTGACGTCACCACAGCAAAACCTTGAGCAGAGGCAGTAAACCTGTCGTCAGCCTAAACCCAGAGTGATAAAGAATGCGCGGCATTGCCTGTTAGCCTGCGATAATCAGCCACTGCAGAGAAATGCTAGCATCCCCTGCACCCATGCTAGAGCCACGAAGCGAAGGTTTTGAACTATATAAGGAAGCTCAAAATCGCTCTGGGCAGAATTCGTCGGCCCACCAAACGCAACGGTTGGGGGCCTCTCCTGGGTCTGGACAAGACCTCCTCCTCTTCCAGCTTGTAAAGGCTCTACCAGCTCCACCAGCTCCAGCAGTTTGCAAAAGGCTCTACCAGCTCCACCAGCTCCAGCAGTTTGCAAAAGGCTCGCCCAGCCGTTCCGCTCCAGCAGCTTGCATACGGCTATCAGAGGTAACCTCGATGTCCTCACCCTGCACCCTTTACCGAAAGTCTTTTCCTCGACTCCACGGTAGCAGGCCGTAGCGAGGTAGCAGGCCTCATAACTTCTTAGTTAATTGGGACAGCTGACATCCCGCTTATTGGCAACCATCACAGTAAGTAAGATTGCACTCCCTGGGTGGGAAATGTTTGCAATCCGACTCACCTTGGGGTTTGATTCCTTTCAACACTGATATAGCCCTTCCACTTAGTGGTACCCAAATAATGACCCCAACATGGGCAAACCACGACCCGTCAGGCAGAAAGGAACCCCACAAGAAGTGAATGCACCACCGAAGGGTTGTAATTAATATTCAGGAGGGTAATCAGCACTCCCAGTGTCTCGTGTCTGATGGAAGTACCTTCCCCGCCATGACGACACAAGACCCAGAATTGAAAGCAACACCTTAACCAGAAAAAGTAGGGGACAAAAAAAAAAGAGGAGTGTGGCAGTATTGAATGGGCTGCAACAGAAAATTGTGTGCATGTTAAAACTGGCTGCAAAGTTATTCATTTTTGTCACTACCAGACAGACCGCTTTTTGAAACTGGGTCACATACTCCGGACATTGAATTCATATCGTCAGATGTATATTATGCAGCGAGAAGTATCACCATGCCTGCATAGGGTGGCCCAATGAACCGGTCAACCGAGCTGGCCTAGTGTACCAATGTGAGATGCGTAAACGAGCCTCAGATTACCGACCGTCTAATACCGGCCCAACCTCTATACATAGCCAATCGCCCAACCTCGGAGAGCTACAACTTCCAGAACTAAATTATACACATGAACCCCAGCTTATATAAGAGTGCGCCTGACTCTGCATCCGAACAAAAACCAGTCTCACTAAATTTAAGTTTTTTATTCAACCCGGCGTCATGCGGCGACGTGTACATAATGTACTGTATACAGACTTTATACGCTTTGGGGAGTACAGATGATAATTATACATTTTCGTTAATACTTTTGTTGTTTAATAATCAGAGCATGTAATTTTCGGCGATGACACAAAAATTTTTGTTCAATCAATGTGATAAAATTGAATTCTGAGTTCAGCAAAAACTGACTTTTTTTTTTTTTAGCATTATTTAAATAGGAATTTTGTCGGGATGACAGAAAATACTCTGTGGACATGCACTGTTGATCTAAAGGTGTTCGATGGTTTGAATTTCCACCGTATTCACGTGGCTTATGTTGAAAAACTTTGTCTTTACATCCGGTTGTTTATTTCTTACTACCAATATAATTGCGTGACACTTAAGTTTTAAATATTGTTAAGAACCCTCAATGTAACATCACACCTTTCCTTTTCTTTTTTTTCTTTTAATCATACTTCATTTTTTCATGATGCAGTCCACTCATGTCACTTTCTTCCCAAAATGCATAGAGGAAATTTTTTTAATATACTATAATAAAACATGAACAATGAGACTACTTTGAGTCTATTACAATTCTTACCTGGTGTAGCAAAACAAAACTGTAAAAAACTTGCTACTATTTTCATTAAAAACTTGCTACTATTTTCATTAAACACTCCCTAGGGCTAGTATTCCAACAAAATTGTAAAAATTTTGTTTCAGTTTTGCAGACATTCCTAACAAAGATTTCAATTACGTTTCGCAGAACAAAAAACATTTCACATTCACACGATGTCAAGAAAAAATGAAATCCATGCACACTGTCTGCACCCATGTAGTTACACTATGAATAAATAAATATTGGCCATTCTTAAGACCAGGCCAGTCACCTCCAGAGTCAATGGCCTCAATCAATGCATCAGTGTCCTTGCTTCGTATGCAGTCAATGAGCTGGCGGTGTGACTTCTCCCCGGCACTGTCCATGCGTCGCAGTCGGGGCAGCAGCTGTCCTGCACCCACGCACCCTGCTCCAGTGCGTGACAGGGCTTTCCTGCCCTCAAACAGCAGCACCAGGAGCAAGTCAACCAGCCGCATAGAGTCCAGGGTACACCTACAAGAACCCACACTTTTGTTAGAAGCTCTCGTCCGAGTTGCACAACAAATTCAGTCCAACAAGTGTGTGGTTCTGTTAAAAGTTTACTGAATTTTTTGTGGTGTACCAACTGTTAGAGATGTTCCAGTGGCTAAAACCATTATCTATATTTTTAACTTATTACATCTTTTTTTCACTGTAACATGAAATAAGTCAGAAAAGTATACAATACAGGAAAAGAATTAAAAAAAATAAATCTAACAAAACCTACAAATTTTTTTCATTTATATATTTGTACGAATTTAAAAAATGGAACAAAACTGATATGTTACGCTACATCCAGTTGAAGATAATTGTGAATTTTATTAGAATCTAACTAAGATATTTTTTGGTAATTTGTTATGCAAATTACCTGTACTTCAATTTTAACTTTTGTGATTAAATTTTAAGAAAATAGTTACTCACTGCACGCGAACAAAGTTTTGGATTTGAAGTAAATAGTTTCATGCCACATCTGTGACTAATCCTCTTACAAACACAATACATATATTATCCTAGGCAATGCAAAGATAAAATTTATTGTTTGCAACTGTACAGTAAAAGGAGTCGTGCATGTGGGCCAGCAAAAATTAGTGTGTGCATTTCACCGACAGAAGCTGATCAAGAGATTTCGGAATTTAGTGCCCAAAACAAATTACGTTTCTTAAACGTTAGGGTCTTCCCTTAAATGCTGTTTACTGTTGTGTACAAAGGAGGCCATGAAATCATATTCCTTTGCAATGTCCAAAATACACTATGACCGAAAGAGTTAACCACTAGCTGAAACTACGGACGAGTCGAGTATGCATTTTTCCCAATACCGAATCCAAGTTAGATTCCTCATTTTAAATTCTCGATTCCTGATTTTGGGTATTTCAATTCTTAAAAGTGCGAAAAAAGTTATTTCACATAATGACATTTATTTTTTGTGAATTCTGAGTACAACGGCATTGGTATTGAATCATAAGTAGTTCTGTCTAAACTTATTGGAAGTAAAACTCCATAACGTGCTTTTCAAAAGTGTTGCAAAAAAAAAAAAATGCTACGGAAAACCTCAGTCATGAGATTGAAAGGACTACATTTATGTTAACTAGACCAATCCAAATTTAATTACTGTAATGTATAGCTGTATTAGCACAAATATACTGGTTCATTTTTAAAATTCAAGTACACTATCAACAAGTTCTCTGTTGATGGGTTGTTTTCCCAGACTTCTAGGTTATGTATCTTGGTTGGTTGAATATTTTCAAGTTTTCTTCAACATGTTATCCCTTCTTCCCAGCTCTATGCAGTTTCTTTTACTTGAAGCACATCCATTATCCTCTAACAGATTTAAAACATTTTTATTACCTTGGTTGGGACGCGTTGAAATGTTTTATTTTTACAACAATTAAAATTTTATTTATTTTTAACTAGTCACTGCTTTTTCAGATCAATGCCTATTTCACATGCATGTAGAAAGCCAACTACGTAAGAAACTATATTAAATACGTGAATGGAACACACAAGAAAAACAGATTACGGGGCAATAAACCTAAGTCGTTTTGCTGATTGTGCAAATGATGTAGCGGACACTGATACTGTTGGCGCTAGTGTTGTAGAGAAACTGCCAGCCATTTTGCTTAAAGTGCTGCATGCCTCCACATCTTTGATACACACAAAAAATTCTGTTTCCATTTTACATTAATAGATATACCAACATTCTAACATGAAATAAATAAGATTAAATACAATGTATGAGCTGCAAATGTAATTTACATATTACTATGAGTTGCCATTTATTATAACTAGAATTTCACAATTCACAATGTAATAAATTTTGGTAATGGTGGTAAAAAATGGTTTATAAGGCATTTGGAAAAGACCAAGTTTACACTTTGTTACATAGAGTACTTTGCTAGGCACGACATTCAATGAGGCTTTGCAGTATAGTGAGCAAGTGGAGAGATTTGGGTGGCCCTTACCATCAAGTCTGGAAAGTTGACAAAGGCAAAGTGAAGTATGGAGTAGCGCCGGAATGCACTGGCAGCCTTCGTAGTCTCGTGGGCTTTGCCATGATACTTCGGAGCAGCTCGCGATCGTTCTGTCATGTCGTGCTGCGACCTTGTCAGCATGGCTGTGTGGCATAGAGGGCAGTGATTTTATGCTAACTGTGCCTCGGTGTGTTTCGACGTCCAGCCACCATGGTGGCCCATAGCTGGGTGCTCTTCCTGAGTCGAAAGGTCTTGCTTCAGGCCATTTCATACGTCTTCGGTCGAGTTACGGAGCTGTCCTTCAAGGTTGTGGTTCGTCCTCACTGTCGGAATCACCCGACGTTCCCCCTACATCGGCGTGCTCAACGCGTGGCATGTCCCCCGGATAGGGTCTTACCTGGCCTCTGGTGGCCTTCCGTATCCTTCCCCTTACGTCTCCGGCCCAGTAACGTTATTCCATTTGCCGAAAATCCTGTAAGGTCCGTCCCATTTGTCAGTGAGGCCAGCACTGAACTGATTGCTGGCCTTGCTGAGGGGATGTGTTTGGAGCAACACAGCTTCTCCAAGGTTCAATTTGCATACCCCTGTCTTCGGTTGCAGGTACTTTTTGCAGATATACTCATCCTGGGCTTTTTGGGCAGTTGTGGTGCGAGCTAGCGTGGCTAGCCAAATGTCCTCTGGCTGAGGAATAGTTGTGGGTTCCCTTTCCCACTGCCAATCGCCTGGTCAGCATAGGGTCTGTCCCAGGACGAGTGGTACTTGGGCTGGTGTCTACCGCTTTGTTCGTGCGACAACATAAGGCATACAAAATGGTGGGGATATGTTAATCGCAGTGACAGTGGTCATTCCGCACACTAATATGAAGGTGAACTGAGTGCCATAGTCAGTCAGTATCCCTTTGGGTATCCCCAGAGTGCAAATATTTCCGCCTCTATCTTTCGCACGATTGGGGCTGTTTCCTGGCTGGGTAGAGGGAAGGCCTCCACCCATCTGGAGAATTGGTCAGTGACTACAAGGAGGTAGCGGTTCCCCTTCGTGCTACGTGGGTAAGGTCCCATCAGATCGGCTACTATAAGAGTCCACGCCGTCTTGGGTCTCCTTGGATGCGCAGTAGGTGGGGGAACCAGATAGGCTTTGCCACGGCAGCACGTAACACAGTTGCTAACGTACTGCCAGACGTCGCACCTCATTTCGTCCCACCTGTATCGCACCCCGTTGTCCACCAGGGTTTCTCGAGTATCCGGGTGTCCAGCTTGTGGGTGGTCGTGGTGGTGGCAGCAGATGTCGGCTTGCAGCTGTTGTGGAACCCAGATTTTCAAATGGGCGTTGGGTTGGCCGCTTTGGCTGTCCCTGCAGCAGACTGTGTACGTCACGGTCCTCCTGCTAGCTCATGGGATTTGGTGTCGGGTAATCTGCAACTGGAGGAGACAAATTTGCTCATCGGGGCTTCGTTCTACTTGATGGTGAGGGGACATCTTCTCCCCTTCCTCTTCCTTGGCTTTCTCCTCCAGTGATGGGAAGTGGGATTGGAGGGCTTTCGAGTCCATTCGCAAGATGAAGTGTCACCCTTCTAAGTAATGTGTACTTCCGCACTGCCCAGATGACCGCCAGGCATTCCTGCTCATTGATGCGATAGCGTTGCTCCATTTAGTTGAGGTGGGTGGAGGCATGATTGGTTGTTAACGTCCTGCTGATAAAGGACTGCTCCCAGTCCACCTTGGCACGCGTCAGTTTGTAGGATTAGTGGTTGATCTCCTCGAGGTCGATGTAGTTGCTGTATGTTTCCAAAGCTTGTCTTCAGGTCGTGGAAGGTCTGTTGCTGCTCCAGTCCCCATCGCCAACTTGTGCCTTTCTCCAGGAGCAGATGAAGCGGTGCCATGAGTTTTGCAATATTTGGCACAAAGTCGGGTAGCCAGTTGCACGGACGTACATAATGTCTTAGTTGTTTATTTGCCAGCTCGTCGGAGTCTTCAGTTACTCATATTGAAGTTTGCTGTGGGAAGTTTCCCTCGGGTAATAGGACATGTCCTAGATAGTTGGACGACTTGCCAAAGTAGCTCTTGGACAGCTTCCAAGTCATCCCATGTAATTCTAGGCGTTCTAGTACTCACTGCAAATGTTCGAGGTGCTCCCCGCAGCAATTTGCCAGTATCCGGATTCCATGTCTAAGGTACTGAAGATCTTGGCCTTGCCAATTTCAGGCAGGGTATGGGTGAGGTCACCAGCTGGGGGAGCGATAGGGTGCATTATCTCCTTTAGGGCCTTGTAATTAATGCAGAATCACAGCATTCCAGCCTTTTTGGGTAATAGGGCCACGTGGGAGTTGTAGGGTCCTTCATGTCGTTTACTTGGCTCATAATCAGGTCGCGTAAGCGGGCTGATACTCGATAGGGCCTATTATAAACTGGGACGTTGGTTTTCATCCAGATCTTGTGCTGTATCAATTGAGTCTGGCACGAAAACCTCCCATGTTCGAATGTGTTAGCATGTTCGTTTATTAACTGTTGCAACTCAAACTCAGTTTCATTGAGATCATGATTGATGCATGCAGGATCTATGAGTGCTGGTATAATGTCACATGGGCTGTGATCCCTGTTTACTTATGTATGCGCTGCGTTGTCCATGATCAATAATCCATTGTTGCTGTCTGAGCCATGGACAGCCAAGTATAACAGCTTCGGACAGTATAAATTCTGTGGAAGCTGAGATCCGGTGTAATGTAGTGCGGTTGTCTACCTGCAGGGTCGTGTCGGGTTGGGCCATTCTGACGATTTTGGTTTGTCGTCGCATATCGGTTAGTTGATCTGGAGTAAGCAGGTTGTTTTGAATGAAGTTCGCTGTGACAGCTGAATCAAGTAATGCCAACACTATCTCCATTTATCTCGACTTCGATATGCGCGGCTACGGGGAGTGCCGGTTCCTCGTTTAAGCCCTGGATTCTGGACCCTTGTGGTCCAGTGGTGGTGGCCCACTTCCCACCTTGGAGACGGCATTTCCCGTCTTGATAGCAGGGGTCGATCTTTCGGTTACTCTTGGTGCCGGAGGTGCCAAAGCTCGATCAGATTGAAACGGTTGAACTACTGGCCCGGCCGGTTTGCGAGGGCAGTCCTTGTTCCAATGGTTTGCAAGACAGAGCCAACATTTAGGCACAAAGATTGTGCATGACGGGGGAGCAGGTGCATTCTTGGATGACTCAACCATAAGGGCTCATGGTTCCATGATTTGTGAAAGTAATTGCTTTTCTAGACTGGCTTGCACCGCGACATTCTGTTTGGAATCTCATGCTCTTTCAACTAGTTCATCGATAGTTGTAGGTTTGGCTGTGAGGAGGACGTTCCTCAGGCTGGGTAAGAGCATCCTGCTAATCGAATCTGAGGGCAGTTCCTTTTCGGACCTACGGGAATACGCGCCAGGACATTTGCTTTTAGCAAAGTATGAAAATCTCTGCTTCATCTTCGAGTGTCTGTCTGGCTGTAGAACTGGAGCGTTAACCACGCTAGCACCTCCTTGCAGGTGAACGCTGATGCGATGCAGCTGCCTCCAGTCCGTGAGGAATTCTCTGTACCTCTCCCAACAGGTTAACACTACGTCTCGGGTGTAGTTGGGCCCTGTCTACCCATTGTTTCAGTGGTAAGTTGGTATCCCGTAATTCGTGTTCACACTCTGTGAAAGCTACAGGGTCTTCGTGGGGACAACCGGTGAAGTCTGATAACGTAGGGGGAGCTAAACCACCCTGCTGCCTGGCAGTCAAGCAAGTACACCTTGCTCCTCCCTTCTTGAGTCGTGTCTCACCATAAACTGCATAGAACTGGTTTGTCTGCTGAGGACTGTGAGTTAAACACCACGGATACGAGTAACTCTAGAAGTGTTGCCCAGTAGTGGCTGGTAGCATGATCCCGGTGCCTCAGAAGGCTCCCCACCTTAGCAGGCAAACCAGAAGCGTTAAAGCCATGTGGGCTACCACTGCTACTACTGGTTGTGCGATCCCAACCAAGGCCAGGCCGTAACACTTAAGCAAATACCCCCACCAGCACCCAGGTGCTCCGGTAGGGATACAACTCCGGTGTACCGTCTCTCCCTGGTTGGAAAGTTTTGCTAGTGGTCTGGGCTCCACTATTCTACTACTACAGTACCTGTATACTTTGTAGGAATACAATAGATGGCCATCTAATATGTGTATCAGAACTGGAGTCGCCTGAGGGGGAGTCTCCAGTTATAGCTAGTTCATAGTAACGATTTCCCATTTTCGGTCGCCAGTAACTTGACTCGAGGTTCTCCTAGCAGCTGGTTTAGAAGTACTCTATGAATGAGACTTGTAGTTAGAAAAAACAAAGCTGTGTTTATTAATCGCTTAGTAAACACAGTGACTCGTGCTCTCCTGCCAAGTAGACGGATGACTGGAAGTAAACCTGCAGTAGCCAGGTGAAGGTGATCTGGTCCTGGGCTGATTGGGAAATGAATTAATACTGACGAAAATTTCTTACAACAAAACTAACTATAACCTGGGTGTCTGTAGGAGACTAAGAAGTTATGCCACTGCTCTAGTAGCGTGGTAGTGTGGAATGTCTGGTAGTTACAGAAAGCATCTGGTAGCTATCGGTTCTAACGGCGACGTCAATGTTGGCAGCTTCTGGTGGCTGCTGAAGTGTGTTAAGCAGTTGGTGGCAACCTCTGGAAGGGCTGCTGAAGATCTAACTGTAGCCCAAGGGCCCCAGCACTACAAGTGTTGGAGCGAGCTCGAAGACTGGCACGAACAACTCGTGAGGTTCACCGTGCACGGACTTATAGTCAGGGTAGCGCGTGTCGTGGCAGCCACGGGGGAGGGCGTGTGACGTCCCTATGCTGCGAGGCTGGAGTGAGGGTAGCTCCCTCCAGTCATCTCTCAGCCTTCGCATATCTTCGGTGACGTACGAGCATGCCCCAAGGTTACTGATGGCTCGTTGGCTCTCAGAAAAAAAAAAAAGGGGGGGGGGGACACTTGCTTGCGCAACCTCTCGTATCCAAGTGTCCGGCTGCCCTCCAGGATTGTGGCAAGCCGCGACTTCCGTGTACGGGTTGACTCAGGGTTTGAATCTCACGTGTGTTGTAGGTACACTAGGTTTGCAGTAAGATGAGTCATAATCGTAATTGGTAGTTGATATAAGCGACACGCATCACCCTTAACACGCAGTCAGGGTACTGGCAGATCGCAGTGCACCCAGATAGTAGATTATATACTGCCTTTACCAGTCCAGAGGGAGACCTTTCAGTTTTGGATAGTGCCCTTCGGACTAAAGAACGCTCCGGCCACCTTTAAACAACTCTTATCGTCGAGGTTCTGACGGGATATATAGGGCAGTTCTGTTTTGCGTACCTCGACAACATAATAGTCTACTTGAAAACCTGGGAGGGTGCTAAAATGACGAACTGCATGGCAAGACTGCAAAGCTCTCAAAGAACCACTTTGGGAAGGCCACAATCGACTACCTGGGGCATGTAGCGTCACCTGACAACTTACGTCAAGCAAGCTCAATACGCGCCATCCAAAAAGCCGAGGAACCCGCCACGAAGAAGTAACTGACTGCACCACTTCCTCTGGAACTGGCTAAAAGACTTTGTACTGGATATCACCAATCTAATGGCACCATTGCATCCGCTCCTAGAGAAAGAGACCCGGTGGCAATGGGTACCCGAACATCGCACCGCCTTCAAAACACTGAAAGCCAGCTTCCAGAACATAATGCAGCTACATCGACACAAGGGGCTCCATGCCACGGAACAGACGTATCACAACAACTGCCACTAGGGTGCTTCTAATCTAGCAACTACCAAAATCAATTTGGCCTCATGACGATACAACTGCCGAAGTCCATCATGGGTCATTACAATAAACAAAATATTTTTCCACTGCAAAAAAGTGTTTGAACAGTGGTTTTCTAGGCCATGTACATTTCAAACATTCTAATAAGCATTTCAAATTAAGTTATTTATATAATACACTGACTTACAGTTCGAATTCCTATTTTCAACTGCTGAATACATGTTCTGTTGCAATCCTTTCTACACGGTCCTCTGCCATCAATAAAAAATAATTAGCTGAATCATTAAATAAATACGACACTTCCCTTACTTTCCGAAAATAGTAAACTGCAGAACGAAAATAAATGGTGCTCTTCGTGACAATAGAGAAAATGGGAGACCAAGCCAAGCACGTGTGAATATTACATTTCACGAATTGAATAAATGAATTGATATTGACACGTGCCGCTTATATAAACTACCAATTACGACTCTTCACACTGCAAATTTAGTGTACCTACTTCTACAAACGTGCGATTCAAACCCCGCGCCAACACGTACACGGAAGTCGCGGCCTGCCACAATCCTGGAGGGTAACTAGACACGTGGATACGAGGAGTTGCGCAATCAAGTGGCGCGTCACTCCACCCTACCCGCGCTGAGAACCAACAAACCTTCAGCCGCTTCAGCGCACGCACGAATGCCACCGAAGATACACGAAGGCCGAGAGTTGACTAGAAGATGCTACCCCCACTCCGGTCTCGCAACAGAGGGACGTAACATGGCCTCCCCCGTGGCCATCCCGACACGTGCTATCCTGACTATACAAGTCAGTGCACGGTGGACCTCACCAGTTGTTCCTACTAGTCTTTGAGCTCGCTCCAACACTTCTAGTGCTGGGGCCTTCCGACTACTGTTAGATCTTCAGCAGCCACCAGAGACTGCTTACCATTGACATTGCCGTCAGAGCTCTGCAGCACCTGCTACCAGACGCTCCAGAGATGCCAATCACCAATAGCTACCAGAAGCTTTCTGTAGCTACCAACATACCACACTAACTTTTTGTCTCCTACTGACACCCTGGTTTTAGTTAGTTTTGTATTAAGCAATTTTGGTCAGTTTTCATTCACTTTCCCCTACTAACCTAGGACCAGGTCACCTACACCTGGCTACCGCAGGTTTACTTCCAGTCTGAGTCACCCATCTACTTGGCAGGAGAGCACGAGTCACTGTGTTTACTAAGCTTTGTTTCTTCTAACTACAAGTCTCATTCATAGAGTACTTTTGAACCAGCTGCTAGGAGAACCTCGAGTCAAGAACCGCCGACCGAGAATGGGAAATTGTTACTGCGAACGAACTAGCTATAACCGGAGACTCCCCCTCAGACGGCTCCAGTTCTGATACACACATATTAGACGGCCATCTATTTTATTCCTACCAAATATACAGGTACTGGAGGAATAAAATAGAGGAGCCCCAATCACAAGAAACACTTTCCACCCAGGGAGAGACAGTATACCTGAATTGTACCCCTAGTGGAGCACCTGGGTGCTGGCAGGGATTTGTTTAGGTGCTACAACCTGGCCTTGGTTGGGGAACTCACACCCAGTAGTAGCAGTGGTAGCCCACACGGCTTCTACGCTTCTGGTTCACCTGCTAAGATGGGGGGCCTTCTGAGGCACCGGGTTCGTGCTACCAGCCACTACTGGGCAACACTATTCTAGGGTCACTCGTGTCCACAGTGCTCGACCCACAGTTCTCAGACCCCAAACCTGCTCTATGCCATTTAAGGTGAGACATGGCACAAGAAGGGAGAAGCAAAGTGTTGCTTCCCTCACTGCCAAGCAGCCGGGTGATTTAGCTTCCCCTACAGTAAGCAGACATGTAGAACGAGACTACACCAGTATCCACCGTCAGTCGCCAAACACCACTTGTCATCAAGACGTCGGTAATTAAACCCTGAAAGCACAATTGGCCTAAGTGCAACCAAAGCCACACGACCGCAATCCAGCCTTGGCTAATCCGACACGCGTCAATATGGAGGTTGCAATACTCAATACTTTCTATATGTCCCAGTATCGAGGGGCATCGGGGTATCGATGTCCCATCTCTCTAAAAATCTGTAGTGATTGACATGCCATAATAACATTTATGGAAACCATGAGGGGTTGTTTCAGTAAGGTTCTACTATATCAGTAACAAATTTCCTCTATTTTTGGCAATTCTCCACGGATAATAGAACTAACATAATTAAGAGATTTCCAGCCTTTCTCAACATTCAAAGAAAAGAATTCCAATAATAAAACAGTCACCAGTGAAAGTAATACAATTATTTTATTCGATAACTATTTCTCTTGCAACTCAAATTATTTTTCAATAACCAACTGTTATAAAACATGTTTTAGGATTGTGGTAGTATTTCTTACAATGATACTGAAAATAGTTTAGTGAAGAGAAAAACTGCCCCATTAAATTATACTACACATTTCAATTTCTAGCACTAGTAAGTTACTGTATTTTCCAGTAGCAGCAAAAACATCGCAACTGGATTGGACCATAGGAAAGAAATTCCAAACATTGTACCAATTTCACAATATATAACACAACAATAGGATTTTAATAACTTGAAATTCAATTATTATTAATTTCAAGTGAAGAGGGTCACTCAAAGCATAAATCAAGAGGAATACTTACGTAAGCCCTAACCATAGCATCTGGCCCACTTTTAAAGCAACAAAAAAAGGCTAAAACTACACAAGCAATAATAGACAGTTAAAAAAAAGTTGTGACTAACGTACCTTTCATCTCCCTTGAGAGCTTTCTCAATGGCGTCAGGTAGATCAGATCGGAGCAGATCCTGGAGAGAGAGAAAAATATGCTTTTAGTACAACTGCAATAAAGTTTTCCCAAAGGACACCATAACGTATGCATGGGACTTACGTGAGTAATGCCAGGTGAACCTCTGCAGAGAGTAGATAACAGACTAATGATGGTGGACACAGAGGCAGACGACTTGGTCTCAGGGGCAGTAGTGCTGGTGTTCACTCCAGGTGTTCCTATCACACACACACACACCAAGTCATATGAGAACAACCCCTAGCTGAACACCATTATGCCTCTATATCCCATTATGGAATATCAATGCTTATTTTAATTTTCAGTTAATACTGATTGTCACACATTCTATTCTTCACAATACGCATCTCACTCTTTAGGGAAGAATCTAAAACTAAGAACAGAAAGTTCAATACAAATTCTGATTCTCCCCACCTCCCCTCTTTCCGTTCATTTTTCTCTCGCACACACATAACATAAACTCGCACATTTTTTTCTCCCTCAGAAAAAAAATACACACGTT
Source organism: Dryococelus australis (assembly GCA_029891345.1). Taxonomy (NCBI): domain Eukaryota; kingdom Metazoa; phylum Arthropoda; class Insecta; order Phasmatodea; family Phasmatidae; genus Dryococelus; species Dryococelus australis. The sequence goes on from CM056995.1 coordinate 349,563,085, forward strand.
CTCTCTCATTGTATTTGAGAATCGACAAGAGAATATATATATATATACATACCCGGCTGGGATGGAATTCTACTGGTTGGGCTTAGCATCAAGCCTGTACCACAGACTGGCAAAATTAAATACGATACCAAAATTGGCAAAACATATTTTAATCATTGTCACTAACAGTTTTATACCGCGATGCCAGTATCGCGATAAACATTGGTGAGACTCAGGTATTTTCCACAGAATTTGAAGCTTGAAATTATTACGTTAAAAGTGAAATTGAACTATCTGCCTTGCAGCTCTGATTATTCACCGGTCCACCATATTATGCTAGGAGGACAAGCGAGTTAATTTACTCACCGCTAGATCGCACTAGCAATAATATTGCTTGCCTTTTGTTTTGCATCACCCTCCAGCTGACCGGTGAAGCCGCAGAGGCAAGTCATGTTTTACACCCCCCACTCAGAGACTACCTCTCAGGTAAGTGTACCAGCCAATCAGCGATGGGCACCGGCCCGCATTGAGTATAAAAGTAGAGACGACCCACGTCTCAATGCTAGTTTTTGTTTCCAGCACGCTCTGCTCGGTTCCAATCAAATTGCCTTAGTCTTTTCCAGCACTCGTTGCTCGGACCTGATCCCCGCCTCATGCCTAGCTTATTGTCGTCGTAGAGTCCAGTACGCGTTGCTCAGGCAAACATTCTCCACTACACTAGTTTTGTATTGTTGTAATCATTCCAACATGCGCTGCTCGGAACATACCCCTTGCCGACGGTAAACATCAGCAGAGCTTGCGGTAGGTTAGGATTACGTCGGACGCTATCCGCTACGTACCTCGCAAACCTACACCATCCCTGCCTTCATTCATGATTGCAGTGGATCCTATCCTAGTCTTCTTAAAGGCTACCATCCTGTCACTCTCACGCTTACTTTCCCAAGCGAAGTGTCACAGATACAGTGACATCGTTCCTACAACACACACTCAACAGCATAAGAAGTTAACCAATAATTTCTACGTACCCCTTTTGAGTCGGACGCCTCTGCCAGCCAACCTAAGTGATAGCTTTCAAGGGTTGATGCTCATGATGCTGACCCAGAACTAGAACGCTATCACCAAGTTTCATTTTTCCAAAAATAAAACGTGAGTGAACTTTTACTTTGAGTCCACTTCCAGTGTCTAGTCTTCTGTTCTCGCGCCTATACGCTCTGGTCCAGCAGCCTATCCGGACTTTATTGTAGAATACTTGAAGGCTGAACTGCCACCTATACAGACTATAGCACACTTGACACCTGCAAAACTCCTGCCACCAACAGAAGACCGAACACAGGAAATACTGATCGCTCCACCAACACCACAAATAGCTGCAACACAGGAAGCTCCAGTCTTGTTAAAACGACATCCAGTAACATTCCCCTTCTACCATACCTGCCAAACGTAGACTAGCACAGTCCGTCAAGATTTTGGGCCCTGCCAAATAGCCACACGGCAAGTTCTATATACCGGCAAGGCCCTGGTATCACGGCAGAACTGAGCCCCTACATCATGTAGTAACTAGCTGGCATAAGCTTACCTACTTAAGGGAGGTGAAAAAACCAGCTTAAAGCACCATAAATATACCATAATAAAAAATTGTCAAACCGTGTGGAATTTAAGTTGCAAAAATACTCTGACAATAGTTGACAACATGGAAATTAATAAAAAATTCTTGGAACAACCTAGAATAAAATAACGGCTAGAGTTGGAAGCAACAGTGTTTTAGTGCCTACCAGGTCCTGTGCAGGTCGTAGTGGCTGGGCCCGCAGCGTTCGATAGTCTCGTAAGCAGTTCTGTGACCAGGCCGTGCTCAGCCAGTGGGGCGGGGTCGACCCCTCGACGGGTGAAACGGTCGGCCAGCGAAGCAAAACATCGCAGTGCCCCATCAGCCACCTGACCAAGACCAAACACAACGTGCCAGCTTGCTGTATCCAGCTTGTATGTTTTGTTTACATCATACTGTATTCTGCTTTATATCAAATCACATGGCTACACACAAAAAGAAGTACCACCCATCCTGATTTTCAATTTGTAGCTTACCTGACTTTGCAGTTCAAGTGGAAAAGTTAATTTATGTAAGATGACATATCAAATTCACAAGTGATATTCGATACTTCAAAATCTGTGACTACTTAGCAAAAAAAAAAAAAACTGTTAGTTTCTAATAATCACTAATTGAGAGTACAGGAACAATTTACAAAGAAAACAAGTTTCCATCTTGGTTATGACAATATGGAATCAAAGTGTGGCGCCGACCTATTTGGACAATGACGTGTGCCAATTCCTAGTAATACACCATGAGTAGGGACGTGAACGTTCTGGTGTATAAAAAAACTGAAAATAGGTCAGGAGAACTGTCAAGTGGTTAGAAGAAATGCCAAAAGCAGTGAAATATATACAAGCTCATTTAGTCATACTAAAATGTTTCATAACTAGTATTATTATTATTCATAAATAAATCTTCTAACTATATAGTAATACAAACATTTTTAAGCTAATACCTATTAAATAACTGTAATTTACACAAAGTTCTTACTGTAAAACAATCAGATTAGTAAGAGTTGTTTTAGAATTACAAATGCTCAATATAAAATAGTTTATTAAAAAAAATTGTCTGCACTTGGAGCTGCTTACAATTCATAAGTAAGTATTAAGAATTTATTCAGTTCAAAAGTTCAGCATTTTTGTCCAGCAAATTATACCTCCTATCTGTGATGCCTATTATACGAGGAAAAAAAACCTCTCGCTGTCTACATTCCAACACAGAATCCAGACATTTCAGAGAAGCAGATGCAAAGTCAAGGAATTCATTTTTCATGGAAACAACTTCCCAAGAGTTAGAAAAAATATTTTCGCAGGATCAGCGACTGTTGCATATTGTGCAATATGCAATCAGATTTGCGTGTCCTTCCACGGAGATCTACTTTCTTCTACGACAATGGCATCGCCGCAAGTAGTTCCTGACTCCAGTGTGATTCAAGATGACGATGTGGTACGTCCGCCGCGGGCGTGTGTGGCAATATAAACGCATTATTGTGTGTTATTTCTCTATCTATACTAAACAGTAACCATTAACAGCTGCAATTTGTCCATGAACAATGATGCAGCATGCTGAAGTCCGTTCTTCACTTCAGCTTGACAGACTTTGTTGTCGATTGTCTTGAGGGTGACAGCTGTATCAGTACTAAATATTCCTGAAGCAGCCAGCGATAAATCTTCTTTTTCAAGGACAAGTTTGTTGACAAGCGTGTTACTTGTGGCGTAGCCTAACCCTCCAAAGTGGCTTGCAGTACGATATTTTTGGCATCCAGTTTCGACAATGAATTGAAATATTCAATGCGTTTGGCTAATCCACCAGGTCTTCAGTGGCAAAAAACTCTACGTATGATGTCTGTAATATATTCAGATGAGTATATCACAGACTGGAACCAACTGTTCCAACGAGTCAGGACCGGCAGGGGACACTGGCAGATACCTTTCTCCCAGTTTGGATACTTCACCGTTAAAAAATTGGAATGGAGAAGTTTCCTCTCACGGGTGTTGAATAAACTGAAAATTTTGAGTTGAATGACTGTTCATTTATTGATAAAAGTTGTCGGTATCCGCTAGTTATTCAATTACTACTGAAAAGATTGCATAAAACTGTACATGAAATGTTTGTAAGATACCTAATGTTAAACTCTCCGTAACATTTACTTAGTGTTGTTGGAAGATTTTATTACAGCTTTCATTTTTTTACCATGCAGACCTACAAACTTTGATGGGATAGAAATTTTATTTCATATTCACTTGTCATATACAAAATACATATTGAAAAACTTAATAAAATATAATTTTGTTTTATTTCCATTAAGTCAAATGATTTTTAATTTGTTTCAGTATAATTTAATTTTGTAAGATGTTTCGGTTCAAATTTTTTTTTAATTTATATTTTTCACACATTTTAATTTGCTCATTTTTCTATTTAATTTAGTTTTTAATCTTATTTTAAAAAAAAGTTACAATTTGCACAAACCTAGAAACAAGTGCATTTACGTACATGGCTATCCTCGTGCTTTAGCAGTGTGGACAGGGCCTCAACACACGTAGGCAGGCTCTGGTCCTGTGGCTCCATCTTTGTACATAGCCGAGACACCACCGCCATCGCCGAGTGAAGTGTGTCCTTGTGCACGCGACAGCCATTGTCCCGGATGAAGGACAAAACACAGTTCAAGCCACCCGCCTCGAACACAGCTCCTGCCTCACGGGTGCATATAAGCTCCAGGACCTAAAATGCAACAAAGGTGATTAGATGCTGGTGACTTTTTATCACACTGAATTTTTTATTTACTACCTCGTGCATGCATAACGTGATCTACTGATTATAACTGTTGTATTTAAAATCATATCACCAAACAAAAACAATATCTTAGATATACCCTACACAAAAGTGAAAGTTTTTCTTTTATTTTTAAAAGATTACATAAAAACAGGTGGACTGAGACTGTCCCAACCTCCCAAGGTAACTTGGGAAACTGCCCAAGTAAAAGGTAGGGATAAAAGTTGCATATACCTAGGCATGGCGAAGAAGAGGAATGTTGCTGTGATGACTTTACATACCTGGATATCAAGACTCAGTTTTGTAAGATTTACACATTTATCACTTAAAAATGGTGGATTGTATGGTAATAATACTATTACGAGTACGTTGCTTTGAACTGCGTGAACAGATGGAAGTCAAAGGAATGTTTACAAAGTGTGCCTGTTCGCCTAGCAGGGTGAGAGTGCTGCTCCCGACCTTGAGTATCAGCTGTCTACGACACATATGAAGAAAGCTCTGGATTACTGACCTCGTGCCTCTCAGCTAGACTCTGGGTACAGCGAACCTTCTAGGTAACGGCATGTTGGGCTTCGGAGCAGGCAGTTGTTCAATGGATGAATTAATGCGATAGAAAACTAGCTAGAAGAGAGGTGTGCAACAAGAGAAGTGACCAGGGGGAGAAAAATCTACGACTGCGAATATCAGAGCAGTGAAGAGTACAACTGCAAGCTGGACTATTGGACTTGATACGTGAGTGAAAGATATTAAAAATGATAACAGATAGACTGAACAGGTGTGAATGATGAGTACGAGTTAACAGATTGTAACCAAACCGAGATATTAAGAAGGACATTAATAAGAGTTGAAATGGACATTACATATTGTTCTCACTGAGAAATAAAAACAGTAATAATGGAGATAGGTACTTTAATGTTGAAGGACCTCCATCCCTCACGAACTCGCACACACTCCACAGGCATCCTTGTAACAATGCGATTTAGTGAACCATTCAAACAGGAAAATAGGCTGCAACTATACAGTACTAGATGGTGTGTGTAATAATTTAGAAGTCAGTTAAATTTTGAACATCCTTTGTGATTATTCAGTAGTAGAAAACAAGATAGCACACTTGTGCATGTTGCTCATTGGTGCATAGCTGAAATCTATTTTCTTTGATTAAAAATATGTTCCATCATGTTGCCCACAAAAAAAAAAACATAGCAATTTTTCTAAATTTACTAGCAATTATAGTTTTTACATTCTCACAAGGGTAATACACAAAATATTAAATCAGGGAGGCAGATAGTTGTAAAATAATCAGGGGCCCATGAAAAAAATTGGTGCCCACAACTTTTTTCTAATAATTCATTAATTATAATTCAGTGAATTAGTAAATGTGAACTTCAGCTTTGATGTATGTGTCTATACAAATTGTATGAAAAAATCAACTTTTAAATTGTGTATCAAATTGAGGAAATAAAATTTAAATTATTTAGTTGCCCAGGGCAAGTAGGCATGACCCGCTAGTTGGATCCCTGTGTAAAATTATTAACTTTGGAAATGAAATAGCACAAATACCAAGTCTTTGTTGAACTCTTTACTAGCAACTATCATCATAGTACCTTTATACATTGTTCAGCCAGATCTTTACTAGTCCTTGATGCCAGCTCCGCAACAACAAGCCTGTTGCAGATTGCTTTCACAGCGCCATCCATAGCCACAATGCGGCGTGTACACTCTGCAGACACATCCAGGTAGTATGTGATGGCACGTGCGGTCACCTCCAGCACATTGTCTGGCGCACATTCATCCAGGAAGATGCGACACAGCGCAGGAAGAAATGTGCGTGGCGGACAGCTGTGAAAATACACCAAGAAACCTTAGAAGTTACTACAACTGTGTTGTATGCCAAATATTTTTTCCAGGAAATTGATACACCAAAGACCTGAAAAAATATTTTAATATATTTTTCAAGATGTGTTGCAAGATTTGATCGATACACACTCGAGGGAGGATAACTGTGGACACTCATCATACACGAACTTACTGCCTTGCCATCTTGCCATCCACTCCTCCTGGGAATGCTGCCAGACTACTTTCGAGATACTGGATACATGCATGCTGCGCAAATAGTCACAAGAGAAAGCTATGTAGCAAATGTCACATGCCATTAGCCCTCAAAGTAATCCCCCATCAACACCCAGCCCCCATTGTCAATGTGGCTCTAGCTGCGCAATGCCCTGGTGGTAAAAATTGGTGGTCTTTGATGTAAAGAAATCAGTAGGTGTTGCAAGTCTAACTCATATGCGATGGATTTCCCATGAAGGTGGCTGTATAGGGAATGGAAGAGGTGATAATTTGTTGCAGCAAGGTCTGGGGAGTACAATGGACAATATAAGGTTTCCCAGTAAAGATGTTGTATCATTCATATAATTGGCCAATCACACCACATTCGGCCTGATTGTTGTGCTGGAGAAGTACACCCTTGCAATTAACCAATGCTGGCTCCTGCTTCAGTGCATATTCCACATATTCCAGTTACTGCCGAATACAGGTTCGCAGTGATGGATTGACCCATTGGTAACTGCTTGTAGCGCATCACTTGGCATGGGTGTAGTGGAGGACTTGTGGTGTGAGGCAAAGAGTCCCATGGTGACAACCAATGTCTGGCATGCTTGGGAGTGTCAAAGGTGAGAACTATTGAATGTAGGTGCACTGCAGTGGCGAGAAAGCAACGAGAAGCAGGCCGTCACTTGTTGGCTTCTGAATATGTGTGTGGTGTAACCAGTTGCTCAACTTGGAACACCTTCCCTATGCAGTGCAGGTGCAGTCTCTGTTTCATTATATATAGACTGCAAACATTCAGTAAGCTCATCACATGCTTGGCTGCTGTTCTCCTGTATGGCCACCTTTACGGTCTTGTCATCCAGAACCTGCAGCTGGCCACTCCGGGGCAAGGTTAGTAAAGGGAGGTTGTCTCAGTTCTGTAAGGTCTATGTAGCAAGCAGGCCGAGGGCGCGTGACGTCACTGGAAGTCCTGCAAGCTGCTGTTTGCCCGCTACCAGCCCACCGGGCCACAGACGCACCTTCACTTAAAATGACAGGCAAAAATCCCTCCAAATTTTAGTTTCTACACTGGAGAGTATGACACTTGAGGATGCTAAATATTCATGTTTAATGTATGTGGCTGCTCTGCTTTGCATTTAAAAAATATTGTTTTACATAAGACAAATTGTAAGTTTAACGTTTTATGGATAATACTGTTACTTATAAAACTTGCGGTGTACTTCAAAACTTGCTCAGAACAGTGCATGTAATTTTGCAAAAAACCGCAATACGCCACGTGGAATAGTTTTCGTCAGATGACATGTTATATTTATGAAAGTTGAGAAAGGCACAGAGTTGTGCCTGTACGCTCCTGCCTTTCGCACTGCTGTGCCGTGCTCCACCGAGTATTGAAATGTAAACATGTCTTCTTTTGGTTTTCAAGTAAAGCATACACATTACATTTTGTACAATAATACAATTGTTATCATAAATTAATATTCATGTCTTACATGTAAGTAAATGCCGTTTTATTGACTGGGTAGCAAAGATACGAGAGATAATGTTAAAGTTATAACATTTACATAAACCAGACGAGTGTTCGCTTATTAAATTAATATGATGTACATAGTCCTACTATTGCTGTAATAAAAAATTTTTCCCTGACAGCACTTTTCTATGCGGACAGCTAGCCATACTTATTAGTGCCAAGTACAGTGTTTTCGTAATTACCAGAATATCTGAAGGTAAGGTTACTTACAAGCTTAGTCTGATATGCGAATACGCGAATACTTTAGCGAAACTGTAAGTAGTTCTAAAAGAAAACCTTTTTTCTCTCTCTCTCTTGCCTTGCATCTTTCGGAGTGTTCATTGCTATGACTTGGGAATTCTTTCAGTGGCAGATGTAATGATGGAATTTAATCATCTTTAATGTTCTGGCACTTATCAGGAGAATAATTCAACATCATATGTTGTTTGCTTTTCGTATATTCTTCTTGCGGGAAGTGGATGGAGAAATTTCTCGCTGAAAAGGTTAGTACTAGGGTATTAAAATTAAAAATTATTTTACAATACCATCCATCAGGAACAATATGTAAAAACGAAATAAAAAGTTATCTTACCATTATCAACATTAATGTTATCTTTTCGTTTGCAGGCTGTCACCAATTTTTACACAAATCTTATTTCTTCGGAAACCTGAAGTACTTAATGGGCCTGCCTACCAAGCCGGCAGCCGCGAACTTCAAATGGGGAATCAATGTTAATTCCTTCTCATTAAGCTAATTTTCAAACCAAAAGTATTATACGTATTCTATTTCTTAAGGAATGAAGTTACGTTAAAATATTTTACCAATTTTTTTTTTGTTTAATGTGTTTTTTATAAAATTTAAATATTGAAATTTACAAAAAATAAATATGGATAAATAATTTTTTTCCCAAAATCTATTTCATGTACCAATATTATCTGAGCAAACTGCGTCAACGTGTTGTTTGAAATAGTTATCTTTAAAAGTGACGAAATGAGAAGGAATTTTGTTTAACATTGATTCCCCATATGAAGTTTGTGACTCTGGTAGGCAGGCTCGTTTATCGTACTTCCTTTAGTTTTTCGCGTGTCATTACGACAGCCATAAACTGAACAATTTGACATGATAAACCCACTAATTCTTCTGTTAAGAAGTACGCTTGCAACAAGACTGCTATGCCACGACCAATTTTGTTCACACAAAGATACATCTGTAAAAGAGCACGCATCTTGATTGAGAGAAAGGTCGAGGCGGTGGACTAAGTGACGTCTGAGGCAACCCCCTTTACTAACCTTGACTCCGGGGTTCGTCACAAAGTAACATATCTCCCAACTTGAACTTCTAGAACCAATGCCTGATGGTGTGTACATTTACAGCATTATTCCCAAAGGTTTGTCATATTCAGCAACTTGATACGGCTGCGGATAAGCCCACCTAAAGTCATAAAACCAACAAATCCCAAATGAGTTCCGTCAATACCTTGATTTCTCTTCCCCACTACTCGAGCTATGACAGCTGTGTGTGCACAATGGTGAAGGTCAATGTACCCACTACCACTCTGACCACTTTTCCAGCACATGACGCACCTATTTCCAGAACAGTTACCCCTTCCTTCTACGGTACATCAAATGCAGCAAGAAATTACTTGGTTAACCTAGTCCTCTAGCTTTAATAACCTCCTAAAACCTTTCACAAATTACAATTTCAAGTATTTGTTTCATCAATTAAACTACTAAATAAAGTAAGTTTGCAACAATATTGATGACCCAAGCCTACCTCTTTGTATTTCATAGAAAAGTTAAGCTTTTGTATGAAATAAATTTTTTGAGCAGAATCTTACAACTGAAGAGATTACAATGCAACATACATAGGCTTTTCAAACTGCTGTAATATTCAATAACCACACGTGTTGCAAAGCGAGGTTTTTTTTTTAGTTAATCCTCTCTCCATTATAATAATTTTTACAACAGAAATATCTGTAACGTTGAAGACGTGTAAAAGAAACCTATTCCCATAAAAACAATTTGAAGTGTCTAAAAATATGTTTTGTTTCAACACAATAAATGATTTAAAAAACCAAAGCTTAGAAATATAATCTTTAGTTATATTAAAAGAGTAACTTTATAAAATTAAACAAAAAGTGTTTACAATTGCCAGTGTAACACACCCATATGGTTTTCTGTACAAATTTCTTTGATTTTGGCTCTGTGGCTCACACTGTTACCAAGGCCTTATTTGGTGCCTTGCAGCTCTGAATTACAGAGGGACATTCATATTTCTTAGCCACACAAGTAAACTTAATTAAAAGCAAATGGGACACGTTGGAATTTAACTATACTGTGTGGCAACCTTCGGCGTACTCAGATTTATTCATGGTGATCATTTATTTGTTTGCAATTGAGTGTAAAATAGAATGCGGTATTGATATAAATTACATACAGTTTATGCAATTAATTTTTTACTGTAGCACACATTATATAAATTATTTCATAAAGAAAGATTATTAGTTTCATACACAACAGAACTTTAGAATTTTTGTATTATGAGATGGAACAGTGCTGTCATTGTTAATTTGAATATACTAGTCAAATAAGCAAAGCTCTGCTGTACAGTACCTGTAATATACATGGCCAGACCACGGGACTTATTACCGCAAAATCGTGTGTGCATACAATCGAAGCCAAAATATAATACATGAAGGCAGCGTGCTGAATTACATTAATTTTAAACAGTTAAAGAGAAGAGACACTAAGAGCACATAACAACTTGGTATATCAGCACCCACCATGGGTGAAGCAAAATGGAAAAAGAGCAACAAAAAATTGTAAACCTAAAATAAATTGCTATATCCAGAGAAAACCTGCTAGCTAAACGCAACGTTCACCATGTCTCCCATATGCCAAAACGTTCCTGCCTGGAGTCTCAAACTCTTCCCACCTTGGTGTTAGGCAGGTGCAGTAACAACATACAACAGTCCCCACCCACACACCTCATATAGCAGAAGGAAAATCACAACATGGGTGATGGATTTATCTTGTTCCCTTAGGGACGTGGCACCTTAGTCAGCTGTGAGCTTGGCATGTTACCACAAGAACTGCGTACACAAAGATGCTGTGGGAGGGGCGAGGAGGAAGATGACAAAACACAGCTGCTAATGACAACTTGGCATGCATCCCACTCTTCCACTGCTACAGCCTGGAGCTTAGCCAGAGCAGCCAAGAAACATCTACCTCTTCCAAACAGCACCCTGCTGACCTCCACATGGTACAAGGACACAGCAAAGGCTCAAACATCTCACACACTAGTTTCCAAACAGCTGGTTTTTTTTCTGAACAATATTATTTTAACTCAACAGAATGATGAACTGCAAATTGGAATAAACATACTTTACATTTTTTTAATTACGTGTGATATTTCATATTAAGCAACTTTAGAATATTTGAGGTTTATAGCCGTCACGTGATTTGTTTGTAAATTAACTTTTGCCCAAATACATTTTTTAAAAGGCAACAGAATACTTTTCAGCTTACTTTTCCCTTAATTATTTGAGTCTACGGTTGTGTGTATAAAAAACCATAAAATTATGATTCCGACATATAATAACACAGTACTATGGAATTAAACATTTTTAAAATTATTTGCTGGAAATGACAAGATTAAATTATGTTTGGCACCTAAATTAAATGCTGTTTTTTAAACTTTATCACCAAAACTTGACACAAAAAAGGACCTAGTAGTTCAAGAGTTAGTTCACCCGCCTCCCACAATGGTAAACTCTTGCCACAAGTCGCAGCAATGTGTAAAAAGAACACACTTGTATTAACAAAGGCAGAATTATGTTTCTTGAGCACACGGCCCAGGAAACTGCATTCAAGTTAAAAATGTTTAGTGAAACACGTACCTCTCAAAGCAACGGTCCACATTGTCAGACATTAGCAGCAGCATGCACAGCTGCTCGAGAGCTATCAGCTGCATGTCGCGCTCATCTCCCTGGCCCATGTTGAGCCACTCCAGCAACGTCTCTGGGTCCACCTCCGCCATCTGCCACAACACACACAACCCTTCCACATCACTCACAGCTCAATCATCAAACCATCAGCACAGCAATGTCATGTGCATAGCCAACCACCACGAGGCAGAATTTATTAACAAGAACATATTCACTGCAATAATTCAGAGGACTATGTACTGAAACATTTTCTGTGAAATATTTGTGTGAAAGTGACTACCTCGGTAAATACAGTGAAACCCTGTTAAGAAGTCCCCATTTAAGAAGATGAATCATTTTGCACCATGTCTATATGCACATGTGTAATTTGACCCTTTTAAGTAGTTTTCCTGGTTAGTAAGCATTATTTTGTCCGTCACTTAAAAAACATCTTAACAGAGTTTTACTGTAAATGTTCTGAAACATGACTTTTTGCCAGAATAGGAAAAAAAATAAACAAATATCTATGTGCCTATATTTTTTACTTTCATCTTACGTGTTCTCGCAGAGGAAAAAATCATGAAACAGGTCAAATTTCACATTTTTATAGCTTGTCTGTTTACAAACAAAAAATAAGCTTCTGATGTGGTGGTATTTGTGATATGTGACTTGTGCTGTTTTTGTGCTCAGGCACGTGTTAGCAGCTTGTTTGCCATGAGAGGAGACAGCAGTGTCGCAAGATAGCACGAATGGAGGATGAGCACGACTGCTTGTCCTAAACATTGTCTATGCAGTTTCCCTAAGCAGTAAGAGAAAAATATAATTATACAGATATAGTGTAATCTTAAGGCTTTAATTGCATGTAATAAAGTCCCATCATTAAAGATGCACTGGCAGAAACACTGCACGTCTTGTGCGTAGGAGCGATGATGCACTATGCATGCGTGTTAGTGTCACCTGTATTGTTCCCTCACTTCTTGACCTTGAACACACAGCTACATACGTACGTAGTCCTCATAACTGGATTAATCTTCATACAAGCAGCATTCACAGAGCTTTGTCAAATATGAAGTATAATATGACTAGCATTTCTTTCCTTTGGGCTTTGCAATTATTCTTCCCTTGGTAGGAAGGGTTAGGCAAATGCTCCTCCTCTGCCAAACCCTGGCTATGTACAGGACACTGGTGCTACACGAGGCTTAGAAGCACAGAAAGCATCTCTGGTAATCAACAAAAATGCTGCTTTGTTTACACCTCAAATTAAATGGCATTTCCATTAGATTTACAGAGGTTAAGTAAAGAAACTAAAAAAATTTGCCCCTTATTTCCAGTTATTACTGAAAAAACAGCAAATTACAAAAAAACATATTTTTTGGGAAATTGTTTAACCCCACAAGGCACCCATGCAAATAAGCTTCTCTTACCACCAGTCACCCACCAATAATTTGTACGATTTCCATGTAAATGCAAAACTAAATATCTTTTATTTCAGCCAGATGTGCATGGTTCTACACATAGTACCTTTGGTATTTAGTGGTAATTATATCCATTTAATTACATTTCAAGTGACCTGTCAATCTATTGAGCGTATGTTAGTTCTTGATAAAATTGTCAAACTAGTGAAATATATATTACACAATTTATTATTTAACATTTATTAATAGTATATATCTTAATTGGATATTTAAAAGTTTCTGTAAATCCGAGAAAGAGCAATCTCGCGCAGTAACCATTGCCAACTTTGTAAACAAATATTTTGCCAGAGTGATGCATTCCTGCCTAGTTATTTCTTATGCTGTAAATTAGTATATCTCTTTGCGGCGCAAGATATGATAGAAGAATATGTCAGTAATAACACATTTGCTAATCAAGTTGAGAAATACTGTTAGCAGGATTGCCTTTTCTTAGTTTTTTCAATATTGGTTTCCATGAGGTATGTGGAACTCATGTAATATGCTAGCATTAATTTATGTACCGCTCACTTTTAAGGTGAACACTGGCATGTGATGTGGATTTTACATCTCCTTGATTGCAAATGTTGATTGGTTTGCTACTGAGTATTTTTGGAAGCCCTGTTTGAATCCTTCACTTATTCACAGGCCACATGAAAACATTAAGGTTATTGTGGGACTAATGTGTCAAATGCTGAGAGATTACCAACCTATGAATGTTAGTACTACAGTACTTATTTACTGAGTATTAAACGAGTAGCAAATAATATAATACATTTCCTAATTTAAAAAAAAATTAGACGTGGAACTCTTTTTTAAATTTGTTTTCAAGATTACGTACTGAATGTACTTCAATTTTCGTATTTAAAGAAAAAGATTAAGCTACCTAATAATGCTTTTTTTCCCCCAGAAAGCTTGTTTCAAAAAGTGCTCAGCTAGCAGAGAAACCAGTTAGGTACCGGGATATGAAGCACGAGCGCTATCGTAATTTCACGAAACCGGGATGGAAGAAGCTGAAGAGGATGCAGATTGATAAAAGGGGTGCGCAATTCCACATCGCCGAAAACGATCGGCAGCTGTGGGTCAAGTACTGCGCACGAGGTCGCCGAGTGGTCCGGCCCGATCCTTTCCGCTACCCGCTTATAAGCGAAGCCGCCGACCTCGCATGGCGCATGTGACGAGTTGCCGGGGGAGGGGGAAGAGAAGGTAGAAGCGGCGGCCGCTGCGGCGATGGAAGTGTGGGAGCGCTGCCGTCACAGCGAGTGACTAGGCAACCTGCAGCCAGGGCTGTGACCTGTGACCTCGGCGCAAGGGCCACCGGCGACAGCCCGCGCGCTGCAGCTTTATTATTGGCTATTCACGGTAAAGTGAGCACTTTTGAAAGCCCTCCCATTTGGAATAACAGTCAATAAATATATTTTATTTTAGCCTCAGAGTGCGGTAGATTCTACACACTATTTATTATTTACAAGGCAATATTTATTTTAAATTTTACTTTAGGTTTAAAAAAATGGTTGAAACAAAAAAGTAACTAGTGCCTCAAAAGTGCTCACTTTACCGTGAATAGCATGCACACTCAGTTACATGGAAAGACATACGGTCGTCGTAAACACGGCGCGGCCTTCTGTTACAATACGGTGATACCATGAATTAATGATAAATACGCATGCTTAGGGTTACTGTTACTGGTATTTATGGACACGAATGTCTTCAAGATTTATTACTGAAGAACAGTGTGATTTTAATAGGCGGAATTTACATTTTCTGACCATCTACCGCATATTTTCTGTCTTAAAACATTTATCTTTACGAAAATAAATCCAAAAATCAAAGTTATGGCAAAGAACATATAAATAACCCAAGATGGCCTCAAGGCTGCAGTTATACGAACACAAAGCTTCTATCAGAAGCTGCACAACATTTCTGAATGATGCTTTCTTACCAACAGTCAAGAAACTTTTCCTGTCTGAAGACTAAAGTTTCTTTCACTAGATCAAATATTTCTTCAAATTGCTTTCAATTCAGCGAGGCAATTCAATCGGGGCAATTTTTCCTTCAAGATTTTCCTTTTGAACACATTCTCTATTTCCTTGAATACAAAATTTCAATCGCCAATGACAGCTTTTCTGGAAAAATTAATGTAAGTAATATCATAATATATTTGTATACACAAAATTAAAGTTGTTAAAACAAGGACGCATGTTTTTTTTATAAAGAAAGTTAACAATAACACTAAGAAAATTTGTGGTTTTACTAATTATTTTCGTGTCGTGCACGAATCGCAGATACATCTCGAATTTACTTTTAGTATTTTGTTAACTGGTGTCTTTAAAAAAAAAGTTGTGATAAATTTTCATGCGGAGACTTGAAAGTTTATTGAATGCAATTATTTGAAAGACAACTCAAGAAGAAACTTTTTAGTTTAATAAATTGAACTCAAGTAATTGAATTCAATAAATATATGTTCGTGTGAAATGGCCTTAATTCTGTTTTCTATTCCCGTCCCTGGGAAATATATTTGTAAGTGTAAATTGGCGCAAACAACTTTTTCATGGTAAAATTTTTAGGAAACAAACTAAGTACAAGACGATATATATATATTAGACGCGAGCTGCCGGCGGACAGATCAGTGTCTTGCAAATAGAGGCGATCAGGCGTGCGACACATGCACATAGGTCGCCGTTCAGCGCTCCCACGCTTCTAGGCCTTGGGCATGCATGCATAAGACGTTCAGATGGGACGTATCATTAATGGTACAGCCTACCAGCTGGCAGCTGCGAAATTTTAATAGGAAATCCCATGTTAGGGAAATTTCGCCTCACTGCGTTAATTCTAACGATATACGTTTCAAACAAAATGTATTCTTCGCGAATTTTCAGGAGAAATTCCCTACAGTGGAAATGTTTCCATGAAATGTGTAGCCAGTTTTGCAGGGAAATTTATAAATCTAAGTTAAAAAAAAAAAAAGTACACACTGACTATCTATATTGAAAATTTGCAATCTTAGAAATCTTCTAAAAAACTCGTGGAGAATAAATTTTCTTTAAAACTAAATCTTTAAAATAACACACAGAGGCGAAATTTCCTTAAACATGGGATTTCCTATAAAAATTTCGCAACAGCCAGCGGTAGGCAGTTTCCTTGAACAAACTTATTCAAATTAAGAGTGTGCATCACACGCCAGTAAAACCAGGAATCCAATCTGTCAGGACTTTTGATCATTTCCGACCGAACAGTCAAGAAGGTAAAGTATTAATGGAGCGTCCTAGTGTTCAACATAGTGGGAAAATTAATCGATAGTTCCATGCTAAACAAACACAAGATGTTTCGAGAAAAAAAAAAAGTTGCTAAAACAATTTCTTTCCAAAACAAAGTCGAAATGGTTTGCTCCAACGAGCTAATAACTTGCTAATATTCACTTTACATTGTTATTTATGTATGCAAGATCAAGTGATTTCATTATCTTGTTGATCCATCTTTATAACTAGTAGATATCATATAAGCCAATACTTTTATATTAAATTTCACTCATCATAAATAACATTATATGAGAACTAATATCCACAGGTGATTCGGGCTGAGAATCACCAGAGTCTGTTTCACCCCAGTCAGTACTCATTGGTCAACTTAACATTAATTTTGAGTTTTCCTCTGCAGACAAAAACGTTGAATTAGATCCATATGTTTTACGTAATATTTTGAATGAAGGGCAATTGTATTATTTTTGAATATCTATTACTTTCCCGTTATGTACCCTTTCGAAAACACGTTTTTGCTCAACTCCACCCACATACATTTCACAATTATTTAGATAATGAATGCAAATATCTTCAACGTTCTCATAATCTATACACCCACTCTCCCATTTTAAACCATGGTGATGGTTAGAAAAACCCATCTATTCGTTTTCTTGTATTTAGGAGTTAGATATTTTCAGTCAAATGGTGATTTGAAGCTGAATTACCGGTGTTTGTTCTTCCATATCAGTTGTAACTAATTCGTTAATGATAACTTTTTTCTGCAGACTGTAATCCGTGTACATTGCAAAACATCTCATCTCGGCCGTGGTTTGTTTGGTGTGAGCCGCAGGGTGAAATACAGCAATACTTTAGTTTTGGCCGACATTCAAATGTCGGGTGGTACGGGATGGCTGGCAACGCGGAGTCGCGGTGAGGGGTGCAGGGTAGGGGTGTGGCAGGCTGGTCTCTTCCAATCGGAATGCAACTAATCAATTGTCGCAATCTTGCCTTAGTGCCGAACACATTTGACGATCCCGGCCAGCTCTGGGCAGTGCACAGTGGCGAGGGGCGAGTAGGGGTTGCAAGGAGCTAAGTGACCTCGGCTATTCCACTCGGCGCCATCTTCAGTCGCTCATGTATGCTTGGAGGAGACGGGCGTGATATTTGTCACCGCTTTAATAAACACCGCACCTCTACACACTTGGCGGCCGACGAGCTTACAATAGGGGGTTACCGCACCGTCATCTATAGTGATAGCCGCGATTTACATAGTATTTTATCGGGAAAAAATAAATTTTCGTGTGTTAACTTTATTTTTTTTCGGATCCATATACTGCATTTGCGATAAGTAATTGATTTATGTGTTCGGCAGACGAAAATACAACTTGCGTTAACAACTAGCGTGGTTTTTTTTTTTTTTTTTTTTTTTTTTACCAAGTGACATAAATTTCACAGATTTAATGGAGATTTGTAGTATATGTCTACAAAGTGTTGCACGATTACGAGTACTTCTTCACGTCATCCGAGTGTATCTATGCTTCGATGGAAATAATATGTGTTAAAAATGACTTCTGAAAATAGTGAGACATTAGCTAAAAAAAAGTATCGTTCCGTTGTCTGTTGTAGGGCGAATGCAGAGTTTTTCTCTTAAATTTCAACTCATTTGTCTATCGGCTTCGCCACACATATATACTCAGGCTCTCCACACACACAGCTTATAAGACGACTTAATTGTTACGCTGAACTCCACATCAAATGGAAGTGTTTTAAAAAATACTCGAGGTATGTGCGAGAGGCGTTAAGTAGTCTACGTGTATTTCTATTATGCTACTGTGTCTGTTTAAAATTTAAATGCTAGTTTGGAAATCTTTATTTATTCATACTTACTAACTGGATTTCGTTTAGTGAGTTTGCACTTGCCATCAGATGTTATTCACGTAGTTAAAATTCTCTCGTGTAAATTATATTTCTAAGCTTGAGACTCACGTTAAGTTCAAGGCTCATGTAATTGCACTTATTATTATTATTCACGTAGTCGTTTGAAAATTTGTGATTCGATGTGTGTAATTTATTCATAGGTAGAAGACTCTGAAATTCTCTAATGTTTAATTGCATTCCGAAAACAGATCGTTTAACTTGTAAATCGCATTTTTTAAGTCTTCTATTTACAGTCTACGAGCAATGTCCCACCAAAAAAAATCATTTACACTTAGGCCACTCTTAGAAATCGTTTAAACACATTGAAATTATATCTTGAGTTAAATAGATTCGTAAAAATCGCCTATCTACCACCAACATCCCTCCAAACACCTCAAAATTAGAAAAAATAAGAAAATTTTCACATAGCCAACATTTGCACTCAACTAAACACCTATATACACATTGCAACCCGCCACTCTGGTCAGTCGACTGCCAGAGCTCCAATGGCGAGCACGTGTCAGAGCTTCTGCTACCCCCTCCCCCATCAAGAAAGAAAGAAAAAAATCAAGAAATAAAATTAACCCTTCCAGTGCATTCAACCCTTTCAATTCATTGAGCCCGTTCAATACATTCACCCTTTTCAATGCATTTAACCCTTTCAATCTGTGATCGAATTAAGAAGTTTTAATCGGATTAACAATTATTTGATCGGATTAAAATTCGACCCTCTTTTGATTAACCCCTTCAATTAATTTGATATCAAATCGATAATCCGATTAATCAAAATTGGCCTAGGATCCCCTCGCCCCTACTACTAATTTAACGCTTGGTATCGCAAACTGAAGTGCTAAAATGATATTCACCCCTCTATATTCCCATGTCTGGCGTGAGCGCGCGCGCACACAAACGCATATGTTACATAGCAGCTGAGCTAGACATGCTATGATGAACACTATTGCTTTCATTTCTAATGTCAACCTGCAGCACAAAGGTAATTTAAAATGTAAAAGCTGCTTACACTTAACTATAGGCTATTCACGGTTAAATGAGCACTACTGAAAGTCCTGCTTAACACCTACTTGTGTGCACGCTGGGTATTCTTCTGCCTTACGTAAAATTAGCATTGTCATGGGCCTCCGCTTGATTCATGCGTCGGTCAAGCGAAACTGTGAAATTATCAAATTATCAAATCAAACAGACAAAGAAAGAAATAATTTAAGTTATCACAAGTGGTTACGTAACACGGTTTATTCTACGTTAAGATGTGAAACTATTTTCTACCCATCGTTGCCAGTTTTACTGGGCGCATGTCACTCAGGGCGCACGTTTAAATATTTGCAGGCAGGGGCAGTGACTTTTCTCAGAGGTTGATTCCGAAAGAGCTCACTTTATCGTGAACAGCCGTTAGTCAGCAAGTGTTCTGCAGGCTCACTCAAGCAAGGGAGGCCTCGAGGCTGCTGAAGGCCCGTCACCGAAGGTGGCGGCAGATCAGTAGAGTGGAATTTTAACATCGACGTCTTGAGAGTCGAAGCGGGTGAAACGAGGTGAGTATGGTACGGCGCCGGAATTCAAGAGCGAGGGAAACTTAGATCCCCGAGAAAACCCGCCGGCCAGATAAAATCCGGGAGCGACCCCGCGGGGAATCGAACCCTGTTCGCATTTGTCGGAGGCCGAGTAGTCTAACCACTTAAACACCGCGGCCCCGCGGCAGATTACGGCCCGCACAGGGATGTAGTGGAGCAGAAACTCAACGGAACATACGTGCTGGCATTGCTTTCTGAAATCTGTTTTATTGTCCAAGAATTATATATTTGAAGTCGATAAGTTTCAGTGATTTTTTTTTTTAAATTAACTTATAAAAACTGAACCGCAATTACTGATACGTTATTTAACACGCGCTGTTTATAAATTAGGACACATTTTACAGGCAGGCGCTATCCAATTAAAAAGTAGTAACATTCGAATGATAGACGGTCATTATGGCATAATTTGTGATACAATTGAAACTCAAATTGACCTATCCTGCAGTTGGCAACATTGCCGCACACCCCTCCGACCTCCACCAATAAATACCATGTTCTGTATTCATGTACCTGCTGTCTAGTGACGAGGTGAAGCTAGCTCTGCTCGTCTGTGGTTCAGTTCAATTGCTTGGTTATTATGGGAATATATAGAATATAACATTTCTAAGTAAATAATCTATATCCGTATAAAGTAAGTGTTGCAATACAATTATCACATTATAATGTACCCACTTGAGTTACGAAATAAGTGTTGTTGATCCCACCCCATTCCAAACTAATTCCAAGGTCAAAGCGTCCCGAGGTCAGTTGAATGACTCGTGCTGGCAGTGGTTTGAAAATCGCACCCGGTAACAACAAATTCACTATCTCCGCAAAGGCAAACGTGTGTCCATATCATCAAAATAGTGAAAAATCATAGTACTAACTAACTTCAATTGAATAATGGCTGGTGGACAGCAGAATGGAGGCGCGTGTATATTCTATTTGCGGTTTCTTCATAATTTTCGAAGCAAGCCTTTCAAAAAAAAATCACACTATGTACGACGTTTTGGTTGTTTCCATGCCACGTATCACAAGCGTTTTATACTTTGTGTTAACATAGAAGTGTCTTCTGTTTAGTTAAATTGATCTTTATCTTATATTTTATATACAAATTATATTTCATTTATAAATAATATGAATGAAAAATTATAACAAGGTTTTGCTGGTACTTCCTAGTAATAAATAGTTCCTATGCAAACTATTATTACACTGAGTGCGCACAAACAGGATTCGTTGTCCCCTTGGTGTAATTTTCTACACTGCTGAGCTTTTGTTTGCACGAGGCGAAGAAACGTACTGTAAGTAAAACTCTAACAGGGATTCAGAATAGTTGACCGTAACCGTGAATGGATTATACATAGTGTTATATGGCAAATACAGAGTTTGGGATTTCAATTCAGCCTTAAGAATCCTTCCGGCATTTTTTTTCTGGCATTTGCTTTTAACTTTTTTCTATCCCTTCACGAATGATATTACGAATGCGGATTGGGAACTCGACGTGAAAATTGTACTGTCTAAAACGTACGACAAAACGAGAACGAAAGTAGTGTAAGAACTGAGCTGGCCGAGACGCTACTTTGATAAACGCTGGACTACTCGAGGCAGTTGTGCGTATTATTTCCATATAGGACGGAACACGTGCGCTGAGCACGAAACGTCGCTGACAGCAAGCAGTTAGTGATGTTTCTGATCAGAAACACGTGGCAACCGGTAATGTTATCGTCAAAGCGTCACGATCGTCAAAAACTACACGTTAAATGAGTTCACAAACAGGTAAAATGACACCTGAACGCTTCCTTTAGTTATCGAGAACAGTGCATACTTCAAATATTTAACAAACTACACACAAATTGAAACTTAATTCATTATTCGCTAAAAGATGTTTTGAATCGCCAACTACACACATGACGATAAAGACTAAAGTGGATATTACGCGATACCTTCTGATGTACACGATTGTCTACAAGCTTCTCCAGGGCCGGAGGCACGAGCCGGTATACCAGACGCTATATGAGCCACCATGGAAGATATATATTACATGGCAGCAGTTCGCGTACTAGCATTTAGCACCCTCGGTGGGTGCGCAGTGTGTTGTTTGTAATAAATATGAACCCCATTCGTAGAACTGCTACCAGTTAGTAACTTGCGAAGGGCCTATAAAAAAAACTAGCTAGCGCATCTTAATATTGTATTATTACTGTTGACCTTATACATAATTCCAATGCTAATTACTATAGTTACATTAATTTTCTTGAGAATGATTTTAAGTCACTAGAGTACGAGTGCTATTTTTAATGTTAACGAAAACTATTAACTGTTTGCGAAATAGTTTTTTTTTCTTTACGTACAAAGTTATTGTCCGCATTGAAAAGCTTGGGGTTTATTGTTGTTGTTGTGGGGTACAACACAAACCACTACGTTGGGCAAACCACTTAACAAAAATGGTGGTGGTTGTTTGTATTTATTGTGGCGTCGTATTTGTTTCACAGTTTCAATGTTTGTGTGTAACAGCCCACACATTGAAATAGCCACTGGTTATTATTAAGCAACATATAACATACTAGGCATATGATGAAAAAGTAAGGTGAGTACTTCTGTGTGCAAACAATTACTTGCATTTGACTTTGAAAACAAGCGACATTTTAAATGCTCTATTTACTGCGGTTTCGGTGGTTGGAATTATTGTGCAGATGCAGAGTGTAATAAAATACATGTAAAACACACAAATAATTAGAGATGATATTGTGATATACTGTGTGCATCACCCTTAATCAGCATGAACTTATGTATGGCAGTCAACTTGCTAGAATTCTTACCAATAAAATTAGCAAAGCAAAAAGTAACACAAAACATAAATCACTCGTATGTGTGCAAGGGTAATGCACTGCCTTAAAATGAAAACAAAAGATTTAAAATTATCTTTTACTGTTTAATGATAAAGAAAAATTAGCCCTGGGCAAAAAAAATCTTCCACATGAATTACACTGTCCAGATTCTGAGTCTTGCAAAACTGAGCTTTCATTTGGTTGCATTTATGAATAGGTATTCTTATACTGAGTATACTGTGTTTTAAATCAAGCAATGAAAGTGTCAGTTTACTTTTCCTCACACAAAAAATAATCAAATCAAAATAAAATAAGTCTGATAAACAGAATATGTTGGGCGCCTAGCTCTCTGAGAGCTTAAAAGACTATTACAAAATAGTCTATTGAGATCATTACAAAATTCCCAGGGTGCACTACTGGGTTTCAAGTTCTCAATACTTATTTGTGTACTAATTGTTAGAATTATCTAACGCATGGCACAAAATTGTTACGCAGTTCAAAAAGTTAAAAAATACGTAAGAGACTTGATTTTGCAAATAAAAGTTGGTTATAACACACTGTTCAACAGAAAAAAAACTAGTTCACTTCAGTTACTTAAACTGTATAAATGTCTAGGATACCAAGCTAGGCCGTCGGTTATAACTGTCTTACATGGAACAACATAGGCCAACACTTTGAGCTATCAATATTTCATAAATCGTATTAAATTTGGGCCTCTTCTTACTTGCCCTTTAGTTACTGTACTGTGACAAACACAACGTCGCACAAAATCATAATTTTGACGAGAGCTCAATTAGTATGTGTTGTTCAGTTGAGGCCTAGATCAAGAAGAACGTCGCCGACCGAACCAGACAACCTCCTACTCGAAATTTGGCGCGATACTCCCGTGTCCAATCACAGCTCATTATGGGCTGAGATTGTAATAGCGGGAGTATGGCCAACACCTAGCACTGTCAGACTCAGCTGTGTAGACCTGACGTCACGAGGAGAAAACAAAGCTCTACCTCCTTGGCGCCAGCCTACAATACAGTAGCGCTTGCTTACTACGACAAACACACAAAACTTGAATATAAATGTTACAAAACAATTTAAGTATTAATTACAGTAGGCCTATCGTTAAAATAACTAAGAATATTCGTCACATTAAATTGACAAAATAAACACTTATAACTCTGCCGCGATTTTGCAAGGCCCAGTATTTAAAAAAAAAAAAACATTCGGTCATTTAAAACAGCGGTAACAAGAAAACATAGATAGGTGAACATCAAATTCCCTCCAAATCACATTATTTACAACACTTCATTAAAAAAACCGTCAACATTGGATACGAAAATTCGTTACATTAAAATATGTGAACAAACCACTTAGGCCTACAAAAATACTTGAAATATTCCTTTAAAATATGTCCAAATACATTCCCAGTGTAAATATATAAGTTGAACTATACAAATATATACAGACATATGTAGCCTAGACATACGTAGATATAGGCTTTATTATGACACGTGAAAAAAAATGTAAACACAAGAAAATAAAAAAAAAAACGTAAATATACAACGGATGATGGGGCGGTCCAACCGTGACTCAGCACAGCAATGTAACCTCTAGTGATAAAAAATTAGGGTTCGACGGAGTTTCGATCTCTCACCAAAATTCACGATTAACTCA
Organism: Dryococelus australis; assembly: GCA_029891345.1. Classification (NCBI taxonomy): domain Eukaryota; kingdom Metazoa; phylum Arthropoda; class Insecta; order Phasmatodea; family Phasmatidae; genus Dryococelus; species Dryococelus australis. Next base: position 349,587,571 of record CM056995.1, read on the forward strand.
CTTGCTTCGTGACTTTACCGCTGTGCTACCCGTTCGCATTCCAGTATTGTCCAGTAACTGTAGCTAAGTTATACACTTCAATTAATATTTTCATTGTGTAGGTAATGTTTTAGATATTTAGAATTGTTTTATACAGTAAATAAAGTCGTTACAGCCAATATTATTAGTCGCTGTAGTATTTTTAATTTACTTGAAAAAGTTTCAAACTCACGGATACATATTCAAGATGGAGGCATCCTTTTCGGTTTCTTCATCAACTCGTTTTAAGTTGTAACCACGAGAAGCGCCCCACGCTCTGAAACTGCGTTGTAATTGTCCAGGTACGAAACATGTATGGAACCTGACACGAAAAATAGGGCGTTGCCAGACCAAGTATGAAATCTGGCCGTACAAGGCGGGAAATGCCATGATGGTTACCCCCTAGCCCGTATAACGGCCGCTATGGCGTTCCTTGCACCAGTTCTTAAGGACTTTGATATAGTCTAATATCGCCTTAAGCGTAAACTTGTTTCTTTAAAGAACATTTTTGAAGGTTAAATAGATATGGTGCTCCCCCCCCCCCCCCCCTCTTCAAAATTTCTTTTTCACCCCTAATTAAAATACGTTCCCTACTTTTATTTTCAATTATTTTACTTCTTCGGAGAACCAACGAACCGGCAATTGTGGTCAAATACTTTGCAACCAATTCCAACCTTAATGTTTTAGGGGTGACTTTTGGCTACTGTTTTAATTTCCATTTAATTTATTTAAATAACAATTATTTGTGTGTTTTCTGTTTAGCTTTTATTTTCAACACTCAAATTTGCGTAGACCACTTACAAATTGACTGCTGTAATTATTTATACACGAGGTACTGATTTGTGTTGAAATCGTTGCTCATGTGGACCGAAGTTATAAATGCCCGTTTACCTCAATTACTTCAGAGTTGAAAGCGATGTTAATTTTACATATGGTTTAGGAATACTGAGTGTACATACAAGTATATCTTAAGCGGTGCTTTCGCAAGGGCTTGGTTTACCGTGAACAGTTAGTAGTAAAGCAGACCCGAGGGGACCCCGGCGTCGTAAGACCAGGCCACTCCCACCATGGCGAACCGGGGCGTCCCAGATTTGCGCAGGTGGGAAACTCTGCGGGCGCTGCCGTTGGACGTTGTGTTTATTCATGGCAACCCCCCCCCCCCCCCAAACCACCTCATCGCCCGCTACCACATACCCGCCACACTTCATCAACACACAATGAAACTCGCCTGGTGTCAAGCGCGCGGCGCTATAACACGGCGCGATGCATCTCAATCAGCGAGCAGCCGCGTGAATAAGGAACTGCGTGCTTGCGACGGTTCTCGGCCAGGAAAGACAGTATATTCCACTCTCAGTTGCCTACAACTTTTCTGAAGCCCTGCTGAAGTTCTACTTCCAGGATATTCCTCCGCCTCGTACAAACGAAGCTTGGGAAATTGACACCAAGGAGCCAACGCACCGCATTCGTGCGCACTCAGCGTATTGTCCATTTCGAGTAAATGAGGTAAATTTTAAAACAGTTCTAGAAATGTAGTGCCGCCACAATATATCCTTCCACCACAGCTGTTTTTCCACGGGAGAAAAAGACGTCTGTAAATAAATGTTCCGAGTCCAATGCGTGGTAGGCACTGAAAGACTGACGTTAGCCAACTTCCGTTCAGAAATCAGTGTAGTATATTATCGCCAAGTTAGCATTACAACCAGTTTTATTTTTGCGTAGTTACGTTTGTTGGGGTTGCGTTAATTTCAGTTACAGAGAAAAAAGGAAACCGTTAAATAAGGGGGGGTGGGGGGGGGGGGCTTTAGTTTGACATTTTTCGTGAGACGGCATTGTTTTGATGTCCTTACGAATGTGTGGCATTTTGAGTTGCATATTGTTTTGATGGAGAAGTGGCAAATTTTGCTCGTATGTAAACAATATTCAAATTATTGTAACTTCGAAGATTTTAACTTCAATAAAAAAAACCAAACGCTTTATATACGTCGCTGTTCGTATTCGTACAAACGCAAATACACATACACACACACTCACACACACACTTTGGCAGAAATTAACCTTGCATTCGAATTTACGATTTAGGCAAATAATTATTATGTACACACTACAAAAGTGTTGTAGGAGCTGCTTTTTCACGCCACGTGCATTCCAATAATTATAGTAACTGTTTAAAAATACATTATTTACTAAACATGCACACTTACTGTTTATAAAATTCGCAACCTCTTGAACATGTGTTTTTCTACGGGAATCATTACAAGTTTACTTCACAAAAATCACGTTTGTTAGCCACTAGCATTTGCAGAATCATCCGGTAAAATCCACACTTCGCACGTATCCTAAAAAAAAAAGAAACAAACCTAACTTACATACGTAAATTATATTCGTGTCGCTTCGTTGCGTACGGCGGTTAAGGAAAATGGTGAAACGAGCAGTTTTACGAAGCGATAAAAACGTGCCCATTATATTACATTTCACTCGAGGAAACGCACTAGAACGGTACCTACAACCAATTATGCTTAAGGAAAGCAACTAAAAAATAATTAACTACAGATATAATATTCCGACAACGCCAATAAGATACTCGTATAAACACGGTGAGAAAAATGCACACCCACAAAGCCGTTCTCCGGGTTGGAACCACAAACACGGCTAATCATTGGCTGGAAACACGTTTACTGTTCGTACGTGTCTACTTGCTCTGTCACAATTGCTAAACATGTTTTCAAAATCCTTTCACTAAGAGCCAAAAATTTTTAAAAACAATTTAAACCATACATATTTTAAGTATAATTCTCAGTACGATTTTCTTCCGAGCCATCATCAAAATCGCCAGCTTCACAGCATGCATCCCGCAGCAATTCGTCAGCTGATACAATACTTTACAAACAAGAGCATTTACTGTTTACACTGTGTGTAAGTTGGTCACATTGTCAGATTTCAACCCACTTATATAAAATGGACAATAATATTTTGTATAAAAATCTCACTATGCATTATCATAACACCTACTTTCTCACACTTTATTTATATAAGTTATAAATGAATTATTATAATTTATATATAAAATATAAGTATTAGTTAAATTTAACCAAACATGGTACTTTTATGTTAACGGAAGTATGAAACGCTTGTGATACGAGACATATTTAGGGAAGAATCAATCATCATACATGGGGTTGACTGAGTGAATAGATTTGGGCAGCTCTTAACAGCGAGGTCTTGCGAGCCGATGAGGGTGATTGAAATGAATACGGAACAGCGCCGGAATGAAGGGGCGGGGGAAACGGAAGATCACGAGATCACCAGAAAAAATCCGCCGACCAACGGCTTCGTCCGGCACGATTCCCACTTGCGAAAATCCGGTGACCCGGTCGAGGGTATAACCCGGTTCACCCTGGTGGGAGGCGAGCGTGCTAATCGGTCAGACAACGTGGTCCCTCATACATGGGATGTTTTTTTCCTTCAAAAGTTTGTTTAAAAAACGCGTGAAGAAACCGCGAATAGACTCAAGCTTGCACGATAGCCACGTAACGACCGCGATAGAATGTCATAGCGAATGACGGGTGAGCAAGGAAAAAACACACCAACGACAACACTGTGTGACCGAGAGACCGAACCCTAGGCCAATATGGTTAACCGTCGGAAAATAGACCGGCAACCTCCCCTCTGGTGTTCGGCGATTGCTTAACCCCTCCCCCAACACTCTTCCTTGCGAGATAGGATATCTTCAGTCCCAAACTTGACAGGCAGGCAGCACTGCTGCAGCAATAGGCCGCCATATTAGTTGTAGAGTTGCCTACCAGGAGCGCTGATGTCTCTTGATGCCGTCATAGGTCTGTAGGCAGCGCACAAATTCTCACAACGAATACCAGAGAGCGGGCAAGTTGCTCGCGCTCCTAGACCCACTCTCGGTAATACTATTAAATGTTATTATGAACTCTGAAATCGGCTGGAAGCTTAAGACAATTCTCTCCATCATATATGTAATGTGTTAGTCGCTTTTGGATGGTTTCGAACCACGAACCCTTAGGTCGCCAGATTTACAAACACCTTTGCCAACTTGGCTATCATGACAAGTACGCTTTTCGCTTAGTATAGACAGGATTTCTGAAGAGCCAGAGTGACATTATTTACAAAACAAAAAAAACTTACCGTAATAACTAATGAGCTTACTTTCCCCTACATAGAGGCAAATCATTTTTAATGAAATACTTCAAAGCTTAGATGGCGTGAGACCTTCACATCTGGTCGACAGCAATACCATTAGAGATGAAACCAGAAACGTGTGAAACAATAGTGAGAATTAGAAATTCACATATGCCTTACCCTGCATTCGAACACAGGAAGTCTCTTTCCATTAGCTCACGTGCAATGAACTGCATTACGGAGGTCGGATTCAGAGCATCAACTTTGGATGTAATCAGTATAATGTTTTGAATTATAGGGTTAACTAACATAAAATATTTACATGGCGGTTATTTTGAAAATAAGTGCCCGAGCCACTTAAATCATGTAAGTTTACATTACCTTTCATAGCACTATTTGTGTGTGAAATTTGGTAGGAATATGCTGATTGGTCCCCGAGATATGGCATAAAAACTTAATTCTCTCATGTGGTGCTATTTTTACAAATGGCGAACAAAATATTATGAATTATAACATTCGATGTTTGGCACAGATAGCGCCAGCATAAAAAATGTGGTTGAAACTGTTGGGACATATGGCACACTAACTAAAATATTCGCATGTCTAATTTTAGAAATATGTGACTACTCCCTCACGTCATATTAATTTATATGTATAACAGTATAATTTGTCGCCTGAATGTGGTGGAAATATGATAATTATTCCCCGAGATAGGACATAAAAGTTTAATTTTTTCATGTGGTTCTATATTGCAAGATGGTGGACAAAAAAAGCTGTGTTGGCATATTTGATGCATTACAGATACTTTCAGCATAAAAAGTTTGGCACAACTCGGACAACAGTATAGATATATGTAGCAAATAAAAAATCTATATGGGCGCCATTTTGAAAATAAGTGTTTTAACCATTTAAACTGTATACTTTACATGGCCTAACACAGTTTTAGGCCTATTTACACGCCAATTTTGCCGATAATACGGTGAGTATTAGTTTCTGAGATGTAAAAGCTTTATTTTTCCATACAGCGCTTTCTTCTAAAATGACCGACCGATAGCAATATCCATCTCTAAATTGAATGCATATATGATGCACAGTCAGCATATAAAATTCGGTTTAAATTTGTTATATGCTTCCCGAGATATAACATATTACACTCTGTAACGTCCACATTTTTTACTATTTCTGCATCTTGACAACATACGTTTAAATTTGCTTATATTCAACAGTTGTAATTTTCTGATGTTGTGAATTTTATTATTTATTTAATTTTTTGTATATTTTCACATGGTTAAAATTTTAAATAATAAGATGTACGAATGGCAATATCCATTCGTAAATTCACTTATAGTCCATTCCCGATTGGAAGCAAATTATGAAAACCAACTTTTGAAAAAACACGAAGGTATAACATGTCACCTGTTTTTTCAATAACCTGTATTCCACACATATATAACACTATGGTTAACTTTAGAGTACTGTATTATTGAATAAATGAACCTTTACCTTAATATCTTATATAACTTGTAATATTTATTTTTTAAATAAGAATTAACAGCGAGTGCAGCGACGTGTTGGCAACGGCCGGTAAGAAATAGTTCAGTTAAAATATAATTTTAACCTCGGTTTTTATATACTATTTGTAAATTAAACGGTGCCTATTTAAATATTTAGGTAGCCCCGATGGCAACATATTTCATTTTTACAGTTTAAAATAACAGCGGAATATATCGTGGGTAGGCCGTAATGGTACGGTATTGTTTTATCGATCGAGAAAGCATCAGAAAAACTGTCTGCTGAGCGAGGCTTATCGCTCTCTCTTCGTATCTTTCAAACTCGGGAAATTTCACTTTGCTAGTAAGCACGTATATTATACTTGTTTTCAATTGTAGCATATTTCATACTTATTACAGCAAAATTATGATTTTTTAAATTTGTAATTTACAACTGAAAAAATATTTTAATGTTTAATACGTATTTTAATATATTTAGATATGATGGCGGGGTAGTTACCAAGTGAAGTTGGCAGACGTGGCGAGCCATGACGTGACGAGCCATGACATGGCGTGTTGCTTTTTGCCAAACGATACGTAAATTTTTCTTACTCCAAAAATACTTCAAATTAATACATCACATTTGTAGACGTGTTTTTTAAACCTACCTAGGTAAGTTACGATGTTGTGATAAATCTGTGTTTCTACGCCAGTAATAAATATACTGTGGCGTGTGGTTCGTTAATCATTGCGTCTGTGAAATGGCATGCCTTTGTGCATCGTGGTCGTTTTGCTGGCCCTGTGAGTGCGTGATTTCAAATATTTGATTAGCACTATTTATAAGTTTTAAATGTTAACTGTTTTTATGAGGAAGTTATTTATTTACATCCACGTCTGTTTATTTATCACAACGTTGTACCTTTGCCCTAAGGGGTTTGAAACACGGTCGTGTAACGTGATTTGCCCCAATCAAGAAGAAAAATACTAAGCCCAGCCCGACAGATTTCAATAAACCTAATAAACAGTAAGTAGCAATACATAGAAATATGAGCGGAATAAAAGTTATCGTAGGCTAATTTGTGTGCATGTTCACCTGTGCATGTTCACCGCTATCTTTTAAAGTTTGTATGACAAAAATGAGAAACACGAATTGCGTGCTTGAATTCAATGTGCCTATTTCACTGGTTGTTCGTTTTAGTTTTAATATTTACTCCAGCTGAGGCCGTCCTTTTAGAGAAATGACCAACACACATCAATAACAAAAGGATAATTACAATTAGTACAGCCCTTTACCTCGCAGTTGTAACAGTGTTAAACACAGTCGCGGCAAAATATTAACGTGCATTATATGTATTGAGGTACGTCATGGAAAACGAATATGTTAATGTAAAATAACCGTAAGAACTGTCGTCAATTCAGGAATTTTTAAAACGTCATAAAGCTGACCTAAATAATGGTGGAGGCCTAAACTGTGAATATTCGTACGGAATGGTTTTTGGAATATGACAAGAATTCTCTGAAAAAGTGGAAACGGTAAACAACACATTAGACAGGTATAAAAGTAGAAGTCACATTTTAATGTTTATGTTTAGGTGTAGCGAAAGTATACGAACATATGTACACACACAATGGAATGTAAACATTGATTTTGCCAGATGCTACATGGCAGTCACATGGCAATGTTTGTTTACATTTGGCGGAAGGATACGAAACGGGCCTGCCAGTAGATATTTAGCAGGACTCCGAGAAAGTTGCTTCCAATGAGGAATTGACTATAGTTAGGTAGTTTATTTTTGTTTGTATTTTTTAATTAGTATTTTATATTAATTGCCTTTTTTACGGTCTCAACTGATTGTTAATGTTTCAGGGATATTTTTGTGTATTTTTATTACACTTCTACGAGACAAATTCTACGGTTTAAGGATTTAGGCCGTTTTGGAGTGAGTCAGTTTTTATTTATGTAGCGAGCCATTCGATTGGCAAGCAGGTTTAAAACCCTGCACCCCTATTGGCGGGAGAGTCCAGCATAGGGTAGGCAGGTCCACTTCGGTTAGAATCTCGCTCTCTCTTCCTGAGCATCAAGACTTAGAACAGGACGCCCGTCCAGAAGTTGGACGAGGCCTAGGATAGTTAAGATCAATTTTAGGGTGTTCAGTTTTAACAACTCGCTTTAAGTTTTTATTTGTGTATTAACGTCGAGTAGAGTGTGAAAGAGCTCCTCCGTTTTAGTGTCAAGCAGCTGTTTAGTAAATAGTCAGGTAGTTAGACGTCGCTATGTTCGTTAAGTCTCGAGCCACGTAACACAGAACCCCTACACTTCTTATCGTTGCATCCTGAGCCTACAAGATTTGATCCTGCCCTGTTCCTACAAATTAAATGGTATTCTTCTTCGAGATCATCTCTACAGTAACGTAAGAAATACAGTATTCAATTATGCCACGTAACTAGTACATACAATATGGCGCAGGTTCTAGACTTTTAAACCAACGCCATGTTGGCTAGGCGTCCGTAGCTTAATTCAGAACATATTTATCAACCACAAGAAACCCTAGTGGGAGCTTTAGTGTTCTAACGGCAGCAGCTACGCCAGAGGCATAAGTTTAGCAGATTTTGAACTGAGACATTTTCTACTTAAGAGAGGATTTTTACAGTGTGTGTGTTACGTCATACTTTCATATATGCTAACGACCGTTACGCCCGGCCACTCCCTAACTGCAGTGTAGGTTCTAAATATATTTTCTTTAATATTGCCAATGCCATTCAGGGTTGTTTAATTGTTTCAGTTTAAGTTTACATATCTGAATATTTTTGTTGAATAAAAGGATAATTGCTGGGAATTACATTGTGTCTGACGTGTTTTCGTATTCTCATCTGTATCTGAAAGAACGCCGAGTGGGTTTAAGAGTCTTTGCACGTTAGAATAGTTTTCCAGCTGATTGGCAAACTGTGGTTTGTCGTGGTGTGTAACAAGGTGAGTTGGGTACGCAGAGAACGTCTGGAGTCGGAGTCCGCCTGGCTTCGAGCGGACTTGTTACTGAGCTGCATGAACAGACTACTAACATCCCATGCCAAATGTTATAAATATAGCCAACAAACTGATTAATGAATGCGATACGAGAGGGAGGTGCATGCGCTATGAAATTAATCACATGTGTACGCAGGTAGAAGTTCATACACACGTCATGTCGGTCAATGAGATACAGTCTTAAACACCATTTCATTTCCCCTCGACATCAGTATTCAGAAATTCAGCCATTCTCCGCATATTAAATTAAATATATTATGAAGTGCAGCATTACACGCACTGGGTGCCATCACATGTTTACTCCAGGCCTAGGACTGTTTCACATTTCAACTCAAAATTTTAAAATAGCTGCCATCTTGAAACACGCGTTGTCGTCGGAAACTATCAGTAGGATGTTCTTGCTAAAGTACTATGTACTGCGTTTGGTGGAGTTTGGTTCACGCGTTCAAAAATGTTTAGGGGAATAATCCCTTTTTTTTTATGTTATGTGTGTCTATGTCCTAGCTATGTATCATGTAGAACCGCCCCCCCCCCCCTTTTTTTCTCATCCGTTTGACCATTTTTAGATTTCCCAGTTTAATCTTATCGGGCCAAAAATAATTTGATGTTTTTCTTAACGCAGTAATAAATTTGTGTGGGTGTTTATTCAACTACTTCCCTGTAGAAACCAAACATATTACGGAAAAAAAGTGATGTTTCGTGATCTACAAGAGCGGGTTAATTATTCCTCAGTTATACAGTTGCAGTGGAAAATTCCCATTCCCGGAAGACTGGAGTGCCTAATTAACTTCGTACATTTTCCGTGTTCAAGAGTTCTTAATAACAGATATTTATTATCTGATGAGATGAACATATTCGTTTAGAACTCCAGTTCCTACGTAAAAACTTTTTACTACTTGCAGTTATGACCTAAAAACAATAAAGTACTCTAAATGTTTGTATTCGTCTAGCAATATCGCCACGATTTATATTTTTACGTACAAACTATAAAACAGGAAAGGGAATAATAGGAACGTAGTTAAGTAATGGAGTGTTTCAACGCCGGTGATTTAAATTTCGCGCCATGTGTGTGTACTCCTGGCCACCTACGTACCACTCGTAAACAGGGCGCGATTTCTTCCATTGCGTATATAAGTATAGGCCGTATCCAGCAGGGACGCCTTAGCTTTCCCAAAGAGAGTTCTACGAGGGGTGGAGGAGTGACTGGGGATTGGAGTGGTGTGGAGAGATTTGGGTGGCTCTTAATCCTCCTCGGCCCTCAAGACTACGATGTTAAGTGAGGGGAGTATGGAGCAGCGCCGGAACGCAAGGGCGGGGGGAAACGGGAGATTCCCGAGAAGACCCGCCGACCAGCGGTGTCGTCCGGCACTGTTCCCAGGTGCGAAGATCCGTCGGGAATCGAGCCCGGTCCACCTTAGTGGGAGGCAAGTAGTCTAACCACTAGACCGCGGTCCCCCCCCCCCCCCGCGTGGCTGATTACAACCTACCACATTATGTGAAGAACAAAAGAAAACACTGTACGTGGTGACTACTTATCAATAACACCCCTACATGTTTGCAATGACATCCGCAACTGTTGACGGAAGTTCAGTACTATCTCGTCTGCTTTCACTAGGCAGTTAACTCTTATTCGCAAAAATCTTGTATAGGCTGGTCACGGTAAAGTCAACACTTTAAGACCCTAGTTACCTTTTCCTTTCAGCCACATTTTATAGTTTAACCACCTTTCTAAATACATATTACAATGTAAATAGTCAGAACAGTATGTATAATCCACTGCAATCTGAGGTGAACGTCTAAGGCTAAAGTAAAAAATTATTGACTATTTTTCGTTATGAGAGGGCTTCCAAAGTGCTCATTTAACCGTGAATAGCCAATAGGAGTGCGTGTTGTCTGCACTACGACCGCTAAGTTTCAAATGAGCTTGCCGGGTCGTGAAAGTTACTAGCAGTAACTCCGAACACAGAAACTAGGACTTATTTTCCTTTAATAATGCGTTTTGTAAAGGTTCAAATGTTCAACAGAACTTCCTTATTCCAATAATATTAAAAATGCGAAAGTTTCCATGTTTGTTAATCACGTCGTAACGGCTCGACGGATTTGGATGAAACTTGGTACAGGGGTAGATTATACTCTGGTTTAGCACGTATGGTACTTTTCATCCCGGAAAAACGAACAGTTTCTTAGGGAATATATTTTTAAAAAAACATTTGTGTAGGTGCTGGTTGGAGGTCTGTCTTTTTAATTCCTTAGAGACATTTTTTCCGGGATGAAGAATACCCTATGTGCTAATCCAGAATATTATTAAAGTAGTAAAGAATAACAATTAAGATGAAGCTCTTGCTCATTATAATGAAGATTTGAATTTTGCACATGGGTGGAGTCGCGGGTAACAGCTAGTAACACATAATCGTGAAATCTTAACTTGAAAACTAAAACGCTGTTTATTTATTAAGATTGCCGAGAGCAGTTAGCCAAATTTAATACAGGCAAAATAAATAACTGCGGCACAAATATGATATTAAACAATAATTATGTAAGAAAAATCACATTTCTTTGATATTGCTTCAATTCAGCTTGCGAAACGGTTACCGTAAACCTACTGGGGTAACATTACGCCACTCAAAATATTTGTTTAGGTGCCAAAATGGTGAAAGGCAGGATAACAAATATTACCGGGGTAGGCAACATTCAAAATTTAAAATACCTAGACACATTTGCCAAATTAGACCAACATGAAAATTTTGAGAGATGACAGGTTACCCTTACAGGTGCAAAGTAGCGGCGGTTTACGGTATTGAGAAGTTATAAATATGTATTTTGTTTCTTACCATTACTTCGACTTTGTACGTATTTGAGTACAACGATGGTGATTTGGTGCATTGCGTTCGGGAAATTTGTAAACTTCGCAGTCGACGTGCCGCCGATTCTGCAGGCAAACTCGGTCATGTGCGAGCAATTCGTCAGCAAAATAAAAAAGGAAACAAAAGAGGGCGAATGGGCAGAATGTTGGTGTAGCAGGGGGGAGAAGCTGGTCCGGCGTGACAAAGGTCCAGGTGGGCGAAGACGCAGCTACGAGCGGGGAAGTGGGTCGAGCTGCCGTTACCCCGACGTCGTCCCGCTGTTGGGGCCGCTCACGCTACAACTGCACTTCCTTTCCCCCCTCCCCCTCCCATTCCGCACTCACTCAGTCGCAAGCACGCCACAAGTTCTCCAAACAAGCCCTCCGGTTCACATTACCGTTCCAACATCAAAGGAAAACATACATGTTCGATTCTTCTTCTGCATCGACTATTTGAACATTCGTGTCTCCTGATACATCAGTAGCAAAAATATCGATGTTCCCTGTATTGAGAACAAATAACTTTTTTAATACGCTTTCGTACTAATTAAAAATTTAGTCTATGGAAAAACATACTTCTTCAAAGAGAAAACTGAAATTTGAAGGGAAAAAAAAATAACACGTACGGCAATTCAGAACACGCACGCCGCATGTCTATTTTATCGATATAAATAATCTACGAATTTACCGATAGATCAATGTTCCACAAACATCGATGTCACTATCCCTAAACCTAGTTCACACTCGAAGCGAACAGTACCTCTAGCGCTGTTCACGTGTAAGCCAATTCTCTACGTTGCCGTTTTGGTGTTTGGCTAGCAATTTCAACTTACTAATTTTTATTGGATTATCAACAATTTTGTTTCATACTAACAAAATAATTTTTGCTACTTAGGTTAGTTATCAGACATGTGCTTCATGCCTTTCAACATTCGTTTTCGCGTATTTCATTTCATTCAACAACCGTAAATTGTACGCCAATATAAGTTGACAATTTGCAAAATTATTCATATAAAACACGAGAAAAAGTAGACACCTTGGAAAAATTGGCGAAGTCTGTGCTTTCCGCAAGTAAAAAATTCCGGCGTGAGCTCAAGTTTTGGGCGTAAAACGACGTCGACCCGGTGGTCTTATCGCCTTGGTTCAACAGCGTCGGGCGTGGCTTGGGACCGCCGCGTAGCCGTTAGTGTACAACCCCCTAAATAAAACAGTAAGGGCAAACAAACACTTAGGAGTGGAGCCGAGGCCCTCGGGCCGCGCAACTGCACATGTAACGTTGAGTTACATTTCGTATATACTATTCATAGTAAAGTGAGCACTTTTGAAAACCGCTCTCATTTTGAATAATAGTCAAATATTTTTTTGTAGCCTTAGGTGTTAACTTCCGAGCGCTGTGTAATATATCCGCTGGATTTATTTCTTACATGGTAATATTCGTTTAAGAAGGTGGATAAAAATGGGTGGATTAACTACGGCCTCAAACGTGCTCACTTTACCGTGAACACCTTATACATGTTAATCAGGCATAAGAGCGCGCGCGAGTGTACACGTACCGATAAAATCTGTGTGCTTGCCGTATGTGCTCATTTATATTATCACATTTTATTGCATTTGTGTTTCTCATTTATTTGGTTACTTTTTTCGTAGACATTGTAGGCAATGAGATCCTACTGAAATTCGAATTCAATTCGACAATATCCGTGTTGGGGGTTGGAAAGCGATAAGTTTAAAGCGTAGTGCAAATCAATCAACACAGCTCCAGTGTGGAACACGAGGTTTTATTTGTTGTGTTGACTTAACCGCAATAACTCTTGAAGGCACTCACTAGTCTGCACGGGGAGAGCGCGAGAGTATAGGCTGTTCGCGATAAAGTGAGCACTTTTTAAGGCCCTTCCAAAAGGCATTAAGCTCTAATAAGTATATCTTATTGCAGACTCAGGCATTAAATTTTGGTGGTGGTGAAATGTATACACTGTATTTATTGGTCACATTACAATGTTTATAATAAAAAACACAGGAAGATGGGAATTGGATGAAAGGAAAAATTTATAATGGCCTTAAAAGGTGCTCACTTTACCGTGAACAGCCTTTATGAGATAAAATTTAACTTGTTTAGAGTAAGTATAGAAATAACGTCCGACTAAACTACACACTGAAAACGAATAGCAATAAGGAAAACCGCCATTTACACCCTACAAAATGCAAGGTACTCTGGAAAGACGCTATGAAATAATACAAGCTGGACGAGAGCGCATCTACTCTGCGCACCAATTGTGTTATCACATCCGACAAGATAGCGGTCATCCTGATAATCGTAACTTACCGTGTACCGGTGTGCTTCCTCGCCAATCGATTACATGGAAATCTGGTACCCCGGTTATAGGTGTCGGCGTCTTCGCCGATTTTATCGGTACGTGAATGCCCGGCCTTAACGCGTTAACAATACGTAGTGTCGTAACGTCACAGACTACGACCCACTTCAGGCGTCGAGGCGAGGCAACGCAACGCTGGCCACCTTCCAACGCTACCCAATCAGAATTCCAGACATCACAAGTGAATACTAACATCCATCAAATACAGACAGAGACACGCCCAACATCGTCATTTGTATTTTAACGTAAAAGAAACAAAAATAATTACGCTTAAACTTTAAAAATAATTTAGCGTAGCTAAATGAAATACTGAAATCATCCCCCCCCCCCTCACACACACACACACACGCGCGCAACCAGCAGACATGAAATTAGTATCTCCAACAATTTTTAAAACAAAATATTTCACACAGAAATCCGCAAAATGAAGCAAGTCAGACACCACAAGAGCACACACCAGTAAGCAACATGTATACCGCGCTTCTTCGACTACTTGTTATAGTGACTCTTTCTGGAATTAACTATTCATCAGAAAACCACGATAAAGGTTTGGTGATAAATAATACAGTTAGTAAAGGTTTCCTATCAACATCGATGAAATGGTTCCGAGGGAAAGTGACTATTTCGTCTTGTATCCACCGGAGATGCGTTACACTTGCTATAGGCTGTTCGCGGTAAAGTGAGCACTTTTGAGGTTCTGGTTAATTTTTCCATTCAGTAATATTTTACCCCTTAACCACCTTTTTAGATGAATACTGCATTTAAGAAATATACACGGTGTGTATATTCCACAGCGCTCTGAAATCAACGTCCAAATGAGACTGCTTTGAAAAATGCTCGCTTTAGGGTAAATAACCTATAGTTTCGTGTAACGTGCCTCACATGCGACTACAGCCAGTACGAGACCAGCAAGATAGAACTTGCTACGCACACTGTGCATGAGTAACACTGATTCGCTCAAGTCCTTCAGGAAAATGCACATCATGTTAATTCTTCAAACGCACAAGTGAGTGAATGAATGAATGAAAAGATTAGGGGCGGCTCTTAACATCGAGGTCCTGAGAGCCGATGAGGGCGATATAAGTGAGCATGGGGCAGCACCGAAATGAGACGGCGGGGGGAACTGGAAATCCCTGAGAAAAACCGCCGACCAATGGCATCGTCCAGCACGAATCCCACATGCGAAGATCCGGAGTGACCCGGTCGGGGATTGAACCCGCCACCAGTAATCGACAACTTGTCCACTAAATTCTTCGTGATTGCTAGTGATGCGGTGGGCGCCGGACAGACACCGTAATTACAAACAAAGGAAGTAACTACAGTTACTGAACTCCTCCCACCTCTGTTAGATGGACCACGGACTCTTGCAAACAATAGCACGAGATAACTTTCATCACCCCGTGCGTTCGCCTCGAACACGCAGGTCGCTCGCTTCGCTATAACAGACGTCACTCGTCGAACCAACGAGGAACACTTACCAGGCGCCGCCGCACCTAACACATTCCGAAACTCTCTGGCGTGTGCAAAGAATGCGTGCAGCTAATCCTTTGCTGGTTATTTCACACTCCCACGCAGAGGTGATCTCATTCGTCATAGAGACGTTTCGCAAAAGGGTTCACACCCCTGTCAGGTGTGAACTGTCAAGCAGATAAGTGCCAACCAAGTCACATTTCTGCGTCTCTCCCACGCGATGGTTTTATCATCTCTGTGCCAATCCCGCTTTCTAGACGCGAGTCATATGTTTCATTGGCGGGCTGACGGCCACAACGGTGTTTACAAACGAAAGTAAAATGTTCCTGTATTGGATCGGGGAGGTTTGTATCTAGCGAAAACCAAGCGTAAGGGATTCCAAATGATCAATTTTTGTTGTGTGTAGTGTATGTACTACTCATTGATGCGTTCTGCACTTGGAATAGTTGTGTTCCATGCTTGTAACCTTAACTGGCTGCTATTTGTGTGTGAAGCCATTCAGTCCAATTGTGAGAGGTCTGCACTTGATTCGGACTCGCCATTATTAGAAATGTTGATTTATTGGCGCGGAGTTACACGGGGCATGTAAATCAAATGATGGCGCAATGACAAATTTTGCAAAGGTTCGTTTGCTCAAAATTTAACATGCCACGAAACAACGCCAATTTTGCAGACGTATTCTCATCAGCAGTTAACGACGAACGTAAATTTATCAGCAGTTAGGCCAGAGAATAATTTACTGCGACATAATAAATTTAAATACACATTTATATTTTTGTATCAATTTATATTTAGTATATAAAGGCTTGGCGCGAATAGTTAAGAGGCATACGCAAGAAATGTGCTTACTACACTTGCGCAAATGAAGTATACGTTCTATATTGCGCCAAGTTTTTATATACTAAAATTGATACAAAAATATTAATTTGTAGCAAAATTTACTATGGCTGTTCGACCATACACTAAATCTGAGTCGGTGAGGATTTTCGGTTTTAATCAGTCCGCAGTAACTGGCTGATTCAACAGTCATTTCCGTGAATTCAACTGGTGAATCGGTGGAGGGGAAAAAACAGATTTCCGTCACTTATTGATTCAGTGACATTTACCACCGATTCGTCATTTCTGCACTGTTTTTGACTGATAGATCAGTTAAACTGCGTGTGAAAATGGCCGGCCAACAACGTTTAAAAAAGTCTCCTTTCTATCTTGAATCTACATATTTTCCTCATTAACTTAATTTTCGGAGTCAATATTTAAAAACAAAGCTAGTCATGGCGTAGGGAACATTTTAACAGTTATTTCTAAATCAAACTTATTTTTCTTACATGATTAGTGTCACATCTGTAACTGTAATCAAACATTATCTAATTACTTAATCATTTCAGTCCCACGTGGGAAAATACTGGTATATTTGAAACCCTACAAATTAAAAAAAAAAATTAGTTTAGTAGTCGTCCATGTCATGTCTAGCTTTGATTTTTTATTTCTGGTCATACATTTGCATAACGAAGATTTGCAAGAAAATTCGAAGATGGAGTGGCTACTACCCCCTTAAACAACACATATCAAGTGAAATAACAATGGCCAAACTAATAAAACCAGTATATAATACTTTTTTAGGAAGTGTTTCGTCTTTCAAAACAATTTACGAGGTAATACAAACATTCGGCCTTTCATTCCGTTTTCCCGCGAGGGATAACGTAGATGAAGGAATGCCCTAACTGTATAAAACAATGCACTTGTAGCACATTAATGCTGGTATAAAAGGAATGTGTAGCTATTTCAACGTGGCATTCATTTTGTAGCTGAAAACGCTGTTTAGTGTTTGCAATTATATGTGGACGCCATTTCTAATTTTTATACCTTCTACTACCTGTACAGGCAATTAGTTCAGATAACCGTTTTTTCATTAAAATACATTTGGAAAATATACCCATTTTCTCATCAACTAACTGCACTATTATCACCCAGTCTAGAGTATATTTTCGCGCCATTTTAATACGCTGAAGAAAACAGCTTACTCAGTGCAAGAAGCCACTGCTCGTTGCATAAAATAGTTACAGACATGGGCATTAAGTATTCGCAGCCACAAGTACAAAGAGAAATAACTCCAGGAACAAACATAACTGCACCTCATACTATAAATACGATAAATCATTAACATCTGTGTATGTGTGTGTGTGTGTGTCTATATATATATATATATATATATATATATATATATATATATATATATATATATATATATATATATATATATTAATCCTCCGGCCACCATCCGTGCATTCTTTATAAAATAAATAATATTTATCATTGGAGGCATTTTTGGCCTGGCAAGCATCCGTACACCAACACCAAATCCCACTTCCAAAACCAAAACTAACGCTGCTTTCCTTTTATCAGTATGCCTGCCTCTTCTGAGAATAACCACCCTTCCCTCAACCGTTTGGGCATGGAATGGACAACTTACTGGTTGTTTTTGCACCAGTGATGCGCTATGTATGCAACATTATACCTTTCAGTTGCGACTTACTGGACATTGATAAGCAATCAGAGAGTGGGTATATTTCTGACATGCGTTTGGGTTCGTTATGTTGCGTGTCCATATAACCATATCTGTCCATATCCCCTCTACGAGAACAGCTCTCCTGCACCATACGCAGCCATAAAACTCCAGACCATCACTACCAAGCTTAACAGTAGTTTGCATATTCTGGATGGCAAGTTCGGTGTTGGGCTTCCTCCATACCAAAATGCGCCAATCATCGCGGAAAATGTTAAGGCGGATTCCCACCCGCCATCTTGGATTTAAGGATTTTTTACCATAACTTATTTCAGAAAGTGTATTGAAATTTCCCGCACGACATACCCTAAATAACAGCTTCGCAAACTTTATCGAACTGCCACAGCTTCGCTACATCTATTAATTTTTCAGCTGATAACTGTCGAGGCGAAACGCGCGATTATTTCTTTCAAACCATCACAAAGGCGACGATATCAACAACAATCAAGAAATACTGACCTCACACAATGCACAAAGCAATTCTCAGTGCCCTTTCGTTCTTAAAAAAAAAAAAAAAACTATTTCCAGAGTATGGCAACAATTCCATAAATCCAAGATGGCAGGTGGGAATCCGCCTTAAACATAGTTTCATCCGAAAACAAAACTCTGTCGCAAGTCTTAATCCTTCCCTACATTGTTTTTTTTTTTTTTTTTTTTTTTTTTCGAATGCTAACATCCCATTTTGATATCCTTCCGTGTTTCGTGACACCGCGGCTCTGATAACCCGGCGCGATTGAAAGGTGTTACTGGTTTCCTAAAATGTTCTTTTAACCTACACAGACAATGCATAAGACATCATTTCTGAGCCTTTATTGATCTCCACCACTTACTGTGTTTCCCTGTCGACCAGTTTCTGTGGACGACCCAATCTTAATCCGTTTACCGAAGCTTTCGATTCTTTAAATTGCTTGATTACACTTAGCACAATATAACAACTCTCGTTTCCACAGTAAGTTCTGTGGCCAACTAGCCACACCATGTAACAATTGCAGCGAGTGCAATATGCAGCTGTAGGCGACGCAATGTGGCAGGGAGTCATCCTGCCAGTTGTTTCTGGGTTCACAACCAAGTGTACGGATGCTTGTGCCAGACTTAATATAGGCTACCCTCAGAGAGAAATACTACTTATTTATTTTATAAAGGAAGTTGTAGCTATGAAGATATTTACTATGTCTATATATTTGACGCGCAATTATGTTTGTTAATGGAGCACGCCAAATATATATTTTTCTCCTTGTACTTTTGACTGCACGAATATTTCTGCCCATGTCCTTAAATTCAATTACTCAATCAGCATCTTCGGAATACTGTGCCACCGACGTTCAGCATGTATGACTATTCCATTCCGCATGGGCTTCCCTGAATTACACGTGGGGCTAGTCATTTTCTACGAAATCCATAAGTTCTTGGTGGTTTCAAAACTTTAATCAGAACATTTAATTATAATTTCATAAACTGCACAGAAACAACGAAGGCAGTTGTGTGTAGAGGCACCAGGTAAAAGGGAGGAGGATACGATAGCGTGTTTGTCCATCACTTCCAGAGGAAACAATTTGTTCCGCCTTTCTGCGCAACGAAAAAAAAAATTCGCGTGCAGGGAAGGATGGATGGCTGAGGCGGCGACACACACAGCTACACATGCTGTGTAAAAGCCGGCATACACGAGGTGTACCTAGTTCTCTGCGTAACTCAGCCCGTAAGTAAAGCTGGGATCACAGCCATCCGTCGCATCCGTCAGTCAGGCGGTCACACGATCTTCGACCAATCTCAGGGCAACTTCTTCTATCTGTCAATCCGTCAGATATTTCTCTAACTTTCGACGGACTGGCGGATGGGCCACCGCCTTCTGACGACACTGTAGATGCGAATACGCACTTAGAATAAAATGCAAGGCGGTGAAATTTGTATTTTATCTTTGGTGGTATATTCAGGAATTTATAATGTAAACCATTATTCAGCATAAATTCTTATTACGAGTTTTAAAAAATTATCTCCCCACAAAGTTTTCCTCTTGAAAATGTACTTCTAACAAAAATATGCCTCCAACTAAATAAAGATCACAATGTTATGTTGTCACACTGGAATTTTGAGAAGGATTGACGGATGACTGACTGTTCAGAGTCGCTTTCAAAAGACGGGTGACTGACGGCTGAGAGTCCAGCTTAACACAGCTACATTCGAATTTTAGTAACTAAATTATTTAGCACAAGTAAGTTCGTGCGTGCAAACGACCAAGGTTTACCTCCAGTTTTCACGGAGGACAGAGAGAAATTTGTGTCGTTTGGCAACCTATTTCCGTAAAACTAAAACGAAACGTCCGGAGATCTTTCGTAAAAATATGCGTATGTTGAGGCTTATTATTCTAACCAACCTTGCCGTACACGCGTTCGCAGTATAATCTTAAAGAAATACATGCAATGTGCACCCGCCAACGAACTGCGAAGCTAAGAACTACTACAGGAATATCGAGTGGCCGGAGCCCAGTCCTGACCCTCGGTTACAATTCAAATCAGGGCAACTATGATTTCTCCCAACCCAACGTGCGGTGATAAAGCGACTCCTGACGGCAACTCGTTCTCCATTTAACCAATGCAGAGAGAAACCAGCAGGGGAAATATATCGTACTCCCCCCCCCCCCCCCAAAACCTTGATTCTGCAGAACAGAGAAATTTATTTTTTCAGTAACTCTACTGTAAATTTAAGAAATGTGGAGCTTCTCGAATCTCTTTCTGAAATTTATCGGCCATATTATTGATAACTTTTTCTCGTCTCTGCATAGAAAAATTGCAAACACGTTCATTGATCTATGATAACTTTTAAAATTCCGCTATTTAAATACGTACACCAAAACGTTTTCCAGTCCATTTTTTTTTCTCGTGCATCGCGATAAATATATTTAAGGAACTGCCTTTGTGATAAACATTTCACGAAACTGCGTGCTAAGAACGCTTTTTTTTTTTTTTAACAAGTAAATGATAGTAAACGTGAAATTCAGCCCTAGTTTCCGTATCTGATTACAGGCAGCCACGATGTCGAATACAGGAAAGGCCTTTTAATCCCATTAACGTTACAATTTCGGTTCTACTGCTAAAAAGCAAGCGCTAATTACCGCGCCACTAAGTGTCGGCTATAAAAAAAAACCAACAATCTAATTACTATTTTACACTGTAGCACGAATTTCAATCAGCATCGGCCAAAGCAGCACCAACTGTTTCGTGTACACCATGCGCATGAAGTGGACGATTGCGTGAGCACGAATAACTTAACCCTCGAATATAGACTAACTTCAGTAAAACCGCATAATATCGGTTACAGCATCCTAGCCCGACGGATGCACCGTCACGAACTGGAACTTTATAAAAGGCTGCACGTAAAATTCAAAATTCAAAGTTGAGTAGAAATGAATCATTTGGACAAACAACTGGATTCACTGTGAAAACTTTCACTACACAACACTGAAGTCTTCTGCTTTAAAATGAAACGTGCGCTTCCGGAAGCAAGGAATGATATTTCATGCAAGGAATATTTCCAAGGTTTTGCAGGTAAGACCCTTTCGTGATATAAGTTTTTGTTACTTCACGAGGGCTTAATTCCAGATGTAGAAGCAATTCTAATTTTGAGGAAATATTCAGAAAAAAATGCATTTCACAATTTTTGCAATAGCTCGCGGGTCAATACAGTCCGCAACACAGTTTAAGTGGCCAGGAGCTGAAACATAAGAAAAATATAACCCGAAAACGTATTTTAGAAAATTACGCTTCTGTCTCACAATACTTTCGTTTCAGGCCCATCGCATTAATAGATCTGTATTTTTTTTTTCATTTATTTACCTCAACATGTAAATATAAATATGTATGTTACATT
The DNA here is from genome assembly GCA_029891345.1 of Dryococelus australis. Classification (NCBI taxonomy): domain Eukaryota; kingdom Metazoa; phylum Arthropoda; class Insecta; order Phasmatodea; family Phasmatidae; genus Dryococelus; species Dryococelus australis. Next base: position 349,609,361 of record CM056995.1, read on the forward strand.
TATGCAGTCCTCGCTGTGATCTTTCCCTTCCATGCGCTAAAGGTATGCGCTGTTCTAAAATATTCTACTGACAACAAAGTAATAAGAATTCCTTATTGCTTAGCATTTATTCGCAAATCTGATTCTTCGCTTGCGTTTATTAGACAACCCATTATAGATGGTAGTATTAGGAAATAACCGATATTAATAAAATTAGATCAGTTTTCTCGTGTGATAAGAATTCTGTCCAGAATACAATTATATGACTTCCAGTAGTGCTATTTAAATGTCTAGGAAGTTTAGCCCAGTCTTCGAAAATAACCTGTGAGAAACAAATTCCCTGAATATAACAAATTGCACATCAAACGTGGAAATTTAATGGGTAATAGAAACCCCTTTCATAAAAAAAATAGCATTGACAGACAGGGTGCATAGTTAACAGGCAAACAACCGCACTTTTAAATTTGTTTTTCTAAAAGTTCTCTCCTGAGAGATTTGCAGCAAGGCAACTCGAAACGTGATAAAATATATCCAATCATCTCGATCTCAAACCGATACTAAAATTGCACCCGGATTTTTCTTAACGAAGGGACGCGATATTACTCCTCAAGCTTTCGCAGTATCTGCAATCTCGAAAACACGAGGATTTTGTTTTTTCTCAAATAATTTGAAAAATTTTACTTTCGAGGACGCCAAACTCCCTTGATATCGCGGATCATACGTTGCATCATGCTCCCCCCCCCCCCTCACAAAAAAAAATTCAGCACAAGGAATAATATCACTTCACACAACAAAAAAGAGACTACTATGTATTTTGTTCCTATAACTACACCCTGACGAAATTTTTTGTGAACACGAAATTTATATTTAGTGGTTACAAAAGTTCAGTGGAACAGCTAAAAAAATTGCGTGTTCGCTACCAAAAAAATTGGCAGTGGATACCATAACAACACTTTGTGGCCACCACAATAAATAAAAAATATATAATTTTTTTTTATGCAGCTTTTTGACTTTGTGCTAAACCACCTTATGTACATCTGAAATCACGGTCCTTCAACCTCTCCGTAACAAGCTGTCGTGCCGTTTTATCTTCAACCGCGTTCGTTGCATCAAAACAAAGTCGGGTCTGACAAAGGCAAGGTCGCCGCTTGGCCTGGCGTCTGCCCGCAATGCGCCCAGCCCATAGCTTCTTTATTACCTTCTGACACGGTCTACCTCCCCCTCGCGAACAGTATGAACACACGCTCGTCACTACCAAAGTATTTCTCCCGACGTATGTGAAATTTCTGTTACGCACACGGTGGTTTAGTGGTTAGACTAATCGTCTCCCGCCAAGGCGAACAGGGTTCGATTCCCGGCAGGGCCGCGCCCGGATTTTCACATGTGGAAATCGTGCCGGACGATTCAGCTGGACGGCGGGTTTTCTCGGAGATCTCCCGTTTCCCCCCGCTCTTTCATTCAGGCGCTGCTCCGTACATCGCGTCACCCTCGTCGGCTCTCAGGACCTCGATGTTAAGAGACGCCCAAATCTCTTTACTCACCAGCGCGCACGTCGAGACAATGCACGAATATTAATTCTACTCGGACGAAAACGTTTGGACGATATAAATAAATATAAGTTTAATTGCACATTTGTAAGTGTGTCAGTTATGGATGGTTTCGCAGAACAAACGAAGCCATGTGCATCTTTTCCCAGTGTTTTGGAGCTTTCTTTCCCGGCCCGACACGACGTAGCTTTACAAACCTCTCTTTGCTCGTGGCGCCATTGTGCGGTGAGCAGAATAACTTTACGCCAGCCATCACTTCTTTGTTATCGGGTGGGATCGTGGCAGTGTAGTTGTCGGACTACTCGACTAAGCACATTTGCGGCGACTTTTTGATTTAAAAAATACGTCCTCGACTGCAATTCATATTGACCCAAACAGTCAATGGCGCGTTTCCGGTAAGTTCTTAAAACGAACTGCTCGGTGTATACGTTACACTTCACGGTCGGCCTGATATATTGAGCCTTATTTACACGAACGGTTAAAACGCCGAACAGAAACGACACGCATGGACACCCGCAGCTGCCAAACGATTACAGATTATGTCAACGCATATAATTGTGATATTTCTACCAAATCTGGACCAGGAGATATTTAGGACATTTACTATTAAAACGCTTCTAATATCTGCTCTACTGTGCTATGCAGATTTCTGGTTGGATCGGAACTTCGTGAAATGTGTTTAGAAATGTTAATTGTATTATGGGCGCCAGATCACTACGGTGATCAGTTTAGTGTAGGTAGGTGAAGAGATTGAAACCATGTGCTTACGACCAAGACAAAAATCATTGACAAGTTTTGCCATAACCTTACATTTCTTACTCATCTGCATCGTCAGGAACGCTGAAATATCCCCACGTATACCCTCGTACAACAACATGCATACACAGGATCAACTGAATACAAGGAAAACTCACAATTGGTATGAAAAATAAATTTAATTGAAAATGTAAGAGATGTGTAAAATAAATTATTAAATTGAATCTGTAGAGTAAAAATTAATTGAAATGCAATTACTTTAAGTGAAATAAAATTATACCACCACCCTCACAAATTAAGATTTAGGAAGAGACATAAAAGTTATAAATTAAATTAAAATACTGAAATGCTGCCAATTAAAATGCCTTAGTGAAATAAAATGAGTTAATATTGAAATTTCCCAGAAGTAGTTCACTTAGAATCATGTGTGTGTTAGCTCCTGGTGTAATCATATCTGATGTTACGTTAAAGCACATATTAAGTATCAGTTCTGGGACAAAATAAAATCTCTTCTTAACACTAAACGTATAAATTAATAAAGTTTACGTCCAAATCCAAAAGATTAAAAGTTCAGTGAAGTCTTTATACTTGAATCATATGGCTCCGGACTAGGCTCATTAGCAGAGCGTGGACCTCTGGGTATTTACATATGCCAAACAGGAAATTACACCAGAGAATATTGTAAAACAGGCCATTCTCCAATAGGGTGTTAGTATTTCGAAATCCTGCTCAATGATACTGAAAAATACGTAGATGGTCTTTAAAAAGTAATGAAGTCACCTTGACTTAGGCTGTATCTTAATGCCTGGTAAACATGGCGAAGATACGGTCCTCTGCAGCGTCTTCTTAAGCACGAACCGCTCCAAAAATATCTAATTAATCCGAGAGACTCAGCCCCCTTCTTAAACTTAGCTGACTCTCATTACATTTAAACTAACCTCTGGGGGGAAAAAATCTTGCTCTAATCCTATGATGTCTCCGCAGATTACTTCAATTTGAAATTAACCGTCAAATAAGCGGCCGTGCCTTTCAAAGGCCGTCCCTAGAAGCCTCGACTTCCGGCAACTACGGTGATAAGAAACCCTAAACGCACGGAACTACTTCCGGTGACCTGAGAGAAAACGAATAAAATATTAATCTCTTTAAAATTCAAACAAAATTAATAATTACATTTCAAAATAAAAGCAAATGATTACGCAATCAGAAAAATAAACAAACAAATGAAAATTAACATGTGTAGCTCCCAACCTCTTATCTCAGAATCGATATCAGAAAGTCACAGAACAAGAAACATCAGAATAAAAATACTAATAAAATTTGGATTGGTGGTTCACAAAATAAAAATGTGTGTTTTCAAATAAAATAATTATAAGCCTAGGAGGGGTTAACATGATTAATATTACTCAAATCACAAAAATACGTGTGTGTTAAAGGAGTCCAAAACCATATCATTGTGCTAATGTATGTTCAAGCACCTTTGCGTACACTATACTCAGCATAAAAGTGAACATAATAATTATGCATCAAATGAAACTGTGGCACGCTTAACCATTTTTCACAATTCTGGATTAAAGTCTCCTATTAATTACACACTTTAACATGGACCATCATGAGTTATGAACTATAAGATAATTAGTAATCATAATTTTCGTCTTGTTGCATTGTATTATTTTACGTACATAGTAATTGTGCAGTGCTTGTAATTGCTTAATTCAATCGGTACGTGTGATTAATTTGTTTAACCGGTAATTTGTCCCATTGTGTTATATTGTTTTAATGTTTCGGTATTTCTTTAATTGGTAATTCGTTGTGCATACTTCGTAATTGTATCGTGTTTCGTTGTGTCGGTGTTTGTTTTTTCAGTAGAGATTCGTTTCTCAGTGTGCGTATTTCGCAATTATTTAATGTTTTAAATCACTCGGTATTCGTAAGTGATTTGGTGCATAGTTTCTCGGAACGCCCATTTATTATTCCGTGGTCGATCAATTAGTCATTATTCAAATGCTACATTTGTTTCAAACACTGGATTATTAAATTTCCGTCCTCATCTCTCGGCCCGGCATCGCAGCGGACAGCGGAGATGCACAAGTGTCTTGCTGTTCTCTCCACCGCCCTACCTTACCCTCAGTCTCTCGGCGGCCAGCATCCATCGCCTCGCATCTGCTCCCGCTCCATCGCCTCGCCCACCCTCAGAGCTCATTACATCTCCAGACTTCGAAGAAGCAGCATCGAAAATGACCCTTACGCACTCTTACTCTCCAATATAGACATATTTATATGCTGCTGCCCCCACCCCTCAGCGCTCAGTCGACCGCCAGATTTTGAAGGGTGAAGCCCTATGCTGTCCAACCCAAATGACAGAACCTAACCCATGTTCAATATATGGTAACACAAAAAACATCTACCTTTACACAATTGTTAACCCATTACATGCAATTACTTAACCCTTTCGATTAATCACTTGCGATTAACTCTTTGGAATAAATCAGTTGCGATTAAACACCAAATGGCACTTTTGCCACACTTGCACAAGTGGTCTTGGAACCCCATTCTTCCACTACTGAATGGGGTGGTGCCGGATGGTGGTGGGGCAGGCACTCACATCCGGGATTCTCTCCCAGGTTTGAACAAATGTACCCAATGACGATAAGGGCGATCCAGCAGTTTTTCCTATCCTGAGCGAGACCCCTCCCAGGTTACTCACGTACAGCCGATGTCGATAAGGGCGAAAGTGGTCCATAAACCGTGCACCCCTACTACTATTGTTCTAAGATCGTCACAAAATAATGTTGCACCTATCAAGATCAGTGCATGACTGGAGATCGAGAAGAACATCTCGAACCGCCAAATATAGTGGTCCAAATATGATGCAAACATCGGAGTAGTGCCTAAAAGCACGCTTAAATATATTTATTTCCCATAAAGAAACTTCGTAATTTCAATTATTTAAATATAGCATTTCTTTTTAAGCTTAAAAATATAAATTGAAACAAACATGTTTAAAATTTTTACACATTTCTTAAATTAAAAAATAGCGATATTTTGTAAAGGCATGATAAAATTCACGCATACACTCCAACACAACACAAGGAAAAATTGTAACAATCATTCAGAATATCATAAACTGGGGGCTTATTCTAAGTAATTCGTTAGGTTTCGAAAGCTCTCGGAACGAATAAAATTTTCGAGAAAGTCACTTTCATGTTCTATAACATATTTCGTTACAGCCCTCCGAGCCTTCGGCAATGTTCGGGTTTTCGTTAATGAATGCAAGATGACACTACGCTCATGAACTTTAACTGAATTACGAGAGTTTGGATTTCAATTGTGAATACTTACACTTGCAAACATTAATAAACCTAGACGGTAAAATCCTTTAAACATTTTATTTGCGTTTGGTGTGTTTTAAATGTTAGTATTAAATAAATAATGTGTTTTATGAAAAAGTATATTTCGATCGTACAAGTGTCAAATTTTCTGTAGACATCTTACTATTTTCTAAATCGACTGGAAGTGTCTTCTATTACACATTAGTTTGCTGTAATTTCGTATTGTTACAATTTCTCTCTCTAGAAATTAAGTGGGCTAAACAAAGTTCGTTAAGGGGTGGAGGTCTTAATCAAATAAAAGAATTAATTCTAATTTTCTAATTTTATTTACAAAAACTACAGCAAAAATTCTCTCCGCTCAACTTCTCACAAGAAATTTATATTGCCAACTGTTCACAATTGACACTAATTAATCAAGTTTATAATTACTACAAAGATATCAATGAAATTAAATAATTAAAGAGCAGTCCCAAGAAAGAGTGTATCAATCTATTCAATTGTTTTATAATATATGCGTCCATATTTGACAGTTCGAATATTTACAATAAAATCGGTATTACACTTCCATTCAGTCCCACCTCAGTATAGTCCAAGCCCCGCCAGACGCAATGTTCTAGAGTCCTCCAAGCGCCCTCACGCACAGTAGGCTTCACTCGTCGGTTTCACACCCTCTCGTCCATTCACGCCACGAAAACCTCGCCCGCCGTCGTCCACAACTCACTTCGCTCGCGCACACTCGCCAAATGGCCTCCATCAAAGACTGCCGGCCGCTGGGTTGCGGCAGTGGATATAGTGTCTTAGGCCGCATTCACGGGATTGCCAGAAAAAGAGGGGGGGGGAACAGGCCGCAAGTGCATCGTCCCAGGCAGAAGGGAGGGCGAGAAGGGTCTCTGGGTCTCCTACCACGACGCGGGGCAGCCGAGTCGGCGCCAGCTTCAGCACGTAACACTATGTACTTAAACTCTCATGTACGCCGACAAAGAGAGCAGAGAGAACTTTGGCTGTCACATGTACGAAAATTTTTCCCCATGACCAATTTGCTGTTTGCTTTCAAGAAATTTGCGTAAACGCCGTCTCGTTTGTTATTTTTAATACCAAGATTTGCGATGGACAACACACTAGATGCTGTCGTGTTTGTAGTCGATTGTATTAATTCCAATATTGTAGGAATTTTCACTCTATTTTTAAGAGAGAAATTTTGCTCTATACACCCAATAATTATTTATACTTTAACACTACCTATTGGTTAATTTACAAAGTACACTGTTCGAAGCGAATTTTTAATAATCAGTAATTAATAAAAACCCTCGCAATAGTCAGCATACACCGCTGCACGCATGGTTCACGAATTAAAACAGAAACACGAGATATATATTTTCTGAAATACAATTTTATGTTTTTGTAATGCATGAAAGAACATTACTTCACGATTCTCTTCTTCCACAGTCACAAATAACAACCTGTACCGCATACCCCCCCCCCCTCAAGTTTTCATAATAAAACTCCGTACGAAAGCCTGAAGTGCTTCGTTATCGTTTCGAGTTACGTTAAAAGTTACGTCAAATGAACACTACAATGCGCTTAGAATATCACCTTGCGTTAGGAAACGAAAACTCTAGTAATAACGAATATATTTTGTCGACAGAAAACTAAACAGATGACATAGAATAAGCTCCCTGATCTCTTACTCCGCATGAACAACCTCGAAAGTGAATATCTGTGTCGAAATTTTTTCTCGCGAAAGTGCAGACTCCGCCGACAAATGTAGTTTGAAAATAAATCAAAGGATAGCACTAAACACATTCTTTTTAAACACAAAAATACACACGGAAAGATTATTCAGTATATTTCCTGCTACTGCAACTGTACTTAAAGCAGATGAAACTTCGCAGCATTAAGTTATTTTTACAAACAACCCTTTTCAGAATATTGGTGTTAAAAATGAAGAAAAGTGTGTGTGAAAATTGGGTTACCAAACAAAAAACTGCATTGAAAAGTGTGTAAAAATATTTTTTCTTAAGAATGATATATTTGCCTGAATGAATTTTGCAATGCAGCCAATTAAGTTATGCCTTTTTTTTTTTATTAGATTGAAGTTATATCTACACAAACTAAATTTTCTCCAAACTTCAACAAATAGTTGGATAACGTCCCAAATTAAGAGAGCCAATCACATTGTTTCATCACAATCCTATTTCTGAACTGATTCAGATCTACAATCTGAACACAAATCGTGTTGGTAAAACACTTGTACATTGAAACACTAATGTAATTGTTGACCATGTTTGAACCAGGATCTTAGGATCCCTGTTCAGGGCAGTTAATGGTGGAATTGGGGCTGAAAGTCAAATTATGGACAGGCAAGATGTTCCGTGAAATATGGGGAGCAAAGAAAGGAAGAAGGGACGGAAGAGGGAAGAGGAAAGAGCGAAGAGTAAAGAGAGGATACAAGAGAAGAGGAAAGAAGAGAAGAGACGAGAAAAGAAACGAGAAAGAGAGGAGACGTGAAAGCTAAGGGAAAGCGAGGAGACGAGAGAGTAAAAGAAAAGAGAGGAAAGCGTAAAAGTAAATATCTGATAAAAGAAAAGAGAGAGTAATAGGAAAGAGTAGAAGGAGAAAGGAAAGGAGAAAGAAAAGGAGAGCGGAGACGGTATTTGGTTAGGTCCAAGCTGACACCAATGACATACGGAAGTGATTAAAGAGCTGCCTTGTGTAAGGACAAGGAAAGAAGGCGGAACAGATTCCTCACGGTTTCGCTCCTTCTAAAGTATGTATTTATTATATTCAGCAGAATATCTACCTTCGTGTATCAAGGTGTCACGCTACCGCAACAAGGTCAGTGTTTAAAATGGGGGGGGGGGGGGGTGATTTACATTTCGTTTTTTAATCAACTGCACTTAAACGAAAATTCAGTATCATATGACATGTTTAAAATTATTATGCACATTTTCGGCGACTTTTCGATTCAAAAAAATCTGTCCCTGACTGCAATTCATACAGACCCAAACAGACAATGACGCGTCCCCGCCAAGTTCGTAAGGGGGCGGTTCACGCCATACAAATCGTCATTGTTCCTTTCAGTCGAGAGAGAGCTATGGGACGACGGGGTGGGTGCTTCACCCTGCTCGGCTAGGGGTCGTCGGCAGTCTCGCGAGCATCAGACCCGGTTCCTGGGTCAGACAGCTTGCTGCAGCAATGTTGCCAGACCTCCCTGTCCTTGCCTGCAGTCCTTCTGCCACCCGCTATCCACTGGCTCGGTGCGTCCGACCAGCTGTGCTCTCGCACGCAAGCGCACAGTCATGTTGCGTCGTTATCCAGTGTATTAATGCGGGTTTCTCATATTACGTAACTAATGCATCTTGCAGAAATGTTATAGTATGTCGGCGAAAATTTTCGAGAAACTTCGATGTCTTGTAAATGCTTATTTGAATTAATTTCCCTCCTCGCACAGAAATAAAATGATACAAAAAAAATTTGAAATAGTTACACAAACTAAAATCTGTTTACACTGAAAACATAATTTAGATTACCAATGAATAGTTATTATAGACCTGAAAATCAAACGAGAAAAAGGGGCAAATCCAATTTATTTACAAATACTATAAATTATAGCAATAAGTAATCTGCTCATAAAAAATTACAGTGGAGGTGCATTACTACGTGAAATAACCTCATTATACGATGTTTAATATCAAAGTTTTATGTGCGCATGAACACGAACTCATTTTAAACGAAATACTAACATTTCTATGTTTTAATTTCTGATTATAGTTTATTCACGGTTTCTTCAAGCTTTTTGAATCAAACCTTTGAAAAAAAAAACCATGTATGACGTACTCGGTTGTTACCTAAATATAATTTATCACAAACGTTTTATGCTCTGATTTACATAAAAAAAAACCTTTTTTCATTAAAATTGAAATTATAATTATATTTTAACGATACATTGTAATATTAAATTTATAATTAATATGAACAAACGGGCAGAAAGTAGGTGTGTTGGCATTTCCAAGTAAAAATAGTTCTTATACAAAATATTTCAAGGAGTGCACACCGCACACGAATGTGTTACGTTTGTCCCTTTGGTGTAATTTTCTAGACCCGATTAAGCTTTATTTGCATGAAGCAGAGGAATATCAAGGAAGTAAAACATTACAACAGCCCTTTAAAAAAAGGTTGGAAGTAACAGTGAATGGACTACAGTTAGGACTAACAATCTGGTGATATAATGAAATGAAAAATACGTTTCATTATCTTTAATTTGTTGCTGAATGGTGGTAACGTCACAGATAGAGAATTCCGAGCATGAGGCAAATATACGTATTGCAATTCGATATTCACAGATGATTACCAACTCGTTTCTGCAAGCTGCTGTGTGGTGCTCTGCACGACAATACATTCATTATTACTGAAGATTGATTTTACTAGAGCAACAGCAGTGAAACGAGATATAGGAGAGCGATTCAGATGTAGGTTCTCAAAGAGTTATTTATGTAAGTGTATACAGAAGCATAATTTGAATACAAAATAGTCTAGATTGAAATTTTGAACAAAAACAGTACACAATTAAATTCAAAGCAGAATTTATACTATTAAAAATTTATTTTCTTCAGAAAAACAAGTATCACTATGTTTGTTATATGTAAGTACTCTATCAAATTACGAGAGAAACAAGATTAGATAGATAGTAATTTGACATGTTGTCTCTAATCTTAATGAGTACCACTGTCAAGCGTACCAATGACATACAAAATACTTACTGTTTACTGCAGGCTGCGCTCATATTACTGACGAACACTGAAAACCATCAATGATCTCAGTGCTCGTCATCAGAAACGGATTGCGCCCACAATATGAGCAAACGAAGCACCCATTTGACAACATAAATTACATGACAAAGTTTAACTCGCCGGGTTGACAAGTTAATAAAAATTAATATACCTCAGCTTTAGTATTAAATACCGTCATGCTTTTGTAAAGATTAGAGCGAAAACAAAGTCTATGCTATACTGCGAAACAATCTTGAAAAGGTTTCTACAGTGCATAAAGCTTTCTATTTAAAACATTTACAATTTGCATATCAGCACACATAAATGTAGTGTGCAAGCATTTTTCGGTAACTATACCTAATAATAAAATCATATAAACAAGGATTATTCACCATAACATATTTTATCCCAAAGACACAAACTATAATCAACTTTTTACCATCGTTAACAAATTACTTCACTATGTTTTATGCGAGAAATTTCAATACATCAAAGGTTTAATTTTAGCTACGTAGGCCTACAGATCCGGTAAAATTAAGAAAATGAAACGTTGAAAACGCTTCCTAAAACAAATTAATTCCGACTAAAGATACAAATATACCCAACAACAAATACATAAGTGTATGCTGTGTGTATGTATATATATATATATATATATATATATATATATATATATATATATATATATATATATATATATATATATATTCTAAAAATGTGAAAGGTGAAGAAATAACGAATAATCCAATTCAGGAGTTAAAAGAAGTATTATTATGGTCATAATCATCCATTATTGTTTCAGTTAAGCAACAAACGCCATATCGGTGTATTCTGTGGGAAATGTACGTGGCATTGCAACACCACAAATGTGCAGAAATGCACCGTGTTCATGCAGTGCATGTGAAACAGATAGTTCCACTTTACGATGGCCAAAGACGCGCTGTTCACTTCAATAGTCAAATAGGTAGAAAACTGCCACCGTAATGAAAAAAAATTATATATTAAAAAATAATGAGAAACAGTGGCAAAATATATGTATTTGTTAGTGTTTGGAAATAAATTAATTTCATGAGCTTCAAACACAATTTGACAAAGGTACATTCTTACGTCACTTTTGTTACACAATGTTTATGTCAAGCTTGTGTGAATAAAACACGCACGGACTTCAAGACCAAATATAATAATTTGTATTAAGAATCAAACTTCTCGTAATTTAAAAGATAAATTAAATTAAAACAAATTATTTTATAAATAAAAATACTTAAGGAGTACACATCTGAATGTCCAACACATGAAGAAAAGCACACACGAGACACCAAACTCAAACAGGCATATCTCGGATATGCTTTTAAGTTATATCTGTAGGCGTGTGTCTAAAAGCATATATATTTACTGTCTCAAATGGACTTATCTCTATAAGTAGGCTAATAGATCAGAAGTTGGATACAGAAAGTAGCCTATTTAGGGTAACTCCGATATTAACATTTAAAATGTTAAGGGTTTTTTCAATGCTTTACTGTTTTAAAACCAGCCATTAACGTCTTTTTTTATTGTTTTGTAGAAGAAATGAAGCTGACACTAACAGTGTAAAATAACTGCTTTCATGGAAGTAGTAATAGTCATTGTTTCCTCGCAGAATATAAACTTTCAAAACTCTTGGGGATTTCGGACTCTCTGAGATCGGGCACCTGAGGCAAACAGTTACATTTGCCTCCTTTCGTGGGCTGGCCTGAGAGTCATTTCAAATCCGAATCTGAGACCGCAAATTTCAGACAAGTTACATAAATCTGTTATTACCTACTTAACTATACACACCACAGTTGAAAACAAAAACATTACGACATTGTACTACTACAAGGGCAGAATTTTATAGTGCGTAGGTGTACGGCTACGAAGAGGTGTGGGCCTAATTTGGGACCCAATCACAAAATGGCCTTTGTTACGCACACCAACTTTCCATCACGCCGATCCGGATTCGACCGGACGTTTGAATGTGGGAAACACTGCGGACGTCGCCAGTAGCTGGCGTATTTTGCACGGATATCTCCCGTTTTCTCCGCTCTTCCATTGCGCTGGTGCTCCACGCACATCTCATCTCACCATGTACATTATTCACGCAGGTTGGGACGACAGGGTGCCTTTGGGACCACTCACTAACAGTCAGCCTTCTCTCCTCGATGTTTATCCTGCTTCGCGCCGACAATACACCGAGATTTTCTTGTCCGTAAGGTGAAATTTACTAATATTAATTGAAGTACTATCAAACTTACAGAGCATAGTTATTGGAGGCCCCAGTTTTCCTCTCTAATTTCGTGCCCTGCGCGGTTCTCATTAGCACAGAGCCTGTATTACCACGAGCTACCGCTATTTCACCGACGCTAACATTTCCGTGAGAGATAATAACCGCACTGGACACTATGCTCAGCCAATGTAATAAGATGCACAATGGCCACTTTTGTCCTCTTATCTCTGCCCCATGACTAACATGATATTTGGGAATTATGTACACAAGTGACATTTTATAATTCCTGGCGAATGCTAACACCTTTGTAAAACAGCACGTCTTCAAAAACATGTTATTGCACAGTTTTAAATAATTAATGTTATTTTTATATGTTGCTTTTAAGCTGTCCCGTACATTACAATGGAGTTTATTGCTCTTACGTTATGAAATACTAACAAAAGACCGAGCAACGAGAACTTACAGACTACTTTCAAGTTACATTCGAGTTGTCAGAGTTATGTTATGGTTACTGTAATTTTTTGTTAAAGTGTATGCTACCTTAATAAACAAAAATGTATTAGAATTTAGCTTTTGTCAACATTTATACAATAGTTGTAGCTGCAGGAAATCTTGAACTAGCACTACTCTGAGCTTTCGTCCCTGCGTATTCGGTACTTTGTTCATGTTGCGAGACGTTTTAGTTTAGCAGGTCGGATAATCAATAAGAAAAAGTAATGATTTCTTTCACATCACACTACTGTGCAATGGCAGAAAATTATACACGCATTTTGGTATTTGGAGCGACGATGTGCGATTTGTCGGGTAACAATATTAATTAAATCTGAACGACCGCAATGAGAAAACATGTACAGTGGAACTGTAAATAATAAAGAAAACATAATAAAGCCATATGTCAACTTGGTAAACTACGTACTTTCTTTTACACGAACTAGTTCAAAATATAACAATTTACAGTTTTTCAGACGTATATGTTTGGCGGAATCGAAAACCTTTAGGACAATATTTGTTGTTTATGTTACTATCACTAGCTTAATGTAATCAGTTAATTATCTTTGACCAGAAACATTTCTATACAATGTAAAATTAATATGTACAAAATTTCTACTGTACACAAGATAAACTTTTACAATGTTTTAAAAGCAACAAACACTTATTTTAAAAAAAAGGTGAACTTATTGTATTAATTGCGTTCTTAAGTTAGTATATCATATCCGTCTAATCATGATACGTATTCCAAACAATGCCGACAGTTAGTCTGCTTCCACGGTATGGAGCGCTGCATCTCTCATCCTAGGAGTCTGGGTTTGATTCCCGCCAACGTTTATTGGAGTGTTTCAAGTGAGGTGAGGTGAAAAAAGGTAAAAAGAGTTTTCACAAAAATCTCAATATGCCTTAAATCCGATATGTTATTGCAGTTCTTTTTGCTTAGGAAGATTGCCTATTTAAAAACCTTAAAACCTAATTCAGTATTTTAAGGAAGTGATAAAAGTGATAAAAAGGGGTAAAATGAGTTTTAATACATTACGCAATATATATTAAGCCCTACATGTTATTGCAGTCATTTTGGTTTAAAATACTGACCATACAAATGTTTATAAACTTATTTCAGTAATTTTTAAAATTTTGCTTCTAAAGGAGATGAGAGGGTGGAATAAGATAAAATATGAGTTTCTTATTTTATTATTTTCTTTATACGGAGTGGAGTCGTATGTAAATACTGTCGAAACATCTTACATTGTAAAGATTTTGATAACCTCCATGTATAGGCTAGCTCTTTTTACACTCATTTTCAAAGCAAATAAGATAGTGGGCGAAAGTTTAATTGAATTTCAATATTTCATACACTAAATTACAGCAACAAATATACGTATCTCAGATAAACACGCGACTCGCTACAGTGACGATCTGCGGCGGGCGACGTGGCATCCTCGCGCGCGCTCTCCCAGTCGGCTTGGGGATGGTCGGTATCAATACATGTGGAGCGCTCTCTGGGCACCTAACGAACTACTCATCCCACCCGGCCACGCAATTCAGAGTATTTTGCATCAAAATTCGTAAATTATTTGTCCTGTGTTCATTATCAATATATAGAGTTGAAGATAAACTTGGCGTAACGAGTTCCGTATAAATCTGTGAAAATGTACATATACTATACTTAGAAAAATAAATAAATAAAACTTTTAGTAACCGGTCGTAACACACTCCAATTTAGATTTTTTTTTTAATCATATAAAATTATTGGGCTGCACGGCATGGCTAATATTAACACATTACTCGAAAACAAGGATAAATAAACGTATTTAACACTTCCGGTCATCACACACTAATTACGCTCGAGTAAATGGCATCAGTTCGTGGACCTAATACAGCACTATGTTGTTCTTTATTTTTTTGTCTCTTGGGTGATTGTACTTAAAGTTTATATTACATTATAAAAATCTACATAATTTCTACTTATCAGTAGTTTATATATTTTTAACTTAATTGACATATTCTTTATTCCCATTCAAATAACACTAAGTTTCGTGCTAATTCATGAACCGCGGCCTTAACACGAACTGCTCGATGTATACGCTGCACTTCACGGTCGGCCTGATATTAAAAGCCTTATTTACACGAACGGTTAAATCGCCGAATAGAAACTAGAAACGACAAGTATGGACGGCCGCAGTTCCCAAACGAATACAGATTATGCCAACGGATGTAATGGTGATACCTCTACCAAATCTGAACCGGGAGATATTTAGGAAATTTACTACTAACACGCTTAAATTTTTTTCACAGTTCTGCATTAAAGACGCCCATTAATTATACACAACGTGGGCCATCATGAGATATGAACTATAAGATAATTATAAATCATAATTTTCTCATAAATGTAATTTTAGGGTCGGAGCCAGGAGACTTGACAGAGGTCGTAAATTAATTTGTGTTAGCCTACCGTAACGATATATGATCAGTTATACCTCTCGCATGCAGTGAATTATTGAAGCAAAAATTATTTAAAACTTATATAACGCTCCCAAACTGACCCATCATGCATCACTAACATTTCCGAATAACGCAAATGTGAAATCTCTCACTAATTTATCTCAAGTTGCAGGCGGACCCCTTTGGGCGGCCATATGGAGGCCAATTATAAATAACGCTACATGCAAAGACGAATTGTATTACAGTAGCAGCAAGTCCTGAACTTGAAGAACAACTTTTTTGACCACATGGCACGGACAGCTGAAAACTGAGAAAATATTACGCATAAAAAATTGTCACAATAGTATTCATATTTTTGTTGCAATTCTACTTTACACAGATACAACTAAGCTTGTGGGTTGCCCCTAAAGCTGGCTAGTGCGCCAGACCTATGTCGTCAAACCATTTATATGAAGCCCTATACGGCAATTTGAACTTCGTCCTCCTGAGATATCCATCACAACCTAGAGTTCCTGGACGAAAAGAATTGTCTTTTTGTTTATAAGCGTCTCCGCGTGTAAACACAAAGTGCACATGTATTATGTATATATGTACATATATACACACACACATTCTTTATGAACACAGGGAAAAAAACAGAGCAACTAACTCCAATAAATTCAATGAACCAGAACAAGTTCCCAAAACGTAAAATACAATGCAATTTCTAACATCAACACAATGGCAGAAATTTAAAATATTAATAATATACGCCTACTATAAAATATGCAAAAAGGAACGAAAATGCGGATATAGGCCGTTCAAGGTAAAGTGAACACTTCTGAAAGCTCCTTCGGTTGGAATAATAGTCAATAAATATATTTTATTTTAGCCTTAGAAGTTAACTTCCGGGTGCGGTGGAAAATACACACTTTGTGTATTACTTACACAGCAATATTTATTTTAAAATGTGGTTAAAGGATAAAAAGTGGCCGAAAGGAATTAGTAACTAGGGCTGAATTACCGTGAACAGCCAATAGACGCGATACCTCCAGAATCCAATGTTGTCTCGTGTCGGTTTCCAACGGTAGACGTATTTCGTAATGTTTGGGAGTGTCTTGTATTTACTTTCCTCAAGTATGTGAAACCTTCAAGTACCGACTGTGCTATCTTCGTAGCACGCTGTCCACACAAGATTGATTTATCGTACGTTTACTTATGCCCGGTTGCGCCATTAGCAAATATGTACCGAGATCGAATGGTCTTGGTTTCCCGTCGATACCTAGTCGGAACACAGTTCCGCTAAAAATGCGTTGCAACCAACGTAATCGGCCGAGTTCCGATCGCAGATCATCTGATCCTGGTTCGGACAATGTAGGATCGATAGTTAGAATGTAAGACCAGTTTGTATTGGCTGTCTTGTTTCATGACGTTAGAGAGAAATTTCTTTCCCGCATAAAACCATTTTACTGTGTCGGTTGCTTTGATGTTTACAAACTAAAAGAAACGCATTGATATTTTTCAAATGGATTTGACCGTAGAAGATAAATTCTTTGCCTCGGTATTTCTGCAGCCAACAGCTCCACAACATTTGACATCTTTGTCTTCGCCTTCAGAGTATAATGAAAAGATAATTACGGAATTAAATGCCCGTGGACGAATGAACTATGAACAAAGCCACTTCAAAGTTTTATGAATAAAATTTAAAAATTCACGAGGTTTCAGTGAGTGATTGTTAAAATATTTGGGCGGCTCTTATCGAGGTTTTGAGAGCCGATGAGTGCGAAATAAGGCGATAATGGAGTAACGCCGGAGTGCAACGTCGGGGGGGAGGGACAGAAGATCCCCTAGAAAACCCACCGACCAGCGACATCATCAGATACGATTCACACTTGCGAAAATTCGGGAGTGACCCGGTTTCGGAGGCTAGCAGTGTAACCGCTCAACGGCGGACCCCTTGGTCCAACATGTAGGAATATTGGTTGGGGCGGGATTATCCTCGGTATCATGCCACTACTGCAACACGCAATGCTATGGATAATTCGGGAGTGACCCGGTTTCGGAGGCTAGCAGTGTAACCGCTCAACAACGGCGGACCCCTTGGTCCAACATATAGGAATATTGGTTGGGGCGGGATTATCCTCGGTATCATGCCACTACTGCAACACGCAATGCTATGGATAATTCGGGAGTGACCAGGTTTCGGAGGCTAGCAGTGTAGCCGCTCAACAACGGCGGACCCCTTGGTCCAACATATAGGAATATTGGTTGGGGCGGGATTATCCTCGATAT
The DNA here is from genome assembly GCA_029891345.1 of Dryococelus australis. Taxonomy (NCBI): domain Eukaryota; kingdom Metazoa; phylum Arthropoda; class Insecta; order Phasmatodea; family Phasmatidae; genus Dryococelus; species Dryococelus australis. Next base: position 349,627,188 of record CM056995.1, read on the forward strand.
CATGCCACTAATGCAACACGCAATGCTATGGATAATTCGGGAGTGACCCGGTTTCGGAGGCTAGCAGTGTAACCGCTCAACAACGGCGGACCCCTTGGTCCAACATATAGGAATATTGGTTGGGGCGGGATTATCCTCGGTATCATGCCACTAATGCAACACGCAATGCTATGGATAATTCGGGAGTGACCCGGTTTCGGAGGCTAGCAGTGTAACCGCTCAACAACGGCGGACCCCTTGGTCCAACATGTAGGAATATTGGTTGGGGCGGGATTATCCTCGGTATCATGCCACTACTGCAACACGCAATACTATGGATAATTCGGGAGTGAGCCGGTTTCGGAGGCTAGCAGTGTAACCGCTCAACAACGGCGGACCCCTTGGTCCAACATGTAGGAATATTGGTTGGGGCGGGATTATCCTCCGTATCATGCCACTAATGCAACACGCAATGCTATGGATAATTCGGGAGTGACCCGGTTTCGGAGGCTAGCAGTGTAACCGCTCAACAACGGCGGACCCCTTGGTCCAACATGTAGGAATATTGGTTGGGGTGGGATTATCCTCGGTATCATGCCACTAATGCAACACGCAATGCTATGGATAATTCGGGAGTGACCCGGTTTCGGAGGCTAGCAGTGTAACAGCTCAACAACGGCGGACCCCTTGGTCCAACATGTAGGAATATTGGTTGGGGCGGGATTATCCTCCGTATCATGCCACTAATGCAACACGCAATGCTATGGATAATTCGGGAGTGACCCGGTTTCGGAGGCTAGCAGTGTAACCGCTCAACAACGGCGGACCCCTTGGTCCAACATGTAGGAATATTGGTTGGGGCGGGATTATCCTCGGTATCATGCCACTACTGCAAACACGCAATACTATGGATAATTCGGGAGTGAGCCGGTTTCGGAGGCTAGCAGTGTAACCGCTCAACAACGGCGGACCCCTTGGTCCAACATGTAGGAATATTGGTTGGGGCGGGATTATCCTCCGTATCATGCCACTAATGCAACACGCAATGCTATGGATAATTCGGGAGTGACCCGGTTTCGGAGGCTAGCAGTGTAACCGCTCAACAACGGCGGACCCCTTGGTCCAACATGTAGGAATATTGGTTGGGGTGGGATTATCCTCTGTATCATGCCACTAATGCAACACGCAATGCTATGGATAATTCGGGAGTGACCCGGTTTCGGAGGCTAGCAGTGTAACCGCTCAACAACGGCGGACCCCTTGGTCCAACATGTAGGAATATTGGTTGGGGTGGGATTATCCTCTGTATCATGCCACTAATGCAACACGCTATGCTATGGATAATTCGGGAGTGACCCGGTTTCGGAGGCTAGCAGTGTAACCGCTCAACAACGGCGGACCCCTTGGTCCAACATGTAGGAATATTGGTTGGGGCGGGATTATCCTCGGTATCATGCCACTAATGCAACACGCAATGCTATGGAGTGGTTACGAACAGAACAAGTTTTCTTACGGAAAGAGTTTGGCATTGCGGAAATTTCCGCCGGTAAGTGCACAGTGTTCCAGAAAGGTCACTTAATTAGAATTTTAAGCTAAGTGAATAGTAAAATGAACGATTTTACTTAGTAACAAAGTTATTTTACATATGATTTATAATTATTGCATTTATTTTGTTCTTTAACGTATAAAATGGGGGAAATCCGGTACACGTGCGACACTAGCGCTTAACTTGTGGCGAGAAATTTTAGTTGCGAAACTGAAAGCATTTTATTTGTCAATATGAGTAGAATTGACCTTAAAACCATGCGTCGCATTGTGAGCTACGTCTGCCTGGATGTAAGGCAAGACCTGGTCACTGTCTTGTTTCTCCTAAACTACCTTATTCTAAGTGTTATGTGAAGTTAAGGACAGAATCTAGGGCGGGATTTTATTGCGTCTCAGGACTAACTACTTACGCCTACTAGGAAGGAAAATCATGCAAGGAGACATGCATCGCGGCAAAGAGGGATTGGGCAGCCATGGCCTACACTTTGGGGTCATGACTACCTCCCTAAGTGTACTTAGAGCTAGTATTAACTAGGAAGAGCAAGGGAAAAACTATCAAGAGAGACGTAAATACCCTTGCGACAGAGAAGTAGAAATTTCAAAAATTATTGCATGCATTGAATTAACTAGAATGCTAAAGGAGACGGAGTGTTTGGAAAACATGATCCTAGTTAATAGTTGGAAAGACTAGCAGAGAAGAGGCGGGAGCTTTGTCTGTTCTTAACTTGATGCCAGCAGTAACCAGAAAGGTGTTTCGGCGCCTCTATGGTGGTGCCTGCAGCCATGCCGCCCCTGTGTTTGTAAACGAAGCCTCGTGACCGCTCAGCTCCACAGTTCAAGGTCACGTCGACGGAAACAGACTCGCCATGCGTCACGCGGCGACGACTCGCGCAACTCCACTGGCGGCAAGCTCTTGTTAAACTGAGTGCGCTCGAATGCGGTGCGTTGTCACTTATCATTTTCTGGACTTAGGCTTCGTTTGCACCGGGCTACTCAACAGGGCTTCAGAAGTTGAAAGTAACAGTGAATGGACTATAGCAAGCACTTTTTCAACGAGCTGACTCAAACCTGGTCCAAAAATTGAGTTGCTACTGCTTGCTGTAGTAACATATTTGAAAGTCTCAAATTTAGCCATTCGCCGAAATGCATACAATAAAATGAACATACTTCAAAATGTTTCGTGTTAAATTATGGACTGTAATATTAATTTGTACTAACCTACTTCGATAAAACTACAGAAAATACAAATAAACAGACAGCTGTTTCCGTTCTGATCGAATACAGCACACGCACACCAAGATACGTTTCTGCAGGTCGAACTTAACCAGCAACATTGCTAAAGTCAGTTGGATTTTGGGAGTACACTGCTTACTGGATAGTTTTTTCTTGTGCCAACCCCTTTACGGGCTCGCCCAGACTGTATTTTCGGCTCGTGGTGCGTTATCTCCAGTATTTTGCTTTAGAGTGGTCTTGAGTATGGAGCAGCCCAGAAATGATAGGAAGACAAAAGGGGGGGGGGGGAGATCCCCGAGAAAATCGACCGACCAGCAGCGTCGTCCGGCACGGGAATCGAACCCGGTTCGCCTAGGTACGAGGCCAGTAGTCTGACCCCTACACCACCGCGACCTATTGTTTTAAACGTCACTTAATTTACTTTTAAACTACACAAAGTAATTCAATGGTATCTGAAGAAACTGAAGCCTAAGTGTCACCCCATCACTAGCAAATTACTCGTCAATCAGCACGTTTCTTTTAATAATTTCCACTGAAATCAGTACGCCGCATGTGTTTACCAACGTTTTATAACTGGGCACAAAAATGTTAACATGAACTAGAAGCGGCTAACTGGATCCGATTACCCTACCTGGGTTAGACCTGCCGTTCCTGACGGGACCCACGAACGAGGGGATGAAGCAGCGGCAGAAGGAATACAGGGTAGGAAACAGGAGTACCCGAGAAAACCGCAACAATAAGTGACATTCACCATTCGAAAATTATCAAACTATTCGAGCTCGGATCAAAATGGAGACCGCAGTGGTGGAAGACGGCAGCTAATCATAACTATATATAATAGGCGTTCACTTTTCCATTATAAGGACAAGTCTTAAACTTGTTTTACACTATCCCTGTTCAATTAAATCTTATCTCTCTCCTCTCCCATCCCTCTTTCCCATGCTGTGCGTTGTATTTTTGTGATGCAGTCTTGTGAATAAATATGCCTACATGTGATACTTATGTGTAAGATTTAAAATAATTAAATAATTATTTTATATATGTGAAGTATTTCGGTTTTTTTTTGTTCGTGACGACATATAGGTTATAAACATATATTTTGAAAATAATGAATGGAACGATCTACAGTAAGTTATAAATACTAGTTACAAACTGAGATAGTGGCCAACCACTGTCAACTAGCCAATGAGACTGACTCTTACGCTTGCTGAAAAGTGGAGGGGCTACTCCTTACCTGCCACCCCCCCCCCTCCCACTACCCATCCCGCAAACTTAACGAATTTCTCTTCTTCAGCGAAAATAAATAGAAGGCGACCAGAGGCGGATTTAAACAAAGGGATTAGGCGACTATAGCTCAGGACGGCAAGATCAGAATAGCAAGAAGTTGGGAAAAGGCACTATTCTGGATATTTTGGGGTGGATGAGCAAGACTTGCAGTTGTTAGCTATCGCCACGCAATTGTCACTTCACAAAATATTCTCTCTCTTTTGTTTCTGGAAAACGATACTTCGCACCGTCTAGCCGCCATAAGCTGGAATTATGGACAGTCGAGTTAATAGCAGTTTAAAAGGCTGCAGTCTTCTAGTGTTTTGGAGTAAAGTCTATCGACAGATCACATGCACCTGTAACACCGTTGATTCCTCAGCGGTACGATTAAAATACGAAAAAATTTACCTGGTATTTAATTTGCAGTTCACGCAATGCATTTGGGGGGGGGGAGGGGTTGGCGACTACAGTCACTAGTGCCGTGGAGAGCTGAAGGCAATGGAAGGAAGGCAGCGGCAAAATTCATGTAGCCCCTCGGCAGAAAAAAAAAAACATGGATCCGCCTCTGGGGCCAACGCGGGAGTCACACTATTCTCCACACACTGCGAATACAGAGTCTGCCATAACTGCGGTGCCGGTAAAAAGAGATGTTACAAGCTAGTCATTTGAAGCGGAACAGTTCAGCTGAAGAGATAAGCAGGATAACCTCTTGACAATTTCACTTGGACCATACTTGCCCAAGACACAACAAGATAAAATTAGGACAGAGCACGAAAGACTAAATGTGAACCAAGTGATTCATCACTGTTGTGATTAATCCCACCACGGCATCGGACGCAGACTCGCTCGAATTGAAGCTTCCATAAATCAGTATGTAACCAATGGCGGTTTGATTGCGTCTAAATTGTCGGAAGCTACAGTACAGTAAATAATTTGCGAAAATGACACCGTAGAGTATATACAGAACACAACAGTCTGGCACTACACAGTACGAACATACGACTTCACTATTATAACAATCAAATTTATTAGTAACAAGAAAAATTTAATTACATTCACTAATACACGAAAAGGGAAAATAAAACGATGTAAAATAAACGAATATGAGCAGAAACGGCGCAGTCACTACCGGATGTAATAATACTATTAAATATTTGTTTGCTTCAATTTTTGCACTGAACATTGTTTTGTTCATTCAAGCTGCCCACGCTCCAGAAATTTTCATTTGTTCCCGTGAATAAAAAAAATAGCTTTTAAATACATAAATTTAAATATAATTTGTTGAGAACACATGTTTGTTCCATCGCCATATACTTACGCGGATTTTATTAGTACACAACCAATTCACACGTATGTTTAACTAATCGGTTTGGTTTCCATGAACATTAAAAATGTCACGATAGAGTAAAATGAATATTTCTGTTGGAGTGAAAATGGATTTGGTTAGATGGAACAGTTTTGATATCTCCGTTATTACAGAATTTTTGATGGTAACAAAATCAACTGTTCAGTATAGGCTGTTCACGGTAAAGTGAGCACTTTTTACGGCCCTCCCAAGAAGCATTAACCAATAATAAATATATCTTATTGCAGCCTCAGGCATTAAATTGTGAGGATGGGGAAGTGTATACACTGTGTTTATTGGTCACATTGGAATTTTTATACTAAAAAGCAGCAAGAAGATGGAAATCGAATGAAAGGAAAAATTTAGAAGAGCCTTAAAAAGTGCTCACCTTACAGTGAACAGCCTGTAACAGGAGTTTTATTTTGTTGGCAGAAAGTACGCACCTTAAGGACGACACATTAGGGGAACGCGTAGAACAGCGCAGGATAATGTCAGTTGTTCAGCCGAGTCGCACAGCACGTGCGCCAATGGCGACTCAAACGGCATAGAAGTGCAGCTCGGGGAACCAATGAGCGGTAGCATAGCCATTGAGTAAAGATATGCCTAGAGTGGACTTCCCCAGGTTAAATTTTCTGACCACTCCAGCTGAAGTTGGAGGGATGAACGCCACGTCGCGCTAGATCATTTTCGTGGCGTGAGCGTGGGGAATGTCTGTGGCGTTGCCACATTGACATCTGCTCTCTCTCTCTCTCTCTCTCTCTCTCTCTCTCTCTCTCTCACACACACACACGCACTCACTCACTCCATCTCTTGTCCCCCCAGACCCAACACCGCGACAGTAGAAAGTGTCCTGATTGTTATACCCACACGCTGGGACAGACAAGATGGCGGACACCCAAGTTCCTTGCGTATTACTCATACGGTCATAATAAACACCACTTTATAAAACAACGCGATACCTGTGGATTTATGTGCTATGTAATCGTATCACACGTGCGCACTGTAAGTGGTTTGCCTTGCCCTCATAGTACAGGGGTAGGGTGGCCGACCTGTAATCGGAGGTTCGCGCCCCGGTGCCTCCGACACGGCAGATTTTCAGTTCGCTTGTCGCACTGGGAACCTGTCAGCAGGACGGCCTCACTAGAGCTTCGTCAATACCAAAATGTCACGACAAAGTAAAAAAAAAAAAGTTAGTGCGCAGGTCTGAGCCACGTAAATTTAAGTTTTAAGACTTCGAATCTCCTACGGGTATAAATTTTTTTATGCGACACATTATGGCTGTTTATAACTTGATTTATTGTTAGAAAATTTTTTATTTTTTCAGAACATCTTTATCTAAATGTAATCATACGCAAGTACCAGCACAGTACAATTGACGAGCAGTGATTGTTTGCTGTAATCACATCGATTTTGCGATAACATTTCGTAATAAAAATCTTCGAGGATTATTTAGAATTAAGAGAAATAGCAAAGAATTTAAACATTAGAGGCTATTCTTACAAAAGGAAGCATGTTTTAATGGAGAGTATAGATAAAGTACAAAACAAATCCCCATTTTTCCAAAAGATTGTTGTATCCAGAAGATTCGGACATAGAGGCTCTAAATGTTAAACAACTTCGAAATTTAGCAAAGATGTTGAAGATAGAAAAATACTACAATCATAGAAGAGAAGAGCTAATAGAACTAATAAAAAATTATAAATTAATATTACAGAAACCATTCCCAGATACAGAAAACAAAAATGTTTCGGAATTAAAACAAATTGCAAAGGATTATAAAATTTGAGGATATTCGTATATAAACGGAAGCAAAAAAATTTGCAAAAAAGATTTAATCAATTTAATATTACAAGAGAAAGAAAGATCAATAAAAATACAACAATTAACACCTTTTTTTTTATCTACTTCGGTGGCCGTTACGCAATATACTGTCGACAACCGGGGGAAAAAAAGCATTCTTACAGTGCGCTCTGCCTGGAAGAAACTGTACGAGAGTTTTTATCGTTTATAACATGAGGACATTCGCTCAACCCACATTTCCCCTACGGTTTCTCCAGTTTTAATGTAACATTTGCGGTTTAACATATACAATATTTGCATTCTCCATATCTTCAGAAATTTAAAATAATTAATGGGCAGATAATTTAAACTAAATGCAGATAGAACGTACTTAATTAATTTGTCTCCTTTATTCTCTGCCAACTAAATTTGTAATCCAGTTAATTTTTTGTATTCTGATTTCCCCCATGAACATATTACAGGAGATTATTAAAAACAACACAACTATTTTGTAAAGTGTATGTTAGTTTATTCCACATCTTAGATAGGGGGACAGAATTTAAAAAAAAACTTTCTCAAAATATTTTCCATTATTTTTTATTAACTCTAAACAATCTTTTAGCGGGTCGAGTTCTTGTTCTTCTAGATAGTCTGTGTTAGTATAATTATAGACTGTTGCTTCTAATCTTGTAATTCCATTTTCTTTAGCTAATGTAGAAGCAAATGTTTCTTTTCATCTTTTATCTGGACAATTTAGAAAATCTATAATATGGTTCCCAAGTTCCTTGTTAACTCCTGGGATTGTTAATTGACAAATAAATTTATTGTAGATCTTAACTCTAGAATTAGAATGTATCCATGTTAAACAATCTTTTCCAACAGAATTATTGTTAATAACTATTACTTTGCACTCATTTTTATATTCTCCTTGCATACAAAAATTAATATTATCTACTAAAAAGTTAATAATCTCTTCTTTGTTAAAAATTCCAGCAAAATCTTGTGTAATATTCAAATCCAATAAATATTAGTGTTCTTTCCTAAGTTCTTATAAAATTTCTGGAAATTCTGTTAATAATGTTTCTAACTTTACATCTGCTAACTCTATTTTATAAGGATTAGCAAATGGATTTTTATATTTTTGTCAAATATTTCTGTATTTGGGCTAATAATGTGTTTAACACCATTAATTGTTTTAATGTTGGAATCTAATAAGTATGAAATTTTTGCTCTAACGCCATGTCTTGCCAAATTAAATTTAGAAAATCTAGGTCTTAAACTGTTAAAACTTCCGCCAGCTTCTTTTTTTACAAAAAATTTCATATTTTCCATTTCTCCTTCAAAATCTAAAAAAAATCTGTTATTTTAAAACACATAATGCTACCGCAATTTTTTTTATTGGTTTAAATTCTTCTAATAATTTTCTCCATATGTGTAGATAATATCACCAATATATGGAAAACAAGATTATTTAGATTTTCTGTAAGTAGTCACAACCCAAATCATCTTTCATTGGTCGGCTTAATTATTCTTCAGAGTAATTCTGCAACGGAATACTTTTATTGGTGGTAGAAATCTTAGTTTCGCCCTCCATTTAAGAGTACACAATTTTAAATACACTAAAAAAATAGCAGTTGGAACATTGCAATAAAAACTTACGACAAAAGGATACAAAATCGGTGTAAAAGGCAGAAAAATGGTAAAAATTAAGTTGTTTAAAAAAGTAAAAAAAAAAAAAAAATCATGCAGATCAGGAAAAGCATGCTTCTATGTTTGATCACTTTAATGTAAAAAATATTTATGTTAAAATGGTATAAATGAAATCTTTCCAAAAGAAAATTGGAATCTAGACAACGCCAGTAATTTTTGTGACAAAGCGACTCTAAACTTTGATGGTAAAACCAATTATTACTCATTTTGGGGCCGAAGACCATTGTATATTATTGACTTCCTATATAGAAAAATACACCTGTAGTTAAATGAAAAAACAAATATAAAAATTTGTGTGGATTTTGATAAACAAATTGAAGAACGAGGTACCATTTGCAATGTTATTTTAATTAGTCAACTGAATTTAACATATGATTATTTGGAAGAAAATATTACTGAAGACATAAATTTTTAATTTTATTAAATGGAGGATGTAAAACGGTTTTACAGACACAAGAAACTGTTTCGACATTTTAATACAATTTTTTAGATGTATTGTTAAGTTCTTTAATCGAATAAAAAAATCTTTTTACTACAACTGAAGTAACCAGCTACGTAAAACATGAAAATATTCATCATAAAACTCGTGCATTACTACAGTATTTCCATGTTTCCAGTAGTCAGTTTGACCGAGGTGGCTAAATTTAGACGCCAATGTCCTGGTTCGAATCTTCGTACTACGGCTATTTTTTTTTAATAATAACCCAAAATTTAATCATTGTATAGGCGTGTAAAACTTTAGTTAAATTAGCCAAATCATACAAAAGCAACTTAGATGCGGAAACCAATTTTGTTTCATTAAAAACAAAAACTTCTCAGTGCGCAAGTGGCAGGTGTGAAGTGTGGGCAGGCCGAATAGAGACATCTGAACGCAAGACAAAGGGAACCCCGCGCCCATCCTTGACGGAGCAGTGAAAGACAAGGTCTCTGCCAAATCTGGGCACGGTCCCAGCTGCCACGCGGTAAGCATTCTCAGGGCCACTCGCGCATCAGTCGACCTTACACATGGCTGATCGCCGGAACTCAATACAGTAGTATCTAATCCACCTCCCATTTCTCTTACAAATCTTCGTAGTGAAAATTTACCACCAGACATAAAAAAGCAAAGCTAAACATTAACTGCTTAAAGATTTTTTTTATTTGTAAGGTTTCAATTATACCTGTATATTTCCACGTGGGATTGACATTAAATAAATAGGTAATATTTCATTACGGTTACAGATGCAAAACTAATAACGTAAGAAAATTGCTTGGATTTCGAAATAACATTTGGCTAGCTTGGTTTTTAAACATTGACTCCAAAAATTAAGTTCTGGACGAAAACACGCAAAACTAAGATGGCAAGGATACGTGCCCCTTAAGGGGACTATGTACCTGCGCGTCCAAGGTCAAGAAGCGAGGGAGCGATACGGGCGACAGTCACACACACGCCTACCGCCTCATCGCTCCTACGCGCAAGGCGTGCAGTGTTTCCGTCACCACGCTGTGCTGTGTAAATTACATCTGTAACAGTGGGGTTTTATTACACGCGATGAAAGACTACATATTAAACTACGCCCTTATATTTGTAATTTTCTCTTGCCGCTTAAGGAAACTGCATAGGTAAGTTTTAAAAATGCGATAGTTGACCATTTTCAGGATTTTTTTTTCTCCAAGAATACACTTAATATGAAAAAATAAATAAAAAAATAGGACCATAGATAACGAATTGTTTTTTTATATTTTCTGACAAAAAGTCATATTTCCAGAACTTTTATTTACCGAGATACCCGTTTCCGCGCAAACAACGATCGCAAAGAAAATGTTTTCAGTACATAGGACCCTTAAGGTGGCCGCTTGGATGAAGGAATTTTGCACGCCCGGGGCCTACAAGCATGGGAGCGCTAGGGACGACCCAGTGGCGTAGCAAGATCAGGTAGTACCCGGTGCGGAAAGTTTTCCGTCACCTCCCCCCTCCCGATCTCCTGATATTGAAATTATTGAAATAAGGAAAAATAAGATCCCCTACAGTTAGTTGCACGTGTCATTCTCTGGCTTATTTACTAAACGTTAGCATAAGAATATACAACCTTTTTTTTTCCTAACTTTGTTCTCTGCAAATTTTGAAATCGCATCGTAAGAATCAACTCCTTTCGCTACTTTGTTTTCAACTGACAAAATGGCTAAGCCAGAGAGCCTAGCGTGACTAACAGTGGACCTAAGATAACTCGTGATTAATTTTAGTATAGAAAAACTCCTCTCACATGATGGTACTGAAACACAGGGGCCCGCCTGCTTGGAGATATTTCCGCGTTTGAGGCCGAGAAGTGCAAGAACTCTAGAGACTACTCTGACAAGCACTACAAGTGCGCCATCGCCTCTACGCGCAGTGTTCTTGGTGAAAAGTTTGTAGCCAGGTTCAGTGCATGTCCCTAGAAAACTTCTGTGTATATAAAACGCGTATACTTTGAGATACAGAGCATTGAAAAAGTAGTTTTTAATTACGAAGAAGTTCTTTGAAATAAGTGTTACCAATGTGCGTGATGTCCTAAAAGTAATGGACAGGCAGTCTTAAGTGCGTGTGCTTTTTGTAGCTTAGCACACAGGACGCGAGTTTTATAGTTTCATAAAAAAAACTGGATTTCATAGACACCGCAACGCAATTCGGGCGCCAGGCAGGCAGGCAGGCAGGCAGGCGGGTCCCTTAAGGCTAAAGTTAGTTGTGATACAGAATCTTAAAGTTTATATTCAACAATAAACTCTAAAAATCTTTAAGAAGACCATTCCAGATAATCTTTTAAAACTTCCGACAGCTTGTAGATGTCTTCTTGGTCGTGGAATGTCTCTAAAGAGGCCATCTTCAGAAAGTTCATCACAGTGTTACAGGAGACCCCTGAGGGACGTACCCAAGTACGAGAGCTATGGAGGTCTTAAAAAAAATAAAACAACTAAATTGAATTTCTAATTTATTCACACAGTTATTACTTACAGCATTAAATTACCTGTCTCCACTATTACTCTTTTTATTTAACAATGAGCGCAATATTTAACGTCTATTTCTATTCTAATTAACGTCCTAAATTGTGTGTTTGGTTACAGTCAATTACCTCATACATACGTGTTCAGTCTCTATGTTGCCACCATTTGTAATGTATTTCACTCACGCATCTAGTCCAATAGTCTAGCCTGCCAGCCGCACTCCACTGCTTGATACTCGCAGTCGCAGATTTTATTTCCGCTGGTCACTTCTCTCGCTACTAGTTTTCTATCGCTCGGAACTCAGCCACTCGTTCAGTCATCAACTCCTCGGTCTCTCACTTTTATAGCGTTCACCCTGACCATCTGGAAGGTTCGACACACCCCGAGGTACGCTGAGCGAACGAGGTCAGTGATTCAGAGTATTCTTCAGATAAACGCACAAATCAATTCAACCAGGATTATAGTGTCTCGCTTTTCGTAGCCACTGGAATATCGCTTGGCTGGTTCATCAAAACAATCCTGTGACTTGCTTACCGCCAATGTCATAACTGATGTCCTTCACTTCCACTCACTCGCGTGGGACGCTAAGCATCGAGCGCGTAACAATAGTTTACGACGCAAGTTTTGTATTAACTGTGGAAGTTCGTCTTCTGAAGTTGTGATGAGATTCTCGGGCTCCAGAACTGCAAACTGGCCTGATATACTTTCCATGTCTTTGCAGTGTGTGTCGATTTATTGACAAAACCAGTCAATGAACTCCAACATTGATCTTTTCAAGTCTTCATTCAATATAAGTGGTACATTTTGAGCCTTTCCTCCAGACATTTTCTTCTCTCTGGCGGTTCTTCATTTCACTAAAAGGATGTTCAAACCTAAAAATGACCGTGAAAACACCCGTTTGAGCCATTTTCGCAATCACGAAAACATGCTTTAGAGAGAAATGGAGGAACTGAAAAACGCTTTTGTAAGCAGACCTCGCTCATGGCCAGTGCACCATCCTGGTTCGAAACTCGATCCGAGATCGGATCGAAGATCAACACAGAAAACTGTTGCACCATTCGAGTTCAGAGCTTGACTGGGGATCGAGATGCACTTAATTTCGAACCGCCGAATCTGGCGGTTCGAAATCTCGATCAGAGATCAGAGAAGAATACAAATATGTTGAATATACGTTATGTGGATTTAAAAGCATTATTAAATACATTTATTTACTAGAAATAAACTCAGTAATATTTAAACGTTTAAAAATGGATTCGGTTGTTTACTGTTGTAAAATGTAAATTGAGACATTTTACAAAGGCTTAATATTAAGTGCATTAAAACATTTTAAAAAAAATAATAGGGACATGCACCAAAACTTAATTGTTATTATTACGTCATAAAATGGCAGGGTCTTCACTGAAAGTCTCACAGAGGTGCATTATCGACGGCAAGACTGCACGCCAGTTTAGTGCTTCGCGTGTAGAGGCGATGAGAGAATCGATGCTCATGTCTCGGTCGCCCCTAGCGCTCCCACGCTTTAAAGCCTCATACGAGAAAAATCCCTTCAGCAAGGCGGCCAACTTAGTATGCAACAAACCTAAGGCATTTAGCGATAAACCAAGCACTTCTGAAATTAACCTCTGAAAAAGAAAATCCCTGCCCCTAACGGCGTCTGCCCTTGTAACGTAAATACTGAACTGGCATTCTCCCAGTAAAGATAGCAACGATGTACGAAAATAGTTCTCTCTCTTTAAAGCGATCGCCTACCTGCCTCTTGAACTGCGTAGCAGCAAGTTTTAAACTGCTTTTTTTTTCTAGAAACACTACTGAAAGTAACTTGTCTCCGATGTGTTTACCTAAAAAAAAAGTACATGCATCCCACACGAGGACAGAATGGTACATTCAATTTCAAGATACAACTACAAATAATATTCTCGAGACACTCAAAAATCGTTAGAAAAATGCTTTTCCGGACTATGCTGCATCTTAAATCACACTCCTCGGACATGAGCGAAACTGAACTGGGAGCCTGTACTGATCTTCACTAGACACAGACTTTCCGCCAATACAGTGATAAAGGCAGTTCACAATAAGGGAGCCTTTCTAAACCAACCGTATAAAAAATGTCACTGCTAATCCCTAAATATATTTTAAGGGGCGCCCTGGGTGACATACGTACAGTTAAGTTGGTAACGATAGATGAGAAAGTAGTTTCGTATCTTAAAGTTTAACAAGCATACGGGGGATGCAACTGTTCCATGTTATACCCCCAAGTAAATTAAAAATGAGAAGGATATTGAGCAGCGCGAGGAATACAATATTTTTTTGGAAAAAAAAGGGGGGGGTAAGGGAGTTTCCGAGGAAACCCGTGGACCAACACAATCGTCAATGCACAATTCCCACAATCCCCGCCGGGGATCGAACCCAGGACGATTTGGTTGGAGGAGAACGCTCCATCAGTCGCTCGAGCACTACGGCTCTCATGTAACGTGAATTTCACTTGTGACATAATTTTCTATAGGACATTCATATTCACGAACTACAGCGACTTCAGTAAGGTGTCCTATAATCCATCTCAGGATTTTGCCCGGATTTCCTGCTTGCACACTTCAGTTTGCCATACAACGGTTCGAAACGTTTCATACATACATGTACTCGAAGGTTTTGCTATAGTTATATGAGACACTGTAAAGATTCTTACAATAGGATATGCTGCTTTTCATGTTTATTGTTTCATCACATGTCAAAACTGTTCTTGCACAATTTATAAGTTCGTTGAACGAATCTAACCTGCAGTTTGTGTGTTCCGACACGTCTTTGAAATACGAAATGGCATTTGCAAGACGCGCGAGTTGTATTACAAGAGGGGTAGTTGTGTGCATGGGGGGGGGGGAATTGTGTTTGTCAACACACCTGCTCCCCCCTGAGGAGTCGGACCTTCCTATCCTCCTGCCCCCTACCGTTCAAACAAACTGTCACCAATGCCATGGACAATGGCGAAGGAACACAGCAGGAAACACGACCCCTCAAATGGCCAGCATTATCTATAATCCATTTCATATGAGTGCTCTCAAATTTGACAGTTCTAGGAAATTAGTGCCAATGGCATCTGGGTGACTATGTATCCTTCCGCCACAGCTGAACTGTAATTGAAGGAGACTGCTTCCAAACAAACACCACGTGACTGCCAGTATTTGCAAACAAACAACATACGACTGCCTGTTTTTGTAAACAAACTGCATGTGCCTCCTCCCAAACGACTTTTAGAAGCTGCGAAGGGCTGTTCAAACAGTTACAGGTTGGCAACAATCCCATTTTTTTTAGTGTATAAATATTTTATATAAATGGCAAACAGCCCGAGTAATAGGCCTATAAATTGATCATGTTTTACCTTGCAAGAAATTTGTAACCAGGATACACGAAAATGAAATGGTATTTTGACTGTCAAATGAATATTATATTTTACTTTTTTTGAATACACACTAAATATATTAATGACAACTAACCTTGTCACACTTGCCTGAAGTAGGTTCTTGTAAACATAAATATTTAGTATGGTTTCCACGAACACCAAATACCAAGATCGCCCTCCCTCACCTTTTCAAAGACAGTATACATTCTTACATATAGACTATCCCTACTACTGCATTAAAAGTACATAATTCAGCTTTGTAGTATGATATAACAACAAACTCTGTACAGCCTTATACTTTTGTGGTTGTTATAATTTTCAGGATGTAGGTAGCCAAAATAATATTTAAGCAAAGTTACTTAATTTCAGTAATTTTAACAACTCTCATTTAGTAACTCAAATGTTAAGTATTGCAGGCGTACATGCAAAATACTTTAAAAACTTCTCAAATACCTACGTGTTCAGATTGTCATGCTGCAAATAAGAACTTATTTCTGACTAACTCAGTGTTGATATTTACACTGAAGTTCAGTCGCACAACCTCCCTCCTCAAAATTGTGAATACAGCCCTAGGCTTGTTCTCAGGTACCTAGTGAAAAACTATATTTCAGTTAAGAGATGTTACAAAGCGCTCTAGAGAAGCAGATGTGACCTACCACAACAATATGTCAAACGAACATTTTACTTACACACTAAACAGATGCTCCTACCCACGATTGAAGACATCATAAAGTTCATTTTCCTTAACGATACATTTTGGAATACTAATGCACGAGACACTTCTTTCTGATGTTGGAGCTCCTTCGTTGGGTGCTTCAATTGAAAGAATTTAATTTGAAAAGTATGTCGTAATTTACTTGATATCAAAAAGTTGTCTTTCCAATGTAAATCTTGTTTATGTGAATTATTCTTCTGTTACTTTTACAATATTCTTAACAACATATGTTAAAAACATACGAGCGCTTTTAATTTGCAAAACAAAAATGCTCAAAAAGTTTATGGAAGACTCCAGCGTTGAAACATACGTGACATTATGTTACTTTCAAATACAGCCTTTAAAAACAGCGAAAACATTTACATTTATTTGCTAACAAGTATCCCTGCTTGACAAATTTTACATACGTTCTAAAAATAAAGTGATACAACTTACAAGTTTGTATGGCCAGTAAAACTCCAGAACCAGGGTGTTAGTTTCAATCAATAATAACACAGAGAAATGTTCATAGCAATGAAATGTGGGTCCAATTAGGGTATCATCTTAATTTTATTTCGAGGGAAAAAAGGAAAAAGTGAGCAGAGCGGCAGGGAGGCTTTAGTTTATCGTCTTTCGTGAGACGGGATTATTTCAATGTTCTTACAATGCCGGAATCACATAGCCCCAACGCGCACGACACGACGGCCAACAGCCAATGAAATACAAGATAGATCGTCGTAAGCACGACCGATTCTGTCGTCCGACTAGCAATTTTGGATTAGTAATGATTTCTATTTTTCGTTGTGTACAAAATGAAAATTGTATTGCAAGCTTTCCCTATAATGGTAAATACGCAGCTTAAAAAAATAAATTGAAAACTACTGTATTTAACTTTTAAAAATAACAATTTTACTTTCGTAATCATTAGCGATACCAATTTGTCACCATTATGTATTACAAATTTCCCTCTTGTTCACCACCTTTGAAACTAACGTAGCCTATCAGCATCTTCTAAATAGTTAGGTTAAATGTCGAGTGTGGTGTCGGTCGTGCTGTAAATTCAAGTAGTCACATTGAAATGTGTCGTGGTTGCGTTTTTGGTCGTGCTGTGATGGTCGGGGCTGTGAGATTCCGGCATGAGTGTGTGGCATTTTGAGTTGCATATTGTTTTGATGGCGCAGTGGAAAATTTTGCTCATATGGAAATAACATTAGAATTATTTAACTTCGAAAATTATAGCTTTAATGATAATAAATTCGTCGCTGTTCGTATTCGTACAGATGCAGCAATACATACACGCACACTGACTGAAGGTTAACCTTACACTTGTATTTACGATGTAGACAAACAAATATTATTCACTCACTATAAAAGTGTGGAAAGTGCGGCATTTTTCAGGCCACGTGCATTTCAATAATTATATTAATGGTTTACAAACACATTTACAAAACATGCAAACTTACTGTTGTAACCTTTTGAACACACGTTTTTCTATGGCAATCCTTGGTAGTTTATTTCACTAAAATCACGTTTGTTCGTCACTAGCATAAAATAATTTATTTGAAAAATCATTAAGTAAAATCAGCACTGCGCACTTTTCCTGATACAAACTTAAACTTATATACGGAAATAATATTCGTGTCACTTCATTGTGGAAGGCGGTTAGGAAAATGGCGGAACGAGCAGTTTTAACGACGTACCAATTATAATATTACATTTCTCTCAACAAAAGCATTACAACTGTACCTACAACCATGTTGGGACAAAAAAATAAAAAATAATAACCTACCGATTAAATGCACAACAGCCTTCACCGGGCTGGAAACAAACATGGCTAGCCATTGACTGGAAACGTTTATTGTTCTCATGTGTCACATACTCTAGTCATAAATGCTGAACATGTTTAAGTCCCGTTACAAATAGCCCAGAAAATTTAATATTGCTTTAGTAACATAATTTAAACCATAAATGTTGTAAGTATAATTAAGATTTTAAATTACGACTTTTAGTTCAGAGTACAATTTTCTTCCAAAACCGTCATCAGAATAGCCAACCTAACAACACTGATCCCGCAGCAGTTCATCAGCTGATACAATACTGTAGGAGCGAGAGCATTTACTGTTTACATACTGGGTAGGTTGGTCACATTGTCTGTCAAATTTGAGACCACTTATATGAAATGGACTATACTCCACTCGATTCATTCTGAAGGGATAGGATAAGTGTCCTATCACCAAGCAGTGAGGTGGAATATTTTCGAATCAAACATGATGTTGCAGTGCATTAAACGTACGCACATAAATCGCCTTTGTGTAAAAATAATTCTTTCTATAGACCATCTGCTATGAACGAAGGTGACAAGTAACTGTTGCAAGTTTTTACTCCTTCGGTATTCCGATTACTTTATCTTCTGCAACTTGTGAAATTTGCTCTAATATAGCCATTTTTATTATTGTATATTAATAAGAATTTTAACAGGCATTCCTAATTTTAGTTTTCCTTAATGGCATGTAAAAATCTCATTTTCCGCATAAACTTGTTTGACCTCTAAAACAGCTCTCAAATGATGTCCTTTATCACCCTCTCAACGGCCCTGCCTATCAAACCCGGCAGCCGCGACCTTCAAATGAGGAATCAATGTTAAACACAATTTTAAAGATAACTATTTCGAACAAAATATATCCTACGTGAAATTCCTTTAACAATGTTGCTATGTTGAGGCATCTTTCCAATTGATTTGTTTAATTTGTATGTATATATGTATGTGTGTGTGTGATATATATATATACATGTAAAAAAAGGTGAATAAATAGTTTTTAAGATAATTTTATATAACAATATTCTCTGAAAAAGTTCCGTCAAAACGTTTTTGTTTGAAGTAGTTATATTCAAAACTGACGCGAAGAAATTTCGTCTAACATTGATTCCCCATTCGAAGTTCGCGGCTGCCGGCTTGGCAGGCAAGGCCATTGAAGGCTTGACCTACATGCAGCACGAGTTCAGCGCCTTGCGCGTAGCTGTGGACCCCCCCCCCCCCCATCACTCAAACCCTCTGATGGATTCCGTCCTACTGAGCTTTCATAAGCTTTACGTAGGCGAGTGCCTTGACATCATATTGGATATTCCACTTTTCTCAACAATTTATGTCTTAGTTTGTTTCTTTTGTAAATACGAACATTTCTGACCATAATTCCAGTTTCACTAGATCGATGCACGGAAATATCGATCGAGTCCATGGCAACGTAAATTTTACAAAATTACGGAAAGATACTGAATGGCCGGGATGTAAATCGCGGGCAAGGTTTTTCAAAAAGCAATAGATAGAACGCAAACAAACAATACTCTCCAACACATCCAGGGAAGTTTTTGACGGGTTTCTGTTCTCAATTAGAAGAAGCGGATGAATTAGAACGAAATTCCGTAAATATTGTAAAAAAAAAAACTCTCGCCATACAAAAACATGTATCAAACAAATATGGATCACACAAAAAAATTTTGTTCGTTATTATTTGTTATGCTTACTTGTTAAGTTACTGCCACTAGTAAACAGATTTCAATGAAAATTTAACAAAAAAATACACAAATACAAATTTTAAACCTTTAAATACAGAAAGTAATCTAAGTCGGTACAGCTATTGCCAAGCTTACAAAAATATACGCTATTTACGGTAAAGTGAGCACTTTTGAAAACCCTCTAGTTTTGAACAACATTCAATAAATGTATTTTATTTTGGCCTTGGGCGTTAATTTCCAAGTGCGGTGGAAACTACACACAGTGTTTAATACATTTACGGTAATATTTATTTAAAAAGGCGAATGCAGGATAAAATAAAGTAACAAGGACCTCAAAAGTGCTTGCTTTACCGTGAACAGCCTATACACACGTACAAGAAAAGTGCTCGATCCTTTCTTTTCAACGGGAAGCAGGCTAAGAACAACTCAGATGTGTAGGTACTGTGTGTTTACCTATCTTCATTGCCCTGTACACCGTACTTATTTCAGCTTTCCCAAGACCGACTTTCACTTCCTATAAACTAAATATATATATCCACACCTTAACAAACAGATCAGAACTAGTTGCAATGGATGCGCGACCTAGTGCTTATAATGTTGGCGAACTTCAGTTCGACCAAGGATCCCTAATTCATGTGTCGCGGCACATCACTGTATCAAGCTATGAACGTTAATGTCGATATGGGGAAACGTTCCAACCGACTGGAGGATGACAAAATGTTATATTAACATAGGTCCGCGACATTTTTTTTCATCCTCCAGATGCGAGGAATGTTACCCCGAAGTATCGACGTGCAATTCTGCAACATTGTGTATTCCGTTAACTGCGATGGTGGACATCATTCCCACAATACAACACAAGAGTCACTACTACGGCTTATTTGCAATTCAACACGCATAATACTATTATATTTATATTTCTGGCTATTTTATGGGACACCGACATTAGGTGTACACACTGCTTATGTGTATAGGCTGTTCGCACTAAAGTGAGCAC
Source organism: Dryococelus australis (assembly GCA_029891345.1). NCBI lineage: Eukaryota > Metazoa > Arthropoda > Insecta > Phasmatodea > Phasmatidae > Dryococelus > Dryococelus australis. Next base: position 349,647,601 of record CM056995.1, read on the forward strand.
TTTTGAAAGCCCTGCTCAATATCTATTTATATGCACGTTGTGTATTCTTCCGCCTTATGTTATGATTAACATTGTCATAGGCCTCATTGCTTTATTCCTGCGTCGTTCAAGTGAAACTATTATAAAAGTAAACATTTAACATATGTGCTCATTTTTACATTGCGATGTATTAAAAATAATAGGAAGCGAAAGAAATAATTTAAGTTATCACGAATGGTTACCTAACACTTCTTATTCGACGTTAAGTTACGGAACTATATCCTAGCCATCATTAACAACTTTACTGGGCGCATGTCACTCAGGGCGCCCGTTAATATACACGCTGGTAGGGGCAGTGACTATTTCAAGGGTTGATTTCAAAAGTGCTCGCTTTATCCTGAACAGCCTTTACACCGTCTTAATTAAGGATACACAATGGGCACACAAATTTAAATACCGTTAAGCAGAGCTTTTAAAGTTTCGAATTAACTACAAATCAAACATCCTGATCACTTGCACTGCACCTACAACTATAGGCTGTTCAAGGTAGAGTGAAAACTGTTGAGGCCCCAGTTACTTATTTCAACCATAATATATCATTTAACAGCATTTAAAAATAAATATTGTAATGTAAGTAATAAGCACGGTGTATAGGTTCCACCACACTCGGAAGTTAAGGTCTAGGTATAAAATATATTTACTGACTATTATTCCAAATGAGAAGGCTTTCAAAAATGCTCACTTTACCGTGAACAGCATGTATTCAGTGGTGCGCTTGAAAATTACTACACCAAATCAACGACATCCGACTAGGAACAGTGCTTAACTGTTCCCCTGCCATTACGGAACTCATAACGGGCGAATTTAACGTAACGGTGGATTGCAACTTCCTGGGAATTTCACAGCTCCCGGGCACTGGTTTCCAGGTCGTTCCACTTGTTCTCACAAGTTGGTAGCAATTTTACTGACCGGATTCTCATTGCAAGTAGTATTTAATCGAGTGAAGCAATTGGTACAAGTTTATGGACAGTATTACTGATCAAGTTTACTTCAAATACATCAAACAACGAGTTAAGAAATATATCTGAACCCTTGAGGAACTATTCTAAAACGTGTGAATGGAACTGACCTTTCTATCTATGAAAACCTCCATCATAGCAGACTTCATGTATAATTTTAAAATGTACCATTCTTAATATAAAAAATTACTCATTTCGTCAATTCCTTAATATGTTATATTTAACTACTTAAATTGTATTTCAATCACGTAATAAAAACTGCACATGTTTCAAGATGGAGAGACCTGGGCGGCTATTGAGAGCCGATGTGTGTGAAACGGAGCGAGTATGGAGCAGCGCCGGAATGTAAAAGCGGGGAGAAACGGGAGATTCCCGAGAAAACCCACCGACCAGCGGCATCGTCAGGCACGATTCCCACTTGCGAAAATCCGAGAGCGACCCCGCCGAGAATCGGACCCGGTTCGCCTCGGTGGGATGAGAGTAGTCTGACCACTAAACCACCGCGGCCCCCACCAGATACCCAAGGGAAGACGTACAAGCCAAGTATAGCTTTCGAGTGAAGTGAGTTCCCAACTACAAACAAAAAAGAGATTATTGTAAAATTTCAATTTTGCAAGCGCTATGATAATTCTTTTAATGTCTTTGATTTAATGTAAATCTCACAAATATTTCATGTGTGAACTATTTTGCATAGATTTAGCACGTATAAGCTGTTCACGGTAAAGTGAGCCCCTTTTAAGGCTATTCTAAATTTTTCCTTTCACTCAATTTCTATCTTCGTGCCGATTTTTAATATAAAACTTGCAATGCGACCAACAAACACAGTGTATACATTTAACCACTCTAGAATTTAACACTTAAGGATGCCATAAGATATATTTATTAGTGGTTAATGCATGTTGGGAGGGGCTTAAAAAGTGCTCACTTTACCGTGAATAGCCTATAAAAGTGTATTGACAGTTGTACTGTTCGGTAGGGAATTAAACTGTTGCATTTATTCGCGAGTATTTGTCTATGCCAGGGAAAGTGATTGGTTAATTTAACAGTTGTTATTACGTTCTCGTTAAAACAACCTACACCAGTCGGTAAAAACCAAATTTTATTTATTTGGAACTATCGGTAAAATAGAGCCTTACAAAATTAATTCTAAAAGTGACCTCCACAGAATGATGTGGAACACCAAGGAACTCGGGGATTACTCAAGATTTACGCCTGCAATCTTGTCAAATCGAAATAACTGCGTATTAAAAGAAGAAAAGTTAAACAAGATGTGATAAACTGACCCTGGGGAGAAAATAACCGTACAAGAAATAACGAGCCCGAATAATATGGTTCCGTCAGTTGAAGTCCGGCTAAGCCATGCGACAGGATGACGCAACTAGAGCGATGGCTTCGAGAGGCTCCAGTTCCGGGACCAGCTGACGTCCCCAGCACAAATCTAGGGAATAGTACGCAGTCCAGAGTTCGAGGGAGCATCCGCCTACCTCATCGCCGTCCTGGGGTTCGACGCCAGGAAGCCCTGGTTGGAGAGCGACATCGGGGCGTCTACCATCTGCTGATCTGCAACTCCAGGACCGCACGCAGCGGAACGGCAGAGCTACCATACAATGTCGTCATCAGATAAGTTTTGGCATGCACGAACACCTAAATAATGGTTCGCGCAATTTTCGTTTAACGCATAGGTCCTGGGGTTTTGGCAAATGTTCCAAAGACAGTCCTTCAGACTTTTGTAGTAATGGTTTAAACCTTTAATAGTAATTCTAGGATGATTTCATTAATTTGAATGTTTTAGAGGTGAAAAGATTAATTCCATTGTATTGGCCTAATATTGTTTGGAGATTTGGTCTCACGATGATAACTAATTTGTTCGTTGATCCTGAATTTTACTTGATATATATATTTGACGCAACAGAAATTCAATACTGAGATTATTAATAACTTGTTATAGTGTTAATTGGCATATGAAATTTTAAGGTGTTTGTCAGATAAGCTCTATTTTTGTAGTTCTCTTTTGAAATCTTTTGAGCACAAATTCTACCCCCTATAGCCGAGATATACATATGTATATCTCATTAAAATCCTTTTACATATTTGCATAATCGAACTTTCTAATAATTGTGTAGCAGTTCTAGTTTGTGTTGTTACATTATAAATCACATTTAATAAGTACTCATGTCCGCGTCAATTATAACCTGCTATACACTAACGAGAGGGGAGCACTATACAGTGTCCGAGAACAAACGGGTGGACAGCATGCTACTAGGTATAGTATATTCGCGGTTTCTTCACACTTTTTGAATAAAAGCGTTTGAAAATCACCTTAGGTATGACGTAATGGTCGTTTCCTAAATATTCTCTGTATCTCAAGCGTTTTATACTTGTGTTAACATAAAAGTACTTGGTTGAATTGAACTTTTATCTCCGTTATCATAAAAACAGGGAGAAAATTGGTTAGTTGGTAATGCCTAGTAAGAAATAGTTCTTATGTAGAATACTATTAAAGTTGATGCGCAAGAATCCGGTGCGTTGTCCCTCGTGTAATTTTCCATACTGGGTTGAGCTTTGTTTGCATAAGGGGGAGGAATACACTGCAAGTAGACTTTAGCAGGGCTTCAGAAAAGTTGGAAGTAACAGCGAATGGATTATATGGGTACGGCCCAGGGTTCGAAGGTCGTGTTTACGAGGCCACAGAGTTCCGCTACTAGAGTATCGGGAGCTGTTTGGCGACGGCACAAGATATACTAAAATATCCCAAAAGTCCCAAAGCAAGTTCCCCAGGGATCCGTGGCATCACATCGGAATCCCTATACTCTCAAAATGCGCTCAATGTCTTGTAAACAGTCTGATAAAAGCTGTTCACGCTAAAATGAGCACTTCTGGAAGCCCTGTTTAAGATCTAGTCGTCTTTCACTATATGAAATATTAATATTGACGTGGGCTTCAGCAATCTACTGGGCTGGCTGCCTCCTTTGGAAACAGTGTTGCATCCAAACTTAGTTTATTTGTGTTAGGGAAGAAAGGGGGCATAGCTGCCAAATCTCAGAGCATGAAATACTTCCGGGAAACGTTTCTAATTTAGGCCTTAATAATGTATATTATCCATATGAAGGAAAAATATGTTGATATTCATTTCTTGTGTAAACTGTCTACGAGTACTTCGGACTGCTGAGAGTAATAACAGCTTACAAATTGTGCTTATTTTCATATGCGACAAACCTTAAATAAGATTATATATATATTGTTTTAGGGACCATAATTCTGTAGCCGTTACCCTCCAAGACTGTTAAAATAGAGACGACAGTCTGGTTGTGGTTACCCTACGAATATTGTTAAAGGTACATGATAACATTAACAGAACATACTGAAAAATGTCAGTGCGCCACAAATCAGTGACTACAAACGAGCAGGGTTCTGACTACAGTAACAGAAGTGCTAACAAATCTGTTCTGTTGTCTTAACTGAGCATCGTGGTGGCCCCAGTACGTCAGTTGAGTGAAGAGCGTGTGAGCGGCTCTACACAGCGAGGTCTACAGAGCCGATAAGGGTGATTGAAGTGAATACGGAATGGAAAAGCGGGGGAAACTGGAGATCCCCGAGAAAACCCGCCGGCCAACGGCATCGTCCGGCACGATTCCCACTTGCGTAAATCCGGTGACCCGGCCGGGGATTGAACCCGATTAGCCTTTGGTGAGAGGCGAGCGTGCTAGTCGCTCAGCCACCATGGCCCCTCCCAGCAAAAGTGTACAGTAATCATCATATGTTTTATTGCCTTTACTGAGTAGTATGGTGGCCCCAGCAAAATGCAATTATTGTGATGAGTTCTCAGAAAAGGTACCTCAGGGTTGTAAGGAGTAAAATATCAAATATTTTATCTACTACAGGCCCCTGCCCATAGTAAATCACTGTGTCTGTTCATGTTTACAAAGTAGCCTCAGAACGTTGCTATTTCATTTTGTCTTCGATTTTGATTGTGTGTATGTAATGACGAAAATTACTAACATATCAGTTTGAGTTCACATAATGAGGCAGAGTGAAATGCAAGCTGCGCCTTCAATTTTATGTTTGTAGCCGATATATTTCTTTAATATATTGTTATCCTAAGAGTAAAATAATATGTGATTTTAATTAATTGAATACTTGGTATGACTTTTTACTATGTAAAAAAAGTTTGTAGAAGGAACACGCAGAACAATTATAATTAGGCTGTCCTAAGAGGCCTTTACCATTCTACAAGGATTCTGTGTAATTTGAAGGATAACAGCAAGAAAATATTTAATCCTACCGAAGATGATGGTAAAACTGCATTACAATTATATGTGGGTAATGTCCAATTATACCTATGCTTCTAAAGGACCGTTTGCACAGTAAATGGTAATTACATTATTAAATTTAAATAGTATTGCTTATAACTGGGCCAGAGAATACCTGATTATGAATATAATATCTCAAAAGCTGCAGATTACTACTACGAAAGCTTTCCAAAGCTAAGGAGTAAGACTCAATGCTTAAACATATAAAACCTTTCAGTAAATTCACAAATACCATTTATCGAATGAACCAGATTAAATATTGCGGTTCTCATTTACAAATGTGCTAGGAGAATTTGTGTATATATATATATAGATTTCTGTGCCTATTGTGTGAAGATTTGCTGTGTTGTATTGAAGTTAGAATTTTGCACTATTAGTCAAACGCGTGATTTCTTGGTTTACGATCAAATTTTGTCCTTTTATGTAATGTAGAAACCAGTTTGATGATATGATGCATTGTTCAAATGGTATGCATATTCGTATGTCGATTCATTAAATTTCTGTCATGTGCAGTAATAGTGTGTGTCCCAGGAGCGCACATATTTCATGCTCGTTTAGGCTGATGTAAAATACTTGCATAAACTTCCGTTGCAACATTGTTCTACCCAGATATTAGTAAGTGTGGTACACCCTACCAATTTTGATCTTACCCCTCACAGGGTGAAAACCATTTTCGAGTTTTGGGCTGTTCGTGTAGCCAATTCTACGAGGAATTCAATGAAACTAAGCCGTGCCCTTGTAGCGTTTATACTCTCAGCATGTTCCGTTCACATCTCGAAAACAGTCATTTTCGCATTTCAACCTTTTTGTGGGCTTCCTGAAAAAAACTTACGTTTTCACCCTAAGGTACATTTTCTGAGAACGCATCACAATTATAATAATATTAACTATCTTATCTACTCCGTTGCCTTTACTGATCGGCATGGTGGCCCTAACCATCTTGTGTGGTCTATTATAATTCCCTTCACGGCTCATAGGATGCGCAACCTGTACTTATTTTTCAGAAGTTGAAAAATCCCTTGTGGACACAGGCAGTCTCGAACTGCCGGACCTTGTGTTGATATAAACAGACTGCTTACACCGCTCGGCTATTATATCGGAAACGAGATTCAGGTTTTTAAATGTATTTGTTTTACATTGTTCAAAGTGGTTTTAAAGCAGGTCACCTAACGTGTCTGCAGACGAATTTGGACGCGACGGATTCACATACGAATTACCTTAATTATTTAATAAAATAATCTTTCCTCTGTGTATGAAAATGTTTTCACGTCTAACGTTTGTAAAAATGTTTTTCCTTTCACGTCAGATAATTTATAGCACCGATAAAAATATGGCGTATATTTAATTAATTTTGATGTCCTGTTTGCGTAAGTGATATAGGTACGTCTTTTAAAAACAAATAGGACATTCCAACACCCCTGTCGCCATTATTACAATTCACGCCTAACATATTGGTATATGTCAACACTAACAGGTGCACATTCCCCTCACAGATTGTCAATAGTCTTCGCTAAATAAATACTACTTCACAATAGCAACATTTTCCTATTTATATTCTGTATTGTCAATTCTACTAGTTCTATAATATTTCGAACAATTAGAGGGTGCCTTTAACAGACCACAACACTATTGTAATTACCATAGTTTTTCTGTAAACTTTTGAAAGAAAAAAAAAAAAAAAGGAGATTTCTACAAAACATTCTGTTGCAGTTGCCAAACAGCACTGTTGGGTTTACAATATTATCTTCTGTCGTAACAATACTGTGAGATTGTGTTCAACCCTATCTGTATAGTTCCTACTACAGAAAACCCTGTTCCTGGTAAAGAAAATATGGTTCCCACAACAGAATAACTTTTCAATATTTAAACTGTTCTGCTAACAATTTGGATTGTAAAGTATGAAAAGAACATTTTGCTACTAGTACTAAAGTTTAGTTGTAGCTACCATAAAATGCCATTACAGAACTGTTCTGTCAAATTCTCTGCTCCAGCGCAGGGCCTCTGGAAGCAAGATTAAATATTAGTTCAAAACTTAGCCGTATTCAACATTTGCTCGTCGCTTTTTCACCCCATGGCTCTTATCTGGCTGCGAGCTTCCCAACCTCCCAACCCAGCCCATCCACCCGTGGCTTGCACACATGGTGAATGCTAGCAAATAACCTTAAAGGCGCCGTCTACAAGTCGCTTTTCAGCGCGTTTGAGGGGTGTTGGTTTGAGGCAGAGATGCGTGGAAGTGATAAGGGCGACACTTACACGCGCGCCTAGCGGCCCATCACTCCTACGCGCAAGTCGCTGAACTGGCGTGCAGTATTTCCGTCACATTGCGTGCATGTATGGGACTAAGTGATGACCCGATCTTATTGATGAAAAATATGCAGGTAAGTTCACTGCAGGACCCATAAGTAGTTTTGAATGTATCTGAAGAGTGTACTGAGATACAGCGCTTTGAAAACGCCGTTTTTAGCTTCTTTAGTGTGTTAGGAAACTGTGCACGGCGTCTCGAGATCTCTAAACGGCCTTCGTCTGTAGTGCGTGTTCTTTTCGATCACCACATTGGATGCACGTTTAATAGTTTCGATTAAAAACGTGTATCTCACACACACCCACACACAGTTAGACGGGAGCCTTATGCAGGATTTACAACGACCCGTCGCGTCCATACATCCGTCAATCACGTGACCAGCAGCCAATCAGAGGTGGCCATTAATTATATCCGTCCGTCCGTCAAACCCCTTGGCAAGCTTTACCGTTTGACGGACGGGCGGATGAAATTCCAGCCTTTGTTACTCGTTCATCCCGAGTTCTTCACAAGGCTGTGTAGTGTGTGCAGTGTTTTGTTTTGGCTGTCTTGTTTATGTAACTGTAAAATTAAATTAAATCACATTTTTCTTGAAGATTAATTGATAATTACGTTTGGAAACACAAGCTCATTTTGTGCAATAGTAAAAGTAATAAAAGTATGATTGATAAGCTATTAAAATTTTTTTGCGTCGATTAATTTCCGTTACGTACGTGTATGGTTTTAGGTACTTAGAAACACAATACCGCAATGACGGATGTACGAAGTTTGGATGTAAATAGCTCGGCTGGGAGGCGGGCGGACGCGACTGCCTTCACAATTTACCATCCATCAGACTAACTGTCTTGCTGCATAAGAGGAAATGTAATTTTTTGTGATACAAACTGTGCACACATTAGGCATAAATTTCAATTTCAAAACAAGCGAGTTCAGGACACGAAGGATAAGATTATATAATTCGTAGGAAAGTACAGTAAACGCCGCGCGGGTTGCAATTCCTTAGCTGGTCACACTGCTTGCCGGGTGAGCAGGTTCATATAGGCCGTTTACTGCAAAGTGAGCACTTTTTTAAACTGTTCCGTCAGACATTTCATTGTGGCCTTGGACTTACGGCTTTGGGTATAGTGAATGTATACACTCACATGACGGGGTTTACACTAACAAGTGGTGGAAGGATATAAACTGGCTGAAAGCATAAAGTAACTAGGGCTCCAAAAGAGCTCACTTGACTGTGAACGGCTTACAAGAACGCTAGCAGGGCCACCACCAGTCCGTCTCGCCTTCCCGAACGCATCCCGTGGAAAGGCGCAGCGACGCGGAAACACGACGGCAAAGGGAAAAGTTACACCAGCATGGGAGAAAACTGTGAAAGTGCTGATTCGTGGGTCGTCCGGCGCACACGAAGCACGGTCTAGATACACGACATACCTGGCCGGGCCCGGCCTGGCCTGGCTCGGAGCAGCCCAGTGTGTACTGCTCTTCGGCTTCTCGCCTTCACTTTGCAGTACAGCTAATGCATCTATACTAGTCCAGTTAGATTAAACTTTACATCCGGACTATTCCTCCGCCTCGTGCAAACAAAGCTTAATTGAATATATAACTACACCACTGGAACAACGCACCACATTCATGCGCATTTGGTGTAGTAGAATTTTTCATGAGAACTATTACTAGGCATTACCAAAAACCCATTTCTACCGGTTTTTATTCAAATTAATTATAAATCAAATATAATTTACACATAGTGTTACTAAAAATTGATATTATCCATTATATTTTTTATGTTAACAGAAATATAAAATGCTTGTAACATGTAGAAACAAACACCATGCATAGAGTAATTTTTCAATGGTTTAGAATTTTTTTTTTTTTTAATGTGATGATACCGTGAATAGACTATTATATATATTATATATTAAAATATATCTGTTGCTATAAGGGATGAACACAAAAAAGGGGGGGGGGGGAGCTGGCTGAAGGAACTGCAGACCCCTCCAAAAATAAAATCATGTGTATGCAACTGGAGTAACATTACGTTGATTGTTGCGTCACGTCGGTACTGCAAGGCAAACACTGTCTACGGACAGGTAATTCCTAAAAACTTAGAACCATCATAACAAATTATCCAACATGGTAAAACTGTGCATTAAAAGATAGTATCCACTAATGTGTATTCAGCACACGAATAGTTTTCTAAGGCTTTCGCATTCATAGTTGCAAAACTGTGGCCTAAGATTCGGTATTTAAAAAAAAGCATTTAAAACCTACGCCATGTCGAAGTAAATGCCTTTACGGCCGCCCGCGCACTAGACGACCTGGTCGCCGCTACTCAATGGTAGGTAGCGCACTGGTAGGTAGCGGCCAGTCTTCTTTAGGCACCGATCCTATTCAAACAGATTACTTGTGCAGTGTGCTTCCGTGTTTCGAACCTTGGCATTATTATTCAATATGGAACAAACTCAGAACTACTTTGATACAGAAACATTTATCATGGAGGTTAAAAAAACCGTCCGGCAGTTTGGAATTTAGCGTGTGAAGAGTATAGCAACAAAGATGCGAAAGTATAGTGCAGGGAAGAGCTAGTCAACCTGTTTGGTGGAACAGACCTTTCAGGCAGTGAAAAACAAATTCTAGGCAAGTAGGCTTCAATTAAAATATTATAACTTTAATAAAATATTGAGCATAATTCTGTATTCCACAGCAAATAATTTAATATGTTAGGTTATATTTAGCAATTGTTGGAAATAGTGAAAAAAATAAAAAAATAAAAATTAGAACAGTTTTAATTATTACTATACTGCCAGTCAACTTTTCCCTCATTTTCAAAATACTCAGACAACAAGTCCCTATATTTCGATGCCCTCGGAGCCCTGCTAAATATCTACTTACAGGCCCGTTTCGTATCCTTCCGCCAAATGTAAACAAACATTGCCATGTGACTGCCATGTAGAATCTGTCAAAATCAATGTTTACATTCCATTGTGTGTGTACATATGTTCGTATACTTTCGCTACACCTAAAAATGAATATTGAAATGTGACCTACTTTTATACCTGTCAAATGTGCTGTTTACAGCTTTTCAAAGAATTCTGTCATATTCGAAAAACCATTCCGTACGAATATTCACAGTTTAGGCCTCTAACATTATTTAGGTCAGTTTTATGAACTTTTAAAAATGCCTGAATTGACGACAGTTCTTACGGTTATTTTACATTAACATATTTGTTTTCCACAACATAGCTCAATATATGTAATGCACGTTAGTATTTTGCCGCGACTGTGTTTAACACTGTTACAACTGCAAGGTAAAGGGCTGTACTAATTGTAATTATCCTTTTGTTATAGATATGTGTTGGGTCATTTCTTTAAAAGGACGGCCTCAGTTGGAATAAATATTAAAACGAAGGAACAACCAGTCAAACGAAAAAGGCACATTGAATTCAAGCACGCGACTTAGATTTCTCATTTTTGTCATACAAACTATAAAAGATAGCGGTGAACATGCACACAAATTAGCCTACGATAACTTTTATTCCGCTCATATTTCTATGTATTGCAACTTACTGTTTATTAGGTTTATTGGAATTTATCGGGCTGAACTTAGTATTTTTCTTCTGGGATTGTGGCAAATTACTATATACGACTATGTTTCAAACCCCTTAGGGCAACGGTACAAACTTGTGATAAATAAACAGACGTGTATGTAAATAATTAACTTCGCCATAAAAACAGTTCACAGTTTAAACGTATAAATAGTGCTAATAAAATAATTGAAATCACGCACACACAGGGCCAGCGTATCGACCACGATGCACAAAGGCACGTCATTTAGCAGACACAATGATTAACGAACCACACGTCACAGTATATTTATTACTGCAGTGGAAACACAGATTTATCACAACATCGTAACTTGCCTAGATAGGTTTAAAAAAAACACAACATCTACAAACGTGATGTAATTTAAAGCATTTTTCGGAGTAAGAAAAATTTACTTATCGTTTGGCAAAAAGCAACACGCCATGTCATGGCTCGCCACGTCTGCCAACTTCACTTGGTAACTACCCCGTCATGATAGCAAAATATATTAAAATCAGTATTGAAACATTAAAATATCTTTTCAGTTGTTAATTACAAATTCAAAAATCATTATTTTGCTGTAATAAGTATGAAATATGCTACAATTGAAAACAAGTATAATATACGTGCTTACTAGCGAAGTGAATTATCCCGAGTTTGAAAGAGACAGAGAGCGAGAGAGCGACAAGCCTCGCCCAGCAGACAGTTTTTTAATTGCTTTCTCGAGATCGATAAAGCAACACCGTACCATTACGGCCTACTCACGATATTTTCCGCTGTTAAAATGATATATGTTGCCATCGGGGCTACCTAAATATTTCAATAGGCATCGTTTAATTTACAAATAGTATTCTAAAAAAACTAGGTTAAAATAATATTTTAACTGTGAACCGTTTCTCACCGGTCGTTGCCAACACATCGCTGCTCTCGCTGTTGTTAATTCATATTTAAAAAGAAATAAATATTACAAGTTAACCACAGTGTGTTATATATTTGTGGAATACAGGTTATTGAAAAAACAAGTGACATGTTATGCCTAGAGTGTTTTTTCAAAGGTCGATTTTCATAAGTCGCTTCCAATCGGGAATGGACTATAGTTGTACAGCATTGAGTCAGTGAGGTATTGCCAATGTATACTCAAATCTGTAGCCATCTCTTTTGTGTACAAAGTTGTGAAGAATGCAGCAGGCTTTAACGATTTTAATGGCGAATGGTCTCGATACATGGAGTGGGCGGTGAAAGATGCGCCATTTATTGGACAGTATCCCAAAAGTGCACTGGATAATAAGTTTTGCTAGGCCAAAGACAGTTTTCCGGGATATCCAAATCATTGTTCATCAGAGCTTTGTAAAACAAAGAGTATTTAAAAATAGTAGTCACTTTCTTTACCTTCTGCACCAATATTAACTGCCACAAAATTGTAATAGGTATCGCATAAATGCCATTAAAACTATAGAAAAAAAAAGCGATTCACTGAACCGGAATGATTTGGTTTTATTATTCCTATGTGTTTCCCATAGACAGCCTCAATGCAATTAGGAAGGTTTGCGTGGGTCTCGGAATTATTCAGCTACCTGCAACCATTTCTCTTGTGGGCTCTGTAAGTAACCAGCCTTAAGAACTTGCCATATTGCTTCACAAACTCCTCGGACTATGTCTCTGGCGGTAGTATGTCCAATTCGGTAGCTGTAATACAAATCCACATAAGAGCAGCCTGTAGCAAGATACCTGAAAAAGTTATTAAAAGCAGAAACGCCTATGATTTAGGTCGTAGTCACATAATGAATAAATTAAAGAGTCTGCAAAATAATAAAGTCGATGTCATTAAATATATTAAAAGTAAAGCTGTGACGAAATAAAATTATCAGCATTACTTGAAAAGAGCCCGAAATAATTCGCTGATATTTGTTACAAACATCCACAATCTGACAAACGTAGACACTTTACATTGTAAAAGCAAACATAGTGTTTAAAAAATAAAAGACTAAATTATTTTCTAACAATTCGCATTTTAAACACAACACGTAACTTAGAACAATGTATTACAATATCATGCAATTTATTACCACCTATACGTGGAAATATGCTGGTGAAGCCATGGTAAAAATAAAATAAACGCAAAGATGGTGAAAGTAGTTTAAGTGAATAAATACTAACAATAATACAAAAACAGTTGAAGTGTATCAGTTAATGGCTAGTATTGAAACATACGTTTGTCTGACAGTGATTTTTCTTTGTTTTTTTTTTTAGGTGCAAGTCTTTAAAAAAGATGGAAAAGCATACGAGACAGTTACAGCAGAGACGGCAGAAAATCATCAAAAGTGGATCAGCTGCATATCGTCAAGAGTCAGTATGTCTACACAACTCAGTTACATTTTTTAAGTAAGTGTTCCTCTGGTTTGAACACAACAGGGTCAATAACTCAAGAAACTGCAGACACAATAATTGGCAACCCCGAAACTGATATGGAAGGACCGTATGAGATAGACGGTTCTACAAGGCAGAAATATGTGGATGCTGATGCAGACTTAGCAGCTGTATTGAAGACATATACAGAGCAGGGACGAAACCCAGACACTTCTAGAGACGGATGCTGACAGACAGTTCCTGTTGTCTCTGGTACCCCATATGAGGAAGGTTATGACTCAAATGGCAGTCATGAATGTGATAATGAATAATATGGGCTATACCCAAAGTGATGACATACTGTACCATGGATTTGGCAACCAACAAACATCTCCGGTGTCAGAATATGGATTACAAACACAACCGCCATACAGATCTGCATTCCAATTCCTGTCGGTCAACTTAACATCAATACCCAGGCACTTCAGGGTACTCGTCAACTCAAGTCTGCCAAGAACCAATCTCGGGTAGACTCGAGCACCAGACGGCGAACACATTCTCCTCTCAGTCCGACATTTCACTGGAGTATGAACAGTCGGAAGTACTGGAACTTTTTTATTCACAGTAATACTTGAATAATGGTACCATATCATTTTTATTCTTACACCTTTACCGTTATTTATACTTTTCAATATCACTTTTTCTACAATTTGAGACTAGATTTTATACATCTTTTCTGTTGTACTTGAGAATTAATTTAGTATTAGCTCTTCTTTTCACGTATTTTTAATATAGGATGCACCCAACACACATTTTTATTTCGATTTGTTCTAATTAAGCATCATAATTCTGCTGCTTGCTCCGCATTCATTTTCTGACTGAGCGTCGAGTGACGTGGTTTGGCCGCGGTCGCAAGTCGCGAATAGTTTCTTGGTCGCGACGACCGGGTCGCCTAGTGCACGGGTGCCCTAAGGAAATCCTAGTGCACGGGTGCCCTAAGGAAATTGACAGGGTCGGGTCGCTGCTGAAAGTTTCAGAACAGCGAGTTGCCGACCGGCCTGTTCCGTGCCTTCAGCGCAAAGAGGCGATGATGCAATCTATGTGCGTGCCTAGACCGCAATTAGCGCTGAAGCTAGTCGATCGTCTTTCAACGAGTTCTGCAACGCACCAAGGCAGCTGCTGGCCACAGAATCAGAACGTGATCTTGACCTGGCAACTTTCTCAACTCTCGATTCGTATGTGTGATTTAACGTTAATAGCGTACAAAAAAGAGATCGAGCTGTAATCTGTAGAAAACCAAATATCCTACTTTATTTAAGCAAATCACAGCTTTCGTGTCAGAAGTCAGGGAGTTGCTGGTGAATGCCTAGACGAACAGAATCGAGGCGATGTTATATAATACAAGTTATTGTGTAGACGACTGCCTAAACATATGTAGGCATTCTCATTTTGTCATTGTATTCGGACAGCCGCAGACTTCTAATTTCGTCGATTTCATTGTTCTGGTGTTATAACCGGATGAAACCAAGACCATTGTTTGAATTGCTTGAAGAGGTTTCGAACTCGGAAATGAAGTTGAAAACTCTTAAACACCCACAAAAAAAAAGGTAAATTTCAATTACTACTTAAAAGTGTTATGAAAACTGTCATAGAAGACTGAGGTGAAGACATAATCTTACTATAAATAGGCTTATTTTTCTGGATGGTTTTGGTTCAACCACTTCTCGTTTAAGAAATTTGCATATATTCCCCCACACCACTATAAATCCTTAAACTTCGCGATGATGTAAACTTCAATCACACTAACAGTAAGACAGACGTCTGCCTACGGTACAAGACGATGAGTATGTAAGGAAGAGTATACAACACTGCTCAAGTCAACATTAAAAACATAGTTTTTATCAGGCAATAAAAAAATCCAGGAAAAGAGAGCTTTTGACGACATTCCAGTACACTACTGTTGGCATAACCATTGGTATTTTGGTGCACGAATGTTCCAGTAACATACTTAAACCACGCATCAGATTTGCAACCACTGCATTTGCGTATCCCATGTACAAAGAGATGTTAGCTATATCAATATATGTACACTGTATATTTTTACAATTTGGCACTGGTTTCACTAATTCTTGGTCTTGTAACATCAATCTGACAGAATTTAGGTTAATCTAGGACATTGGCTGGTTTTCTGCTCCTTTAACTGATATGATCACTTTCCCTATGATTAGTTTCAAAATGTAAGCTGATTGTGTGTTACTGCGCATAAGGGAACAAGACATACTTTATTGTATTAATGTTGGGAGACGAAGCCGATAAAATTTATTGACTGGAATGGAGGTCTGGTACACCGCCGTTTTGACAAACGTGAACGAGCCGT
The DNA here is from genome assembly GCA_029891345.1 of Dryococelus australis. Lineage (NCBI taxonomy): Eukaryota > Metazoa > Arthropoda > Insecta > Phasmatodea > Phasmatidae > Dryococelus > Dryococelus australis. Next base: position 349,663,510 of record CM056995.1, read on the forward strand.
GATGCAAAAAATTGGATTTGGCTGTGTTGGGGACACGGCCGTTTGTTTTGCGTGAATACGTCTACGTTGACGCACTCTTGACGCTTTGATTTTTTTATTTACGTTCCCAGCACCGCTTCACTCGATCACATGGGGTTTTATGGGTATCACTGGATTGCTTTTGAGATGCTCTTTCCAACCGTACACGATTTCTGTATTTCAATTTGGCTTTTTGAATATAACATAATGACATTGTGTTGTTAATTTTTCTTAATTTTTTACATTAAAATCATACAATTTCAACATAAACATGCCACATACATGTTTTTATACACACAATCCATTGATCTTTACGAGAGCTGCCGACTGAAACTTAAACGAGCGTCGTAGCTTCTAATCAAAAGTTATACTACGCGGAAGTTACGAGACGCGGCGAAACGAACTCAAAACTGACCCCCCTCCCCTCCATGACCAACCGCGCGCGATGCTTCACAGAGTCCTCACTCAACGTAATATATGATGTCATCCTTTGGCAATCTAGCGGTGTAATTGAGTTTTGAATGTAGACGATAGATTCGGAGCTGCAATGCCAAACTGCATTACCCGATTCTGTTATCATTGAATTTTCTGGATTGCCTCCTACTATGGTCGCAAGCTTAAAGACGTATTCACGTCAAAAGACCAGGCATCGATGCCTATTACAATCCATGGTGGCATGATCCTCCACCCCCCCCCCCCCCCATATTTCGGAGTATCAGTATCCAACTGGATCGATAGGGAAACATCTGTATACTCGCCATGTCCAATGCCGCCTCTAAAAGATCCTCGAGCTTTGAAAGTCAAGTAAACCCTTTACCATTTTTCTTTTGGATATCGCTTTTTCGCGAGACTCGACGCCTTTTCATGCTGTGCCTAGCTAGAACCTTGTGTTTCGCAGTTGGCGCCTGCTGTTGGAAGAAGAGGAGACCAAGACACCTGTACCAGAACGAACAAAGCCCCTCTACTGAACCAGTAAACGCGACCGGCCCTACGTGGTCCAGAAGAAATGATCAAATGATCAAAAAGGAGGGGGGATGCAGGCAGCCTTGGGGGCGAGAGGGAACCTTCAGTGGTGAAGAACACGACGGCCTTGGCAACTGCTTCCTGCCGGCATTCACCATCTGCCACTCGTATACATTGTCGCCAGGCTTCATCTCCCAGCTATAAATAAATATCGGCAATGGGCGCCAGTACGTAAAATATTTATAATCCATTCGCGATTGCTTCCAACTTTTTCTGAAGCCCTGCGAAAGTTCTACTTTCAAGCTATTCCTCCGCCTCATGCAAACAAAGTTTAACCAAGTCTAGAAAATTACATCACACGGTAAGTGCACCGCATTCGTGCGCACTCAGTGTAATATTATTTTGCTTAAGAAATATTTCTTAGTAGGAATTGCCAACATACACATTTTATCCCTGTTTTTATTAATCTTAATTATTGTTGAAATATTATAATTTACAGATCAAAAAAATAAGATACTTTAATCTTACCAGAAGAATTAAATGCTTGTTATATGCGACAATATAAGAAACAACCAAACACGTCATATATGGGATGATTTTTCATGCGAGATTCAAAAATTGTGAAGAACGGTGAATAGACTATACAATGAGGGGCTCGCCTTAACTACGCAGCAAATGTCTTGTTTAATTTTGTATAGGTACCACCTTTACCACCTTCTTGGCACTCGAGCTGCGATGCAGTTTGTCCGAAGAAACACACGTGTTTCCACGATACTACTAATGTGCGTACATTGTATTGATATACGAAAATAACTCACTGTCAACGAAGCCTGTTGGGAGTTTGTCATGCACATTAGAAAAAAAAAAACAATTTCATAGCACTCAGACAGAGCTAAAAACGGCATTTTCACAGAGTTGTATCTAAAAATATACGCGTCAGATAACACCGAGAGCCCTGCACTGAATCTTGCGGCAAACTTTCCATCAATAAAATTACACGTTGCCGCATAAAGTCTCGTAAAGGCTGCTCACGATAAAGTGAGCATTTCTGAAATGAAGCTTAGAAAAAAAGTCACTACCCCTGAACGCATATATTTTAATGGGCGCACTGAGTAACATTTTCCCAGTAAGGTTGGTAGGAATAGATGGAAAATAGTTCCATATTTTAACGTCGAATGAAAAGTGTTGAGTAACCATTTGTGAAAACTTAAATTATTTATTTCGCTTTCTGTTTTTTATAATGCATCGAAGTGTGAATAAGCAGATTTGTATAACATTTACTTTCCAAAAAATTTTAGTTTCACTTTACCGACGCATGAATAAAGCGATGAGTTCCATGGCATTGTTAATTTTACACAAGGTGGAAGAATACACAGCATGCATACAAGTAGATCTCAAGCAGGACTTTCGAAAGTGCTCATTTTACCGTGAACAGCCTACAGACACATTCAACACGAATGAACGGCAATTCAGAGCCTTTAGCTTAAGACCCTTTCACATGATTAAATTTTTCTTCAAATTACCTTCAATTCAATTCACTGAATGCTACACGACGTAATTGAAAAGGAATAATCGCGGCCCTTTTCTCTTTCAATTACTTTAAGGTCTCGTTTTAAATAAAGATTATCGTTATGAGCATGTTCTAAATTTTATTGAATCCAAAATTTGAATCGCTTTAACAGAGCTTTTGTGAGAGTAGTAATGCAAGTATCTCATAATAAACGTTTTTACAACATAACGATACATTTTTTTTTTTTCAAAGAAAATGCACAATAAAACACAAGAACATTAGCTGGGCTTTAAACGAAATATTTTCGTGTCGAGCACGAATTATAGATACTTCTAAAAATTTACTTTTGTTATTTTTAAAACCTGTTTCGTTAAAAAGTTATTGCTAAATTGTCATGTGGAGACTTGAAAGCTTACTGAATGCAATTCGTCGAAAGGCCAATGAAGTGAATTCAAGCAACTGAATGCAATAGACATCTGATCGTGTGAAGAGGCGTTTGGCGTTGGCGTGCGCACGCTCCCGCGCTCCTCGGCCACAAACACGGCAAATGACTACAGGTCGGACATTGACGTAGCAAGTAGTTCTGTTTGTACTTGTAAGACGACTGCGCATAGTTCACTGCAATAACAGGTTTCGCACACACTCGCGTGGAGGACTACGCGATACAGCAGTCAAAATACCGGTTTTGGACATGTCGAAGTTGATTATTACTTTTGCAAAATGTGCAGATGTCTGGCAAGTTTTCTTTTTTTTTTTTTTTTTCGTATGAACGCCGACGGCAAACACGGCCAGTAGTTTCGGTACTTCAATAGTACGCTATGTACACACACCGCAGCGTTATGTGTACGTAAGTACGTCCAAATTAGCAAGACGCCACGAGAATAGTTGCATTGCCTGCCCACGAGAGAACTATTTTAAAATTAATTAAGCACCCAGACCAACTACACACATACAAAAATTACAGAGTAAGACAGCTCGACAGAAATGCATCGTAGTGAAATATTTGCTTACACACCGAGATATATCTCGGACGTCTTGAACTCTGATTGGCTGGAGTAAAAAACTTACTACGAGAGAGTGAAAAATGGCAATCTCTAACGCCACGCCACGTATACGCGTGCTAGTTGTGAACGAGTATTGTAGATGCTACCGTTCCACTACACGTACTGAATTTCATGCTGAGACGAGACGTGTTAATGCCATGCCGTTTATAGCCCACTTCCGCGTTTGAGGCCGAGAACGACAATGGCACGAGTATCAAGTGCGCCATCACCAATAAGCGCGAGGCTCTTGAACTGGCGTGCAATGTTATAGTCGCACTACGTGTATAGGCTATTCACGATAAAGTGAGCACTCTTTAATGCCCTTTTAAATTTTTCTTCTAACCAATTTTTTTTATCTTACAGCCCCTCTTTAATATCAACATTGCCATGTGACTAATAAATAAAGTGTATAATTTCACCACGCCCAAAAGCTTATGTCCGAGGTTGCAATGACATATTTATTAGTGGTTAATGCTTGTTGGGAGGTCATTAAAAAGTGCTCACTTTACGTGAATGGCCTATACCCAAGAGACTTTCGCGATGACCCTGTTATTTTATTGGTGGAAAGTTGATAGTCCTGAAGATTCCATTCTGAGCCCTCGAGTAGTTTTGTACGTATCCGATGGGTACATTTTGAGCTACAGCGTTTAGAACAAAAAACAAAATGTCTCAGAGTACCCTGAAATGATGTTTAACGTGCGTGTTCCTTTTCGTAGATCAGCACATTAGACGCGAGTTTAAAAGTTTCATGTAGGTGGGGGGGGGGGGGACGTGCAATGCAGTTAAAGCAACTCGCCCACGCTGAATTAAGCCGCTCGATCGCCGACTTTCTCCAATTGAGCGGCGTGTCAAATGAGCGAAGGTCCAAGGACATAAGCAAAACTAACACACTTGTGCGACACCTAGTTTGTTAACAAAATTCCGCCTGCCGTGAGATGGCCTTGGTATACGGCAGAATTGAATACGGCTCGTTTATCACGCTCGCGACGAGGGCATGCGGGCGCACACAGTTTAAGATATAGGCAATTCACGGTTACTTCACACTATAATGATGCCCTCCTGAAGTTCTAATTTTGGTTACAGATTACGTATAATTCCACTACATGTGAACAAAAACTGCCATGTGACTACGTACTGCTTGCCAAATAATTGTTTACTGGTTCAAAGAATTTAGTAATATTTCAAAAGCCATTTGGTACAAATGTTAACATTTTACGCCCATAACCATATTTAGGTCAACTTTATGACTTTTTAACAATGTCTATATTGACGGTAGTTCTTACGGTTAACATCCTGCATTGTTAACATATTTGTTATACACGACATAGCAAATTACACAAAATACACGTAATACTTTGCCGCGACTGTGTTTGACCCCGTTATAACTACGGGGGAGAAAAAAACTGCAGTAATTAACCTCTTGTTATCGATGTGTTGGGGTTATTTCGTTAGACGGACGGCCTTTGAATAAGAATTACAACGAAGGAACCTGTCCAACGAAAAAAAGACAGTAAATTCAAGCATGCAACTCACGTCTCTTATTTTTTGTACGTAGCAACGACACCACGAACATATACACACAAATACGGCTACCGCTCATGTTTGTATGCATTGGTACTTACTGTTTTTTTTTTTTTTTTAAGGTTTATTTCAATGTTTATTTATTTAAATTAATCTGGCTGGGCTCAGTATTTTGTTGGGGTTGTGGCAAACATTCAAATCCCACAAAAAAAAAAAGCAGGTTGCACAATTGTGTCTCAAACACCTAGGGCAAGGTTACCACGTTGTGATAGACATGGCTTTCAAACTATTAATTTCGTCCTAAAACAATAAGGGTCCACGGTTAAAACGTATAAATTTCACGCGTCCGATATTTGCAACCACACACAGACTGATCCGACGTAACGTAATGGTTAACATTTCTCTATCACACGCACGACGAACTTTACAGTATATTTATTCCTTCCGTGGGGAAAACAGACTCGTCGCAACATCGTAACCTGCCTGGGTGGGTTTAAAAAACACGAGTACCAACTTGTAGCTTCGTTCAGAAACACGCGACGTCATGTAGGCGGCGCCAGTCAAAACTTCCACCAACTTCGGATTTGTAACCGTCCGACCATCGCATCTAAATATATTATAACCAGTATTCAAACAAATTCTCGTTTCAGTTGTAAATTATATAATCAAAAGTAATTATTTTTGCTATAGTAAGTATGAAATATGCTAAAATTGAAAACTCGTACAATTTTCCTACTACTACAGCCGTGCGAAATTTCCCGAGAGGAAAAAAGAGAGAGAGAGAGCGACAAGTTCCGCCTATAGAATTTTCTTCCAAAGACGAAAAAAAACATATCACTAGAACCTGCGCACAGTAATTTGTGCTAATATTTTTAACTGTAACAATAAAATATGTTTCCTTCAGTGTTGCTCAAAAATTCTAAATTATCAATAGGCAGCGTTCAATTTACAAAATTGCATACCAAAAACCTAGGTTAAAACAATATTCTAACTGTGAACTATTTCTTACTACCCGTTGCCAACACATAGCTGCTCTCGCTGTTTTAAATTCGTATTTAATACGAAATAATTATTACAAGTTATAGAAGACACTAAATGTTTCATTTATTCAATAATACAGTACTTTGAAGTTAATCACAGTATTATATATTTGTCGTATAAAAGTTATTGAACAACAGGTTGACATGTTACACCTACACCTAGGGTGATTTTTCAAAGGTTCTTTCAAAACTTCCGAAGATACATAGAATGGAATGTGGTGCGAATTATGGCTTTACGACACTACACCTGGGGGAAAAAATTATGTGCCTTAGTGTTGTATAGGCTGTTTACGGTAAAGTGAGCACTTTTGAGACCCTAGTTACTTTTAAAAATTTTTTCCTTTAAATATTTTTAAAAAAATAATGACATTTAAGTAATAAACCCCGTGTGTATATTCCACCGCACCCGGAAGTTTGCGTCTAAGCATGAAATGAAATATATTTATTGACCATTATTCCAAATGAGACTGCTTCCAAAAGTGCTAGCTGCACCCTGAAGTCTATACATACCAATACTACCGTACTGCTTAGAAAAGTTCTACACGGCAGTCGGGAAGAGTTCCAAATGACTCCGTTATGCGCCTTAAAAACGGTAAGATAACACTGCCAACATCCTTTAACGTTATCCACGGGGGGACGCCACCATAAATAATAGTAACAAAAACAGATGCACAGAAACACTAAGCTAGTCGTCAACTTGGAGACAAACTTACTAGAACTATAAAAGGTAGTATATCAGGGAATGCCCACAATGTGACGAAAGTGTGCACACGAATTTTGCTTGCAACCAAAAAAAACAAAAGAAACTATTTTCTTGGATACAACGTCCATCAATCTTTCTGTACGGCAAAATTGCAGTATAACAACTTAGCATCGCGATCTTTCTGTGGAGATACATTTTTGTTGGAAGTACAGTTTCAAGAGAAACAATTCAAAGAAATAACTTTTTTAAGTGATAAGAATTTGTACCGATATTTTTTTACATCTTCAATTCCTGAATTTACCACCTACGATAAATAAGCACAGATCCACCGCCTTGCATTTCATTTCAAAGTGCGTATTCGCGTCTACGAAACGTCGTCAGAAGGCGATGGCTCATCAGTCTGTCCATCGAAAGTTAAAGTTTGGGAAATATTTGACGGATGGACGGAGAAAAAAAAAATGCTGCCCTGCAACTGATTGAAGATCACGAGACCACCGAACAGGCTGACTTATCGGCCAACACATTACGAAGTGAAGAAATACAACCAGTATCGCAAAGCGACAATGATCCTGAAATGGCACACACCTACAGCTGTGTCAACCAAGGATGGAGCGCGTTTGCAGGTTAGCTTGATTGTGGGTGTGTAACCTTCGAGATATTTGAAGGTCGCTCGTTCAACGACTTCTCAAGCGCCACTGGGTATGAAGCGAGATGGAGACAAGGCGCTGACGGAATGCTGACAAGCCCGCCTGCCAACTTCGACGTCTGCCACGACTTATTTATACAGACTGAGAACGCAACATACCAGATGCCGCGTACCTCTTCATCCGTTCAGGGGTAGGCGCCTTCAGGTTGACTGGCAAAGGATTTGGAAGACGTCAACATTTACACTTTCACCTGCCGCATCGGTAGCAGGCTTGCAAGCATTCCACTAGCGCGGGCAAGTTTTCGCCGACCTCCAAACTTCTTTATTCCCCGTGGCCTCGCAGCCGAGTTACCAACTACGCCGTCTTGGCAAGACTCGGGGCCGCGATGAATACGGCGGCGTTGCGAAACTAGGCACACAGTGTCGAGACAGGTAGGGGTCGTCCGTGCCAGCTGTGCCGTGGTGATTAGCGCGCAGTTACGCCAACCATCGCACGTCGAGAGGGGAACGAATTTAGCTATTTGGCAGCCCTTGCCTCAACACATTCATTCCGCTACCCTTTACTGGACTAATTTGAGCGAAAAAAAAAACTACACAAAACAACCAAGCATGAAGTTACGTTAAATTCAGCAAGATGCTACAGAATTCTGAAAGTACGATTGAAGAGAAATTTTCGCAAACATATCACAAAGCGTTGTTCACTAGTACTTCATTCCTAGGTTTGCCCCCAACATTTGAAAACGTCTACACGCTACTGAGCTCCACAACTGGCATACGAACATCGAGTGAAGTCTGTGTATAGGCCCAATACACTCCGTAACATTTCTTTAAAAGGTGCTTCAGTTTTATGCCAGGATATTAACGTAGATTTCTCAAATGTTGTGGCTATTGGGGAACTGAAGTTGGAAATTTGTATGTAAACGATCAGTATAAAAAAACACATACACACACACTTAGCCCATAAACAAGCTGTATATGAAAGTATGTTACAAACTTTGTAAGTTGATTCCTTGTCGAAAATGAGGTACAATTACATATTGTGACTTACAGCCTGGCGCAAATCCTGAGGGAGAAATTCGCCCTTGAAAATAGAAAATAAATATTGTTTTTTGGCAAAATATCGTAAAGTACAATTCCCTAGATTCTGTTTTATGCTAACAAGATTGGCAATCTGTGAAGACATCATTTCGAATACCTACCGTCTTCGTTTAAATTATGAGGGGGCTACCCCCTATTTGGCTTAATTTTCTCATCTATAAGATTCTTAAAGAGGTTTTATGCCATAATTTGTAACAAGAGGGCCCAATGAACAAACAAGGTCGTCTTGTTGCAACACCCTCAGGCGAATCATTTTCAAGCAAAATTGAATAGAAACTGTGTTGCCTGATAGGTAGGCACCCACACGCAGGAAGAGTGAATGATACGCTAATTAGCAACAAACGAATAGTGGACACTGCAATGTAAACGTACAATGTAAACTGGTGTACCTTTTTTTTTTGTTACACTGAATCCATGATGCACCCAGTTTAAGTTTTGGAGTAAGTATCCAGATGAACACATCTGTATGCATAACTTCCTTTTGGCCAATTAACGAGTTGCATCTACTGCCTAAAAATACAATTCTTTCCCTACAATATGGTGGTGGTGGTTGTACATTTCCAGTGGATGTTTATTGGTAATCAACTACGTAGCTCCCAAAAAAGTGGTTCCATAAATACCTGCATTACTCTGCTTCTGAAGCAAAGCAAGCATGGGCAACCACGTGCACTTACCTGCTGTGTATGCTGCTTGTACATACCATACATGTGAAGCAGCTATATGTGCAGCCCTCTCTATGCATTCACTTAACTCTTACTCCAGGAAGCACAGAGGCACACATTTGCATGGATCCACTTTTGCGAAGCTACTGTACAACGTATAACATTTTTTGCAGTTTTTGGGATCTGCATGCGCACACAACACAGACAGCACCACTGGAAACTACAGGGCAAAACATTCCTGCTCTGCGTGCAATCACCAATTACCTTAAATTCTCAAATGTATAATGATAACATCTGCAGCTACAACAGGAGCAGTATTTTGAGCAGACATAACAGTAGCTAGGACTTTACCAAAGAATACTGAGCAATAAACACTTGAAAATTATGAATGCCATCGCAGTTAAAAAAAAAAACATTCTTCCAAACCAACCTACAGTAGCCAGTAGAACTTCTTGACAGCAATTATGGTCTGCTTATACTTGACACCAAGAAACAAATTACCATCCCCCGATTTTTTTTACTACACTGAACCTATGTAAAAAATCTAACAAGCTATGTAATACACAGAATCATTTCTGCATGGTACTTACCACGATTGCTCAGAAGAACTGCCAACTTCCAAGGCTATGAAAGGGCACCACCTGTCAGAACTGCCAGTGACAGCCTGAAAACAAAATTACGTAACTTTGATACGAAACAAGTGCAACCCAAAAGGAACATACATATTTGTGAAAGAGATCTGGGTGGTTGAAGAGCATAAAAAAAAATTGTTCTGCACCAATGGGAGTGAAGCGAGATGACTGGGGACTTCGGAATTAACACTTTAAAAAATAGGGGTGCAGCTGTGTTGGCAGGCGACACTTTTTGGGACTGGGAATAAAATCAACAACACGGATTCTTAGCTTTTATGGCTTGAGGGTTCTGCCTGCCTGGTGCTTGAACTACATTGGAAAGAGTTTAAAATATTGGTGTTTTTGACAATACAAATAAACGGGCCCCCAGTTTGTTTACCTACAAAACGACGTACCCCACATGAGGAATGGTACTTTATTTAAAGTTACCATGCATGCTGTAAATATTACTTTGAAGCTCTGTATTATAGATAAACTGCTTTTTTAGACAGCCATATCTTGACACATACTAGCCAAACATGAGCCAAATTACGATAGGAGGCTGTATTAAACTTTCTACAGACTTTTCATCATAAAGTTATAAGATCATTGCTGAATATCCCTTAGGTACATGCACTACTACAAGAAAACTATGCACCAGTTCAGAACCTTGCGCATAGTGAGCAGTTTTTAAATACGTCAAGACTACTTTATTTTTGTGTCACTGCTGATGAGCTGTTTTTTTTTTTAAACAATTTTGAAATATGATTTTCCGTATTTAAGTATTTTACTATTTTTGGGAGTAATATTATTCAATGTCCCATTGCCTTTATTATGTTAGTTACTGTGGTAAATAATACCTTTATGATCCTTTTGAACTATTTAAGATTTACTTAATTGGTAACTGAATTCTATTTATCAGATATTTATTTATGTCACTTTTGTTTCGGTTAATATTTTATATATTTTAAGATTTGTTTATCTGGCTATATTTATGAAGTTATTTAACTATTTCAGTATATTTTATAATTGTTTGCCATGTCACTATTTTATCATTTAAATATATTTCTCGTGTTTTTTCAACTTATTTTTGGATTGGTACTTTGAAAGCTACGTTAATATTGTTGGAAGCCAACTAACAGGCCGGTGTTTCTTCATATTGTTTTTTGTTAACCGGATGCGCAATGCTGTGTTGCGAATTCTTTCTGTTACCATCTGTAGCTGGCACCTTTCCATGCTCTTTCTTGCCTCTGCTGCACTGACAATTTTCTTGGCGTATCCATTCCACTTGGTGCATTATTCTACAAAAAAAAGTGTTTATTCACGTTATTTTTGCAGTGTTCACCTAGCTTTTCAGCACTCGTCGCCTCATGTAGACAGCTCACGAGATCAGCTGTGACTCTGGAACTATCTGTTTGTCTTTTATTTCCACCTTCTCTGACCTCCACTGAGAATTTTTAAAACACTTTTCTCATTGGCTTGCTGCCGACATGTCGTGTTTGCAGTGTGCTGTTGCAGTGATAGCTTTTCTCGGCACTTAAGTATTTCTTTTATTAGTTTCTCACTTACACAACATATAGTGTAGTAGCCACGAGATAATATGCTAGTTAGTTTATTGTTTTATTTTTTCTTCTCTTCTGTCAACATGCAATTGGATATTTTGGTTTCCTCTCTTAGCAAATACAGTTTTTTGTTCGCTTCTTCATGTACACCAGTCCATATTCATTCTCCATTTTTTTGGTAGATCTTTCTATATTATAGTGAGTATTCTAGAGTTGCACAAATTACATGTACATGCCGAGCTTAACCTTCTGCTGAAGCTCTCGGTTTGCCGTCACGAGATGTTTCGCTGTATTCTAACCTGCCCCTTACTTGCTGCGGACTAAACTACTAGTCAAGATTCACGTGTATTTTCTAAACTCTACTTCAGCCGGTTTTTTTGAACGCAATTCGTTAAGCTAAGTTACAACGAACACACAATTATTCTGCAATAAATTTCAATATCTTATAACTTTTTATTTAAAAACGAATATAATTAACTTTCATACTTTCGAACACCATTAGTTAAATAGATCCATAAAGAAAATAAATCATTTTATTTACATAAATCATAATTATGCAAAGTAAAACTTGACTCACTGGTACATCTGAGCATTGGTGTGTGTTTTTGTTTGCTTATGTTAATGGCTTGAGGTATGACAACTAATTAAATTGTTTTGGTTCCTCCAGTAGCTATTCAAAATAATATTGCTGTGCATGTATTACCATCAGGTCTGAATTTCTAAAGAAGGCTTTAATTGTAAGTATATATTAGTACAGTCAATTTTTTATTTGGCAGTTAAAACTGCCGTACCTTTCCCACTAACTTGTATTATTTAAAGAAATATGATATTCTCTGGTATATTTTTGTTTTAAAGAAAAAGTTTTGTTTGCTTGTAAAAAGGACACTACTCAACGCAAACTTTTGCCTGTTTCGCATGTTTGACTGTTAGGAATGTTAGACAAAATTAAGAACGTTATAGGGATATAGAAGAGTCAGAAGCAAGCTATGTTGAATCGCTAATTTCTTGAATATATTATTTTTCTGATGAACCCAAAAGCACTAAAGACTTGACTAAATTATACTATGACAAGAGAGAAGTGTTAATTTATTTAAACCATTGAGAATCGAGGACATTCAACTCTACACCTCTGCAAGGGACCCACCGACGTCTCCTGACGACAGCAGCCCACTAGTGTTCCAGCAACTGCAGGAGTTTCGAGACCATATTCCAGTTACATGTTCGTTCCAAGATCATTTGGACTACTGAGGGATTCCATCTCCAACGTGGACATGAAGATTTGGGGTCAATTGGATCTAGGTACCTTTTGATCAGGAAGTATGTCAAAAGTTTTCTTTTAAAGGGATTAATGTTTTAAGAGTAATAATTTTATTTGAAATTATTTAAAAGTATGTTTTGTGAATGGCTGAATGGTGTCATTTCTTTGGATTATTGATGTCGCAAATTACATTCAAATTGTCTAGCCTTGATTTGCTTTTTTAGGTAAGTAACATAATTAATGATCATAGAAGTTGTCTAACATTGAGTAGTCTCTTTATATCAAACAAGATTAATGATCATAGAATGATACATATTTGGATCGTTGAAACATTTAGTAAATAATAATATTTGTTTCATTGTGGATATTTTATTAACAAGATCAGTCTCTTATTTGTAGTGTAACAGTACCGTAAGACAGTATAAAATTTGTTTTCTCGATTGAAAAAGTTATTGTCATTATTGCTTATGATCTTGTCTACTTATAAATTTATGCTGATCACCGAGAAAGTGTAATTGTGGTTGTTATGTGTAATATTTATTCTCAGCTGAATAAATGTTTGACACTTCTATTAATTAGTACAAACTATACTTTGCTCTCATGCTCATATATTAATTAAGAGTTAGCCAGGGCATATTTATATATTCTTGACTTTGATAAGTTGCAATATATAATAAAAGACAAGACAACACACTTACAAAAATTGTGTTGACCCAACTGTATAGCATGCAAAACTGTTGTGCGCCCTTACAGAAGAATTTGGCTCACATACGTGGGGCTTATAATATAGTCTTTCTGTGGCTATGCTGCAGCACTCTACGGTATTGTCTTTCACTCGCACATCTAGTCCCATAGTCCAGCCTACCAGCAGAACACTTCACTGCTTGATACCCGCAGTCGCAGACTTCCCTTCCGCTGCTAACTTCTCTAAACGCTTCCTTCTTTCGCTTGGAACTCGGCCACTCATTCACTCTACTAAAACTCAACTCAAACTCACGGCCTGTAGGCCTGTCGCAATGTTCATACTCTCAGCGCAACCATCTGGAAGGTTCAGCGCACCCCAAGATGCGCTGAGAGAATGAGGTCAGTGATCCAGAGCATTCTTCAGATAAATGCAGAAAACAATACAACCCAGTGTCCATGGTGTGCTTGTAATTTGAAACTCTACATTGTCCCACCACTGCTGTCACTATCATACCACAACTCTGACCTCTTCCACTCGCTCGCACGGAAGGCGAAGAGGAGAGTGCATAATATGTAACATTTGCTGGTATTATTTTCCCAATTTTTCCTAGCAGCCGCAATTCTTAACCATTACTGAAAATACATTAAACTGCAAAAAGACCTAACCAAACAATACCTAAATCGAAAATATTACCAATACAAGTTACAAATACAATTGTGGGGAAGGCAATGAGCATCAAGAAAATTGCAGAGTGAAACATGTGAAAAATATGTAACTACTACACTGCATCGTGAAGTTAGCTTTAATTTGGTTAGGTCTTCTGCATTTGACATTACTTACGGAAAAGTTACATAAGCCCTTCAATTACCACACTCATATGCAATACTACACATTTACCTATAAACTATTAACTATCAAAGTTAAAAATAAAAATGTATGTACCTATAATGTTATTACACAATCATTCGTAGATGATACGTACATGTGTATTGAATTTGACAAAACTCCACACACACTCAAATTACTGCACAAATATTATATTGTAATATTTTCAATGTAAATAATGGCATAGGAACTCGTATTTTCATGCAATTATTTAATGTAGCATCTCAAACGGAATGAATTGTAATAAAACACTTAACGAAACTCTTGCATCGCAAGATTCCTCACAGTCAAATACACTCCGCAGAGTACTGAATATACTACCAACTAACCTATGGTAAACATTTACACATCCACAGTAGACAGGTGACTGTCAATGCACATTCGTTTACGTTACTACAGCATTACAGGAATACACAACATGGCGCTCGAGGTAAACCAAGCGATTTAAGTACAGTACTCATATTTCTACTTTCTATTTCAGACTTTCTAGTTAATTTATCATCACTTCCCTGTAAATATATATAACAGGTAAGCCATGCACAACTTGTGGATGCTATCGTGTCCATCAAGTTGACTGGACAGACTAGAACAATTTGTGTGCAATATGACACTTGCATATTGTTTCATGGTAGACAATGGTTTTAATATTGTTGTAATGAACTATCATTACATACAGTCCATTCTTGGCATCAAATGCCCAGACATTATGGTCATCTGAGCCAGATCATAAACCTTGTGTGTTTTGTTGTATTTTATTACAGCCTAGAGTTAGTACATTTGTTTGTCATCCATATATGGCATGTAGACCTAGTTGCAGTGTAGCTTGGTGAAGTGATTTATTTTGGTTAACAGTGATTTAACTCCGCCTATGACTTTTCATGTAATTTTGAATTTCAAGCATCTGTACATTGTATAATGGACCTTAGCACTTTTTCTACGTTGCAAAAAAACACAATTTAAATATAAAAAATAAATCCAGCCAAAAAACTCCACGCGTTTGCATGTTGGTATAACATACTGCAACAAATATGTAATATTATGTTAATGGAAGGCGAAAACTGAACAATTATTAAAAGGAAGTGTAACATCTGGGAATTTGTGTTTTGTTTGCTTGTATCAGTAATTTAATTTTTTTATGTTCTTTCTGGCCAACTAGTATATTAAAATGAATATTACAGTGCATGTGTTAATAACGCAATTGCATTTCTGAAAAAGGTTATGCTTAGGTAAACATTTTACTCTAGTTAATTTTCTCTGTCTGTGAAACTGTATGTTATATGGTAATTATTAGAGACATTTTATGTTGAGTATCAATATTTAAAGAAATATATCATTCTATAGTTTATGTTGTTTTCCAAAACTTCTTGTTTACTTGTACATGGGACAAAAATACTCGTACCAATCAGGATTGAGAAACTTAAAATTTTTTGTCTCATATACATTTATTTCGCTGTTAGGAATATTTCGAATATAATAAGGATTCTTAACTGGATTAGAATGTTAGAGGGCTAGGTTGAAAGTCAGAAGTAAGTTGTCCTGATCCACTAGGATTTTTAAAAAATTAGTATTCCAACTAGCCGAAAAGTAAATTCCTGACTGATTAATGCAGCTACAAGAGGAGTGCTGTTTTTAATAACTCCATGGATACAGATCTGGAGCCAGCTAGTTTCCCAGTTCTATGGGAGGAATATAGTCTTCCCCTGAATTTTGGGTTCTTCGAAGGGCAAATGGAACAAATACCAATTCCAGTCTGCACTATTGAGACGACAAACTATGGTCAGTTACAGCTAAGTCCTATTCACTCATCGCTAATGAAAAAGTAGTAACCGAATTATTTGTAATAATTTTCATTGAACAGCAAAAAAGTTTTGACCAAATTAATAGTTTAAATGTTCACACGATGTTACGCCCATTATCACCCGAGATAACTTCCTATCTCAAAACTATGGTCAAAACCATGTCAGTTAATGGAGTTTTTAAACTTAACTGAAGTTAGCTCTATCCACTGGCCCTATCCCGCCTCCCGTATGACTCATCACCGGCCACCACATTACAAGACACATAACAAAAACAGCATATTCCTGCTTCTAAGTGATTTACAGGCCTATAATGGATCTCCTACAGGATATATGTAATCATAATATTATGATGTAACTTAGGCACTTTGATTATAATGCATATGTAGCAGCTATACGGTATGTGTTGTATCATCTGGGATGCTACCGAATATAGTTTACTTAATTCCAACCTAATATTTACTTATTTTATATTTGTGTTTATGTATTTTCATGTTTATATAGCTTTTTGATGTTTATTCTTTGTTTGTTCATGTTTACAAAGGTAAGTAAAAGTGTATTTTATTAATTTTAGTGTGTTATGATCCTTTGCATTTTAGATAGATTGTGCAGGATCGTGTATAAAGGCAAACAAGATGTGAGGTTATGTAGTGTTTTGGATGTTTTCAGAGAGAAATATGTTAATTATTATTATTATTACTAACTTATTGCCATTTCTCCCGCCATGTTTAAAATATAGTTGAATATAATAGCAAAATTTTTGGATGTTACGTACAGTAACAGTTTGTATTGTATTTTAGTAATGAACAGTTGAGCGTGCATATGTATCCCAATCTCCGGTAGAGGCTATTCAAAGATCTGTCTGTGATTGGCTACATATGTACGGCAGCAAATTTGGAGAGTAAGTTATTGACTGTCAAAAACGGTATCTCTGGGTGAAGGCTTAATTGAAGGTGGGCGTGCCAGAACGGGTCGTCCAATGACGGGTTGTATTCTTGCAGTATAAATAGTGAAACTTCATGTATAAGTGCTTTAAACAGGTATCTAACGTGTAAAGTATTGGCCAGACAAGTATAAGAAGAGGACTGAGTTCCAATTTAATTACATGACAAGAAGTTGAATCATAAGCCACCCCAAGTGACCATTAAGTGTAGACTGGCAGATATCCAGGTCTCATAAGTCTTAAATAAGTATTGCAATTTTCTTTCTCCATTACATAAATCAATTCCACATATTCTTCTTAAAGTGGAAGGACAGACTTTTTTTTACCTTCATTATTTATATGTAATTGTCATTTTAAAAGAAAGCTAAATTCAAAATGACAGTCACAAATGTTTGTTTAATCTAACCCATTAGTGTACCTTGAGTTGCGACTTGTGAAATTTAATCTACTGCAACTAACTGGAATAAATATATTCAGAACATTTTGAATAATAATATACTTCAGTGTTTCTACAGTTAATGCCAGTAGAGGCAGTACGGATGACAGGTCTAGTGTCGAAAATAAACATTTTTGTTTCAACCGAGAATTATAAGAATTTTAAAATAATTACTTTAAATTAAAAGGAAAGTTTAAATTTGGAGTGTTTTTCTTTACGACAGCTTCCATCCATACTGAGTTGTATAGGAGGAAACAACCTTTAAACAATTCAAATTTTAAGCTTGTGTTTTGTGATACAGGTGTTGACGCATTTGGTAAAACATATATGTATTCTTCACACTGTTCCTGCCACCCTGCCACCACTCCCCACTCTTGCAAGTGCAGTTTCAAACAGCTGACAAGGAACCGCCTATACAACGTTCTCAAATGTTGACTGATGTGCATGTGTGTAATTTTAAGTAGCTAATTGCAAGTCAACTACCATTAAATCAGTAGACCTATATAATATTTTTTCTGTACACAAGGTGCCCAACAAATCCTAAGTCCATGGTAGGTTCTGTACACAGTTGATGCCAAGAGTTTTGTCACACATTATAAGCCGTTCACTGTAAAGTGAAAACTTTTGAAGCCCTAGTTACTTTTTTTCTTTCAACCAATTTATATTCTTCCACAGCTTGTTAATATAAACCCTGCCACGTGAGTAATAAACAGAGAAAACATTCACCATACCCAAAACCAAAAGTCCGAGGCCACAATGAAATGTATTTATTGGCAATTATGTCTGATGAAACAGCTTAAAAAATTGCTCCCTTTATCGTGAATGGCCTATACTGCACATAAACACTTGTGGAAACAGCTGATGATAGTGTGTGGTTCCAGCTGCACACTAGGTATGTTGTGCAATACTGTTGTTAATGTGGTACTACAGAAATACAGCATCCTTATATAGGGAACCTTTTGTCATATAAAATACCACAGTATTCTCATTTTCGAGAAAAAAAAAAAAATCTTAAATACACCCCTGCTATATGGTATATTCAAAATTTTCCTGGGGCCCCTTGTTGGGAAGACCCCCGATGAGCCTAAGATAAAACAAGGTCGATGGGACATAATTATGCTGTTTTTGTTACGAACCTTGCAATGTGATCGGTGATGAGTCATGCCGGATAGGGCCAGTCGATAGAGCTAACCTCAGTTAAGTGATTTTAATTGCTAAAATAGTATTGTTCCTCACCATAGGTTGGCATGACTTAACGTCCATTATTTTATTGTTTTAGTCACTTGATAAAAAAAAAAAATTGGGAGTCTTCTTTGGGAATGACTAAGGTTTTCCTTGTTGGATTATTTTTATTTCCTTACTTTCAACTATGAAGACCATGACTAATAAGCATAACGTTGGTCAGAATTATGTTTTCCTGAGAATTAATTTTAATTAAATAAAATATTATAAGAGTGGTGTTTCTTAAGGCCCTGTTATAATCAACCGGTGGACCACTGCTGGTACGGTGCCATTCTGAACTCCAATTGGCGTACCCTGCTGTGCCGGTCCGGCAGAGTAGACAAACTTAACTTTCACCAGCAACTGACCAGCACTTTACACGCGATTGGCCGTTATTAGCGCCACTACGATCGTGCACCATTGATCAATGTTATTGCGCAGGCGCAATGAAATTCGGAACCTTGCTGACAGAATAAAATTATATAAATATAATTGTAACAGCAGATACCTACTGTCACTAAATGCCAAAACAATTCCTTATGAAAAGTATGCTATTATTTTGTTATATAACTGCCGAAATTGATTGCAAGTGATGGTGTTGGGTAAAAAAAAGTTAACAAACATTCAGAAATTCGGCATCGGGAAAACTTTGCTAGTGTAAATGGAGTTGAAAATAAATAACTTGGAAAGAGTAATTATGTTGAATATCGATTTGGAAAACGATGATCAATTCGTAGTTCAATACACAAATGTAAAAACCAATAAAAACATGGCGAACGCTGCACTATCTGTTACCAGTCGAACGAACTATGCTTCACCAACAAAGCACTAACATTTCATTGTAACAACGTGGCCGCAATCCACCAGCACACGACCAGCACCAACAATCAACCAGTTTCATTGTAGCAGGGCCTTTAATGATATGTCACTGCCAAGATATAGGTACTTTCTTTACTGGCAAGATTAAAAGTTGATGAGCTACAGGAAATCCTTTCATTAAAGAGCTAATTATCAAACTTTTAATCATTTCCTTTTGATTGAGCTGTGGTAGTTTTAAGAAATTGTATTTGTTGTTGGGATGTGTAATGCTTATTTTTCACCTGTTATCCAAAGATGAACAGCGTCAGCTGATATATCCTGAGTGGGGTAAATATAGGTATTCTCCTAATCAAATAATTACTAGGTGTTGGTCGAAGCAAACATTAAGCGTACACATATCTGGTTTCTAACGTAGTTGGAAACAGACACATTAAAGCAGTAAACAAGAAAAAAAGACAACTAGTCAACATGTATACAAAAAGTGTAAATAATACAGATGATTTTTCAAGTTAATATTGAATATCTGTTCCCCACTTAAATACTGCTAACAGAATATTCAAGAATTACGACACACGATTACACACAACCTGTTACGGATCAATTTGGTCAAAACAAGGAAACCAACACTATTACACAAATTGCCAAAAGCTTGTACAAGCACACGCAAAATATTCCGAACAAAGGCACACTTACTAATCTACATCTGCGACGTTTACGCAGACTAGTCGTATAGCTTCTTGTAATTTACTGCGCTTCCGAAGACTTTCGATTTCCAATACAGTACTCTGCGCTGACATCGTAATAAAGGTGAACTGGCTAAGCAACGGATGAACTCGCAAAGCAACGGTAAATGGAAATAGTTACCTTAATCATGAATCCATTATGTCGGCTTGTGTAGCAACACTGCCAATCACGCAACGACACACCATACAACCACACAGTCCACGAAACACCACCATAAATTTACACTAGAAATTCCGCCATTCTATTGTGCACAGTCCTTCACCATTCAACCATCACTCCAACAACCAATGAGAATTCGAGAATAGGGAGTTGCAACTAAACATATAAGAAAAAAATACCAACCTAGTCACTCATTTGTTTCCCAGAAAGGGACAAAACAATGACCAATACTAGAAAACATTTTTTCTAAAATATCACACCATTAATTTTAAAGGTCAGTTGTAAAAACCATTATTGTAATGTACGTTGTATACACAAAAAATAACAATAATAGAGCAAGTAAGAAAAACTTATATATTAATTTATTTACAAGGACGCCCGGTAGACACAGATATTGAACATGTGGTAACATTTTATATATTATGACCCACCAAGTTATAAAAGATAATATAGGAATTAAAACAGCTTATATAAAGTTATTTTTTAAATTATAGTTAACCGCACAAAATTTCATTACGACTATATGTAAAACTCAATATAAAAAAAGACGAGTGATTAATACATATATATATATATATATATATATAACATTAATGTAAAAGATGTAATCTTTTGAAAGCTTCGCGCCTTTTTAACCTGCTGTAGAGCTCTCCGAGCTATAGAGGAGATGAACAAACTTACCTGCACCATACGAGGATAATATCAATTAATCATATTATCATTAATAAGTACGACTTTATTTATCTGATCGGTCTGACCATGTAACTTAGTGTAATTCTTAAACTCCAATAATTTACTACAAGTGTTCACGTCATTGACTGGCTTCATTACCCACTCCCCGTCAAGATTATTTGTCAGTTGAGTCTAGATTTTATTACATTTTATTTCCTGCATATTCCTGTTCGAAATTTCGTCACCAATGTGCTCACATGCAACCACATGTCTCCTATTACCCTTTGGACCGTACGGACCTATAATTTTCGCTACTGGCGATGATTTCAACATATCTTTATTCACTATAACCAGAAGAAATTGGGAGAAACAGCACTACAACGGCATAATCGACCCCGTATTTTGGCGCAACGATTTGCAATTATGCAGACCATCAGCCACGATTTTGGAACAAGCAAAAACCAAGTTGTGACGTCAGCTATCCTTCGCCACCTTTGGGAGCATTACCGGCCTAGAGGGGTACACCAATACCTCCCCCACCCCTAATCCAAGGCATATCATCCAACCTCTTTGTATCATGTTCGCTGAGGTGTCTGCTGTGTGCTGTGAGACCACGTCGTCTGGTAAAACGTAAACCATGTATGAATGGACAACAACAGGGACTTCGTTATGCCAATCGTGCCGCATTCGCAACCCTGATTGGATGAATTGGTAGATGACTGCAGGAGAGATGGTGGACTTATGTGAAAAGTGTCTCTTGCTAGCATACAGCCCTGACCCATTCTCATTAAAATTCTTGCTTGGAAAGACATGCATGTGTAACAACCAGGCTGTCATACGCCTGGAACAAGAGAAGACAGTAAACGGCAAAAACAACTGCCAGGATGAACCAGCTGAACACGGTGTACGACCAACAACTTTTGTATGGCATAAACAAATCAAGACGGAACCGTTTCAGGAGATAAGTGCAGATTAATAGCTCTGTGAGTGAACTTTTCCACCAAGTAATGTGTTTACCAACGAACAGCCACCATACATGCCAACCATCACGCTGCCACAACAACATTGGTACACGGGTATGACACCATTGCTGAAGTAAAATAATGCACTCAACCACAGCAGGACCATTAACTGTTTTCCTCGATTCAATCATCCGGAAAATACATTAACGAAAATGTGATCATCATCAAACAGCCGAACACTACACCTACGAGATTACAATCACTGCCTGTAAATGCCAGAGTGGGGAAGAAGACCCAATGGGATTTCTACGTGAATGCAAGAGCCATTCACACCGTTACGGAGTCGATGAAGCAAATTGGCCGAATTGCATTGGATAATGTTTTTCCAGTAATGACAGGTTATGGTGGAGATGTGTAAAACAATACAGCCTGACATGGGAAGAATTTAATGAGACGTTCCCCTGCACTTTACAACTTCGCAACACACAAAATCAGTTTGGTCCGTGCGTACCACCCTAGAATATTCTGTGGAAGACCTTGGAAATCATCACCAGAACAGCATGACAGCAGTATAGAGCGGCCCTTACTCCAGTTGTTCAAACAACGAAAAAGGATTTCATTCAATCAGTGCTACTGTTTGATGCCAGTATCGCTGCTAAAGGGATCTACAACAGTGTTCCAGCCCAGCCGCGTTGCGATAAGGGTACTGCCAAAGAAGAGGCAAAGAAAGAAGAGGAGACCATTGCGACACAGAAAACGACACAGAATAAAGAGAAACGAACAACCCAACTTATGTTCAACGAAATACAGGTAGTAGTAATCAGGATGCAACCTGCATAACTTGCGTCCCACATAGTAGAGTGATTCTAGAAGAGCAGGGAGAAGAGTCAATTTGCCACTCAGAAAGACAGCCTAATTCGCCCCTACCATCTGGAAACATCGACGCGAGTAATCTTCGAGGTAGTCGCCAGCACTGCACGACATGAATACCATGCAGCAGTGGCACCAGTCATCCACGCAGCAGAAGCAGACTTCATACAAACAGTATGAGAAGAATACCAGTGCAACAACATCCACAAGTACCAAGAGAAGTAGTACAACATTAACAAACACTCACATCAATGTTTCGTCAATGTTATGGACTGCGCAATCGCATGCAATGAACCATCTGAATGTGCTGCCCACGCCGTGTCGGTGGTGCAATGGACCACACTGAATCAGTAAATACCCTAAAAAGACTGAAACATCAAGTTCCAACTCGACCAGGAAACGACCTCTGGGAAACAGGACATCGGGGTAGAGTGGCCCGATGCCACCTGCCCCAGGGCAATCAGTGAATCTACCGAAACAACACAACGAAACCCTTTTATCGCAACACGTCGGGCCAAACAGAAATTTCATCTGCATTTCTGTTGTCATTAATCACCACTAATGTCGGGCTCTCACTGATACAACCTCATCGCATTATTTCATCCGCACCTCGTTCATCAACCCCTGCGAATTCAGGCCGATGCACCACGTCATACACTTGGCTACCCGCCAACATACTGGCAAAGTGGCTGGTGAAGTAAATATAGTGGTCAGCATCCGAGATATTCTCACACACACGATCACTTACGTCTTCGACGACATCTAGGAAGCTGTCATTCTGGACATCCCGTGGCTCACTGAACAGGACACAGTAGTGGAAACTGCCACACAGCGAATTCATTTTGGTAATCAAGAGCGTTGCACAGTCAACAATCTAGACCCATGACCAGCAGAACAACCACCAGGTGTACTACTGGATGAACTGGACAGTGATGTACCGGAAGAGTTCTGAGGGGCTATGCAACATCTACTTGATGAGCGCTGGAGTATTTTTACTGCTGCCAATCCAATGTGCCGCACCACTGTGGCCGAGCATACAATCGCACTAACAACATACAAGTTTTAATTAGACAGACCATGCAGGTATCAACCACATCTGAGACAGATACTATAGGAACAGATGCCCGAAATTATCAAGGATGGCAACATTGAGCCATCCAACAGCGAAAACAATTCTGCCATTACATTAGCACCTGAAAAAGATGGGTCTTGGCATTTTTGTGTGGATTTTAGAAAACTCAACCAAGGAACTCAAAACCCACCACCACACTACATTCGTGTAAAAGATGCTCACAGCAGTTTAGGCCGAGTTCGGATCCTAACGGCAATAGATATACGCAGCGAGTATTGGCAAGTGCCCTTGCAGAGAGAAGACCACCACAAGACCGCCTTTGCTGTGCCCGATGGTCCCAGGTTCCAATATTGTGCAGTGCCTTTCGGCCTCAAATGTGCACCATCTACATTCCAGGCCATGATAGTAAGATGTTGGAAGGCTACATCAGCGAGTTTACCCTGGCCTACCTCGATGATTTGGTCATGTGGTCAGAGAGCTCGGAGGATCACATCTGCAATCTGTCATTAGTTCTGGAACATTAGCAGTGAACAGCCTCACCTGCACTAACAAAAATTGTCACATTGAAAGGCAGAAATACAATTCTTCGGCCACCTGGTGAATGAAAAGGGAAGCAGGCCAACAAAAGAACAGTTGTGCCTAATTGAGGATTACCTGCAACCCACCACGCGCAAACAGGTCTGCAAATATTTCGGACTAGGGAACTGCCTAAGCGAATATTTGGCAGGATTCGCCATTGTTACTGCACCACTCACCAACATGATGTCGCCAAACATAAAATTCCAATGGTGGTAAGAGCAAGACAACAGCTGTTTATAAATCAAATGGCGTTTTCGTAATTGCCCTACCCTGGAAAGTCACGACCCCACCTGTCATCTTTGCTTACAAACAGACGCTAGCGAGCAAGGCATCAGCGCAGTCCTTTTCCAACTAGGAGAAGATGGGAGTCGACAGATCATCGACTTCAGCAGAGCCAAATTCAGCACAGAAGTACTTCATTATGACATAAACAATAAGGTGTTCTTGGCGGTGATCTGGAGTGTAAAAAGATACCGTCAACTCCTCAAATATCAAATATTCACCCTCCTGACGGACAACCGCTGTTTAGTTTGGCTACACAATGTGTGATAAAGTCGTAGCAAACTCACTCCTTCAAGCTTTCATCTTAGAAGTGCATTACGTCGCAGGCAAAGACAATGAACTCGCCGATCACCTATCACAATTGTCAGGTAACAAAATCGCTCGTGATGAGGAAGAATGGGAGTAGATACTTCGCCATGGCTCAATGTTACAGATTTCAACAAACACCGCAACACAGTGGGCCAACAAAACTGTGTATTCTCCTGCCCCGAATCTGGACGCACTAATTCGAACTGTCATGAATGCACAACTTCAATGTCCTACTGCGGAGAAGTGGAGATTGGAATGCACACACATGATCACAGACAAATGGTGTGTCGTGGACGGCAGGAATGGAGACAAGTTCATATAACAACAACAGATGGTGTGTGTTCGTGCCCGATGCAACCCGCAAGGCAGTATTACAATATACTCAAACCAGTGCCATAGCCGAACACCCCAGTGCAGCGCAGACGAGGAGAAATGTTTTGAAAACTTTCTACTGGCCAGGAGTGACAGTTCAAGTCCAGGAATTCCTGTACACGTGTGTAGCATCCAACCATTACAAGAGCTGTCATACTGACAGGGCACAACAACATTGCCCATGCGAACTGTCGGAACTCTTTGAAACTGTGGCACTAGACCTCAAAGGACCACATCGACGCGCATCAAGAGTCAAACACTTCAGTGTCGTTGTCACGGACTTGTTTTCGAGGTGGGTCGAGTCCTACGTGGTGACGAGCACACATGCGCAGACGATTGCAAAGTACTGGAAAGAGAGTTTTTCCCCCACTGGGAATACCACCATGTGTTGTTAAAAGACAATGGATCGCAATTCACCAGGAAAATGTGGCGGGACTACTGCACCAGGTGGAGAGTACAGCATGCCATGACAGCCGTGTACCACCCATATGCTGACACAACAGAATTAAGAAATCATGACATCAAAACACAGATTCATTTGCACGGCGGTGAGGATCAACCTTCCTGGGCAGATCAGCTACTAACTGTCTTGTTTACATTACGAACCAGGGAGAACCAGGCAACTCGCAAGGCACCAGCCCAGCTACTCCAAGGCTGCAATCTTCCCCTTCCGGGAGAGTGCCATAGCGGGGCAAGGGAGCATGCCAGGAGTCCAGGGGACAGAGGAGAAAGTGGGGAGAAGCAGGCACGCATACGCACTGCTGCGCACAAAAACCAGTGCTGTATAGCTGGTTGCCTGCCTTCAGGAGACCACTGCCACAGCTCTGCCCGGACAATATGTTTACATTCGCACACATCCCCAGTCAGCAGAGAAAAAGGGATTTTGTGCCGGGTTGGTAGCAAAATAGAGCGTACCACACACCATCAGCAAGGTATTGGGTGAGACTTGCTACCGTGTCGGCATGGGACGAGGCCGGTCTGCCATCTACCATCGAGACACCTTACAGCTCGCCTTCCACCGAAATTGTGACGCCCAGCGTCGATGCCGCCACACCAGACGACTGAAACATTGTGGCGCTATTTACTACACCAACCAACAAAGCAGTAATGGTGGTCCCCCAACCTCACGTTTAGTCCATTCGCAGCATTGCAGCCTCGACGAGTGCAGTGAAGTGATACATAATGTGCATTAGAGTTTTCTTGTGGAAATTTTAATTTCTCATACAGTGTTGACATCAGATGTCACTTTTATGTTATGTTTTAAAATGCCAGTAGTTTTTACCAAGTGTTTTGATTAAATGTATTTTAAGGGCTTCTTTATTATAGTGTTAAGGAAAGTTAAAACCATCCACAACCTCCCACTTAGACAGTTTGCCCACAGCAGCAAGGGAACTGTGCCGGCAAGATGGGTGCTCTAGACAGAGCACCTTAGCGTGCTGTGTTCGTAATGTGTTCCAAGTAGTGTAGGACAATGCAGGATAGAGTAGGAAAAGCCAGGGAAGCAGGAGAGCAGTTCCGTGTAACATTGTGTGTGTGTCTTCAGTCAGCCACTGACTCCACGTAGCGGAATAATATGTAAGTAAAGACAAATTGTGTGAAAAACATAATACTGTTAACAACAGGGGCTTGACCAAACTACAACCTTTTATTAGTCAAATTAGCAGTATGCCGCATGGTTTCACCTGAATCACTGTGGAGATAAATGGGTAGCGGTGCCATGGCCTGATTGAAACCACCACATCCCATAACTGTATGAAGTCAAAATTTGCAGAAAAACAATAAAATTAAAAAAATTCAGCAAGTGATTCAGCCAGTCACGTTACACCATAACGGTAAGATTCAAAGAGAAGTTATCATCATCATCAGAGTACGGAACATTCAGACGTCAGCCACAGCATTTATAACAGATTTCGAGGTTGCTCTGAATCACCAAGAAGGAAGCCGTGGCGGAACCAGCACAACCACTTCGGGCAGGATGAACGGAGGACAGTATATAACCTGGATCCACACCCGGTGGAACAAGCCCTGGAGGTAATACTGGACGAACTGCATCACTCTGTTTGCACTGCATATCTATGGGGCCTGCAACGGCTGTTAGATGAGCACCGCGACATTTTTACTGTGGCAGACACTTTGCGCCGTAGCATCAAGCATCAAGGATGCCCTCAACACCTTGGGCGAGCCGAAGATCTTAACAGCAATCGACTTAAGAAGAGGGTACTGACAGCTGCCGGTATACCCAGCAGATTGTCACAGGACTGCATTTATCGCTCCCGATGGCCGGCGGCTACAATTCTGCCAGATGAAATTCTTCGGAATAAAATGTGCCCCTGCGACATTCCAAGCCGTAACGGTTCGTGTCTTGGACAGGTTTATTGGGGAGTTCATGCTAGCCCATCTGGATGACATTTTTTTGGTCCTGCTCATGGAAGGAGCAGATAAACAACTTGTCACTTGTCCTGGAACACTTGGTCATCAATGGACTCACTTGCGTGAATAAGAAGTGTCATTTAGGGAAATATAGCCTCCAATTCCTGAGACACATTGTCGAAGAACAAGGGAGCAACTCTAACCCCGAACAGCTCCAACTGACGACAAAGAAGCAGCTGCGAAAATTTTTTGGCTTCATCAACTGGCTGAGAGAGTATGCAGCCGAATTCACCATTGTAACCGCCCCACTAACTGAGCTGATGTCACCCAGTATTCAATATAAATGGCAGGCCGAACACCAGGCCAGTTTTGATGAGGTGAAGTACCGGAAACTCTATGTGCAGACCGACGCCA
The DNA here is from genome assembly GCA_029891345.1 of Dryococelus australis. Taxonomy (NCBI): domain Eukaryota; kingdom Metazoa; phylum Arthropoda; class Insecta; order Phasmatodea; family Phasmatidae; genus Dryococelus; species Dryococelus australis. Next base: position 349,691,735 of record CM056995.1, read on the forward strand.
GTAAAAGTTGCTTGTGGTCGTCATGTCCCAGCTGGCGAACGATTGGAGCAGACACATTCTAGATTTTGGATGCACAATCTGTACAAGTACTTCTACTGGCTTGGTTTTGCACTGGAGGTAAGGGCCTTTGTAAGAGACTGTGTAATCTGCAATAATTTCAAGAGTAGATAAGGCGATGGGCTAAAATTACAAACAGCCATTTGAGCCGGGTGAGCCATTCGAAACCGTAGCGCTCTTCTTGATGGGGCCCTACCCTTAAACACAGAACGGCAAATGGTTTATATTACTTATGGCAGAGCTGTTCTCCCAGTGGGTAGAGGCATACCCCATGTCCAGTGTGCGTGTACGTGTAATTGGCAAAACATTTGAGAACGATTTTGTCGCCCTTTGGGGTTATCCCCGCTATGTATTGAGCGACAATGGAACACAACTTACTTGGCGTGTCTACGGGGAGTTTTGTATATGCTGGGGCATACTGCATCACACGACTACGGTGTACCATCAAAGTGCCAATCCCAGAGAGGGAAATCAGGATTTAAAAACAGTATTGTGCCTTCATAATGGAGGCAACCACGCGTCGTGGGCAGGAAACCTCCCGGCAGCTTTGTATACATTGCGAACATGTGTCAGTGAGGCGACGGGGAAAACACCGGCCCCCAATTCTTCAAAGCAGTGACTTACCACACTCATGCGAGATCACCAGCAGCCAGAGGGAAGTACCACACACCAAGAAGGAGATGCAGAGGAGACAACAAGAGAGGCATTGATGCAGGAGGTGAACGAGAGACAACACCGCTACACCACCCAGCAGCCTCCGAATACACCCCGCCCCCTCCACAGCTGTTACCAGGGTAGCTAGTCTATTTGCGAAACCTCCCTAGTCCAGTAAGCAGGACAGCAGAGTTTTTTGCGCTGGATTCGCAGCCAAATGGAGCAGCTCTCATGCAGTGATATTGATAAAAAGTAACACCTGCTACAAAGTGAGCTTAAGTCGCCGCCGATATACTGTTTTTCACTAAGTCACATTTTGCTTGTAACTGCCGGTGTCGCTACGCCCGATACTACTGTAAACGAAGTATTTGCTACCCCGCCCAGCGATGCTACTATCACATCGGAAGTATATAGAGGGCGAAGAACACCACGCGCGACCATCACTGATGCACTGAACATTGAAATGTCTACAAGGGTCTCGGCACGGAACTTGCCGAAGAAAAAACCATGGACTCCGGATATCATGCACCTGCCTTCAGTGAGTTAATCGCACTTGTCTATCGTCATGTGATTCAGTGTGCATGTTATTGTTTTGATTCTGCAGTGTTGGTGCTTTCATCCAGGGTATTGCGTACCAGTGTAAATGTCATGATGTGTTATTATTATTGTTTAATTTAGTAGCTTTACCAAACATGTAAGTACCAATACAAACAGTCTCTTTATTTATTATTTGACGTGCCATGTGTCTTGAGTAGTACTTATAGTTCTCGAAGTCTGATGATATGTCACGTTGGTGTGTTCCATGTGCCCTCAACCACCTATTCATCCCGTTCGCAGAATCGCAGCCTCTATGATTGTAATCGAGTGTTACATATTTTTAATAATTGTGTTATTCATGGCCATTTAATTTCTTTAGTCAGTGTTAACATATAAATGTCTCGTGTGTGCCACAACAACAATGTGTGTCTGGATGTTAGCATTGTGTCCATGTTGTATTTGATGAAATGTGTTTTATTTTATTTCTATTTGAAGGGTTATTATTATTCAATGTATCTGAAGTGCTTATTAGTATGTTTAAGGTAACTTCTGTGAACAAGATGTACACAGATGATATTTAGTTAATAAGAGGGTATTGTATGTTTGACAGATGTAGTGTGTTCTGCATGTGCACTAGCGTGCACTATACTACCCAACTCAGGAAGTAATAATAATAGTAATAAGACTATTTATCTGTTTGTGTTACCATTTAATGTGTTGACATTTCATATGTAAACATAACAAGTTTATAATTTTCTGTTACAACCGGCATCACATGCCACATCTAACATTTACATTTCTGGTCAGTACAGTGTTTTTGTTAATACTAGCGATTTGAGTGTAATTGTGTTGTGTACACTCAGAGTTGTTTTAATTTTTGAGGTAAACATAAACTCCAATAGCCAGTCAGGCCAAATCACCGTGGCCAATCACGATGGCACGACAGTGGAAGTGTCCGTCTGAAACATAAACATTTTACAAGTTCATAGCAAATTGTAATTTAAGTGTTTTTTCACCAAACTATGACAGTGCACAAAAAGGCACATCTAAAGTAGGGTCACGAGTGAATGTGGTATAGTACATAATACACGCAGGTCACAAGAATATGAAATTAGGCATTTTAATATAAGGCATTTTTATTTCGTCTTTTACATGTGTTTTGTAGTATCTAAGGTAATTGTTGCATTTTGCGTATCGTAATGGGAAAATCATACAAACATTCAGTGTGCACTACAAAGTATCCATCATAATTGTTTACTTTGCAGTCTAGTGCCGTATCGCGTATGTGGCAAAGTTCCGTTTAGCTTATCCAAATTCGGCACCAATTGTACAGTACCGCGTATCCAAGCAATTTTTCGAAAATTTCTCTCTCGATACAAAAGATAGTATGTGTGGAATGTAAAATCGCAGTGTTCAATGCCAGGCAAGTTATTCAATCCTCGCCAGACATAAATGTGCTTCTCATCTAGTACGACATTCTCAAATCGACGATACAGTGCGAAAAATGTGGTGAAGGCGAAGCGAAATTGGTGGAAAACAGGGGCTTGTTTTACTAATGCCGATCGCGAATGGAGTACGGTACTAAATGCAACTTTAAAGTGTCGGTGAGACAGGGCAATTTTGTGGGAAAATCAAATTTGCCTCCGGGCAAGATAATCGAGTTGTGTTTACTTTGGTGCCTGATCAAATACCCTCGACAGCAGACAATAGTGAACGAACTTTAGTTCTCGGGAAAGATGGTCGTCGCCTGGTCGAGATTCTGCTGCCAAGTATGCATAGACTGGGTTTTGAAGTATAGGAAACACATCGTCGGGCCAGGTAAAGTGTTCGAGATCGATGAATCGATATTGGGCAAACTCAAGAACCGTAAAAGGACATAAAGTTCACGGCCAGTGGGTTTTCGGGTGAGTGCAGTGTGACGATCCGACGAAATTCTTCCTGGTGCCGGTGGAAATGAGAAACACAGCAACCCTGCCAAAATCATTCGCGAGTGGATCGCTCCGGGCACAATGATAATTTCAGACTGCTGGTATGGTTACATCAACTTGGACATTTGTGTGCAGCGAAAAGAGGGGAACGGTAAACACTCGAAACTCGCTAAAGATGAGGAGGGGCGAGACGTTGAGGGTGCACACTCAAAACATCGAGCGAAGTTGGTGTTCTGTGTGACACAGCAATCCCTGCTTTGGCAGATGGAAAAAATCTTGGGTCTGCTACCTGGCAGAATAGGTCTGCAAAAAGAATCATCGCTACGGAGAACGACTTTCCTGATTCACGCTGCCGACATACATCATCGTAATCGGCGCAGAGGAGATGGCGGTTAAGGTTATCCTAATTTCGACAGATATCTGTTTGTTATGGTTGTTTTAATTTACAGGTGCGATCGAGATTGAGTTCCTATTGCAGTTGCAGTTTAAAATAGTTTGACTGACATGTTATCTGTTTTAATTTATAGGGGCGAGTGAGACTGTGTAGCTGTTTGATTTAAATTTCAGATTTGAGTGTGAATGACATCTATTTTCAAGTTTAAATTAATGTTTTATTGAGTTACTGTTTGATTCAAATTTAAATAAATATTTAATTGAGTTTGTTGTTTGAGCCAAATTTAAATTTATGTTTTATTGAGTTACTGTTTGATTAAAGTTTAAATTAAAGTTTAAGTCAGTTGCTGTTTGACTTAATCAAAAATTAATGTTTAATTGAGTTGCTGTTAGATTTAATTTATAAGAAAATAATTAATGGCTTGCTGTATGTTTTAATTTACAGGTGCGAATGAGACAGTGTACCTGTTTGTTTAGGTTAAAAAAACAATGTTTGATTGACATGCTGTTTGTTTTGGTTATTAATTAATGATTGAATAACTTGCTGTGTCTTTAATTTTAAAAAGAGTGAGATTGACATGCTGTTTGTGTAAATATTCATTTACGATCCAGAAAACCCATAAAATAATAGTCTGTTGGTTCCACAAAACATGGATTTGCCAGTTTCATTCGCGATCCCAAAAAGGCACAGCGCGGTCGTGTCTGTCATGACCGGTTCGGCCAGCGGCAGATGAAATTGCATGTGCTGTTGCTTTTGCGGAGTTTGGACCTGCCAATTTCGAGTGATGAGGTAAAGAAAAAAGTGATTGCGTATATATAAAACTTTAAAATCTCTATGGCAAAATTTACAATAATAATTGAAATCTTTTATTGTACACTGTTTTACTGTAACCTCCGGCGATGGTGTACTTTTGAAACATTGTGTATTAAATTGTTTAATTTATAATAACATTGAATTTTTAAAGGTACACTAGTTTGATGTATCCTTTATGCGAATGTGTACATATGAAACTTTGTATATTAAATGGTTAAAGTTATAGAAAAATGTTAATAATTAATAGATATTCTTTTTAAAATAAAAATTAATAATGTATCATGAATCGCTTGAATTAATTTTTTGGATATGCGATAGGAAACTTTTAGCAGTAGTTATTTTCATCACCTGGATATGCCACAGGATACAAATGGGGTCTTTTACACTATATTCTGTTTTCGGTTTGAATATGCTATGGGAAATAATTGGGTGTAGGACGAAATTTCCCCCCGACTCTGCTGGATATGCAATTCGAAACAAGTGGGGTGTGAAACTAATTTCACCCCTTCCCACTTGGATTCGCAATGTCGTCCTTTTTGGTCCTGTACATTTTGTCACCTGGATACGTAAAGGGAAACGTTTGGTAAATACCAGTTTTTTCAAGGTGCGCTGGTTACATAGGGGGAAACTTTGTATGTTATTTGGGCATTTTCCAGGTTGTGGTTGGATACATGATTGGCGGTTTTTTGTCTCGACTTTTTTTTTATCATTGGACACATAATACAATGGTTTTTTAGTTATTTAGATACGAAAAACAGAGCATTCGCTGCTCTTTTGGATTTTTTATCCGCAGATCCCTGTTGAAGCCCCCGGGTTCCAGCCAAATGCAAGAAGAAACAGATATGGAGGATGTCCAGACCCTTGCCGATCTACTTCTTCAGTCCTGGCACTATCGACGTCTTCAGTCCCTGGATCATCAACTTCTTTGCACGAATCTATGTATTTATCATTGACATTTATTATAATTATTTTTTCTAATGTGATTGTAATTATTGTATTTGAAAATAATAATATATTTTGCCAACAGTACCGATTGAAGATAGCAAAGGCACAGATGAATAGCCGTTTCCTACCCGTCAAGACCTCATACAACTTCTGAGTCCATCAACAGAGAGGCACAAAGCGCAAATCAGCACCCGACAGCAGTCATGCCAAGGAAAAAACAAGCACCAAGTAACCGTTCGAGACAAATACCAACCAAGATGTCTGATATTTCTCGTTATGAATTACGAGAAACAACCCGAAAGACTCGTTATAAACTTAAAAAACAGATCAAAGAAAGTATCAGAAATATGGTTTTGATTATGTGTTATAATTAACCTGTACATGTTTATAAAATATATATTTATATAGATACATAATTATTTATATATTACATTTATATTAATATTTGACAATTTTCATTCAAAAAAATTATACATAGATAAATACTGGCATACCCCTTTACAAGAGACTGGTTCCATTTTGTTTAAGGTTTTGCCCCATATTCAATTCACATTTCACAAATTTTTTCAAATGTTTCTTGCATATTTGTCCTCTGTATTTAGGAAATCTTCAATTTTTTCCTCGTAACTATCCAACGCCTTTTTTTAATAGTCTAAAACACCTAATTGTCTATTAATTTTTACTAGATACAGTTTTGTGTAATAGAATACTGTTGGCATGTCACCTAAACAAGACATTGACTTCATTTTCTAGTATAAAATCTACGACATTCACTAAACCATCTTGAACCGTGGCTTTCAGTAATAAGTCCTTTTTCAAGAAAACTGGGTCGCATTAACTTTTCTCAACTAAATTAAACACAATGTTTTCACGATCTTCATTAGCCGCTTTCACCAACAATTTCCATTCTTTGTGAAGTCCATCCATTGCCTCAGCCACTGTTTGCACCAAATATATAAGTACTGGCCAGTTTTCTAAATAATAATGGGCATACCCCAATATGGTTATAGCATTTGAATCTTTGTCCAAAACGTTGACGCCTTCTTATATTAGGAATTTTACAATTTCCAAATTCCCCGCCGCTGATGCTCGCTGAATTGGAAATTTACCAACAAAATCTTTTTCTTCGAAATTTATCCTCATATTCTTCTTGTGTATAAGTTTATCTAGCCAACCACGATAGGCAGCTAAACTCACCTGTGACAGTTCTTCCTTGTCTAACAAGTCTTGTTTGTCACAGCTCGCTCTCATGGTGTCTTTGCTGGCTCTCCTGGTGTCTTAACTTTGTAGTTTGCAGAGAGCGAGTGTGATCCCTTAATTCAATCGTCTCGTTTTCATTCACGCACTGAGCGATTTTTGTTTTATTGGCTGAGAAGGAATGTAAGTTTTTTTAATTTTTATTGGCCGAGAAGGATTGTAAGTGTCTTTATATGGTATCATGGCTTTTACCGACCTTGATAAATGGAATAAAGGTTTTTTTTATTTTACTTTCCCTTACACAATTAATTTTATATGCAAACAAATTCAAAAAATACATTAGCACGTTCTTGTCAATTAAATGAGCATTGTGAAAAAAAATTAAACTTAAATTTATGCAAAATGTTAAATTGTAACGCAGTTTGATTTTTTCCTGCAATCAATACGCAAGTTTCATTCCAAAATTTTTTATACTTTTTAACTTTCAAAACATTTTCATGTAAACGACAGATGAAATCATGAGAGAGCAGTTTGACTTGCGCTCTCTATCTCAGCAGTCGGGTAACCGGAGATTGTTTTTTTTTATCAAAGTTACCAAATAGCACAGCGACAATTGACGAAACATATTTCATTTTAACATTCGCTTATTACTTTAAAATTTCAGAATAGTTTTGGCATTACTGACGAAACTTATTGAAAACACTTTGAGAATTCTGAAACTAGTTCGATTCCATTCTCAAAAGTCCATTCAATGTAAAATTGTTTTGTAAATTTGCGGTTGGTCGTGTCAAGTTTTGTCATTTATTTCATTGACACCCAACGAACCCTTGACTTGGTGTCTTCATTATCGTTTAGACGAACCGTGAATATAGTTTGCCATTGTGGGTCGAAAAGGTCGGACATTGTATTAAATGCTACTAAATTAAACTGTCTTATAATTTTAAATATTAACCGAGTAAATACACCTCTGGGAATAATCATAGTGTATCTCTTCGCCATTTTAAAACGAATTTTGCTCACCTCTCCTGGCTTGATGATTGATGAATGCATAGATGATATTTTTCGTCGATATTTTTTCGTTAGTAAATTCATATTCCAGAGATGAGATGTGGTGGAGATGTAGTCTTTCCTTTCCACCCAAACACACTCCTCGTCCAGTTTGACGATGTGGTTATTGGACTATTGGGGGGATGGAGAGGTAATGTGAACTGGAAAATAATACTGACGTGAATATTGCTCGCTAGGCACCAGATCACAATGTGCTGTGCACGAGATTGCAGGCAGGGTCGTGTGGCCGACGACCAGAGTGGCTTCCTCCAATGCCCTGCCATTTGTGGAAACTGTATCCACGCGATGCTGTAGATACCCATTGTTATATTCCAGTCAGTACTACCTAGGCTAGTATGGGTTGTAGGCTGCCTCTATATGCCACTCACTCTCGTAAGATTGTTCTGGCCATCCTACGCCATTTTATTACGTCGTGAAAATTCTTATATGGGATGTAATGTGTACCCCGAAATAACAGCTGGTAACATTCATTTAGCCACACATTTATTTCTGAACCCTCGTATGAGGCACATAAATTTCACTTCTCTGTTGTCATGGGAGAGAACGTACACTGCGAAAAATGTCAAGAAGTCTACATGTAATTAAGTGCAAAGTTAAGGCCTGGCCGTGTACAATACTGATCGGACTGTAGTCAAGTGCACTCCCTAGGCGATGAAAAAGAAGTTACAGTTCCACAGTAATAATGACTATTGAAAAACTACGTGATTGGTATGCGAGATGGTGATTGGCCCAGAGAGGCCGTGTGGGAAAGCCGTCGCCAAGCACGGTCATTCCCGCATGACACTATAAAAAAATTGAAAATAACTATATATCATATGTGTGATGACTGATTTGCTTAAATGATTACTATGACACACCAAATGCTACCAAACACTTGTACATGATAACATAAAAAGGTTTTATAGAAAAATGCTTAAATTTAGAATCATGTGACCAGTGTTGTCCTGGCTGTCCTGCAACCGGTCACATTTAACCTCAACTACTTAAGTTTTGTATGACCATGTCTGGCTTGGATTTGTAGTAGATTGTCTCACATTTACTTGTAACTGCATTTCATTTACCTGTCTTTCTTTGCATTATGTTAGTTTCACACAACAACACTTATATTGCAATTTGGTGCAAATCTGAGCTGTGTGTATGTTTGGGCTGGACATGCGCACTGCCGTGCTGTCATGGTTGATCATGGTGACTTGACCTAGCTGGTTTTTGGAAGTTATGTTTCTTACATACTAACACAATACTCAACAAGGATACAATTAAGCTCTGATCACTATTCTTAATACAAACACTGAAAATAACTATGGGTTGTATATGGCACATGAGACCAATGTAAACAAGGACATTACGTGACACAAAAATACATATAACACTCTTATTAATTCTATGGCTGGCACACAGGTTGACCTGGTGTATTCTAGTGCACAAATGAAACACATAACAACACTAAATTTGTGAAACACAATAAACCCTCTTATTAGTAAATAATTTCCGCGTACATTTGAAACACAGCACTTACCTAACAGAATAACAAACATGACCTTCAAATACATTTAATAATAATAATTCAATAAAACAGCTGATACATAAAACATAACATGAACACAAAACATAAACAAATGTATATACCGAGTGGAATTACAATAATTAAACTAACTATGAGATGACCCAATCCCACGTAGAGTTGTTTATTTCCTTTATTCATAGTTCTAATCTACATATTTGCAAACGATAGTAAAAAACTCAAAATTACACAGTGTGATTGTCGGTTGTATAGCTGTCCATCGGATGTCATGACGACCGTATTTGGATCGCAAATGATTGTGGGCAAACCATAAAATACTTGCTACACCAATGTTTGAATGGTATTTTCATTTCATTGTATTTTACCGAAATAGGTAAGTGAGGAATACAGACAATATTTCTAAAATATGAGAATTACTAAAGGTATCAATAAGATTTGCCAAATATTTACGTATTTTTTGGGGATCGTTTGTCTAAACCTAAAGGGAACAAGTTGTATGTATAGAGTTGGCCACCTGTCTTAATTATGTATTTTGCTTATCTTGTTAACATAAAATTACGCGAATTTTTTAATTGGTTCTACAAGAACACATTTTTTTTAAATGGTTTCCAAGTGTTAATATATCCAGTAGTTGGTATTAATTTTTCGCCAATTCTTATCGTATATACACGTAATTTTCAATGTGGAATGTATTGCCGATATGGTTTAGAGCATGTTACCGAATTAGGTACTAATATAATAGTAACAATGATATTAAGGTCATCGAACCTGCTAAAATCTATTCAATACATAATTTTCGTTTGTCAACACAGAAACAGATTATTGCTTAAAAAAAAAAAAAAACTACATATTGCAATGGTTATAGCAGTTCCTTTAACTTGATATAGCAGGTACGCTTCCCATGCGCGATTTTCCAAGGCTATTACAAACTCGGTATATCGCTTCGGGATTGATGCCACTACCTGGGATGTTGCCTTGATGTAAGAAACACTACTCGAATTTTGTGACATGTCTAAAATTGAGTATTGTGGACATTCGAAATTCATCTCGGCTTCGTAAAGAATTTTAAAAAATGAATAAAATTTATTTTATGTGTAATTAAATTCCTTTCGGTCTTCAACATCACACAGGGTAGGACTTCTGAGTTCTTTAGATATTTATATTATTTCTTTCGATTTTTCGAATTTTGTGTGTCAGATGATATGTTCCTGATGTTCACATATCCTTTGTGCCCATTTGTTCCATCGCAGACTCATCAACCACACTGCATCACTCGATCGATCGACATTAGGTCGTTGTCTCGATCAGTGCAGGTCGACAAGAATGGCATTAAACTTTTCTTTCTGTCCTTTTAACTTGTGGCCGTGGTTCATAATATTTAGCATTCACCACCAGAGGTAACTCTCGTGATGAATGGAAGTGTGTTCTAAACGAGTGTGTCCCGTGAGGCCATGACTGTTAGACACAACAGCCATTGGAAGGAATGCTGGGATAAGCGGCACCGCTTATTCCCTGGATTTTTCAATGTGCGCGATTTTGACGGGCGCCGTGGTCGAATCCAGAGTGTGTTGTGGCTCCGAATAGTTTCAAAAGACAGGGAATCAAATTCCCGCAGGAAGTGTGAAGTGGCGAGCGGTTCCCTAGCAGCATTAGTTAATAATACCATACCTCACTAGGGAAACACTCCATAGAAAACAGGGTGTAGCTCCACCCTTAGTTACGAAATCCATGAGTCGTCACATGTATACACATTCCTGAAATTAATTACATAACAACACATGTCGATTCTAGAATGTTAATTATAAGAGTATACATGTGATCATCTACCAAGAATCAACCACCTGAGGCATCATTTCATTTAATATCACACTTAAAGTGCGGTGACATTCTCGTGACATCACATTCTGAGCCATACCTGGGGCTACGGCATTCACGAGTATGTCACCAATGTGTTTTAGTTTAGCAATCTTTATTAAGTACAACATCAATTTCACTTGTGTTATTCATTAAGTTCAGCTTTTTGTCATATTTCATTTTGGCACCAGATTCGCCGGATGTGTGGCGAAACCGAAGCAATGTCGTTAGTCAGACTTCAGCATTCCAGGCAACCGGCAGGGCAGACGGTAAGGTTCTGTGTACCCCCCTCGGCAATTCAATATAGGTTGCACTTTTCTTCATATCAATAGTTAACATAATTCAAGAATCTTTTAGTACTTTTATTTATCCAAGGGGAGGTCTCGCAGTATCCTGACATAACTTACCAAGACTTCACGCATGGGACGCGTTTCACATAATTATAATCTAAGGGCCAGGCCTTTTTTTCCAGCAGTAGTGACCACCGGCAGCTCCAGAGTGCCGGATTCGCTTAACTAAGGTACGCATTCACTAGTGCAGTAACATTTTGTTGTACCTTTATGGTAATAAAACAGTCGTACCATAATTATGTGTGTTTTATTGCATTTAACTTTCCTGAGATCATTGGGTACTGCACCCTAATAGCAGCCTTCAAATTTACATGTGTATTTCAGTTTGCTTTGTATTTACGGGGCCTGCCTCCCTTAAACAGGGTAACTTCAGTGGTAATAGTGGCCATTTGCAGTCGCCCGTACAACCCCCATCTACAATCTTTCTTTGTACTGAACGTGGCGCTGGGCACATAATCAGTTCCTGTTCACCACCTGCTCTCAGGCGGGACATGAACACACCACTAGCACCTCTGGAGGCACAGCGCATCACAGATATATTCTAGAGTGGACTAATATTTTTCTAGGAGGGGCTAAACCAACCCTAGTCCCTCTAGTTATTCCAATTCTTGTAACAAATTATTTAATTGGCCACTGTAGTGCGGGAAGTGGTAGTGAAAATGTGTTGCCTAAAGAGCACCCGTGGTTATGCTTGCAAGTTTTGCAGAGTTTTATTTGTGTTGCATTGCGCCGGTGCAAATGTTAGGTACTTATATTTAATTGACCTCCAGTTCAGTTTTTATTGTTCAAAGAGCAGTGTTACATCGGCCGTATTCTATTCCTTGCACTGATGCGACCAACTGCATAGCCGCCAGTTGTTGTCCTGTTACTTCATGCGTTTAATGCTGGGCTGGGGATCGGAACAACTTCCATGCTCTGTTTTCGACGTGTAATTTGAGCGTTTTGTGTACGAATGGCGAGACATTTACATATACGGTGATGGTAAACCCGTGATCCTGTCGTACTGTGTGTAAGGATAGGTTGTTTATCATCCTCTTATTAGTAAACGGGGCATAATATATATTAATCGAATTTTTTTTTTTTTTTTTTTTTTTAACAGCTACCACGAGTACTTATTAATCTCAAAGTCGTACATACAGCAGATTAACATGTCATAGGTTGGAATTCCAACCTGCTTTATTTTCGCCTAGTTACGTTTGCTTGGGTTCTGTTTACTTTATTTCAATGGAGAAAAGGAAACACTGCTTGGAGAAAAAAAGGAAAAGCGAAAGGGGGAGGCTATTTAGATTAATGTCATTCATGAGACAGGTTTGTTTTGATGTTTCGATGGAGCAGTAGAAAATTTTGTTCGTAATGAAATAATATTCAAATTAATGTAACTTCAAAAATTTTACCTTTAATGAAAAAACATATCGCGATATATATGTCGTTCGTATTCGTACAGACGATGTAATGTACACACATGTACACACTTTGGCAGAAGATAACTATACACTCGTAGAATTTACAATATAGGCAAAGAAACAAATTATATATACACACAACAAAAGTGTTGAATTTTCGACTTTTATTTAGGCCACGTACATGTCAATCATTTTTGTAACATTTTACAAATGCACTATTTACAAAACACGCAAGCTTAATGTTAGTTAAATTCGCAACCTCTTAAAAACATGTTTTCCTAAAAATCCTTTCAAGTTTACATCACCAAAACACGTTTGTACGTCATTAGCATTATATAATTTATGAGCAGAATAATTCATTACAATTAACACTGCGAACGTTTCCTAAAACCAACAATTTTGCCCTTGGTTGCCGCCAATGCTAACCTCCAAATACGCACGTTTCTGGCATTTTCTTGACACTGTGTCGTCAGCGCTAGAAGCATTTGTGCTTTTTATTCGCGCAGGTTTATGCGTGAGATTGGCCAGAAGTAGAATGACATTAAAGGAGCGACGATGCTCTTGTGCTGAGTTTTCGGAACTACTTTGATGTGCATATTTCATATTATGCAGGTAACGGAACACGGCCATGATATAGTACTCTTTATTTGTATGTCTGGGGATCGGTGTACTTCATATGTCTATGGTATCATCTGTCAACGCAACGCATGTGTAATAAATAACAAAACAAAAGTAATCACCTCCCTAGTTTTCTCGTTTCGGTTAAAGTGATGGATCCAGAATTTGAAGAGTTTATGAGTAAAGTGGACAATGTAGGTAAGAGCAGTATTTAATCCAGTAAATTTTAATTCTACATAGGCTATCTTGGTTCTAATATATTATGTGTAACAAATAATCCTTATAATATAAAAACTTTGTAGGAAATAATTGAAATAGATGCTAAACAAAATTTTAATTATGTAGTGGTGAGTGGGGTACATTTGAACAACCAAATTTTCTCTATCCATTGATTTTAAAAATGAAATAAATTTTCTACAAGAGTTGGCATCATTGCTCGCAAATTATCTGTGATTCCCCTTCAGTTCAGTGAGTAATTGGTCCTGCAGAACATAAGTTTCTGTAATATTTTCTATGTTTTTTTTCTAAGATTTATAACTTTTACCAGCCATCATGATGGCAATAAAACTGTTTCAAGAACCATAATTTCCAGCATTAGATTTCTTTTTTCACTTCTTCATAATAAAAGAAATGTTGAGGTTAAATCAGAATTGTACAATGGGGCACATTTGTAAATTTTACATGGGACACATTTGAACATTGTTCAAGTGTGCCCCATATTATTTCTCAATAATATTTAAGTTGAAATTGTATAGGCCTACAATTTTATTTTTATTTAGCACTTAAGCCTAAGTTAATGTAACAAATTCTTAATTTTTGTATACTGTATTACTACACTTAAGTGCTAATTTATTATATGTGGCAAATGTTTTCAGTATTGATTTCTACCATCTTTAAATTTTATTTTTTGGATCTGATATTTTCATTTAGATCATAATGTTGAATGGTTTGTTTAAGGCTTCAAAAGGCAATATGGTGTGAAACTGTGTGTTCAGGAGAGCTCACCCTCATCCATTTGAAGAAACCTGGGAACTCGCGTTTGCTGATGTTAGAGATAAAAAGTTTTGTTTGAGGGAGGCTACTGCCAGGTATGGTGTAAGTCATACCACACTTCTCTACCCGTATAGCAAAGTTAATCGCTGGCGAACATGAAAATGTTGGTGAGGGAAGCAGCAATACCATTAACCAAACACCATTGATATTTAATTCCAAGTTCACAACTCTGCAAGTTTTTACTTCCGAAGAAGAAACAAAAATTGTTAAATATGCCATAAAACCGTTCCAAAATGTGTTATGGAATGACATGCTATCAGTTACGCAAACTTGCTTATGAGTATGCTTTGAAAGCAGGCTGTAAGATACCTTCGAGTTGGTCACAAAAGTAAATGGCTGGAATAGACTGGATGTTTGGTTTTATGTGAAGGCACAAAGAGCTTAGTTTGCGGAAACCCGAGAACGCCAGCTTGTAGAGGGCAACTGCATTCAACAAAACAAACGTCGAGGAGTTTCAGGACAATTACAAAAGGGCTATTCAGTCTTACCCCTTTGCTCATGGCAGGATCTACAACATAGATGAAGCAGGAGTTCCTGCTGTAGTTCAAGCACCAAAATGTATTTGCTGCAAATGGAATTAAACAGATAGCACAGGCTGTCTCAGCTGAAAGAGCCACACAGGTTACAGTTTGCATGATTGTAAGTGTAGAAGGAAATACAATTCCACCAGTCTTTATTTTTTTCCAAGAGCAATATTTCACCAAGATTTGTTAAAAGGAGCTCCACCTGGTAGCCTCAGTTTAGTAAATAATCCACAAAGCATCTGGATCAATAGTGAACTGTTCTTGAAATTCTCGACCATATAAAGGCACACACTCGCTGATTCACAACAGACAAAATTTTTATTTTAACGGACAACCGCAATAGCCATTGCACCCTTGATACTGTCCTTTATGCAAGGGAAAATGACATTATATTGGTCACATTCCTCTCTCACTGTACCCACAAACTACAGCCTTTGGATGTTGGATTGATGGCACCATTTAAGGCCAATCTCAGACTAGCACAAAATGATTGGCTGCTTTGTCATCCAACCCGAACTATTTATATTAAACTACAAGGCATTCTGCGAAAATTCCTTTTCCAAAACCCAAGTATCACCTCCTCAAATCTCCTTTAATATTCTGTTTAGTTTTAGGTATGGTGCCCTATATATTTTCATCTTCGTTTTTCATAAGGAATCTCCTCCCGCAGTTTGTTCATTTAGTTTATTACAAACATTCTGTAGGCCTATACCAATTTATACCCTATTACACTACTTATCAAAATGTACAATATAAAAATTTTGTATTGTCCAGTGTATTGTTGAAACTACCATACTAGTTCTAGGTAGATGTTACATCATGGTAACTAAGGACTTAGCGCAATTTTGCAGAAATATTGAACATATATTACAAACTATAAATTTTTACGGTAATTAGCTGTTGGTAGAATCATCTGTGGGCTGTTTGATTTGGCCAGCTAAGGTGCCATATGTGGCTTCATGCCCTATAAAAGTGCATCAATGTTGTGACTTTGAATGTTGCCGTGCAAATTAACTGCAAAAAGATGCATACGTACCTTAGATTGTCTGCACAAGTTACTTAGCCTGCCCTTTTTAAGCCTTGATCATTTCCAGTGCTCTACTGCCCAAGCAAGAACAGCCAAGGAATACAAGTCACTGGAGATTTGTCAGAGAATGGCCTGTGTGTAGAGAGAAATTTGTGTGTCGAAGTCATCCATTATCAGTTTGTTGTAAATGTTCTGCAAGAGCCAAGAATAAATGTGAGATTTGGCATGCTGCAACCCTTCACCCAAATATTGCAGAACATTGCAACACTGTCAAGTACATTGTCAACAAATCACTCATCTTCGACAAATTAGTTTGACATTTCCGTTCATAGTACACAGAACATTGTTTCCCATAATGTGGATTAGTGGTATGCAAGTGTGTTGCTTGCCAGTTGGCACGTAGTATGCTGCATGCTGATTATATACAAGCCTCGTATCTTATCAGTTACAATAAAGAGGATGAACAATTCTTGCTGTGAATAGTGGCATGAGATGAAACTTAGTGTCTTAACTTCAAAGCATAAGAAAATGTGGAGCATAGTAGCTTGCCAGAGCCAAAGAAATTAAAATGATCAGTCAGATGGAAAGTTTGTGCTGTGATCAGATACCCGTGGTAAACTCAAACATTCAATTGACTTCATAAGTCTATCAAAAGCAAGCAACCTGACATACTGTCTTCTGGAGTCCTCCATTCTCCATGGCATGCACGGCTGCATGTAGCTAGTGTGGTTGTTGGTGCACTAGCCTATAAGTATGGAGATGTCCCTGAACATCCTGTTTAAAGCACAGACAAGCCACCGAGTGATTTTCTTCTTTTCAGACCACTGAAGAAATTACTAAAGGAATGAAATTTCAACACAGACTAAAACATAAAGGTCGCCATTGAGAACTGGTTCAAACCACAATCTAAATATTTTTTCACAGATGTAATTCACTGCCTACCTTTAACATTGGTATTCCAGCCTTAAAACACCTTAAAAACTTTTTCTGAGTAATATTATGTGCAGTAAACATAATAAAATACTTTTCTTCCTATTTGCTTTTGTTATACGTTTCCTTTTTCCATTACCGTTGGCTGCACATCTCAAACTGACTTCTTTCAAACATGCCTCATATAGTATGTATGCACTTTGATATTTTTATATTGTTGCATGTCGCAGCTCGGTGTTTCCCTCGTGTGGGAAGGTGCCGAGAGCTGGGGGCCGAGTTTGTAACATTAGACAAAGCGAGCGGCCTATCATAAAGGACGCCGCCCCACACATTGATAAACTTATAGCAGCTTGCGCCTCGCTGACCCTGAAATCATATTTCTCCATTTATCACCAGGGTACGTCGTCGTCACCACCATTACCTTTCCCCAGAACAACTAGGATTGCCAAGAACATTCTAGACAGCACCTACCTCAAGTATGCTATAAATACCACGTGCGCGCCTCTGAGGAGTGATTGATTAAGAGCAGAGGGTTTGGCATCTCGTGCGACCTTAAGCAACAGTTGGGCGATTCCGGAGCAGCGAGGGACGACTGCAGTGATCTGCAAGTGTGCAGCGGCGAGCTTGTGTACAGTGAAGAGACAGCCTGATCTGCAGGACTGTGAACTGGATGTGTGAGTGAAAAGACATTCGGGACGATGAAAATACTGTCGACAGTTTTAACTAATTGTGTTGGGAAATTAGTAAGAGTAGTAAAGACTGTAATAAAGACTTCAATTGAAATGGAGATAGTAATTAAATATTGTGCTCGATAAAAATTATAAGAGTTAATAGGACACCCAGACTGATAAATAACAGTTGTTCTGCTGTTTGTAGCATTGAGAATAAATATAATAATTGAATTTATTACTTTTATTTTTATTAACACCCCCATCCCTCAAACTCAGATACGCCCCTCAGACTTTCATGTAATAATATTTTTTCCATTCTGAGTGATGTTACATTATGCCATAAAACAATAACCTTGTTTACTTGCATAAAATTAAAGAAGAAAGGTGCTTTTGTATTTTAAAGATTCCATCATACGTGGGTTACGATCAACAAACATAGATGAAGTGAAAAACGCATCACGAAGGGCTGAAGCACACCTGAACCAACTGAAGAGTCACGCCGATAGAAGATGCAGCAGCGATGACGCAAGGCAGAGTTGTGACAAGACATCCATGAACATGTGTGGTGGTTCAGTCCAGCAAGGGAGCCTTTCACCAGGTGAGCACTGTTAGGAGGGCATGGGACATAATGAAATTGAAACATATCAAATGTATTCTATAGATTTTTGGAGACCAACATACAAAAACTTAAAAAAAAAAAAAGGCTATCCTATATAACTGGTTTTGCCAACTTTATGAGCAACTATTTTGTAATATTGACCAGTTGCACGATATGTAATTGATATCTTGCACTGCAATATCATCTACAAATTTGCAGTGTCAGAAGTATCACAGAAGGAATACATCTCTTTGATAAAATATTTTGTTTCACTGGTAATAAAAACAATTCTGTATGATTCCCATCCTCGACCAGGTCACTCCCGGATTTTCGCAAGTGAATCGTGCCGGGCGATGCAGCTAGTCGTCTGGTGTTTTGTCGGGGATCTCCCATTTCTGCCACCCTTGCAGTCTGTCACTGCTCCATTCTCACCTCATTTCATCCTCGTCGGTATTCAAGACGTCATTAAAGAGCCGCCCAAATTTCTCAACTGTAGGGTTGCCTTTTATTCATTTTTCTCTGTTGGCTTCTTCAAATGAAATTATAAAATACTATAAACTTCTATTGCATTAATTATGTTCTTTGCCACTGTAAGAGACATTCTAGAAAAAGTCCCACCAAATTTGGCTAGTCCAGTTGGAATTTTCACAATCATGCATGTTCATAACATACAGAGAGATCATCTCGCATGCAGCTTGTGGGCCGCATGTGTCGTCCGAGCAGTACTTGTGCTGTGTGCTTGTCAGAAACAACAAAAATGAGAATGTGGCAGAATACAAACCATAACTGAGCTAACCAGCCAGCTATGAACTTGACTGCTTTATGATTCTGTCATATTTGATATTTTGGCAAGCTATTATTATGAAAATGTATTGATACGTGAATTTGGTATGTACAATTAACAGCGTATATTGCCATCATTTTCACTTTATGTAATATATCACCAAAATAAAAATGTTGATCAATAAATTTTTTTTTATATTGTTTATTAGGAAAATGCAAGCCTTTTGTTGGAGTGCTACCTGACAAATACATGTGTGGATCTCTGTTTCCTTGTGTGTGGACAGCTTAAGTAAAACTAAGTTTACTTATTGTGTCAGTATGTAATGTGAAGTGATACATTGTAGTTTTATTTCTGCTGGTCTTTTTGATAAGTACAGTAGGACAAATATTTGTCACCATTCGTTTAAATAATGCCATGAGTTTGTTTACTACAACACAAATGAAAACTTGAGAAATGTTTAACTGAGTGGATGTAGCACCACATGCTCATGAATGACATTATTTATAAGAAAATATTATTACTAATAGTTGTGAACAACCTCTGTTATATGGCACAATTCTGTCATTTCAGCTAAGGGCATGTTAGGAACTTTATAAGACTTGCAAAAGTATAGATGTTTCCTCTCATTTCATTATATGTGGTTATATCATTTTGTGCCATAAAAAATTCTTGTTGAATTCCAAAGACTTGTGAGGAAGCAGATTCTATACGTATCTTAAGCACCTTAGCTTCTCTGAATCTTTATGCACTTAATTTAAAAAGTAAGTAGGTATTTCAAAATAGTAAATATGTAATGAAATAACTTAAAACTGCTAATGAACTAAGTATGGTGACAAAATGTGACGTCAGTTAGTATTATGAAATATTTTGTTTTTCATGTCACTTTTACAATTCTCCAGCTGCTTACGTTTTTAAGCACATAAGTCATCAATAAATAAAATACTGGCCACAGTTTCATGAGATTCCCACAAAACTACAACCGTTCAAAGAAAGTTTGCAGTAATAGAGAATGTTTGAACTCATTTTGCTATTTATTTCAGAGGATTTTATGATGGGGATGGTACAAGATGCAAAGGAAAGAGCAGCTGACAAACAACGCCGCAAAGGGATGTCAGATTTTTACAAAATGAAAGGCAATGAAGCCTACAGAAAGCAAGACTATGTGTCTGCATTGGACATGTACGACAAGGTACAAAATTGTGTCTTCAAGGCTGTAAGATAGAATTGTAAGATAGTGATTGCCTGTCGCTTGTCTGATAGGTTCCTGACAGACGTGTAACAATTGGAAGAACAGGAGGGCAGGTATACGTTGCCTCTCCCTGAATGTATTGGAGAAGGCCAGAATGAGAGTGAATATGCACCTAAACTAGCAGATGCATTCATATATTGCATAGAATCTCTAATGAACTTTGGGGCCACAGTGGCTGAGCAGTTAGCCTGCTCGCCTCCCATCAAGGCGATCTGGGTTCAATCCCCGCCCGGGTCTCACTGAATTTTCACATGTGGGAATTGTGCCAGACAATGTTGTTCGCTGGCGGGTTTTGTCGGGGATCGCCCATTTCCCCGCCCCTTCATTCCGGCGCCGCTCCATTCTCACCTCAATCACCCTCATCGGCTCCCAAGACCTCAATGTTAAGAGCCTTCAAAATCTCTTCAATCACTCTAATAAACTTTAACAGTACAAGCTATTTCCTTCTGGGTTATATACGTTGCTCTCTGTCTTACGCAACATAATTTATGTTTTGATCACATAAAAATAAAAGAGGTGTACATAAAAGCCTTGATTTCCCACCCTAGGGGGCTGCTTAAGGTTGTGTCCCCTGTTATGTTGGTGACATTGTGTCATCACTCATCCTGAAGAAGTTAATGTAGGCCATATTAACTATGTATCAACTTTGACATAGGTGAGTGCATAGCTATGGTTAATTCGTGGCTGAAAACATTTTTTTTGATCCTTGCAAGTGTCTTCTTCCTCTCCAACCTACTTATACGAGCAGCCAGCAAGACGGCGCTTTGTATACACTTACCAAATGTTTCACTGGGTTTCCTTTATTGTTTGTATTTGTTTGACTTGAAGCCTTTGGTAAGATATTCTGACTCTTTAGTCAAAAATTTGTCCACAAATGTTTTACAGGTAGTTTGTCTAGCTGGCTTATGGCTGTTCTCTATGTTGTGAGGAGAGAAGCATTAAGTTATGTTGTTACAGGGTGTTCGCAGTAAAATGAGCACTTTTGAAAGCCCTGCTTAAGATCTACTTGTATGAACGTTGTGTATACTTCCACCTGATGTACAACTGACATCGCCATGGGCCTTACCATTTTATTCATGCATTGGTCAAGTGAAACTGTGAAATTATTAGAAAAGTAAACATTTTATAAATCTGCTAATTTTTACACATTGAAACGTTAAAAAAAAAACCGAAAGCGTATTAAATTATTTAAGTTACCACAAATGCTTACCTAAAACTTATTATTTGACGTTAACATATGGAACTACTTTCCATCCATTGTTGCCAACTTTACTGGGTTCGTGTCACTCAGGGCGTCCATTAAAATATATGCATTCAGGCAGAGGCAGGGTCTTGTTTCTAAGGTAGATTTCAAGAGTGCTCATTTTATCGTGAACATCCTTTAGTTGGTCTGTAATGTTATATACTGTCTCCTATCTGGTCTCTTGAATACAAGAACATGCAGGTGTAATAATTTCCAATTTACATTTCTGTTGTTTCCCGTGAAAATGTTTTCTTGATTTTGTCAGTTTTGATTAGATCATTTCGGTATATTTTTCCTTACTGTTTTTATTTAGTCAAAAATTTCATCGATTTTAAAAAAGATCGCTAGTGTTAAAAAAATTATGTACATGTATAATCAATATTCCTTAAGTAAATATTTAATTCAAAGGCTTGGTTTTGTACAGATATATAAATATTTGGCTTTAAAGTAATCAGTTATATAAAATGTTTTATAACTATCATAAATGGTATACATATTTAGACAAAACAAAAGAAATAATATTAACCTAAGCACAAAGGAGGAATGCAATACTGTCTCATTAACATGTTTTCTAACCTAAAATTGATTTGTCATACAAAAAAGTAACAGTTTACAGCACACACACTAACATGAATCATCTTAATCTGACACTACCATTGACATTATTATTTCCATATTGTCAGGTGTCAGATTTGTCCTCCTGTCAAACATTACAAAGCTACGCATAGAAAAAGATCTTTCAGTCAACACTGTTCACTGGAATCCATATTGATTTTATGGCAGCATTCACAAAACAAGAGAACTCAGATTTCAGTGACAATAGCAGTACGATTACGTTAATGTCTTTGCCCTGGTACTAATTCTTTCACTGAATGCAGAATATAGTTCAACCATGATGGAAGCTCCCTACGCAATAGATGTTTACTCATTAGCAAACATCATTATGCCCTAAATCATTTTGTACTACATTCCTTGGTTCAAACTATTGACCAAGGGAAGAGATTGATGCATGCCACACTACTGCGCAGCAAGCATTCATGCTCTACTTTTCAGCTTCGCCCCATCATCACGCGATGATAGAATTAAAGGGCAAGTCATACGCCGGCAGACAATTTATTCCGTAGCTACAGGGTTGATCCATGCAAATTTGGTCAACTACAGACACGTGAATATTTAATGAGATTGTACTGCCCACCCACAAATTAACATGCTGTCGTCACCCCCGAAGACGAAGATTGTTTTTACCCACCGAGCCACCAACATGGTAGATAGAGAGAAGACAGTTATAAAGGATATCGTAGGAGAGTAGCACCCCTACGGCAGATGGCGTTGCTGCTGCCAAGCCTCGTGGAGAGGCGGTAAATATGTCAACAGCCTCCAGGCAGGGATATTAGCACAGCCCACTGCCCTGTAATAACCAACTCCTAACAAACCCCGCACCCCTGTGATAGCCACCAACCTGCATAAAGTTGAAGGGCTCTCCAGAGTCTGCAGAAGACTCTTCAGCCTGAAGAAGGCTCTCCCTCTCCAACAGCCTGCAAAGGCTCACCAACATCCGAAGAAGTTCATCAGTTTCTACCAGTTTCCTCCCTGCAACCCATGGAGGAAACTCTGGTAAAGCTCCAAAGGTATCACAACGTCCCTGCCCTTGCACCCTCTTACTCGAGTCAATCCTTGCACTCCATGGTAGCTGGCTGTAGATGTCGTCCATTCTGGACAAATCACCCATTTACTATTCGCTGTAAATTACGACTTTAGAGTTTGGGAATTATTTTGTTTTAATTGTTTCTCATTTTTTACTCAGGTTTGCCTTCACCTGCTTATGTGACTCAAATAATTTAATAATTATGTAATTAATTATTTATTAGCTTTCTTTGTAAAAAGCCAATCATCCCCCTGCTTTCCTATAGCGATAATAAATACACTGTAGTAAACTTAATTTTGGTGAGGTAGTTATTCCTCTTCCCCTTAATATCTTTTTATTTGTATTTTGGAAGTGTCAATTTTATTAATTGTAATTGGTGGCTCATTTTGCAAACCAGCGACCTCTATGGATCAGTCACAAGTGGGTCGAACCCCTTGGGTTTACTGGAGCCTGAATAAGGCTAAATTGAGTCTGAATAAGACCGGGACTCCTGAGGCGTGTCCAGTACACCCGAACCTGCCCAAAGAAACGCTCCTATCTAGTCTGCCGTTATCACGCTCATTAACTCGGTGTGTCTCCGCAAGACTACCCCAGAATGGCTTGAGAGCCATTGCTAGATTGGGAGTACACCTTCATAATAATTTGATTTATTTGCAAGTCAATTAAGATATTTTGTTGTGTTAATATTTTTAATCACCAAGCCAACACATAATAAAGGAGGTGGGCATCAAAGCTATATCTGACGTCTAGGCGACGGGCTCGTCAAAGAGAGGTAACGCAACCCCCCATTGTGACACCTTTTGAACCTCCCATTGATCTTAGGCAACCCCTAATGCAGCTAACAGAGAGGTCATACAAATCAGGTAGGAAATTACCCTCAGTCAAAGAAAATTGTAATTCTAATTTGGATGCTTTATTAGAAATTTGTTGGCAGTGGCCGGACTTGGGTCATGTTAGCTATTTAGTACCTCCAGCACCTGAACCCGTAGCCAAACCGATACCACAGCTGTGTCTTATTAACAGAATGCATCCCACCACTTGCCGAATCCGTACTGCGCAGAGAAAGTCCTGAATATTGTAATTCCCCCTAAACCAATACGTGAACACAAGGTGAAGGCTGCTGCACTCGATTTTGTCCTCTCACGTAAGCCAACCAGGCCCGCCCCGTACAAACGCCCTGGAAGCGTAATGGAAGCAGACTATATTGGGATGCCAGACAATAAGGGGTTCACCGCTATCTCACGGCATTACCATCCTCACTTATTTCTTTTATTAATTATTTAAATTTTACTAGTGATCGCTGGTGTCACGTTTCTTTGCGGCCTTCACTGTAAGTAAGATCAAGCTCCCTGGGAGGGAGTCATTCGTGATCAAACTTACCCTGGGGTTAGATTCCCCTCCAACAATCCGAAGCCCTTCATCCCACCGAGCAAACTTTCTATTAGATTCTATTATACCGCTGAAGGGCAGTAAATTCACATCCCAGAGGGAATTAGCACTAACATCTGCCAGAACGATACAGGTACTGACTGCGGAGGATGCATCAAGATGAAGTCTCTTCCTGCATCTGAGTCAATTAACTGGTGTAATTTCTGTAAACTTTGCTCACCAACAGACTTAAACATAGATGTCAACTGCATCTGACCCTGCTTTGAAAGCTGAGAAAGTTCGACTGATGTTTTCTCAAAGAAAAGCCCATCTTTAAGCTAAACAAAGTCTTTGCAGAGGTCATTCAGTTTTAAACCAATTGTGTGGGCTTGAGATGTTTGGTTACTTTCCAGGCACAAAACAAGTTGCAACATTTAGAGTAGTGCTCTGAAAGCATGACAGCCTGACAGTGAATTTTTTTTTCTTCAAATGGATCTAAAGCTGTAAAGTAGTTTACAGCAATACTCTCATCAACACTTTGCACAAATTCAACTATGTCATACGACTATTCACAAAGATACTCCACACTGTTGAACCTAGAGTTCCAGCGAGTAACTACTGGGATGGGAAAAACTTTTAGTTTCTTAGTTTCACAGTTATATTATTCTGTCAAAAATTGAATGTACACATGCTTTCTCTTACGAATGTTCAAAAATAATTGTTTTGTTTACACCACACAGTTGTTCAAGTCAGTAAGTTTTACTGCCCAAACATTGCCCACCAAGTTCAATTTATGGGCCCAGCACTGGGTATGCACTTGTTCCTCTGACACTAAAATTCTAACTGCACTGATGCACTTGCCCATGTACCTAGCCGAATCAGAAGTAATAAAGACAATGTTCCCATACTGAATGTCTAGCTTCTGAATTATACCTACGATTGCTTGAGAACATTCTATGGCGTTGGCATTTTTTAGAACTTGTACTCCTCCAGCATAAATTTTTTGGACTGAATCATCCCCACAACCTAGCACTTTAATAAGAGCTACGAAGACACAGTGTCCTTTCCTATCTGTGATTTCATCACACAGAATCGAAATTCGTTCATCTTTCACTACTGCCTTCGATCTTGTTTCCTCCTCACAAATGATTTCAGGAAAATAACCTTCATGAAGTCTACTTACTGAAGGAAAATCTCCAGAATCTAACAAAGAAAAATAAAAGTTGTTAAATAATCGGAAAGGATCTATTACTTAGTCTATAAATTAGAGAAACCTAATTAATTATTCTGCAACTTGTAGTTGCCAGTTTAAAAAAATACCATACTTTATTCCAGGCAGTAGTAAAAAAGTTTACAAAAAACCAGTCTACATAATTTCTAACTATTGCACAAATTGAAAAATTATTAAAAATCATAATTTTTTTTGTATAAATACCTTGAATGTATTTCTTCATCCATTTCCGAAGTTTGGGGTTATCTACTTTTTCCAGTGGAATGTTAGCTTCCACTAATACCCGAGTTGTGTATTTAATAAATTAATTTTTATCAACTTTGTTTTTTTTTTTTTGCTGTAGATACTGCGGACATAAAAAAAACTAGTCTTTGTGCACTTTCTTGAAGCCTTTCCTTGTTTGTCTTGTATGCGGCCCTGCCTTTAATATGCTTAACACATGTCTTTTTCTTTGCCACTCAATCTTCACATTGCATTATTTACATTGATGCACGACACTCTTTAGTAAGTTACTACGCCACTGTCAGGATAGTTTTGTTGCTGCTGGGTCAGGCACATCTGGTTTATAACTTTGGAGTTATGGTCGGTGTACTGGTGCTTTGCCAGTGTACAATACCGGCCGCGTAGGTTTACGGCTGGGTACAAAATGTGGTGTTCACAGAATTGCAATATGCTGGGTGGGGACACACACACACACTCTCAGGTTACCAAAGTTCACAGGTATCTGCTTGGTCAGCTGTGGTGTGTGGTTACCAATACTAACAGGTAGCGGTGGTTGTTGACTCAGGAGAGCCGGCAATGGAGAATGTTGTCCAGAGTCTATAGGCTTATGGTTGGAGAGCTTCAGGTAGATGATGGTAGCTCTTCTGGAGCTGCTGGTAGTCGTTGACGGCAGCCTCTGGGGCTGCTAGTGGGTCCTGCAGACGATGGTGAAGGTTTTTGGAGTTCTTTTAGTGGATCGTGAGGACCTCGCTAGCAGTAAAGAGTCCCAGTACACGAGGTGTTGAGGCGAGCGACTGGAGATCACTGGAGTTTTCAGCTGCGCACTGTCATTTATAGTACGTTGGTCATGCCTATGCCTGGACTGGAGTGGGAGGTGCTGCATCCCTCATGTGTGAGGTCAGATGGGGGTAGCCTCCCTCTCTGCACGGCGCTTGGCTTCGGGTGGCTTCAGCTGCGCTGAGGATTCTTAATGGCAGGTGGTTGCTCAGTGACCTTCAGCACGCTTCATGCACTTCGGGGAGGCTGGCGTGCTTCTTGACCGCTTACACAACGTGCAATTCACGTGTCTGGAACCACCCTCCATAACAAGGGCGATCCTGTTGGCACTCGTGAATGGAATTGCTTGATTTTAATTCACGTATCTGTAATCGTTCTCGGGCTGAGAGGCAATCATGTAGGCACTCGTGAAAGATTTAATTGGGTTAAAATACTAAACCCACGCCATTGACATTACCATTTCTTGTGACTTAGTTGTTCTTGCTCAAAGACGTCACTTCGAATATCACTTCCGGAAGTGAATTAACCTATCGAAAGTTGCGATAGTACCGAGCACACCAACCACTGCAATCAACATCTCGAAACTGATGTGTTGGTTGCTCAAAACAGCACAGTAATACATTTTATTTCTTAATTATTTTGCTAGCAAATAGTCATTTTGTGATTTCAAGTAAATTATACAAATTTCGAGATTTCGCGCATTGCGAAAAATAGGTGTCTGTAATTATTGCCGGTTCATAAACTAAAACATTTAAATCTTAAAATGTGTATGCTCAACTACATCATCCTTTTATTTATACAAAAAAAATTTGCAGAGTGGCAATTATTTACATTTTCCTTGAACCAGGTGAAAACTCAGTGATATCCCTGACTTTTCCCCGTCACGTGAAATACACTGACATTTCCATGTCTTCCCTGTGGGGGTAGACATCCTGATGTTTTAACTGTATGCTGAGAACATTTTTTTCAATACAATAGGTTGTCTTTGTTATTTTATTAGATTGATAGCTGTGCACTTTTCTTACGTATGTAGGAATGAATCTTGTCAAGACTTTCCATAGCACAATACATACATAAAATCTAAACTGGAGAATCTTATATTGTGAATGTTGTGTCAATACAGCTAAATAATTTTTACTTGTAGGCAATTAACGAGATAAAAGACAGCTGTGTGCTGTACACGAACCGAGCATTGACATGCCTGAATCTTGGGCTGAACTTACGAGTACTGGAAGACTGCTGCTGGGTGCACAAGCTGGACGATGGCAACCTCAGGGCGTGGCTGTACAAGGCCAGGGCTCACCACAACTTGGGGCAGGCCGACGAGTGTGAAGCTTGCATCCAGGCAGCTCTCGACAAACATCCCAGCAAGACACGTTTCATCCAAGGTACCAATCACCCATTAGGAAAGTGTTCAACTACGTTAATATTTTTTTTCATGTGGCACACAATCTCAAAGTACATCATGAGTAGGGTGAGGCGAATTATATTGTTTATTTGTTGGCTTTATTGTGCTGCAGCTACAACTATGCTTGAGCCTTGGCCACGTTGCATGTTGAATAAAGGGTGCTGATCAGCAAACTTTATACTTGTACGAAACACTGTTCAGTTTATACACATTACATATAAGCACTCTTTCCTCACATAAAAAATTTGATTGCATTGTTTTTGCACCATCGCATTTAAGAGTCACGATTTTAGTGTTTTTGGGACGTACTAATAAAATAATCTAAAATATTAACCAACATTTTAAAGTTGTCTTACTTTTTTACCACCATGTAATGGTGGTAGAAGTATAATTTTTTATGATTTACTACATATTGATGAAAGGTGAAGTGCAGCCAATAGAAATGTTTTCCAAGATTATAACCATTATAAAAGTAAGTTAGTACTGACGCGTGCCGGTTAAGCCTGACTGACACGTATGTCGAGGATTTTTCCGCTAGACCAAAAGTGGGGTGGTTTACTCTGGTTCTACGGTACGAGGCGAGAGGTGTTGGCTATTGCTTACTTATTCCGTTGTTTTAGGTGTTGCGGGTGAAGAGGGTTTCAACCCAATAGCGGTGAGCTTGGTGTACTCCGAAGCGGCGATTCCAGTTGTAGGCTTCACTGCTCCAGAAGATGGGGTTTGCCCAGCCGTATCTGGTCTCTGTTTGGTTTAGCAACCCTCTTACCACCGGGTGGCACGAAGGGTGGATGCGAATGCATGGTGACAAGAAGATTACTGGTACCGAAGCAGGCGCTACTGCTTGTCGTCTAAGTTGGCAGCGCGGTCCCGTACCGCCTGCCTGTCCTGTGTAGGATGAGGTAATACTATCCACGGTTTGATAGCAGCGTGAGCCAGGTATTGCTCTCTCTGCCTCTTGCCACTCCTCATCTTGTAAGACATAGGGCACACCGGTCTGACAGCCTATGCAGTGCAGTTAAATAGGAACAGTAATTAAAGTGTAACCCAATAGTGACTTGCAGGCACAAGCTCGACAGGGGTACCCACTGATCCCCGATGCATGCGGGTTGATCAGGGACGTGGAGCCGTGTTGGCCACCAAGCCTCTACTGGTTGTGCGTTCGTACCGGGTTTGGCGGCAACCCCCAGGCTAAGGTCACTTCAGCACTAACTTAGTATTCAAAGTGAGAGATAACATGAGCTTGTAGCCCCTCCCTGCACGAAGATCTTCCTAGTGGTTGGGGCGTTGCTGTTTCACCCCACCAGCACTGACTTACTGCTCGGGGGTTGGGAAAAAAACAGGTAGCCATGTAATGTGGATGTCAGTATTCTGGGTTCCTTTTGGTGGTGCATGTCTTATTCTGTCCCTGACCATCACACAGACAAGTACCCTGTAAATGAAAAGCATAAGGGTAGTGAACAATGGGTGTTTATTGGAAATGCAATAAACACGTGACCTTGTGCTACCGTCTATCAGACCGTGGAGAGCTTAAGGTAACTGCGGTTCCAGGTGTAGGCGATCTGGTTCTAGTAAAAAGGGGAGTAACTGGTTCTAGACGAATGCAAAAGTATTTAAAGTTAAACTGGCTAAGAAAAGAGTGTCTAGAGGAGACAAAGTGAAGTTAAGTATATGTGTAAGTGTTCAATGGATATTGATGCGTAGTGAGTAACCACTGGGGGCGTACTCGAAGTATCCGAAGTTCCTGGAGATCCCATCACTAAATTAGTGCTCTGGGATGTCACGAGAAAGTTTGCGAATAATGAACTGCCCGAACCCGACAGTGTCCAGTCTTATATAGGTGAAGCTTGTAGACTGCCGACGTGGGCTGTGGAGAGGGCGTGTATTCTGCCCTGTTTGGGGTGGGAGTCGAAAAACTCTGGTTAGCGTTTCTGCTTTGTGCCTCGTTGGCATCGCTTGGCCTTGTCCAGTAGCTGGTGGCTTGTAGGCTATTTGGGGAGGGGGGGTGTGCCCTGCTGGGTTGCGTAACCTTCAGGTAAAGACAATCCGCTCATAAGTTGCTGATGCGTGGTAAAGTAGGTGGCCGAGAATCCATGTAGAAAACTCTCTCTTTCCTTTTACAGTGATGGAAGTAGGAACATTTAGCGATGAGTATTAATTGTTGTTAATTAGTAGGTTGAGCAGCACATGCCAGTACTTATTTCCATGCCTGCCCCAATGAAGAATAACTGAGGAGCACTTTTCTTGGTTCTCCAGCCCCAGTCTGTTGAATCACCACTATTAGGAAAGTTTGGCAGCAATGGTTGTGAAGGAAATATTTTGAAATAATACCCATAAAATTAGTTTGCTCTTTACTCAACAATATTACCTTATGATAAGGGATTAAATGTTCTGTTTTGTAAGTTCTGCAAGAAATCGGTGATATGTGATAATAGGGGGTTGAGCCAGCTGCTTTCTCATTCTGAAACAAAACTTTATTTATTTCAAACTAGAGACATTTTATAGTGGAACACAAAAACAGTTGCAGAAGGTGATTATGCTAAGTGATTCATCTGGTCCCACATCATCAATTTCATTGTCACATAAAGACAGCTTCACTAAAGCCAAACTTATCTGGAGTTAAAAAACAGCAGCTTCAAACTTTAGTTTTGCTTCTTCTCATTCAATTGGTGATACATTCAGGAAAATGTTTCCTGACAGTTCAATAGCTGGAAAATTTCAAATGAGTAAATTGAAAGTGTCTTACATGGTTTCCGAAGCCACTGGCCCATATTTACATTCTCTCCTAGTGAATGATCTAAACTATTCATGCTCAGCATTTGCGCTTTCATATGATGAATTGACAAATAAGCAGATCAAGAAGCAACTAGATATCAAGATAGGATACTGGTCCAAGGAAGACGACAAAGTATGTTAACCCCTTAGGTACTCATATCATGGGCAGGCAAAAGCTAAAGATACAGCAGAGTGTATAATGAAATTGATGAATGAAAACAGTTTGATGCTCAAAGATCTTATAGCCAAAATGTAAATAAAGCTGTCTTTGCTGCAATTTATGAAAGTAAGAAATCTTTAGGTCTACCCTCTCTTTTAGACATAGGAACAAGTTCTTTGCATTTGGCTCATGCTGCTTTTGGGAACGGTATCATGCAATTCGGGCAAGAGATAGTTGATTTAATTATTGATATACACATCTATTTTTAAGTTGTATCCTGTGAGGAAAGAGGAGATGAATGATATTCAAGTTGATCTTGAGCTAGATGAATTATCTTTCTTAAAGCATGTTGAAACACGGTGGTTGACTTTGTTCCCTGCTGCACATAGAGTAATAAGCCAGTGGCCAGCTCTGCAGAAGTACTTTATCACATAATGGGTTCAGAAGTTGTGTTCAGCTTAACCAGCCATTTGTTTGGGGATATTTAAAAAAAAATGATTTTTCCATAAGAATTTTTAACTCTGATCTTGATTTGTTGTAAAATAATGCAGCTTGTATTTATTGCTGGACAGGATGACAGCATGTACTTTTGACAAATTATGTGAAAAAGTTTCACTCCTACGTTTGCCTACTTTTAATCAAAAAGTCCTCTTTTCCTACTTTTTGCATTGGGAAAGTTGCTGGAAGCTCTGTCGTAGTATTTCAAGGTCATGTCAAGTTTTTTATCAAAATTTCTTGAAAAACTAATTTTTAAAATGTTACGTATTCTTTGGTAGTATCTCTATATGGATCCACGTTTATGTTGCTTCTTAAAACATTGCTTCAATATGTATTTAGTTTTCTAATATGTAAACTGTTAGTCTTGATTTCAGAATGTTTTACAAACAATTTTCTTATTTTCAGGATATGAACACAGATTTTTAAACAACATGGAATAACAGCAAGTAAACAAGTCAGTATCACAAATGTGTTTTTGGTTTTTTCAAGAAATAACTGATATCTTCTTTGTATCGCATGATCTGTCCTTAAGAAAAAATCCATGTAAATTGCATTGCAGTGTGAGATTTTTTCTGCTAGAGTGAGTTTGATATATGTTAGTACTCTTTTAACTCTAAATTTACTGAGCAAGAGGACAACAATTTCCCCAAATACCTCCACAAAAGCATCCGATGCTAATCACATCTTTTTTCACAAGTGTTTGTGTATAAATAATGATTAATTCTTTACAACAGAAAGTAAAATTATTAACCATGAAGCATTGGCATGTTACTTTCGTTCATCACATTTTCTCTTTATTAAGATACCAGTATGACATTTAAAAAATATTTTCGTAAAAGGAAACATTACTTCTCAAGGGCATTGATTCAATGTTTGTTATTCAAGGGAGTATGGAAATAAATAAAGAAATTAGTACTACAAATAAAATTACTTTATTTACCTTGTACTGTGTTTGTAAAAAGAAACATGAAAATAATGTAGTTTCTAAATGAATTATCAGTAGCACAGCTATTTTAGTTAATTCATCATCCTAAATTATCAGTACCCTAAATCACCAAATAACATACTATTCAAACATTTTCACAAAATCATAATTATTTTCTTAAGGTTTTAGAAATAATGTTACCCTGGACTTAACTCAAGAAAATGTGTCGATAATTTTACTGTGCACTTTTTTAGAAAATGTTTATTCCCGCCAGATGGCAACGTTTTACAATTTCCGAGTAACGACCAGTTCTGTAAACTTAGTTGTTGGATCAAACACTCGATTAAACCTTGCTCCATCAGTTACACCCAGAACTATTTCAGCTGTTGTCTGTACAACCAAATCTCCAACTACGTGACCAGAAATTGTTGTTCCATCACTTGTCCCCAAAGTGATATGAAGATGAGCACCATCTCGGCAGACGGTTCCAGCAAGAGATACGAGTTCCAAATGCTGCTGCAGCGTCTCTATCTGTGAGCATTATTGACTACATTAGTTCCCTTTTGCAAGCCAGATAATAGCAACAGTACTGCAAACTTGCCAACTTTTACAATTTTTCCGTAAAATCTACGGAAATTTAACCCTTTTTATGATTTTACGATAACGCCTTGATTATTTCCAAATTCCAATACCGGGGAAATTTTTAGATTAAATATTTACTACAGATGGGGCATTCGAGTCTTCAGTATCTCTTGGTACTGCGATTTACAGAGTATCACGACGCGCATATCAATACATTTGTTTGATGCGTGGCATGGTCCGCCTGCCATTTTCACAATTGTCATGTAGCAGCACTGTTTATTTTGGTTATACAGTTTACTGGTTTCAGAAAGCCGGTGAAGTTGTGTATTTATTTGATGATTCAGATAATTCGTATGTATCGATGCCAGAGAAACATGTAGTATGGATTGCAACAGAACAACATGTATTCAGGAGTTGCAAATAGGTATTACGAACAGTAAGTCAGTATGTATTGTAAATAATGTATTTTGAAACAGTTATAAAATGTTTGTTTGAAATGTACGTGGCCTAGAAAACAGTTTCAACTTTGTTTTGCATGTAAAAATTAACATGTTTATTGTATGAAAAACTAACTTTGCCAAAAATATTTACGTCCCAAGTGTGTTTAATATTTAAATTGGTACTACGTACCTATATATCGCATTTTCTTTAGGTAAGGTTAAAACTTTACAGGTTATATAATAATTTGATTGTTTCTTTCATACGAGCAAATTTTAGTCTCTTCCAGTAAAACAGTATGTAATTAAAAATGATAGTCTCGTAAGAAGTGAGTGAAGAGATTTTGATGGCTCTTAACATCAAGGTCTTGAGAGCGGTTTCTCGTATGAAGAGGTACAAAACAACGCCGTCTCATGAAAGTCTCTAAACTAAAGTCTCTCCCAACCCCGTCCAATCCACTGGCAATAAAATTAGTGGAGCCCCAGCAGTATAACTTTGCCATAACAAAAACAAGGTATGTTGGAATGGTAACCTACATTGATCATTGCATTTATTTACACTCATTGTTTTCTTCATAGACAGAACAGCCGTGCTACATCTTTAGAACTGTCAAAATTTAGTGAACTTATGTATGGTATTCTGAATGCAAGTGCATATTTTGATTTTTTTACTTGTCTTATGTTTACAACCAGTAATTTATCACATAATGGGTTCAGAAGTTGTGTTCAGCTTAACCAGCCATTTGGTTGGGGGTATTTAAAAAAAGAAATGATAATATTTCCATAAAAATATTTAACTCTGATCTTAATTTGCTGTAAAATCACTGAACTAAAGTTAGTCTGTCCTCCGGCCCTATCCTGCTTCCTGGATGGCTCATACACCCGAGCGCTTGGGACAAGAATGAAACATGTGCTTGTGGGATAATAACCCTGCAAGCCCTACTTTTCAGATTTTTTTTCTCCAAATTGATAAGACCTTTTCATATGGGGGGGGGGGGGGGGGGGTTGTGTGTGTGTGTCTCTCTCTCTCTCTCTCCCCTCCCTCCCCAAAAGTCTTGCCTATCGTTCTATAATTTTTTGGAGGGTAATATATCTTAGTTATTGCGTTAGAGCCCTCCGAGTGCGCGAATACACACTTAAGCGATTTGCGCGCACACACACACACACATATATATATATATATATATATATATATATATATATATATATATATATATATATATATATATATATATATATATATATATATATATATATATATATATATATATATATACACACACACACACACACAAAAAAAAAAAAGTTTTTTTGAAGTAGTTATTGCATAATTCATTATTTTCTTTTAATGCATTCGTAGTATTCCAGTGATAATTGTAGAACTATTAAGTCTGTTTTAAGCATTAAATTTGGATAAACATATTTTGCACTATTAATGTAATAATGTGTTGCCACTACTGCTAAACATGTGACTGTCGACAACATCTGAATTGATACCTACCAAATCATGAATTTACAAAATAACTGAATAACTGAATTTTTCAATTCGTACACGGCCTGTATCATCTTTAATTACATATAGTTTTAGTGGACGAGTTGAAAATTTGCTGGTATGAAAGAAACATTCAATTTATTATATAAACTTCAAATTATTATATAACCTGCCAAGTTTTAACCTCACCGAAAGAAAACTTGATAAATATGTCGTTCATACGGTAATTCGAATACTAAACACACTCGGGGCATAAATATTTTTGGAGGAGTTAGTTTTCCATACAGTACACGTGTTACACTGCAAAATGAGTTGAAATGGTAGTTTTTTAGGTCACGTACATTTAAAACATTTTAATAACTGTTTCAAAATATGTTATTTGCAATATACACATTCAAATCACGTTTACAATGCACACTGATTTACTGTTCATAATTCCTATTTGCAACTTCTGAATACATGTTGTTCTATTGCAATCCTTATTACAAGTTTCTCTGCCATCAATACAAAATACTTGGCAGAATCATTAAATAAATACGACACTTCACGGGCTTTCCGAAACTAGTAAACTGCCAAAAACAAAATTAACTGTGCCGCTTCGTGACAATAGGGAAAATGGCGGATCAAGTATCCAAGCCATATCCATGTGTCTATAATAAGTATCTATATGCACGTCGCAATACTAGATACTTTTGATACTGTCCAGTATCGAAGTATCGAATGGCCCATCTCTAGTTTTTATCCCTTTTACTAATTGAAAATTAAAAAGTTGGCAAGTCTGGTACTGTAAAATATGAAGGAATTTTTCAGCTTATTAAAGAAAAAATGAATGATTTATGAATAGTACAAAACAGTTTGCGTAGTTTTTAAATTCTTCTAAGTTTTTTTGCTTATAATGACATACTAATAATGTTTATAACCACTATGTTTATTAATAACTTAATGTAATACTAAACATTCTGTTAATTATTATTTGTTTAAATTTAATATTTAATATGTACAGTTGACTTCCTCTCTACTGTTATTCAGATGACTGCCAAAAAATGTCCATATATGGCAGGATTTCAGTAGATAAAGTTTCTGACATGTACATCAATATAATACAGCTTCTAACCATATAAAACTTTTATGTTGAGTATAGTAAGAGCTGTACATAATCTTTGTGTTATTAGCTAAACTTTATTCAATCAAAATGGGAATTTTAGAATAAGTATTGTCGTAAATAATACATTAAAAACATTTTACCTAAACTCATTTAAATAAAGAAAATAGCATCTCAAAATACTGTATATAATTGATTGTAATCAGACACCAAATGCAAGCTGACCTAAAACTTTCAAACCCTCTAAAAAAAGAAAATAGCATGATACCAAATGCAAGTCGAATTTTGAATGTCCTGCTCTAACTTGATCAGCTGAGAACGCACCGCACGGAGAGTTATCGATCAGGCTGTGTTCACTGTGGGTGGTGGAGGAGGGGTGGCGGCAGGAGGATTACCCCTCCATGCTGCTACATGTCGGCAAAACCTTGCACGCATGGAAAATGTCTGTCTTTTAAAGTAATTAATTGTATTTCACTAAAAAGAAAACTTGTAATTTGGAGACATAAATGAATAAATAAGGCAATTATAGTATAAATTCTTCATAGTCTTTAATAATTAATCATTCAAAACCAAGTCCTCTGATTTTCCCTGTCGCGAGTTACACTGCACTCTGTTTGATACTTACCTAACCATTATTAGATGGCAAAAGGTGTCGAATAGCTCCTTATATTTATCGGTTTATTCAAAAGAATCGTGTCTACTGAAATAAATTAATATAAATCCTCCATTTTCCCTACAAGAATTTACTGAAAATGAACTTTACACCTTACAATACAAGTCACTCTATGTTCACAAACAATTTTTGGTGACAAGGGGAGGTCAAGTATATGCTACTGGGCAGAAAATGTGTAAGTTGCAATGTTTACAAATATACATTGCGTGGTTACTATTCTACAGATGGTAACGTGACTTGAGAAAGCAAAACCACTGCAACATTTTACACAAAATGGCATCTTATCAATTTGTACTTGTAGCGTGGTGGCGGACGTGCAAACTATGTACAATATCTTTCTCTTGTACAGCAGAGAAGTTATTTTCTTATGTACGGCATCTATGGCCGAGTTCCAACATGTTTACATTTTACATGTGTGGGGTGAAGGCTATTTTGTTTATTAATGCAAGTGAACAAATAATTGCATGAGTGGAAAGTTTTGTTTTACTATCCTCTTCTTCTTCCCTTCCCTTCCTTTCTTCGAAACTAAGTCAAAACATTAATATATACTGTATGCTGACAAATTTCTAAACATGTTTAGGGTGTAAAAATTTTTTTGCCAATATCTTGTATACAAGCTGCACCCCACTTTTTGTAGTAATTTTTTTTGTAAAAATGTGCGGCCTATATATGCCGAAATATGGTACTTTTTCTTTTGCTAGACAACAGCTTCCCCTCTTGACAGCTTGTGAGGGGAGGAAGGAAGGTGGGTGGCTGAGCGAGAGAGAAAGAAGGGTGAAAGAGGATACTAGGTCATACCGCTAGTTATAGGTAACCACTTCCTCTCTCTTCATGTGTGTAAGGAGAAGTAGCAAACTGTTGCACTATGCCGCAGTGTCAGATGTGTTGGGAAGAGACCAGACAAAGGCCACAGAGCAGTGATAAAACTGCGGCGCGTGTGACACATTTCACATCCAGTTGCTAGATGTTTGCATAAACAACCAGCTTAAAAACAGATAGTTCCGGGAAATTTTAGGTGACGTGACCCGAAATATACTTTGATCAATGCAACATGCGATAAATGACAAAAATTTAGTTATGTTAATAACATTATTTAAATAGGAATTTCGCAGTGACCACAAAAAATTGTTGGTGGATGCTGTTTATCAGTACATGTGATAAATGATACTTCAAGAGTCGACTGTAATGTATAATGCTTAAATATGTACAGTTTTGTATGCTATTGCTTTTACATCTTTTGGGGGGGGGGGATGGGGTGTGGCTGTGTTGGGACACTGTCGTTAGTTTTGCGTGAATATGTCTACGTTGACGCGCTCAGACACCTTGGTGTTTTTTAACGTTCCCGGCACCGCTTCACTCGATCATATGGGGTTTTATGGGTATGACTGGATTGCTTTTGAGATGCTCTTTCCAACCGTATACAATTTCTGTATTTCAACTTGACTTTCTGACGAGTATAGGCAGACATTGTATGGTTTTCTTAATTTTTTTCATTAAACTTATACAGTTTCACCATAACCACGCCACACAAAGGTTTTATACACGCAATCTATTGAATCTGACGAGAGCTGTCGATTGAAACTCAAACGAGCGTCATACCTTCTCCTAGTCAAAAGTTATACTACGCGGAAGTTATGAGACGTGGTGAAACAAACTCAAAATCCCCCACACACATGCGATGCTTTGCGGTTCTCACTCAACATAACATATCCTTATATTCTTTGGCAATCGAGTGGTGTAACTGAATTTTGAACGTAGACAATAGATTCGGAGCTGCAATGCCAAACTGTATCCCCCAATTTTATCATGGACTTGATCAAGAACAAAATTAGCAAGACAAACACTGTGATGAGGAAATACATTTCAGCAGAAGAACGTCTCACAGCTACTAAGATTTTTAGCAAGTCGTCGCTCTTTTGAAGATCTGAAATTTACTACAGGAATTTCAGCTTCATCGCTGTGTGCTATCATCCCAAAGACATGAGCAATTTACGAGTTAAAAACAGATTTCATGAAGGTGAGTGAATTAGTATATTCAATAATAATATATTATTTCCTTATTTCTGAGTTAGGTTATTATTTTTATTGAACTAAATTAAAATACTTCCTCTGTTTTCAGTTGCATTAAACAAATGACTTTAAATAACTAATTAAGTTCTAACAGTTGCGTTCAAACATCATTTATGTTGCACATTATTTGTTTGTGTTAGCAAATTCGTCTTAGTATCTGGTCACTGTAACGGATTCTCTAGTGTCTTGTTTAATTACAGATCCTCGAGATTCGACAGACGTTGCCGAAGAAAAGGAAGTTGTTGGTTGAGATAAAACTTGTGACATCTTAATGTTGCATTGATGATCACATAGGTCAGTATCAGGTCCTCGAGTTCCTAACAAACCTCGCCTTAGCACAGCATTAACAAGCGATTCTCCATAAATTGCTTGAAGAGGATCCATCCGCTTCAATTTTTTGGCAATGTTGATGCTAGTTGCGTCTATATCTTCTTTTTTGCATTCTGCTAAGGTGCTGGTACAAATTTTCATTAGGCCGTATGTAGCCACTGTCATGTTCTGTTTCCGCTTAGTTTTTCGGGCACACTTGAAAGGGGCACGTTCTTAGCTTGTTCCACACTTGCAAGAACACAAACGTAAAATTTCAACGTTTTTTTGTTTATTTTTTGTTCCCTACCACTAAGGAAGAATGGATGGAAATTGCAAACGGTTTTGAAGAAAGGTGGCAGCTTGTAAACTGTGGTGGAGCCATGGGCTGAAAACATGTACGTATTGTACCACCGCCTCATTCAGGAGCACTACAACTACTAAAAGAATTTTAATAGTGTTATTTTGATGGCTTTAGTTAATTCTAATTATGAGTTTATATTTGTTCACGTAGGAAAAAATGGAAGACTATCGGATGGAGGAGCGATTGAATAAACACACTTTTATAACGCATTGCAGAACGGATAGTTACATTTGCCAGAAAATCATGAAACAGTAATTGTTTTTATATAACTTCTTCACGGTTTAGGATTTTACACACACCAATTAACATGAAGATAGAAATCATTTATATCTTATTAACTACCTGTGCATTGCACAATTTCTTACGGAGATGCAGCAAAGGATACTTATCTGCTACAACTCTTGATAGGGAAGATGTAGCTACCTGTATGCTACAAAATGATGACTGGCGAAAAGAGGCAATGGAACTACATACCTTGCAGCTTCTAGCATCAAAAAATACTACTACAAAAGTAAAAGATAACCGAGACGCGTATAAAAATTACTTCGTATCAGGAGGAAGTTTGCCATGGCAGGAAGAACTGTTACAGGCAGGCAAAGCCTAAAACTTTTGTTCAAGGTGTGTAATACTACAAGCTAACAGTCACATCATTGTATATATCTTTGAAATATTGTAATTTTTGTCAGTTGTTTACATTACTCTCCAAGCAAATAACGTAACAAAATAAAAAGTTATTCTAGGCTGTTCATGTTGTGTTTCAGAAAATTGTGCATCACTTCTGAAATCTTGATCTATGCTTTTGTCGTCATTCTGTTAATTAGCATGACTTTCTCGAGTGATGGACATATTTCCCACATCCATGTTGGACACACTAGCACTCAGTATTTCTGGGTCCATTGTAAATAACATTAAGTCGTAGTACCGCAAGACAGGGACATAAATATCGTCACTCAAAACACCACTACGTTTGCTGTCTATAGCATTTTTAAGTTCTTTCCTGACTTTCCTGAACGAACCACGTAGGCTCTTTATTTTTTTATACTAGGTCACGTGATGTGTCAGGAAAAACTTGTTTACAAAAGTCAACCAGCTTATCGTAAGCTTATTTTTTAAATTTTTAATTCGTGCACTCTTTTAGACTTGACACGCCATAAGCACGGTTGCTGTTTGTATAAAGTAATGAACTCTATCTCAAAATCCGTTGTCCAACAACGGAAATCAGCCATGTTCGTGTCGTGTTCATCTGAATGCAAGGACCTTAAGGTGCGGTAAACGACTGTGTGCGTTCCTACCCGCGTACCAGACGATTCACACATACAGTCTTGCGCATGCACCTGCGTTTGCTCATCCTAAATTGCCTGGTTAAGAACGTATGTGTAAAGGCCGCTTTTGTCACTCATCTCTGTGCAGAAAATCTCACACTGCATAAATTTAACATGAGAACAATTTTTTCATTGTAAAAGCCAGTAAACAAACATTCTGGCCTGACTCGCGCTGTACCACATCCATTTCAAGGGGAGTGACCAAACAGATTCTGACATCCTAGCAGCAGGTCCAATATATTGTGTAGCCATTCTACTGCATTGCATAGATGATAACTATGAACATAAATAATAATTAAACCTTTACGAGAATAAATTTTAAGGAGCCACGATGAACCAAAAGCAAACGTTAACAGATAACCAGATATATTTTTTTGTGTATACCTTTCATCATGCAATACGTTGGAGGTTAATGGTCAGTTACAAAACTGCTTGGAGTTTCTTCCCCAAGGACAAAAAAATGGCTGTGCGTGTGTGCGGAAAAGTAGGTCACCAGTGGGGAAATGTCATCACACAAAGCAGCTATTTGGAAAAGCTTCCCAGGAATGCGGTTTCTGCCTGCTAGTGGTATGGATATATCTTTTAAAGTAAGGTTTGAGTTTGCTGTGAAAATTAAAGAAAATAAGTAATGGTGCCTGTTATACAAATGTCAGTTTCAAGAACTTACTGTATTTTAACATGTTTACATCTTCACTGCAGAACTGTATTCCATCAGAGTATATACCCAAAAGATGCAAAATATAATTACTAGAAAAAGTAAAATGCTGTTACAGTTTTAAATAAAATGTCACGTCTGTAGCAAATGATTTATCTACACCTGCTTAGGGGCAAGTCAAACCTTATCCAAGTCATCTCACATCTGTAGTTGCGATGGGAGAGGTCCAGGTGAGGTGTGTTTGAAACACTTAGACTAATAGGTTAGATGACTGCCAATTCGCTTGCCTCCGATGTGATGCTGAATCACATTGGCATCTGAACAGGTTGATTTTAATGCAGTTCTGTATATATTCTTCTGTGTTCACATGCACTCCACTAGTACCTCCTCTTCCCTCCCCCCTCCACTACCTCTCTTCTTCGCTCAGTACTAACCAATGGGTCACTGGTGACTCGTGTTGTTTTACATTGTTCCATGCTTTGACTAGCAGGACAGCTTACAGTTACGGCTAATGGTTTAGTTATATAGAAAATAAAGTGCTAATTACAAACATTTGGTGTTCCGCTATTTCTTTCTGGTTATTTTTAATTAGAGCTTGGTGTTTTCTTTTGAGGTTTACAATGTTTTTCCTTCCTAACTACAGGTAGTCCTAAATTGCTTTCCACATTATTTACAAATATTTCAGTTCTTCCTACTATTATTCTCCGGTTCTCTGCTACAGCCTCCCATTTCATGAGAATGCAATTCTGCCTCTTTATCTGTTATACAGCACAATGGCTAAGGCCTGTGTCAGACTGACTGCCGAGCAGCATATACGTTGATGCATGACGTCCTTCAGTGGCCGTGGATCGTCAAGGTCTGGGGCTGTTTTGCGTAGTATGAGGACACACACCGGCTTTAGTTAACGCTACCTGATTAATGGTGCACCCAGCCTGTGTACAGTAATGGTCACAAAGTCGGGGGTGGCTGTTATGGCAGTACAGACGGTCGGACGCACTAAGAGTTGGATTACCTGGGTGGTTGGTGGCCTATGGTGGCTGCTAGTGTCCCTGAGCGGGCTGGTGTGACGGTTGCCCCTGAACCAGGGGGTTCACTAGGCCAAACAGAATGGCCTCACCCCTTATGAAGTCTTGGACTGTGGGATGAGGTGTTCCTGCAGTTTTAATGGTGGCTGTGAATAAAGACAGGGTGGGAGCTGGGAGGTGTGGCCTCGCCAGTTTTCGGATGACTTGAGCTTGTTCCCGGGTACTAAGACTGCTAAGTGCAGTCAGCATTGGGTTAAGCCCTTGTATGTATTTAGAGGCTGTAGTTGCCTTTTTATCTGTCCTTTGAGTACCATTCCAAAGGGCATATGGATGAGGACTACTACCAGTCTCGCAAAGGTTAAGCAAGCGACAAATGTCTCTAGCTTGGTGTTCTGCAAAGTGTAGAGTTTGAACAGACGAAAGTGGCACCCTCTTGCTCCTTTTGGGTCTGCCACAGTTAGCCACGGTAGAGCGGAGCGTTGGATATGCAATGACTGTCCATTTATAACACTCGGGTGTGGGTCCAAAAGGGGTCAGATCCTCAGAACCAGGAAAATACTTCCGGCACCAGAAGCGTGGTGGAAGAAGTACAACCTGGGCTGACTTACTAGCCACCCTTTGGATTGAGTTTATAGTGGTGGAGGTTCTATCTTTCTGTACACCGGGGTGTACAGAACAGGTGGCCGTCTAATTTGTATGTTCCGATGTACGTGCTTCCCTGAGGGGTAACTCACAGTCCTGCACTATGGTTCGCAAATCGGTGAAGTAATATTCTGTGCTCTCCTGCTTATCCCTGACAGACCTTGTGTCTATGTAGGTAACAGTATAAACACATTTGGAAATAATACTCTTGGGGTTGGATAAAATGTGTTTATTCCAGTAGGAATAAATAAACTTGGTGGTACGTACTACATCCTATCAAACAAGAGTTGACCGAAAAGTAAACTACGGTATACAGGTGAAGGTGACCTAGTTCTAGGCTGCACAAGGTAGAAATGCTAAGTGCTATTAGAACAACTTGACTTAAATATTCTAAACTTCTTGTTCAGAAGGGACTTGAGGGTGTCACTGTCCAGCAGGGCAGTGGTAAGTAATGCTGTTCCTGAAGGGAACTTGCAGTGTGGTGGAGGAGCATGGACTGACATTTACAGCTGCTCTCAGATATATATATATATATATATATATATATTATATATATATATATATATATATATATATATATATAATATATATATATATATATATATATATATATATATATATATATATATATATACACACACACACACACACACACACACACACACACACACACACACACACACACACACACACACACACACACACCCCCCCCCCCCCCCTTGTCTGGGGTAGAGGGCATTTGTTGTTGTGACGGCTGAGGCGGCACGAGTTGGTGTTCTTACTGGTGGCGCCATCCATTGGCACGCTGTAGTGCTATGTGACCTTGTAATGCAGTCTCGGCGGCTCGAGCCGACAGCTCATTCATGCTTCAGGGTTGTGAGCGTGCGTCTTTACCATAGCGTGAACAGTATTATTTTTTGGCATCTGTAGTAACCCCTGCAACTAGGGGCTTATTCTGTAGGCACTCTGGAAACTTGTACTGCTTTTTCTAACTCCTTCGGGTGTGACTTGGGAGTTCGCACTGATGAGGTGAAGTTGTTGTGATGGGTTGATAAAGACATCAGACATCACAATCAACGTTATTGAGTGGCACACAGGTCTGTTCCTGTTCTTGCTATTTTAACTTCAGAAATGTTTCCCTGCAACAGCTATGTTTACTTACCTTTTCTTTTCCATAGAGTCCCTTTATTCTAGAAAGAAAATACATCCGTACTATTGTTACAAAGTGGTTTTATAGATATCATTTTTGTTATTAAGATACACATAATTTCTCTGGGAAGTTGTTTTTTTTTATCATGATGCATTAGATTATTGTATTATGTTCGTTGGGCTTTAGGGTATTAAATTATGTAGGTCTGGTTAGGTTTATTTCCTCCTGGTTGGAATAGTTTCGAGTCTTTCTTTTATGAGTATTGGTAATGATTT
Source organism: Dryococelus australis (assembly GCA_029891345.1). Classification (NCBI taxonomy): domain Eukaryota; kingdom Metazoa; phylum Arthropoda; class Insecta; order Phasmatodea; family Phasmatidae; genus Dryococelus; species Dryococelus australis. Next base: position 349,736,255 of record CM056995.1, read on the forward strand.
AATCATTTTATTATTAATTCAGGTTTTAGTTATAAATTTGAAAAGTTGTTTGGCTTTTGTTCTAGTGATAGGGTACCTAGGACCTTTTTCAACTCAGCATAGTAGTCGTGGTTTGTTTGGATTTTAACTTGTAGTGCCTGTTTAAAAAATTTTTATTGTTAATTATTTCATTTTCTATACAGAGGCCTTTAATTTTTTTTTTTTTTTTATTAGAGGTCAATTATAATTCTTCTTACTTTTTGTGAGGGGTTCAGGTCTTATTATTTTGTTCAGGATGGCTTTAAATTATTTTAGAAGGGTTTGGAGATAAGATTGTTAGGTCGTTCACTTCGTCTTCCCGGGAATTTTCCTTAGACTTGCAGTAGGTAGTTCCAGAGAGCTATTGCAGGAATAGTTTGCAGATTGTGTTGGGCTGAGATCAGCCTTCACAAGTGTGCTGGCTGCATCTGTGTTCCACTTGTTTTCTTCGCTGCGTCTGTAAAGTGCTGTCTTCCTTTTCATGAAATGTTTTGCACCGCACATGTGCCCGCAAGTTCTCAGAGCTGTCTCTGACAGGGATGTTTTCTAGTCAACAGCTGTGCAATTGTGATCCCGCGAGGGGAAGAGAGGAGGTTTCGTGCTGCAAACAGCTGAGATAAGCGTAGGACCCCCAATGGTAAAGGGGGCTAACTTCGTGCTAAGCCCATATTTGTGAGCAGCCGCACGTGCTTTGTCATTTTGTAATTTTGCAAGCATCTGCAAGATACAAAATACCAAATTACAGAATACACCACAAGGTTACGTAATAATTTTGTTAATAAAATCTGCCATTTCGGATACTGCCTCCAGGCAATCAAGTACGTGATTCAGTGGGCAGAAATGGATGTCTTGCACAGTTCTCTGTGACATGCTGACAGTTTAAAGAGATAAACATCAGCTCACGCAGCACAGCGATAGATGTACATGGTACTGCTGCTTGTTAAACAACACAAGTTACAGCATCGCCTTGCCACAGAAGTTACAGTAGACCTTGAGAAAAGTCAAAAAGTTGCACGGATAAGCCGAAAGCTGATTAAGCAAAGCATGAATAAAAGGGAGTGTACTGTTGTTGAAACTCTGCAATAAAGTGCTGCATGGTTTATTCAGAATAAACAGTCCTCAACTGTGGGGAACTTTACTTGTCAGTGTCTCTAACGCCAAGCTCAGTAACACCCCTATTTACTCGGACTTGTGTGAACGATTGGCCCTAGCCACGTCAAATACTGCTGCCTAAACTGGCTACTAGTTGTGTAACAGTCTTTAGGCACGTAAGTCGCAGCTCTAGTCATGATAAGGTGGGCAACATGACTAGCATGGCCGCCAAACATCTTAGAGACAAACTGTCCCTCTTAGTGCTTAATACTGCACAACTCTAATGTATGGTTGGCTAGTGATGCAAGTGGCGGAGCATCACAGTGCTTTGACGCATAACATTTTTTATACTTACTAATAAACGACTATTACTCGTCAGTGCAACTACACCACTAGCAGTTTTCAACAGAGTTTAGTCACCACCACCGCCTACAAGTTTGCTGTATCTATCGGGCTGGGATAGACGTCCCAATAGTGGAAATTATTTCACCAGATGAGCCACCAGGACCATGCAAGAGGTCCGGGGGTAGTACAGCAGTATGCCGTGGGATACCGCCACAAGTATGATGCCTAGATCCCACAACTCTCCATTATGTTGCTCGTACCGAGGATCTAGGCGTGGGCTTGCACCTGTTAACACTCTCTCCAGACACCCTATGCCAGTGAAGGAAGGGATGCTGAAGAGTATATAAGGCAAAGAGCTCCCGGCCTCCGGATTATCAGTTCTGCCTCAGTTCTTGACCTGTCCTCTCCTGGGCTCTCATTGCACACGCAAGTGGTGCTGAGGCCCGCACCAATCCTAAACGCTTCACTGCTACCTCACGGGGCAGAAGATCCTCTCCAACTGTCTACAAAAGGAAACACCAGCAGCATCATCAGCACCTCACACTGATACACGTTTGGTCCCTTGCGCTAGCCCACAGAAGAAAGCTATGTTCGCATGCACCAGTTACTGCCTACTCCCTTTAGTTTTGCACAGGACGGCTTCTCCTGTTTTGCGCTAAGGTGTGTACCTTCCGCCAAGCCTGAGTTGATACGAGGTAGTACTTCCACTATATTTATTTTCCTTAACGGCAAAATAAGCACTGATCTTGCCTAACTTCCTGAGTATCACTCTGACCTCCTACTCTTCACCCTCATCGGATCTGACAGGGACAGCAGGAAACCGGGTTGTGCTCTTTCCAAATGCACACTAACAACAGAACAAAACATCCTTGGAAGGCCACCCATTCTCTGCCCCGTACAGTGAATGGTAAAGCCACGACATTAGGATACCGTCCCCTGAAAAGTGGCTAGCCAGCTTGAAGTTACCCCCACCTCACCGCACACTCAGCGGTGCCGACAAGGAGAACCTCTTTGAGCTTGGGAAGACCAGTGACCTCGGGACACTCACCTAACAACTATTGGAAGGCCACCCATTCATTGCACCCAGTTGGAGGAAACGATAGAGCCACGACACTAGGTACGCTCCTGGTGATATCAGCTTGTCGGCTGGGGTGAACTCTCATCACACACTTAGTGGTGCCTAGTGGGGTTACACTCCAGTGCAGGGGAGACCAACCCCATTGGGACAACCCCGTGCAGTTCCTGCAGCCAACACTTTGCAGCTCAAGGCTCCTTCACCTACGGTGGGGGAATCAAGATAGGGGGTGTGGTGTTGGCTGTAACAATTCTCACCTACACTTGCACTCAAATATGTCACCTGCCTAACTCCTGCAGGCCCGATCCCCTAGCCTGGAACCTGATACCTTACACCCACAGAGATGGTGTTCAGAAGAAGCCAAAGAAGAGGGTTATCTCTAAAGATCCATAAGAGCTTAGCATCCTTCCCAGCAGGTTCAGACTACTGAGTCCACGATAACAAGCTACTTTGCTACAAAGACTCGTCATACGAGCACCACCCTTAATTCCTACAGCACTGTTCTAGCCACCTACCCATAAAATGAAAGGATATCATCCCGTAATACAGGAGATTCTATTCGGCGAAGGGTCCAACTCAACCCCGGCAGCACCTAGCGGCAACACGACAGTAGAGAAACCTAGCACCTCAGACGCACACCACACACTCCAGTTAAGCGCAACAAGGGCCAAGGGACCTACCCTAGCTAAACCACACAAGGGCCAGATGCATCATCCCTCTCGCTTAAACTCGGTCCTGCACCCTAAGCTAACACCACACAGTGTGGTATTGCCAGAGCCGAACTTCATACCAAGCCAGCGGCCTACTAGGCCAATATTATATTCCAGTCGGGCACCAGTACCAAGACAACTAGACACCTAAAGACGCTACTAGCCTAGCATCGAACAAGTCATCCAAGGATGCGGGCAGATAATCCACCGAGTCTGTCACACGTCAGCTTGTTGGAGAGATAGGAAGGTGAGTGATAAACAACTGGCATTTTGTGTCTGTAAATCATCCATGCAGCAGATGTCCCAAGGGTCAGGGAGGCACGGGAGTGACACAATACTCCTTCTTACCCCACTCCACGTAAGGTGCATATATTGGCTGTATGCGAGAGCAGGTGTTAATGGATTAGGCCACACTGCCTGTCCCAGCTTCATACTTCATTCCATCTTCTTCTTGGTCGGCCAACATCCCTCTTGCCTCTAGGATTATAGTGTATCTCCTTTGTAAGATTTATCTCATCCATTCGTGTGATATGTTCCTTCCATTCTTGTCTATACTGATCAATTTTACCATTAAGTCTATATATATATATTCAATTCCCACCACATGTCCTCATTTTTCAATTGATCCAACCTTGTACATCCTTTAACCCCCCTCAAAAATTTAATTTCAGTGCCTTGTATTAGACCTCTCCTTGAGAGTGGGGACCCAGTTTTCACAGCCATAAGTAAGAACGGGTACCACCATTGCTGTGTATAATTTTAGCATAGTATCTTTCCTTGTCTTATTTTTTAATGTCCTTTGTATTGTCCCGTATATATATATATATCCAAATTTATGTAATTTGTTGTCAATATCACAACCTAAATAGTTAAATCTGAAACCTGTTATATGGATAAATCATCTATACATGTTTTTGTCCTAACTATTTTTTTTCCCTTTGAATGCCATAACATTTGCCTTCTTCTTTGAATTTTCCATATTGTAATTCTTACATAACTGATTTAAATGGTGTGAAGATCTTTGAAGGTAGTTTTCATTATCCTGTATTATAAGTTGATAATCTGCAAACAGTAATGTATTGATGTATCTATTGTGAATTACTTAATTCCTGAAGTTGTTATCGATATCCACTCATTTAAGATATTATTCACATAGACGTTAAATAAAGATGGGGATAAGCTACAACCTTGTTTCAAGCCTCGACTTGTTTCTATTGATTGAGACTGATGAGAGTCTAACTTCATGCATATCTGTGTTCCACTATATAGGCTTCTAATGACTTATTGGATGAGGAGGGTAGCCTTTCTGCTTCATTATAGTCCACATTGTGTATCTGTCAACTCTATTGAATGCTTTTTCAACAAACGTGATATGAGTCTCAAGATTAAATTCCTGATGTTTTTTTCAATTATCTGTTTCAAAATAAAAACATTGTCTGTACAAGATCGTCCCTTCCTAAAACCATTTTGTATGTCAAGTAACATAACGTCTGCAATTTTATTCAACCTTTTATCAATTATTTTCTAGTAAACTTTGTTTGATGTATTCAAAATGCTGATTCCTCTGTAATTTTCGCATTTGTTTCTGTCTCCTTTTTTTTAAACAGACTATTTGAGCAGTTGTTTTCCATTCCTCCGGTATTATACTACTCAGCCAGCATTCATTAAATAGATGAAGCAAGCGTAGACGTAGTAGTATTCCTCCATATTTTGCAAGTTCCATGTTTAAATTATCCGAACCAGCGGATTTTCTACATTTCACTTCACGTATCACTTCTAATAACGCTTCCATAGTTAATGGATCTACAGCCCTAATTACTTCTTCATTTTCCCCATCATCCATTCTTTCATCCTGGACTTGCACTAAATTTCTGTAGTGTTGAAGTCATCTCTTTTCACTTATTACATTCAAATGAGCAGAATCTTTTTCTGTGGTATTCAACTGTTTTATGACCTTGTAAGCCAACATTTGCCTGCCGTGAATATCAATCATTCTCTATCTTACTAATAAACTTATCCCATGATTCCTGATGTGCTTATCTTGTAAGTTGTTTGCACTTTATTTATTATGTATTTTTCTCTGTCTGAATCACTTCTAGTCATCAAGTATCTCAAGTATGCTGCTCGTTTGTCTGCTACAGCTTCTTCGTTCCATATTCAAACGCCTTTTCTTTTCCTGTATCTCCTTTGCTTCCTAAAGTCTCATAACTAGCTTTTTTAATGCATTTTTTTATGTTCTCCCATTCATCCTTAACCTCGTTACTATTTTGCACTTTCATTAGATGATAGTTCAGTCTATTTTGATACAGTTTCATCCTGCAACAGATATATCTTAAAAGCTTCCTCTGTTCTTTTTTTTTTTTTTTTTTGTTGACAATTCAGTTTCTTCCATCTTGCATATAATTTTATAGTAGAAATAACAAGGGAATGATTGGAGTACACATCCTTTCCCCTATAAACATGTGTATCTTGTACAAGAGGAAATAACTTTTAGTTTATTATCACATAATCAATAATTGATCTAAAACCCCTTGCACTCCAGGAATATTTACGTATATCTTTGTGTCTGAAGTAAGTAGTGGTTAGCCTAAACTTATTAAGGTAGTAAACTGCCTTAATTCATTGTCATTGACTACATATTCTCGAAAACTGCCTACTAAGTTAGGTATTGGCAGGTTTCCTACTCTTGCATTCAGGTCTCCAGTAATTAGCAGGAAATCAGTTCTGATGCATTTATTGACCACTTTTTGAAGGGTCTCGTAGAAGACTATAGTTTCTTCCTTCTTGCCTTCCTCAGGTGCATACATTGCAATCACAGACAAATGCCCTCTATCAATGTTCAGTCTAACTGTTACTATTCTTTCATTTATGTACGAGTAGCTGGCTATCCTTGAAGACCATTTTTTGTCCACTAAAATTGCAACTCTGCACCGAGCTCGTATATTTTGATCTACGCCTGAATAAATCATTGTGTAATCGTCAAGATCTTTAGTTCCTCTAATTTTTTTCTTAGTTTCGGTTATTGCAGCAATATTCACATTGGCATTATTAAATTCATCATTCAGTTGGGTTTATACCTAGTAATATTATTTTTATTTAGGGGACTTAACCACTAAATTTGATCTGTTTACACAAAATGCATACACTTTGTCAGCCATACATAGTGCTATAGTGCATCTCATTTCAGATTGCATTACAAAGTACATGGCACCCTTATTATAATTGTCGCAAAACTTATCTCAAGTATTTACAACATTGCATACATTTATGCACATGTCCAGTGGCAACATTCACTAATTAAATAGTGAGTGAGTGGGTGAAGAGATTTAGAGGTATCTTAACATCAAGGTCTTGAGAGTCGATTAGGGTGAAGTGAGGCAAGTATGGAGCTGTGCTGGAATAAAAGGGTGGGGGAATTGGGAAATCCCCGAGAAAACCTGGCAACCAGTGGTTTTGTCCGCATTAAATAGTATATACTATTAACAAGAGTTTTTTGTCCAAAACACAATGAAGATGGACAGTACAGTCTGGCCAACTATCAGGTTATTGTGACAGGTATAATGTGTGGCTACAGGAGACACTTTACACAAGGGGCATTGCAGTAAAGGGAATGCATAGGACCGAATATAAAGAACACAAGAGGAGAAACAAAGCTACGGGAAAAAAAATCACATTTTGATGCTCATAGCAATTTGTGGTCTACCTACACAATGACGCTAAAAATATATGCAACCAAGTACACACCTTCCTTACATTAAGCAAAAAAAAACTAGTGTAAAAATGCCACACTGTCATCTTCTGAGGTCAGGGTCCGTATGGTTGTCATTATTTGCACTATTATTTGCATACTTTATAATGAGCAGAACTGGCACCTTATCAGAATTAAAATCCAGTATTTACTCACATCATGGCAAGTTTGATTAGCTAAGTGGTAATTAGCTGCTTTGAAACTTGGACGCATTGTGCATTTGCCTAAATTTTTTCACATTATTCAACACCAAAGGTTGCCTTCGTGTAGCAAAACACACCTTGTGTTCCCCATTATCACATGTTGCAAAACGAAGAGTAGCTTTTGTGAGACTCCCACAGCATGTGAGGACAAAAGCAGCATCCAGTTTGTTTTCCTTCACAAACTCAATCAACGATGACTTTATTTCCATGCCAGGTGACAGACGCATAGGGTACACAGTCAAAGTGCTTTGTACAGCTTCCTGAAACACAGTAACCTAGCTCATCAGCTTCTGTTCAAAAGGTAGGATTACAGCGTACATCAATTCAGAGCTAAAATAAACATAAAAGTATTCAATGAAGCTGTGACATATTATTTTGACAAATCACACAACCATTTTATGGCCTCTTGGCTATCTGCTCAATACTTTCTATTGCAAATTTAGAACTGGTAAATTACACAGTAGCACTGGGGTTCTTTTCTGCAACATGTGTGTGTGTATGTGTGTGATAATGACAGTCATAAAGAGAGTTAGTTTGTACTTTATGTAATTTTGTGTAAGATATCTCCTTAACTTATGTTCTTGTAAAGGCATGCAGGTTAGTCAAAATGCTTTGTAAGCTGAGTGTACAGGTGTGACGGATACTGAGTTTGTCATACTTTCATCAGGTCGATCTACATGGATGAGAAATATACACCTATTCTGAACTATTCACGAGTTTAGCTGCTGAATTTTCATATGCTGGGTGACGATTTATGTATTATCTATTTTTCAGCTGTGACCCAGTAGGGCTTCTAATACAAAGATTTATAGTTTGAACCAGCCTTCCAGCAATTTGGTTTGTTATTGCATTTTGATTCATGGTGTTTCATTATTCTTGTTTTTAATGACGATAAAATATCATGTAGCACATTCTGTGCAATTTAATTGTACACAAATATATACTTCTTTTAGTATTGTGTTTTTAAATGTAAGCAAGAACCCAGAATTGTAATTTGTGCATGTGCTGTCAAATACACTAACTTTATAAATATTTGTTGAAGGCACGTTATGTTTTTAAGAAATATAAATAACCATACAAAGTTTTACAAAAACATACAATCTCAGATGCAAAATAAAGATTAATTATTACAAACATAACTACATGCATTCTGCTCATGTGCTGTTTAGATAAAGAAGAAAGGAAATTCAGCAGAGCGTGTCTGACTGTCGAATGTCACCATGCGTCATCGCGGTCTCATCTCTCAGGCAAATAATGTGTTAGGTTATAGTGGAATTATTACACCAATAATTCTTAGTACTGAATTTATTGATGCACTATATTATCATCATCATGACCGGTGACCACACTATAAGTAAGCCACTAACACTACTGCTAGAGTCGTAAGAATCTCGCACACACACACAACCAAAATGGGTACTACGTGATTCACATGTACTTTAGAAACAATTTAAATCTTAACACTTCCCCTTAAATTGTTCCCAAAGAAATACACTACCCTACAAATTATTACGCAAACTCAATCAACTGTCACAAGGATTTCACACTACATCTTACGGACACTTTGAAAGGAAACACAAATGAAAAACCAACATTACAGTATAGTATACAACAATTACTTGATACCTAAGATAGGGACAAAATATTCATGTTTCTCTCGCGTCAGAGGTGTAGTCAAAATATCAGATACCATTCTTTCAGTTGGCAGATAATCAAACTTAATATTCTTTTCCTGCACATGTTCTCTGATAAAATGATGTCTGATATCAATATGCTTAGACCTCTGACTTGTAATGTTGTTGTTAGCTAATTGAATAGCATGTTTGTTGTCATAGTAAATCATGGAAGGTTTGTGCTCAGGGTCTGGCTGCAGTTCCTTACACAACATCCTAAACCACAAAGTTTCTTGTGCGGTGAAACTGAGGGCCATATTTTCTGTCTCTACAGTACTTAAGGACACTGTTCTCTGCATTTTACTGAACCATGAGACCAAACCGCCCATGAATTTAATGCTGCTACCTATGATAGAGTGCCTATTGTTAGACTCACTCCCCCAGTTGGCATCACTGAAGTTTACCATATCTTGATCACAGTTTCTGTGGTACTATAGTTTTAGTTTAGGTCCCTGGTTCCCTTCATGTACTTAAATATTCTCTTTACAGCAAGCCAGTGACATTTCTGTGGGCTCTTGTTGAATTGGCTCTCAGTATTTACAGCACATGTTATATCTGGCCTAGATATTTGAGAAACATACAGGAGACTGCCCACAGCTTGTTGGTAAGGCACTTTTTCACTACACAGCACTACACTTTCACTATCACCTTTTTCAAGGTTACTTGAGGAGTCTCGAAGGTTGAGGCCAACTTCAGCTGGTATTGAGACCGGTTTACAATCAGACATGCCGAATTTCTCTAACATCCTGTCGATGTATGAAGTCTGGTTGATCCACAGTTTCCTGTTCTTCCAGTCCCTGGTTATTTCCATGCCGAGGCAATTCTTGATTTTACCCAGATCTTTCATCTGGAACTCAATTTCCAGCTTTCTTTTAACTAATTTCTGTAGATTTTCATTCGAGAAGATGAGAAGATAATGATGTCATCAACATATACAGCATATACTACAAGACCTTTTCTTGTATGTTTGAAATAAACACATGGGTCCGCTTCGGACTGCTGGAGACCCATTCCATTAAGAAGCTGATGCAAACGATGGTTCCAACTTCTCCCGCTCTGCTTCAGTCCATACACTGCCTTTCTTAGACGCCATACTTTGCCAGGTTGCTTTTCATCTAGTTCTTCTGAAGGCTCAACATATATTTCTTCATCTAAGAAACCATGAGGGTACACATTATTTACATCCATGTAAGTTATTTCCAAGTCCTCTTTGGCAAACAGTGCAAACAGGTACCTCAGTGAGGAATACTTTAAGACTGGAAAAAAAGTTTCTTCTTAGTCGATTCCTGGTCTCTGATTGCAGCCCTTGAATGCTAACCGAGCTTGTAATTTCTCTCTTTGGTGCCTGAGTTTTTTATTTTGAACACCCATCTTGACTTGAATGCATCAGTTCCCTCTGGTAAATCAGCCCATTCGTAAGTCTCATTTCTGATGAATGAGGTTAATTCTTCACCCATGGCTTCCTTCCATTTTGAGGCTTGTGAACTTGCTAGCGCTTCCCCTGGTGTGAGTGGTTCATTACTGTCCGACACAAAATAAGACACAAAGTCTTGGGTCATTCTTCTGTTTCGGCACACGGTTGGACCTTCTTAGCTGCTCAGTTTTAGAGCTGGTTGGTTCTTCTCCTCTTTCAAAACCGTGGAACAGCTCTTCATCTGAATCCGAAGCAATGTTGTCATTTCCTTGTCGATCTTCTGATGATTGCGTGACGCCTTCAGTGTCGTCTACCATAATCTGTGCAGGAGTATCTTCAGCCTTCTTCAGTTGTTTTTCAATCATTTTATCTTCAAGGAAGATGACATCTCTACTTATTGTGACTTTCCGGGTGACCGGATTCATTAATCGATAACCCTTGGTATCGTCACAATAGCCCACAAATATCAATTTTGTAGAGCAGGGTTGAGGAAATGGGAGAGCCCAGAGAAAACCCCACACCACGGTAGTGTCCACCACACTATCACAAGAGAACCCCTGCACATCTATTAATTTCTTGTCCACTGGGATCTGAGATTGAACCAGGGACCTCAGAGGTGGAGTGGCCGATGACTAACCAACTTAGGGTTCTCCGTTTTTAAATCTAGACAACTATGGTGTGTCTAAGAAGTTAGAATATCATATTGCCTCATTAAGATGTAGTACAGTTGGCCTGCCCTGTCTGTAGTAATTGGTTACAAGATATCCGCAGACGTGCGGACGCATGAAAATGCCATATTTTATATTTACAAGCTATATTTTGCAGCTAAAATATTTTCCACCCTGAAATACTATTGTATATTTACAAATACAGATTGTCAATATGTTACGGGCAGAATCACATAGATTTAATCTCTTAAAAATTGTAAGTAATATGTGGATGTGCTTCCTGTGTTTGATACACAGCTGTTAACCAGCAGTGATGCATCAACACAGCGTCACGTTTCAAGCACGCTGTGTTCTCTCTCACCACCCCCCCCCCCCCCCCTCATGTAGGTCAAGAATTTACATGTGACTGTGCTATTTGCATTGTGTATTCATTGACAGACAACACTTGATACCTGTTAAACTAAGTAATGGAAGTTTCTAGTTTTTAATTAAACCTAAATGTGTCTTTTAATGGTTGCATACACAGTTACATTTAAAGAGAGAACATTCGGCCACCTTGAAAGTACATCAATAGAGAGATTGCCTGTAAACACTACAAGGCAACAGCTCATGCATGGAAATCAAAATTAAAATATTCTTGCCTCAAATATAACTCCAAACAATTTTATAAATACAGCATTACCACAATGTTGTTTACACTTGTATATTACACAACGATTAACTAACTTGATGATGCAATTTTTGTTTCTACATTTGTTGATGAAATGAAATTTTACACCACAGTGAACTTACATGGTTTAATGAGGACAAAGTTCACTTGGCATGCTGAAAGTAGGTTTGTCAATATTGGAAGTCATGACTCTGACAGCACCCGTTTACAAGTCTGTTAAAGTCTTCTGACAGGAAACAATGTGGGGGAGGGTGTCTGCAAGATAGAGGCTTGCAGTGAGCTTTCACAATAAACAATATGAGGTGCAGAAGATGTTAAGAGTTGATTGTCTACAGGCATTTTGTTTGAGAACATCATGATGAGCTGTTTTATTTTTTAAGCTTGTCCTGCAAGTGTTGTGAAACAGTTATAATGCTATGAGTGTACTGTAGGCTATTCACTGTAAAGTGAACACTTTCAAAAGCCCCCTCATTTGGAATAATGATCAATAAATATATTTTTTTAGCCTCATACATTTACACTGTGTCTATTGCGTCCGTGGCAACATTTATTTTAAAAAGTGTTTAAAGGATAAAAAGATGACTGAAAGGGAAATATACTAGGGACTCAAAAGTGCTCACTTTATCATGAACAGCCTATAATGTAGGGTAACTTCAATCACAGGATCGTACTCTAGAATCAAATCCTGTAACTCCTAAACTCTGGGAAATACTGTAGAGAACTTTCCCAAAGTTGACATAGACAGAATCTATATACCTTCTTCTCCTCACCTTACTTTCTTAAGATAGCCAATTAATTTCCACCACTCTTTATCGTTTCCTTCCTCCATCATGTTCCTTGGGTATTCATTCCTTGTGGGTTTGATCTTTCTCTCTAACTCCCTTCTGTCCATAACATGGTGGGTCCCTCCCAACCCTTATCCTTTGGAATAAAATTTTCCAGCATTACCTCTGTTACGCGTTTAAATTCTCCCCACAGTATTTCTACGCTATCCCCCTGAGTCCATTTAAGAAACCTCTCTGCCAGGAAGTGTTCTGCCCCCTTATTACCTCGCCCATACTGCTACAACACCTTATCCTTGGCTTGTTCTAACTTCCAGCCTTATTTTCACCACAGGGATACAATGATAACCAATTCCATCCGATTTCCAGGCCTGAACACATCCAGTTCTGGTCTAGAACCCTCCTCGCTCCATCTCATAGTTGTGTCTTAAGCCTGGGCTAAGCCCCTGTTTACTAGCTGTGTTGCCATTCTCTGCACAACTGGCATATTCAGGTCTCCTGCAACAATCATCCACTGACTGTCCTTCAGCTTGTCTACCCTTGTTTTTATCTCGACGGCCTGCAGTCACATTATTACTCGAGGCCGAAATTTGATTTCTAATACCCCCATTATCATCAATTAAATTCGAAAAACATGCTCGCTTAGTCTGAATTGTAAATACCAAATTCCCGCTTCCAACTTCATCCATGCTCTGCTCTGATCGCTGCTATATCCCAAATCAAATTTCACAAGCCTCTTTTTATTTTCAATACAAACGCCGCTTCTTGCTTAATCGATAATGTTATGTGATTTATCAGTAGCAAACGATTTTGTAATTTTAAGCCCCTGGTGCAATAATTATTGGCTGTTTTGGTGTGCGACGAATTATTAGACAATGAGATATTTATATTCATTGGAAACTGCCATATTAAAAACTGAGGCAGCCTTTAGCACTCCTAGCGGCAGCATCAAAAACTAATATCGTATTTTAATAATGGAGGTATTAGTCCATGGAATGGAATCCGAAAATAAAATACAAGGACAGGGATAGTAGTGACAAAAAGGTGCATGATTTACATTGCTTACAATGTAACTTGTCACTCATAATATGGCGGCTGACGTATACAATATGTCTGCGCATGCGCAGTTCAAAGAAGTCGGACAAGGCATCCGTTTCACTTGATAAACATGGAGGAGGTAGGCTGATGTAATTCCATTATTTCAATTGACTGCTTCGCTGTGTGTGTACCAACCGACCTGCGAGAACACTATTCTTGGCATCCTCCGGCTCTCCGAGCAACATAACGTAGTGGCTAGAGATGGGCTAAACAGTTCCTTTTAAGTAACGCGTTCCAGTAACGTATTATTTTTGTAACAGGATACTGTAAAACCGTTTCAACGATTCCCGAAAGAACCACTATCCCTGGCAAGGATAGTACACAAAGTCTAGGTTTTACATTCTTAATGATTGTTATATTTTCATAGAACACTAATACAATTTGGAATGGGTTACAAAAAATTAAACAAAATGCGTATCGTGCAAATTAAATTAAACCTTTAGCTTATTAGCTCGTACACCGGGAAATGCCGAAGGTGTTTAAATGTTCTGATTAATTGAAGTTCACATGTATCTACGGTAAAGTCTTGTATGCATGGCCTTTATGTTATTGTTTGTTAAAAGGAAAATACACTTATAGAAGTGACGTGAAACAATCTTACTGATTGAATAAGTTACAGCCAACTGCTACGGCGAATTAAATATTGTTTGTCTTTTAATCTAGTCAAATAATTATGTGAAATAAACATGTTTACGGTAGTTTACTGTTGATATCATGCAAATTTTCCGTAATTTAAATAAGTAAAAAAAAAACTGGAGAGACATAATTTTGAATTCCGACTCACCTATCCACAGGGTTTCTAGGCTGGTACCTAACCTTCTGAGCTCCGTAGACAGACAGGAATTCTTGAGGGAAATAAAAGTTTTCTAGAGTGTAGCTCTGACGAGTGGCACACAACATGTACAAAACAAATAACGTTAAATTTAGCTGAAAAGTCAACAACTGTACATAACGTATTGCTTTATATTGTAGTAACTCTAGTTTTAATATGTCGTTTACTAGCGTAATAAGTATCGGAAATTTATTTTTCATCAGATTTTAAGCAGAGAATTAGTTTGAAATTAACACATGCGCTTCTATACGTAAAAAACATTTTTTTTTTTTTTTATTGTTGTTTTGCAATTTTAATAACATGATAAAGATATTAAAAAGCCCGCTACTGCATTTAATTAGTAAGAAATTAAAGCTAATTTGTAATTATACTTCAATTTTCAGCTAATTGGGTTTTAAACATTAGCACGAACTTTCGGGATGTTATACAGAGTTTGTTCTTCTGAACTTTGGTTCCTTCACGTTCCAGAAAATAACGTTTATGCATGCACAAAGTTCCAAGCCGAAATGTTCCAGAAGATAACTTTTACGCATGAGTAGTAGTCAGGCGTCGTAGCAGTTCCAAAAATTATACTGTAAACTGTGGGATGTGTTATTTGTGTAAGGTATTATCAAATTGTAACAGTTATGTTACCTAATGCCCATCTCTATAGTGGAGCCAATGGCGGCCCATAGAATACACGGCAAGATAGAGAGAGACGACATGTCTATAAATTGGAATCGAATAATAACAGCAGCACCCTGGAGATATAACTAAAAGAACTCGATCATGAGGTACCAGAGAATTATCGCACCATAATACAGAAAATGCTCCACTAATGACGAGATATTTTTGCAGTAGCCGATCCATTACAGCGAACAATAGCAAAGCATGCCATATCACTCGAGCACAATAAACCTCTCTTTGCAGGACCACGCAGCTGCCAACTGCACTAATGTGAAATCAATAAAGAACAGAGCACGGAAATGTTGGTGAATGAGGTTATCGAGCCCACCAATACTAGTTACAACAGTGCCAAACATAGGCACCTAAAAGGATGGCACATGGCACTTTCGTGTTGATTTTCGATCCCTGAATCTAATTATGCAGTGTGCCCCCACCCCAACCACCATCCGCCTCAATGTGCAAAATCATTCTAAACCTTTGTAAATCAGTGTTAAGGATGTCTTGCACACTTCGGGGAGATCAGTAGGGATGACAACCCCTTGTGCAGGTACTGTTAGGTACCCATAAAGCCATTGGATCATCATAAAACCACATTTACCGCACCCGACAGGTGAAAGTTCCAGTTTTGTACCATACATTTTGGGCTGAAGTGTGCACCAGCAAATTTCCAGGCCATGATGGTCAGGGTGTCTGACAGGTACATGGGTGACTGAAGGCAGGATGGTGGAGCGAAAGTAGATAACTTTAAGGTTGGGAGTTCGGGTAATAATTTTACCGTGATTTCTCACCAAACCTCTAGTGTTGATCTTGGATGCCAGACATTGCGAGTTGCAATGCCAAATTGATGTTGTAGAGCGGACTCCTTCCAGGGCCGTGTGCTGATGTCCACGACGATACCCTTCCGTTGGTGCTTCATCCGTCGTGATTAATAAAAATAGGTTACCTGTACTGTGCCTGCTATACAGTGAGGTCTTGGGATGACTCACTCTGAAAATACACATAAACACTTTGCATAGTACACTTAGAAAATGGTGGGAAAGAAGGGGGTGGGCCATATGATAAATGAAAAATACAGAAAAATAGGAAAAGGTTAATTGAGGCCTGCAGGTGCACTTAGATCATTTAAGGGGTTGTTGTTATGCATCTTGCATGACTTGGTGTCCCTGAGTGTTCTGTAGATAATGAGTATTAACTTAGTTGAATTTCACACAATCTCCTTCCCAAACACGTATGTGCAGGCGCACGTGGTTGCACTGCACCTTATACTCCCTTGTTCAGCACCTGCACTCTCGCCACGATGCTTAAATGACCATACCAGCTGCACTCGCGAAGTAGCTGAAAACAGTAACTGATGCGGTGCACTGATCAACTGGTGTGCATGAGCATCCAGCTGATTACTGCTCCCTGCAGCGGTCGCCAGTGACGGCGGGGAAATAAGATTGGGGAAGTAGCTGGCATCAACCTCCCCCCTCCTACAAAGAGACGATTTGGAGCCACCCAGTCACTCGCAGCAAGGGCGCCTCTTATGCTCCTGTTGCGAGGATATTGCACCGAGCTTGACACCTGTGGGACAGTGGAATTGATGGAAATAGGTTTTCAGGGGCGGTGAAGGTGAGGTCAGAATGGTGGTTACCTGGTGTCGCCAAACGTCGGTGAGGCGACGTCAAAGAGATGGTCGACTTCCTCGATCTCGGGGTTGCAGGCCACCAACCTGGACCAAATCTCCTGCCGATGATGATGACTGTCGACCTCTGTCCAGTTGAAAATTACTCCGGAAGAATGGTGCTTATTAAGCAATAGGTGGTAGGCTGACCTTACATCATTTTTGATGGAGAAATGGTTAAGTCTTATAACTCGTGTACGTGGGCTGTCAGGGCCTCCCACATGCCCGTACAGATCGGAACAAGACTGGTAACACTGAAAATGAGAACTTATCTATTGGTTCGGTGGCTATTATCAGGACCCATCCCCTTAAATGCATGATGCGGTCGTAATATACTAACTGGCTTGAATACATGTTATTTATTATGTTTACGATTACAACCTATTCTCTGAGGGAACTTGACACTAAACACTCTTGGCGATTAGGACTGGCTGCGTGGTGAAACAGAAAAAACGTCTTCCGACAATTAAAACATTACGTGAAACTATAAGCTCCACAGGGCGATGCAAAATGATGGCGGTGGCCCAGCGTGCATGGGAAAAAATGCCGGAGCCTAATACATGCTCGCTACCTCCAGTGGATGCTTCGTGCTGACTGACTTTCTGCTCGGCAATGCAGGCTCACCTCAGCTCACCCCCATGCCGAAATGTGACTACTTTATGCCATGACTTGCAATACTATAAATAATGACTCATTAATAATAAATAAACTTCTTTAAATTTACATCAACACACTTTGAACATAAAACTCTGGTAAAATGATATGGACAAAGCATTTGATGGAAAAATGAAGTTAATAAATACCCATTACCTTGCAGAGAGATGATAGAACAATGAACACAAATCAATCATAAATACTTTAATTATCGAAACACAATATATTAGATTAGGCCTTAAAATGTCCCTATTCTATGTACTGTCCTAATTATTCCTCCGTGGCATCTTATGTTGCCATAGCAACCACCGGCTGCACTTGCGGCAGCGTACCCTTGCATCTGCTCTACGCTTGGTCTCTCCAGTGACCGGGCGTACTCTCCACACCAGTAGAGTGCACAATCCTGCTGCGAGTCGACAAGGCTATGGCCGGACAAACTGTCTTAGGGCTGGGGTAATGGCACATGTCAAATGCCCCTATTTCGAGACAGTTTGTAGGCCGTCTGATGTCACTGGCAGCAGATGCAAGCAGGCCTGCTTTATAGTAGCTAGTACTGCCGCTCGTGTGGCTAAGGTTTCCAGTCTCACAATACACTAGTCATTCTGTTGGCTTATGAGGGTCGGCGGTGGCGCCAAACCTACAATTTTTCAAAAAAAATTTCACAGAGATAATCTGCACTGTATATCAAGTGTATTTGTGTACATGAATTTCTCTTAATTTGACTGTTCATTACTTGTCTATGAAAAGCACTTCAGATTTGACAACAAACGGACACTGGCATTGTGAATTATTTTTAACTCCTAGACATCTTACCTCTATGAATAACCTGTTGTGTTGATTTGTTTATAAATATCATACTTTGTCAAAATTAATAATTTGATAGTCTTATTCACTTTCTCGGATAATGGATGCATTTTTAACGTACATATAGCTCTTGCATGTTGTTTACTTACTTCCCGTTACATAAAACTATTTATCTTTACTGTTCAAAAATTATTCATTATTTCCCGCCAGATATGAGTTCAAAAGGAAAAATGGCGGAAAGCACGATGGAGTGTCAAAGATCTGGAGTTGAAGATGCTAATGTTATAACAATGTTAGATGTTTTAGAAGAAGAGAAAGAATTAGAAGATGATGCCACAGCTGTTTTGGGTGCTTCTGACGACAAAAATTGCACATATCGTGAGGTAAGGTTCTCAATTTCATTTTTTTTCTCCTACGTGTATTAGCTACCATTAAAAAAAACTTCGGCGGTGTTGACGTTTTGTATAAGTTGTTTATCATATCCCATTTTGGTTTGGATACGTCTTTTTAGTAATGATACTTGTTCCTCTTGAATCTTTTGTGACAACCTGTTACATGAGTGGAAGTGTGAGGAATGTGCTGAGGGAAAGGGTTTAGTGGCAGTGGTAGAGAATAAGTTAAGGGTAGAGAAAGAAACACAAATAAGTGGAGGTGAAAACTGGGTTTGGGATATGCTGAGGGGAAGCTTTGTAGAGGGTGTGTTATTGCCAATGGAAGTGGCTAAGGAGGAGAGGTGGAAAGGGGAGATGGTAGATTTGATGAGCAGGAAAGAGAGGGAAATGATGCATAGGATTGAGAGGATGGAGGAAAAGGTCAGGAATGAGATGGGTAAGAGTGGAGTAGAAATGAGGGTGGATAAGTTAGAGGAGGAGTTGGAAGATGTAAAGGAAGAGAGGAAGAGTTAGGCAAAATGCAAGTAGGGCTGCAGGAGGAAAGGCAGAGATAGAGGTGGTAAGATTAAGGAGGAAGATAAATGAGTTGGAGGCAGTAGAAAGGGACAAGGCAGTAGGAGACATAAGACAGCAAATAAGGTTAGAGGAGCAAGAAATAATAGCAAGGGATAAGGTGATAGTAGTAGGCAGGAAGCAATCAGGAATAGAGGAACGGGAAACAGAAAGCAGGGAACAGGCAGTGATAGAAGGTAGGAAGCAGTATGCTGAGGCTTGCAAGTGTGCGATTAGCAAAGACCAGTGGACAGTTCAGGGCCAGAGGGGAGAGAGGAGGGCTGGTCAAAGGGGGGGAAACAAGGGTGTTGCAGGAAGCCGGAGACAAGGGTAGGCAGGTGGGTGGATGAGCCACAAAGCAGGAACAGGTTGTAGGAAGGGAGCCAGAGGTAGTTTTTCTAGGCAGCTCTATTGTAAAGGGGGTGGGACTGAGGAACATCAGGAAGGAAATTACATATAAAGCAGCATTTTATGGTGGGGGGGGGGGGCAAATTCCAGGGATTTGGAGGAAAGGGTTAGTGGTATGAGAGGTAGGGTGGCAAAGGTTGTTCTCATTCATGTAGGGGGAAATGACCTGGCTCATAGGGAGGTGGGGCAGGAGGTAGAGCGAGACCTCAGGGGATTGCTGAGGAAAGTGCAGGAGAAGTTCCCTGGAGCTAGGGCAGTAGTCAATGGCGTGCTGGTTAGGAAAGGAGTATCCTATAGGAAGGCAGAGGCTGCGAGTGAGGTATATGACAGGGTGTGTAGGGATTTGGTGGGTACATTTATAGATAGTAGGAAATGGGTAGGCTGGGAAAGTGTAGGGAGGGACCAGGTTCACGTGACAGAAAAGGGAAAGAGGATTCTAGGTGATCTGCGAGGTAGAGAAGTAGCTGGCTGCATGGAGAGGGTCAGGGCAGAGCAGCAGTTGTTGAAATAGCAATCAGTTAGAAGCAAGGAAATGGAAGTGAAGAGAAATGGAGAGGATAGCATTGATAAGGCCGTATGGGGGGAGATAGGAGGTAAGCAATGTAGGATGGTAAAGCAGAGTACTAGTATAAAGATAATGATGGTGAACTGTAGGAGTGTGTACAACAAGCTGGAGGGCTTCTGGGGAAAGGTTGAAGGATATGGGGCGGATATAGTGGTAGCTGTGGAGACTTGGTTGACTGAGGAAGTACTGGACATGAGTGTAGGCAGGATAAGTTCACCATCTTCAGAAGAGACAGGGATGGGAGAGGAGGAGATATAATGGTGTGTGTAAGGAAAGGGCTAAAAGGGGCGGTAGAATGGGTTAGTGAGGATGTCGAGGTAATGGAAATTAAATTGAGTGGTAGTAGTAATAGGAGTATTACTTTGCTGGCAGCGTATAGACCACCAGGCCAGGGATGGCAGGCAATTGAGATGATCAAGGAGAGGGTCGCTAGACTAAAGGACAGGCAGTGGGTTGTTGTAGCAGGGGATTTGAATATGCCAGGGGTGAAATGGGTAGAGGTTGCAGAAGGAATGGGTAGCATAATGCAGAGAATGGCAGCACAGTTAGTCAACAGAGGATTAGTCCAGGTAGTAGAAACCCCTACGAGATGAAATGAGGAGGGTGTTGGGTCAGTGCTGGATGTGGTGTTGGTCAGACCTAGGAATGCTGTAGTTGGTGCAATAGTATTGGATGGTATAAGCGACCATCATATTCCGGTTGTGGAAATTGGGATTGGCAGGATGAGAGAAGTGCAAATGGCAGAAAGGTTGGTGTGGCAGTATGGGAGAGGAGACAAGAAGGGGGCAGAAATATTCCTGAGAGACAGGTTTAAAAAATGGTTTATGGAGGAGGGTGTGGAGGGAGTTTAGAGGATTAATGGAGGTTATGTTGGAGAAATTTGTGCCAATGAAAAGGTTACAGACTGGGGGAGATCTCCCATGTTATGGACAGGAGATTTTGAAAATGAAGAAGTGCAGAAAATTACATGCCAAGTGGAGAAATGAAGGGATGATAACATCTAAAGAAATGATGAAACAAATGGGTAGGGAGCTTGAAAGGAAGATCAAACAGGCAAAGAATGTATTTCTGGGGAACATGGTGGAAGAAGGAAAAGGCAAGGAATGGGGGAAATTGTTTAGGTATGTTAGGAGGTTAAGGGGAGGAGAGGAAGGGATCTCTCTGCTAACAGGAAGGGATGGTAGGCATGCAACAAATGACCAAGAAAAATTGGAGATGCTTCAATGACAGTAATTGTCAGTGTTTGAGGCAAAGGAGGGTTGGAATAGGAGGACAAACAGGGTTCGAGGGGTGTACAGTGAGTTTAAGATGAGGGAGGGGGGGATAGAAAAGGTAATTAGGGGTTTGGAGAGCAGTAAGGCAGGAGGACCAGATGGGATAGGAAACGCAGCACTAAAGTTTGGTGGCAGGGAGTTGGTGAAATATTTAGACGTGCTGTTTAAAAAGTCCTTAAGAGAGGGTAATTTACCACAAGGTTGGAAGGATGCTATGGTGGTACCTATACACAAACAGGGAGAGGATAGGGGGAGGCCTGCAGCTACAGATCGGTGAGTCTCACATCAAGTACAGAAAAAGTAATGGAGAGGCTTGTGCTGCAGTATGTGGTGAGGGTTATGAACAATAGGAATTGGTTGGAGGAGTCCCAGCATGGTTTCAGGAGGGGATACTCATGTGAGACTCAGCTGGCTGGGTTATTAGAGGATCTGGTGCAGGTAGTTGATGAGGGGAAGCAGGTGGATGCCTGTTTCATAGATTTTGAGAAGCCATTTGATAAGGTGCCCCATGGGACATTGATGAGGAAAGTGTAGGCGCTGATACCAGACAGGAGGGTAGTGGAATGGATAGGGGACTTTCTCAGGGGGCGAAGGCAGAGGGTGAAAGTGGGGGAGGCAATATCGGAGGGAGAGGAGGTTACGTCAGGGGTACCACAGAGAAGCGTGCTGGGTCCTTTGTTATTTACCATAATGGTAAATGACATGGGTTTGGGGATTAGGGGAAAAATCAGATTGTTTGCAGACAATTGTGTTATATATGCTGAGGTGGGAGAGGGGGGCGGAAATTTGCAGGCGGACAATGATAAGATATGTTTGTGGACCAGAAAAAATAAAATAATGATAAATGTAAGAAAAACTAAGGTAGTGAGATTCACAAGGGAGAAGATGATAAGCAGGGACATGTACAGATGGGAGGGACAAGAGATAGAAGAAGCAGCAGAATATAAGTATGTAGGGATTATACTGCAGGGAGCCCTCAGGTGGAAAAAATCAGGTAGAGAGGGTGGTAGCAAAGGGAAGAAGGGCTCTGGGTATCCTGGGAAGGGTGCTGAATGGAGTCAGCTGTGAGGTGAAGGAGAAGGCATATGATACAATGGTACGGCCAATGTTAGAATATGCTGCAGCAGTATGGGACCCATAGGTGGAGGTGCGAGAACTGGAAAAGATGCAGAGAAAGGCAGCAAGATGGGTGAAGGGTAGGTGGAGAAGGATGATGAAGAAGGGAACTATAGGCCATCAGTGATGATGAAAGAAATTGGGTGGAGCTCATTGAAGGACAGGAGGAAAGTTGAACGGTTAGTCAGGATGTACAGGGTGGTGAATGAAGAGGGAGGATGGGGAGAGCTACACTGCAAGCTAAGTAAGGGGGTGTTTAGAGGAAGAGGAAACAACAGTGAGAAGCTTCAGAGGGTGTGGAGGAGAACGGAGCGGGTTAGGCAGTCCATGCTTTTGAGGGAATGGAATGTGTTGAGGGGAGGAATTGGTATCTGAGAGGGGTTGGTAAATTCAGGAAGGGAGTGGAAAAGGAGTTGGTTGGGTGAAGGAGAGGTGAGAGAGCTCGCCACCGCGCGGTAACCTAATTGCGAGTGTATGTATGTTTACTTAACCTATAATATTTTATGTAGTTTGTTGTTAACTTTGTGGTTTTGTAAGTGTAGACACCAAGTCCAACGGCTAAAGTATCATATACATACCTAAAATAATTCATAAAATGCTTATAATTACTTCAGATGTTTTCCAGGAATTTTATATTTTGGTATCAGTAAAAATTTAATCAATATCCAAATGGGAGTTTTTAATGCTGCGTGCATCTCAATTACATCTTCAGAGATCTGTAAGGCTCAGGAGTTTCTGTGATGCTAAACAAAGAATTCCTTCATATGTAAGAGATTATCATACACTCTATACATTACTGTTGAATGAACCACGTACTTTCAACTAATATCTCTTGTGTACAAAAAAAAGCAGTGAAAAAAAGAAACCTTTCCTAGAAAATTTTTTGGCCATTTGACACAGTTTCAGTGTTAAATATTGGGTGTTTGTTTTTCTAGGGCTATGTTAAAAGGCAAGCACTGTATGCTTGCAAGACTTGCATCCCAGTTACAAGTGACAACCAGAAACCAGGTGGGGTTTGTCTGGCATGCAGCTATTCCTGTCATGAAGGCCATGATTTGGTGGAATTGTACACCAAGAGGTGAGTAGCATTTGTCATGGCAGTGATCTGACTTTAAAGTATCTCCCCTTTTAAAAACAGTGACAAGGCCACAGTCTGAAGAATTTGTTGGGGAAATGTATAGAATAGGGGTTTTTTTAAAGAAAAATATATTAAAAAATTGGAAAGGGGTAAAATTTCACTCCACTAAATACATAGAACACTAATTTACTAGGGCACCAAGATATGACTAATATAAACCCCATTAACGAAAGTGTGGATGGCTATGAAGATCAATAAGCATGTGTAGTAAAACAAGTGAAAAATATGTACATAATCATAATATTTGTCACGAAAATACGTTAAATTGCAAAAAGACCTCAAGCAACAATGCCTTAATTGACCATATTACCAATACAGGCTACAAATACGATGGTGACGAAGGCTTTGGAGATCAGGGAAATCGCGGGGTAAAACAAAAAAAAAAAATGTGAACGTTTTTGTGATCAAATTTTACCAAATAATTTCTCTCCAGTTCATAGCCCTCCCCACTATTTGTATTTGCAACTTGTATGCATGTCAGTTTAGGTGTTGTTTCAGTTACATCTTTTTGAAATCAAACTCATTTTCGTGATACAATATTATGATTAATAGCACGAAAATACATTAAATTGCAAAACACACACACATTATTTTTTTCGTGCAAATGGACTACGCTTGAAAATCATTTCTGGTAAAACCCCAAGCTTCGCTGGTGCGTGACCGCTTCATGGTCACTACCTAAAGAAGAAAGCCAGCACTGCACACCTTAATCACTGTTTTGGGGATTTACTCCCCTGCTGGAGCTGGGACTCCGGTTTCGTGCGTAATGTTTTGCTACCCTTGAACAGTATATGTTTCAGTGCGAGGAGGCTACGTTTGAACATCATTTGTGCATATCAACTATCATGAAGTTAACTAATTTGGTTAGGTATTCCACGTTTGACATTACCCGCTACAATTAACACACTCGCATGCAATACTACACAGGTAAAATCATTGGAATTTAATAAATGGGGCTATGCTTCAACACCATTTATACATATCAACTATTGTGAAGTTAACTTTGATTTGGTTAGGTCTTTCACATTTGACATTACTCTGGCAATCAATATACTCACGCAATACTACACAGGTAAAATCATTGGAATGTAATCAATTTCAATACTATGGCGTTTGCTAACAGCCAGCGGCGTTCAGACCACGACGGCGCTCACCACTCATGTGACACATGGGTAAGCAGGTGCGCAAAGAGGCCATAACCGGGACTTTCCCGTAACTGAACTATTGTTTTGAAATTTAAATCATGTTTTCTATTTATTTCAGGGTCAAAGTGTTCTAAAATGTTAAAATTGTATGTTCATAAAATGTTGCACCATATTCGGTTCAAATTCAAAATGTGCGCTGCGCGAAGAACAAGGACATTATTATTCCTGTGTAAATGCCTAAATAGGGAACAGTCAATTAACATAAATATTTCACAATTTAAATGAATAGTATGCTTATGTATCAGAATTCTTAATGTACCATTTCTTTTTAATAATGAAAGTTTTACTCTGCGTGCATAGCACTTCCACTTGTGTGAACCCCGTAGGCAGCCATGTAGGTCCGTGCGACCCCTGCCTCTGGGCAGTCGTCCTAGGAGAGCTGGCGAGGTAAGACGCTGTCACGTACTCACTTTGCATTTTTGCACTGAGTTAGATTTCCATAGTTCATTTTAATGTACCAGTTAACCTTTGCTTCGCGTGTGTTTTGCCAGACATCCCCAGCATAATGCTTCCGCTTAAATTATTATTTTGCGACGTTGCAACTTTTTCAGTTTTGAAATTGGTGGAAGGAGGAGAGATGTCGGAGAAACAGCGCGGCCCGTGTAACTTGTAAATCAGTCACCATCCACCTGCACTAAAGGCATTTAATTTCTGTTTAATTGCTATGTGCAACATTAAGGGTGATATTTCTATGTATGTATTTCAGGGTATTTTTCACGTTTAATTGTGTTATGGCCACATCGCCCATGACCATGCGGTAAGATATCGCCAAGTCCATATTTATGCCATCCATGCTCTTTAAGGGTATATTTTTGTAATATCATGTGCACTTCAATGTATCTCATGGTAATATGCATTGTTTTAATTCAGTGTTTTTGTATTTTCATGATTGATTCTTTTGTATTTATGACCACGTGGTCTTTTGCACATGTTTGATTATTTGCCATTTTCATGAAAAAAATATTGCAATTTCACCTGCACCACATGATCCGCTACACATTTTACCCAGCGGCATCCACGCCATCTAATTATACCTTCATGTATCTGCATGTTTATTGTGCCTATTCATATAGTGTCCCATGTTATCTCATCATTATTTGTGTGATTTGTACTGTGACATTATTTCTGTCTTAGCCTGCTATGTGTAAAGACCGTCACCACGCTCACCACGTGCTGGGAGACGAGCCTGCGTTAGTGACATAAAATAATCTCACGTGTTAGTGTTCATCTTGTAATTCTCCATGTCCTGTCGCCTGGAAAAATTTACAGTCCATCCTAGTGGCTGTAGACCCCTTTCCTTGTGGAGGCTGTGTTCTCAAACACCCCTGAGAAAATCATCCATCTAGGAGTGTGCTAGATTAATTATGAGCTGAGGGGAAGCACCCAACAGAGTTAGCTAGATACGTCAGAGTTTCAATCATTAATTCATCTTTCTGGCACGATATTGTACTTGGGAATCAATAAATGATATGTTGCTCAGTGTAAAAATCCAGGTGTTTGTCTTTAGCATTAACCCAGCAACTCCCAGTTTTCTTTCAGTGATAAATGTTATGAATGATCAGTGTTTTGTAAAGACACTCTGGTAAGACGAACACACAGAATCCACAGCATCTCTGAGAACCTTGAGTCTCAAAGTGCGGTGTCTGGGAAGCACTGCTGGCGCCCACCTACCGTTAGTAAATTGTCATCGTTCGTCTCATGTCTCACCTGACAGTGTCAACTACAACAAAATTAATACGTTACTCACCCAATCACTTTTACATTGTAGATCATTAACCATGACACACTGTGTATTCTATTTGATGATACCCCATATACAATCAAATTACTGCACTAATATTATAATTTCACTTTTTTTCATGCCTATATTAGCATAGAAACACTCATATTTGAACAATTATTTTATTTAACACTTCTAACTGAATTGATTGTAATAAAACATGCTTTCAAGCACTTTTTCGCAAACATACAACTGTTAAAACATCAGACATCTTTCACAAACTTCACACAATGCAACTGTGGTGTAATCATAAGAAAAAACAAGCCAGTGCTCTCTCATACTACGAGGTATTCAAAATAATCAAAATAATGGTACACTGACACGACATTATCATACATTTCATACCTACCACTTAATCATGGTACATACAAGGCCAAATAATAATACAAGTACCATGAAAATGGTACGTTTAGCATGTCAACCGTCTCAAACTAAACAAACTCTCTCCTCGTATTTTAACTTTTATTTTCGACGTTCTAGTTGATGTGTAAATTGATTCAGCTTTCATAGATAGCTACATCTAATAGACATTGTGCCAACTTTATTGATAACCCTGTCAGTTTGTCCATCCTAAAGGTTATTATTTTTTTGGTTTTTGTTCAGAAATGGTGTTGTAACTTTTAATTGATTGCCAGCTGGTTTTTGAGTAGGAACTTAAAATTTAGTGTTTTTATTTCCTAGGAACTTTCGTTGTGATTGTGGCAACAGCAGATTCCAAAACAGGAAATGTAACCTTGAGCCGGTGAGTCATTTACACAAAATTCTGATGCTTGTACATATTTTGTATGCCATATTTCTTCTTCCTGTACCTTATTGATGTTCACAGAACAAATTGCCCAGCAACGACTTGAACTCCTACAACCAGAACTTCTATGGTTTGTACTGCACATGTCACAGGCCGTACCCAGATCCTGATGATGATGTTGAAGATGAAATGATTCAATGCATTGTGTGCGAAGACTGGTACCATAGCAGGGTACGTTTGTGCTTTGTTTTACGTTGCTATTTAGATTATTCTGAATAGTCCTCTAACTGCCCCATCAACCAAGAGATCCGTATCAGTACATCATAATGGACGTCACAGTTTTTAGTTAGCATCCAAATTCTCTTTAGCAACCCTCCACGCATTAACTGCCAAGAGGTACAATGCTTGTATTCACTCACCCATTGATACATGTAGCTGTGCAACAGGGTCATCATTTGTGTTTTTTTTCTTTCATCATACATCCAAGTTTTTGTTTTTTCTGATTTTCACGCTGTTTTTTCCAGGTCATGTTTATTTGCCTACTATAGTTTAATGTTTTGCGTACCCACAAACTACATTGCAGAAATTGTATTGTCACTTTTTTTGCATCACATACAGAACCGAAACATCACATCTGTTGCTAACACCATAGATAGCAGTAATGAGTTAGTGAAATTTTACGCTAACGCTACGCACGGAATAATGTGCTGTGATCTGGACTATGTTCAGAACAAAATGAACCTTGAGAAAGCAAGAATGTAGCATAAACTACTACTGCAAGCACTATTGATATTTATACTACGTGCCATATTGGCACATTGATAATGTTTCACGTGTTTATTTCTACAGAAATAACCTTCGTGTTGTAAGCAAAGCGACGTCAGAACACAACAAATTTTAGTTATTTCTAATAGTGCAATTTTTTTTTTTAGCATGGTGGGGAAAAATTAAAGGCAAACATTTTCAGATACATGTTTTAAAGTATCAACATCTGGTGAGTTTGCAGGGACTCTGGCATAGTTACCAAAAATTTCAGTATTTATGCTTCAGGGTGGCCACAGGCTGGGAAAACCGGGAATTGTAAAGGAATTTTAGTGTTCAGGGAAAGACCTTCAAACAATGTGATGCCAGTGTCACAGTGATCATACCCAAGGGTGTCGTACTCTCGCTTAGACAGAGTACCTGAATATAAGGTAGGCCTCATTGGAATACGAGCGGGAACGAAATCAAGAGATACAGGCATTGTAATCCTCCAGCATTTTACCTGCTGTTCGCGAGGCGGCGGCACCCTCCTCTCCGACTGGCTCAATGCGGCGGTCGACACTGGTTGCGAAGAAGTGGTGCTCTTGCTGCTCGTAGGTTCCTGGGGTAGGTGCGGAGGGATTGCTGTGTAAAAGTGTGGGATCGAATTCTAGGATAGCAATGTTGAAGTCAACTACCAATAGATATTCCAGTGGTATTCTACTTGCTACTCTGGTAGGTGTGAATAGTGGGTTATCCTCTATTATCTGTGTTAGATATAAGTAGTTCGTAATGTGAGAATATATCAATCATTCAATGCCATGGTAAATAAGATAGTGTTCATATCCATGCACCAGAAAAACACGTGTCACTTAGCAAAACAAAATAAAATAAACTCTGCTCAGATCAGAAAGAAAAAAATAACATTTAAATGTAAGTATTTCGGTTTGCCACAGGTCTTCAGTGTAAATAAACAAATCTACATCAACACAAACATGCTTACATTTATTTAACTAGGATCTGTAGTGACGAATCACTACACAGCTTTTAATTCTGCCCACTTATGTGTGAACGTGGCATAAGGCTGAATTAGAAAGTAATCAAAATAAGAAATTGTAAGGCGAAGCCGGGTAAGAGCTGCATCCTTATAGAGTTCTTCTAAAAGTACTTATATTATCACCCAGGATCCACCCTGTAGCTCCACGTTCAGCCGCTTTGCAGCTATGGAGGCATAGGATCCTTAAGTTGATAGCCGGTGACTTTTAGGAGAGTTTTCCTCCGAGGGTCATGCACATGAATAGAAAAGAAAACTGCACCTCTGCAAGCTTATATACTGAAACTTATGTGTGTCTATAATTTTCCACACTGAATTCGGTAATGATCATTCTTAAAATATACCTGGATTCAATATTAGAACACACCTTACTAAACCAAGACACTTAAAGACATCTAACATACACATTGAAACAACAGAAAACCTTAAAATTTCATTTTTAATGAAAAGAAACATTTAAATTTACGATCCCTGCAAGACAATCAGATTCAAAAGAAATATACCTAATAACAATCTAAATTAATGCTGTCAGATTCTAGCTATAAGGTATTTTTCCAAAGAAACCAGATTGAAATTACTGCATTTGAAACTGAAAATTTAACATGATGATTGCAACTGAATCAAATCTGAATTAATCCAACTGCATAACATCTTGCAGACAATGTTCATATAGTAACCCTAACTTAAATTGCTCAGCGGTGAACATGAAACAGTATGCGGCCACTGGAAAATGTTCTCCAAAGGAAGGCCCATCTAAAATATAATTCAAGATGGATTTTTCGTAAGTGCAGCAATAAACTGAAATTGATTTCATTATTAAGGAAATACCTCTGACAGTTTTAAACAAAACTATCAAAAATATTCATTAAGATTGCTGATTTGGGACAACAGTGGTAGTTTCTGGAACCGAAGGCGTCCTCAAATTTGAAAGCCGAATACTGCAGATATCACTGAAAAGATTCCAAAAGAACTGACCATCTCAGTCTTTCCTCTGCCTGGTTACATGACACTGGCCATTCCCAATCTTCCAGACTCGCCACGTACAATGTCACATAAAGCGCAGATGGGCGGGGCACTTAATTGATACGTCTGGCCATGTTGGATGTCTAGCCCTAGGAGGAGGACTCCTCAAGCCTTTACTTAATCAGGATATCACGACGTGATGTCTTATCCTCTCATGAGTTCATTGTAATAATCGACGTATCACATTCTTCCGTGGCTTACCCAAATCTGAATATGTAATGTAAGCTAAGAGTAATAAAACAGAAAATGGTTTTAGATGCATTCCTAAAATTGCTGTGGTAAACTTTAAAATCACATTTTAATGTTCATTTTACATCTGATTATTTAATAAATTTCTAACTAAAATTTTATGTAAAAATAAATATGCTCTTTTTTTCCTTTGAATAAAATAAACATTTCTCAGAAGTAGAATCACTGTTGTAAGCACTGAAAGTGCTCAATCTGGGGAAGTCGTATTTACTATAGTAAACATAAACATTATTTCCTCTAAATATAAACAATTATTTGTAAACACAATACATATCAATTATGACTTTATACTACACCGTGAACATCCTATAATGAAGTTTGGCCTCATTCTAATTATTTACATTATAGCTTAAGCTGTTTGCCATGAATTTTTATGCAGCCCAAGTTTTTGTGTTTGTTAAGAGCATTGTTTTATACTAGTAATGTTTTCCTTTAGCACTTGGGAAATGATATCCCCTCGCAGCACGACTACTCAGAGATGGTGTGCGGTGGCTGTATGAATAAACATGATTTCCTGTGGCACTACAAAGGACTGTTTGTGACCAAGGTGACCAGTGAGGAAACTCGTGGTCCTCTCGTGAATCACAGTGATGCAGCAGATCATGTGGATGTTACTACAGCTGCTTCTGATGGCATCCAAGACGTAAATGACAGTGTTAATTTGCTCAGTGACAGTGCGTGTACAGTCACTGGTTCTAATGAGAAACCTGTCGGTGCAGAACTAAGCAACGGCAAGTTTGTTAATAGTGTGGAAGTTGCCAAGAGTGAGGTGGCAGCAAATGGCATCCACAGCGGCCCGAAGCTGAATGACTTCGAAGGCTGTGGAAATGGTATGTTGTGCTTGCTTGTAATGTCTCATGTTCTGTCACTTATCATATTGGCTGTCGTGAAGAGTTTTGTGCAGCTCTTAACATCAAGGTCTTGAGAGCCGATGAGGGTGATTGATGTGAGAATAGAGCAGCGCCAAAATGCAAGGGCGGGGAAATTGTAGATCCCTGAGAGAACCTGCCGACCAGCAGCATC
Source organism: Dryococelus australis (assembly GCA_029891345.1). Lineage (NCBI taxonomy): Eukaryota > Metazoa > Arthropoda > Insecta > Phasmatodea > Phasmatidae > Dryococelus > Dryococelus australis. The sequence goes on from CM056995.1 coordinate 349,767,635, forward strand.
GTCCGACACGATTCCCACATACAGAAATTCAGGAGTAACACGGCCGGGGACTGAATCCAGTTCACCTTGGTGGGAGGCAAGCAGGCTAACCACTCAGCCACCGCAACCCCTATTGGCTGTGGAGGTTGTGTGCTTAGCACACCCACTTCCCACCAAAGTGATCTTGGTTCAAGTCCTGGTATGTCCATACTCAGTTTTTGCATGTGAAGAACATGGTGGACTTTGTTTTCAGCAAAAAGTTTCTTTTTCACGGTTCTTTTGTTTCTGTGCCTTGGATCCTTTTGTGGCTCTATTTCCTTCTCAGTTCACCCCAATGGTGCTAAAAACCTGGAAGTGGAGTACCTTCAAAATCCCTCAACTCTGCAACTGCTCCTGTAAAGTACAGTACCCTTAATGCATGAATCACAGTTCCATCTTTCTTCGGTACCCTCTTAGTCATCATTCTGTTCAGTCCAGCCATCCGCAGATACTTCTCTTTACAACAGTGTTAACAGTGAATATCTCTCTCTGTGTGCGTGTGTTTAATTATTATTATAAAGAAAATTATGTGTACCTCTTAGAGTATTTTTAAAAAGTAAAATCGGTTAAAGAAATTGTAAAATTGAATGGTGAGAAGGGGATAGTGACTAATTGGTGTGTAATCTGTTGTAACTCATTTGTGAAGCATATTAATTTTAGTTATGTATTTGTACTTTATCTGTACAGGTTGCCTTATCAAGGAAGGAAATCTCGTGAAAGTTTCAGGAGCAGTGTTTTTCACTGATTGTTGGAGGAAGAACTTGTGTCGCTGTGATAAGTGTCAGGTAAGATCATTACAGTGACGCTGTAGCAAAATAATGTTAGTGAAATTAGTGCTTGTGCTTGTACAAGCATCATAAATAAATGTACTGTACTGGGAATAAAGGTTTTTGCCTGGAAAGGTAAAAAATTATCTATTGCCAACACGTTTTAGTTTTATCCTATTAAATTTATTCAAAAAACAAAGAGTTGTGAAAATGGGAAAAAGGACAATTTTTAAGACTTTCGTGCACTATTTCCTTAAGGGAAAAGATGAAATTAGAAAGTGGCATCTGTAGTTTAATGTATGTATTGACTTATATAATAATTCATGTATCGTACTGTTACAGATCTAATTTTTCTTCCCAAGAATGTATAGCACAGTTTTGAGAAGACCTGTCACAATCCTTCCTTCTGACTGCGCATGGCCTTCGGTTCCCCCTTAACTGCCATTGCTAATACAGTATTGCAGCTCATTGTTCTTCCAAGACCACAACTTGGAATATGGCAATGATCAATTATACTGTCAGTGCTTGCATACTCTTCGTGGGTTGTGTTTGCATGACTTTGTAGAATCAGAGTATAATTTGTATGTGTTCTTCTACCACATGTTGTCTTTTATAGAATGCATTTGCATTTCTGAAACAGTTTTTAACAAAAAAAAATAATTTAAAGCCATAGCATTGTAGTGGTTAGGCCGTTTGGCTGGATTCAAACCTAAGTTTACACAGGTGAAAAATATGGCATTGGCCAATGGTGTTCTCTCTCTTCCTTTCCCACTTTCTTTCAGAATACTCTTGAAGGCTACCACTCTTTCATTCTGCATTCTGTTAGTCCATTCTCACAGTGCTTCACCCACATCACATCAGTGTTAGAGACTATTGTAACAAATGTTGTAGCTGACCGTACCGGGAGGAGACACTTCTGTATAATGTACTGAAGCAACTCCCTCTCATGGGAATTAATAAAGTTGATTCAGAGAGGTGGGGAGGCTGAATACCCTCCCGGGATAAAGCAATTCAAGGTGTAATGTTTGTAGGCATAATCGTGTTAGGTAGTGGTCAGAATCCTCGAGGTTCCACTTCGAGTCTTGTTCAGATTGAAATCAGGATCTGCACTACTAACCCCTGACTTAGATGAAGCCTTACTCAGACTTGAGTGCTCTATCTAGCCTTACTCAGACTTGCTGGGGCCCTCTGCCTTATTCAGGCTGGAGAGCCGACGAACACGGTCATGTCTGGATCTTGCACCGTCTTATATACTCAAATCTTCAGTTTGTGCACTGTCGGAAAGGTGCAGGGGGTTCTAACTTCTCTTCCAATGTCTATTTCGACATTGGAGCGGCAGCTTCCTTCACAATCTCCCTCGTTGGAGGCTGTTGGCGTTTTTTATCACCTCAGCATGAGGCTCTGGCGGCTGCTGTGTCCTTGTAGTGGGGGTGCTGCGATCTTGCATCATCCCTTGGAACTCTCATCTCTGGCTGACTTATGTTGATGGTTCTGTTGAATAGTAAAATCTTGAGTGGGAAATATGAGCGACCGCATGGCGGCTTTGGTAGACAGTACATGATCTCCCTTCATAACATGTGTCTAATCACTCATTAGACTGGGAGCGATCCTGTAGACACAGTATTAATTGACCTGCCATAAAATGACTTCCCCACAAGTGTAGCAACTCTAGAGATGGGGTGAAGTCGAAACATAGAGTGTGCATGCTAGATGTTCAGGAATGCACCATGTATCAGTACATCTCTTGGAAGTCAGTAATGTTTAACGTACAAGAAATTTATGTAACATCTGTGTTGTCATTTTACATTTAAATTTCAATCATTTTTGAGTTTCAAACTGAAGCAGATTTTATTTTATTTTTTTTATAGAACACTGCCTTCTTTTTGTAAATTACAAATAACAGTGTAGAAAGTACAGTGAATTCTCTATAATTAGTTTTTCAGTGGATCAACAAGAAAAAACCAAGCATGCAGGAAGGCAATAGATGACTTGGATTTTAGACCTGAGAAATATTGCACATAATCTCAAAATGCATGTTTAATTTAACATTCTAAATATGTCATTAAAGAAAACTTATTCAGATCATTTTATTATTAAATATTCGCTTTAAATTTAAAATTTAATTTTTGAAATTGGGCAAATTTTTTTTTTATATTTATAATTTTTTTATAGTGTTCCTTCGTCAGCTGAGCCATACTCAATCCCTTGGTTAAAATTACCACAAATTATTTGTTTGAGACAATTTTTGCCAATCGTTACTTGCAGAGTCTTTCTTAAATCTTTAAAATTGGCTGTCAGTGGTTTCCAATTATAACTACTCCCGTCAAAATACAACCACTGCTATAACCTCATTTCAAAGTCCATTTGATCTTTGAATACAATGTCATAGATTGTGTTGTTCGTTTACGTTGTTTCCAACATTTGAGTGCGGAGAACATTTGAGGAGAATAAGAATACAAGATGCTTTCTTATTGTCCCCAACCTAAGAATGCAGTAAAGGTGTAACATGAAAACCTCCTGCGGGATGTAATCAACACTATCGATAGCACCAGTTGTAGAACTTCCATGTTGTTTTGCATTCACATAGTGTTCAAAAACGAATGCACACAATCTTTGGCGAAGGTACAGGCAGGAAAAATGGTATAATGTAAACCATGGGAGCAAATGATCAGAAAACAATTGTTCCAAATATATTTTGGGGATTTGAACAGAATATCTGATTGATGGATGCAGTAAATTAATGCTTTTAAGAGAAGTAACATGCTTGCTTATTTAACATTGTGACGCGTGTCCAATTAGGCTCACTGGACACTGTAGTTACAGATTTTACTCGCTATACCAAAAGCAACTTAGGTAGCGGGGATGTGGCGAGGAGCGTTTGCTAGTTCTGATACACACTCACCTCTAGGTGGGTAGTTGAGGTAAGTTTAGTCTTAAGCGGGGTGAATGCCTGCATGAATGTTCCACAGTCGTGCTTCTTTCGTCCAGAAGACTGAGTTGTCCCAACCTAGGCGAACTTCCACTCCAGTTAAGAAGCCGTAAACAACAGGGTGACACTTGTAGCTGGTACGGACACACAGTGGAAACTCAATTAATATTATCGGTGCGGGCTCAACTGCTTGACGTCTGAGTTTGATGACACGCACCTGTTCCGCCTGTATCCTGCATAGGATAAGGTGATACTATCCTCTGCCAGGCAGCAGGGAGAGCCAAGTGTTGCTCTCTATGTCTCCTACCACTCCTCTCATGAGGCATAGGGTAACAGTTCTATAAATCACGCAGTGCACTGAAACAGAAATACTAACGGTGTACGCCAATAGTGACTTGCTGTCCGGCTCAGTAAGTCCCCACTGATCCCCCACCGTAGGCAGACTGATCAGGGACGTTGAGTTGGAGTCACGCCAAGCCTCTACTGGTTGTGTATCCACCCAGAATACCAGGCAGCACTGCAGCTCACCGTCACTACGCACTAATAGTGCGAGTGGTGCGAAGCAAACCGAGTATGTCGTGCCTCCTGGTGTGGTGTTACTAGTGGTCGGGGCATTACGGTTTCTTCCCCACGACCACTAATAGTGCTGTGTGTTTGATGGGAAGAAACAGGCAGCCGTCTAATGTGTATGTCTTAGTTCGGTTTAATAGCGTCCCCGGATTCTGTTGGCAGTGCACAGCGTAATCTTTCTCCAACTGTGAATACAGATATATGCCCTGAAAATAAAAGTAGCAAAGTAGAAAGCAACGTGTGTTTATTGAAAGTTCAATAGACACGTGAACCACCTACTAAGTCGAGGATGGCTGAAGGTAACTACATGGTTCCAGGTGTGTAGGTGACCTGGTTCTAAATATATGGGAAAAGCTGAATCATACAAAAATAAGAGTTATAATTAATCTACTAATTAAAGAGGTTTACAGGAGATGAAATTAAAAGAAGAAGAGTTTGTGTTTGTATGTCGCCAGGTTGACTGGTCATCAACATATTTAGCTGGTTGCCGCGAACGGGTACTTGTAGACTTCGAACGTCTCTAGAGCTCCCGAGCATTAAGAGTGCTTTTGGCGGTGCAAGAGATGCAAAAGAATGACTGGTGCGGCTGAACTTTGTAGTGGTGGCTTGTAGGCTGCCGGCGCGGGGTGCAGGAGAGGCGTGACGTTCTACGGCCCTGGGTGGCATGAGAATTATCTCGTCAGTGGTTATGGCTTCGTGCCTCATTAGGTCTGCTCGGCAGTGCTCAAAGTCTGGGCAGCTTGTAGGCGTCGAGCACAGGGAGGGTTGCCAGCGTGCCTGGCGAGATGCTTGCCTTTCAGGTGAAAAGGGGTGTAGGGGTACGCAACATGTTGCTCACGTCTGTAGAGATGGAAGCAGTACTCTAGGCGATGAGTCGGATTCTTATTACAATAGGTGTAAAGCTGCACGCGTCAATTGTTTATATAAGATATTTTGTACAGACCATCCAAAAAAAAAACTCATACTGGAAAACTGTTTAAATGGGATCACAACAATGAGGTTCCGCTGTATTTAAAAGATAGGTAACTTTATTTATGTGACTAAATATTTGCATAACATGTTTGTGATGTGTTACTTTGTTTTAGGCTATTTATGTGGCTCAGAATATCAGGTTTCTAACTGATGAGCAAGACACTGTTCAAGCATATGAAGAGCAGGGAAAGGCGAAAGCACAGCCATCATCCCAGTATGAACAAGGCATGATGGCACTCTCTTCTCTCGACAGAGTCAAGCAAGTGGAAGCTATTGAAGGTAACATACTACATATCTAAGCAAATTTTGTTTATCCACATACAGTTCATAATAAAAGTGTACACATTTTTTTACATTGCCTTAGATGGGGCCTATGATAGTGTTGAGAAGAGACATTTTTTTCTCCTACCAGATGAACAATATTTACTCAATTCCAAGCTTTATATATATATATAACAAGGGTGCTGCTTAGAATTAAGTTCCATCAATTTTTTGGCATAAATAAAATTTTTAGTTGAAACTACTATTTAGTTCAATAGTTAATTTTATATTTAGGTGCTATTGCTGTGCCATTCATAGTAAAGTAGAACCCCCGATTTTCAACTGTCATGGTTCTTGAAAATATGTTCTCTTTTTCGCTGTTTCGTTAAATCTTATTTCGCTATTTTAACACCCTCAACACCAGGAAGTAGTAGTAGTAGTTGTTGGTGTGTGGTTTCCCCCCCCCCCCCCCCATAACACTTTTATTTAAATGAAATATTTTGTCTTGAAACAGTTTTTAAATCTGGCACGTGACGCATTTGCGCATCTAAGATGCACACTCTACAAAACAACTTTGTCCCATATTTGAGCGCAATGTTTATACCCGGAGCAGATCAGTTAACATCAACAGTACTGAAGAGATGAAACATGTGCCTGCAGGATATGGTGGCACCAGGTCATGAGAGACTACAGACAAGTGACCCTAGCTTGTACTGTTCACCCAGAATCACCAAGAAGCCTTAATGCCAACACCCCCTTACGAAAATTGTGTCAGAGTACGCCACTGGGGAACAGCGCATATTTTATCAGCGCCTGTGGCCGAGATAAGGGGTGATAGTGTCGCCTCATCACTCCTGAATTCTCAACCCCTGTGGCCGAGGCTATCATTCCCTGCACCACTCGCCTCCAGGCGACGGTGAGGGGTGAGTGGAGTGACTTGTAGCCATGGGTTTATTTTAAAAGGCGTTGGTCCAGCCAAACTGCTGCCTCAGTTATGGCTGTTGTTGGCGACTGCTGGAGTTGCCGGAGAAGTTGGGTTTCCTAGTGGTGCTACGGCTGCTAAAGCTGGTATAGGCCTTGACAGGGTATGGAGCATCGGTGCCCCGGAACCAGGGGTTAGCGATACCCAATGGTACCTCTTCTCCTCGGCAGATGGCTAAGGCTATAGAGTGAGGTGTCCCTGGTGTCGTCTGTGGCGCTGCAAACAGAGAAGGGGAGGGAGCTGGGAGATAGGACTCTCCAGCTGATGGGCAGATGAGCTCGGTCTTGGGGGTTGTCGTGACAGGATGCTGAAGAGGCTGGGCTGCAGTTCCAAGTTGATTTGTAGACTGCCACAGTCTTTCTGTCCTGCAACTCCTTCCCACCATCTTTTGGTGTAAGGCGTGGAGGAGTACTATGACCGGCCTAACGAGAGAACAGGTTATAATAGTCTCTAGCTATAGTGTTCGGTCACAGCCGAAGCCGAGTTAAAAGACCATTGCATCTGTAGTTAGACAAATAAAATACAGAAAAATCTCAGCTATAAACTACTTCACCTTAAAGTGCCTATATCTTTTGAATCTTTCTCAGATATAATCAAATACTTGTTCAGCATAAAGTGATTCAGTATTTATTAAGTATAAAATTTGAAGTGTACTTTGTATTGAGATTCTACTGTACGAGGTATTTTCACAGAATAACTGTAAAAAGACTTTTATAGATTTGTCTTAAAGTAAGTCATCATCATCATCCTTGCTGTTTCTAGCCTGGGGCCAGGTCACCTTGGTAAATTTCTTTCTGCTTCCTTGGTCTGTCCATCACTGACTCTGTATTACTCTTTCCCAGTCTTTGCATCTTCTCCTCACATCCTCAGACTACCAGCCTCCCACCTAGGCTAACCTGGTTTGATTCCTGGTGGGCTCACCACCAGATTTTGACGTGTGGGAATTGTGCTGGACAATGCCATCGGTCGGCAGGTTTTCTCGGGCATTTCCCAGTTCCCCCGTCGTTGCATTTTGGCGCTGATCCATACTCACCTCACTTCACCCTCATCTGCTCTCAAGACTGATGTTAAGAGCCGCCTAAATCTTTCCACTCCGAAAGATTTAGGCGGCTCTTAACATCTTTTTTATGAACGTCTCGCTTTCCATCCTCTTGGCGTGCTCATACCACCTCATTTGTCTCCACTATGATTTGGTTTAATTGATAGAAAGTAAATCCTTTTTCATAAATTATACAGACGTTGTATAGTGTATAAAATACACATAATGAAATGTTAGTGTTTGTTAAGTAATTTTATTTCTCTCTGCATTTTACATTTTTTCAGCAACAGTTTGAAGTGACGAGTGCAGAATGTGTCATTGATAGGTTTGATGCTCTTGTACTCTGTGTTTACCTATAACAATGGATTTAATGGGAATTTTTATCTTTACTACATTGTCATTTTTGCAGAATATAACAACATGAAAACGCATCTAAAAGAATATTTGCAGAAGTTTGCAGAAAATAAGAAAATAGTCAGAGAAGAAGATATCAGAGAATTTTTTTCTGGCATGGAAGCTCGAAAGAAACAGCGTGTGGAAGTTCAAATACCGTACTTTTGTCGCTAGGCATAGTCTTTTGTGGAATTTATGTGATGGATGAAGTACAGTGTGTATAAAGACTTAATGTAATTATCTTTTTATTTGTCATATTTTCAAGTTAATGGCCAATTTGTTGGGCAGTAATGCAAAAAGAGTTTCATATGCTGATTTTTAGCTTCTGGAAAGTATCAGATCTTTGAATCTTTAACGAATCATTTGAGAGACTGTTATAGTAACTCTCTTGCAAAATAATAATAGCCTGTTCTGGCATTGCTTGAAACATTGCATTATTTATTATAAATTATAGAAATTTACTGGAAGTTAATGATTAATTGTTAAAACCCTGTTTTACACCCTTGGTTTTACGCGTATTGCTATTGTACACCTGTTTTCTTTTGTCACGTATAATGTAAGTACTGCATAAATTCCCCTCCCCTAAGAAGTGTACAAAGGGTGTTTCACTGAACGCTGTAATAGAGAGTACAATAAATTAATCATTTGAACCAACTTTTTAAATTAAATTAATTTTTAATGAAATTATTGCTGCATATTATTATTCAACCACATTTGCTATGCAGCTAGAAATATAACTACCGGAAATAATTGAATGACATTTTAATCCCAGTACGAAGCATTGATAGCTTTAGTCTTATTTAATGTGACAATTTTTTAAGTGCGGAAGTTCTCATTTGCTGATATGATGCAGCTGCTTGGTGTACACGTCAAAGCTCTATGAACATGCAAGTTCATTGTTGCTTTTAGTAATAATATTGATCTCTATTTGATATAATAGAATAAAATGGACAACCTGAACATCACACATGCGCAATTTGAAAGAAATTCAAATTTTGAATAAAATTAATGTTTATATTCACAAATTTCGTTATAAATGTGTACATTGAACTATTCTATACATTACATCAATACGCTTTGATTATCCAAGACATTAGTTTAAAATATGTAGTCCAGTTGACTTCTGGGAAATATAAAGTCAGCTCATTCCACAAGCAAAAAATAATATTGGCGCAAGCTCAACTTTTCTACGCGACTCTGGCAGAAACTGAAGACTGCTTCTTATTGGTGGTTGTAGTTTTCCGCTCTGTTCGGCGTACGTGTGAACCCAGAATTATCATCTGAACATACAACTACATAGTACAGTAGTACTTACTGAATATGCTGACAGAATGGAAACACAAATCTCACTACTAATACACAATACTTGATAGAACACGGAAACAAACAACCGACACCAATTGAGTTTGCATTAACAGCAAGGTGCGCTTGCTTAATGTACAGTACCCGCCCATGCTGCGCTCTGTTGTTAGCTAGAGTTACGTCAATACAGTGATGTGACATGCCACGTAGAGACTTTTAAATGTTTAAAATCGGTGAGCATTTGTATTATAATAGTACTGCAAATGACTAATTCAAAATTCATCCATCCTATTCTATAATGTTTCCTTTAAATAAAACTATTTTACACAATAAGCATCGTACTTATTTTCTAAAGAATGTGAAATGCTTGCAAATACCTCTTCTCAAACGTAGCTAGTTTACAGTACACACTTTCTCGATTCACTAAGCACAGCCCTGGTTGAAAGCATATTTTCCGCTTACTGTTTAAAGTGATTGCTATGGTCAGTGTACACTTCAAAGTTGGAGGAGAACCCACAGGTTTATTGCAAATGTTAACAGATTTTATTTATGATTGAACTGTAAGACTGGATTGTGTTAAGCTGATCTCCTTGCACATTTCTGGAATTGTTTTGTAGAAATAATTAATGTTATTTTTCTGAACGCCACAATTTTCTGGTAATTTAGACTAATTTATTAGGATGTGAAATGTCTTAAAGGTGGGTAACACTCATTACACACTTTTGTTACCATTTTGTAACGAGTCCAAAAGGCAGTTGGGGTGTAATACATGATGCCCATTTGTAGATGTACATATCCTTATAGTTATATTTATGTACGAATTGCTTTTAAATAAAAAGTATGGGGCTGGAGGAGAATAGACATCTAACTCACTGGACAATATTACATAGTATATTTTATTAATATTTATGTACAGAATGTTCTGGTTAATTATCTGGTTGAAATAATTTTGTTTCTCTAAGAGAAAATTTAATTCAAATTAAGGGTGGCAACTCCTTTTCTGTTCATGAAACAATTTTACGATGATATGCTGAACAGTAGTTCTGATGATTCATACTCCATTTTCAAGGGTATTTGCCTCTCGTTGGAATTACTTCAGACTAAAGCTTCTTACACAATAGAAAACTTTAGCATTTGACTTTATGTTTCCTTTCTTCTGACAAAACCACCAATACACAATACAATTAGAGTTCATACAATTGAACTTTGGTTCTACGAGCTTCATAAAAATGTGTAACTTGTTATGGAAATAATTATGATACCCAGGAATGCATTTTAAATACCTTTTTTAAAAACAGGCTTAAAATTTATATGAGAAGACTATTTCAAAACAAAAAATTCATTTGTTTCTGTACCAAAATATGTCAATTCGTTTATTTCCACTACAGATTGCTTGAATTTACCTTTGGCTGTTCCATTGCGTCAACCTCCATAAGAAACATGCGGAAAGCAAAAGTAAAGTCAAAGCGTAAACTTTTCAATTGTGTAAGGGCCTTTGGTTGTACATGCTGCTGCTGCGGGGGTTCCCCCCCCCCCCCCTCATCACCTCTTCCCGCATTATTCGTCTCCAGCCTGTATATGACAAAACTGAGCATGGGTTCCATTCTGACAACATTGGCCAAACGTTTCTTGTTACCTTTCATGTTGGAAACAAAAACCAGGAAGTATTTGCAAATTTTATCACTTTCCCTCCCAATCTTGCATTCAGAAATAAATAATGTTAGCAATTTAAAACTTAACCATGATACGTTAAAGACTCATCAGCCTTGACATATTTTGATAGTAGTTTAGTGTATGATTCTTTCTAGGGCAGTTGATTCACAGAATTATTATTTCATGTAAATGTCAGTGTTTAATTGATTTTTACAACTACTTGTCTTCATTTCTGGCTTGTAATTAAATGTTTTAATTCATATTGTTTCATTACTTGTAGCATGGTATGTAACTCAAAGAAATTTGAAGTTGATGCTGTCCCATTGTTGAATTTTTAAGATTTCCTGACATTTTTTCTATTGGAACTTGTGGGTTAATTTTTGTCTGTAAATGTTTGTATGTTTTAATAAAAAGGAACCACTTTTCTTATTTTTAAATTGTAGCCAGTGTTTCATGTAGTACAGCCCTTTTAAGAAGTTCTCTTTAAAAGAAAATGTTTTCCTTCTCATTAAGTTTACATAATTTTGTACCTGCTTTATAAGCGGCAGTGTAATTTGCCATTTTAAGAAGTTTTACTTGTTAATAAGCTTAAAGTTATTTGCTTTGGAAACTTCTTAAGAAAGCTTCATACTTACCCAAATATAATGCAACCTCTGTATGACGACTGACAATGGAGAGATAAATTATCATAATGGCAGATTATCGTTATAACCTAAATTTACTTTCTATAGTCAATTATTAGTTTCTTACAAACTTTTCTGAAGTCCTACTAAAGTTCCACTTCCAGGATGTTTCTCCACCTTATGCAAAAAAAAATCTTAGAGAATTACACCAAATGGACAATGCACTGCACTATTTCTTGCTAGGCATTACTGGTACACTTATTTTCTCTCTATTTTAATCACATGAATTATAAGCAAAATATAAATGAAAGTTCAGTTTAACCAAAAATAAGATGCATTTTTGTTAATATATAATGTTACGTTGGGAGCCGTGTTACCTGGTTATGTGGGATCCAGCACTGTAGATGGTGACCCACCTCGTCTCTCCCCTCCCTCCCAGGCAGATCCTATCATGGCTCTGTCCGGCAGCTGGGGCAATGATTGACAGCCTACCTGGCAGCCATTGCCGAAGGAGACGACGACTTAAGAGGATGAGCAAAAATTTCCTGGTAATTCTTTGGTCAGTGCAACACGTCACGTGGAGAAGATTGTGGACCAGAGCTAACGATACTACTATACTGTGTAGCTTAAACTGAGTCAGTCTTTGTGGTAGCCATTTGGTTGATGTGCGGCACTCAGGCGAAGACTGGTGCAGTGAGGGACAATGGCGGTAGGGGCTGTAAGATGTCGGGAGACAAGTGTTTGCATGAGGGTGCTCTAAGCACTAGAATATTCTGGACTGAATGAATGCGTGATGCAGACTTCATTGTAAATATTGGAACTGTCAAACTTGGGCACGTAATTTGTAGAATAATTCAATAGGTTTTGAAACACAGTTTATTTGGATTGATTTTAGTAATCTGATTGCATTGATTTATTTGAGGTATTTGTTAATTTTATTATAAATTGAGAAATTGCAACAAACAATGCTTATGATTCGTGGCATATTTGGGGAACAACACACTATACATTGGGGTGATTTTTCAAAAGTTTAATTTGGAAAATATGAAAAGACCACAAATATACTGTATCATTTCATGCAGTGTTCATTGTGCACACACTTCAGTGATATGAGAGACGTCACATTTTATTTTGCCGATCACTTAATGACAGCTTCACCCATTTTCACATTAAGAAATTTGCTAAATAAATAGATGTCTGAGGTAACCTGAACAGCCTCCATGTAGTGAGTAATGCGTGGAGAAGGCAGACATTCTCATGCTAGCCTACGCCAGTGGATTGTAATTCGGAAAGTGTCATATGTACTGGGAACGTGTCATGACGGGACTACATGCCGCACGCTAGGCCAGGCCTTATACCGCTAATTTGCAGGGATGTGTGTGATCCCGAACCGTCTGGAAAATGGCTGTCCCGAAATGTCAGGCAAGAATTAGCATGTTTAATGCACATTCCTAATGTTGTTTCCTATGAGCAGAGAAATCAATTTTTTTTTTCTTCCTGTCAAGCTTAAACAAATTCTTGTGTGTATTCTCCAAAACTTTAATTAGTATTTTGCATTGCATTACTATCTTATAAACTCATTTACCTAATTGCAGATTTACATTTTTTCTGAGAAATCTTTATTCTAAATTGTTTGCACATTTATGTAAATGTCATTAACATATGCTTTTCGTTTTCCTTCTTTCTGTAGATATATTTTTATAAACTTTACGTAACTTTTTATTGTTCACGTGCATGCTATGTGAGATAGCGCTAACCGAAAGTCAGTATTATGATTGATAATTTAATATCGATGAATGATCATGTAAGTGATAAAAACACGGAGTTTTGCTCTCGTCAGAATTGAATGCAACCTTAAAAATAAATGCCGTTAATGCAATATTTACGTTTTGTTTAGTCAAAGATGTTAGACTTACTGAGTGTCACATCATGTGACATATGTTTTCAACTATGGTTATTCAGAAAAACCATAGAACAAATTAAAGAAATACGTACTCTTTGAAGTGCAAACTTTTTTCACTTGTCTCCAAGCAGGGGGTGGCAATGTCCTATATCGTGCAGTGTTAACAAGTGATGCCAGTTTATAGCGTGGAGTTAGGCGGTTGTTTTCCGGTAAAAAAGGATCACGTGGCCAACATTAGCCAAAAACATTGCATTGGCCTATCTTTCACATGTATTTTGACGAGTATTAAAATCGACATAAATTAATATACAACCGTTTTTGACCTAAATGATAATATACATAGAGTGGATGGTTTGTATCATAACTAGATATAAATTTCTCCGTTAAATTTGTAAAGTTATCAATTATTTACATTTAAATGGAAGTGTTACATACAGTGTTTTTGTTGATATTGCTTTCCATTCTCTATATATTTGCCTTCAAAATATTCCAGGAAATAATTTTCTGAGGACTATAGGAGCTTTTCAAAGTTATGATAAAACTTTAACCATACTAAAATGTAATAAAATACGCTATTGAAGTCGTCTGCGAGTGTGTTACAAGTGAAGCAGCCATACGTGAGAGAGACAACATTTGTATACATTCAAATTGAACAGCGTTACGAGTGCTATATGAACTCACTAGTTCTGAATATTCTCTAAATTTGTGTTATTCTTGCAATTGTGAAATGTGAATTTGGCTTGTAAACACGCCTTAAAACTATAATCAATGTAGATGTACCGTTGTATTCTTTTTTGCATGGAAAACATTTAAAAAGTTTAAATAGTGTTATACACCATTACTACACCAGACAAGCTAATCATCTCCACCTATTATCGTACAGAACCTCAAAATTTCCATCAAATCCGTACTATGCTGGGGCAAAACTAATAAAAAAAAACCTTCCCACTCATTTGAGGTAAATTAATAGTTGAAAAGAGCTGTTAAATTATACTTTTTTTAATACGGCATTCTATTCCGTAGAAGAATACTTACATAAAGATAAATTTCAATAATGCAGAACAAGACTGATTTAAGGAGACTTCATGTAATACCTTGTGTTTAAATCTAATGTAGACTGTACATATTTATACTTGAATGTCTATCTGTACATGAATTGTAACAACTTGTACTGTAACCATATGTTAGTCTTAACGTGTTAGTAGAGCTGCTAGAATTAATAAGTGTGTAAATTATATTACTTATCTGTTATATATTTTTATGTTAATGTAATTGTGTGCAAATATCCATATTGCATAACAAAAAAAAAAAATTTGACAAGTCCTTTCCAAAGTGTATTGGATGTATGTGGGATACAAAGAAAAAGTGTGCTTCATGAAACTGCGAATAATCTAGCAGCTACACCACCATGGCCTGCATCATCTTAAGATGGGAGGAGTTGAGAAAGGTTTGGTGGTTTGTAACAACCAAGGTATTGAGAGCCAATGAGGGTGAAATATGGCAGATATGGAGCAGCGTTGAAATGCAAAGGTGGGGAAAACTGGAGAACCTCGACAACATGCCAGCCAGCGATATCAATCAGCACAATTCCTATATGGGAAACCAACATGGATCACATTGGTGGAAGGCAAGCGTCCTATAGTCTATTCATGCTTTCTTCAGCATTTTGGAATTGAACCTTTGAAAAATCACCGTAGGCGTAACATGACAACTTACTGTGTTCAATCACTTGTATTCCACGATTATATAACCCTGTGATTAACGTTAAAGTACTGTGTTCTTGAATAGATTAATAATCTACTTAGTATCTTCTATAACTTGTAATATTTATTTTGTATTAATACGAATGAACAACAGCGAAAGCAGCTACGTGTTGGCAATGGCCTGTAAGAAATAATTCACAGTTACAATATATTTTAACCTCATTTTTATGTATACTATTTGTAAGGTAAACATTGCCAATTGATATATTTATATTGTTAGGTAGCACTGACGGAAACACATGTCATTGCTGCAGTTAAAAATATCAGCGGAAATTACCGTGCGTAGGCTCGCTGATGTGTGTGGTTCTCCCCCTCCCAGAATAAAAGTTCAATAAGCGAAGCGGATCGTGTTGCTCTCTCATTATCTCTCTTCTCTCCCTCTTGGGAAGTTCGTACCACCTGTCCAGCAGGAAGGTATAAATCTTGTTGTTTCTATTTTCAGCACATTTCATACTAATTACAGCAACAATAATGATGTTTGAAATTGTAATTTACAACTGAAACGAGATTTTATTGTTTAAATACTATTATATGTTATTTAGATGCGATGGCACGACGTTTACAAATCCAGCAGGTTGGCAGACATGGTGTGGAAAGCGTTCCCAATATGGCGGCAGCGTGCGACATACAATGACACGGCATGTTACTCAATGAAGCATCAAGTTCGTACTTGTGTTTTTGAAACAATCCTAGACAAGTTACAATGTTGTGATAAATATGTGTGTTTCCACGGCAGGGTTAAATGTGTTGTGAATACGCTTGCGTATCCAGTGTAAACGAGTCGCGGTTGTCGATGACGTTGTAATACGTTACACCGGCTAGGTGTGTGTGGATTTCAATATGTTGCAAGTTTATACGATTTAACCATTAACTGATGTATACAAAGCATATTATATTCACGCCTATACAAGTTGTACTGCATGTTGAACATTTCTTACTGTATTGAATTTCAACAACCCCCGAAAATGCCCCAATAATAAATGTAACCTACAGTTACTTTTGTATTTTCCACCACATTTTAATAATACAGGTTAATACTTGTTGTTTCTCCGCCACAGTTGTAACAAACACCATCGTGGCAAAATATTATGTGCAACGTGCTATATTGTGTGTAATAAATAGTTATAAACCTGACCAAAATATTTTTATAAGCCTAAATTGTGAACATTTGTAGGAAATGGTTTCTGCACTGTGGCAATTCTTTGAACAGCTGTTAACGGCAACCAACGCATTTGACATAGTTATGAAAGGAGAAATCACATGGCAGTGTTAATGTTTACGTGTAGCGGAAGGATACGTAATTAGTAACCGAAAGTAGAAATTTAGCAGGGTTTCAGAAAAGGTCGAAGTTATCGTGAATCAACTATACCACTATGCCCATCGCAGCCTCCCCTCCCCCGGCGAGGGATGAAGAAGAACTTAATTTCTTCAGCGATAGTTTTTTTTTCTTATAGGAGTGTTTGTTTGTCAAGTTTTTGCAGCGTGGTTCTAAGATATTGAAACTGAATAGTTTTTAATGTATTCAGAGAAGAATTTCACACTAAATATAATAATTGCACAAGTTGATAAGTAACGAGAAAGAAATTTTGTCACAAGTGTGTGTGTGGACCACTTTGGCAGTGATTAATACGAGTGCGCTTGTTATCGATATCATTGCGGTGCATGCGTCTTTCACCCATTGTAGTTCAACAATGTATCCTAATATAATTAAACTACTCAGAGTAACTTAAAATGGTGGCGAATAAGTTTTCATACATTTCAAACATAACCATAGGGTGGTTCCTTCAATATCCCTAAAAGTGTATTTATAGAAATAATATCCTACTGTGAAATTTTTGACTGTTGGGCTGAATTAAAATGATGGCTACTGACTGACTAAAGCCTAGGCTACAATCACCGTAGCGTTCCTGTAACAAAATAACAGTCGCGTTACTCTGAAGTATGAAAATGAACTGGCTACAACCGCAGTAAGAAAACTGTTACACAGCCAATGAGAAACGACCACAAAAAAAGACATACTGTACTTGTATCGTGGATATTTTCAAATAGTGTGTTGCCTAACATGATATTTATTTTTGTTAATCTACTTGTGATGAAAGAAAGTTTCGCGGGAATCATGTTCCAGGATATTTAAAGTGTGGTATACATGTTAATAATTGCGTTGACTATTTTAATAAATGGAAATTTGAACTGTAGTCTACTGCAAAATTCATTTAATAACTATGTTCTTGTTATAAGTTTGCATTGCACGGACACTCATGGTTGGAAATGTCTCGTGATTGGCCGGCATAGAAGAATTGAAATTATTCAATCCTCTAATTAATTGTCCAGTAGACAATTCAGTAAAAATTTTAATTTCTAGGTTTTAATTGTGTACCAAGGTTAACTTAACCCTGTCCAACATTGTAGATGCAAGAAACGTAATGTGTCACCTACAATATGGGATAAATAAGTATAAAACTGTATCATAACAGAGAACTAATGTAATGTACAGAGAGGGAATGGCTGAAATGAGATTTGGGTTTGTTTACCAGAAACCATTTACTATATTCACATTAAATATGTATAAAGGAGATGAAGTCATGTTGGAAACAAACCTCTCGAGTCATTGTCAGTGTTAGGAATTTAAATAATTATTTATTCGTGGCTCAGGAACATGTGAACTTTACCTTCCATAAGTTCAGCTATGCTGCTGGTCGCCGTTTTGTTGCACTCATCACTGATACACAACCTGCAATACATTACACGACAATGGTAGCACGCTTGTTATACTTTATTTAGTTATTTATTTAAACAAATAGTTTTCCTCAACTCCTGATAAATGAGCACAATATCTAAAACACTTGACATAACCCAATACTGGTCCGCAATGTGTGTGTATATCGGTAGTTTTATGAGGAAATTATTTGATTGCACAACTAACACAAGCCAATAATTTAGTAAAACTTCCCACGTTAATTGTAATATATTTATTCGTCAGCTTCTTTGTTCAACACGAAATATTGTGAATGTAACCTTTCTCTTATTCTAATGTAAACACAATGCACAATGTTTTGGAATGCTGTCAAGATGGCGTGTAGAACCACCTATCTCCAGCGTCTTTATCTACATCACAACATGCCATCTCGTGTATACTCCTTACTCCATGTCTCCAAGCGAACCGTACTGGTTTGACTTACCTATGGCGAGAAATTTCAGTTTTTTTTTTTCTCCCATATTATTTGCTTGAACATAACTTTCTTTACTCTGTTATTGTAGTTCAGTTGCAAATGGAAAACTCATAAGTCGGTAGACAGTAAAAAGTTAGGCGTGTAGAAATTCTACGAACGTCTGCCAGAGAGTAAATCATTGGCTAGATGTGTATCTTGCAGGAAGCTGTTAAAATGTGTGCATGGGAGCACGTCTATGCTGCTGAGACATTTGAAACATCATCCTGCATTAAAAAAAAAAAAAAAAATTGTTGTGAATTGTTAATATACCTAGTTATCAATTTGAATCACGTGATACTTTTCCCCGAAAAGGGAGGGGGGGATTTTCCATCCCAAAAATTCCCGAGCACAAAATATCCATTCCTGCACATCCCTACTAATTTGTTTTGGATGCCACTAGCATACATCCTGTGAGCAGCGTAGGCCGATGGCAGATTCCTGGAGGAAGAGACAATAAGGACGGTCGACTGCACGACCCAACTCTCTTTGTGCTCACTGATGCTGAGTGCTGGCACCTATCCTGGTAATTATTCCTTAACCAACCCTCCTACTTGTGTGAGCCTAATTTCTCGAGTCTCCTAGCCATCGGGGTATGTTGTGGTGCACTCTGATGTGTGAATATATTATGAGGTGGATTTTTCTGATGCAGAACAATTGACATGACACCTAGCAGGGATCGGCAAGTGTGAAGCCCAAGTAGGGGTGCGTGCGGATTCAGTGCTAACAGCTTTGACACAAGGCCGCGAGTACAGTCAGTAATTATTGTATGGGCGCGAGCTAACCGAGGGGAATCCACTTAGGTTAACCCTCGAAATGGACGGCAAAAATTTTAAACCAACCTTGTATTGGCCAATGAGAAGGGGGTGTTTCTAGCTGATATCACCATAAGATATGAAAAGGGGGATAGTTTGGTAAATGCAGAGCAAGAAACAGTTAAACAGTATTAGAGGAAAAAAATTGGCTAGATGTATCATGATAAAAAAAAGCCAGTCATTTTGGTGGGGAGGGGTATCGTACCTGTGGAAACCAAGAAAGGGTTAAGGAGATTAGGTTTAAATTCGTATGGATTATTAAAATGTTATCATTTATTGTTCTTTAGAAGTTCTTTTGAGATTTATGGTCATAATTATTATAAATAATGAAATAATTTATGAAGGTTGATGAAGTCCACTTCCAGGATTTATGCATTTTTATATTTAGTCCTATTGTAAATTGTTTGAATAGGTTTGTAAATAAATTTTTAATTTCTATAGTGTTTGGTGATTTTATATATCCTTTTTTTTTTTTTACTATGTTAATATTGTGCAAGTATTGTAAATTATTAAATAATTTACTAAGGTTAATGAAGAGAATTGTATATTTTTAATTATATTGTAATATTGTATATTTTTAACTAAGCTTAATTTTAATTAAAACCGAAATGTACGACACATCGGAAAGAGTAATAACTCCAAAAAATGGGCTGTATAATAAAAGTCTGGGCTAATGACCTTGTACTCTTTAGCCGCTACTTTCGGTAGTAGTTGTAAGTGGTAAAACACTTTTCCAAGCATAAAAGCTCTTAGATTGGGATATTCCTGCTCCCCAGCGTACCGTTACTGATCACACTTAATACTTTCTACTTAACATAGATCATGCACATCCTGGGATATATATGGCTCCTCAGCATGCTTTTCCAATACTGAAACACTCAACGTTAAAGATAGACGTGCTAATACTCTGAACATGTGGCCTGCACTATGTGTTGGTTCCTGAAAAAAATCGTGTTGGCACAAATTTAATACTAGCCTCGCAAGCGGGAATAATGTAGGCGGAGTAGTTTTAGTAAAATAAAATCACTGATTATTCAGAAAGTACATGAGATGGTACACAATTGATGTTACAATTTAGCGGGCATGCAGCACGAAGCCCCGCACTAGCTATAGCTGTGAAATGCCATAAGTGTGAAAAAATATTAAAATGCAAAATATACCGGAGGGGCAGCAACAGGGGCATATTCTCCATGCTTTAATAAAATTCAAACACGAACATATTTCGTAACCATATGCTTCCCTCCTTTTTACTTTGGAATAAAAATAAATTTTCCCTTCCTCTATACATTTGGGACGAGGATGCATACCTCTTGTCGTCTCGCTTTTCTTAATAGTTACTCGGAACGTGGCAAGGTGCTGAGTGGTGGAGTACGCAGTGGATATTTCGATAATTGATCTTAATAGTGCCCTAAAACCTCGAGACGGAGCATTGTGGTATTCTCAACTCTCGTTCAGCTGGTGTAACATCACTGCCTTGCAAGCTCGCGCGAAATGTGGCAAATGCATGCAAAAGGAGACATTGCATTCATCATGCTAGCGAGCGAGTATATATATCTCTATTCTGTTTGTATGCTGTTACATGTGAATTAGTATTTTATACAGTAGTTTCGCAAGAAGAATGATGACTATAGACGTTAGATCGTATGAAGTGTACTTAATAAATCGTTTCAGTTATGCTCGTTTAGTGAGAAATTAGAATTTGTTAAAATTGGGAGACTATACGTGCTCTCAACTATTTAAAGACAGAGAACAAAGTCAAAAATTTTGTACGAACATTTAATACTGACCTTTTATATATTAGTGCATTATTAGTTATAAACTAATGGTTAAATGTTTCAAAATAAATATAACTTGAAAACTTAAAAGTAATTTATGTTTTATGCATTTTCAGAAGTGATTTTATTTCTTAATTAAGTTTTCCGATAGGCAAATATTGACATTTTTAACATATAATTGTTAACAAGTGCCAAAGTAAGTTTCGTGTTGCATGCCTTTCAAAACTTTCCGAATACGCCCCTGCGCCATCTCCTCCGTAAGGTGGTATACTCAAAGGTGCAAGAATGACTGAAAAAGGTTCCTGGATTTTAAGCACATTGCAGGTACGTATTAGTTACAAAATTGCGTCGCCTCTGAGCTTCATCGCCGCGACCTACCCTGATGCCCGTTGAACAAAGGCTAAAGATGGTGGTTTGGGATCTGCGACACCTTGTGGCCGACGTCATACCAACTACAAAAAAAAATTAAAGGGAAAATATTGCTTCTCAGTAAAAAAATTTTTTTTTATTAGGAAAGCTATTTAATGTTGCGGGCATTTTTGGAAAAGCGTGAAAAATGATTACTCCTAAAATTAAATAAGAAATGCTCAGTATTAATTTGAATTGCATCCACCACATATTATTATTAAAATTAAATTAAATTTGTTCCACTCGGAATGAGCGTACAGCTTCCAACAGTGTCGACATATCGTTATTAACATTTCACTACTTTACTGGAATAAACTGGCCATTATATGGCTCTCAATTAATTTAATTGTGCTTAGCACAATGTGCTACACAGTTTTCCATAATATTGTAGGATGGCTGAATTCTGAACACCCACATGTGTCGACTTTGGCAAATGTATTATTCTTCTACGTTTCACGGGAGTTCGTCACATTCATTTGAAGCATGCTATTATTTAATGGGGTTAATTTCACACACTGTAGCAATGTAAAAAAAAAAAATTATGTTAATGATAACCCTTGTGCACATTTACAAAGTTTTGTTATGTTACATTTTTATTCAACCACATCAGTGCTGTGACCAAACTATTTCATGCAAGTGTTATGTTTGTACGTAGTTTCTAAGCAGAGTTTTTTTCATGCACGTGTGCAAGTAGATCCCTCCGCAGTGTGTGGGCCCGCCCTCATGCCTTAGCAAGAAGATAGTCAGCAAGGAGCATCCAGGGGACAGGTTGTGCGTGAATGTGTCAGGTTTTTCCCACATTCGGGCGGCACTCACAATTTTTGCACCGGTCATGTAATGCCAATAGTAAGTAAAATTTGTTGGGAACGTTTCTATTTTCAGCCGCCCGAGATACTACCCCTGGCCACCCCAAGGTTTGTGTCACCCAGGGAGTATTTCAGATATATTTTGCACACTTAAGTCACATATTAGCACCATGCTATTTTTCGCAGTGTAACTTTGGCCACAAAGTAAAAGGGGGCTAGTTTGTAAATTGTTTCCTGGAGGAAACTGAAGATACGTCGAATTAAAAGTATTCTATGGAACTTTTAGTCGACAGCCGCAAGGCACTTAAGGCCACGGACCCTTAAACCCCGCCATTTTGCCTTCAGTGGTTTTTATGGAATTTTTCAAGGGTAATTTTGTGTGCAACATGTAAAGTATATTGTGTATGGCCATGTGGTTGGCCCGAACATTCCACAGCATAGGGATATTTCTCAAAATCCAACGAAATCACAAGTCATCATGGCACTAAAATTTCCTACAGCAAGCAGGTTCAGCACGGAGGGAATGGTGTACCCGGGTGATCAGTCCGCAGCACCCTAAAAAAACATAACTTCATGCTCTACAAGATCTTCAAGTCATGCTGCCACAGGCTCGTTCCACAGTTTGAGCAAGAATGCAACCACTGAAAAATGTTTTGAAATATATCATCGAAGCAGTAAAGTATTTGGCTATTAGAGGTTTACCATTTCGGAGTACTGCTGAACACATAGGCAGTAAAAGCAATGGCAATTTTCTAGGGTCGCTAGAATTTCTTGCAGAGTTTGATCCATTCATGGCAGAACATCAAAGAAAACATAGCGACAGAGGTTCGGGACATACATCTTACCTTCCAAGACCATTTACGAAGAAGCGATTATTTTGATGGCTGAAATAGTAAGGGTTGAAATAATGAAGGAAGTGAAAGAAGCTAAATACTTTTGTATAAGTGTAGATTCTACTCATGATATTTCACACACTGATCAACTAACATTTATTATACTGTATGTTAAGAAGGATGGAGTTGGAGAGCCAGTTGAATGTTTCATTTGTTTTTTTTATCAAATGAAGGACGTAAGTGAGAAGTATTAGCCAATGCTGTTTTTAGCAAATATGAGTTGGACATAAAAAAAACTGCAGGGGCCAGTCATATTACAATGTCTCGAATATGTCTGTAGCATATACAGGCGTACAAGCAAGGGCGAAAGAACTTCATCCCTTTGCTGGCTATGTA
Organism: Dryococelus australis; assembly: GCA_029891345.1. Lineage (NCBI taxonomy): Eukaryota > Metazoa > Arthropoda > Insecta > Phasmatodea > Phasmatidae > Dryococelus > Dryococelus australis. The sequence continues at coordinate 349,791,049 of CM056995.1, forward strand.
CCATATACAGCCACACTTTCTTAATCTTGTAGGTTCATGTGCTACTGAATTTTGCACTGAAGCAGTATCGTTTTTTGGATTGCTACAAGAACTGTACAATTTTTTCTCAGCTGCTACATACCGCAGAGCGCTCCTACCTTGAAACTGCAAAGGAAAAGGAGGTCGGACACTACAAAGTCTGTCGAAGACTCGTTGGTCTACTCGAAATGATGCATGCTATACACTAAAGAGCAATGGGTATGGACTATTTGAGACCTTGCAGACTTTAGAAAATTTTAGTTCAGAAGAATCTCAATCAAAGAATGAGGCATCTTCATTGAGACAAAAATTAAATATACTAGAAAGTATTTATTGTAATCTTCTGGACAGCAATCCTTCGTAGGTTTAATACTGTTAGTGCTGTTAGTCAGTAAACATAGATTCGGGGCAAGTTGTGAAAATGTACAATTCGCTGTCTGACTTCATAACAAATTTAGGAGAAACAGAAATGTTTGACCACTATGAATACTTTGCGAAATCGTTGAGCAGAATAGAAATGTACAAATTTGACGAGGGAAGGAAAAGGAAGCGCACTCTGAGGCCTGATGAGACTAGGGCTGGAGAAATAACTCTTCAGACTGGGTCAGATAATTTTAGTGTTGGTACATATAATGTAATTCTGGATACAATAAGATCGGAACTGCAAGTGCTAAGTGCACATTACAATTAGCTTCAAAAGAGGTTTGACTTTTTAGAATATCTCAGCACATATGGACCAACACAGATTTCTTCAGCTGCGCGTAAATTGGCCTCTTACTACAATAGTGATCTTGAAGCACACATTGTAGATGAGTCATTGCCCCTTAGATTGCATGTGAAGCCATAAACACCTATAGACTAGGGAAATGTCAACATAACAAAATTAAATAAATTGTTTTACCAAGAAGGGTTTGTTGAGGTCCATCGCAATGTAAACATGTCGTCGACCATAGGAGAAGACATGTCATCGGCCATGTCATTGCTGAATATCGAGGGACAGGTGCTGTGGGATCTGGACTTCAAGGATATTATCAATTCCTTTGCCCAAAGGAAGGATAGAACGAAGAGCTCCGGATAAGACATGAGTTTTCTTACTAGGCTTAAGAAAAGTTTTTTTTTCTTTCATGGAAAGCAAATTAAATTTCTAAATGTTGTCCTTACTATTGCATTATACCATGTCAGTGTTTTCATTGCAATCAGTGCCCAGCGCCACTGTGGGAAGATAGTTGGCGAGGAGCATCCATAGGGACAGATTATGCGTGAACATGTCACATTTATTCATGCTCGAGCGGCACTCATCTTTTTGCACCAGTCATGTAACACCAATAGTAAGTAAATTTTCCGGAACTGTATTTGTTTTCCTCCCGATATACTTCCCCTGGTCTCCCCAAGGTTTGCATCGCCCGGGGAGTATTTCAGATTTTTTTGCACACTTAAATTTACGTCGACAGCACCTTGGCCTCGGGCCATTCACCACGTTGTGAAACCTTGAGCCCCAGGATACACCTCAGTGGAATGGAGCAGCACTTGCGTCTGGGAACAAGTGCGACGTGGTCAAATGTCAACGTGGACAAAAGTTTTTTTCTTTAATCCAGTAGATGTCAAATGAAGATTTAACGTTAGCCTATGGTACAGATAGCGCTAGATCCAGGCAGTTTTGTAAGGGGGGTAAAGTAGGTGTTCTTATGCCATCCCCCATTTTTTAATCTTACTTTAAGGCTAGTAAAGTTTTGAGTTAAACCATAGTTAATACTGACGTAATATTATTTTTGCTGTAGTAAATAAAAAATTGAATATTTTAGCTATGCAAAAACCTCTACTTTAAAATTATATGATGTAAAGAGCAATTCAGGAAAGGAAATTTAATATTAGCAATGTTGGTGGTCACGATTTATGTTGGCCAACATGTCTGCAAGTGTGTAATAAAGCAGTTTGCTACTGCCAGCTTGTCGCCCCTTAGATATGCCACCCGGGGCACATGCCCTCTCTTGCTTACCCCCACCCCCTTCCCAGGGGAAGGCACTGGGTACAGAATTTTAGAAGAAAACCATACAAGAACTACTAGATACTCGAAAGGGGGGCTTGTCAACAACACACTACATAAATGAAGTTCATACAAGTGTTACTGGTAGCTCTTGTCAGAATGTGACAATAGAATAGCTGCACATTTGTTTTCCAGATGCACTGCTCTGGTAGTTCGTTACATGCTTAACAAAGACACTGAAAGTAATTTTACTGAACTAGTAAACGACACCTTCGACAAGGATGAGAAGACCCCCCCCTCAGGTGTGTATATGGCTTGAATTCGAAGAGCCAAGAAAATACTTTAAATCGTTTTTGGAGGTGATTCCATAAGTGAGAGCAGGCAGAAGGAAAAGTTTACTTCCATTACAGAAAGGTTTCATAATTTCTATCAGTCACTTATATGACTTTTTGAAGACATGATAAGTGAAAATATGTCTTACATTTTAACTTCTAGGCTAATTCAAGACTGTCTGCAGAACTTCTTTTCACGTGTGCGGAGACTAGGAGTTTTTTTTTATAACAACCTGGCCCCTTTGAAGTTCATAATAGAATTCTACTTCTATTGCTTGCAGGTAGTAATAAAATCCCTCTCTCCAGTGGTGTGTCTGTAGAAGCACAATGTGATCAATTAGAAAATGGCAAGACCAGTTTCCACTCTGATGAATAATGGGTAAGATTTCTTTGAATTTGTGACTAATGAACTGTGTATTGATGTTGTTGAAGGGCCCCATTAACTACAACTATTAGTAAACAAGAAGAAGCATTACAGTTATTAGGAATGGAAGACATGAGTCATGGCTGGGAAGATGAATATGTAAAACAAATGCCATTAAACACCTCGCAGGCTACCTTGCATATAAATGTCGTTCAATATACAACAGCTTGGGTAGGTCTAATACCGAAGAACAATCCGCTGTTGCCTACGAAGTGCTTCACGACTAGATATCAATAATTTCCAAGGGAGGGCTTACTCGTTATACCGAAGAATGATGCAAAAAGGGATACAGTTTGAGGTGTTGTTTGGTAGTTTTCACGGACTTCATATTTCCAAATGTGATAAAGTAATGCAAACTTTGACTTCTCTAATAAAGTCAAAATTTCCAGAACTTGACCAGAATATTATCTCCCTGTACACCATAACTCGGACTTTAATTCGAATATGTCATCTTAACAAAAGACTCAAAGTGCAGGCCATGGAGAAGCATTCAGTGAGGAAGAGACTACTGTGGGCAGCTTCAGCTTCTTCAGAGACATTTTAAGTCACTACAACGTAAGTTAAAAAATACAATTCATTGAAATTTTCAGCTATGTGTTCAAATTAGGTACATTTTATTTTGGAGTCGCCATTGCCTATTCTTATATTTATGCTCATATTTTTGCAATGATCTTGTCTTATTTAAAAATCATTTCTCATATTTTTCCTAATAACACATACCTACATATTTTATGAGTAGCTGTATGTAGTGTGAAATATTTCCGGATTATTTCCATGGTATAGGCCATACACAGAAAAGTGAGCACTTTTGAAAGCCCAATCATTTAGAATAATAGTCAATAAATTTATTTTATTTTAACCTTAGACACTAACTTAAGTGTGTGGTGGAATATATACACTGTATTTATTATTTATATGGTAATATTTATTTAAAAAGATGGTTAAAATATAATAAATGTCTAAAATAAAAAAGTAAATATGGCCTCAAATCGCTCACTCTACTGTGAATAGCATATAGCAACTTTTCATATTTTTTTTTTTTTTACTATAAGTGTTTTTTTTTTTCTGTGTTATCGAGGGGTGGCCGCTTAGCAAGAGATTTCTTTATGTTAGTGAGGCATTAATCAAGGAAGCGCTAAGAGCGAACCAGTCAGCACATTTATAGCAGAATCACCTCTACGCACAAGACACTAATGTAGTGGTTTCTTCCTGACCATGGAATTCTGGAAAGTTAAGCAGTGACCCTATAATTTTATTTGAAGCGACTTTGTAGCAAAGTCCAATGCATAGCTATGTCAAAGTTTTGTATGTATCCAGTTAGTATATTTTGAGTTACAGCAGTCTGAAAATGCAGTTTTTAGCATTTTTGGAGGCTATGAAAATAATGTTTCCGATGTTCGTGATATCTTAAAAGCGCCATTCATGTGTAGTAACACAGTAGTACATATACTGTAGTAACACAAAACACAGTACACAGTAGTACATATAATGATTTTCCACGTATGCATCCTTGTGGCTGTGAACATATTGTAACAAATTATTTCATTGACCACTGTTGTCTGGGTAGTGGGAGTGAAAATGTGTTGCCAAAAGAGCCCCGCCCACTTGCGTTCGTTGTATTTAATTGCACCCTTGGTTATGGGTACATGTGCAGCGGAGTTATTAGCTGGCTGGGTTATTAGAGGATCTGGTGCAGGTAGTTGATGAGGGGAAGCAGGTGGTTGCTTGCTTCATAGATTTTGAGAAAGCATTCGATAAGGTGCCCCATGGAACATTGATGAGGAAAGTGGAGGTGCTGATACCAGACTGGAGGGTAGTGGAATGGATAGGGGACTTTCTCAGGGGGCGAAGGCAGAGGGTGAAAGTGGGGGCGGCAATATCGGAGGAAGAGGAGGTTACGTCAGGGGTACCACAGGGAAGTGTGCTGGGTCCTTTGTTATTTATCATAATGGTAAATGACATGGGTTTGGGGATTAGAGGAAAAATCAGATTGTTTGCAGATGATTGTGTTGTATATGCTGGGGCGGGAGAGGGGGGGGCGGAAATTTGCAGGCGGACATTGATAAGATATGGTTGTGGACCATAAATAATAAAATGAAGATAAATGTAAGAAAAACTAAGGTAGTGAGGTTCACAAGGAAGAAGATGATAAGCAGGGACATGTACAGATGGGAGGGACAAGAGATAGAAGAAGTAGCAGATCTAGGGATTGTACTGCAGGGAGACCTCAGGTGGAAAAAACAGGTAGAGAGGGTGGTAGCAAAGGGAAGAAGGGCTCTGGGTATCCTGGGAAGGGTGCTGAATGGAGTCAGCTGTGAGGTGAAGGAGAAGGCGTATGGCACAATGGTACGGCCAATGTTAGAATATGCTGCAGCAGTATGGGATCCGTATGTGGAGGTGGAGATGCAAGAACTGGAAAAGGTGCAGAGAAAGGCAGCAAGATGGGTGAAGAGTAGGTGGTGAAGGCAAGGGTAGGATGATGAGGACGAAGGGAACTATAGGCCATCAGTGATGAAAGAAATGGGGTGGAGCTCATTGAAGGACAGGAGGAAAGTTGAACGGTTAGTCAGGAGAGGAAACAACAGTGAGAAGCTTCAGAGGGTGTGGAGGAAAACGGAGCAGGGAAGGCAGTCCATGCTTGTGAGGTATGTGAGGGAGTGGAATGTGTTGAGGGAGGAATTGGTATCTGTGAGAGGAGTTGGTAAATTCAGGAAGGGAGTGGAAAAGGAGTTGGTTGGGTGAAGGAGAGTTGAGAGAGCTCGCCACCGGGCGGTAGCCTAATTGCAAGTGTATGTATGTATGTATGCATGTATGTATGTATGTATGTATGTATTTTATTTGCATTGTATTTGCGCCGGTACAAATGTTAGGTACTTATATTTAATCGACCCCCAGTTGTGTGTGTTTATTAGTTAGTTTGTTTTATTTCGTCCGTAAAATACTTTTTCAATACATAGCTGTACACAGATATTGGACAAGTCAAATTACAGTATACAAAGGTTATGTCCTGGACATAGTTTACTATGGGAAAATTATTTTACAGGCGCAATAAAACAAATATACAAACGAACCTCGGTGTTTGACTTACTATACCATTTTGTGTTGCGTTGTATGACGATTTTGCGAGTTACACAGACTTTCGATTGTTTTTTTTTTTTTTAAGGATTGTTTCGTAATGTTTCACATGTTTTCAACGTTTATTATTTTCGAATTTCGATTTATATCTGGCTGTACGCTAAATAGAAGGCTCCGTGAATTTGCTAAAATTAAAATAGAATTAAAATTTAAAACAGCAAAATAACACTATGGAATAGCATGTGGATCTGTGGATGTGCATAGTTTTCTCGGATGTTTTCATTTATTAACTACTGACATAAAAATTCTGTGAAATGTTGGAATATGAGGGTGATTCAGAAAGTGAGGTAATTAGAATACCGTAGTAATATAACGTAACGTTAAAAGAATATGTAGCGGTTTATATAGTCTGTTCCCAGAGAACGCAATTTTATATATTTATTTAATATAACGATAATGCACAGGTACTATGAAATTAAGTCGTACGATTAGCCCACTATTTTTGTTGGATATAGTTAAGACGTTTAAGAATAATTTCAGCATGCTTTTCTAATTGAACCTAACCTAAACTTTGCCGGAATCAATTTTTTTTTCTATAATAGCCTACAGAAGCCGGCTTCGTACTGCTGATGAGCACTGAAGTCACCGATGCTTCATCAGTTTTCGTCAGCAGTAAATAAAACATTCATCAGTAAACAGTAAATATTATATTCATCAGGAACTTCATAGTTTCTGAATGCTTGGCAGTGGTATTCATCAGAACTAAGTAAAAATAATTAAACTATAAATTTGAGAAAGGGCTTATTTGTCTCTATTTAAAAGAATTCTTATGTAAAAACTATTATTTATAATTGTTTGACTAGAGAAAAGCAATTTTTCTAACAACGTATAACTCTGTTTTAAGTTTATTTTGGTACTACTTTTGGGATTAGTGTAGAACCCGCTTCCACAGATAAGTTGTAGGATGTTATGTTTCTTTGTATGGGAGAATATAGGGATAGGTCGATTACATTTTCTCTATACTCAATACCGATACTTTTCTCTATACCAAATTAAAATTGTCATGAACACAAATCAACTTGGCCAAGATAATTGCGCATTTTACTAGTGTTGATGCACACTGAAACTATATAAAAACCCACATTACACTAGAAACAAATGGTGGACGGCTTGTGATGAGCAGCCTTCTACCCCGCGCGGGTTCCAGGATACTCAAATGCTACCTCACTTTGCCAACAATACCCTTAACCTCCAAATATAACTCATGAGTAGATGACAAACTCAATCATAGAAAAAAGCAACATCTTAAGAACAGGTAGCAAACTCATTGTTAGGTTTAATTACTAGAGTATCTGTGTAAACGTTGTGCAGTCTCATTATTCACACAATAGGCCATCAGTTCGGTATTAATATTTGCAACTACCAAATATGCAAGCAGAGGATTGAACTAGTAACTGATAATGCACACTAATTTTCTGTTTAAATTGCAAGTTATTTTATTTACTAATATTTTACAGTCTGCTATCTTCACTTGCTTTAACACTCTGTCTCATACGTAACAATCATTTATGCTTCCAAATTCAATGATATAGCGGTGAACATTTTGGGGCCTATACTAAAAAGTTACGTTTACGGGCAACACAATTAATAAAATATTCCTGGCCTTATACACAGTTAATGTTACGTGTCACAGTACAAGACGCTCACAGACGAGGTGCTCTCCACATCGCAAACGTTTACAACACTTTAACTATGTAGAACATACAGAGAATATACGGCCCAGACAGTACCGGCCACACCAATATTCGTTCCTCTCATACCTGGTAATTTAGCAGTGACCTAGTAGCACGGGACAACACACGGCCCCAGGAAAATCCTAGTTTTTGTGCCTTGTCACAGGTTCCAGTGCCCGCCAGGATGACTTGATCACACAGCTTGTCAACTGACCGCAACTCCAGCGCATTTAATGCGCCCCAACGCTCATAGCATTTGTGCAGACACCAGCCACGTACTATTAGAAGTATTGCACGCCACAGTTACGTTGCTGCACACAATTATCTATCACTCCCGGCACTTGCATCTAGGAACAAGTTTAAAAAAAAAAAACATTACAACAGGACCGGCACACTTCTGCAGTGGCAAGGGCGCAGCTCTAATTTACGTATCATAATAATAAACGTGCAGTCTTTACACCAAGCTAGCAGCTTCATACTTTAACGTTACGTGCCAAACATCCCGTCCTTATACCGTCTTCATTTGTATATCGCCTGCCACAGTTTGGCACTGGTCACGCGGCGCATGGAGCATTATGTACTACTTCTGCTCCTTACAGTGGTGTCAGTCGACTAGACCGCAGCCAGTGCAGCGCCACATCATGCAACACGTAAAGCACCTGGCGGCGATCGCCCTAACAATCATTTAAACTGGCACATTACAATTAAGTACTATTTGAAATATACAATCATAAAATAAATATACAATAAGAAAGTAAGATTAATAAATTCTAAAACTATTAAATATTCCACCAAATTGTATATACAATAGCAAAATAATAATTGGCTCGCCAATTAAAAAATGCTTTGAAGAAAAGTACTCTACACTGGCGCCACAGCAACCAACTGTTGCCAACCTTGTCCAAAAAACACTAGGCGCCAAGTTACGTGACGAGTTGCCACAATTACCCCCCGCAAAAACAAGCGTTTCGGGTTAGGAACAGACAACACTTTAAAATACTTGAACGCTCCTGGCCCACTGACTTACACTTAGCATGTGTTAAAATGTGCAGTCACGAACTCAACTCTGCAGCTAGAACGTCAACAGATAGTATTGCACATCACAAAGTAAATAAGTGCCTCCCAATAAATATAATAAATTAGAGTAATAATGCATGTAAGAGAAAACATTTGAGAATAAGAATATCACAAAAAATACTAAGTTAAGGTTCTCAACAGTACTCGTAAAAATTAAACACGTTCCAGCCCAAACACTCGTGAACAACTTTTCAGTAGGCCATATTCAAACTCAACACATCACTTTAGTGTTGTTTACTATCCTCAGAAGTGTGAAACTTTTTTATTTGAGACAGGTGAGCTTTTCTCGCTTCAAAGTCATTATCAGCATCACCTAACAGCATGGTGACAGAACCCAAAAATCTAAGAATCCTAAACGGTCCATGATAGGGGCATAGTCAATTTAGAGGAGAAATGGTCTACCTTTTTACTTTGCACAATTTGACGGCACACTACCAGTTCGCCCACGTTAAAGTCATTCTCCAATCTATCACTATCGTACCGCTTGGCCATAGTCTTTCTAGCTTTTTCTAAATGCACATATGTTTCACTCAAACTCTTATCGAGTTCGCTATTACTATCATCATCATCATCCATAAGTTCTAGCTGTATGCCCCATACATTGAGCAGAGGAACCGGAAGTTCTCTCCCCATGAAAACTTTGCACAGAGTAAAACCTGTGACGCTGTGTGGTACCGAGTTAAAAGCAAGACAAAGCTAGAAGATTATGGTCCCACCCTCATTGATCATTGTTGTTAAAAATGCGGAGTGCCACTTTAACATTCTTGTTTACTCGCTCCACAATATTTGGGCATGTATTATTGCCGTCTCTGGATTGTGGCAGTGGGCCAAAAAGATATATGAAAACCTTTTCCCAGGGCCTAGTAGATAACTGAACAGATTATGTACCCACCTTGCTCTTCAAGGGCTATTTGGCCAGTTGGCACTCTTTACATTCCTGCACAAACGCATCAACTTCACGCCCCATACCTGGCCCAAAAAAACTCACGCATAATCAAGGCTCTAGTTTTCTTTTTCCCCATATGGCCCCCACTCATAGAGTTACGGAAATATTTCAAAACTAGGTCCCTAGCCTTAGCCGGTACAAATAACTTCTTTTTAAAGCGTACACATAAAAAATCAAATCCTTATCTACCTGATATGTAGAGATGTTACCATGCTCGATCTGTTACCTATTTTACTGCATTCCTGATTCTCCCGCTGTCACTTATAAAAATCAATAAACATCTCAGGCATTGTTCGAATTAACGCACATTCTTTGTTTACCTTGTCCTCTAACCCCTGGTCTCAAGAAAGTCGCCATGTTTTCGTAATTGGTCTCATTGTACATGCGGGAGAGACAGTCTCCAACAACATTATTTTTACCTTTAATATGCACAATATTAAAGTGAAAACTATTTAACCGTGCAATCCACTACCCAATCTTTCCAACTTGCCTGGGATGAGAATACAGCCATGTGAGATCTTGGTTGTCTGTGTGTAAGTCGAAATTGCAGTGTTCCAAATATCCAAATACGTCGGAAACTTTTCAACTTCCCAGACACGTGCCAGCGCTTCTTTCTCGTAAGCTCTTAGAAGTAATTCACTCTGATTTAGCGTCCTACTTGCAAAACCTACAGGTCTCAATCCTTGCCCACTATATTGCAACAACACCCCACCCAAGGCTAGCTACAAAGCTTCTACTTGCAAAACAAATTTCTTCATGAAATTGGGAAGAGCTAACGCTGGGGGATGAGAAATAGAATATTTCAAGTCATAGAACGCTTTTTCCTGCATTTCTGTCCATTAAAAAAGGATGTCTTTTTTCTCAGCTTATTTAGAGAAGCACAAAATTCTGCATGATCATCAATGAACCGAGAAAAATAACCCAGCATACCTAGAAAACGTATGATGCTTTAAAATTTTTAGGTCACGGAAAGTACACTATGGGGCTTATTTTTTCACGGTCCATAATACGTTTTCCCTTGGATAGAATAAAGTCTAAAAATTTTGTCAGTTCCCCCCTTCCCGGTTACTTTATCCGGATTAGCGGTAAAGCCTAATTTCCAGAGCTTACTAAGCACAAGTTTGATTGCACTAAATGTTCCTCCGCATTCTGAGAGTAAATACAAATTTTGTCCGAAAGTAATGTTAGGAACTTAAAATGTTACTCTTGAAGCGCTTTTTGCAGAATGTGGTATAAGCATTGACCTCCGAAATTCACCTTGAATGGTACCCTATTCCATTCAAAATGTGCCCACGGGGTTACGAAGGCGGTACAAGCTTTACTCGATTCATCAAGTTCACGCTGATGGAAGGCCACAGTGAGGTCAATAACAGAGAATACTTTGGCGGCACCGAAATGGTGTAAAACATCCTCTATGTTAGGCATGGGGAAAGGATGAACGTTTACCTTTTTATTTAATTACCGGTAATCAATCACCAAACTATATTTACCTGGTTTTCTTTTTCGCGAGAAAAGCCGGCAATGGCCTAATAATTCTCTGGTTTTGGAGTTTACCCTCTAGGGTGGCACACACCGATAGAGCTTTAGCCTAAACGGAATATCATATAACAAGTGTATTTTGTAAGGCATACTCTTACAACACCCGAATCGCGTCGTAATTACGTCGTTATGGGTTTTAAGTAACACATCCAACTTTTCTTTTGTTTCTTATCAAAAACCTCGCCCAAACTACCTAAGTTATGGCAGGTGACCGCCCCCATTTTGCCTCTTCTTAAAGCTATTTCTGCCCCTTGAGGTTTAAACCCAAATTGTAGCTTTTCTCGCTGAAAGTCCACTCTTGCTTTGGTCTCCGTTAAAAATTACAATCCTAGAATTATAGGACTAACCAGTCCCAGAACAACCCAAAAATCTTTACTCCACAAGTAATGATCTACTTTATAAAGTGTAACTGCAACTTGGTGGTAATATTATAGGGTACCTCATTCACCACATACAATTGAAAACCTTTATCAACTTTTAACTGCCCTTTAAGTTCTGGAAATTTTTGAACCAATGAATGTGCTAAGTCCTGGCTAATGAAATATTCATTACCTTCCGTATTAAGAAGCGCCAGAATTTCCTGATCTTTAACTGTAGGGAAATATACGATTTCTTTTTTACTTCTCATCTCTGCCCTACAACTGCCAAGGTTTCGTCCTTTTCCCTATTACTATTTTCTTTCGCGTAAAATTTACAATTTATTTTGAAATGCCCTTCACGCCCATAAGAAAAACACTTTAAATTGCCTTTTCTCTTCTCCCCTGTAGTGATACGGTCATTTTCATTCATAGTAGGAGACACACACCGGGATGGACAATTTCTGACCACATGACCAACCGCGCCTTATACAAAACATGTGATCTTACGTAGTTTATTCCCACATTGCGCTATGACATGATCTTCAAATCCACAGCCATAACACTTTCGGTTACGCTTCCTACTGTTTACAATTTTTCCGTGTTCACCCTGGTCACCTTTAACTCGCTGTTCTGCCAGCAAATTATTTTCTCTCAATCACAGTTCGCCCAAAAACAAACTATTTTCTACTTTAATGGCCCAACAGCGTAATTGCCTCAGAGACGTTGGAAATTCGTGGCCAACACTGTGAATACGTACATCAGGTAACAAATTTTTCAATTATGACAGTAACTAAACTTTTCTCGTCAATGCAAATATTTAAGGCCCACGCGCATTCACTTAGAGACTTGTAAAATTACAGAATCTTTTCCCCTTTTCTTTGAAAACGAAACACGTATTTCCTTTCCATTTCTTCTTTGGCTCTTTTGGGACAATTTTTCCCATACACACCCTTTTACTGCCCATCATTCTTCCCTCTTTTCAATGCCATTCCCGAGCTTTTACTGATTACATTAACACAAGGTCATTATCAAAAATTCTCATTCTTTGCACTTGGTCAACTTCCCTGCAAAATTGTAGAATATTGTGCAAATCACAATTTTTTAGCTGGTTTAACGTATTCAGGGAGGAATGAGCGATGGAACACGCAATGTCAGTATTTGTAGTTGGACCCATTTGACTAGCTTCACTGTTCGTTGCCACTAAACTTTTGTCACTAGTACACAATAAAATAACCATTTTTTTATGCAAATCCTCTATACTGTCAGTTTCATTAACCTGTATGATGGCCGCTTTGAGATTGGCCAGCAACGTGGCTTTATCAGTTCGATAAACTCACAATATCATTATTGCCAAGACAAGAATTACTATTTGTACCTTCATTACACCAATAACTGCTAGTTTTAGCAGAGTGGTGCAGATTTGAGCGGCCTTCTACCCCTCACGGGTTTCAGGATACTTTAGTGCTACCTCACTTTGCCAATAGTACCCTAAACCTCCAAACATAACTCGTGAGTAGATGACGAACTCAATTATAGAAAAAAAACAGCAAATGTTAAGAACAGGTAGCAAACGCATTGTTAAGTTTAATTACTAGAGTATCTGTGTAAATGCTGTGCAGTCTCATTATTCACACAATAGGCCATCAGTTCGGTATTAATATTTGCAACTTTCAAATATGCAGCCAGAGGATTGAAATAGTAACTAACGCACGCTAATTTTCAGTTTAAATTGCAATTTATTTTATTTACTAATATATTACAGTCTGCTATCTTCACTTTTGCTTTAACACTCCATCTCATACGTAACAAATACTTATGCTTTCAAATTCAATGCTATAGTGGTGAACATTTTGGGGCCTATACTAAAAAGTTACTTTTGTGGGCAACATAATTAATAAAATATCCCTGACCTTATACACAGTTAATTTTACGTGTCACAGTACAAGACGCTCGCAGATGAGGTGCGCTCCATATTGCAAACTTTTTACGACACTTCAACGACGTAGAACATACAGAAAATATACGGTCCGGACAGTACTGGCCACACCAAGATTCACTCCTCACATACCTGATGATTTAGCAGTGATGTAACAGCATGGGACATCACACAGCCCCAGGTAATTCCTCGTTGTTGCGCCGTGTCACAGGTTCCAGCACTCGCCGGGATGACTTGGTCGCACAGCTCATCAACTGACTGCAGCTCCAGCGCATTAAATGAGCCCCGATGCTCATAGCATTTTGCAGACACCAGCCACGTACTATTAGAAGTATTGCACGCTACAGTTATGTTACTGCACACAATTATCAATCACTCCCAGCACTTGCATCCAGGAACACGTTTTCAAAAAAAATTACAACAGGACCGGCACACTTCTGCAGTGGCAAGAGCGTAGCTCTAAGTTACGTAACGTAATAATAAACGTGCAGTCTTTACACCAAGCTAGCAGTTTCATTTGTATATCGCCTTCCACAGTTTGGCACCGATCGCGTGGCGTGTGGATCATTACGCACTACTTCTGCTCCTTTCAATGGGCTTCAGCCGACAAGGCCTAGCCAGTGCAGCACCATGGCACATAGCGCTTCTGACGGCGATTGCCCTAACAATCATTTAAACTGCGCACATTATAATAAGGTACTATTTGAAATGTATGACCAAGAAATAAATATACAGTAGCAAAATAATAATCAGCTGGCCAATTAAAAATATACACTGAATAAAAGTACTCTACACTCGCACCACGGCAACCAACTGTTGCCAACCTTATCCGAAAAACACTAGGCGCCCGGTTACGTGACGAGGCATCATCACAGTAACCCAAATGTCCTGAACCGTTGATAAACCAACAATTGTATAGAGTTACGTTTCTGCAGTAAAAGCTGTAATCAAACATTGAGGAAATTGATAACTCAGTATTCCTACGCACTTATTTTACTGTTTCACAATTTTTTAATTTTATTTTGTGGCTTCAAGGGTATTACTGTAATGTTAAATAAATATCATAATTATCTAATTCACCAATATTGACCTAGCCTGCATATTCCATGGGCTAGACATGATAGGTGTATCAGATAATTATGGTATTTATTTTTGTGAATATTTAATATTGCAGTTGCATCAGGTGATTATGGTATGTGTGGGATGTACAATAACTACTCGCTTGTGCCTATCACTGCTTACTCGCAGCTCTCTACCTGCTTTTATTGTACCTGAATTGTATACCATAAGTGATTAATGGGATAAATATGAATTAAATGAAAAATTTTGGTGCAGCATATAATTGTGGTTTGTATTGGATGTACAGTAACTACTCACGTTGCTCACTCATGCCTATCTGCGCTTGCTCGCAAATCCGATTTTATAGTACCTCAATTATGTACCATAAAAGTAAATGTCAAAAATCATAATTGTGGTATGTATAATTTGCCTAAAAACACCTCAAGGTGCTCGCAGCTGTGGGAATATTTTGCTATGAATAAAATAATGGTATATTGTTGTACACTTGTACTTAAATTATGGTATGCTGTTCAAAATTACTGTACACATTCCAAATATTATGGTACAGTTGAATTTATTGTACAAGTTCCAAAAGTTATGGTATGAGAAAATAAGTGTTAAAATTCTATATTTTTTGATATACTCATGCTGTACTCTTTACTATAAAGTATCGAGGGTATCGCGGTATCTAGGATCCTATTCCTAGTAGAAGAGATTAGTAAAGAATTAATCCAGCATGTTTATTAACAGTGGGCAGGCATACGATGTAGTAGTGCTCTTAGCCATGTTTTATTGTGATTCATGCTGTTTGTGCGATAGAACGAGTGTTTGTGTCTGTGCCATTATGTCAATGGGAAATGTTAAAATATGATATTTGTGTAGTTATTTGATTTTCTGTGGTGTTTCGACAAGTTGGATACCCATTAATGTGTCGTGATTAATCATATATGACGAATGAGCAGCGATTGATTGGGTGAGTAAAATAATACATTCAAATTTGTAGCGTTGCAGTGAGTATAGTCCATTCCCAATTGGAAGCGACTTATGAAAATCAACCTTTGAAAAAACACTAGGCATAACACGTCAAGCTGTTTTTTTAATAACATGTATTCCATAAATATATAACACTGTGGTTAACTTTAGAGTACTGTATTATTGAATAAAAGAAACTTTGCCTTAACATATTCTATAACTTGTAATATTTATTTGTTTTTAAAAATGAATTAACTACAGCGAGAGCAGCGACGTGTTGACAACAACCGGTAAAAAATAGTTCACGGTTAAAATATTATTTTAACCTAGTTTTTTAGTGTACTATTTGTAAATTAAACTGTGCCTATTTAAATATTTTGTTAGCCTCGATGGCAACTTATCTCATTTTTACAGTTTAAAATAACAGCGGAAAATATTGTGAGTAGATCGTAATGGTATGGTGTTGTTTTATTGAGTGAGATAGCAACTGAAACCATCTGTCTGCTGGGCGAGGCTTGTCGCTCTCTCTCTTTCTTTATCTCGTTCACACTCAGGAAGTTTCACCTCGCTAGTGAGCAGGAAAATTATACATGTTTTCAATTGTATCATATTTCATACTTATTACAGCAAAATATTGATTTTTGAATTTTTAATTTACAACTGAAAAGAGATTTTAATGTTTGAATACTTATTTTAATATATTTAGATATGATGGTCGGGCAGTTACCAACCGATTTTGTCCCAGTACGTAAACCCAGCAGGCCAGCCCTGTACCAACATCCCGGGAGCTTAAGGGAAGCTGACTAGGTTGCTACCCAGGGTTGTAATTGGTTCACCCCTATGTCATTATATTATCATCCCCATTTATTTTATATATTTTAGTTAATTTTACTTGTGACAGCTGGTGCACGTTTCTCGACAGCCTTTACTGTGACTAAGGTCAAGCTCCCAGAGAGGGAGACTTTCTCAATAAAACTCACCCTGGGGTTTGATTCCCCTCCATCTTCTCTTAGCCCTTCAACCAGGCAGTGCCCTGCTAGATCCCCCAACATGGGCAAATCCTCGACCCGCCAGGCAAAATACCATTCATATTATATAACACCGCAGAAGGGCAACAGTCACATCCTGGAGTGAATCAGCACTTACATCCACTTTGATTAACCTCCTTCCTATTTAGAACCAGCCCCAAGGGATAATACGTGAAAGAGGGAGTGCGTCAATGTAAAAACTATCATGATGTGTGTCTATATACTATAGTAAAAATAAAGGGGGATAGAGTAAGATACAGATATTTTGAGAGATATAGAGTTATGGAGAGAGATGTAGAGAGAAGTAGAGAAAGGTATATATCTATCAAGATTATTTGCAGCCATTATTTTCCAGTTTTTTTTGGAAAATCCCACGATTGTTGACAATTACCTCCACATTCATAGGCGAGTCTAAAAACATCTCTATTGCTTCAAAAGTTGACTTTTAAAGAAAATATCTTTATATATACTATAATAAACCCACCCAACCCCCATCCCCCCTCTTTTTTTTTTCTTTTTTTTTCTTCTTCTTTCTTCTGCACCACTCTGCTTTTCGAAGTGTGAGCACGTAGGGCCATAAAGATTTAGCAATAGGTAAATTTGTGCAGCTCTGCACATCCCCTGTCACTTATCCTCGAGATGTCCTGAGTAATGCTGTTATGGGGAGCGCTATGAAGATCATAAAAATCATAAAGTAAGAAATAAACAAACTGGCTGTTAACGATATAAATATAAAAATGTCAACTGCACTGACTCTGTAAAAGTAATTATATGCAGTCTGCACCACCTTGCACTCCTGGAGTGTTGGTGGAGCTCCTGTAAATCAAGACAGTGGATGTCCACGTTTTTTTTGCTCACTTTCCGGGAAGCAGCATGATGCCAGTTCGCATGTCATCACTTATCTGGAGCTGCATCCAAAAGTGTAAATTATGTCTAATGCAGTAACATTGACACTGGCTAACAGCCAGTGGTGCTGGAGCCAATGACGTTGCTCACCACGCACGTGCGCAAAGAGGCCAGTAATTTTGAACTTTCGCATAAATGTTGTTTTCAGTGTAAAATGAGTAATATTGTATTTGCTATTTTTAATTGCTTGGTTGTAAAATTCAGGGTGCCCGCGGCACCGAGATTGGGAACACTGATATTCTTCATAAGAAGAATTCACAGGAAAATTATAAAAATGTAAAACAATATTTAATTTGTGCCATTCTGTTTCTATAATAAAATATTTTACTCGCCACGCATAGCACTTCCGCTTATGTGAACCCCGTAGAAGGCCATGGTAGGTCCGTGCGACGCTTGCTTCTGGACAGTCTGTCGAGGAGAACTGAGAGCTGGCAAGGTAAAACACTGTCGTGTACGCACTACAACTTTTGTTCACTGATGTAGATTTCAATAGTCAATTTAGTTTACCAGTTAACCTTTGCTTGCGTATGTTTTTGCCAGAAATTTTCCCAGCATTATCCTTCCGCTTTACTAATTTATTTCGCCGTGTGGCATTTTTTTTTTTAAATTTAATCAAGAAGGAGTAGAAAGATATCAGAGAGGTCACGCGACCCACGCAACTTGAATCAGGCGCCATCTGTCCATATTTATGGTGTTTCATTGTACTTTCTGCATTATTGCTACACTCAATTTTAAGGGCTCTGTTTTCATATATGTATTTGAGGGTATTTTCCATGTTTGAATATTTTACTGCGTCACATATAACCACGTGGCTGACCGAGACCAAGTATTTGTATACGTCATCATTGCGTTTTGAGAGTTTATTTATGTAACATCGTATGTGCAATATTTTATTCAGGGTTCTGTGTAATTTCACGTAAACTGATGCTTTTTGTACTTGACCACGCTGTCATGTTAATGTTTGATTTTACCGCCATGGGGCATGTTACAAGCCTGTAATCACGTAAATTGTAAAGAGAATCATTTTCTCAACAAGAATAATATTTTGTCTGAATTAAATTTACAGTTTCCACAAAGAAATATTGCAATTTCATCTACACCACGTGGTCTACTACGAACTTCATCCAGTGGCATCCAGGCCATCTAAACTTGTTTTCACAGATGTGTGTGTTTATTGTGAATACTCATCTCGTGTCCCATCTTGTTTCGTGTATCTTTGACGGTTTATGTAATTTTGTAATTAGTGTACGGTGCAATTATTTCCATACTAGCCGACTCTGTGTATAGGCCGTATATACTACCCACGTGCTGGAGGGTGAGCCCCGGTGAGTTTGCGTTAGTAATGCTGAGTAATCACATGTGTTAATGTATCATCAGGGTTTCATTTTGTAATTCACAGTGTCCTCTCTTCACGAGTGTATCATTAATTTCATGACACGTTGTTTTGTATGCACAGTATCAATAAAAACAAGTCTCACAGTGAACTTACCTCTTTCATTTGTATTGACAGTGTCCTAGCCACATGTGTTTTTCAAGTGATAAACATGTTTATAAGGATTCACGGGTGAGACGGACACACAGAAAGAACCCACAGCATCCCTGAAAACCCTAAGTCTCAATAGTGCGGTGATTGGGAAGCACCGCTGGCACCCATATTACCAGTAAGTATTTATGTCATTGTTCGCCTCGTGTCTCACCAGACGGCGTCAATATGTGCAGCTATTGCTTGAAGTACCTACTACTACATGCAAAACTGAGAAGGTTACAGCTAATTTTAAAGCATGCTGTAGTGCCGCGGGCACTCCGCAAGCTTTCCAGGTCAGAGAGAGAACATTTTAGTGAAGTATCGTCGCAACTTATCAGGTTCTGCGATGCCTGCGACAGGAAGCTGTATCCACTCTAATATTGCCTGCGGTGATTTCAGCACCACGTGACTGCGATTGTTAACTACTTTTGACGGGAAATACGTCCTGTTTTTCACGATATTTTCATCCCGTGACTCCTGGAATCACGCGCTGTATCACACGCTATTTTCCCATCACATGATTTCAATACCACACTTTGGGGCAGTGTGCAAAGTTCCAGTTCATTGGTTTACGCCCTACCCTTGCTCTCTCATTGGTTGGTGACTATTCTCGCCATGACTTCTCATTGGCGAGAGACTGCTCATGCACGACTTCTTGGTGGAGGGAGACTTCTCCCCACTACACTCATGTTGCTTTATTATGCTATGCTCGGCCTGAAGAAGAGAGACTTAAGCAGAGGACGCCAGAGACTGCACATCACCGCCTGGGTCGACTCGCCTGAGCTGCGCTGAGACTCCACTCTCCTTCACCAACGTGGCTACATCATGTTATTGGTTCTATCATTCATATTTTATTTTATATTAACAATTCCCATGTCGTCTTCCGCCACATCGCCAAGTAAGTAGATGTATGATTAAAAGTGTAACCATTTCAGTGTTTGATTTAATTAAAAAAGTGTTAAATAGACTTAGATTATTTCTTACTGAGTGTTTGTGCTCAGCCCTAGACCGCTCAGGCACCACAATGTTTATGGTAAAGTGAGCACATTTGAGGCCCTTGTTACTTCTTTTCCCATTAGCCATTTTTTATTCTTCCCCCACTTTTTAAAATAAATATTGATGGGTAAGTAACAGTGTATATATTTAACCGGACTCAAAAGTTATCGCATGAGGCTACAATAAAATATATTTACAGACTACTATTACAAACGAGAGGGCTTCAAATGTGCTCAATTTACTGTGAATAGCCGTTACAGATTCACCTGCCAGTGAGCGAATGACAGTTGATTCAGTACAAAAAATATACCTACTTATTGATACTGAACCATTTTGTATATCTTGTGAGACATGGCCTAAACTAAGGTGCGAAATTTCATAAAGTAACATGTTTGACATGTGACAAGTAGTAGTATTTTTGTTCCTCAAATTGACCAGTGGGGCACTTCTGTTTCTCAACAGTTTTAGTGATCCTTGTCAGTTCACAGTTCAGAAAGTAATTTCCTGCATTAAACAAAAACTCGTAAAAATTTATAATACAGTACATTTTCCTATCATAGTGAGTTTGGATTTCATTCACAACAATTTGTTTGATGCCACTATACACAGTATTGTGCGTCATGCCACGCAGGTACCATTGAAGATACTGGCCAACAGAAGTATTCCATTCAAGTGTATGTAACAATACCAATATGTTTGCTCATGTAACCAAACAAAGGTGTAGTGTATTTATAGTTTCTTTACAATTTTGGAATCAAACCTTTGAAAAATCACACCATATATGACACGTTTGGTTGTTTCCAAATGATGTAGTGTATCACAAGAATTGTATACTTGTGTTAACATTAAAGTACCTTAGTTTTGGTTAAATGGAAATTTAGTTAGTATTTTTTTTTTTTTATAAATTAATTCCTTTTATATTTAGTATGAATTAAAACTGTGAGAAAATAGGTGTTGTTGGGAATACTTAGTAAGAAATAATTCTTATGCAAAATATTATTACACTGAGTGTGCACGAATGCAGTAACTTGTCCTTTTGGTGTAATTTTCTAGACTCTGATAAGCTTTGTTTGCATGGGGCGGAGGAATATCCTGGAAGTAGAACTTTAGCATAGCTTCAGAAAAGTTGGAAGTAACAGTGAATGGATTATAGTGTTATTATTGTGTGATACATATACATTTAATAGAATGGTGTAGGTACTAATTTATACCAAGGAAGGGTGCATTTTGCCCATGTGCTCAAGTGTTTATTGTGATACTGCACTGCAAAACATCCCCCTCAAGTATTTTTTTTTTTTTTTTTCCCCCCCTCAAAAATTTAAACATATATTATTGAGTGTTAGTGTTTCACAATATTAAGAAGAAAACACACTGCCTTAATCATTAGTAATTTGCATGTTTTCTGTATTATTTCTTAGATCCAAACTCTTAATTTGCCATTGTGATGTGCCTTTTATTTTCCTTTTCTTATACAGCAAAAAAGTGTTTAGTGTACATAGTTAATTGTTAAATTGTCCATCGGCATAATGAATGAAATATAAAGCTTTAATTAATAAGAGAAAAAAATTATGAACTATGACTTCTGTGTGCTTACAAACTGAATTTAATAAATGTAACACACATCTTTTAAAAGTTAGTTTCTGTACGGAACTCTGAAAGTATTATTTGCTGTATTGAAATACCAGAAATGTGGGTTTTCAGAATCACTTTTAGATGTTGTAATAATGTGTGTTTTGTTTATGTGTTCATTGTAAGCCATTCTGTGTAGCTGATGTAGGACTTGCCAAATTTCTTTAAGAATAAGTATTTTAATTATGATTTTAAGAAACAGGTGTTAGTGATAACTTTTTTTTGCAGCTCCAAGAAGCGTTCGCCAAAGGTCTCCTGAAGCCAGGCTTCAATACAGTCACAGAAGTTGTCAAAAAGGAGTTCAAGAACAATGTGGTAAGTAAACTCTAAGTATTAATAACATTCAGTTTAGCTTACTTCTTTGATTTTAGTAAGTTAATTTGCTACAAGACGGTAGAGTTTCAAATGAGGTTAAAAATTCACCGCATGACAGTGTTTATATTGAAATATTGCAAAAGAATGCACAATGGGCTGACAGTAGAAAATAAGCAGAGTTTCCAAGCATGCTCACTTTACCATGATCATTCTTTACTAAGCAAGTGTACAGATTGAAGAAGACTGCAGGGAAAGTGGTATTTAGACGAGTCTGCAACAACTGATTCCTGATTCGGAGCGCCGGAGCTGTTCGCCACCATCTTCAAATTTCCCTTTTTTCTCCAAAATTCATAAAAGTCAGCAAATGTATTACACTACTGACTACCACCACCATATTGGATGTAGGTGACCTTGAATGACCATGAAACAAAAATTGTAGGAAAAAATTCACCAAAGTCGGCATGCATATTACGTTACTGACTAGGCCTACTACTGCCATATTGAATGCAGGTGATCTTTAACTTGACCCTGTGACTTAAGATGACCTTGAAAAAAACTGTAGGTAAAGTTGTGAGGTATACGACACAAATGATAAATTAAAAAATATTTCACATAATTTATTATTATTTTGTAATTACACTTTCAGAAGGAAGCAGCTCATCAAATCATGCGATACATCCCCATTCCTTCACTTTACTAATAATTGTAATATATCTCAACATTGCGCAAGTCATGCCCACATTTGTGAAGGTCAGTCATGTATGAGAGTTTATCAACAAGTTAATTTGGGTCTTCTGTAAATATGTCATCAGTGTTCTTAGTATCTTCTTCCTTCTCTATTTTGCTTGTTGCAGCAAATGTGTTGGAGTAGAATGTCAGCAAATCGAGAAAATCGCCATCGTCGTCTTCAACATCATCACTGTCTTCTTGTTCAATTTCATCTATGCTGTCTTCATAACCGTCTTCACTTCCTGTTTCATTCTCAATATTAAATTTACTTCTTTGAAGCAGGATTTGTATGCTCATCAGTATTTAGGGCAGACAATAATTTATTTTGAAGTTTCTTGTACTTCACGTGAACGTCTTGCAAGTGTACATTCTGTGCAAACCGACTCTACTGCTGCACTCATTCCGTCTTTAGCGTTAACTGTCTCATCATAATCGCTTATCGAATTGGTACCCATTGATGCTGCACGAGGTGTCGCCGGCAACACTTGCTGATTCCCAGTAGACGAATCCTTGCATATCTCGGTATGTTCTTTCAATGTATTGTGTTGCACAAACTGCATGGGACCAATGTAGTATTGCTTCATCGTGCGTAAAGGACTCTTCGTACGGACCGTTCTCTCATGCTGACAAGCAATTTGACCATATGTGAAAATTCAATCACAGAATTAATACTGATGACAACCAGGTAGCGATGCTGCAGATAGCGACTCCTTGTTAGTTGAGGTCAGTTGCTGACCTTTGTTTTCACAATTCATCTTCGTCGTATGACGAGAGAGCGCTTCCAAATTGATGTTCACCTCACGTTGTTAGAGTGTTAACGGTCATTTTTCTATATAAATGTGGTTCTTTTACAGTAAAAAGTCTAGCTTGTGCCCACAAAAAGTCTTCTGCCATAAAATTTATATTTAAATAATATGGGAGCACTTGGAGAAAACCAACTTACTCGTTCATCCCAGAAGAAAACACAGATAATTATGTATACATAAATATAGAAGTATAATATTATTTTTAATTTATTTTATAAATATTTATGTATGGGTATATAAACATGTAAATATAAAATTATTTTTAACTAATTTTATACATCATTTTATAGGTATATAAATATCAGAATATAAAATTGTTTTAAATTTTTGTACATAATTATGTTGATGCCGGCTAACAGCCAGCGGCGCTAGAGCCCATGACTGCGCTCATTGCGCACGTGTCCCGCACGTGCGCAAAGAGGCCGATAATTTCGAACTTTCATATAAATGTTATATTGTCTTTGCTGTGTTTAATATGTCTTAAAATGTCTTAAAGTGTTTGTACTAATTTTAAATTGTTTTTTTAATATAATTCAAAGTGCCCGCGGCACCGAGATTGAGAACACTTAATATTCCGGCGTGATCACCGTTATAAGGAGAAACTAAAATAATATTGAAATTCATAAAAAATTTATAGAAATGTAAAACAATATTTAATTTCATTTGTGCCATTTTATTTTCAATAATTAAATATTTTACTCGGCCTGTATAGCACTTCCGCTTATGTGAACCCCGTAGGCGGCCATGATAGGTCCGTACGACACTTGTATCTGGACAGTCTGTCGAGGAGAGCTGGCGAGGTAAGACACTATCACCTGCGCACTACAACTTTTGTTCACTGATTAAGGTTTCCACAGTTATTTAGTTTACCGGTTAACCTTTGCTTTCGTACGTTTTGCCAGACATTTTCCCCAGCATTATGCTTCCGCCTTATTAATTTCTTGCGCCCTTGCGTCATTTTCAACTTAATCGAGGAGGAGGAGGAGAAATATATCGGAGAGGTCACGTGACCCGCACAACTTGAATCCCGTCTATGTTTATGGCATTTCATTGTAACTTCTGCGTTATTGCTACATGCAATTTCAAGAGCTTTATTTTTATGTATGTATTTTAGGGTAATTTTTCGTGTTTGAGTATTTTATGGCAACATCACGTATAACCACGTGGCCGACTGACGCCAAGTCTTTGTATGCATCATCATTGCATTTTGAGAACTCATGTATGTAACATTGTATGTGCAATAATTTATTTCAGGGTTCTGTGTCATTTTATTCAGGGTTCTATGTCATTTTATTCAGGGTTCAATGTATTTTTCACGTAAATTGATGCTTTTTGTACTTGACCACGCGGTCATGTTAATGTTTGATTTTACCGCCATCAGGCACGTTACAAGCCTGTAACGACTTTAATCATAAAGAGAATAATTTTCTCAGCAGGAATGATCTTTTGTCTGAATTTAGTTTGCAGTTTCCACGTAGAAATATTGCAATTTCACCTGCACCACGTGGTCTGCTATGAACTTCATCCAGCAGCATCCGTGCCATCTGAGCTTTTTTTCACACATGTGTGTGTTTAGTGTGAATATTCATCTCGTGCCCCATCTTATTTCATGTATCATTCAAGGGTTTATGTAATTTTGTAATTAGGTGTTAATATATAACTATTATTCCTGTCCTAGCAAGATCTGTGTATAGGCCGTCACCACACTACCCACATGCTGGAGGGCGAGCCCCGACAAGTTTGCGTTAGTGATGCCGAGTAATCACGCGTGTTAATATGTATTAAGGGTTTCATTTGTAATTCACAGTGTCCTGTCTTTAGGGAAAAACTGTCAGTCCACCGTAGCGGCTGTCGGCCCTCTTCCCTTGTGAAGATTGTGCTTTCACGCACCTCGGTGAGATCATCCATCTAGGCGTGCGTTAGAGTAATTGTGGACTGGGGAACACCCAAGTGGAATTGGCTAGTTATGACCGAGATAATCATTTCATTGGCACGTTGATGTCTATGCATAATAACAATAAAAACAAGTCTACAGTGAACTTAATTCTTTTATTCAGTAGTGACAGTGTCCTAGCCACATATATTTTATTCAGTGTTTATTCCAGTGATGTTTAGTGAAAAGTTTAGTATTGCCTATGTGTTTGTAAGTACGCACGATTGGGACGGACACACAGGACCCACAGCATCCCTGAGAACCCTGAGTCTCAATAGTGCGGTGATTGGGTAGCATCGCTGGTGCCCAAATTACCAGTAAATATTTGTGTCATCATTCGTCTCGTGTCTCACCCGAAGGCGTCAATGTATGTATAAATATGGAAATATAAAATTATTTGTAATTTATTTTATACATAATATTATAATGGTATATATAAATATGAGAATACAAAATGGTTTTTAATTAATTTTATACATTATTATGCTTACATAAATATTGGAATATATAATTGTTTTAAATTGACTTTATTAATAACTATGTAATAAGTATTGGAGTATTAAATTAATTTTAATTATTTTATTCATATTTATGTATATACAGAGTGTATTTAAATTCGACCGACAAAATTCGGCTGCAGGTAATCACGAGAAAGAAGTTGAGAACATACACAACCTGTGGTCTAAATTGATTCCCCAAAGACACTACACATCTTTGAAGTTGGATCTGATGCACCAAATTATTACAGATATCGGAGAAAATATCTAAGATGGAATACTGCTTTTCTGGATAGTGTGTAAGTGTAAAATGATGTACAAACACCACAAAACCTGTTGCTGTCAAATTCATGAAAGTAATAACTGTTACCACACTTATTGCGAGCCATTCGACATGACGCTGTAGCATATATGGGATCTTACTGATGGAAAAAGAATCTGCATGTTCCATTTGATGTAAAAGGTTTCCTTGTGTAAACACCTAACCCCCACCATTGTCTAGTAATACGAGTTTGAAATTTCAAAAGAATTATGTTTGAATGCTGGCAGGCAGGCAACATGCACAACGCCTAATAATGAATGGTTTTGAATATCAAAGGGACAAGATAACAGAGGACTGAAACATTCCAACATATAAGGTAACAAATTTATGGTGGTGAAGTTTTAGCAATAAGAGAATGCCAGGTATATTCACATTGTCATTTATTACATAATGACGTGCAATATTGTGGTATAAATCAGCTTTCGATGAGGTGCTCAAGCTGTCTGCCTCTAACCTTGCTGCGGAGTATACATAGACGATGCCACAATTGCCGAACACTGTCAGACATGCTAGGTGTGGTTCTTATGATTTCAGCAGCAGCATGTATTCTGGCCACGAGATCCTCCAGACGCTATTGGATTCTCGTACGCTGAACACTTCTTAGTGCCCTACAAGTAAAAGACAAACTGTGTAAGATGTGGGGACCTTGGAGGCCATAACCTCGGCCCGCCACATCCTATCCATTTGCCTGGAAACGTGGTGTCAAGGTACTCTTCAATGTGGCACCAAAGTGTGGTGGAGCACCTTCATGCTGCAACCACATTTCTTGTCGAAAAACAATTGGAATATCTTCCAGCAACTCTGGCAAAACCTGTTCCAAAAATATGAGGTACCGGTCAGCATTTAAGTGAGCGGGCATCATGTATGGCCCGATTAAACTTTCACCTACAGTACCATACCATACGTTAACACCAAACTACTTCTGGCAATTGCAGATGAAAGGTGCATGAGTGTTCGTCTCTGCCTACACGTGACTGTTAGTGAGACATCAATACACATTCTCTTGTGAATCACGCTTCGTCGGTAAACAACACAACACTTCGGAAATGTGGCTCTGCTGCACGTCATTGTAAACACCACTGCACGAACTGTAAACGTGGTTTGACTTAACCTTCAAATGGTGCACTTTTTGTCGGCAATATGGATGGAGCAGCTGTTAATGCACAACTCTCCATACATTTATGTGTCCAGTGCAGACTGCATGCACCACTTGACGAGTGCTGGTAGATGGCATCTCATGGAACCTCCTCAAAGTGAGGTGTTCTTACCGACCTTGGACGGCCAGCATTAGGCCTGTACACTTGTAACATGCACGGTATTGGTACAGGTACACTCAGTTGCACAGTGTACAATGATCGCTGTGACGTCACATAAACACACTGCATGATTACTCACCGTAAATGTCCCCTGTTTGCGAAGCCTCTTATTAATGGCTGTCAACATTGAATAATGTGGCACACATCTGTTTGGATACCTTCCCTCCCCTGTACATGCATGCTGCAGCTATACTGTTGCACTATGCAGCCCCATACATATTGTTGACGTGGCCCTCACTGCCCTGCTCGTCGTGCATCAGCCACGCATGGCCGTGCGTGTAGTGCATGGTTCACTGTGCAGTTCATGCAAGAATAGGTCCTGTGACCAGTTTAGTGATGCAAACGACCCACTCGCCAAAAGAGATCTAGTGTGTCTGTGATTGAATTGGACGAGTGTTGTGATCCCCTGAAATCAGAGCCTAGAGTAAATATGCAGTATCGTTATCTCCCATTTGCTCCCATTCAATGTTTCTTAATTAATTAAAGAGTGCCCGGCCATGTGGGCTACGAGGTGAAGAGACACACCACGTTCTATGCACAAATTTTGAGAGTTGATGTCATGTTTCTTTCATTTAAAAAGGGCATAATTTGAGTTTTCAGTTTTCATTAACATAAACAGTAAATTGATCTTGGTAGTTCCAGCAGCTGCCATGCCAAGCGCCCAAACTTAAGTTCCTAGAGCTTTCACTAAATTAATGTTTTAATTGATTGAAATATTTTTGAAGAGTCTCTTGCATGTAAAATATCTTGTATAATTTTTATGTTTTTACATTTATTTTGCAAGCCCGTTCAGGCTTTTCCAAGCTATCGTAATTCTCCCCGACACGCATAGCAGCAGACACACTGAACATTTAAAAGAAATAAAAACATGTCGAAATTACTAACTTGTTTGTAAAATATGTGTAACAGCTTTTTCCCTCACAGAGCTAGCAGGAGATCTCCGCTTGGTAACGGCATCTCCACGCCATCCTCCTCAGTCTAGTTTGGCGGGCCTAGGATAGTGCATGCGTTCACGTCGGCGGGGGAACATCATCGTATTTTTCTGACCAGTAACAGCAATATTGTGTCTTTTATCAGGAACATTTAATTTATTCTTTTCTCCCTTGTGCCGCACTCTCATCTCTGTAGACTCACAGGCCCTGAGATTTTACTGCCTTAAACTGTTTGCTCGCTAAGGAGGGCTTTTCACAGTGTCTGCCGATGGCGGGCCTTGTATGCCATGCCCGCTTCATTCGAGGGATTTTGTGTAGTTGATTGCCTGTATCTCTCTCTTTCAATCAATATACGTAATTACAGTGTCTCTCGTCTTATTTAATTTTAACATTAATTTTCCTCGGGTTCTGGCCAACTCCAGAGTTTTAAGTCCACATACTCATTTATGTAATATAAAGGCATCAGCGACTTTTAATGTATATTATTCGTAAACATGAGCTGCTAGAGGGATATGTCACGTGGATGTCTACCAACTACCGCCCTGAGAGCTAGAGTCCTCGTGAATATCCATACTATAGATGAGCTGGCGGCCTACCGGAACTTTCAATTTTCCTGTGATAAATAGTTATGCATCTAGGTTTCTCTAAAACCATGCATCCTTCACCTCTCACAAGCTGTTAAACCACATTAAGGTGAATGTCAGCCGTTTCAGGCTATGTAAAATAAAACTATCCATTTCGCGATACCCCAACTAAGCCTCTCTCCAAACACTAGTATAATTGTTTCGGCTGAGTAAATTACTGGTTATATCGCAGGACACATAGGCTGTAGACCATTCATTTGACAATGGGGTGTGTTGTGTGGTTGCCTACATGGTAGGCCGTTAAATTATTTATTACTACTGTAAATGCTACATTACTGCATACATTACGTTGATGTTCTGTATTCTGTAAATATTCATGCTTGATACGTCACAATTCATTCTGCATTCTCGAGTCTCTGACCATGGAAATGGCACACAGATAGATGTAGTCTAATTTGCTATTGTTTTGATTTATTGTAGTTTACAGAATTTTTCATCGCCACTGTTACTTACCTCTCTCTGTTATCTTGTCCCTTTGATATTCGTAACCATTCATTATTGGGTGTTATGCGGGTTGCTGTCTGCCAGGTTTTGAACATAATTCTTTTGAAATTTCAAACTCTAGTTAAGCGAAAACTGTGGGGGTTAGGGTGTTTTCACAAAAGGCAACCTTTTTCGTCAATTGGAACGTGAGGATTCATATTCCCTCAGCAAACTCCCACATATACTAACGTGTCATGTCCAATGGCTCGCATTATGAGTGGTGACTTTTATTATTTCCATGAACAGGGACTGATTTTATGGTGTTTGTTGATCATTTTACTCTTACACGTTACCCAGAAACGCAGTGTTCCATCTTTCAAATTTTCTCCAATATATGTAATAATCTGGTGCGTCAGGTGTCCAACTTCAAAGACATGTACCGCCCGTGGGAGTCTATATAGTCCAAAGGTCGTGTATATGTGTGTGTTTTCCCCCCTTCTTTTTTTTCGTTTTCTTTTCTTTCTCTCCCTGCAGATGAAGTTTGTTGGTTGAATTTAAATACATCCTATACCAATATGGGAATACAAAATTATTTTAAATTTATTTTATACATAATTATATATAGGTATATAAATATGTAAATAAAATCGTTTTAAATTAATTCCTTACATAATTATTTCTATATATATATCTGTGTGTGTGTGTGTGTGTGTGTGTGTAAATATAAAATTATTTTTAATTTATGTATATAGTATACTGTATATTCCTACAAACATATTTAAATATCATATTATTGCGGAAGTATCTGCGTGTTTTCTTGCGGGTCAAACTAGTACGTGGGTTTTCTCAGAGTTCTCCCATATTTTTTACATATAAATTTTATGGTGGAAGACCTTTTGTGGGCACAAGCTAGGCTCTTTATTGCTAAAAGATCCGTATTTATATAGAAAAATGACAGATGACGTTCTGACACCACGAAGTGAACAACAATTTGGAAGTGTTCTCTCGTCATTTGATAAAGATGAATTGCGAAAACTAAGGTCTGCCTTTGAACTCGCGTATTTGATTGACCTTCACAAACGTGGGTATGACTTGCGCATTGTTGAGATATAATCAATCACTAGTAAACTGAAGGAGCAGTGATATATAGCATGACGTGATGAACTTTCTTTTGAAACTGTCATTACAAAAAAATTATTGTTAAATTATTGTTGTTTCTTTATTTTTTGTGTGTCGTATTCCTCACAGCTTCAAAGTGGTACTGTGAGTACTGGCCTATAAACGTAAATATCTGCATTTAGAATGATAATAGAGACTTTAGTATTTAATAAATGCACATGTGGTTGACTGAATACAAAACATTAATTAAAGATTGCAGAATTGATTGGGATTGTGTTGCTGATTGCAGTGCTGATTTATATATGAAGTTTGCGAGTTTGATGATACGATTAAAAAAATAACAGTGTTTAATTTATTTTTTGCGTTTAAGTTCAATGGGTAAGGTCAAAGATTACCGACATACTAAATGGTGGTAGTAGTCAGTAATGAAATATACTTGCTTACTTTTTTCGCATTGACGGACAGACAGAGTTTTCGATGACCTGCAGAGTTTTTTTATGGCTGTTCATTGCTCTTTTCGCAAATACGTTCAAAAATTGTGTTCCTTTTAGCAGATGCATGAATGATGTTATACGAGTTCATAGCATTCAGCGTATTTTGCACTGGTTTGACTTCTTCGCAAAAGCGCATCACAGCTAGATCTAAAATATGAGTGTGACAATGAGTATAGAAAGCTCTTGGCTCATCTTCCTTAAATCGTGCAGCTACTTCATTAAACAGCCCACTTATGTTAGATGCCACGTCATAGGCCTAGCCTCGCATTCTACCCACGTTTACTCCTATTTCTTCCAGGACTCCCTTGATAACGTAGTGTAAGTTTTCACTTGTTGTTTCTGCAACATCTATAAAATCCAAAATCTTTCTCTAATTGTAACATCTTCTTGTGTTTTGTATGGATACTGTACGTATACACTAGCTTGTTCCTTGGTGGCACTATCTGTTGTTTAATCTCAAATAATAGAAAAAGCAGACCAAGAAATTAGTTCCTCAACAATGTTGTGTACAAGCTCACTTTTTATGATTGAAATAATATCATATTGAATTTTACCACTTTTGTACGAATGAATGCGTGACCTCACAATTTCATGGATCTCCTTTCCTTTGTCTTTAGCTCTCAGTTCAATGAGTTCCAAGAAATTTCCCTTATTTACTGACGAAGCTGACTCATCATGCCTTCTTAAAGCTAAACACTGCTTCCCGAGATACAAAATATTTTCCACTGTGAATTTTACATACATTCTATTTTCCTGGACCTATTTTGAATGAAGAGTTTACAGTTTATCAGTAACAGTGTTAACAGAAGATCTAAATTAAGTCCAAAACTGCATTGATTTTAATTGCATTGCACTTTTTTCATGTATTCGTAATTTTTCCAAAGTTTTCTTCTAATTTGACACCCCTTCAGTTGTGGAAGCCTCTTCACCACATCCTGATTTTTGTTGACGTAATATTCTGCTTGAATAACAGAATCTTTTATGACACTATGTTCTAGCCATGGAAAATCAGAGTACCTCGATTCCTTAAAACATCTAGACTTTCCTGGAACTGTTTGTACTCTATATTCACATTTAGGCTGATAAGGTCCATCACTAATACTAGTGGTTTCCATTCCACAACCAGGATTGTTTCCACCTTCATCTGTAATTACTGTCATTAGCACTAGCTTCACTTGTAATTGTGTTTGTGCCTTAAGTTCCTAATTTGGGTTTTGGTTCCTCATTAATTTTAGCTAAGGAACTATTATCACATTTGGAACTTTTTTGGAAGAACTGCTATACAGTTTTTTGTTTCGACATTTTATGATTGTTGATTCTCAACTACTCACCTATATGAAGCCTAGTGCATGCACATCCCACGTAACACCGAACTCATGCCATACATTCAGTTTAACAATAGGCCTACAGCACAAGTTCTGTAACACAACTGGCAAAAGTATTCCTATTGATTTTTACTGTGACTGTGTTGCACCGAGTCCAGAGGTTCTTGGAAGCCTAAGTAAGCTATATACTCAGATCAGATTACAAGCCATCTGTCGTCCTCACATCGCGATGCAACGAGTTGAATGACAACGTTCGACCTCTGTGCAGATTATTTTTCGTAAATAACTTTTTTTTTTTTGTACATATATTCGAGTCACTAGTCCACACACAAATTAGTAATTGTGTCTATATCAGAGTCGCAACGTGCAAAGTTTTGTTTTATAGGTAAAAATATTTTTAATTATTTTGAAGTTGGGGGACCCATGCTCCCCTGAGGCTATGCCTATAGTGCTAGTTGTCAGTAATGTAATATGATTGCTGACTTTTATGAATTTTTTCTTGTTTTTATTTCTAAGGTCAAGGTCACCTGCATTCAACATGGCAGTAGTAAGTAGTCAGTAACATAATATGCTTGCTGACTTTTATGAATTTTTTTCTTTAGTTTTGGTTTTTAAGGTTTCAAGGTCAAGGTGACCTGCATCGAATATGGTTTTAGTAGTCAGTAACAATATACTTGCTGTTTTTTATGATTTTTTTCTGGAGTTCTTGTTTTCAAGGTCATAGGGTTAAGGTCACATGCATCCAATATGGTGGTAGTAGTCAGTAACAAAATGATTGCTGATTTTTATGAATTTTTCTAGAGTTTTAGTTTTCTAGTTCACGCGATCAAGATTATAGGGCCTGAGTTATGAATCCTGCTGTCCTGGCTCGGAGTCCTGAATCCACCTCTCCAGAGTCACAAGTCCACCTCTCTAGTGTCACGAGTCCACCTCTCCTGCTCTGGGAAAATTGGGAAAGGGAACAATAAGAAATTTTTAGAGAAGAAAGGGGAATTTTTAAGGAATTTTGGTTGAGATTTTAAGGGGAAAAAGGGAAACTTTTAAAGAAAAAATGGAAATTCCAAAATGGTGGCGAACAGCTCAGGCACTTCAAATCCGGAATCTGTTGTCCCAGACTCGTCTAAATCCTTTTACTAGGGAAAATGCTAAAGACATCGCTTAATGCAACTGATGGACTTCAAAAGAACTCATAATCTGGCTGAACACCACAGGGTGATCATATCACTATATAGCCCACCATGTAGAGTGTATGTAACACACTGTCCAGTGCTGTTGGGAGTAGTCAATACATGAAGGCACCCACACACGGAGGACCGGTTCTGGACAGATGAGGTTCAAGTACCAGTTGATAGACTCAATGGATCATGTGATAGGCATGGAGGGATCCCATGGTGACTCTGTCAATGATACTGGCAAGTGTTGGGGCTCCTGTGCCCACGGACCATTTCCCAACACCTTGTGGAGGTGAATCTGCTATCCCAGCGCCCATTATGTATGCTGCAGTTAACTCTGCACTAGCAGCTGCTCTGTTTGCAGTGGTACCAGGCCGAAGTAATATGGAACGCCACAGACTGGTGACGTGTGGTATTTAGTGATGACTGATGCATAGTTATGGCTACTGATGATCCTCACACCAGCGTGTAGAGGGCCTCTGCTGAACACTCCCCCCATATTAAGCATTATGGTCTGGAGAGCCTTAGCCGATGATAGCCAATTGGCGGCCCAGCAGTATGTGGATGAGATCCTATGCCTCTATCTGCTCCTTTCAGGTGTGATATTTCAGTAATGTAATGCCCAATCACACACGTCACAACTCATCCAGGTCTGCCTCCATCATGTTCAAACACTACCATAGTTTCCCCCGTTCCTGTGGCAAGTGGCCACCAACTGCTGCCATGCAGCAGTATCCAGGATCTGGAACTCACTGTCCAACCATTGTTGGCTGTTCTGACTTAAAACAACGTTGCGACAGTGGGTCTGTTGCAGAACGATTTTCAAGTACCTAATTGCCGGCTATACAGCGCGCTCTTCGGCCAGCTCGCTCCCCACCTGTGCTATCCTTCTATTACCTCTACTATTCCCTCTCCTTTTCCACTCCCGATTAGGTTTATTTAAGCCCATGCATTTCCCCTCCCTTCTTCGACCTCTCCTTCAGCTACGAGACAGTTGTACTGGTTCTCCGTATGGCGATTAACCTCGGCCACGTTCAAAACCATGTCGGGCGATGACATCCGAGACGACTTTTACAGCTAGTGATGGACTATATATGTAAGTTGAACTACCCACAGCTGCAGCAATGTCATCTTTATGATGAGGCTTCTCTTCCAGCAAATAATTCCGGTGAGTCAAGCAATCAGTTGGGCAATTAAATCAGAGTAATTTAGGTCAGTTAACAAAGTTTGTGGTGTAGTTTCTGCTATTTCAGTTCCTGATATTATTATTAAGTTTTTGAAATGATCAATACTCTTTTTGGTGTGCTTGCCTGTCGTACACATTTAAAATGGTTGTCATGTGCGACAGGGGTTCCGTTTGACTGCCCTAACTCGCAAATTGCTCTGGCCAGTGTTAGTGTTCAGCTATTGACTTCTTATGAATTTTCATGTTAATTCAGGCTAATTGGTTATGAGATGACTCCAAGGTTTATTTTTAGATAGGCCGGGGAAATTCTATGTCAATAGTTAGCTGCAATGAAAAGGCATTAAATGTCGCCAGCTATTACTGCCGTTGGATTTCGGCACTGACATCCTATGTTCTGGGTAACATTGGAGGCAGTGAAACATGCATTTATTTAATTTTTTAATAGCACTGGATTTTTTAGTAAGTCAGTAAATGTTACATTGTGGATACGTCCAGCAACATTTAATGCAGGATATTTATGAAATTCAGGATTCGAGTACGATTTCTCTGTCCAGAAATCACTGGGGTTTTTCTGTTGTACAAATTAGTTGAATTTACAAAGTTTTTTTAGAATCGCCTAATACATTCCTTGAGTTCAGGTATCTATTGGTATTTGATGCACGTGTTAAGTCAGTTATCTGCTGACGAGGTTGCGTGAGTCTAAAGTGAGCCGGTTGGCAAAAGGCACCATATTTAAGTGGTAAAGTTAAAATGGTGTGTGGAATTAAATCCTTTCCACATTACAAAGAACTTCATGAATAAATTATCACTTTCAGTGAAAATTGTTAATTAATTTGCTTATCTGAACGTGAAACTGTCCCGTCAGTTTTGACTAGAAAAATAATTTTTATGAAGGAGAGAAAGGTATTAAATTGCCAAATAAACAAAGTGTATGGCGGCTCATTTGTAAACGAGCCTCATGTTTCAATATTTAAGATGCTTTATTTTCAGTAAGGTAATAATTTTTGCACTGTATATCTATACTGTGCTGTTGCGCGTGTATTTAGGTATTTTGTGAAGGTTTATAAATCAGTGGCTATGTATGAATATTTACTGAGATGGGATCATTTTAGGAAATATCTATAAAGGAGAATTTAATAATGATCCCAAAGCTGTTGAAGAATCAGGTGACCTGTTGCACAGTCAATCCAAACTGCATTTTGGCGCGATTATATTTGAATGTTTGTAAATTGTTGTTAACTATAAAGTTTTATTGGAGGTGGGATCATTTTATGAACATTTGTGAGAAGAATTTTTAATAGTTCCCGATATTGTGGAGGAAGTAATTAGTAGGTTGTTTTGAAGCCACTTTTAATACAATTGTTTTCATTATGTAAATTTATCCCCTGTTTAATAACCCAAATATTGGTGCTAATCAATATCTATTACTTCTCATGTTACTGAAAAGTCAGTTTTTAATGGCTCTTTATTTGTAATCCCTAGTGAGAGTTAATACATGTGTGTGTTTGAGACGTGAGCTTCGTTTTTTTATATATATTTTGTATAGAGGCTGGATATTTATTCAACAGATTTGGAGAAAATTTGGGGGAAGTTATTTCCCTTTGATATCAGGAGTATTTTCTATTTTTAATTAAACACATTTTCAAAGTATTGTATTTGGAATGTGACCTTGCTCAAATTGTTTGTGTACCAGTGTGAAACAAGTTAATACAAGTGTAATAAAAATTATTCTTTAACATTGATTGTGTGTATTGTGTATTAATTATTACCTTGAGCCGCATGTTTACGGCACAACATCCTGGATCTGCTGGACTTCGTGCCAGACTATGTTGCAGCATGTATCGCAGTGCAGTGCACTGTTGAAGAAGACAAGATGGCGTACCACAGATTCATATGTAACTGTCCTGTTGCTGTTTTTGTGTTCATGTGTAGCACAAGGTTTGATTAATGTATTCTTGCAGGCATGCTATTGACTCACAGTCTTGTACTGTGTTTCTATTAAGTATTAAGCTGACACACTTGCAAAAGTTAACTGTCATTTCCATGTCTATCAGACTCAACTCTGAATCAGGATTAAATATACGTAATATAAATTACCTCTGAGCACTGAGTGTGCGCACATGCATGTGTGTGTGTGCAAGCTGTTGATGTAGGTGAGGTCGTGGTCTGTGGCCTCATGTGAGGGGATGTGATGTGTAGGCGGAGCTGAAAAGGAGGCTGGCAAATATGAAGCAGTCGCTGCCATGGGTCGAGCGACTGGATCTCATCAACGGACCTGCGCCCTTTGCACCAGAGCTCGCTTTCAAGGTACATGCTCTCACTGGTGGTATCATTTACAAAGGCTGGATTTTTTTACCCATTAAATGCTTTAATTTTACCAGAACTTATTCTACAAACTCTGTATTTAAAACTGGACTGATTAGGACACATGCGCAATGCCCATGCTGTTAGTGTTGTCACATCATCTACAGCAATGTGGTCCAACTGGCGGCCCGCAGGGAAATTTTGTCTGGCCTGTGGTAGTATTAGCTCTTTTACTTTGCTAAATGCTTTTAAAAAAATTCTCATGTTTTTTCTGTCAACCTTCCATTATTTTAATATTTTTTCTACCCAATATTTAGTAGACAATAATGTTGCATTTTAATAGTGAATGAAGAGCGAAGGTTATGTTCATGTTTCCCACGGCCGCTGCTGATATCACTGGCTGAGCTCAGATCGTATTCCATAACCACGCCACTTCTACTGGCTTTATTGTTAATCTTCCAAGAAAACCAAGTAGTTGTGCTCTTCATAAACAACAGGAAACTTGATCAAGTCATATTGTACTTACGAACGGCGCTTGTCAGTCTCGACTCGCGAGTTAGGAAGTAAAGTACATCCGAGAAGTAGAGTAGTAGACATTATTCAGTTTGTGCTACTTAAAAGTGTCATAATGAGTTTAAGCATGAGCAAAAAAATAAAAGTGGATTTTGAGAATAGACAGTTCAATGAAAGATGGGAAAACGAGTTTTTGTTTACGGACTTCGGAGGGAAGCCGCAATGTATCGTGTGTGCTCAAGTGATGTCGGTAATTAAAGATTACAACACTCGGTGTCATTACGAAATGACACATAACGTAACATACGGGAGTGTAATTGGTGAGGCGCGTAAATATTTAATCGGTGAACTCAAATCTAAGATGCAGAGGCTAAGAAAGCACCTTCTTTAAAGCAACACATGTACAGAAGTCACGTGTTCAGGCATGTTACAAAGTGTGCGCGATAATGGCTAAAAATCAAATGTCATTTAGATCCGGCGAAATAATTAAACAGTGCGTGATTAAAATTGCGAAATTTTTGGCAATGACAAACTAGCAGGAAATTTCGAAACTGTGTCACTTTCCCACCGAACAGTTTCGAGAAGGACTGCAGAAATAAGCAAACAACTCGATGCACAGTTGAGTAAAGAAACTGCCCAAAGTAAATATTTTCCCGTTGCATTGGATGAAGGCACAGACATAACTGATGTTTGTCAGCTGTTAATTTTTTGTAAAGACAGTTGATGAACAGTTCTCCATTAAAGAATAACTACTTGATTTAGTGCCACTTCCTACCAGTGCGAAAGGCTCGGATATCTACAGTGCTCTTGTGTCTGTTGTAGAAAAGTATGGCGAAGTTTCCAAATGTTCGTGAATAGTGACATACGGTGCTAAATGTATGACTTGTAAAAACACTGCCTTAGTGGGGGTTGCTGAGAAAAATTGATGTAGATTTGCCTGGATTGTATTGCATTGCATTATTCATCAAGAAGTTCTGTGCAGTAAGTTTGTTCAAATGGATGTGTAACAAGAATAGTTCATTTAATTAGAGGTGGTAACAGAGCTCAGTCACAGGAAATTAGTGGAATTTCTTAAGGATCTTTCTGCAGAATTTCATGATATTCCTCTGCACTCTGAAATTCGCTGGCTAAGTGCAGGTAAAACTCTGATAGCAGTTCTTAGAAACTGTTCGAAAAATTGAACATGACTACTTTGAAAAACTTCAAAATGAAGAATGGTTTGGTACTTTATCTTTGCTAACAGACATTACAGAACATCTAAACATCCTAAATTTAAAGCTTCAAGGTAAGAAACAAAATATTTGTCAGTTCATGAGCCACATTGAAGCTTTCAGGGAAAAAATTTTTGAAGATGATCTAAAATCAGACTTAAAATTCTTCAAATCATGCAGTGAAATCAAAAACGAATTCAACTCTGCTGATTTTAAACAACATGGACAGTATGTTATTGAGCTGCGGGAGGAATTCTAAAAACGATTTTCAGACTTTGACAATATGAAGACCATATCCTAGCTTTTTGCCTATCCTGTGGTAGTAACAATTGAAGATCAAGATCCTGAATTACAAATGGAACTGTGCGAACTTCAAAATGACATTCTACTTTCTTCAAAACAAAATTTTACATATGGACAGTTGTGGAACTTCGTAATGCCTGACAAGTACCCCAAGCTTCACAACTTTGCTTTAAAAGTGACCTCCATGTTTTGAAGTACATATATTTGTGAATGTGCTTTCTTGACAATTTAGATGTTGAAGTTAAAACAGAGGAATAGGTTATCCCAGGAAAGCTTTGAAGTCCAACCCCCGCATCGTGACAACAGAGATGGAAGCAGACATTGTTGCCCTCATCAATGAGCACACTGCTCAGTGCTCCCTCCCACTGATAAAAAGTTCCCTACTGAACAGAAAGGTAATTTCATATTTAAATGGTTTGTTAATTTTTAAAAGTTGATATTTTTTTTACTAAATGCTGATATAGAAGAGTAGTGCACAATGTTTAAAATGGTTTGTTGATGTTGAAATTTTGATCAGATTTAATATTTTTAAAACTGTATAAATGAGATATTTGTAGGTACAATTCTAATAATACTAATATGGTTAACTCTTGAACTGTTATACTGGCCCACGGTGTATCTTAAGATTAAATTTCTGGCCCGCGACTGAAAAATGTTTGGACCACACTTTACAATAACTAATAATTAAAAATACATATTGTTATAATTATATATATATATATATATATATATATATATATTCTTTTCCCCAGTAAGAAGCTTTGAATTGATAAAATTCTATGCTTGCCAATTTTGGAGATTTTTAAATTGGTGAGTATACCACATGCTTTAACTCCTAATATGAATTGGTAAAAATGATTATATAATTATAGTAAACCTAAATATGGAAAGAAGTGTGTGTCTCTGTCTATGAAATATACTAGTTTACTTTTTATAATGGAATCAATTTTATACCTGCCTATTCACGCCATATATTATTGATTTATATTTGTGTGTCAGCATAATATTAAATTTAAAATATCAGCTTTTTCACATTTTACAATCACTAAATGATACAGAAAAAAAAGGTGAAAATGAAGAATTATATTAAACTGTGTGAAGGGCGGCGTTGCTGTGATGAGAAATGAACTGTTATCATCCTAAAACAAAAGCCATTAAGAAAAGTAAAGAAAAAAAAATGTGTATGTTAATGGTGAGAACTGCCTTTGAGAATACATTGAAATCTCAGTATAAAGTAAATGGCTCAACTTTTATACTTAGTAACGAAAGTTTTATTTTTAAACCATCTCATCATGGGCTTCGTTAAATTATGGCACAATTAGTAATTCCAGTAAATAAAATTAATCTGTAATAACAAAAAATTATTTTTAAAAAGCAAGAATAAAATATTATTTTCTAAAATAGAAAATGCAAAAAAATTACATGCAGCAAACACAAAGTAATACATGGTTTGCAAATAGTACATGCTGTTTACTTATTGGTGAAGTACCCTTTGAAAAAATCACACCACGTACCCTTAACAAATAATATTGAAATGTGATTATTCAAGTTCAAAAAGTAATTTGAAATAAATTAATATTTCATAACCACCTCTCATTTTTCCTGTAAGAAGAACTTCAAAATTTGCATCACACTTAGTAAAGTGTGCCTTTCATTATTAATAAACATTTCTGGCACCAAGGGGATATAAAATTTACGCTTCTGGGGTATAATTTAAATTAATTGATTTAAATTTGATTTAAATTAATTTTTCATACAAATATCATTGCAGGAGATGTTTAAACGCAGTCTTCACTGGGGGAAAATGTTTTTTTTTTTTTTTTTTTTTCTTTCCCGTCATAATTAATCAGTGTTGATATTTTGTGGGGAAATCAATTTACAAAGTCATTCTCGTAAAATAGTGTAGTGTATGTTATGAGATACAGCACTAAAACACGTATACCTATACAGCTTCCCATTATACATTCAGGTTTTTATGTACAAAAGAATTCAAGATGGCGTGTCAACACCGTTAATGTAGGTCATCACATGAGGATCAATGGCGTTGACAAGTTGACAGGAAGAATTGATTGTTTGCAGAATATATGTAAACAATATACTGAATTGCAACTTTGCAATCTGCATGATTGTTTATGTGGCATATTGGTAAAGCCCAATTTAGGTTGGAAATTGTTTAAAAAATCTATACCTCTATATAAAGCCTGTGTGTGGACATTAATCAATCCCAATTTTGCAGCGGGAGTTTCAGGACTCAGTTTTCTGTAAACAGCCTATACACAGATACCGCTGCTTCTATGTTAGTTCTCATGGTTACAGTTTAACATTAATGTTAAAGAATTAAGTATATAATTATGGCTAGGGTTTGTTGAGACTGAGGTGTGGCGGTTGTACAGATGGACGAGCAAGAGAAGGCGCGAGAGGCACAACTGCGCAATGCCAACCGTGGCCGCCCAGTCACCAACCTGGAGGCTGATCCTGTCCTCAACGACTTTCGGCGAGAGATGCTGTTCCACCGACAGGCGCAGGCAGCTGTGCTGCTGGGAATCCCCCGGCTGAAAGAGCTCGGCATGCCCACGCGGCGGCCCCCGGACTACTTTGCACAGATGGCTAAGTCAGATGAGCACATGCAGAAGGTGAGTAAGGGGTACATTATTAAACCTCTGAACTGACCTACAGCTCATCAAAATAATAAATTTGGGTTTTTTAGTTTCTTGCAACATTATTTTTATTCTTGTGGGTTGGTTCTGATACACGGCGGCCTTTTTGATGTGGCACGAAAACCCTTATTACATGATGGCCTTAGACTCAGAGGTGGTCGCAATGGTCAATGTTCAGTTTTAATTGTGTTGCCAGTCACACGAGAATAGTGCTGTCAAAGCTTAGTGCCTCGGGACCAACACACAGCCCATGTACAGAGTAGGGAATGTGGTCTGTTTACTCAGCATGAAGTCCGGTGACACGTGTCACGGCCCGGCGGATGAAGTTGCACACTGCCACTGGTTTACCTGGTGGGACGGTGGTCCAGGGTGGCTTCTAACTCAGCTGCGATAACGGCGGGTTGCCGCTGCTGCTGGCTTTGGGACATGATGCATTGGTGATGCTGGTGGTAGTCCTGGGCGGGCTGTGGCTGTAGGTATTCTGGTAGTCCCCGAACCACGGGTTGGCGATTCCGTACAGGATGTTCTCGCCCCGGCGGATTACTACGATGGGATGAGGGCTCCCTGTGGTCGTGAGTGTTGGGAACAGTGGTGGGGAGGGAACTAGGACGTGAGGCCTCTCAGCTGGCGGGTGCAAGAGCTCATTCTCATTGGGTTAGTCTGAGAAGTGCAGTTATGACGGGGTTACAACTCTGCTTAGTTTTGGAGTCAGTGGCTGCCGTTCTCACTTTCCGCCGAATACCCTCCGAAAGGAAACGAACTACCACTGGCCTCAACACAGTGAAGCAGGTGGGAAAGTCCAGAGTAGTGGGTAAGGCCAAAGCCGAACTGGCTAGAGTCGTATCCTGTGCTCCTTCGTACAGCACTGTTAAGCGCGGTGGATACAGAGCGTTGGGTTTCCTCAAGCTGGCCATTAACGACACTTGGGTGTGGTATCCAAAATGAGTCAGTCGCCCAGAAACAAATTCTCACTCCCTCCGGCACAGTTCAGTGCGGTGGACGGATTATAGGCTGTTCTGGCAGGCTATCCGCATTAGGAAGGTTTTGTTAATGGTGAAGGCTCTACCATGGTATACCCCTGGTGCACAGCAAGGGTGGCCATCTAATGGGGGTGTGTGGTGAAATTAGTAGTCTCCTCCCGCTTCGCTCTGAAAGACTCATTTCTATGTATAGTATATACAGTAACTCAATGAAATAATACTCAGCACTAAGCGCAAATACATATAATATATATTCCAGGTAGAATGTACACAGTGGCTCGTACTACCTCATCACTATTCCAGAGTTCTGAAATTATCCTACGTGAATCCAGGGGAAGGAGACCTGGTCCTGAACTAGAAAGGTGATTCTGCTAGGTAGTTACAGGTTAACCGGCCCTAACTAATCCTACCCGTTGCACAGAAGGGACTGTTGACGACCACTACCAGAGGTGGTAGTGGTTAGTAGTTGCTGTTACCAGCAGGTAAGGCGAGAAGGTTGACGACATTTTGGGAGCTGTTGGTAAAGAGTTACCAGAAGGTCTGGAAGGCGTTGCTGCATCTTCTGAAGAGCTTCTGTTGGGTGTTGAGGACCTGTTGGTTCCTTCCGACATGGTTAATTGCGGTGAAAGGAACAAAATGAATTGGCTTCCTCCGACACAATTCAGCGCGGTGTAAAGAGCAAGACATACTGAGGATCTTTGGCAGTGCACGGAATTACATACTCCTTGTCTGCAGACCCTTTGGGGATGATGCGTGCAGGAGGTGACCCGCACTGTCTGCTTGAGTCATGTCCTAGCATCGTCTGCTGCTTGGTTTTCTGCTGAGGCAGCACACGTCAGCGTTTATACTTGTGCTGCCATACCTTGGCACACCGTAGAACTACGTGTACTTGGGTGGCGGGCTCAATTGCTCGGTCGATAGTACAAGTGAGGTTGACGTGATGTCTGGTTTAAAGTGTGGAGTGAACAGTAAAAGTTGGACTGGCGTGTCTGTAATAAC
The DNA here is from genome assembly GCA_029891345.1 of Dryococelus australis. NCBI lineage: Eukaryota > Metazoa > Arthropoda > Insecta > Phasmatodea > Phasmatidae > Dryococelus > Dryococelus australis. The sequence continues at coordinate 349,834,767 of CM056995.1, forward strand.
GCTCCTTATTGAAAGGGCTTATTCTGTAGGCATATGACCAACCCTTATTACTGTTCTAACTTCGCCTTAGTGAAGTGGAGGCAGGTTCAGATTAGGAAAAGTCGAGCTTGTAGTAATATCAGACAGTACATCACGCGTCATTTCCTTGCTGCATAACACACTAAGTATGAAAGTGGTCAGGAAACCCTGGAAAAGTGAGGAAATTTTAAAATGACCATTGAAAATGTGAAAAAATCAGAGAATTTGGACGTAGTTGGGGGGGAAATCTAGAAAATTTGGGGAATTAAAAATTGATTGGGAGAAATATGGAATCGTTAAAAAATTATAAAGTTGTCCAGGATGACTTGTTAAAGTTAAGGAAATTTGATTTTGATAATATTCAGTAACTGTGTAGGTATGCTACAGCAGCACCACTCAGGTCACATCTGTCTCCAAGGGTGTTAACCACAATGTCGAAGGTGCTTCAAGGAGTGCTAAGTGGTGTAGAGTTTTTTTTTTTGTTATTGTTGTATGCTGTTTCCCTCTTACTTAGAACCAGGTTACCTACACCTGGAACCACACAGTTACCTTCAGCTATCCTTGACTTGGTAGGAGGTAGCACAGGTCAAGTGTTCATTGAACTTTCAATAAACACACATTGCTCTCTACCTTTCTGCTTTTATTTCCAGGGTATTTATTTGTATCCATAGTTAAAGGTAGACTACGCTGTGCACTGTCGACAGAAACCGGGAATTTTATTAAACCGAATTAAGACATACATATTAGACGGCTACCTGTTTCTTCCCAGTTATAGTCCATTTCCCATTGGAAGCGACTTTCTCGGAGCCCTGCTAAATATCTACTTGCAGGCCCGTTTCGTATCCTTCTGCCAAATGTAAACAAACATTGCCATGTGACTGCCATGTAGATATGTCAAAATTAATGTTTACATTCCATTGTGTGTGTAGATATGTTCGTATACTTTCGCTGCACCTGAAAATAAACATTGAAATTTGACTTCTACTTTTATACCTGTCAAATGTATTGTTTACTGTTTATAGCTTTTCAAAATATTCTGTCATACTCCACAAACCATTCCATATGAATATTCAAAGTTTAGGCCTCTAACATTATTTAGGTCAGCTTTATGACGTTTTAAAAATGCCTGAATTGAAGACCGTTCTTACGGTTATTTTATATTAACATATTTGTTTTCCACGACGTAATTCAATACATGTAATGCTCGTTAGTATTTTGCCACGACTGTGTTTAACACTGTTACAACTGCGAGGTAATTGTAATTATCCTTTCGTTATTGATATTGGTTGGTCATTTCTGTAAAAGGACGGCCTCAGTTGGAATAAATATTAAAACGAAGAAACAACCAGTCAAACGAAAAAGGCACATTAAATTCAAGCACGCAACTCATGTTACTCATTTTTGTCATACAATTGTAAAAGATAGCGGTGAACATGCACACAAATAAGACTACGATAACTTTTATTATGCTCATATTTCTATGTATTGCTACTTACTGTTTATTAGGTTTATTGAAATATATCGGGCTGAGCTTAGTATTTTTTCTTCCGGGATTGTGGCTAATTACGTTACACAACTGTGTTTCAAACTCCTTAGGGCAAAGGTACAACGTTGTGATAAATAAACAGACATGGATGTAAACAGTTCACGTCGCTGCACTCGCTGTTAATTCATATTTTAAAAAGAAATAAATATTACAAGTTATAGAAGATATTAAGGTAAAGGTTCATTTATTCAATAATACAGTACTCTAAAGTTAACCACAGTGTTATATATTTGTGGAATACAGGTTGTTGAAAAAACAGGTGACATGTTATGCCTAGAGTGATTTTTCAAAGGTTGATTTTCATAATTTGCTTCCAATCGAGAATGGACTATACACGTTAGCACATTTAGTGCTCATGGGGAGAAACAGCGACGCCACAACCACTAGCAACACCTTCACACCAGATTCAGGTTGCTTGTCACCATCCGCACTGGTTAGTGCACGGTGACTGTTGCCTGTAGTTTTGCCAGGCATCCTAGTGCGAACGCGCAACCAGTAGAGGCTTGTGGTCCACACGCTTCCACGTCCCTGATCAGCCTGCCTACAGTGGGGACTGACAAACACTGTGCCTGATGACAGGTACAATGCATACATCTTGGAGTGCGACATCAAGTACCCTGCATGTGGAACAAACCCCTTGTCTTTCCTGCCCTTGAAACTGTGCCTACAATGATCAAAACATTCTAAAAAGGATGAGATAGTGGAACATTAGAAGCACTCTGTAGTTTAAAACCACAACCTGAAGCAAGCATTGCTTGAGAAGGAAGTATTTGAACTAGCTAACACTCAACTGTACACAAATGGAGAAAGAACAAGATTAAGTGTTAAAAAATTAAATTTATATGCAGCAACAAAACAAGGGAAAAAACTGGTTCTAAAGTAATATAAATGAGTTAAAGTTAAACTGCCGTGGGGACTTATTGAGCTCAAGGTGTCTAAGGTTCACTATGTAACCTAGAGAACTGTTACCCTACACCTCACAGGAGTAGGAGTGGTAGAAAACACAGGGGACAACACCTGGCTCACCCTGCTCTCAGCCCGAGGATATCGTTACTCCATCCTACGCAGGATAGACAGGTGGAATGGGACCGTGCCACCGAACTAAGATGACAAGCAGTCGCGCCTGCTCCGGTTCTAGTAATTGACTTTCCACTGTGTGTCCACATTCATACCACGTGTCACTAGGTTGTCAATGGACTCCTAACCGGAACTGAAGTGCGCCTAGGCTGAGACAATCTCATATTCTGGTCTAAAGAAGTTCGTCTGTAGAACATCCGTTCCGGTATCCACCAAATTCGTCCCGTCATACCTACCTCGACTACAACATCCAGGAGTGGGTAAGTTCCAGCCAACATCCCTCATCTCACATCAGCTATCTAAACGCAGTTAATCTGCTTTTGGTCTAGCTGTCAAAATCCTTGACTAACGTGCCAAGTCATTCTGATCGGGCACGCGTCAAACTTGAACTGTAAGGACGTATCACATAGTGGGGCTTTGCTTCTATACAAACGAGGACATGTTGGCTTACGTTTCGGAAGAAAGTAGGGAGCAGACAACACGACGTTTTACCTTACAGGCAGCGTCTGTCGAACAGCGATCAATGTTGACTGCGACGAAGACGTGCCCAGGTAGTACTCCAAGCCGAGAGTAGGTATTTGATTAGGAGGACTTGCTGCAAGGATAGGGTCGTAGCCCGTCAAGGTGGTTTGCTACTGTGTAATTAATAAGTGAATAATACGTTGTGGTGCCTCAAATAAGGGTGCTGGTGTATCAAATTGTTTCTCAACTAATTGAAGCAGTTGATTACTAAGATTCTGAATGTCCATTCAGCATTTATGTTTCACTCCTTCTTTAGGGTGATGAGGCATTTGAATGCCGCTAATACATAGGTTGAGAAGTAACAGGTGTTTAACGTTTCTCTGCTTTGTAAGGCTGTTCACTTTACTTTCTTCAAGCTCGCGCGCACTATCCTTCCAACCCAGCTTTTTACTGCGGTGGTTGGAAATGCAGTACGCAATTGGTGGCACTTGTGGGGTAGCAGTGACAGATCAGGTTCAGTGGTTGGAGTGGCCCTCTCTCCTATCCTCTGGCTTTTACAGCGGTGAGGTGGAGTCGGGACAACTCAAATCAACTAATTCTACAAGTGGAAAGGTGTTTATCTATTTTAGTGGTATTTATTACATGAAGTGCCTGTTATTCACTTCCGCATAAAATATTAAATAATGGCTATAAGGGCCTGAATAGCAAAGCATAAACTATTAAACTAATGCCTTATGGCTGAATGAAAATGGATTACCCTTATTTAATATTAATGCCTTGTTTCAAAGGTAAGAGCTTTTTTATTAAAAGTGAAGCAGACAATGAGGCTGCACTTTATTACAGTATTTATATTATAATTTACTAAAAAGAAAAGGAATGAAGATAAGTCAGGAGAATACGTCCTGAACAAAGTTAAAGTGAAATTAAAAAAGTGTATTATGTGATAAGTATGAGCCGTCCTGATTTAATTTAATTTAATTTTAAGACCTGTTCTGAAGCAACCGAAGTTATGCAGCACCAGAAGGGTGAAGTGTGGTGGGACCTTCTGGAACTGCTTGACGTTGCAAACGCAGCACGAAGGATTCTAGCGTCTAGCACTCCGTGTGTGACAAGTCTTGTGGCCCTTCAGCGGGAGACAGGGAGTCTAGTCCTTACTCTTGTGGGTTGACACCTCCCAGTGGCCTCTTGAAGCAGTGGTTGATGCAGCAGATTGCCCTGAGGCCAGATCCTGCTGCCTCTTTTGTACTAAACATATCAGCTCGGGGGTGCTCCGAAGGGTGAGGAGGAAGGACGCTCCGTCCTCTTGGGGGTTGACTTAGCGATGTCACATGTAGGTGACAGTATTCTTATTTCTGCTGCGCTTGCAGCGAGGGCTGCGAGGTGATCATGTTATATGACCAGTCTGCGAAGCTCTGAGGCTGTGAGGGTTTCTGCAGGTGGTGCTAAGCTATCCAGTGGCGCAATTAGGAAAGCACCTTGCCATCCTGGAATAGCTGGCAATTTGAACTGGAGTGGAGGGGTGGCGCAATTGACGCACATGAATTGTTGCTTGGCTGGGAGTAGCATGTGTTTGAGACTTAATAAGGGGACTTGTTTCCCATAAGTAGTAAGTGCGCTTCAAGATGGGATGCAGTCGCAAGGAGAGTGCGCTACATAAATGTGCAGAATGCATCATGTGTGAGGTTTTACCTCAGTCTCTCAAGGACTTGTGAAAGACAATTGTCACAGGTACTGGTATGTGACACATAGGCAAAAGGTAATGCATCCTCCTCATAGTTGTTTGTTTTGGGGAAGGAGGGACAGGGTGCTATTTCCCTGAAATAGTAAAGGAAACTATGTAGAATGCCATTTTTCTGTGTATAAAGTCCTGTGTTTGAAATTTTATTAATGCTAAGAATTGGATGCTGTTTAATTTTTCTGCCACACTGTCAGGCTGCTGTCCTAAATAATGGGTATTAATAAATATAAAAAAAATTCATTCATTTTTTTCTTTGCTTTGGAATTTTGGAAGTAGTATTTGTGAACACACAGTCACTTGTGGAGTGGATTACAGGTGTTAGTATTGCACACTACTGTTTTGGCATGTTCCCGACAGGTGCGGCAGTTTCTGCAGCGGAAGCAGATAGCGGAGGCTCGCAGTGAACAGGCACGAAAGCAGCGGCAGCTCCGCAAGCTCGGCAAACAAGTCCAGATACAGACCAAGCTGCGGCGGGAGAAAGAGAAGAAAGAGCTAATGGAGGAGGTGAAGAAGTACCGCAAGGGCGTCCGAACCGACCTTGGGTTCCTTGAAAGCAACCCCAAACGCCGGGGTGCCCCTGCTGTAAAGACAGGAGCAAAGAAAGGACCAATGAGTAAAAAGTAACTACAGTAGTCTTTATTAGCTAACGTGCAGCAACGGTATTCAGGAGCTTAGTGTTGTGGGTGAGGAATTGTAAGGGTGCATTTTAAACAATTATGTTTGTCCACAGGGTTGCTGCACGGCAAAACTTCAAGAGTCAGAAGTATGGGTTTGGAGGCAAGAAGCGTGGCTCCAAGGCAAATACACGGACAAGCTCAACCGATGTGTCGGACTACAAGCGGCCCGGTGTGGCGAAGGGGAAGGGGCGCCAACCACGTCCGGGCAAGAGCAAACGCTTGAAGACAAAGTCGAAGAAGAAGCGCTGATCTGCAGCAACTTAATTTCACTTTGTATTATAAGATTTACATTAAATATTTGTATGTACATTAAAGTTGGACTATACATATTTACTACTGGAAGTATGAATCATTCCTTCCCAAATATTTTGAATACTGGGAAAAGGAGATAGATTTTTGTGATGTTGATTTTAGGACGGGATTAATCCCATTGTCTGTTGTGAACTTGTTGATACCAAATCTAAATCTGTATCAGGCTGTGGCTAGAGGAATACCACTGCACTATTGAAAAACATATATTTAAAAAGATTTAAAAATCAATTGGAAATAGTTAGGAGAATTTTGTTCTTATCCAATGAGACATGACTGCTAGAAGACATTACTGGGTTAGAATACGTACATGTATTACTGTAAATAAAATTGTCCCAAAAGCAATGATAACAGTCTCTCATAACACCAGGTGACTACTGCACATACTTTTCAGTATACATGTCATTTAACTTCTGTATGTATTAACTTTAACGTATGTTTACCACTTTCCCTCACCTAGTCATCTCTTTCTTTTCCAACCAATTTTCCATTCCCTCATTGCTTACACAACTACTTATATTTTTTCTTGTGGAGTTAGAGAGGGTATTCACCAGATGTGCATTTTTCTCATTCTGGAATTTTCCTATAAGGGAATTGTTTATTGCAGAATAGCAAGGGAGTTTGGTAGGCTAAGCGCTGGCTCACATAAAAATCCAGCATCTGCACGTGTATTGTTATGAAAGTCACTGGTCTATATATCAAATGAGTTTGTGTACATGTGTAGGAAATTGAGATTAGTATTATTACACCGGTCCTTCATCTTGTAGTGAAATTTTTATTGGGTGAGTCACCACAAACATTTTAATGTACGTATCAGTTTGCTCAAGAATATGGATTCAAGCTGCAATTGGATCAGCAAAATATTTTAATCGTATATCAGTTGGTCCAGAGTAGGGATGTAAGTCGTCTGTGTTTCTGCTACCGTGGAATTTTCTGCAAAAATGTATGAAGTCCTGCATAATCGCAGAATCAAACATTTAGGCCTACCAGATGTCTGTTCACAAGCATATCAAAAGAATCAGAAATTAATTTCTCCCAGCAAATGTTTTAAAATTATGTATCTAAAATGGTTAATTTTCCACGAATTTAATTTTTTAAAACTTAATTTTGTTCTTTCTCCATTTGTGTAAAGTTGAGTGTTAGCCAGTTCAAATACTTCCTTCTCAATATCATTTGCAGCTATCTGATGTTTTATGGTGTTAGGTCAGTGTAAGGTTCAAGCTAGGCAGTCTGCTCGAGTTGAAGCATGTGGTGAATATGTAGTGACAAGCTTCAATCCATGTGCAATGCTTGCTTCAAGTTGTGGTTTTAAACCACAGAGTGCTTCTAATGTTCCACCATCACATCCTTTTTAGAATGTTTAGATCATTGTAGGCACTGTTTCAAGGCCAGGAAAGACGAGGGATTTGTTTCGCATGCAGGGTACTTGATGTCGCACTCCAAGATGTATGCAGTGCACCTGTCATCAGGCACAGTGTTTGTGTTGGTCCACTTGAAGTTACACACTGGGAGCTGCAAAGATGTGGCTTATCCATACAGGTTGTTGGCATCGAGGTACTTTAGCAACGTGTTCAGATGTTGGGATCATAGTATGTTTCAGAAACATAGAAGCTGTTTGCTTCAGCATGGTACTTGCTACACTATGCCACATCACTGCTTATACCTTCATCAGTAAACATTTACCTGTTTCACTGTGTTGCTTCACTTTGAATCCCACAATATGTAGTACGACATTAAAAGTAAAACACCAGTATGTTGACACTGAGTGTACGGTCCACTTTGTATGTTGGCGAGGATCAGGACATAAGTCGTCAGAGGCTTCAGCAATCATGGTTTCTGCAAGGTAAATTGCATTTTCAGGGGCGGGGGACAGCTGCAGTTCTTTTACCTTTTCCCTTGCATGGACGTAATCATAGGGGAATACGCCTATACAAATAGCGAGAGGCTGTTGGTTGAACGTGAGAAACTTGTGTTACATTTCCAATTTGAAGGAGGAAAGTAAGCTGCAATCCCTAAATCTGAATGTATCTACAACTGTACAGAAAATCTATCGTCAATCTGCTTGAAGAACGTGATCACGTTTTTGCATGTGTGTGGAATGATATCCTGTATTTTACCCTAACTCATTGTAAAATTCTTGTCATATGGCAACTTACGGAAGAACAGGATGAGCTTCTTGGGTCTTTGTTGCAACGGGTTATAGCTCATGCATGCACATCGGAAGAACTGCCCAATAAAATTATTGTGGTGCCTTACATTGTAGTTGTCTTGCTTAAGTGTGCTGGCACATTTTTATCATCTTGTTGCCCTTGTGTAATCTTCCTTTTGACACGTATCGCTTGAACTGTGTGTGCAAGTGGCTTTTGGGACTCCGCTAGGTCAGTCGCACACTTACACTAAGGAACTTGGTTCAGTCTTTTACTGGTCTCTAGGGTTGGTCTCATGGGCTGTCGGCTTGGCACAAAGTCCGGTTCTGTCGGTCGGGCGATATGGCGGACTGTAACACTGACCCTTTGGGGCAACGTCGACTTACCAGAGTTCGACATACTTGGCTTTGGCGAGGTAATAGTTACGTAGGCTGGCCTGTTGGTCTCAGTTGTCTTCCTGGCCTCGGCTGTTGTAGAGCTGCTGTAGTGTTCCATCTGGTGCTGGCGATTCCTCTGGGTACCTTCCCAGCTGCTGTAGTGAGTATTTGCACTCCCGGTAACCAGGGCCCGGACCACCGGATGATACCCGTTGCTTGCCCTAGTCAGGTTGGAGTGGAATACAAAACTCCTGATGGGAGAAGCCAGTCTCCCAGCGTGTCGAGCGGCTTGGGCTTGCCCCCGTGGGGTTTCGATACCTGGAGAGAGGAGGTTGGCTGCACACACCTGCTTAACAATACTAAACTCTTGTCTTCTTCACTGCTCTCAGAGCCCTGTGCCTGACGTGAAATGGCATAGAAGTATAACACTCAATACCCCCCAGAAGCGGCAAGCAGTAGACGAAGTCCTAGCTAGTGTGTATGCCGACAATGGCTGATGGTGCGTTCCCTGGCTCCAAACCGTGCGGGCAACTAGTACTCACACCTAAAGTTGTGGGTTGTAGACAGTCTTCCTACCACTGCCGGGTGTGGTCCACAAAGGTAGGGCCTCCAGTCCCAAGCAAATATCCCTGCCAGCACCTTAGCTAGGCGCTCCAGTCAGCGATACAACTTGAGGTGGCTGTCCTGCCTCTGTGGGGTGTGTACCTAGTAGTTGAGGCTTTACTGTTCTATATTCCGGGATATATAGAATGGGCGGCCGTCGAAATACGAGGTGAAGGGGGTCTGATGTCCTGCTGTAGGTTTGTAGTAAAATCAGCCTGATCCCTTGCTTGCCCCTTCCTAAGTCTATACTCGGTAATATATAGGTTTTACTCCTAGGACTAAGTACTCTCATATACGATAAAGAATTAGTATTTATTGAAGCAATAAATACATACTAGGTGACTCGTACTTAAAACAGGTTTGTGCAGTGGAAGTAAAGCAACGCAATAATGGGTGTAGGTGACCCGCTCCTAAGACTACTTGATGCATGTTATTAATTAAACTACAACCTACGCAACTATACCTATGGGGTTGCCTAGAAGAGGCACTAGCTTACAGTTAACCACTACCAGCAAGTCAACCCAGGAGGATCGGCTGATAGCTTCTGGTGGTAAGCGAATACCACCAGAAGGTGTTGGAGAGGACCTTGAGGACTTAAGGCATTAGAGAGCTCCAGCACACAAAAGTGCTGAGGCGAGCCACTGGAGACGATAGCTCTCGACCACCATTTTACATCACTGGGACGCTACTCCCTCAGCGCGGAGGTAGATCGGTCCCTTGTGAGGAACCTTGGCCACCCAGTTGGTTGTCAGTTAGCTTGCGGAGGCGAGGAGAAGCTAACCCCCTCCCCCCTCCGCACCCATCAAACTTATTTTATGCTGCAAAGCTAGCATTCTTGTACAGGATTCCCAGGGTAGCGCCTGGGAGCTGTTTCCATAGCTGAATTTTACTCACTTTTTCCCTGCCTGTACGGGATAAAAGAGAGTGGTGAAGTTAATTGAATTTATCAGCGCGGAAGTTTAAAGTTCAGGACTTGTGAAGTACTGTCACGAGCTCCCTGTGAGAGAGCTAGCGACAGTTTGGTATAAAAAGCGGAGGTTAATAGCAAAATGAAGTTAAATTTTCGATATAAGTAGCTTTCCCATGACTGGAGTGGCAAGGGTTTATATAATTAAATTAATTATATGTATATTGAAGTGGTTAATTTAAGTTTCGCGAAAATTTTAATCAGTGTAGTTGTTTCAGTTTCAGTAATTACTTGATATCGTGTGAGTTAATGTTAAAAACCATTAAATAATCTGATTGGTGTGTAAATGCATGTCCGAATGTACCGTGACGAGCGGCTAAAAGTGAAGTAAAACATGTTAACTCGGGGAAGTCCGAGAGCGATATGGCTGGCGCGATGCTAGCGCCATATAGTTTTGTTAAACGTGGTCGATTTTTGTCCCGGACCGATCGGAAAATTCCGGCCAGTTTCGGAGCCTTATTTCTATGAAATCGGGCGGTATAATTGCGCTGAGGGCGTGAATTTATATGTTTTGAACTATATTCCGTATTGATAATTATTTAGACTTGTAAAATTCGAAAGCAGTCTCATGAAAACACGTCGCGTGAGTGAAGTTAAACAGCAATATAGGCCAGAGGGCTCTGATTGGCCGAGAGAACTTGGTGGGGCTTATGAAGTTGCTCGAGAGATGGCAGCATGGTCGTTAATTTACCGTAAACAGCTTTTATTTGACACGGAAAAATTTAAATAAATTAAAAGCGGTTGTAATTAAAGTTATTAAATCGTTTTAAATAAATAATTGGTGCTGCAAAACTTAAAATGCTCAGTTGTGTACGACTAGAAAATATACGCGATTATTTCGCTCGTCATCGTGATTAATATTTATGTAATGTGTTTCGGAGTCGCTCCAGTACAGAGTAGGGGAAATTGGTATATGCGGGTCTAGTTTATGGGCTAGGGGGCCGCGAATGACGCCATGGCTTCGAGAAGTAGCCAGGTTCTCTCTTGTTTCTCGGTGATGTTGCGGAGTTTTAGTATGTAGGGGTGGAAATGAGCCATGAGCGAGGCGAAGTCGCATGCTCTAAGGAATTCCATGAGTTCATGGAAATCCTGCATTACGCCTCGCATCTCTCCTGGCGAATTTCGCTGGCGAGGGCGGGACTGAGGTTGTGTGTTTGGCATTGCAGGGGTGTCAAGAGTGGGAGCTGGTTTGTGAATAGGCTCAGAGAGTGCCTGCGAATACGTTTTGCCGGGCTGTAATGTCCTGACTTAACCTGGACGGGGCAGGAGGTTGTTTTGCAGTTATTTTTGGCGCGAGTTTCGTAGCAGCAGCAGTAGTTCTTTTCTGCACCGTCCAGGAACTTGGGGCAGGCTTTTGAGAGAGCTGTGTGTTCGCGTGCGCAGTTACTGCATGTAGGCTTGGAGTTGGTTTCGTTTATTTTGCAAGCACTCTCGGGGTGAGGGCCGGCGCAGTGAGGGCATTTTGTCGGCATTGAACAGTGATTTTTGGTGTGGCCTAGGGCGAGACAGTTACGGCATTGTGCCACGTCTGTCGGCCGTTTCTGGTATTGTCGGGGATGAACTATTGTCATATTTATTCTCGTGACAGAGTGCAGAGGAGGGAGAGAAGTGTTCTGCGCCGCCGTGACACAGAAAAAAAGTTGCGGCTCCAACGTGAATTTGGTGGGGTCTGTTTCGTCTGGGATACGTTTTTTAAATTGATAAATGTGCTGGATTGAGTATCCGGCACATTCCAGGTCTGTCTTGATGTCCGCAATGTCGGTTGTGGGGTGGAGGTCAAAAACGACTTTCTGTGGGAGCTCGGAAGCTTGACAGAATGTAAAGTAATGGATGTAGTTCGCTTCTAGCCTTGTGCGAGCAGCTGTGAAAAAAATCAAGGTTTTTAGTGAGGATTTGCGTTCCCCGAGCTGTGGGGAGAAGGGAGAATCCGTCCCTACTAATAGTTCGCAGTTTCTGAACAAGTAAGTTGTGTTTAGTGGCGTCAGGAACCACTAATCTGTACTGGTTTTATTTTTCTGTCGTGTTTCAGGTGCAGCCGTTTGTGTTTTGTGGGTGGAGATGATTGAAGAGCCGGGATGGTTAACTGTTGAGGTTTTTGATTGAAGAGCCGGGATGGTTAACTGTTGAGGTTTTTTCTGTTACCTCCTTAAGCGGGGAAAACCTATTTTGTGTAGGAATGGTGTTTGTATGTCACTCAGACGACACAGAATGGAGACGCTTGTTCTCCTGCGTGGTTGTTCTGTCCCCCTTACGTTTTACTATCTGGAAGTCTGTTTCCATTTCAAATTGTTCATTTCCTGCGGCCGGTGTTGTCGGTCGGGAGGAAGTTGGTGTGGTGATTGTTGGTGCCGCTGGTTCCGTAAGAGTAGCCAGGAGTAGGTCAATGTGGTCGGGGATGCCATGAGGAAAAATGTCGTAAACAGTTTGGTGATTAGGTCGTCTCTTTGCCAGTTCTAAAAATCGCTTGTTTTCCGGGAGGTACTGTAAGGAGTACGGGCCAGTTCCCATCATCCACGACGGCTCGATCGGTTCCCCGCCCGCCGCCATGCCCCGTGAGGGCGGTGGGGGAGGGGTAGGCTCTGTGTGGAGCGACTCTCGATGTGGTGTTGTTTGCAATTTGCGAGAAATTGTTGTTAGAAAAGTACCTAAATCGGTGCTATACACTGTGACCGCTGACCCACTAGGGGCTAGGCTCAAGATGACCTGTTTCCAGGCCGATCACAGTGTACAGGTTGTGTGCCGCGAAGCTATTAGTCGTATACAGCCAGAAGAAGCAGAGACGCACCCTCCTTAGTCGAAGGCGAAGGCAACACTGTTGTGTTGTGAGGATAGCTCTCGATCTCGGCCGTGCACTGCCTTATATCTGGCTTACGGGCAGGTACACGCCGAGCCGGGGTAAGAGGCGTGACGTACACCTGTGACGTCTGCCTGGAGCGAGCAGGGTGGGAGAACTACCCTCGTATGCTTGGTATATGGCCTCGGGCGCTCGGCCATCTTCGACGGTGTGGCGACATTCTGTCCGCTAGGTACTTCCGGGAGGCTGACGTTTCATTTGGTCGCTTTGAATACTCGTAGTTTTACGTGCAGGAATCGTCCACGGGTTGAAACGGTTCGTTGTGCATTTGTAAAACGACGTGCTAGGTTTGACTCTTCCTAAGGTTTTAAGACTCCTTAGTAGAGAAAGAAAGGTAGATCAGGAGCAGTCTGGAAACCAAGTAGCATCAGTATTCCTCCACGGGATAACATCTTGTTAGACATTTTGGAGTAGTTTCCTTAGGTTGATGAAGCGCGTTAGGATGAGTCGTAGTTGTGTTTGGTATATCAGTAGTGGCATGTGTCAATTTTCAGCAGGTGTGAACAGTGCTGTCTCTTTGGAAGTGGTGTAAATGCCTTTAACCACATTTCTGATGGCTACGTACTGTTGATTCTGTAAAACTTTTTCTCTGCATCCAGTTCGCTATAGAGTATTGCGACTTTCGGCAGAGTTTAAGTTAAAAGCTACAGGTATTGCATCATCTATGTGCATGTTCCATGGAATCTCTATCTAATAAAACCTGATAATAGCACAAAAATTTTTGAAGGAATGAATACATTTATAGACAAAATAAACGAAATTTGTAAAATTCTAAGGTAATTTATAAGTACTACCAATGCCAGTAGTAGGAACTGGACAGCTTGGCTGCACCTGGTGTCCTAGCAGGGTGCCGGGGTGTCATGCTCGCCATCTTGGCTGATGAGACAGGAAATTTTACCTCAAAAATCCCCAGGTGCTCCCAAAGTAATAATATTGGTTTTTACTTCTTACTGAAAGTGCGCACTTCCCGCTCACGGATTCCACATGAAAGGGGACAACCCCTTCAAAGCTCCCTGCCAGGATACCAGCCTAGGTCAAGTATAACCGTAATGCTTGTAGCTACTCTTCAGTGGCCACAAGTATAACCGTAATGCTTGTAGCTACTCTTCAGTGGCCTTTACTGTTGCTAGCGGTGTTACAGATGGTAAGTCTTCAACCGTTGATTCCGTCTTCGTATTTTAGCAGCGTATATGGTCGTAGTAGATGAATGTAGTCTTAACAGTCTGCGTACCACCACCACGCTCACCGATGAAATGATATCAGTTTTTACAGTATGCTCGCCTGTATATACTGTTTACTCTGAATGTTAGTTTGCATTGCCCATCTCAGGTTGACTCAGGAAATGACTGCTGGCTGTGCGGTGCAAACGTCAGCATGGTTGGTGGACCAGTTACTTTATCAGGTCGATTGCTGTCTAGCCTGCTAAGTTGTCAATTCTGTTTCTCAACTTCTTTGCACTCATTCATCTTACACGCTCAACTTAGTCTTCATTCGAGCAATTCCTGCTATGAGCTTTCAAGGTATGCGTATTTGCATATACTGCATGGCAGTTAACACATGGGTAGGTCTTGTAAATGATTGCAAATTGACAGTTACTATCTTCATGGGGTTTGGCACTAGTGTGGTTAGCGAATATATTGCTGCGATACTTTCACTCCCTTCCCGATGAACAACAAACCTTGAATTTCCACTTCTCGTTCTGATTGTACAACTTATCACTGCGAGTAAACACAACATTGCAGAGATCACATTGGAACATCCTGTATGATGAGCTCAACATGCAATAGCAACTTTTATGTTGGCACGCATTACCCCCTGATACTAAAAGTATTTCCATAATAGTAATGATACCTTAATCCGTGCAGCCACTCTTCAGGGATCCTTGCTGTAGACAATGTCGATGGTGTTACAAATGGTAAGTCGTCAACCATTGATTCCATCTTTATATTGTTGCAGAGTACACGGTGGTGGTGGTGTTGTTGTTTTAGTTTCTGTATCATTACATCTATAACACCTGCCTCTTTTTACAAAGGACGTAGAAATGCCAACACCACACTTATACCAAAAAATTCTCACAGTGTATCACATCTGCAAGAGTTCCAACTCTGATAATAAAATTTTACAAGTTCGTAATTCCAGGGGAAAATTTAGACAAGAAGCTACAACACTTCATCCTCCATCACAGGTATACAAATACAGATAGAACATTTGCCCAAAATAAAATTGAATTACCAAGACATGTAGATTACATTTACAAATTCAAACGTTTAACAGGCTTTACCACCCTTCCACTCTTTGTGCTTGAGATTGCCGGCACTTCAAACCCCCAAGAATTACTCACCTGCCTCAATGGCACTTCACTCTGATGAGGGCTTTCACTAACTTGCTCTTGCTCACCTGTTACATCATGCAGAAGTGAGGTGGACTGAGCTGGACGGCTGCTAACACGAGATTTTTAAGGTGAATGACATTGCGACTGACAGTTTTTCCACTAGCCATTTGGATCCAGTATGAACGAGGAGGTTAGTGTTGGTCGACTGTGACACCAGGTTCCCAGCTATTACCTCTGTTCGTGCTAACCACTACCTTTTCACCTTGTATAAACATCACTTCCTGCCTCCGGAAAGTTTTGTCACATGTGACTTTCATCTGTTGCTCTATGGTCATTAGAGCCTGGACAACAATGTCTGGTGGAATGACTCTTGGTTTCAGTGAATTGTGTGATACTGGCAGTTTGGTTCTGATACTCCTATTAAAGAGCAACTTAACAGGTGACCAATCTAAGCCTGGAAGGGGGGTATTTCTGTACTCTCTGAGATGATTCTGAAAGTTAGGACCTTGACTCTTGCGTAGGATCATCTTACTGATTTTGACACCCATTACTGTGGGGATAGTGTGGGCTACTGGTCCTAAGTTCGATTTCATTCTGTGCATAGAACTGATGGCAGTGAAACGAACATAATGGCATGTTGTCAGCAATCAACACTAATGGAATCCCATGTGTCTCAAACATACTGTGCATTCATAACTGCTTCTGAAGTTTTACCGAAAATTCACAGATATCTAACCACTGGAGTACTTGTCAACAAGAAAGAGAGAACTTTTGCCAGAGTGTTCAAAGATATCTGCACCAACAGTCTCATAGGGTAATGTTGGTAGTGGATGTTGACGCAGAGGCTGCTTGAAATTTGCCGGACGGAGCCTCTCACTAACTGAGCATTGCTGAATACACTGGATGATGTCAACAGACATAGATGGCCTATAAAATAGTTGGCGACCTTCAGGTTTAGTTTTTGTTTTACCCAAATGGCCTTCATGAAGCAGCTATAGCACATACGGTCTTAACGTCTTTGGTATAGCAATCTTATCACCAAGAAATGCCTCGCTTTCTTCAATGTAAAAATCATATTTTAATTTGTAGCACGGTTTGCAGTCTAGCTGCAGTTTCCTGAAAACTGGCTGTCCAGACATGCAGAATTTGGACACCTGACTTAGGACAGGATATAATCTAGTTTCCGACTGAAACTCAAACAATTGTTGTTTGGACGTAGCCTTCAAAGAAGTGTAGATCCTGTGTGATGAACTGACTTTCTCATAACATTTACTAATGGATTATGATCAGGTTGGACAAGTACTTTCTTTTCGTACACATAGTAGTTAAATTTAGAGGCAGTAAAGGAAACGGCTAAGAATTATTTTTCTATCTGTGAGTACTTTTGTTCTGCCTCTGTCAAAGATCTAGAGGCAATATGCAGAGGCTGAAGACCTTTAGGTCCCTCTTGAAACAGGGTGGCCCCCAGACCACTTTGTGACGCATAGCACTGAATAACCAGTGCCACCTTAGGATCAAATGTTTATAAAACTGGTGCACTTGAAACCAGATTCTTCAGTTTGGAGAAAGTATCGTCATGACTAAGCACCCATTTCCACTTTACATAGGATTTTAGGAGCTCTTACAGCAGAGAGTAAATACTTGACATGTGTGGAAAATATGAGCATACGAAGCTGAAAATACCTGGAGTTCTGTGGAGTTCTTTTCGAGTACTGGGAGATAGCAAACTGATCAGGCTCTGATTCTTTCAGGATCTAGGGACATACCCTCTGCAGAGAATACATGGCCTACATACTTAATGTGAGGGACTTTGTATTGAAGTTTTAGGGGTTAAATTTAATACCTGCACTTTGTGCACGGTATGCCACTAATACAACACATTTCTCATGTCCAGCTTCAGTTCTCCCCGTGCAAAGTACATAATCAAAAAGTTCAACAACACCAGAAATACAAGCAAAATTGTCAATAAATTTTTGGACATTTTCAGGGGCACTAGCTTTCGAATATGGCATGCGCAGATACCTGTAACACCCAAATGGCATTGAAAAGCAGCACTTACATGATGATTCCTCATCCAGCTGAACTTGGTGAAAGCCTTCTTTGAGGTCAAAGAGAGAGTAGTATTCTTTACCTGTTAGCTTTTTTGACATTTCCTCCGAGGTTGGGATTACATTATAGTCATAAACAATCACCTGGTTAAGATCTGTTGGATCTAGGCATAGTCTTAATTTACCAGTAGTTTTCTCAATAACCAGGTTACTCACCCAATCACGAGCCTCAACTTTGTTAACCTTACATATTACACCCTTCTTTTGTAGCATATCCAACTCATCCTTAAGTGCTGGCTTTATGGCCCTTGGTACTCTTCCTTACAAATGTGACAACATGTTATAACCACTAACCTAGCTTCATCAGCAGGGGTTTTTGGCTTCATCAGAACAGCCATGCTGTAAATTTATCTACTAATTGGAACATACAATCAGCACCCACAAACTCAAAATAGTTAGATAAATTTGGATTGTATGAGCAGATTAACAAAATGCTACAAGCATATGGAGCATGTTGACGGTATTTGTATTACTCGTTTCATCTTTAGACAAGCAAGTGGACATGAGTTGCTGTTTGCTGTAATCTTTAAATTCCAAGTACTTGTCGTTCCCAATGGGGAAATTACTGCGAACAGCTTTTTGTTGCTGACAAAGAATAGCATGTTTTGCAAGTTTCTCCTGACTAACAAAGTACTGGAGGCAATGATCGCAAACATGTATTTTGTGTTGTTTCTTACTATGCTGACTACCAACCAGCTTTGAAAAATTTCTAATAGATACAAAATGCTAATGAGCAGCATTTCCACTAGCGCGAGTCGCCAAAATATTCGTATGTACGTCATGACGTACAGGAGAAATACGCATGTGTACTATAACCCCACCCTTGTCGCAAGTTTCATCAATTATAATGCTATTTTTGTCCACCACACAGTAGACATTGGTGGGAATAGAATTGTTCTCCTCAAACTTACGAATATCCTATATGACTACAGGTGTCGACAAACCTTCAGCATTCAAAACCTGGTGAGGTTTTGGATATAAAGTAGTTCAGTAAAGATGTTGTGTGGCAGGAAACAAAGATACTATTACGGCATTAGTGGAAACACATTCCCGCTGGGCAGTGTACATCGATACAAGCCTTCCTATCAGCAATAAACTTTGATAATTTAGTGTGCGCAGCACCGACGGTGAACACTTGGTATTGAGACACATGGCAATCCATGTATGTCAGCATTTGCAGACTCCAGACAGATCCACGTGAACTAAACTCCTCAAGCCTGTTTGTAAGATAAGGGACGATGTCATCATAGATTAAACCCACGTTGGACGAGTACAGGACAGAGAGGGCTTTGCTTTGAAAATATAAGTTTTCCATAGCACTGTCCTCTATGGTGAAGGTTTTCAATTACTTATCCGGTACGGTAATGGATACTCTAATAGTCCGGGGTGATGCCAATATTAAATTTGATAAAGGAGCCTTACACCTCACACAAAAATGAGAAAAATCCATGCCACTATTAAGCCTATCATTAACTATCTGCACGTCATTTAGCCTGCCCATAAGCGCCGTAACCAATAGCTCATATGTCAGGTCTAGCAAAGGCTCCACTGAGGCTGGGGATTCGGAAAACGAATTATTTTCTGGCTCCCTAGGCGAAATATCTCTAATTGACTCGAAAGTTGGTTGTGAGATGGGTGGAGCACTGTCCGTATCACAAGAATTTTCCGAGTTGGATAGAAATTAATCATACATCAAAGGATCAACCTTTTCTTGTTTGGGGGAAGCAAACACGTTTCGACCATTTGTTGTTTACAATCTCTCGGTGAGTGAATCAATGCTCGAATCACTTAAGTAGAGATCATCCTGCAAGAAATCAATTCGTGTCCACTTAGATGAAGGGACACTGTCTTGACAACTCGAAGTAGGATGTCTTTCCATCTGCGATTCAGAGTCTGAATCTGAATCGCTTACGTAAAGATCTTCAAGCAAGCTGTCAATATTTTGCTGCTTACGCTCACTCGTTTTGAATCTTAACTAACGTTTCTTTTGTTTCCTCAGTATAATAGTTACAGCACCACAATAAATAGATCTGAAGCGCCGCATTGTTCTGAAAACAGAGAAAAGGAACCACACTTTATTCACTTACCACAATGCTAGTAGAAATATATGTTTTATTACTTTCATCCTAAATAAAACGAGAACATTCTTTTATTGTAAATGAAATTTTATGAGGGAGTAGATTTCTGTGTTTGGGAAAGGCAGTCGGCTACAACGAGGTGTTGACAAAAGATATGGGAGACAAGGCTTTCTAAACCCTCGTCGACAAAGCCAGGTAGCGGGTGGCCGAGAGTTGAGAGCTTGGGGGAGCAGTACGAAAGTCAGGTTACAAGAACTCAAGAGGGGGACACAATAGCCAGTGGACGAGAGTTTGGCTCATGCGTGGGGCGGGAGTTGTATACGATGCGGGCGAGACGAGAAAGTGAAGCGTGTTTCAGAAAAACGCTGCAGGACGCGTCACTATCCAGACCCTCTGCCTTCCCCCGCCTGCTCTCCTTCCTTAACCCCATCGTGCAGGCGCTGCATTCGCCTGTACGATAGAGTGTGGTGGCAATTGGGGCCCACTCACTCAGCCTAAAAGAGCTGCAGTGATTCCAGAACCCAATCACACCACAAACAGGAAGCCCCATGGATCTAATTGCGGTTAGTGTGCATAAGTTCAGAATAATATAAATTTATTTTGGTTCAACCTAGAAAAGGTAGGGTAATTTTGTTCAATAGTAAATTTAATTGACTGGACATTAATAAAACGGAATTACCCAATATTAAATTATTTGAAAACATTTCAGGTATGCAACACACATTTACTGTTATGGTGGTATAAGCTCTGAATACACAAACTTTAACAACACTCCAAAAAAATTAATAGTTGTATAACATGCTGTTTTTTTTATTCTCAAATAATATCAATATATTTAACTAATTAACTAAGTTAATGTTGGGATCCCAATTATCTATTTGTTTGACAGCAAAAACATTTTGCCGACAGTTAAGTTAAATTACAACATGAGAGAAATGTCGGCGAATGACAATTATATTTATCTTAGTTTATTTTTTTGTTCTTAATTTTAGATTTATAAAGCCAAATGTATAACAAGGGTTATACTAATGAAGTTTTCGGGTCTCAACGTTTTACAGGTCACCTTTTTGGTTTACGAAAGGGAGGTAACACTAAGTTGCAGTATACTGCATCGTTAAAGTGAATCAGTCATATTGGCCACGATCTTCAGCATGCACATGCTAAATAAAACAAATTTGACGGCCTGGAAGAAGTTAGTTGAGGCGAAAACCCATCTCGGGAAAATTCCCTCTGTCACATGATGCAATCTGCCGAAATATGGCAGGAATCAGCCGGGCAGCTTCATCCTTGGTGCTGCTAGGCCGGTAAAACACTCAGCCGCACATGATAAGGCTGGTAACTACTTGGCAATTACTAGGACAGCTGTCGCACACAAAGGAAAAGTAAAATAACATCGGCCCGACGATAAAAATTACGTCAAAAGGAAACCCTTACACAGATGCAAAGTTTTCACTTACCCGAAGACGGTAAAAGTAGGATGCTACATAAAATTCAAGAGCTAGAACAACTAGTCGATAATGTGGTTGCTCCATTGCACGAGAAAAATGGAGTAGACGGAAGTGGGCGTGCTCCGAAATATTCATGAGTATGGGTGATTTCGAAAAGTTGTTTTACAAATATATGATCACAACATTTTGTTTTCATCAATTAATACAAACATATACAATAATAAAAGGATACTTCATGAGAGAAATAAAGTTTAAACCATCCATACTTACATTTCGTAATATATTTATAACCTGACAAAATGACATGTCGACAGGAAGAAAATATAAAATAGCAAACTTTCTTTTGTAACATAAAATATTTTAAATAATTCAAATAAAGTAACAAATGTGAACCAAACTGACATGATGGATGGTATATTTAAAAAACCACAACACCATAAGGATTTGAGAATAAAAAATGTTTAAGGACAATTATATAACAGTTTCAGAAATTAATTACACAAAATGCGCAACATTAAAGGACTCACATCATTATCCACTTAAAAATGAATATAATACAAATTACTAAAGGTAACAAAAAAAGCATTAACGAAATTCTGAGCTAATATTACAAAATACAAAAAATATATAAAGAATTAGATGATGGCAGGCCGTTTTGCCCTAACCTAAATGTAACACAACAGTTCCCAGAAAGGGAACACAAATTACAAATTATAGAATACAGAATCGACTTTTACAAATGGTACACACTCCCCCCTTTTAACATGGCCAAGGGATCCAGAGCTACAACCAAATCTTGGCACAAACCAAATGCTACAAAACCACTTAAAGACAAAAAACTTTTATTTAACTTTGATAGGATGATGAAGTGACAGACAAGGGGACCAAAACATAGTCTTTGGGAAACGAAACCGGTTGGTCTGAAGGTAGCGGGGTGGTTTTGCAAGACAATTTGGATTTCAACCAAAATTCCGTGCCACACAGGCTGCAAAACACAGCAACACTAGAACTGATAATGGTAATGTAATTGGGGTAAGTAGGAATTGGTAAAGGGCGAGGGCGTAAGAGAGACATCTTGAAAATTGGTTTGTAGTGGATTGGCGGCAAGAAGGGTATCCAATTCTTTAACAAGTGAATCATTCATAGTGAGATAGGGAAAACTGAAAGCATTAACATGGGACAACTTACCTACAAGCTGTGTCACATGAATAATTGGCAAAGACAGATTATATTGGAGAGTAGGGTTGATCGCACCAAAGGTTCTGAAAACTGGGCTGTAAATGTCACAGTGAGATGCATTGTTAATCAAACCTGAGCCAAATAACGTTAACATGAAAGGTGAAAACGTCTCTGAAGCAGAGCTACGTTGAAAGGTGGCATCAACCATGAAATTTTAGGCAAATAACCATTGTGAGTTGGTTTTTCGCAAAAAGGAAAAGTTTTAAGTTGTTCACAGAATTCGAAATATGGTCTTCCTGAAAATAAATTAAATTCGCAATTATCTACATGGGAGTGAAAAAAAGGAAAAACAGCAGGACAAAGAGTAATTCCATGGGTTTTGCAGTTACTAAGTGATTGATGGTTAACAGCTGCGAAATGTTTGCAATCTAGACTTACAATAATGTATTACTGCACATTGAACAATAAGTACTTATTCAGTTTTGAAAAAAGAAAAGGCACAGAGTACACATGATACTTTTCAAATAAGCTATCCTTGTTGGCCAGTGGGACATTAATTTCAACATTTAGGGTAGAGTTGTAAATCACTGCCTGAACATTACTTAAACCGTAAAATGTGTACAAACTTTCAGGGATGACCGGCGCTAGCATGTAGAGAGACAGATTGAGAAATTGTCGTATATGTTTCAAAATATTTAAAAAGGAATTTGCATTTAGTAGAGTGTTACTGTGCTTGCCATGAACACTAGTCTCGATGGCCTGGCGAAGATCGAAAATTTCTAATCTTGCATTAGTAAGGGCTTCACTTACCCTAAGCAACATCCCATTCAAATCTATGCAGTAACTTAAAACAATCATGCTGTCCAGTGTGTCATGAAGAGCAAAAAAGATACTGCGGAATAAGGTGTTATAGTGGTCCAAGTACAATTGACCTAATTTCCTGATGTAAGCTGTGTTATTAACTACTTTATCCTCCAAGTTCTTAATCAAAATTATTTGATTGGCAACCTTGTGTGAGATGTCATCTTGATATGTTCTAAGGAATTTAACTGCCGTTCCAAAAAGGTCAGATCATCATTATCTAAAGTACCAAAAACAGACTTTCAACTCTTGCCTACCAGTCCAATTAAAGCCCTTTTCACCCTGGAAGTGAGCAATGAAGTCAAAGTTTCAACTTCCATTTTTAACACATTGTAACTATCTTCCAGTTGGATAATTGTAGAACCAAAATTCTGTTCAAACAAAGAATCATCATCAGGGTTTTTCCACATGCTGATCGTGCACTGCTACAATAGTTTATATAATTTCTTGAATTTGACTACAATCATTGTCGAAAGGAATCAAATCAACGTTTACTACCACCGAATAGGAGTTATCGGAAAAGAGCACATCGTCCTCTCGCTCAAAAACGACACCAGATCCACTGGGGTGATGGTGACCGACGTGCAAACGACATGAGCCACAGCCAGAACAGTAACCCAGACAAGGGACATGGTGTCTCAACAGGGAAACAACACTAAAACAAAACATGTCACAGCCATATGGAGTATTGCCCGAAATTTAAGTTGTCAACCTATGTAAAATATATAAGTAAGTATTCCCCAAGAATCGACTAAATTATCTACCCGACCCACAAATAACCCAAACAAGGGATGGAAATAAAAAAAAAACTAAATACTACCACCAATAAATGTTGATAGTTCAATCCAATCCAGTGCTGGAAATGTATTTTACAAAAGAGGTTTAGTTCAAATGCTTTGACTCTCACCGGAAATATACAAAAATATTACAACTCAATACCCACAAAATCATTCTTAACCTAATATTCAAAATTTACTTATATTTATTACCTAGGATTTTTTACCTTTATATAGTGTGCAAACAAAGTGACCTCAAGAAGACTCAAACCAAATGGGTGATCAGGCCACGGTCAAAACCAAATCATGGTCACAAGAATTTGTTCTTGGGGAGGTGAGGCCTCCCCCAGGAGAAGCATGATGAGGAGTGGGTTAGGTCCCTGCATAACTAAATATTCGGCTGGCCAGCCTAGTAAACAAACTTACACACACAAAACAACCTACAGCTAGGATCTGCAGCTCCTAGACATGTAGAAAAACCCACAAAGTTATTTTGAAGACCAAGAATGGAACTTCTTTAAATGCGAAATATGCGCTCTAGTGACATATTTTACCGAACTGGGATGAGCGAGACTAGCGGTGACTGGTGTTACGAAATGTTGGATCTGGTAGGGACCAGTCCAATGGAAGGAAAGTTTTGCCATCTTCTTGTCAACAGCTCTGCTGACGGGGCGCATTTTGCATAAAACTAGATCCCCAACACAAAAAGGATTGTCAATTCTATTCTTATTATATTTAAGACGACTCTTGGAATGAGCTCGCCTGAGATTTTTAAGGGCTGCTGCCCAGAACTGATGGATGTACTTCGGGTCATTCGGCAATAAATAATTTAAATGGCATAAATTGGATAACGGATTGTTAGGGAAATAAGTGAAGACTAAATTGAAAGGACTAGTTCTATGGAACTCATGTTTAGCAAAACTGAACACCATTTGCAACCAGTGGAGATTCTTATCCCAACTCGAATGGTCCATCGCATGAAAAGCGATAAGCACCGAACGGAGGTTTCGATTGAAACGCTCTG
The DNA here is from genome assembly GCA_029891345.1 of Dryococelus australis. Classification (NCBI taxonomy): domain Eukaryota; kingdom Metazoa; phylum Arthropoda; class Insecta; order Phasmatodea; family Phasmatidae; genus Dryococelus; species Dryococelus australis. Next base: position 349,859,348 of record CM056995.1, read on the forward strand.
CACGTGAAAGTGGAGGGTTGTATAGAGACAGAGTGATATTGTGAATCCCATAAGAAAAACATATATCGCGGAAATGTCTAGACGTGAACTCAGCCATTATTAGACACAATGGATGTGGGCACACCAAAATTTTGGAAGACACAGATTTGCAGAGCCAGAATAGTTGATGCCGCATCAGCCTTTTAAAAAGGAAATAGCCATACAAATTTGGAAAAGGCATCAACGCAAAATAACAAGTTATTTCCAAATTTACTCCGAGAAAAAGGTCCAACAAAATCAATGAAAAGTTTCTGCATAGGTTTCTCAGCGACATCTACCGAAAGTAAACCAAGGTATGTGTTTTGGGCAGGCTTACTTAAAGCACACAACTTACAACATTTCATCACTCATTCAGCTATTTTGGCACCCATAACTTTCCAGATAAATTTTTTTCTGATGACCTGAATGGTTTTCTTAATTCCAAGGTGGGCACCAAGCATTGAAGAGTGAAAGTAATCAAAACCATGGGTTTGAGGTGGGTAGTCAGCATTACACACTTTACATTATCTTGTGCTTTACAAGATAGAAGACATTTAGACAAAAAATATGGCTTTTGTTCAGCACCAGGTTGCAGATTTGTGATGATACCTTTTAGGTCCTGATCTTTCTCTTGATACTCGTTAATTTTTGTAAAAGCTGAAAGGAAATCCATTAAAACATTGCAATTTGGAAAAATCATAGTATGCTTACTACATTTATTCGAGATTGAGCATCAGCTACTGTATTTTGTGAACTTCTAATGTTCTACACCCTAACTATCAATGATGAAATCCTGACAACCCAATGGCCAGTTTTGCCCAATTGTCGTGGGTGAGTCAAAAGCCAAAACAATGCCTGATTGTCTGTTTCTAAGAGGAACTCAGCATATTCTAAGTAAGGCCTGAATTTATCAATGCCAAAAACTACGGCTAAATGTTGCAATTCGTAAGTGGATGACTTTATTTCCTGAGGGGTGAGTGTACGGGACGCAAAGGAAATGGGCTGCCAAACGCCATCAAACTCCTGACTCAAGATAGCTCCCACACCAAAACTGGAAATGTCAGAATGCGAAATTAATTCTTTGGAAAAATCTGGCATCCAAAATACAGGCTGGTTCATAGTATCATTCTTAAGAATATCGAAAGCTCTTTGCTGTTCCTCTCCCCATACAAAGTGTACTGATTTTTTGCATAGACAATTAAGTGGGGCAGTTTTCTCAGCCAAATTGGGGATAAACTTTCCAAAAAATTGTGCCATTCCAATGAAGCGGGTAATGCCCTTGACATCCCTAGGTGGGAGGAATTCTCTAATATACCTAGTACGTTCAGGATCAATGGCAGAAATTAGGAAGAAATTCTATGCCCCAAACAGGAAATTTCCTGGACGGCAAACCTAACCTTGTTGGGATTAACTGTTAAACGTAGGTGTTGGTCGAAAGACTCAGATTATATTACTAGGTCATCCAAATAGTTGTACACATACCTGAATATTACATCGTGAAAGATTTTATCTAACAGCTGTGTAAGTACTTGGGCTCCAATGGCCAATCCAAAAGGTAAGCGGGTAAACTTATGTAAATTCCGGAGTACACAAAAACTTGTTATTGGTTTGGATTCTTTAGATTATGGAATTTTGTAATAGGCCGCATTGAGACCAATAGTGACAAAGAATTTTGATTTTCCAAACCAATCAAAAGCCGAATGGAAGTCAGGAAGTAGGACAGACTCTATTTCAATTTTTTTGTTAACCTTCCGATAATCTATAACCATTCTGTGTTTGTCGTTTGATTTTGGGACCAAAAATGTAGGGCTGGCATACTGGGAAGCGGAAGGCTCGATTACACCAGCATCTAGTAATTCCTTAACCTGATATCTAAGTATTTCCATGTTGGGGGGTGCTAATTTGTAAGGATGGCTAGTGATATACTCCTTGTCCACAAGCTTAATTTCATACTCTAACAAATCGGTCAAACCTAAGTCAGAGGTGAAAACTTTGGGAAAAAGATCACAAACATTTTGTAGGGCTGCTTGTTGTTGGTGCCCCAAATGAGCAAGAGGGACTACAATCCCTTCAGATTCCAAACTAACCTCAGACAAGAGGGGTTGACTTTGTTCATAATTGACAAGAACTATTTTTTCAGCAGGGGCAAATGAAAAGAAAATATGATGTGCCAGAATATCCAATACAAGAGCAGTGTATTCCATAAAATCTGCTCCTAAGATGAAAGGCAAAGGTAACTTTTCAGAAATCAAATACTTATGCATCCAAGTAAAACTGCCAATTTTTTTCTTTACTATAGCTGAACACAAAATAGATAAGGCTTCGCAAGAAGCGGTGTCATGGTGCAATTTACTAGGCTCAACAGATCTCCCTAGTTATAATTGCTTTAACTGATTGAAAAGTTCATCGAAAATAATGGTTCGGGCAGAACCTGAGTCTACCAGGGCATTGGTAACCAAAGGTCCCAAATTAACCTCAACATGTGGGGTGACATGGCTTGGTAGACCAACAACATTTGGAAAGTTGACATGAAAACTTTTGGACTGAGTTTTAGTTTCACAATGGCCATAGGGACCAAACAGTCTCTGGAAATGGTGACCGAGATTACTGGTCCGAATCAAGTAAGCATGTTACGGAGAATTAGCAAAATTGCCCGCATAGTGAGAAGGAAAGCTCACTTTCCATCCCCGTGAGACTTGTTTTTGCAGCTAAACGAGGGCACTTACCAATCAGGTAGCCCATTTATTTACAGTAGAAAAAAGCTCGTGTTTCCTTACCTGAAGCCCTTGGGGTATGTTTCTGAGTCGTAGGCATGCTATTTGACTTTTCAATAGGCACAGTACTAACATCTGGGTAGCCTGACTTATTTTTCCTATTAGGGACAGGCCCTGTCTTCCTAGGCTGCCAGCCACGAGATGTAAAATTCTCCCATTTTTGGTCCGCATAGGGGATATTTTGTTAGTGTATGCAGACATGATCAAGTTCGGCAAAAGAATTAGGCTTTCCCATAAAAACTAAACGGGTATGCTTCTGAGGTTCTAATCCGCTAGAATAGTGCTGACAATATCATTCACTCAAGGCCAGGTGCAAAACAACAGCTGCTTCTTTGATGCTGCTAATGTACACAGATAAGGACTCATTATACTCCTGCAATCTATTAAATATTTTAAACTGTAATTGGGTGCACAGCCAGGATGGGATGAAATAATGTAATATGTCTTCATGGTACTGGTGGAACGTGAAATGATGTGCAATGGCATGTCTGGTTCTCTCACTTAAGGGGCCTTGGGTGAAGGGGTAAATACTCTCTAATAATTGGGCTTCAGAAAAAGTGTTACTCTGATGCAACTTGACAATAATTTTGAAGAATTCTAAAAATTTGGGCATTTGTAATCCATCAGTGGTTGGAAATTCACGTACATGCACTCGAAAGGATGAGTGATTTTACCAAATGGGGATAATACAAAAGTTTATGCAGTTGGTACCACTGCTGGCATCATGGCATTAGCAAGAGTAGAGTTGGTAATGGTGGCAGATGGGCTGGACCCTTTAACTTGATCCAAGGGGTTAACCAAAAGTGACGCAAATTGTGAAATATGGGGTAGGTTACCAGGGGAAACTTGAGCAGGTCGGGAATATGAAGTGATATTGGTAGCATTACTACTGGTTGGGGTAGGGGGTTGTTTACTGATATGGTCAGGTGAGGCATTTTTAAGAGAATTTTGTGACTCACTAATTTCCAAATTGCATACAGCTTCCAGCAGACTCTGTGCCTGAGCGAAGATATTTTGTAAGGACTGTGTTTGTAATTCAGTGATAGACTCAGCACACAAGTTGAGAAGATTTTTTACCCTATTCACAAGGAGATGTAACCGGGATTTGAACCAGTAATATTTTAGTGAGCTGGATTCATTATCTAGATTCTCATTGATCTCTTTAAGGGTAATGATTTTTGTTGCACACACAGAATACTCTGTGTCTACAATGGTAGACTCCAGGTATTTAAGGTTGATGGGAGCCTCAGTATTAATTGCAGCACACAAGTTACTGCGAGCAGCTATAACAGTTTGTTCTGGGGGTTTTACTAACCTGATTGCACATTCATAAAATAGTTCGTCACATAGCAAATTCTCGGGAACAATAGTAGGCATGATGGGAAATTACACAAGTGACATAAAGCAACACACAAAAAAAAACCTCAAAAGATATTATAACCCAGCACTTAAATGACACATGCCAGCACCTCAAACATAAGATGTGTGTCCAAGTATTCAGAGGGCCAGGATCTGAAGCCAAGGCTAATGCCCAAAGGCAGGGTATAAATACCAAAAACATGCACAAGTATGCACAAGTATGCACACCAAACCACAGCCACTAGGTCTACTACCAACTTTGTGGCTGTAATTGGGGTCCATTCACTCACAGCCAAAAAGAGCTGCAGTGATTCCAGCACCCAATCACACCACAAACAGGAAGCCCCATGGATCTAGTTGAGGTTAGTGTGCATTGAAACCTTAGTTTAAACAACATGGCTGAACTGCTGCTCAGCATCACATGCACTACAATTGAGATTAGAAAGTTCAAAACAATATATATTTATTTTGGTTCAATCTATAAAAGGTAAGGTAGTTTGGTTCAATAGTATATTAAAATGACCGGTCATTAATAAAAAGGGATTACCCAATATTAAATTATGTGAAAACATTTCAGGTAGGCAATACACAAAAATTAATAGTTGTATGATACTTTACTTACTTTATGCTGTTTTTTGTTTTTAATCTCAAATAATGTCAATATATTTTAACTAATTAACGAAGTTAATGTTGGGATCCCAATTATCTATTTGTTTGACAGCAAAAACATTTTGCCGACAGTTAAGTTAAATTACAACATGAGAGAAATGTCGGCGAATGACAATTATATTTATCTTAGTTTATTTTTTTGTTCTTAATTTTAGATTTATAAAGCCAAATGTATAACAAGGGTTATACTAATGAAGTTTTCGGGTCTCAACGTTTTACAGGTCACCTTTTTGGTTTACGAAAGGGAGGTAACACTAAGTTGCAGTATACTGCATCGTTAAAGTGAATCAGTCATATTGGCCACGATCTTCAGCATGCCCATGCTAAATAAAACAAATTTGACGGCCTGGAAGAAGTTAGTTGAGGCGAAAACCCATCTCGGGAAAATTCCCTCTGTCTCATGAAGCAATCTGCCGAAATATGGCAGGAATCAGCCGGGCAGCTTCATCCTTGGTGCTGCTAGGCCGGTAAAACACTCAGCCGCACATGATAAGGCTGGTAACTACTTGGTAATTACTAGGACAGCTGTCACACACAAAGGAAAAGTAAAAAAATTTCCGCCCGATGATAAAAATTACGTCAAAAGGAAACCCTTACACAGATGCAAAGTTTTCACTTACCCGAAGACGGTAAAAGTAGGATGCTACATAAAATTCAAGAGCTAGAACAACTAGTCGAAAATGTGGTTGCTCCATTGCACGAGAAAAATGGAGTAGACGGAAGTGGGCGTGCTCCGAAATATTCATGAGTATGGGTGATTTCGAAAAGTTGTTTTACAAATATATGATCACAACATTTTGTTTTCATCAGTTAATACAAACATATACAATAATAAAAGGATACTTCATGAGAGAAATAAAGTTTAAATCACCCATTCTTAATTTTTTAAATATATTTATATCCTGACAAAATGACATGTCGACTGGAGTAAAATAAAAATAACAAACCATTTATTGTAACATAAATCCAGGTCGGCCAATTTTTTTTTTGGTAAAAAGAATATTTCGCGGTAAAAATCCAACAAAATAATTTAGATAATACAAATCATGTAACAAATGTGAACCAAACAGACATGTTGGTTGGCATTTTTAAAAAACCCAAACACCATAAGGTTTTCACAATACAAAATGTTCAAGAACAATCATATATAAGAGTCTGAGAAATTAGTTAAACAAATTGTGCAACATTAATGTACTCACAGCATTATCCGCTTAAAATTTTATTTAATACAAATAACTGAACGTAGCAAAAGGCGAATATTAACGAAATTCTGTGCTGACATTAAAAATACATAAAATGTAAAGCACTAGATGATGGCAGGGAGTTTTGCCCTAACCTAAATGAAACACAACAGTTCCCAGAAAGGGAACACAGATTACAAATGATTGAACACAGTACTGAGTGCCACAAACAGCACAAGAGCCAGGAGGGAGACTGGACACTTCCCTCCACCCCATTCCCTCTGGCAACTTCTATCTTCGATGCGGGTACCCCTACCTGTCACCTCTAGTAAACACCACACTTAGCGACCTGGTTGGCTTAGTCTGTCTTTCACAACTCTTATGTTTGGAGCAAGCAGATTGCATTTACAGCATTGAAATTTAAACTCAATCTATTTCATCGAATTTTAAGCCCATTTTGATTTGTTTTGACTAGCATAAAAAATTTGTTTAAGAGAAAAATGTTAAATGAGCTTATTAAAAAAATTACTGTGAATTACTCGAAACCCTCAAAAACAATAATACTGTTCACCGTCAAAAATACTGTACACAATTAAAAATTAAACAAGTTTAAACTGTCAAAAATACTGTCCACCATCAAAATATAAGTAGCAGTGTACACCATCAAAAATAACAAACACTATACACCATCAAAAACTGTTTACACCATCAAAAAGATTACAGTAGTTGACATCATCAAAACATTTTATAAATAATAATAACAATTTTCATATAAAAATTTTTAGGGATAGGAATAATGTTTTACATTCCATATTAATAACATTAAATAAACACACTCTTAAAACTAAACATTTAAGACATTTTCCAAATAAAATTTAATTTAAACTCACAAAGATAGGACAACATCCAACCTAGAACGACTTGCAACATATTTCCCAACACTCACAGTTACCCAAAAAACTTTGAAAATAAAAAATCTTACAACTTCTTACAATTTAATGTTATACCCATAACAACCTGTCACACATCAAAACATTTCATTTGTTAGAAGTACTCAAGGTCCATTCATTCATCATTACAAACATCCATCACCAAACAACCAAACAGAGCAGAGAATATTACAGGATATTGCACCCTCCAGACACTCTGTGCATAGTCTGATTTAGTTTCCTCTCATATTTTTCTTGCTCCATAATTTATACATCAGTCATAACCAAATCCGCAGTTGAACAATCTTAAAAACTACTTACAAGCCAATTATATACCCAAAATACCATGTCAAACTTCAAATCATTTAATTTGTTAGAAGTACTCAAGGTCGATTTATTCATCATTACAGACATCCATCACCAAACAAAGACACACAGAGCAGAGGATAGGTGAGGACTTTGCACCCTCCATACATGCTGTGCATAGTCTGCCATAATTTTGTCTCTTTTTTTCTCGCTGCATAGTTCATACATCAGTCACAACCATGGCCTGCCCTTGAAAAATCATAAAAACTACTTACAATTAAATTATATAACCAAACCACTGCATCACACATCAAAACATTTCATTTGTTTGAAGTACTCACAGTCCATTAATTCATCATTACAGACATCCATCAATAACCAAAGACATATAAAGCAGAGAATAGGACATGGCTCTGTGCCCTCCAGACACGCTGTGCATAGTCTTGCATAGTATCCTCTTTTTTTCGCTCAATAATTCACACTTCATACACACAACATCCCACCTTTAAATCGCTTAAAACTAGTTAAAACTACTTAAATATAGCTTATTAAACAAATATTGTAAATGTGAAATGAATTGCTAGTAAACTTTAATGAAATCAAGGAAATTTCATTCAAATTGTAAAGCGTTGTAACAATTCTAAGAAAATTTCATTCAAATTTTAAAACATTTTAACTATTCTAAGAAAATTTCATTCAAATTGTAAATGACTTCAATAAAAAATTTAATAATTTTATGAAAAAGTTGCTAAATTGAAAAAGATTTTAAGAAAAAATTCAAAACTTGAGATGTTTTGGTAAGAATGTTAATGAATTCATATAAATGTTAAACTTTTTTTTAAATTCTAAAATTCAAACTATTTGTTAAAAATAATTTAACAAAATTAAGTAATTATTATAAACAATAAACGAAGTTAAGCAAATACTGTTAAAAATCTACTTTTTCTTTTAACAATCACAAAATTTTTAATCAAATTCTGAAACATTTCTAAGACTTTTTTATTTAATTTCTTGATATTTACGAAATTCCCTGCAAAATGCTAAAGGTTTTTAACAAAATATCGCAATAGAGTTAAAAAGGCCGTAAATATTTTTTTTAACTTATTTACTTATATAAAGTCTATTAGAAAAGGTGGTTGTTGAAGGAGGCCTGAGCCCAGGTTAGGCGGGCTGAGCGGTAGCCTGCTCAAGCAGGCGAGCATAGGGATCCCTGCTCATGCAGGCATCCGAGCATAATCCCAAGCGAATTCTGGGAGGGTTGCTTCAACAGGTGAGCAAGCGGGCATGCAGTAAGCTTCGATTCCTTTCACCGCCACAGCAGAAGCATAAGCAAGTGATGGGTTCCTTGACTGCTGCGGAAGAGCCTGGCAAAGGGTAGGAGGCGACGGGCGGGCGGCCGGGCCCTCGAACAGGCAACAGCTCCTGTGAGCGGTGGTGTGGGTGAGACCGGTTCAGAGGGTGTACGATACTCTCACACACTAGAGAGGAGGTCCTTGCTCAATGAAGTCAGATCAGCAAATGACGAGCTGTGGATGGGAGCCCCTATTTATAGACCATATGTCCTCCCTTGTTGCAGAATTTTATATGTTGCTATTTGCCTCAAACCTACATCAAACAAAATAATTACCAAGTTGATACGTTTTGTATGTAAATTTTAACTAAATTTAATACGAATTAAAAGGATTTAACATGTTTTCTGAAATTTAGCATGTATATGTTGTAATTTAACGTGGAATATGTGTATTTATTCGATTTCAAGTGCATAGATTTGAATTACATTCCAATTAATGATTTAATTTAAGAACAATAGCAATTCTGAATTATGCTTTTTGCAATACGAGGTGTTTTTAAGCAGAATTTAATGCATTTTACTGTGATTCAACGCTGTTCGCACCATTTCATGTACACAAACGAATTACTAACATTTTTTTACATATTTTAAATTACATGATTCGTTCATTATTCCTTTTATTTAATATGGTTACTGCCATACAACTGTATTTCAATTAAACAATTACTAGCTGGGACTCGAACCCAGAAACTAGATTACAATCAAATATGTCCTAGCCAGGATTCCAAACCAGATCCTCCAACTAATGCGTAAAGTGATTATGCCAAGGAGGCTGGCGAAAGAATAAACTACTTTTTGTGTATTTATGATGTGTTGTAAAATTAATACTAAATTTTTTTAATCAGACATCTTTGCCAGGATAAAGGTTCAAATATTTTTTGGCAAGTGAATAACTTTTTTTGTTATCTGACTTTTTCTTTACAACACTAGTACATGTTATTGCAACATAGTTTGATAGAAATCAAACATCTTTTAAAAATCTCTCTCTGTTAAGACACTTGTATTCCTTTTTCCTCTCTTAAGGAAACAATTAATTTCACAGTTGTAAAGGGATTTTATAAATAAAAGTAAAAATTCAATTTAAACATATTTATTAATTGATAAAAAATATAAACAAAAACAGTTCCAAAACATATCACAAATTATCACACTTAGCATCAAACAAGCAAGTCCAGGTTGCTCCAAAAATTTATATCTAACATTTTTTTAACACCAGCAAATAGAGAATGTTACAAAACATATTACACAATTATTTCAAAATAAAGGTTGATCCAACAATTTAGTTACAACATTTTAACACAAGCCAGTACATGTTGATTCAAAATATATACATATTTCTTTAAAAAACAAATTTTTTAAATAAACAGTTAGCAACTTCTGTAAACAAGGTTTTCATGCATTTTTTTCTTAATATTGGATCCAAATTCCCTTCTTGAGCTCAGCTTTCAAGGAGGGAACATTTCTTACACCTTGGGTTTAACCTGTCTGTTTGTACATATACATCTTTAAATTCCGAAGAATGTAAAACGATACTTTCAACTAAGTCTAGACATGATTCAACATAATGTGGCAACATATCTTCAATATTAGTTGGAAGAGGTGTTGTTGAAGTCACATAAAACACAGGACATCTCATGATATCACTGCATTGAATCAATTCATGGCTTTTTTCATTTCCTAGTGGAAAATAAATCACTTTAAAAGAGAATACACTGGCCTCTGTAAATTCACGGAGAAGCCCGTTACATCATAGTGTATAAGTTACAATAGACTTTCCTGGTTTGACACTGACGTAATGGTTTCCAGGATGAAAATACATCATGTTATATGTTTTTCTATCAAACACCCGAGACTGAGAACGATTAGCAAGGAACAAAGTATGTATATTGATAAAATCATCCTGTATCATTTAAAATTAAACAATGATTTTGGGTTAAATTTTATTTTTGCTAATTTTACTGCTTGATTCATGTAACATTTTGATCAAATACATCCAGTACAAGATGTGTAACCAAACTTGTTTTCGCCATAATTGTATAAAGTATGAAGATCATTATCACATTCTTCGAAATAATGATAGGGCAAAACATTGTCTGTATTGTAAATCAGATGTGTCAATCATTTTTCTTCTTCAAAAAATGTTGCAAATCGCTCGCCCATAAGCTTATGCTTTCGATCTACTCTACACGGCCTGTACTGGTTTACAAGACATTTCAAACTGTTGCAGTTAGTTAAACTAGAATCAAAACTATATGGTTTAGTATGTGATGACAGAGATTCAGAAAAATACATACATTTGAAATGAATGCCTCACTTACACATTTCCTTAACAAAATGTGAATATGTTATGCTATAAGTTACAGAATACAAACCTTTTTCAATAAAGGTATACTTGCATATCGGTGAAAACATTGTTCACTATTAGCCACTTCACACGCATATAAATTACACATTGAGGGGAAAACTAACCCTCCTTGTTCGAAAATAAAGTTGTGAATGTTGTCGTTGCACGTCTCCTTCCAATGGATTGTAATTCTCTGTTGAGGACTGAAAGGTTGGTAGGCGATTTCTCAATGTCCATGCTCCTTTTCAAGCTCCTCAGAAAGGCTGTTAATCATCAAATCTTCTAATGTTGATGGTAATTCACTGTTGGGGTGGAGATATCTCACAAAAACAATCATTGCATGCTATGCCTTCACCTAAGCAAGTGCCGAGATTCTTATCGAAAGTGTAGCACCAATGTTCTATATCGTTGCAGACTTGAACTTGTGAAATACCATCATATAGCTTAAACGAAACTCTTCTGTATCCTTTTTGCAGGATTTCGTAGCGATACGTCTGTAGGGTCGAAGATGCTAGCCATGACTGACAGTCTAATACTAAATGGTCTCCTTTATATAGTCTGGGTTAACGTCATTTAAGTGTTCCTACTAAGCCAAACTTTACAGTTACACTTACCACATGGAGTAGTTAATTCTTGGTTTCCTATGTATGTAAAATGTTCCTTATTGTTACATTGTTCACTCCATACTATAGCAAGAGAACAACTAGATTCCATTCCTTCTGCATGATGTATGTAATTTTCTTGTAAGATGTACTTCTTGTGATGTGTGCACTTTGAGCTTCAAATGCTAGTTGAATCTCACTGCAAGTTAGCTTGCTGTCAGGATGCAAATTATACAAAGACGAAAACTTCGCCGATAACAAATGTCGAATACTTTTCAAGTATAATTAGGACTGGTTAACGAAAATGCCAATGTTTATCTCCGTTGCACAACTCAATCTACAGTGGACTATATTCTTCTTCAATTCGAAACCACACTTGCCTGTAACTTGGAGTAGCACTGGCATAAGGAAGTAATGAGTAAAACCTGTCCATTTTAACTGAAGCTCTGGTGTACGATTCTCTCTCTCTCTCTCTCTCTCTCTCTCTCTCTCTCTCTCTCTCTCTCTCTCTCTCTCTCTCTCTCTCTCTCTCTCTCTCTCTCTCTCCTCTCTCTCTCTCTCTCTCTCTCTCTTTATATACTGAGATAATATTACTTGTTTAACGACATCTTGATTAAATCGAATTTACAGGCACAAACATTGCTGTCCCAAACTTCTCAGACCCACATTCCACAAGGCGACCGTTGAAGTTGGCTACTGCCTTGCATTTGTGTGATGTGTTCCTTAATATTACATGTTTCAGTCCACAAAGTAGGGCTGTCATAAAACTCTGTACTGAATTTATATTTTATTGGTCTAAATCATGGTTCCTTGGTTATTTCATCACTTCTAGTTTAAAAACATAGGTCCCAAGAAGAACAGGGCAGTTTGCTGTTGGGTCTCATATTATAAACCGGACAGTCATCTTTTTCATAACACAACACTCGCTCTGTATTCGTGTTTCTTTCGAAACTTTTTGCAAAGTTCTCGTGTTCATCTCCATTGAACATCTGTATTTGGAAGTATATGTTGTTTAGAGACATGAACCACACTCTCTTGTATCCTGGAGTAACACTAGCATATGCCTTAGTGGGTTCGAAGATCTCCATTTCATTGTTTAAGCAGGTAACAAACTGTAACCTGTAACAAACCATTTTTAAAATTAATATCTTTACACATAAGTAAGATGTTAGTACAAATATTCTCTTAAAGATTCGCTTTTGCATTGTGAACAATAATTTTTTCTCACAGTAATTATTGTTATAGGATTTGACTATTGAATTAATTCTCGAACAGTCATGATATCTTCTGATATTTATGACTTCTGCATTGGTTAAACTTTTTAAAAATTTCCTTCTGCATTTTTCCAAGCACATATACTGGGTAGCCTCCAAGGGGTGCATCATATACCTATTGGAAAAGCTCTTCGTAAGCTACATCACCAGAGTCCCATTTTAGGTCATTTATCCCTGAAACATAATTTTAACTTCAGGTTTTAAAGTATACCGAGGTCTGGAAGATTTAAAGCTTAATACCTTTGAATCATTAGCATCAGTTGCATAAGAGATTGCAAGTTCTTTAATTACAAAAGAGTTATCTTGATAGTTTACAAAACCTTGCACATAGCGCATCATTGTTACATTATTACTTTTTACACTATGTACGAAAAATATCCCCTCATCTTATTTATAAAATATCAGTGATCGCCTCGGAATCCACTTCATCAACTCTGGAATCATCCATTACTACACCTGGGAAAATTCTGGCTTCAATTAACTGTTCCAGCCTTTGCGACATACAATCCCTCCGCATATGTTGCAAGTTCTCATTATTAATGAAAGCGGGCATACCATATTGGCAGTCTTCACACGGAAGATATGATACAATATCCTCAACAGCTCATATATGTTCAGGAAAGAACGGACATACTAGCTTAATTTCATGTCCTGCAAAATTTATGATAAACTCTTTTGGCAGCGCCCACAATTGCTAACAGTCTAAACTCAATAACGTTTTCACTTTTCCATATGCTATAATAGCATTGAATACTTCAACACATTCTTCATCACAATTGTCACAACAGTGAGCTTAATGCATTCTACCTGTTGCGTTGTGATGCAGAGAGAAAATTATTCTCCTGTAGATTCTGTGTTATAGATCTAGATGATGCAGTGGACGGCTGGCATTGTAGTGAACGCCTGGTATTGTAGTAAGCATTTAGTGTTGTAGTTGAGGCCTGGCATTGATGTAGACGTCTGACGTCATTATCTGTGTAGACGCCTGGCGTTGAAGTCTAAGTGATGGATGCCTAGTGCCATTCTCAGTGTGGATGCTTGGAGTTATAGTAGATGTGATAGATGGATAAGTCTCACTACTGCTAATGCAATGCACATGCATGCACACGAATTGACTTTGGCAGTTGATGACTCAACACTGAGAAAATTTAATTTATCCCTCCTTATATAGTAAATGGATTCAACATGGCTGCAATTTCCATTAAATTTGCTTAAATTTGAACTTTTTAGAAAATATTGTGAAATTTTACAGATTCTAGCTTCCATAGCAGTCATTTTAAGCTGGATTTGTGTTATTCCATTAATATTATGTTGAAAAAGTAGTATTTGTAAATAAAATAAATTTATATTTGTTCAAATATACACATTTTACACTTGATAGTATATTCGAAAATCTCGCATGCAAGCTTACGGAGAAATCTACATGTGAAATACGTATTTTTCTCTGCTTTGCACCAATATTTGAAACAGATTGAGTATGTATGTTTACCATTCCCCTGAATCTAAAGGCATTTGGTTTTAACATGAGTTCGTTTAACGTAACTTTTCAATAGTTGAAAAAAACTTTTACTTGTGTATTGCTTAAATCGAATGATGAGTGTTTGTCATTACTTACACATTTTAGCGAGTGAAAATATCTCTTGTAGTTAGTTACAGTTTCCTGGAAATACTGCAAAGTACGTTTTGGACATATGCGTGTTTTGAACTACAGAGTATTTCAAGTCTCGAACTTCTCGTCTCGAGTGACAGCTTGACACGTCGTGGCGAGCGATCACAGAAGCCTGTGAAGTGTGTTTGCAGTTCAGGCGTGGAAATCATTAGTATATAGGCTGTTCACGGTAAAGTGAGCACATTTTAAGGCCCTTATAAAATTTTATTTTCACCCAATTTCTATCCTCCTGCTACTTTTTAATATAAGTATTGCAATGTGACCAATAAACAGTGTGTACACATTTCACCACAGTCGAAATTTAATGCCGGAGACTGCAATAAGATATTTTATTAGTGGTTATTGCCTGTTGGGAGGGCCTTAAAAAGTGCTCACTTTATCGTGAACAGCCTCAAGTGTTGGCACTGTGATGTTAATAAATAAATAAAAAACAGAGCGTCGATTCAGTACAAAGGGAAGTGGGAAGTGTAGTGCTCAGCCAATGAAAAGGAAGCTGAAACATTTGCAAGAATACTACAACAGGAAGAGGCAACCCTTCGTTTAGTAAGTAATATAGTTCCAAGTCTTTTTATGACTTTAATACATGTGTCAAAACTTTCAATAGGTACTTTTTTTCGCCGATTCTAATTTTCAATCACCGGACGCATTCTTTACTCTGGGAAACTGATGTTTATGATTAGTTTATTTCATTAACAGAATGAAAATACTTTTATTATTATTTATAGTTTCTAAAGAATATAAGTTTTATTACTATACACAGAAATGTGTTTCGACTAGATTCGCTCAGTTCGTGGCAACACCTTTCAAACTTCTGGGAAAAGGTGTGTATTTTTTCAACATGATATTAGCTGAAATATTGAAATTGAGTCTTTCACACTAACCTAAATGAACACCTGCGAACAACACATACACGTCAGTGGCCAGACCGAGATTCGAACTAGCAACCTTGTGGTCATAACATTTAGGACATAAGCCTATGTGATTTATTTTGTTAGTACAGTACATTTTACACTAAGGCATGGCAGATTAGGAATTCTACTGACATATCTGTACTGTAGCAAACGGGACTTATTGGTGCGCTATCGGAATACAATTATTTAAAAACGGGCATCTCGCTACGAGCAAAATTGATTTTATACAAGCAGATACAACAAACACCAAACAATACATATTGCACCTACAAATATGTATTCAATCAAATGTTATTGATGTACCTACTTGAATTCTACACTATGAGACGTGCATTAAAATTACGGATACATTAAACAAGATGACGTGGTCTATTAGATTGGGCTTATTAACATCCACCAGTGTTATGCCTGATGGCTTATCAGGGGATAGCTTGCAAAGTAACTGATGACCTAACTTAGACTAACACCCATGCCATACCTGGGATTCGAACCCAGAACCTCCCGCACTTCAGACTGGCGGTGCGCCAACCGACTGCGGCACGGGAGGTGTGGTCTATAATCGTAGAATTTATTGGGAATTATTTATAGAGAAAGTAACAGCAAGTCATTCTCCAATGATTCATGAATTGATCGAGGCTAAAACATTTTGTCTAGTCAGATTACGCTATAGAAGATTATTAAGAAATAACTAGCGAATGCAGTGATGTAATCTGTCTCAACTTAGAGTTTCCAGTTTTGACAGATCGTATCGAAGCAGCACTCTCTAAAAAGACTGACTATATGACCTTCCGCCACTATGAGCTTTCCACTGAAATCTCAAAATAAATGAACTAGAATAATTTACAGTAAACCTATTTTAAATTTAAGATGGGGTGTTTGTGTTTACTACTAATGTAAATCTTTAACCGCAGATCTAAAAAAAAGTTTTTGAAGTTAATGATGCCATGTTACCCAGGCATAAACATTATTAAAGTTACTCTATGGCACTGACGCTATAAAACGATTTTTTTAAATCGTTTATAGTGCACTGTTTCGTTCCCAGATGACTTATGTATAACAACTCAGTGCATTGCAGTTCCACAGTACAATCTTAATGTTGAGTATTATAATACTTACATACACAAAACAAGTTTAAGAAGTTGTGATTGAGTGTGTTCTAATATCAGCGATGTTTTGCTGCAGTCCTCTGACTTTTGTACATACTGTATGCATTTGTTTCGCTAATCCAGTGGCCTAACACAAGTAACCTACCCGCATGTGTCTTGCTTTCAGCAAACAGCCATGTAATTTCTTAATGATATACGTGGCACATTTCATGAATGTTATTGACACTCAATGGTAGTGCCATGCATTTCCATCCAGCGTTTTGTTTGTTATGAAGAGCAGGAATGTGGAACTATACAATAGTCTTGCTTAATCTAGAAGGCGGAAGTAAAAATTACCAAAATCTCGGTCAAATCTATTTTTAACTAAATCTAAAAATAAAACGAGATGAATAATTCTTTATTCAGCTAGGTATTGAAATTTTAGTATTTTGGTGCAGTTATGTCATGTTCAGTACAGCCATTCGAATTTTGTGAGCGAGAAACTATGAAGTGATTTTGCATCCCCTATATGACAATTGTTACGCTGCTAAACTCACTAAAATTGCACCCCAATATGATTTTACAAAACTTGTGGCGAAAAAATAAATTGACGTGAGAGTATCCTGTAAAAATCGGGGAATAATCGAAACGTTATACCAGCCACGGCGATGTTCTTATAATGGACGAAAACAACATTGACCGAGTATTTCAATGCGTTGCAACTAAATTTATACACACTATAATATAAAACACAGGGTTTTCAGTAACGACATTGTAACAAAATTTCGCAAAATTTTAAATATTTTCAAATCTGACGCGGAACACACTAAATCGGACACGCGAACACAAAAAAATAAACTCTTACACAAGCGACAAGGCTGGACATTCGTCTACGTTGCACGAAGATTAAGATAAACAGTTGAATAAATTCCAATATGTACGTGAGCAAATTCGAAACTAATATGACACTGCAAAAGCTAATACTACATAGTATAACGTAATATAATATTACATTTTTTCCAAAATAATTCGCTATTTTTTATTTTCGCTATGCGCATTTCTTCCCCTGCTGATGGCAGACAGTTTTTTTATTCAAAAATGCTACAATTACTTCACTTGATAATTAGTTGACGTTTCCTTATTTAAAGTGAGATGCCATTCTGATGTGCTTTAAATACATTGGCGACAGTTGCCCTCAAATACCGGAAACATTACATGAGATAAACTGTATGTTCGTTAACAACACTACTGCAACCAAGTTACTTTCTGTAGCTATTTAAAAACAATAACAGACCATGTTCGCAAGACGATATACGCTCTATTCGCAGTGCTTACAATCTGTTTTTGGATTTTAAAATAAATGTCTAATCAATATAAAGTGAAACATTTTCAATTATTTTATGAAATACTGCATAAGTGTCAGATTGAAATTCTTGTCGAAACTGTATCAGACAACACGTGCGTACAAGAAATGTTAAAATGTATTTTATAACAGTGAAGAAATATGAACATCTTGGCGAATGGATGCCACCTTCGTTGCCAGGAGCCTTCAGACCACAAGGTTGCTAGTTCGAATCTCGGTCTGGCCACTGACGTGTGTGTGTTGTTCGCAGGTGTTCATTTAGGTTAGTGTGAAAGACTCAATTTCAATATTTCAGCTAATATCATGTTGCAAAAATACACACCTTTTCCCAGAAGTTTGAAAGGTGTTGCCACGAACTGAGCGAATCTAGTCGAAACACATTTCTGTGTATAGTAATAAAACTTATATTCTTTAGAAACTATAAATAATAATAAAAGTATTTTCATTCTGTTAATGAAATAAACTAATCATAAACATCAGTTTCCCAGAGTAAAGAATGCGTCCGGTGATTGAAAATTAGAATCGGCGAAAAAAAGTACCTATTGAAAGTTTTGACACATGTATTAAAGTCATAAAAAGACTTGGAACTATATTACTTACTAAACGAAGGGTTACCTCTTCCTGTTGTAGTATTCTTGCAAATGTTTCAGCTTCCTTTTCATTGGCTGAGCACTACACTGCCCACTTCCCTTCGTACTAAATCGACGCTCTATTTTTTTATTTATTTATTAACATCACAGTGCCAACACTTGAAGCTGTTCACGATAAAGTGAACACTTTTTAAGGCCCTCCCAACAGGCATTAACCACTAATAAAATATCTTATTGCAGCCTCAGGGATTAAATTTCGACTGTGGTGAAATGTATACACTGTGTTTATTGGCCACATTGCAATACTTATATTAAAAAGTAGCAGGAAGATAGAAATTGGGTGAAAGTAAAATTTTATAAGGGCCTTAAAAAGTGCTCACTTTACCGTGAACAGCCTATATACTAATGATTTCCACGCCTGAACTGCAAACACTCTTCACAGGCTTCTGTGATCGCTCGCCACAACGTGTCAAGCTGTCACTCGAGACGAGAAATTCGAGACTTGAAATACTCTGTAGTTCAAAACACGCATATGTCCCAAACGTACTTTGCAGTATTTAAACATTAAGAGAAGGTTTGTTAATTTAATTAAAAATTATTTCCCGTATTCAATCACAAATTAGATTATTTACCCTGCTATATAAAAACATTTACTAGTTTTTGATGGGAAACACTTTTTCTCATACATGGCTGTGCAGAAAAAAATATGTGTTTTTGAAGTGGCAAAAATTGATATTTATAATTATAATTTAGACTTTTTAAAAATACTGTTCTGTAGGATTTTAAGTTCCTTTTGTGTGTCCAGAAAACTCCGTTTCAAAAGAGTGTGTAGTTCTGTTGCAATTTGCTAGTAAAAATTATCATTGGTGGTAAATGGAGGCAAAATGGCCCCCACCGACTCTACAAAAATACCATTAATTTGCATAGGCACATCTTCGATTTTAGCATCGATGCCGTTCAAAGCAGACGTAATTTCTTCCCTCAGGTTTTTCACTTGCTGTAATACTTTGTCCATCAATGCTTGCAGCAAAGTTATGATGGTTGACGTCTCAGAATTAACGTACAACATATTAACCGCATCTCCATCTTGCTTCGGATCGCCTATGTTCTTAAGTCGTTTGCCACTAGCACTTCACCGACCATCCACCGTACTAATTAGACATGTTTCCGCAGGGCGTTTTATCTCGCCTCCTTAGCCAACTTGGATATAATGGAAATCATATCTTACTGACGTACTATTACAAAATGATCAAATCCTCGTCTGTACCTACCCATACGTGGGGAAAAGTCGTTAACTATAGCAAGGAAACCATGTGGATCACCCCAACAACTTGCACACTTCTACTTAAATTTTTCAACTGACATCTCTGTGTTTACATGGTCGGAATAAACATGACGTAAATTTAAGCCGTCCATGCGAAACAAAACTAACATGTTTGCATTGTCGCGAAATAACTGCTTGGGTATATGGGAATAAGTTTTAATTCACTGTCAAGACATGGAGCTACTTTCCATCTCCCACTGCCATTCAGTGCGCCCGTTAAAATACGCGCAGGAAGGGACAGTGATGTTTTTCAAAGGATGATTTAAAAAAAAAAAGTGCTCACTTTATCGTGAACAGCTTTCATCATGATGCGGTTGCAACATAGAAAACAAGACAACCGTTTATACAGCGACTGCAAAAGTCTTCAATTCAATATTCAAGCATAATTACTGTGAACGTCTGTGTTTGGGCAGGAGAGGGGGGTGGATGTGGTGGCGGGAAGGGTGTGAGGTTGGGGGAAGGGGGGGGGGGCTAGTAATTAAAACCATCGAATCACGAAAGTGGCTTTGAATAAAATTGTTTTGAAATACAACTCTCCAGCACTTCTTTTTGCGCAAATCGCGTATCCTTACCCATATAAATCTAACACATATTTTTTATAACTTCTCATTCGAACACCTTAGCTTGTAAGTCGTGTTACATAATAAAAAAAATAATAATTGGTAAAATGTTAACTCGATACTCCATTGTTAACGGAGTGTATGAGGCCTGTAGTATCATTGTAAAAAAAATGTCTGGTAAACTTCCAAAACTGTAATGGAAGTTATTTGCCTATTTACTGTATGGAAATAATACCACACATCAAGCTGCAGATATAGGAATGTTTGACGTCACTACTAAACAAAGTCAGGAACTTCCCTACGCATTTGACAGTTTCCTGCGCAAATGTAGTAACGCATAGGGGGAAAATTGCCATTTCTATTTTCTCATTAAGTGTATTCACTGATATGGTAAATTTTCGAGTAATTTATTAGTGTGTGCGTTTTCTGTGCAACGTGAACAAACAGGAATGCGGTGAGTGGTATAACACTAAGCAACCTACCTAATGTTTCTGAAGCAGTAGATATTAGGTGACATACTTCTTGCTTATCTTAATGACAGTAACGACATATTGACAGCGCAGCTCAAGCTACACTCGACAATATGTTTCACACTATTAACACTCCCCTCCCCCACAATAGCATACGTCCCTGTCAATCGGAACGAATTCTTGAGAAATATGGAGGTTTAAAACAGCATAAAGCAGCAGATTTATTTATTTTTTGTGTTGAGAAGGGAGTTAATGGGAGCAGAGACACGTGCTGTAATTTCTAGAATGTAGTCTCATGATTCATGCATTTTTTGTTGTTGTGACAAGATTTAAAGGTAAACATGCTTATAGCCAGCATGCATAGTAACGGAAATAATGAGATATTCTTTTAATTTACAAGTGAGGAAATAAACTAACATTATTTTAATTTTCGAGGTAGTTTAATCAGTTAATTTTAATGTGTTCGTGTTTAATACATTAAAATAATAGTGATTATTCACCCGTAGATATGAAATCTTACGCTGTTAGTAAACAGCTCTAAATGTTCACCGCTGTTAAAAGAAATTCTCTCACCTTAGGGTTACAAAGTTATGATCATCGTTTGTTACGTAATTTCAACAAACTGTGATACATTAAAAACTGATTCTGTCAGCGTGCCTACTACAGTCTATTAACAGTTCTCATGCTAAACATTGTTCAACTGAGAGCGTACGAATTTGGTGCGTTGTCCCTTCGGTGTGGTTTTATAAACTTAGTTAAGCTTTGTTCGCATGAGACGGAGGAATATCCTGAAAGAAGAACTTTAGTTGGGCTTCAGAAAAGTTAGAAGTAACCGTAAATAAACTATAGACTGTGACCTCTTGCTGGTTTTATAATCGGATGGAACATTAATTGTGACATTACTTAGTTGTTTTTAAATTAATCACAGACTTTCTCTGTGAACGTATCAGAATTCTCAAAAGCCTAGTCAAATGGGAAAACATTTTCTCCCACAGGCGAAAGCCGATGATGAAAAAAATAAATAAAAAAAATTTAAACACGTGCACAATCGATTGGAAACTTACATCAGTCATATTTTCCCACCATAAACAGTTATAGCTAATTATGTCACGCGAGTAAATCCAAAGGTAATTGATTTTAACAACGAAATGGCCACTACTTTATAACGAATGCAATGATGAAGTCAGTATTATTGTAGTTGCACGCTGGGTCACACAGCACACGTTTCTAACAACTGTATATACTTATTTGCTATTTTTTTTCATTAACTAATTTACAAAATGTTAGGTTGGGTAATTACATTGCTCCAAAGACTTTGGCTGACGATACTCATACAACTTAGAGCTGACTTTTGTTAACTTATCTATAGGATAGAAAATTTTCGAGAATTCACTTAATAAGCTAGATATCGAATGCATGTAAAAATAAGCTCCTTTTGCAATTGGATGGCTGTTTGTATGACAACTTCAATACAGGATTGTTTCCAGACAGACACAAATGGGCAGGTACGCCCGATAAACAAATAAGCTCATACCTTTCAAACAGACAACAAGTGCGGATCAAAGGAAAAACTACTTCATTCTACTCTGAACCAGGAAAAATGCAGCATGGGGTCCCACAAGGACCAATATATGCCCCCTTGCTCTTCCTAGTTTATATAAATGACCTCCCATGTGCCTTAACCACAGAAACTACTCCAATTATATTTGCAGATGATACTAGCAACTTAGTATCTGGAGACTCCGTAAATGATCTTACTGCAAACAAATTAAATGTCAACCTAGATAAAACATATCTTATGAATTTCCTAACAAAGAACAAAAAAAAAAAAAATTA
The DNA here is from genome assembly GCA_029891345.1 of Dryococelus australis. Taxonomy (NCBI): domain Eukaryota; kingdom Metazoa; phylum Arthropoda; class Insecta; order Phasmatodea; family Phasmatidae; genus Dryococelus; species Dryococelus australis. Next base: position 349,881,963 of record CM056995.1, read on the forward strand.
ATTCATATGTTAGCAGTATGAGACACAAAATTAATGAAACTGCAGTGATTAAGTTTCTTGGCTTAAAAATAGACAATTTATTTAACTGGAAATCTCACATTGTGCATATTTTACCTAAACTAAGTTCAGCATGTTTTGCCTGTGGAGTGTTGCAGAGGTCTTGACAAATATACAGCAAAAATGGTATATTTTGCATATTTTCATTCCATCATGTGTTATGGTATAATTTTTGAGGGTAATTCCACTGAGAGTAAAAAAAGTGTTTCACATGCAAAAGAGAGCTATAAGAATAATCAATGGCAAAAGAAAGTCAAGACTCATGTAGACCTCTTTTCAAGGACTCAAATATTTTAACATTTGCATGTGAGTACAAGTTTTCAGTAGTTATATTCGTGTCCAAAAACAGTAGTTTATTTCATAAGCATGAAATTAGAATATAAAAAAAAAACACTTGGCTTCAGTTAACTTAAAATTAGTCCAGAAAGGGCCGTACTACCTTGGTAGCCAACTTTTCAATAAATTACCACAACACCTTAAAGAAATTTACTTCTCTAACCAAAAACTCACTAAGAAACAGCTGAAAGAATTTTTTTTATTGGATGTGTATTTTATAGTGTAGATGAATATCTAAACTACAAATATTAAGAAATCACTGTATAACATTTCGTTGTACACATTTCTGGTTCTGGTTTGTCTCGTTCCGTTCTTCTTCTGTTTAACCAAAACGATATTATGTCCAGTATATAAGAATTTGTATATTATAATTTGACTTGTCCAGTATCTCCGTACAGCTATGCACTGAAAAAAAAAATCTCACGGATGCAATAAAACAAACAAACAAAGACACACTTGGGCGGGCCTGAGTCAGCAAAAACCTGCTAGAAAAATGTACGAACGCCAGTGCCACCTTGCCAGAGGTAACACCGACTATAGGCTGTTCGCGGTAAAATGAGCACTTTTGAATGCCGTGCTTAAGATCTATTTACTTGCACGTTGTGTATTCTTACTCCTTATGTAAAATTGACATTGCCATGGGCTTCATTACTTTATTCATGTGTCGGTCAAGTGAAACTGCGAAGTTATTAGAAAAGTAAACATTTTATAAATCTGCTAATTTTAGAGACTGGGGCGTTAAAAAGAACTGAAACAGCAAGAAATAATTTAAATGATCACAAATGGTTACCTAACCCTTTTTAATTCGATGTTAAGATATGGAACTATTTCCCTACTTCGTCACCAACTTCACCGAGCGCATGTCACTCAGGGCACCCGTTAAAATATATGCAGGTAGGGGCAGTGACTTTTTTCGAAGGCTTATTTCAAAAGTGCTCACTTTATCGTGAACAGCCTTAAGACATAGCAACCAGTGAACGAACAGGTAAGTCTTAATGTTGAAGAAGACGAAGAAGAAGTGAGCGACATCGCTGAGGAAAACACGGTGAGAGCAGGGAAATTCCTTGGTGAGGCGGCGTCACGGTGGCAGCGGGCGGCCATCTTGTCGCCACGCACGCTCGCAGGCGGCCGCCGGCGGAACCACGAGCTGATGAGTTACAGGGAGGGGGTAGCCAAGCGGCGCAGTGAGCCACTGTCTCTCGTCAGTCGTGTTTGAGGTGTTGCTGGATGCGGGAGGGGTTACTTCGCGTCCGAGTTCCCTGCCGGTTCTGGCCCTTCAACTAAATCGTTCTCCCTGTTTCATAGTTCGAACTGCACCTCGTCCCGGACGTCGGTGTTCGTGCAACGATGATCGCGATTCGAGTCGAGTGAAAGATCGGACTCGATGTAGGAAAGACATCACCGTAGTTACGTAGGTGAAGCCAACCCCGGGTGGCAAGGCAAGCATTCTAGCTTTCAACCTTCCTGCAGATCATTGATCCACTCGAACTGAAGATCGACCACGAATAAAGTGTTTTTGATCTTTCATAACTGGTGTCGTTAAAGTGTTTTTAATTCATTTTCTCGTGTCACGGTTAGTGTTAAAACGATATCAACTTTTGCGACTTCATGTAACACGTTCCTTAATCAGATCACCTGTTTGCTGAGATAAATAATTACTATCGACGCAAATAATATCGCACTGATTTCTAAACATGAGCTTAGAGCGTTGTACTACCTCGTAAGCAATTAGGCCCGTAAGTAAAACCGGATATACGCTGTGCGGTATGTTTTTGATCGGGTGTGTGCAGTGCCGTTAATTTGTTTAAAAGAGGAAAACATTAGAAAAAGTCTCCGAAGAAGGATTTCAGGTGAAGATAATAGACGTGCCACACTTTGCTCGCCAGGTTTTATTCAGGTAGGTCTTTACATCGTGCTATCCATATTAAATTATTTAATAATAGCACGTGTGATAAATCACAAATCTGTTGCGTGGATAATGTATTTATCTTGCTTGATGTAATAAGAATGCCATGCCTTAGTAGCTTTTTACCTACTTCAGGCCACTACTGTCTAATGAAGCATAGCCTAATGACATCCGTTTTTATCCACGTGTTACATCTTTTTTTTTTTTTTTTGTGGTATTTGTACGCAGAGATTGGAAGTTCAGCGCCTGTCAGTGGCTTTCCTGGAAGGCAGGAGATTAGCTTATCCAGAAACTGTTCGTGTAAATAAATTCATGAGTAATGTTTGACGCCTGATCGGGACTGTTCTTTGACAGCCGTACCAGTTTGGATCGCGTAATGTATTTCTTGAAATGTTCATTTTAAACTACTCGAAATGTAACTTTACAGAGCTGTTCGTTCTTCGCCTGATAAAATCGCACTTTCGTTTGACACAACAGTGGTGCTTGGAACGTTCTACGTAATGTGTCATTACAAATAAGATGCATTTAATTTTCACGGACAGTGATTTTCCCTTGAGAACATCGTTGAATTTTAAATCGAGGGTGTTAATTTTTGAAGAATAGTGAGCCCACGCACTTCTGCTATAGGCTGTTCACGGTAAAGTGAGCACTTTCGAAGACCTAGTTACTTTTTCCTTTCAGCCATTTTTTTTTTTTTTTAATCCTTCAACCACCTATTTAAATAAATATCTCCAGCTAAGTAATAAACGCAGTGTATATATTCCACCGCCCCTGGAAGTAAACGTATACGGCAAAAATTAAATACATTTACTGACCGTTATTCCAAATGATAGCGCTGTCAAAAGGGCTCGTTTTAACGTGAATAGCCTATAGCGTGCCGAACTTCCATTCGCCAACGTTCTTAAAAATAAATGCGATTTCGTTTCGCTTGGTAAATCAATACGCGGTGGCGCCGCGTAGCGACGGAGTGCGGAAACATTCCGGTGGGAAATTTGAGCCGTGTTCGGGGCGTCACTATCTCGGTGCCATTCCTGCATCGTGTACACGCGCGTGCTCGTGTACGTACGTTTATTTATGCCGTTCCGGAAATCCTAGGTGCGTGCCTATTACTCTCGGATCCCTATGACCTTTGGTACCTAGTAGTGGGATCTTAAGTGAAAGGGCGTACGAAAGGGAATTATGGCATCCAAATGTTTTGGCTACTAGCCCAGTCTTGTAGTACAGTCGTGAACGTGTTTTACGTATGTATTATTCCTGTATGTGTCTTGACACTGAAAAGCAGTTATAGTATGTATATACGGTTAAAAATACAAACAATATTAATTTAGAATGGTTATTAATTTTCAGGAGATTATTTTTCTGAATGAGTACTGAATGGTGTTTTACATAAATATCGTTCACGCAAATGCTTGTATAAAGAAACTTGTTTTTTTTTTTTTTTATGTGTAACTCATTTAAATACTACTATAGTACTGCTTCTGCCTCAAGTAATGACGAACTTAACTGAAAACAAGCGTATTAAACGACGATTGCTGTAAGCGTATTTCGCATGGTCAGTTGTAACGTATCAAGTGCTGAATAACCAGGAATTTCAGTGTGTTGATCTGAGTAAACGCCGTAGCTGGTTCATGGTTGTAGGCATTCTGTAAACAACCACAGAAGAAAAACTGGCTCAGCTGCGTCTTTAAACAAACTCTTAATATAATAATAGAAATATTAGCGTTTATAAAAAAGAAATAGCTTCGAATCCTAAAGTTGGTTTAGAATTGGTGAGAACTGCCGTTCGTTAATTTTATTGCTGTGCCAATGAGTAATAATTAGCGCAATAGTTTAGGCTTAAGCTACAGTTGTAATGGTCAGCAGATACACCACGCCAAAAAACGAACACAGTTGCGTTGCTACAATTAATATAATCTTGACAATATTAGTATGTTTAGGTTGCTACATTTAGTGCCAGAGAAATTGAGGCCTGTGTTGTTGGTCGCGTTTTTTTTTTTTTTTTAATAACTATTTTCTGTATAGCAGAGAAGCTCTTAAGATACGAAAATAGTTTCGTTTCAATGTTTACCTACTGTTAACGTCGCTGGAAAACATTCCCTAACTTAGCCCTACTTGATTGCAATGCTTGGTAAGTAAACACAAGAAAATATCTGCCTTCGGAAAAAAGTCAACGCAAACACACTTTCTCCTTTTATAAATAAGTTTGTCACTTGAGAACGTAGGAGAACTTTATAGAGTCTTATGATTGGCAAAACACCGAAGCACAGCGATGGTTACTAGGAAATGTTGGCCAATTTGAACTCTTCTTGTCAGTTGTGTCTTTCAAACTGAAATATGTACTTTCATATAATTATCCTGTATAATACTTGTATCAGTGATGTGCGTATTACTAATTGTGTCTGGGGCCTAACATTGCGTTTAAAACTATTTCACGTACCCTTGAGCAAAGCAGGGATACCAGCGTAAGGCTGTGCAAATAGAATAAAACGGTAATATAATCAGTGCTTTCAAGAATGCAAAAATAAGCGTCTAGCCTGCTAAACACAGGCCTTCTGCGTTTAGTTGAGCACTAGTTCTGCATTGTATTATATCCTCTAACGCCACGGTGTATCTGTGCATAGTATGAGGTATCATGTGACTATAGGCTATTCACGGTAAGTGAGCACTTTTGAAAGACCTCTCGTTTGGAATAATAGTCAATAAATATAGTTTATTTTAGCCTTAGGCATTAAATTCTGAGTGTGGTAAGAATATACACACCGTGTTTATTACTTACATGGTTATATTTATTTTAAAAAGATGGCTAAAGGATAAAAATGACTGAAAGGAAAAAGTAACTATGGGTTCTAACGTGCTCACTTTACCGTGAACAGCCTATAGTAGCCATAACCAAATCCATTAGGTGCCGTTTTAAAATGTTTATATACATACTTAATATTTAGCCCAGTTTTTATCTAATTTGTATGAAAGACGAAGAAACCTATTTCATTTGTCAATAATACGCATTACAATTGAGCCCCGATTATTTCGTAGCACGGCGGACACATTTCCTGTCGCGTGCAGTGACTGGACGGCAGTCCTGTGGACATGCCCAGTTCAACTGCGAGCCAGCGATCAACGTGATTCGACGTAACAACCATTCAACACACGATAGTAGCTCGAGTGTCCACGAGACCACGATGTCTGCTGGAAAAAACGTGTTAGCGAAATACTCCAGACTCTAATGGTATAGAAGTGTTCCTTCTCGCGTTTGGTTCCGGGTTCGAACCCAGCCGACCCGCAACTGCACTTTTGGCTGACCTGTCCCAATTCAACTCGAATGCCGGTGCAGTCAGTCGACACTTTCTCTTTATAGTCCGTTCGCGGTTTTTTCGGCCTTTTTGAATCAAACCTTTGAAAAATTTCCCAATGTATGACGTATGACGTGTTTAGTTATTTCCTAAATACGCCCTGTATCACAAGCGTTTTATACTTGTGTTCATAAAAGTTACTTTTTTTTCTGTTAAATTGAAATGTGATACATATTTTATCTATACATTATAATGCTTTATTTATAAACAATCTGAATAAAAATCGGGCAGAAAATAGGTATGTTGGTAGCGTCCAGTGAGAAACAGTTCTTATACAAAATATCATTACAACTGAGTGCGCACGAATGTGGCGCGTTGTCCCTATGGTGTAATTCTCCAGACTTGTTAAGCTTAGTTTGCACTAGGCGGAGGAATATCCTGGAAGTAGAACTTTAGCAGGGCTTCAGAAAAGGTTGAAGTAACCGTGAATGGACTATATAGAGGAAGCTGTTAATATGATTTGAAGTGCTCTCAGCAGGGAACGAGGATTCCAACGAAGGATGTCTCGCACGTGTTAGTCGCCATTTATGGCCGCGTTCGTTATTTACGTTTATGAATACTGTAGCTGCTGCTAGTAAAGTCGAACACAGCGTTAAGGGGGCGTGGGACATAAATTAACACCAAATACGTGAATTTGTTGTTTACTGGTTTTTGAAAGCCAACATAGAAGAAAGTAGAAATGGCAATCGTAGACAATAGGTTTTGCCAACTTAACGACCAAGTATTTTGCAGTATTACTGTATCAATTTCGCATAATGTCTTGCGTCACGAAAACACACAAAAATTGACGGCGTCAGAAATATCCCGGAAGTATAACGTCACTCAGGTAAAATGTTTTCTCTCGTAGTTAGTAAAAACTATTCTGTATGGTTGCCTTTTCTTTGTTTTCTCTGTCGGCTTCCGTAAAATTTGTAAAATACGATAAACTTCAAAAGCATTGATTTATGTCCCGTGTCCTCTTGTTCACGGGTTCCGATGCGCAGTTCCCGCCTTATCACTAGGTATAGGAACTTTTCCCGAGTCCAGTGACCTGTGTGCTAGACTCCTCAGTCCTCTGCATACTGGAGCCTCAGCTGTGTGTTCATTGGCTGTTGCCTCACACCTGGCAGTTACGGTATTGGCAAGGTGTTTCCGTGCAAGTCTGGCATTGGCCCAGGGGCGTGCAGGGCGGGTCTAATAAACTGTGATCCAATTGCGAAAATGACTTCACTTTATAGGTGTTTGACGTCTATCTTGTTCCGAGATGAATTAGCGAAATTTTCCTATCCCTGCTTATTTACTTATTGTTTGTTATATTGCGTCCGTAAGATCTTTTCTCAATACATAGCTGTGCGAAGATATTGGACAAGTCAATTTACAATATGAAATATACCTAGTACTTGTGCGTAATAATTCCAATTAGTAAGACTGCGGAACTTGGAACTGATATTTTCATTTACGTCCATACAAATTGTTTGTGCCGTTGATCGAATTCTTGGAATGCTGCTGCCTACTCAGTGGCGGCCATTCGCCAACTAAGGTGGCGTGAACTGTAAGCGAATATTGCGTATATAGTGCGGTATGGGCTAATAGAAACGTGACGGGTTACCTGTTTAGACGTTAAGATAGAACTGCTGACAACAAACGTGCAAAACGTCATTCAGAATCCGCGGGGCAGTCTGACTAGCGACATAGACGTTGCATAGATACACGATGTATGTGGCTTGTCTTTACTTTTTTTTAATAAAACTTCGAGGAAATATAAAGTCATTCTTGTTTGTGGGTGCATGCGATCTTACCTACAAGACTTACTGCTACTGTTTTCCATTTCAAATTCGGCTATCAGCGGAAATGTCCACAGAAGTTTATTTCATACTAAGAAACTAAATTTGATCTGTAATTGATTCACTCTGCTACTATGTACAGCATTTATCTGCCTCCACTTTTGCTCTTTCTATTTAACAGTGAGCACACTATTTAATGATTGTTTCAGCTTTAATTCGTGTCCTTATTAATGTCTCTCTTGATTACAATCAATTAACTCATACTCATTATTAGTATGTGTTCAGTCTGTCTGTTTCCATCAGTTATAATTAGAGACCTGCATGATTCGCGTTATTATTTTTGGGACAAATTAGAAGTCATTACCCTATAAGTTTCTCAGCACGACCCGTGATTTCGTTGGCCGATGGCTTGTGTATGAGGTCGTGTGCCTGTGTAACTGTTACAGGCGATTGGTCACTCTGACGTTGAAATGTTACTAAAGAGTCATTCACATCGTGTCACAAACACTCTTGGCCATTGAGGGACGTCAGCAGCACGCATAACACCTTGGAGTTCAGTCTCCTCCGGAGAAATAACGCGAATTCCGCAGGTCTCCAGTTATAATGTCCTTCTAAACGTTGGGACGCGCAGTTACCACCTTCCCTTCTTCACAGATGACCGCGCCGCTCGCTCGGCATCCCGCCAGTCAGTCGTCCATTCATGGCTCCAACTCAAAAAAACTCCCGGCCACCCTGTCACACATAAATACAACAAACTCCGAGCCGCGTCGAGAGCCTCGGTCAGCAATTCAGGGCGTTGTTCGATAAACGAGGAGAAACACCGCAACTAGGGACACACAGCATCTTGCAGTAGAATATTATGCTGTCGGCCTGCCTTTGAAATGGTGCCGCTTGCTCGCTTGCCGCTGTAACGACTCTCCGTTATCCCCGCTCACACGCAGACCCGTGCTACGTAACACTGGGTAATGAATTATTGTTAGTTTCACATTATTATCGCCATCCTTCGTCTTGATCAGTGCTTATCTTTGTTTCTCGTCAGCAAGCATGTCCTTGTTCTCCTTTCCGTATAACATCTTCCCGCGTCAATTTCGGCTCCCAGTAAATTTCTCGGCATCTTTTCTCTTCCCAGTCTGTGTTACACATCCGTGCACTCTATTCTAGCTGTTTCTACAGTCTTGTAACTTTGATGTCAAGCGATTTATCGTGCCCTCAGTACGACCTCGGTAACATGTACGCTGAAGTTTAGTACTTGAATGCTGGAAAACGGGGAAATAAAAAGAAAAATAGTAATTTCACAACGGTAATCGATCCTTGTTGTAGACTGTTCACGGTAAAGTGAGCACTTTTTAAGGCCCTGCCAAAATTTTCCTTTCAACTAATTTCTAACTTTCCGCCACTTTTTAATATAAACATTGCAATATGACTAATAAACATAGTGTATACATTTCACTACTCTCAAAGTTAACGCTTGAGGTTGCAGTAAGATATATTTATTAAGGGTTAATGCATTTTGAAAGGGCCTTAAATAGTGCCCACTTTACCGTGAACGGCCTATAGCAACGAGGCTACTAGTCATATTACTAGTACAGACATCCTTTCGACGCAAGTGTCGCAGCCTGATATGAAAGTTATAGTCCATTCACAGTTACTTCCAATTTTTTTTTAAGCCGTGGTAAAGTTCTACTTCCAGACTGTTCCTCCGCCTCATGCAAACAAATCTTAACCGAGTCTAGAAAATAACACCAAAGGGAAAACGCGCCGCATTTTTGTGCACTCGGTGTAATAACATTTTGCGAAAGAACTATTACTTATAATACGTTACCAACACGCCCATTTTCTTTCGCTTTTTATTCGTGTTAATTACAAATTAAATGTAATTTATAGAACAAATCGTGACGGTACAACCTCACTAGTATTGAGTAATGATTTAATCAATAAGGGTTGTTGATGAATTGGTAATTTAATGCATGACTAGCTTAAGGTTCGTGAATGATAATGCCATTGTAGGAATGATAGGTTTGGAATCAATATGATAGATTATTAGATATTAACATAGTTTTGCCGGAACTTGACTTGTGAAATACTCTTTACCGAAAATATAGCCACCAAAACCAATTTAGATCAACTTGCAAATTGTCTAAGACGACTTCTTGTGTTCCATATAAATACCAGCTTTTAAACATCAATATTAAAAAACCAAATGAGAAAGACAAACTTCTTCTTCCTGGGATAACTACTTCAGTTTTAATAAATAAAATTCATCCGACGAACTATTGAAAGTGATCACCATACATTCAAACTTTCTTTACACACTGAATAATAATTAATAACAAAAAAACAATCACAGGTAGTCCATGTCCATCGAATATCGTCTCCTGGCAAGGACACCAGATGTCGCCCCGCACACAGGGCTGCACCTAGACGACCCGGCGAACAGCATCAGAAATATAGGTGTGTCACAAAATATGAGTAAAAGCGTCAATCTATCAAAAAATAATATACTTTTGTGTTAACAGAAGTGTAAAAGGCTTGTTTCTCTTGACATATTTAGGGAACAACCGAACACATGATAGGCCAACATGAAACGATTTTTCAAAGGTTTGATTTTAAAATGTATGAAGATAGTGCGAGTAGACTATGCTGGAGCCCGTTGCTTCTATGTTTGTCTGGTTGTAACGCATTTCGTACAAAATGGGACAGTCGTGTGACAGAAGCGGAATGTGTATCTACGAAACGCAAAAATGTAATCTTATGACTATATATTTATTTTTAAAAAATGCGAGTAAAAAGTAAATAAAAACAAGCTTTCTAAATTGTAATTGTAGTAAAGCTAATTAAGTATCAAACATCAAACATACATCCAAGTAACATTTTAATAGTACACACTCTGTTTATGCTATAAATCATTTTTTAAGTCAGTAATGAAGAAAGCTATTCAAGCAATGTAATGCAGATATAGTATAACATCGCATTCAATTTGTGCATGTGAGTATTCTCAGACACTTTATTTAAAAAATATATATACGTATTTTTCTATTTCAGAGCCACGTGAAAATAAAGGCACTAAAGTAAAACTGAACGGACGATTTCAAGATCTCGTAAAACCTGTGGGGCAACGGCGAGAGAACCAACCCCCCACCAAGGTGAGCCGGGTTCTATTCCCGGCGGGGTGGCTCCCGGATTTTCTCACGTGGCAATCGTGCCGGACGATGCCGCTGGTCGGCGGGTTTTCTCGGGGATCTCCCGTTTCCTCCGCCCTCGCATTCCGACGCTTATCCATACCCCCTTCGCTTCACCCTCGTCAGCTCTCAACACCTCGACGTTAGAGCCGGCCAAACCACCCCGTTACACATTTGAAAACCGGGACTATCCCGTTCAAAGCGGGACGTATGACTCTGCCTATGTGCAGGGGAAGATTTTTCGCGAATAAATCGGAGCACACAGAAGACTATACAAGTCGGCTATTGTCATACCTCCATTGGCTGCTGGTGTCGTTTCCGCATTTGATCGAGCCACTCCGTATTCCGATACTCCGACCTTCTACCTTCGTGATTCGTGCACGAACAGTTAATGCCGACAAATACGTGCTTCAGCCAATCAAGAAAGCGGGACGACCCCGCAGTGCTGTGAATTGTATCTTGTCTCGAAATATCACTGCCCCTAACTATAGAGTGTCGCACTGTCAAAGGCTGGCTGTTTACGGCAAAGTGAGCACTTTTAAAATCAACCCTTGAAAAAAATTATTGCCCTTACCTGCGTACATTTTAACTGGCACACTGTCATGGCGCCCAGTAAAATTGCATAAGTAATTTAAAGTAGTTCTATGTCTTGATGTTAAATTAAAACTGTCAAATAAACATTCGTGAATGCTAAAATATTTTCTTTTACCTTTTGATTTTTTTATTTCATATAATTGGGAGAATATATATATATATATATGTGTGTGTGTGTGTGTGTGTGTGTATTTCTAATAATTTCACAGTTCCCCTTGACCGACGCTATGATAAAGTGATAAGGCCCTTGACAATGTTGTTTTTACATTTGTCGGAAGAAAACACAATGTGCATACAAGTAGATCTTGAGCAGGGCTTACTAAAGTGCTCATTTTCCCGCTAATAGCCTATAGATTACAGTACGGCTTGAATGGCGCGCACTGTTGCCAGATTACTCCAGCGTTGCGACGCAACTGGCAGGTTGAGTAACAAATGGATGGCGAAGGAAATGGCCCGATTAAGAGAATTTTATCTGTTTGCGGCGTCCCTGACAACTCTTAAAATAATCCAATCCTGCGACGCAAAGCTAAGCGGCTACTTTGAAACTGAAACCCGCGAGAAACCCTATGATTGTGATTGGATGGCGCGCACATAACGACAATGCCATTTTTTTTTTAGGCTGCAAAAAAATAACGTATCAGCAACAGTGCAGGTAGGAACATGGACAGCTTTAACGACAGAGATCATGTTTTGGAAAGAGAGGGCGAATGTCCATTACACCGCACACTGCGTCTAAGAGTGAAACACACTATAGCTGCACGTGTGTACCAGGACACAGAGGTGGCGTGGTTGGCTGCGGCAGCCCATGGACAAAGCCCACATTACACGGTGTTGCGGGGCCAAAGTGAGAGGGCGACGCCCCGCAGGAGAGAGAGAGAGAGAGAGAGAGAGAGAGAGAGCAGGGGACAGCACGGTAGGCGCTGACGATGAGCTGACCGGCAGGCCACGGACGTTAATACGGCCGACATCCCCCCCCTCCCCCTCTCGAGAGAGTGGTAACCTGGTGCGTGGCTGAGGTTGATTGTCCAGCGAGGCTGGAGTGATCCCCGATCAGCGAGTCTACCGATGCTGGAGCAGCGTCGGGCGGAGCCAGTGGCGAGGTGATCCAGGAGCTGGGTCGGGACCAGACTTGGGCAAGCCGTCCTTCAGCGCCACATCTCCACTACACGAGCCGCCGGAGGAGCTCCGGTCGAACCGAGTCTGTCAGTGGTAGGTGATCTTGAGTAGAGTGCAAGGGCGAGCAGGGTGCGATACGAGCCGGGAAGAGCGACAAATATAATAAAATAACAGTGGAATCAGAGAGGATTTAAACGTAAATTACAGTTAACATTAAGTGAGACAGTAGTATGTAAACTTAAGGTAGAAGAATATAAGTAAAGTAACATCTAGTGTATCAGTGTAATTTATAACTGTAGTTGAGAACAGAGTTGTTTTGTAATAAAGAGAGCATTGATAAAGTAATGGGCGGTAGTGATCTAGAAGAGTTAATATAGTTGATCCTGGTACATAGTTGGGGGCCTTAAGCCAGGGTGTGCACAGTAGTTGTGCAAGGATATAGATAGGACGTACACCTGGCTAGGCACCACAACAACGGTAAGTGTATGGTGTCGCGGGGGGGGGGGGGGCGAACTGGAGCCTTTTTTTTTTATCGCTTTTGTGTACGATAGCTGAGAGAAGCAATAAGAATTACACTAGTGTGCGCTGTAAGCTCGAGGGCTGATTTAAGCTGTGCTTCGGTAAGCTTAATTGACACAAAACCGAGGGCCGTAAACGAACACACTGAAACAATTCATACAAGATAGGTACGAACTTGACAGTTTCTTAATACTACCTCATTGCTCCAAGGTCGGCTACCATGATACGGCACCTGCATAATTTCTGTTACTCTACTACCAATAACCCTAAATACTTAGGCCTAGTAATTATATCCCGTTAACATGTTATCCCGAATATAATATTGTACACATAGCGTGTTGTGGAAAATGTACTATAGCTTTAAGTGATTTTGCCAAAATGTGACACAATTAATATTGTGGCGTTATCAGTCGTTATTGTTATACTGCTGTGTAAGGGTGATAGTAAATTGGGTATAGCGATACTTTCGGAATTTTCTTTTTTAAAATATAAAAAAATGTAACATCCAGCAATTTAATATTGCGGAGGAAGGTTCCGTTTAAGTGCTTCACACGACAATTTTTTTTTTGTTTTCAACACCTGAAAACGTAAATTAAAGCGTAGGTCGGAAGAAAGGGTTAGCTAAGTATAAATAACAATACTTTAAAAGCAGGTGGCCACTGAAATTTGTTTTTATTGGTTTTATGCATTTCAAAGCAAAAAATGTATTGGTAACGTATGTGTGTTTCCAACAAGTTGACAACTTCACTTAATAGCAGTGTTGCCAGCGTTTTGAGATTGAAAACCCTAAGTTGAAATCACAAATGTTCCATTTAACTGCTAGCTAAAAATATTATTTTGATACCGGCTTCTGTGTGTGTATGTGTGTGTGTGTGTGTATGTATGTGTGTATGTATATGTGTATATGTATGTATATATGTATATATATAGTTGGTACATTGTTCATATCTTTCTAATCTACATAGGGCTGATGGGAAACTCAAAACTGATCACTAAAATAGTTTTCAAGGAACCATGTGTTATTTGCATAAGATTGAGGCTGTACATCATTGAAAAAAAAGCGTTACTTTGGTGTTTTTAATGTGGAATTTAAATTGCATATAAGTTTTTATTAAAATGTCCCATATTATGTGTATTAAAAAAAACTTCCTTTATCTCATTACATATTTTTTCATCACAGAATCCCACTAAATGGGACAAACTCATTGACTTGGCAACACTGCTTAATGGACCAGTAGAATTTGCCCGCTAGTTGATGGTAGTCGTACTGCCGACATGTGGCTGTGGTAGCATACCCGAAGAGGAGCAAATGCCTGAACGTACCAACCATACCTGAGCGTACATCAACAAAAGGTGGCAAGGATCCCTCGGTATCCTACGAGGTACAGACGTCAGGACGTGTAAATCTCTATAGGCCATTCGTGTGCACTCTGGCGTCGTTGCTTTCTCCGAGCGAGGGAGCGAGGGAAAATGGAGGTAGGGTAGCGCGGCGGGGCTGTTCCGAAACGGGAATTAATCCCCAACAATGGCCGACGTCTGGGCGATTGAGACGGGAGAAATCTCCGGAATGGGTTGTTCGCCACACCCTGCCGGGGGGGGGGGGGAGGGGAGTGAGAGTTATTTATGCCTGGCCTCCTCGTAAGAAATGCTGCTCTCGATACGGGGTAGGGCGGTCGGAAATATCCTCTCTCCCATTCCCTCCACGAGAAGTTGGCGAGCCTGATTTCTTTCATCTGCTCCTTCCGCCTTGACCTCGCCACAATATATCGGGGAAGGTCGTCAAGGGGGGGGGGGCAAGATTGCTAGGGACAGGAAAATTTCGCGAATTCACGTGAGGACAAGGTGGACTTCAAACACACGTACGTTTAAGTTGCTTTTGCAATTGGAACCCAGTATATGAGACCCACCTGCAGGAACGTTTACTAATTCTTACATATATATGTATTAAAAAACCAGAAAGCTAAATAAATAATTCCAGTTCTCACAAATCTTTACTTATCACTTTTTATTTAACTTAAAAGCTCGGAACTTCTTTCCCGTTTCTTGTTACCAGCTTTACGTGGCGCATGCCAGTGTGTCCATTACAATAGACACAGGGACGGGTAGTAACATTTTTCAAAGGTTGGTATTAAAAGTACTCATTTTACCCGTGAACATCCTATATCAGATAATACACAACACGAATTTTGTATTCCACTGAGCAATCGATTTTCCATCAGTTAACGTGCTGCGAGTAATCTAGTACCCAGTGCTGAGAATATTTCTAGAGTCTTAAACATGTGTAAGCCAGCTTCATCGTTTTGTTCATTGGGTACTCCTCAGTATAATCCATTCCATGTTACTTCCAACTTTTATGAAGCGTTTGCTAAAGTTTTACTTCCAGGATATTCCTCCTTCCTCATGCAAACAAAGCTTAACCCAGCCTGGAAAATTACACCAAATGGACGATGCACCATATTTGTGAGTACTCAATTTAATAATTTTTTGCATGAGAATTACTTATTTCTATGTATTACAAACACACCTATTTTCTCCCTGATTTATTGTGGATAAAGCAAAAGTCGAAAATCCATTTTCAACCAAAAATATGACAATTTTATATTAGGAGAATTATAAAGCTGATACATTATATGTTTAGGAAACGACCGAACACATCATACATGGAGTGTGATTTAAAAAGGTATGAAAATAGGCTAGTGCGAATTTCGGGACAAGATAGACGCCAGACGCATACATTGAAGTGAATCTTCGCTATTGTATCACATCCAATGAACACACAGCTGAGGCTCCAGTGTGCAGAGGACTGAGGAGGCTCAGGCTTCCTATCCTTAACTATAAGCAGCATGTGCGTACTAAAGTCGCGTTTTTATTTGGCAGCGGACTCAACTCCAAATAGGTGTGAACTCGCCAGACTTCTGTCATTGGTTGACAGTTTTTTAGCACCCCTGAATCTCTTTCAGTAAATAACAGCAGTCGAACGGTAGGCTGACCAATCCCCTCAAACGCGCAGTGTCAGATACGTGGCTTGTTACTGAATAATGACGTGAATTTAGCAGGAGAAGTTGACTATAGTCTATTTGCGGTATCTTTACACTTTTTTGAATGAAACCTTTGAAAAATCACCCCATGTATGACATGCTGGTTGTTTCCTAAATATGTCTCCTATCATAAGTGTTTATAGCCTGCTTCTGTTAATATGCAAGTATCGTACTTTTGGTTTGAAATGGTATTTTACTTACGTTAGCTATAAATTACATTTCATTTATAATTAATATGAATTTAAAATAGGTATGTTTGTAATGCCTCGTAATAAGTAGTTCGAATTAAAAATATTATTAAATTGAGTGCGCAAGAATATGCGCGTTAAACTTTTTTTTTTTGCATAAGGTGGAAGAATTATACCTTCAGACTTGTACGTACACAATACATCAAGTATTGTGTAAGTACAAGTCTGAAGGTTTATTTCCGCTTTTGTTCCGCGGCTGTGCCAGGCTTGACTGGACCAGTGGGAATTCTGCGTTCTGACACTCAACTCTTGTGGTTCGTATGCAAACAGTTAGTCATGTGCCATCCAATCACAAGCACGGAAAGACGTTACATAATTTTGAAAATTATGTCGCTACAGAAGATTTTAGTGATATATAAACGTCTGTAAGTGTAGGATTCGGGTCCGTGTTTTCTTCAAGGCTTGTTATCGACTGAGACTTTTTGGAGGGCTAATCTAGTAACCTGCAATCCCTCCATTTTTAAGGATAACTAGACACATAGATGTTCTCGAAAATATTTACTCTTACGCTACAGTTTAATACCTCACGTGCGCACATGCAGCTGATATTGGGGTACTGGCTCTGTATTGTTACGGGCTGTAGCTGGCACCGGCCGCCAGATCACGTTATGGGCACCTCGATCCTCCCGTCCCGTGACAGACGCGTTCGCTGCCTCGTTTCACCCCTTCCTCTTGGGTAAACCCGGGAAATGATTGACAGCGGCGATCCCTGGCTGACGTTACAGTTCCTACTCCTCCTGCTGAGGAGCCGAAAACCATACAGGAGGCGCAAGAATATTCTGGGAATTAGACCTTTCAGCACAATGCGCGATTTGGATGGATTTCTGGGTGATGATCTACGGCCCTATGAATATTGCAGCGGTCCAGCGGCCAGCATTCTTGGTAGAAGCCTTAGGGCTGAGTGCGTTAGGGACACCGATGAAGAGGACGGACGACTACGGGAGACTACGAGGCGGCGGACTATGTGTTTGTGATGTGGGTGGGCGAGAGGGCGTCAAACCCGACGAGTGGAACTCAGAGAACTCTAGCTTTGCGGACTGGCGGGACATGGACTAAACTGAGGTGGAGCTGAGTGAACATGTGATACGGATTTCATTGTAAATATTGGAACTGTCAAATACGGACACATAATAAAATAATTGACTAGGTGGATACACTATCTGTTGGGACTGATTTTTAATTTCCTTGATTTCTTTGAAGTAGGCCTAATTATAAATTGTATTAATTGAAGTTATTAATTGAGAACAGTGCCTAATTGATATAAATTTATTGCGAGATGTTGCGTCGAGAGAACTTTGTTTGTAGTTGTTGTAAATAAAATTAGGAAATTATAATTAACTCTTTCATTTAATTAAGACCTCCATCCATTAACGAGCTTGGTTTAGCCCATTGAATTTTGAGAGAGAAATTGTGACGGTATGTTTGTGAAATGACATTAATTTGATTTGGTCGTTGGGCAAATAATATTCCGACACTGAACGTCTTAATTTGCTGCTACACACCTAAGACGCATATAAGCTAAAGTTATACAATCACGAAGATGGCTCTTTCCACGAAAATAACATGCCCTTAATCGTCACATAGCTCTTATTGTAGGCAGCTGTGTCTATAATTAATTTAAAAAAATAATCTAATATAACATTCCAATGTGGCTCTTTTGTCAGGCCAGAAATATAAGCCGATATTTTGCCGCGGATTTATACGTTTGGTTATTGAAAAATAATTGGGGTCGTTGATAAAAGTCACAGCCAACAAAAATAGCTGTTAAGTAACCTTCTGTAAAATAGTGTTTCAAACTATAGTGACAATGCTGTATCGTTTTTTGAACAAATTGCTTTATCAAAACTCTGGTGTGACCACTTAATATTCTGAGAATCATAACACACGCGAAGATTGTTTATGCTATTTTTCGTCGCCTTCGCAATGCTTCCTTATGGCCGGATGCGATACGGGCGACACTAACACGCACGCCTAGTGCCTCACCGCTCCTACGCGCAAAGAGTGCAGTGTTTCCTTCGTAACGCTGCACTGTGCAAATGAGATCTGTAACAGTGGGGTTTTTATTAAACGTGACGAAAGACCACAGATTAAACTACGCCCGTATCTCTGTACTTTTCTCTTGCCGCTAAAGGAAACTGCATACGCAAACTTTAAAAATACGAAATTGTACAATTTTCACTGTAACACGCCTAAATAAAAATAAAGGAATACTGACAAATGTCAGTTATGTCATGCTCCGGCTAGCTTAGTTAGACTATGCGCTGTTACATAACATAAATTTCCTCTTTGTAGAAATTGATTCAGAAATCTAAGGCCCGATCAACTTATCCTTATTTATACAACTGAATCTACATAAACCGTCATTGACAGATGATCAAGTGAAGGAAAAAATAAATAAATGAAGCACTGAATTGATAACACCTCTAGATGAATAAAGTAATCACCATTAACACAATTTTAACAAACAATAAAAAAAAATCGTGATATGAATTAATTATGCATAGGTTTTAATTTGCATATCATATTTGTAAATATTCTCCTTGGTATGTTTTGCATATGAATTATAGTAAGTAAACATAATATTTGCAACCATACGGACGTAAAAAAAAAAATTTAGCGAAGATTACATTCATACCCCACACAAGCAAAAACATGCAACATTTATATATATATATATATATATATATATATATATATATAATATATATATATATATATATATATATATATATATAGACACACACACATATACGCTGGCCTTAGCTCAGGACGATACAACACTTTAGTAGTGTCTAGAACCGCGATACTCCTCTGGCAACTGCTATTGGAACGATCGGCCACTAAAATTGGATCTCGCCCCTCGTCGGCAGGAACTGGTCCTCCTCGGCCGTCCACTGGAACCGTGGTCCTGGCGTCGACTCTCGTCCCAGCTGCCTCGTTGTGGACTCGCCGTTGCTGATCGAGCCCCTTGGCGGGCTCCCTTCACTCGTCGTACCTCTCCTGGCCGGGACAACGGACGTTGAACTCCGTATTTGGAAACTACGTCGGTTCAAGCCTGGCTCCTCTGACGACGTGCAGGCAACATCGTAGCTAACTCCTTATAATACATACAAATTATGTTAGCGGCTTAAAGATGCAGGATTCTGGACGGATGAATTGTAGTGCAGTACAGAAGCTTGTTTCCATACACATTCTCTTCCAGTTTACATTGACGTTCAGCCTTATACTTATACTGCCTCCATACATAGAACACTAACGTTCGATTATTTGTACCTAATAATTCGCCGTTGTCAATGTCAACGTGGCTTGTTTATTCTTTTACAAGGAAAAATATTTTTTTTTTAAACATTCAAATTTCAAGGATAAATACTAAACTATCGTCTGTGAAGGTTTTCGAAAACAGTTTTTCTCACATACACTTTGCATACTATCCTTCTGACACACTTGATATCCGATTATAAATAATGACAATCAAAGATAATATTATTTCTCTACATAAAATAAAACAAGCTAACATAGCCAGGTGTTACATCAAGAATATTTTACTACAAGAATACACTCAATATGATAAAAGCATTTTTAAAAAAATGGGGCCATAGATGATAGTTTTTTATATTTCCTGACAAAAAGCCGTATATGCAGAACACCTGTTTACCGAGATTCGCGTATTCGCGCAAACAATTTCATAGAAAACGCGAGGGTCTGTCCCGCTCTTAATGTTGACGTAGTTATTTTCGAGTATCTCTCAACTGCGCCACTAGTAGCGCGTGCCCCGAGTATGCCACGAGTATGGTCGAGTGTCAGTATCTCTCGTCTCCCGGAGGAAAGTAGCAGTGAAGCGTATATCGTGATTTATGACTGTTTTTCCTGCGGCCTGTTAAGTAACGGTTTACGCCCGAGAAGTTGCGGGGTGCCGGAAAAAAAATGTGTCCCCCAAAATAAACTGAGCTTGCGGGCAAACAGGTTTAGATAGCGAAATTTTAATTTGCCCGAGCTTGGAATTGTAGGTGTTTACGTTTAATTAATCACTTTTGGAATCAATCTTTGAAAAATGTTCCTCCCCCTACCTGCATATATTCACACGAGCACACGACTGGCATGCACCCGCATTTAAGTTGGCTACGAATGAAGGGAAGTAGCTCCATATCTTAATGTTGAATTAAATGTGTTAGGCAAACATTTGTGCTTACTGAAATTATTAATTTTTACTTTTTGTTATAAGTGTAAGGATTGTAAAAAAAAAAAAAAAATTTACATGGACTGGCCACTGAGAGGCGTATCTGAGTTCGTGAGGGATGGAGGTCTTAGAAAAATAAAAGAAACTAAATTTAATGTCTAATTTATTCACTCCACTATTATTTACAGCCTACTTGCTATTATTTACAGCCTTAAACTATCTGTCTCCACTTTTACTCTTTCTGTTTCACAGTGAGCGCAATATTTGATGTCTATTTCAACACTAATTAACGTCCTTCTCAATTGTCTCTGTTGGTTACAGTCAATTAACTCATACTCATTATCACCATGTGCCCAGTCTATATGTTGCCATCATTTATAATGTCTTTCACTAACGCGTCTAGTCCAGTAGTCCAGCCTGCCAGCCGCACACTTCGTTGCTTGATACTAGCAGTCGCATACTTCCCTTCCGCTGGTCACTTATCCCGCTTCTCGTCTTCTATCACTCATTTAACCACTCATTAATTCATCAACTCAACTGCCGGCCTGTCGCAATATTTATAGCGTTGGCCGTGACTATCTCGAATGTTCAACGCACCTCGAGTGGCGTTGAGAGAATGAAGCAAATAATCCAAAGCATTCTTCAGATAAACTCAAAATCAATACAACCAAGGTCAACAGAATGCGCAGCAAAAGGGATTAATGTGTCGGCTCGCTTTCTGTAACTGATACGCTGCCATCATCGCTCTCGTTGTCACCGCTATCATATAACATCTCTCCGTCCTCTTCACGCAACTGGTTCTTTGACCTCTAACCACTTCCTCTATGGAACTGCTATCCTCGAGGAGCCTTCCTATCACTCGCTCCATGCCATGGTGTGCAGGTATGAAGCTTGCAGCATCAGCTAGTCGATGCGTTGTCTTAGTTGTCGTGCATAGGCACGGAGCTCACAAATTTCGTCACTCAAATGCTTGTACGTGCTCATCGAGGCCACTTGTTCTTCACTACACTGTCTCTTTACTGGCTGCTACAATAAGCTCTCAGGTGACCCAGCTCTCCACATGACCAACACTCCCTCCGTGTGAGGGATGGCAATGCTCAGAATCACTTTGCATACTGGACGTTGGGCTCCTGTCTTGCTGACTCCACCTCCAATACTCGGATCAGGGCGTCCTGCACGTTGCGGGGTGCAGTCAGACGTACCGCTTATACCTCTGTGTCGTCGATGGCATCGATGAAGAAGCCGACTGCTATTATGTCGCGCGCCTCGTCGGAGCATTGTTCCAGATATAGGTGGGAGAGCCACACAGTGTCTTGCCATAGATCCTGCAGTGGCTCCCCTGGTAGCTGGGTGCGGCTTCGCAGCTGTGCATGGTACCGGTCGCCGAAATGTAGCTCCAAGGTCGACACCAGTGTGGGGCACTCTAGTCGATGTCGCTCTGGCAGACATTGTAGTATGCTCAGTGCGGGTCCTCTCAGTATTGTGGCGAGGCATTAAGCCCGCTGTTCGGTTGTCCAGCCATTCAGGGTGGCGACTATTTCAAACTGGTGTTGATACTCCCGCCATGAAGTCTGGCCATCGTAAGGGGGCGGGCCTAATTGAGACCACCTTCCCCGTTCGTGGTCGTGCGACACCATTGCTGCAGATCTTCGTGATCTCCTCCGAGGCTGCTTCGCTTGTTACGACGTCCGTCTACTGCCTCTTCACCCGGGGGCGACTGAAGTGTATCCATTCAGAATTGTTACCATTCCGGTAATTTTGCATCCATACTTGCGCAGAGAAATCCGAAATGGTAACCATTCCGATTTTATTAGCCAAGCACTGCGTTACTGAATCCTGGAAAGTATTCATTGTTGGAATGGTTACCATTCCGGTGTGTGTGTTTTTTAGTTGTCATTCACAAAAGCCTGGAAACTGTCCACTGCTTAAATGGTAACCATTCAGGACTCAAGTGTGAAAATATGTTGTATTTAAAATTCTGAAAAATATCCACTGCGTGAATGGTAACCAATCTGTCTTTTTCGCGTATGTATTGAGATCTCAAATATTGTGAATATTGCGCACAGTATGAATGGTTACCATTCCTTCTTCATCTCACCTGTTTCCTGTTTCACTTCGTTCTCGACACTGTACATTCTGTCGTTTACAGCGTTCGCCACTTCATTGACACTGTCCATCCTGTTGTTTGCACTGTTCGCTATTTCACTAACGCTGTCCATAGTTCCATTTACTCTGTCCACTTTTTCGTTTACACTGACAATTTTGTTTCCACAGAGTCAATTTCCCTGTCAACTTTATCATTAACATTGTTATCTGCTAAATCACTTACATTAGTTTCGGACCTCGCATTAGTTTCTCAAGACCTCGCTGTTAAGAGCCACCCAAATCTCTTCACTTCACACTTCACTTACGTTAGTTATCGGGCTATTTACATTCACATTTACACTATTTACATTTTCGTTTACGCTACTAATTTGGTTATTTAGGCTACTAACACTTGCGCTCCCGTTACCTCATCCCACAATTCATGCTCACAGTGCTTCCAGTCCTGCACGCATTTTTCTGCTCAACTTTCACTTAGGCAGTTTTATAAATCTGTCGTAATTATTTTCACTCACAACTATTACAATTAATATTTAAAATTGATTAGTTGATAATTGCCTCCATCCCACTTCCGCAACATAAGTGGTATATGGGTTGCCTGAGGAGCGTATCTGAGTTCGTGAGGGATGGAGGTCCTAATAAAAAAAATAAAAGAAACTAAATTTGATTTGTACTTTATTCACACAGCTGTCATTTACATCATTAAATTATATGTCTCCACTTTGACTTATTATTTCACAGTGAGCGCAATATTTGATGTTAATTTCAACTCTTATTTAACATCCTTCTTAATTGTTACGTTTACGTGTTTCTAAAATATGAGGACAAACTTCGGCAGTGTATTCCTGACGAAAATATGAGACTAATACGTAATTATAACTTTTCTCGTCGAGTAATTATTAAGGCAGCTGTGCGCCCACTGAAAAATCCTCATTTAAATTTCCCTACTCTGTTTATGTGGTTTGCATACCAGGTATTTCACCAATTTGTTGCTTAATCACAAGTGGTTTATGATATTTTCAACTATACGCATTTTCAAACTGAAATTTAGGGGCGCATATAGCTTCCTTAATAACGGCCGTAGGAAATAACTTGTACATATATATTAGTTATAAATATTGACGTAAATACGTCTTTAAATTTGCAACCATAGTGGGAGACAATCCAGAAAATACGACGATAACAAAATCGAGAGATACAGTACGGCATTGCAGCTCCGAATCTATCGCCTACATTCAAAATTCAGTTACATCACTCAATTGCCGAAGGATCAAAGAATATATTACGTTGAGTGAGGACTGCGAAGCATCGCGTGAGGGGGGGGGGGGGGGAATTTCGAATTCGTTTCGCCGCTTCTCATAACCTCCGCGTAGTATAACTTTTGACCAGGAGAAGCTACGACGCTCGTTTAAAGTTTCAATCGACAGCTCTCGTCAAGATCAATCGGTTGCGTGTATAAAACATTGTGTGGCGTGGTTGTGATGAAATTGTACGATTTTAATGTAAAAAAAATTAAGAAAACTTGACACAATGTCGGCCTACATGCGTCAAAAAGCCAAGTCGAAATACAGAAATAGTATAGGGTTGGAAAGTAATCCAGTGATACCCATAAAAGCCATGTTACGATCGATTGAAGTGGTTCTTAGAACGTTAAAGTAAACATCAAGGCGTCCGAGCGCGTCAACGCAGTCGCATTCACGCAAAACAACGGCCGTGTCCCCAACACAGCCACACCCCATTTTTTTTATATAAGGAATTGCGTGCGGATCTTCGTCCCCATGTTTCAGAAACACGTGGGTTATTAAAAGTCTTTATTCAACCTGGCAACATTGAACGAGAGTTGCAGAAAAGTCAACAAATCAGATTACTCAGGAGGATGTTCCTCGTTGTGTACAGTGACGACCATAGATTCCCTTCTTGTGCAACATGTCCCCGATCATGGACACGGAGAGTGGAACTAGGGTAGTAGGCTACACAGCATTTACGTATTCCAACCGCCAGCAAACCAAGAAGAACTAAAGCGAACGTAAATTTTGAGGTAAAAAATAAGTAAAATTCCAACATGGCGGACAACTCCGAATCAGGGATCGTGTGCCAGAACAAATAATTATACTACTAGTATATTTTTATAGATATCGGATATAAATATTTTTGAAATAAGCTGTGTTTTGAATACAAACATTTAATTGAAAAATTGCTATGTTTACTTTGGCAACATGTGCCTCGTGTCCTCACTGTGTAGTATTCCAAGCAATTTCACATTTTGTCAAGTCCTTTAATACATGACATGTCGGATTCCGATGTACCGAAAATCGATGTTTTTCCTTCGATATACCGTTTCGTAAAACCAAGCTCTTATAAATAACCAGTATAATAAATATTGATAATTTTTTTCCGGTATCAACACCCCCTACTTGAAGTTGTTGGCGATGATAAGGAAGTAGCCCGGGAGAGGAGGGAAGGGATTGTTTTCTCCCATTCTCCGGGGTTTTCACTTGTGTTTGTCGAGCAGTACGTCTACAATAAGCGATCGAGTACGTCGCCATGCCAATGCGCGTCTGTATGCTGATCTGTTCTGCGTCTTGGCCACCCAGCACCTCGCTGACCCTCAACTCCTCATTATAAGCGCATATGTTATCCGCAATTATCCGCTCTAATACGATCCGGTCACGCCGTTGGTCGGGTGGAGGGGTTAAGGGGAAGTGGCGGTCTGCCCCAGAGGAGGGGGTAACGTCGGGGGGGTGGGGGGAAGGGTCGGAGCAATTACGCATTCCCTTTACCGAGGTTACAGTACGGATTTTTTACTCTTGAGGAAAAAAAATAGAGGAACGTGGCTGGCCTGTTTTGGTTTCCACCGCGTTGCGCGATTTTTTTTCTTTCGTTTCAAAAATAAATAAAAAGGGGACGTACTTACTCTAGGAGCATGGGAGAGCTCGTGGTGAGTGTTTTGCCACACTTTCTCTGGCTCAGAAAAAAAAGCAGTACACTCCATTGACATAGAGCGAACAGAAATGTAAAGAAGTCTACGTGTGTGTGTGTGTGTGTGTATTCAGAATGGTTCTTGCTAGCGTAAAATGAAACGATGCAGTGAAATCCGTGGTGAAAAAAAGACACGCTTTTGCAAGTTACGTCATATTGGATTTAAGTATATTTTTACAGTTGAAACAAAATGTTGAAAAGCAAGGAATGTTTGATTAAAAATGTAATTTTGATGTAATAAGAATGCACTCTTAACACTATGCCTACATTCATTCCGTCTCGCTTAACTATATTAATCTTATACATGAAGTATCAAAAGCTTTCCGGCGTCATGTAGCAAAAAAAAAAAAAAAAAAAAAAAAAACTCTAAATGTAAGCAGATGGGTTTATACCTCATCATCTTTTACTTTTCAAGTAAAACGAACACAGTGGCAATAGAAATAGAAGGCCAGTAAACAAAAAAAAAAAATTATTCTAAGAGTAATTAAAAGTATAATTTTCATCAAGTATACGATTCGTAGTATACGTGGTTATAGAAGTCATAAATTTTAACGATAATCGTTGGAAAAAAAGTCAATTCCATAGAGTTAGAATTAATATAGGTCTACTTTGTGGCATAAACTGTGTTCCAGTATTATTAATGACATGATAATAATAACATATAAAAATTATATGAACGTAATTATGAACGTTACATGGAAAATATTTTATTAAAACTCACAAATAAAAACGGGGCCTAACTTTTTAATTCTTGAATGCCAAAGACAGAAGAGGTGTCAGTTTGAAATAAAAGTTCAACTCAAATAATATGGCAAAAATTACACCTCTAATAATATCAGAAATTACACCTCTAATAATATCAGAAATTACACCTCTAATAATATCAGAAATTTTAAAAATCGGTTGTATTACAACTGCATATCATAGGAACTGCTTAATGATTGCGAGAACTATTTGAAAGTCTCCATAGTCCTTTATTTCTGCTAATCGTGTATTCTCCCTCCACGGGTAAGTAATCATATTATTCGGAAACCAAATACGTAGTATAAATACGTTTATATAATAAAAACGTGAAACTATGAAAAGAAAATGTACTTCTATTTTGCTACTTCTTTTCATGTGTGAACAAATATGAGAAAAATGACGCAAAATTCTATTGTCACCAGCATTAAAAATACAGAATAAGGCTTCATGAATTGGAACTACTTTCCATAATTGAATGCCACCACCAAGTACAAAAAGTATTTACGTTAAAATAGTATATAATGGAAATTTCACGGGTTCATTCGGCAATGAGCTAGACTCCTGTGTACTTGAGCCTCGGCTAGTGGTTCATTGCCTGTTGCTCCAGTTTAACCACCGACCAGGTAGCATGGGATTCGGTTGTTTTCCCTACATGTTAGTCATTGGTCGAAAGTAGTTCGAGGCGTGTCTAACGAACTGCGGTCCACAATAGAAGGTGCAACTACATGGTACATGCGGATAAAGATTAACTTGTCCTTAAATGAACTCGCGAAATCTCCGGATCCATGATTATACCCGGTCACACGGAATTAGGTTTTGAGTCCTTTATGGCCTGTCGAATGGGCGGAAGTCCAATTGCCACACATGAAAATAACATATGTTTGTATGAAGTTTTTCATTGGTAAGGAATCAATCAAAACGCAAAATAATGAGTTGAGTTGTCTACTGTGAAATTGTTCATTTAATCATTCATCATTGATATTGTAATATCACGCAATGATTAATAATTGCGTGTGCACTTCAATAAGATATATCTTAACACTTGAGGCAATTCTGGGCTGCGTAAAAGTTACATTTCTTTACTGCGGTCGCGCGGCTAATGACGGAAACATTGCCGAGTTTATGTATTTCAAGTTAACATTTTTGAATCCCACGAAGTTTTATCAAGCTGCGAGGAGACAGCACACGAGGATGTTCACAGGTCTCAACATGCACGCACACAAATTAAGGTCGGCAAAAAAATAATGTCACACGTCTTTAAAAATTCGACAATAATTGGTTTTTCTTTTCGAATTTTTGTACCAAAGTTGTACTTAAAATCGGCAGCCCTAAATTAATTATTTTTAACATTTCCTACGAAGAAATCGTTTTCCTAGAACTGAGACACTCATGTACGCGAAGACGCTAACTCTACACAAACTATTTTCTATGAAGTTCCCGTAGGGTGTATGAATCCACCCAATCTTAGATTGAAATATTTGCATATTTTCGTGACTAATTTTTAAGATTTTAAAGGAGAACATGAAGCTTAATATCGCGTACGACATTACTTCCTGGGATTTCATGTTCACCTTTAAAATCTTAAAAAATTAGTCACGAAAATATGCAAATATTTAAATCTTAAGATTGGGATTTCATGTACCATGACTTCAGTCTTGTTTTTTAATGACAGGCAAAGAATAAATAATCGGTTACGCTTAAATATGTGACATTATTAACCTTAAATTAAGGAAGATGGACTTGTAAATAACTCTTTAAAATATATCCTATACGACTTCGGTTTTAATATTGAATCTTAAAAATAAGTCTCGGACCCCACGGTGTACCCCACATATCCTATGATTGCTGCCTACCTAGTAGGGCGGTGGACTATGGCGATATATCGATCAGGAAATAATATTTCTGAAATATTGCTTCTGCGATGTGGTTCGAGAGTGTAGAACAGTGCATCGCATATCACAATATTAGCGATACGCGATATTAGAAATATGAGATGTTGGCTTTATGGGACCGATTTTTACGGTGTCGGTAGTTGCGATTTCAAAGTAAGTTATAGTTGCGATACATTGTTGTCGATTTTCAATTCTCTCTGGGTGCGATATATCGCACCGATACCGATATGGTCAGCATGTTTCGAAACGATATTGGATAATGGAAATCGCACAGCTGTACTACCAAGATTGCCTTACGGAGAGCGGAGTTTCAGTAGGAAATGTTTTATTAAAAAAATCTCTGTGTTTCATAATACGTATGTTTATGCTTTGCGTATAAGAGACGATACGTCTGCGTACACAAGTTCTAGTGTCTCGCTAATTCTGCAAAGGAATTTTCTTTTAGAGAGTGGGAACTGCAAAAATTTGCTATTATCTTTATGCGCAAACATTTCGGTACATTCTATTTTAAGGTTTTTGTTTAAGGATTTGCAAAATGCCGTTATTATTGCGCCTTGAAATGAAAGTCTCATAGAGGCGAGTTTCCGGCGAAGGATTGCACGCCAGCTCAACGTGCTGCACTAAGATAAAGCATGTGACGCGCGTGTCTGGATCTTCCTTCGCGTTTATAGATCTCGGACACGCCAAATACCTCCCAATACCTCAACCAATACCTTCTTTCTACACTCTAGATTAGATTCATTGGAAAACCACTGATTCGCAGTGAAAATGGCTCCACTTTGAATCAGCGAAATTTCTCACATCACTAATTCAATCAGCGTAATATTCCTGCATCCAGTGTCTCTTTGTCGCTCAAGTTCCCCTTTTAAATAAACTTTGAAGAATCATCGCCAGTGCCGAAACTCGCCGTTTATTCACAGACACAAACACACACAGTCACTTCGAAATGACAAGAAGACGGGAGAACGGGATACCAATAACCTGGAACGTGACTTTCCTTGCAGAGGTCTGGCGTGTGGAGACAAAGTTTTGTTTCAGCCAACACAATTCTTGTTATGTGTCTCGCAATTTAGTCCCCCGTAATATATATATATATATATATATATATATATATATATATATATATATATATATATAACTCAAAAGTGCAACAATTCGGATTCTGTTCATTTAGCAAAACATTAATTAGAGCTGAACATATCGCTCTGTTGGGTTGACAGAATCTGCTCGTAAACATAATATTTTGTGTTTGGCCGGATGTGATCCAAGACCCTTGTCGGGGCTCAGCGAAACCTTTCGGTGCACGTTTCCAGCAGGCACAAACTGCTGTACGTGTTCGTGATCTGTTTTCATATGCATAGGCTGTTCGCGGTCAAGTGAGCACTTTTGAGGCCCTAGTTACTTTTTTCCTTCAGCCATTTTTCATCATTTAACCACGGTTTTAAATAAATATTGCTATGTAACTAATGAACAAAGTGTGTATAATCCACCGCACTCGAGAGTTAACGTCTAAGGCTAAAATAAAATATATTTATTAACTAGTATTCCAAATGAGGGGGCTTTCAAAAGTAATCACTTTACCGTGAATGGCATATAAAGATATTACACCTCAGACTAGTCTGGAATATACATTTCAGCACATTGGAATACTTAAAAAAAAAAAAAAAAAAAAAAAACACACACACACCTGCCATACGAATTATTTTTTTAAGGAACTTACAAAGGGGACTGCATTGAACTTCCCGCCAAAAACACAATAACATTGTTGCTCACTGCTTGAAATCCAATTACATCACCACATGGACGCCAGTTGATTGTTTCGTCCGTAGCAGTGATGGGAAGTAGTTCCACAACGGCAGACACCTGTTAAACATACCGTCCAAGTCTACACCGTTAAAGATTTTTCTGTACTCTTACGGAGCCGCCACATGCTAACGTTAATAGTCCGTACACTGTCACTTCAAACTCTTTCTGAAGTCCTGCCAAAGTAATACTTTCGGGATATTCCTGCGCCTTGTGCAAACAGAGCTTAACTAAGTCTAGGAAACTACGCCACACGGACGAAGCCGTATTCGTGCGCACTCAGTTTAATAATATTTTGCATAACAACTATTTGTTACTAGAGATTACCATCAGTACTATTTTCCCACTGTTTTTATTCATATTGATTATTAATGAAATTATAATGTATAGATGAATAATAAATACAATTTTAATTTTTAAAAAAATTTAGTACTTTTATGTTAACAATAGTATGAAACGCGAATGATACACGGCATAAGTAGGACAACCAAGTACGTCATGCATGGTGTGATTTTTCAAAGGTTTGATTCAGAAAGCGCGAAGAAACCGTTAATATGCTGTACCAGAAATCTTGGGCAATTTTATCTGCATCCCTTTATTTTATGAAACGAAGAAATTGTGTCGATAATCAATGACATCTCCCACGTTTGAGGGACTCTCATTATTGAACACTGTTTTCCCGCTTCTTCGGATCATTGACCCACTTCTTGTGCAACACTTTTACAATTTTGAACGTACTAGCTGAAGTGGGTAAGATTTCTGTGTGATCCATTCCTGGAATTCAGTACGGACCAATATTCAGCACTGCAGCACCATAGTCTCTCAGATTTCTGTGTGATCCATTCCTGGAATTCAGTACGGACCAATATTCAGCACTGCAGCAACATAGTCTCTCAGATTTCTGTGTGATCCATTCCTGGAATTCAGTACGGACCAATATTCAGCACTGCAGCACCATAGTCTCTCAGATTTCTGTGTGATCCATTCCTGGAATTCAGTACGGACCAATATTCAGCACTGCAGCACCATAGTCTCTCAGATTTCTGTGTGATCCATTCCTGGAATTCAGTACGGACCAATATTCAGCATTGCAGCACCATAGTCTCTCAGATTTCTGTGTGATCCATTCCTGGAATTCAGTACGGACCAATATTCAGCACTGCAGCACCATAGTCTCTCAGATTTCTGTGTGATCCATTCCTGGAATTCAGTACGGACCAATATTCAGCATTGCAGCACCATAGTCTCTCAGATTTCTGTGTGATCCATTCCTGGAATTCAGTACGGACCAATATTCAGCACTGCAGCACCATAGTCTCTCAGATTTCTGTGTGATCCATTCCTGGAATTCAGTACGGACCAATATTCAGCATTGCAGCACCATAGTCTCTCAGATTTCTGTGTGATCCATTCCTGGAATTCAGTACGGACCAATATTCAGCACTGCAGCACCATAGTCTCTCAGATTTCTGTGTGATCCATTCCTGGAATTCAGTACGGACCAATATACAGCACTGCAGCACCATAGTCTCTCAGATTTCTGCGTGATCCATTCCTGGAATTCAGTACGGACCAATATTCAGCACTGCAGCACCATAGTCTCTCAGATTTCTGCGTGATCCATTCCTGGAATTCAGTAGGGACCAATATTCAGCATTGCAGCACCATAGTCTCTCAGATTTCTGTGTGATCCATTCCTGGAATTCAGTACGGACCAATATTCAGCACTGCAGCACCATAGTCTCTCAGATTTCTGCGTGATCCATTCCTGGAATTCAGTAGGGACCAATATTCAGCACTGCAGCACCATAGTCTCTCAGATTTCTGTGTGATCCATTCCTGGAATTCAGTACGGACCAATATTCAGCACTGCAGCACCATAGTCTCTCAGAGTTCTGCGTGATCCATTCCTGGAATTCAGTACGGACCAATATTCAGCACTGCAGCACCATAGTCTCTCAGATTTCTGTGTGATCCATTTCTGGAATTCAGTACGGACCAATATTCAGCACTGCAGCACCATAGTCTCTCAGATTTCTGTGTGATCCATTCCTGGAATTCAGTACGGACCAATATTCAGCACTGCAGCACCATAGTCTCTCAGATTTCTGCGTGATCCATTCCTGGAATTCAGTACGGACCAATATTCAGCACTGCAGCACCATAGTCTCTCAGATTTCTGTGTGATCCATTCCTGGAATTCAGTACGGACCAATATTCAGCACTGCAGCACCATGGTCTCTCAGTCACCACGCACAAGTTGTACGCTGTGTAGGTATTTCAATTGAGGTGAACCGCATACAGAATTTCCGCTTCCCACGTTTCGGTAATAGTTCGGAGTGACGTCTGCGAAAGGCAGTTCTCGCCAATTTTTAAGTGAAGAGTGGGGTAAGAGATCTGGGCGGCTCTTAACAGTCTCTCTTCACCCTCCATCGGCTCGAGAGCAAGGGTTGGGCGAAACGAGAGATCCCCGAGAAAACCCGCCGACCAGCGGCATCGTCCGCCACGATTCCCACATGCGATAATCCGGGGCGACCCCGCCGGGAATCGAACCCGGTTCGCGGTGTTGGGAGATGCGTATTCTAACCACTGCACCACCGCGGCTCCATGCCAACTTTTAAGTATACGAGAATTCTAGTTGCGGGTAATGACTGATTAAAAAGTGATTTATATTGATTTCTAGTGAATTGCACTGGCCTGGCAGTAAAACGCAGTTGCATTCCTCTAATTCGTCAGTAGATAACATGCTCATTAAATGAAGATTCAGTGAAATAATTCTACTAATTAACGTACATTGGTTCATATCCAGAGTATAAACTTCAAATGCAGGTTAATTGAGTTACTTCTGCTACTGACTCGTAGTTATCTGGAGACACGTTCTTCAGGACCAGAGTCGTACGTATTGCTTCTTGATTATAAGTGCAGTTTCTCATTAGAATTTGAAACCTGTCACGAAATCGTGTGTTTCTTCCTGACCACGTGATCTCGTGCTGGAAGATTGTTTTGTGTAGGAATGTATGCGCAATATTTATAACTTTGGCAGGATGGGATAGGGAGGAGGCAGCGTAGGGATTTCAAATATCTTCAGTGTCCCTCTCTGCACCAGGGCTATTGTTCTAGTTGCACCAGCGTGCCACTCTATAACAATTAGAATATTTTACTTGCACAATTTCTAGTGGTTTTTTTTTTTGCTATTATTTAAAAATAAGGGAAAATACAAGGCGGCTGTATTTATGTTATCACAAAATTTAACGTCGGATCGGCTTCAAAAGGCTTCGCTGTTAATATCCATCCATTCCTTCCCCACCCACTCATTCACTGTCTCACTCACCCACTCACTGTCTTGTGGTCAAACTGAATTCTTGCTTAGTATTTCATTTATAATCTGTGCTAATTAAAACAGAGAAAATATGTGTGTTGGTTTTGGCGTAATAGACTTGGTTAGGCTTTGTTTGCACGAGGCGGAGGAATAATAGCCTGGAAGTAGAACTTAAACCCGTGCTTCAAAAAAAGTTGGAAGTAGCAATTAATTGGCTATGTAGCAGCAACGGAGCCACATCTCGAGGTGAGGAGTTTGCAGAAGGAAGTCTGCGAACAGTGATTAGTTGTGATGGCGTCAAGAGTTGACCAGGTCCTACAACGTGATGTGGACGCCGCTATTTACAACGCCCTAATAACCGCAGGCGACCTACAACAGGACTTGTCGAGGACTAAGGAGACCCGTGGTTGGGTGAGGGGGGGGGGGGTTGCAAGTTATATCATTAGTGGAGACGACGCCTGGCAGACTTGACCGTGCAGTGTGGCGCCTCGTAATTAACTGTATCTAATTAACAAGTTTGGCATCGCTTAACATCTGCCGGAAGACCGTTATCGAACATCGTCCCCGGCTCCTTTCTAGGTTGGAAGAAGGAGCTGGAGCTGGACAGGGACTGGAGAGTCTGCGTTTGAAGGAAACGTCGTGTACTTCTGCATCTCTTCCACGGCAAACGGCCCTGCCTACCGAAGCACTGCAGCCACGGAGATTAAGTGGAATATCAAATACCTTTTCGATGTATCAATTTTAAATACAACCATTTCAAACATAAATAAGTTTATGTGCCATTTCTTAAGTTATACTGGCACCTTAAGATAGAGTTCCAAGTTTTATGTTTTACATACACACACACACACACACACACACACACACACACACACACACACACACATATATATATATATATATATATATATATATATATATATATACACATACACACACACACACGCACACATATATATAATTAGGACTTTAGTCTTGCTGAAAAAAATATTATTTTTTTGTATTAGTTTTTTTTTACGCAGTCGTATTCTCTAAGGAAGTCGCGATGAATGTATTTTTATTTGAAACAGTTATCTCTAACACTTTAAGGACACTACGCTCGAGTGTAGCTCGAGCAAAAATATTGTGAAAATTTGTTTGTCATTGGAAAATAAAACTGTGTTTAACAGGATCTTACAAGAACTTAACAGATGGCTAACAGTGATTTTCCTGACTACAACAATATTTTTGTTACATCTCCGCAAAAGGACAAGTGTGATAGTAAAACATTTTACACAAATAAAGACATGATTGGGACAAATTAACTCAGCGCCTCAGTGGATATAAGTAACTCACTTCTAACTTGTCTTGGTTGTCTTGTAAATGTCTGCTCACCTTAAAGTGTTAAAATTGATGCTCTTCAAATTCCATGATTGCAGGCTTGATAAGCTGCGCTCAATTAAATGCACGAAACTTACATTTTTCTGCTCATAACTTGCATGGATTTCTACGTAAAAAACTGGAGTACTCGCAGTAATTAAAAAAAGCTTTCGTAATCTTACCGTCTTAATTAAGGCGTAGTGTTTTAATTAAGTCTAGTGGCAAGTTGAAAAAATGTAGTTTTTT
The DNA here is from genome assembly GCA_029891345.1 of Dryococelus australis. Classification (NCBI taxonomy): domain Eukaryota; kingdom Metazoa; phylum Arthropoda; class Insecta; order Phasmatodea; family Phasmatidae; genus Dryococelus; species Dryococelus australis. The sequence goes on from CM056995.1 coordinate 349,916,691, forward strand.
TTTTTTACGGATTGTTGTATACATGGTTGGTTACCAACAAGATAACCTAAGTTTATTTCTACATGATGTTTGAATAACCATTTTACTACAGCGAAACGTGTGTTTATTCACATGTTGAAACAAACGCTCATATTTGGTTGCAGCTGGCGGAATAATGTTCTGCGGTGTTTGATTAATGTATCTTTCTGTGCATTTCACGTATCAGTGTCGTTAGGCCGGGGCCCCACTGGAGCCGTGCTCCGAGAATGGCGTCTACTGCGGTACAGTGTCGTCAGATACCGAGATGATGGACCATTCGTGGGAGGACAAAAAAAAATTATGGCTATATACTTACACTCACATTTTGAAACGTTTGCCTACCTGGCAGGTAAACCCTTTTACAGCGTGTTGTGTGTGTGTGTGTGTGTGTGTGTGTATATATATATATATATATATATATATATATATATATACATACATATATATATACACACACATATACATATACACTTAATCGTTCTGGTCCCACATTGACTTTACAACTCGTGCTACAAGGCAATGTGTTGACGTGTCCTATAGGCACTTGTATTAAACAACTTATGAACTGCGTGTTTAGTGCTCAGTTCTCATTGACTCAGCCAATCACCGAAGCACAGAGTAAATATGTACACAGAGACGAAGTAGTGTGGTGGTTACTTGTATGTGGGCGTTGTTTCTGTTTGGCTCCTGTGCTCTGCGCAAGGTGTCCTATTGGCTGAACTACACGTAGTAAGTTACAAGGCGCTGATTGGCGAATAGCTTTCCGGCATCTTGCAGGCTAGTGACGCTGTGGCGTGTGCAGCTGGTGTTCGCGGAATAACCGACTATTTCACCTCTGTATTGGGGACCGCGGTGGCCGAGCGGTTAGCCCGCTCGCCTCCCGCCAAGGCGAACCGGGTTCAATCCCCGTCCGGTTCACTCCGGATTTTCACATGTAGGAATCGTGCCGGACGATGCCGTTGGTCGGTAGATTTTCTCGGGGATCTCCCGTTTCCCCCGCCCTTTCAATCCGGCGCTGCTTCATACTTACCTGAATCACCCTCATCAGCTCTCAAGATCTCGATGTTAAGAGCCGTCCAAATATCTTCACTCACTCACCCCTGTATCCCCAAGTACTTTGTGACCAGAGCATTGCTGTAACGTCAATCATCAGACAACGTATGAGTAGAGCACCGAATATTTCGCGAATTCATTCGGTGGGGAGGTAGATCTCAAACACTTGGTCTTTTCTCCAGTTACTGTGATTGGACAGCAGTTGTCTAGACATGCCCCGTTTAACTGTGAGCCAGTCACAAGCAGTAGTGTGAGTTATCGTTGAACATTTCTGTACAAAGGCCTCACTTGATCTCTCAGCAAGCAATAAGCAAACGATAGTGTCTCTAGTGTATAGGAGACTGTCAAGTAGCCTGTTGCCACATCAATCCGCGAAATATTCGGGGCCCTACCCATGGGAGATGCTGGGTGCAGTTTGTACAGCTCCCTTCATAGATCACTTTCGCGTGTAACACGTCCATGGACAAGGAAAGTGGGACGGAATGGGTTAACGTTTTCTTGTATTTTTCTAAGGAAACACACTTCACGCGACTCAGCAAAAGAACTCGCGACACATCGCGAACGTAAAAGCATTTATTTAACTTCCGTCAAACGTCGACAGAAACACCCTTTTAATTTCGCTGTTTCTAGAAACATACTATGCTAACCAGATACATGAGACCAGAATATATAGTTGGATGAAAATTTGCCACACACATGCTAGCCATGAATAGGTAGGATCGCCGCCTAAACTTTCGCATAACTTTATACTGTGTGCCAGTTCAGTGCCCACTGTCTTGCTCGTAGAGGCGATGCATGAAAGTACCGGCTGAAGCGCCTCATTGATTCGGTTCGTCACACATCCTAACATACTTCCCATTGGACGGTGGCCGTAAGGTGCAAGTCATGCGTGAACTCGATGCCTTGTAGGCAGGCGTGCGTCATTGACCGGCAGCAGCTCAGTCCCACCCCCACATGCCTCTTTCTTCATTCTTCGTGGTTACCCGATCCAGAATGTGACACTCGCCTGGCTTGACGTTCAATCCTGGCATTTGCAGGGTACGTCGCACGGCAACAGCACGTGCTACTAGAGCTGCCAGATACTGGGGATGAAAAAAAAAATGGAGGACATCCAGGACATTCACTTTGGAAAAGGAGGACACTTCATTAAAAAGAATTTCATTTTCAGCCGTAAATTATTAATATTTAGGCTGTTCGCGATAAAATTAGCACTTTTGCTTGATAGCCCTGCTTAAGATATACTTGTATACACTTTGTGTATTCTCCCGCCTTATGTAAAATTAACATTGCCATGGGCTTCATCTCTTTATTCATACGTCGGTAAAATAAAACTGAAATTATTAAGAAAGTAAATACTTTACAAATATGCTCAGTTTTACACTTCGATGCATGAAAAAAAAACAGAAAGCGAAGTAAATAATTCAAAGTTATCACAAATGGTTACCTAACATTTTTTATTCGATGTTAAGCTATGGAACCACTTTCAATCCATCGTTACCAACTTTACTGGACGAATGTCACTCAATGCGCCCATTAAAATATTTGCGTGTAGGGGCAGTGACTTTTTTCTAAGGTTCATTTCTAAAGTGCTCACTTTATCGTGAACAGCCTTTACACTGGAGAACCATACACTAAATTTATTATTATTTTTTTCAAGTCATGAAAATTTCAAGCACATGGGTCTAATGTTCAAAACAGCATTTTCATTACCACTTATATGTATAATATGGATTAAAAATTACGTGGAACACTTACTTGCATGCATTTTGTAAAGTTGCTAGCCTTCAAACATAGACGGACCAGCCACCGTTTGTTTGCGCAGTGTAACAATTTGGGAATCGCCACAGTTTTTTTTTTCTGTGTTTTTAGTATATATCTTTAGGGTAATTTTTATAGCGGTTGGTATCACCGCGCTGGTAGTTTTTAGTATTTATGTTAATAATTGTATTATGACCTGTCATACATTTATTCCTATCAGTTTGTAATTTGCATATATACACGTTGTAATTATTTTATCCAACATTTAATCGTATTTAACATTATTTACTGCGTCATCTTTATCATAGTGTGTTATTTCTGGGTAACGTATGTGATATTGGCGGCGAGTCGATTGTGGCATTTGTAGTTCCTTGTTCCGCAACCTTAATGTAAAGAGTGGCCACCGGGTGTCGCACCTGGCGTGTCCCGCGTGACGTCACGGGGGGTTGGTAGGTGCAGACAGCGCGCGCGAACCGCGGCAGGCATTAGTAAGAAGTATGCTGAGGGTGTGTTACTTCGGCGGGCGGTCTCTATTCAGTTGTGTGCGATACCAGTGTAATGTTACTCGAGACTGAATTATGATCACGCGGCTGGAAAGTGTCTGTTGATCGTCGCGGGAACTGACGCACATACGGCCCGATTATGTGTGTCACAAGCCAGCGTCGGGTTAGAGAGCGTGGACGGCGTGTACGTAATGTCGGACTGCGACAAGATTTCCACCGTAGTCGTCTCACGTAAAATTGGAATGGCGCCCGTTCCGTACGATAGTGAGCCGACGGTGTATTGTTGGGTTGCGACGAAACGTTCTCGTGATAGAGAGAGGCGTCGCACGCAAATCAAGATTGTGAAATAGGGCCGCGCGGGACTACCCTCAAGCTGGCTTTTAGTATTGCGTGAGACGCTACCCTCCCGGAAAAGCGTGCGAAACTGACGAGAAATATAGACAGGTTGTATAACGTAATCGAGGGCACGGAGTTAGGGAGGAATGAACTGTTCGCTTCTATTAGAAGTCTGTGCCTAGGTTTCGAACACTGGAGACAGTTGTAGATCGCCAAATGCCCGCAACCCTTTTTTTTAACCATGAAAGTCTCTGAAATGAAATGATTACTGGGCTTTGATGTGTAAAACGTGTCAAGGTGAACCCTAACTTTTTGGTAGCCGCGGACGTGTTAGAAGTTGTGCCCTGTGCTTCTGGACGGTCTGCTGGTAAAATTGTCGGGCCGAATTATGGAAGTAATTTTGGCCGGGGATAAAACCTTGACTGCCGGTAGCCAAAACTTTCGTCGGGTACGATCGTCCCCGTCATGGTTGCCGCGGTAAACTTAATATGAGAGCGAGTGCATCGCGAAAAAAAAGCGGCGTAATTTAAGTGTAGTGCCGATGGAAATGAAGACCGCGTCTGCGGGGCGAAAATAGTTGAGCAGAAGTCCGAGAGCTGATGAAAAGTACGACACGACACGACGGCGTCTCGGGCAGAGGCGGGCCGACAGCTGCATTGCGTCGTGGCCCGAATGGTCGGGTTGTTTCCTTCACATCACCAGGCCCATGGTAGGGCTGCTGCCAAGGTACCGTGATTATAACATTGCTATTTCTTCGTCCCGGAGTGCGACACGTAACGCTTTGGTTAAGACGCGCCTGCGGGCGAACTCAGTGACTTCTCTGCGGTGACTTTTAACTATAAGTTTTTGGAACTAGTGTAAAAGTGTATTTGTACATACTATTACGTAGAGTGAGAACGAACTTTTCGAACTGGTGTAGGATAATTTTTTAATGCAGTATTTTTAATGCGTCGTCCAGAGATTTTTACAATGCCACTTGAATTAAAAATAACTTGAAAATTTGTTGCCACCAAAAGTCTGAACTTGGGAAACATTCTTTCGTGCATCAGTGAAATGGACCTCTATCGCTGTTTGGTGCATTTTACCAGTAATTTATTTATAAGCTCATACAATATCGTGGACGGCGCATGGCTCAGATGGGTGTCTATTGTTGAGCACGTCTAACTTCATCCACGGGCGGGGTTGGGTATTGTTGTTGTCTGGATGACGGAGTGAGGTACATTTTGTTACTCCCCCACCCATAGGGGTCGGAAGGCTTCACAGTAGGTTCCACAATTCAACATAAACTGTGCTCGCTCGTGCAGCATCTGCAGTCTGCGTTCGCCTTCTGGTGGCTTGTAATAGGATCGCGTGTAGTTGCGTCTACTTGTTTATCAAACACTTGTACGAGGCGGCTCAGACAGAGCAGATCAAAACTATTTAATGCAGCGTACAGTTGCGTACAAATAATATAACGGGATTAAACATTATTACATGTTATCTGTTATCAGGTTAAAAAGCCGGCTGGATGCAAAATAAATGCTTAAAAAGGTCATGTCCTCATTTTGCCGGAAAATATTATATCCCTGCGCGCAACTACACTTTCTTCACGCTGCGCATGAGTACAGAACGTCGGAGTACGAGGATATATTAGTGAAGATATCACCTTCCCTTCTGCCAAGATAAATATCTCGACCTCTAGGGGACTGCCAAATGTGACATGGTGTCGGTGGAATTCAGCAGTGTGGCCGCCTTTGTCAATGAGGAGCTGTATTAGATTCATGACCTTGTAGTGTGGGGTTACGACTTTCCAAGAATAACTCGTATACAACCCAACAGCACATCGTATATTACTGCATGCCTCTTAAAACTCCTGAACCCCAATTTTACTAAACTCATGTCTTCTAACCATTAAGTCGTTTCAGTTATTCTTATAGGGACGATGCATTTTAAGTAGTCAGATGAACTTGTAAAAAAAAGCGGATAAGTAATTTAAATAACGTAACTGGCATAAGGGAATCGTGAGAATTGTATATTAACATACTTTTCCGTGCAATATTTGAAGTTTTACGTAATAAACATGTTTTTGATACAGTTCAAAGTAATCGTTCAAGTCATCAGAATACCACAATTAAATTTAATGAAAATTCGCTGCTTTTTTCGCCCATAGTTTTATTTTGAATTTAACGAAAACATTGAAAATGAAGTTAAACCCTAATGATACGTAAAATCATGAAGAATTTCAAATAAATTTTTTTTTTTAGCTATCGTGCGATTTAAAACACTTACGCTGAAGTCAGCCATTGTGTTTCTAAATCTTGTGAAATATTTTGCACTGTATTTAAGATAAAAATGCACGTAATTGTTCTGAAAACTAACTGGAAGGTTTTCCAGTTGATTTGGTAATTTTTTTTTTTATAGAATTTCCGTTATTTCATAAACTCGTAAAATGTACCGAGAATATACAAAACTAAAAAGTTGTGGACACTTGAACATTCGCAAAGCAAGGATCTGCGTTAGTTTATTGCTTGAGTATACGTAGGATTGTGAATTATATATACGATGAGCGAGAAGAGAAGCGCGCGGCGAGAGAAGTGACCAGCGGGAGGAAAATCTGCGACTGCGAGTATCGGCCCAGTGAAGGGTGCAGATGGCAGGCTGGACTATTGGACTAGATGCGTGAGTGGAAGACATTACAAATGATGGCAACAGACAAGACTGAATTTGTGTCAATGATGAGTGTGAGTTAATTGACTATAACCAGAGACATTAAGGACGATAATTAGAGTTGAAATAGACATTAAATATTGCGCTCACTGAAAAAAAAAGTAACAGTGGAGATAGATAATTTAAAGCTCTAAATAATATATGTGCGATTAAACTAAAGTATAATTTAGTTCTTTAACTTTTGTTAAGACCTCCAACGCTCACGAACTCAGATACGTCTTTCAAGCGTTTTGTAAAAATACTTTTTGTTTGAAATGGTTATCTGTAAAACTGATGAACTGAGAAGGAATTTCTTTAACGTTGATTCCCCTTTTTAACTCCGCGGCGGCTGTATGTGGGTTTGGGTAGGTAAGGCCCTTCAGGCGCCTGCTTAGTTGTCTATGGGCCTCTTGCAATTAGTTGTCTCTATTCTAAATTAAAAAAAAAAAAAAAACTACATAGTATTTTAGTGCAATTCTTTTTTCAAAATAGAAACAAAGTCGATGTTATATTGTCCATTCATAAATTTTGGTTATGGAAATAAATGTGGTCGTTAAAAAAGTTTCAAGGTCAGCGATAATCTCTGTAAGTACTCCCCCCCCCCCCCCACCTGTTCACACTATTTATTGTTCCGTAAAACATCGAGTTTAATTATATAGCAGAAATTTGGCATCTTTTCTGAAAATTTGGCGTGCTTTATTAAAACCCTGTAGTAGTTACCGCTTAAAATTCTCAGGAGACAATACCAGCGAAGTTTGTTTATGCTATTTTCCATCGCCGTCGATACGCTTTCTTACTGCCGGGCGTGACCTTGAGGGATTCTCCTTAATCCGTTCAGTCCCTGTGTCCATTATCAAGGACATGTACACGGAGGTCTTTTATGTTTGGCACTGTACAGTACAAGGGACTGGTGGCCATTGTTTTGACCGCCTTCCAGCGTGAGAAATCTGCACTGTAAAAAATTTGAGGTAAAATTCCCTGACATGTAAGGGAAGCTAATTACCTCTACATGTAAGGTAATATTACCTCTTAAATGTATTTACATAACAATTAAAGTAATACTCCCTAATCGTACGGAAAAGTACCGGACAGGAGCGTGGCGGAGGGGGGGGGGGGGCGATTCCATACAAGTAAGGAAAAATTAACTATATTCTAAAATAAAATCATGTTTAAACACATCCCGGAGTAACACGGCGGTAATTGTTTTATTACTTATATCCTCTGACGGATAGTAACTGAAACCTCAACACTAAAATCACCGACACTTGCTGGTGGATGGGCGCGAACCTTGGTCTTCTATCATGATAGGTCGATGCGCTATCCATTATACCACGACTACAGCATGACATCGTAAGCGAATATTAGCATGATAAATGATCGTTTCTTCCGCGCCCCCCCCCCCCCCCCCCCCCCCGACCTCAAACATTTAGCTGTTGAGAATGCTGAAAGTGATGCACGCGTCATAAGATAGTTTTCCCATCCATGAATGGGATTTTCCCTTACCATGTACGTGAATTTTACTCCAAAGTACTGTAATTTTACTTTACCCGTAAAGGAAAATGTGTTTCCCCCACAAGTGTGCGAATATGACCTTACACTCGTCAGGTAATTTTCCCATTGTTTTTTACGATGTGATTTCCCGAAGTTTCTGCAACTCTTCTTGTGGACGGTTAATGCTGATATCAGCGAACATGCTGTGCGTTGTGCACTGTTCGCGAGAATCGTGTTCGACACGATTGGAACACTCGAGCCGCACGGCTTTAAACACTCTGTGCCCGTATCCGCTTATTCTGTTCGCGAGAATCGTGTTCGACACGATTGGAACACTCGGGCCGCACGGCTTTAAACACTCTGTGCCCGTATCCGCTTATTATAGCGGACCCAGGACCTCGCCGACCTCGGCAAATTGTTCTCACTTACTGCGGGCCGATGTAGGGGCAAGTCTGGCGCTGTGCCGGAAGTGGGAAGCGCTAGTCGGCCCGTGTTCACGTCTGCACTCCGCGGGACGTTGCGTTTGATGACACCGTCGCGGCACCTTTGTAGCTCGTGCTTGTGTGTCGTCGTCGTCGTGATTTCCGCCCGAGGTCGCTGTTGCCGTTGTCGAATATGCATGACTGGGTAAAGCCTAGTTTACACGGCCCTCTTTCTTGCACAAGAAAGTGTAAATAAAGGTGGACAAGAAATTGCACGCTTAAGTGCCTGCTAGCAGCTAGAAAGTGGATGGTTGATGTCAACTGTGTACGATCTAGAAGCAGTTTTTGGGGTTGTGAGGGTAATTTGTGCATTACCAATAGCATCTGCCATAAAAAAGAATAAAATATTTAGCCTAATCAGACATATTTCTAGCAATAAATATATACACATGTAGAATATCTACAATCACTCGCAACAAAAAGTCAAACCTCTCTATTTTTAAAATTCATACACAGAATTATTTACGATAGTGGGACTATTAAAAACATTAACACGCCAGCATCAACAAAAAACTTGTACAAGAAAGATGGTGAAAAATAGGATCGTCCCTATATGGCACTACCTAGTACACAAGCTCTTGAGTGCTAGTAACTAGCATACTCGGCGGCCGTTCACAAGATGCAAGTCGATGTGTACAAGAATTTGCTCACTTTCTTGTACAAGTTAGGTGTTCATGAGCGCTCATATCTCACAGCATCCCCCAGTGCTAGCTGGCTAGTTTATTCCCTTATTGCCTTATGTATAGACACACTGTCATTGCGAGTTATAATTCACAAATCTGTGTTTTATTAACACGTTTACTTTCCCTTGAAAATTTTACTGTTTTCATTTGGATGACGCATGAATAAAATGAAATGGCTCGTGGCAAAGTCAATCTAGCATATAGCGGAGTGATACATAACGGAAAGTATAACGTAGTGGGACTTGAAAAAGTGCTGAATTAACTGTGAGCAATCTGTAGGTGTATGTTAGTTTCACTGGTGTCATCAGCAGTGTTGCCACTCTAAAGACCAGCATGTGGATTGCATGCTTTCGGAAGTACGGCTACAAACAAGAAAATTAGCTAATCTCCCAATCTGAAGAATTTTCACAATACTGTTCATAATACGATAATAATAACTATTATTAATGCAAATGCAGTATTTAACACACATGTGTAAATTACTTGGTCACGTATTGTTAATTACGCACCTCTAAGAAGTGGTTAGGTGGTGTGTTTTAATGCGAAAAGAGGAAATTAACGTAATGTACGAGTACATAAGTTACGAAAAAGGTCAGTAGATCGAACCTCAGGCATCAATTTGAAATTCGGTTACGCCCATGCTGCTACATGCTGTGGGGGCCGCGGTGGTTTAGTGGTTAGACTACTCGCCTCCCTCCAAGGCGAACTGGGTTCTATTCCCGACGACATCGCTCTCGGATTCTCGCATGTGGGAATCGTGCCGGACGATACAGCCGGTCGGGTGGGTTTTCTCGGGGGTTTCCCGTTTACCCTGCCCTTGCACTCTGGCGCTGCTCCATACTCCCCTCTCTTCACCCTCATCGGCTCTCAAGACCTCGATGTTAAGAATTGCTCAGACTCCTCCACACTCCAGGTATATAAATACAGCACTTTAATTGGGACATATTTGACTAGGCAGTCTATTGGTGAGGGCTAGCCAGTAAGGGACGACGTGTAGAGCAAACGGGTGCCCTGTGTAGTGAGTGGACAAATTGGACGGTGGCAATTACAAATAAAGCAATTACCCTGCCTACTTTTCCTCCAGCGGTTCGCACCAAACTGAGCATTTTTTATAGCCCTGCTTAAGATCTATTTGTATGCACATTGTATTGGGATTGCTCGCTTTATTCATGCGTCGATCGAGTGGAACTGAGCAATTATTGTGGAAGTAAATGTTGTACAAATTTGATCAGTCTTATACACCGTAAAAAAATTTTTACCTTGTATTTACGGAAAGTACCGTTAAAAAAGAATCCAGATATCTTCGTAAAAATACGGGAACTCCGTAATGTAAATATACGAATTCTTCGTATATTTTGCGGAAATATTACAATTATATTAAAAAATAGAGGGGTATTAGTACTGTTACTTTTTTTTAATTACCTATATCCTCTGATGAATAGTAATCGAAATATTGCTCTAAAACCCGCGATACTTGCCGGAGGGTGGGCGCGAACCACGGACCTCTATCACAGTAAGCCGATGCGCTATCCATTTTTTTTTACTATGAAGTAGTGTATTTTGACTTTAGAATATAGGAAATACAACAGTGGACAGAGGCTCGAGTGCGCATGTCCTCACTATGGTCACGAACTTGTTATTACAAATGAAGAAGTTACGACATACACACACACACACTCAGAGATACACTTTAAAAGAAACACGAACAATGCCCATATCTTTCACCATCAGCCACCTCGCCCTGCGCAGTCAGTCAACAAAGTCATGTAAGTGAAAGTGTGACGGCGTACTGACAGTAAAGTGAATCAAGTTCGTGAGTAGACAGAACACCGCTCTCCGTCTGACGGTAGGGAAGGCTGTCAAATCAAGGCAGCAGAGCGTCTCCTCACGTATGTCATCAGCTGCCACGCCGAGTCTTCGTGCAATGCATGCGACGTCGACGCCAGGTCCATGAGGGACGGGAATAGATACAGCTGGTAACCCGATGAAGTGCTGTATCACGGCGATCACATATGACGCATCGGTCGTCAGCGTCAAGGAAAATACGTTTACGTCGAACCTTAGTGGGAGTTAAGTCGTTGACAAAGGAATACGCAGACGCTCGGAGTGCGGTGGGTAGTTCGACATCTGCTATATTTTTCCGTATTGTGTCCCAGTGCAAATTGGCCCATTTGAGTTGCGCCCTTGGAACTACTTTCACAGTCCTTCGATGTAGTTTGTCTCGTAGTGACGCCTACTCCGGCCGGTAATTCAATGAGAGTTTGTTTCACGCCTTGAAGTGCCTGTAGGTAATGTCATTTGTCCATATACTGCGCGATGAAGCGGAGTGACTTCGCGGTTTTCAGACGTGTAAATTGTTGTATGATAGTTTTCTCAAACAAAGCCCTAGCTTTCAGTTTCAGATCCACAAGGTCCAAGCCTCCTCTGTCTGCAGGAACAAGTAATTGCTTCCTATTCGCCCGGAATAGATACCCACGCCACATGAACCACCCATGTACCGCCGTATTTGTCCCTCGGTTGCATCTGGCATGGGGAATAGGTGTGCTACATACCATAGCTGTGACAATAGGTACGTGTTTACAATATAAGCTCTTTGTATAATACTGATGCTACGAAGACGAACAGTTAGAAGTACTTTATGCACCACTGAGTTCCAGTTGCAGTTGACTCGGAATTTTGCATAAACTCTATTCCCAACGTACGAAGTTGATCAGTCTTGACATATGGGGACATTTGTCGGCGAGCACGTGGCCTAGGCTTCAGGTCTAGTAGTTTTGTCTTCTCAGAGTTAACTTGGACAGTTGCCGCGCGGGTGAAGGCGGATATTGTGTCATTAATTCGAGCTACGTCGTCTTCACTCCGCCGCACCCAATGCATGTTAGAGTTCGTGTCCCAACACGGATGCCGTACAGTTTCGAGTGGAGTGCTCGTAGGAGGGGTTCAATGTACAGTACGAATTGAGACATAGATAAGGGACCACCTTGACGTACGGAGGATTTAATGGTAAAACTTTCTCCCAGCCTACCATTAAGAGATATCGTGTGTTGTTGCACCTCTTCGCAGAGTTTGTAAAATGGTGGTAGTTGGTGGTGGAAAGCCTATGTGTAGCATATTTCTGTCAAATAAATTCCAGTTCTCTCGATCGGATGCTTTGTCAAGGTCAATATTCAATGGATATACTGGTCCCGGTGTCGATTTGGCTATTAATTGAACATCTCGCAATACTGCGACGCCTTGAATGACAGAGGTGTTTTGCACTGCGCAACATTGTCCAGGTCCTATAATGTCAGATATGACGTGCTTCAGGCGATTTGCGAAAAGGAGCGTAAGAATCTTATAGTCCGTGCAGAGCAGAGTAGTAGGCATATAATCAGTCATGTGGGGGGGGGGGGGGGTGATTTTTCTTAGGGATCAGAACCAAAATACCTTCAGTTTGAGATCGACAAAGTGCGTTTCCGTTGATGACTGTTCGCAACATGTTGCAAAATTCCGCCTGGATGACAGGCCGATAATGCTAGTAAAATTCCGACGGAATGCCATCAATTCCCGGCTATTTCTTTTTAGGAGTGTGTTGTACGATTAATGCTTCCTCCTCGTCCATGATTTGATTTGGCACTGAAGTAGATCACTCGACTTTTCACTGAGACGGTTTGTAATGCTACGCACAAAGTGAACTCCGGCGGCGTTATCGATCGTTTGTTCCGAGTAAAGGCGTGAGTAGTGGTCAAGGAAGGCAGCCGCAGTTGACACTGGATCTCGCAAAGCTGTTCCAGCTACGGAACGTATGGCATAAACATGTCGTTTGGCACACATTTTCTGTTCGCTCGCAAGGGCCTGAATGCTAAGGCGCTCTTGCTGTAGGGTAGCGCAGGGTGAAAAAAATTGCATGCGCTGTTCCATATTATTGCGATGTATGTGTAGAATTTTATCTTTGAGTCGACGCGCTGTGTCCCTCACATTCGTCCCTGTCGACGCCGTGGTGTCAAGGTCGCGCAACGGCCTCTCATAGAAATATAACACTGAAGCTTTCTCGTGCCGGCAACGTGCTCCCTGAAACTGAAACAGCCGCCGGACTCCCGGTTTGACGCAGCGTTCCCACCAATCGGCCGCACCCGCATAGCGCGGTTTCTGTCGAACTTCAGACAGCCAGCGCTGTCTGAAGTCAGAGCCCACTTCGTCTTGTCCCACAAGTCTCGTCTCTGTAGCCGCCAATAATTCCGTCCACGCACCGGAGTTCTTGGGAGGACAGTCGATTGTACACAGCACGAGAGAATGGTCGGTAAAGGCAGCGGGAATGACACCATAACTACGAACCGACTGTCTGTTGTTTCTAGATACGTAAGATCTGTGTAGCCTCGTACGTGATGAATGCGCATGAAACGTGTAGTGGGGGGTCTTGGTGTGTTGAGAATGTCTACCACATCTTCCACCTGGATCGCAGTTACTAGTTCTTGCAGGGCCGCGTTCGTCGGATACAGTCCACCACGATGGTCTAGGGGGTTTAAACCACAATTGAAATCACCACCGAATATAATGTTAGTCCTGTCGCCTTCTAGAAAAGGTAATATAATGCTGTTCTTGCTGTTTTGTGCTGTGTACCGGAAGGAGCGTAAACGTTTACACAGAGCGTCAGTTCAACAGGTCCAGTGCCTGGTTGCGTGGGCGGCTTGAGTAATGTCCCCGAGGGTATGCGGACAGACGGGTGTGTCCGAACATTAGCCAGCTGGTATCCATTTCGTGTAATAATACACGTTTCTCGACTATTCGTTCCTACGTTCGTGTACCCATTGCAGTTGTTAAAATACGGAAGCTGAGGTTGGGTAACTTCTTGCAAAATAAAACGTCTATGGCGTGGGCGTAAACCAAGTTATACAGGGCATGAAATTTATACGCTGCTTCAATGGCACAAATGTTAACTGTTGCTATCGTGATCACGCTAGCCATAACGGAGAGCATAGACGGCGACGCAAAGCATTAGTCCTCTGTTGAGGGTGTGCCGTGTGACGCGGTTTTACATTGCTCAATTACTTGACGAGCAATCGCCAGTGAATGTGCACGTTGCAATTGTGGGCTTTCAGGAGCGATGACATCTCGTCATGGGCTGCGGCTTTTATGGCGGGGCTGCTTTTCCTTACGCCCATGGCCAAGCGTTTCTGCGCTTCCTCCTTTTTTTTTTTTTTGAGTACTTTGTCTGTCCACACGCGTGCGTGTGTTTACCCCAGTCATATCGTCATCAGCATCTGCATCAGTTAGATGTAGCGGGCGTGCCATAAAATGGTCCGTCCCATTGGGGACTTTTTCCCGAAGGGAGGTTTGCGATACAATGGATGTCCCTGGCGATGTGCGTATCGGAAGTGATATAGCTTCTCCGAACCATCCACTGTACCGTCTTGCATCGGTGTCTGAACCGATGATTTGTGCACAGAGCTGTTGCTTACCCCTGGAGGGCTAGTAAGGCGTGCAAAATGTTTTCGTTCTTGACTTCCACCGGTAAGTTAATAAAGCGTACAGTTTTGGGTTTGTCGATCTCAATCTCTATGTCGATGTTGATCGACTCAACCAGTGGACGTGCGGATCTGCGATGTACCAGCTGTCAGTCGCATGATGCGTTCACAGTGTAGCATCGAAGTCAGCTTGATGACGATGCATCGTTGGCGACCGTACATCTGGACAGCAACAAGTTCGTCTTCTTGTATCCGCAGCGTCTCGTTCAGCCAGTTGTGTACGTCCAGGGCTAGGGGTTCCATGCGGCACTTCACACGAAGCGTGTTCGCTCGGGTGACTCCATGTCGAAGAATGATGTTGAAGTTTGTTGTAGTAATTACCTCAGGAAGGCTAGGCCTGTTTGTAACTGTCGCTTGTATCGACGCAGTAGCGTGCACCACACGTCCGCGCGCCTCGGGATCCCAAGGCAGACTATCCATTACACCACGACTACGTGCCCTTAGCCCACTTAGCTGTTACTCCTACTTGTTTCTGGGCGCTCATATTTCGGAACACACCTCGGGATACCAAGTCAGACTATCCATTACACCACGACTACGTGCCCTTAGAAGTGAATATTAGTGTGTTAAAGGATTGTTTCTTCTGCCCGTCCTCCCACTTAGCTGTTACTCCTACTTGTTTCTGGGCGCTCATATTTCGGAACACACCTCGGGATACCAAGTCAGACTATCCATTACACCACGACTACGTGCCCTTAGAAGTGAATATTAGTGTGTTAAAGGATTGTTTCTTCTGTCCGTCCTCCCACTTAGCTGTTACTCCTACTTGTTTCTGGGCGCTCATATTTCGGAACACACCTCGGGATACCAAGTCAGACTATCCATTACACCACGACTACGTGCCCTTAGAAGTGAATATTAGTGTGTTAAAGGATTGTTTCTTCTGCTCGTCCTCCCACTTAGCTGTTACTCCTACTTGTTTCTGGGCGCTCTTATTTCGGAACACACCTCGGGATCCCAAGGCAGACTATCCATTACACCACGACTACGTGCCCTTAGAAGTGAATATTATTGTGTTAAAGGATTGTTTCTTCTGCCCGTCCTCCCACTTAGCTGTTACTCCTACTTGTTTCTGGGCGCTCTTATTTCGCAACACACCTCGGAAACGTAATAAAAGTAATTTTATTACTTTAAATCTAGTTTATAACAACGGCAGTATAGCACGAACGTTTTGAAACACTATGAAATGTCACTGGAATTAATTCATATCGACAATAACAACAAAAACAAAACTTCCACATGCCTTCAAAAACAGATAAAAACTGGTAAAAATTTATCCAGAAGGGTCCGTAAACCCTCCGTAAAATTACGGACACATTGATTTTCAGAAACGGACTTTCCGTAAATTTCACGGAACCTCTTCGTTAATTTCCAAGTTAGTTTTCTGTATTTTCCGTTTAAAATAAAAAGAGATAATGAAAATGTCTTTAATTTTCGTTATGTGCGTGTTCTACCGTGTATAAAAAATGATATTAAAACAGTTAAAAATATGTTGCACTTAAGTAAGGTTTGAACCCGAGTAAAAAAATTAACAGTCCACGACTCCAACCATCCACCTACAACTTTCACTTGTAAAGTGTGGTATAACTTTTATATATGATGACAGACGCCTGATGCTATTTTTTAATGTTTGAAAGAATAGGTCATAGTCGTGTGGATAACCTTAATTGCCGCAGAAACGATAATTTTTTTGTTACAGTGGCTGTACAATTCCGTAAAACATTCCGTAAATATATGGAAATTTTTAACAGTGTACTGATATGCATTAAGAATAAACAAAGAGTAAAAGAAATAATTTTTGTAGCGACGTTTTCAAATGTTGATTTCAAAAGCAGTCAAATTACCGCAAGCAGTCTTTAGCTCGTCTTAAGCGCCTAGTGAATACGTACTGAATTCGAAGTGCTGCTGCCGATGCGAAACTGCGGTCTCGCTGCGCTTCTGTTTACTTGGCCATTCTGTGTCCGCATCTCGTCGCCCGTGACTCCTTGGCACACAAGGTCAAGTCAGTTGAAAGATCGGGACAGCGGGGTGTGCTTGGAAGACAAATGGTGGTAGGAAGATGAGGAGAGACACGGAAAGAATACGCAGGAGACAGTCAAAGAAGACCGTAACTGATCGATACCGAACAGAGTATGTTGTAGGCGAGTGGGATCGCGACAGATTTACCCTCTAGTGAAGAGTGATGGCTGTAACTAAATCATACCACTATAAAGCTTATGTCTGAAACTGAAAGGATACATTCCCCCTCCACCCAGCCATCAGTATTATGTAGAAGCTTTAATTTTTTATGAGAGGAGGGCACTTATTGAGATACCTAAACTTTTCGCCAAACACGGATGTTCATAGGTACGGCAGCAGAGCCCTCACTGCCCAAACAGCGAAATGTGCAGTATCGCAGTTTCGGATTCGTGACTCGCGTAGCTGTTTCAGTTTGGTTTGTGTGCAGCCGCAGTCTTCATCCTTGGGGACTATACAACCTCTCCCTCTCTCCATGACCTGGGGCTGGGAGTGACGTCAACTCCCTTATCCGGATCGTCACACCACATCGATATAATCTCCCCCACTCCGCGGGGATGTCACAGATCTTGACCTTAATGCTCCCCGTCATTATAACGCTGTCTTAACCCGGCTTCCCCCACTCGACCCGAGGGACACGACAAACACATCTTGTTCGCCGTTACGACGTTCGCCTAGTGAGTGAGTGAAGAGATTTGGGCAGCTCTTAACATCTAGGTCTTGAGAGCCGATGAGGGTGAAGCGAGGTGAGTATGGAGCAGCGCCGGAATAAAAGGGCGGGGTAAACGGAAGATCCCCGAGTAAACCAGCGCCATGGTCCGCCCGATTCCCACATGCGAAAATCTGGGGTTACCCCGCTGGGAATCGAACCCGGTTCGCCTTGGTGGGAGATTAGTAATCTAACCACTACACTACCGCGGCCCCTGTGCGTGAACCAAATAACCATTTCGGGGCTCGCGTGCTCCCGACCGTGACTGGATTCAATTACTGGGGTTATCTTTGAAAGAATGTTCTAGTCATCGCCGTAATCTCAGCGTGACTCGTGGTGCAGAGAACCTACTGGATCGGGCCAGTCAGACTACTTACGCCGCGACGGGCCTCCGAGTCGACAGTCTGGAGTTTGTAGGGTTGGACGACCTTAAGCGCCGGATGTGCGAAGACAGCGAAATTATGAGCCGCCAGAGTGTAGAGCGGAGTCTGCGAACTGCGAGCATCGGTGCAGTGGAGAGTGAGACTGACGGGCGGGACTACTGAACTGGATGTGTGAGTGTAAGACATTTGGAATTATGGCAATAGACAGAGTGAACATGTGTGAATAATGAGTGTGAATTAAGTGACTGTAACCAGTATATATAAATACAATCATAAGGACTGTAACTAAAATTGAGATAGACATTAAATTATTGCTTTCACTGGGACTAACAAGGGCAATAGTGGAGATAAGGCAGTTTATGTTGTAGATAATAGCTGTGTTAATAGATTATAATTCAATTTTAGTTATTTTATTTATACAGTAGCGTTTGTGAAAATGCAACACATCAAGAAGGATACATGTGGGTGAAATAAAAATGCATGCCACATATCAGGTACGTGACAATACATAATTGATTATGATTACATGACTGTAGGCTACATGATCTCTGTACTTGATAATTCAGTATGGTGTGGAACCCCCCCCCCCCTCCGGCCTCTCCGTGCTGTAATCAGAGCCCCTAAAAGTCGTGGCATTTAATCAAAGAGTCAACGAGGACGTGGATATGTTCCTGGGAATCTCCCTCCAAGTGGGTTTGTATGCGACTCCACAAAGCATCAACAGTGGTTGCTGGAGGTCTATGACGACCAAATCGCCGACCAACCATATCCCAGACATGTTCGACGGGTGACATGTCAGGCGAACGTGCAGGCCAGTGAAGCAGTGGTACCCGTCGTTCATTGAAGAAGGCTTGCACATTCCTCGCCACATGTGGCCGGACATTGTCCTGCTGAAATATAGCTAGTGGAGTTGTCTGAAGGAGGGACAGTACCTCGGACTCTATAATCTCCCTGATCTAGCTGTTGTTGTTCAGATTGCCCTCAATAAGTAGGAGTCGAGATCGCATGTCGTAGCCAATGGCGCCCCAAACCACCTCATTTGGCGTTTGTCTGCTATGCCGCTCCACAATGCAGGCTGTCAGATTGTGGTCACCACGGTAGCGTCCAACACGTATGCAGCCATCACTGCAGGACAGGTTGAAGCGCGATTCGTCTGAAAACACTCCATTTTACCACTCAGCGCGCCAGCGACGGCGTTCACGTTCCCATTGCAGTCTGAGGCGTTTGTGGTTTCTGGGCAATGGAAGCTGATGCAATGTCCAACCCGCAGCAAACGGCGTCGAACCGTCGGCGCAGACAGGTCCACACCCGTTGCAGTAGTCCACTTTCGAGTCAACATTGTGGACGAGACTGTACGGTCCGTTACGGCCATGCGGACAAGATGGCGGTCATCCTGTGTTGTGGTCACATTGCGTGGTCCAGTACCCGCTCGTCACTGCGTACGATCCCATTCCATCAACTGGCGCGACACATGCATCACTGTCGTAGCAGCATGCCCTGTACGAGCCGAAATGTCACGGTATGACAACCCCGATTCTCTGAGACCGATTATTCTGACCCGTTTGAACTTACTCACATGCTGATATGGCGCCCTTTGACGTCGACGATGTATACTGGCACTTGCTTTCACTTCGTTTGACGGCTCTTCACTGACTGAGCTTGGCGTAACACGGACCTTTCCGGTCACACAAGAGAGGACGATGCTTGGCCTACGCGTACGCCATCTCTCTGCAATCGCAATCACTTCGTTGCTGGTACATTGATTTATACATCCTCCGAGCTTGGATTCATTCGGTTCATTCTTTCTGGGTGTTGCAATTTTCACAAACAGTAGTGTATTAAGACACTCCATCCGTCACGAACACGGATTACGCCTCTCTCGAATCTCGTAACAATGTATTTACTAGCAGATACCCTAGGCATAAGAGGACAGTGAGATAGACACACGCTACCCTATTGTAAGGGTTTCGGGTTCAAAGAACAAATGGAGGTGAGTGCAACCCATTTTAGTCTACACTTTATTTTAATTTGGTTACTGAAGGACATCCCCGTCAAATTTGGTCCAGATCCGTGAAACTGTGCAGTATTATAGAGGGAACAAACGCCCTTACATAAATACAGACATACAAACTTTAACTTATATATATATGTATATATATATGGTACAAGCAACCCACTGATTGATGACCTCTATTGACTGGGTTATCGGTAGGGATATGCAAATTTCGCCTTGTAGTCTGGCGTTTCGGTAGACTTCATTGTCCTTTACGTAGTCGAGTCGATGTCATTTGTTTGTTGGCTTGAGCAATGCCGTGGAATACTTTTCACGTTAGAAGTAATCGGGCAGCCCTGTCGTTAGTTGTTTCCTAGTGGTCCAAAGATCAAATGCCCGTTTGAATCTGTCTTCAAATAAAAGCGAAAATTTTACGTGTACTTAGTTACTGGTACTTATATGTTTAGTTACGGGTACTGATGATTGTATATAGCGAAAATCGCGTGTGCAAACATCGTTTTCGTAATAGCTTAACGCCTTATGTTTAAGATTTAAAAATGCTTGACTTAAGTCCCTTCCAGACGAACCGCGAATGTTTAGTATCCGCGAGAGGGAGAATTCCCGTTGACCCAGTCAAATGAAGGAAACAATTTCACGCATGGACAATGGCGAACAGCGAAAATAAACCTGAAGACTTGCCCTCAGTACATAGCAATCTGTCAAATATTCAGCTCTTCCCTTGATAATCCACTGTCTTTATTTAGGCTATGGATAGCTAATTTACGTACCTACAAACATATTTTTTTTTGTTAGTTTGCAGGATGCGAGATAAACCGCCGCCATACATTCGTTGTAAATAGCTTGTGTGTGGAGGTTAGCAAGTCGAAGGTTGGTCGGAACCAAGGACACAACGCGGAGATGGAAGCCGCGTCGTGACCAAGGCAACTAGGCAGCATGATACCGCGGTGGTTTGCCATTGCCTTCCGCGTGGTGTGTGAGATGAAACCAGATGAAAATGGGGTAACTCCCCGGAATGCATGGGCGGGGGAAACGGGAGATCTCCGAGAAATCATGCGGACCAGCGGCATCGTCCGGCACATGCGAGAATCCGGGAGTGAACCCGGATTGGTGGGAATCGAGCAGGCTAACCGCTCAGCCACCGCGGCCTTCTGAATTAGCTTGTCCCAAAACACATTCCTTAAGTCTCGCCGCCCCCGCGAATCGATAATTTGGAAGACGCGGTTGCCATCCAATCCAACCCGCGAGGCGTCTCCAGGTGTTCGGGGATTCCGCGCGCTCGCCGATCCGCGGGTAATTAGCTCGCCTGGCGGGCCAACCAGGGCTCAGGTACTCGAACCGGGACACACCCCTACCCTACACCCTCTCCCTCCTGATTCGATTATCTCGCCGTGGGAAGCCCTCTCCGTTAACGAACTGCCAGGTCGTCGCCGTAGTGTGCGGGATCCCGGCACCTCGAATGTAATTATAACTGTCGGAGCAGCGGATTTGGGGCGGAAGAAATAGGAAGGGGGGGGGGGGGAGTTTGGCGAACACATTTTTCAACCCCCAGAGTCCCCTTTGCAACCTCGAACTCGCCTTCCTTCATCTCGAAGAGTTGGCAGTCGCGACCCGTAATGACGAAGTCCTGGAGCGAACCCTCTCTCCAGACGTGAGTCATACAAATAAGGTTTTGTCTTTGTTAGAGTGCGAAAGGATGAGGTGAGGAGAAGTTCGTACACTGCGGAAGGGGGTGCGAGGGCGAGAAGAGTTGAATATCGGGTAATCTAATTTCAGATTTCGGGTCGAAAGGAAATTTGTGTGCGAGCGTGTGGGTGTGTGTAGGGGGGAAGTCGGGGGCCTCTGCCTCCCGCGAAGCTGGGAAATCCTTCCACTCCCCGTCGGCGTACTATGTGGGTGATGATGGCGAACTGAGTCTAGACGTGATCTGGGCGAAACCTTTTCTCATTGGCGTGACGATGTAGCAAGCTCAACCACCGTACAACCGGGTTGTGCCATCACTTTTTTTCGTATGGAACTATTTTTCAGTTTTGGGAGGCACTATATAGTTTCTTCTCTCTGCCCGTTGCATGTACTTCCGTCCTTGTAAGATTTGCTATTAACCTATTTGGCTAGTATCGATATGCAAAATTCGGGAAATTAACTTTGTGATGAACCTATTTGACCAGAATCGATAATCAAACGTTTGTGAAAATAACTTTCCTGTGAATATTTTGACCAGTATCGATACGCTGGCGTAGTGAGATTAACTTTTCCATGAAACTATTCGACATGTATCGATACGCTGACATTGTGAAACTAACTTATTACATGAGTATGTTTTAACCAGTATCGATACACTCGCATTGTGAGGTTCTCTTTGCCATGCACCTATTTGGCCAGTATGTATCGATAAGCAGGCATTGTTTAAATTAACTTGATTACATTTCCTCTGATCGAGTGTTTTAGTAACGAAAATGTATCTAAGTTTGCAAACTAATTATTTATAAAATCTCGTTTCTGTTTGAGGATTAATCAGCTTACATTGAGATGAGGAGAAGTCACTCGTTTTGGACCGAATCGTTAGTTGTTGAATCTATATTCCGTACTTTCGTATGCAGCTGCCGCCAACAGCATGAAGCACAAACACATTTTATTGGTCATGATGCGTGGAAGAGCGTTTATCTGACACTGGCACAGTCCTGAACACAAATTTGGTCCCTTGTAGTGCTTAAAGCTATACAGGACAGGATGTTCCCAAATATGTGGGAAATAATCGGGAGTAGATAGTCCACCCCAAAACAACACAAAATGTCCCGATGAACATATATCCTAAAGTTAATAGTTTCCGAGTTACAGGCCTTCCCACACTGTTACAGACGTATTGGTATAGGCTATTCACGGTAAAGTGAGCACTTTTGAGGCCCTAGTTATTTTTTCCTTTCAGCCATATTTTGTCCTTTAATCACCTTTATAAAATAACTATTGTCATGTAAGTTAATGTAGTGCTTGAATAAAAATTCCACGTTTTTGGCTCCCTCCCCGCCTCTATGTTTAAGCAACCTCAATATTATTTTTACAAGTCGGCGCCCCTGGGCAGAATAACAGACCAATGCTGGGACACGGAGAGCGGTTACTGCGCACCACGGGTGCGTACTCTACCCCATTTTCCCCTGTACTGCCCCCTCAGCTCCCCTCCTCGCTCTAGCAGTGTTCCACCCCGGAATCGAATCACTATCAATGTCCGGCGAATGGTCAAGAGCCCCGGGGGGGGGGGGGTTAAGGGGGAGTGAGGTCAGTGGGGCCAGGCGGCCGGAAAGTGCCCAGCGCAGCACTTCTCGTCCCCCCCCCCTCCCAAGACGAATCAACCAACCCTCGCGTGATCGCCTTCGTCCATCACGATGGGGTTGCGAGGGGGTGGGGAAGAGCCCATGGTTCGGAGCCGCGCAGCCAGCAGGGAACTAATGACGGTCGCGACAGAGACGAATAGACGTAGAGTTTTCCCGCGGGAGGACAAAGAAAGAACGAGGGGCATTGCCACACCTCTTGGCCGCTCTTCCCCGGCGGGTAGATGCAGCAGTGAATCGCGAAAATTTTGTGTAATGACTGTTCACAGTGAAGTGGACTCTTTTTAATTCAGACTTTGAAAAAAAAAAAAAAAAAATCCATAACTACAAAGGTGCTACAGCACACACTACCATGCAGTCTCCGAGTTAAGTTGGTAGCGAATTAATAAAGATTTGATGTTGTATTCGCGTTGTCTCCCGTATTTTCGCACGTGAGAATCGTGCCGGACGTTGCCGATGGTTGGCGAGTTTTCTCGAGGATATCCATGCATTCCGGCGCTGCTCCATATTCGCCTCGCTTCACCCTCATCAGCTCTCAAGACCTCGATGTCAAGGGTGGCCCAAATATATCCAGTACATGAGGGGTGTGGGAGGTTTATGATGAATTAATAAAGTGACCACACCCTGGGTAATGTTAGTTTTACATAGGCGAAAGCGTATGAATTGAGCAGTAGATCCTAAGCAAAGTATTCAAAACTGATCGCTTAACCGTGAGCAGATTATACCAGTGTATTGCAGTGGTTACAACCTCCGGGCGTAACCACCAGGTTCGTAAGAGGACGGAGATCGTAATTAATTTAAATTAAATAATTGAATTTAATTCTCCAATTTATCTAATGCATTTACAGTATACAGGCTCTGAGTACCAGGTGTTTTTTTTTTTTTCCTCGAAAAGAATTACGTTTCAGGCTATATTTTAATATCTTATGTGTTTGTCCTATAACTTTATTTTGGCTATTGGTCGCGTGTCTTTGTGAGAACGCATCTTTTCACCTTATTTGCGGAATCGTTTAGTGAAAAACTGACGCCACTAACAATACTGGACACCTGACACAGTAGAATACACAAACAGTTTATTTCAACAGTACAACAAATCATTGAAGCCCCTATCATTTCGTGTAATAATTCAGCACCAAGGTAGACGGCGTGTGTGTCTCGCACGAGTGTCATTGCACATCCGCTCATCCGACCCACTGTGGGAGACTTGCAACCAATAATAAACATTCACCACTATGGCAGCTTCTTCATTCCGTATGGCCGGCTGCAACAGGCGAATGAGTTTTGTCGGCGGTGGGTGGCAGTCAGTGTACAAGAGAGCTCTGCTCGAGTGTGTACAGGTCAGTGGAGTATAGCTTGGCGCTGGTAACAATCTAGAATTCGAAAACTCGTACGTTTTGTATAACTTTTTCAATTGGTTCCGTGTCATTTTTGACACATCCTGAAGAACCCTCAACAATGCAATACACTGCCGGCCCAATCATCGCTTCTTAGGCACAAATCAGAAAGTCTATTGTTACTTGTCTCTTTTAAAGCTAGGGCAAACCGCGTCGAACCATGGCGAGAAGGGAGGGTAAGGGGAGTATCACACCACGGCTGTGGGCGGGCGGGGAGACCCAGTTTGCAGTTGGCATGACGTCATCCTCTGGCGACTGGTGTGTCAACAAGCAGGGCCAACTACGTCGTCCTCGGATTGCGAATGAATATTCCTCGTACACATGAGCCCCGTCTGCTGCACATGTACTGACCAGCGTCCTCCGCAGACCATTCCTTATGCCTAGAGACAAGACCCAAATCTCGAATTAATTTCCAGACAAGCTAGAAATAAAAAATAAAAAAACGTATTGTATTGTAAAGGGATGGTTAACGTCCCCCGGTTTTACGCTTGAAGGCTTAGCTGGGGACGGCTTACAGTCTAACTTATAACCTAACTTAAATTGACACCCCATGCCGTACACGGGATTCGAACCCAGACTCTCCCGCACCCCAGATGGGCGGCGCACCAAGCGACTGCGCCACGAGAGGTCGGCAAAACAAAACGTGTAGGTGTGTCACTTTTATAATTGGTCGGCGCGTTGTTCGTGGGGACACCCGATATTTCATGGTTATTTGTATTTCATGGTTATTTGTATTTCATGGTTATTTGTATTTCATAACACTGTAGCTCAGATCCACGTTCGTGTCTGCCCTGTTTGCATGTTAACTGTATTAGGTGTCTGCCCGCAAATCACAGACCTACTCTATCGGAGTAATCCGATCCTGATTGACGAGACAGTAAGAAAATATCTTCTGACATGTACGTGCTGCCAATAAGCAAAGGATATGCCGATCTGTCCGTATAGTATTATTGTTTAATATGTTTCGATATATTTTCGCGAAAATCAAGCGTCTAGTAATTCGACACCTCCTTCAGATACTTGGGCCAATAACATACTGTTTCATGAATGCCGGAGGGGGCGTAACCGAGTTCGTGAGGGATGTAGGTCTTAATAAAAGTAAAAGAACAAATTTTGATTTTTAATTTATTCACAAAACTATTATTTACAGAACTAACCTATCGCCACCATTACCCTTCTTATTTCGCAATGAGTGCAATATTTGATATCTATTTCAACTCTTAACGTTTTCCTTTATTTCTGTTTTAGGTTATTGACATTCGACTTATACTCATCATTCACACCTGTTCAGTCTATCTGTTGCCATCATTTGTAATGTCTTTCACTCACGCGTACAGTCCAATGGCCCAGCCTGCAGTAGCACCCTTCACTGCTTTGATGTTCGCAGTCGTAGATTTTCTTCCCGCTGGTCACTTCAGTAGTATAAAAAAGGGAATTCTACCTCACCAGGTGTCACTTTTGTGGATTGGTAGACCCTAATTAGCATAATTTCAGGCGTCAGGCTGTGGAGTCAAGATCGCCAAATTCCCTTTTTTCCCCCTTTTACCTGTCCAAAACGCCCGATTTTGCGTACAAAAACGTCACTTTTTCCTTTTTTCCCCTCAGAATTTCCCTCCCGCCGGCGGCAGCCATCTTGGCATCCAATGCTAATTAGCATAACCGGGGCAGGTTGCACAGTGTGACGGTGGTTTGCATATTTAGACGGAATCGATCGGAAATTGAGATATTCCTGCCAAATTAAGAAGTCATTCCTGGCGGCCATCTTGATATCGCTGACCTATGTTGACACATTACAATTGTCGACCAGCAGAAGACGTCGACCATTTTGGCGGCCAGCATCTCGCCGGCGGCGGCGGTGGGGCATAAAGGCGTCGCGAATGATCGAATCTAGTGTAACACACAGCAGCAGCCTCCTTAAGACCTTGTGTCTGTGCATAAAGCTTATAAGCATAGTTGGCTATAATTTCCCAACCGTTTAAGTTATAATTGTCAAATTCATAACATAGGCATCAACCCCGACTAGGAAAAGACTCGTGGGGTCAAATACGCTGCACGTTAACTTATAAGCATAGCCGGCTGTAATTTTCGAACCATTTAAGTTATAGTTGTCAATTTCATAACATAGACATCAACCACGACTATGATAGATGGCTGTAAGTTTCACATCACCGTTCGTCGAAAGCGATTTCATAGTACCACAATGAGCACATAGGACGATGGTGGTGGTAATTTTGGGAGCCAGTGGTGGCGATGAGGCGGGCAGTGACATCGCATGCACACGTGCACATACACCGCCTCCACCACCGATGGCAGCCATATTGTCAGTCAGTTGGGGGGGGGGGGGGGGGGTCACCCTGACAGCACTTCCAGCTCTTCCATTCTGGTCGGTGTTCTCTGGGTATACCCAACCGACATTAGTTTTTTTCCTTCGTACTGAAAGTGTGCATCTCCCGCTCATGCATTCCGTGTGGAGTCGGGAAAGACCCCATTCCAAGACACCCTGCCAGTCGCAGAAGTGTGAGCTATGTTTGCATGTAAACATAGTTGACTGTAACTTCCGAACCCCCCGACGACAACAAGAAGGGGCGCATGGACAAATGTCGACCTGCCTGTCTCCCCTTTCGTACTAACCTCTCTCTCTCTCTCTCGCTCGCTCTCTCTCTCTAACCATAGTTGGCTGTAATTTCCGAACCATTCGAGTTATAGTTGCCAAATCCATAACAGAGGCATCAACCACGGCTAGGAAAAGGGGCACCGGGTCAAGTATGCCCTATGTCAACTTAGAAGCATAGGTGGCTGTAAATTCCAAACCTTATAACATGTGCATCGATTGTAGGTGTGTGGGGGATCACCCTGGCAGCACTTCCTACTCGTCGGTCTACTGGCCAGCATCATGGCCACCACCACCACCACTGGTGACCGTCATTGCAAAAATGGCTATCATCGGCGCACTGCCCGCCCCGCAACACCAGTAACCAATGTGTGTTAGACAGCGCGACATCCAAAATTCAGCATTCAGACATCATCCGTACAAAAAATAACAGTCGTCGGTGTACTGCCTGCTACCACCCGCACATACAACACATGCTAGAAAGATATGCGTCCTATTACGAAAAGAATTATCCCCAACCCTAACTGGTGTAGCATTGAATATATGTAGGCCATGAATGTGGTTGTAATATCTACAAATTTAGTCAATCCATTTCTTTTAGTTTTTTTAATCTCTGACCAGCACTCCTGTACCGAAGCAGGTAAAATTTACAGTCATACTCGAAACTTCAATGCACGTGCTTACCTACTTTCAGACAGTCCCTCCGAACCTTCAATGTGCGTACTTACTTCCAGACAGACGGTTAGTACCACCCACCCTAGGGAGTAGGAGGAGGAGGAGGACCGATCTTGCACTCGTGTGTCGTGTACCGAAACTTCGATGTATGAAATGTGATGTCACTCGCCATTAATATACACAGTCATCCCTAGACAGCCGAGTCCACAGCACTTACAACATCAACACGCTGAATATTACGAAACGAATTATCCCCTGCCTTACCTGGGGTAGCAGTGAATACTCGTAGGCCGCGAGCACATCTCGGCGTCGACGTGACCTCGCTGGAAGCGGAGACCGTAATGACTGGTCCTGCCTTTCCGTGCACAGTAGATGCCGACCAAGTACTGCATCTCCACCACCACCTCCCCTTGTCAACGTACGTACCGGTATGCTATTGAAAGTAAAAATACTTGCGCCCCTATCCAACCTCTGCCTGTCCCCGACCTACACTCGCGTACCAAGCCCATCACACATGCACACACTACATGCACACACACACCTACACACACACGTGCGTGTATTGCATAAGAAATGGCTAGACAGGTTGGCTGAGCGGCCTAAGACGTCCGCTATAATCTCTGGTTCCGGTAAAAGGGAGCGTGGGGTCTAATCTCCGCACCTGACACATTTTATCTGTACCATTCTTGAATAAATAAGTCATCGCAAGTTCGATTCCCGTTGAGCGTGCATGCTGACACGCCTTCAGACAATCATTCGTCGTCGGTTCCACTGCACATGAAGACGAACATGTAGCGACTATGATAGTCATACCCCGTCTCCAACCTGCACTCATGTACCGAACCGTTGAAATTACAGGGTCTACAGTTACAGGCAGCCATACTTTGCTCGTTCTGCTCGAACCTTCAATGCATGTACCAAGCCTTTGCAATTACAAGCAGTCATACTCTGCCCGAACATTCAATGTATGTACCACGCCTTTGCAATTATAGGCTGTTCATGGTAAAGTGAGCACTTTTTGAAGCAGTTTCGTCAGACATAATAACCAATAAATACATTTTATTGTGACCTCGGACTTTTGGTTTTGGGTGTGGTGAATGTGTACACTATGTTTATTACTCACCTGGCAGGGTTTACATTAACAATTGGCGGACGGATATCAATTGGTTGAAAGAAAAGAGAAACAAGGCCTTCAAAAGTGCTCACTTTACCGTGAACGGCCTATACAAGCAGCCGGCCCTTCCCGAACCTTTAATATCTGCACTTAGACAGTTTCGTCCAGTAGCCCAGCTGTTCCACTATGATAACTGCGATGTTGTGTTTACCCATAGTGACAAGTCTCGAACCCAGGTCCCCACAGGCAGCTGCTTGCTCTCCACAGCCGTACTCTAGAGTGCACGAAAAGAAAAATAGTTATAAACAAAAAATGGCTACCTCTTACATCGTCAAGATCAAGGAGCCCTGACAGGTATTACAATATCAATGTTACCAGTTGTGAAAATACATTTAATAATGCACGACGCCGCCTGCAGTGTAAGCCTGCCTAAAGAAGGCCGTAACACACAATGTGAAATAAAAGATGTTTACATTAATAACCATGTAAGTAATTAACATTGAGTTAAATATAGCAGAAAGCCGCACCAGTATCATTGTAAAACGTGTATTTCAAATACACTGCATGCATGTAGTTCAAGCGTCTCTCGCGTATTCCTCCCACGGCCACCTTTGTGCTGAGTGTGCCGACAGTGTACCAGTGTCAGTGGTAAGAAACCAGCGCAGCGCTCTGCGGGAGGCGGCGCAGCGGTGAGCGCGGAGGAAAGGTCAGCCGCTGGACCTTCTATCTGAGTGATATAATAACTATTACAGACACTTCATGTGTCACCGTTAACCCAGGTAAATGCTGTGCACCGAGCACTTTTCGAATCCCTCCTTTACAGATAGTCATACTACACTGCAATCACAGTCATACTCTCTCTCCAACCTACACTCGCTCCTTCAAGGCTCGCAGCTAGTCTCTCTCCCCCCCCCCCCACACCAGTGGGGACTGGCCTGCACCCACAGCACTCGTGGTTCGTCATCGTGTACTGAGACCTCAGTGCATGTAATGAAGAACACTCGTGCTATATCTGACGTGTCCGCACAGCCATCACCGATGCTAGACATGACCAGACCGTCTGCGGCAGAACATATTCCGTACAAACCGAGTGAAACTAAACCAATCAACACTAGCAGCAGAATGCTTCCGACCTACCATACGAGCAACGTGATAATCTGTAAGGCTACATCAAGCAGTCGACCGACAGCGCCAGCGTCATGCAGGCAAGTGGGAGGATGGTAAATAACACTAGTAGTGAGAGAGACCCCGGGTGGTAGACCAGTAGAGTCACGCATGCATGCTCCCCTCCCCCTTTTTTTTTACGAAAGGTATTCAGTCATACAGTACCTAGTGCCAGAACCATACGTACATATGATACAACATACATTTAAACCATTAGTCATGCATGAAAGCCGTCACAGCTACACGCTGGGGCAAGAACTGCAAACAGTTCGTCTACGTATTTTGCATACGAAACATTTATAATGCTAGCACTGGAGCTCATTACGAAACGAATTACCCACTAATCGCCCGACACAAATGTACGAACCTTCAAATGATGAGTAAGGAAGTAGCACAGCGCACACATTTCAACTATGTATGTACTCAGCATTTAGAAGATGCAAAAAGAAAACATAAAGAGCAGATGTTTAACTTACCTTAACTGGTGTATGTCGCGAGCAATGGTCTTAACGATTTAAAAAAATTTAAAATTATGATTTTTTTTAAGTGGTAAAATTTTCTAAGTTCGAAACGGTGGACAAACGTCAAGGTCAAATGTCAAGGTCACATGACATCGACCAAGGTCAAGGTCGTTGGGGTAAAATCTTGTAAGTTCGAATTGTGGCCAAACGTCAAGGTTACGCCCGCCCATCACCGGTCATGGTCACCCAACACCACAACCACCAGCGGCTGCCATTGTGCATTGAAGTTTCGAGTATGACCGTAAATTTTACCTGCTTCGGTACACGAGTGCTGGTCGGGGATTTAAAAAAATGATTTTACTAAATTCCTAGATATTACAACCACATTCGTGGCCTACGTGTATTCGATGCTAACCAGTTAGGGTTGCGGATAATTCTTTTCGTAATAGGACGCATATTATTCTAGCATGTCTTGTATGTACGGGTTGACAACCCGTGCGTGCGGACAGGCGTGTGCGTGCGTGTGTGTCTACCAGTTTAAACAGTTACATTTATGCTTTCCTTTGAGCTGGTGGACGTATTGTTTTGTTTCCTTACCGATATGGCTGGGCTTTGAATTTGACAACTAAACGGTTCGGACGATCAGAACTTCCTTCTCTGTCAATTCTGTCCACCGTCTTTGAAGTTGCACTGTCTAGCCACATTGTGGCTGGCGACAAGTGGGCCGAAGGCGTCCATTTGCACACATCACGGGCGGTGGCAAGCATTACACCGACGACTGTAATTTTTTGTACGGATGATGTCTGAATGCTGAATTTTGGATGTCGCGCTGTCTAACACACATTGGTTACTGGTGTTGCGGGGCGGGCAGTGCGCCGATGATAGCCATTTTTGCAATGACGGTCACCAATGGTGGCGGTGGTGCCCATGATGCTGGCCAGTAGACCGACGAGTAGGAAGTGCTGCCAGGGTGACCCTCCACACACCTACAATCGATGCACATGTTATACGGTTCGGAATTTACAGCCATCTATGCTTCTAAGTTGACATAGGGCATACTTGACCCGGCGCCCTTTCTCCTAGCCGTGGTTGATGCCTATGTTATGAATGTGACAGACAACTCGAATGGTTCGGAAGTTACAGCCAACTATGGTTAGAGAGAGAGAGAGAAAGAGAGAAAGAGAGAAAGAGAAAGGTTAGTACGATAGGGGAGACAGTCAGGTCGACATTTGTCCATGCGCCCCTTATCGTCATCGTCGGGGGGTATGCATATGTTACGCTTTTGGTAGTTGTATCTCAAATGGTTCGGAAATTACAGCCAAATATTCTTATATATGAGCATAGCTCATACTTGGCCTGTGACTGGCAGGGTGTCTTGGAATAGGGTCTCCCCCCCCCCCAATTCCACACGGAATGCATGAGCGGGACATGCATCAGTTGGGAGCACCCAGAGAATACCCGACCAGAATGTAAGTGCTGGAAGTGCTTTCCGGGTGACCCCCCCAACTGACTGCCAATATGGCCACCATCGGTGGTGGAGGCGGTATACGTGTGCGTGCGATGTCGTCTCCTGCCTCACAGCTGGCACCAGTTTCCAAAATGACCATCGCAATCCTATGTGATTGTCGACTGGCTACCAAATGGCCACCACCACCATCATCGTATGCGCTCATTGAGGTACTAGGAAATCGCTTTTGTCGAACGGTGGTGTGTAACCTACCGCCATCTATCATAGTCGTGGTTGATGCCTATGGTATGAATTTGGCGATGTTAACTCAAATGGTTCGGAAATTACAACCAACTTAGCTTATAAGTTCGTATAAGGCATAATTGTCCCTGCGAGTACTCTCCTAGTCGTGGGGGATGTCTATGATATGATTTTGACAACTATAACTTAAACGGTTCTACAAATACAGCCAACAATGCTTATAGTTGACGTGGGGTATATTTGTCCCAGCGACCCTTCTCCTAGTCGCTGTTAATACCTATATGAATTTAACTATACTGGTTCGGAAATAACAGCCAACTATGCTTATAAGTTAACATGGTGCATACTTGACCCCATGGCCCTTTTCCTAGTCGGAGTGGATGCCTTTATTATGAATTTGACTACTCTAACTTAAACAGTTCGGAAATTACAGCCAGCAATATTTATAAGTTAACATGGGGCATATTTGACCCTTCTCCTAGTCGGGGTGGATGCCTATGCTATGAATTTGACAACTATAACTTAAACGCAGCCTGACAGATAAAAATTACATCAATTAGGGTCCACCAACCCACCGCCTGATGCCTGGTGCTTCGGAATGCCCTTTTTATATACTATTCACTTCTTTCGCTTCGCGCTTCTCTTCTCGCTAGTCTATCGCTGAAACTCGTACATTTAACAACTGATGACTCGGGCGCCCGATACTCTTTTATAGCCGCCGGCCTTGACGTGGAAGGTTCGGCGCATCCAGAATCTAGCTGAGAGACAAGACGTCAGTGATTCAGAGCATTGTTCAGATGTCTCAAGACACCCGATTCATATGATCGGGATCGCCACGCACCCTGCTATGCGTAACGGGCACTGTTATGTAAACATTTCTTTGTGAAAAGCCGCCGCGCGTCTTATTGCAACTGATAGCGCCCCCCCCCCCCAATAAATCATCCAACGACTCTATCCTTCATTCGGCGCGGGACAAAGCAGTTAACGTAACACTACAACAAACTGCATGCCCAATCAACGCCATCCACCCCAGACAGTAAGCAATCAATGAGACGTTGATATCTTATTTCTTAAAGATAAGGCTGTGAATTATATCCTACAAGTAAATGAATTCGGGAAGCTTTCATGTGTCTGCTTATGCCTAGAGACTCTTACTATTTCGCTCTACAAGTAGAGACCTGCGAAGTTCACGACATTTTCGTGTGCCCACCCCGAGTGTAATGTGTGATTTGCTTGGCTACTCGCGACTGTGCGGCATCGTCACCTGCGTGACCGCTTTCCTGGGGATTGATGGCTGCTCAATACTTGAGCCTTTGCTATTGGCTGAAAGCATCCTTGGCACACGTGTACTCACAGTTAGTTGGCCAGACCTGTACACATATACCTGAGAGTAGAGGTCACGTGTTCGTTGTCTGCTGCCGAAGGCGAAGTCTCATTCTCGTATTACACCCGGCCGCACGGAATGAAGCCACCGGAGTGCTGAATGTTTGTAGTTGGTTGTGTAGTTCTACAGGACGTGTCGGTTGAGCGGAAGTCCAGTGACACACGCGGAAGGCCGACTTCCCTTATGGAAAGGCGTTTCCCTCCTGTGCACAGATGATATCATTCCGCCTCCCGTGCATTGCGTCCTCTATGTTAGGCATAGTGGCTTGACCCGATCTGTCACCGTGTCCACGGTCGCGAACACGTTGCGCATGGATGGTATTGTTAAATAACTTCTTCATTATTTCAACATAATCAACTATTGCAAGTGGGGCCATGGTGGCTGAGCGGTTAGCCTGCTCGTCTCTCACCAAGGCGAACTGGGTTCAATCCCTGGCCGGGTCACTCCGGATCTTCGCGTGTGGGAATCGTGCCGGACGATGTCGTTGGTCGGCGGGTTTTCTCGGGGATCTCCCGTCCCCTCCCACCTGTTCATTCCGGCGCTGCTCCATACTCACCTGAATCAATCCTCATCAGCTCTCAAGACCTCGATGTTAAGAGCCGCCCAAATCTCTTCACTCAACTATTGCAAACCTCCTTCAGAGACTTGCAGTTAAAGCACAAGACCTGAAGTTATTAGAAATTTCCGCGCAATAACATCACCGGCCCCCCCCCCCCCCTCAGGCAGTTAGAAAGGCATACCTGCAACCAAAATCAGCTATGGGTACAGAATCCAGGCGCTCCCCTGGAGTTCTGATATAACGAAGTTGTGGCTTTGTCATAACCATATAAACAGCTTTGAGAACCTCAGGCCGGGGGGGGGGGGGGAGGGCATACCCCCTAACCAGGATTTTACTACGATAGCCGAATGGAGGCAAGAGCCCTCACAAGGGTTTGTACCTCCCTCGCGTTGAAGCCGATATTACACGATACCTGCTGCCCGTCCTTGGTTCTTGTACATACAAACTTCTACAAGCCGTGGTGTACGAGCCGGTATACCAGCCGCTATATGAGCCGCCATGGAAGATATATATTACACGACAGCAGTTCGCGTACTAGCATTTGGCACCCTCGGTGGGTGCGCAGTGTGTGGTTTGTAGTAAACATGAACCCCATT
Source organism: Dryococelus australis (assembly GCA_029891345.1). Classification (NCBI taxonomy): domain Eukaryota; kingdom Metazoa; phylum Arthropoda; class Insecta; order Phasmatodea; family Phasmatidae; genus Dryococelus; species Dryococelus australis. The sequence continues at coordinate 349,951,315 of CM056995.1, forward strand.
CGTAGAACTGCCACCAGTTAGTAACTTGCATAGTCCTGTGAACCATGTTAATATTGCTGTATTACTGTTCGCCTTTTACATAAATTGATTGCTTACTAGTATAGTTTCATCCATTTTCCTGCAAATGACTTGAAGTCACTAAGAGTACGAGTGTGTTATTTTTAATTTGGACGAAAATTACTGACCGGTTGCAAAGTATAGTTTTTTCTTTACGTACCGGGATATTATCAGCATGTAGAATTTAATTTAAAAAAAAATATTTGACTCCGACGGAGTTTTGAAGTCACGCTCAAAATGTACAATTTTTGTAGCAGACGCGTCAACTATACCACTGTACTACAAGTTCACGCACCACGTTATAAGTTTATATATATATATATATATATATATATATATATATATATATATATATATTATAATCAGATACGAAAATATTTATAATTAATAAGTATTTAGGACGGTTTTAAACAGTAATTAAAAGTTATCATGGTCAATATTATTCGTCGTCGTATTTTAAATATTTTTGAAAGAGTTTCAACTTCACGGATATATAATCAAAATGGAGGCGTCCTTTTAGGTTTCTTCATCAACTCGTTTCAAGTAGTAGCCACGGGGAGCGCCCTACATTCTCAAACTGCGATGTGATTGGCCAGGTACGAAAGCCGATGTGGAACCTGCCACGAAAAATAGGACATGTCCAGTTATCAAACCTAGTACGAAATCTGGCCGTACAAGGCGGAAAATGCCATGGCGGATGTCACACTAGCCCGTATACCGGCCGCTGTGGCGGACCTTGTACAAACTTTTACGGAGTCCGGTATCGTATAGCATCGTCTTGAGGGAGTAGCGTCCCAGTAATGTTAAACTGCGGCGTCGCCGGTAACCGGAAAGGGCGGCGGTGGTATAGTTGTTAGAGCACCCGCCTTCCACCAAGGCGTACCGGGCCCGATTCCCGTCTGCTTCCCTCCCGAATTTTCGCACGTGGGAACAATGCCGGACGAAGCCGCTGGTCGGCGGGTTTTCTCGGCTATCTGCGGTTTTCCCCGCCTTTTCATTCCGGCGCCGCTCCACCCCTGTCGGCTCTCAAGACGTCGATGTTAAGAGCTGCTCAAATCTCTTCACTCACTTGCGGGTAACTGGAGAATTGCCTGACAGAGAGCGGGGATGTTTCCATAACATTTATAGCCTGTTTGCAAGGAATTTTTAAAATTTGCGTTTTACATAAAAGTGCATACTGTCTATCTGTATTAAAAATATACGTTCGTAGATATCTTCTTCTGAAAAATTTGCAAATAACTCATTTTGTTTGCAACGCCTATCTTTAAAATGAATGCACTGAGACAAAATTTCCTTAACATGGGAATTCGTATTTAAATTTCGCAGCTGCCAGCCAGTAGGGAAAGTCCTTCATGACTTGAATCGTGCGTCAGTTAAGAGAAAAGGTAAGATTTTAAGGGATCTTAAAAGTTTTACAAATATGCCAACTTTTACCCTAGTGTGTATAAATGAAAATACCAAATTTATTTGCCATGAATTTAATCATTACACTTGCAATACGTCAAGGCTTAGAACGTTTTTTTTTTTTTTTTTTTTTTTTTTTTTTTTCCGGGCAACCTGACTCTTTCAGGCCCAGTGTAGGCAACTGTGTTCGTAAAGCAAAGGATGTTAATCAATTCTCGGGAAACCTGACTCTTTCAGGCCCAGTGTAGGCAATTGTGTTCGTAAAGCAAAGGATGTTAATTTTTTTTACAGATACTTTCACTGCCACGGTCAGTGTCCAATATTCTTCCCCTTAGTTGGTAAACCGTTCTTCTGCTCTCGGTTATGAATCTCTCACAATACTGGGGACGAACACTAAGTCTACATTTTTTTCGTTGTGATGACGAAATATGTACTTTGTCGGCTTAAGGATCCTGCACTGCATGGCAGTATGCAAGGTGGCGGTTTATTTTATCCTAAGATTGATTTCAAAAGTGTTCGTTTCTCCCTTCAATCTGGCAGTAACGAACAAACCTCCTACGCAGCCGTGCAGCAACAGAAAATAAATCTCTGGGAAATTGTGAACATAAAATATTATTTAAAAGAATAATTTAAAATGTATATTTAGTAAGTTCGTAATATCTGAAAATGTAAGTAAAATTGGCATTGTTTCGTTTCTTGGCTGACAAATGCTCAGCAAGTTATTATAGGCCGTTCACGGTCAAGTGTGCACTTTTTAAGGCCCTCACGACAGGAATAATAGCAAATAAATGTGTTTCATTGTAGCATCAGATAACTTTTTAGAGTTGTGAGATCTATACACTGCATTTATCAGTTACGTGGCAATTTTTATACCAACAAGTAGCGGAAAGACAATAAGTGGCTGTAAAGTAAAATTGAGAAGGGTCTTAAAAAGTGCTCACTTTACCGTGAACAGCCTATAAACAGGTTAAATAATTAGTGGGTTGGCTGTATGTAAACCTTCCAGCAAGTAAGAACGTAGGCCTGCTAACTCGTGACGAGCAATAGTGTGCAAGCTGTCGGCCGAGACGCGTGCAGGAGAGTAGGTTGGCCTGGTCACCTCAGAAACGGCGACACGCAGTAACACGCGGCTTGCCCGGCGGGGGGGAGGGGGGGGCAGACGTTCGTGACCTTGACGAGCGACGCCGTGTCGTGGGCGGGCGGGCGTGCCGCACAATGCGAGTGGACGTGTGACACGCTCGCCTCGTCTCTCCCACCCACATACGTCAGCGCTGGCACCTTCCCCGCAGAAAAAAAAAAAAAAGCGCCTACCCAGCGTCGCCAACTGTGCGGGAATTTATGCTGCTCCGTTTAGTTGTTACGTACGCAAAATTGATGGCTGTTCAGCGTGTACGGCAACATTTCGGAAATTCCTACACGTGGACGACTTTGGTCTCTGCGGTTCGTAGCTAAGATGATTTTTGTGTTTCGATAACTACGGTCACCCGAGCGTTTGAATGAAAGGCCGGGAGGGGGGGGAGATCCCCGAGAAAACCCATCGACCAGCGACATCGTCCAGCACGAATCCCGCATGCGAAAATACGGTTTCGCCTCCCAGCAGACTAACCGCTCAACCACCGCAGCCCCCCCCCCTCCCCCCTTGTGCCTTCGTGAGATATAGCATTTGTGTACTAGACCGGCCGGTCAGAATGATGTTAACAACACATACCAAAATATTGCGTGATAGCAACATTTGAACTCGGAAATGAATGTGTGTGGCCCGAATGGGCTAAGAATACAGAGGCGAAGCCCTCTCATTTGGAATAAAAGTCAATAAATATACGTTATTGTAGCCTTAGGCATTAAGTTTCGTGTCCTTTGAAATATATGCACTGTGTGTATTACTTACACGGCAATATTTATTTTTAAAGTGGCGAAAGTATAAGATAACTAGAGCCTCGAAAGTGCCATCTTTACCGTGGACAGCCTATAACATGTTGGAACGCCGTTCGCCAGTGCTATAGGTTGTTCACAGTAAAATGAGTACTTTCGAAAACCCTGCTTAAGATCTGCTTGTGTGCACGGTGTGTATTCATCCGCCATATGCAAAATTAACATTGCCATGGACCTAATCACTTTATTCATGCGTCGATCAAGTGAAATTGTCAAATTATTAGAAAATAAAATGGTTTACAAACCTGCTCATTTTTACACTTATGTGCAATAAGAAAAACAGAAAACGAAAGAAATAATTTAAGTTATCACAAATGTTTACCTTAGACCCAACACTATTTATTCGACATTGAGATATGGAACTACCATCCTTCATTACCAACGTCACTGTGCGCGTGTCACTCAGTGCGCCAGTTAAAATATACGCAAGCAGTGGAAGTAACTTTTTCCAGGGTTGATTTCAAAAGTGCTCGCTTTATCCTGGACAGCCTTTAGCGCCTGGTGACCTTCTCGCCAGCTAGCATCCAGCCAATGTGGAACCTTTCGCACCACACCGTAGCTAGACACAAGGTCCAGTTTGCAGAGTCTCGTGCAGCCAATCAGAAACTGGGCACGCTCACGTTAAAGGAACCGCCGCGTCTTGGCACTTCTCTGTGGCGCTGGGGCCGCGGTGGTGTACTGGTTAGACCACTCGCCTCCAACCTGGGCTAACCGAGTTCCATTCCCGGCGGGGGAATCGTGCCAGACCATGCCGCTGGTCGGCGGGTTCTCTCGGGGATCTCCCGTTTCCCCCCCCGTCCTCTCATTCCGGCGCTGCTCCATACTCACCTCGCTTCACCCGCGTCTGCTCTCAAGACCTCGGATGTCGAGAGCCGCCCAGATCTCTTCAGTCACCGGATCCGTGGCACTACTTTCACTCAACTCCGTTGCCAACATTATTGCAATTTCTCAGAGCCAGCGACTTTCGCGGTAAATGTTCTTGCGTGAGGGAGTTTTCTCACGCCTCGTAGAACGAGCGTCCCAAGTTTACAATTTATTGTTCGCCTTGCGGGAGTCGTTCCCTGTCATGCTATCGCATCCTCCTTTCAACTATCTTTGCCTCCATCTCTTTCCCTCCTCCTACGCTGGGGAGTACACAGGGCTCTTAAAAGTTCTCGTTTAACAGAAGGTTACAAATTACACATATATCTGTAGTACTGGTAAGTTTTTAAATGTTTTACGTAACGTTTTTCTCAAATAATTTTTTTAAATACCATCTTGTAATATTTATTGATACAAATAGTTTTGCGGGTTTTGTAGCACGTAGATAAATTACGCCCAATTATTACTCACAAGAAACTCCCGAAAACTAATTTTCGAATATTCAGAAATAGCCACAGATGAAAAATATGCAGATGTTTCCTTTTCTGTAACAGTCATTTAAATATTCAATTACTTTTTCGACGCAATTACGTTACCTAAAGTGACCAACTTTCGACTACATTTGTGACCAAATATAATGAACCGAGATTTACACGTAACCATGCGGAACAGAAAACAATGTGGCCACAAATGTTGTTTTGTCTTCCAGAAATGATATTACACGTAACATCAACCATGTCAGCTTTTTGTTTGTGCAAACCACCCCACACTTCTCGCACCAGCAGAAAAACCGCGTAAGGGATCGAAGAAAACAAAATCAAACACGGAGAAAACGGTACATACTGGTTTTTTTTTTTTTTGTACGTAAAATTCATTACTTCGTATTAGATGAAAAGAAACTCATTCTTCGGGTCAGTTTGGAAAACGCTCGATGTCTGCATACATTGCTAGTTAGTTTGCAAAAGTGAAGGAATTTAGTATATGTTCTGTGATTTTGCGTATGTGCGTACTCGTGTTTGTTTATGTACCTGTAGGTTCAGTTGGTTGGCTCACTTAGACTTTCTTTTGGAAAATCCAGTTCAGATCATATTTCAGCCGATTGTTGATCCTTCGGTATGCAACATGTGACATTTTATCACAGACTGTTCACGAATACAGAAACAAAACGGCGGCTTGTATCGCGAACCTCAGCCACATTTGGCGGGACGTACAACTAATAGTGGAATATTTTCCGTGGGGAAAAAATATGTACGTATCTATGCACAGTCGTGCTAGAAATATTCTATATATGTTAGGAAGTGAAAGCGTTGAGAAACATTGATGAGTTTAAGATGCAAGGGATCAGTGGCTGCAGCTTTCGTTTAGCGGTTAGCGGTATAGACTGTTCACGGTAAACTGAGCACTTTTGAAAACCCTGCTTAGGATCTACTTCTGTGCCACCTTTGTATCCTTCCGTCATATGCACATTTAACATTACCAAGGGCCTGATGACTCTTGTCATGCGCCATGTTAGTGAAATCGTGGAGTTGTTAGGCAAGTGGATGTATTACTTATATGTAAAATGCTTACTGTAATGTGAGTGTAAAACAAGAAACAGTAATCTCAGTGGACACAAATTTCATTAATTACGCTCGCGACGCAACACTGAGTCTTAGGATTATATTTTATTTCTTAGGTGCCAACTTCGCTGGGAGCCTGCTTGACGAAATGCACTGTAACGTATATGTAATTACGGGCAGTAATTTTTTTTTCGTAGGTTGATTTCAGAAGGGCTATTTTTTTTCTGTGAACAGCCTATAGGCGGACACACTGGAAAAATCACAAAAACAGTAAAGAGGTTTGGGTGGCTCTCAACATCGAGATGTTGAGAGCCGATGAGGGTGATTGAGGGGGAAGCGGAAAATCCCCGAGAAGGCCCACCGACCAATGGCATCATCCGGTACGATTCCCACATACGAAAATCCGGAGTGGCCCGGCCGGGGATTGAACCCGGATCGTCTTGGTCGGAGGCGAGCAGGCTAACCGCTCAGCCACCGTGACCCCAATCATCGTTGAAATTTTTTGAGTCATTATATTCTCGATAACTCTATTTTTTTTCGTGATTGTATGGTCAAATTTGTAACTCGTCTTACTGCTTTGCATGTCAGTCATAAACGTTCTGCTTTATAAAGTATCAGAATCTTTAATGGTCCATTTGATCGGGATAACAGCTTCGTACATGCACGGCGGCCAATGACGAAAGAAAACTTTTGGACATATGTATTATAGGCTGTTCGCTGTTAATTGTGCACTTCTAAATCAACCTCTGAAAAATGTAACTCCTACTACGTGCACGCATTTCTAACGGGCGCACTGAGTGACATGCGCCTAGTAAAGTTGGTAACGATGGCAGGAAAGTAGTTCCATTTTTAACGTTGAATTAGTAGCGCTGGGTAAACATTTTTGAATAACAATGTGATTTTTTTTTTTTAATGCGTATAGAAGTGTAAGTCTAAACATTTGTAAATTTTCTAAATAATTTAACAATTTCACTTGACCGACGTATGAATGAAGTGATGAGGCCCATTACATTGTTAGTTTTATATTTGGTGGACGAATACCCAATACGCATACAAGTTAAACTCAAGCAGTGCTTTCAAAAGTGGCCAGTTTACCGGGAACTTTATTACGTTGAGTAGTAGGACACCGTCCACTTCTTCCGCGGTAAATCTTCGCCTCTGGCCGTAGGTGTCAGGTTCTCGCTGTGTTCCCGTGCGGAGGACAGTCAGTGTAAGTGCGCAGTTGTTTGCGTCTCGTGGGAGAACGAGTTAGCGACTGACCCGAGTCACGTCATCGCTCGTGTGTGCGACCTCCTCCCGTCCAGCGCCAACCACAACACAGGAAAACAAGATCCCCCCCCCTTTTTTTTCCCCTAGTATTTCTCTTTCCACTAATAAAGAGCATGGCTCCTAAAGGCTGATCACGATAAAGTGAGCACTTTTGAAATCAACCATAGAAAAATGTCACTGCTACCTGCATATATTTTAAAGGGCGCAATGAGTGACATGTGTTCGGGAAAGTTGGTAACGATAGAGGGGAAAGTAGTTCCATATATTAACGTCGAAAAAAAGGTGTTAAGTAACCATTTGTGATAATTTTAATTATTTCTCTCGCCTTCTGTATTTTTTAATGCATCGAAGTGTAGAAATGAGCAGATTTTTACAATATATATTTTTATAATAATTTCACAGTTTCACTTGACTGATGCATGAATAAGGTAATGAAGCCTGTGGCAATGTTAATTTTATATAAGGCGGAATATCACAAAACGTGTATACAAGTAGATCTTAAAGAGGGCTTTCATAAGTGCTCATTTTACCATGATACATGTATATCTCCTATAGTATTTTCAATTAATGCATGTAACAATTTAAATTATTTTCTGTCGAAAGGGTTTTTAAGTTGGCTATGCCGGTTTCTCCCTTTCTCTTCTTAGTTATAGGTTAACTGTAGGTACATTTAGGGAGGTAGTCATGGCCCCAATCTGCGGGCCATGGCTACCCTATCCTCCTCTGTAGGCGCCCTGAGACGCATCTAACTCCCGTCCCTAGTTCAGACTACATCTAAGGCCGTTGTTACACGAGTGCTGTTAAGCACATTCAGCTAAATACATCCGAACAAGTTAAAAAACAGAACGTGTTTTCGCGGTCACACACCCAAAGCAGAATGCAATCAATGGAAATTCTAACCTCAACAAACATGGAACTTAAAATGTGTGATATGTAATTATAATAACTTCCAACATTTATCACTACTGATCTTTTTAATTTTTATGAAACCTACACTTTTACTGTAATGGATTAATGGGTGGGTATTAGTACATTCAACCTTAAACTTAATTAAATTTAACAAGTGCAGGAAGTCCCCGTCAAATTCAGCAATATTTTTTACACTGCCTGTTTACTTCGAAGCAGCCAATAGGAGCGCAGCAGAGAATAGAAGTCGTTCGAAACTACCTATGAAAACTGTTCACTTTGAACGAGAAACAACTGCGATAGGAACTCGTTCGAAGGTAATGTGACCCCTTCAGTAGCTGAACTTGTTTAAAGTGAAGTGGTTCTGCATCCCGTGTAACCGCGGGCTAACACTTAGAATTAGGGTAGGTTAGGAAAAAAAACACCTCCTCCCGTAGAGTATAGAGCCAAGGTAGAGTCACAGAGTAGATAGGTACACAGAGACGAAATGGCGTGAAGGTTCCTTTGATCTGGGCATGTACCATTTTCTGATTGTCTGCGCGAGGTTATGTGAAAGGCGCCTTGTGTCTGATTGGCCACTACATGCTTCGAAAGATTCCCCATTGGCTGGCCTGCCGGGCGAGTAGGTTTTGTTTGCTAGTGCGTGGCTGGAGAAGTACTCCGCGTGGCCCGGCGACACAGTCAGGCCACACGGGTTCGAATCCCAACGCGACCGCTCATATTTTCTCGGGGTGTTCCCATTGTTTTCCGCTGCTGCACTTCGTCGCAGCGCCCTGTGTTCCGTGCGAATTAAGCTTCCCCGCCTCGCCGTCATCCCCTACCCGCTGCACGGTAAAGGGCAGTTCTGGCCTCGTGTTTACGCACAAACTCAATTTCCACCGTAGCTGAAAGCGGTCGAAAGGTTTGCGGTGACCGAGAAGGGTTCCAGGGTGGGACCACAGCGTGTCCGGCTCCGGAAATGTTGGGCTTGTTGCGAATAGGAAAATGTACGACACTAGCAGCATTGAGAAAAATGATTTGGCGTAACCAAATTAATTGTTTGTATAGGGACAATTAAATATTTTGTTGTCGAAACCTAATTATTGTGTTCTTATTTCATTGTCCCAATATTTGGTGCAAGTAAAGATTTGTTTGGATCTACGTACATTTTTAAACAGTTTCGATGAACATAATAAAGTGAAAGCCCGATATAGATTCGTACCCTAATCGTTTGCGCACTATCGCCATGACCCATAAACCTCAGGTAAAAAGGCTACTGATGAAATCGGAGTGGTTTTATAAATACTGGATAATGTGCGTAAATAAATATTCCAAGCTCTGCAGTTCTAGAATTTAGTTTCCTGTTGAACTTGCTTTGTCAGTAATTTTATACCATTGCAGAGACCTGAACATTTCGCGAATTCATTGACTTGTAGGTTAGAATTCACAGTCTTATGTTCAATCAGATATCAACGTCTCGTTGGTCGCCTATACTGTGAGAGTGGATGGCGTTGATTGGGCATGCAGTTTGTTGTAAGTTTGTTATTGGCCCAGATATCTGAAGGAGGTGTCAGATAACGTGCGGACGTATTGCAAAAGTGGCACATAAGTACACATTTATTTTTTATTTATAACTTGTCTCGAAATGGATCCGCGAAATTTCAGGTATTTATTAAGCATTAATAAATGCGCTAGAAACACGGTTATTATCCCAATGGTCGCAGAAATCGCAAACATATTCTGGTGTTGTATTTTCGAACAAAGGCAATAAATTGTATCGCCAAACAAATGGGCTATATATATATATATATATATATATATATATATATATATATATATATATATATATATATATATATATATATATATATAATTAGTTCATTAAACTACATAGTTTTCTTTGAGAGTGTAATATTTTTGGCCCAACACAGTGCAAGGAAGTGTCGTACCAGAGGTTACCCAATATTTATTTAAAATTTCTTTTACTTGATTTACATACAAAAATATTTCTTTCGAATTTACATACGTTGTCGATTAACATTTGTCAATAGTAATATTTGCATATGTGATATATAAATTCATATGAAATTATTTCTATGGAAACTGAAACGAACAGTTTATCGTAAACAGTAATCAAGTTAGTGCAGAAGTGGATTAAATGGAACGGATAATGACATTCATTCAAGGAAGATACGTTTGTCTTAGAAATGGTGTTTGTTTGGAACTTTCGAAACGATGCATTACGGGTTCTGTTAAAAAGGAATACTTCGGCATGAGGGAAAGAGAACGTTTGAGTGGAGGAGTCGTTCAAATGAAACCGGAGAGAAAGATGACATACACGACGCAGAGCCGATGCGAGAGACAACCAACATCGTCCCAGGATCTGCAGGAGGCCTGATCGAGTGTCGCAGAGGCGCGGTACCGCATCCTACGTCTGGAGCACGCAGAGTTGGGAAATAGTATCCTTATTAAATGAGGATATCGCCGCTGCCAGGTTCTTCTAGTCCAGTTGCCATCTCTACTGTTACGATCGTCCTCAAGTAGGGTCTGCATTCATGTCAGCTAATCCTGTTGTGATTTATTCGCCGAGACTTTCCTACCAACAGATTTTATTTAATTGAACTCATTTAATGTCATACCAGAAAATGATTTATCTGAATACTCTGCAAGACTTTCGTATTAACATGGAACAATGACATGAACTTTGATCAACTATCCAAAATACTTAATTAATTACATTTCTAGAAGATAATTTCCTCTAATTAATTAACAGCGTATCCCAGAGGTACGAGTGTAATGAGTTTGCCTGCAATACGGACTCTAAGCTAACCCGGAGCATTTTAGTGATTTTGAAACACAGGAGACTTAACAGAATTACATGCTTATCAGCTTTATGCTAACTCCACCGTTGTTCTAAATATTAACAGTATTTGTTCAGATTTTATTACATCGGTTCAAACTTAAAATTCCTTTAATAATTTGAAATAATTGACAGCAGTCGCTTTCAATGTTCTAGCATAGTCCAAGAGAATTGCACGCCCGAGAATTGCAGAAAAACGCCCACCATATGAAAGTAATTCATTCTTATTTTGTCCTTGTGCTTTTCACCATCACAATCTCACCCCTTTTCAGAGTGGCAATCAACATTTGGCCATAATTTGTTAGCTGTTGTCAGTTTACTGCAGCTGGCTTGCTCAACGTGCTGGCATATTTTAATTGTTATAATCTGTGACCCTTATCACCACTTATTTTGTTTGTGCTGCAAGCTTCCATTTTGTTAAATGAACAAAATCAATGTTGTTGCTTTTCAAGATTTGTTTACTCGTGAATACCAATATATTTAGTTGGAGCTACCAAATATACGTATTAGGCCCTATACAAACTAGTATTTATTTCTCTAAATAGAACTACCCCTCCTTTCATTTGGAACCAATGAAATACTTCCGCAGTGCTTGACAATTCAAGCGGATGAATAGAGACCTGAAGAATTCACTGATTCATTTAGGAACAAGCCAGGATTTAAAACGTCCCCCGGTTTTACGATTGAAAGCTTAGCAGGGACGGCTTACAGACTAACTTATAACCTAACACCCATACCTTGCCCGGGATTTGAACTCAGATCCTCCCGCACCCCAAATCGGTGACTGTACCACGGGAGGTCGGCTATGAATTCTAATTAATTTACATATTGTATAAATGATAGAGAAATTACTTATAACCCGTAACAATCTCAGCAGTAGTTACACTCTAAAAAATTTTGTAATTTTACAAATGCTTGTAACAGTACAAAGATTTTTCTTGTAAAACTACAAGGTCCGTGTTTGTAATGGATTTTATGAAATGTTTGTAGGCCTACTATACGGAGCTGTATCCACGAGCTTCATAAAAATGGCTGATACTCAACATCTTAAAACCGTATAATGCTGTTTGTGCAAAAACTATGGGTGCAAAAAGAGATGTATTGCAAGTTTGAATTACGTAAAACAGCTCAACTAATCATAATAAAACGACAAGTTCAATAAAACGTGACCGTATTATTCATTATATGTGTTTCCTAGGTAAACATAACTCTTAAATCGACCCTTAATACCCCGTTGTTAAGAGACGTTCAAATCGCTTAACTCAACAACTGAAATCGGGGGGAAAAAAAAGTACCTATTCTTCTTAACAGTATTAACTTAACTATTATTTTGTATGCACTTGTCCAATATTTATGGTAAAAATAAGTGCGATAACGTAAGTTAAGTAGGTCTTGTGGATAAATATGCGGACTAGAGTAAGGCAGAGGGTGTGAGTTCCAATCTCCGTGCTGGCGAGGTACAATTTTTTTTTTTTGTAAATTAAATTTTGAGCGTTTTTTATATGTTTTGTATTTGTTCTTTGTTACTAATTCGTTACGGTGCATGTGTTTTTAGAAGAAAAAAAAAGTAATTTTATTTACACTTCTCAATAATGTCAGTTGTAATACAAGACTACCATTTGTAATATTACAAAAAAATGTTTTGCAGATTTTACAAGAAAACTCTTTGTAGTTTTACAAAGGCTTTTCTTGGCAACTGGATTTCCGAGGATTTTTCTTGTAAAGGTACAAAAAAATTTTTTATAGTGTAGTGCAAAAATGTAATTAAAAATAACAATTTAACCCCCGTATTAAGTCAAATACATCACTATGGAGGGAACTATAAGGGTGCCTACAATATATGAACGTATCTCGCTGAACAATGACAGTTTGGATCCTCATTTACTTTTACTCGGCGGCCACTGCCTTACAACCAGGCCTACATTGGTGACGATAGACGAGAACGCTAGCACATGAGTATGACTGCGATGTTAGGGCCAGAGTGAGAGTGTTGAGTGAGGGTGAGCTCACTTGCAAGTTGAGACACAGCCATGGTCTGCACTGGAAGGGGAATACCCTGAACGTATTTGGAGCAAGTTCGGATGAACTTATCTTGCCAGTGAACGTCTGTGATTCGCAGGCAGACACCTAAGACGCGTTAACTGTTACCAACCACGAGAGTGGAGCTGAACTAAAGTAGTCCGTCCATGGTTACTTCAAAATTTTCTGAAGCCTCACGTTAAGTTCTACTTTAAGCTTACTCCTCCGCCTCATGCAAACAAGGCTTAACTAAGTGTAAAAAAATTTCACCAAAGAAACAACGCACCGTACTCGTGCGCACTCAGTTTAATAATATACATAATATCTAATATATATTATATATATTAATGTAATGTGTTAGGCCTATACATAGTTCAAAATATATAATAATGTATTTTGCATGAGAACTATTTCTTACTATAGATTGTTCACTATAAAATGTGTACTTTTGAAAGCCCTGTTTAAGATCTACTTGTAAGCATCTTGTATATCCTTCCTCCATGTTAAATCAGCAATTCCATGGGCCTGATCACTTCATTCATGCGCCACTCTAGAGAAACTGTAAAATTACCAGGAAAAAAAATTCTTTGTACTAATTTATTTAATCCATGCACTGACATGTACTAAAAAATTCAGAAGAAAAATAGGTCCTTGCAGTATTGACAAATGTTTATGAAACACTTTTAATTCAACGTCGATACATAACTACTTTCCTTCCATCCGTTATCAACTTTACTGGGGCTCGTGCTGCTTCGTGTGGCCGTTGGAATTACGCGCAAGTAGGGAGAGTGAAGTTTCGCAAAGGTCGATATCGTGAACAGCCTTTAGGCATTACCAAACACACCAGTTTATCTCTTAGTATCCACATCAATTATAAATACAATATTCTAATAAGATTAAGAGTTCAGTTTACGTTTATAGAATTATAGAACGCATGTGATACAGAGTACATGTAGGAAACACTTAATATTGTGACACACCGACGTTTCTGATGCTGTTCACTGGGTCATCTCGTGCAGCCTTGGGTGCGGGGCGACATCTGGTGTCCTTGCCAGGAGCAGGTATTCGTTAGACACGGCCTGCCTGTGGTGCTGTTCACTGGGTCATCTCGTGCAGCCTTGGGTGCGGGGCGACATCTGGTGTCCTTGCCAGGAGCAGGTATTCGTTAGACACGGCCTGCCTGTGGTGCTGTTCACTGGGTCATCTCGTGCAGCCTTGGGTGCGGGGCGACATCTGGTGTCCTTGCCAGGAGCAGGTATTCGTTAGACACGGCCTGCCTGTGGTGCTGTTCACTGGGTCATCTCGTGCAGCCTTGGGTGCGGGGCGACATCTGGTGTCCTTGCCAGGAGCAGGTATTCGTTAGACACGGCCTGCCTGTGGTGCTGTTCACTGGGTCATCTCGTGCAGCCTTGGGTGCGGGGCGACATCTGGTGTCCTTGCCAGGAGCAGGTATTCGTTAGACACGGCCTGCCTGTGGTGCTGTTCACTGGGTCATCTCGTGCAGCCTAGGGTGCGGGGCGACATCTGGTGTCCTTGCCAGGAGCAGGTATTCGTTAGACACGGCCTGCCTGTGGTGCTGTTCACTGGGTCATCTCGTGCAGCCTTGGGTGCGGGGCGACATCTGGTGTCCTTGCCAGGAGCAGGTATTCGTTAGACACGGCCTGCCTGTTGGTGCTGTTCACTGGGTCATCTCGTGCAGCCTTGGGTGCGGGCGACATCTGGTGTCCTTGCCAGGAGCAGGTATTCGTTAGACACGGCCTGCCTGTGGTGCTGTTCACTGGGTCATCTCGTGCAGCCTTGGGTGCGGGGCGACATCTGGTGTCCTTGCCAGGAGCAGGTATTCGTTAGACACGGCCTGCCTGTGGTGCTGTTCACTGGGTCATCTCGTGCAGCCTTGGGTGCGGGGCGACATCTGGTGTCCTTGCCAGGAGCAGGTATTCGTTAGACACGGCCTGCCTGTGGTGCTGTTCACTGGGTCATCTCGTGCAGCCTTGGGTGCGGGGCGACATCTGGTGTCCTTGCCAGGAGCAGGTATTCGTTAGACACGGCCTGCCTGTGGTGCTGTTCACTGGGTCATCTCGTGCAGCCTTGGGGGGATCGGCGCCTGTGCCTTGCCAGGAGCAGGTATTCGTTAGACACGGCCTGCCTGTGGTTGTTTTTTTGTTATTAATTATTATTCAGTGTGTAACAAAATTTGGAATGTGTGGTAAACACTTTTAATAGTTTGTCGGTTGAATTTTTATTTATTAAAACTGAAGCAGTTATCCCAGGAAGAAGAAGCTTGACTTTCTTACTTGATTTTTAATATTGATGGTTAAAAGCTGCTATGTACATGGAACACAAGAAGTCGTCTTAGAAAGCTTGTAAGTTGATCTAAATTGGTTTTGGTGGCTATATTTTCGGTAAAGAGTATTTCACAAGTCAAGTTTCGGCAAAATCATGTTGATAATACCTAGTAACTTCTAATATTGGTTCCAAAATCTATCATTTCACGAACCAACCTTAAACTAGTCGTGCAGCAAATTACAAATTCACCAAGTACACTTCTCAATTAAGTTAAAGAATTATTCAATACTCGCCTCGATCATGGCGTCTTCGTGAGGTTGCACCGTCACAATACATGAGGCGATTTTTCAAAGGTTTGTTCCAAAATGTGCGTAGATACTCCGAATAGACCGAATTCGTCTAATGTTTTTAGCAGAAAACACCTGCACCTACTTAGAGTTTGTTACCACGCGGTCAGTTTCTCGTTACCAACGCAGTGCCGAGGTAACTGTCATACTTTTAGCAAAGCCGTTGGTTACTTAACACGGATTACATGTTGTACCGTGTATATTTGAGCACTTAACAAAAACTTTATTATGGTCATGATATGTGTTGTTGACGGAAGTCAAGGTTCTTGTAATATACAGAGGCAAGAAAGACTGTAAAGCTACAGTCTGTTCGTGGTTTCTTCACGCACTTCACCCCATGTATGACGTCCTTGATTGGTTCCTAAACATGCCGTGTATCACAAGTATTTTATTATACTTGTTATCATAGAAAAGTGCCCTATTTTTTTTTGTTAAATTCAACTTTTAATCATATTTTATATATAAATTGTAATGTTTCGCTTATAATTGATATGAATAAAAACGGAAGTAGATTAGGTGTGTTGGTAGTGTCTTGCAGGAAATAGTTCGTGTGCAAAATATTAATACGCCGAGTGCGCGCGAACGCGGTGGTGCGTTATCCCTTTGGTGTAATTTTCCAGTCTCGGGTTAACCTTTGCTTGCACGAGGCGGAGGAATATGCTGGAAGTAGAACTTGAGGAGGGCTCTAGAAGAGTTGGAGGTAACCGTGAATGTTGTACAAAGTTGCATTCGAGCGTGTTCAGTGTACAAGTCGCAGAGATATTCATAAGGACGCAGTTCGAGCTGCAAGTTTAAGTTTCCTTATCGCCCACCAGACCTTCTTGACCTGCGACTGCTACACAACAAGTTCGCCGTTGTGACACATCGTCCTGCTGATACCGTGCATTATCACCGAGCTGGGAGCACACGCAGGCAAAATGTACGCCACAGACGCCATTTTGCGTGTTCTCATTTAAATAATTTCCAAATAATGTGCGGAACAATTTTTTTTGAGGCGGGAGTGGGGTGCCAGGGAATTTTTCCTCTCATGCCCCCTCCCCAACTCACGTAACATAGATAATTTTAAATAATTTTCCTACCAGGTAAAATATTTCCCCTCCTGAAGAGAAATAAACACTGTAAAAAACAAACAATGTGATTTCTTTAAATTTCCCTCTCTTCCTTTTTATAAGTCTGTGTGGTCCTCATTGTTTACTGCCACAAATTTCCCATCGTAATTTGCGCTGCTAAAAATCTTTCGTTAAATGTAACGTTTACCCACACAATTCGCGTTAAATTTTGGGCGGCAGACTAAAATCCAAGTTGCTGTAAGTTCTATTGCCTGTTCCCATTGGCAGACAATTTGTGTGGCTCGTCCTAAGGACATTGTGAGCCAATAGAAAGGGTCGAATGTTGACCAACCGACCTCCAGTAAATCCGTCGCACAGGTAAATGACGTCGTATAGTAGCCAATAACCAATGAAAGTACCGATTGCCTTCAAGTAGACACAGGAAAGTGAAGTCTACCATGTTACCAGCTAATAACGTGAATTTTGCAGGTCTCTACTTATTTCCAATGGATCTTAACCTTATATTTCTCCAGTATCATGACTTTTAGGTATCACTTATAAAGTAATTTAATATTTGTAAATATTGTGCATGGTACTTTAGCTTTCAAACGTGTGTCATATCATAGTGTTTATAGAGATTTGGGCGGCTCTTAACATCGAGGTCTTGAGAGCCGATGAGGGTGAAGTGAGATGAGTATGGAGCAGCGCCGGAATGGAAGGTTGGACGAAACGGGATATCCCCGAGTAAAAACCCGCCGATCAGTATCGTCCTCCGCGATTCCCACATGCGGAAAGTCGGGTGATCCCGTTGGGAATCGAACCCGGGTCGCCTAGGTGGGAGGCAAGCATCCTGACCACTTCCCCACCGCGGCCCCTGCATCCTGAGAGGGAGTTTCGCCCCTCTCCCTCCCTCTTCGGAATACCGACACAAGCACGTCAGGCGCCAACAACCCATTGCGAAAAAGATTGCCTTAGGCTCGGCCTCGCCCACCATGTTGTATTTTCCATTTATATGTCATAACTTCCGTTTCAGTGAAATAATTAAATATGTGTTACTATAGCGTTATCACAATTGGCAATGCCCTTCAAATTTAGTCGTTAAACTTCATCGACATGTGATATGGTGATTGTAAAATGGAATTAATCTGTTCATAATTTGTACTTCAGTATATTGTCATGATTGTATAGTAGCAGTTTCGTAATAAGTGTCGGTATACAACCGAAATAAGCTGGAACCAATAATTCAACATGGCGTGCGAGGTCGAGCCTTAACAGGATTGGACGAAAAGAAATGAAAATTTACACGTGGTTCCCACATGATGTAGGATCACGTGTAGTTATAGACTGTTCACGGTAAACTGAGCACTTCTGAAAACCCTGCTTAGAGTCTACTTGTATACAAGTTGTGTATCGTTTCCACCATATGTAAAAATTAACACGTGGTTCCCACATGATGCAGGATCACGTGTAGTTATAGACTGTTCACGGTAAACTGAGCACTTCTGAAAACCCTGCTTAGAGTCTACTTGTATACAAGTTGTGTATCGTTCCACCATATGTAAAAATTAACACGTGGTTCCCACATGATGCAGGATCACGTGTAGTTATAGACTGTTCACGGTAAACTGGGCACTTCTGAAAACCCTGCTTAGAGTCTACTTGTATACAAGTTGTGTATCGTTCCACCATATGTAAAAATTAACACGTGGTTCCCACATGATGCAGGATCACTTGTAGTTGTAGACTGTTCACGGTAAACTGAGCACTTCTGAAAACCCTGCTTAGAGTCTACTTGTATACAAGTTGTGTATCGTTCCACCATATGTAAAAATTAACACGTGGTTCCCACATGACGCAGGATCACGTGTAGTTATAGACTGTTCACGGTAAACTGAGCACTTCTGAAAACCCTGCTTAGAGTCTACTTGTATACAAGTTGTGTATCGTTCCACCATATGTAAAAATTAACACGTGGTTCCCACATGACGCAGGATCACGTGTAGTTGTAGACTGTTCACGGTAAACTGAGCACTTCTGAAAACCCTGCTTAGAGTCTACTTGTATACAAGTTGTGTATCGTTCCACCATATGTAAAATTAACATTACCATGAGCCTGATCACTTTATTCATGCGTCTGTTAAATGAAACTGTGAAATTATTATAAAATGAATTATTTTACAAATGTCACGCCCTGTACCCCCTGCGAGCTGGACACTTGGGGAACACTCGCGAAGAAACCCCATCAGCATAAGGCAGAAAGGTGATCATGGCTTGTTGGTCTGCATCATGCTGTCTCACAAAGGTGCCCTGACATGTCTCAAACCTTTCGAACTTTATTATTTGCGTGGTTGCGACTGGAAACATTTTCATGGGGAAAAAAAAAAAAAAAAAAAAATTACAAAACTTGAATTCCTTAGCTAGAATCTTTTTATATTATAAGTTAACTACTTTTATGCCAAATGTTAAATACGATATTTCATAACTTTTTTTCCGAAAAGCGACATTTAAATATAGATAAAATATTTACCTAAAAAGCTAACAAAATTGATGTGTGTGTATATGTATATATATATATATATATCGTGTGTGTGTCTATATATATAGACACACACACACACACACACGATCTCACAGCATTACATTACTTTGGCATTTCTTCAAAGTATCATCCTGAAAAGTCAAAATTTGCGAGTTTTAAGTTACTTTTTTTTTTTTTTTACAGAACTTCAATTTAAAAAAAAAAACATAAAAAATAATTCTAGCCAAAGTCTAACACTTAACATGTTTCTATCTTTTTTTTTTCTACATTTACAACTATTTAAAAAAAACTCAAATATTGAAGTACTTATCTCCATGATGAACACCTCCTGAGTCTGAAAAACAAACACACCTGCTCTGAGATTGCACCCCAGTATTTACCCTTTCCTTACCCCTCGTCAAAACTTCTCATTTAGTAGATTTGGCAATGGGGTGTTCAGCATTTAATTCGGCACATTTAATTTTAAACAATAGGAAAAAAATGTATTTTGAAATAGAGGTTGTTTCCTGAACAGTCGTGCATAGACAGAGTTTTATACTTGTGTTGACACGGCAGCGCAGCTGATAGGGAACTTATTGCAGTATGAAATAGTCGAGTCGGAAGCAAGGCTCAATTCCAGAGTGTCGCGCAGCCAATGTGGGTACGCCCACATCAAAGGAACCGCTACGCGAATTCGCGTCTGTGTGTTCGTCTACTCTGTGCCGCTGCGCGTGTCGTAGGAGTCAGCATGTTACAGTTTCAGCAGCTTCAATGAATCATCTTGAAATACTTAGAGAAGTGCTGACTTTTGTTCCGGCTTTCGAAGTGCTTGGGGTGTGTCAGCGCTCGTTTATCAGCTCTCCGCGAGAGCTGAAGAGTTCTGACTCCTCAGTGGGGAATGCAGGTGACACAGTGGTAAAACCACGCAAGCGCCCATCCTGCACAGTCGCTCAAAAAGAATTTTCTATATGTAGGGCCACCTGTAAGGTTGCCACAGGTCTGGAAAACCTGGAAAACAGGGAAATGTCAGGGAATTTGAAAACTGTCAGGGAAATGTGAGGGAATTTTAAACAAGTTGGCTGAATATCAGGGAATTCTGTGATATGCATGCGGCATTTGGCAGTTCTGTCATTAATCATACACCGCTGCCAGAATCATATAAAATTGTTTTAATGACTGTGAACTAATTGCTTAGGCATTTTTCTTTCCAATCTATGTGGTGAGCAATCGTGTAAGATCAGAGAAGTATTTTGGTGTAATAGTTTGTCATAGTGCGAAGTCGCCAATCCTTACAGAAAAAAAATGTTAGAAAGAAGTCACGGAAAAAGTATTCATTTCGTCAGGAAATCAGTGAAATGTCAGGGAATTTTCCAATGGAAAAAAAGTGGCAATCCTTACCTGTTTTTCTCGAATAGATCCTACGGCTGTGTGTACTCCAAACCACGTTTGTTCAGAACCTGACGGTTTCTACACGCACCCGTCCTAACTGCCTGCCAGCAAATCACGGACGGTCACAGCGTCTGATCGACCCTGTCGAGCAGGAAATGTCTTCTCACAGACACACAACCAATAGTCAAAGAAAATTTGCAAGTTTGCACGTAAGAAGTTGGAAACACGAAAAACACATATGGTAGCCTCCAGTAACATATAAACAAAGATGGCTGCCTCCAGTAGCATGTAAACAAATGACGAACGAAAAAAAAAATCAAGATGGCGGAATGAGTATAGGCGAGGGGAGTGAGTGCGAGGAGTCAGTCGTCTGCTGAGCATTGTGTATGGGGGACCTTCGGAAATGTAACTTTGAAAAAAATATTTTTTTTAAAATGACTTTTTAATCATTTTTAGTAATTTCAATATTAAATTTTTTGGCATTTTTCGGATTTTTTGTAGTTTTTTTTTTTTTGCATTTTTGTGATCTTTTGAATAATTTTTTGGAATTAAAATTTTTTTTTTTGGGTTAAAGGTCATAGGTCCTGCTCTCCTGACCCGTGGGTAACTGATCCCGGTCTCCTGTCTGGCACGGAGTCACTGATCCCTCTCACGTGCTCCAGGAAAAATGAGAATTTTTTTTTAGGGAAAAATGGAAAATTTTTAGGGTATTTTGGTCAATTTTAAGGGGAAAAAGAGAAATTTTGAAGGAAAAAGCGGAAAAATATGGCGGACGGGTGACGTAGCAAGATGGCTGCCGGGTGAATCCGAATCCGACGCCCCACGCCCTTGCGCCAAGGAAGCCACAATCATACTATTTATATTATTGTCTTTTTACTGATTACCCAACATGTGTTAATTATATACAAGAATATAAAAAAATGGGGCGTGGCTGTGTTGGGGACACGGGCGTTTGTTTTGCGTCAATACATCTACGTTGACGCGCTCGGACGCCTTGATATTTTTTTTTTTACGCTCCCGGCACCGCTTCACTCGATCATATGGGGTTTTATGAGTATCAAACGATTTCTGTATTTCGACTTGGCTTTTTGGCAAGTATAGGTCGACAATGTGTTAAATTTTCTTAATTTTTTACATTAATCTCATACGATTTCACCATAACCACGCCAAACAGATGTTTTTATACACGCAATCGATTGATCTTGACGAGAGCTGTCAATTAAAACCTAAACTAGCGTCGTAGCTTCTCCTAGTCGAAAGTTATACTACGCAGAAGTTCTGAGACGCGGCGAATCAAAATTGTCCTCCCCCCCCCCCCTTCTCTTTCACCTCCCTCGCGCGTGTTGCTTTGCAGTCGTCATTCAACTTATTATTCTTTGACCCTTTGGCAATCGAGTGGTGTAATTGAGTTTTGAATGCGACCGATAGATTCTGAGTTGCAATGCCAATCAGTTTCCCCCCGATTTTGTTGTCATCAGATTTTTCAGGATTGCCTCCCACTATAGTTGCAAATATAAAGACGTATTCACGTCAAAGATGAGTTGTAAAAAATATTTAATGTTCATATCTGCGCAGTCTGTGGTGTGGGCGAGTGTGCCTTTAGGTACGAGCGGCTCGGAACTGCGTGTAATCTCAGGTAAACAGTCTGTTGAAGGGGCCCAGAGAAATGTACTCCTCCCATTCTGGGACAACACACAAGCAATAAAGTGAGCACTTTTGTAATAAACTGTAGAAAAAAGTCACCTCTCATACCTACATCTATTTTAACGGGTGCCTTGAGTGATATATATATATATATAAAGGGCAATGTTAATCTTGCATAAAGCGGAAGAATACGCAACGTGCATACAAGTAGATCTTGAACATGACTTTCAAAAGTGCCCATTTTACCGCTAATAGCCTATAATTTATGATACATTATCACCTAACGCTGTTCTGCGCGTGAATCATTTTTAATTCAAAATGAACGGGTAATGGTTCATCATAGAAAATTTGCTACTCTTAAGGTTCACTTGTATTGCGTTGCTACGTGTGAATATCCCCCCCCCCTTTCCTTTATTGTTTGTATTGCGTGTTTTATTTGAAGCTGTTTCCCAGTCTTATAAGCCGTAAAATACATCTGCGTTGTACTATTGAAATTTTGATATCGTCTGCAATTAGCCTAACTTCGTCGAAATTGTAATCATCCAGTCATTATAACTAAAGACAGGTTATAGAGTTATAAAAAATATCGAATGCAACTACACAAGAAAAGAAGTTCTTTTCTCGCACAGTTTTTTTTTTTGCCACATTACCTTGAAATGACACATAAAAAACAGAAAGCCTACTTGCGTGAAAGAAAAAAATTGTTGTTTTTCTACACCGAATATTATTGTTCTTAACAAAGTGGTCACATCTCAGCTACGGTAAGTGAAATTACGCCCTGTGTAAAGGTTGTTCACGATAAAGTGAGCACTTTTGAAATCAACCTTAGAACAATGTCACTGCTCCTGCCTGGCACATCTTTTAACGACGCGCTCACTGAGTGACGTGCCCCCAGTAAAGTTGATAACGATGGATGGAAAATAGTTCAATAGCTTAACGTCGAATGAAAAGTGAAAGGTAACCATACGCGATAACTTAAATTATTTCATTCACTCTCTGTTTTCTTTTTTAATCCATCAAAGTGTGAAATTGAACAGATTTGTAAAATATCTATTTTAACAGTTACACTTGACCGACGCATGAATAAAGTGATGAGACCCGCGGCAATGTTAACTTTACATAAGGCGGAAGACCACACGATAAGCATGCAAGTAGATCTTGAGCAGTGCTTTCAAAAGTGCCCATTTTACCGGGAACAGCCTATACCTACTTCAGTTAGAGTCTTGGCTTGCACAGAACATTTTTTTTCTGTATAGACATACTATTTATTGCACTTATTGCCTTGGTTTTATTATATTTTTCACACATTCATTATTTTTTGTTTTGCAACAGTTCACTATTCTTATCCTTTATAGACGCAGAGTTACGTAAAGAAGGGGGAGGGGATAAGTGATTACCCTACTTTTCAGGCAGCAGGGGAATTGCACACCCTCCCCTCCCCCATTCTGGGGTTTAAAATGGGCGGTCACTGCTTTTGTAAAAAAAAAAAAGAAGTATTTTTAAGTTAACATATAGTGAACTATTTGCCTCATACCTTTTAAAATATATTTTCATTTGTAGGCATGAATGTTACCAAAGTCAACATTATTTCATCAGCAATTATTATTTGATTTAAATTTTTTGTAAATAGACGTACATTAACTTGAACATGAACTAGTATTGGTATGTAAATAATTGTAGCGCTATAAGTAATGTGCTTTCTTAAATATTTGTATCTCATGTTGTTTTAAACCGTGGCACACACGAAAATAAACCGGGGCATGCAATAAAACACACAGTACACAATAATAGAGGAAGAGAGAGATTATTAAAATAAACGCTAGTGTGGTCAAGGAAGTTACAGAATTGCCTCTCTTGAAATGAAGAAGTATCGCCTATGCTCTCGACATGTTTGGCAGACACACATTTATTGCGCGTTCTTTTTCTAAAAACCAGCAGGCTAGACTTCATAGTCTTGTGCGTGCCCGGCTCGGCCTAATTAAGTTCACGGGCATCACAAAGGAGATACTCTGATAGCTCGCCAACCCTGGTAATGTCATTGTGGGAGGAATTTCGCGCCTACACGTTCATCCCGGCTGAACGTGCCGAGCATACTCTAAACGAGCTGATGTAAACGTACTCATGCTTACTGTATCACATGTCGCCTGTACGCCTCTCATTATATACTAATTGTTTCGAGAGACAAATAATTAAGTTCTCGCTTGTTAGCAAAAAAAAAAAAAAAAAAAAAAATGTGAGACGAAAATTTTCATTTGGTGCATTCCCCCCCCCCCCCCTCCCACAGTTAACGACATAATACGATATGCTGAAAACTAATTAGTCATTCCGTGCTCGAACAGTGGGAAATTTATATTCAAGTATGCAGATTACTTAATCTGTTATTTATATGCGTTTATTCGTTGTAACGTCCTACATATTTCAATTGACCCTCTTTTTTTAATTTCGGAGTTGTCGAATATTGGACGCAGCTCGCGGGAGAGGAATACATAAATAATAAACTACGTAATTTTCGTGAATTTTCTGTGACGCCATCACTGTAGCTTAGTAATGCGTCCCGGAATATCACTTGGTGAAAACTGGAAATGGAATTGTCGACCGCATTCTGAAACAAAAACAACGAAGAGAATTACGAAGCGACGAAATAATAATAATAATAATAATAAAAAAACCATTGTAACACCGCTTTTGTTGTGGCTAACAATTCGAAGCCCCTGGGCGCAGTGTAGCCCGGGCCACGCTACATCAACATTTCTCTGCCGACAAAGACTTAACACCCGACAACTTATTTTCATTATTTTGCTCGCGTTTTAGAGAAACCTCCATTAATACCACAGTTCATTAAAAAAAATGCATGTAATTGGAACGTACCTTAATAATTTTCCTCAGGATTCTCAAGTGAACGTAGTTGTTCTCAAATCCGCAGTAAACACATATTTGATAAGTGTCTTCGTAGAGACCAAGGCTGTGTTCCAAATATTCAGAATATTTACACTTGCGCACTCTCGCTCGGAGTGACGTCATGACAGTGCGAGCACACGCGAGCAAGTGCACGAGTGCGTGTTGCGAGTGAGAGTTGGATGCATGCTCTATGCATGCTCTCGGGATGTTTGTTTATTTACGTTTCAACACTGTCGTCATCCGCACGTTGCCGAACGAACAAACTATTTTTCAATGTAAGTAACTGTTTGCAATAGCGAAAGAATATTTCTTTATAATATATAAGTTTACTATTGTGCATCATCTTCAACATGCATCGTAATAGAAGTGTTATTTAAATGGCGTAAAAAATAATAGTGTTTGTGTACTTGTGAGGATTAAGTGAAGAGCGAAGAGATTTTGACGGCTCTTAATTTCGAGGTCTTGGGAGCCGATCAGGGTGATTGAGGTGAGTATGGAGCAGCGCTGGAAGGAAAGGGCGGGGGGAAACGGGAGATCCCCGAGAAAACCCGCCGACCAACGACATCGTGCGGCACGATTCCCACAATATGCGAAAATCCGGAGTGACCCGGCCAATTTGACTGTACTCTAATTGCTTTAAAAATGGAACAGGGTAAGGTTTTTTCTACTAGGGCCCTACATGTTCAAAACAAAACCTGATTTCTTGTGGGAAAATTTCCGCCACTAGATTCTCAATGTCCCGGAAGGTAATTTTTAATTAAAATGTTAACCTACGTGAATTATGAAATAGAAAGACTTAGTTAGGAAGTTTTAATTTTTTTGATTATTATTATTGTAATTATTCTGTTTTTAGGTTAAAAAAAAAAAAAAAAAAAAAAAACTTAATCTGGCAAACTTGCGAATCTAGCGCTTACCAGGGTAACGAAAAGTTTCCCCTTCCCAAACGGTTTAACATTGATCGTCCCGGCCTGTAGTTGAAGCAACCTTATTCAGGGCAATTATACAAACATGTCGAAGCACTTATTTGCATAACCAGTTTTCTAACCTCAAATCATATTCACCTCGTTTATGATAGCCGTGTTCACAACAAAGCGGTTGGAAGTTAAGGCACGGAGCTTGCCGCTCGATCCCATAGTGACTCCACGGGAGTGTTGTCGGCCGTACCGATTTTTCGGTAGCTCTACCGAAACCGATCTTTGTCTACCGTGATAACGAAATAATTTAACTTCTACCGAATTATTTCTCAATGTAGTTAGATAACAATACGTCGCAGTCAATCGGTGAAGGAGCAGCGGCTAGCTACAAATCTGGGTGTAGCACGAGAATAATATTGCAAGCAACAACCTTGTAGTATTATTTTAGCCGTGTTTTGAGTTCTGTCGTTTCTTTCCTATGTATTAAACATGTATGGAAAGTAACAGTGACAGCAAAACACTTTTTTTTTTTTTTAAGGGGAGAAAACATGAGGCTAGAGCGAACAGCCATCGACGAACTTGCACATACGCTGATGTTAAATGTAAGTTAAAATACAGAGAAAAAAACCAGTCAAAAATAAAAATTTTAAACTTTCAAAGTACTAAACGACTACTCATTTCGTAAGTTTGCGTAACAATTAGCATAACAAATAAAATAAAAATAATATTCAGAAAACTGTCGGGGAAATCAGAGAAATGTCAAGCAATTTCAACCAAGTTAGTTAAATATCAGGGAGTTATGTGATATGCATGATATATTTGGCAGTTCTGTCAGCAAGCATGCACCAGGCTGCCAGAATCATATAAGATTGTTTTAATACATGATTGTGGACTAAATGGTTATGCATTTTGCTTTGCAGTCTATGTGGTGAGCAATTTTGTAAGATCAGATAAGTATTTTGGTGTAAAAGTGTGTTATAATCCAAAGGCGTCAATCCTTACAGAAAAAAAAAGATTCTTTTCGTCCGGGAAGCAGGGAAATGTTAGGGAATTTTTCAATGGAAAAAAGGTGGCAACCCTGTATTTGCTGCCGAAATCTACCGATTTTCTTAGCAAAGTCGACCGATTAATTTTTTGACAGGGTTGGCACACCGCTGATTGGCGAACTGCGTCCCGACATGTTAGTGGCCAGTAACGCCATACTGCTGGTGTGTGGCTGCAGTTCGCGTTACAAACGGCTAATTGCACGAATAAGTTAAGTGAACGTGAGTTTCCTCATGAACGTGCAAAATTTTTATCCGTACGTTTTGGTCATAATCACACTCATTTAATTTTCCTATCATTTTTCAGTTTTATGCGTTTGTCTTTTGTGCCGTTCCTCTTATCATTTTTTTTTTAGTCGAACTGCACAAAAGTGGTTTGCTCAATTGGTCTTTTATTAGCCGCGAATCCTCCTCCTCGCTGTGTCTAGTGAATGTTGGCCAAATAATGGCTACGCGTGTCTGAATTATAGCCTCTCCTGAATAATAATACGGATTTTGCACGTTCTCAACCATTGGTTATTATATCAAACTCTATTAATCCCGGATTTAATTTTACATCCACCGACACTGAGGAAGAATAGGTGCTGAAATTACTATTGTATTTACGTTTAAAATGCCGTATCATGTATTCAAATTACTTGCGTTAATCTATTATCAGCGCAGGGCGTTAAAAATTGTATGAATTAATCCATACAACGGCCTGAATATAAACGTTCATTTCGGTGTAAATGATGGGACGATGGCTGCGTTAAAAAAACCTTGTGACAAAATGATTATATTAGAATTAACGGATCGATTATCCCTTAAACCTACACATGCACATAACGTGTGCGAGGGAAATTACTCCCGCGTCTGTATTTTCGTCATGTACCTCTTTGCCCCTTTTGCTCTCAGACTCTGACGTTACTCTGTACAGCCTGTTCGCGGTTTCTTGGCACTTTTTGAGTCAAATCTTAGCTGTTTTCTAAATTCATCATGTATCACAAACGTGCTATACTTGTATTAACATAAAAGTACCGCATTTCTGATTAAATTGAACTTTTACTTATGTTTTGATTATAAATAAATAATATTCGATTTATAATTAATATGAACAAAACAGACAGAAAATAGGTAGGCCTGTGTTTGTAATGCCTAGCAAGAAATAGTTCTAATGAAAAATATTATTCGACTGTGTACGCATGAATGCGATGCGTTGTCCCTGTCGTTTAGTCTTCTAGACTGGGTTAAGCTTTGTTTGTACGAGGCGAAGGAATATTCTGGAAGTAGAATCTTGGCAGGGTTTCAGAAAAGTTGTAATTAACCGTGCATGGACTATAGATGATATGCATCGCCGTTCTGCTCTGTGATGCAGTCGGCCAGGATTAGGAAAATGCTAAGTAAACAGTAAAGGAGACGAAGTTCTAATATGTAATATTCTTGAAATATTGATTGATGATGATATGAAATCTGCATTGAAGAGGCGGTTGTTGTTGAATCATCTTGGCATGGCTTCATAAGCATTGTTAAGGCCTTACATATCTCCATTCTGTCGTTATAGGACCAATCTTATCGCTTTGTTGCCTGTAGGCACCGGGGACCATTTATGATCATCACTGGCAGACGCGCGCATTGCGCATACATTTCTAGCATATCGTAGGAGGATAGAATTGCTGAGTTAAGCCTGCTGTGATGCATGCTCTTAAGGGGCCATCCTAGCTGTCATATAAATATCATTGTTAGCATTTGTGTCTGTTCTAATTTGTAAGAGAGAGGAGTGAAGAGATTTGGGTGGCTCTTAACATATAGGTCTTGAGAGCCGATGAGGGTGATTGAAGTGAATATGGAGCGGCGCCGGAATAAAGACGCGGCGGAAACGGGAGACCCCGAGAAAACCCGCCGACCAACGGCATCGTACGGCACGATTCCCACTTACGAAAATCCGGCGAACCGGCCAGGGATTGAACCCGGTTCGCCTTGGTGGGAGGCGAGCGTGCTAATCGCTCAGTCACCGTGGCCCCTTCTAATTCGCTGTTATTTGGCATCAGGACGAACTTGCCGTACATATCGTAGCCGACCTCGTTTCTTCATTGGCTACTGCAGACTTGAAACCACACCCTTTGTGACTGAACTTCGTGTGGTTGGGGCCTGCTACTGTGGAGTGTTCATTTATTGGCGTAGAGTTACCCAGGGCGTGTAAGATAAAGTGTGGTCCAAGGACGATGAACGTATTGCAAAGGGGTTTCAAGTTTAACGTGTCTCCAAATAATAATGCGAATTTTGCATGTCACTAATTTGCTATAAATATAGGTAGGGACACACGAATTTCGCGAAAAGATTTCACGACCAGTGGTACTTCATAACACTTTAGCTCAGATCACCTTTCTTGATTGGCTGATCTGGTGTTACGCGTCTTAAGGTGTGTGCTCGCGAATCACAGAAGTACAGGATCGGAGTAACCTAATTCTAATTGGCCAGTCAAGTAAGAAAATGTCATCTCACAAAGACTCGTGGCCAACAAGCAGATGAAAACTGCTGGTACGCCAGTGGGCTATTGAATTCTAGCGTGTGCAGAAATCTTTTCGCGAAATGCGGGTGTACCTAAATTTAGGGAATATTCCAATGCACTTTTTTTTTCAGGACTGAAATGTAAGTCGATAATATTCGTTACCAATTTGTAAATGTAGTAATTGAAATGTAAATATGGTCGTTGGAAAGTGTCAAAAGTCTGCAAACGATATTTATTCTTTCGTAAAATAGTGTTTAAAATTATAGCGACAATGTTGTATTTTTTCTGAATATATTATTCTATTAAAACCCTATAGTTAGGAACACCCGAATTTCGCGACAAGATTTCCGCACTTGCTAGATTACAATACCCTGCTGAAGTTCCTGCGGTGTCATTTTCCTTATAGGAAGAATGTTATTTAGGAAGGAACTTTCCGAATTGACAGGCCAATCAATCAGAATTAGGAAACTTCAATTCTATACATCTGTGATTCGTAGACACCTTGTTATTAGAGAATTGCAAAATTCGCGTTATTGTTTGAGGACACGTTAAACTTTAAACACTTTTACCTTCGCAGTACGTTTGTCATTGGACCATACTTTATCCGACACGCCCTGAGTAACTCTACGCCAATAAATCAACACTTCACAATTGTGTGCTGCGATCACGTGCAGTTCAGTCAGAAAAGATTAATTCGCGAAATACTTGTGGCTCGACTTACTACGTGTAACACGGAAACCATCCATTCAATAAGGCGGATTTGAGCTAAAGCGTTATGAAGTACAACTGGTCTTGAAATTACTTCGCTAAACTCAGGATCCATTCAATAAGGCGGATTTGAGCTAAAGCGTTATGAAGTACAACGGGTCTTGAAATTACTTCGCTAAACTCAGGATCCATTCAATAAGGCGGATTTGAGCTAAAGCGTTATGAAGTACAACTGGTCTTGAAATTACTTCGCTAAACTCAGGTGTCCCTTTACACTTAGTCACCGCTTAAAATTCGGTGGAAACAGAATAGGCGCGAAGCTTGTTATTCATCATCGCCGTTGCAGTGCTTCTTTACTGCCAGACGCTGATTGGCGAACGGCGCGGCGTCCCTACATTTTGCCGGCCAGTGACGCCATTTCGCTGGCGTCTGCAGCTCAAGTTCGCGGCATAAGCGGGCCGTTTACTTACGTTTTAAGTACTCTGTGGCGCCATGTTAATGTCTAGGGTCTGTAATTTTCGGCATGAAAATTTCACGAATGTATGTTGGAATACTCTATATAGGCACTTCACGGTAAAGTGAGCTCTTTTGAGGCCCTAGATACTTTTTTCCTTTCAGCCATTTTTTTTATACCATAACCACCTTTTCTTAAATAAATAGGTCCGCGTAAGTATAGGCTGTTCACGGTAAAATGAGCACTTTTGAAAGCCCTGCTTAAGATCTACTTGTATGCACGTTGTGTATTTGCCGCCTTATGTAAAATTAACATTGCCATGGGCCTCATCGCTTTATTCATGCGTCGGTCATGTGAAACTGGAATTACTGGGTAAGAAAATATTTTACAAGTCTGGTCATTTTTATATTTCGATTCATTAAGAAAACACAGAAAGCGAAAGGAATAATTTTAAGTTATCACAATTGGTTGCCTAGCACTTTTTATTCGGCGTTAAGATATGGGACTACTTTCTATCCATCGTTACCAACTTTACTGGGCGCATGTTACTCAGTGCGCCCGTTAAAATATATGCAGGTACGAGCAGTGACTTTTTCTAGGGTTGATTTCAAAAGTGCCCACTTATCGTGAACAACCTTTAATAAACGCGGTGTGTATATTCCACCGCACTCGGAAGTCAACGTGTAATGCTAAAATAAAGTAGAGTATATTCATTGGCTATTATTCCAAATGAGAAGGCTTTCAAAAGTGCTCACTTTACCGTAAATAGTCTATAACTAGAGACCTGGAGAAGTTACGGATTCATTAGGGACAAGCTAGAATTCAAAACACTTGCGTGTACATAACTTTAGCCATTGGTCCGCACGATGTTTGACACCTCCTGGAGGACGGTGTCCAATGGTCGTCTTCTACTGTGACGGCAGACAACCAATGTGCAGTTGATATCGGTATATTTTTACATAAGACTGTAGCGTATAGCCTGCAGGTCATTGAACTCGCGAATTTTTCAGCTCTCTACCTATAACTTCATGTGACATGTAGGCGTATGGCTGGGGAACCCCTTTCGCCGCAAGTGGCTATTGCCGTCACCCCGAACAGCTACTGTGCGTGACAGAAACGAGCGGCCCTGGAAGGTATGCGGACGAGCCGAGATGATGAGGCGTATGGTGTCTGGGCCGGCGATTGAGGGCACGCTATCGTGCAAATAAAAAACATTTACTCACATTTATACACAATCACTAAAAATATGTCGTAAGTAAAAGTGTTTTTTATATGTTTACAAAAAGACGAACTTAGGAATAGGCTTAGTGATTTCTTGCGCTCAGTTAAATGATTTTCCTGTCAAAGTTATTTGCAGTTTCATATGCAACCAGCAAATATTAATTCATCTCTGAAAATCAGCTAAAAAAATCGAATCGGCACGGACACACAAACAGATAAACGTGCATATTAAATATATATGGAGTATCTACTCACCAAGTCCTTTAGACTGCCACTCACCAAGTCCTTTAGACTGCCGGATCTTAAACAGGAACAGGAACGACAATGGTGTCGAAGGCCTATAG
The DNA here is from genome assembly GCA_029891345.1 of Dryococelus australis. NCBI lineage: Eukaryota > Metazoa > Arthropoda > Insecta > Phasmatodea > Phasmatidae > Dryococelus > Dryococelus australis. The sequence continues at coordinate 349,983,464 of CM056995.1, forward strand.
TTTTATCTTGAGGAAATAAATTTAATCTGAAATTAATAGAATGAACCCTACTAAACATTCACTGAACGAAATCACCCAACTATCTGTCTGCAAAACCTTCATAATGGCCGCGCAAGTTCTGAGTCAGAATCGCTGTTGTTAATCGATGCTGCACCATCTGATGACACTTCACTTTCCGAGTCACTCTCACTGTCTTCGCGAAAGTTCATTATTATGCTGTTCATCACATCTGGAATAATTCCATCCTTTCGACATTATCCTTCTTCTTTAACGTCTTGATCATGGCTACAATAACTGGCCCAGTATTCTTTTGTGACTGATGAGATTGAAGTTTCAGTAATTTCCTTCATTTTCGTAAGTCACAAGTCGCCCGTAACGTTTCTGAGAACTGTGTGTCCAAAACGAGAGAGTTTTCTGATCTATTCTAAATGTTTTTTCTTTCCGTTTATTCATCTCTATGAGCTCGTGCCGATCAATGTTGCACATGCTCTCATTGCGCTCTGCCCCATTGTTTTTACGCCACAATAATATGTCGTTTTTTAAGGAATATTTTGAGGGAGATTTATCGAGCTCCAGAGTATGGCAAGGTGCATTATCCACTACAACAACGGAATAAGGTGTGGGAGGTTAGGTAATAATTTCTCATCAATCCATTTATCAAAGTTGAGATGGTTCATCTGGCCATGGGAGTTTCTAGTGACAGTTCCGGCGCTATACAGAAGCAGTGCGTTAGGAAGGAATCCATCCCGACTACCTGCACGCAACAATATTAGTCTTCTGCCTGCACTTGAATTTCCTTGCACGCCAAATTCTTCGTTGTGCTGCCAACACTTGGAAAACGTCAAATTACTTTAAACCTAACTTTCGTTAAGGTAAACTGTCTGTCTACCAACATCACGGTAGTGTCTTATCTTACGCATGTAGTCATGACACAATGTCACGATGTCGACTCTTTCAACGAGTATTTTACTTTTTGACCTAGATTTTCTCCACTTAAATCACATACTTCTTTTTATAGGCTGTTCACGGTAAAGTGAGCACTGGTCCTCCCAACAAGCATTAACCACTGATAAATATATCTTATTTACAGCCTCAGACATTAGATTTTGAGGGTGATGAAATGTTTGCAATGTTTATGCTAAAGCAGGAGGAATATGGAAATTGGATGACAGAAAAATTGAGAAGGGCCTTAAGTGTTCTTGCTCCCCACAGAAAGTCTATCTCATTTTTGATGATTGGCAATAGTTTTGGAATGGTTGGATCATTCTTCTCGCGCATGCAGAAATCGTGGATAGTGTTTTTAGTTACACAATTATCGAAATCGCCCACTTTCAAAGAAGTGTGTCTTTTTACAGTGGAGTAGTTTTTTCCAGGTGTAGATAATCTGTTGGGGTCAGTTTCAATTCAAATTTTATGTTATTTTCGGTTCTGTTTTATGGTGGTTACACCAACACCCGAGTAAAAAGCTGCTTGATTTACCAGTAACGGTAGAACCCGTTGTTTTGCTTCGTCATCGCTCTTCTCTATTCTAGTATTTATGATTTCGCGTCCCTCACTGTAAATCTCTTTCCTCTTTTTGCTTTAAACCATGGCTGGAATTATAAATTAACCCATAAAATTCGTCAAATTTTCTAAATAAATACGCACAATTGCGCGAGCATGATTTGCTAATTTCCAGATGGGTCACTAACAGATCTCACGTTTCAGCAAAACGTCAACCACGTTAGTACACGGGGCCGATGTTTGCGCGCATGACCTGACTACTGTTGGGCGACAGGTAAACTACTGCTGCTTAGACCAGGTTTCCCAGGAATTCTCCAGCTTCCACCCCAGCCCCAACTCTCCTCCTCCCCCCCCCCCCCCCCCGACAAAGTCCGGCTCGTTTCTGTCACGCACAATAAGTTCATGTCTTGCTGTAACAGAGTCCTGAGAATGACGGCTGTGGACAGGCAAGGAATGGCTATGGCAGCCAATGTAAACACACCCTGCGTGCATGGTTGACATTTGTCTGGAAAACAGAAATGTCAGGGAAATGTGAGGTAATTTTGAACGAAAAAGTTATACGTTAGGGAATTCTGTGATAAGCACACTATCTGTATATCTCTGTTCTATCACGTAAAACCAAATGCGAGTCCATTGCAGAAATATTTTTTTTTTGAGACAAGTAGCTGGCGTATTGCCACCTGATTGGCTGGTGGCATGATGCTTGAATGTCCAGGTTTCCTGTACAGTACATGTTCTTAGGGCGTTGTGTTTAGGTGCATTGCGTTGTAAGGTCAGAGTAGGACTAGTTATTTGGTGTTAAAAGTGCGCTTCATCAAAAGGCTTAATCATAACAGAGAAGTACGTTAAACAAAGGGTCTTGGAGGGGAAGTATTTATTATGTGGAAGTCAGAGAAATGTCAGGGAATTTTGAATGAGAAGAAGGCGCTGGCAACCCTGACATAACACACTGAAAACCAATCTGCACTCAAATATTGTTACTAGCCTCTGTATGATAGTTGCTGCATCTCCAGTCACTATTGGCTGTTTACAGTAAAATGAGCACTTTTGTAAGCCCTGCTTAAGATCTACATGTATGCACGTTGTGTATTCTTCCGCCTTATGTAAAATTAACACTGGCAAGCCTCATCACTTTATCCATGCGTCGGTCCAGCTAAACTGTAAAGTTATACAAAAATTTAACATTTGAAAAATCTAATTTTTACACTTCGACGCATTAAAAAACAGAAAGCGATAGAAATAATTTAAGTTATCACAAATGGTTACCCAACAATTTTTATTCGACGTTAACATATGGAACTACTTTCCCCTCCATCGTTACCTACTTTACTGGGTGCTTAAAATATATGCAGGTAAGAGCAGTGATTTTTTTGTAAGGTTAATTTCTAAAGTGCTCACTTTATCGTGAACAGCCTTAAGTATCCTTCTGGTCCAAGGTGCACAGAAAATGTCCTTTACATTAGACATCTCTCCCCATTGGTTATAATCCTCACCAATGGAGCACCAGTTAACTGTTATTGTTTTCTATCGGAGAGCCGTTCCTAATGTAACAGGACGTGTACGAGCCATCGTGCTCAGTTATGCCTATCACGGGAACTAAATTTTAGGAATTATATAATCGCGAGTCGTTTTATCCGTAAGATCGTCGACAACACTAACGAAGCAGTGGTAATAATATATTATATTGGAGCATGTCTCATATACTAAATATAAGGTAGTTCGCTTATTCGTCTTCTGCGCATGTACCCAACATTGACCTACCTCAATCCTACACAACTGTCAAAGTCACATGGCCAACAGTGGTGTACGTGTTTGTTGATATGTTAATTTTTAAATGACAAGCACTGTTATATTAATAAAATACTTTTACCAGTTTTAATATAACAAACTGCATTACAAATTGGTTAGAGGAAGTATACAATCATTTCAAAGCATTTGTTTACAGATTAGTTTTCTAACCTAAAATCCAAACCACGCCATTTTTGCTAGACGTGTAGGCAGAGAAGCAGTTCAATGTTGGGACACGGAGATTGGTTGTGCGCAGCCAGCGAGATCGGTCTGCCCCATCTTTAGCCTATGGCATGCTCAGTCATGAAGGGCAGATAAATGTTCGCAGCAGGGCGTCCCGAGCCACAACAGGGCATAGATATCAGGCGTTGGAGAAGTCTAGTTATAAATGATGGGACTGTTGGTTACGCTGCAAAGAGAGCCTTTGAGGAGGGATTCCTAGTGGAACGGCAGCGCTCCGAGTGTTGTTTCTAGTTGTCTAGTACGTCTGGGGCTGAACCAAGACGAAGAGAGTGGAAATTCCTTCGGCAACGTGACCGGAATACGGAGGAGGAATTATAAGATTCCCGCGTTGAGTAAAAATACGTCGGTATTTTCCTCTCAGGGAGTTGAAATACGGCGCTGAGCAGACATGCTCTATCTGAGAGCTATTTTAACCCTATTAAAAATACCGGTAAATCAACTCCCTCACTGATACGTGTGTTTTTTATCTTTTGTTTCAACGGAAGAATTTTTGTTTAAACGAGTAATTACCTTTGGACAGTAAAATATTTAAAATTCTTATGTGATGTACTAAACACTAATATTTTTTAATTCCTTGTTCTTCCCAACTGGGCCACTGTTTTACTTTTAGTCTGCAGAACTCTTAAGTAGCAGGCCAGCAGTAAAACAAGGTACGAATTCCGTCCTATCGGCTACTAACAGGGACAGCAGCAGGTCAACAAATCTCTTGAGTTTTAAGTATACACAGGTCAGTGAAAATTTAGAGTACAAGTTACTGAACACGTGAAGTATGTCAGTACCGCATTATAACTGTTCAATTGACAGTCACTAACTTAAATTTCTCCGATTCGTAGCCTAACATTATATATTTGCTCGTATCAAGGTTTAATGGCACCTGAGGTATCTACAAAATATTAACTTTGCAAAAGTGTTAAAAGGACGAGCATGAAGAAAACACGCATGCTAAGAGTTTTAATTATTTATTCCTATAACTATTTTTTTTACGCGTGTGTATATTTACGTGCTATAATTCGGCGTGTCGTGCACTTATATTAATCGATTATTGAAATGCGTGCATAGTTCTTACTGATTATTGGCTCCAGCAATTCCCAAAGCAGATATTCAGCGACATTCATAAATAACACAACCTGCTGGGAAGACACTGGCTGCATTGGGCTGGGACAGTGGATTATCTCTAGACGTTGACCGATTACAATTTTCGAATCTAAAGGTGTGTGTGTCTAAGCAGTTAAGCTGCGTCAGGCATGCATCGCCCAATCATGAAGTTAGCAGGACGCTACAGTGTTCTGTAAAATATGCCGTAATTATATATTCTTCGGTTTTATACTGTCAATTTAATGGGCTCGGATCGCGTGCTATGTACAGCGCCGGCCATACATCTCCTTCCGATGCAACACTTCCACGAACGCGAACACTATGACTACAGTATAAAGTACATTTTGGTGCTATTTATGAACAGTTCTATGGAAACTAATTGTCAATTTTTATTGGCATCGACGCAAGTTAATTGTAGATACGGATTTTCGCGTGTGGTAATCGTGGCGGACGATGCCCCTGGTCGTCAGGTTTTTTTTTTTCCGGGGCTCTCCCGTTTGTCCGCGCTTGTATTTCGGTGCTGCTCCATACTCGCCTCGCTTCACCCACGTCGGTTCTCAAGACCTCAATGTTAACAGCTGCCCAAATCCCTCCACACACACACTCCATAAAACATGCCTCACCATGAGTACATCCATTTGGGATATATTTGTGCAGCGTAGCTTTGTACTACACACATTTTTATTTAAAATGAAGGCTCCAGAGCCCCCTCTTTGCTGTTGAACTTCCGGGTTAACAGTTTCATTTATAAATAACACTGTAAAGTGAACAGGATATTTGGGCCTTCATTCCATATCTGATTAGGCACTGGGAGCGCACTGTTATGCAATGTCAACCCAGACGACTAAATTTGAAGGTATAGTCCTTGCTTTTTAAAATTCAACTTTAGTTTTATTTGTTAAATTTAGTTGAGTTGTAATCCTACAAGTTATGTTAACAACTAGTTCCCAAAGAATTTCCCGTAAAAATAGAAAACATAATTACAGTGTAGTAGAGTAACAAAAGAATACGGATTCTTGACTTCAGAATGTTCCCGCTGGCACAGTGAAAGTACGCTGTGTTAACCTAGATTCCACTTGAAGCGCCTGCATAGGCAGCCAAACTGTATACAAGTGTAAGTTAAGGATGATATATTCATATGCTGCTGAATGTTTATTAGTTAATGCCTTTTGCGTCTGTTAATTTATGAAACACATCGAGTTTGTGGATGTCGGGAATTAATTCGTTGGAAATTGAGGCTTCAAGCACGTGTACTATAGAACAGTGTGCGGTCGAATGGACATCCACTCTTTCCAATACGTGATTTCCGTAGTTAACGCAGTCCTTGTTCCTGTGTGCACTGTTGCCTGAAAGGTATCTTTTTGCACTCTCAAAAAAAATTATGACTTTTTTTTTCACTGAGTAGGTACGCGCAATGCAATTCAATGGTGTAGGGCTTCCATAGGTTTCGGTTTCAAAGGAGCCGCTTTGCTTTTACGAGTTGTCAGGGAGGTAAACAGATCAAGTTCCCTTGATCAGACCACTCCCTTTCGACACCCTTTTGTTACACAGCCTGCCAGTCGCGTCGCAAAGCTGAAGTAATCTGGCAACAGCGCGCGGCATTTGTTCTGAAACGTAAGTGTGGACGCCCTACAGTACTATAGTGCTTCTTTTGTGATAGGATCACATTTGTTCTGAAACGTCCTGGGCGTCTGACGGCAGTAAACAGAAGGAAATAAAAGTCACTGTATAATGTGCAGCCCAGTTATAAGAAAGTATCAATATCTTTGCAGTGCATAGAAACTGTCAGTTTCTCTGCAGCTGGGGTGGCGTAAGTGTAGCACAGCGTGGCGGCTGTTCCGGAGATTATATCATTCCAAGAAGCCAAGAAACGCCACAAACAATTTGTACACCTATAAATGAAAACATCAGTCTATAGTACAACAGTCTTTGTAATTGGAAATATTACTATTATTACCCAGAAACAATGTGGCACTTTACTTGCTCTCCACAGACACTGTAGTCTTGACTACTCGCCTCCCGTTAAGGTTCCTATGTACCTGCGCGTCCAAGTTCAGGGAGCGATACGGGCGACGCTAACACGCACGCCTAGCGCCTGGTCGCCCCTACGCGCGAGGCGTGCATTGTTTCCGTCCTAACGCTTTACTGTCCAAACTAGGTCTGTAACTGTGGGGTTTTAGTACACGCGATGAAAGTACACAGATCAAACTACCTGCGTATAAATTGTACTTTTCTCTTGCCGCTTAAAGAAACTCCATAGGCAAGCTTTAAAAATGCTATATTTGACCACTTTCATTTTTTTTTTTCGCCATTAATACACTTAATATGATAAAAGTAAAAAGTTAATGATATAGACAATAGTTTTTTACAATGATTTCGCAGAAAACGTTTCAGTACATAGGACGCCAGGACCCTTCAGGCGAACCGGGTTCGCTTCCTGGTTTGGCTCAACTAGATTTTTACACGTGGGAAACGTGGCGGGCGTTGTCTTTGTACCAACGTTCCCCCCCCCCCCCGGCACTCTCCCGCTTTTCTCCGCCCTTGCATTCCGCCACTGAGTGCGACGTATTCCTAGTCCTTGTGTTTGGAAGTAGATGGTTTGTTCAGAGACGTTTTGTAAGCAAATTAACGCATTACGGAAATCAAAACTGCTGCGCGCGCCGCTATGGCACGCCAATCTATATCTATACATAGTATAAACCAAAATCGCCCGGCCGCGTGTGTCTGTGTATTCGGATGTTTCTAAGCTACTTTAATAATAATAATAATAAAACGTCTTTTTTTTTTGTGGCGGAGTTACGGTATTATCACCACTTTCCATAATAAAACATGACATTTTTTTTTTAAAGAAAAAGAAATGAAACAGTGACACAAAACTTAATGATGCTGTTTTCACCATCGTTTAGAGAATTGCTGAGGAAAGTTTAGGTATATAATACATTATTTTTTAATGTAAGGATAGCAGAGAAATGTTGACGTTTTATAATGAAGATGGAAAAAGCCACTTTTAGGGAGCTTACATGGCTTGCTTTACTAACCCATAAGAGCTACACCAAATTAATGTAATACAGAGTTGTACATCTCATACAAAGGTCTACAAAAAAGTCCGCGATAGCATATATTTATATTTTAAGGTTGACTCACAGTAACCATTTTTGTCTTTTTAAAAATAGGGGTTCACTTACAAAGACTTTTTGTACAACACAGTATTAATCCTATGTTAGTCATCTTAAGCATTTAGTGTATACATTTGCTGTGAACCTAAACAACGCCATATTTGTAAATCGCACCCGAGCGAGGCCGGGGCGGGTCGCTAGTTACTTATAACCAGTGTTACCAACACTAGAATAGGAAATGTCGCAACTGCTTCAATAAAATACTAGTAATTAGGTCCATGCAGAAAAGTAATTAGGTCACTCGATTTTATTTCTGTATTTTAAATTGGGATCTTTTTTATTTGAATGCTGCCCGTCTAAGGCCTTCTGTTGCTGATGTTAGTTGTGTTGTTAAGCTTCAAAGATATGTTTATCTTAATGAATCCAGTACTTAACTGCGTATTTGTCGTGATCTTCAAAGCTATGCGGCATGCTTAGTCGGCGCGATAGGAAATTCTCATAGCTTCAATTGATCGTTGGTCTCGAGTAGGGTATTAGAAAAGTTGCTACGATGTCTTTATTTTGTATTTTTGCCGCCTCTTTGTCTTCCGAAGGTTTGGATTTCGCTATGCGTAGCGGAACTTCGGTACAGTTCGCAACAGTGCTAAAGACCAGTGGTGTGAGGTCAACTGTTGCAAGGTAAGCTGGCGTTAGCTCTGTGCTGTACCCTGTTGCAAGGTAAGCTGGCGTTAGCTCTGTGCTGTACCCTGTTGCAAGGTAAGCTGGCGTTAGCTCTGTGCTGTACCCTGTTGCAAGGTAAGCTGGCGTTAGCTCTGTGCTGTACCCTGTTGCAAGGTAAGCTGGCGTTAGCTCTGTGCTATACCCTGTTGCAAGGTAAGCTGGCGTTAGCTCTGTGCTATACCCTGTTGCAAGGTAAGCTGGCGTTAGCTCTGTGCTGTACCCTGTTGCAAGGTAAGCTGGCGTTAGCTCTGTGCTATACCCTGTTGCAAGGTAAGCTGGCGTTAGCTCTGTGCTATACCCTGTTGCAAGGTAAGCTGGCGTTAGCTCTGTGCTGTACCCTGTTGCAAGGTAAGCTGGCGTTAGCTCTGTGCTGTACCCTGTTGCAAGGTAAGCTGGCGTTAGCTCTGTGCTATACCCTGTTGCAAGGTAAGCTGGCGTTAGCTCTGTGCTATACCCTGTTGCAAGGTAAGCTGGCGTTAGCTCTGTGCTGTACCCTGTTGCAAGGTAAGCTGGCGTTAGCTCTGTGCTATACCCTGTTGCAAGGTAAGCTGGCGTTAGCTGTTGCTCGCTAGTTTACATGTCCATGTTGTAACGATCTTCTTATTTTAAAGACTTTTTCAGGGGTGGTGGGTGGGTGGTAGGTGCCTGGATTAATACCAACAGCAGACACTCGTTACGAAAAATAATCACCTAGTATCATAAAACAAAAATAATAGTTGTAAATGAATATTTTGGGATAAATATGCGCTTCATGGAAGTAGTTAATAATCACGCTGTGTTCAATGTTTTAATAAAACAGCTTATTTACAATACATTCAGTTTCCCTAAGCTCTACAGTAGTTATTGGGTCCTGCTGCGTGCACCGACATTGTACAGCATTGAGCAAGCACCAGTTTACCTTTGCAACAGTTCACCGCGCACGCCGTTGCTAAACACTCACGAGACTTTCATTTTGTCTTCTTCTGCCTAACCTTTGAAACGAATTTGTGACCGAGGGGGGGGGGGGTCAGGGGGGTAGTGAAGTATATATCACAGAAACACTGTCATTACGGCGCTAGATAACTTTCTAGTCTAAAACTATCCTTTCGGCGCGCCACTGAAACTACGAGTGTTGTCGATTGGCTAGCCCTGAACTACAGACGTCTCAGCTACTCGCGTCTTCAGCTCATCAGAAAGAACCGCACAAATGTTCAGTGTATCCGAGCAATACCAAGGCTTAGAACTTTATTTTTTAAATTAGTAGTCTGTAAAATAGCCATATTTTTTTATTGACATACGTTGGAGTAACAAACGTTGTATAGACTGTTCACGGTTAATGGAACACTTTTGAAATCAACCTTGGAAAAATGTCACTGTCACTGCCTGCGTATAGTTAAACGGTCACATGACCGGCATTCGCCCAGCAAAGTTGGCAACTAGAAGGAAAAGTAGTTCCAAGTCTAACCGTTGAATTTTAAGATGTTAGGTAAACACTTGTGAATACTGAAATGAAATGAAATGGTTTCTCAAACTTTTATTTATTTTTTATTTATTTTTTTACGTATGTAAGTGAAAGAATGAGCAAATTTGTAAGATTGTACTTTTATACTAATTCCACAGTTTGACTTTACGGACGCGTGAATAAAATGACCAGGCCCATGGCAATGTAAATGTTGTAGACTATTCACGGTACAGTGAGCACTTTTGAAAGCCCTCGCATTGGGGATAATAGTCAATAAATTTATTTTATTTTATCCTTAGACATTAACTTCCGAGTGTGGTAGAATCTACACACTGTGTTTATTACTTACATGGCAATATTTATAAATAAAAAAAGTGGTTAAAGAATAAGAAATGGCCTAAGGAAAAAAGTAACTAGGGCCTCAAAAGTGCTCACTTTACCGTGAACAGCATATACATACGGCAATTGTGGCGAGTGATATATTTTACACGTGGGATAAGTAAACTTCGTGAACTCTTTTGGTAGCAGCCTATATTTCTCTGTTCTTTACATGCTCCTCGTGTTTATGCAGTGACTGCTGCCATTTGATTTTTTTTTTTTTATTCGACTCGGCTGTACGTGGCAGTCATGACACGTCCACTCCTCGTTTTTTCCTGGCCGAAGAGCCGTCCATGGCGTGTGCAAACAGCTGTGGTCCAATCACGAAAGGAACACACGAGAATATCTTTCTGCAGTCCAACCTACCACGAGAGTAATCTGAGAAATTCACGGACTATACTAATGACTATCGTTGACGAGATAGTAGAGCCGTAGAGTCATACGGACCTACCTGCCTACCAGATCGACTTAGGTCCTCTCCCTACCCTGGACCTCCGACTCTCCGCTTAGAGTTAAGGTAGGTTAGGAAAAAATAACAATTGCTCTGGTCTCGTTGACGAGATAGTAGAGCCGTAGAGTCATACGGACCTACCTGCCTACCAGATCGACTTAGGTCCTCTCCCTACCCTGGACCTCCGACTCTCCGCTTAGAGTTAAGGTAGGTTAGGAAAAAATAACAATTGCTCTGGTCTCGTTGACGAGATAGTAGAGCCGTAGAGTCATACGGACCTACCTGCCTACCAGATCGACTTAGGTCCTCTCCCTACCCTGGACCTCCGACTCTCCGCTTAGAGTTAAGGTAGGTTAGGAAAAAATAACAATTGCTCTGGTCTCGTTGACGAGATAGTAGAGCCGTAGAGTCATACGGACCTACCTGCCTACCAGATCGACTTAGGTCCTCTCCCTACCCTGGACCTCCGACTCTCCGCTTAGAGTTAAGGTAGGTTAGGAAAAAATAACAATTGCTCTGGTCTCGTTGACGAGATAGTAGAGCCGTAGAGTCATACGGACCTACCTGCCTACCAGATCGACTTAGGTCCTCTCCCTACCCTGGACCTCCGACTCTCCGCTTAGAGTTAAGGGAGGCTAGGAAAAAATAACAATTGCCCAATGAAATGAGCCCTTTTGAAAGCCACGCTAAAGATCTACTTGTATGCACGTTGGGTATTCTTCCACCTTATGTGAAATTAACATTGCCATGGACCTCATTACGTTATTCATGCGTCGGTCAAGTGAAACTGTGAAATTATTATAAAAGTAAATACTTTACAAATTTTCTCACTTTGGTACAAAAAAAAATAAATAAAAAATAAATAAAAAACCCACAAAACGAAATATTTAATTTAAGTTACTCCAATTGGTTACCCAACACTTTTTATTCGACATTAAAATATGAAACTGTTTTCCACCCATTGTTACCAACTTTTCTCGACGTATGTGTCTCAGTGTGCCCATTTAAATATTTGTGGACTGGGGCAGTAACTTTTTCCTAAGGTTGATTTCGAAAGTGCTCGCTTTATCGTGAACAGCCTTTAATCAGATGCAACCCTTCTGAAGTCAGTTTATTGGTTTCCCAGTGCGGAATTCCCAGAAGGCGTGATAGCAGCTGTTTAATGACACCGTGCCAACTCTATATTTCCGCTACTTTTTAATATATACGTTACCGCGTGCCTAATAAACACAGTGTATACATTCATCTCTCAAAAGTTAACGTCCAAGGCTGTAATAAAAATATTTATTTATTGGTGATTAATGCCTGTTGTAAGGGCCTTAAAAATTGTTCACTTTACCGTGAATAGCTTGTACACCCGTGGCTATTATTCATTACTATAGTTCTGAAATGATTCAGTTTTGAATTCTTTACACGAAACCACTTCATTAGTAAACTTAAATTCACTTATAACTAAGGTTGTTTATCCAAACCATAAGGTAGAGATTAGTTTCTTCAAGAACCTTCCCACAACAATCTAGGGATTTTTGTCTCTAAATGACGTTATCTTCTTATTTGCCCAGCTGCGCCTTGTCAGTTTTTACGTTACTGCGCCTCAAATGGTAAAATATCACGTTATTTATATCAGGTTACTGATAACATTATGAAAAAGAAAAAAAAAAGCATAAGAAACCGGTTTTAATTTTTGTGTCTCGTGGGAGCCAATCGTTTTTTTAGGAAGGTAAAAATACATTAAGAAATCTGATGCGGGTGTATTGCATATATATACGTATAAGTTACCTGTTCTCCCCACCGCATTTTGAAATATAAACTAGTAAGCGATAACTACGGCTAGTTTTGTGGCGTATATATTAGTTTCTCATTGAAGGGGACAGGATGGTTTGTTTTATCAATTTATTTCTGTACAGATATGCAGAATAAGGACCAAATTATATAACTAGCGATTTAAGATAATTCCGCTTGTCTGAATTTATTTATTTCATTTATTTTTACCGGTACAGCGGTAGGAACAAGTAAACACACGATAACTTCGCGTTACCACATATCACAAGGTCAGACTTATCAACCCTGTGTATACTCATTATTGGACGTAATTTGTACTTTGCTACTGCAGTCAGAAGGCATTCCCCCGTTCCTGACTGCACCGCACATGTTTCGGTCGTGCTGTTGTGGGGTGAGGTGTTTGCTGTTGGCCCAGAATCATACTTTTACAAGACGCCAGAGGGGTGTACCCGAGTTCGTTAGGGATGGAGGTATTAATAAAAAATAAAATACTGAATTTTATTTCTTAAATTTACTCACACGGCTATTGTTTACAACATTAAACTAGCTCTCTCACCGTTACACTTGTTATTCTCAGTGATCACAATATTTAATGTATTAACACAATTTTAATTAAATTCCTTAAAGGCTGTTCACGATGAAGTGAGCACTTTCGATACCAACCTTAGTAAAAAGTCACTGCACATATTTTAACTGGCCCACTGAGTGACATGCGCCCAGTAAAGTTGGTAACGATGGATGGGAAGTAGTTTTAGTTAACCATTTGTGATATCTTAAATTATTTCTTTCTTCTCTTGTTTTTTTATGCATTGAAGTGTAAAAATGAGAAGATTTGTTAAATATTTACTTTTCTAATAATTTCCCAGTTTCATTCGCCCGACGCATGAATAAAGTGGTGAAACCCATGACAATTTTATTCTTACATAAGGAGGAAGAATAAATAACGTGCATACAAGATCTTAAACAGGGCTTTCATAAGAGCTCATTTTATCTTGAATAACCTATAGTTTCGCTGACCCGGTCTAGAGGATTCCTCGCACCCCGAGTATCGCTGAGAGACTAGAGCAATGGTTATTTTTTTCCTAACCTACCTTAACTCTAAGCGGAGAGTCAGAGTTCCAGGGTATGGATAGGACCTAAGTGCGTCTCAGCTTTTTCTTTGATTTGCTGTAAAAGTGCATACTTAACAAGATCTTATGTTTAATTCTATTTGCGTGAAGCATGTACTTGTGAGGTATGTTAAGCAGTGTGCAAACTGAGAATTGGGTTTCAATTAAACTGATTTTCTCCTCCTAAAAGTCTACAACTCACTACTTCCATGCGGTGTGACACAATGCGAGAGGTCATATTCCAGCACACACACACTGGCAGAGATCGTGTGTTCCTTGGCTACAGCTGCATTCCAAACATATTCTCGTGTTACACAGAGTGAAGCCACCTGAGTGCTGAATGTTTGCACTTGGTGCGGTTGGAGTCGCGGTATACGCTGTTCATGGCAAAGTGAGCACGTTTGAGGCCCTAGTTACTTTTTCCTTTCAGCCATTCCCCCCCCCCCCCTTTATCCACCTTTCGAAATTAATACTCCGATGTAAGTAATATACAAAGTGTGTATATGCCATCGCACTTGGAAGTTAACGTCCATACGAGAGGGCTTTCAAGAGTGCATGCCATACAGTGAATAGCGCACTCTTAAAATTTGTTGTACTTTTACAAGAAAAATCCTTGGAAACCCAGTTGCCAAGGAAATCCTTTGTAAAACTGCAACGAGTTTTCTTGTAAAATCTGCAAAACGTTTCTTTGTAATATTACAAATGTTAACCTTGTAATACAACTGACATTATTGAGGAGTATACATAAAATTATTATTTTTTTCTTCCAAAAAAAAAAATTGATGAATTAGTAATAGAGAACAGTTTTTTTTTTTTTTTAATTTTTTTTTAAATATATAATTTACTAACCAAAAAATTTCCTCGCCAGCTCTGGGATAAAAACTCACAACCCTTGTAATGCCCTTAACCACAAGATCAACTTGACTTACGATATGAACGCTTATTTTTACTGGAAATATTAGTCAAGTACATACAAAATAATAATATACCTATACGGTTAAGAAGAATAGGTACATTTATTTCTTTTTAAGAGTTCGTTAATTAAGATATTTGGATGGCTCTTTATGAGGTATTGAGAGCCGATTTAAGAGTTTTGAGTAGCTAGGAAACATTAACAGGTACTGAATAATACGGTCAGGTTTCGTTATGATCATTTGAGTTGTTTTAATTGTTTTACGTTGTTCAAACTTGCAACACATTAATTTCTGCACGCAGCTACACTTCACATAACCCATAGTTTTTGTACAAACAGCTTTATACGGTTTTAAGTTGTTGAGTGTCCGCCATTTTGCAGAAACTCGTGGATACGTCTCAGTATAGGGCCTAGTACAAACATTTCCTAAGGTCTATTACAAACACGAACCTTGTAGTTATACAGGACAAATCTTTGTACTGTTATAAGCATTTGTAAAATGACAAAGAACTTCTCAGTAAAAATTTCGAATTGTTTATAGCGTGCGTGTAGTGTAACACGACGCAGCTTCATATCTGCGCACTTTGCCGTAATCTGTGCCCCGTCATCTGACGTGACGTCGCTTGACGTGTTGTTGTCGACGTAGTGTTGACGGTCAACTGTACGTCAAGCGGAATATTACTTGACGGGCGTGTTTATACAGAAGCCCTCGCCCGACCCGACTACTTCCGCGGTTTTGTTCATATCTGCCTCTGCGAGCCGTCGTCGAGCGAGCACAAAGACGCTCGTTCGAGCTGCGCGATGATGAAGACCGATATAGACCGTATTTTGACAGCTGGGTGTTTATCGCGACTCCGTCAGTGCCCCAAGCTCGTCGAGGAGAAGGCAGATGTTTACCGCCTTGCAGGCGTGTTCTGCCTGCGCGGCACACAACCCTCCCTCACTCATCACGCGTCATACGCCTCTCCAGAAAAGTTTCGCAACGCCGGATGACGGGAGTTCTTCGTTATTAGGTTGCTCACTGGATGAAAATACTCGCTTCTGCACAGAATGCCACCCACGTCAGACTTGACGAACTTTTTTTTTTTTTTCTTCTTCCAATGCGCAGGCTGTACCAGCGAGTGACGTGTGAAATCATGGTCGGTGGTTTATAAAATCAAAAGCCAGCACCGTTAAAACGGCACTTTTTCCATGGATAATGCTATTGGCTGTGTATTTTCCAAACAAAAAATCTCTTTTGCAGCACTTGGAGCGAAAAATTAACGCGTAAGTTTATGGGTTAAAGTGCAACAGACTACAGGTGGCGGATAACTTTTTTTAAGGTGTGTGTTTTATTCCTTTGTAATGCTCGGGAAGGTTATTTTTGGCCAATACTGTACACATGGAGGGTCAGCGCGCGATGGTCTTCCCTGCGGCGGCTCTGATTCGTATATTGCGTTAATACTCTTGCTTATGAATGGTTTACGTTAATATAATGGTCAACATTACAGTTCATTGGTCATTAAAACACCCGTTACATCCGAAACTATAAATTCAAATGCGTCTGAAAAGTGTTAAGAAAAAAACATTTCGAAAGTTCGCTACAGATACTGAGCTATTTGCGTTACCCTTTAGTAGGAACAACTTTATTAACTTATCATTATGAAATAATTCAAAATAAATTAATCTAAGGGGCCGCGGTTGTGTAGTAGTTAAACTACTCGCATCCCACCAAGGAGAAACCGGGTTCGATTCCCGTGGGTTCGCTCCCGGATTTTTGCATGTGGGAATCGTGCGGGATTTCTCGGGGATCTCCCGTTTCCCACAGCGCTGCTCCATACTGACCTCACTTCGTCCTCTTGGCTCTCAAGACCTCGATGTTAGGAGCCGCCCAAATCTCTCTACTGTACTCCACTAAATTAATTTAATGAAACACATTGAAGTTTCCAGTCATCTTTATGCTGTTTTTTTTATATTTTAATGGACTTTAATAACACGTAACTTGTATGTTGTATGGAAGAATAGCCCGGCATAAACACACATCGGGCCCTGTCAATGTCGAAGAATATTAGGGCGTGACTGATTCAATAAGAAAGGCATTATCATGCGTGTATCTTTCCTTTTCTCGCCCCCCCCCCCCCCCGTCTCTGTCTTGGAAAACTCAATGATCGTCACACGGTTCACCCTTAACCAAAGGCGCACACAAAATATTTTTCTTAGGGAGCGTCCCAAGTAAAGAAGTCAATCGATTAGTAACATAGAACAAATCCCGTGAACACAGTATTTATCATTCTTACGTACATATTTATTCACTGCAATAATGAATGACTCTTGGTTTATTGTGTGCATAGTATTCATTGGAAAGCAAAGAAAATAAATTATGAATTTATTACAAAATAGTTGTATGTGTCATTTACATTTATTGCGATGTATTCAAGGTCTTCGGGGATCCCTCTGTTGTGCGCACCCGCCCTTAACTGAGATAGTATTTTCAAAACACCTAGTGAATAGTTTGTTAAGGGTTCCTCCTACCTTTCGCTTGAACTGCGTTGCAAAGTGTTTGAAATCCCACTGAAACGACATCGTCCCTCAGACGAGGAGGGAATGGTACTTTGAAAGTTATCACTAGGGTTAAGGAAAATTTCGCGAGTTCAATGACCTGTAGGCTAGACTCCTCAGTCCTCTGCATACTGGAACCTCAGCTGCGTGTTCATTGGCTGTTGCCCTGCGCCTGGCAGTAATGGTATTCGCAGAGTGTTTCCTTGCAAGTCTGATATTGGCTGAGAGGCGTGCAGGGCGGGTCTAATAAACTGCGATCCAATTGCGAAGGTGACTTCACTGTATATGTGTTTGACGTATATCTTGTCCCGAAATGAATTCGCGAAATTTTCCTATCCCTAGTTATCACGCATGCTGTAAATATTATTTTGGAGCTCTCCGCTATAGCTGAAAACTGTTTTTTTTTTTTCAGGCTGCCGTATCTTAAACATACTAGCCAGACACGAGCCAAACCAAGATATGAGCCTGTATTAAACTTTTATACGTACTTTTCGTTAATAAAATGATAGGGTTGCAGCTGAAAGTCCTATAATTACACGCAGTACTACGAGAACACTGCACGCCAGTTCAGACATTCGCGTAGCGGCGATAGCGCTCTTGTAACGCGTGCCACTGTGACCCTTATAGCTCCCGCGCTTCTCAGCCAAAAAAAAGAGAAAAAAAAAAGAGAAAAACGATGCAGGCAGGCGGGACCCTTAAGTACAGGTTGTTCGGTAACCCGTAGGCTTAGCAATGCCACAGAATGGCTCACTACACAGAAATGAAATGACGTGGAGATTCTTCTTGGGCGCACTGCTCAGATTGGCTGCGCGGGGCTCTGGAACGAGCGTTGTACCCGGTTGGGTTCTGCATGCTGCAAATCGTTCCTCATTGGCTGAGCTGCCGACTAGAAAATAAGTTACCAGTCGCTGATTGGCGAACGGTGTCCTTTCATGTCGGAGGCTAGTGATGCCGTTTTCCTGGCGCCTGGCAATAGAAGGGTTAAAGTAGAACGCGGGCGGACGGGCGGGGTACAGCAACGTGACGATCTATCACGTCATCGTCTGCTCGCTGGAACAAACATTAATTCAGCCCCGCCGGGAGATGAAGATATTCATCAGGGAAGCAGTGAGCAACGCTTATCCGCTACTTCCCCACGGCAGAAGGAGAAAAAAGGGGTGAAAGTGGCAGCGGAGGGTTGGTTACTGTCCGTGCCAGAGGGGGATGCGCGATATTACCATAATTCACTCCGTAACTCACAGTTTATAACGAACTTCAAAGTTGGGCGTGCATGATTTATGCTGCATACTTTTTTTCCGCCCAAGATTCTAGAGAAGGGGGCGGGAAATTTTTTATTCTTTTTTTTTTTTTCTTTCCACCCTCTCTCATCGTGCACACTATGTGTATATATATATCTATATATCTGAGCGGACGCTGCACAAAACTGCCTAAAACTTTTCGAAAAGAGCCGACGGAACAGTTTTGAGGCTCGCTTATATTTAGCCCGTGTATTGGGCAGAGAAGTATCTTCAGGCGCAATTCCAAGAGAGAAAGGGGTTGTTAAAGATCAACGTCCCCGTGCATTCATCCCTATGTTTCAAAGACCAGCAGACCGCTGAAAAATTAATGTGGCTGTGGAAGCCGATTTTTCTGAACCCAGAATCTTTCAGCGTTGTTCTTGGCTGATAATGAATGACAGACTGAGCACTTTCAAAATCCTGCTCAAGATATACTTGCATGCACATTGCGTATTATTGCGTCACCTGTAAGATGGTCTCGTGGATAATTTCTCAAGTAAACCTTATGACACCTGTATGTGTTTGTACTTGTAAGTTATTTTTTTCTAATGGATTGCATGCAGACTGTGAGACACGCGTTGCAAGGTGTACGTTGTTCGCGGTTATCTAAAGAATCTTGAGATCAACCTCTGAAAACTATCACTGCCCCTAACTGCATATTTTTAATGCCAACACCGAGTGGCATGCGTTCTGTTGGTAACAACTGTATTAACGTTGGACTAAAAGTGCTGGAGAAACGTTTGTGACTACTGAAATTATTTTATTTGTTATGTTTTTTTTTTTAATGCACATCAGTATAAAAATTAGCAAATTTGTAAAATATTTACTTTTCTAATAATTTTACATTTTCATTTGGCCGACGCATGAGTAAAGTGACGAGGCGCATGGCAACGTTAATCTTACATATGGCGGACGTATACACAGTTTGCATACAAGTAGATCTTTAGCAGGGCTTTCAAAATTACTCAGATTACCGTGGACAGTCTTATAACAAGGAAGGATACTCGCGACATACACGGCAGGTTTGGTACAGTTCCCCCCCCCCCCTCACCCCCACCGTGTAGGAAATACTGGTAGATTCCAGGTTAAAACCGCCCCGGACTTTATTGGTTTTTACCAGTATTCTTCACTTGGTAGGGAAGTTTGCCTGAAATCAGTTTTCAAAATTAAGTCTCACTTATTCTTTACAGCGACGAAAGTTAACGTAATGCAATGTTTGAAAATTTGTGTCTATGATCTATTAATTTAAATATGCACAATAATAACACAAACTACATACAGGCCAACAACGTGCTGCATCGCGTATTGAGCATGAAGTACATTTTGTCACTGAGTAAGGCCGATTATAAATTGTAGTCCCATAACTGTAGTAAAACTCGCCATAAATTGTGAATGAAATATGTCCTACCGTTCTCCTAATTTCCTGATTTTTGTTCTTCTCTATCACACAACTCATTCCTTGCAGCTACGCTCATAATTACAGAAATCGGGGGAAAATTTACCATTTTGTCAAAAATGCGATCTATAAAAAGTTATTATAGTCACCCATTGGATATATAAAAGGTTTATTCTTCCCAAGTTGGGAACAAAACGAAACTTCTTATAGGATACTTTGGCAAAGGGAATATTATCACCACAAGATACGCTGGAATTCCAAGGAGGTCGCTTTGAAACTGGCGGTAAATGAAAATAATATAGATTTGTCTGTGTAAAAGCTCGTTTTTTTTGGCTAGAATTGATAATGTAATGTTACAAGCTCACTGCTTCGCATCCTGCGCGAGCGAGTGGACATCAGTTATATGATAGCGGCGGCAGCAAGTCAAAGCTTGTTTTGAATGAACAGGCGAGCGATAGGACAGTGCCCACGCATGTGAAGCGAGCCAACGCGTTAATCTTTTTTTTTTTTTTGCGCACGCTGCTGACCGTGGTTGTACTGATTTCTACGTTCATGTGAAGAATGATCTGGAATGCTGACCTCGTTCTCTCAGCGCGACTAGGAATTCGTAGAACCTTCCAGATGGCCAGGGCGAAATGCACAAATATTGCGGCAGGCCTCCGGGCCGAGAATTGAGTTGGAGCTGATGAGTGAATGAGTGGCTGAGTTCCGAGCGATAGAAGACGAGCAGCGAGAGAAGTGACCAGCTGGAAGGGAAGTCTGCGACTGCGAGTATTAAACAGTGAAAAGTGTGGCCTGAAGGTTGGACTATTGGACTAGATGAGTTAGTGAAGGAAATTACAAATTGTGGCAACATATACTGAACACGTTTTAATTATGAGTATGAGTTCATCTACAATAACTGAATAGAGACATTAAGAAGGACGTTAATTAGAGTTGAAATAGAAATTAAATACTGCGCTCACTGAGAAATAAAAGAGTAAGAGTGGAGATAGACAATTTAATGCTCTAAATAATACCATTGTGAATAAATTATAGATTAAATTTAGTTGTTTTATTTTTATTAAGACCTCCATCCCTCACGAACTCAGATACGCCCCTCAGGCGTTTCATGTAACAATAAGCTTGCTCCAGCCGAGATATAAGTATTAACTTTATTTGGTAGCTATCATTTACGCCCTCCGATGGTGTTTACAAGAGCAAGCAGTAAAAATAGAACTGTGTTTGGCGTTGAATATTTAGAAAGAAGGCTATTTCAATGGAAAAACTTTACGAATTTAAGTGCGAAAAAAAATAGATGTCATCAAAATGGACTTTATACTTTTCTCCTTTCGTTTGTGGAAACTACGTAGGTAAGCCCTTAAAATTATACTTTTTAACTATTTCACTATTGTATTTTTCTATTCAGTTGTGATTTTTAAATAAAGTAATTGTGTAAACCTGCAAAATACAATGTACGACAGAGTATTTACAATACGTAAATATATTTCGTTATATTTCCACTCTAGCGCGAAGAACAAAAGTTAGTCTTTACGTAGGATCTAACAAAATATAAGCGGGATATTTTACAAAGTTAGGTATATGTATTGTGGGAAAATTGAAATTATCCCATTTACTTGCTGTTCACGGTAAAGTGAGAACTTTTGAGGACCTAGTTACTTTTTACTTTCAGTTATTTTTTATAATTTAACCGTCTTTTAAAACAAATCTTTTGATATAAGAAATAAACACAGTGGGTATATTCCACCGCGCTCTGCAGTTAACATCTAAGACTAAAAGAAAATATTTTTATTGACTGTTATTCCAAATGAGAGGACTTTCAAAAGTGTTCACTTTACCTTGAATAGCTTTTACTTGCATACAAAACGGAAAAATTTGGTACACATGCGCCACCAGTACAGCCTGGCGCCGAAAAATTTAGTTGCCAAATTAGAAGCATTGAGTTTCTCAACCCGAGTATAAGAAACCTTGGTTATAGTAATGGGTAGAATCACTACACTTTTGCTTCTGAAGACAGTACTATGTTATACTCCACAGTACTCTATACATATTGTAGCAGAGGTTCCTTTGATATAGTCTATTCGCGGTTTCTTCCCACTTTTATTTTAATCAAACCTTTGAAAAATCACCCCATGTATGATGTGTTTAGTTATTTCCTAAATATGCCATTATCACAGCCATTTTATACCTCTGTTAACATAAAACTGATTGATTATTCGTTAATTTGAAGCTTTACCTGTATTTTATTTATACATTATTTAGTTTATAGTAAATATAAACAAAAGCAGTGCGAATACATATGTGTTGGTAGCACCTAGTAAGAAATAGTTATCACGCAAGAAAAAAAGCTTTTACAACTGAGTGAGCGCGAAATCGGTGCGATGTACTTTTGTGCAATTTTATAGACTTAGTTAAGCTTAATTTGCACGAGGTGGAGAAATATTCTGGAAGTAGAACTTTAGAAGGCTTCAGATGAAGTAACCGTGAAGGAAGGACCCTGTGTGAGAATGACATCTACGTGCTTCGAAAGGTTACCTATTGTTAGAGATCAGAAAATTTCGCGAGTTCATTTTCCGCATATATCATGCAGTTTCCTCTTCTATTGGATCACAGTTCGTTAGATGCGCCCCGGGACGGCTTTCGACCAATAACGAACCTGTAGGGAAAACAAGTACCGAATCCCGTGCTACCTGGTTGGTGGTTAAACTGGAGAAACAGCCAATGAGCAACTAACTGAGGCTGCTGAATGAACCCGCGAAATTTCCGGGCCTCTTATCTGTTGGCGGTAGGGACACCCGAATTTCGCGAAAAGACGTCACGACCATTTTGTATTTCACAACACTTCAGCTCAGATCATCTTTCTTGATTGGCTGATCTAGGTGTTACGCGTCGAAGGTGTGTGCTCGCGAATCACATACGGACAGTATCGGAGTAACCTAATTCTGATTGGCCAGTCAAGTAAGAAAATGTCATCTCACAAAGACTCCCGGCCAATAAGCAAATTAAAACTGCTGGTACGCCGGTGGGCTATTGAAGTGTTTCGTGTGTATTATTATATGCTCGAAACTTTAGGCACAAGACAAACTTGACTTACGAACTCGGTAGTTATTTTTTTTTAAATATAATTGAACATCTTACACAATATTAAATAATTTATTTAATTAATAAGATTACATTTATTTCATTTTAAAAGTTCTGTGTGGCTTGGAAACACAAACCGTTAATGAGTAATACGGTCACGTTTTATGAAATTGTCGTTTTATTATGATTATTTGAGTTATTCTAAATGGTTTACGTTATTCAAACTTGCAATACATTTACAATACATACATACATTTCTTTTTGCATGCAACTAACTTTACATCCTTCATAGTATTTGCACAAACAGCTATACGGTTTTGAGTGTCCGCAATTTTGCTGAAACTCGTAGACAAGGGACACGAGTCAATATAGTGCAACCATTTATTGAGGTCTGTTACTAACACGGCCCTTATAGTTTTACAAGAGAAATCTTTGTACTGTTACAAGCATTTGCATAATTACAAACAATTTCTCAGTAAAAATTGCAAAATTGTACTTACTGTGCGAACAAACTGTAATCCAATGAGAAACGCAATACAAAAGCACAAGTGTTTGACGTCTAGTCAGTCTTGAAAATAATAACGCGAATTTCACACTTCTCTCCACGCGCGCTGTACAGCTGCCTGCACTCTTCCAAAAAAAAATAAATGTGTTCGCTGTAACGCCTGAAATGAAATTACTGTGCCTGAAAGAGTTAGCAAACAATTTTTTTATTTAATTTTTTGGTATTATTTTTGGCGGAAAAAAAAACAGTATTTTCGTATTAACGTCAATTTTTTTCCCTGGAGCATGGAATTTATTGAAAGTAAGCGGCACTCTGCCACACCTGCTCTGGGATGGAACTGCGTAAACTGCAGGAATGAAAAAAAACTGGTTAACTTTCTGAAACTGTAATGTAGGTTTTTATTTAACCTACGGAAATAATACCAAATATCAATTTGCAAAAGAATGTTGAGCTTTTTCTACAGTGCATAGTTACGAACTTCCCTGCGCATTTCATTCTTTCGTGAGTAAATTTAGATATGATGGACCATTCGAGCTTTCTCACTAAATGTATACTTAGATAAGGTAAATTTAAGAATATTTTTTTTTAGAATGTAGTCACTGAGACAAACAGCCGAAGAGCAAACAGCCTAGATTATAGTATGTATCTAACTGTGGCATCTTCTAGCCGACAGGTAATTGAACTCGACAAAATTTCCTATCTCTATTCATGGCTTGCGCCCCCCCCCCCCCCCAGTGGGCAGCCAATTTTATTTCAGACCAGCTAGCACTTGACTCGGATCTTTTTTCCTTGGGTTTGATATTGACTTGGGAGTCCTGTAGGGCGTGTCTTAGAAACTGCTATCCAATCTCAAGGAAGTAATTCTACTGGAATTTGCGTATGAAGTGTTGATTGCCCTTTAAGGAATTCGGGAAATTTTCCTATCTTTAGTTAATGTTTAATCTTCCCCGGTTTCAAAGTCTCAGAGTCGAGGTAAACCTTATGGATGAAATTTTAGTGGGCGTAAATATCCATTTGTAAAGAACTGCAAAATTCGCTTCTTTTTTTTTTGTGACAACTTATACTTTCAAGCACGTGTACGTTTGTACTACGTTGGCCACGGGACCATACTTTAATTGATACCCCCTTGGAAACTGTGCGCCAATGGACATACTCGTCATATTTGCGTGTCCGAATCATGTGCTGTCTTCTCTCAGAAGAATAATGATTTTGCACCCAGACAGCAGCCAATGAATTAACGACACCGACTCCAGTATTTACAGAGCTGCGAGGACTAGCTTGGTGGCACACAGTAACTTGAATTGTTCATTTTCCTATCCATTTGGATATGGAGAAGCGACAATCTAAACTGTTGACACGCAAGTCGGGTTTCTTTCTAACAAGAGGGATGAATTTCGTGCTTTTTGACATATTTTGTCTGCCCATTCTGGGATCCCTATATTCAGCCATGCATATCATCCCCTGTCGACAGGGCTGCCTCTCTTCGTACGTCCTAGGTTTCGCTAGCAAATTAGTACGAAGATGTCGTTCGTCGAGTACATGAACATCCTGGGGAGACTGTTGTATCACACAAATCTTCTGTATGTGTAAGTTTGACACTCGACTGTTTATGTCTGTAGGAAAATAGTAATGTTTATATCCGTGTTCGGAAACTAACAGTATTTAACCGGCGTGGGATTGGGAAACTTCATCATTCGCCGAAAAAAAAGGAGATCAATTAAACAACCAGTAGCCCTGCAGCTTTTAAGAAGCTATATCACGCCTTATAAATAAATTATTCATTTTAGTGTCCTAACAGATTTTTAAGAGGTGATGTTCTTTGGTTGTCATTAGAAGGTGAGAATGAATTAGTAGTGAGAGCGGAGCTGTTTTAACATGCTAGGGAGTCATTAGTGGCCAAAGTGCAATTTGAATAACCTGTAAACGGGTGTCGGAGAGAGGGATGCAAAGTGGAGGCATCCTTTAACCTGGGAAACAGATTACCTCCTCCCGCTCCTCTCTGGAAAGTGAATTGTGGTTGGCTGATGGGTTATGCCACCCCCTCTGAGGTGAGGTGTGCTGTGTTAGGCCATAGCTCGTGGGAGTACCCTTTCGGTGGACAAAGCGCCCAAGCGACATTCGAGGGACTTTGAAATATTTCGTGGTAGTTGGGATGGCGAGAGGTTAGGTTGTTATTCCAAACATATTATAACATTTATTTTAGAGAGTTATTTAAAACACGAACTATTAACATACTTACACGTACAGTTTTTTCCATAACCATTTCATTATACTTCTGCGGAATTATCTCATGTGAATCATATTTCTACAAGACTGTGCTTTGTAAGGATACAAAATGGTACTTCATGTTTATTTGCATCGACTGTAAAATTGGGCGTTGTCCTATGGAAGAGAGCATTTAGTAATGTTTGTACCTGCAAAGTTTTTTTTTGTCTTTTTTTTTTTTTTTTTTTGCGTTTAGAGGTTCTCTGTGGTTCTGTATATTTTCAAGTAATTAATAAAAGGAATTCGAGGAAACATACTGGGTGAGTCTTTATTTAATAATACCATCATTATTTGTGTATTGATTTTTATCTAAAAGAGATGTTACATTGTGTATATGTAATATCATTATATACATACATTTACTCTTAATAAAATTCACACTATATTATGGTGTTTGATATACTTTTTTCTTACTAGAGTATATTTGTAATGTACAGTATTCTTCGGTTGCATCCTAAATGCATATAAGATCTATTCTCCACAAAGGAATTAACCTATGACTTTTTACAACATGATCGAACAGATATGTATTTTCCAAATATTTACACCACAACTACCTCAGACATAGCTATGTATACAAAGTGTACTCGATAAACAACTATGTACACATAATTTTTTTTGGTCTTGCTTCAGACATATGAAAGATTATCGTATGTGAATTCACGCAAAGTTTCGCTTTTGCATTGAGAACAAAACGTTGGTTTTGAACAGGTACCTATATAGTTTACAAGAATATTGTTTTACTAATGCATTAAGGTTACTACATGCATAGTATTTTCTGATATTAATTATTTGAGTATCTCTGTTACATATAGATTTCACAATTTTCTTTTATATTAACCTAACACATATAGTGGATATTCTTGAATAAGTGTGTCGTTTACATATTTCTGTCTATCTTGTCAGAATCCCATTTAATTTCGTTGCAAATATGCTAAGAATTTTTTAAATATATATTTTTCTACCTTATATAATATTTTGAACCAATATGGCGGTTATCTCCTACCACTTTTTTCATCCCTACGGTCTTTTGGATAATGAATGTGCCCAGCGCTCTATGCAGTGAGGGAAAGAGATACCTTCAGTTCGCCCTCGGAGCCAGAGGCAGTCGGCTCTCTACAAGCATACACTCGGCTCCCTTACCTATATTACACAGTCAAATATGGCGTACATATCACAGATATTAGCGATTTACAGCTCAGTTGCATTTGAGCAATGGTCAGGGTAGGACTGTTACTTAGTCTGTAATCACCATGTCATTACTCATGGTATGTGTACTTAGTCCTAGTACATGTGATTACTCTCGGTATGTGTACTTATTCACTATGCAATTACTCATTACACAATTACTCGTTATGCAGTTTCATCTAATTGTACAATTACTTACCTTTGACGGAACTCAAACCAAGGAGCGCCTCACCAACCTCGTCAGTTGCATTTCGGCAGCCGATGGGTGCACATATGTAATTAGTGTGTAATTACTCTCGCGGTACATTTAGTTAATATCGGTATTTGTAACCTATCTTGATACTTGTACTTACACTCGGTATATGTACTTACTCTTGCTACTCATTTTTATTTATTACCCCATTACTCATTATGCAATTATGTCTAATTACCCTCTATGGTCTCGAAACAGACTGACAGATCCTCAACCTCCCTGATCCAACCCTACACTCCCTTACCCCGACCCTAGTCTTTCGCCCTCCAGACTTCCTCGAAAGTTTCAAAGTCACACAAATGTCGCTTGGGCGCTTTGTCCACCGAAAGGGTACCCCCTCAAGCAACGGCCAATCACAGCACACCTCAGAAGAGGTGGAAGAACCCATCAGCCAACCACAACACACTTCCCGGAGGGGAGTGGGGAGAGACGGTGATCTGTTTCCCAGGTTAAAGACAGCCTCCACTTTGTATCAAACTCTCCGACACCCGTTTACAGATTATTCAAATGGCACTTGAGCCACTAATGACTTCCTAGTGTGCTCAAACAGCCCCGCTCTCACTACTTCAATTAATGTATAAAATGTTGTATAAAGTTAATATATGAACTACTAACGCATATGTATGAAGCAGTTTTGTCCGTAATGATGGGCAAGGCAATTATATAAGCTCCTATTTTTGCATTTTTAAATAAATCCTCCTAAATTTGAATCAGGAAGAAATAAATAAATAATTTTCAACATCGTGGGTGACACGGGTACTAAATGGTCTAACCAAGGACCTTTCGAATGCGAACCAGAAAATTGAGCAAACAAAACACAGTTTAGACTGTTCCGAGTCATGTTGTCACATCCTTGCATCACCTTCGCGCGAATTTACCGCTAGCACCCAGAACAGCGCGGAACACGTTTTCCAGTTTCACGCATACTTTGCTATCGCGACGTCTGGAAATGGCCTCATGTCGCGAGTACCTACCCACAGGGCGCCTGTGTGTCGCAGACATCTGCTCGCGGCGGGCGGTAAGAATTAAATATATTTGCCCATCTTGTATTCTTCCGTGATATTATTAGAAAAGTAAATACTACACAGATCTGCTCATGTTTACACTTCGCTGCATAAAAAAAAAAAAAACAGAAAGCGAAAGAAATAATTTAAGTTACTACAAATGGTTGCCTAACACGTCTTATTCGATGTTAAGATAAAGAACTATTTTCCCTCCAACGTTACCAACTTTATTGGGCATATGCCATGCAGTGCGCCAGTTTAAATATGTGCAGGTAGGAGCAGTGACCTTTTATCTAAGGTTGATATAAAAAGTGCCAACTTTATCGTGAACGGTATTTAGTACTGCACTTTCAGTACTACCAACGTGAGGTTTATGTGAATGCATATTTCCTATTATGTTAATATGTTCCAACACTCCGCAACCTGTGGTTTGTGAAGTGGTGTGCAGAAAACAAATTCGCTATCGCTATGCTGGTAAGGCACTGATGTGTTCACACAAACAAATGTAAAACATAACATTCTTAGTTAGAAAAAGAGATAGAAAAACGAACCAAAACATGTCACAAGTCCGTAGTTATGTATCCATTTCATATTTTACATATTTAATGCAGTGAAAAGAAAAAAATAGTTTTTCAGTATTTTGACAAATGTGTATATTTCATGTTTCCGGTACTTGCTGATTTGTTTGAAGTGTTGTTTTATGTTCCAGCTGATCTGTGCCAGCTTTAGCTATTTTGAGGTTTAAGTCAACCACGGACTGTGCAAAATCATGAAAATCCCGTTCGTAAACATATTTTTCGTATCAGTGTTTCTTCTTGCTTTCTTTATGACTATATGTAGCATTTTCCACATGTCTTAAGGGTTATCATCAGTAAACAATACTAAACACCTCGCAGCCACATCCAGCCGATGGCGATGGATAATATAGCATAACCAAGCTTCACGTGTGTTCTGTATACTCGGAAGTGAGGGAGCGATACGGGCGACACTAACACGCACTTCTAGCACCTCATAGCTCCTACACGCAAGGTGTGAAGTGTTTCCGTTGTGAAAGTGTACTGTGCAAACTGTATATTTGCAACAGTGGGGTTTTATTAATCGCGATGAAAGCCAACAGATTAAACTACGCCCGTATCTTGTACTTTAATTTTGCCGCTTAAGGAAACTGCCTAACCAAGCTTTAAAAATGTGACATTTGACCATTTTCACGATTTTTTTCTCCAAGGCAAGAATACACTTAAATGACAAAAGTGAAAACATTGGAGCATAGGTAACTGTTTTTTTATCTTTTTGATAAAAAGTCTTATTTACAGAAGACTTATTTACCGAGATATGCGTATTCGCGCAAACAACTATTTCACAACAAATGCGGGGTCCATCCCACTCTCAACTGTAGAAGACGAATCACAAAAGTAAAGAGAGCGTGTCACTTCTGGAACACCTCGCGCAAGAGTGATCTAAGTCGCATTTGGTGCAAGTGTGGACTAAGTGTAAAATTATGATATGCAAATTAGATAAATTAATTGTTTGATTATTTGAATGGTTAGAGATTAATTACCCTATTAATTAAATTGATTAAAGATTGTTTTGATATCAAACATTTTTTATATTAAAGAATCCTGTGGTATCAAAAATGGTTATTATTTTATTGGTGTCATAAAGGTGATATTGGCGGAGCAGGTTCGGTGTGGACTCTGTGAGGCTCCGCGCCGACTGACCAGAGGAGTGGGTTGTAATTGATTAAATAGGAGTTAATGTTGGTGTAAGAGTGGTATAAGGGCTATTTTATTATTTTTTTTATTTGTGGGTGGAGCACGTACATGCAGGGACATTCTGGCCCACTAGGTGAGTGAGGTGTGGATGGAGCGAAAGCACTTGGGTATGTTTAGCCCACCACAATTTACGTTCAAATAGCCAAATGAAATAAGTACAAATCATTAACCAAAAGACTTGAAACAAATTTCTTTAAACTGATTTTAATTGTGCGATGAAACTGTTTTCCTACGCAAAGTAATTCATCTCCACTTTAATCGACAGAAACAAAAAATATTCATTAACCAAAAGACTTTAATAATGCGATTACTGAATGGAACAAAATTTAATTAAATTAAACAAATTCCCAGCTAATATAAAAATACAGCTTACCATTACTCCACACACCCTCCCAATAAAAGTACACAAACACAAATAAAAATACATATTTTACTCCATCCCTCATCAGCTCTCAAGACCAATTCTAAACTAATTGTACATTCAATCTCCATCAATATCGAAAGGTATATTAAATTAATAACACATCAAATGTTATACAAAAATTTTCATTTAGTATAAAAACTATTTACAAGTTATTTTATTTCAATCTTATAAGATCCTTATTCTTCACCCACGAGTCATATGCTTTTGAGAAACCTCTCCATCGAACCAATGCCCTATTCTTTTCTGTTTTAATAATTTTATCAACCAAATTTTCATTTGAAGAAGAAACTTTTTGCAATTCATGTTCGTAAAAACCGCCATTTATAGGTTCTCCATCATAGGTTTCTAGATAATACATCCCGGGAAACAAATTTCTAACTAAAATAATTGTAAACATTTCGTACGACTAATCAACCGTATATTTTTTATCAAAGACAGATTTCAGCGCAGACACTCGTACATACATACCGACTTTAAACTTTGGTTTTCTCTTTTCAAACAATTTTACTTTATTATACACAGTTTTCATCAATCTACTGTCCATAAACTTTTCAGGTGCTATTTTGATAGTTCTATGATATCTGGAATTATAAAATGTAACTATTTCAGGCAAAATGTCCACCCAATTATAGGTGCCTTTCGACATGAAATGCTTGTATATTAGCTGTTTCAAGCTCTTGTTAAACCTCTAGACAACACTGGCTTTAAGGTCTGAATATGCTACATAATGAATGATACCATAATCGGTCATTAGTTTTGGAAAGTAATGTTAAAGAACTTGGTTCCATTGTCGGTTTGGATTCGAGTGCATTTCTCACAAAACAATCTTCATTGCATCACTAACCTGTTTCCCTGTCGTTTTCTTGACAGGTATACCCCAACCATATTTGGAATAAACATCTATTACGGTTACAGTATATTTGTATACCTTATTGTATTTCGAAAGCAATGTCATTTCACACAAATTGGCTTGAAAAAGAACACTTAAGCCTTTAGTAATATCACGTCTTCTAGGAAAGTTTATCCTTGCAGAGGTGTGAAGCTCTTGAGCAATCTTACTGAACTTCATTGGTAATATAACCATTATCAGTCAATTCTTCAATAATAGAAACAGTTTTGTTTGTATGTGAATTATTCCCAGACTCTCGAAGCGATGAGAAGTTTGAATTTATTGACCAATTCATTAGGATTGTTCCAATATACAGGAGAAAACCGATCGCCAACTTTGTCTTTATACATTTCACTTCCAACAATATCACTGAATAAATGTAGTTTCGGATGATTTTCATCATCATCTAAACGTTTATTTGCATTCGTGCGATGAACAAGATCCTTATATTTCTCCAAATCGTTATTGGAATAACCATTCGGAACTTTTAAAAATAATTCAAACAATCCTTCTCTAACATGTTATGTAAGCACCTACTTGAATTCTATTCTCAGGCAAAAAGTTAACTACCGAATCTCCCAGAAGTCATATATTTCCATGATGATATACACAAAATACCGTATCGCGAATAGGTGAAGATTGTTTTATAGCTAAATAACGTCGCGTTAATTGAGACAGCTTTTTATTCTTTATAGGTTCTTCCAATTTAATTTTCACTGGTGGTTCATTAAACATATTTAGCACGAAATGTATCAAGGTACCTTTTTGTATCAAAACTTTTAAAAATCTCACCATGTATGATGTGTTTAGTTATTTCATAAATACGCTCTGTATATCCAGCGTTTTATACTTGTGTTCATAAAAGTTTTCTGTAAAGTTGAAATGTTATTCTTATTTTATCTATAAATTATAATGCTTTATTTATAGATAATCTGAATAAAAATCAGGGATAAAATAGGTATGTTGGTAGCGCCTAATGAGAAATAGTTCTGATATAAAATACTGTTACACTTAGTGCGTATGAATGTTGTGCGTTGTCCCCCGGTGTAATTCTCCAGGATTAGTTAAGCTTGGTTTGCACAAGTATGAGGAATATCCTGGAAGTATAACTTAAGTATGGCTTCAGAAAAGACTGAAGTAACCATTAATGGACTATAATGTATCCATTCTACTCTGTAACAGGTTAAAATATTTCTTCATTCAAAACATCCCGTTCCATTCGAGCACATTTAGCTTGTAAATATTTCGCTTTACAGCAGATATAATTTTATGTAATTCTGAAGTAGTCAGACATTTTTCTTTGTTTTCATTAACTTTCAACTATATATATTGTCGATGGTTTTTTAGCGGGTCTGTTAGGTTGATTAGTTTGCGCTTTTTCAAGCTTATCGACTTTACTGAAAAGTATGCCTAATTTACTTACAGTTTTAATCTTCAAATCATACCTAAAATAGTTGATTCACTATTTAAAACCATCAATTTGCTTTTTCAATTCCATTTGCGTAGCTAAAGCAGATGTTTTATTGATCAATTGAACACTTATGTATTGCATAATTTCATCCATTTGTGTATCAAATTGTTTTGTAATCGTAGTGCTTACCATTTCATTAATTACATTTTTTTAATGTTCCAATCATTAGTTTGTTCTAACTTCTATATTTTGCAATGCAATCATCACATTTGCCAATATTATCGAAATATAACTAATATTAGCAGACAATTTTGTAATAGTTTCAATTATGTTTATTAACTTCTCTTGCATCTAGGTCGATTGTGATTTAAATACGTTTAGTGTAATGGTGTTTAAGTCTTCCACGTAATGTTTATCTACTGCATCTGTGTCTTTTTACTGCTATACCAACATTATGTAATATATGTCCATTCGAATCACAATTCCCATCGCGATTTCTTGTTAAACAGGTATGCAGCTATGTCCATTTAAATTCTCATTATTTTTCGTCTGGAAGTAATAAACTTTAAAATCTAGACATATACATTCCTTTATATAGGAGAAGTGTTGGTATAGTTACCAGAACACCGTACTTGCTTTTCCAACTGTAAAAACACATCTTTAAACATATTGTCCAAAATGTGATCATTGTAAATATGTTGTAGGTTCATAATGTCAATTTTAAACAATTAACATATTTGCATTATCACGCAAATTATGTTTTGGGTATATGTGCATAACTTTGCAATAGATAAAAACAATCAACATTTGAATGTCTATCATCATCATTTGTGTTCTGCCCAGAGGCAGGTTTACACGTTGTATCTCTCCATGCTCTCTTGTCTTCTGCCAACCTATTCAGGTCCATATACTTTCCGCTTCCCTTGATGTCATCTGTCAACTTGTATCTTCTCCTTCATTTCAATCTTTTTCCACAAACAATTCCTTCCATAGCATCTGTTAGCAAGCACTCCCATCTCAACGAGTGTCCCAACCAGTTCTTCTTTCTTTCTCTTATGACCTTCAGCAGTTTTCTCCTCTCATCAACTCTTTGCAGCACTTCTTCATTATTCACTTTTTCCACCCAGCTTATCCTCTCCATTCTCCCTCACATCCACATCTCAAACACTTCTAGCCTTTTTTCGTCCTCATGTCTCAGTGTCCACGTCTCTGCCCCATAGAGTACCACACTCTATACTAAACACTTGCCAAGTCTTTTCCTCAGTGCTGTATCTAGTTTTCCACATAGTAATCTCCTCATCCTATTGAACGACTCCTTCGCTACCGTGATACGAGTCTTCACATCCTGATGACATTTCCTCAGTTATCATACTTCCTAGATATTTGAATGCTCTTACTCGGCTGATATTAACTTGTCCTATCATAATATTTGCTGGTTTCCTTCCTTTACTTAATACCATACTCTTTGTATTTATGTATTGATTCTTATTCCATATTCTTCACAAGTTTCATTCAGATCTTTTAGCGTCTTAGTTATATTTCTTTCACTTTCTGCTAATAAAACCATATCATCAACAAATCTTATGCATTCTATTCTCTTTCCGCCAATATCTTCTCCTCTTCTTCCATCTAAGCATTTCCCAATAATATCCTCCAGGTATAAATTGAACAACAAGGGAGAAAGGCAACAGCCTTGTCTTAGGCCCCTCCCAATGCTGCTTTCTTCCAACATTTCAGTTCCAATCTTTATTGTTACTTTCTGTTGTAAATATAGATTCTATACTAGTCTTCTCTCCTTCCAATCTACTCGTTTCCTCTTCGAGATATCCATCAGCTTGTTCAACACTTCTGCTGGCATATTATCGATTCCACATGCCTTTCGATTCTTCATCTCCTTCAGTGCCTTTTCTACCTCTGCTTCCAAAATGCTGTACCCCTTTCTATCCTCTGGCACCTGTGCCTCCTCTTCAATCGTTCTTTCACTTGGTCTTTGATCCGCCTTATACAGACATTCTATATTCTTGCCATCTGATCAACACCTCATGTGGTGCTTTGCCTAATGTGTCATCCACTTTTTCTATTTCCATGTTATACTTCCTTCTTTTGCCTTCAAAGGCTATCTCTGTAGCCATTCTGTACATCATTTCATACTTTCCCTCTTTCTCCATTTTCTCTATTTCCTCACATTTCTGTTTCATCCATATTTCTCTTGCTTGTTCAGTTTCTCTTCTTAATTAATTATTCAGTTTCCAATACCTCTTTCTTCCTTCCTTATTCATTTCCCATGTTCTTCCACTTTCTCCATTCTTCCATCTTTTTCAACATGTTTTCCATTATCCATTCTTTCCTGATACTTTCGGACTCTCTAATTCCTAGAACTTCTTTGGCAGATGTCATGAGTCCTTCCCTCATTTTTATCCATTGTTCATTTATACATTCTTCATCTCTTCCTCTTTGGCATTTTCCCATAAACCTGCTTTCCAGCTCCAAAGCCTTACTTGCCTCCTTGATTGTGTCTAAGTTTAATCTTTCCCTTGCTTTACCTCTCTCCACTTTCTTGAACTTTACTAATTTTCTCTCTACGAGATTGTGATCTGAATTTATGTCTGCTCGTGGGTAAGCTAAGTCTACCAAAACTAAAGTATTGTTGTATTCCACCCTGCGGTTCGCACCAAACATCGTCAAATATATATACAGAATTGGGTAATGCTTCATTTGGAGACACAATGTCTTCTTTATTTGTAAAAGGGAAATATCACATTTCTTCAATTAACTACAAAATAGATGCTAATTGTTGATATTTCTCTTGTTGTAATGTTTTAGAAAACATACCTTTTTCAAATTTAAGTCCATCTGGATCTTCCAACAGCGACTTAATAACACACATATTTTCCACATGAAGAAGGACAGCAATGCATATTTGGAGGTAAAAGAGTACCATGTTCGTATTTATGATTACCGGCAGATGAACATTTTGCTTTATAACCTTCAGTTCTACAGTATTAGATAACATACTAACGTAAAAACTATAAATGTAGGTCTATATATAGGTTCACGTTCAGTTGAAAACAATGGCCCGTACTAAATTTAATAAAAATGGATGCAGAGTATTGAATACATTGATTATCAAATTACGATTTGAATTGCATTTACCAAAATACAATTATTGGGGACCCATAACTAAGCTTGCAAAATGTCTGGCACAGAACGATCAAGGAATAAACACTTTGGATAGTGCTTGTAAAGAACACAATATAGTATACAATCGAACAAACAATTTGAAAGAAAGACATGTAGCGGATACAATTCTAGCCAGTAAAGCAGCAAATATAAGGAGGAATCCATCTACATCAAAATGTGAAAGGTAAGTAATTGGGTCATTGACAAAGTTATGCGGGCTAAGGGGAAAAGAGGCGAGGGCTTAAAATGCAAAACAAAATGAAAAATCAAGAAAGGTGGAATATTACCATTCATATTTCCAGCATTATCAGCTCATGGAGCTTTAATGGCAGGCGTTTCAGGTCTTGCTAAATCAAGTAAATGATGTGGTAAAGGAATGTATGTTAAACCATATAAAGTCGGTCAAGGATGAAAAAACTCCAAATATGGAAAGAAATGCAGAAAGTCCTAAATGAAATAGTCTTCCAAACCGTGCATTAACAAAGAAAGACATTAATGTATTTGTAAAGAAACTGGATATTCCATATTTCTGAAGTGTTTATATGAGAGACAAATTGGCAAATAATCAAACCTTCGCGAATGTATGAGTGTTAATTTAGATTCGAAACAAAATGATGGAACACATTGGGTTGAATTAATTAAAAACTTAAATTAATCATTGTGTTACAACAGCTTTGGCGATTTATGTCCTCCAATCGAAATATGCAATTATTTGAAAAACACACAATTAAGATACAATTACAAGGAACAGTTACCAAATACAATCAATTGGGGTCATTTATGTTTACATTTTTTGACTATAAATGGACTATATGTCAGCGTATCAGTAAAACCATTTAGTAATACATCAATTACGTTAATATTAAGTGGAAATTCGTCACAATTGCGGTCGGTGTATTTCCCAGTTTTGGAGTTATAAGGAGAATGGCAAATAAGTCTAATCGAATTCATTACTTACAATAGCATACCAAACATTCATACAGACAATCAATCATTTACGTTCGACAACTGTGAAAAAAATGTATAAGAGTGTGATACCGGTGGGATCTTATGAGTTGGATGACTTAGAAATGTTTATTAAAGCGACATTACCTGAAAATGTACAATTCAGATTATGTGGAAATCCAAATACGTTCACTAGTGTGATGTATAGTAATGTCAATATTCATTTCATGGAAGACAATTCAATTGCAAATATGTTAGATTATGAAAGCAGAGTATATCCAGCTAATCAATTACACAAATCATCAAAACAGGTTAATATATTGTCGGTTACTGTGTGTTGTATAAATGTTAATATTGTAGGCGGATCATATTTGAATGGAAAACTGACAAATACAATACATGAATTCAAGAGTGCGGTGGCTCTAGGTTACTAAATAATTGAAAAACCGAATACATTGATATCTCTTCCAGTAATAGTTAATCGAGTGGATGAATTAGTTGTTACAATTGTCGACCAAGATTGTAAACTGATTCGGTTTAGAAACGAAGAAATTACCGTTCGATTACATAAAAAAAAAAAAAAAGGTATGTAAACTCATGCATGCAAGTGTGGATTTCTTGCACTCGCTGGCATTTAGAATTGCACTGACACGCTCAGGAATATTCTGGATGTTTAGTCGTTACGCAAAAGTACGAGCATGCTTGAAGCACTCTAACCACATGAAACACCGTTCGCAATAAATCCTGTATAAGGCAAGTCGCAGAGAAATTTTTTAAGTTACTTTTATTGGCTCCAAGGAAATATTGCAAAAACATGGGCTGTTGACGTACGTCTCTGTTATTACACATACACTTTATAATGCTCGTCCTCGAGCCACGTAAAACAGGCAGTTTAACCAGCTTGGCAAAATTCAATTTCATGAGCCATCAGTTACAAGTCGCGGTCCCACAGTTATTTCCGCGATTTTCAGTATTCTCGTATTAAAGTGAATATTACTCGTACACTCAGTTTTTTTTTCACACATAGTACGTCCGCATCAAGTTTACGTCCCTGCGATGCTTGGCGCATATTACACTAGCAGGAGTTGCGCGCGACAGGCAACCATAGCAATATCGTTTCTACGTTCACATCAGGTATGTTCTTACAATATCCTTTAAACAGTTAATTTGTTTGCTCCCGAAAATGTTACGTCGCCTTTTCACTTGCTCGCGTAACACACCCGCACATCACGACCGGGGAGAAATTACACAGCAATACCATACTGCCAAACGTCCGCCCGACTTCCCGATACTGTCTCGCTCCGCGGTCGGTCGAGCGCACACTACACCAGCCGTCTTAACACCTCACCCGACACTCACACGCTGGCTAGGGCGCGCTGTCATAGCCAGGTGATATCGCGACCACCCTCCACCCCAAGCGCCACGGTCGCGACTCCTTACAAATCGATTTGCACAAATAATATCGATAACAAATATCATACACAACAACCATATAAAATACGCGCAGTATAGTTTGTAAAAAATTAATAAATACCAGTAGAAATAATTTTACCGTATAAACTACGTGCCAATAAAATACATAATAGATTAATAAATAGCCATAAGAATAAATGTACCACCCGCGATATAACCAAATATAAGTACACATAAAAACGGTAAATACGTAGCGCTATCAACTGTGGTGCAAAATTTCTAAAACCATTACATTTTGCTAGGTGATGATCTATGAATCGTTACAATCACCCCCCCCCCCTCATGAAAAAAAGGGCCATTTATTTTTCTCAAATAAACATGGCGGTGGTAAAGTTTTGCTGATATCACAACCTCCCAACTTTGTTTGAAGCAGTTTGACGGAAAAACTTGACAGTGTGAACAGGTGCTTTACAGATCGCATTTCGGTACACTGTAAACATTTTTTTCAGTACACTTCCTAAACTCTGTTGCAAGTTTTTAACCCATACTTTGTGTAAAAAATTTACCGCGTAACATACTGAAAATATAATCTGTTAGTATGCAAAGTTGGAGGACTTGGAACACACTTGACTCTTTTTTTTTTGACTTCGTGTAGTGAAGTATCATAACATTTCCATATTCGCAGCCTTGTGTATGGCGGATTTCCATATACTACGCAGAGGTTAAAAACGTCTGAACGGTTAGGAAGTTTGCAAGAAATTACAGCGTAAAGTAGGAAAGTTGCCATGGATGTGCTTTCTCAATACGTCAATAACGACGTTATGGTACATTTCCGAGCATTTTCTTAGAATGTATGTTGTGTTTTCCAGGAACACGTTTCACTTGTTTCAGTGATTTGGACTAATTTTTGTTTTTCTCAAGTTGAGACAGTCTACAGATTTCACAGGCAAAAAACCACTTCGTTTAGCATCTGCATTACTCTTGTCTAACACCAGAGCTACATGATAACAGAAGTTCCTGTATTTTGAAAATGTAGAGATAATTTCCATTTTTCGTCATTACGATGAGCGTTTCTGTCTACTCTTGTTCTCCATTCGGCGTATCTCATGCCGGTGACCGCCTGGGTAAGCCTCCGAACGGTGTGTAAATGGCTCAAACGGGTGTTTTCGCGGTCATTTTTAGGTACGAACATCCCGGTACAAAACATTGAAAAAAGAAATAGGGACGTGCATCAAACCTATATTTTTATTATTACGTCATAAAACAGTAGGGTCTCCGCTGAAAGTCTCATGGAGGCGCGTTGCTACACGTCAGTTCAGTGCTTTGCACGTAGAGGCCATGAGAGAGGCGATGCGCATGTCTCGATCGCCCCTAGCGCTCCCGCGCATTTAGGTCTGAGACGTGCAAAATTCCTTCGACCAGGTGGTCACCTTAATATGGAGAATTTTTTTTTTTATATTTTGGATTTGAAACTGTGTAGAGTTTCGTTCCCCGCTCGCACTAGCGACTGATGCCTATCCGCACGGATGAGAAGGCTCAGCCTCCTTGGTCCAGCGACGAGATTAACTCCCGACATGCTGCCGCCCCCTCGTCGACGCCGAAGGCAAACAACCCTACTTACGAGCGTTGGTTTCCTCTCCCTCCATCTTCTTCTATCCCAAGGTTCTTTGTCACACCCGTGGCTTCCCCTCGTCCCGCCGCGGTGCCACGCACAAATAAACACGCACAATATGTCTGTTGTGGGGGCTCGCATTGTGCGTGCGCCCTCCATGCCCTCGATTTCCTTTCCCCGGGATGTCTCCTCGCTTGCTGCGTCACATTCCACGGCGGAGCACGTAGCCAGCCAATATCTTCACCCCAAAGTCCGGTACACACGATACGTTATACGTAGAGCCACGAGCATTTAGCGGATTGATTTGGCAGCAAGCAAGACTTCACAGACTTGTACACACACGACACACTATCGTTTGCTTATTGGTTGGTGGGATTGAGTGAGGTCTTTGCAGTACAGGACTGTTCAACACACAAGGAGGAAAGAACAAGTGTTTGAAGTCTACCTTGCCACGGAACGAAATCGCGAAATACAGAGTAGCCAACATGCGGAAATTAAATTACATAATACGCACTGTCAATAACGTTAAGCACATTGTATGTTGCTTATTGTTTCCAAGATATAATACAACATTTTATCTATAACTGTCGTTAAATAAATCACTCGGTAGTGTCGCCTAAAAATTTAATATTAACTGTGCCTGAAATCGTTAAGAGGTTTCACCAATTCTGCTAAAGCTATGCATTTGTGGTCTTACATAAACCACGCAGCCAATTAATATCACTACAGTCACTCAGCTAGTGAAAAGTGTGTGAAATATTTATGTGTAAATTATTTGTTCGTTACGAAAACGAATTTTTTTTTCTGGTGGATTAAAGCTTGTTATGGTATTTATTCAACTTAATTATTTCAAAGCATTGCTGATTTTGTGTACTTTCAACTCCGTATCACGAGGGCGCAACGCATTTCGAATGAAGTGACATTAGTGGATCGCAGTAAGGCCGTGTTCACACTTGCGTTGAGGTGTCGCGCACCGTCGCGTTATTTGCGACGCAAGCTGTACAGTTCACAGCTGCGTAGAAACATCGCAGTTTGCAGTAGTCGTACCGATCTCATGACAGCAACATTAATCAAGTAGTTCAGAAGAGAAAGAAAATTGTTTTCGCGTATGTCGTGTATAAATAGATGTCGAAAAAGAAAAGAATGTGGGTTCACCCACATGTAGATGCGAGATTGCTGAAAGGCGCGTTTGTGACGAGTTTCGTGGAATTGCGAGAAGATGAAAACAAATTTTTCAATTACTTTAGAATGAGCTTAAAATCATTCGATGAATTGGTAGTAAAACTTGAGGGCGGAATCGAATCGGAAGACACTAAATTAAGGGTTGCTATAACACCAGCAGAAATGTTGGAGATTACGTTAAGGTAAGTGTGATATAAAAACATTGTCAATATACTTTACAACATTATGTATTTATACATGTAACAGATCACAAAGCATAGACGTGTGTTCCAACACGCAATATCTCACTAAAGGTCTACATTTTATCTGTAGAACATAATTAAGTATGAAAACTAACAAATCGGTTCTATGATCCGCCGAAGATATCGTCACTCGAAGTGTCCGATGGTGAAAAATGTGACTGGGAATAAGACGGGCTCGCAACAGCATTCGTAATAGGAGAAAGTTCTGCCTGTTGGTGTGGCGTTGAATGGAAACCGTCTTGAGATACTTGTCGTGGGCTGGTTAGGGTAGGTAATGGATTTGGAGTTGAAGTCACCGGGAGAGTTGTCAACGAGGTCCTAGGAGTTGATGGTTGGCATGATGTCGATTGTGACTGTTGAAACAAACCATGTTGGGGTGGCGAGACAAACGTATGTTGTGGATAAGTAGATGGAGTAATATAATGTGGATACTGTTGATGATAAAAACTGAATGGACGAGCAAACGAATTATTAGTGTCGTTGAATGATTTTGATGCAACACTGTGTGTCGGTATGGGGGTGCTTGTAAGGAAATGCCTGACTGATGTGTAACCTTGCTTAGGATGCACTTCATGACACTTAGAGCTTCACTCCGAAATTCCAGCTTTTGAGCAATGTAAAACGTATTTAGTGTTGGCAATAAGGACTTGAAAACGTGTAAGTCGTCATTATCTTAGCTGATCGTTGCAGAAGTTGGTAACGGTGTATTAATATAATCCATTATACATGTTTCCAACGTTTTCTTTCTCCTGCGCTGATTAGTATTGCCGTAACTTATTTCAGCTGGTGTTCCAATGTTATGATACTCCGCGGGTCCTTGAATATAACCTGTTCCATCGGAGGACGTGTCATCTGTTCCTGTGTTCTTTAAGAAAATGACGATAGGGTACTATTATGTGTTGTAACTTTTATTAAAAAGGACATTTGCTTGCCATAGGGCGGCATCCTCGGGTTGCCTGTCCAGACTTCGGTGCCTTCTTTATATTCCTCAAGTAATTATCCTTCAGGTCCTTCCATTTGGCCATCATTTTTCTTCCTGAAACCAAATAATTAATGTTACCTATTTGTTTCACTTTATCCATGTATTATAGTTACATTTGTCTAAAGAGTAATTTCCAATATGACAATCTTTTTGTTATCTCGATGCATATTCTTTACAGGTATTTGGGAAGTGGATGCAGTTTGGTGGATTTACATTATTCCTACAGAGTCGGCCTTTCAACAGCAAGCAATATTGCGCGGAAAGTCTGTAGAACAATCTGGAACACACTTAAAGACGAATGTCTTCGCTGCGTATAGAAGAGATGTGACTGAATATTGCAGAAAGCAAATTTCCCTATTTGCATGGTAGCACATCCGAATTGTCAAACCAGCTTTGGGCGGCTCTCTGTATTTCAATTACGAACGCTACCATTGTATCGTATTGCTAGGTGCGGCTGATTCAAATTACAGGTTTATTTATATGATGTTGGCTTCTTTGGGAAAGAATGCGACAGTATTGTGTTTAGAAGATCCACACTATGGGATCGCATAATTACTAATGCCCTTAACATTCCTCAATCTAAACCTTTGCATGGAACCACCAGACCGCAAATGCCCTTTGAATTTGTGAGTGAAGAAGCGTTCGGTTTACATAAACATGTGCATCGCCATTTTCAGGACGATTTTTTGTCGCACACAAAGCGCATCTTTAACCATCGTCTAAGTCGAACTCGCAGGTACATCGAATGCACCTTTGGAATCCTGTCAAACAAATCGCGCATTTTTCACAGATTTATTTATTGCGTTTTACACAATTACGTACGATCTCGAGATGGTTACAATTCTAAAG
Source organism: Dryococelus australis (assembly GCA_029891345.1). Taxonomy (NCBI): domain Eukaryota; kingdom Metazoa; phylum Arthropoda; class Insecta; order Phasmatodea; family Phasmatidae; genus Dryococelus; species Dryococelus australis. The sequence goes on from CM056995.1 coordinate 350,026,411, forward strand.
ATACTTTATCCATTGAAGGTTTGGAAGAGGTAAATGATGCTGCACTGGACGACAATGTAAATGGTGGGTTACATGTTAATCACCTTATAAATGTTTGGGCGGAATATTTAGTTTCAGATGTGGGTATGGTTCCGTGGCAAAATGACAGGATATGACTGCCAGTATCATGTTATATCTCTCAATAAGCAGATGCAACGTTTGAACACCTTCCTATGATTGCATGTAATACGTCCGTACTTACGGACAATCATTTTGCAAAACGTTTGTACATCATGGTGCAGATGTTCCAATGTTCCACAAGAGTGTTGAGTGTGTATGTAAGTATATTACAAAACTGTACTTTTTATATTAAATACTCATGATAGTTACAAGCGTGTACATGCCGTATTCAATTTTCTCCTTCTCTGTCTTGGTGTTAAAAATTGTCAAAAACAACTTCGCCTATCTGCAGGCCTGTCTTTGTAATCGTCATTGTTCAAATCCCTAATGACAGGATGCTTTTGCACTCGGAAAATAAAGTTTTCCACATCGATATAGTCTAGTTGTCCTCCTCCATACTACTGCGTGGCAGTTCGACGTAAGTGTGCACTGCTCCGTAACCCGCACGTGTACGCGCCTTGCCGTCGCCGCCTGCCACCGCGCCTCGGTTCGTCGCTAGTGTGAACCCGGCCTAACACGCATGCACACTGCACCGCATGGCGACGCGCGTCACTTCAACGCAAGTGTGAACCCGGCCTTACAGGAAGTGCCGTAAACCATTCAGTAGTGCCGCAACCAGTACGCTGTCGACCGTGGCTCCATTGTAAGTTGGGACTGTGGAATCCGCCCCTGGTTATTCACACTGAGAAAAATGTTTTGTGGGATCAAATAATATTTGCTCGGTGCAACCAAATTATTTGTATAGGGGCAATGAAATATTTTTGTTGGTGAAACCAAATTATTTTGCTGTTCTCATTTCGTTGCCCCAAACTGTAAGATTTGGTTGGCGCAGCTAAAGAGTTGTTTTGTCACACGTGCATTAAACAGTTTGGGGAGATATAAAAAAAATTTTAAACGTTCGACTGAGTTTCGAACCTGACTCACCTGCGTCCGCTCGCTACGCCTTAATAATCTCAGCTAACGTGACGACTGACGAAGTGGGAAAGCTTTTAAAGTGCTATGCTGCAAATATTGGGCAACGTGTGCAAATAGTTTTACAGCTATACTTGTCATTTCCTTGTAGCATTGTTTTATTAATGTGTTTATACGAATGTCAAGCATCAATACATGCACTCACAAACACGATTACTTCCTAATTGTCACAAAAATTACAAACAAACTCTCAAGATGTATTTTAAAACGAAGGTAGTCAAATGAGTGACCAAACAAACGTATACAGTTGATTCAACAAAATATTTAGTTGGCCGTCTAATTTTTTTTTGGCCCAACACAGAGATTTTGTTACTTTTCAAATTTTGTTTGCTCAACAATATAATTTTGTTAGGGCAACTAAATATATATTTAGCCCTATACAAATATTTTGTTCGATTTTTCTCTCAGTGCAGTTAGTTGGCTGAATACTTTTTTTTTTTGTAACTATTACGGTCCAAAATAAAATGTTTGTACACGTGACAAAAGTATTCAGGACGAGCAGAAAGAAGAGATCAAGAAAAAAACATTTCAAACCGTTCAATTGAAATTTGAAGCAGTACACTGTAAACCAGAATCAGTGATACCAATCAGCGAAGGAAAAGCTGAGGCGGTTCCAGACCGGCAACTCAGCTTTACGAACGGGGAATTACCTTAGACTAGCGTGATCACCCTACCTTATATTCGCTAAACGGTAATTATTTTCATGGCGTTGTATTCATCATTGTTATTGTCTACTAGAGATACGATACAATGCGTACTTTTATTTATTCCCGTTTACTCCAACTTGATATGGAGACTTTAATTGTATTCCCCATAAAATGTTACGTGAAAAGTATTTGTGTCCTTATTAACCAACTACATTTTAATTTATAACTATAAATACGTGTTGAGATTGTTAGTATTGTACCTTCGCTCACAGCATATGTTACATCACACATTGCAAAGGCGACCACACTGCTTATTACTGCATGCCCGCTTAAAACTGAGGGCAAATTGCACAGTGGCAAATAAGAAAACCAGCAATTTTTTCGCCTCGTAAAAATACTTCACACATTTTTATTAAATGCGAATTATGCATTTCATCCGTTCTGAAAAGCTTGAAACCTAATTTGTACACAGGTATCCGCCGTATTACAACGCTAACAAGCGATTTTAACTCGGTAAAAATCAGTTTCGCGCGGAGCCATTTTCATTGACTGTTACCGATTTCGCTCCATCGTTTCAGGTTAAGAGTGTACACGTGTAGAAAATCGTACAGTCTATTCCCGCAAAATATTTTAAATGACGGCAGTCCAGATGAAGAGTTTCTAACCGACGCCGTTTGTTTGGGTCGAAACTGAAGCCATTCTGAAGCAATGATTCATCGTGTTTGTGCCAGTAAATTTACTCACTCTCCGCATTCGGAGGAAAGTTTCCTCTGCGACCATTAATATTGTCAAACGCACACGTCCATCTAGCTCGAGATTTTTTTCTATATGTGTGTATGTATATGAAGGTCGTTTGATAGTGAAGAAGCGACATTTTTTTTTTTTCGCAGGGGAATGAATGGGTTTTTACCAGGACCGCGGATACAATGCGAGGGACGTATTTGGCTCGGTAATGACGCGAGCGCCCCGCTACCCAGATCACAATTCACCCTTCCGCCCCCCCCCCCCCCTTTTCCCGAACTTCCGCGGCTCGTTTATACCTTGCACAAGTGGCCACAAAGCGACTCCCGTGCACACTCTACTCCGCGCAAAAACAACCCAAGTCTCAGGTTTGCACACGTCGGGTAGAGCTGCGTACGGTCTATCAGAAGTTCAAGGATCAGTTGAGTTGAGGGGAATTGGGTGGCTCTTGACAACGGGGTCTTGAGAACCGATGAGGGCGCAACGAGGTGAGAATGGAGCATCGGCGAAATGCATGAGCCCGGGGGGGGGGGGAAGAGATTCCCGGGAAAACCCGCCGACCAGCGGCAACGTCCGGCACGATCCCTACTCGCGAAAATCCGGGAGTGAACCGGCCAGTTACTGAACCAACACCGACTAGATAGCCGATGTTGATTGAACCCGATTCGCCTTGTTGAGAGGTGAGCAATCTTATCATAAGTGTTCCTCTTATACTACTTTATTTTTGAGCCAAAATTTGTAAATAAGTTTATACATACATTCGTAAAATGTTTAACATTTAATTTACCTGGGGTAACATATAAATAATCAAAATTAAAATCGCGTGTTTAAAGATTTTAGTCATGCAGGACCGACGAGGCACGGGATCTGCTGTCATTCATAAAGTATTACACTGCGATAGCTAGGGACAGGTGTTTTTTTCGCGAATAGATTTCAAGACCAGCTGTACTCTAAAACACTTTTGTTTATATACACTTCCGTTGTTGAAGGATTTTAAATGTCCCGTGCTTCTAGTGTCTGTCCGTGAATCATGGACGTTCAATATCGGAGTATTTTATTACGACCGGCCCAGTCAAATAAGAACATGTTTTCTCGCGTAAACACGCGGCCAATAACCAAAGGAAGTTGTGGTTGTGGACGTAAGATATTAAATTATAGCATGGAGATATATACATATATATTCTCGAAAATCACCTGTCCGTAGCGACAACTGTTCAATAATTAGGACACCCGGGGCGACCGCCTCCTCCTGCGTACGCCACTGTGTTCCGGCTTCTCTTCCAGGGTTGCATTTTGCGTGCCCGAGGCCTGGTGAAGCTCTTCGAGTGCCTGTGAATCTCAAGACGTTAAGGAGAATGGCGCACTGACATTTTGTTTTTACCTATTGGTCGCAGATAATTATTTACAGTGCGTATCGAAATTTTTGGCTAATTTAATAATAGTTTCCTACTAGTTTTTGAACGATTAGTAGGGGTAACCGAATTTCGCGAAAATATTTACGCACATGCTAGGTTTCAGTACCCTACGGGCATACCAGCAGAATTCTTTTGTTTATATATTGTACGTCTGTGATTCGCGGACAGACACGTAACACCTAGGTCGTCCAATCGCTGATGTGTATTTGAGCCAGTGAAATACAATTGGTCGCGAAATCTTTTTGTGAAATTCGGGTGTCCCTAACTATTGGTGTGTTGGCATCTTTATTCATTTCTGATAATAAAGAGACCATCACCATGTGCAGCTTCCCCTCTGTCGAATGTCAGTGATGTGGAGCATGGTTTCCAACAGTCGTGGACAAATATACTGCAGGATAATTCACGCGGTGTTCAATGCCATGCCCATGGCATCGACCTCTATCCAAGCGTGAGGAGTTCCGACAAGGCAAAAAAAGAAACACTCTTAATCTGTGCCGCTTGTGTGCGGAGCATTGCCACGATCTCGGTAATACATTTCCATTGTTGGTGCGAATATTTTTATGGCAATAAGTGTACATAGACTAAAATATACCACGTTAAAAATCTTGCGTGAAATATGAACAAATTAAATACAAGGAAAACGTTAAGATAAGAGATAATTTGTTTATTCAGAAAACTGAAATATTTGTAAACTATTAAAATTCGAATCAGCTACATACTAAACTAACAAAATAATAGTGGAAAACATGTAAATAGATTGTTAATTTTTTTTTGCCAGTTATTTATTACAATCGAACTGTTCAACAGGTGATGAACAGCCAGTGAACGCTCTTGTGCATACTAGATCCTTGGATGTTTATTGATTGACTGCTGTCCCAGCGAATAGCAGCTTTAAGGGGAACTTTCCCCGCCATATTGGATTCTTTTTTTTTTTTTTAGCTTGTTTATGTTTTTTAAAAAAGAAAATTCCGAAAGTACCTTTATACCAAACTGGTTATTGACATTATACAGCATTACAGGTGTAACGACTGAACTTTGAGCTCGTAATTACGTCGCAGTATTGATTTTGTCAAATTTTGGCAGAATTAAAATTGTGATAATAGTCTATTCGCACTCTTTCCACACTTTTTGAATCTGACCTTTGTAGATTCACTCCACGTATGACGTGTTTGGTTATTTCCTAAATACGCCGTGTATCACGAGTGTTTCACGTGCCTTATTTCTGGTTAAATTGAACATTTACTTATTTTTGTACCTATACATTATAATACTTCATTTATAATTAACATGAATAAAAACAGCAAGAAAACAGACGTGTTGGTAATGTCTAGTAATAAATAGTTCTCATGCGAAATATTGTTGAACTGAGCGCGCCCGAGTGCGGTGTGTGGCCCCTTTGGTGTAATTTTCCAGACTTGATTAAGCTTTCTTTGCATGAGGCGGAGGAATATCCTGAAAGTAGAACCTAAGCAGGCCTTCAGAAAAGTAGGAAGTTGCTATGAACGGACTATAACTACTAGTAGTTCGCTGTTCCCTGAATTCTGTACTGCAGTGGAAGGTCAACAGTTGGTCGGGTATAGGAATACTTTCGGAATGTTCTTTTTTTTAAAACACGAAAGAGGAAAACCAATAATCCAGGACGGCGGGTGAGGTTCCCCGTAACAACTTGTCGTGCAAGTTACGTTATTGGCTGACTGGTCGTGCACGACGTGTCTGACTACCAGCCAATTGTAAACGTGCATTTGTTCAAACTGCTAGGAGTGTCATCTGAAACAAAGTAGTTTTGTGTGTGTGTGTGTGTCGCGAGCATCTGGCTCGAGGGCAATTTGTCTCCGTCAGCGTAGAGCATGACCCGGGGTGCCGCGGTCGGATGCAGATAGCGGGTCGGACGCGACTCGCAGACGCCGCGTGTCCAGGGCGCGCTTATCCGCGCGGATCATCCGGGGCTTCGGGCGTGGGGGAGCGGCAGCCGAGACTCCCCGCTGCCTGCTCCTGTTTTTAACTGCACTGAAAATATTTCTTTTAATCTACTGGCGTGAGTTGAAATGTTTCCCGACTGCAGACAGATATAAAGGGCAGCTTCCCTTTCCCCCACCCCCCCCCCCAAAAAAAAAATCAATCATCTTTCATCAGCTTCATACCGTGTTTTTCATAGAGGCAGGTCTTTCGAAATTGCTCATTTGGCCGTGAACAGCGTATACCATCGAGTACGCAGCATGTTCTTCACTGGCTGCAAGACAAGTAATGATCAACACAAGTACAGCGCATGCCAATAAACTGCCGCTTAAGGATCCGACACGCCGGAGCGGTGGCTGTGGCGGTCAAATGCGACGTATGGTATCAAAGAGGCGCGTTCGTACCCGGCAGCGAACTCGCGATCGCTGTGGCGGTCTGAACGCAGCAGGTCGCGTTGGCCCGCAGGCCTATTCACGTCTACTGTTGAAGTACACAGTGATATCAAACAATGACGAGTGCTACTGAAAACACGCCATGTGTTATGTGATATTGCACATCCGGGTTACAAGAATATCAGAGGAAAAGATGTGATTTGGGATGACATTGGGAAAAACACTAGGAGTTGATGGTAAGTACCTATATTTATTTAATTTCAATGCGTAACGCATATAAGAAAAGCAATAAATACAGTCGAAGTGTATCGAAAAACAATGTAAGTATAGGTAAATAGAACAGTAACGGATCGCAATCGAGTAAACTGTTGCGCCTGCTTACAAATAAGTACATTAATGTACTCACAATACATTATGTTTACTTATTACAGTACGTAACGAATCCATCGCGTAATATAAAAGACTCATTTGTGACTCTCCGCCCGTCGATAGGCAGGTTTTTGAAAGCACCCAACATTGGTTAAGGTGCTTCTAGAAGTTGTTGCAAGTTCCAGTCGCCTTGTTTGGGACGTAAATAATTGTGAAGCACGCATGTGGCTTTAACTATACTTACTACTGTTTCAGCCTTAACTTCTATGAGTCTGTAAAACACACGTCATTTTTGAGCTAAAATACCAAAGGTATTTTTTCTACGACGCGGCGAGCTCGACACAATCGCTTATTGTACACATGTTTGTTTTTGCCGTGTCTTGATTGCCTGTATGGAAAAGGCCTCAGTAAGTTTGGCCCCAGTGGAAATGCCTCGTCTCCTATCAGCACACCCGGGGTGGGTTCGTTTTGTTCAGGCAACGGTCTATCTCGCGGAGTATTAAGTGTTCCATTCAATAGTTTCTGCCCCATTGCCGATGCCTCAAAAACGCCACCATCGCTATTCTTCTCATAGCCTCCGACATCTATAAAAAGAAACGTGTAATTGTGATCCACAATAGCCATTAAATTAATCGAAAACTTGTGCAAATAAGAAAAATAGGCGGAACCAGTCTTGTCCGGGCACTTAACTGCAACCCGTGTACCATATATGCTTCCCAAGTAGTTAGGAAATCGCCATACGTCCTGGAAGCTGGAAATGGTTCGTTCCCGAATTTCCCAAGTTGGCTCAGGCAAACAAATTGGCTGCAGTCGTTTCCAAATAGCATTACACACTTCTTCTACAATAATACTAACTGACGAAAATCCAATTCTGAAACTGTGTCCGATTGTGCTGTACGAGTCCCCGGTAGCCAGATATCTAGAGCAAAAAAAAAAAAAAAACCGTGAAAGTTGGCCAACAATCAACATGCAAAACATATTATTTCACTGGAAAATGCATGCATTGACAACTGCGAAAGAGTATCACTAATATTAATTTAAAACCACATATGTGTATAATATCTTTAAGTACACAATAGCATGAATTGTAGTAATACAATCAAATTCTTTGGAAACTAGTTGCGAACATTTTTTCTGCAATACCGCAAGTAAATTTGAGTAAATAGCGTAACTAGCGGCTGTAGAACACAGTGAGTACCGAAGACATAATGTATATCTCCATATGGAGATACATGCTTAATGTGTGTTTCATATAATGAGGTCATGTTTAGCAACAAGTTTCCAGCGAATGTTGTTTTTTACGTACAAATATCTTTCACTGGATACGTGCATGTCATTAATTGTACAGCTCAGGGGACATGTTGTTAGGTAATACATGTCAACAAATGAGGTTGCATCCAAAATACACTCACATCGTTGAACATGTACAGAAACAGAAACATCTACGACTTATCGTGCACTTTATTGGCCCCACTTAACTCCCGTATTTCGGAGAATATTATAGACACTTCAGTGATGTGTCTTGTACACATTATGTAATGGTGTGTTTATAATTGTGATGTATTATATATATATATATATATATATATATATATATATATACACAGCATTCGTTAACACATTTCTACACTCTGATTGTAGGTGAAACTATGAAGAAACAGTGGAAAAACCTCGGAGACAGTTACGATAAATTTTTACGGAGTGAACAAACACAGACTGGACAAGCTAAATGTATTAACCGGTACAAAACCTGGCCATGGGCCCAAAAAATGAACTTTCTAAGACCATTCATCCAGTACGCGCGTACGGAATCAAATGTGCGTATCGATCATGCCATGGCGGATGTAAGAGACGATTGTGAGGACAATATAAATCTCACTACATCAACGTGTAACAACTCGACTCACCAGAAGATGGCGGAGACGTGCAAGAGAGAGAGAGAGAGAGAGAGAGAGAGAGAGAGAGAGAGAGAAGAGCATTCTGATGCATGAGGTGCACAGGAAAGTGTCAGTCAACTAGCAGCTACAGTGTCAACAAAAAAACTGCAAACGAAAACATGACGAAGAAATATTTCGCCAACCATCGTCAGCGGACAAAGTTTTGTCGTGCCTACAAAACAGGAACGTCGATCAATGTTCGTCCTTTGATGACATCGATTTATTATTCTTGGGATATTCTAAAACTGTTAAAATAAATTCTCACCGCGTCGACAAACTGTTACAAAGTTTAATATCGCCAAACTCATTATGAACGAAGAACTAGTCCAGTAAATGGAAGATGGCAACATCTGTGTCTCATCTTTAAACAGTGCTACGACAAGTCCTGAAACAAACGTCACTATCGAATCTGCGCCATCTCCAGTATATGCACATCAGTGTTCAGCATCACAGACGCCACTTGAAACTTACTCCGCAGAGACAGACACGTCATGTTCATCGTGGTATCAGGGTTTTTGCCTCTACGCAGTAGACCATAATTATGCTGTGCTTAAAAATACTTTCATTTGGTAGCAACACAATATTTCACTGCCTGCATCTGTATAAAGCTTTGTTTATATTTATGATGTTCGACTTCAATATTTCAAGATTAGTTCTTTTCTGGTGACAGGGGTTGTTCAACATTTTCACTTATATTAAAGGATGTACTGTAATCCAAAACAAATTCTCTGGAGTATTGTTTCTAAAGTTAAGTTATGGACTCATTCTAATCTACTAACGTATGCTAATGTTATATTAACAGTGCAGAATTTTTACTGACCTCAGGGCGACCGCTAGGCATTCTGCAGGTTCAATAGGTTTTCTGTAGTTGGTGTACTCTTTCTGTATATCTCCTTTAATGAGATAAAGTATTTCATCGAAACATTCAATTGTCATTCGAAAATAAATATAAAACCGTTCTTCGTGTTGTCTCAGCTGCTGATATAACGTGTGGAATTCTCCTTCTTCTTCGCGACGCTAATTAATATCGTGAACCCACACATTACGACTTTTCCTACAAAAGAAAATGTGCATACCCTTACAGTTTTCACTTTGCATACGTCTGTATATTTACCCTTTTATATGCAGTGACATACCTAGGTTGTTGTTCATCTTGTATTAATGCTGCAAGAAGTAAAGTTTCCTCTACAACATCCGACTGGTCCATTCATGTTTTGTGAAACGACAGCTACTAGTGTACAAAAATCTCTGCCGTCACCGCCAATGCTCCCGCTCCAGTTTGTGGGATCCTTTATGTCTTTATAACTTACTGCTAATATTCAGTATTAAATATCAAACCTTACTCTTACCTACATAGAGGCCACGGTGGCTGAGCGGTTAGCCTGCTCGCCTACCACTAAGGAGAACCAGGTTCAATCCCCGGCCTGGTCCCTCCCAAATTTTTCATGTGGAAATCGTGCCAGACGATGCCGCTGTTCGGCGGGTTTTTCTCGGGATCTCCCGTTTCCCACGTCTCTTTATTCTGGCGCTCCTATACTCACCACAATCAACCTCATCGGCTCTCAAGACCTCGTTGCTCAGAGCCCTTCAAATAGCTCAATCCATGTTAACAAACCGCATTGTAAATATAAAAAAAAAAAAGTTAAAATCATCGAGGATGAGAACCCACGACCTGGCGAGGCTAGCAGCAGCGTGAAAAAAAGGGTCGGGACTGGGACGTTGGCGAGGTTGTAGGAAGTGGTCACGTGGCCTGCGGCGAGTGTTGACCCCGGGGGTGGGTCGATACGGCGGGGGGTTGGCGGTGGACGGGGAGAATAAAACAAGCCAGGCCCCCCCTCCTACCTCCTGCGCCCTCCAGCACTGCAAGCCTGGGAGGATCCTCTTGTTTACGGCCCGGCTTTGCCCGCGCGCACAGTACGTCTGCCGAGAGTAGCGGGGTCGACCCTGGAACGAGAGCCTCGTCACAGCCTTGGTGATAGGTTTAGACTTTTCGCGTTTTCTTCACACTTTTAGAATCAAAATCACCCCACGTATGACGTGTTTCCTAAATATGACATTTATCACAAGCGTTTTATACCTTCGTTAGCTCAAAAGTACTTCATTTCTGGTTAAATTGAACTTTTAGTTTTATTTCATCTATAAATTATAGCTAGGGATGGGAAAATTTCGCGAGTTCAGTGACCTGTAGGCTAGATTCCTCAGTCCTCTGCGTACTGGAGGCTCAGCTGTGTGTTCATTGGCTGTTGCCCCGCACCTGGCAGTTATGGGATTCGCAAGGTGTTTCCTTGCACGACTGCAATTGACTCAGAGGTTTTCAGGGTGGTTCTAATAAACTGTGATCCAATTGCGAAAGTCACTTCACTGTATGTGGGTTTGGCGTCTATCTTGCCCCGAAATGAATTCGCGAGACACTCATATCCCTAGTTGTACTATGTAATTTATAATTAATGTTAATAAAACAGAGAAAACATGTGTGTTGGTAATTCCTAGTAAGAAATAGTTCTTATGTAAAATTTTATTACACTAAGTAGGTAGGCAGTTGGGCTAAACGTCTCGTCGACAGCGATGTCATTAGAGACGGTGCAAGTTGCACAGGGAAGAGGGATTGGGGAAGGAATGGGCCATGGCCTTTGTTAGGGACCCATCCCAGCATTCGCGTGGAGAGATTCCGGGAAACCATATGTTACACTAAGTGTTCATGACTGCGATGCGTTGTCCCTTCGGTGTAATTGTCCAGACTCGGTTGAGCTTCGTTTGCGTGAGGCGGAGCAATATCCTGGAAGTAGAACCATTTTTACTATCTGCCCGATAATGAATATCCTAGTTGGCCGTGCTACAACTGAAATTGAGTCCCACTATTAATTCCGGCAAATTTTACAATATGAATATTGTGACATATATACGAGTTCGTAGTTGAGTCGTTATGTCTGTACTACTTTGTAAGGTCAATAGCTAGTTGGGTATGGGAGTATTTTTTTTTAAATTTATTAAACACTTTGTAAACTATGCTCGAGTGTAGCTCGGGTATAAGATTAATTTGAAAATTTCTTTGTTGTTTAGAATAAAACTTGCGTCTTTGTACAGGGTAATGTCCGGTGCGGTATGTACCAATAGGACGATGGCGATTTCTAACACAGACGCCAACAGAACCGGTGTTTTTGCAGTAGTGGATATAAGTGACTCACTTCTAATTTGTCTTAAGTGCCAGTAAATGCGTGCAGACCTCAATGTGTTAACTATAAAAAGCAAGAATTCAGTATGGCGGGGGAAGGTTCTCCTTATTTTCAAAATTCAGGAAAAAGGGGATGGGGGGAGGATTCTTCAAACCCTCAATGCTCCCGTTTCTCCCTCTTGAATGAGTCCCCTTGCCGAAACGCCTCGCCGGACCACATCACCTCACAGGTGATGCTGGGTAGAGAAACACCCTCTATGAATTTTCGCGTGGACTAAGTTACAAATATTATTTGTAACAAAATGTCTGTAAAATTGTTTCTGCCAGTGTGCCTACTACACTAATATTTTGCTGCTTTTATAATCGGAGGAAAGAAATTTTGACGAGCGACTTTAGGCCGCATACACACTATGCACGGAGACGTGAAAATCTCGCGAATTAATTTACTTCTTGGTTAGAATTCACAGTCTTGTGTTCAAACAATCTGATATCAACTTCTCATTGGTTGCTTACTGTCAGCGCTGATTAGGCACGCATGTTTGTTATTGGTCCAGAGATCTGAAGGGGGTGTCAACGCGCGGATCAATAGCAAGAGTGACACATACGTACAAGTTTTTGAATTCTAGCTTGTCCCGTAATGAATCCGCGAATTTTTCATGTCTCTCGCGTGCGTTTTCCCCGCTGCGGTATAATCGGAACGGTTTAACAAGATGCCGGCTTCACACTTGTGTGAAATATGCCGCACCCGCCTGACGCCGCCTCATCGTGGTGATGCGTGGCGGTGTGACGAGACGAACACGAACCTGTCACCTTGAATTTACGTATCTTCCCCCGTAACTTGATTCCCACATTCAGTATTTCCAAACCAAATTTGTCCTTTTTTTTCCCGAAATCCAACTATTATTTTCACATGATTCGTTTCACACCTGCAACCGTGATCGAAGATTGCCTCACTATTTAACAATATTTCAGTCGCACGTGGGAAAATACGGATATAACTGAAACCGCGCCAACTTCACAAATTTTTTTAAGGTGTCCTCTATATCATGTACAGAAGATTTGCATTTTACGGGTTGCTTAATATTTCTGTGCCTAATTTTAACTTTGTGCTATCAGCTTATTGTAAAAGTACAGTATTTAACATACTTATATATATATATTTAATGAATAAGTTCTCGACTTTTTACAACTAGCAGATGACACACAATTTAAATTCAGCACAAAAATATTAAACAACTCGTTAAATGTGAATTTCCTGTACTCGTACATTGTCAGTAGTAACTATTATGAATCCGGAATTATTACGTGAAAACAAAGACTTTCTGCAAAAGGGCTGAAGCCGAGCCTTAATAGGTAACAATGATTCCATCGTAATCGCACGAAGTTCCTTCCATATAAAATAGATGGCTGTAGTGACGACTATTCGTCTGTCATTTGTATCTTGCTCAGGGTTGCCAGATTTGGCGATTTGTCACAGTTTGGGCTACTTCAAGTCAAAAATTACGGAGATGTGACTATCGGAAATTGAGCGATTTTTGTAATAAATTTGCGATATTTGGGCTACTTGGAATTATTTACTTAGTGTTGGTATATTTTTTATTGTGAGCAAAGTAATTAATTCTCATAAGTAAGATCAGTTTTTAATCGGCAACCACTGTGGTTACAGGTGAAGAGGGACTCTTATTCGGACTCTTGTTATTCTCTACGGACAATGAATAGGCGAATAGATTAGCATCCGATTGTTTATACTGTGTGTATATATATATATATATATATTAATTTTGCGTGGCCTTAATTTTTTTTTTTATTTCAAACATTTCGTGTTTAATGCATAAAAATATTACATGTGAAATTTACAATCTATTATACTATTTAACTTAATAAAAAGTCTATACCAATTGGGCAACATGTGGACGACAAAAGATTGGCCATTTAAGAGACTTCAACAAAATCTGGCAACCCTGATCTTGCTAGCCAGCCAGTGAGGATCAGGGCAGAACAGCTATCTACGTGGTACCTTTGGTGCTTGCAGATAATAATTGTTTTTAACAAGCTATAAAATGACAGTTTCTGTTTTAAAACAATTACTTTACTGAAGTGGAGAGCAAACTTCGTTGTGTTTCAAACTGTCTCATTGTCTGTGTGAATTTTACGTCAGGACGAATACGTTTTAATGTATTGCTGCAAAACTAGTGACTTCGAAACAAGGTTTTTTTTTTTAAATCTAAATATAAAATATGCGCAATCGTTTTAAATAATTACTGAAATAGATATATTATCTTATTAACAGACACGCGGAAATTTCGCGAATTCATTTCAGGACAAGTTGGAATTAAAACAAATGTACATTTGACTTTATTTTCCAGTGGAATCGCAGTTTGTAAGCCACGCCCTGGACGAATTCAAGCCAATAACAAACCTGCAAGTGAAAGAGCACAGAATCCCGTGCTACCTGGGATGCTCTAAAACTGGAGCTTCAGCCAGTGAAAAACTTTCTGAGGCTAAAGTACACAAAGCAGTGTTGCCATCTGAATCCGCGAAATTTCTTGCTATATACTGATTATTAAATACTAACGCACTATAGTTATCCAATATGTACATACAAGGCAAAAATAATAAGTTTAAAAAAATTTTAAATCTCAATCGAATAAGTACGTTAATAAGTCATGAAATAATTGTTTGTAACGTAGATCGATACGATCGATACGATCGATACCGCAACTTGTAGTTTCGTCCCCATAAGATAGGTATCGCTAGTGACCTGGGTCCAGTTGAATACATGGCACTTTGCATCCCTCCCTAATCTGTGGAACACGTGGTGTGCGTGCCGGAGCGGTTCTTTGTTTGTTTACATCTATACTCGGCTAAAAAACAATTTTCTACTTGTATCAAGATCGTAATCACGAGAGACCAGTGCTCTGGGGAAAGTGTTCGAAAGTTTATTCGGATAAAAATTGTCGTGGAAAAAAAAAATTGTTATACTTTCGAAAATTTCGACGGAACGTCTCAAACGTTTCACGTCAATTGTGTTTGCGATTAAAATAGTGAACCCATTTCTACAATTCACCGGTTCCCACGATAACTCCTTTGCTTCAAGTGCGCTCACTATGTTTAGTTGTGACGTAATGACACCTCAAACAACCTGCCACATTCCCTTCTCTAGGATGACTTGTAAAGCGTTCTTTTGTCTCTATTCGTTTTGGCGGGAACAGTGTGACTCGCGAAACTTGCAGAAACGCATATTGCATTTCCAGTCTTATAGAATTTAGACGAATAACAGACGTTCAGGACGAGGGTTAGAAGAATTCTCATTAGCCCAGAAATTGGGAAACATCCTCACGCATAAACGAGACCGATAATGAAAGAAAAGCATCCGCTAGAAAAACAGTGGATTGTAAGGCACGAGCTGTTGATGGTTTTTTTTTTTTTTAGAATGTGGGCGTACTCGATAACGATACCAGTAGACATTTATAATTACAGGAAATCTACGAGTATTTGCACTGTGCTCGAACGTAGATAAATTACCAAACATTAATACGCAACAAATCTTTTGGCAAAAATTTGTAAATCCAAACGACGAGCTTTTCCTGCCAATATGAATTTATGGATTATTCGTAGAGGCCTGGGAAATTCGTGAGTTCAATGACCTGCAGGCTAGATTCTACGGTCTTATGCATAAATGTGCAGTTGTCAACTGTGCATTGGTTGCCTGCTGTCACAGTGGAAGGCGACAATTGGAGCACCGTTCTCCAGGAGTTGTTATACACCGTGTGGACCAATGGCTGAAGTAATATAAACACACGTGTTTTGAATTCTAGCTTCTCCCAAAATGAATTCGCGAATTCTTCAGGTCTGTAATTATTCGTCACAAAATTACAGCGCAGATTTTATATATATATATATATATATATATATATACATACACATACATACATACATACATACATACATACATACATTCATACACACACACACACGAGGCACAGAGTGCATCCAGGGACTGGAAATATTCAGCAGTTGAGTGATCCGCAGGCTAGACTTCTCAGAAGGCAGCAGCCACTGAGTAAACGATGTCGACTGGCGCCTGTACACAGGGCTGTGAAGTCTAGCCTGCTGGCATATTAATCACGCGAATTGTGCAATTGTATTTGTTTTCCATGTTGTTCGCGGAAGCGTTGCCTGATTGATATTTCCCTCTTTTGTTTCAGGTGAGTTGGAGGAGTGTTTCGCAGCGCAGAACTTAACATGCAGCGGGGTATGTATAAGAGAGTTATTATATTATGTTTGATGTGGAGTTCAGATTTTATTTTTGGTTCACGTTTTCAACTACATTTGCATTTATATAGTCTTACATCGAGCTACTTAAGTTTTTCATTGCAGAAGTAATATTTTTAAAATAAATCAAATGTTCATGTAAACGAACATACATGGGTTTTAGGTAAAAATCGTGTCTATATGAGCTCATTAGTGTAGTAGAAATTTAGAACACACTCTACTACACTTATAGTCATGCTCATGGTTATGGTGAACCAGGTTAGATTCCGGGCCGTGTCAAACCCGGACTTTCGCATGGGAAACGTGGCAAACATCGTTGTGGAGTTCCTCATTTTCCCACACCAATGATTTCCAAAGTTGCCCCATCTCTACCTTGCTTCACCCATATCGGCCAGAAAGTTCTTAGCTATTAACACTACCAGAACCCTCTCACATTCACTCACTCACTCACTGAAAGGGTACATCTCGTATCATAAATGACTGCAGCAAGGAGGTGTTGTCAGACCATTTCTGTGTTGGGGATGATAGTGCAGTTGCCACGGGCAGATGTTTTTTTTCCCCTACCGACGGCGATGAACAGATGGGGCGGCTGACCTATGGCTTTGGAAGGGTCGGTCTTGATGTGTCTGTCTGTAGCTGTCTCCCTTGCTCCGTGTTGCTGGTAAAGGGCCTTTTTTCAACCCCTTCCCGTACGCTGCCCTTATCTCTCCGCGCTTGTTTTGCTGCCTTGGAAGCCCCAGTACACAGGAGTTTGTATCGACGCAAGGTTGGGACAAAGGAAACACTGTCATCACGGAGCATCTAAAAATACAGAAGTAGAAACTTTTGATAGCTATACAAGGCCGCCAACTACCAGGAAATACCTTGAGTGTTCGCGGTCTGAGAAGCGCGGGAGCGCTAAGGGCGACTCGGATGCGTGCGTCACGTACCTCATAGGCTCTATGAGGAAGCCACTAAACTGGCGTGCAGCCACGGTTTCCAGCAGCAACATGCAAGACGCCGTCATCCATGGTGAAACCTACAAGTGTTCTACACGTCCCCTCACTTCTCCCTCTGATCTCCGGTTGTACCGACATCTTCCCCTATCCGAAATCGAATGATCCTAGTTCCGAACCATGGTTCCAGTTTGATCTTGGTTCCAATGTAAAAGTGTTGTACCAACAAAATTTCACGATTTGTCGATCTTCGATTTGTCGATCTTCGTTCCAAAGTGAGTGATCGAGATTAAGTATGAGACAAATTTCGCTAGTGATTCGTAATATATGACGTCATGGAAGTAGGCGTATTTTTTTTTACTACAGATAGAACTAGATGCGCGATGTTTTATCTGTTTTAAGTGGATTATTGTTGTACGAATTTTACCGAATAATATTCAAGTGCGTATAATGTTGTTTCAATTTCCCAAGAAAACAATTGAACATAGTTCCATCTGTTGGCGTATTTTCAAACTACTTGTCGACGATGGCTGCTGATCTCGGATCGAGATTTCGAACCGCCAATTTCGGGGGTTCGAAATGAACTTCATCTCGATCTCCAGTCCAGCTCTGAACTCTAATGGCGCAACAGTTTAATGTGTCGATCTTAGACCCGATCTCGGATCGAGTTTCGAACCACGATGGTGCAACCAGGCATGAGTCCCCGTGTCAATGATCGGGGACATGCACATGAAGGATATTTATGGTCAGCACTGTACACAGCAAGCAATCAGCGGCCGGTGTTTTCAAAGTGATTGGCTGAAGTTTCCTCAGCTCTGCATTTGTGAATGTCAAATGCCGACGTCAAGAAACACGCAGTGCTTTGTTCACTGGGAGCTCATAAATTAATTCGGGACCGGATGGGTTAACATTTTGTAGACTATGCTCGAATGTAGCTCGGGCAAAGCTAATTTGAAAATTTGCTTTGCTTCACAGAACAAAACTCGCATGGATATGCATTCTTTGTTCGGCTAGTGTTTAACATGACCTCGCAAGAACACGGCAGCGCAGTAACAATGATATCGCCAAAGGTAGAGTCTTTTTTTTTATAGCCACTCCAAGAGACGTGATTGATTTTAAATCGTTATATACGATAAAGGACATTTGATTGGGCCAATGTCAGCTCGGCTCTCCATTGGTTGACGACCGGCGAATAATGAACGCTGTAATGTCCGGTGTGGTATGGACCGATAGGACGATGGTGAGTTCTAACACAGACACCAACAGAACCGGTGTTCTTGCTGTAGTGGATATAGGTGACTCAATTCTAACTTGATTTGTCTTGAGTGCCAGTAAATGTGTGCAGACCTCAATGTGTTAAGCAACCTGTACTGAAGTTTCCTTACCTAAAATATAATTTGGAAACGCCATTTTTGGCCATTTTGACTTTCAGTAAATACACATAGAAAACGGAAGATAGTCTTCGGACGTGAAAAAAAAAAAATCATAGTAGAACTCTGGAAAGTTCGCGAGTTCAACTACCCGCAGGCTAGACTCTACAGTCTTATACACAAATATGCCAATGCCAACTGTGCATTGGTTATCTGCTGTTACGGTGAAAGGCGACTATTCGGCCACCTTTCTCGAGGAGTCAAACACCGTGTGTACCAATGACTAAAGGTAGTAGTCTATAACACGTGTGTTTTGAATCCTACCTTGTGCCAAAGTGAACCCGCGAATTCTTCAAGTCTCTGACCATAATAAGTATACATTCACTCAGTCAATTCGTAAATATTTTACCATTCTCACTTTTTGTCATTGTATCCAGCATGCTGTATAATTATCATGGTGCCAGATACTAGTTCAGTAAAAGTGCAAATGGTATCAAACTAATTTTTTAATATTAATGGACTCATATTAACCTTAATTAAATTTCAGCTTTGAACCAAACAAATTTCGGGTGATTATAAAAACATGTTTGGCTATAGGTTAAAGCAATTATAGGTTATTCACGATAAAGTGAGCACTCTCGAAACCCGCCTCATTTGGAATAATATTCAATTAATATATTTAATTTTAGCCTTAGATTTTAACTTCCGAGTGCGGTGGAATATGCACACTATATTTATTACTTACGTGGTGCTTACAGGATAAACAATGGCTGAAAGTAAAAAGTAACTAGGGCCTCAAAAGTGCTCACTTTGCCGTGAACAGCCTATACTGGTGTTACCAGACCGACGTAAATAAGTTTGGCAGAAATTCAGTTTGTATTTGGCATGCAGTTTTCTTGCAACGTTTGCTACAAAATGTAGTTAATAGTTAAATCGCAATCGCCGGCGAACCAGATGAATCATTTCAAAGAAATTGCGTTGTGGAATCGCTATAGTCCGAGAAACATTTTAGTTAAAACCAAACTTTTGTGTTCAATCGTCTTATATTTTCGACATTTACTTGGCACAATCTTTATAGCAAATATTCTCGCAATTTTCACGTGCCGCCTTTATTTTCACTGATGATTAGAGCCAGGAGTATCTCGCGATTTCGTTCGGTGGCAAGGTAGACTTCAAACACTTGTTCTTTCCTCCTTGCGTGTTGAACAGTCCTGTACTGCAAAGACCTCACTCAATCCCACCAACCAATAAGCAAACGATAGTGTGTCGTGTGTGTACAAGTCTGTGAAGTCTTGCTTGCTACCAAATCAATCCGCTAAATGCTCGTGGCTCTACTGATGATGAATGAATTTGCTTATCAATTTCCCACATAGCTACTTGCTTCGCCAACCCTTCGGAAAAGAAACGTTGCCGTTCCTTATGAAGTCATTTTTTTGCACCGCTTGCTGGACCTCACCACCCGAGTTGAGCTTGTAACCACAGACTACTTAAGAATATAGGTAGGGACACCCGGATTTTGCGAAATGATTTCACGACCAATTGTCTTCCATAACACTTTAGCTCAGATCCACTTGTGTGATTGGGTGATCTAGAAGTTAGGCGTCTTCACTCTCTGCTCACGAATCACAGACGTACAGTATCGGAGTAGCTTAACTCTGATTGGCCAGGCAACTTCTCACAGACACACGCCGCCAATAAGCAAATGGGAACTACTAGTACACTCGTAGGATATTGAAATGTAGCGCGTGCGGAAATCTTTTCGCGAAATTTGCGTGTCCCTAAACATAGGCTGTTCACGGTAAAATTAGCACTTTTGAAAGCCGTGCTTAAGATCTACTTGTATGCATGTCGTGTGTTCTTCCGCCTTATGTAAAATTCACACTGCAATGGGTCGCATCACTTTATTCATACGTTGGTTAATTGAGACTGTGCAAATTATTAAGAAAGTAAATACTTTACAGTTCTGCTCATTTTTATACTTCGTTACATTTAAAAAAAATAAAGCGAAAGAAATAATTTTAAGTTGTCACAAATGGTTACCTGACATTTGTTATTCGACGTTAAGATATGGAACTACTTTCCATCCAGCGATACCAACTTTATTTGACTATGTCACTGAGTGCGCCCATGAAAATATATGCATGCAGGGCAGTGACTTTTTTCCAGAGTTTATTTCTAAAATGCTCACTTTATCGTAAACAGCCTTTAGAGGTGAAACAGCTGCATATTCCGCGAACTCCAGCCGCACACGCTTGCCATTAGGGAACCTTCCGCAGTATGCAGTAACCAATCAGACACAAGGCCCGTTTCCAGAGCCTCGCGCGGCCAATCAGAGAATGGGTACGCCTACATCAAGTCTCTTGTGTAGTTATCTATTCTGTGGTGCAGTTTTAGTTATCATATGATCTCAAAATTGCCTTTACCTTTTGACTAACGTCTTACTTTTTAACCCTTTTATTCTCACATTAATGTATAATTTCCGGTGTTGCAAATTATAAATTTTTTACGTGTGATGTACTTGAGCGGTGAATAACTTGTTACGTTATCAGAACCAATAACCTGTAGACTTTGTGTTCTATGATTAGGGATAGACGAATTTCGCGAAAATATTTCCGCTCATGTTAAATTTCAATACCCTACGAGCGTGCCAGCAGTTTCCTTTTGCTTATTGGCGGCGTGTGTCTGTGAGAAACATTTTCTAGTCGACTGGCCAATAAGAATTAAGTTACTCCGATACTGTACGTCTCTGATTCGGGGACAGACATTTAACACGCGTAACAACTAGATCACCCAGTCACAAAAGTGGATCTGAGCTAAAGTGTATTGAAATACAACAGGTCGTGAAATCTTTTCGCGATATTCGGGTACACCTATCGATGATCAGTGATATGAACCAGTCATAATGTACATTGTAAAATATTTTCTGGTAAACTTCCTAAACTTTAATGGAAGTTTTTAACCTAGTGTGTGGAAATAGTAATACGTATCAGGCTGAAAATATGGGAAAGTTTAGCAATGCTGCTATAAAAAGTTGGGAACTTAGGTTGTCCACGGTAAAATGAGCACTTTTGAAAGCCCTGTTTAAAATTTACTTGTATGCATGTTGTGTATTATTCCGCCTTATGTAAAATTAACACTGCCATGGGCCTCATCTCTTTATTCATGCGTCTGTCAAGTGAAACTGTGAAATGATTAGGAAATTAAATATTGTACAAATCTGCTCATTTTTACACTAACATGCATAAAAAAAAAA
Organism: Dryococelus australis; assembly: GCA_029891345.1. Taxonomy (NCBI): domain Eukaryota; kingdom Metazoa; phylum Arthropoda; class Insecta; order Phasmatodea; family Phasmatidae; genus Dryococelus; species Dryococelus australis. Next base: position 350,048,004 of record CM056995.1, read on the forward strand.
CAGAAAGCGAAAGAAATAATTTAAGTTATCAGAAATGGTTACCTAACACTTTTAATTCTACGTTTGGACATAGAACTTCATTCCCTCCTTGATTACCAACTTTGCTGGGCGCTTTTCACTCAGTGTGCCCGTTAGAATATATGCAGGTGAGAACAGTGACTTTTTTTCTAATTTTGATTTCTCAAGTGCTCATATTATCGACAAATAATTTTTTGGAGTGTAGAGTAATAACGGAAACGGTTCGGGAATCAGTCCAGTTACCGACAGAGAAAATCATCGAGTACTGTGTTTCGCAGAGTACAGCACTGGTCAAATATAAGCTTCTTTTGCAACATGTATACAATTGTCCACAGTGGGCCGGAAAGGGTTAACAAATACGAGAAAAATATTTCTTTTTGTGTTTTGGTATTTTATTTGAATTATTAGTGATATATTTTATATCATTTAAAAATATCATCAGAACCTCGAAAATAATTCTTGTCATACGCTGCCATTGCCTCCGCATAAACTTGCCAGATTGTGTGGTCAGAGATTCGGTTCCGTTACCAGGAATGTGAGGGAAGAGTTTTGTGGTAAAGAAGTTAACGAATGTAATATAGAACCGTTTGATGTAATAATTCGAGACCTTATAATTTCGCGTTATAAATCAGTGCCAAGTTAGAAGGCAAAAATGTATATGTTAGTTCGACGTGTGTCACCGGGCCTCCGTTCACCCGGACGCGCCCTGCAGGACTCACAACCAATAGGTAGAGCCGCGAGTATTTCGCGGCTTGCTATGGCTACACGATAAACTTGACAGTCCTCTATGTACTCAAGACGTTATCGCTTGCTTATTGGTTGCTGTGATCAAGTGAGGCTTTTGTGCAGGGATGTTAAACACTCAGTCCCACTGCTGTTTCCTTCTTGTAGATGGCTTGTAGTTAAAAGGGGGCGTGTCCAAACAATTGCAGACCAATCGCAATGGGAGGAGAAAAGATCCAGTGTTTGAGGTCTATCTCGCCACCGAATTAATTTTCGAAATACTCGGAGCTCTACCAATAGTAAACATTCATCACTCTGGTGGTTTTTCTCCGTGTGGCCGGGTGCAACAGGAGAATGAGTTCTGCCTGTGGCGGCAGCCAATGTACAAGTGGCCTCTGCTCGAGTGTGTAGAGGACTGTGGAGACTAGCTTGGTGCCGGCTTATAGCGCGAAATTGTTGGGGTAAAAGTGTGCTCTACAGTATATACAGTACCTTTAGTGCTCACGTTTAAAGTTTATTTCTTATTTCGAAAATCAGAATATTTGCAGTTCTGTATTTGGGATGTATTCAGAATTTAATGGCAATCGTAACTTAATTGAATGTGTGCATTACCCGTATTGGCTACAAAATACAACCAGAGATAAAGTGAATGAGTGAAGAGATTTGGGCGGCTCTTAACATCGAGGTCTTGAGAGCCAATGAGGTTGAAGTGAGGTGAGTATGGAACAGCGCCGGAATGAAGGTGCGGGGGGAAACGGGAGATCTTCGAGAAAACCCACCGACCAGCGGCATCTTTCGACACGATTCCCACTTGCGAAAATCTGGAGTGTACCAGCCGGGGATTGAACCCGGTTCGCCTTGGTGGGAGGCGAGCAATTTAACCGCTCAGCCACCGTGGCTCCCGTAACCAGAGATAAAGCTAGGCAACAGGAGGAGAAAATAGGTGCAATAAATGCGACCATTAAAGCAGAATTCAACTATCAAACAAAATGTACTTGTTAAACACAAGCATAAAACATTGAAAATGTGAATACCAATAATGCAGTCGTCAAAAAAATTAATTTGAAAAATAAAAACTAGGAACCACAACCTAGCATACCTTATGTTTGGTCCTGAACTTGGAAGCGAAAATTAAGGCCTACACTGAAAAACAGCACTAATATAAGCGAGGAAAACAAAACATTATAGAACAAGCACAAACCCATCAATAATTATAAGGATGAAAGAACAACGGTCCAGTGTGGGAAGGAACGTCATGGAGAAATGAAGACAATACAGCTAGCAAAGGCTATTTTACAATCGCAAGTGTATATTATATTATCCATGTACTGAGTAATATTTATTATTTCGCTAGTCACCGCAAGGGTTCAAGATTTTATTTGATACACGAGATTGTTCTCAGACGAGCTAATATTTCGAATAAAAAGGGGGAGGGGTGTCCTCATGTATTGCGTATTTATGCAGTTTTTTTTTTAAATATTGGATAGTGCACATTTCCAATATTCTCAATTAAATAATGTTAAACATATACACTACAAATAATTTCATTCTCAGGAAAACATGCCTCCCTTTTCCTCCAACTGTCGATTAAACATCAGGTAATGTCCCTTATGAATTTTGCTTTACCCTTGAAGACTCCACACATACCCACCTATACACGCACATATACGTTTGCAGTACATCTTTACTGTGCTTGAGACCATCAACAGTAGTTTATATATATTTTTTCTAATACGCACATTAATAGCTTGTTAATCGTGTTCCGCAAGTAACAGCACATTAGTCACCAGTTATGTAAAATAATGTTAGTTCAGCGCTCTATGTTAGACGTTTGTCCATTAATGTGCAATGAGTACTGTGAGGTACATTATCTGTGTATAGTGGGCAGACGGACAGCGACGACTATAAGCGATTCACGGTAAAGGGAGCATTTTTTTAAGGCCCTGTTGAATTTTTATTTTCATTAGATTTCTATCTTCCTGTCACTTTTTTTTATATAAACATTGCCGTGTGACTAATAATCACAGTGTATACATCGTACTCCTCCTAAAAAATAATGTTTGGAGTTGCAATAAAATATATCTATCAATGGTTAATACCTGTTGAAAGGGCCTTACAAAGTGCTCACTTTACCGTGAACAGCCTATAGAAGCACAGCATACAGCGTAACTGAACTTCCAGCAGTGTTGGATATAGGCAACTTTTACTCACTCTTGATTGTCTTCAGTGCCTTCAAATAGCTAGTAGCATAATTATTTGTCAAAGTCGTGATTACACTGATTTTTACAAGTGAAGATGTAATTAGTTTTGTTAATTTTTTGACGTGCTTAGCAAACTAACCCAGGAACAGCCACAAACGAAATGTAAGTAAAATTTCCCTTCATAGTCAAGAATTTATTTTTAAAATACAGTGACTTTTCTCTTGCGTTATTAAGTAGAGGTCTAAAAGTAGCACTTGACAACTTTTTTGTATGTAAATTATTTAATTTTTCCTAGTGATAACATAGTTTTTGATTATTTTCATGACGCAGTGAGCTAAAAATGGCTGATTTGACATTCAAGTGCGCAGAAACTGTGGAACCTAAATGTATTGAATTTCCTGCGGGAATGACATCAAAGGTAATGCGTACTAACTGAACCAAAGAAACAGATGTACAGATGCAGGACGCAGTGGCTGTCCGATGCAGTTGAACTCGATCGTTTACACTGACCGCGCGAAAACATTGGGAACTGGTTTTATACCCGATACCTGCATAATTTGCGTTATTATTGGACATCAGGCTAAACTTCACAGTACTATGCACAGAGCCGGCGTCGTTTCTCCATTGGCTGCTGTATAGTTGTGAAGTCACGCCCTTTCTGACTGAACTGTTCGTGATTGGGGCACACGATTGTGAAGTGTTCATTTATTGGCGCAGAATTACCCAGGGCGTGTAAATAAAGTATGGTCGAATGACAAACGTATTGGAAAGTTAAAAAGTGTTTAAAGTTTAACGTGTACCCGAATAATAACGCGAGTTTTGTGTCTCTCTACCGATTGGCTACTACACTGTGAAAGATTTCCCTAGTGTTCCGACCACCGCCGCTGATTGGCGAACGTCGTTCCGCCATATTGCTAGCAAGTGCCGCTTGTGGTCGTCGTACACGCGGCAGTTTCGCCTCTGTCTTCGTGTTTATTGTGTGACCGAACACTATTTTCTGTTTTCACAAATACAAAGTGATGATTTTTTTTTTTTTGCCATCCAAAGTCTTTAATGCGATACGAAGTCTTTAAACAAGGGAGCCTAGGGCTGGGAGATGGGTGGCCGATAAGAGATAGGAGCATCTTGAAAGGTTAATTGAAAACTTTTCCTGGCCCTGGGAGGGTTGGTATGGGGTGCGGAGGGTTGGAAAGCGTGTACGGGAGGCAGGAAGAAGCGACGAGGGATGATAGTGGCAAGAAGCACAGAACGGGGCTGTAAAATAAAATATGGCAAGGAGGGGGGGGGGGTCGAAGCGACAGCAAAACGTCGCGAAATATCAAGGGAGAAGGGAAGTGATAAAAATCTCAGACAGAAGGGCGTGGCTCCGAGAAAAAAAAAAATCTTTTGTCGTCGCCAACATCATTATCATGTACCGGGCGGAAGGAAGAGCTGTTTGCCTGTCGGCGCTAAAATGTTAATGAGATGCGCCTCTCAGAAAATATAAAAGAAGATGTTGATGTTTTCGCAGGGACATTATGGAGAATGGCGCGTGGTAAAAAAAAAAAAATTCTACAACCGTCAAATTATCTTCCAATACAAAAATAATTTTGACTTGGGATATTTTTACTTCTTCCCGCTTTCTTGGCAGCCGCAAGGACCGGAAACGGCGTATCCGTGCATTTGCATATTATATCCAGGAATATCAAACAAAAAGCTGAAGAAGGAACTGAAAGGTTTGTGTACCGCAGGTTGAATGTGAATGTGTTTGGCGTTTGTCTTAACTGGTTTTGCTCCTACGAACATTTAGCGTATAGCAATTTGTCCAAATAGGCGCTTAGCTTATAATAAGTAACCTTTAAAAAACCATTTACTTACATTTTAAGACAACCATTTAGCCTCAAGGACGTTTATGAAGGCGTTTAGCATACGAGGTTTTTAGCCTGAAAACTACGACCTTCCACAAAATGTTAAGCATGATTAAAATGAGTTTTGCTTTACATGCATTTCTCTTGAAAGTGTGTTGCGTAAAACATTGATTTTTAACAGGTCTTAATTCACAAGGAGTTTTGTGTGCCCTAAGAAGCTATACGAAATTTTCAGACAAGCATTTAGCCTGCAGATTTTTTCCTACATAAATGTAATTTTTCCTGCCAGCTGTTTTTCCAAAACTGTTTGATTTGTGTTTGTCTAATAGGCGTTCAACCTACAAAAAAGCTTTGTAATCTAGAACACAGTACTTTCTTTGCATTTCTAGATGTGCGTTTGGCCTACAAACATTTTGCGTAACAGATGTTATGTCTTGTCAGGTAGTTTACGTAAATGTGTTTCTTCCTAGAATTCCTTGGTGTGCATTTAACCAACTAAAATTTTGCTTTACAGGTATTTTGCTAAGCAGGTAATTTGCGTAAAGTGTTTCATACAATGATCTAGGCTTCTCTAGTTAGGTCAAAAGATGAGAATACCTGCAGTAAAATACAAGAAAATAAAAAGGAAGAATCCATTTTTTTGCAAACCTTTTATGAGTTTAGATTGACAATAATGCTGACAGAAGTACAGGGAGTGATGCACAAACCTTATTAAAAATTTTCGCATAATATTAAGACTTTGAGGTTGGTAAATACCTACTGGAAACGATGACACGCTAGGAGTGGGTCTAACAATTCCACCGCTGCAGAAACAGTAGTAATGCTAATCTGCTTTATTTCCAGTCACTACCGTCCTGGGAGCCACGGTGGTGTATGGTGTAGTGGTTAGACCACTCGCCTCCCACTTAGGCGAACTTGGATCGATTCCCGGGCGGAGTCGCTCCGGGATTTTCGCATGTGGTAATCGTGTTGGACGATGCCGCTGGCTTTCTTGGGGATCTATCTTTTCTCCCGCCCTTTCATTCCGGCGCTGCTCCAGATTCACCTCGCTTCACGCTCATCGGCCCTCAAGACCTCGATGTTAAGACCCGCCCAGATCTCTTCACTCACTCGATGAAAACGGCAGGGCTGCCAACTTCCGGGTGTGTGTGGATGATATTCACAGGCGCGTGCAGGTTCCGCAAGGCGGCGACTGACAACACAAACACCCGGCGTACTTGTACAGAAGCCCCCCCTTTTTATTCTTCTTTCCTGCAGCTGCTGCTCTGCATCTGTGGTACGCTGCCGACTCAACAGACCCATACACTCGACTCGAGATGATGCAGATCGATTAATCGTCTCCCGCGCATGTACCGTACATTGACACCTAACCTCAAAAACAACACAACTGTTAGTCACATGGTCAACACAGATAAACGTGTTTTTTATATCTTAATTTTCAAAAGACTAGTCCTTTTATGTGTAAAACACTTGCCAATTTGAATTTAATATAGTGAAACACTGTTAAGACGTTTTTGAAGGGATTGAAAGAAGAATGCTTACTAACCAGGAAATCTTCTTAAAAAAGGTCAAATTACACATGTGCGTATAGACAAGGTGCAAAATTCTCCAACTTATTAAGCAGGAAAACTTCTTAAGTGGGAACTTCTTAATAGGGTTTCACATAATGGAATTACAAGTTGGTTAGAAGAAATACACAAACATCTAGAAGCACTTGTTCACATAATCAGTGTTCCAACCTCAAATCGTACTCATGTCGTTTAGGTAGCCGTATTGGGCAGAAGAGCAGTTGGAACACGGAGACTGGTTGTGCGCAGCCAGCGAGATCGCTCTACTACATATTCAGTCTACGTTAAGACTCGTGCTTTACACTTCCAACACAATGTCCGTAAGTCGTATTATTAAACTGAGTGCTCTAGAATACGTTGCGTTGTCTCTTTGCTGTAATTTTTTAGACTTAGTAAAGCTGAGTTTGTACAAGTCCCAGGAATAGCCTGAAAGTATTCACAAATTTTTCCCCTGCTTTTTTAATTCGGCGTCAAGACATGGAAGTATTTGGCACCGATTCTTCCAACTTTACTGGGCGCAGGCCAGTAATGGCTTCCGTTAAAATGAATGTAGATTTTGATTAAATTACCTGAACTTCCTATAGTTGGTCGTCGTGCATCTTTTTGAAAAGACATGTTCTTACTTGAATGGGGCAAGTAAAATTGTGCTACTCCGATGGTGACCATATGTGACGATTAGAGACCGTACATTTCCGCGGATTTAATTTGGCAACGCTCTTAGACTCGAAAATCCTTTGTGTCCTCGATCTTCAGTTAGCTGTTATATGGCTCTTGCACCACTTTTATACCCCCGGAGACCAAGAATTCGTTCCTTTTTTCCTGCAGGTTTATTATTCGCCCAGATTCTTTTATCAGGGCGTGGCTAAGTGAGGCGTGATACAGTTACGAAAGTAGGATACCTGTGCAGGAAGCGATACGGGCGAAACTAACACGCACTTCTAACGCCTCATCGCTCCTACGCGAAGGCGTGTAGTGTTTCCGTCGTGACGCTGTGCTGTGCAAACTGGATCTGTTAATAATGGGTTTTTATTACGCGCGATGAAAACCGACAGATTAAACTACGCCCACATATTTGTGCTTTTCTTTTGCCGCTTAAGAAAATTGCGTGCACAAGTTTTTAATATGCGATATTTGACCGTTTTCGCGATTTTTTTTTAAATCCAAGAATACGCTTAGTATGATAAAAGTAAAACAAAATTTAAAAAAATCTTTTCTGACAAAATGTCATATTTGCAGAACATTTATTTACCGAGGTACGCGTAATCGCACACATAACTATTTCACAGAAAATGTTTCAGTCCATCGTACTCTGAACTGTAGTTCATTCATGATTACTTCCAATTTTCCTGCAGCCTTGGCAAATATCTGCGTTCATGTTATTCCCCCGCCTCATGCTAACAACGCTTAGACTACACACTAAGAAATTATTCGCCAGTTTACCACACGATCAGTATATTCGATATGGTATAGGCTGTTCACGATAAAGTGAACACTTTTCAAGGCCCTGCTAGATTTTTCCTTTTAATTAATTTCCACCTTTCTGCCACTTTTTAATGTAAACATTGTAATATGACTAATAAACGGTATACATTTCATCGTTCTCAAAAATTAACATCTGAGACTGCAATTAAGTATATTTGTTAGGGACTAGTGCCTTTTGGGAGGGCCTTAAAAAGTGCTCACTTTACAGTGAACAGCCTATATAGTGGTTTTTCCTATACATCCGTGTTAGCATTCCTACATTTAGTCAGGAAACAGTTAAATGCTTGAGGTAGTTCCCAGCAGCCTATATTAGTGTTGCTATTGCAGTGTGATATGCGGCATTGTTTCCCTTCTATGTATAGGTTAAAACTTCCTTTACTGTTTCGAAAGTTAACTAGAAAATTTCTTTTCAATGTGGACAGTTACGCCAAAGGGATAATGCATGGCATTCGTGCGCAATTAATTTAATAATATTTTGCACTAGAACTATTTCTTTCTAGGCGTTACCAACACACCTATTTTCTCTCTGTTTTTATTCGTATTAATTATAAATTAAATATTGCAATTTACAGACAAAATTTAAATAATAGTTTAATTTAACCAAAAGTAAGATATTTTTATGTTAACAGAAGTACAGAACGCTTGAAATACACGACATATTTAGGAAACAACCAAACACTTCGTATATGGGGTTATTTTTCAAAGGTTTGATTGGGAAAGTGTGGAGATACCGCGAGTATACTATACCTATCCGTTGCTGTAAGACCTCTACCCGTGTATCGAGATTCATAAAAACCAGTTATTAAACATTCAGAAACCTACGTAATGATGTGCAGGAGGAACGAAAGAAAGAAAGAAAAAAAAAACATCAATGGATACAAAAACGTTAACACCACATTTAACACGGCAAACATTTTGAGAATTCTAACAGCCGTTTAAAGGCAGTCGTTCTGTTCCTGAAATGTACGCTCGTTTCATTCGCGTGTTGGGTAAGGCGATCCGAGAATAAATTTTTTTTAATGGAATGTTAAAGCGAAAATTCCTGTTAATGCTATGCAAACAGTAATATGGTCCTGACGAACAAAGAACACGAAGTAATAACGACAGCATTTACATTTTAATTGTCGTGTCATTCTGTGAAAAGTAAAATTTTCTTACATTACTTTCCGGCGTTCGTTTTTGCTTCATGCATTATATAATAAAATAGCCGTTATATTATACATCTACAGATCATTTTTCTACTTGTTTCGAAATATGATGCCAATTTGACCAAAATAAGAAATATTTTTGCATTGCCAGATGCCAGCACGAGATCTACACTTTTACGTGACTACTTTTCGATTACATAAATATAAAAAACTGAGTGGCAGAATTGAGCTATTTTATACTGAAAATGAATGTCGTGAGAGATTCCAATTAATATAGATTTAATAACCAGCTATTACTAATGGTTTATTTTACACTAATAATAACCGAGTACCAGAGTGGAGACGTTTTATACTGAAAATGAATACACTGAGTTACTGTCCATGTAATTACACAAATAATATTTTCCATTTTTTAAATTGAAAATTTCATTAGGTATTTGCATGTTTTTGACCCGGGAAGGACTTAATATATTTGCATAATTATATAAGCTTCAATAAGATTTCCTTGCTGGTTTTTTATAAGTGCTTTTATTCGTTTTATTTGTGTTTTGGAGAAAATTACGATTCTTACAAGCGATCATATAAACTTGTTTTTTTTTTTTTTTTCTTTTAAATAACATTCTGTGTTATGTGCACTTGTTAAACTATTTTACCTCCTCTTTCCAATATTTGCTGAAACTGAAGACAAGCTTGAAGAGAGTATCTACATCCACATCTGGAGAAACACTAGAGGGAATGGTCGCTGTATTTACAACGAGCGAGTGAAGAAATTTGAGCTGCGGCAACGACGAGGTCTTGGCCGATGAGGCTGGCGAAGTGAGTATGGAGCAGCGCCGGAATGCAAGGGTGGGGGAAACGGGATATCCCCGAGAAAACCTTCCGACCAGCGGCGTCGTCCGGTGCGACTCCCGCATGTGAAGATCCGGGAGTTCCCCGCCTGGAATCGAACCCTGTTCCATTTAGGGGAAGCGAGCAGCTTAGCCACTATGTCAAAAGTGGCCCCAGTCACCTGCGGCAAACAGTAAGCAAATGGTGAAGTTCGAGTATGAACATTACTGTGAAATCTAAGCCACAGGTAACTGATTCAGAGAATTTCATTATCCCTAGTTAGCCTATAGGACTAATCCGAATTGCATTACGTCATTACTGAGTGTCCGTTATATGCGGGCAGACGTCTTCGGCGCGTTAATGTTTAAAAAAAATCAATCCAAGCACGAATATGGATGTGAGCGAAAGTGTTTTGGAAAAATAGTGCAACATCCTTGTCCCAAGGACATGGCAAAGGGGCGTAAGAAACTTGGCCTTGATGCGACCAGAAAAACCCACAGCCCTAAGGTGTAAACTTCTTCAAATCAGAGCAAAGCATTCATATCTATATACTATTCCAAAGTGAAAAACACAGGACTTGGTATATTTCACTTTATATCAAGATAATTCATTTATATTATAGTAGAAATAGATCATCATAGAAAAAAAAAAATTTATATACTCGTGAACAAATTTATATTGTAACGTTGACTAGAAAACTTATTATTAAACATTTATTTAATGTTTTAAAACCTCTCAAGAAGGCGCTATGCACTTTCATTTAAAATATCCATTCAAAATAGTGACACAGAGGCAAATCCTCCCTAGAAATATTCTAGAAAGTTTCTTGGATTAAACACCTACAAATTCTAGATTTACTTCAGTCCACATGGGTAACTATTTAAGTGTTCCAATTTACAGTGACTAGACAAATAGAACAATGTCATTCAGAACATTTATACGTAATTTTCAGGTGCCACACATGGGAAAATCTTAAAATGACTAGATAGAAATAGAATAAGGCCGTTCAAAATATTTATTTTTAAAATTTTCTGGTCCCACACATGGGCAACTAGTCGTTGGGGAAAACTTAAAAAAGGATTAACAGATTTTCAAACATTCAATGTTTCGAATTTTTAAGATCGCACTTCGACAGCTTGATTTTAAAATAAACTTTAACAGTATTAGCAAACCTTCAAACATTTAATATTTTAAGTTTCTAATGTCATGCATAGACAGCTTGACTTTAAAAGCAACTTTAAAAGTTATTAACAGACTTTCAAACATATATGACTTCAAAATTTACCTTCGCCATAATTTTACCTGTAATTCTAAAAGTTTACAAACTTTAACATTTACTTTCTTTTATTACTTAAAAGAAAATTCCATTCCAGGTACATATTTAATCCAAAGTATTTTCGGCAAGGAACAGGATTTTAGCATTTTTAAAATGCCGCTGATTATTTTTGGAAATTGAACATATTCCTGTTTTAATACGTTATTTTTTTAGCTCCTACGCCTAAATACTCGGAAATAAAGGATGTCCTTCTCTTTGGCCTGAGGGGCCATTAATTCAATTTTTCATATCATGCAAATTTTTGCCTCTACTTATCTTTGCTGCTGCGAACCCCAGGCTGTCATTTCTCTCCCGAATGAACCAGCGCATAGTCTTTATATACAGATAAAAAATGAAATAACCCCTATAGGGGTTGCTACAACTAAACCACCAATCACGAGTGAAAGAATCTTGTACTACAATTCAATTGTCTGTTGCAATTGTCCGCCGTAAGAAGTGACGTCACAGCGCGCCGGCTTCCCGTTACCAGCGAGCTCACGACGTACAGTACACGACAGTGGCGCGCCATGCGTCGGTGGCGCGAATCACAGTAGGTTGTCATGGCATTGTCAAGAAAGCTTCCGCGCGAATGTGTCATACACCCGCGGCGGACGCCATTTACCTGTCCATGCAGGGAATTCTTCAACGCAGAGTCAGCGTGGGACATTGTTTTAGGTCAGCCTTAATGGTCTGTAAACTTTCGCTATAAGTAAAAACTTGTAGGAGTCCATTTTGTAACACAATTAGGTGCCAAAAATGTCTAATTTCAAGTACGTGTTTTTTAGCGGCGAACTCGGGCGAGACGGGCTTGCGGAAGCGTCAAACGCAGTCAGCGTGACAGGTTCACAGGGAGGGGGGGCAATTATTGAGACACCGTCTGAACAGTAAATCACGAAATATTCCCACGGCAAACATATGTCTGTAGTAACAGGTTAAGTACTCATTCTCCTGCCGCAATGTTGAGACTGGGCCGCAGTTTTTTTGACACGACCTGTGTAACAAGTGAGCCAGTAACAAACAGGGAGCAGTCGTGCGACGAAATCATGACCAACACAGTCCTAATGCAAACATAAACACACGATAGTAGAGACAGCAGCGGGCTCCCAATTCACTTTACGAATTACATGTGGATGGAGGAGATAATCTATATGCATATCGATTAATAGCTAATTAATTAATTAATCAAATTAATTAAAGAATTACATTTTTTTGTTTGATATGAATTTATTTTTATTTTTCATTGGTGGAGCAGCATTGATGTGTCCTCTGTGACGTACTGGAGTCGATTGAACAGAGGGATGGGCTGTAATTGCTTATATATTGTTAATGTTGGTGTAAGAGTGGTATAAGGGACATTTGATAATTTTTGTTTGTGAGTGGAATGCACACACGTGGCGGGCTCCCAATTCGCTTAGCGAGTGAGGTGTGGATAGAGCGAGATCACGCATGTCACTTCTGGGACACCACGATTTACGTTCAAAAAGCTTACCATATCATGTGATTATGGAATGAAACTATTTCAAACGTAACTCAAGTCATTAAACAAAGTTAATTGATCAAAAACATACGAATCAATAACGACAAGAACCAAGCTAACACAATAAAACGAATTACAACTCACCATTACTCCAGATGTCATAAACCCCCCTCCCCCTGACAATTATCCCCTTCCACACTGACACACATACGCGAATATAAATACGTACTTCACTTCGCCCTCATTGGTTTCAAGACCAATATTCTAAGTGCAAACAACTAACACTTTACAAAAATGAATGATTACACCAAAGACTTTTTAAAAACACACAAAGTGTAAGAAGCATTTAAAAAATGCATCTTTTGGTAGCTCATACGTCTGTCACAATGTTCTCCTAGTGCGAAAACCTGACACCTACGTCGTTATATCTCACGTGAAAATGCAGTACCACTGCTTTTACAAAAGCATATGCCGGCGGATCGTCGCTTGTCAACACTTGCCTGTTGCGGAAGCCCATCGCACATAAATTAATAATAAAAACATTCCAATTAATCAAACCTAAAAATTAACTGAACATGCGAGAATAAAGAGTAGTGTGTTGTATATGGGATATGTTCACTGCTACAGGCCTTACAGCCAGCTCGACTGCTCAGGTAGAACTGACCTCTCCCGAAACCAAGCAGAATGCGCAAGTCACCCCTCCTCCGCGCTGCCGGCAGTGACAAAGAGTCAAGAGCAATTTCTTATGACTCCAAGACAGGTGGGGGCGTCATGCTGGTGGAGACCAAACTCACCTGTCGAAGCAAGCCTGGCTCGCCAAGGAAATTTCAAACATCATACCCCAAGTGAAATCTAAAGGGAATTTATTTTTACAACATTTCCCAAAACTCTCAGTGTTAATAACACAATTCAGACCAAAATCATTTTGTATTATTTTTCTGGAATTAAAAAATGGCTCTCAACACTGTTAACATATTTAATGAAGTGTATCCTACAAATTGTTATTTAAAAACTGCGAACTTAATTTATGTTTTTATAACATTACGTTAAAAATATTGTTAAATATAGTTTCAAACATTATAATATAAAGTGCACATAATCCAAAAAAAAAAAAAATCTGTCTTTCTTACTAAAAACTATACGGAATCACATATGTTTCAAACCAAGTTATACAATATGAACTCGTATATGTAAAACCTACATTCTAAAATTTCACTCCAAGACTTTTACCGCAGCAAGAAGTATAGTAACGAGTATTATTCCCACACAGGACAAATATATCAAAATGGATTTTATTTTGTTAAAGATAGATATGTTTACTAAATATTATGCAATTCACCATTAACAAACCTGTACATGTATTACAAAAAATATGTAAACATCTTTGTTATATAGTAAATATTTTAATTTCTGTAAACTGGTATTGAAAATACATTTTCCAGCCACCAGAGTGTTCGGTGTTGCAGTTAACCTGCTCACCAAGGCAATGCAGTTTATTCCCTTACCAGATCATCAACATATTTTTCATAGGATTTCTCAAGATTCTCCCATTTCCACATCCCTTTCCATTTCATGTTATAACATTGATGTTAGTTTACACCGTAAAACTGTTTCAGGGAGTTCGCTCAAAGTTTTGTTCAGAAACAGTTTCATTTTTTTAATATTTGTTTTTAATTCTGTGTAAAAGGTATGTTACATAATTTCAATGCAATATACAGACTTTGTGTATACCATCCTTTTCAGCACATATTGGAAGAATACTATCTCTTCACAGCAGACATCAACATGTCGATTCACAGCCATAGTAATGTTTTAAGTGATACTCGAATTTTTTCGAGTGATTGTTGAAATTAATATTTTTGTTTGTTATAAATCAAAGTCGATGCCACTTAGTGATGCGAGGCTCGCCCCCTAAACATTCCTTAGCCTCACTCTGTGGGGCAAGAGTCTGTTTACCTGAACTTGTCCTAAACCAGTTTCCCCTTCCAACAACCTTGTCCTGTGTCACCATAGTGTGTTTCAAGGTCAGCTAGGCTTTTAAACTCCCTCATTCCATTACTTTCAGAGTTCATTCACAAGATTTTCTCAAACACTTCCATCTCCTTACTCCTTCAATTATAGAGGTCATTCATTTCTCAACCACTTCCATTTTCATACTTGTTGGTTTTCAGATTGTGTAGAAACAATAATTGTTACAACTCGCCCACAAATGCTCAAACTTCAATTAATGTATAAACTGTGACAAAAGGAATTCAAACTATTTAATAACAAGTCATGTAAATTCATTACACCATTTATTACAAACCCCGATGTAAACATATTTAAAATAAACACATCATCAAACAAGCACATAAAAAAAAACAATTTAAACAGTCTCATCATACCTTCGCATCTTCTCAAATTTCAAAGTCCTCTTTAAAAAGAAAATAAGTAATTATAAGTCTTCTCTAGAAAAAACTTTTCAAATGTTTTTACATTTCGGGGCAGGAGGAAAAAAACAGGCAAAGGTGTAACAGGGATTTGAGGGGGAGAAGGGGTTCGAATGGGAAGATTCACAGGGCTGTAACAGATTAGTTGTGGAGACGATGCGAAGGCTGGTGGAGGTGGTGATTGTGGATCATTAGAAAATTTTTAATATTCTGCCAATTGAGAAAATAAATAAGTTTGAGTAAGAGGTTTCTTGCTAAGGCTTAGGTCCAGCGGTTCACAACATTTCCTCTTCTCAACATATTTTTGATAAGTTTTTCGCCATTTGCAAATCGGGGACTTTAACATACCTTGATGTACTAGGTAAGTCTGGTAGATGTGTCGACAACACCATCGATTACGGGGCCATCATCGGAGGCGTTGGAGGCGCCATTGCTGCCGGGATTGTCACCGGAGTCGCTGGAGGCACCATCGCTGCAGGGTCCTTCATCAGAGGTGCTGGAGGCACCATCGGAGGCTCTGGAGGCACCATCAGAGGCTCTGGAGGCGACATCGCAGCCAGGGTCGTCATCGAGGTGCTGGAGGCACCATCGGAGGCGCTGGAGGCACCATCGGAGGGCGCTGGGGGCACCATCAGAGGCTGTGGAGGTGCCATCGCAGATGCTGGAGGCGACATCGCAGCCAGGGTCGTCATCGGAGGTGCTGGAGGCACCATCGCTGCAGGATCCTTCATCAGAGGTGCTGGAGGTACCATCGGAGGCTCTGGAGGCACCATCAGAGGCTCTGGAGGCGACATCGCAGCCAGGGTCGTCATCGGAGGTGCTGGAGGCACCATTAGAGGTGCTGGAGGCACCGTCACAGTCTGGAGCATCATCAGAGGCATTGCTTGCAGTATCACCTCCATCCCAGCCACCAACTTTTCCTACCGTGAAAGATCGGCGGATGTACTATTAGGACAATACTCAGTTCAGTCATACTTCATAAGTTCACAGTCAAGGGCCTGAGTGGACATTCCACCGAAATACTCATCGTAGAAAGCAGACATCTTTATAAAGATACACGTACAACGGACACTGAAGTCAAACAGTGGAGTGCTGTAAATGTTAAACCCCTATTTATACAAATTTTCAAACTCCCAGGGAAATGCGCAGGAAGCAAGACTCATCCCCTCCCAACATCACCCTCCACCGAAATAGCTACAAACGTCGAAATAGCAACAAACGTCGAAATAGCAACAAACGTCGAAATACACACCCCCTCTACACAACACCCTTACGACTTTCTTCTCCCAGCCTGCTGCAAAAAAAGTGTCCTTATCCAATGAAAATGAAATACTATCGATTTCACACTGGAAACAAGTAAATTAAATATTTTAAATTAAAACATTTTAACACAAATATCAAACTGAAATAAATAGATATTAACAAAGTTAAACACAGTTCCGCAAATCATTATCATGAGGCAGTTTTGTATAATCATACAGTCTATGTAAAAACTATTTTTTAAATATTACACAATAATATAACAATTTTGAAATTGATTTCTTTGTGTTAATTACATTTTCATGTTTGTAACTCATATTTCCGTATATAACACTCATCATTATGTATTCTGAAAAACTAAGTGTTATAACAATAAAGATAAAAATAGTGTGTTACAAATATACTGTAGCAATAAGGGTTTCGTCTCGTGAGTAATTCAAATATTATTTCATGTAATAATATATAAGATAGGGAAACTTTCAACTATAAAATGTGTGTTAAAGCAATTCTATAGAAATGAATTCATCCTTGTCACATAAAAACAATCTTATTCTCTAATAAAATACCTGTAAGTATACAATTACCTTAATCCTATATTTAGGTTAATGTCGATCGTAAAATATTAATGCCTTATAACAAGTTTCATGATTTATATATATATATATATATAATAAAGTAGAAAAATATGATTTTATACAACAAATGAATAACATTACCCTAGCATGTATTGCAATGCCCAAAGCAAGACAGGCATACCAGTTTTTTGTTAGGCTGGGTCGACATTAGGGGAATGACGGGACGGGACTTATAATCAGTGACTGCTGCTTTAGCCCAAAAAAATGTTTCCACACTCTTGGCGCAGCTGGGAAGACAGTAGTGGCTTGGGGTGGGTAGAAGACAAGAAATCTTATTTACGAACCTGAAATGTCGCTCTCTGCGTGCTACTACCGACTACCTTTCAGCGAACAAAAAATTCTTATTTAACACCATGCTTCGCTCCTTCCTTCCCTCACCCCACTGTTCATCATCGACTTGCCTCTTTCACCCAATGTCTCCATCCCAGTGTTACCTCAGAAGCCATGTTTCATGCAGCTGTCAACCTAGCTTCGCCATGCACGTCCCAGCTCATCTCCCTCACCCCGCCGTGTGCGCACCGCTCGTCACTCATTGCTCTCATCGCCCGCATCATCTATCTACCTAGCTCTAGCCAGGAGGCTTTGTACGACCTTGTTCCTGCTATGTTTTGTTAAAAGAAAAAATCTCGTGGTTTCGCATACTATTGGAAAGGCTCTCTTGTGCTGTGAACGATTCTCCGTATACACAAGTCTCTAGTGTGTTAAATATCAACAATTTCACTGTGAAATCTTTTTGCATGAATATTACTTATAAGATTATTGGTTTCTGATATAGGGATGTGGTTGAACAAAACAATATGCCAGTCAGTAGACTGAGGGAATGAAAATTACCTAATTTGGTTATGGAATTAATATCAAGTATTGTTTTGTTATATTGATATGCCTTTTCAAGATAAGTATGAAAAAAGGTTACACCCACAATAAAATACATGGTCCTCACACAAACATTTTGTAAAGTTATGATCATAGATTGATAAAGTATATTTAATTTTTTTAATTTTGTGTAAATAACGAATCACTCATTTCTTTAAGATATATAGTCTGTTTGATGCTAAAGGAAACAAACTCTCTGTTTGATATACAGTTTATTATATTCTATTTTTTCAAACAAACATAATATTTATTTACATATACAAAACTCACATTCTTCTTAAAATATCTATTCACGTGTACAAATAGTCTTATTTATTTATTTAAGCAATACACTATGTAATGATGTAGTGAAGTTCATGTCTGGAGACCAGTCTGGCGATATGTTGCAGGGAGACGAACTCGTTATTCTCTCAAATATGTGAGATGTTTTTATTCACAGAGAATGCTGGATGAATTGGTGATTTGCTGACTGTCATATGAGATGTAAACCACTATGTGCTAGATGATTCACACATTCTTGAGGCAGTTCGAAGCTTGATTCATTCGTAGATGATATTATACCATTTAAATACCTCATTAAAATTGCCTGAGCTGAACGTATGATGACCCCAAGTGTATTCTTGCAAAAAATAATATTTTTTTATCTGTGCATCGGAGCAAGTGAAGAGAATTGGATGGCTCTCAAAATCAGGGTCTCGAGAGCTGAAGGGTGTGAAGCAATGCGAGTAATGGATCAACTGTGGATTGCATATCTTCTTAAAGTCTGTTTGTGAGGCAAGGTACTATGGTAGAGTTATAAAGCTCACCATATTGGTAAGCTTTATAACTCACATATTGGTGAGCTTTATGTAGAACGGGGAGAGCTTGAGTCTGAAACTAGAAAGTTTCTGTAGAGGCTTCCTCCACAGTGAGGGATGTCAGATACTTGCATGATAAATTTACACAAAGAGTTATTGGTCAGGGTGATGTAGTTAAATGTATCAGAGGCTTCCTACGCCTTGCAAAAAATCGTACAAAATCTGTATCAGACTCTGTTCTGTAAATTATGTATCTGCACATTACACAATCTGCCTGCAAACACCGTAGTTAGTTAGTATTTAATAACTGAGATGGGCCAAACTCTTCACTGAGGAGTTAGAAACGAATTACTTCCCAATCCTGAATAAAGTAGCGACCTTTTGAAGGAAATACAGTGGGTAGAGCAGGATATTTTAACTGTGGTGCTATTTGTGAACTCTGCGTAGTCAGTAGTAGAGCCAATTGCGGAGCATGTGGAGCAGATTACAGAGCCAATTACAGAGTCGATTATTGTTCTATAGAACCAATGCTGCAAACTTTACCATGTCTCTTAAAAATATTGCTCCGTGTAAATTTCCTCATTCCACAGGTTGTTGTTTCGTGTTGTTGTAATATGCTTAGAGCTGTAAATGTTTTATCACAGAAACAAGGCAAAACCATCATTGATTCCATAGTCTTCCATGTTTAGAATGCAACTGAAAGGTCCCAACCATTCATAGTCAGCTGTAGACAATTCTAGGAATTGTAAACTCTTTTTTTAAGCACAATAATTTTTTAAATGTATGTTTAAGTATTAAATTGCTTTCAAATGTACTATTATTTAATCAATATCCTGCCCATAAAACTTTATGTACAAACACATTTAGATTAGATTGTTAAATGCACGTAACTTATATTTCTGTATCAGAATTAGTTTATATGTGGATATTACAAATACTGCATTTGTAAAGTCAGTAAAACACAAATAAGTAGCTTCAAACCATTTATTTTGCTACATTTGTATTATAAAGTACATATTGAGAACAATATATGTTTATAAAAACACACATTTACATCATTTCTTCCCTTTGACAATACTTGTAGTATTTTCATGTTTGATTTTCGTGTAATATTATTCATTCTGGTAAATCAGGAAAAGTGCGAATACATTTCTTCGATGGTATACTAGTATTCGAACATGCATAGAACACAGGACCTTTTTGTCAGATCTGGACAAGATATTAAATCATTACAATTTATCACCTTCTAATGTACATTGGATATATTTTTATTCCACACTTGAGTTTTCAGAGATATAAATATCATTTGGATGGAATAAAGATATATTTGCAAATACACTAAAACTATTACATTCTAAAACATTTTGTAAAAGGTTTACTCCAGCATGCAAATAACTTGCTAATATTTAATTTACACTGATTTCAGTATGCATGAGCATGTGACCTTGTTCTTGTCTTGATCAATCTTTACAAAGTAATGGTTTGCATGAACCATGTACATTTATACATACTAAATTCCACTTAGTCCACAATGCGGTCTCATCCCAGATAATGCCATATTACTTGTATAATATCCACAGGTGATTCAGGAGGAGAATCACCATAATCTGATTCACCTCAGTCAGTCATCAAATGGCCAATTTAGAATTAATCGAATTTTCCTCTGCAGAGAAGAAGTTCTATTTATAACCAGATGTTTTACACAAGTGTTTGAATGAAGGACAATTGTATTCTTTTTGAATATTTGTTGCTTTTCTGTTCCCACATACTTTCGAGAATGTTTTTGCTCAACTCTATCTACATTTATTTCACAATTATTTAAGTATTACTTGCAATATCTTAAATATTCTCATACTCCCTACAACCACTCTCCCATTTTAGAGAGTGGTGGTGTTTGCTTACCCATCTATTAGTTTTCCTGTATGTTGGAAATAGATATTTCCAGTGGAATGGTGGTTCAAAGCTGAATATCGCTGTGTGCTCCTCCACATCAGTAATCACTAATTTTTAATGGTAATTTTTTCTGGGGTTTGATATCCTTGCACATTGCTAAAATACTTGTTAATATAGTGTCTCGTCGTATACTGAGTCAAGTCACTATCTTCACCAGCTTATCTCTTACATTTTAACTAGCCAATATATCATAAATTATAAGAGCATAAGCTTGTATATTTTCCAGAATTTTTGTATTTGCAATAATTTCAATTCATGAATCAATTGCACTATTGGTAATTGTATCATATTGTTTGCTTACATCAAATATAAATAATGTTCCTCTGGTTTTATATAATTCAAGTTCTAGTATCGTGATCTGATTTTGTTATAAATACATTTCCCAGTACTTTGAGTACCTATCATAGCAAATAAGGAATTCCCCCATTTCCAAAATTTGTATTTAAATTGGTATAAGGATAACCTTTACTGTTGAGATACAGTTTAATATTTTTCATATCACAATTATTGAATACTGATCTATCAGTTTTTAAATTGTTTTGTCGATTTGTTTAAAACAAATGACACATCATGGTTTCTCAGATGAAAAACTTGATTTCAATTTCCAAATGACTTTGTAATGTTTTGAGTGAAGAAATGTTTAAACCAGCTATGAGTTGAATGGATACATTACATTCCATGCTAAATATGTTTAATGGAACATCAGTGGAAATTAAATTGGAAGTGTCTCTAAAGAAGAAAAAGTTATCTCATAACATGGCATTATTTATCTATAAAACAATCTTTGCCTATGTGCGATATGGCTTTTAGTGTATATTGCCATGGAAATAATACAGCTTCTGGGAAATTCTGTAATTAAATGTTTGCCTGAGAATAGAATTCAAGTAAGTGATTATGTAACTGATGTTAGTGAGGAATTGTATGAATTATTATTTAAACAAGTTCAGAATGGTTATTCCGTATTTATTTGGAGAAATATAAGGATCCTTTTCGTCGAACAAATGTTACTAAACACTCAGATGATGAAAATAATGCAAAACTAAATTTATTAAGCAATATGGTTGGAAGTGGAATATATAAAGATGAAGTTGGCGGCTGGTTTTCTCCTGTATATTGGAACAATCCTAATGAATTTGTCGATAGATCAAAACTTCTCTTGTCGCTTCGAGAGAGTCTGGGAATAATCCACATACAAACAAAATGTTTCTGCTATTGAAGAGTTAAAATAAGATGGTTATATTACTAATGAATTTCAGTAATATTGCTCAAGAGCTTCATGCTCCTGCAAGAATAAGATATCCTAGAAACAGAGTTATAACTCATGGTTTAAATGATCTTTTTCAAGCCAATTTGTGTGAAATGACATTGCTTTCCAAATACAAGGGATACAAATATATTTTAACTGTAATAGATGTTTATTCGAAATATGGTTGGGCTATACCTTTAAAAAGAATACTGGGAACAGGTTAGAAATGCAATAAAGATTGTTTTGAAAGAGAGAACACCAAATTCGCTCCAAAACGACAGAGGATCTCAATGTTTTTGTGCACCATTCTGGAAACTAATGACCGAATATGGTATCAATCACTACACACCATATTAAGACCTTAAAGTCAGTGTTGTGGAACAATTTAATAAATCGATTAAGTAATTAATATTTAAGCATTTCACATCGAAGGGTTGATGTTTTACCTGAAATACTTACATTTTATATTTCCAGATATCATAGAACTATCTAGAGATATGGTGCTCAAAGAAGTTATGGACAATAGTTTGATTAAAACCATTTACAATAATGTAAAAGTATTTGACAAAAGAAATCAAAAGTTCAAATTGGGTGAATATATACATATCTCGAAACAGAAAGGAATCTTTCAGAAAATATTTACGGTTAATTAGTCGTACGAACACAAATTGCAAAAAGTCAGTCCTCCAAATGAATATTTGGTTAATAAAATCATTAAAAGGGAAAATATTAGGACATTGGTTCGGAGAAGTTTCTCAAAAGCACACACATCGTGGGTGAAGAATCAAGATCTTGAAGATTGAAATATAATGTTTAGTCAATTGTTTTTATACTAAATAAAATAATGAAATCTATTTGATGTGATATTCATTTAATAAACCTATAGCTATTTATTGTGATTGGATATATAATTAGTTTGTAATTGGTTTACTACATTTATTGTTGAATCATTTCTATTGTTTGGATAGTAATCCATTACATTAAATTTACGATGTAATTCTTTGTATTTGTTTAATTTTTCTGGATCTTAAGGAGTGAAAATATATGTTTTGTTAATTACAAAACATGAATTATATCATCAATTTTAAATGTTAAATTTGATTTTGTTTTAACTAGAATTTAGTATGTACCGGTTTCGGAAGTAGTATTTCTTCCAGATTGCATGCACTGGAGTTATGATATACATATATTTCATAGTGGAATATCTTATTTGTTGAAGTAGTTTGAGGTTGAAAGTTTTTTTTCCCTCACTTTGAAGTAGAATGACCTAGCCTGGTCATTGGGCTTGAACGATAGTGATTTATGTGTTTTGGAGCATTGCTTTGGAAATACTGGAGGTTTGTTAGTGTCTATAAGTAATGTATTCCCTGAGGAAGAAAGACTGAGCAAACGTGCCAAAATGATCTATTTTTCCAGGTGTGATTGAATGAGAGAGTCCTTGCATAGGCTGATGGGCATGGCTTTCAAAGTGCTAGGAGTTTCCAAATAGCTGTTGTTTTCTCGTTAGCAGGGTGTAAATGGCTCCTCTGCACTGATGGATATGGTAGGGACAGGAGTAGGACCGTGGGAAAGGGAATCGATGTTCAGCATTGGCGACTGAACGGACAGACAGCCGAGATGGATGGACTGGCTGGGTTAGGAGGAAGTCATCAGGAAAGGGAAGTGAATCAATAGTGGTCGACAGCAGTCATGTCGGCTGGCCATTGTGGAGTAAGAGGTGGTTGGGGGAAGTGTCGCCATAACCCTTGGGGCTGCCCTTAGCGCAGGCATGGAAGTAATGGTGCACTGCAGCACATGGAGGAAGGGATGCAGTGGTCAGCACAGGCTTTGGTGACTGGGGGGCAGTGGGAAATGCGCCTTCGCGAACAGGCGGCCGAGATGTATGGGCAGGGAAGTAAATTTCCGAGGCCGGTATGTGAAAGATGTCCGCTGCCCGAAGCAGTTAGGTGAACAATCTATTACTTTCTTGGTGGCGTGAGAGTTTGAGGATGTTTCTTTACCTCGGCCAACAGCACGGCCGGAGGAGATGGGATACTCAGCAAAAATTTTTGATTCCAGGAGCTTTAATTTCTACCCCAGCAGCCATCCTGTCTGTTCGGGTAAGGCAAGCTACGGACAAGTTATACTGTTTCCTACACAATACACTAATTTTTTCTCTCACGTGTTCGGATAATTATTAGGTTTGATTAATTGAAACATTTTTTATTATTAATTTACATACGACGGGCTTTTGCAACAGGCGTGTGTTGAGAGTGACGATCTGCTGGCATATGCTTTTGTAAGAGCAGTGGTACTGTGTTTTCACGTGTGATATAACACAGTATGTTTGTCGGGTTTGTGAAATGCTTATACTAAACGTGTTATTAAAAACAGTCGTTTGGTATAGTAATTCATTTTTGTAAAGTGTTAGTTGTTTGTATATACTTGTGTTTAGAATATTGGTCTTGAGAGCCAATGAGAGCAAAGTGAAGTACATATTTATATTCGTGTATGTGTGTCAGTGTGGGATGGAACCTGTCAGGGGGATGGGGGTTTATGACATCTGGAGTAATGGTGAGTTGTAATTCGTTTTATTGTGTTAGCTTGGTTCTTGTCGCTAGTAATTTGTATGTGTTTGATTAATTAACTTTGTTTAATGACTTGAGTAACGTTTGAAATAATTTCATTCTGTAATCGCATGATGAAAGTTGGCTTAATGAATTCAGTTAGTCAGCATTTAATAGAGAAATAGTATCATTCAGTATTCACATGTATGCATGTTTGGTTCTGTCGATTTAATGTTACGTGGTTAAAGTGGAAATCAGTTACTTTGCTAGGGAAGTAGTTGCATTCCCTAATCGCATTGGGTTTAAAGTAATTCGTTCGGTAAGCTTTTAGAATGTAAATTGTAGTGTCCCATAAGTGACATTCGTGCTCTCGCTCCATCCACACCTCACTTGCTAAGTGAATTGGGAGCCCGCCGCATGCGTGAGTTCCTCTCACAAACAAAAATATATAAATGTCCCTTATACCACCCTTACACCAACATTAACACCTATATAAGCAATTACAACCCATCTCTATGTTCAGTCGACTTCAGGACGTCACAGAGGACACATCGATGCTGTTCCGCCAATATCACCCTTTCAACTCCAATAAAAAAATTGATATCAAACAATAAAAAAATTGAATTCAGAATTCTTTCATTAATTTGATACAATAATAGATTAATTAGTAATTTATAGATTATTCGATTAATTGATTTGCGCATTTATTTCGTATAATCTATTAATCGATATGCATATAGATTATCCACTCCATCCACATGTCATTCGGAAAGTGAATTGGGATCCCGCGCTGTCTCTACTGATGATGGCTCGAGTGTGCACAATAAATAATGTATACACAAAATAGATATACGAAAAAATATAATAGCATTCACTAAACTTTGACTGACACGTCTACACTGTAGAAGTGTTAAAAACGAATTATTATACGTAGATATATAATTTTACAAGTGTATATTTTAACATGGCGATCGTTAAGGTTGTTTTTTTTTCTTCGTATTTTAAACGTTAAATTAATTATTGCCGTGCTCGATTTTTACTGTAACAATTTAAATGCGTCGCTTCACTGACACTGAGATAGTGGTCAAAAGGAATGAAAATGTTGATTTTTAGGTTGGCGGAAGGAAATATAATGGTTTGAAGGATAATCTAAGAGACTTTCAATAGTGCTCACTTAATCGTAAACAATAGGTAACAAACTGTCCGAGAAAACGTGGCAGAAAAACGGGCAGGCGAGTTGTAAACTGGGCAGCCAGTTTCTACATCGTCTCGCCTGCGCATCAGCAGTCAATCATCTACGTCCCAAGTAAACATATGCCAGACATTGCAGTGAGCTGGTTTATTTTATCACAAGGTTGAAGGAAATCAACTGGCTATGGAGCACTGCACCTGACTGTACAATGCGAAGATGTCATAGAAAATTAGTACAGAACCATACAAATTGTCAGAAAAGTGTTATTTATGCTGTATATGAAAGAAGATTGTATATATTTTGTAACGTTATCAAATATTTTACTAAAATACCCTTTTTAAATGCAAAAATTATTTAAAATATGGAGTCCGTATTTTTAATTAAATTAAACCGCATTTCCGGTTTTGATGTTCCGGAAAGCAGAATTTACAAGAAGATAATCTTATAGAAAGATCGTCATAATATTTACCGTGTATATTTCATGTGCAGTGACTTTACTTCAACCTTAACTTGTTCAGTAAATGTGTCCACGATCAAGGACATGTTGCACCTGATGGATAACTTATTATAACTGATACTGTGAACAGCAAAGTACCCATGTCCGGTACTTTGAGCGTCTCCTTTGTAAGTAACATCGTTTGCGAAAAAGTTGTAGCTCTCGTTTATGAAAGGTGAATGCCTACAAGACAAATCGCGCAGTACACTGTCCACTGGTTGCGGGAAGCTTGTTTGAAGGGAGTACAGCACACACCGAAATATCACATGGTTGCAACACTTGAGCTTGTAAAAGAATTCGAGACAGAGCGGGTTGATCCGTACGTTAACAGGGTCCACGCATACATGAACGTGTTGTACAGGAAGGGAATTTGGGGTCGGGCCGTACACAAAGCTAGCAAACACAGCTCAAAGTGGCCAGTATCTTGCGTGCTGTCTACGTGATCCTTACGTAATACGTGGCTACCAAACTCTGTTTTACGGACAGTTATTAGGGGCTAAAATTTCCAAGAAATCCTTTGAGCGCAAGCATGTGTGCATTTAACCCGTTAAGCCTCTAATTAATTTACTATTGGCTGTTCACGATAAAGTGAGCATTTTAGGAATGAACCTCAGAAATAGTCACTGCCTCTGCATGCATATATTTTAACGGGCGCACTGAGTGACATTCGCCCAGTAAAGTAGGTAACGATGAATTGGGAAGTAGTTCCATATCTTAACGTCGAATAAAAAGTGTTAGGTAACCATTCGTGATAATTTAACATTATTTTTTCTCTTTTTGTTTTTTTAATGCACCTGAGTGTAAAAACTACCATATTTGTTAAGTACTTATCTTAATAATTTCACAGTTTCATTTTACCGACGCACAAATAAAGTGATGAGGCCCGTGGCAATGTTAGTTTTACATAAAACTGAAGAATACACAACGTGTATACAAGTAGATCTTGAACAGGGCTTTCAGAAGTGCTCATTTTACCGTGAACAGTTTATAGTTCAAGTATTGCAACCATTAAATATTTTGACGGGTAGTGTACCTGCGTCGAGCGTTCTACGTGCAACCAGAGAACGACGTACCTTACAAGTTCAGTGGAGTCAGCATTTACCATTCACAAATGAGAGGTGCATAAACTTCCACAAATCTGATTGTATTACTCACATGGAAGGCGCACAAAACACCGGCAACTGAATCCTCGTTACGTACAGCACCGACCATAAATATCTTGCATGTGCAACGTGTCCTCGATCATGGACAGTGAGACTGAACGGGTTAAGTTGCTTTCGTAATTCGATCACAGTTTATTAGACGAGCTTTACAGGCAATGAGTCAGTAATCGAGGACGCCTGATTAAGAACTTCTCCTAGGATATATTTCAATATATCAAGTGTAAAACTGCAGTATTCTTTTTATTGATAGAGGTACGTGTTTTTCTCACAAATACTCGAAGATTACTTGCACCACAAAATCCTTTAGTTCAGATCAGCTTTTCCTGATTTGTGTTATTTTCCCTGCATATAAGTGACGGATGTTCATTGTCGAAGTAACTTAAGGGCGCTGGTCCCCGAAAAATTAATTTTATTTATATTTGTACAATATAATATCCAACCTGTAGACATTACTTACAAGCACTGATTCCTCATATAAAAAAAAAAACTTATACGGCATATGTTTTACACGATGGCTTGTAAAAATTGTGAATGTGGTATTTTTTGGGACGTACAAATAATAACAATTAACTCAATGAAATTAGATAATTGACATTGAAATGAGATACCAGGAGTTACTTACGAGGAATCTTTAAAATCGCGATATAAAATGATTTCACAAATGTTTAAAAACTGCTGAAAATAAGGGCATTTTTGCATGTTTTTGATTTATAGTCGTCTATGACCTTTTTGTGAAATACGTATTGCTAAGCACACCTCAATACGAGTTAGTACTTTCAGACCCACTTTAATTTTTACGGTTTCAGATGAAGCAATCGAAACATTTTATGATACGTACTGTACTTAAGTTGACATAAAATTTGTTTCGGCTCTCAAGACTCAATATGAGGCTGTGTCCTAATTCGTCTGAAGTACGTACTTGTGCGTACCTGTCCCCGGAAGTGACGTCGTAAGTGCTGTCCGAATTGCACGTGAAGTATGCAAGTATACAAGTAAACGAAGTTGTATACTTCTCGCGTACTTGCGGAATACGTGCCGTCATTTTGAGATGCAATTTGTAGGTTACAATTGATTTCCGACATAATGATATAATTTCAAGTTCAATAGGACAACATTACTACTTCGTAGACGTATCATTTTGAACTGAGTAAATAATTATTGCAAGGTTCACCTTTTAAAAAGGTATAAACAATAAATTCGTATTAGGCCTACGTTCCTACCCTACAGATGCTAAGATAAAAAAAAAACAATCCAAATACATACATTAATCAAGACAGTAAATGTTAATTAAAATCAAATTGAAATATTATTTAGTATTATATTTAACCCCTAAAACTTTGGGCAATTATCAAATTTTTAGTCGAAATATATTTACATTAAAAGTGGTTAGCTGGCTAATAACTGTTACCGAAGCCAACAAGACTGCCTGTCCGAATTCATCAAGTTTGGTGCCAAGGGTAAGTACCTGAATTCGTACACGACCTGAGTTGGGGAAATTTTCCGGCATGAACGACTCAGCAAAGTTATAGCTGCGCACGTAGGATGTTGACATCTAGCCTGCGTGGTGAGAACAGGTGTGCGTGCAGGTGACAAGGCGGGAGTTGGGAGTGGTCTTCTATCTTTACCTCGGGAGGTTGGCGTCACAGACTGAGCGGACGCCCGCTAGTCTGCGCCCGTCCCTGCCAGGTGTCTCAAGGTCGTGCCCCAGACAAAATAGCAGCGCATCCTGTTGGCAAGGCACCTCCTCAGCCACGCCGACTATAGACACTACCCCCTCTTCACGTTGTCTTAACTCTTCGCTGGTTCACAGAGGCTCCCCGTTATCGTAGGCTGTTCGCGGCCAACCTTTGAAAAATGTCAATGTCTTTACCTGCTGCTGACTGCTGCGCGCCCAGTCAAGTTGGTAACGATGGAGGGAAATTATTTCCATGTTTTAATGTTGAATGATAATAATTATTTGAACATTTGCGAACAATGAAATGATTTCTAATGCTTACTGTTTTCTTATGCATTGAGTCGCCCTTGTCCCTTAAGGGCTCAGGCACTTCTCACTTGCCGAAACCCCGCGTAACATTTATAACATATCAAGGGACAAGCGGTACTCGTCTTTAACAAAAACCCCTTGTGTCCCTTCATCCCTATGAATATATTCCAGAGAAATATATAAACTGTAAGGCTTTAGTATTTAGGCAAATAAGCATTCATGTCTTTGTGCAATATTACATAAATAGAATGTGTCCAGGATCAGCGTCGTCACTATGAATAGATAATTTCAGCAAGTAAAATTGCTTTCTTTTATTTTTAATCACAGCAAAAATGATTGATACACAACTTTAAGTTCCTTCGTAGACACTGTGCACTCTAGCCTTAATTTACGATAGTGAGTGTACATCACCATAACAAGTATAAATGCATCACTCACAGGTGCTCCAAAATCGCACATTAAAATAGTTATGAAATATACTGTTTACAAACATTCAAGAAGGTGGTTGCCGCTTGTGGGGATTCTTTCAGACGAAACAGCCCGCGGTGTTCCCGGGCGGAATTTTTGATGAGACAGTATCTTAATAATTGTTGATAGAAGAACTCGTGTAAGCCACCTCCAGGCATACACGAAAAGCGACGGCCGTTCTGAGCAGCTACAAGCTACAAAGCCTGCAGCGCAATTTCATTCAAATGGGGCAGTTTGCTGGGCTGGTGTCGTCCACATGCCGGCCGTTGTAGTGGAGAATATTTCCAACAGGGTGCCGCTATTATTCCGGAACATAAGTTAGCAATCTATTCACGCACACACGTAGACTTTACGAACCAACCGTTACGCACGGATCTCCGTACTGCAAAGTA
The DNA here is from genome assembly GCA_029891345.1 of Dryococelus australis. NCBI lineage: Eukaryota > Metazoa > Arthropoda > Insecta > Phasmatodea > Phasmatidae > Dryococelus > Dryococelus australis. The sequence goes on from CM056995.1 coordinate 350,078,045, forward strand.
CACACAAACAAGTTACTGTAGATTTCGCTGAGACTTTTCGGCCCACAACTTTAAGCAACTTATGTTCAACTCAGACGCAGACCTCTCTAGCACCGTTTGTACATCTAACACTGCCGAAGACTCTTCCCGCGACAGGCATACTTCACCGTTGCCTTCCATTCGGTCGTGCTCAGCAAACATACACTTGACGTCGCGAGCACACTTCCGGTGCCTCCACAAAGCTAGACAGCTGGCGACCTCATGCACGACCTACCGCAAGAAACACGCCGTTACCCGAGCGCCACTAGCGACGACCATGGGAACTACACACACTAGATCAAACAGCTTCAGTAGACCAGCACAACTGTACAGCACAGAAATAACATTACAAATATTAGTATACAACTCAGCTGAGTAGAGACGGCAGTGGGCTCCTGGCTCACTTTGTGTAAGAGTGGTCTCGCATTTGGCGCAAGAGTGGCTTAAGTGCCAAATCATGATATGCAAATTAGATAAATTAATTGTTTGATTAATTGAATGATTAAATTAATTAGGGAATCATTAATTTGATTATTTAATTAATTAGAGAATGTTTCGTCATATTGGCCGAGCAGCATACATGTGTTCTGTCTGACTAGCTGGAGTCGACTGACCAGAGGAGCGGGCTGCAATTGTTAATATAGGAGTTAATGTTTGTGTAAGGGACTTTTTTTTTGTTTGTGACTGATATACAGAGTGGGCTACATGGCCAGGTCAAATGTTTGGAGGCATACTGAGGATTTGACTAGTTTAGATAAGGGACTAATGTTTTCGGCGAAGTAAATATTTTTCAATGAAAAGAGACGTTAAAATAGGTTACCAAATGAATTAATTTAATCACTCCTCGAGTAGCATAAAAGTAACGAACTATTTCGGCGATGCAAATTCGTTAAACCGATTTTAATCATGTGATGAAACTGTTTTCTTTAGTTAATCTCGACTTTAATCCCGTTACATTGAATCTACAGACACATATTCATCTGATTACCGAATGGAACAAATTAAACGAAATGCCCAGCTAACACAATAAAATTACAACTCCCACCACATAGTAACACATATTAACTTAGCCCAAATGTGAGGTGCCAATTGCGGTGCAAGTGTGGTGCTATGTGGTGCTAGTGGTACACTCTATTGAGTTGATTGAGGAGCATATTGTGATGCAGTGTTGCAAAATTAATGTTTCTTTAAAGTCTTGTTGAAAAAAAAAATTTATGTAAGCATATATTTGAAGAATAATATCTCTTCACAGCAAACATCAAGGTGTTGATTCACAGCCGTAGTAATTTTTTCTTTTTGTATGTTAAAGTAAAAAATATCTAAGTTTGTATTTATTTGGAAACTTGTTAAAATTAATATTATTTTTGTATGTTGCCAGTTAGGCATTCTTTAAACTTGCTCTGTGGGACAAGAGTCTGTTTACCTGAAGTTGTCTTAACCATTATCAATAGTGTAGTTTGTCTCACCATTCCTTTCATTTCCTTTCAAAGTTCATTTATGAAGATTTTCTCAAGATCCTTCATCATTCCAATTACTTTTCATAGTTAATTTACTCATATCTCAACCAATTCCATTTCCATATTTGTTAGTGTAAAAAACATTGCATCTCATCCAAAAATTTCTCAAACATAAATAATATTTTAATAATGTGACAAAAAGAAATCGAACTACTAAATATAAAGTTGCACTATTCCCTTTTACCATTAAAATTTAATTTTTTCAAAAAGCATCCATAAATCTAAATTTACAAATTTCACAAAAAAAGATATTTACAACTTCACAAACATCTACAAAAACATTCCTTAATATTTACAAACATTTCGTCACAAATATTTACAACTTTTTTTACAACACAGTTAAAATACAAATCCTTATAATAAAATTCTACAACACTTCATATTTACTAAAAACAAAAAGACTTTATACAACACAATTCTTATAACTATTTTTGTACAATTCATATTTTACTAAAACATTAACACACATATTCATACAAATTAACATTACAGAGATATTTACAAACATTAAACATATACAAAAGGTGATAAGTGTTGTCGTCCTTGTGTTTCACAGCCATGATATTAAAACTTAAAAATATATATAAAAGGCGATACGTGTTGTCCTTGTGTTTCCCAGTCATGATATAAAAACTAAAAAATATACAATTTTTTTACAAATGGTGATACATGTTGTCTGTTGTGGTGCTATGTTTGGAGCATCTAACATGTCACATCCGGGTTAAAATATGCTAGACACACCAACACCTACAATTACTTCATGCACACACACGCATAGCTTCAAGATTTAAAATGATGTAATCCCATGCTTAATAGAGTAATTCTGGGGTCACACAAAGGACAACAGGGGTTACTGCATCGATTAAAAATGCCATGCAGTTATGGCAAAGCAGCATCTTTGAAGAGGTGTATGACATCGATGCAGTAGGTTTGAAGAGACATGTGATGCAGATTGCAATGCAGAGCAGGGTATGGTGTTGGGTGCTGGCGATGGCAGCCCTATATTAAAAATGGTGCTAAAATTACTGTGTTGAGTAAAGAAAAAATATTTACTTGGGAATCCCATAGTGCCCCCTGGGTAAAGTCGATACTCCATCTGACTCTATGAAGCGCTTATCGTCTAAACCTGACAACATTACTTTGGTCACACATTCGGTGTAAACGCAATGACCACGCAAATGGAACTAGTATTGGGTCCACAGCACTCCCTGGTGCAATTATCGAGGCAATTTCGATAATCCGTGTATCAGAGGGATTGCAGCACGTTAGGTTTTACACCCTTCGCCTTACATATACACTGCCCATACGAAACAATGTATGCGTAAATCTTGGGACATAAACCTACAAAGTGTGTGATGATGCTGCCTTCACATTCATCCTTCACTCCGGTACTGCCTTTGTTCTGGGTTGAGAATCCTTTCGGGTTACCGAGTGCATGGTTGGATGTATCAAACCGCATCTTTAAAACTGGGGAAATTACTTTGTAAAATTCTCTATAGGCAGTTTCGTAGATGAGGCTGTCTGTGTCGCAATGTAAAAGGTGTAAGGCTGGCGGAGGTAATTTATCACACATGCACTCATAATGAAATTCGTAAAGGGTTAATTTGGAAAGATCAAGAATGGCAACACCATTCTACAAAGGCTTGTTGAACATAACAGAGCTCTTTGGCATTTCGATAAGGACAAGATTCTCATTGGTGATCTGTCATGCCTGGAAAGTAGGATGCCCAATCAGTTCTGCCGCTCCATATATAGTGTCATACCTGGTGATGACTTATGTCCCTTTCCCGGCGGACATTCTGCAGCGTTTTTCCATATACAGCATTATTCATTAATTTAAAAAACGATTTCTCAAAGTAGTTTGCAGCATGGGCATGTTTCTCAGTATTAAACTCAATGTATGGAACCATCCGAGCCTTCTGCTCAAGCGCAAAATGCAATGAACAGAGTCGAGTCTGGCTCCATACATCACATACTGCCTCAGTATTTCCCCGTCAACAACATAATTCTTGTGCGGCACGAGTGTCATAAGTAGTTTTTCATGCGAGCCGTTAGGAGGAATGCCATTTGCTGGAGCCAAAGGCAGATCTGATAGCACTTCGTGGCATTTATCTGGAAACAACAAATCTACTTCCGCGAAAAAGTACGTGTCTCCATCATTCACCGTGTTTACAAAATCCCACAATGAAAATACTTCAGCCTCAACCCACTCGAAATTGCCAATAGGGAGCTTGTGCTTCAGGGAATGGCTGTACAGTCCCTTTACATCGAAATAACAGATGTATTTCGATGCCACACTGGGGTCGTATTCTTCACCCATGTAAATGTTATTGGCTTCCACATGCCTTCCGGAAACCTGGGTAATGCCGCCCCTAACCCCGCATTCAACAAAAAGGTACATATCAGGGTCGGTCAACAGCTCTAGCCGCTCATCTGTCATCGACAATAAAGCGTCCCATGCAAGAGATGGAGCTGTAACGTACATGGCGGTGTCAAGACCGTAATGAGCCAAACATATGGTCCTGAAATTTTCAAACGCATCTGCGAGCAAACAAATGTCCATACATAAAATGTTAATGCCATATTGCAGCAGGTTTACGCAGTGGAATGCATCCCATGCATTTTGGGCGTGAGCGTAATCATCATCGCTAACACCTTCGCCTTTCATGGCATTATGAAATGCATCCTTTGTTGGGAGTGACGTGCACATCAGAAGGTCTTCAGACTTAACAAAGTCATAATGAAACACCCCCTTCCTTTTTGCCAATTCAAATTGGGTTTTGTCTGGAAACATCGAGCAGGTGTGATACTCAATTGTGTAGTTTTCAAATTACCTGCCAAAGTTCCCAGCGAGGCGCTCATGAACTTTCCAATCACCTCGATTCTACCTTGGTTTTCGATTACCATGGTTCCATCAGGTTTTGTTACGCGACGTTCAGCCAATGGCTTTATAAGAAAGTGAGCATCATAGTTTCGAAGGTTATGAAAGACAGCGACAAGTTGTTTCTTGGGCAGTCTGAAGTTCAAACTGCATTTATTATGTGCGGCCCCTCTCATGTCCCCTTCCAGATAGTCATGGTCGACCACAGTATTACCTGTACCGAGTTCCTTCTTACAAATATGACAACATTTATGAGTCGCCAACCTAACTTCATTAGCAGGGGTTTTTGGCTTCATCAGAACAGTCACGCAGTGTATTCTTGCAATCCACTTTGTCAATTCAACCAATTTATATACTGACTGGTTCAAACAATCGTCACCCACAAACTCAAAATAGTTAAATAATGTTGGATTGTACGAACAAACTAAAAAAATGCTACAAGCATATGGAACATGTTGGTTGATGGTATTTGCATTACTTGTTTCATTATTGGAAAGTCAAGTGGACAAGATTTAAAATATCATTATGTGTCGCAATAGGCAGTGAAACCCAATCTTCGCTGTTTACTGTGACCCTGAAATTCCATGTACTTTCTGTCCCCAGTAGGAAAAGTACTGTGAAGAGCGTTATGTTGCTGACAGAGATCATTATGTTTTGCGATTTTCTCCTCACTGCCAAAGTATTGGAGAAAACGATCACAAACTGACTTTTAAGCAGCCTTGACAAATATCTAATGGATACAAAATGCAGATGGGCGTTTATACCACAAGTGTGAATGGCCAATACATTTACATGACGTTCATGTCGTACAGAAGAAATATGCATTAATACGATAACTCCTTGCTTATGGAAAGTTTCGTCAGTAATATTACTATCTTTGTCTACTACAGTTCTCAAACTTTCGGATATCCTGTAACACTACAGGATCCGACAGACCTTCAGTATCCAAAACCTCGTAAGGATTTGGATATGAAGTTAATCTATAGCTATTATGTGTGACAGGAAACAAAGCTGATATAACGGTGTAATGGAAACACAGTTCCTCAGGACACTGCATATTAATGCAGGCTTTCCTATTGGCAATGAATTTGGGGAGCATAGTGTGAGCAGTACCGACAGTGAATGCTCTAAATTGCGATATGTGAACATCCATTTGCAGAATTAGAAGAAGACTCCAGCTGCTAAAACAAGCATTAAATTCCTCAAGCCTGTTTGTGAGATAAGGCCTAATTGTCTCATCATAGATTTCACCCACATTGGTTGAATGTAGGACGGGAAGTGATTTACTCTGAACGTAAAACATCTGCATAGTGCATTCCTCAGCCAAAAGGGATTTCAAGAATTTAACCGCTATGCTAACACTAAGAGATATTTGCCGGGGTGATGCAGTTGTTAATGCTAACAAAGGGAGCCTGCACTTAGTAAAAAATCTTTCAAAATCCACGTCAGACTACTTGATCATTACATATCTGCATCTCAGTCAGACTACATGCGAACGCTGTGGCCAAAAGTGGGTATGTCAGGTTAGGCAATGAAGCTTCCACTGAGTTAGAGGAATTGGAAAACAAATACAAATAACATTATTATGTCTCGAACCGAAGTTGTGTCTATAAATGCATTTTTAATTATGTTACTGGCATCTAATATTTACTTTAAAATACCTGTTATAAAATTGTTTTTTTTTTTTCTAAAAAAAAAAAAATAATTTTAATGAGAAATACCATATCTATGTTTGGAAACAAGGGATTTGTGTGTGTGTGTACAACACATTCAAGTCTTTTATTTTGAATAGGGAAATCATATGTTTATGACAAAACTGTAAATATTAACATAAAAAAAATTGTTTTCAGAAAGGGAAATTAATGTGTTACTACACATTTTCATCACTTACTTAGAATTATGCAAATATAAAAACATTCTTAAAAATTACTTAAATTAAAAAACATTCATAATATTACTTAAATTAAAAAATGTTCATTAAAATCACATAAATATAAAAAATATTCTTATATTTGATTAAATCTTTACCATTCTTTACTTGTACAACTAAAAAACATACTTAAAACTTCCTACCCTGTCACATACATTCCACAATCGCTAGAGATACTCATTGTCCAAACATCCATCACAGACATACTTCACTCAAACAACACATTCAGAACATAGCCTAGCTTAGTTCCCAAATCCTTTTCATGTTCTGTAATTCACACCCAAATATACAATATCCCACCCTCAAATCTCTTAAAACTAACTAGCTAGCTAACTAACTAGTTTTAAAACAAAATTTGCATGACTTTTCCTCTGTGCTCACATCTACCTTACCAAAATTTCTCAGAGTACTTGGCCATACATTCTGGATGCTTTTTCACATAGTTTTGCGAATATTTAAACAGCAAAGAGAGGTTGTAGGAGCGTGTTTTTGTCACGAACCCTATTCCATGTAGTGCAAGGATGCAGCTACTGGCAGTCCATCTACCTCTCCTCTCAGCTCTGCTAAATAAACTCAAAACTACATGAAAAAATTATATCTGGAATTAAATTTACATGACATTTTCCCTTCACTCTGTTATGCACCTTTTTTAAATACTTAAGATTAAATTATATGCCCAAGCCACCCCATTCTATACATTCCACAATCATTAGAGGTACTCAAAGTTCATTCATCCATCACACAGACATCCTTCACTGAAAAATCACATCCAGAATTGAATGTCAGGCTGGAGATATGTGCTCCCAAAGTGTGCAGCGCACAAGTTGCTTAATTCCCTTTTTGTTTTTCTCAATTCCATAATTTACACCCAAATACACAACAGCCCACCCTTAAACATCTTAAATATACTTAAAACTAATATATGGCCAAGTTGCCCCATCCCCCCATCACACATAAATACATTTCATTCGTTAGAAGTACTCAAGGCTCAAACAACCATCACTCAGTCATCCCTCTCCATTCAACATCCTGAACAAGCTTGGGAGCTAGGGCTATGCGCCCTCCAAACACACTTGGAATATTCTGGCTTAGTTATCCCCTTTATTTAGCTGTTCCATCAAACATGCAACAGTCATAACCAAAACCCACCCTTAAACCATGGGGAAAATTATTAAACTCCATAAAATGCATAAAACCATGTAAAATGCTTAAAACTAGGAAAAATATGTGAAACTAGTAAAAAATATGTGCAACTTCTTAATAACATGTAAAATTAACAAAATTGTAAACATTTTACATATTTTCACTAAGATTTACTGATTTGGACAGAATTTTGTTAAAATTTGTAAAAAGTTTACAAAATGTAATGTAAAACATAAGTTTTTTTAATGAATTGGTAAAATTTTATGAAATTTTATAATAGTTTGTATAAAGTTAATTAGATTTCATGTGAAATGTAAATAGTTTTATTTATATTTCATAAAAGTTTGTTAAAATTCGGAATGATTTGTAAAATGTTCATGAAAATTCATAAAAGTTTGTTTAAAAAGCTATGCAAGTTAGCCAAACTTTAAATCATTTGCAAAAAATCGGTAAAAGTTCTCTATTTTGAAAAATTCATGAGACACTCATTAGGAATTGTGAAAATGTAACAAATTCCAGAAAGAAAGTAGTGTAATCACAAAGTAAAAATAATCACTGTAAAAAACCTACAACAAATGTCAAAGTTAAAAAATATTAACGCGATATCGAAAAGTATTAAGAAGCCCTAAATGTCATCACTATTAATTAACCTAGGTGCAGTAGCGAAGCTGCTGTTTGCTGAAGACTGAACCCTCAGTATGGTAGGTGAACACTCGCCCACGCTAAAGTGATTTGATAGTAAAACATAATCTTACTAAAGGAAATATAATTTTAACGTGAAATAAAATTATTTTAAGAGAAATTCAAATAATTTAACATGTTTTCTGAATTTTACAGTGTACAAATATATACATTTGTAAATAGTCTTATTTTATAATAAAACATAATTTTTACTAAAGGAACAATGATGTCCTTAAATAATTTTAATGCGAAATTAAAAGATTTTAATGAATTAACAGTTTTTTAAAAATGTTTTTATTGTTTACAATTGTATTGAGTTGATATTTTAATGTGAAATATGCATATTTCTTCAGTGTTTGCAATTAAATTTAATTGAATTGCGTTTTATTTACAGATTTTGTATGTAATTTACTATGCAATTCCGGACCCACTTTTGGTCTTTGTAATGCAGCACGTAAGGTTTTTGAAATATCTATTAATTGTAATTATGTAACAAGCATTGAGAGTGTTAGTGTCCCGTCTATTCATGTGTAAGGATTATGAATTAGATTATTCGGGAAACAAACCCATGCCTTGCCCGGGAATCGAACCCAACTTATATTACCCATATTTTGTCCAGGAATTGAACCCAGCTTATATTATCTGGGATAGACTCCTACAAACTAACTTGTCATGTTCTATCCGGGATTCGATCTCAGATACTGTCTTTTAAGAACCATGTCTTATCTGGGATTCGAACCCGGAGCCCCATATAGCATTAACCAACTACGCGACATAAGCTGGCGACGTAACACAACTACGTTTGTGTATTTGTGTAATATTAGAACTGTGTTAGTGTGTCGGGGCGGGTCTATGTGAACGGGGACGGGAATTATGAATATTTACTCTTGCTTTTAGTTCTACAAAAGGTATTTCACGCTATACTTTGCACAGCGGAACCTTGTCGGGGAGCAGGAGAACAGTGGTGTGCTTTCAGTGACACAAAAGAAAATTCTTACTTCCGAAGTCTCTGCTTGAAATGGTGTTCTCTGCGTGTCTGGTAACTGGAAGCTTGGTGGCTATAGATAAAATTCTTATTTTCCAGCTTTTCTCTCATGTTGTTCACATGTTTAACATTCTTAGAAGTGTACAAACTATTTCACAAGCGGTTACAGGTCTCGCCTGAAGTTATTTTATAATATTGGGTAGTCTGTTAAGGATTTTAGGGAGTATTTCTTACTCGTTGTATTGGGTAATATAATATTGGAGACATAGCATTAAAAAAATATATTTGTTATTAATGAGGTGTGGTTGGTTTGGCGAAGGGTGGAGGCGGGTGCACATGTCTTGACTTGCTCGGCGTGCAGGATGGATTGTTGGAAGCAGAGGAACAAGGTGTGCACCTCTTGCGCCCTCTGGGTGGGGAAACACTGAACTACTAATTCTCCGAATTTGCTCATTTGATTTGGAGAGGTCCAGCAGGCTGTAGGGCTGACGTAGTTGTGTGGAGAGGAGGGGAAGAGCAGATCTTGGCCTGCACAGTTCGCAACTGGAGGGGTGGAACAGGGGAAGACGTGGAGTTGAGAGGTGTTTTTTTTTTTTTTTTTTTTTTAATGTTGCTTGAAAGCCAGCAACACGCTCTGTAGACGTCTTGTAATAAAATGTGTGGACAAGAGGGTTCACTCTGAAATCTTAAATTTTAAATGCTAGAAATTGTTTTATCTTTTCTTGTTAGGGATTTATGTTAAACCTTGTTTATCATTATCCTGTAGAATTGGCATACAGAGTTTCAGCATTCTTATTAATGATATTATGGCATTTTTAAAACTGCTATTCCTTCAGGCGTGAATTTGTGTTAGTAATTTTTTCTCCTTAAAATTATGATTAACTATATAGTTTTTACTCTTAAGAAGCAAGTTCGTTTTTCTTTTTTTGTTAAGAACTATCGGTTCACTTATTACTCTCATGGTATATATGATTCGTAAAAGTAAACTTCACTTATTTTCGTATGATATTGAATTTTTCACCATTCATTCACAAGAACCATGCGCCACTTTTTTCCCCTCTGTTTATTAATCAGAGTAATTTTTCTTAGGGAAACCAAAACATTTCTCACACTTTATTAACCAGAGTAATTTTTTTTGTTAGGTAAACCAGAACATTTTTGTTAAGCAAAATAAATATACCCATATTTATTCAATAATTTGTAGAAAGAAATGTATTATGTTTCTTTAAACAGTTTGTTTCAAAATATGCAATGCATTAAAATTTATTTTGTTTGAAATACAAATTAGCAATACTTCAAAATATATCTAAGATTTCACAAAATACATTATACCTAACAATATATTCACAAACATAGAACACAGGTTGTTTCAAAATATATGACACATAAAAATTTATTTTGTTTGAAATAGAAATGAGCAATACTTTCAAAATACATCTAAGATTTCACAAAAATATAGGATGACACAGAATATATACATTGTTCTGTTTTTTAGGGACACACTTATTCAGCACAACTTACCCAAGGTGATCCACAAATATTTTAACACAAGTAAGTATATGGTGTTCCACAAATATCTAAACATAAGTATAGGGTGTTCCACAAATATTTGAACACAAGGTGATCCAAAACAATTTTCACAAAAGTAAGTATATGGTGTAACAAAAGTTATAAGCTATTTGCAACTTCAGTAAACAATGTTTTCAGACATTTTCGTAGAATTGGATCTAGATCTCCTAGTTGAAGTATACTTTCGAGGAGAGAACGTTTCTTGTGTCCTGGTTTTATTATGTCTGTTTGAGTTGACACTTCTTTACATTCAGGGGAGTTAACACATTGATGAAACACACCCATTGCATACTAAGTAACCATATGCTTCGTTATCGTGTATAAACATATTGATATTATTATCACATTCTTCGTAATACTGAAGTGGTAAAACATTATCTGTATTATAAACAAGATGTTTTAAATTCTGTCCTTCCTCATAATATGACGATACAATGCGTTCACCCTTAAGCTTATGGACCCCATACTGCCTGCACTGGTTTACAAGACATTTTGAACTGTTACAATTAGTTAAACTGGAATCAAAACTAGCTGGGTCATTGTGTGTTGTTAAAAAAACCAACCCCATATGGACATTTTAAATGAATGTCTGACTCACACATTTCCTTAACTAGTATATGTGAATATGCTTCTATAAGTTACAGAATACAATCCATTTTTAATAAATGCATAATTACAAGTAGGGGAGAACATAATTCTGAATTTGCAACTTTACAAGCGTAGATATTACACACTGAAGGAAATACTAGGCCACCTTGCTCGAAAATGAAGTTGTGGATGTCCCCGTTACACGTTTCCTTCATATTACTTGTAGTTCCCTGAAGAGGTCTTGTGAGTTTGTATGTGATTACCCCATTGTTACGTTCATCTTCCAATTCTTCACTAAGGCTGGCTGTCATCAGTTCTTCAAATATAGATGGAAGTTCACTGTCTGGGCGGAGATACCTCACAGCACAATCTGTGCATGCTAAGCCTTCACCAAAGCGAATGCCAAGACTGGAATCGAAAGTGTAGCACCAATATTCGATATTGTTACACACTGTAGAATAAGCCATATGGTTTAAAGAATACTCTTCTGTAGCCTACTTGCAGGTCTTCGTATGCGAATGTTGGATTGAAGATGATAGCCATGACTGACAATTTAATATTAAATGCTCTCCTTTATTTAGTCTATTTAAGTGCTCTTGCATAACCAAATGTTGCATTGCCACATGCCACAGGGTGACTTTAATTCTTGATTACCTATCTGCTTAACATGTTCCTTGTGTTGTCACAGTGTTCTGTCCACACTATGTTAAGAACAGCAACATCCCTTCTGCATGAAATATTCAATTTTCTTGCATGACATGCATTTCGTTATGGATTAAGAAAAGGCTTCAAATGCTAGTTGACTCTCATTACAAGGCAACGTACTGTCAGGCTGCATATTATACAAATGACAACATTTTCTCCCATAACAAACATCAAACACTTATAAAGTTTCTGTCGAACTAATTAACGAGAAACACCAATGTTCTTCTCCGTTGCACATTTGAGTTTCTAGTGGACCATTTCCTTTGTGTTGTAACCATACTCGCTTGTAACCTGGAGTAGCACTAGTGTATTGAAGTGTTGAGTCGAACCTCTGTATTGTAACTGACATGCTGCTGCTGTATATTCGTTCCTTATATTTTTTTTTCACCAAAGAATTATTGTTTTTCAAGGAATGAATGTTTTTGACACTTTGCTGGGAGTGTACCACCAGGAAGGTTTAAACATCATCATCATCATCTTAATATTTTCCTAATTTCAGCTTGGTTAAATCAAACTTATAGACACAAACATTACTGTTACAAACCTCACAGTCCCACACGGCACATTGCGATATTTTAATGCTGCTACTTCCTTGCATTTGGATGGTGTGTTGCTGGTTATTACATTTTTCAGTCCACATGGTGGGGGCTGTCATAAAACTCTGTACTGAGTTTATATTTAATTTGTCCAAATTCAGACTCTTTTGTAATTTCTTCGCTTGAGTTTTTAAAACACAGATCCCATGAAGAACAAGGAAGTTCGCTATTAGGTGGAATGTTAAAACACGGGACAATCATCTTCCTCATAGCACAATACTCGTTCTGTGTATTTATTTCCTTCGAAGGATTGTGCAAAGTTCAAATGTTCATCTTCGTTACACATCTGGAATTGGGAGTATATGTTCTTTAGAGATGTGTACCACACTCGCCTGTAACCTGGAGTAATACTGGAGTAAGTCTGCTCTGGACTCCGTTTGAAAGTTTTTATACATATCTGGACCTGTAACAGATCAATTTTCAAAATCATTGTCTTTACGTGTAAGTAGGATGTTTGTACAAATATTCTCTTATAGTTTCGCTTTTGCATTGCGAACAGAACATTTTTTATCACAAAGATTAGTATTGTAGCATTTTACTAACGAATTAATGCATGAACAGTCACGATAACTTCCGATGTTTTCAATTTCTGTATTAGTTAGATTTTTTAAAATTTCTTTCTGCGTATTTTCCAACACGTGTACAGGGTAGTCTTCAAGCAGAGTCTCGTTCACATAGCGAAAACGGTCATCATAAGCTATATCTCCAGAGTCCCATTTCAAAATGTGTACTTCGTACTTTTGATATCCGAAACTCATTTTGAAATCCTGATTTAAGGTAAACCAAGGTCTCGGAGCTTTGAAAGACAACACTTTTGTGTCATTTTCGTCAGTTGAATAAGAAATTGCGAGTTCTTTAATTATAAAAGAATTCACTTGATAATTTTCTAATCATTCTGCAAAACACATCATTATTGCTAATTACAAGTTTCAATCACAGAATTTTAAAAGTGTAGTTTGGTTTACAAAAGCTCAGTTGTTGCTTCCGAGTCAACTTCATCGATACCGGCTACGTCTCTTGGTAAAACAGGATGATTAGCAAGTTGCATAACGTTTTGCCACCTACATATTATGCACTCCCTCCTCAAATGGACTGTGTTTGGCTGATTAAAGAAAGCTGTTGTACCATGTGGACAATCTTCACCACAGTGCAAATATTGAGATTAAATCTTCATTGCCTCTTAAGTCCTCAGAGAGGAATGGATAAATGTGTTGAATTTCGTGTCCCGCAAAGGTAAGAAGAAATTTTTTAGGATGCAACAGGAGAGTCTCGACGTCTAGGCTGAAAGCATCTTGGTTTGACCATATGCTAAAATGGTGTTAAACACTGTAACACATTCTTCATCGCAATTTTGGCAGCAATGTCCGTCGTTCATATTACCTGTTGTTGAAGCTTGTAGACTTCTGAACGTATCGGAGAAATCTGTTGATGATGTACACGTCTCGGTGAAATCTGTTGACGTAAACCTTTCCGCAGTTACTCTCCCGACATGATCTGACTTCGACAACTGCTGGTTCAAGACTTAAAAAAGAAGAATTAATTTATTGATACTTATATACTATACGAATTCAATATGGCCGTGGTTTTGGGTTAAAATCATTTGAAATCGGACCTTTTCGAAAAATTATTGAAATATCGCTGTTCTTGCCATTTTTAAAACTCATTTCATGCTGAAATCATGATATTTATGTATATTTGTCCAGAATTTGCACATTTCTGCTAATAGTGGTTGGACATATTTGTACGAAATACTTGTTTCAGACGCAATTTGTGCTTCGTAGAAAAAATGTATACGTTAGTTACTTTCCAAATATTCTGTCGGGGTTTAAAATATTGGAACCTTACAACTCCGATACGAATTCCTATAGGTTTAATTTTCGATGGAAATATGGTAATATTCGCTCAGATATATACATTTCTTGAATAAATGTTAGTTTTTGCCTTTATAAAATAAACTTGTTAGTGACGAAGGGTGGTTCAGTATCATGAAGATAAAGGGCTTTAGAGAATATATATGCACGTACATTTAAGAATGTTAACTGGTAAAATTTTTGGCTAGCAAAATTTTTTTTTAAAGACTGGAAAACGGATTTTTCACTCATTTAGTTTTGTTCATTGAACAACAAAATATTTGCGTCGTTACTTAGAATTATCTCAAATCGGTTTGTTTCGGTAAATGTTTCGTGGAATTTTGAAGGAGTAAATGTGTTTTAATGTAGCTGTGAAGAGAATACGTTAGTAGTGTTTAAAATTTTCCTCGCTGGGGTAAGCTTGCTTTGGTGGGTGAGTTTTGCTGCTCGGGAGAGCTGCTTCCCACGACACAGGTAACTGCTGGCTGTTAGAGCTTGCGTCGATTTCTTTGACCGTTCGCGCGGACTGAGAATTTTTTTTTTGTTTCCGAGAGCCAGGCATCGGTTAGCCTTCACGAACAGAGCATATCTTCCCCGAACAAGTGAATACGTCCCGCGTTTACACAGCTTATTTGTTTTGCTAAACTATAGTTTATAACAGAGCAGTTAATACAATTATTGGGGAATATTACACATCTTAAAATGTATATAGAGCTGAATATAGTATTAAGTTTTATGATAATTTATATAATTTGTGTCATATATAAGCGATTTTTTTTTTGGATATTTGTGTTAGGAGAAATTTTTTTCATGCGATTCAATTAATAATTCAGTTCGTTTGGTATCCGTTGCGTGTTTAGAGAGCCGATGAGGGTGGTGTACATGTGACTATATTTGGGGAGTTGTAATTTTATTGTGTTAGCTGGGTGTTTCATTAAATTTAATTTGTTCGATTCGGTAGTCGCATTAATACGTGTCTGTATATTCAATGTTACAGGATTAAAGTTGAGATTAGCTAAAGAAAACAGTTCCATCGCATGATTAAAATCGGTTTAACGAATTTTCTTCACCGAAATAGTTCGTTACTTTTATGCTATTCGAGGAGTGATTAAATTCATTAATTCGGTATCCTATTTCGTCTCTTTTCATTTAAAAAATATTTAATTCGTCAAAAACATTTCTCCCGTATCTAAACTAGTTAAATCCTCAGCATGCCTCCAGACATTCGACCTGGCCATGTAGCCCGCTCCGCATAACAGTCACAAACCAAATTTAAAAAAAATGTCCCTTACACCACTCTTACACCAACAGTAACTCCTATATAAACAATTATAACCCACTCCTCTGGTCAGTCGGCTCCACGATATCACACAGGACACATCGATACTGCTCCGCCAATATGACCCTTATAACATGAATAAATAACTAAACATTATTTGATATCAAAAATTCTATAAAATAAAAAAAAAAATGATATAAAATATTATTTAACTAATCGATCAATCTATTTAATCAACTTAATTAGTTGGTTAATTAATTTAATTAAATATTCAATTACTAAGATAATGATTTGATCTAATTTTCATATCATGATTTGACACTTAGTTCACTCTTGCACCAAATGATACTTAGAGCACTCTTGCGCTAAGTGTCCCAGAATATACATGCGTGCTCTACTCAGCTGAGAAATAAAAACCAAATAAAATTTGTGATCACGATTTTAATATAAATGCATAATAAAAGTGTACACATATATATAATATTAATAACCAATATAAAAATACACATTAAAGGCAAAGAGTTTAGTGCGAGGCCCAGATCGCACACACAAGGCTACCAACTTTAGAGAAAAGCCCCTAAAGCTAACCAGTGACGACCCAGTCGTCACAGCTTATGTGAAAGAATAAGCAAATTTGAAAAAAATATTTATTGCTTTTCTAATAATTCCACTGTTCCGCTTGACCAACGCATGAATAAATAGAGTATGCCCATTGCAATGTTAATTTGACATATTGTGGAAAAATACATAATATACATACATGTAGAGTTTAAAACTTGACTTTCAGAAATGCTCCGTTTACCGTGAACAGCCTGTAATTTCATGTCGTAATGTTGAATTGAAATTGTAATGCAAACATAAGTTCTGAAATTAGTTATTTTTAGTTCATTTTATTCTATTTATACTCTACTTGTGAGGATAAGCAAATCTGTAGAATATTGTTACATGCTGCAGCTGGCGTCGACTCAGCTGCCCCGCGCTGTAATCGGAGACCCGCCTCGCCCTCCGCTCGGCCAGGAATCGATGCGCTCGCGGTCTCCTGATCCCCACCCCCCTTTTTAGAATCCCGTGAATGCCAACAGTGGCGAGACTTGCTGGCGTCACAAACCTCTCGCCTGCTAGTGTTTCCGATACATTCAGCGACGACGCAAGAATGTTCTGGTGAGACTGGCTGGCGCTCCAGCCCTCCGCGATGCATCACGCGAGTTAGGGAAGATTCTAGGTGGCGGCCTAAGACAATATATATGCTGCCACAACCCAGCGGCCGACAGTCTTTGACGGAGGCCGCCTGGCGAGTGTGCGTAAGCGAAGTTAAGTTTGGACGATGACACGAGATTGCGGGACGACGGCGGGCGAGGTGTTTGTGGCGTGAATGGACGAGAGGGTGTGAAACCGACGAGTGAAGCCTACTCTGCGTGAGGGCGCTTGGAGGACTCTAGAACATCGTGACTGGCGGGGCATCGACTGAACTGAGGTGGGACTGAATGGAAGTGTAGTACTGATTTTACTGTAAATATTGGAACTGTCAAATATGGACGCATAGATTATGAAATAATTGAATGGGTTGATACACTTGTCTATTGGGACTGATCTTTAATTATTTAATTTCTTTGATTTCTTTGTCGGTATTATAAATTTTATTAATTGGTGTCAGTTGTGAACATTAAGTGATTTCAATTTATTGTGATGATTGGAGTTCAGAGAATTTTGCATTAGTTATTGTAAATAAAATGAGGAAATTATAATTAATTATTTTATTTGATAAGATCTCCATCCCTTATCGAACTTGGTATAGCCCACTTCATTTCTAGAGAGAGAAATTTGAGCAATATTTACTTTTCTAACTATTCCATTGGTTTATTTGACCGACGTACGGACACACTGATCAGGCCCGACTATTCGTGTTCCTGTTAATAAGTAATATGCTATACAATATACCGCATCTTGAGTAATTATTAGAGACCTGCAAAATTCGCGTTTATTATTTGGGGACACACTAAACTTCAAACACAATTACCTTTGCAGGAAGTTCATCATTGGACCATACTTTATTTGACACGCCTTGAGTAACTCTGTGCCAATCCACGAACACTTCACAATTGTGTAGTCCAATCACGTGCAGTCCCATTATAAAGGAAGTGATTTCACATATATGCAGCAGCCAATGGTGAAAAGACGCCGGCTCGAGTATATGCAGCACTGTGAAGTCTATCCTGATGCCAAATAAGAACGCGAATTTTTGCAAAGTCTCTAGCACCTTTTTAACGAAAAATACTTTTGTTGTGACGTAGTTTTCTCGTCGGATTTGACAAGAAAAATTGTGGTGAGCCTATGGAATTATATCCCCGTGTACCTTGAGGCCTAGATAACTACGATAGCGAATTAGGGAAATTTCTCTCCACGTCGAAACGTCGTGTTAAAAGTGCACAGTTAGAATAGTTGTGAGACTAAAAGTGTACTACATTTTGCTTTCTATTTAAGAGATAAAGAATTGTTTTACCACTAATATAATTTTTGTTTGGCACAATTTTACGATACTTGAGTGACCCTTCGTTTCGATTCTTCAGAGTTTTGACAATTCAGAGTAAAAATTAAGTGTCTATAAAGTAAACTTCCTAAATTGTAGTTGAAGTTATCGCCTATACTTTGTATAGAAATAATACCAAACGTCAGGCTACAAATATAGGAATGTGTAACCTCGCTATTATATAAAATTAGGAACTTCCCAATGAATGAAACTGTTTCCTGAACAAATGTAGAAACACTGACATGGTTTTATTGGGGGGAAAAAACTACCACTGGCACTGTTCCCAATATACAGCCACCCTGAAGTGATAAATGTGAATATACTGTCACATACGTCGTATAGAAATATACGTAGCGGACAAAATGAATGACGTTTCTGTCTTTCGACATTAACCAGGGAATTGCATCGTTAAAGACTCTGGAAAACAGATAAATTTTTCCCAAACAGCATATTTTCGATAACTGTAACTGGTTTATCCTTTCCTGATTGTTTTTATAAAAAAATTTGTGACTCAGCCAGTCGCAAAGGTTCTGCTTTAGAATATCGGAATCCTGATTCGCCAAATGAAATGGGATCGTAGCTTCGTACATGCATAACAGCCAATCACGAATTAAATCTGTGACACGTACAGTACATTGAATCCTAGAAGTCCGTCAACTTTTTTTTCGCTATTAACCATCACCGTTTCTAGCTATCGCATTCACAAGCAGAATCTTTACAATATCAACCATCGTAGGATCAACACAGTATAATCCATTCACGGGTACTTCCAACTTTTCTGAAGCCCTGGTAACGTTCTACTTCCAGGATATTCCTCCTTTCGAACCAAGCAAAGCTTAGTCGAGTTTAGATAACTACACGAAAGGGACAGCGAACCGAATTTGTGCGCACTCAGTGTATAGGCAGTTGACGGTAAAATGAGCACTTTTGAAAGCCCTGCTCAAGATCTACGCGTATACAAGTTGTGTGTTCTTCCGCCTTCTGTAAAATTAACATTGCCACTGGCCGCGTCGCTTTATTCATGCGTCGGTAATATGAAACTGTGAAATTATTAAGAAATTAAATACTTTACAAATCTGCTCAATTTTACACTTAGATGCATTAAAAAAACAGAAAGCGGAATAAATAATTTTAAGTTATCACAAATGGTCACCGAACACTTTTTATTCGACGTTAATGTACTTTCCGTCCATCGGTACCAACTTTACTGGGCGAATGTCACTCAAAGCATCCATTAAAATATATGCATCCAGAGGCAGTGATTTTTCTAAGGTTCGTTTTTAAAGTGCTCACTTTATCGTGAACAGTCTTTAATAATATTTTACATGAGAACTATTTCTTATTAGGCATCACCAACACACCAATTTTCTCTCTGTTTGTATTCGTATTAATTATAAATGGTACTTATAGATAAGATGTCAGTATATGTTTTGTTCAGTCAGAAATAATGTAGAAACATTGTGATACAGAGCATATATATATATATATATATATATATATATATATATATATAGGAAACAACAAAGCACGCTATACATGGGGTGATTTCTAAAGGTTTGGTTCATAAAATTTAACTAAACCCTTAACAGGCTATACTGAGGTGTTACTGCAGGACATATTACAGATGGGGGTAATGTCCCACATTCGAAATCTCATAAATAGGTTTACAGTTTTCCTTGGGCGATTGTAGAACATCTACCACCCGACCTGCTGTGTGTGTCAGCGCGAAGGACAGACGACTCGTCTGACCTTATTAGGCATTTCCAATCATCTCGAGTCCACATATTATGATTACCTCGTCGCGTTTATTACCTTTGTCCAGTAATGAGAGGTTTCGAAGTGTGTTGCGTCTTCATAATGTGAGGTCACAGCCACAAAAGGAGTGAGGGGGAGACAGATAAATTAAATACGTAGTAAAACTTCGACATCATTAACTGTTTACTGAAATAAGAGACGACCTATACAAAACCCAATAAAATATCTAGAAGCGCTTACCTAGTTACTACGCACGTTTATAGCATCTTTACCGCAAGTTTATCCACAAAACAACACACGTTTCTAACGACTTAGGAATGGTCGTTGGAGACATCAAGTTTGTAATCTAAAAGTAAAGCTAAAATGGGCAACTGGCCTGTACGTTGCTACATAATTGCCAACATTAAAATGGTAGGTTCGCTGCTGGTTTTTATTACACAGTTGCACGCCATTTGTGTGCCTTGCGCTAAAAGTCGGTACCGAAGTTTATATTTTATGCGTCGCGTTTATCGTTTAATCGAATCTTGTTGTCTCTCTCGATTGGACGGAGATTATAACACTTGCGAAACCTGTGCCGGGAGCTTTGAGTATTTCGCGAATCAATTCGGCTGCAGGGTAGACTTGAAACGATTATTTTCTTGTCGCACTGCTATGATTAGAGCAGAAATCTTAGGGCACGGCCTGTGTAACAGTGAGCCAGTAACAAATAGGAAGCAGTAGTGTGACAGAGTCATGAACACAGTAGCCAATAAACACACGATAGTGGCTCGAGTGTACACTCTAACAAATTATTTGCGCATATGGTAGAAGTTATTTCCCCTACATCCGTGGTAGCCTATTCCTACATTTGCTCATGAAACAGTCAAATGCGCTGTGCGGACTCGAGAGCAATATCAAACGCACTCGTGGAAAGCAGTCGGTTTGTGAGTTGCGCGAGGCCTTCAGGGCGTGGCCTCGGTCCGCCCTATATGGCCAGAGAAGAGTCCAGCTGCATTCGCCGCTCCCGCGACCTAGCTTTCCTCCTTCAGCGCACGTGTAAGCGAAGCTATTTTCCGGTTGGTCGGTCGTAAAGGCGTTAAAATCTAAGAAGAAGTAACCCGTTTATTTAAGGAGTCGATAATAGTAACTTGTACATAAATCCAGAAAGGTCAGATGAAGTGTCAAGCCGTCTCTCTGGCTCTGATTCCCACGTCTGGATTAACCAGAGTTCACGATTATGTACACACATAATACCACAGGAATAATTACTTATTTCTCCCTATCTAATATAAATTAAACATTAGTTGTGGCCAGATATTTCGCGAATTCATTTCGGGACAAGATAGACGTCAAACACGTATACAGAGAAGTCACCTTCGCAATTGGATCTCAGTTTATTAGACCCGCCCTGCACATCCTTGAGCCAGTAGCCGACTTGCAAGGAAATACCTTGCGAATCCCATAACTGCCAGGTGTGGGATAGCAGCCAATAAACACACAACTGAGGCTCCAGTAAGCAGAGAACTGAGGAGTCTAGCCTACAGGTCATTGAACTCGCGAAATTTTCCTATCCCTAGTTATGGCGAAACATGGATAAATCCAAGATGGTGTGGACTGAGTGGGATGGATCCCCTCGTCCAAAGTCAAGAAACGAGGGAGTGATACTGGCGATACTAACACGCACACCTAGTGCCTTTTCGTTCCTACTCGCAAGGCGTGCAGTGTTTCCGTCGTGACGCTATGCTGTGCAATATATATATATATATATATATATATATATATATATATATATATATATATATATATATATATATATATATATATATATATATATATATGTAACTGTGGAGTTTTATTATACGCGACGAAAGACCACTGATTAAAACTACGTCCATATCTTTGTACTTTTATCTTGCCGCTAAAGGAAACTGCATAGGCAAGCTTTAAAAGTGCGATATGTGACCATTTCCACGAATTATTTTCTCCAAGAATACACTTAATGTGGCAAAAAAAAAGGGGGGGGGGGCATAGATTATTATAATAATTTTTTTTATTTTTTATTTTTTATCTTTTCTGACAAAAAGTTATATTTGACTATCATTTATTTACCGAGTTACGCTTATTCGCGCAAAACAACTATTTCACTCCAGAGTTGGTGTTGAGCCCGAAGGTGGCCGGAGGGCAGGCGGCCGGCTGTCGCCAGGGAGAATGTTAAAGGCTCTTACACAATTGAAAACTTTAACATTTGATCTTACGTTTGCTTTCCGACATGTTGTTTCTTATGGAGCTTGACACAATGGAACTGCCAAAGGTAAAGTCAAGCACTCTTGATTTTACGATTTCGAAAAGTTGAAAATTTTAAGTCAAAGTCAAGCAGTCATTTTGTCGAGAATCTAACAGAGGTTATGTGGAAAGTGCCTTATTTTATTATAGGGCGATTTTAACCTCGGTATATTAAGCAAAGCTCGTCTTAAATTAAATAAATGGCAAACAAAAATATTGTGAAGAAGAAATATATGAATTGACATATTTTAATAAAGTAAACAAATTATTTTTTTGTTTTGAAATAAACTTTTACTATAAATTTTAAGCTTATTTCTATAAAAAAAAAACTTAAAATGCATTCCTGGATAGTGCCGTGATTATTTTCATAACAAAATACACATTTTTACGAAGTTCACAGAACCGATGTTCAATTATCGTATCGTACAATTGTATTGTGTATTATTGGTTTCGTGTGAGGAAAGGAAACGTAAAGTCAAATGCTAAAGTTTTCTATTGCGTAAAGAAGCTTAAGTCGGAAGGCTGGAGGATACGGACAGCGGAGGAGGGAGAGATGTGGAGGGGAAATGCACCCGTCCAGAACTGTATAGACTAGAGTGGTCGGACCGGTCTGTCGAGGACGGCTTGCAGTCTTGCTCGTAGCCTCCAACCGCCGCACGCCACTGTCCCACATCCTCCAGCACCTGCCTCGCCGACCCGGACACTCTTCCTTTCCGCCGCCGCGGGGGGGTTCTCGCCCTTCGGCTGGACGCTACATTCGGCCCATCTACACGTGTGCGTCTACGGCTTCCGGCTACCAGGGCCCTCTATTTCATAAAACGTGACAGGTGTGGGGTCCATTGGCGTAACAACATATTTATATTACGTGGGGGCAAAACTAATCTGGCACCCCATTCATGTTTAGTGCCTCTGATATATATATATATATATATATATATATATATATATATATATATATATATATATATATATATATATATATATATATATATATATATATATAAGAGAGAGAGAGAGAGAGAGAGAGAGAGAGAGAGAGAGAGAGAGAGAGAGAATAACTTGGTAACATACCGAATTTTATAATGAAACCTGGCAAAATACATGTTCCATGACGTTAGTTGATAAAACAAACAAATCTCCTTTTCTTTAACACGCTCTTTCTTTTCCGATTTTCGGCACCTGTTGACTTACTTTTTCACCCTTGTTCATAGTTGAAAAAAAAAATTGATAAACTTCGGGCTTCTGGAAGCACACTCCGCTCACTAGTTCAGAGTGTCTCGGGGAAGTTCGTAACGATACGCTGCTACTCTGTTGTGCCTGGGGGTGTCAATCATTCTGTCAACCATTAGCCACGGGTAGCTCGGTGAGCCATCTGCCAAGGTTATGCTGCACACCTACCTAGAGCTACAAACAGTTTTGAGCTAAAATTGAAATTAATTTTAAGGTTTGTGTCTAAAGGGCCGCGTTCGGCGCCCCTCCTTATCATTAATCAACAGGCGATAAAATGAAAATGTTATATCTGAAGATGCACGATTGAAATTGGGGAGGGGGGGGCAACAGTATACCTGCCCCCCCCCCATGCTGTTACGCTCCTGGGTGCGACATATACGACAATTATGCCAAATCCGACAATTTGTCAATATGTCAAGACAATGTTACGTTATATAAATTATACAAGTTCCCCTTATTTGACAAGCAAAAAAGTGTGAATTGTCAGTCTTAAAATAACAGTTTCATAAACGCTACATTTATATGTCAAACCGTAAGTTTCATTTATTACACGCTAGATAGCTCTGAAGTGCGCTTACGATAATCGATAGCAGCATTATACGCGATTCATGAACAGTCGATTCCTACCACAAATAATTAGAGGTAAATAATAATTCCACCCACATAACTTTGTTCATTCTAGTTTCAGGATGTTGAGTAATAAGATTACTATTTCAAACCTGATCCGAAAGGAAAAGGATGTACTATTTGGCAAGCAATGTTAATTCACACAATATTGAAACACAATTGCACTGCCATGTTATATAAACGTTATAAATTACTGGTTACATAGGAAAGCTTGCCTGTCGCTTCTGGCAGTGACAATTCTACAAATTTGTGGATATGTCACCGAGTGATTATACTTAACTGTTTCATAAAACAGTCTGTAGTGTAATATTTCTTTCAAATTTGTTGGATTTTTAACCTGTCAGCTCCAAACTTTTGTGAAACAGCTATTTGTCAAATTGTTATTCAAGTCTACAAATTTTGTCATGACAAATTTGTAAACTTGTCAGCTTTTATAAAACACACATTTGTCGAATTGTAAACCTGTCTGACGATTTCCTGTCACCTGTCGAATTATAACTTTAATGAAATAGGCCCCAGGACCTTTTTTCCGCGTTTGAGACCGAGAAACGCGGGAAGGCGTAAGGGCGACGCTGCCTCGCGCATCAAGTGTGCAATCGCCGCTAAGTGCAAGGCTCTCAACTGACGTGCAGTATTCTCGTCGCACTGCGTTTCCCGTGGAACTATCAGCGGTGACTGTAATATTTTGTTGATTGAAATTCTGTAGGAAATTTCAGTGCTGGGCCCTTGAGTACTGCTGTGTGTATCTGACGCGTATATTTTGAGATACAGCGCTTTGCAAAAGCCGTTTTTAAACCACTCTGGAACAATATATATCGAAACGTCTCAGCAGTATGGCGGAACGTCGTTCACCAATCAGCTCCTGGAGACTAACTTCCCAGGCAGCAGCCCGACTTATTGGAAATGTTCTATAATGTGCATTAACCAATCAGACCCACGGGCTGTTCCCTCAGATTCGCGCGGCAATGAACGACCGAGTTTGTTTACACGAAAGGAACCTCGACGTCATTTAGCTTCTGTTTATTTGCCTACTCTGTTGTAATAATGAGGTAAGGGCTACTCAGGGTCAACTGAGCACTTTTGAATGCCCTGTTTGAGTTCTACCTGTATGCACATTGAGTATTCTTCCGCCAGATGTAAAATTAACATTGCCATGGGCGTCAGCACTTTATGCATGCGTCAGTCAAGTGAAACTGTGGAATTATTAGGGAAGTAAAAATGTTTGAAATTTAGATCATTCGTACAATCAAATGCGTTAAAAATAACATATAGCAAAAGAAATCCATTCAGTATTCACAAATGTTTACCTGGCACTTTCAATTCAACGTTGAGACGTGCGACTAATTTCTAGAGCCACGAGTATTTCGCGAATCCATTTGGAGACCAGGTAGACTCCAAACACTTGTTCTTTTCTCCTACTATAGTGATTGGTCAAACGTTCTTTAGACACGCCCCGTTCAACTTTGAGAGCCAGTAATAAGCATGAAGCAGTTGTGTGAGTGAGTGTTTTAACAGTCCTGTACAGAGGCCTCACTTGTTCACAGCAACCAATAAGCATACGATAATGTCTCGAGTGTATAGAGAGGGCTGTCCAGCCTAGCTTGCTGCCAACTCAATCCTCAAAATACTCGGGGCCTTACTAATTTCCCTCCGTCGTCGTTACCAACTTTACTGGGTGCACGCCAGTCTGTGTTCCCGTTAGAATATGTGCCGATAGGGGCAGTGAGGTTTTTGAAACGTTGATTTCAAAAGTTCTTAAATAAACGTGAATGATCTATACCTGCAAAATTAGCGTTGTAATTCGGTATCACGCTAGACTTCACAGTTCTTTAAATAATGGAAACGGTGTCGTTAGTTCATTGGCTGCTGTGTGGAAGTAAAGCCATTCCCTTCCTGACAAAACATCATCTGATGCGACACACAGTTGTGACGTGTATGTTCATATTGGCGCATTGTTTTCAGGTCGTGTCAAATGAAGTACGGTGCAATGACAAACGTTGTCCAAACGTACATTTGCTTAAAGGGTGTTCACGATAAAGTGAGCACTTTTGAAATCAACCTTAGAAAAATGTCACTGCCGCTGCCTGCGTATATTTCAACGAGCTCACTGGGTGGCATGCGCCTTATAAAGTTAGTAACGATGGATGGAAAGTAAGTAGTTCCATATTTGACGTCGAATAAAAAGTGTTAGGTAACCATTTGTGATAACTTAAATTAATTCTTTCGCTTTCGCAGATTTGTAAAATTTTACTTTAATAATAATTTCACAGTTTCACTTGACCGACACATGAATTATTAAGTTATGAGGTCCACGGTAATGTTAATTTTACATAAGGAGAAAGAATACGCAATGTTCATATGTTCATACAAGTAGATCTCAAGCAAGGCTTTAAATGTGCTCATTTTACCGAGAACAGCCTTTAAAATATAATGCGTTGCCAAAAAAAAAAAAAACAGGTGCACTAGTCAAGAACTCAGATTGTGTGTTTTAGACGGTAGTGTCAATATGGGGCAGATGAACACGTTCTCTGCGCAAAACCAGTCTCCATGTCTCAATATTGGACTGCTCATCTGCCAACACGACTATCATAAACGACTAGATAAGTTACGAGGTTAGTGCACAGTTTATGCAAACAAGGGTTTTATTATATTTTTGTATTCCCGCTAACCAATTTGTAATACAGTTTGATTAAATTAAAATTAACAAAGATTTTATTCATGTAAAATTGCTTATCTTATAAAATTGAAGATATTGTTACGCGCTCGCTGCTTTACAACCCGCGCGAGCGAGTGGAATCGAAGGACAGCAGTTATATGATAGCGGCGGTAGCAAGTCAAATGATTGTTTTGAATGAAGAAGCGAGCGAAAAGCCGATGGTCTTGTATCTGCTGCAGAATGCGAGCCGACACGGTAATTTTTTTTCTGTGGTGCGCGCTGCTGCCCATGGTTGTTTTCATATCTGCGTTCACCCCATTCTCTCAGCGCGACTCGGGGTGCATTGAACCTTTCAGATGGTTAGGGTTAACGATATAAAAGTGTGACAGGCCTCCGAGCCGAGTACTTGATGAGTGAATGAGTGGCTGAGTTCCGAGCGATAGAAGACGAGGAGCAGGGAAGTGACCAGCGGAAGGGAAGTCTGCGACTGCGAGTATCAAGTATTGGAGAGTGCGGCTGGCAGGCTGGACTATTGGAGTAGATGCGTGCGTGAAATACATTATAAATGGTAGCAACATATAGACGGAACACGTGTTAATGATGAGTATGGGTTAATTTTATGTAACTAATCAAAGCCAATTAAGAAGGTCGTTAATTAGAATTGAAATAGACAATAAATATTGCGCTCACTGTTAAATAGAGAGTAACCGTGGAGACAAGATAGTTTAATGCTGTAAATAATAACTGTGCGAATAAATTAGTAATCAGATTCAGTTCTTTTATTTTTATTAATACCTCCCTCACGAACTGAGATACGCCCCTCAGGCGTCCATGTAACAATATAAACAAACATGATCTTCACTGTTAACCACTTGATTTTGTCATTTGTATTAGCGTGTGGAAGGTCAACATTGGGTACATGTGCAGAAGACGAAAAAACGGGTTGTACTGCATTTCATACGAGTGGACTAGATTTTGACATACAATTTGACCAAACTACACACTGCGTAAACAGCAAGCACTCTCGTTTGCAAAGTATTGTATCAGCTGACGAGTTATTGAGGTATGTATGTTATTATGTTGTGGATATTGATGACGATTATAAGAAAATAGTGCTTTCAAGCGAAGTGGCGCACTGGACTCGCATTCGGGAGGACCCGAGTTCGATTCCCGGCCCGGCCATCCGGATTTCGGTTTTCCGTGGTTTTCCGAAATCACTCCAGGCGAACACTGGGATGGGTCCCTAACAAAGGCCGTGGCCGATTCCTTCCCCAATCCCTCTTCCCTGTGCGACGTGCACAGTCTGGAATGACCTCGCTGTCGACGAGACGTTAAGCCCAACTACCTACCTACCTATTGTGCATGTGATAATTTTCCGTCACATTTGTGCGAGTACCTTACTGGTGTTATGGGAATATTGTGTCGGTAGTTAGTTATTTGTTGGCTGTGGGGGTGCCTTTCTAGTGCGTTTTCTTGCGCGAAATGAAATTTCATACTATGGACACGTGTACGGCTTGGCCCGCCATTTCTCTATTGTTATGAAGCGGCACCGTTTTAGTTCCGCAGGAAACTGGTGAAGTGTCGTATTTACTAAATGATGCTGGGAATTGTTTCGTATCAGTGGCAAACAAACTTTTCCAACGTCTGCAATATAGCAACATGTATTCAGGAGTTACAAATAGTAATTACGAACAGTAAGTCAGTGTATTTTGTAGATAATGTATTTTGAAACGTTTATCAGAATGCCTGCAATGCACGTGGCCTAGAAAACCACAATTTCCACTCTGTTTTTGCAGTGTAAAAATATCACATTTACTATGGAAAATCCACCTTCGCCAAAAATATTTGCGTACCGAATGTGTTTAACACTAGAATCTTACTAAATGTATCGTGTTTTCTTCTTTTAGTGAGGTTAAAACTTTCCAGGTTATAATAATTTGAATGTTATACGTCTGTACTAGCAAAATTCTCCACTGGTCCATTTCAGTAATAGGTGATTGTAAATGTTACCGTCTTGTAAGAAGAGCTGCTAAAAAAAAAATCCCGTCCGATGAAAGACGTGAGTCTGAATTCCCCCTCCCCCTCCACCATCATCTTCCCCCTTCAACGAAGCCCATCCACCGGCAGTGAAATAAACTGCGCCCCGGCAGTATAACTTGGCCATAACATAAATAAGTTGAAATCGTAACCTACATTAATCATAGTCATTTGTTTACACACCTTGTTTCCATTATATAGACAGAACACTTGTGACGGAAGGATAAATTGTGGTCGCGCTACTTTTCTAGAACTTTCAAAATTTAGTGAACTCATATAAATGGAGTGCACATCACCCTTAATTTACGGTTCAGTCACACCTAGGGTTAGATTAGCCGTTCTTTGTAGGGTGTCGGGAACGGGTTACTGTGCAGCTGACATGCGCACCGTACTTTGTATTCCTTCTACTTTGTTACCTGGCTGTTGCGTGCCATAGCGACTGCAATAACACGCAAGCCGGGCTCGTCTCCCGTAGAGCGGGATGCTTTCACTTGTGTGAGGCGGGTTGCGTCTGACAACTTGCTGGCAGATCCCCCTCCCGGAAATGTGCCACTTCCTCCCAACACCTCAGTTTGAACATTTTTAACGTGCTGAAACCTGACAGTTCGTGTTGTTATCTAGCAGCAGGCTACACTTCACATACTCGGGTCTAATCTGTCCGTTGTTCGTTGCCGTAGTCAGAATCAATTTATTTTATGACAGAACAGCGCGCCATAGGGTCACCCCATTGTATGGCGTGTTTGTTACTGGTCTAAAGTTATCCAGGGCGTGTCAAATAAACTATATTTATGTAAGAAAAAAGTAGACCACAAATTTTGAGCTGCAAGTTCATCTTAAATAATATCGTATATTTCACACTCGAAATCTGAATCAGCGATTTAAATCGGTATAATTATTTTACTGAATTTCCTGTTAATGAGCTGTCAGCTGGCGGATCAGTGGAATGTACAAAGATTCGCCTCCCATCAAGACGAACCGGGCTCAATCCCCGGCCGGGTCACTTCTGGATTTTCGCATGTTGGAATCGTGCCGGACGATGCCGCTAGTCGGCGGGTTTTCTCGGGGATCTCCCATCTCTCCCGCCTTTGCATTCCGGCGCTGCTCCATACTAACCTCGCTTCACCCTCGTCGGCTCTCAAGACCTCGCTATTACCAGGACTATGTAGCTCCGCGTCCAAGGTCCAGAAGCGAGGGAGCGATACGAGCGACACTAACACGCACACCTAGCGCCTCATCGCGTAGCTCAAACTACCTGCGTATAATCGTACTTCTATCTTACCTCTTAGAAACTTCATAGGCAAGCTTTAAAAATGTGATATTTGACCTCTTTCACGATTTTTTCTCCATTAATACACTTAATATGATAAAAGTAAAAATATAACGACATAGACAATAGTTTTTTTTATTCTCTCTGGTGAAACTTCGTATTTTCAGAACTTTTATTTACCGAGTTTGTATTTCCGGAACTTTTATTTACCGAGATACGCGTTTACGCGCAAGCAAGGAATCCACAGAAAACGTTTCAGTACATAGAACCCATAAGAGTCGCCCAAATCTCTCCACTCACTCACTCTGGCTATTCCTCTGCGTCATGCAAGGGAATCTTCCCCAAGTGTAGAAAATTATCCTAAAGGGACACGCATTGCATTCGTGCGCACTCAGTGTAATAATATTTTGCTGGAACTATACATTTATTATACATAAAATATAATGGTCTATAAATAAAATAAAATGCAAGTTAAACTTCAATTGAATAAAAAATGTATAATTTTTGTTAAAAGAAGCATAAAATACTTGTGATTCAATACACATTTAGAAAACAACAAAACACGCTATACTTGGGGTGATTTTTCAAAGATTTTATTTTAAAATTTTGACGATACCGTGAACAGACTATACACGAAACTTTAATGTCCCTAATAACCTACCATGTCGGCCTACAACAACAGAAAACATGAATTTCAAGATGTAACTTGAGCACTTCTGTGTAACGTCTACACATAAAAAAAACTCTAATGTTACTGCAACAAAAATATACTGTTGAGGTATTTCTTTAATCGTTTATGTTGTAGTAAAAATAATTTTGTGACAAAGTTACTCAATGTTAACCATGCACAAAGTATTATATTAATGTAATACAGACATACTGTTGAATTGTTAATATTAACAAAACCTCCAAGTAATGTTGCCATAACCAAAAGTTGTATTACGCTAAAATTAAAGGAAAAAAGAACATGATATTTTGTGTTACTGCGACATTGAAGAAATGTCCATCCATCACAAGGTTACAATTACTTGGCGTTGTTAAAGGGCAGATGGAAATGATCACCGATAACCTCGTAAAATTAAACCATTACATTTAAAAATTTAAAGGAGAAAATGAGAATTAATGTAGCTTGGACCAGGTCTCAAGTCTTGCAACACTGTTTACGTGTGCCAGACATGCGTATATTTATTGAACATAAAATATTTTAATACCTCCAATGTGAAACAGAAACAGATACGTTACGGAAAAGTAGTTTCTAGGGCGCCGGGTTTTGTGAGTGCGTCAAGCGAACAGGGGCATGGGTTCGATTCCTCTGCCTGTTGTATTTTGTTTTCGTCAGTATTATTTCTTTTCGTGACAAAATAATTGTTCCTTAACTTACTTTACGCTGCGATGTTTATTTAAATAAAAAAAAAAAGTACAAGAATATTTTTTAACACGAATGTTAACATCAATGCAACACGAAATTTGTTTTGATGCATCGTAAACATCACCTTAATGTTGTCAGTACACCAAGGTGGCAATGTTCTCACAAAAGTTCTTAATGTTACAGCAACCTTAATAGCAAACCATTATATTACATTGACAACAACATTAGTTAATGACGGCTCACAGATAACACAATTCATGTTTTAGTAACATTGATACTGTTGCCACAACGTTCGACTTTTTTCTGTGATTCAAATCTTTCAAAATTCGTCTAATTTATGATGTTTTTTCGCTGTTTCCTAAATATGTCATGCGTCACAAGTATTTTATATTTATGCCAAAACACAGTTTATCTTTGGTTAAATTTATCTTTTACGTATATTTTGTGTATCAGTTATAACATTTCATTTATAATTAACGTGGATAAAAACAGGGAGAACATGTGTGTGATGGTAATGCTAGTAAAAAATAGTTCCCATGCAAAATATTATTAAACTGAGCGCGCACAAATGCAGTGCGTTATTCCTTTGGTGTATTTTTTTTTTTAGACTTGGTTAAGTTTTGTTTGCAATAGTTGGAGGAATATGCTAAAAATAGAACTTGAGCATCAGGCCTTTAGAAAGGTTGTAAGTAACCATTATTTTACTGTATACAATTAGCGAAAGATTTAAACCACGTTTTAATTTTGGTTTTAATTTTTTCATGGTTGGATACTCTGAAATTTAACGAGTTTATTTTACGACTAGGTTGAACTCGACATTTCTATAGACTCCAAGCGCTGTCATTTGTTCTTGATTGATGACGTCAGTAGTAGGATTTGGAGAAATCTGGGACAAAGGCATCGGATTCGGATTCGCCCCGGCCTCCATCTTGTTACGTTCAAAAAATTCCGAAAAAAATTACAAAAAAGAGTGAAAAATTGATTATTAAAAATTATTGAAAAAATTATTAAGAATAATTATTAAAATTTATTTTAAAATACTTAAATTTACCAGTGGTCATCCCTAGCCCATACCCATCACGCCATATTGGTAGGCGACAACCATCTTGCTATACATCACCCATCTGCCATATCGGAAGCCAATGACTATGACCTTGACCCCGTGACCTTGAATATCAAAACTCTAGAAAAATGCATAAAAGTCAGCGCACACAATACATTACAGACTACTACCATGTTAGATGCAGACTACTTCAACCTTAATCCCATGACCTTGAATGACCTTGGAAAAAATTCTTGAGGAAAAAATGCATAAAAGTAAGCAAACATAATATATTACAGAGTACTACCACCATATTAGAGGCACACTACTTCGACCTTGGCCCCATGATCTCGAATGACCTTGAAAATGCAAAAAAAAAAAGATCCAAAACATTTTTTTAAAATTACAAAAAATTCCATAAAGTCAGCAAAAATGATTATTAAAATTAATTTTTAACAATTATGCAAAGATAATAAAAAAAACTTGTAATTAAAAAAATTACATTTCCGAAGGTCTCCCCAGCACCACTATTAGTTACATGCGTTCTATCCCCAGCAGACGACCGACTCAATTGTCTCCATTCCTCGCACCTATACTCATTCCGCCATTTTGATTTTGGTTGTCATTTGTTTACATGCTACTGGAGATTGACTCTCGCCTTCGCTCGACTGCCATCTTTGTTTATATGTTACTGTCTCTCTCACATTCGTTCGACTGCCATTTATATTTTTCACATCATTTGTTTATATATGTTACTGGAGGCTGTCATGTTGGGAGGCAGCCATCTTGCTAGGTGCAGTCCTCAATGTTTTTATTATCATTTGTTTTTTAGTTTGTGTCTCACCTTCTTGCGACAGCCATATTAGATTTCATATGTTTACATCATCACCTATGTATGGCCAGGTGACAGCCATATTTGTGAATGTGTTTAAATTATACGTTACCCTAATTAGTCGCATTCGCTCCATCAATTACTCACTTTAGTTCGACTCCCTCCATAATGGATTCTATTCCCAACACATATGCAGTATCGATTATGCCACCTATCAACCTGTACCAAATGGTGACATTGTCCATTCCTGCAAAGCACGTAAACTGCCACTTTTTTGTTTATTTGTTGTAATCTTAAATGAAAGTATTTTTTTATTAGAAATAATTTTCTATATAAAGCAAAAGGGGAGTTTTTATAAAAAGAAAATGAAATACGACATAGCTAATAAATATCATTTTATTTACAAAATTTTACATACAAACTTTTTTACAATGATTTCTTCAAAGGCAAGAGAAGATAATCACATTATTTCGTAAGAGGTTGGTATACACTCGTTCTTAGCTCCAGATGATTTTCCGAATCGAGTGTCCAGCCAGAACCCTTCACCATCATTTCTTCTTTCTCGTGACATACCTTATGTATATTATACTCTTTTCGATGTCGAGAGGTACATTAGAAGTCTTGAATGCCCTCTTGATTTTATATGCGTCCATTTGTCGCAAACATTTATGGCTGGAACTAACGTAAACACAGTTAATTATAAAATTGATATGATACGTTAATATTACAATTTTCTTACTTGCGATCATAGTAAATATTATGACAATCTTTCTTGAATAAGATTTTATTGTAAATTCTGCTTTCTGGAGTATCCATATTGGAAATTCTGTTAAATTTTGTAAAAAATGCGGACACTATTGATCGGCTAATTCTTTACATATAAAACATATATTTTAGTCAAGTATTTTATAATGTTGCAAACTATATACATTCTTCTTTCGTATGCAGCATAAATGGCACTTTTCTGACAATGTTCATGGTGTCTGTACTACTTTTATATCAGTTATTTACATTGTATAATCAGGTGCAGTGCTCTATAGGCAGTCGCTTTACTTCAACCTTTAACATCGAGGTCTTGAGAGTCGATATTTAGACAAGGGGAGGGAATCAGCCATGACCTGAGTCACGGAACCATCACGGAGCACGCTCCGAGTTATCTCGGAAAACCACGGGTAACTGGAATCAGGAAGGCAGGAGCAGGAATCAAACCGAGTTCCTCCCGAGTGCTGGGTAGTTCCATTGTGTTTTCACGTGGCCTCCTCGCGCGGTGTGAACTTCCACGGCAGTGAGCTTTGTCTCCGTGGCCTAATTTACTTCGGGTGCGTTATTCAGGAGGCTATTAGGCGAGCCCACGTCCTGGGAGATCTCCAACAGTGGCCCGAACTTGCAGAGCTCAGGTGCAGAGATGTTCGAGGCTCCACACACTGAGGAATTTGCCCCGTTTTGCTTCCCAGACGTGCACTCTGCACTCACTGTGTTTCTCTGACTGCGTTATTGAGTAGTGTAAATTAATATTACACATTCGTGTTCGCATTTCTTAAATCTGTTCGACACCTCGTTTCCAACGCCCAATTGTGGCTTCGATTACGCTACTTAATGTCCCTGCTTTGGTAAATACGACTCGAATTATTTATGTCTAGGCTGGCCGTACGCTCCGTTTTCAACACGGTAGTCTCGTTTTTGTGAAGCCGTTAAAAGCGCCGCGTTTTTTTATATTGATTTTGCAGACGACTAGGTAAAAAAAAAAACTATAGTAATGTTTTAACATAAAAATGTGAATATTTAACACGTATAATAATCGACGTTAATACAGCGAATTACCGAAAGTGTATCCCGCGGAACCTTGGGATTCCGCAAAATCACTCCAGAATAATATATAAATAACTATGTTTAACTGTGGATATTGTGAGCAAACTTCCAAAATATATATACATAACACTCAAAACATATTAGACTACTTACTATCTAGTCTTGACGGTTTGCGCCAAGAAGTCTATCTCTTACAATTTCATTGTCGAGAGGTACGTAACAAGCTATGGGAGAGAGAGAGGATAAGCACTACAGCAGAGATACAGAAGCCTATGAAAGAAAATTTTTTGGAAAAACTGGCTTACAAATGAGTCACGGTGTGCACATTGCAAATGTTGTCTAAATATATTATTGATATTTCGTTAGATTTTCTTGAAATAATAACAAAATACTAAAGCACATTAAAAAAAAAAGTGTTTTGTACTCACGTTTAAATAAGTAATAGTAATGTCATAAGATTTAATGTTTGCCAACAAATTTTGCAACATGTGACTCTCCGACGCAAGACCATACAGCGGTTCCATTTCGTAAGGAATTAATTTTGGCCATCATATTAACAGTGTTGGGTTCTCAGTCCTATTGTCGTAATTTTTCTTATTGCAGTAAAAGTAATTAAAGACAGGAAAAGGGGCCACGGTGGCTGAGAGATTAGCACGCTCGCCTCCCACCAATGCGAAACGGGTTCAATCCCCGGCTGGGGCACCGGATTTTCGCAATCGTGGCGGACGATGCCGTTGGTCGGCGGGTTTTCTCAGGGATCTCCCGTTTCCCCCGCCCCTCCATTCCGGCACCGCGCCATGCTCACTTCAATCACCCTCATCGGGTGTCAAGACCTCGCTGTTAAGGGCCGCCCAAATCTATTAACTCACCCCATCCACGGACAGGAAAATTTCGCTACTTCAATGACCAGCAGGTTAGACAACCCCACAGTCCTGCGTATACCGGACCTAAACTGTTCGTTCATTGGCTGCTGTTCCAACTGTGCTATTTGCATTGGTGTGACGGGCACGGCGTGCTAGTAGCAATGCTACGAAATTATTTTATCTGCCAATCACAAACAAGCATTTCGTGACGTGAGCGCTGCGCAAATCTCGGGCGCGATCAACATTCATAATATAAGTCATTTCTAATTCTATCTCATCGCGATCGCGGCACTCGTAAATAATAGATAACATTTTCTTTTTGCGATAGTGGTGACAATTTTCAGTCGGTTGCATTTAAATTGTCCCAGCAAATTTTCCATAACGAATCCATTCTATAGGTTTTATTATGCTCTGAGACGTCGTCGTTTACTTCGGTGTTAAATTCAGCGAGGAATATATAATTCAACATTTTCGTGTAATCCTTTACCCAAGACTTGACTTTTCTTCTGCCGAAAACGTGCACAGCTTGTCTTCAAAAAGGTTCAGTTTGCGAATGAAACTATGCAGAAGTCATTCTCCTATAATTTTTACTTATAGTAATCATTACACCATTGTGTGCCAGTTACCAAACAGTAGTCTTTCGGTACGTATGGAAAGAGAAAGACGATTTTCGCGACTAGGTTTTTGCTTTCGTCTTAGGTATCTGCCCGCTAATCTCATATGTTCATTACTTTGATAGCCTGATTCTGATTGGCTCTGCCAAATACCAAAACGTCTTCTCACAAAGACTTATGGCCAATAACTAGGTACGCCCGAATTTCGCGAAAAGATTTCCTCACATGAGAAATTTCAATACCCTACACGCAAACTATGAGTTCTCTTTTGATTATTGGTGGCGTATTTGTGAGAAGATCTTTTCCTACTTGACTGGCCAATTACAATTAGGTAACTTCAATATTGTGCGTTTGTGATTCGGGTTAGACGGAAAACATCCAATCAAAAAAGTGAATCCACACTAAAGTGTTATGAAATACAACTGGTTGTGAAATCTTTTTGCGAAATTCGGTTTTCCGTACCAATAACTAGGGCCACCTGTTTTTCGCGAAAAAAAAATTCCACCGCTAGTTGTATATCCAAAACACTTTAGTTCAGTACCGATATCGCGGTTGGATGATTTAAACTCGCACGCGTCCTAAGTGTCTGCCAACGTATCGCGGGCTTTCTCTGTCAGAGTGAAGTTATTCTAATAGGCCCAGTCTAGTATAAAATGTCGTTTCACTCAGACACGCGGCCAATAGCCGTTGGAAATTTGCAAGCTCGCACGCTATAAATTGAAGTCTAGACTTTGTGGAAACGTTTTCGCGAAAAAATACGTGGTCCTGCAAATAACTAGAGACCCTATAATTCGTGATATAATTCAGTACCGAGATAGATGGCAAACAAATGCAAATTAGTTTCAGGTGTGTCATTGGAGCTTCGCTATTCCGACTTGGATTGGGAGTTTCAATTGGTGTGATCTTATAAAGCCGTTGGGTCTGTATCAGAAACCAAATGACAACTGCGTTGGTATGTGTTTACGATGTTAAAATATAGGCATGATATTAATTACGGTCCATGTAAAACATGGATGTGATATTAATTTGAGTTAATGGTAATTTATGATATTAAATTATAAATATTTTCGAGAAAATCAGGTGACCCATACTTACCACCTTTCTTTTTGTGTATTTCTTGTATCATCCTTGAAGTTTAACGGCAGTGGTATAGTAGGATCGCGGAGACTTTCACACTGTTGAAATGGATCGTGTCCATTGTCAAGCGTAAGTGAAAAAAATTTAACAGAAATATGGTGCAATAAACAAATAACAATACCAGAACAAGACAAAGAACTGGGAAGCAACAGGGTCCTGGCAGTTAACAAAATATTGGCAACAGGCAACAAGTAATTTGACAGAAATGGAAACATACTAAACAGAAAACCAGCACTACAGTGGAAACCACCACAGGGTGTCTCAAATCACGGAATAATGATGAAAAAAGGGTAAACATACACGTCCTCGATTGCGGTAGCCCGTGGTTCTCCGAATGTTCGGATGTATCAGTACTGGCCACAGAACGTATGGATGACATATGCGCTTTTTCCGCGAACTCCAACCGCACAGGTGTAGCGGTTAGACTGCTCGCCTCCCACGTAGGCGAACCGGGTTCCATTCCCGGCGGAGTCGCTCCCAGATTTTCGCATGTGGGAACTGTGCCGGACGATGCCGTTGGTCGGCGGGCTTCCTCGGGGATCTCCCGTTTACCCCCGCCTTTGCAGTCCGGCGCTGCTCCATCCTCACCTCGTTTCACCCTCATCGGCTCTCAAGGCCTAGATGTTAGGAGCCGTCCAAATCCCTTTACTCGCTCCAGCCGCACACGCCGGCAATATTTTGGAACGCTGTTCGCCTATCAGCGCCTGGTGCCCTTGCCAACTTGCAGTCGAGCAATAATGGAACCTTTCGAGTCACGCGGTAGCCAATCAGATCAAGGCTCGTTCTCAAAGCCTCGTCCAGCCAATCAGAGAACGGGTACGCTCACATCAGAGAAACCGCCACGCACGCTTTTCGTCTGTGTGTACATATTTGTGGTACAGTCCAGTCCATGACCGATTCCTTCCTCGCCCGTGCTTGTCTGGGCAACTTGTTACCACTCTTAGAATATCCGCTGTCGACGGAACTTTAATCCATTCCTACTTATCTACCCCGACACTCACTCCACTCTCTTTCATTACGAGGGACGTGAGCTAAGCCGTCGTCTTCCTTGTATTTCAGTTATTAGCCCACTCTTCACTCTTCACTCTCCTCCTCCACCACCGCTAGAATTCATCCCCTTTTCCTACCCTATAATTCCTCGTCCACTTTTTCACTGCTTTTACGGAATACTTCCCAGACTCGTAGGTATAATCCCGAGTGTTCGGTTTGCTTCTTAACCCCTCCCCCCTCTTCCAACCCACCCCATGCTACTTCACACCTCTTCCTGAACACGCTGTTAAAAATGCCTGTTACTACCGGAAGTTTTATTCAAATACGAAAACATCCTACCTGCAAATGCTTTTTTTTATCTTCTAGTTTCGGGACTTCCTACATCCTCTTACAAACCAAGGCATAAGGATCGGGAGGATTTTCAGAATTAATTTGACGAAAAGCTAGACTCTAAACTCGTGCACGTCGAGGTTAAATATTCCTGTTGCGGTTTACATGTACTGACTGTTGAGACAAGCTAGAAGTTTATTACCCGTTGGCCTATCTGTCACTTCACGAACAACAATCATGTTAGGTTGTGAACCGTCGAGAACAGTCCTAATTGGTACGTACGGGTGTTTTTCGCGAAAATATTTCAAGACCAACTGTACTTGAAAACCCTTTTTTCATAGGCACGTTCGTGGTTGGATGATTTTAAATGTCACGGGCCTGAAGTGTTTGTTCGCAAATCATGGACGTTCAGTATCGGAGTATTTTATTACGATTGGCCCAGTCAAATAGGAACATGTCTTCTTACGTAGACACGAGGCCGATAACCAAAGGAAATTGTGGTTGTGGAGGTAGGATATTGACGTCTCTAGCATGGCCATGAATATTTTCGCGAAAAACACATGTCCCTACATATTGGCACACACAATGTCGGAAACCTGACTGTAGTGTATTACATTAATTACTGGAAAGGCTCTCAGTTCAGTGTAATGCAGAGCTGATGTGATAAAGTCAGCTTTCTTCCACGTGTAACGCGTTATACAGTACATTGTGGGAGGTAGCACTATCGTTCGGGGAGGCCGCGGTAGCGGTTAGACTACTCGCCTCCCAACCTGGCGAACTGGACTCGATTCCCGGTGGTGCCACCCCCGAATTTTCGCAATGTGGGAATCGTGCCGGACGATACCTCTGGTCGGCGGGTTTTTCTCGGGGATCCCCTGTTTCTCCCGCCTTTTAATTCCGGCGCTGCTTCATACTCGCCTCGCTTCACCTACATCGGCTCTTAAGACGTCGATGTTACGAGCAGCCCAAATCTCTTCACTCACTCACCCACTATCTTAAAAGGAACACTAGAATATATCTGCTTGAAGGCTAGCCCGCCACCGAAATAATTTGCAAAATTCGCTCACGTATAAGACATTCACGGTAAAGTGAGCACATTTGAAAGCCTTCTCATTTGGAGCAATAGTCAATATATATTTTTTATTGTAACCTTAGACGTTTATCTTCCGAGTGCGGTGGAACCTACACACTGTGTTTATTACTTGCATAGTAGTATTTATTCTAAAAAGTAGTTAGAAGATAAAAAATGACTGAAATAAAAAGTAACTGCGGTCTCAAAAGTTCTCACTTTACCGTGAAGAGCCTATACCGGTAGATGGGATGGAACCCACGTTGTATGCACCGTACGTGGTGCGAAGCAGACATGTGAATACGCAGAGGAGCGACCGCTTCTGTAGTCGCGGCTTTTCTGTGGCGCGGTTGCCGTCAAACCCCCCGTGACGTGTTGTCAGGCCGGGTAGGGGATGATCGCCTCTCCAGGGGGCAGCTGTGAGGGGCTTCTGCCTCGTGGAGTGCCTTCAATCGACCAATACGAGGGGTCGGACAACTGACGTCCCTGTCGGACCTGCCAATCACAGCGCCATACATCCACTCCTCTCTCTTTCACCCCTCTAGAGCAACTGAAAATTCATGAGCTCGTTTGAGAAAAAAAAAATTCTGGCGCCGACGTGACGGGCTCCTTTCCCCCCCCCCCCCCCCTGTTCTTGTATACGGACAGGAAAATCTCCTGGTTCAGTGACCCGTAGGATAGAATTTACAGTCCTGTTTTAACTTGAGAAATCCCGCCAATCATTTTTGTTACAAATCTTACGATTAAACTTTATGAACGGACATTAAAAGTCAAAGCTTGGTATGGCATATAGGAATACTTAACAGAATTTCTTAAGTTTTTATGGTTTAACTTATATCTGTTTTTTTTTTTTCTCACGTGAGACAGTATGAAATAATGATTATGGTTATAGACGTGAAATGATCAACAAGAGAAAATTTAATTGGATTTCGAAATAGCTGTTGAGATGTTCCCCGTGCGTTGAAAAACTTGTTTTTCAAATGTTGATTCTGGGAATTCAGTTGAATGTTCGTATATCCAAGATTAACTGGCCGCTGTCTCAATTAGTATCTAGTTTTACCAGACTCGGAGTTTGTTCAGTGATTGACCACTAGCTTTCTATCTCTGGGTGAGAGAGTGAAGAAATTTGGGCGACTCTATATACATCGAGGTCTTGAGAGCCGATGAGGGTGAAGTGAGGTGAGTATGGTGTAGCGTTGAGATGCAAGTGCGAAGGAAACGGGAGATCCCTGAGAAAACCCGCCAAACAGGGCATCGTCCGGCACGATTCCCACATGCGAAAATTCGGGGAGCGACGCCGCCTGTTCGTATAGCCAGGGGGCGAGTAGTCTAACCACTACACCACCGCGGCCCCGCCTTACCTTGGGGATCTCCGCTGTGGTGTGATGGAGATTTCTCACAAGCGGACGAACACAGGGAGAGTGTGTCATGCACTGTCGTGACACAGAGCGGCGGAAGTGGCATGGACCCTCCCTTGTTGCCCTTGCCAGACGCCTGAAGCTGGGGGACCGGCCTGCAAAGGGGTCTAAGGTGTAACTGGGGTGCTATTGATTTTTTTTTTCTAAACTACCTTATTGTAAGTGTTATGTGAAGTTAAGGGCCGAAGGTAGGGCTAGATTTTATTGCGTCTAAGGGCTAACCCCTTACGCCTACTAGGAAAAATAAGTACAAGGAGACATGCATCGTGGCAGAGAGGGATTGGGCAGCCATGGCCTACACTTTGGGGCCATGACTACCCCCTAAGTGTACTTAGAGCTAGTCTTAACTATGAAGAGCAAGGAAAAAAACCGTCAAGAGAGACGTAAAAACCCTTGCGACAGAGAAGTAAAAAATTCAAGAATTATTGCATGCATTTAATCAAGTTAAGTAGAATGCTACGTGAGACAGAGTGTATGGAAAACAAAGGTGTCTCCTCTCTGGCGGCAGGTACTGGAAGGGAGTATGGGCCTATTTTTCCCGGACGGTCTTGTTCTGGTCGAGAAACCGTCCTGTAATTGACGTAAGGCCGTTCATGGAAGCTTGGGGCACCATGAACAAGATGCCCGGTGGCTTAGTCGTGACATATGGAATGACTAAGCTCTCTCGATGTGGCTGGTTGGCAAGATTAGCACAGGACAAACCGGCCTTCAAATGGACGTAAGGTGTTCCAGCCTGGTGAGGTGATACCTCGGGGGGGGGGGGGGGGTGAGACTAAGGGATAGGTCCTCCCAGCTCTGATGTGAAACTGTGCGCCACCCTTGGGAAGGAGCATATGGACAATGAAGTGTCGGGAAACACTGCCAAGCCCTAGTACCGGAGCCCATACTCAACATTGCTGCGGAAGGGTCAGATATGCGCAAGTCCATAGCCTCTACTGAGTCACGGGCACTCACACCTCCAAGTGGTACATTCGGCAACCTCCCTATTTGAGGGGTTGGCAAATGTGGGTAACCCAGGGCGTTCCCTGTGCCTCACCTTGGTCACTCGGGTGGAGAAAGAAGG
The DNA here is from genome assembly GCA_029891345.1 of Dryococelus australis. Taxonomy (NCBI): domain Eukaryota; kingdom Metazoa; phylum Arthropoda; class Insecta; order Phasmatodea; family Phasmatidae; genus Dryococelus; species Dryococelus australis. The sequence continues at coordinate 350,120,684 of CM056995.1, forward strand.
GTATCTGCCAGTAAATAAAGACTTATTACTGCAGTGAGTAATGGCATGGGATAAAGGCTTATTACTGCAGTGATTAATGGCCTGGAATGCTGGTGGGCCGGTGGACCTGGTGTCCACGGATATCTGGGGAGTCGGACCTCGGGAAATCCCACAAGTGCCATGGAACGGAAGGAGGAGCACTGGGTGCTCCCGATACCAGGTCACGGAGAGAAAGGACTCTTACTGGCGGTGGTATGCCTGCAAACGTGGACACAAGATAGAGTCAGTAAACGGATAAAGTTTACTTATTACATTCCCCAGGATCCCGTCTCCAATCCTAGCAAAAGGTGAAAAGCAAACTTAAAGGGGAGCCGTGACACTCCTTATAACTAGGGATAGGAAAATTTCGCGAGTTCGTTTCAGGACAAGATAGATATCAAACGCGTGTGCACTGAAGTTACCTTTGCTGTTGGATCAGAGTTTATTATGCACGCTCTAGAAGACACTGAGCCAATAGCAAGCTTGCAGGGGCACACGGAGCAAATCCCATACTGCCAGGTGTGGGGTAGCACTGGGGTAGCAGCCAATGAACAAACATTGGAGGCTCGACTGTACAATGGATTGTGGAATCCAGCCTACAGGTCATTGAACTCGCGAAATTTTCCTATCCCTACTTATAACGAATCCAAGTATACTGATAATCTCTGAGCAAACAAAATTACAGCATAGATGACCCGGAGGGCCGAAAGGCTAAGAGGGTTGCCAGTTTTGTCACTAGAGTATTGTCGTGATACAGAGCAGGTAACTATACAGAGGCGAAACAGCAGCTCATAGCGCGAAATCCATCCTCACACGCCAGCAAAATGGCGTCACTAGTCGGCAGTAATTTGGAACGCCGTTCGCCAATCATTGCCTGGTGGCTTACTCGCCAGTCGGAAGTCCTGACAATAGGTAGCGCCACCTGTTTTTCGCGAAAATATTCCCGCGCATGCTGAGTCGGAAGTCCTGACAGTAGGTAGCGCCACCTGTTTTTCGCGAAAATATTTCCGCACATGCTGAATTTCAATACTCTACCGGCATACAAGCAATATTCTTTTACTTATCGGCGTGTCTCTGTGAGGAGACATTTTTCTTACTTGACTCGCCAATCAGAATTAGGTTATTCGGATACTGTGCGTCTGTGATTCGCGGGTAGACACCTAAGACGTGTGGGAGTTGAAATAACAGAACTGCGATACAGGTTCAGAACTAACGTGTTTTGGAGTACAACTGGCCATGGGTAATTTTCTCGAAGAACATGTGGCCCTACCAATAGGGAATCTTTCTCAACATGCAGTGACCAATCAGACACAAGGTCCGATCCCAGATCTTCACGAAGCCGATTACCGAATGGGTGCGTCCACATTAAAACTTCACCATCTTTTTTTTACTACTTGCCTCCCTCCTAGGCGAACCGGGTTCGGTTCACGGCGGGGTCTGCCGGGATTTTCCCACTGAGAATCGTGCTGGACGATGCCACTGGTCGGTGGGTTTTCTCGGGGTTCTCCCGTTTACCCCGCCCCTTTCATTCCTGCGCTGCTCCATACTCACCTCACTTCATAACATCGACTCTCAAGACCCCGATGCTAAGAGCCAGCCAGATCTATCCACTCCACTGTATGCTTTCCTATAGGCTGTTCACGGTGAAGTGAGCACTTTTGAGGCCCTAGCTACTTTTTACTTTCAGCCACATTTTTATCTTTTAACCACCTTTTTAAATAAACATTACCATGAAAGTAACAAACACAGTGTGTGTATTCCACCGCACTCGGGAGTTAACGTCTAAGACTAAAATGAAATATATTTATACTATTATTCCAAATGAGAGGGCTTTCAAAAGTGCTCACTTTACCGTGAATAGTCCTCAGTAGGGTGGTCGTAACGTGGGGAGTTTTCTCGAGGTGTTACCGTGTCTTCGCCAGCCTCATTCCGCCGCTGCTCTACCCCAGTCTCACATCTTGCCATGTCTCTTCCAGAGTCTGGCCGGGACAACAGTTCTGTCCAGAAGGTAGTGCAGCTGTCTTAAATTAGCGCCAGCCTCACGTAATCCATGCTAGCCCCGCAAAACCGTGCGCATTTACATTTTTCGTGTAAGGTAGCACGGCATTGCGTCCTTGTTTCCTTGCAGGCGGGTTACTGACCTGCCTCACTAATAAACTACACTGCAACAGCTAAAGTGTAGATTGCCAGCAGGTGATAAGGGCAGCGTAAAACAGCAGCGTATGAAAAACGCACACACGAGTGTAAAAAATGGTGTCATTAGCACAATTATGAATGAATGCATAGTAAACGAAAAAGAAAATATATAAAAAACAAAGCTACTTTTTTCGTTAATTTTGACATGCTGTCGAAAAATCAATTTTTGCTTTGGCGTTGTGATATTTAATTAAAAATAAAGTAGGCAACCTCAGTTATTTCCATAAAGCAATTTGATTACGTACTATATATTTTGCAGTTGTTGCAAATCTTCGTTGATTTACAAGTTAACCCGAACACTCAATAGTTTTATCTTAAACTTTTTATTTTATTTAAATATCTGCGGTTAACCAGTCATTCAACTGAAACTTTAAAGTCGCGTACTTCTCTTAGGAAACACTTAAGAGATAGGTGACTTATTTTTTTCGTGGCGATCCTACACGCAAAGTTTCTCGGGGTTGTCCGGTATTGTTATTGTTTATTTAATGTGTTACACATCATTAATTCATGTTACCAGTAAATAAAAATTAATGGCTTTTAAGTGCATTACTTATATCAGAGGTGGCGAATCGGACTCGTGTTTAGAAGGACCCGGATTAGAATCACTGGCTGTGTCCGAATTCACAGCAACATACTCTTGTTTCTCTTGGCCTTGATTCGTTCACTACCCACGATTTCCCACATTCCCTTGATCGCTAGGTGACGAAGCGGATATAATTTCGAACACCCGCCTTCCGTTCCGGAATTTGGAACGCATATACAAAAAAAAATCAAATAATGAATTACATGTTCTTTACTTAAGGCGCCCGTCTACCTGGCGCGCGAAGTGAGTGGGCAGAGTGTTCGGAATACACGTTTTCTACGAAACTATTAAACGTGCGTCCAGTGTACTGACCTACCAAAATAACACATATTTCAGACGAGGGCTGTTGAGTGTTTTCAAGACCTCACGTTAATTAAAAACACCATTTCAGTGCACGCCAAAATGGCTAAAAACGGTTTTTTCAGAGCGCTGTATCTCTAAATGTACGAGTCCGATTCATTCAAAACTTGTTAAGGGGCATGCATTAAACCTTCCTACACACTTTCCACTAATAAAATAATAGGGTCACCGCTGAAAGTCCCATACGTACACGCAGCACGACGAGAACACTGCACGCCAGTTCAGAGCCCTGCGCATAGCGGCGATGGAGGACTTGATGCGCCTGGCAGTGTCGTCTTTAACGCTCCCTCGCCTCTCGGCTTCAAACGCGGAGAAAAGCTCTAGATAGACGGGTGACTTAAGTTAACATAATTCTGATGTCATCTAAAATTTCCTTTAAAAATTCTGGTATTGTAGCTTTAGGCACTCGAAAAATTGTTGCAGAGATCGAAAAAAAATACCCCGTAGCTGAAAAGGACAAAACCAGTCGTAACCAGTTGACACATATTTTATATTTTGCTATTGGTTCGTAATATATTACGTCATGGAAGTAGGTGTATTTTTCATAACTAGGTGTGCTATATTTGATCTGTTTTAAAGTAGTTCACTTTAAAACAGATCAAATATAGCACACCTAGTTCTATACATTATGAAAAATACACCTACTTCCATGACGTAATATATTACGTAATATATTACAATAATACGAATTTTACTGAATAATATTCAAGTACGTATGATGTTTTTTTAATTTCCCAAGAAAACAATCGAACTTAGTTCTACCTGTTGGCATATTTTCAAACTACGTTTGTCGACGACTGCTGCTGATCTCGGATCGAGATTTCGAACCGCCAATTTCGGCTGTTCGAAATGAGCTTAATCTCGATCTCGAGTCCAGCTCTGAACTCGAATGGTGCAACAGTTTTCAGTGTCGATCTTAGATCCGATCTCGGATCGAGTTATGAACCATGATGGTGCAACCGGCCCCCAAGTGTCAAAACTGAACATTTCTCGCTCGAAATGTAGCGTTCGTGAAGACGGCAACTCTTGTCTGACCCGGTGCATCGGCCCAGTAGCGTAGCGAGTGCCTTGGCTCAATACTTGTAAGCTGTAAACTAGGCTTATGTTTCTATAGCGTGTTAATAACTATACATGTGTCACGCGTGTCGAAAAACAACTCTGAAATTTCTGCAATGGAAATTTAGTACCTAGAACTGAATCTGAAAACACACCTTTTTAACCAGTTTCACGGCCAAAAAAAAAAATTGGACTTGAAATGAGAGCTTGAAGCTTGCCTTTGGTCACGAAGCGTTTCTTAAATACTAGAAAAAAATATCCGACAGTTTTTGAATTTACTTGAAATGAGCACTTTTGAAAGCCCTGCTTAAGTTCTACTTGTACGGACGTTGTGTATTCTTCCGCCTTATGTAAGATTAACATTGTCATGGGCCTCGTTACTTTATTCATGCGTCGGTCAAGTAAAACTCAGAAATTATTAGAAAAGTGAATATTTTACAAATCTGTTAATTTTTACACTTTGATGCAGAAAAAATAGAAAGAGAAAGAAATAATTAAAGTTGTCAGAAATGGTTACCTAACGCCTTTTATTCGGCGTTTAGATATGGAACTACTTCCAATCAGACAACTTTACTGGGCGTATGTCACACAGTGCGCCGTTTTTTTCTAAGTTTGATTTCAAAAGTGCTCACTTTGTCGTGAACAGCCTTTAACGCAATTCAAGAGTCAGCCAACCTACGTGGAACTTTTTTTCCTTGCGCTTTGAGTGCGCCGGGGCCGCGGTGATGCGGTGGTCAGACTACTCGCCTCCTAACCAAGGCGAACCGGGTTCGACAGCCGGCTGTGTCGCTCCCGGATTTTCGCATTTTTGGCAATCGTGCCGGACGTTGCCGCTGGTTGGCTGGTTTTCTCGAGGTCTTCCCGTTTCCCCCTGCCCTAGCATTCCGGCGCTGCTCTGTACTCACCTCCCTTCACCCACATCTGCTCTCAAGACCCTTGATGTTGCGATTCGCGCAAATGTGTCCACTCGACTCCACTTCAAATACGACATCGCGACTAAGCACTAGACTCTGTGCAGTTTTATCGTTGCACTGTGTACCTATGGGACTTGCAGCGGTGAAGCTATTATTTTGTTGGTTTAAAGTATGGTTCAATGCTGGCCCCTTACGTAATTTGATATGTATTTGAGGCTTATATTTAAAAATACAGCGCTCAAAAATCATTTTTGTAGCCTTTTTGGAGTGTCCTTAAATTGTGTTTCTAATGTGGTAAGGTAGGTAAGTGGACTTTATGTCTCGTCGACAGCGAGGTCATTAGAGACGGTGCAAGTTGCACAGGGAAGAGGGATTGGGGAAGGAATGGTCCATGGCCTTTGTTAGGGATCCATCCCAGCATTCGCGTGGAGAGATTTCGGGAAACCAAGGATGGCCGGACCGGGAATCGAACCCTGGGCCCTCCCGAATGCGAGTCCAGTGAGTTACCACCGCGCCACCTCGCTCGGCTGTTTCTAATGTGCATGGCGTCTTGAAGACGTCCAACAGCCCTCGTCTGATATGTGTTCTTTTCGTTTACCAGCACATAGGATGTGGCAAAACGTGTATGTAACACATTTAGGTCTGCAAACATTTACTGGCACTAAAGACAAATTTTAACCGTCACCTATATCCACTCTAACTGCAAGAACACCTGTTCTGTTGGAGTCTGAGTTAGAACTCACCATCGTCCTATTTGTCCATACCACACATGACACTGCCCTGTACTTTATAGCGTTCATTATTGGCCGGTCATCAGCCAATGGAGAGCCGAGCTGATATTGACCCAATCAAATGTCCCATTACCGTATAAAAGGGTTTGCAATCAATCTCGTCCCTTTGAGTGGCGCAACGCAGGTCAAGCCTAAAAATACTGAATATTTAGATATATGATTTAATTAAACAGGTAATTAACTCAAAATGTAAACGTATGTACAGTATATTACATGTACGATGTACGAGTGCTTGGTACGTTGCTGATCACACGTGTGTGCGCGCGGCGGCGCGGCGACTTGGGTGTGACTTGAAGCGTGAAATACTGCGTCGCTGTCACGGGAGTAGTTGGGGCGTGTCGAACGACGCCTGACGCGCTGTCTCGCGGCGAGGCGAGCAACTATCTCCGGCTTTTCCACTCCGCCGCGCCCGCTGGCTTTTAAAATGCGGACAGGCGCGCGCTCGCGGCGTGGCGGACAAAAAGACGACGCAAAGTGATTACCATCAGTTCGTAATTATTCATTAACGTCGGTGCGTGACGCCGCCTACGCTAGAAGTTCCCCTGTGACTACGCCTTTCTGAGCCGCCCGCATACTGCGCGCTCGAACTACCTTCGAGATGTGTCGTTAACACGTTTCAGAAACTACGTTCCTAATAACCCTTTCTTTAGAGGAGTGTGAACCTGCGCGTCCAAGGTCAAGAAGCGAGGGAGCGATACGGGCGACACTAACTCGCACGCGTAGCGCCTCATCGCTCGTACGCGCAAGACGTGGTCCTGTACTATGGAAATCAGATCTGTAACAGTGGGATTTTATCACATGCAGTGGAAGCCCACAGATTAAAATACAATGTTTGTACTTTTCTCTCGTCTCTTAAGGAAACTGTATAGGCAAGCTTCAAAAATGCGATTTTTGACCATTTTCCGCATTTGACTAGGGAGAGCTTTAAAGGCGACACTGCCACGCGCATCAAGTCTCCCATCGCCGCTACGCGCAAGGCTCTGAACTGGCGTGCAGTGTTCTCGTCACACTGCGGGTACCTATGGGACTTTCAGCGGTGACCCTATTATTTTATTAGTGGAAAGTGTGTAGGAAGGTTCAGTACATGCCCCGTGACTAGTTTTGTATGGATCTGATACATACATTTAGAGATACAGCACTTTGAAAAAAGCCGTTTTGAGCCATTTTGGCGTGCACTGAAATGGTGTTACTAATTAACGTGAGGTCTTGAAAACACTCAACAGCCCTCGTCAGAAACGTGTGTTCTTTTCGTAGATCAGTACACTGGACTCACGTTGAATAGTTTTATAAAAAAAACGTGTATTTCAAACACACTGCAACTCACTTCAAGCACCAGTTAGACGGGCGCCTTAATGGCCCTGCCTATGGGCTATTCACGGTAAACTGAGCACTTTTGAAAGCCTGGCTTAAGATCTGTTTGTTTGCACACTGTGCATTCCTCCGCCTTATGTAAAATTAACATTGCCACGCGCCTCGTAACATTATTAATGCATCAATGAAGTTAAACTGTGATATTATTAGAAAAGTAAATATTTTACAAATCAGCTTATTTCTACACCACGATGCCGGAAAAAAAAACAGAAAGCCAAAAAAAAAAAGTAATTTAAGTTATAAAAATTGATTGCCTGACAATTTTTATTCGACTTTAATATATGGAACTACTTTCCCTCCATCGTTACCAACTTTACTGGGCGCACGTCACTCAGTGCGCTCGTTAAGATATATGTTGGTAAAGGCCGTTCACGTTAAAGTGAGCACCCTAGTAATCAACCTTCGAAATAAAACCACTGCCCGCAACTCCGTATGTATAACCTAGTGTGTTACTTCACAGGCTGGTGATGAACACACCCAGTTACGTTGGCAATGAAATTTGAATAGTAGTTCTAAGAAGTATGTCTGTATTGCAAGGGTAATGATTAAATTTATGGCTACTTAAGTTGTTTGAAGTGCATTTTAGACAGTTTAAATAATTATTAAAGATAATGTATCTACTGTAACTCATAATTATATTGTGTCACGTGGTCGGCGCAACGGTCAAAACCAACGGCCCGTTGTTGTGGTTTCATGCTTGTTGCTTGGCTTTGCGTGTGTGGAGTGGTTGTGGGCAAGCTACAAATTTGGAAGCTGGAAGTTGTTGTGTTTTAATATTCCTCATGTCTGCAATCGTCGTTGTTGTATTATAGGTCGTATAGTTTTTGTGTCGTAGTGATTTTGTGTAAAGTCATGAATTCCAGCAAACTACGTACGAATAGTCAGCGTCAGGAAGATATTATAAATCTCGCCGAAAGTATTTATTCTTTAATTCGTCGAGGAGAGATGAAGCCGTGCAAGGTCATCGCACGAGTTGCAGAAATGATAAAAAATTTCAACTGCAACTGTCCGGAGGTAAGTGTAAATGTGTTTTTACGACGTGTTTTCCCCGCTTATCGTTGAAAAAGAGCATGTAGGAATCGACAGTTGGAAACGTGATATTATAAACGGAAAGTTAAATAACAATAATGAAAGTAAATGAACACAGCAGAAACACGACTTTAATATATTCATGCGAGTTTGCGAAGTACATGTTATATCCTAAGTTTGACAAATAATATAAAAAGTAATCTGTACTTATGTACCTACGCCCATCTGTTTAACGTTTCTTTTAAATCTGTCTTGAGAATAAGTGCACATTTTGCCGTCATAAATTATACGTTCATTTGACACGTTTTTATATTACTGTGTTGTTTTGTAATGTAGGCCTAACCTCAAATACGACTGTACGTATCTATTTAAGTCCGCTCATGTAACCTTTCTTAAACCTGCCTTGGTAACAAGTGCAAATGTGCCTGTCAATAATTATACATTAATTTGACACGTTCTGAAATCACTGTGTTATTTTATAATGTAGGCCTAATCTCAAACTTATCTTCATGTAGTTATTCGTCCCAAGTTACAGTTACACGCTATTGTTAACATAACATAAACGTCGCAGTTTGATGTTACACCAAAGGTGTTCCAACATATTGTTACAATTTCTCTCTGTAGAAATTAAGTGGAATATACTAAGTTCGTTAAGGGATGGAGTTTTTAATCTAATAAAATAATTAATTATAATTTCCTTATTTTATTTACAATAACTACAGCAAAATTCTCTGATTTCAAATTCTCACAATAAATTGAAATCACTTACTGTTCGCAATTGACAACAATTAATAAAATTTATAATTACGACAAAGAAATCAATGAAATTAAATAATTAAAGATCAGTGCCAATAGACAGTGTACCAACCTATTCAATTATTTTATAATTTATGCGTCCATATTTGACATTTCCAATATTACAATAAAATCCGTACTACACTTCCATTCAGTCCCACCTCAGTTCAGTCCATGTCCTGCCACTCGCAATGTTCTAGAGTCCTCCAAGCGCCCTCACGCACAGTAGGCTTCACTCGTCGGTTTCACACCCTCTCGTCAATTCACGCCACGATCAACTCACTCGCCGTCGTCCCGCAATCACCAGTCGTCGAATCTTCCCCAACTCGCTGATGCGTCGCGGAGGGCTGAGGCGCCAGCCAGTCTCACCAGAATTTCTTTGCGTCGTCGCTAAACGTATCGAAAACTCTAGCAGGTGAGAGGAGGTCTGTGACGCCAGCAAGTCTCGCCGCCGTCGGGATTCCCAGAAGGGGGCAGACATCCACGAGCGCATCGTTCCAGGAAGAGGGGAGGGCGAGCTGAGTCTCCGATTACGGCGCGGGGCAGCGGAGTCGGCGCCAGCTGCAGCACGTAACACTGCCCTCTACTTAAGTCTGTTCGTCCCGAACAGACTCTCCAGAATCAGAAACTTCGTACAGCCCCAGTCGGTCGATGTGGACAACCTTAGGCTTTGCCCGAGAGCCCTGTCGGCAAATCTTGTAGACCACATAATTTATCCGCTTCAAGATCCTGTACGGGCCTTCCCAAGATTTCTGTAGCTTCGGGCAATATCCCTTCTTCCTCTGAGGGTTGTACAACCACACCAGCTGCCCTTCTTGAAAAGTCTCCTCAGGTTTTCTTCGGTTATATCGTGTTTTCATTCTGTCACTGTTAATGTTAAGGTGCCTCCGGGCAAACTCATGAATGTCGGTCAACTTCTGACGTAACTTAATGGCGTATTGTAGAGTGGCTGCTTCTTTCCTCTACTGGATTTCCGAACAGCAGGTCACCAGGTAGGCGGAGCTCTCTCCCAAACAGCATCCTCGAAGGTGTTACCCTTGTGGACTCGTGAACCGCCGAGCGATTTGCCAGGAGAAATACAGGTACCTTAGAGTCCGAATCCCTCTGATTGTGTTCTACAAAGATAGCCAGATACTGTTTCAGGGTACGATTTAGCCTCTCAACCATTCCATCCGACTGAGGGTTAATGATGTGGTTCGGGTTTTCTTCATTCCTAGAATCCTCGTTACTTCTTGGAAAAGAGTTGCTTCAAAATTTCTTCCTTGGTCCGAATGAAGCTCCAGTGGCACTCCGAACCTGGAGAAAACATGCTCGACAAGAGCATCAGCTACTGTGCCTGCCTCTTGGTTTGGCACTGTTATGACCTCGGGCCACTTTGTGAAATAGTCTTGTGCTACCAGAAGGTATCTATTTCCCCTTTCAGTGATTGGTAGGGGTCTGAGAATATATACTACGATCCTCTCGAATGGGGCCCCAACATTATACTTCTGGAGGGGACCATGTCCTTAACCCTCAGACCCTTCTTGCAATACATGCATCACACAGACAGCACCACTTCTCAACATCTTGCCGACAATGCAGCCAATAGAATCTCATTGGGACTCTGTCAAGTGTCTTATTTACACCGAAGTGACGACCTGCTGCTGTGTTGTGCTGTTCTCTTAACACTTCTGGGATTCGGCACTCTGGTAGCACCAATTGCAAACGACTCTGTCTCCTTCGTTACTTTCCCAATTCCTGTAAAGCACACCATTATTTATAACAAGGGAATTCCACTGTGCCCAGTATGCCTTGAATGCAACGCCTAGGCTATATATCTCCTCCCATCTCGGTCGACGCCCGATTTCCTTCCACTTCAACATTGGACGCAAGGTGGGGTCACTTAGTTAATAATTTATTGGGCCTTTTCATCCCATGTAGATGACTCATCACCAGATACAGGGCCTTGAATTCTTGTCCTCCTTGCTTTCCACGATACACCAACCTTCTCCTCCTCGCATTCACAATAACGACAATGGTTCACATGGTCTCCTGGAGAGTGCATCTGCAGTGCTGTGAAGGCGTCCAGACCTGTGGTGTATTTCAGTCATTTTCTTGCAGGTGCTGTATCCACCAGGCTATTTAACCTTCGGGGTTCGTGAAATTTAGCAGCCATCGTAATGAAGCATGTCAGTTCGTAGGATGAAGTGTCTGCCATAAAGATATGGATGAAATTGTGCAGTTGCCTTCACCACTGCCAAAAGCTCCCTGCACGTCACACAGTATTTCCTCTCGGGCTTGTGTAGCACCTTACTGAATTATTCCAATGGCCACTCTTTTCCATCCTGGATCTGAAATACCACAGCCCTGATTCCAGTATCCAGAATAAATTCACCCTCTCTACTCCGGAAGCCCAGTACTGTGGAAGATATCAGAATTTCCGTTAGTCTATTGAAAGCAATTTCGCACTCTGGGGACCAACGAAATCTTCTTTTTGCCTCAGCCAATTCATGCAGATGTTTGGAGATAGTGGCGAACCCAGGCACAAATCGATGGTAGTAAGCACATAAGCCCAGAAAACTTAAAATTTCAGTTTTATCCTTTGGTAGAGGCCAGTCTCTCATTGCTCTGGTCTTCTCAGGGTCTGGTTCAATCCCACTGGTTGATTCAATATGGCCCAAAAAATTAATTTTCTTTTGGAAAAGGTGGCATTTCTTGGGAACCAATTTCAGATTGGCCACAGTCACTTTCTGAAACACAGAATCTAAGCATGCCAGGTGCTCTTCGAAAGTTCTTCCTGTGACCACAATGACATCTAGGTACGCCTGACAAAAATGTAAGGGCAGAACTTTTTCCATTAGTCGTTCGATGGTGGCAGGGGCATTGCATTGCCCAAAGGGCATAATCTTGAATTGCCAAGTTCCTTTCCCTTTGACACAAAAGCAGTCCTTTCCTTGTCTTCCCGGGCCACCTCGCACTGCCAATACCCGCTCTTCATGTCTGGAGTAGAAAACCCCTGTGAACCTGCTAGGATATTAGAATTATTTTATTATTTTAATTTTTATAAAATACCTCCATCCCAGTTCTGACACCAATGCTACAATTTCTCTCCCGAGAAATTAAGTGGGCTATACCAAGTTCGTTAAGGGATGGAGGTCTTAATAAAAATAAAAGAATTATTTATATAAAATACTTTTCTTATTTACAATAACTAAAGCAAAATTCTCTGAACTCAAGCTCTCACAATAAATTGAAATCACTTACTGTTCACAATTGACACCAATTGATACAATTTATAATTACGACAAAGAAATCAGTGAAATTAAATAATTAAAAATCAGTGCCAATAGACAGTGTATCACCCTATTCAATTATTTTATAATTTATACTCCCATATTTGACAGTTCGAATATTTACAATAAAATCAGTATTACACTTCCATTCAGTCCCACCTCAGTTCAGTCCATGTCCTGCCAGTCGCAATGTTCTAGAGTCCTCCAAGCGCCCTCACGCAAAGTAGGCTTCACTTGTCGGTTTCTCACCCTGTCATCCATTCACGCCACGAAAAACTCGCTCGCCGTCGTCCTGTCGTCGTTCATTCCTTACTTAGCTCGCGCACACTCGCCAGGCGGCCTCCATCAAAGACTGCCGGCCGCTGGGTTACAGTAGTAGATATAGTGTCTTAGGCCGCCACCTAGAATCTTCCCCAACTCGCGTGATGCGTCGTGGAGGTCTGAGGCGCCAGCCAGTATCACCAGAACATTCTTATGTGGTCCCTAAACGCATCGGAAACTCTAGCAGGCGAGAGGAGGTCTGTAACGCCAGCAAATCTCGCCGCTGTCGGCATTCTCAGGATTCTCTGAAGGGGGGAAACAGGAGGCTGCGAGCGCATCGTTTAAGGAAGAGGGGAGGGCGAGGTAGGTCCCCGATTACAGCGCAGGACAGCGGAATCGGCGCCAGCTGCAGCACCTAACGATATAAAGTATAAAATCTTGAAGCTGGTTTTGTTAACTGTAGACCTATAGCTGTGCCAGGTGCCCACATTCTTTCGTGATGCAAGTGTAGGACTAATTGTTTTATTTGGTAATGCTTGCCGTAGTATGAATTAGATAGTATTTACAAATAATTGTCAACAGTTAGGCCTATAGAATAATTTCATGTTTAAATTTTGGAATAGATGTTCTGCAAGACAACTTGCTACCTTTTGAGAAATATCAATGTAGATAGTATGCGTTGTTGTAGGCATAATTGTTTTTAATATCTGCCACTTTTGGCCGAAAAAATATTGCAGTTATTGAAACTTAATGTAACTGTAAATTATATGTAATAGTCAACTCCCAGACTCCCAGAGCTCCTGTTTAATTGCGAGTGCATGTTTTGTAAAGGTTAGATGACATTATGCAGTGTATGTGTTAAATGAAGTATTTCTACAGAAGCTGTATGAGCTTTCTACAGAAGCTGTATGAGCTAGCTTTCAATAAGGGCCGGACTACAGTTGACATACCGAACACATTCACAGTTATAGCGATAAGCACATACAAAACACAAAAGCACAGTGGCCTGGCTACAATTGATATAACGATAATAATATTAGTTTGTTTATGTTACTACATTTGTACCGAAGAAATTAAGGTCTGGTAGTGGGTTTTTTCAAAAATATATATTTTCAATTGATCTGAGACATTTTATATCTTCTCGAGGAATGAAGTAAAAATACAGACTCTCTTGACGTGTAAATAAGTTTTTCAATTGATAACATAGTATGAGTGTCGTGGCTTCTGATTGACTGTTTAATTGATGCACAGCTATAGTAACAAGGAAAGTTATACCAAGTGCTTGTCGCTATGCACAGTAACATGCCTGTAAGTATTACTTTTATAATTTGTCCTTTACATTATCATTTTGCTGTCATTTGTGGATATGTATTGGTTTTTTATTAATATAAAGACATTTCTTTCAGCTTTGTGTGTGCACGCATAAACCGTTTCTTGTAAGTATAGTAATTTTCTTTAAATACTTTTCTCATTTAAGTTTTCAGTTTTGCTGCAGTCACTGTAATGAAGGAACCACAACAATGATGAGAGTCCATGCACTTTACATGTAAAATTTGACAAAAAGGAAATGTCGCACCCATTTGAGCCACAAGAGACACCGGAAATGTGGCCATCACGGGATCAGCATTTCAGTTAGCTATAAATAATATACATTATTTTTAGAATTATTTTGTACAAATGAAGGTGGTGCCAGTTACAAGCCTGGTATACCCTCCTTTAACAACTTCAATTCACAATATAAGTGTTCAATTCTTCTTTGGAGGGTCTCAGAAGGGTACGAACACAGAGTAACGGTGTCAAAATAAATATATACATGCACTATTGCTTTTGTTGATATGTTTATATTTTTAGTTTAAATTATTTTAATTTTATATATACGTAATAGGCCTATGTTGAAATATATTTATCTCCATTTAAAAGGTGCATATAAAACTATCATTAAAATGTACATATACATGCACATATAACATATATTTTTCTTTTTTTATATATTACATACTTTTATATACTGCCATGTCTGCATCGTGACATTAAGTTTATTAGCACCATCTCCTGTGCAGTGCTCGTCTCAGATCCTCTTGTCTTTCCTCGCTGTTCTGCCTCCCAGCCTCCCCCTTTCTCCTTCATGCTTCGTTATTTTTTGATTTGTCGAAGTTTTTTTTATTTAAGGCAGTGCACGGCCTCGCTCTGTCTACTTTATACGTTTCAGACATCTGCTATGTTGCTCCACTACCTTATGCCTGCAGGATGCATGTTTTTTCCTGATGGCTTAGTTGCACCAGCTGAGGCCAAAACACAGCTACCATGTTTTCGAGCTGATGTTTACTAGTCGCGCTACAGAGCGATGGGGCACTTAGAAAACAGTGAGTCATGGGAAGCATGAAGTTTGCGGTACAGTTTTTAAATGTTTGGTAATTTGTGTGACGAGCTGTGTTGTAACTTGGGTGTGCAGTAGTGCCTGTCTATTTCAAAATCTGGATCAGCCAACCTGCTGGATTTGTAAGCATTGCGCGTTGCGCCATCGCATCTAAATAACATACGCATTTAAACAATAAAATATATATTTCAGTTGTAAATTATTCCAAATCCAAAAATCATTATTTTGCTGTAATAAGTACGAAATATGCTACAATTTTAAACATTTATAATTTCTTTGTTTACTAACGATGGGAAATTTCCCGAGAGAGAGTGACAAGCTCCGCCCAGACAACAGTTTCGTCGGTCGAAAAAACAAACACCACGTCACTATGGCCTACGCACGTTACTTTGCGCTGTTATTTTTTACTGTGACAATGAAATATGTTTCTATCGGGGCTACCTAAATATTGAAATATTGCAACAGCAATAATAAATTTTCAAAGAGCATACCAAAAAACAATATTGAAACAATATATTAACTGAGAACTATTCCTTACTAGCCGTTACCAATACACCGCTGCTCTCGCTGTTTGTAATTCGTATATAATACAAAATAAGCATTACGAGTTATGGAAGATATTAAGAAATGTTTCATCTATTCAAAAATACAGTACTTTAGAGTTAATCACAGTGTTACGTATTATTGGAATACAGGTGATTAAACAAACCAGGTTGACATGTTACGCCTAGGGTGATTTTTCAAAATTTCGATTCTAAAAGGCTGAAGAAAGCGTGAATGGACTATATAGCCAGTTTGAAATGAATTTTTAAAAATTCGTATTTTACAAACAAGTACATACTGCCTATCTATATTGAAAATATACGCTCTTGTAACTCGGCAACGTCAACAAGATATCTGGAGAGAATGCGGCGAGTCTTGAGCCAATCACGTGGAAGCAACAATGTCACCAATACGTGCTGTATAATCTGCGCACATGTAAAGCGAACAAGTCACTAAAAATAAGTAACAGTATGTCCAAGTAAAAAAAGTCCCATTATTCACAATAAATTTCGATAAATTATTGGCAGAGCCACGAGTATTTCGCGTATTGACTTGGCAGTAAGTTAAACTTCACAGCCCTGTATACAGACGAAACACTATCGTTTGCTTATTGGTTGCTCAGACGAAGTGAGATCTTTGTACAGGACTGTTCAACGCACACTCACTCTACTTTATCCTGCTTATTACTGATTGGCAGTTGAGCGTGGCGTGTGAAATAACTGCTGTCCAATCACAGTAGAGGGAGAAAAGAATTCGTGTTAGAAGTCTACCCTGCCACAGAACGAAATCGCGAAATACTCGTGGCTCTAATTGTTGGTAACGTAATTGCGTGGTTTGATAGCGAGGAAGTTTGTACTGAGTGTACCTGTCTTCCCCGCTAGTAGTTTGTACTGAGTGTGCCTGTCTTCCCCACCAGTAGTTTGTACTGAGTGTACCTGTCTTCCCCGCTAGTAGTTTGTACTGAGTGTACCTGTCTTCCCCGCCAGTAGTTTGTACTGAGTGTACCTGTCTTCCCCGCTAGTAGTTTGTACTGAGTGTACCTGTCTTCCCCACCAGTAGTTTGTACTGAGTGTACCTGTCTTCCCCGCTAGTAGTTTGTACTGAGTGTACCTGTCTTCCCCACCAGTAGTTTGTACTGAGTGTACCTGTCTTCCCCGCTAGTAGTTTGTACTGAGTGTACCTGTCTTCCCCACCAGTATTATGTACTGAGTGTACCTGTCTTCCCCGCCAGTATTATGTACTGAGTGTACCTGTCTTCCCCGCTAGTAGTTTGTACTGAGTGTACCTGTCTTCCCCGCTAGTAGTTTGTACTGAGTGTACCTGTCTTCCCCACCAGTATTATGTACTGAGTGTACCTGTCTTCCCTCCAGTAGTTTGTACTGAGTGTATCTGTCTTCCCCACCAGTAGTTTGTACTGAGTGTACTTGTCTTCCCCCTAGTAGTTTGTACTGAGTGTACCTGTCTTCCCCGCTAGTAAGTTTGTACTGAGTGTACCTGTCTTCCCCGCTAGTAGTTTGTACTGAGTGTACCTGTCTTCCCCGCTAGTAGTTTGTACTGAGTGTACCTGTCTTCCCCGCTAGTAGTTTGTACTGAGTGTACCTGTCTTCCCCCCAGTAGTTTGTACTGAGTGTACCTGTCTTCCCCTTCCGTTTTGTCACTGAGTGTATAGCTACACCTTCCCTATCGAGATCGTATATGCTACACCTTCCGCACGAATATTCGTTAGACTCATCGCCATTCTAAGAATACGTTAAGAATACTAATTTTGTTTGATACGCCTATCTTTTAAATTATCGCATTGGGGATAAATTTCCTTAACATGGTATTTCCTATTTAAATTTCGCAGCTGCTAGCCGGTAGGCAGTGCCTTTAGACTGTTGCCTGGTTTGAAAATAGTGAAAAATTGGTATAGGGAAAAACAAATCAATGAAAATAATTTTTGTAGTCATATTTTAGGATATAAACTTGAACAAAAACCCGAACGTGAAATGATAACGCTTAAGCTACGTATCCAGGCAAATATAAGAATTTATTTTTCAGTAATTTAGTTTTTCAGTTTCTTTGCAGGAATGTTACAAAAGGCTTCGATAGCATAGAAGCGCGTATTTTTATGCTCATCGATCTTTAACAGGAACACCGAAAAAAATAATTCCATTAACTTGTGTTTCCCTATACAAAATTCTTACTTCTTTCAAACCAGACAACAGCATTAACCCTTTCGTGCCAATAGTAGACAATCGTCAACATGTTGCATAGTGTTATGAGTTTAGCCCACTCATAAACGAGCATTTTAAGTAAGGATAGTATTAGGAAGAAGGGTAACCTAAGAAGAAGATAAATTATATAAAGAGTAACTAAAGTATTTACTGTCTAACTCAACCAGTTACAAATAAGACCTAGAAGATTTCGCGAATTCATTTTAGGACAAGCTAGACTTCAAACACAAGTACATTTCTATTACGTTTTCTATTGGACCACAATTATTTCAGACACGCCTAGGTGAACTCTGAGCCCATAATGGACCTACGAGGAAAGAAGCACCGATTCCCGTGCCACCTGGTCCGAGGCAAAACTGGCTACACACTGAGGCAGCAACCAATCAACAGAACGCGGAGGCTCGGAAATACATAGGATCGTGGAGTCTAGCCTACAGATCGTTTAAAACAAACGCGAAATTTTCCTGTCCCTAGTTATAAACTTGATACAAACCATAAAGACATGAAGCCAATGGAAAAAGAAGGATGTTAGGGGAGGTTAAATTAGTTAGAGAAAGATAGCACGGTAGAGAGGGAACTAACTCGGGTCTTGCACTCTGGACTCGCAGTTGACCTCGCCCGTGGGCAATCGCCGACAATCCTCGCGGCCCACTTCACTCTTCGGGCCCCCTCCACGCGTGTGGATTGACGTAATGCATTGTGATTGGCTCCCGTTGTGCATTAGAGGCGGAGTCTACTCGTAGTTTGTTGCAATTATCCGGGAATGTCCTGATGTTCTCTGGACCCACGTTCTCTGGTGGTCTTTGAACATTGCTGCGATAGTTGATACATCCAACTGCGGCTCGCTGTTGTGATTTATTAGTTTACCAAACTCGCCTGTCACCTCCTTCCCAGGTATTGTGTTGACATGTGATGCACAACGGGGCCGTGTGTAACAACAGGACGATTATATTTGACCGTTGCTGTACTCTGCGGAGCTCACCGCGTAGTGATTTTCCCTGAGTGACTACGCAGTGGTTCCTAAACAGTGCCCACTGCTCTACGTTCTCAATCGATCGTATCACTATCACCGATCACAAAGCTTACAGTTTATTGGTAGCGATGACGAAACTTTGCTAGCATAAGTACAGCACGCATCAAAAATTGTCTACAACGGCAGAAATTACGTATTAATGTGGGAGTGAAAGGGCTAAGAGAGCTTCCTTACTTGTCATATGGGTCTCGTCATTCTAAGCAGTTGTGTCTATTACGATAAAAAAAAAACTGTTTTATATTTCAATGTTAATCTTTTTTACAGGGCATAAATGAAAGCGGATATTTTGTTGACAGTTCATAAAGCGTGTTAATTGTAGAATAAATGTGGTAGTCGAAAAGTGTCGAGGTTAGCGAAAATCGCTGCCTACGATATTCATTCTTCTGTAAAACACGGATTTAAACTACAGTGACAGTGCTGTGTCATTCCTGAACACATTTCTGTATTGAAAACCCGTAGTCACCGTTTAAGATTCTGAGAAAACAGAACAAACGTGAAGTTTATGGTGTTTTCCTTCGCTGTCGCTATGCTTCCTTCCGGATGTGTACTTGAGGCGTTCAGTACGGTCTAGTATAGGTTATTCACGGTAAAGTGAGCACTTTTGAAAGAGCTCTCATTTGGAATAATAGTCAATAAATATATTTTATTGTAGGTTTATCCTTTAACTTCCGAGCGCGGTGGAATATGCATGCTGTATGTATTACTTGCATGTCAATATTTATTTGAAAATAGTGGTAAAAGGATAATATAGCCGAAAGGAAAAAGTAACTAGTGACTCAAATATGCTCACTTTACCGTGAACAGCCTACGTATAGGGATTTTCCTTGAAGGTGAAGTAAAGCAACTGCTAATGGAACACTGCACCTAGCTATACAAATGGGGGAAAAACTCGTAAAAAAAAATAGTAAACACCATAAAAATTGTCAGAAAAATGCGATTTATGCTGTATATGAAAAAAAAGCAAGTATATATTTTGCAACGTTTATAAATATTTCACTAAAATATACTTTTTAAATGTAAAAAAATAATCAATTAAAATAGTTTGTATTTCTAACTAAATTTAAGCATTTTTCCATTCTTAATGCTTCAGAAAGCAGAATTTGCAAGCAAATCTTCCCCATGGAATATCGTCATAATGTTTACTATGGATGTGTGTAAGAAAATTGTAATAATAATGTAGGAAATTATTTTAATAATTCATTTTATGTACGTCCATTTGTCACAAACATTTGTGTCTGAAACTGACGTAAATAAAGTTAATTATGAAATATATGATACATTATTATTATGAATTTATTACACATGACCACAGTAAATATTATGAGATCTTCCTTGAAGAAGATTTTCTTGTAAATTCTGCTTTCCGAAGCGTCCAGAAACGGAAATGTGCTTA
Source organism: Dryococelus australis (assembly GCA_029891345.1). Classification (NCBI taxonomy): domain Eukaryota; kingdom Metazoa; phylum Arthropoda; class Insecta; order Phasmatodea; family Phasmatidae; genus Dryococelus; species Dryococelus australis. The sequence goes on from CM056995.1 coordinate 350,140,892, forward strand.
AATTTGGTTAAAAATGCGGACTCTATCGGTCGTTTAATTTTTTTTACATTTAAAAAGTATATCTTAATAAAACATTTTATAATGTTGCAAAGTATATACATTATTATTTCATATACAACTTAAATCACAGTTTTCTAATAATTTTTATGGTTTCTGTACTAATTTTTAATTACTCATTCACACTGTACAGTCAGGTGCAGAGCTCCATAGGCAGTTGCTGTACTTCAACCTTAACCTGTTACGCCCCCGTATCCATCATCGGAGGCGTGTTGCACATAAGTCGAATGATATTTATGGTCGCCGCTGTACATATCAAGGAATCACTGCTCTGTGTTTGTAAGCGTCTTCCTTGCGAAAAACCTAAATTGTTGAAGTTCCTCCATCTGTCATCCTTGAACGGTTATAGTCCTTTCGTGGCTACTTCCAACTTTTCTGAAGTCTTGGTGAAGTTTTACTTTCAGAATATTCCTCCGCCTCTTGCAAACAAAGCTTAGCCGAGCCTAGAAAATTACACCACAGGACAAGGCGCCACGTTCGTGCGCGCCCATTGTAATCTAATTTTGCATAATAACTTTCTTACTAGGTAATACTAACACACTTATCTTCTCCCTGTTTTAACTGTATTAATTATTAATGTAATATAATTTATAAATAAAATATAAGTAAAAATTCAATTTAAAAAAGAGGTATTTTGATGTTAAAACAAGTATAAAATTATTGTGATACACGACATATTTAGGAAACAACCAAGCATGTGAGACATGAGGTAACATTCAATAAGTGTGAATAGACTGTAAAACTAATAAGCAGTACGTTGTTCACTCATTGGTTGCTCGACAGAAGTACAGCTCGCATAAAAAAATCAAACGATTGCAACACACGAGCTCGTCAATGGATTCGTGTTCGAACAGGTTTAAAATGCATTGCGTGATATTTTTGAAACTTTTACAGGGGGGCTGCTGTGACGGTGTTTGCCAACACACACAGGACGAGGTCTTTGTCTCAGTGCTTCCTTAATGTAGATGTTAAAATAGAAAACGCCTGAGAGCCTCCCCCCCCCCCCCCAACGGTGTTGTCAGGAAAGGGATTTGGGTTCGTTCCAGTGAAAAGGTTTGACATAGTGTTTCCCCCCCCCCCCCCCTTCTTATATAACTTTCAATTCATTATACAAAATGCTTTTCCCTTAAGATTATAATACTTATATAAAAATATTTTTATTACATTTGATATAAAAATATATATGCTTTGCCCACAATTTTACATTTTATATTATAAAAATATATGCTTTTCCCGAAATTTACATACTATATAAAATATATTCTCTTTCCCACACATTACATAATACTTAACTTAGAAGTGGCAGTAAGGCTCCCCCCCCCCCCTTTTTTTTTCTGGTCAATTAAATATTATCGGAATAGCAGTTCCTGCCTACATGAAACCCCAGTCCTGTCTCTCCCGAACCTGGGCGAGACACTCCTACAGGTTGTTCACGGTAAAATGAGCACTTTTGAAAGCCCTGCTTAATATCTACTTTTATACATGTTGTGTGTTCTTCCGCCTGATGTAAAATTAACGTTGCCATGGGCGTGATAACTTTATTCATGCGTCGGTTAAGTAAAACTATGACATTATTAGAAAAGTAAATATTGTAAAAATCTGCCCTTTTTTACACTTCGATGAATAAAAAATACAGAAAGCGAGAGAAATAATTTAAATTATCACAAATGGTTACCTAACACTTTTTGTTCGACGTTAATATATGGAACTACTTGCCCCTCCATCGTTACCAACTTTACAGGACACATGTCACTCATTGCGCCCGATAAAAGATATGCAGGTTGGGGCAGTGAATTTTTTTCTTAGGTTGATTTCAAAAGTGCTCACTTTATCGTGAACAGCCTTTATTTATCTTTATTTAAAAAACATCCATAAGGTTACAATATATTCTTCGCTTCGTTGGTATCCGGAAGTCCCGGAAATGCGCTCTGGTGGTACGTGGCTAACTGGCTGGCATCACGTGGTCAAGGCGCTGGGCAAGGGAGGGGATGACAAGTCCCAAGTTTTCGCGGGCGGTAGCAGCCCGCGCCGCCGACACTTGCACAGCAGCAGGCACGCCCGGAGTACGCGAGGCGTGGTGGCTCGTCAAACGAACCCCGTCGCAGCGAAGGTAAGCCGTCCCCAAACGACCATCACACTTCTCAAATCCATATATGGTTCCGTTGGTGTAGCTTGCGATCGATGCGCAGGTATAGTCGTCACACTGAAAAGTACTCTAGTATAGATTCTTTGCCAATAAATGTTAATTTCGCCGCTGAAAGTCCCATATTTATACGCACCAGTTCAGTGTCTTTGCACAGAGAGGTTATGTGGCACTTGATTCGCTTACGGTTGTCGCCTTTAATCGCCCTTTGCTTATCTGCCATAAATGCGCAAAACATCATCAAAGCTGGCCGATTTACACAGAAGTTAACATGGATTTAATTAATTTTGAGTTATCGTTATGTTCGTAAACTTGTGGCGCAGCAGTGTATTCAAATTGTTTTAGAGTGACGCAACTCTAAAATTCCTATGTGAGAAGTTGAACAAACTTAACCCAATGTTATCGTGGTGTCGGCAAATCAGAATAAAAATTTTTTTCTTTGAGTTTGGTTTTTTTTGCATCAAATTTAGCCAACTTCCCTGTGTACTGTATACGGCATCAGTTGAGAACTTCAGAATATTGCTTGGTAGCTAAAGTTTTAATTTCATTTGTGTTTCGAATGATAGATTGAAGTTCGAAATATTCTAAAATTAATAAAAATCTACGGTTGCAAATAGAAACCATGTAGAAACATTTGTAAATATTGTTTCGCGCTCGCTGCTTCACATCCCGCGCGAGCGAGTGGAAGTGAAGGACTGCAGTTATATGATAGCGGCGGCAGCAAGCCAAAGTATTGTTTTGAATGAACAAGCGAGCGATAGACCGGTGGCCGCGTAGGCCTATCTGTTACAGAAAGCGAGCCTACAAGATATTTTTTTTTTTTGCGGCCCGGTGTTTCCTTCGCGTGGGAAGGCGGCATACCATAAAGGACGCCTCCGCTGCACACGCCAATAAACTTATCGCGCAGCTTGCGCCTCGCTGACCCTGAGAAGCTCATATTCCTCCATATATCACGTCATCACCATTACTTTTCCCAGAACATCTTGGATTGCCGAGAACGTTCTAGACGGAACCTGCCTCAGGTGTAATATCACATGCTGGCCTCTAAGGGGAGAGTGATTAAGAGCCGAGTGTTTGCCTGGAGTCTCGGGCGACCTAAACGACGGTTGGGCGATTCCGGTGGCGAGGGGACGACTGCAGCGATCTGCGAGAGTGCGTCGGCGAGTTTGTGTGCAGTGAAGGGTGGGGCTGATCTGCGGGACTGTGGACTGGATGCGTGAGTGAAAAGACATCCGGGTCGGTGGAAATAGACAGTTTTAACTAACGGTGTGGAAATAATTGGAGCAGTTTAAGGGACGTAGTAATTAAATATATCTCTCAATAACAATAATGAGTAAATATGACTCTCAGGCTGGTAAATAACAGGTGTTTTGACTTTTGTAGCATTCAAAGTAAATATAATTATTGAATTTAGTTCTTTTATTTTTATTGGGACCTCCATCCCTCACGAATTCAGATACGCCCTTCAGGCGCCTATGTAACAATATTATGAAAGAAATGTCGATATGTATATTTACTGTATGTTTATTATACAAGCACGAATATGTACGGCCCTTTTATAGATTCCAGATATATAACACAGCTAACAATTTTGATTTTTTTTTTTCATAACTGTAAGAATGAACGGTCGCACAATAGTTTTTCATGTATAATCGTACGAATCGTGAGAGTGATAGAGAAAATTAAATTGTAATTTATAAATATTATTACATTGCGAAAGTTTGCAATTTTATGGCAATTGTTAAGTACTGTACGCAAATGCTCTTATACTTCTGTGAAAAGTAATTTATAAGGTCCAGCGATGCATGTTTTCTGTAATTATTATGGAAGTTACATATAAAATAATCCTCGTTAGTCCTTGTGTTTTAATGCTGTGTGTTGAGTTGCTGATGACTTAGAAGCTACATAAATAATTTATTAAGGCGTTCATGTGCACTTTAGCCATTTTTTAATAACCGGTTTCCTAGTTGCGTTATTAAATTTTGGATTGCATTTATTATACATAGATTAGGATTGAACTTAACTTCAATTATCCTTTCGTCTTTTATTCTGGAGAAAAAAAAAATACAATGTATGTATTCGGTGATACGCATGTAAATACCTGAATAGACATGACAAAAAAACACCATGAACACGAAAGTTGACACAAGAAGCAAATGCTAGACATATAAAATCCTTTTTGTTATGCGTACGTACGTGCTACGTTACGCAAGCAATCACGATGGCTCTCACTGAAACTAGTCAAGATGTAGCTGGACTATGTGAATGTGTTACATGCAATGTGTTTGCCTGAAACGTGGAAGTCACGATAATCCCAGCATTATCAACGTGGCGATGGGGTTTGTAAGGGCACATAAGACACTGAATTAATATATATATATATATATATATATATATATATATATATATTATATATATATATATATATACGTTGTGCGCTCGAATAGTATTGAGAACTAAAGCGAACGCAGGTCTAGTATAAGATGTTCGCGATAAAGTGAGCACTTTTGAAATCAACCTTAGAAAAAAGTCACTGCTCAAACCTGCATATATTTTAATTCACGCACTGAGCGACATGCGCCCAGAGAAGTTGGTAACGATGGATGTGAAGAAGTTCCGTATCTGAACGTCGAATGAAAAGTGTTGGTTAGCCCTTTTCTGATAACTTAAATTATTTCTCTCGTTTTCTGGTTTTTTTTTTTTTTTTTTTTTTAATGCATCGAGGTGTAAAAATGAACAGATTTGTATTTTTTTTCTAATCATTTCAGAGACCCATGATAATGCTAATCTTACAAAAGGCGTAAGAATACACAACGTACATGCAAGTATATATTAAACAGGGCTTTCAAAAGTGCTCATTTTACCGTGAATAGCCTGTAAGAAAAAGGTGTTTTCTTTTTTGTGAGGCGAGGACGGGATCTCGGGCGCAGTTCATGCGCCCTGGTAAAGGAGGTTTTAACAACTTCCCTGTGTGTACTTGGGAGTACTGGAAAAGAAGCTGTGGAGGTTGGAAATGGTAAAGTGGAGGAGGCGAGAGTACACGCAGACCAGCAGGATGCAGGAAGTAGCGAGACGGCGGCGGCTACAGGAGAACAAAAACAAAAGCTGAGTTGTAAAGAGGCGAGGCGTGAGTTATGTTGCAAAAACTTGCGCGATAAGATAAAAGAAAAAAAAAAATCCTGGTTCGCTCCGATGATCTCTGGGCTGTTGGGCGACGAAAGGTTATTGGTGTTAAAACAGGGGGGAGGGGGGTAATTTCCCACCATTCTTTCTCTCTCCTTCTCTGTCTCTCTTCATGTTTCTCTTCCTCTGTCGCTGGCACGCATGCGTCAGCCTCTGTTTAAGGCTCGGCTGCGTCACCTTTGCATAAGTTCTTCAATTTCGCGTCATGATTTCGGATTCATAGTAATTACTGGCAATGTATGGCTACAGAAAATTTACATTTTACAAATTTCCGTGCTGAATATTTATTGTCATATGCTCGTAAAAAGTCAGTAACATATTTATATTGTATCGACAAGTTCTTGCCTTTTTGCAAGCAGGAAATAACACGCAGTGAAAATTAGATACAAGAGTGATAAACAACTAGTAAATTGTAGATTTCATGTAATCAAACAATTCCAATAATACCTCAGAAACTAAAATTATGACACAAAAATGAAGAATTTCCGCATTCGGTTCACGACGAGAAACTTATACATAACGAAGGTGTACGTATCGAAATGAAAATACGCATTCTTTATGGCACGGTTTATGGTCATCGTTATGCCAGGGTTAACATACACCATGAGCATGAACCATGCCATAATTAGAGCCCAGAATATTTCGTGGATTGAATTGGCATCAAGTTAGAACAGCCCTCTATACACACTCGAGACATTATCGTTGTTTATTGGTTGATGTGAATAAGCGAGGCCTGTTGTCCAATCACAACAGTAGGAGAAAAGAACAAGTGTTTGGAGTCTACCTTGCCTCCGAATGAATTCGCGAAATACTCGTGGCTCTAGCCACTACCTTTATTTTAATGCGTAAATTTCCGTTGTGCACACCATTTTCATCGTGAATCGAGCTTAACCCTTTACGCCCCGTGTCCTTTACAGACGACGACGTGTTGCAACCGAGGCAAATGTAATAACTGCACTGTACAGAGCAGTTCAACTACCGCCAGCAAAATACGCCTAATTATTTCTCATTTAGCTGAAGGTGTCCGTAAAGGAGCGAAGCTGCTGTTATACTAGTGTGCACAATGTTACATCGCGTTATTTTGTTTCTGCTTTAACGGAAATGGACCAGTATAAGCTATTATGCACGAACATGCATCTACAAGGAGTGGGGTTACAATATTATGCACGAACATGCATCTACAAGGGGTGGGGTTACAATATTATGCACGGATATGCATCTACAAGGGGTGGGGTTACAATATTATGCACGAACATGCATCTACAAGGGGTGGGGTTACAATATTATGCACGAACATGCATCTACAAGGGGTGGGGTTACAATATTATGCACGGACATGCATCTACAAGGGGCGGGGTTACAATATTATGCACGAACATGCATCTACAAGGTGTGGGGATACACAATTATAGGAGATCATGCAACCGTGGAAAATTTTTATTTATGTGGAATTGAATAAACCTTTTCAGTTAGTTAATTCATTTTTCCACGAAACACTGGTTAATTGTAGTGACATATTTTCGTTTGCATATTTTTTACCTTATTGGGCAGTTTGAATTGCAGAGGTATTGTTTTGAAATAGGAATAAGAAAAAATGTAACTTTCTAAACAAACAAAAAATTGCACTGAAAATGTATATTTACTGACAGCATTGGTAGGTTGATATAATTCAGTTTATCCTTATTAAAAATAATGCAACTTCGTATTGGCAGGCATACACTTGTTTTTACGGTAATTTTATTTGTATAACAGATTTAAAAAAAATTTTTACAATGGTTCCGAAGACACATTTTAGAACTGGCTAGGCGTGTGTCAGAAATTTTACTTACGATGTTCCAGTTAGGTAATTTTAAATTTATTTATTTATTTTCCCATACATAAAAAAAAAAAAACACTCAAAATTGCTATTTTGGTAGTCGGAAAGTTTTTGTTGTAAGAGAATTAAAAAGTATGTTATGTATAGGCCGTTCGCGGTAAAGTGAGCACTTTTTGAAGCGGCACTTCATTGATGCCTCGGACTTTCGGTTTTGGGTATGGTGGAAGTATACACTGTGTTTATTACTCGCATGGCAGGGTTTGCATAACAAATTGGTGAAAGGATATAGATTGGTTGAAAGAAAAAAGTTACTGGGGCTTCAAAAGTGCTCACTTTACAGCGAACGGCCTATAATTAACTACAAAAGTAAAGGAAGTTGATTCTTTTATTAGCTACTGGCATGGCCATCGTGTTAAATTTACCTGTTTGCCGTGGTTTCGATGATTTCAGGCAGGAAGTTACTTAGTGTAAGCAAGAAGTTCGTGTAAACTGGGATGGGTTGTAAGGTTTTTTTTTAAATTTTATGCACCCTCCTACTGGGTGCCCGAGTCTCTTTGCCGTATGTTTGATGTACGCGTCAATAATGATTTTAGCAAGGACATTGTACATATTGGAAATCCGATTTCGGAGTCCAATACCATAGAGAAAAAATTGCATTTTCGGATTGCTTTATTAGAAGAATACTACCCTTGTACAACTGAAAATGGAATGACAACCTGCTACAGACTGCCCGCACGACATAATGTTTCATAACTGCACGGATTGTTAAAAAAAAATTTTTCGTAATATCATGGAAAAAGTACTGATGGCAAAAAAATAATCCGGATTTATTCGTAAATTTATGGAAACTAAGTTTTTCTAGCGTAACGTATTTTCCATTAATATACGGAACGAACAACCTTGTTTCGCAGAAACTTAATATTTTAATAACAGAATTCCCGTAAATATACGGAATAAATAACTGTATTTTATAGCACCATGATTTTGAAAAAAAAAATGACGGGAATTTCCGGAAAGGTACGTAATGAGTAACCTTATTTCACGGAAACTAAATCTTAAAAATGACAGAATTTCTGTAATCGTACGCCAATTCACTGAAAAAAAAATTTTTAACAGCGTTAACTGCACGCCAGTTCAGTGACTTTGGTATAGAGGATTATGGAGCACTCTCATGTGTTAGTGTCACCTTCATCGCTTATCGTACGTGGCAGTCTCGTTATCATCGCTTCTCGTGAATGCTATTGTAATCTTCATCGCTCCACTTCCATGCCAACGTTGCTGTAATCGCTTCTTGTAAGCCCCGGCGTCGCATTCGTCGAGCGTCGCATTCGTCGCTTCCCGCTTGTGTGCCTCAAACGCGCATAATCTTCAGGTAGAGCGCCGCGGGCAACCCCAGGCAATGTTGATAACATCACGGATGCTACGCTCAAGATACTGTGTTGGCACGCATTATTTTCGTCCACGACTTGTCTCGGTGGGTAGGCTTAACAGATGCTGCTTATGAAAAATGGAGCACAATGCAGTTTTGTTAACAATGCAAATAATTTATTGTAGAGAACCAGAGATTATATATATAGCGTATAGCTTAATTTTAATAATGCCGAAAAAATTATAAACTGTAATATCATGTTATAAATATTTTAACGGAACAGTTTTCAAAATATAAGCGAATACTGTTAAACTAAAATAATGTTCTCATTATCTGTTAACGTAAAATATGAAATCTTATTACCAAAAAATTAAACTTGAATGCTTGGTGTTCTTTTTGCACAACAAAACATTTTATTACGCGTTGCAATGTAACAAATGAAACAAGCCCTAAACCTACCCCATCATCAAAGAACATACAAACGTTTTTATAGATACAACGAAGCGAATGGTGACGACATAGTTATAACAAGTTTTGTTGCGCAGATATTAATAACATCAAAGTAGTATTGGTATATTTTATCAGGTCAGAAATGCATCTCTCACATTTTTGATCACCAGAATTCTTGCTGGACGCAAAAAAAAAGTTTGAGAAGGGGGATATGTACTTTTGCCAGATGACTTGTAACCCTATGTGTGAATCTTTCAGTGGTGAACGGGTAATTTTATTGTTTAATAATAAATATAAAAAATTTTTGCACGTGACTATTCTGCTTTTAACATTCTGTACTGAGTTTTCCATTTCCATGTCACTTTTAATAAAACCACTTATTAGATACTATTTCTTGCACATGCAGTAATCGCTACACGTTTTAGTTAGATTAATTTTCTTAACAATACTGAGCTGTTTTGAATACAACGATTATATAAGTGAAGTCGCGTCTTCTGGTGTCCCGACATCGAGACATTAGAAGGGATCCATCAACATGGCGGGCCACAACAGTGCCGTCAGATGCTGTCCTGGGAAGAGAAACTTGGGAAAACTGGGAAATGGGGTCGGCCGTCCCGCATTTGCAATGACAAAGCCGAGGAAGACGATTCGGATAGTCGCCGGAACGAAGGTTGATGGGGGGGGGGGGGGGACGACGACACATGGTCGCTTACAAATGGGTAGCAATCCAGGAGGAATCAGCTGAAGAGCTCGCCGGCCTGAGTGCAGCTATCTAGTGGATGGTCACTCGCCCTTGCGGTGACCTACAGAAACACTGTCGGGGACAGCGGCTTGGAGGCCGCGCCCCAGCGCAGGTCAAATGGGGCGAACCTCACCAGCAGTCGTAACGTAACGATCTCAGAGCAGGCGCTGCGACGAGGAAACAACCGACCTCCAACTAGCGAACGCTCCGCTCCCTCAATACGCCGTAAATTTTTTTTTTTCGGAACGCGCCCGGGATGTTTCGGAATGCGCCCGAGATGTTTCGGAACGCGTCCTTGAGCTTTCGGAACGCGGCCGGCTGTCGTCGCTAGGATGTGCGCGAATAACCCGGGTGTCACGGTGGCGGAGGAGGAAGGAAGGGAGGGAAAAGTAGAACAGAATCAAATGGCGCGCCACGCGAGGTATAAAGTTTTACGACAGAGGGGGGGACCATTCCGAACTCGGTTCCCCGAGACGAAATCGGCACTCGGGAAACAGTCGGGACGGGAGTTTGGGACGGCGCGACTGAGGGCAGCCATTCTTAATAATGGCGCCAGAAAAGTTCGCGTCTTTGCGAGGCGCGGGGCCTGGAGAGCCTGCTCGCGAGCCGCGGGGGCCTTGGGTTCGAGTTCCGCACCGGGGCGAGGGCACTTGCTTCATAGAGCTAGTATACAGAATGTGCTGCGCAGGAAACAGGTTTGTGTTTTCTGATATTCCATGCAATATAAACCGTACAACTAGACAAGGACGCGCTTCTCAGGTGTGACCTACAAACAGAGCCACATATATGTGGTTAAGTAGTTTCAACCATCTGGTGTCCAACTTCGGGGCCTGTTGTATAGACATGGTGTCTATTCTATTGTTAACTACACCAGTGCTGTAGTCGAGGGTATTCGCAGGTATATGCTATTCACGGCAGAGTAAGCACTTTTTCAAACCTTCTCATTTGGAATAGTTCTCAATAAATATATTTTATTGTAGCCTTAGACATTAACTACGAGTCCGGTGAAATATATACACTGTTTTTATTGCTTACATGGCAATATTTATTTTCAAAAGCAGCAGCAGGATGCAAAATTGCTGATAGGAAAAAAGTAACTAGGGCCTCAAAATGCTCACTTTATCGCGAACAGCATATATATGCTGTTAGCGTTAATCTAAGAACTTCCTATCGTAATGAAGTTCCACAAAAACGAACAGCAACGCACTTTGCAACCAATCTACGAATTCGGTTGTGTTCATTTCGCTACCAAGTGTAGGGAAGGCTTAGTACACCATAATGCAAGTTATTGTTTGTTTCATTCGAGTCACGCGGCGACAGTGTAAGCATTACATTGTTTGCAGACACGAAAGTGTAATGGCGGCTTGCATTTTAATATTTTTACTCTCACGTGAATCTATGTATAGTCATAGGCAGTGCTTTAGTGGAGTGTATACGCAGGTATCTACAGCCCGACATTTGTCGTACCCATATTTGAGAGTATACCCCGTGAAAGTTTTGGGACGACTTAACACCCTGTTTGCCTAATCCCTTGCTAAACTCTGAAGTGAGTCGGAAAACCTCCTTGCATTCATTATGGTTAAATTAGAGTTGCTATGTGTGTGTGTGAATTTATTTGTTGTAGAGAAAAAAATACATGAGTTTTACTATTTATGTTTTGCTGTATAGTAATAGTAATTCGACGTCATTCCATGTTTAATTAGTATAGAATTGTACATGTAAATTTATTATTGTTAGGATAAATTTACTTGGATGCATACTAAAGAAAATACACCGACTTCCGTAAAGACACTTCTGTTATATACATTTGTGTAAAATTACACTTTTTTTTATATTTACATCCATATTGAGTTTATCCCTGCAGCTGAAATGACGAATGATGTACAGCTGTCTTTCTTCGTGAAAAATTATACAGTCTCTTGTTACCTCGATTTTCTGCTTTGATTAGTAGATGGGAATGAATGTCTTATGCTAATGTAAGTGTTGATAACTAAGTCGAAAAACTTTATTGAACATTGTATATATACGTATATACAAATATACAGAATGTTTCGTAAATTATATGAAAGACTTTGGGAGGTGATTCCTTATAGAAAAACATTACGAAAATGCCGGAAACGACGTCTAAAGGGTGAAAACACCCCCGAAAGTTGGGCTTTAAAAGTAGTTTTTTACGAAATGAAATGGCAAAAAATTAGTAGTAAGTTACAATATTTAAATATATTAAGTGTTTCCTCTTTATTGAATAAAAATTAATTTTAAAGTCCAGCTTTTGGGGGTGTTTTCCACTCTTAGACGTGGTTTTCCGAACGTAGGTCAGTCTGCATTTACGTAATCACCTCCCAAAGTCTGTAACATAAGTTACGAAACATTACGCATATAGAGTTACACGCCGACTGCTGCCACGAGGTGTGAGCTCTAAACATGATCCGGTTTGGGGGTGAAAGAGGGGGGGGGACCTCGTCCCTCCCCAGGCAAACCCGCAGTTCCTCCTCCTCCCTCCTACTGGAGAAGCCGACTAATATAGAGGATGCGAAAGAATATTCTGGGAACTAAGTCCCACGACGCAACGCGGCATTTAGAGAAATTTCTAGGCGATGGCCCACGACCGTATGGATATTGGAGCGATCCAAGGGTCGGCAGTCTGTTGGTAGAAGACTTCTGGCTGAGTGCGGTAACTGTGACATCGGTGAAGAGGACAGTCGACGAGAAGTTGCGAGACGACGGCGGACGAGGAGTTAGTGGTGTGAATGTACGAGAAGGTGTGATACCCGACGAGTAAAGGCTACTGTACATGAGGGTATTCGGAGAACTCTAGGACATTGAGGACTGGCGGGATCTGGACTGAACTGAGGTGGGGCTGTATGAACATGTGCTGGGAGTGAGCCGGTCGGGGATTGAACCCGGATCGTCTTGGTGGGAGGCGAAAAGGGTAACTGCTCAGCCACCGTGACCCCAATTAATTGTGAGGATTTGGGTCGAGATCATATTGTTTGTAGTTATTGTAAATAGAATTATGACATTGTAATAAATTATTTAATTTAATTAAGACCTCCACCCCTTAACGAACTTGGTTTAGCCCACAGACTTTGAGAAAATTGTAACACTACATATATATTGTTTTTTTTTACTCCCAAAAATTGTTAGCATTAAAGTCTGATGCTGATTGGTCTGCCTAAGCCTAATACGCCACTGAATTTAGCTCTTTCAGAGACAAATATGTATTTCAATTTTAGACCTAGAAACGAACTGTACTTTTTGTTTGTAATTGCAATTTTATCAATACAACGCTCTCTTACACATTATGACCAATGAAGTGTTTTGAACTCTAAGTTACTTACGACAGCAGGTATTAATGTCATTAAAATATAGTGTGAGGTATGACGACCTTCTCACATAAAGGATGCTTCGGTGAATTCAGGGTCACTTTAAACTTTTCTGAAGACATTTAAATGTTCTACTTTCAGGTTAGCGTGTTTCTCGGCCTTGTACGATTAAAGCTTAGCTAAGTCTAGAAAGGACGACGCACCGTATTTGTGGTCACTCAATTGAATAAAATTTTGCATGGAAACCATTTCTTACTAGACATTGCCAACTAGCGTGTTTTTCTGTTTATATTCATATTAATCACAGATGAAATTGTGTAATTTATGGATAAAATATATAGATAAACGTTTTAAGGTAACAAAAGATAACAGTATTTTATGTTAAAGGCTGTTCACGGTTAAGTGAGCACTTTTGAGGCCCAAGTTACATTTTTCATTTAGCTGTTTTTTTATCCTTTAACAACCTTTTATTTAAAATAAGTATATACGTGTATAAGTAATAACACAGTGTCTATATTCCACCGCATCGGAATTTAACGTGTAAGGCTACAATAAAATATATGCATTGATTATTATTCCAAATGAGAGGACTTTCAAAAGTGCTCACATTACCGTGAATAGCCTATAACAGTAGTATAAAACACTTGTGATACGTTATATATGTAGGAAACAACCAAACACGGTATGCATGGGGTGATTTTTCGATGTTTTCATGGGGTGGGAAAAGCGTAAAGACACCGCTAATAAACTAAATAGGATTCTGTTATCCTGCTGTGCGTAGTTCGAATCATGAACCACCTTCCCGTGAAATATATCCCGCGTATTGGAGGCCGCGACAAAGTCGAAAACGGGGAGTATAGGCTATTCGCGGTAAAGTGAGCACTTTTGAAAGCTCTTTCATTTGGAATAAGAGTAACGAAGAATATTTTTGTCACCTTAGGCGTCAGCTTCCGAGTGCGGTGGAATATACACACTGTGTTTATTACTTCCATGACAATTTGTCATTTAAATAGGTGGTTAGAAGGATAAAAAAAAATGGCTGAAAAGGAAAAGTAACTAGAGCCTCAAAAGTGCTCACTTTACCGTGAACAACGTATATCACTTCAACGTTCGTTATTATTGTTTGCGTGAAACACGTGGCGATCATCCGTCTGGGTGAACTGCCAAGTGCACAGGTCGAGGGACGCTGCCGTTCAGGACAGCTGGTAATTCGATGTCCGAAACAATTACGTTCTTTGTTGTCGTGAATACATCGCAGGCGGGCGCGTGAATTAATGAATCGTGAGCAGATCTGTAGCGAAGCGCCCGAAATGCATGCGGTACGAAACTGCGCCATCAACACGGCCCCGCACTCCCCGGGTCTTGCCACGCTTCCATTTCACAGCCCCGAACGGGAACAAACAGCCTTTACGTAATTTGCTAATCGAAACTTCATTTTTTTTTTTTTTTTTTTTTTAAATAGAATCGCTCCCAGTCTCTCGAAACATAAATCCGCGCGCGGAACATCCGTACTGATTAGGGTCGCGGACTTTTAAATTAGTGGCTTCGAACTGGCACTACAACTAGTTTTCGCGCGGGAACAGGGCCCGCGCTGTAAATCACTATGTTTTTAAACACCGTTAAAATCTCATCAGCGGAATGTAATTAGTGGCGGGAGGGACCGGGGAGCTATTGGATTGGCGGCACTGCATCGGGGTTTAGAGAGGGTGGAAATAGCTGGCGACGATGTTAGGGTTGTGAGGTGGGTGGGGGGGAGGGAGGGGGTTGTGGGAACGCGGAGGGATACGGAATCGCACGCCCGTTCGGCGAACGGGGAGTGTTGCCAAATCAGTGAACTTTGCACCAGATCTGGTCCATTTTAACACTTCGCTACCGACGTAATAATACGTAACTTGCATTTGTAGGCTATTCACGGTAAAATGAGCACTTTTTAAGGCCCTCCCAACAGACATTCACCCTTAATAAACGCATTCCCAAGTATTAACTTTTGAGAGTGGTGAAATGTATATGCTCTATCTGCTAGTCTAGTTGCAACTTTTATGTTAAAAAGTGGCGGAAATATAGAAATTGACTAAAAGGAAAAATTTAGCAGCGCCTTAAAGAGTGCTCACTTTACCGTGAATCCGAGTTGTATGGAGTTTGATGTAGCGTCACGAGTGCTTTGGAGAGATTTGGGCGGCTCCTAGCATCGAGGTCTTGAGAGCTGACGTGGGTGAAGAGAGGTGACCATGGAGAGCAGCGCCGGAATGAAAGTGCGGTGGAAAACGGGAGACCCCCGAGAAAACCAACCGACCAGCGGCATCGTTCGACACGAATTCCACATTCGTGAGCGGCCCCGTCGGGAATCGAACCCGGTTCACGCAGGTAGGAGGCGAGCAGTCTAACCATTATATAACCGCGTCCCCCCGGTGGCATTACGACACCTGCATTATTTGAATACGCGGCCTTGTTAGCCGTGTTCACAAGATCTTCAACGTTTGATAGGTCAGCGGCACTCGGTGCAACTTAGTCAAATGAACAGGATGTAGAAATGCTGTGTATTATTCCACGTGAGAAAGAACATTTGATTGTGACACTTTCGACTCGACATGGTATTAACAGAGAGCCGGTCAGTAATGAACGATGTACAGTATACATGGTTGTCACTCATCTGGAAAATCCGGAAAACAGGGGAAAGTCAGGGAATTTGAATACTGTCAGGGAAAAGCCAAGGAATTTCGAACAAATTAGCTAAATGTCAGGGAATTCTGTGATTTGCATGTTATATTTGGCAGTTTTATCATCAATCATGCGCCATTACCAGAATCGTATAAAATTGTTTTGACGATTGTAGATAAAATTCTTAGGCATTTTCTTTTCAATTTATGTATAAAGCAATTTTGTAAAATCAGAGTGTTATTTTGGTGTAAAGGTGCGTTATAATGGAAGCCGTCAATCCTTGCAGAAAAAAAAAAAAAAAAGGTTAGCTCAATGGAGTGCACTAAATGTTTCCGGAAGGAAGGGAAGGTGTTTATTATTAACTCGAGCATTCAGATCTTTCATTAAAATGTGTACATGATAAAGGGGAATGTGCTATCGCTATTCATGGGTTGATGGCATAACTCTGAAACATCCTAGAGTCTCCTGCAAAAAGTTGCTATTGAAGAAGAATCAGTATTTTTGTACGCTCACGTGGAATATGATGCTAAAGTGAATGATAGTAGGATTATTTTTGACGACCTCTGATCACTATGTTTAAATCATATTTATTTACATTTATACGAAATTCAATGAATTTATTGACATTCGTGTATTTATATTCATCTGTGGTTATTTCGAAAATTTAAAATTACAAAATAACTGGGCAAAAAAAAAACCCGAATCGTGGGCAAACCGTGGACAATTGCTAGAAGAACTGGATTAAAAAAATCTAGATGTGTTAAAAAAAACTCAATAAAATAATTTTACACACTATTTTAATTTCAGTGTAAAGCAGGCGTATTATTGTCATTATCTGAAGTACTATGAGGATATTCATAATCTAGTGGATTCTAGTGCATATTCACATGTGACCCAGTGGAGTTCTCCGCCTTTTGTTTTGGCAACACTGAGCAACAATGAGTCAGAATCGCCCGCAGGAGTGGAGAGAGGAAAAGTGATGAATTGGATTTCCGGCCTTGCAGTAATGCCTCTGGTCGTCCGGGGATGTCGACGGAATAATTCGATGCCGGTAATAGAAACTCCTTGCTGTTTGCTTTCGTTTTTCATTTCAGCACACATTCCCATCGCGCGCTGGGAGACATTATTTTCTCGTGTAACTCCAACGGGGGGAAAAAAAAAAAAAAAAAAGTACGTGCACAAACGATTACAATGCAGCAGTTCATGTACTGTTAACTGCGTGCTTTTGAAAGCCAAGATTACTTGCTTCTGGCCATTGTACTACATATGCCACGTGCCATATGCCATATGCCTCACATATGCCGCGTGTAAATTGACATTTCCGTGCAGCTAATGCCTCGCTAGTTAGCCATAGCAGCTTTTTCTAAAGGTCGAGTTCAATTTGTGAAACATGTTTACTAGTGTGTTGTTCTGCTTTGACTCTTTTCAGATCTACTGTAACTTATTGTTCCAGGCGTTGCAAATAAGGCATTTTTTTTGTTAACGTTCTGTATTGAAGCTGCCCGAGCTCTTGTAACGTTGTAGGGACAAATGCGCTCGCAAATGACAATACCAACGGGGGAAAAAAATTTTAGAATTTAGGAAAGTCTGTATCACACATTAGGTGATGCCCTCGGCACTCGCAAAGAAAAAAAAAAAAATGAAAAGTTATAGTTTCAAGGTAGAAATTACAATTTATTAACCGCAGTTTGGTGCGATGCCTCTCGAAAGCTTACAACAGCGTATCATTGAATATTGGCGGGACCTAACACTACATATTGTTAGTTTGGGTTCGTGTCTCTGTGCCCATATCTCACTTCACCCTCGTCGGCTCTCAAGATCTCGATGCTAAGAGTCAAATCTCTTCACTCACTCACTTAACTGTAGTACGAACGTTTTTCCCCCCTTGAAAGCTGAACACATTCGTATGTATTTCCATTGTTTTGCTAATATTGGTAGATTTTCGAAAGAACGCTACAAGCCCGCAACAAAAAATAATTATAAAAGAGAATTGTGTTATGCTCTGATGAACATGGCAGTCAGCAAATTATGTTACACAAGTGACACACTTTAATTGGCAAACAGTTGACCTTCACTCCACAGTCAACGGCTAACCAATAAGGAATTAAAACGTAACGGGAGGGGCAAATCCCTTGTAGTGTGGATGGACATTATACCTTGGTGGCTGGATATGGAGTAACCAAATTAACTAGTGCTCCCTTGTGTTTATTTTATACTGAATCTGTAAGAAATACTTCGCATAACTATGCACACTCGAGAACACTGTGTTTCATAAGTGCGTGCTGCTTCAGTTACTTCCCTCCCCCCCCCTCTTCACGCTATTGGACTCGCCCAAACGGAACATGGTCATTCAAGTAAGTGCTGTTTGATTTCCGTCGGCTTGTAGTCTTCGCGAATTTGTTTAATGAATTTTCTTTTACTATCGCACAGGTTGTAGGAACAAAAAATTTGATGCCTAGTCTTGTACTGAATATATATCGCGAAATTCCAGTCCTTGTAGCGATACAAGCGAGAGATGCGCTTCTGTATTGCGATATTGTTCAATCACGGTTACTTACAAACTATTTTAAAGCCCTGCTAAATGTTCTACTTACTTCAAGGGAGACCGCACAGCATTCGTACGCACTCAGTGTAATAATACTTAGTATAATAACTATTTCTTATAGGCTGCCCTGTTTAAGATCTACTTGTATGTACGTTGCGCATTCTTCCGCCTTGTGTAAAATCAACATTGCCATAAGCCTCGTCACTTTATTCATGTGTCGGCCAAGCGAAATTGCGAAATTATTATAAAAGTAAATATTTTACTAATCTTTTCATTTTCATACATCGATGCATAAAAAAAAAACAGAAAACGAAAGAAATAATTTACGTTATCACAAATGTTTACCTAGCACATTGTATTCAACGTTAAGATATCGAACTATTTTCCACCCATCGTTTCAAACTTTACTGGGCGTATGTCACTCAGTGTGCCCGTTTAAATATATGTAGACACGGGGCAGTGATATTTTTTAAAGGTTGATTTTAAAAGTGCGCACTTTATCGTGAATAGCCTTTACTAGGAATTACCATCCGTTTCCTCACTGTTTTTATTCATATAAACTATAAATTAATTATTATAATTTATAGATAAAATATTTGTAAATGAACCAAAAATAAGGTATTGTTATCCTAACGAAGTATACAAAAAGTTTGTTGCGGTAACATATTTAGAAAACATCCAAACACGTTATACATAGTGTGATTTTCAAAGATTTGGTTTAAAAAGTTACATGAAGAAACCGCGAATAGACTATAATTGTAAAATTTAATCCTGTGGTCTGTGCTCAATGAACGAATTTCCCCAGCCACCAACCTCCCCCCTCTCACCCCTCACACACATATTTCTCTCAATCACTCCGTTTAGATAAAAAAAAAAAAATTCCATGCCAGTTTAGGAATTTTAACAAAATTATTGTTATAGTGTGCAGTTATTAGCGATGCAAACGTTTCACTTCTGTATAGCTATACGCTGTTCACGGTAAAATGAGCACTTTGGAAAGTCCTGATTAAGATCTACTTGTACGAAAGTTGTGTATTCTTCCGCCTTATGTAAAATTAACAGTGCCGTGGGCCTTGCCACTTTAGTAATGCATCCGTCAGGTGAAACTGTAAAATTATTAGAAAAGTAAATACTTTACAAATCCACTAATTCTTACACTTAGATGCATTAAAAAAAGAAATGAAAAAGAAAAAAACTTAATTTATCACAAATGGTTACCCAACATTTTTAATTCGATGTTAAAACATGGAACAATTTCACCGCCATCGTTACCAACTTTACAGGGCGCACGTCACTCAGTGCACCAGTTCATACCTATGCTGGTGGGAGTAGTGACATTTTTCTAAGGTTGATTTCAAAAGTGCTCACTGTATCGTGAACAACCTTTAGTAGCACGCTCCGTGTTCGTATGGGGGCGGCTGCGCGTCTTCGATTCAGCGTCCAGCGTGCGGTTAAGCCGCAATAGTAGTGCGGTTAAGCCGCGATAGTAGTGCGGTTGTGCGGCTGCCCGGCGACCCCTCCCCCCCCCCCCCTCCTTTTTTTCTCCCACCAATTCAAGCAGCCAATAAACAAGGGTCTGTGGTGGTAGTCGATAATCCGATAGAAGCCGATGCGCGATTGCGAGGGGTTCCGACCTGACGATAATCGATTAGCGCTCTTCGCGCCGGAGAGTGTTCCCGACAGTTAATTTCGTTTCAGGTCCGCGGCAGGGCTGACCGAAAATGTATTGTTCCTGCACGCCCCGTAAACACCATTCTGTGCGCGTCACCATAATCGCGCCGCAGCAAATCTCTCGGCGTGGGAGAGTGGAGCTCTTAATTTTAGTTAGCACTTTGTAGCTTACCGCACTGTAAAAACGACGCCCGTAGACCATACAGGCAGCAGTTTATTAATATTGTCCCAGTTTAGAAATCCCACACGTTTTTCTACTCAATTTTAATTTTTTATTTTCTTTTAGTTCGGTTAGCAAGCTGCAAAAAAAAAATACGAATCCTCCAAAATATATCGTTTGGTCGAATTGAATCAGCTCAATTATAAAATTCGTCACGGTGAATGATGGACTTATAAAAACTCTAGTGGCGACCATGGCATATACGCTGTTCACGGTAAAGTGAGTACTCTTGAGGCCCTAGTTCTTTTTTCTTTCAGCCATGTTTCATCCTTTAACCATTATTTTTTATAAATATTTCTATGTAAGTAATAAACAAATTGTATACATTCCACAGCCCTCGGAAGTTAACGTCTAAGGCTGAAATAAAATATATTTATTGACTATTATTACAAATGAGAGGTCTTTCAAAAGTGCTCACTTTACCGTGAATAGCCTATACTTATGAATACAGACGTGAAACAACCGCTTACTCCGCGAACTCCAGTCGTACTCGTCAGCAAAATGGCGTCACTTGGCAGCATGATGTTGGATCGCCGTTCGCCAATCAGCGCCTGTTAACATACTCGCCTGCCGATAGTCGAGCCAATAGGGAACTTTTCGCAGCATGCAGTAGCCAATCAGATGCAAGGCCCGTTCCCAGTGCGTCTCGCAGTCAATCAGCGAATGGGTACGCCCACATACAAAGGAACCTCCACGTCATTTTGTCCCTGTGTATATAAAATATACTTATAGACTATTGTGCCAAATGAGAGGGCTTTCAAAAGTGCTCACTTTACCGTGAGCAGCCTATATTAGGCTGGACTCATAGTCCGTCGTATCCGTCAGTCTTCCGTCCGTCCGGCAGTCCTCCGTCCGTCGTTTCCATCCATCACTTGAAAGAGGTTCACTTCAATCCGTAGTCCGTCAACCCTTCTGTACGGCAACATTTCAGCGTGATTACTTATCACCGCGACCTTTCTTTCGTTGGAGATATGTTTTGGTTGGTCTTGGATATGCATTTTCAAGAGATAAACATTTTGGGCAAATAATTTTTTCGCGTGATAAGAATTTATACTGGATTTTTTTTTTTTTACATTTAAATTTCTGAATTTACCCTCAGAGATAGATATACGCAGATCCACCGCCTTGCATTTTATTTCAAAGTCGAAAGTTTAAAGTTGGGTAAGTATTTGACGGATGGGCGGATAGAAAGAAAAAAAAAGTCGCCCTGCGATTGGCTGAAGATCACGTGACCGCCGGACAAACAGACGGACTGAACGGACGCGACGGTCCATTGTGAGTCCAGCCCTGTACAGTTGGTGAATTCTGAGCGTGAGAGGGCAAGAATAATATATGCACTGATAAGAAGGGTTTGTTGGGTCAAACAAAGTTTGTTTGGCGCAATCCAATCTATTAAGTTTGAATAGGGACAGTAAAACGTTTTGTTTTTGAAATAAAGTTATTTTGTTTTGGTTAGGGTTGTCCCAAACAAATATTTTGGTTGGTGCGACCAAAGCTTTGTTTGACTCCGCGTGCAATAAGAGTGGGACGGACCCGCGCGTTTATTGTGAAATAGTCGTTTGCGCGAATACGCGTATCTCGGTAAATAAATGTTATCTACAAATACGACTTTTTTGTCAGAAAATATATTAAAAAAAAAAAAAAAAAAAACCAATTATCCATGTCCTTATTTTTTTACTTTTCTCATATTAAGTGTATTATTGGAGAAAAAAATTCGTGAAAATGGTCACATATCGCATTTTTCAGCTTGCCTATGCAGTTTCCTTAAGCGGCAAGAGAAAAGTACAAAGATACGGGCGTAGTTTAATCTGCGTTCTTTCGTCGCGTATAATAAAACCCCCTATGTTACAGATCTAATTTCCACGGTACAGCGTCAAGACGGAAACACTGCACGCCTTGCGCGTAGGAGCGATGAGGCACTAGGCGTACGTGTTAGTGTCGCCCGTATCGCTCCCTCGCTTCTTAACAATAATTGGAAGCCCAACCGGGATTCGAACCTACATAATTCGCACCCGAGCGCTGCTAAGCCTTAGCAACCTCAGCCAAAGCGTTTACTGCTTAAATTGGAATGTTTTTAAATACACATATTGCGAATACTAGACAACCTGCACGAATAAATATTTCAAGTTTCACAACTTTACTGTACTAGGTTCATGTTGAATTTGTTTCATTAGGATGTTTATGCCATTATTAAGCATGATTATATACACTAACAAACACTATTACTACCCTAGTTGTCACAAAAATGCCCAACACGCGGTGTTGTTTATTCAAACTTGTATTTTGTTAAACTAACAAAATTTATTTATTTTTTCTAGTTTAATCAACAAAACATTTTCTTGGGTCAACTAAATATGTTTGTAGCCCTAAACAGACAGATATTTCGGTGGCTGTTTTCTCAGTGCATGAACCAATCAAATGTTCATGTATTTACAGGCACGTAGAGGAAGGAAACAGGTGGCCTAGACGTAGGTAGGGTCCTGAGAAATTCATGTTAGTTTCCGGCACCACGCTAAACTGCAAGATGCTGTACGCCCTCCTGAATTCTGCGATTGGTTGACATTTTGTGTGTCGTGTCCATAGGACAGTCAATAATAAAAACGGTGACTGCAGTAGAGTTCCCATTTGACTGCGACAGTGATAATTCTGGTACTGTCATATTGACTGTTTCGATTCGTCTTCTGATAGATAAGAAGATTCGAATATCATTTTCTGCTATTAGGTACTGCTAACGAAAGGCTAAAAAGTTATGAGATAATGTTGACTACAGTGTAATGTAGCAATTTCCATCATGGTGTAGCGCATGTCTTCGCTGTGGCACAGTGCATTTGACATGCTAATGTGCCGAAGTACCGTCGGTGCTTAAAACAATAAGGTTATGGATAGAACTCCGAGTATTTCACGGATTGAGTCGGCAGCAAGCTAGGCTGGACAGCTCTCTTTATACACTCGAGACATTATCGTATGGAATATTATTGGTTGATGTGAGCAGGCGAGGCCTCTGTACAGGACTGTTAAAACACTCACTCACACTACTTCTTCCTGCTTATTACTGGCTTACAGTTGAACGGGGCGTGTCTAAAGAACTTTCGAGTAGGAGAAAAGAACAAGTGTTTGGAGTCTACCTCATCTCCGAATGAAATCGCGAAATATTTGTGGCTCTAGTTATGGAGTAATGTTGGCTGCAGTGAAGTGGTGTGAGTGACGTCAAGTACAGCAAATACTACACAAGAGCTGGCGGTTGGCCTCCCTAGATGCCCGTGCTTGGGATGCACCTAATATTAGTGACGGCCCGGTTGTGTGCAAACTATTACAAAAACATTCGGCATCGGCCAACGCGCAACGGATTGTACGGAGACTAAGACTATTGTTATCAGCACGGGATCAGGCATTGGCAGGTTCCCTGCGCATCTGCCTCTTCCGTCGCCGGTAACACCACAGTACTTCTGTAGTGGCACAGTACAGACGACATAATCAGAAACCTTGAAATTTCGTGGATTCATTTGGTTGTTGCTTGAGTTTCGTTCTAGACCAGGTAGCACAGGTTTGGTCCGTTTTTTTCTCTTGCAAATTAGTTATTGCTAGGGATAGGAAAATTTCGCGAGTTGAGTGACCTGTAGGCTAGACTCCTCAGTACTCTGCATACTGGAGCCTCAGCTGTGTGTTCATTGGCTGTTGCCCCGCACCTGGCATTTCCCTTGCAACTGTGCTATTGACTCAGAGGCGTGCAGGGCGAGTCTAATAAACTGTGAGATAATGACGAAGGTGACTTCACTGTGTTTGGCGTCTATCTTGTCCTGAAATGAATTCGCGAAATTTTCCTAACCCCAGTTATTGGCTTCAATTGGTACAGGACATAGCTTTAGAAACTGCGATCCAATTAGCATTTAGCTTGCCCTCAAATGAGTTGCACGAAATTTCCGAGTCTCTGGTGTCTTGGAAGTACACTAGAGAGAAGTTTATATATAGTCTGTTCGCGGTTTCTTTTCACTTTTTGAATCAATCCTTTGAAAAATCACACCATGTTTTACATGTTTAGTTATTTCCTAAATGTGCCATATGTCACAAGCGTTTTATATTTTTTGTTAACATTAAACTTCCTTTTTTTTTTTTGTTAAATAGAATTTTTACTTATATTTTATCTATAAATTGCAATAGTTAATTGATAATGAATAATAATAAAATTAGAAAATACGTGTGTTGGCAATGACTAGTAAGAAATAGTCCTTATGCAAAATATTATATTAAGTACGCACGAATGTGGTGTGCCCTCTAGTGTAATTTTCGAAGCTTTATCTGCATGGGACGAAGGAATTTCCTGGAAGTATAACTTTAGCAGTAACCGTAATATGAGCACCTTTGAGGCCCTAGTTACTTTTTCTTTTCACCCATTTCTTATACTTTAAACATATTTTAAATTAGCATTGCCATGTAAGTAACGAACAAGGTGTATCTATTCCACTGCACTCGGAAGTTTACATCCAAGGCTAAAATAAAATGTGTTTATTGACCATTGTTCCAACAGAGAGGGCTTTCAAAAGTGCTCACTTTACCGTGAACAGCCTATAGTAAAGTTGGTTGCACTGGCGTATGGTGAGAGCCGTCGTGGTGCAGCACGTGTCTCCGCGTTGGCGCGGAGAACATGACAACGTTGAATTACCCCCGGTACTTGAAAGAAATAAAGGCTATGAAGCAATGTTGGCCGTGATGATTGCCCCTCGTAGAGGGGGGGACTGGCGTGGGGCAGTGTGGTCGCCGCGGGCGGCCTGTTGCAGGGAGATTGTGCCTGGCGGGACGCGATTACCGTGACCAGAGATGGTGACAGCTGGTTTGTTTCTGTTGCAGGAGCTGGGAGGAGGGGGCGGAGCGCCATGAAGGGTGCAGTGATGGCCGCCTGGTGGGGGGTCCTCTGCTCCCTGCTGGCTTCTGCGCACGGTAAGTGAGTTAGAACATCCTCGCTCCCTCTACTTACTGTATATCCCCCGAGCGCACAGCCCGGGCTCGAGCTGGCACATTTCCCTAAGGGTGCTGATCATCGAAAAATTCATTATTTTAGATCTGTGCGAAATTCTTATTATTCCCACGCATTAAAACTTTAGACGACATATTCTATACACAATGGCTTGTAGTAATCTCAATGTCGGTGTTTTTGGGACGTACAAATAATTACAAGTAACTCACTTATCAAAATGAGAAAACACATACTGAAATGAAACGAGATACCAAGTGTTTCTTCAAGGAATCTTAAAAAATTTTGCTATGTAATGTTTTCGCAATTTTTAAAAAGTTCTCAAAATAAGGACATTATTGCTTTTTTTTTTTTTTTTTTATTTGACTCAGTCTATAATTTTTCGGAAAATAAATTTAGCTAAGTCGTCTTCAGAAGAATTACAACATGACCTTTCAGTCGCTCTTCTTAAATTTTCGGTAGATGATCGTTATTTGTATTTTTACTCTCCAAAAACACTAGTATTGTGATTCTGACATGGCATAATGTAAAAGCTATCAGATATAAATTATTTTTATGCGAGAAAAGTGTACTTATAAGTAGGCCCTAATGTCTAGAAGTTTATTTAACAGCACTCTTAAAGCTCAGTCTCACCTGACATGTTCAAATTTGTATTATGTGCCATAACTTTCTTTTCAATGAAAAATCTGATTATTTCTTACAGCACGTTTGCATATTAAAATGCATTCGAGAGTGGTTCCCAAGTTTTATCCACACATCCGGTAATTTTGAAACGGCAAGAATCTTATTCGATAATTTAAAAATGACGCTGTAACAATTACTTTGAACCAAGTTCAGAATTTATATTTGTTCTAGAGCGTAATGTATATTGTCAGAAGAGAGTTATACAGGCTGGGTCCTTTAATAGTCCCCCCCCCCCCCCGTGGGACGTGTGTAAGGGAGCGAGGGAATGAGAAAATACATTCCCGTGTGACAACACAATACCTAGAGTAGGTGCTGGAAGTGGCCGCCATTGGCCTCGAGGAAGGTGTGCAGACGACACCAAAAGTTGGGAAAGGCACGGGCGAGGACATGCTGCGGGATGGCATCGATGTGGGGCCTCTTTTAAAGGACTCGTCCTGTAGTTGTAGTTTCAAGATAAGTGTTCTTCGACAACATGGCGTGTTGCCTTAGCGCACAGACCTTGCCTTTGTTTCAACTAGCAGACTTTGTTAACTAAAGTGTTAACACTAGACCCGATTGGATTTTGTAGGCAAATGTGATAAAGTGATAATTTCTTATTTCTGTTTTCATGTCTTATAAATATAGCAATTCAACTAGTTTGCAAAAATGACGAAATTATCAAATTATTATCACGTTGATTTAACCTTCGAAATATATATGTAAATTTTAAAACTTGTTTTGATTTAAAGAATTTTGTTTTATGTTCATACCTCACCTTTTAATTCGCAAAGTGTATCAGAAATCTGTATGGTTACTGGAGTAATTATATGCTTGTAAAATATTAGTAAATTGAAATAAAGTAATAAAATATTAGTTGTTTGTAATAATTTCGGAAATAAAAATACTTTTATTTAATTTGGAGTTTCTCGAATATTATGTAATTCTTAAATTTTTAGTGAGGTATTACATTTCGTTGTGTTGTTTGCTATGAATGCAAAGTAAGTGACTGCCAACGGTATATGTATTTAACTCTACCAAATCGCAATTGATGGGGGGGGGGGGGGTAATTGAACTAGGTTCTAACACGGTTTCATTCTTCCACACGCTAGCAGCATTAGTGGCTGAGGTCGCTCATGCGTATTGCGACTATGATGTTCCGGGTTCGAGTCCCCGGACAAGTCACGCGCGTGTAGAGACTGCGAGTTAACGCGATGAATGTCTACTGCTTGCAGTGTTTCAGATCGCTGTGGGCATGTATGCAGTTTCCATTCTGCTATCGGCTGCCTGCTTTTGTCCGAAAAGGAAATTAGGCCAAAGTATAAAATTAATTTTTTTTTTTGCCGGCATATTCTTTGCAGTTTTCCTACAGTTGTTAAGAAATAAGGCTAAAGCTGAAGTGTGAAAAAAATATCACAGTTATCACCATTATATGTTTCATACATTCAAATTAAATTCCTTGCAAATTTCCCGCGCATCATATACACACAGAGCACTATTATGTCGAGATCTCTGCCGCTATGTACTCACGAGCCCTTCACAGAATTAATATACGTTTATAATGGCAATGCCGCCACTTTAATGGCCTCCTTCACGCTGGGATCAATAAACAACATATTTCGTGCTGATGTTGGTAGCAGTTGTTCATGTACCTAACGAATAGTCCCAACAACGAATGGCATCAAAAACACCAAATTAAGTGACTTACATTATTTCACGTTGATTTCCTGTCGTATATAGTACAGATAACTAACCCAGTGTGTTTATACGTCACAGTATTCAATATGCCATAATTTTGCAGTCAATATTGTGACGTATAGGCTGTTCACGGTAAAGTGAGCACTTTTGAATCCGTAGTTACTTTGCCTCCAAGCCATATTTTTATTCTTCAGCCACCTTTTTAAATAAATATTGCCATGTACGTTATAAATACAGTGTGTATATTCCATCGTACTACGAAGTTAACGTCTGGGGCTAAAATAAAATATATTCACTGACTATTATTCCAAATGAGAGGGCTTTAAAAAGTTCTCATTTTACCATGAATAGCCTATATCCAATTTTATTGGGTCAGTGAAGTTTGTGATCCTCTAAAGCTGAACGTTTGTGACTGGACTGCAAAGAACTTGATCACAAACTTGGTCATGTAACCATAAGAAACCAGAAGTGCTCGCGGATTCAATTCAAGAAAAAAAAATCACTGTTTCAAGATATCGTTCGTTTTTATGACTTCCGTGGTTGGCATACGTCCAGTTAGCTACATCCCCGAGGACTCTGGGCCAATAATCAACAGGCAGATATGTGCGGTCCCAATCACGGCTTCCCTCTGTGAAAAACAAGCGGCCAATGTGCGTCGTTTCCTACTCGAAGATACTAACGAATGTGAAGTATAACCTACAGGTCATTACTCGCGAATTTTTCCAGTCTCTACTGATCATGAAAGTGGAAACTAGCCAGAGCGTTATCGAAGATTCGCTAGATTAAAAACTGTCCGAGATATTCCAACATCTCGTGTTTTTTAATGCCATGTTAACGCGCGAAAGAATATGTGACGCAGTGAACTCTGATTTATGTTGTTGGGCAGCTTGTTGGTATAGAATGTTCATGGTAAATTTAGCACTTTTAAAAGCCCTGCTTAAGATCTACTTTAAGGGTGTTCATCCACCATATGAAATATTATCATTGTTCTGGACCTGGTCACCTATTTCATGCGCTGGTCAAGTGAAACTGAAAAATTATTAGAAAAGTAAATATTTTACAAATTTGCTCATTCTTAAACTTACATGCGTTAAAAAAAAAAACAGAAAGCAAAATAAATCATATCAGTATTAACAAATGTTTTCCTAACACTTTTAATTCGACATTAAGGAATGTAAGTGGTTTACCACCGTTGCAAACTTTCCTGGACGCACGCCAGTGTATGTTGCCCGTTAAAACATGGATTTTAAAAAAGTTATTGTTAAAACTGCTTAATTAAACAACGCCCTATAATTAGGGCCACCAGTTTTTCGCGAAAAGATTTACGCACAATCTAGTGTAGTGGCCCACGTGTCTGTGTGAGAAGACATTTTTCTACTCGATTGGGCCGATTAGAATAAAGGTACCCTGAAATTGAACGTCCATGATTGGCTGGCAGACATTTAAGACATGTGTGAGTTAAAATCGTCCACCCACGATATTGGTCCCTAACTAACGGGTTTTCGAATACAACTAGTCTTGAAATAATTTTTGCAAAAGACAGATGGCCCTTCCTAAAATTAACATTATACAGTACATTAGGCGTGTTTGGTGTAGTGCAGAACGCTAGGACTATAATAGGGACACTGAGACCAATATAAATGTGTTTGGTGTAGTGCAGAACACTAGGACTATAATAGGGGCACTGAGACCAATATAAATGTGTTTGGTGTAGTGCAGAACACTAGGACTATAATAGGGACACTGAGACCAATATAAATGTGTTTGGTGTAGTGCAGAACACTAGGACTATAATAGGGACACTGAGACCAATATAAATGTGTTTGGTGTAGTGCAGAACACTAGGACTATAATAGGGACACTGAGACCAATATAAATGTGTTTGGTGTAGTGCAGAACACTAGGACTATAATAGGGACACTGAGACCAATATAAATGTGTTTGGTGTAGTGCAGAACACTAGGACTATAATAGGGACACTGAGACCAATATAAATGTGTTTGGTGTAGTGCAGAACACTAGGACTATAATAGGGACACAGACCAATATAAATGTGTTTGGTGTAGTGCAGAACGCTAGGACTATAATAGGGACACTGAGACCAATATAAATGTGTTTGGTGTAGTGCAGAACGCTAGGACTATAATAGGGACACTGAGACCAATATAAATGTGTTTGGTGTAGTGCAGAACACTAGGACTATAATAGGGACACTGAGACCAATATAAATGTGTTTGGTGTAGTGCAGAACACTAGGACTATAATAGGGACACTGAGACCAATATAAATGTGTTTGGTGTAGTGCAGAACACTAGGACTATAATAGGGACACTGAGACCAATATAAATGTGTTTGGTGTAGTGCAGAACACTAGGACTATAATAGGGACACTGAGACCAATATAAATGTGTTTCACGAGATGGTTCATAGGTACAGGCGACCCGTAAATCAGAACCAACCTCGAATTCTTAAATAACTGACGTCTTTAGAACGAATACTTTTATCACACAATTACATAAACAATTTAGACATTGAAAGTTAAGCGGGATCAGTTCCCGCCATCTTGGATTTTCACTATTTTTGCCATAAGTTCCATTTAAGAACGTGTAATGAGATTTCTCGCATGACATGACATATAGCTCCTTAAGTTTAATCAAACTATTACATCTTTATAGAATTGATTGTTGTTCGACTAGTGATTGAAGGCAAGAAATAAATAATTTTTTCTTGCTTTCGCTTACAGAAATGGTCCTCGAACAGTAATCAAGGAATACATACTGTAGAACATGTACTATGTAATGACCTACGCATTGTCGGCTCCAAAAATAAAATATAAAATCTGTAATGCAATTTACGGCGGAAATTCCGAAAATCCAAGTCGGCGGAGACTGATCCGCCTTAATGTCAAGAATTCCTTAGCTTCTTCCATGAAAAGTGAAGATAAATATTGTTTGGCACCCACGCGGAGATATTCGTAGATAATAAAGAACGATTCTCCGAAGATCGCTGTTTCGGTAATCAACTTCTCTGCGTGACCGTGTTTATAAAAAAGAAGGCTCGTTCTCAATTTTTTAAAAATTGTAACCAGCCGAATATAGCAGTCTTCAAGCAAGGGAAAGACTGGTGTATAAGGAAGGAAGAAGTTCGTCAAAGTAACTTTAACAGTCGGAAACACATGTATGCAGTCGACTTCCTGGGAAAAGTTGCGTACTCTCAACCAGCAACAACAGTAAATACAAACTTGGAATATGGATAAATAAAACTCGATAATTGCTGTTAATGCGGAACCAAGTTTCCATTCGTATCCTGACTGTACTGATTCCTTAATTTCTCCGTGATTTAACATTTTGAGATTTAGCACTGAAACAAACCATAGAAAGGAGTCGCATTTATCCACCACTGTAGGAATTATTGTTGGTTTCCAGTTAACCTTAAAACCGTCCAATTAGTTAAACCACACAAGACCTCCGTTATTGGAGAGCTGTCAGCCAATAGAGAGCCAAGCTGACCACGTTCCACCTAAATATCTATTTCTTGTGCAACAGGATGTTCAGTCCATCGCACTAGTTTCAGCGAGTGTAGGGCCTACGTATATTTTGTAGTTTATGAAAACTGTCGGTGACATTATATTCATACAGTTAAAGTATTCATGGTTACTCCCAATTTTCTGAAGCCCTGCTTAAGGTGTACTTTCACGATATTCCTCCGCTTGAAACAAACAAAGGCAGAAAATTACAGAAAGGGGACAATTTTTCTGCGCACTCAAGTTAATAATAATTAGCATGAGAACTATTTCGTAGTAGGCATTATCAACACCCATTTTCTCTCTGCTTTGTTTATACAAATTATAAATAAAATTTTGTATTTTATAAATAAATATTACTAAAACTTCAATTTTAGAAGAATAAGATAATTGCATGGTAACAGACGCATAAAACGCTCCTGATATGTGGCATTTCACTTGGAGATAGTCCCTAAAAGGGTTAAGCTCTTAAGCAGAAATAAAAGTTTCGAAAATGCGACTTCCAGTCCTTTGTTTACTGGTTCAGGAAAATTTCGATGGATTGGATGATCCACAGGATAGACGGTATAGACCGATGTTTACTCTAACCTGAGATGTGTGTTCGTTGGTTACTTTCCCAGTGAATATATTATATAATTTAATATATAATATGTTGTAGTCTATTCGAAGTGTCTTCACACTTTTTGAACCAAGCCTTTGAAAAATCATCCCATAGCCTATAGGCCTAATGACATCTTTGGTTGTTTGCTAAAGATGTCGCGTATCACAAGCGTTTTATGATTCTGTTATCGTAAAATTATTTTATTTTTTTATTAAATTGAATTTTACTGATACTTTGTCTATAAATTATAATGCCTAAAGATAAACAGTTCTAATGCAAAATATTATTTAACTTAGTGCGCACGAATTAGGTGGGTCGTCGCGTAGTTGTAATTTTCTAGACTTAGTTAAGCTTTGTTCGCATGAGGCGGAGGAATAGCCTGGAAGTAGAACTTTATGTGGACTTCAGAAAAGTTGGAAGTAACCGTAAATTATAACCAGCTTTACTACATGCCAGGTAGCACAGGATTGGGCAGTCTTTCCTCCATGTAGGTTATCACTTGGCTCAAGCGTTGTCCAGGAGCGCGTTTAATAAATTGCGATCCAACTGCAAAAGTGACTCAAATGCATACTTGTATGAAATCTGACGTGTCCTGAAATACACACATTTTCCCGCCCGCAGACCCCTAGCTGTTTATCGGAATGGAGGCCGGGTGGAAGGTTTGGGTAAAGGAAATATGCGTATAAGAGCACGCTTTCCGGGAATTGTAGTTCTATTCCCAATCCGGTGTTGCCAGTTCGTGCAGTTGCATACTGCATACGTCGTCCAGACCAAGCTCTTAGGTTTCTACGATAGTTTGTCAATTTTCTCGGCAACAGTTACTATAGGGTGGCTATCGTCAGAATTTTACATTTATGTAAAATGTTACGGAAATATTAGATAATTATATGTGAAGACAGGGAATTTAGATAAAATAGTTTAAAATTTATTTAATAAGAAAATAAGTATTGGATCCTAACGCTTCTGCTACATGACATCTTATGATGTGTACTATTAGTTACTTTATTCTACCTTCGTAGGAATAGTTATGAGGCTGGGAAAATTTTGTTATCGTATCTTTAATTGTAACTATTGTTACATATATTTTTATGGCTGATTTTTTTAAATTTACTGAAATAATTATTCAATCACTTTTAGTGGTTCTCATTGAATTGATACATTGCATTGTATTGCCTTTTCGCTATGGATTTTTCCCGGTTCTGAGAATGCTAGTATTTAACCTCTGTGACACCTTTTTCCATTTGCCAATTTTGTACCCATGAGCTGGGTTTTTTTTTTTTTTTTTTAATAGGAAAATGATCCATACGTGAAGGCTATGTTATTGTTACATATACAAAAATTGTAATTTATTTTAGGAAAAACATGAAAATATTTTTGGTATTTGCCACGTAAGTTCTTTAGGGAAATGTAACAGGATACCTGGAAAAGTCAGGGAAATGTCAGGGAATTTTCTATAAGGACACTACTAGCGGTCCTGTACTCAGTTATTGGAAAATCATTCATGTATCCATAAGCACGTAGTTCTTCGCAGAAATTGTAGTAAATACACATCTATATTACGAATTTACAATATCGCGTGAACCTATAACTTTTTTTTTTGTCGTACTCGTCTACTTCATAGGTAACATCGTATACTTATAGTCTGCGGTTATGTATGCGACACGTGCTTTACCTAATAACATCATATTGGAGGAAGATCTGGCAATACACACTTCCACCTTTCCGATTTGTATCCAAGACATCGCGACACGAGCACTCCCGTTCGATTCTACGTAAAACAACGAAATACGACATATGACTGGACCGTGTGATATACTATTCCGATTAAAAAAAAAAAAAAAAAAAAATAGGATCCGGTTTGGGTCCGAAATTTATCGGCTGGTTTGCAATGGGTAGAGAGAGAACTGACAAAGGCTGTTCACGGTAAAATGAGCAGTTTAGGAATACCTGCATAAGATCTATTAGTATATTGTACACGTTGTGTCTTCCTCCGTTTTATGTAAAAGTAACATTGCCATGGGCCTCATCACTTTACTCGCGCCAGTCAAATGAAACTATGCAGGTATTAGAAGAGTAAATATGTTACAAATCTGCTAATTTTTACAATTCGGTGCATTACAAACACAGAAACCCAAATAAATAATTTTAAGTTGTCACAAATCTAACACTTTTAATTGGACGTTAAGACATGGAAATACTTTCTCTCCATCGTTGCCAACTTTACTGGGCGCATATAACTCAGTGCGCCCGATTAAAATATATGCAAGTAGGAGCAGTGACTTTTTACCTAGGTTGATTAAAAGAGTGCTCACTTTATCGTGAACAGTCTATAGGTACTTCCGCGAAGTCATTGACTTATGGATTAGAATTCACAGTAATTTGTTCAAACAGTCTGATATCAACGTCTCATTGGTTGCTTATTATCAGCGTGGATGGCGTTGATCGGACTTGCATTTTGTTGTAAGTTCGTTATTGACCCAGAGATCTGAAGGAGATGGCAGATAACGCGCAGACCAATTGCAAAAGTGACATGTGCGTACACGTCTTTTGTTCCTAGCATTTCCCGAAATGAATACGCGAATTGTTGACGTTTATAGAGCTGCTCTGTGTGTCCGAGGCCTAGAAGCACGGGAACGTTAAGGGCGATTTGCGCACGCGTAACACGTGACTTCTACGCAAGTCAATGAATTGGGGTGCAGTCTTCCAGTCGATAAGTGGCCGCTAAGAGACTTTCAGGGGCGACCATATAATTTAATACTGTATATCACAGGATATCCAACGGATATCCTGATTATATCCACAATATATAAACGTCATCTAAGTCCTTCAGTGTAGGCCTATCTCTAATGTATATATTTTGGATATTCAGTAGTAGATAACAGTTTGTACCACTTACTGGATATCCATTAGATATCACAAAACCACCAATGGTCATTATTTAAGGTACATCTAAAGATGTATATTGGAAATCCAAGATATCTATATCACTTTTTGGATACTGAGCGGACATTTGGATATCTTTTGGTAGTCTATTGAATGTGACTTTACTAATCTTGGATATCCTGAATTTTGAAGAGTGGCATCCGTCAGATATTCTTTGGGTGTGTCGGCTCAAAAAATGTGCTGCACTTGCATACCTTGTAACGATTCTGCTCCGGGTTGTTCGTTTATTACCATGACCTCTGCCCCACGAGCGAGTGAAAGTGAAGGACAGAGCAGTTTTATGTATGATAGCGACTGTGGTAAGTCACGAGGGATGTTTCGAATGACATTCGAGAAATAAATCAAGTATACTGCGTATCTGTTACAAAATAAGGCGAGCCGACGGGATAATCCATTTTGCGGTACGCGCCGCTGGCCTTGGGTGTGTTGAGTTTCTGTATTTATCTGAAGAATTTTCTAGTGGTTTGCTGCTCTAGGCTGTGTCAGCATGACTCGGGATGCGTCGAACTTTCCAGGTCAAGGCCAGTAAAGTATAAATAGTACGACGGACCTCCGGGCAGGGAGTTGATTAGTGGCTGGAGTTTTAGCGATAGACGACGAGCGAGTAGAGAGGCGAGAGAAGTGACCAGCGAGAGGAAAATCTGCTACTTCGAGTATCGGTGCAGTGAAGGGTGCTACTGGCAGGTTATAGGATGTTCGCGGTAAAATGAGCACTTTTGAAAGCCCTGCTTGGGGTCTACTTGTATGCACGTTGTCTGTCCTTCCGCCTTATGTGAAATTAACGTTGCCATGGGCCTCATCACTTTATCCATGCGTCGGTCAAGTCAGAATGTGAAATTATTAGAAAACTACATATTTTACAAATCTGCTCATTTATACAATTCGATGCATTAAAAAATACAGACAGCGAGATAAATAATTTAATTTACCACAAATGGTTACCTAACACTTTTTGTTCGACGTTATTGTATGGAACTACTTCCCCCTCCTTCGTTACCAACTTTATTGGACACATGCCACTCATTGCACCCGTTAAAATATATGCAGGTAGGGGCAGTGACATTTTTCTTAGGTTGATTTCAAAAGTGCTCACTTTATCGTGAACAGCCTTTAGACTATTGGACTGGGTGCGTGAGTGGAAGACATTACAAATGATGGCAACAGACGGACTGAAATTGTGTTAATGATGAGTGTAAGAGACAAACAGAGACATTAAGAAGGGCGTTATTTAGAGTTAAAGTAGGCAGTGAATATTGCGCTCGCTGAGAAATAAAAACAGTAATAGTGGAGATAGACTAATGCTGTAAATAACATCTGTGTTAATAAACTACAATCTATTTAGTTCTTTCATTTTGGTGAAGACCTCCGTCACTAACGAACTCAGATACGCCCCTCAGGCAGCTTATAACAACATTTAAAAACGACCGCAAACGCATCAGCTATAGCCATTTTCACTTGGGGAAATACTAGGCTTTGGAAATAAATGGAGCACCTGAAATAGGTGTACACGCGTGCAATGTTTCTTAAATGCTATTCTCGAGCAGACATCACTAACGCACGTTGAGCAGTTTTGTAAAACAAACGTCGCCGAAGTTCCGCACACCCGGCCCTGAGCAGGCGGACACCTTGGCGTGGTAAGTAGTGGGGGGTATTGTATTTGTGGCAGATACTTTTCAGTCACTTTGTGAATGGCCCGAAGAGAAGATGTGCCGTCACTGTCTTATTCACCAGAGTACAGCAGGCTGACCTTGGGGCCGTAAAACCTGAAGGCTACATATTAAATGTAATAGTCCTTGCATCATGGCCCTTCCTTTTTAAGTTTTTGTGTAGTGAAAATTATAAGAACCAATTCGCTTGTTGAAACGACAAATTTAAATCTGTTAAATATGCTGCGAGATGCTCAATATATGTGTAAAATAATTAACCTGTCCCCCCCTCCCCTAAAAATTAAATCTTGAATGTGAGTAACTTCTGCGTGGTTTTGATACGTGGCTGCCCTTAAAATTTCTTTGAAGTACCATTTTAAAGGAGGTATTAAAAAGAGTGTAATGTCCTTTAGCTTCCTTTTTAAGTTGCTTATTTTTTTATTTGTATAAAAAAAACCAGTAAATATTCGACAAAAACAAAGTGTGTCGTGAAAGCGAACAAATAAATGTCAAATTTTCTAGAAGTAACATTTCGGGATACTTCAATAGTTTGAATACAATTTTTTAGACACCGAGAATGAAATATTTAATTTTTGCTAACCGCCGCTTTTCAGTTGTGAGATAATTAAAATTTAAAAGTAAACCACAGACTACCTAACATTCTTCGCAAATTTACAGCCATCCTTTGTAGGTTCCCAAAATTTATTTTTGCAAAAAAATTTTCCTTTTCGCGGATCTTTCTTTGAATTTGGAAGACTTCCTTTAATTTCGTTGAACCGTCATAATTATTCTGTGTCTTAATGTGACTTTAAGGAAAAAGTCCTGGTTCTTATTACCTCTCAGCTACATTGCGCATAAATAAAAGCGCCGAAGCGTGAGAAGTGTGTTTCCGGCAAGTAATTAAAACAGAGGCAGAATATTTTCCTAAGGTACGCCAATACATTTCATCACGATGCATGTAATTGCGAACTATGATGAACGAGTATCGAGATTTTCCGCTTACTGATATGAAAACAGTTTGTTTAAATCATATTGCACTTTCTTCAGACATCAACTGAAGGACTCCGGATCTATAACAACCATGCAAAGAGACGACTGAACCCTGTTCTACCTGGCCTGAGGTATGTCTCGCTACTCATTCGCGCAGCAACTGTAGGCCGTTCACGGTAAAGTGAGCACTTTTTAAGGCCCTTTCAAAAATGCATTAACCGCTAATATATTTTATTGCAGCATCAGACGTTAACTTTTGAAGAGTGGTGAAATATACACACTGTGTTTATTAGCCACATTGCCATGTTTATGTTAAAAAAAGACGGAAAGTTAGAAATTAGTTGAAAAGAAATTTTTTGCAGGGCCTTAAAAAGTGCTCACTTTACCGTGAACAGCCTATATTGACCCGTGTGTGTATGAGACCATGGGATACAACATACAGATATCTGACTTCGCGAACCTTTATCGTCCCTTACGATTGGTGACATACGAATCCAGTTTTGATCTTTTCAGCCATAGGGAAAAATACAATTTTTTTTTTGATGCAACTAAAAATAATTTTACATGTTACTGGCTTGTAGGTATTCAAACAGTGCTTGTATATACTTATTAACATCACAGGCAAGGGCGTGAATAACTAAATCCGCTTACTTGGAAAGAATCCAGACGCGGCCTTAACAATCGGCAACACTGTGGAATTAAGTCGTTTGCTTTTTCAACACCTCTTTTTTTTTTTCTTTTTTTTTTACCCTCAGGGTACTTTTTTTTTCCGGCCACCAAAAAATTCTTGGGCTTCAGCCAAAACCTGCGAATTTACGGCCGTGGAGATAATTTCGCGTTAGTTCACCAGACTGCACGAGTTCCTACAGTTGCCAGGAAGCTGATAAAAGCGTCGAGAGTAGTCTTGCAAGTAACACGTCCTCGTAGGCTCTGAGTAGACGCTGCGATTTATGGCGGGGAAATTTGACATTCAACGTGTTCTCTGCACGCGTGCAGCTTTCTTTTAATTGCTATTATAAGAGCCGACATCACTTCGTGAAAGGTTTCTTCAGCAGGCTGTACCTACTTGGCAGTCTTGTAGCCACTATCGTGTATTTATTGGCTGTTGCCTTAGGGCGAGGTCTTCGTAAAAGGGGTTCACGATAAAGTGAGCACGTTTGAAATCAACCTTAGAAAAAAGTCACTGGCCCTACCTGCATATATTTTAACGGGTGCCCTGAGTGACATACGCCCCGTAAAGTTGGTAACGGTGGATAGAAAGTAGTTCCATTACTTAACGTCGAATAAAAATTGTTAGGTAACTATTTGTGATAACTTAAATCCTTTCTTTCGCTTTCGTTTTTTTTTTAATGCATCGGAGAGTAAGAATTACCAAATTTGTACAATATTTACTTTTCTGATAATTTCACAGTTTCACTTGACCGACGCATGAATGACGGAAGACGGAAGAATACACAATGTGCATACAAGTAGATCTTAAGCAGGGCTTTCCAAAGTGCTCATTTTACCGTGAACAGCCTATACTGTGTTGTCCACGTCTTGGTCACACTACTGCTTTCTGTTTGTTATAAGCTCTTCGCGGTTATTTAAGCAGTAATGAAATCAACCTTAGAGAAATGTCACTGCCTCTACCTGCATGCATTTTAATGGATACACTGACTGGTATTCGCCCAGTAAAGTTGGTAACGTCTGATGGAAAGTAATTCCATGTCTCAACGTTGAATTAAAAGAGTTAGGTGAAATTTTGTGAATACAAAAAGTATTTCTTTTTGCTTTCTGTTTCGTTTAGTGATTAAAAGTATAAGAATGAACAAATTTGTAAAATATTTGCTTTTCTAATTATCGACAGTTTCACTTGCCCGGCGCATTAATAAAGTGATGAAGCCGAAGACAATGTTAATATTACATATGTTGGAATAATTCACTATGTGCGTATAAGTAGATATTAAGCAGGGCTTTCAAAAGTGCTCAGTTTACCGTGAACAGCCTTTATCAGTACTTAAGCTCATATCAATCTCATTATACCAACTACAAATTTTTTCCACGTGAATGTTAACAAAAATGAGAGTGTCTGAATTATATCGGGCAAGCCACCAAACACATCGTTCGAAAACATCTGCAATCCACTTAATATCCGTCTTCTTTTATGCTCGTTTCTAGTTGGTAGCATGAGAGTTTTTTTCACTGCAGTTGTAGGCAGTATATTTTCAGGTTCGTATGGCAAGAATACTGTTATTTTATTACGGGAACGCTACTGCGATTGTAGCACAGGCTCATCAGCTACCTTATAGAGAGTTCACTGTGAAGTGATGACTTTTAAAGCCCTAGTTACTTTTTTTACTTTTAGACATTTTTTATCCTTTAATTACCTTTTGAAATACAATATATTGCCATGTAAGTAACAAACACCGTGTGTATATTCCACTGCACTCGAAAGTTAACGTCTAAGGCTAAAATACAATATATTCACCTACTGTTATTACAAATGAGGCTTTCAAAAGAGCTCACTTTACTGTGAGTAAATAACCTATGTAAATCACGGAGACTCGGCTACTGCAATAGTCAAGAGCGCTGATACCGATTTACAATGGAGCTGCTTTCACAGGGCGTCGCCGATATTGACTCAATTTCGCCTTTTTTTTTTTTCAGGCTGGGAGTGTACAACTAGCCTCGCAAACGTCCCGAATACTCCATGTCATGGGCTATTAGTTTGTTTGTCCGTATCCAAACAAGCAATTTGTTTACGCTTGCAAATTTTTTTTTTTTTTTTTTTCCCCCCTCTGCGATGGGCCGGCAAACAGCCGCTGCAAAAATACGTCAACGATCGTTCGCCTTTCGAGCGGCTGGCGGAGCGAAGCAAACCTATCGCTGCGTGCAACAAACGTACAAACACGCATGCGCGCGCGCGCCATTAAATTTAATTAACTGCTGTCATATTTACAACGCTGGCCGTTTCTTTCGAGCGTTGCGAAAAACGAGCCTCGGGTTAGCAGGAAAGCGCACTACAAATAATTACCCTTACCCCCCCCCGTGCTGTAAATATTCCGCTGATTTCACTTGGCGCGATCGCGGCCGTAATTAAAACCGTGGGGGAAAAAAAAAACGCTTACAGGCCCGGAGTTCGCGCCGAGAACAAATAAATTTCGGCCTTAGGAGTCGCGACCGAGCACAGGATGTACGACTTTTCCCCGAACCCTGCTGAAGTTCTACTTCCCGGATATTCCTCCGCCTCGTGCAAACAAAGCTTAAGCGTGTTTAATAAATCTCACCGCGTTCGCGTGCACACACTTTATGGGCTGTTCACGGTAAAATGAGCACTTTTCAGGGCCTAGTCCCCTCTTTCCTTTCAGCCATTTTTCATCCTTCAGCCGCTTTTCAAAATAAATATTGCCATGTAAGTAATAAACACAGTGTGCATAATCCACTGCACTCGTAAGTTAACATATGAGGCAAAAATAAAATATATTTATTGATTATTATTCTAAATAAGAGGACTTTCAAAAGTGCTCACTTTACCGTGAACAGCTTATGACAATACCTGTTTTTGTTCATATTAAATACACAGGAAATATTTTAATTTATATATAATATGTAAGTAACAAGTTCAGTTCTATGAGAAATGAGGTACTTTTATGTTAACAAACATACAAAACGCTTGTGATACATGGCGTATTCAAGAAACAAGCAAACACGTCATACATCGTGTGATTTTTCAAAGGTGTGATTTGAAAAATGTGAAGAAACCGCGAATAGAGTATACTTCAACCTTTCAATGCTGTACACATTTACTGAAAATTAAGTCTATACGTGATTCACGGTAAAGTGAGCACTTTTGAAAGACCTCTCATTTGGAATAATAGCCAATAAATATATTATATTGTAGTTTTAGACTTTAACCTTCGAGTCCGCTGAAATATATACACTGTGTTTATTACTTAAGCGACGACATTTATTTTAAAAGGTGGTTAAAGGATAAAAGATGGCTGAAAGGAAAAAGTAACTAGGGTCTCGAAAGTGTTCACTTTGCCGTGAACAGCCTTTAGGTAGAAGAGGGTCACTTATATTCACGACTGTTTATCTTCGTATTTCCATTTTCAATGTTCCTAATTGGCAGAGACCTGAAAAATTTGCGGATACATTTAGGAACAAGCTAGAAATCAGAAATGTGTACGTATATTGCCACTTTTGCAATTAGTCCACGCGTTATTTGACACCTTCTTCAGATCTCTGGACCAATGACAAATATACAGCTAAATGTATGTCCAATCAACGTCATCCATGCTGATAGTAATCAACCAATAAGACGTCGATAACTGATTGTTTGAACGTAAGATTGTAAATTTTAA
This sequence comes from Dryococelus australis, assembly GCA_029891345.1. Classification (NCBI taxonomy): domain Eukaryota; kingdom Metazoa; phylum Arthropoda; class Insecta; order Phasmatodea; family Phasmatidae; genus Dryococelus; species Dryococelus australis. Next base: position 350,182,448 of record CM056995.1, read on the forward strand.
CCAACAAGTCAATGAGTACACGAAATTTTCGGGTCTCTACGTATTGGTTCACTCAACACTGGACATGGCCATTATACCGTTCAACGTTCATTGCTGGTTCTCTCTCTGTCGAGTTTGAAGTGTCCCAATTTGATGTTCTTTCGTACGTAGAATATCTTACAATCAGTCCTGTCCATTTGAGTAATTTACACTTTGATGTTACTATAGGATGTTCTAGGTAAAATGAGCTTTTTTGAAAGCCCTGCTTAAGATCTACTTGTATACACATCGTTTTTTCTTCCGCCCGCCCTATATAAAATTAACATTACCGTGGGCCTCATCACTTTATTTATGCGTCGGTCAAGTGAAACTGTGAAATTATTACAAACGTAAAGATATTGAAAATCTACTAATTTTTACACTTCAATGCATTAATATTTAAAAAAAAAGGGGAAGAAATAATTTAATTTATTACAAATGGTCACGTTACCAACGTTACTGGGCGCGTGTCACTCAGTTCTCCCGTTATATATATATATATATATATATATATATATATAAAGGTTGCATGTCCCTATTCGTTTTTCAATGTCTTGTACAGGAATGTTCATACCTAAACATGAACGTGAAAACAGCCATTTGAACCATTTCCACTATCACAAAAACGTTCTCTAGAGAGAAAGGGAGGAACTGAAAAACGTATACAGACGCGTGAAGTTTTTTTAAATGCTATTCGTAAGCAGACCTCGCTCAGAAATGTTGGACGGTTTTTGAATAAAACGTTTTCTGCTGGAGCTCCGCACACCATTCGGCGACCTACCCAGGCCACCTTGAATTCCTAACGCGCGGAGTGCTGCCGAGTTAAAATTACGTCGCCTGAATTTAAATGAACTGTACAGAGTTTGCCGTTACATTACGACATCCGCAATCTCTGAAGACGCGGGGACGAAATATTACTTGGCCAGCATATGTTCATAAGGTTCTCTGCACCGTAATATTAGGTTAAAGGCTGTTCACGATAAAGTGAGAACTTTTGAAATCAACCTTAGAAAAATGTCACTGCCCCTGCCACGGATATATATATATATATATATATATATATATATATATATCCGTCTTATGTAAGATAAACACTCCCATTAGTCTCATCACGTTATTCATGCGGCGGTAAAGTGAAACTGTGGAATTATTAGAAAAGTAAATATATTAGAAATTTGTTCATTCTTATACTTAGACGCGTTGAAAAAAAAAACAGAGAGGAAAATAAATAATTTCAGTTTGCATATATGGTTCCTAACACTATTTATTTGGCTTTAAGATGTGGAACTATTTCCCATCCATCATTACCAATTTTTCTGGGAGCATGTCACTCAGCGCGCCCGTTAAAATATATGCAGGCAGGGTCAGTGACGTTTTTCTAAGGTTGATTTCAAAAGTGCTCACTTTATCGTGAACAGCTCAGTCTTTACAGGATATTCACGGTAAAGTGAGAACTTTTGAAATCACCATTTGATGAAATGTTACTGTCCCTACTCGTATATATCTTAACGGGCACGCTGACTGTTAATTCCCTGCCACATTGTCAAATTTTTCCGTCAAACTGCTTCCAATATGTTTGGTCAAATAAAATTGGATAGTTATGACGTCATCGAAACGTCATAAACATTGCTATATTTGTCTGAAAAAGTTGGATGGCTTCAGTTTCCATCAAACATTTGAATATTCGACCGGTTGTATGTTTTATTCGATGTTTCGCGGTATCAGCCAACCAGAATCGTGCATGACAAAAATGAATGTCAAATTTAAAAATAACGAACAATTGCTGGACATGAAGTAAGTTATGAAGATAATTAATTTATGCACAAGCTGTCTGGCCGTGAATGCTATTTTAATTGAATATTGTATTTAATATTACTAGCACAGAGGCATTATTAATTTCATTTTTGCAGGAAACATCTCCGATAAATAAAATTCAAATTTAGTAAAGAAGCGAAAATAAATTACAACATTCCTTACATTTCTCCCCGTAATTGTCTGCACAGAAAAAAAAAACGCAGAATCTCAATATTAAAATAATTTTTAAATAATAATTCAAATTAGATTCGCCCAACAAAAAAATTTGACAGCGTGACACATTTTCAAACGCGTTCAGGATTATCTGATTAAGTTTGTTGGAAGGAAAAATTTTATGGCCGTATTTTGTCTTATTTTATTGTCAAATATAGTTTGTAGGCGACAATTTGACAGTTTGACAATGGCTTCATGCATCCAGTGATGTTTGTAACGACGGAGGCGAAGTCCATGTATCAACGTTTAAATTAAAACTGTCAGGTGAAAATATGTGAATATAGAAACGATTTCTTTTGTTTTGCGGTTTTTTTTTATTCATGTAGATGTAAAAAGTAGTAAAAGGGTAAAAAAAATTGTTATAATAATTTTACAGTTGTACTTATTCGACGCGCGAATCGGCAACGTTAATTGTACATGCGGGGGCAGAATACACACCGAGAGAAAATTGAACAAAATGTTTGTTTGTATAGGAACAAATTGATATTTTGCTACCCTAACGAAATATATTGTTGAGGAAACAAAATTGGAAAAGCAAAAAAAATTACTTTGTTCGTCTAACAATATATATGTTTGAATAAACGAGACCTCTGTGTTTGACCAAAAAAAGTAGACTGTCAACTAAATATTTTGTTGAATCAGCTGTATGTTTGGCCACTCATTTGACTGCCTTCGTTCTAAAAAAAAAACAGCTCGAGAGTTTGTTTGTATTTTTGTGACAATTAGGATAGTGACCGTGTTTGTTAGTGCATCTATTGATGCTTATTAATCGTTTAAACACATCAATAAAACAATGTAACAAGAAACTGACAAGTAAAACTCGAAATATTTGTTTGCACACGTTGCCCAATATTCGAAGTATATCTATTTCAAAGGTTTACGGCGCCACGCTGGGTGACGTTGCTAAGGTGTGGCGCTCGGACGCAGGTGATCCAGGTTCGAAACTCTGCCGAGCTTGTAAAAGTGTTTTTTATACCGGCCCAAACTGTTTAATGTACGTGGAGACAATCAAATTTTTTATTTGCACCAACCAAATCTTACAGTTTGGGACAACCAAATGAGAACAGCAAATTAATTTGGTTTCAGCAACAAAATATTTCATTGTCACTATACAAACAGATGATTTGGTTGCACCAAAGAAATCTTATTTAATTCAACAAAACATTTTTCTCAGTGCACAATATGTATATAAGTAGATCTTAAGCAGGGCTTTTTGAAAGTGCTCAGTATGTTGTGATCAGCCTATACGCTCTGGGAGGTTTCGTGTGCACGAACCTGAGGCCTTCATAAAGTAACAGGGACAAAAAATTTTTAATACTTTTTTTTTTTTTTTTTTTTTTTGGCCATCTGCGATTTGATCGCCTTTAGAGTGATTCCCGTGTGCTGCAGACTTCCTCCAAATATGAAGTCGTTGTTGGTATCTTCTCAGAAACTTATGTTATATTTTTAATGGCGTGTGTTTAAAGTCTTTTAAATGTTTTCTGCGGTGTCGAAATGGCGTACACTCACTGTTTGAGAACCCAGCTGTCGGGAATGTCTGGACTAATTCGAACGACCCGTTTTTGCGGAATCTCAAACATGCGTGACTGCATCACACGGCATTGATCACTCTAGTGTTGAATTTTTTTTTTTATTATTGACTGTAAGAGCCCTTAGCGCATGCCACACAAATTATCGGCTAGTGACAGATGCCAATCAGCGTCCGTCATCTTGTAGTTTAGTGTGCCGCCAGAAAATAACGTGAATTTCGCAGACCCTTACTCATGCATTACCTACTGTCCACAATGTTGGAATTCCCACTAATCGATGTGTTCGTATCTTTTTAGGGTGCAAACAAAGATTAGATTAGTGTGCTAAACCCTCTTCCGGTGCAGAAACGGCGTTGTTGACCCATTAAGTTACTGTACCCAATCAATACAGAACAGAACAGAGTATGAAATCATTCTCCGGATGAAGGCCATTACATATTAGAATTACAGTTATTTTATTAAAATTCTACTTTTGTCGCGACATAACATTACAGAGTCACAAACTAAAATAATGTTTTGCGCAATAAAATTTAGATAATGTTAATTTACAAAACGTTATAATTATTTCTTATGTTATTATATAAAAACTGTTAATTTGTTTGTGATTTAAAGTGATTTGTAAAGTTATAAAATCGGTCCCCCGGGCTCGTTTTTTCTTGGATAGCCTCCGCCGTATATCCATTGTCTTCCCTATTAGGAGTCCGAGGGATGGAGTGGTCCTCCTTGAGGTGTACAGTTTTGTTTTTTAACTGCTATTGTTGTTGGTTTGTATTGATTCTTGTTGTTATTGTTACTGCTGTCGTTACTATGGCTGTTATATTATTATTGATTATAGATAGGACCACCTGTTTTTCGCAAAAAAAAAAAAAAATTCTACGACTAGTTGTACTGCAAAACACGTTAATTCAGAACCAGAATTGGAGTTGGATAATTTTAACTCCCATGCGTTGTAGGTGTCTGCCCGCGAATCACAGACGTACAGTATCTAAGTAACCTAATTCTAATTGGCCAGTCAAGTAAGATAATGTCTTCTCACACACACACACGCCGCCAATAAGCAGAGGAATACTGCTGGTATGTCCGTAGGCTATTGAAATCTTAACATGTGAGGAAATGTTTTCACGAAAAACAGGTCGCCATAATTATAGTTTTTATTTTATTTTGTGTTGCAATGGGACTTTAACTGTAAAGTCTGATAGTTAATTTGTGAAGTTGCAAAATTACAAATTTAGTATTGTTATTAATCCATCTGCAGTTTACAATAATTATTATGTTTAATTCTAAAAATCTACATAAAATGAGACGACTTAAATAAAGAAGCCACGACCAGGCGAACGTTAACTGCGTGACATAAGGGTCACAGGAAAGATAACAGGAAATATTTGTGGATGATTCTACATGGGCCCGAGAATACCGCGGGGTCCCAGATCGGGAATACATGTTACGTAGGGCGAATGTTTGCGACATCAGCTGTTTCGAACGGAAATAACCAACCATTAAAAAAGTCCCTTACATGTTGTCGTTTCTCACGTTTATAAATAGCACCGCCAATAACATGACTTTTTCTTCCTAAACTACCTTATTCTAAGTGTTATGCGAAGTTAAGGCCCGAAGGTAGGGCGGGATTTTATTGCGTCTCAGGGCTAACCCCTTGCGCCTACTAGGAAGGAAAATCATGCAAGGAGACATGCATCGTGGCAGAGAGGGATTGGGCAGCCATGGCCTGCACTTTGGGGCCATGACTACCTCCCTAAGTGTACTTAGAGCTAGTCTTAACTAGGAAGAGCAAGGGAAAAACCGCCAAGAGAGACGTAAAAACCCTTGCGACAGAGAAGTAAAAATTTAAATAATTATTGCATGTATTAAATTAAATATAATGCTACAGGAAATAGTGTGTTTGGGAACATGCTCATGGTTAGTAGAGTTGAAAAAACTAGTAGAGAGAGGGCAGGGGTCTTAATTGTTTTTCGCCAATAACACGAAGCACATATTGTGTTATTTTTTTGGTATCGAGTTTTAAGCGGACATTATATCCGTACAAACACAATTCCGCACATAGACACGCCCGTTGCATCATTTAAAATTATCAATTTACTATTGACGGAAAAAGGGGATAATAACAACACAAATTGAATCAATAGCAGATCTGTTCCTGATGGTGTCATTGGCCACTGCGTGTAATGGCAAAAGTAGATGTTATAATTTAATTATACTTTCCTAACGTAATGAAATGGACGAGGCCTGCAGCAACTTCGCTCATGTTAATTTCGTGCAGAAAATATCGTATTTGTTTTATTATGATGGCAAAACATTCACAGCCGTTCCCATTGAATCATTTATTCGTGCGAAAACAGCAACAGAATTGTGATATCTTCAAACTCTGTGACCGGACGAATAAAAGAATAGGGTTTTGTTTTAAATGTTAAATTATTTTATACGTGTCACAGCCAACTTTTTTTGATGATGTCGCCTTAAAAAAAAAAAAAAAAAAAAAAAAAAAAATCGTTGTTGCCTGGGACACGTTTCTACCAAAAGTTTTTTTGAAAATTTTTTGTACCGACCATGAAAGTTGTGGGTAAATTTGGATTAATAAACTCGACTAAAACGAATCGTGCCGGACGATGCCGCTAGTCGGCGGGTGTTCTTGGGGATCTCTCCCCCCCCCCCCCCCCCCCCGACTTTGCATTCCGGCGCCGCTCCAGTCTCCACTCATTTCATCTTCATCTGCTCTCAAAACCTCGTTGTTAAGAGCCGCCCAAATTTCTCAATCCAACTCAACTGAAACACAAATTAATTTACTCCTTCTTGCAATCTAGTAGCACGGTTATCCTCTTCGAAGGGCACAGTGTGATTTTTATTTGTAAGCTATATCGTGAAATGGAGACGAGACACGCTCGAAATCGTTTAAACATAATAAAACTACACCCGGTACTGCACTTCCTGAATCGTTTTTTTTTTTATTGGCCAAGAAGCCAGGGAAGCTATAAGGGTTAAACTGGCATGCGCTACAAGAGTGCCATCGCCGCTACGGGCAGCAATCAGAACTGGCGTGCAGTGTTGTCGTAGTGCTGCGTGTATCTATAGGACTTTCAGCGGTGACCCTGTCATTTTTTTTTTTTAATGAAAAGTGTGTGTGTGTTGCAAAGTTCAATACAGGCTCCTATCGCCATTTTACTCGCGTCCGGCCATTATGTTTTGAGATACGGCAGTTTCAAAAATCTGTTTTTAACTGTATTGGAGGGCTCCAAAATAATATTTACAGCAATCATGGTAACTTTAACGTACCATTCTTTCCTCGTCTGGAGTATTATGTAGTTTCGTAAGTAAACATACGCTTAATAGTTTCGTAAAAATGAAACAGGTCATTTTTGAAGAGGTGGCCAATGTATGGAAAATCATGTTTTGTGTTTGGGACACGGTGGGCCAGCGCGGTCGCCAGATTTGACACCTCTCGAATTATCTTCGGGTTACTACGACGGGTATGATGAGTGGAACTCCTGTACCATCAGAGGAGGACCTTATAGCACGACGGGTATGATGAGTGGAACTCCTGTACCATCAGAGGAGGACCTTATAGCACGACGGGTATGATGAGTGGAACTCCTGTACCATCAGAGGAGGACCTTATAGCACGACGGGTATGATGAGTGGAACTCCTGTACCATCAGAGGAGGACCTCATAGCACGACGGGTATGATGAGTGGAACTCCTGTACCATCAGAGGAGGACCTCATAGCACGACGGGTATGATGAGTGGAACTCCTGTACCATCAGAGGAGGACCTCATAACACGACGGGTATGATGAGTGAAACTCCTGTACCATCAGAGGAGGACCTTATAGCACGACGGGTATGATGAGTGGAACTCCTGTACCATCAGAGGAGGACCTTATAGCACGACGGGTATGATGAGTGGAACTCCTGTACCATCAGAGGAGGACCTCATAGCACGAAGGGTATGATGAGTGGAACTCCTGTACCATCAGAGGAGGACCTCATAGCACGAAGGGTATGATGAGTGAAACTCCTGTACCATCAGAGGAGGACCTTATAGCACGAATCCACGCAACAACTGAACTGTTGAGCACACGACCACACGTGCGTCAATTTCTACACCGCCGATGCAATTCGAGCCCCTTTTGTAACTTACTGCGCGGCGTGACGCTGTTATTGTGTTGGTGGTGGTTTCGTGACACGGTGGAGTGAAGCGAGTGGAGGATGGAGCAGCGCCGGAATGCAAGCGCGGGGAAAACGGGAGATCCCCGAGAAAACCCTGCCTACCAGCGGCATCGTCCGGGCACGATTCCCACACGTGATAATCGGGGAGGCGACCCCGCCGGAAATCGAACACGGTTCGCCTGGGTGGGAGGCGAGTAGTGTAACCACTACACCACCGCGGCCCCGTCGTGGCACGTTGTGGAACGAACGCCCATCGCCATAACAGAAAAGAGTTGTCGAACTTTGATGCCTCGAGCTTTTCCGGACATGGTCCCGCCTCGAAAAATGATCCGTTTGCCATCCCACATGTTATAGTTAAGGGCTGTTCGCGGTTTTAAAAGTGATCATTTTTGAAGTGATATATATATATATAGCTATCACCTTTTTCTTATCCTTTCTCCACTTTTGAAAATAAATATTGCCATGCAAGTGATCAACACAGAGTATGTTTCACCGGACTCGAAAGTGAACGTTTAAGACTACAATAAAAGATATTTGTAGACTATTATTCAAAATGAAAGGCGCTTTAAAAAGTGCGCACTTGACCATGCATAGCCTGTACTAAACATAGTCGGATTAGTTTCGAGTCATGCTGTATACACCTGTGTACACGTGGACGCCGTAACTTGGGAAGGTTTTCCTCGCGCACACGTGTCGTCTTCCTCACACGTGCAGCGTTAAGAGCCGGCCGAAAGGCACTTGGGGGTCGCTAATGACCCGTGCAGCTTGCAGGACAATGGGCCGTGCGTGTGAGACGTGGCGACGAGCCAGCAGCCAGCCGCTTACTAACACAACACGCGGCAGGCCTAGGGCAACTGATCGACGAAGATGGCTTGTATTATATGGTATATATATATTATAAATATTTAATATTATATACATATTAATTATATCATATATATATAGTCTATTCGCTGTTTCATCACACTTTTTGAATTGAACTTTTGAGAAATAACCCCGTGTGTGACATAATTTGTAAAGGCTGTTCACGATAAAGTGAGCACTTTAGAAATGAACCTTATAAAAGATTCACTGCCGCTGCATGCAAATATTTTAATGGGCGCACAGAGTGACATTCGCCCAGTTAAGTTGGTAACGATGTATGGAAAATATTTCCATAACTTAACGTCAAATAAAAATTGTTAGGTAATAATTTGTGATAGGTTAGAATTATTCCTTTCACTGTTTTTTTTTATAAATGGAAGTGTAAAAACTAAAAAATTTGTTAAGTATTTAAGTTTTCAATATTTTCACAGCTTCATTTGACCGACGCATGAATAAAGTCATGAGCCCCATGGAAATATAAATTTTACCTAAGGCGGAGGAATACACAACGTGTATACAAAAAGGTCTAAAGCTGGATTTTCAAAAGTGCTCATTTTATCGTGAATAGCCTGTACTCGCCTAAATATATCACGTATCACAAACCGTTTATACTTGTGATAACATAAGAATGCCCTATTTTTCGTTAAATAAAACTTGTACTTATATTTTATCTAGAAATTTTAATATTTATTTTCAGTTAATATTAATACAAACAGGGAGAAAGTGGGTGATTTGCGAATGCCTACCAAGAAATAGTTCTTATGCAAAATTATGTTACACTGAGTGCGCATGTATGTGGTGCTCTGTCCCTTTGGTGTAATTTTCTATCGGTTAACGTTTAGTTGCATTAAGCGGAGGAATATCCTGGAAGTATAACTTCAGCAGGGCTTCAGATAGGTTGGAAGTAGCCACGAATGGACCAGCTGTTATAACGCGATGACAATAACATTGTGAATTTTCCAGTGAAACACCAATGTTTGTCGTATGCGTGTATGTTTGGCCAAGAAAGAGGAATTCTTGAGGCTGCAGTTGAATTACATGAAGTAATGGTTTATGTAGGGGATTTTATATGCTTATCTGTTGAATGTTCGGAAAATTTTTGATATCATATTCGATGGAGTGTGGCATTGTTTACCAAAGTGAAAATGAAACTGTTAGGGCTATGCACTGGGTATAGTCACGTCAGTAATCATTAGAGAATATTAAAAAGAGATTACGTGTTTCATTGGCAGATGCATGTGCAGCTCAGTGATTATAAAGAATAGCATCTTTTCGGGAAATGGCCAAAATATCTGCATGTTTAGACTTTATAGGTTATGTTGAAGTGTATTATTACACATATGCCTGTTTGTATTATAACCCGCTCATCTCCCCCCCCCCCTACTCTAACGAAGGAAATTGGTGAATAATTTTTTAGTCAGCTGGAATAGTAGGCGAACCAATATTTTTTGTCAACTTTTACTCGTGTGCCATCGAGATTTTCTTAAGCATTTTGTTAGTCCATTAAAGTGAAATTGTAATTTACTATTACATTTACCTACCATAGCATTTCCTGGTATTTCATTATCCTTTAAACTATCGTTTTAACAGGATTTTCACATCAACTTCACCTTCGGGAGTTTGTGTAAAGACACTCCATATCCTATCTTGATAGAAGTACTTTATAAGGAATTTCCTTGATTTCACCCAGCGGACATGAATGTTATTTGTCCGAGTAAGATACTTAATTTGGGGGGGGGGGGGATACATTTTCACAATGTCGACTAGCAATCGTCCATTTTCATAAAGATTACATTTTGTTTTACTCCGTCTCTAATGACCTCGCTGTCGACGAGACGTTAAGCCCAACTACCTATCTATCTATCTATCTATTTATCTACCTACCTATAGTAGATTCTCGATCACTTCGGCCTTTTCTGAAGCCCTGCCAAATGTATACTTTTGGCTACTGATTACGTATCCTTCCGCTACACGTAAACATAAACACTACCTTGTGACTTTTACTTTTATAACTGTCAAATGTATTGGTTTCTGTTTACAGCTGTTCAAAGAATTACGTCATACTGCAGAAACCATTTCCTACGAATGTTCACCACGTAGGCCTACAACAATATTTAGGTCAGCTTTATAACTATTTGTTACACACGATATAGCACGTTATACATAATACACATTAATATTTTGCCACGATGGTGTTTGTTACAACTGTGGCCTAAACAACAGTAGTATTTAATCTGATGTTATTAATATGTGTTTGGAATAAAAATTAAAACGAAGGGACAACCAGTCCAACGAAACGACGCAGTAAATTCAAGCACGCAACTCGTGTCGCTTATTTATTGTACATCGACAAACGTAAAAGATAGTGGTGAACACGCAAACACATAGGCTTACCGTAACATTTATTCCGCTAATATGTACATGCATTGGTAATTACTGGTTTGTAGGTTTATTTTATTATTCATTTTATTTCATCTGGGTGGACTTGGTATTTCGTTGGGATTGTTGCAGACATTCAAATCACAGAAACGTAAGCTCGTTACACAACTGTTTTCCAAACACCTAGCGGCGAAAGTACAACGTTGTGATAAACAGGCGTGAATATAAATAATGACTTTGTAATAACATCAGTTAATGGTTAAATCGTATAAACTTTGCACATATTTGAAATCCACACACGCCTAGCCGGTGTAACGATTACAACGCAGACACCGCGCTCGTTTACACGCTACGCAGCGATCACAACACATTTAACCCTGCCGTGGAAACACATATTTATCACAACATTGTAACTTGTATAGGATGTTTCAAAAACACGAGTACGAACTTAACGCTTCATTGAGTAACACGCCGTGCCATTGTATGTCGCACGCTGCCGCCATATTGGGAACGCTTTCCACACCATGTCTGCCAACCTGCTGGATTTTTAAATTTCGTGCAACGAGCTGTGTCGCGCCATTGCATCTAAAATATGCCATTGCATCTAAATAACATATAATAGGTATTTAAACAATAAAATCTCGTTTCAGTTTTAAATTACAATCTCAGACATCATTACTGTTAATGTAATTGGTATGAGATGTGCTGAAATTAGAAATAACGAAATGTATACCTTTCCTACACAGGTGGTACGATCTTCCCGAGAGAGAGAGAGAGAGAGAGAGAGAGAAGAGAGACACGCTCTGCTTCGCTTATTGAACCATTATTCCGGACGGAAAAAAAAAACACCAGCCTACACACGGGAATTTACGCCGATATTTTTAACTGTAGCAATGAAATGTGTTTCCGTCAGTGCTACCTGACAATACAAATATATCAGTTGGCAACGTTTAACTTACAAATAATATACATAAAAACGAGGTTAAAAAATATTATAACTGTGAACTATTTCTTACCGGCCATTGCCAACACGTAGCTGGCTCTCGCTGTTGTTAATTCACATTTAATACGAAATAAATATTACAAGGCACATAAGATACTAAGGTATAGTTTCATTTATTCAATAATACAGTACTCTAAAGCTAATCACAGTGTTAAATATTTTTTATAAAATTACGTATTTCCACCGCTAGATGTCAGCCACCTTGCTCAAAAAACGCGAATATATAAATAATAACGTATTTAGCAGTTTAATTTTTTATATGTAACGAAACTTACTAAATACTAATTTACCGAATCCCAAATCGCCACCATATCAGTTTAACTTAATTCGGCACAAAAAAAAAAAAAAAAAAAAGGAACCGCGAGACGGCTTTACATTATTATATACATACTTTGCGTGTATTTTGTAATGGATTAATGTAATTTAATAACTAAATATGTATGTAACTATATGTATGACTTTACATTATTATATACATACATTGCGTGTATTTTGTAATGGATTAATGTAATTTAATAACTAAATATGTATGTATGACTTTAATTTTAATAACACGTTATGGAATGACAGTTGTAAACGTAACAAAAAAATGTATTGTAAGCATGCGTTTTTTATTTGAACAATTATTTATAAATAATAGCCACGTGAAAATGTCATGTTAAATAATGCGTGTTATGCAATGTACGAGTATAGACTACAGCTTTGCTCGATAGTTAGTAGCATCGCCGTGAGCAAACAAGTGACTATCGACAGATTTGCAATTGGACCATACTAAATTAAATTGGAACACCGCCTAAGGTCCTGTAGACTGTGGCCTCCTGCCGATGGGGTCTTCGGTATGATCCCAACCCTGGAGTTCATTTTCCTCCTCCATCTACATTCCGCCGCTGCTCCATCCTCATCTCATCCAATTCTTCGACGACCGGTATGTTCCTGTAGTAGAACAGCCGGCTCCGTTTTCTTTTGGCGCAGTAGGTAAATCTCTTGTATTTTTTCCCTTCGTGCTGTATTTGTATCCCACAGTATATACGACGGACCCGGTGGTCTAGTGGTCAGACTACTCGGCTGACGCGAACCGTGTTCGGGTCACGGCGGGGTCACTCCCGGATTTTCGCACGTGGTAATCGTGTCGGACGATGTCGCTGGTCAGCGGGTTTCCTTGGGGGTCTCCCGTCCCCCCCCCGCCATGTCATTCCGGCGCTGCTCTACACCCACCTCGCTCACCTTCATCGGCTTCGAAAGCCGTTGTTAAGAGCCTTCCAAACCTCTCTACTCAACACTACAATATATGACCTAACCCACTGAAGTCTATTTAAGTATAATTTATCTGAAGGACGTGAATGAAAAGACCTCTTGTGGCAAATGTTTAGTTTTTGCATAGTAGCCATTGATATTAATTCTGTGGTATTAAAATGATGATCGGTACTGTTTATTAAAGTCAGCCGAGAATGTTATTCGTATAGAAGCGTAGGCCTGTTGATAATTCAAATGTAAAGATACAGTTTTATCACCGGTGACCATGTGGTTTTGACAGTTATACTGATGACGGGAGAGGTAATGTTGACCACATGCTCACAAGATTTAAGTGTGCCTGCGGGAAATAAAATGCAAACCGTTCTGGCAGTCTTTACTACTCAATTGCTAATCTCCTATTGTTCATGTAGCTAGACACACGTATACTAACAAGCAACCACCAGCAGCGCCCACGTATTAGCTATTCACGGTAAAGTGAGCGCTTTTGAATGCTCTCTTATTTGGAACAATAGTCAATAAATACATTTTATTTTAGCCTTAGACGTTAACTTCCGAGTGCGGTGGAATATACACACTGTGTTTATTATTTAAGTGGCAATATTTATTTCAAAAGGTGGTTAGTGAATAAAAAAAGGCTGATATGAATAAGTAACTAGGGCCTCAAAAGTGCTCACTTTATCGTGAAGAATCTTTACCTCCAGTTTATGTTGTCCTGCGTGCAGGCTATGTCTGGATGGCGCGCCAGTTCTGTTCGCCTTCGTGATATGCAACTTTTTGCGCACATATGTACGTATAGTTGCGGAATCCCTACGGAAAACTTCAACTTATGACCTTTCCAAACTTGTCTTACTATTATTTTTGGTTACATTAGTTCATAGATGCTGTGCTTTGAATTTCGACATGTTATTCAAAAACACCGTGCATATAGGACACTAAAAGGTGTACTGCAGTGGAACATTAAGAGGACGTGGTAACTTCTGCCGTGTGTATCATGGCGGTGCTGTTCAAGGGTTCAGGGAGATGGTAACTTCTGCTAGGTGTACAGTAATGGAGCAGTGAGGGGATACTGTAACGTCTGCCAGGTGTATGTCTACCAGTGTTGGCCTAGCACCTGCTTGTAGTGGCGTGTGCCATGCAGACGTTTTTCTGCCAAGGCGGGCACGCTATCTCCATCGACTCGGCGCCGCTAAGTGCAACATATCATGAGAACACGCCATTACGATAAATATTACATAGCAGTAGCGGCGCTGTGATGATTGCGCTGGTTGAAATATTCACAGCCAAACCATTAGTCGGTCTGTCGATGTGTGGTCAGTATTAGGCTCCCGGGCGTCGCTTCATTGCAGGACCTTCAGCTTCCGCTACATTCCCGCAGAACTTCCTTCCAGCCGTGTATGTCAAATTATTTATCATTTCGCCGAATACATTTATTTTTAAGTACATCTCTAGCGTTTGTAAGAGATTTCATGTTGTGGCAAGATACTTCAAATCCGCATGAATTTGATCTACTTTTCCATTTGGGATGCAATTTATAGATTTACTACTCAAAAAATGTTTTGCACCATCGGTATTTCTGTTGCTGAGTTATTAGGTTGGTCATATACCAAGAGAAAGTAGCCTGTAGGATGATATTCACACTGTCTATACAAAGTACAACGTCAGGATTGATAAATGTCCTTTTGTAATTCGTCATGTGCAACCGATTACAGCTGGTGCAAAACTTCTTTTTATAGTATATTAGCTACGCCGTGTAAGATCCAGAGTCAACAACAATCTTACAATCCGCTCTACCTGGTCGTGGGAAAAAAACTGGCTACTACTCCACAAACTTTTGATGACTTTGAGACTAATTCCACCATTGAGGTTCAGCAATGATCTAGGATCAAATACCGGTTTGATCCTGGTTCAGCACATTTGGCTGTTGCACCATTGTGTTCGGCGCGCCTAACTATGATCTCAATTTGAACGTCGCCGTGAACCGTGCATTTTGGCGGTTCAGGAGGATGATCTCGGATCAAGTAAATACGAGTGCTTAATTTTAATATGTCAAAGTTATATTGAAAAGCAAATTTGTTTTAAAAATGTCATAAACGTTGAAATGTTCGGTATTTAAGCTCTGTTTGGTACATCAAAATACACTTGAAAGTGTTCATAAAGTGAACAGAGAAGAATACAAGTCAGTTGACTATAGGTTGTGTGAAGATAAAGGCACTGTTAAATATATTTATCTACTAGAAATAAACTTAGTAATATTAAAATCTTTTAAAATTGATTAAGTTGATTTTTACTGTTGCAAGATGTAAATTGAGAAAATTTTCAAAGGCTTAAGATTAATGCATTTTTTAAACTAAACATTGTATTAATATTTTGTAAAGAGAGAATGAAATTCATGCTTATCCCTCCGAGCAAACAGAACTGAAAACTAGGAAAGCCATTCAGAATATTAGAAACTGTACTGATTTTCCGCACGAGCTAAATCTCACGTCGAATATTATGCTGATGAAAGATCACCCATACCCGACAAATGTAGTTTGAAAATTCGCTAACAGATAGCGCTACGTACAATTTCTTTCGGGGGGGAAAAAAAAAAACACACACACTTGAATATTATTCAGTAAAATTAGCACCACAATTATTTCACTTAAAACAGATAAAACATCGCACCATCTAGTTCTATGTACACTACATTCTTCAATATGATAGGTATTAAAAATAACCAAAAAAAGTGTGTTTACAGTGTTTCCAATTAAACAAAACAACTAAAACGGAAAATTTGGAGTGCATTCAACTAAATTACCTTACTATAATTCTAGTCTTATGAGATAATGTTTACAAAGAAACCCTTTTTAATTGTCTCCGAACTTAAAATTAAACAGTTGCATCATGAGGTCACTAAATGAGAGCCAATCAAAAACAGCGTTTCATCTAATTACTAGTTCCGAATCGAGATCAGGAGATTTACGACCGGAACTCTCCCGTTCGCGTTGGTGCAACACTCGTACATTGGAATTCGGATCAAATTGAAGATCGTATTTCAAACAAGATCTTAGGATCTTTGTTCAGGTTTGTTAATGGTGCAACGCCTTCAATTGTTACATGTGTTGAGTACCAGTCCAAAACAGGGATGTTAGATTGTCAGTGCTCTATCACGATACGGGACATTCTAAATAATGGTACACTGTTACAAAATTATCGTACATTTCTAACAAATGCGTGGAATCACAATTTTATGTTTGCTTTGTTTTCGTTAGGAAAGAGTTTTTTTGAACCTTGCACTATTGATATCAAATTCGCAGATAAATCATAGGACTTCGGCTTTTGACTTAAACCAAATGCTACAAACTGATCATCTTTTATTATACTTTGGAGTCATTAGCTGCATATTTTTACCGCAGTAAGATTATGGTACATTTGCGTACCATGACGACCTATTCATGGTACGCAAGGTCTAATTGTGGTACAAGAACCGTGGAAATGGTACACCTAACAACACTGGTCCAAATGCGAGAGGAACTGACAGTTCAACAGGGCGTTCTGTTTCACATGTACGTATTCTTGCTACCCCAAGAACTAAGAATAATTCTAACATATATTTCCTCTTACATTACACCAGTTCTTCGGTTCCGCTGGTAGGTACGTCATTTGTCGTGTGTAATTCGTATGATCGTTAACTCTTATTACTGACAACAGGTGAGTAGAAAAGTCTTCAATTTTTATGTGTAGACTGTTCACGGTAAAGTGAGCACTTTTTAAGACCATCTCAACAGACATTAACCACTAATAAACGTAGGCTATTTTATTGCAATCTCAGACGTCTACTTTTGATGGTGGCAAAATGCACACACTGTGTTTATTAGTCACAAGGCAATGTTTATATCAAAAAGTGCTGCGAAGATAGAAATTAGCTGAAAGTAAAAAATTTAGCAGGACCTTAAAAAGTGCTCACTTTACCGCGAACAGCCTATAATCCGCTTGTTTATATACCGTCGGAACTGTCTGCACGACCTTGAAGTGCTGTGTCGGTTAGAATGACTAAATGATGAGGGAGGGAGAAAAAGCTTGCGTTTCATGTATTATATCCCGGAGTTTCACTTGAGTTTGTCGAACAGTACGCGCAGTTGCAACAATCTGTGTAGTAATATAGCTGATGTTTGTTAAGGTACGAGTAAGCTGAGGCACAAGTAATGGAGTAACTGTGCTGGCATAGTCCCTCCTGAACCCCGCGCGAAATTTCGCTGTGCTCATTCACTATAGTCTTTTCGTGGTTTCTTCACTGTTTTTGAACCAAATATTTAAACCCCCCCCCCCCCCCATGTATGACATGCTTGGTTGTTTCCTAAATATATTGTCATGCATTACAAGCGTTGTATACTTACTTCTGTTAACATAAAGATAATTTATTTTACCTTAAATTGAAATTTTACTTTCATTTTATCTATAAATTATAATATTTTATTCATAGTTGATATTAATAACAAGCAGGGAGAAAATAGAAGTATTGGTAATGCCTAGTAAGAAAGACTTCTTGTGCAAAATATTAGTACACATTTATAACGTGCATCGACACCACAGCTTGCTTGTTAATAGTACCTAGACTGCTAGTTTCGTTGTTGAGTACGCCCGAGTTCTCATTGTTTGTAAGAAAGACTTCTTGTGCAAAATATTATTACACATTTACAAAGTGCATCGACACCACAGCTTGCTTGTTAATAGTACCTAGACTGCTAGTTTCGTTGTTGAGTACGCCCGAGTTCTCATTGTTTGTAAGAAAGACTTCTTGTGCAAAATATTATTACACATTTATAACGTGCATCGACACCACAGCTTGCTTGTTAATAGTACCTAGACTGCTAGTTTCGTTGTTGAGTACGCCCGAGTTCTCATTGTTTGTAAGAAAGACTTCTTGTGCAAAATATTATTACACATTTATAACGTGCATCGACACCACAGCTTGCTTGTTATAGTACCTAGACTGCTAGTTTCGTTGTTGAGTACGCCCGAGTTCTCATTGTTTGTAAGAAAGACTTCTTGTGCAAAATATTATTACACATTTACAAAGTGCATCGACACCACAGCTTGCTTGTTAATAGTACCTAGACTGCTAGTTTCGTTGTTGAGTACGCCCGAGTTCTCATTGTTTGTAAGAAAGACTTCTTGTGCAAAATATTATTACACATTTATAACGTGCATCGACACCACAGCTTGCTTGTTAATAGTACCTAGACTGCTAGTTTCGTTGTTGAGTACGCCCGAGTTCTCATTGTTTGTAAGAAAGACTTCTTGTGCAAAATATTATTACACATTTATAACGTGCATCGACACCACAGCTTGCTTGTTATAGTACCTAGACTGCTACTTTCGTTGTTGAGTCATTGTTTCCTAGAGTGACAGGAGGTATAAGCAGTTCCAACCACAACTACCACATTACTCGCAATCAACGTCTGTATGTGGTTCACGATTAATTGAGCAACTCTTTGCATCAACCATTGAAACTTTTCACACTGCGTGTATTTAAATGGTCATATTTACTAACTGTGCACGCCGTAAAGTTGGTAGCGACGGAGAGAATAGTTCTATCTTTAAACGCTGAGTATAAGTTTTAGGCAAACATTTATGGCTACTGAAATTATTTCTTGTTTATTTCCTTATTGCCTTCTAATAGGAATTTTACAGCTTCACTTAACCCACGTATGGATAAAGTGAACAGGTCCGTGGCAATGTTAATTTTACGTATGTTAGGGTGAGTGGTGAGATTTGGGCGGCTCTTAACATCAATGCCTTGAGAGCCGATGAAGGTGAAGCGAGGTATGGAGCAGCGCTGGAATGCAAGGGCGGGGGGGGGGGGGAACGGGAGATCCCCGGGTAAAATCTGCCCGACCAGCGGCATCGTCTGGCACGATCCCCACATGCGAAAATCCGGTAGCGACCCGGCCGGGAATCGAACCCGCGTACGCTGAAAAAATACGCAATGTGTATGCAAGTAGATATCACGCAGGTCTTTTGTAAGTGTTCAGTTGATCGTGAAATAACATGCCCAACGTTTGCTGTGGCTGATACCTACATGGGACACGTTCGCTGCTTGTTATCTCATAGACCTATTGTTCACGCGTATATGAGCATAAGCATTTTTGATAACACTTTATAGCTAATACCGCCATATGTAAAATCGACGTTATGAATTCTATATATCTAATAGGGTGTCTGTAAAATGTAAATGTGAAGTACTTGCCAGCGTAAATATATTCCTAATATATAAATTCCTTCTCCCGTGGGTATAAAACGAATAGGAACTAAAGGAAATTAATCCAGTGTTGACAAAATTAAACATACGTGAAATCTCTTTTCCTAATTCTGTGCCGGTATTCCAGTACATACGTACCTACGCCGCGCCTGTTATTGTTAACATTAAGGCCCCTCTGTACGTGGAGTTATTTTGCGAGTTCAAGGCACAGAACCGAGGGAGCGATACGGGCGACACCAACACGCACACCTAGCGCCTCGTCGCCCCTACGCACAAGGCGTGCAGTTTCTCCGTCAGTGCATTGCACTGTGCCAACTAGATCCATAACAGTGTCAGGATGTTTTGTCTTTTGATACACTTAATATAATAAAAGTTCTAAAAACATGGCAGGGTTTTTTTATATATATATTTTTTTTCTGGCAGCAAAAATTTTATTCCTAAAACATTTATTTACCGAGAGACGCGTATTCGCGCAAGTAAAGATTTCATAGAAAATATTTTAGTGCGTGGTCCTCTTAAATTGTAAACGTTACTACCGACAATTTTTTTGGAGGTTTGATTGCAGTAGTTAACCGTATAGAGGAGATCAGTCAAAGTGACCACTCATTGGTCAAATTATATTTAAATCGTCTACTGTATATAAAATAAAATTATAACCCCCCCCCCCCCCCTCCGGCCCTAACATACATGAGAGTTATTGTACATGCAAATTAACTTGTTATTTTTGTGTAATGCGAGTTACTAACTTTTATTGAGTTTTAAACATTGGTTTACTAATTGGGAACTTTAGCTTGCCATGTCGGGTAAAGTGGTTTCTGCCTTGAGCTGTTTGTTTTTATTGCTACATAGTCTAGATCCATCAGCTGGCGAGCGAATTAAATACTAGCAAGTCACGAAGACCAATACAAGCGCGCTACTGCGGTTGCCGAGCGTTTGGAGAACAGATCCATCCTATTGTTCCGACTGTCTGCTAGAAGCGACGATGCTGTTCCTAGTCTTACCTTTCATGTTGAATTGTATCACCTCTCACGTTCTCAACTTCTAACATTGCGCTTTCAAGTGGCGAATCTTTCAACCCGTTAGTTCAAACTAGATGGCTGGCCATTTTGCACTCTTGGACGTCACTGCACAAAAGTTTGTCTACAGTCAAAACTAAGCAAGTACATTTTTATGACACGGCTTTTTTTTTTTTTTTTTTTTTTTTTAACTTCGCACTCTTCTGAAGCCGTGCTAAGTTCTACTTCCAGGATATTCCTCCGCCTCATGCAAACTAAGCTTAACTAAGTCTAGGAAATTACACCAAAGGGACAACAGACCGAATTCGTGCGCACTCAGTTGTGAATTATTTCTTACTGGGCGCTACTAACACACATGTTTTCCCACTGATTTTATTAATATTTATTATAAATGAAATATTATAATTTATAAATAAAATATAAGTAATACTTTTATGTTATCAGAGGTATAAAACGCTTGTGATACATGGCGTCTGTAGGAAATAACTAAACATGTCATACATGGGGTGGTCTTTCAAAGGCGTTATTCAAAAAGTGTGAAGAAGCCGCGAATATTTTTGTGGGGCTATAGAAAATAATTATAATCCTACTACGTACTGAAGATAAAGTCACACTATTGAACACTTACCTTACATCTTGCATTAATGAAACCAAGACAACTTTATAAAATCAATAACTTGTAATATTTTCAGCTCATATGACGTCGAAAAACTAATGGCATCGCTCTTAACAGTTTGAAATCCTCGCCACCAGACCGCAGCACCAGTACTCCCCAGCAGATCAACAACTGATGGCTACTTCACCCGCACTGGCCATTTTACCCTGCTCTTCCCTATATCATGCGGGCACCCACTCACTTAATAACATTTGCTTAAAACTATTGCCGACAGAGAAGGTGTTATTAGGCCATTTTTATTTCTTCGAGTAGAAAGACCTGGACGGTTCCGTTGCAGCAGATGCTACTCGGAGCATTCATCTCCGTCAGTCGACATTTTAGTTTTTCCCTGCCCTTTGCAAGCCTAGCGCAGTTTTAAGCTCTCCTACATATCTTTAACACCATTGTACAGCCGAGGGATTAAAATAGATGTTCAAACACATGTAGATGGATAAACATATCAACTGTGACCTTTATCTTTCCAGTCCCACGTCTGGTTTTGCAACACCCTGAAATTTCGGGAATGGGTTTGATAATTATATTTGCATGACACAAATATAACTTTGGAAAGTAATTTTTGTTCAACATGATGTCACGAGTATTCTAGTGCCTCGATGATGAAAAATATTGAAATGTAACTTTTTTTTTTTTTTTTTCTGGTAGCGAGCTACTTTAATGGAACTGCACCGGCATTCAGTAGGGTAAAATGACACAACCCCACTTTGCAAAAAACTGCTCCCCCCCCCCCCTGCGGCTGTCCCGGATCGAACACAGGACTTCCCGAATTCGACTCGAGTCACGCTACAGCACGACGTAATACTCAAGGTTGGGCGAGTGTCACAAATGCCACAGTACGAGGCACTTCAGTTAAAATCCAACCGGTGTACCTTTTTTTTTTTAATGCAGTGCGGGTCAACAGTACGGAGAGACTGTATATATCTAGAAAAACATTGGCGGTCTGTATTTCTCTAATGTACGCAAATTGGCCGGCTCATTAACCGTCCGCTTCTAATGCAGCTAGTTTAGTAGAAACTGTGTAGTCTGCTCCGCTTTTTTTTATCTGGTAACCCTTTCTCATCTGCGAGATAGCCGCAGCATCAGCGCAAAGGACCAAACAAAACAAAGCTGTAATTTAGAAACGTCCCAGTTTGGGTTGAGTGCAAGGAATTTTTTTTATGTTGAGAAATTCGCAGTTTTAATTTTACGAAAGTTTTATTTTTCGTTCATCTAGGTCTTATTTTACCGTGGACGCAATAATGGCAATTATTGCTTTCTGTTGTAGGGGAACCCCGTGGACGAATAAAGAAAGAAAACAACATCAGGGGCCTTGTGTAGCTGAAAATGAATTATCTTACACTTGTGCCAAACCTTGTTTATTAGTTTCATTACAAGGAAATGAAAAAATTTGTATTCTATATTTTGTACATTATCTAATATTAAAATTAATTACTTTATTGTTTATCGATTACAAGAATAACATAAATCCACGGGCGAGGAACCGATAATCAATATTGGAAAACATTGCCGTGAGCTACCTCAAGATATCTATGTATATATATATATATGTGTGTGTATATATATATATATATATATATATATATATATATATATATATATATATATATATATATATATATATATATATATATATATATATCTGTGTGTGTGTGTGTAAAAATATGCCAAAACACGCAAAGATGCATTCGATTCAAAGTTATATATATAATGTCCGTGTGTGTGTGTAGAATGAATTTTGCTAAGTCCGTCTTAAATTAAATTACAGAATTTGCTTTACCGCTTACTAGTTATTTTTTATTTGCAAATATTTTGGTTGATTTTATTTTCGTGTGTCTGATAACTGTGAAATGGTGATTTCGAAATAGGATCTTGCGATATCTGTGTTAAACGTAATACTTTTTTCCTTGTTTAAAATAACATCGCGTCTAATGTCTGCGAGTTTATACTGTGTTAGCACAAATATATATAGTAATTTTTGTGTTACTATCCATTATCTGAAGCACGGTTCACAGTGATAGTAATTCTCTACTTAATTTCGTCCCTAAACATGTAGGTGCTGCAAGTTTTACCAGTACCGTGTGAACGGCAAGCATCATCATGATAGCGATAGTTTCACAGACAGAACCCATCCCGCGATTCATCGCATGGTTATGCACTTGCGCGTGCACAGTATATTAGCAGTGGTGCCAACACAGTTTAAAAAAATATATTAATTTATTTTTAATACAAAGAACATGGCTTAACGTGATGTGTACAGAGGTCCAACTGGGTACGGAACAGGGCAGGGTGGACAAACGGGTGAGAGAAAAGTAATCGGCAGTGGTCTGAATCGAGGAACTATTCCGGTTTCCGTGTGCAGTTAATTTGGAATAATCGGGGGAAGTCTAAACCAGAATTGGAGGACCGGGAATCGTAGCCGGGTCCTCCCGACCACGTCACCTCACTTAGTGAAGAAAATCCATTTATGTCACTGTAAAAACAACTATTACTGACAGCTGCGCAACACAAAACTGTAGTTTCTTCCGAGGACGTGTATTTGGAACACTGCAAAGCAATTCGGTCTCCAAGAAGGCAGATGGATGCTGTACGGTTAGGCCCCTCACATACGGGCGACTCGGTCGCGCCAGTGCTGTCGCGTGTACAAGCGACTAAGTGGCTCGACCGAGTCGCCCGTGTGCACGATACACGCGGGGGGAGACTCAGTTGTAAACATGGACTCCGATGAAGAAAATCTTCTTCTTGTGTTCCACCTGAGGCGGCGTCGTCGCCGTCGCCGTAAACAACAGCGATTGTTGTGGATGCATCCATTAACCGCGGATCGATTGACGAGTGGACGATTTTACACCATTGTGAGTGAATTAAAACAAGACAGCTGTAAGTTTCATAGCTATTTCAGGATGTCGAAAAACTCTTTCGACGAACTTTTGTCCTTACTGAAAATACACATCGGGAAAGCTGATACAATTATGAAGAAGAGTATACCAGCCGAGGAGAGACTTGCGATTACACTCAGGTGGGTACTTTTAGCTAATTCACCAAAATTATGTTAATATATATATAAATAGAACATAGGCTAATCAGTTACATTTCCGGCAACTGGTTTTTATCGTGAACAGTTGTTATTGGTTTGCCACAGACACATCGTAATTCGCAGGGTATAACTTACTTTTATCAGATTGGTTAGGTTAAGTAAGTAAGGCCGAATGTAAGCACGTATTGTGATTCATTTTTATGGATAAATAAATGTGTTTCTACAGGACAGAGTTTAATGTCTACATTTACAAACACATTATATGTATTAATACATACAAATTGGCACAGGTAGTCAATAACACATCGCTGTTTACGAATGATTAGCAATATGTGGAGTATTACAATATCTGTTTTAATATATGTAAAATAAAACTATATTGACACATATTACATGTATTCGAAACTTCTGTAATGTATATAAATCCACATTATGATTAAATTCTCTGTGAAATTTCATTAGAAAAAGTCTTCACAAACGCTGGACACATCAGAGTGCAGAGATACAGCTGATGATGCAGGGGATTGACTCTGGAACTGTGATTGACTATCACCAGATGATGTCGGCGCAGATGGATACAGGGCGTTGTACTGATGAGTATGAGGAACGTCGGATGGGTGAGATTCGTCATACGAGGCTGCAGGAGGTCCTGTGTTTGTGTTCTGATAGTGGCGAAATGGTAAGTGTGGAGCTGTAGTGCCTGATGGAAAGTGCTGTGGATACATGTAATGGAATGCAGAGGAATACAGTCGACCAGCACTCTTACATTGTTGTACTTCTCTAAAATGCTTATAAACTCACGCTGAACATCAAGTTTAACATTGTCAGATAGAGCTTTGAAATGAGTTAAGAGACTTAACAGAGTGTGCCTGTCACCATCATTATCATCACAGTGCTGTGCTGCCCTTTCTTCTATATTTTTGGATAGTGCGTGAATAAGCTGTTGTTCCTCTGCACCACTGTGTTTCTCTTCTTCCTTCGTCTAGCTGGTGGTGTAGGAAATGTATCTGCCGTAGGTGCTTCCACTTCAGGGTCGTTGTAAGTTTCCTCTGGTGGCTTTGTCTCGCAGGCAGGAAGAAGAAAGGATAACTGTTGTACTCTTTCCTAGCAATGTCTGCAGCTGAGCCGGATTTCTTTATTTTTTTATTTTTTTTTTTGGCCAATTCCCTTCGAAATGAGTCACGTAAACACTTCCACCGTCGCTGTAGGTCCACAGCTGAAAAGAAAAACACCTCATTATTGTTAAGATGCAGAATATTAATACCTACTAATTTTACAGGTACCTTGTTACCGGTTGCACCTTTACAGATCTGCATTACATATTTCTATGTTTAATTTCCACTGCGCGGAAGATAGTGATAGAAGTTTGTGAGACAATTTGGCAGCATCTACATGACATCTGTTTTCCAGACCTAACTGAATATGAGTGGCTAAAAATTGCAAACGGTTTTGAAACACGGGCTAATTTCCCCAACTCCTTAGGGGCAATTGACGGTAAACATATATGGCTTATTCAACCAGCTGGCAGTGGATGATCATATTTTTGCCACAATAAATATTTCTCCATGGCATTGTTAGCTGTATGCGATTCAAATTACAGGTTCACATTTGTTGATATTAGTTCCTATGATAAGGAATCTGATTTAGCAATTTATCAAAATAGTCTGCTGTTCCAAAACTGCTTTACACATTCCAAGTGACAAACAAATAAGAATTGTTGGCGAACTTCTTCCTTTTACTTTCGTTGGCGATGAAGCCTTCGCTCTTTCCACGCACGTGCAAAGGCCGTACGGTGGGAAAAATTTGTTGCGGGAAAATAAAACGTACAACTATTGCCTTTCGAGAGCGAGATGCTACATAGAATGTTCGTTTGGTATTCTCACAAACAAGTGGCGCGTCTTTCACAGAGCAATGAATATTAACGTTAATGATGCTGTAACTCTTGTTAAGGCATGCTGTGCACTACACAGCTTTGTCAGGGAAAGAGACAGTGTAGACTTCGACTGTACTTATAATTGGACTGGAGGAAGGGGACGCTTTAATACAACCAGAGAACATGCGATCTGCATTAACAATCAGAGAAAAGTTTGCGCAATATTTTTCCAGCGAAGAAGGATCTTTGCCGTGGCAGCATATGATGTAATACTAGACAATTTACAAAATACCAGTTATAGCTGTTTTCATTTTCTTGTATAAACTGTGTTTTATATTTGACATTGTTCAAATTAAATAATGGTACTACTTAGAAGAACAATGCATTCATCATAAATTATCTTGCATTGTATAGCTCTATCATAAGGTGCGCTTTTTATGGTTATAATAGCAATCAATTCTGTCAACTGCATACACAAGAACATATCTTATATTTGCATGTTAATCGTGTCTCTAGGTTCTTGACACGTTTCTTTTCTTCCATTAATGTATAAATTGCACATATTTACTATTAATATAGTTACTGTGAAATCATCTAACCTGCGTTGTTTTTTTCTGATGCTCCCATTTCTTCAAAATTCTTGACGAATATACCGCTTCTACCCAGGCTTTTCCCCTAGCAAGTTTGTTGCCATACATATCACTTCTTGTATCCCAAATTGCAGGACGTGATTCTACTTATATTATGAATCTGTCGGAATCAAATGACCCCATCGTGTAGACGCAGCGGGCAGGCACAGACTGATGGCAGCAGTCGCTATCACATGCCACCAAAAGTGTCTCGTGTGCAAGATTCTATGCGACTCTTTGGTCGCAAGAGGGTGGTGGTGGGGGGGGGGGACAAGCCACAGTCGCCCGTGTGCAAGCATTTTCGCCTCTGCAATGCTCGCTTATGAGATACTACCAATCCGCGACCGAGTGGCGCGACCGAGTCGCCCATGTGTAAGGAGCCTTATGGCCCACTCACGGTTAGTCTATTCACGGTTACAGTCCATTCACGGCTATAGTCGATTCACGGTTACTTCCGACTTTTCTGAAGCCCTGCTTAAGTTGTACTCCGGGATATTCCACGCCTCATGCAAATAAAGCTTAACCACGTCTAGTTAATTTCTCAAAAGCGGCAACGCACCATATTCGTGCGCACTCAGTGTAATGATATTTTCCATAAGAACTATTTCTTACTAAGCATTGCCGACACACCTTTCTTCTCACAGTAATTTTTTTTTTTCCATATTAATTGTTAATGATTAAATATTATAATTTGTTGATAAAATACATTGATTCAATTAAAACAAAAATAAGGTACGATTATGTTAACAGAAGCACATAGAACGCACTTGTGATACTTAAATGAACTATTTATGAAACAACCAAACACGCCATGTATAAGGTTATTTTTCAAAAGTTTGATCGAAATATTTTTAAGAAACCGCGAACAGACAAAAACCAAGTGTATTGCGGAGTAACAGTGAAATATCATAATGTATTTTTCTTAGTGTATTTGTTTCTACACCGAACATTATTCTTACCTGGCTGGGACAATCAGAATTAACGCGTTCACTTCCTAATTAATGTACGAACCCAACTGTTGCACTCGCTTTATTTTATTATGTGCGGTGCACTTAAGTCGAGCATGCTTTCCGCAAGCAGTGGAACAACTTACTACATACAAAATCGTGTATCAGCTGATGCACGAACGAACAAAAGTTAATATTAACTTGGCTATTCTGAGTCCACTGGCGACGCACATTAGACAAGTGTAAAATACGCGATAACAAAGAGTTCCTAGATTAATTAATATATTTTATTTCACGTGGGCACAAAACAGCGGTTGTAATTGTTGCATGATAATATTGAACAATTTTTTTCAAATAATTTGACGAAATATATTTGGAATTCTTGTCGTTTCGAGACAGTAATAGGAGAAAAGTCAAGTTTTAAAAATCAGGATCTAGAGGCGGCGAACCTGGTGCTATCTGTCGGTACCGTGCGCGGCTCTCACACTTTACCATGTCGTACGCGCCATCTGTGAGTTCTTTCTCGAACCTAACCAGCTGTAACACTCAAATGAATATGTTTCGTATATAAAATAACAAATTTACGAACAGATATCAATAGTTTTATTTTTCCGCGAGCTCTGCATAATTTTTAAAGCAATATATATTTCGTGTACAGCGATTTTGATCAATAATAATTTCTATTGGGCCAGTAACTGCCCGTCTATGTCCTAAACGCGCCATTTCCGTGTAATATCCAACTGACACACCAGTTGATGGCGAAAGGATACATAAACTAAAAGTAAACATTAGTTGAACTGTCAAAATCTTGCCATCTTATATGAGACAGACAGTGAGTGAGTGATGACATTTTGGCGGGCCTTTACAACGAGATCTTGAGATCCGGGCGATGACAAAGGAGAGACGCCGGAATGCAAGGGTGGGAGGAAACATGAGATACTCGAGAAAACACGCCTTTCAGCGACACGATTCCTACATGCGAAAATCCGTGAGTGATCCCGCTGAGAATCGAGCCCGGTCCGCCTTGGTGGGAGGCGAGCAGTCTAGCCACTACACCACTGCGGCCGCACGTCAGCAAATCAGATTTCTCGCAAGGAAAACGCTCGAAAACAATGGCCACTGATTCCTTGTTGTGTAGACTTACAGTTCCGACCATAAATATCTTACATGCGCAACATGTCCTTGATATGGGCACTGGGATTAAACGGGTCGTCGACAACCAAAGTTCCAGATTCGTGACACGTACAATTCGTGATGATTAAGATCGTCCAACCACGAAAATGGATCTGAACTAAAGTGTTTTGGAATACAACTAGAGGTGCAATCTTCAAGCGGTTAGCCTGCTCGCCTCCCACCAAGGCGAAACGGGTTCATTCCCCAGCCGGGTCGCCGGATTTTCGCATGTGGGAATCGTGCCGGACGATGCCGTTGGTCGGCGGGTTTTTTCTCGGCGTTCTCCCGTTTCCCCCGCCCTTTCATTCCGGCGCCGCTACATATTCACCTCAATAATCCTCATCGGCTCTCAAGACCTCGCTGTTAAAGCCGCCCAAATCTCTTCACATTCTCGCGAGTATGAGTAAACAGAAATTATCGGTACGCGCGATCCTAATTTTTTCCACATAATTACGTTCAAAAAATTAATTCTTAGCTTAAGGAGGCCGCCTAGCTGATGGCATACTTCGTGCCCGAGCCGTAGAAGCGCGGGGGCTCTAAGGGCGACACAGGCACGTGCATGAGTTGTCTCGTCGCCTCTACGTCCAAAGCACTGAACTGACGAGCATTCTTTCTTACGGAACTGCGTCCGTATGAGACTTTCAGTTGCAACCCTCTCACTGGTATGACATAATTAAAACAAAGGTGTAATGCACGCCCCTTAATATACATATAAATAGTTAGTACCCTAACGTTAAAGGATGAATATGATTGTGGTACCATTTTATTTAAAAAAAAAAAGTACTGATGCATGCATTTACACATGTGACATTTCTTAGCTCGTATTCTTTCGCGGATACCATTAAAAAATATTGGGCACTTTTTAAACGAAGCATTTTCTGTTGAAGCTGTGTTCACTGTTCTTCGTCCTGGACAAGCGGCCATCTTAAGGCGGCAGCTTACATGAAACCTGAACTGCGTCATTGTGCGTTTGAAATTCTGGTTTGTAATTTTGCTTATCCACGAAAAGAAAATATACTTCAGACTAGTCGTGTGTGGTACTTTCAAGACATCACGTACGTTGGAAACATTTTTTGAACGTCCTTCAACATAGCTGAAAACGGCTTTTTCACATTGCCGTGTTTCAGAATGTACCAACCGGATTTATGCGAAACTATGCTGGAGGAGTGCACTGGACTTTGCTACTGAGTTGCGTCGAGTTAGGGCCAGCGCTCTAGGTCCCATAGTTCCCGCGGCGCAACGGGAACACTTCCGCGCGAGTTCACAACTTTGCGCGTAGAGGCGATGTCGCTGTACATGCGCCTGTCGGCATCACCCGTAACGCTTCACACGTACACGCTCACGCACGCCCACCCACTATCTCAGTATAATTCACGGTTACTTCACACTTTTGTAAAGTGCTGCTAAAGTTCTACTTCCAGTAGATTCCTTCGCCTCAAGCAACCAAAGCTATAAAATTACATCGAAGGACAACGGACCCCAAATTCGTGCGCACTCAGTTCTAGTAATATTTTACATGATAACTATTTCTTACTAGGCGCCACCAACACGCATGTTTTCTAATTGTTCTTGTAGATACTTATTATAAATTATAAGTCAAATAGGTTTTCATTTTACGAATAGTAATATAGTTTTTGCTAACAGAGATTTAAAACGTTTGTGATACATGGCATATTTGGGACAGAGCTAAACACGTCATACATGGGGTGAAAGGTTTGATAGGCTGTTTACGGTAAAGTGAGCACTTTTTAAGGCTCTACTAAAATTTTCCTTTCAAACAATTTCTATCATTCCGCCACTTTTTTATGTAAGCATTGCTATGTGACTAATAAACACAGCGTATACATTTCACCGCACTCAAACGATTATGTGTGAGGCTGCAATACAATACATTTATTAGTGGTTAATGGCTGCTGGGAGGGCCTTAAAAAGTGCTCACTTTACGGTGAGCAGCCTAGAATAAAAAAAAAAGTATGAATAAACAGCGAATAGACTATAGGTGGCAGTCTTAAGTACTTAATCAGGAACGGAAATGAATAGCAGGTGGCGGCTTTCAAGTTTCAAAGAGCTAGAAAGCCCGTGGAGCGGTCTTCTCAACAAATATCGGCTTCCCTTAAGAGCTGCCGTATTGATCGTGCACCAGTTCTCCCCAGGACTCCGTAATAGCGAGAACATCATAATCGCCTCAGGCAGGTTCCTCCAAGCGGCAACGTCCCTACAGTTCCAAACACCCCCCCCCCCCCTTTTCTCCAAAAAATGTTGACATCTCCCTCTTCTGCTCGTCTTAATTTTCTGTTCCATTTCTCCAGGCGCGAGGCCGCATATTTCATCTCCCGCTTTTGCGTCAGACTTCGCACTGTTAAGGCTCAGTTTTACCGCTTTTGGAGAAATTCTTCGTTTACGTGCCATAATTTCAACTCGGAGGTATTATTGGAAATGTTTTTATCGTAGAAAATTTACAATTTACTAGTTCTTCAATATTTCAGTATAGTTTCTTCACGATAACGTGAGCACTTTTGAAAGCCTTGCTTAATATCTACTTGTATGCACGTTGTGTATTCTTCCACCTTGTGCAAAATTAACGTTGCTCAACCTCATCACTTTATTCATGCGTCAGTCAATTGAAACCGTGAAATTATTATAAAAGTAAACATTTTATAAATCTGCTAATTTTTACACACTAATGCGTTAATAAACAGAAAGCGTAAGAAATGATTTGAATTATCAGAAATGGTTACATAACACTTTTTATTCGACGATAACATACGGAACTACTTTTCATTCATCGTTACCAACTTTACCGGGCGCATGTAACTTAGGGCGCCCGCGGTGCAATATATACAGACAGAGACAGTGACATTTTTCTAAAGTTGATTTCAAAAGTGCTCACTTTATCGTGAACAGCCTCTATCTAATTTACACTCTGTGTTATTTCCTGCTTGCAAAAAGGCAGGAACTTGTTCATAAAATATAAATAAGCTCTCGGCTTTTTTTTTTACAACGGGCTTATAATACATAATTAAAATTCAGCACGTGAAATTATTAAACAACTTGTAAACACTCAATTTCCTATAGTCACACATCGTCAGTAATTGCTATGAGTCCGAAATTATGACGCGAAAATGAAGAATTTCTGCAAAAGAAGTATGAGTGACTCAACTACTCTGTTGATATTTCTGTAAACATAATATTTTTAGATATAAACCAAACAGTATTTTCCTGTGTTAAAGTGTTCGAAACTGTGTAGTCTTTGCAACGCGCTAGATCTTTTGAAAGATTTATTATTCCGGATCAGTGTGAGGAAGTATGGTGTAGTTTCGCTTGAAAAAACTCATGGCGAACAAGTGCATGTATTAATATTATAAAAGCGTTGTTTTCGATAAACTGCAATGCAGGCTAGCGCCTTAAGTGTCCTGGTTACGAAAAAAAGAATTCGTTATTTTATATTTGTACGAAATGCTGAGCATTACTTTCAAGTACTATTTTCTCGAATAAAAGAAATTCAGACCGCGTATTTTTTGCATAGTGGTAAGTCTTGAGTCACAATTTTGAGTTTTTTGAAATGTGTAAACAAAATAACCGAAAACATTTCAGAAAATTTAACAAGTGTGGCTGATAGATCAAGGTATGCTTAACGAAATAAACTTCACAAAAAGTCATAGGTTGCTACAAATCAAAAATATGCAAAAAAATCGGCTTATTTTGAGAAATTTATAAGAATTGCGAAAACATTACACAGCCTGATTAAAAATATTTCTTGACCGGTGTAACATTTCATAGTGAACTATCACATTCCGGTAAATTAGTTGATTTGGTGTTTATTATCTGTACGTCCCAAAAACAATAAACTTGTGATATAGGCATGCAATTATACAGAAATTATGCGGTCTAATATTGGTTCATTTGAGGTATTTCGTACAAATATGAAATAATGAAAATTTTTTCGTAAGCAGTGCCCTTAAATGAATCTTTCGTGTTCTCTCCCTTTAGGGTCAACACTTATTAACATAACGTTATAAAAGAAAATAAAAATATATGGACAGAGTATTATTTTTTAGCGTTTTCTCGGCGCATGGTTTTTTTTGAATACTGTCAGACTTCTTCCCGGCGTTCGAACTTTTTGTCACTCACACCTTCTCCGTTACGGTGATGATAACGTTCTCGTCCCGCGATTTAAACTCCTAAGTCGACTTACTTCGTTTTTCTTCGTCCTTCTTTTCTTCTTCGCGCCACTCTCGTTCACACGCCATTCATCCCCCCCCCCCCTTGCCCCTTCACCATCCGTCCTTCAGAGCTCGCGAATCAGCAGCTGAGGAAGTATCACTTGCCTTCGCCGGAGCGGCAGACAAAGCACGTGTTAAGTTTCAGGGTATTACCAACCCCGCAGCGTGGCGTCCTAAGTCTACCTGTTAGAAGTGCTGTCTGGCTTTGTCAGGAGATACGCGCCAAATGTACCGCTGGCAAGCACGATCGTATTTCTGTTCAGTCTACAGTCATATTTTGAACCTTCAGCGGCGCCAGGCATTAAAAAAGTCAGCGCCAGTTATTATTTCACACCTTACACGTACGACTAATTTCGTTAGTTCCGTTTGCTGTGGTGATAATGAAAAAAAATAATTCCCATAATCCCTTGCTTGCGATTGTCCTTTCCAAGGTAAGAAAGTTAAAATTGCAAGCGCATGCCATAGATCCAGAGTTTCGCAGCGAAAATAATAATAAATGCGAGAAAATTTCATCACAGCACAGGAACTTCTATCGAAAGAATCGCAGATAATACGCTGCAATAAAAGGTTTTATATGAATATTGAAATAAGATGAGATATTTTATTAGATAACAATGCACTATTATTTTTAGGCGTATCACACGTGTGGTGTCTAGAAGCAATTGGTGTAGCATTTATACGAAGTCTTGTATTTGACAAGCATTACCGCTGTACGGTAGCGCCAATTGCGAATAGCGGCAGATTATTCAACTATTTGGGAGCATGTTAGGGAAAACAGGTAACGCAGAGCCTGCATTTAACGTTAGGTGTTGAAATACTGACACTTGAATTTCATTAAATCGAGGTCTTGAGAGCCGAAGGTGGTTAAGTTAGGTGTGCATGAAGCAGCGCCGGAATGAAAGGGCGGGGGAAACGCAAAAACCCGGAGAAAACCCGCCGACCAGCGGCATCGTCCGGACACAGTTACCGCGCGCGTAAATCCGGGAGCGACCCCGCCGGGAATTGAACCCGGTTAGCCCAGGGGGGGGGGGGGGGAGGCGAGTAGTCTAACCACTACACCACCGCGGTCCCTGTGACTTTGATGCATACAATTATTTTTTTTACGAGTGAATCGCCTTGTCATTAAATAAAAGCAGCTACAATATTCAGTACAGCTTCATTGATCATAGTGGAGCCTGTTTCAACAGATCCGCACTCAAATTCACAACCGATTTGGATTAGCTTCAACAGTTTCGATTTTAAGTGTGCATTGTATGTATGGTATACGCTGTTCACGGTAAGGTGAGCACTTTTGGGGTCCTAGTTACTTTTTTCTTTCAGCCACTTTTAACCTTTAACATCATTTCTAAAATAAACATTGCCATGTAAGAAATAAACACAATCTGTATATTCCATCACACTCGAAGTTAACATCCAAGACTAAAATATAATATATTTATTGACTATTATTCCAAGTGAGAAGGTTTTAAAAAATGATCACTTGACCGTGAATAGCCTATATGCATAAACACACTGACCAGCAAAATTTACGTTTCTTGAGTAATGGATGTACGCGATCCACTTCTGGATTTTATCCAGGGTCATGAAATGTGTTCTGTCCTCAGTAGTTGTCAAGTCATGAAAATATTTAGCTTATAATAAAGTCTGTTCACGATAAAGTGAGCAGTTTTGAAATCAACGTTAGAAAAAGTCACTGCCCCTACCTGCATATATTTTAATGGGCGCACTGAGTGACTTTGTGCCCAGTAAAGTTGGTAACGATATAGGGGAAAGTAGTTCCATATATTAACGTCGAATAAAAAGTGTTGGGTAACCATTTGTCAAAACTTAAATTATTTCTGTCGCTTTATGTTTTTTTTTTTAAATTCATCGAAGTGTAAAAATGAGTAGATTTGTACAATATTTACTTTTCTATCACGTGACCGACGCATGAATAAAGTGATGAGGCCCGTGGCAATGATAATTTTACGTAGGGCGGAAGAACACACAACGTGTATATAAGTGGATCTTAAGCAGTGCTGTCAAAAATGGTCGTTTTACCGTGAACAGTGTATACCACTGTTACCCCAAGTCACGTGATACTCGCGCACCTTGTTCCCAGACGTGGAATAGGAAATGCCGACATCGAAACGTAATTGACGGCGAGCTCCCTCCGTATCTCGACGTCGCACAGGTCCAGAGGCGCGTGTGTGCGCGGGATCGTGGGAGGGGGTGGGTGATGCGTGTGACAGGTGTTGTGTGTGATGTGATTAATGCAGGTCGGTCGGAGGGGAGTGGCTGTGATAGCATACCAGCGAGCGTCTGCAGTTGTTGCCAAGGCTTGTCTGACACTCGCTCGTGAAAGACAACCGCATAATGGTTGCTGTCCGAGGCACGCGCCTATCGGTGATTGGTCACATCTTCAGTTGGACACACGTGTGCCGCTGTGGTGCAGGGAGGCCAGCCTCCACCCACCCCCCCTCTCAATTGTGTTTACCACAACCTATCATAGGTAACTCGGCAACGTCAACAGGATAGGTGTTTCCGCGGGGTTTGCTATTCTGCTAGTTTAGTGCTGTTTCTGCTTGTTGCCGTTCATGTTACCGGAAGCACTTTTTTGTATGTTGCTCGGGTGGCTGCAGCAGTTGCTATTTTGTGATATGGAAAGCAGCTATTTCTGCTCTTGCTCGCCGAGACACAGCTGAAATATCTAAACGAGCACGGTAAAAAAAAATGGCCGCCAAAATAAAGTGACAAATGTCGAAGAATCTTGAGAGGGGCGCTTGTTTGATGTATTTTGTTTTGACGCAGATTTATGAATAGTAAAGAACTTAATTTTGTATGCTGACAGTATTAGTTATATCCATCAAAATTGTCTATGCGAAGCCGCTTTTCGCCGCCATTTCGTAAGATAGCCCCACGTAAACTAATATAAGGTTTTTATGCCGTATCTCGGGAAACAAAATCGGCTTCGTTCAAATTTGGCGAAGAAGTTGTACTCTGGTAGGCTATATTAATTTGTGTGTTTCAAGTAAGCAAATGTCTTATTTTCTGAATGTCTTGCAGTTGATTGCAAGCTAGCTTAATTTTAAGAGTTTTTTTTTTTTTTTTCTGAATTCGAATCCCAGGTAAGTCACTCGTCTATTTTAATATTCTTTGTACTGTTTCACATGTTTCTGGTCTCATCTCTAATAATATTGTTTGTCAATGAGATGCCAACGACTACCTACCATCTAAGCTTTCAAGAACTTCACCAACCATTTATTTGCACCCATGTAGAGAACAATAGGTTCAATATTCATCAGTAACTTTTTGTTAGAAGTGCCGTAATAACGCTTTGTAACGAACCGCTTATGACACTACTCGCCCTGTTTACAGAAGAAGAATTGTCGGTGTATATCATGCATACGTGTGATGTTTGATGGCGCCAATCAAACACCATATCGAAGAAGCAAATAGCTTGGCTTCTTCTTCCTAAAATCGGAACAGTTAAGAGTGTTCCGAATCAGCGAATTTGACTGCAGATCTGTTGAAACTGTTTCACTAGAATCTGTAAAAAAATTTTTACTTATAATTTAACTTCCTGGTATTCACTGTACAGACAGTGATGTGAATTTAATCGTACTGAATTTGACTCGTCTGGCAGTAAGAACTCAGTGTATGGCGCTGATCAACCAGTTAATAACAGCACATTTACTGCAGATAAAGAAAAGAAAAAAAAATTCTACTTTTTGAAGCCGTGTCCAAAATGACAGATTCTCTTGGGCTAAATTATCACGTGACCTGACTTTGTATACAAAAATGGCGACGTATTTGGTAGGGCCTATTTCGTATTTTGTATCTAGCGGATGTTAGTAAAAAATGCAAAATGACAAAATCAGTGCCATGTTCGTTTTGACTTTCAAAGCACATACGCGAATGCGTAATTAAAACCTTTTTCAAAACAAATAACTTTTCATAAAATACACTTGGCATGTTTCACAAAGCAAGTCAAGTGTTGTGCTTTGTTGTTTGTACATTTCGCAACAATTTTTTTTTAAAGTCGTTATTGCTCACTTTATTATTTTCGTATTTATTAACTTATTCGCAGCATTCCAGTGATGATTGTATAAATATGATGTCCGTTGTAAGCATTGAATGTAGATACAAAAATGTCACGTATTGCAAAACTGTGTTGCCGCGAGTGCTAAATAAAGTGACTGTCGAAAACTTCTGAATTGAAACTTGCGAAACGACAAATTACAAAATACCGAATTTTGTCATCCTGGAATCACTGATTTTAAGTGTTTGGTATCTGTACCTGTGACAGGTGGCGCCAAGGGCATGTGGCGGCAGACAGTTATTGAACTATACTTGGGGAAACGTGGAACCAACAGCATCGAGCCAGCACCCCAGAAATGTCACGTTTTCACGGAAGCAGTATTATTTTCCCCACTCTCCGTGTTGTATTATTCAGCCAGCGTTCCTGGATAAAATATGTGTTTGCAATTCGCCACGATTTTCCGAGTCTTGTTTTTAACATGCTCGCGTAACTGAGAAGAGACGAAAATCTCACTTCTCGCGAAAGTTCAAGTGACGTACGATAAAAAAAAAATTTAATCAGATAAGATAATTTTAATACATGAACACTGATAAAAAAAAAATCGAATGAAAAGCTCCTATAATGTACATGGCGTTCAAGTGTCGCGTCAGAGCTGTTTTATATAGGCTGTTCACGGTTAAGTGGGCACTTTTGAAAGCTCTGCTTAAGATCTACTTGTATGCAAGTTCCGCATTCTACCGCCTTATGAAAAATGAACATTGACTCCATCACTTTATTCATCCGTCGGTCAAGTAAAATTGTGAAATTATTAAAAATGTAAACATTTTACAAATCTGCTTAATTTTACACTTCGGTGCTTAAAAGAAACGGAAAGCAAAAGAAATAACTTAAAATTATCTCGAATTGTTACCTAACACTTTTTATTCGACGTTAAGATACTTTCCCCTCCATCGTTATCATCTTTACTGGGTAGGCCTGCATGTCACTCAGTGCGCCCATTAAAATATATGCAGGTAGGAGCAGTGTATTTTTGCTAATGTTATATTTAAAAGTGCTCACTTTATCGTGAACAGCCTTTAACCGCATTCACTACAAGCATGTGGTATTTTTATCTTATAGAATAAGTTTATAATTCCGGTCAAATCAGACTGCTAAAAGATCACAGAAATTCGTTATGTGGGCAGTAATTTTGAATAGTTCACTTATAGGGTGCTGTCAACCTGGGCGTATTTCGCCTGTCCCACGCTGAGAAACGCGGATCACTAAGGGCGACCCAGGCACGCGCTTCACGTGCCTCGTCGCCTCTACGTGCAAAGACGTGCATTCTCCTTCCTTCAGCAACTCGTATCTGTGAAACTTCTAGCCGCGGCCCTTTAATTTTATGTAGATAAGACTAATCAGAATGTTCATCAAGGCCACTTTGGAAGTGTTCATACTAAGGACTGCAGCAGTCACAAATGCAACCAAGATTCTTAAAGGGGGCCGCAGTGGCTAAGCGGTTAGACTGCTCACCTCTCACCAAGGCGAACCGGGCTCAATCCCCGGTCGGGCCACACCCGGATTTTCGGAAGTGGGAATCGTATCGGACGATGCCCCTGGTCGGCGGGCTCTCTCGAGGATCTTCCGTTTCCCCCATCTTTGCATTCCGACTGAGCTCCATACTCAACTCATTTAACCCTCATCGGTTCTCAAGACCTCGCTGTTAAGAGCCGCCCAAATCATCCAACTAACAAAATTCTTGTGTTCTTAAAAATGCGATTACATAGATATGTTGAGGTAGTTTATGACGTTTTTAGAAATAAAATTTATGTAATTTCTATGAGTGAATTAAATTTAGTGATGTATTTGTCAAAAAAATTAAAAGTTTTTGTTTTTGAATTGTGAGTATGCAAAACTGTTGAATTAAATCGTGTTCATTAAAATCATCATAACTTCGCATCCCATTTAATGTATTAATATAATACAGTGGTCGGAGCTGATATAAAAGCGACATTCTTTTCCTAAGGGGTGCATCTACGTACACGTATATTTATTTTTAAGCCATGTAACTTAGTCGTCAGAGCCACCGTTTAAAGTCCAGATAGTTGCACCCCTTCTCACCAGTTCATTGGCTGGCTCGTAGAGGCGATCAGGCATTTAATGCGCCTACCAGCGTCACCCTTGTGGATCCCTCGCTTCACTGCCTCGTAACGCACGGAATAGCTCCGTGCCAAGCTTGCAGGAGTGGCTCAGAAGACAAACCGGCTGTCTTTATGAAGACGACAAGGCGACTGTCTTCATGAGCTGACGTCTCCGCGCTAACATCAATATTTTATCTGTATCAATACATTAGGGTAGGACAGAACGCTATTTTACAAATTGCTTTTTATTGGTTTGCCGGCGCTGTTGAAAAGCCGAGGTAACTGTTTACAATTTAAGACTATTAATGTAACAGAATTCGTAAGTTGTGTAAATTTTAACATGCGTACATATGTACATTTTTTTTTACTGTTACAATCTATTTTTTTAAATAGTTGCCAAGATTAGTTTTGTAACACAAGGCCTACAAGTAAATGAGGGGAAATTTTACAGTACCGCACCGTGGAACATATACAGCTAATGTTGAATTTCAATGTGCAAGTATTGTAGTAGATTATAAACATGGAAATAATTAAACAATTTTGCATGTTAATAAGCCAGTGTGTTGTAAAGCTGAGTTGAGAGATTTGGGCGGGTCTTAACAACGAGGTCTTGATAGCGTACGAGGGCGAAATGAGGTGAGAATGGAGCAGCACCGGAATGCAAGGGCGGGGTAAACGGGAGATCCGAGAGAGAGAAAAAAAAACTCCGACCAGCGGCATCATCTGGCACGGTTCCCACGTAAGAAAATCCGGAGTGACCCGGCCGGGGATTGAACCTTGTTCGCCTTGGTGGGTGGCGAGCAGTCTAACCGCTCAGCCACTGCAACCCCAGTGTGTTATAAAGATACTATATTTGCCTTGCAGAGTTACAGGATAAGTTTTTGCCAACGAGTTTTCGAAGAATGGCTTTTAAAGTATACATAACAATTTACTGCGTGTTGCAAAATAATTTTTCTACCTATTATATTTATTACTGATGGCATGTTGTGTTCTTGTAAGGACTTCAACAACAATACACACAATGAGAACATTTTGGCGCCTGTTCAGAATTCCAGGATATAGAAGTATTCGCAGCATATGCGGAGTTATGCGGGCGTAAACCTTAAAGTGTTTATATGTGACTACGCGACAGGGAAAACTCTTTTCAGCGACCTTTGGGAAAGAGACCTCATTGTGTCGTGTACACTCGAGCTTCAGCCGTTTGCTCATTGGCTGCTGATCCAGATAATTCGACTTCAAAAAGTGATGAACGCGAATGGGTTCTTCTTTTTTGTTTGGCGAGTTAGTTATTCAAAGCTGCTCAGTCAGGAGTGTATATTTAAACTGGGGTGTAAATGCAGTAACCAATTGCAGCGAACGAGCAATTTTTCTCTAAACTTCGCCATATACGTGGTGGACTGCCTCGACAGGAATTTCAGAAAGATTTAAAGCTCTGTCCTTAAAGGAAGGTTTTTGTGTTGTTTAAATATTTAAAATAAAAATCCTAAATTATACTTGTTAATTTAAAAAAATGAATTCGAATCGTAAATAATTTTTTAAATAATTTTATAACACTTGGATTTTTTTCATTTCACTTGAATTTTGTACGAGAATCCGAAGCGTCTGAAATGTATTCCGTAAAGTTTTAACAGTGTGTGCTAGTTAATACAAAGACATGCGTATTAAACAAGTTTTTATTGAATTAACGTAATTTACGTTTCGTTCTTACCGTGTAAACCGACAGATAATGCTTTTAAGCACTCCGAGTCTTACTTAGATATACTTCTGTTGTCAAATGGTATCTTTCCACCATGTAAAGGAATACAATTCTAATGAACCACTGTCCGTTAAGTTTGAACGTGAAGTTATAAGGAACTGAAATACCATTTCTATCCCATAGGCGAATAAAACAACATAATATAGTCACACAAAATCTGTGTTTTCAAATTTAAACATTTTTACTTTTCATAAAACGATAAGACGTGGAATTAAATTTGGCTACATTGCGGCCATCTTTTTTATAGCGTGCCACTTAACGTGTCCATTAAAATATGTGTAGTTAGGGGCAGTTTTTTTTCCAAAGGTTAATATTCAGAATTGGTTAATTTAACTGCGAACCAGCTGTACAGGTGCACTGGAAAAAAAAATTTGTTAGTGGCTACAAAAACAGTTTAGTTGATACTTTCCAATGTGAAATTTAGGGCTCACTAACATGAAAAAACGTTTATTGCCTGCCACGAAAATATTTAGTTGGGAGCAACAGCATTCATGTCATCCTCAGTGAAACATTTCGCTGCGAATGCAAAACTACATCCGTTACATTCTGCGCATGCGCTGCGGCATATTCGAAGTGGCCACGGTCTGGACACGACGTTTCTGTTCAGTACTTTGCGTCAAGTTGCGAACTAATTCATGAGAGATATTCTTAAGTACTTATGAACGGATTATATCATACCTTTATTCCAAGTAAGTGAAGGTTACACGTAAATGATTCGCGAGAAGTAATTTTTCATGAGGGGAAGTGTGTGCAAGCCTTGTGTGTGTCACTTATTAGATTCCAGTTGTATACATGCAGAAAACAACGCGCTGGTGTCCAGCAAGGTAACGTGATTGTAGCACTCTGAGCTCACGGTCGAGAGGTCAAACGTTCGAATCCCACTCATGACGATCTTGAGTTTAGTGCATAATTGCTATTAGACCATACTTACCTACAAAAGCCGTCAACATGCAAAATACCTTAGTGAACCTCACTGACCATTATCGCTGTGCTATACGTTGTTCACGGTAAAATGAGCACTTTTGAAAGCCCTGCTTACGGTCTACTTGTATGCACGTTGTGTTCTTCCGCCTTACGTAAACTTATCTTTCTCATGGACCTCTTCACTTTATTTCTACTGTGTTCGGGTAAAACTGAAATTATTAGGGAACTAAATATTTTACAAACCTTCTCATTTTTGCACTTCGATGAATTAAAAAAAGACAGAAAGCGGAAGAAGTAATTTAGATTTTCACAAATGGTTATCTAACACTTTTTAATTGGCGCTAAGATATCGAACTACTCTCTATCCATCGTTACCAACTTTAATGGGCGAATGTCACACGGTGCGCCCATTAAAATTTACGCGACATGTTTCTAAGGTTCATTTCAAAAGTGCTCACTTTATCGTGAACAGTCTTTATCATAGTATCATTTTTCGTTGCGACTAACGAACACGTTATACGAACACGTTATTGCCTACTAACACTGGAATGAAAAAATTATGTTGTTAGCACTACGAAATCTTTTGTCATGTCTATATTGACAAAATAATTTTTTGGTCACCACAAACAGTTTTGTCTGTGTATTTATGAAAAAGAACAGTTATCAGATTCTGGTCGCACCAAGTGTGAGATAAACAGTGCTACTCGGCTAATTTTGTCTGTGGCACAGTTGGCACTGGCCCTGGGTTAACGCTTTCAGGCACGCACAAAAATGTAATTTTAGATGTTCCAACGAACAAATATTTTACCCGGACTTGTACTGGCGTTAGTATGGCGCTCTGTCGTGTGTCGGAACAAATATAAACGTGTTCTTATTCGATGTTATTGGCAGCAGGTTTGTATGCGGCTACGTAATACAGTGAATAGTCAATTTACGGCTACTTCCCACTTTTCAGAGCCGTGTTAAATTTCCACTCCCAGGTTATCCCTCCGCCTCATTCAAGCAAAGCTTAAGGGGACTATGTAGCTGCACGTCCGAGGTCAAGAAGCGAGGGAGCGATACGGGCGACAGTCACACGCACGCCTAGCGCCTCATCGCTCCTACGCGCAAGGCGTGCAGTGTTTCCGCCGTGACGCTGTACTGTGTCGAATTAGATCCGTAACATAGGGGGTTTTATTACACGCGATGAAAGCGCACAGATTAAACTACGTCCCGTATCTTTGTACTTTTCTCTTGCCGCTTAAGGAAACTGCACAGGGAAGTTTAAAAGTGCAATATTTGACCATTTTCGCGGATTTTTTCTCCAAGAGTATACTTAATATGACAAAAGTAAAAAAAAAATAGTGCCATAGATAATTGTTTTTTTTTTTCTTCTCTCACAAAAAGTCATATTTCCAGAACTTTTATTTACCGAGATACGCGTTTAAGCGCAAACAACATTGAATGGAATAATATTTCGTATAAGAACTATAAGAACTAATTTTTACTAACTTATACGAACACACACTTTTTCCTCTCTGTTTTCATTCATATTAATTATAGAAAAAATATAAGCAAAATTTCAATTTTACCGAAGATAAGGGGATTTTATGGTAACAAAAGTATAAAACGTTTGTGATATATTATATATTTATGAAACAACCAAACGCGTCATGCATGGGGGATTTTCCAAATGTTAGTTTTAAAAAAAAAGTTTAACGAACGTTGCATATACTATAAAGAAAGTGATAAACCTGAAAGTGAAACTTATCAGAACTTCTAAAACGTCGGAAGTAACCACACATGGACTATGTTCTCGGCTCTTGTGGAGTACTATAGACTGTTCACGATAAAGTGAGTACTTTAAAAATTAAAATTAATAAAAAATGCCACTGCTCCTACTTGCATATATGTTAACGGGCTCAGTGAGTGACATGAGCCCGGTAAAGTTGGCCACGATGGAGGGAAAGTAATGCCATATAACTACGTGGAGTAAAAACTGGACTTAAATTATTTATTTCGCTTTCTGTTTTTTTTTAATGCACCAAAGTGAGCAGAGTTGAAGAATATTTACTTTTTTTAAAATAATTCCATAACTTCACTAGACCGATGCATGAATAAATTGATGAGGCCCATGAAAATATTAATTTTACATAAAGCATAATACTACACTACGTAGGTCTTAAGCAGGGCTTTCAAAAATTCTCGCTGTGCCGTGAACGGCTTATAAAGGCTGTTCACAATAAAGTGAGCACTTTTGAAATCAACCTTAGAAAAGATTCACTGCACATGCCTGCGCCCGGTAAAGTTGGTAACGATGGATGGGATGTAGTTCAGTAGCTGAACGTCGAATAAATAGTTTTAGGTAACCATTGTAATGATTGGAATTATTTATTTTGCTTTCTGGTTTTTAATGCTTAGTTGGTCTAAATTAGCAGATTTATAAAATGTTTGCTTTTCAAATAATTTCACAGTTTCACTTGAACGACGCATTAATAAAGTGACGAGGCCCATGTCAATGTTAATTCTACATAAGGCGGAAGAATACACAACGTGCAGACAAGTAGATCGTGAGCAGGGCTTTCAAAAGTGCTCGCTG
This sequence comes from Dryococelus australis, assembly GCA_029891345.1. NCBI lineage: Eukaryota > Metazoa > Arthropoda > Insecta > Phasmatodea > Phasmatidae > Dryococelus > Dryococelus australis. Next base: position 350,226,907 of record CM056995.1, read on the forward strand.
TACCGTGAACAGCCTACAGCCGCGTGTACACACCGGAAGATCAGGCGCTCGGCAGTGGGCCTGCTCGGCTCGACTAGCGAGTCTGCTGCCGCCGGCCGCCTCTATTGATCCCCGGGTCAATGTCATCTCACCCCCCCCTCCCCTAACCATCCACCGGTGGAGATCCCTCAGCGACTCTCCGCGGCTGTTCCAAACAACGCCCCGCCGAGTTTCACCTGCTGCAACACTTCTCTCCCATGGAAATACCGCCGCGCTGCAGGACAAGCCGTGGCCGTAGAGCAGAAACAACACAGATGTGCAACAGCCGCTCGAATGCGCCACCGCCGGCGACCCCCCCGTGTGGCCCCGGGGGGCCGAGCTGAAATGAGGCCAGCAAACCAAGTTCCCATAACTCGCTAATGCTGGAATCACAAGAGAGCGACAAACGCGACGCGGCAAGAATATCTCGCGTTATTGTCAACACTAGTTTTATCACCTCGCGACAAAAAATACAAAAATATTATACGTAAATCGTTTCTTGCCACTAGCTGCTAGTCTCTTGTACGACAACCATTAATGTTTACATTTGTTTAAAAGGTGTTGTTGGACAACATTTTGTTTTCATGCTTACTGTTATTGCATAAAATATAAAAAAAAAATGGTCATATTAACGTTAACTACACATCACAAATACTTATGCCCGAAAATGCAACAGTAGTCGGAATGTTATTTACTTTTAAATGAAATAAATAACACAACAGTTGTGTTACCAATTCACCAGTACCGCCATCATTCGAGCACCAAATTCTTACATGGTTTTCCGGTTTGTCCCGCCCGCGACTCGACGAAATTAGAAATTGTCTCTATTCTGATAACCTGTAGCGTCCGCCATTTTGGTCGCGTTGACGTCACATGTCTCAATGCTGATTGGCTGGAGATTTATTTTATTCGTGTCGCGGCCGTCGCTATTGTGATTCTAGCATGAGGAGGATCAGTCCCCACCATCTTGGAATTATGCAATTTTTGGCCATAAACTGCATCGCAGATTTTGTATTTCATTTTGGGCAATGACAAACCATAGGGCGCTGCATTGCACATTTTATAGAATATTTATTGCTTGAGTGCTGTTGTCAGTATCTTTTCTGTAATCGTCCGCAAGAAAAAAATTAATTATTTCGTTCCGGCAGTCACTTGTCATAAAGTAAGACAGTAGAGATGTTTTAGTTACATAATGCTTTAAAAACTATTATTTATTCCATGTAGGGCGACAAAATTCGTTAAACATTCGTAAATGGAACCTACTTCAAAAATTAAGAAAATCCAAAATGAAGGGGGACTGATCCCCCTTCAAGACGAAGGGGCCGCGGTGACTGAGCGGTTAGACTGCTCGATTCCCACCAAGGCGAATCTGGCTCAATCCCCGGCCGGGTCACTCCGGATTTTCGCATGTGGGAATCGTGCTGGACGAAGCCGCTGGTTGGCGGGTTTTCTCGGCGATCTCCCGTTTAACCCGCCCTTTCATTCATTCAGTGCTGCTCCGTACTCACCTCGCTTTACCCTCATCGGCTCTCAAAAACCTCGCCGTTAAGAGCCGCCCAATTCTTTTCACTTACTTACTCTATAAGTGGGTTTGCAAATCTAGTTGCAGGATGAATCTCCTCGTCTATATGTAACTATTTTATATTTTCATTTTATATATTTTTTACTTTAAAAATTAATTTTTATTGTTTACTTATACACGTTGTCCAACATGGTTCTTTATATTTAAGGTAAAATTATCGCACTCTGAATTAAAATTCACGTACATGGTAGTGGAAAATCCCATATGGATGAGAAAAATACCTTACGGCGCGTGCATCTCTTCAGCATTGTCTCAACAGCTGAAGGGGAGAGGACGGGCAGAAGAAAAAATCCTTAACACGCTAATATTCACTGTTGCTGTCAGCTGTCGTCGTGGTGTAATGGAGAGCGCATTGGCCTATCGTGATAGAGGACCATGCTTCGCGTCTACCCACCAGAAAATGTTGAGGATTTTTGTGTTGAGGTTTCGGTTACTATATGTCAGATAATATAAGTAGAAAAAAAGTTAACTACTAATAAGTCGGGCTGTTTTTAAATACAATTTTATTATTCAATATAGTTAATCTTCCCTTACTTCTATGGGATTTTCCCCGTGCTCTTTTGTTTGGTACTTTTTCCGTGCGATTAGGGAATAGTAATTGTTATGAAAATTCACTCTGGAGTTAAGAGGTTTTTACCTTACATGTAAAAGTGGTTTAGCTACCCTTATATCTAAGGGATTCATATCTCAAGTTTCTTTTACAGTGTACTGTTGGTATCTTAAGCTGGACTCACAACCATCCGTCAGTTGTCCGTCCATCAGTCATCCGTCTATGTTTTCATCCTTAAGTTGGAAGCTATTCACAACAATCCGCCGTCCAGCAAACCTTCTGCACGGCAACATTTCAGGGTATCAAATTAGCATCGTGATCTTTCTCGTGAATTACTTACACAATTGAGTACACTTATTGTGAATGGGACAGAATATGGCACGATGTGTGCTTGTGCGTATGTAGTGTAGCCTGGCGCCCACGCCACGCCCGTTATTCCGTCCACCGATGGCTGTTAGGAGCAGGATCTCTCGGCGAATCACGTGAGCTTGCAACCCTCCCTGCTCCTGCCCTGGTTAATGCCAGAGGGGTGAAAACGACAGTAGCGAAGGCAAATACCGCGAGGAGGACCTGCTCTCGCCCAGACAGGAAACACGTCGTGAGGTTTACTCCAGAGTGGAACTCGTAGTGTGGAGCCGTGGAAATATGTCTGTCTCCCCCTGAAAATGAAGCATACTATTGTACAACATTCTCCTCTTCTTGTATAATGCTGTTAACAATATTGTGATCACGTCACGTGCAATTACCGGTCAGAATTATACAATAACCCGTAAATGTTACTTCATTAATAACAGTAATTTAATTGCCAAATAATTAGTTTGGCACTCCGACGACTGACCGGTAAAGAATTACACATATATATACATACATACATACATATAGAGGCAGCGTGCCTTTGGTTAAGGTTTCCGCCTGACTGGCGCTTGAACCGTGAGGGGGGGGGGGGGGGGGGGGGGGTGGTTTGAAATCCTGGTTTTTTTGTGTTATTTATTTATTTTTTTCCGAAACTACTAAACGAACCCCCAGTATGTTTACCTACGGAAATACATCATACCTCAGATGAGGAAGGAATGATACTTATATAGCTACGCTGTTAAAATAATATTTTGGAGCCCTCCAATGTAGTTAAAAATGGCTTTTTCAGACTGCCGTATCTTAAAGGCGTACTAGCCGGACACGAACCAAACTACGATATAGACTGTTCACGATGAAATTAGCACTTTTAAAAGTCCTGCCTAAGATCTACTTGTATGCACGTTGTGTATTCTTCCGCCTTATGTAAGATTAACATTGCCATGTGCCTCATCACTTTATTAATGCGTCGGTCATGGGAAACTGTGAAATTATTAGAAAAGTAAATATTTTGCAAATCTACTTATTTTTACACTTCGATACATAAAAACAAACAGAAAGTGAAAAAAAAAAATTGAATCATCGAAAATGGTTTCCTAAGACGGTTTATTCGACGTTAAGATAAGGAACTACTTTCAATCCATCGTTACAAACTTTACCAGGCGCATGTCACTCAGTGCGCCCGTAAAAGTATATGCAGGTCTGGACAGTGAATTTTTTCTAAAGTTGATTTCAACAGTGCTTACTTTATCGTTAACAGTCTTTAGGAACCTGTATTGAACTTTTCTACATACTTTTCATCAATAAAGTTATAGGGTCGCCCCTGAAAGTCCTATAGGTTCACGCAGCACTACGAGAAAACACTGCACGCCAGTCCAGAGCCCTGCGCGTAGCGGCGATGGGGCTCTTGTAACGCGTGCCAGTGTGACCCTTATAGCCCCCGTGTTTTTCGGCCAAAAAAAAAAAAAAAAAAGGAGAAAGACGATACAGGCATGCTGCGATTACTGACGAGTGTTCCTTTATTTACTGACGCTGCTGACGAGATCTGTTTCGGCGTCTTGAGTTGGAGGCTACACTTCACACTGAGACCTACTGATATGCAGGACAGGCGATCTCAGCAGTGGCCCACGCCCGAAAATGGCGGTCGTAAACGACAACCGTAACCTGAAAGGCAGAGCACGCCCCGCCATCTTGGATTTTCACTGTTCTTGCTTCAAGTCCCATTTGGGAATGTTTCATAAAGAATTTATTCTCACGACATGGCCTGAATAATTATTTCCACAGCTTTATCAAATTAATGAAACTTCACTGCCATTATTAATTTTTAACTAGCAACTGCCGGCAAGAAATACCTAATTTATTCTTGCAAGCTGTTACAGAAATGATCCTGGCATTAGTCAAGCAATACATGTTTTACAACATGCACAAAGTAATGCCACATGCCTTGTGGAAATCCAAAATAAAATATAAAATATTTTTTTGCAAGTTGCGGCGAAAATTCCGTAAACCCAAGATGGCGGGGACTGATTGCCCTAACAGTGCTGCATTCTGCCAAGAATACGAAGAGAGTAAGGCTGGATTAGTATTATATTGTTTTCATTTGAATTGGACGTCTGTACTATAACTTATACAAATTAATCTCCGTATCATCGAAAAACACGTACATTACTAATGACATGACTTGACACCAAACTTATCGGGCATAGCGGACACAATGTATTTATGTTACTGTCACTGCTTGGGAGTGTTCCAACCGCATATAGACCACTGACTTGGCTTTTGGCGTTCCTAAATGGGTTTCTGTTGACCTGTAACTTCAGCGCTGCCAGTAGAAAAAGGAATATATAGTCCATTCGCGGCTACTTCCATTTTTTTTTCTGAAACACTGTTAAGTTCTATACTACGTTTCATATAACTTCAATAAAATTTGACAGACACTGTGACCAACCTACTCAGAATGTAAACACTAAACGCCCCCATTTCCAAAGTACTGTGCCAGCGGATGGTTGTTACAGGATGCGTGTTATTATGTTGGCGCTCTTGGCAATGATTGTAAAAGAAAATAGTACTCGGAATTAAAAATTGTAATGTGGAAAATTAATGATAATTACAACATTTATGGTTAAAATTACGCTCATAGACTAATACACAATTTTTCTGAGTTGTAGACCAAGGGCTTTAAAAATATTTAGAAATACTATGGTGGAGCATGCGAACATCACGGTTATGTGAAAGGTTTCCACCAATCTCCGTCGAGTCTGTTGTCTATGGTCGCCACCCGCCCGGTGAAAATCCGTTGTTGCCATTGTGCTCTCGTCTGTCATAATTTATCTACATACGAGAATATTTTTGCTGGTGATGTCGGAATATTATATATGCAGTTAATTAATTGTGTATTTACGTATTTCATTAAGCGTAGTTCGTCGTAGCTGCCTTTTTAGAACAGTCTCTTCAGTGAAATGAATTATCGACACGTGTCTGCCGCTTTGTAAAACAGTTTGTTGTGTGCTGTGGTCCGCCATTTTCTGCGTGCATCGTGAAGCGCGCGCGAAAAACTATTTACGGTGTGAAGTTTGAATTTGTAGATTTCAAGAAATTGTTCAAGTGTTTTGTTAATTGCATAAGTCAGCAAATAAATTATTTCGTATCAGTAGCCGACATGTGATTTTAGTGAAGTAATAGTCCAAAGTTCGGCACATGTTTAGGAATTACGAAATGAACAGTAAGTTAGTGTGTTTTGAAAATAATGTTTTCTTAAATTGTTGTTAGAATATTTGAAATGCGAATATTTGAAATGCATTTGGACTTTTATTTGATCTAAACTCTTACGATTTTTGCGTAGAAGTTAAATTTGCTTAACATGTTTACAATTTGCATTTTACACATCGGTATTACCAGTGACGTAATTATTGCGTTTTGTTCTTGCGGGAGGTTTTAAAAGTACGTGTCCTAAATAAACGCCCTTTTAGTGTAATTCATTAGTCTGTATAAAAAATGCAATGACATTTATCTGTTGATCATTTCTCGCATCGGTACGAACAGCGGCACATTTATCGCATTTTCAACTGCATCATCAAAACAATGCAAGTTCCACTCTCCACTTTCTTATAAGGAGAACCACAAAAAAAGCACGTCTCACGAAAGACGTTAAATTATAGTTCCCCACCCCACCAATGAAATAAAACAGAACCCTAACTAGTATATTATGTGATTATAACAAAAATAAAACAGTTGAGAATGGCACCCAGCTATAGTAGCCTAAATACTGGACAGAAGTTGTCAGTCTTTCAAAGCTTGCCATTGGATTCGTAGTTTGTTTACAAAGATCGTCTTCTTCACCGACAGAATAGCTGTGGCGGAGGGATACATAGTGACCTCAATTATTTTCGAGAACTGTCAAAATTTATTGAAGTTATATGTAACATAGTATACTTCCAGGATATTCCTCCGTCTGATGCACACACAGCTTAATAGTATAGCAAATTACACCAAAGGGACAACGCACAGCATTCGTGCGCACTCAGTGTAATAGTATTTTACATAAAAACTATTTCTGACTTAGCATTACCAACACACCTATTTTCCCCTTTGTTTTATTAGTATTGATTATAAATGAATTATTATAATTTATAAATAAACTCTAAGCAAGTGTTCAATTTAACGATAGTTAAGATACGTTTATGTTCACAGAAGTATAAAAACACTTGTGATACATGGTATATTTATGAGACAGCCAAATAAGTTTGCCATGGTGTTGATTCTCAAAGGTTTGATTCAAAAAGTGTGAAAAAATAGCGAATTGACTATAGTCCATTCCCGATTGGAAGCGACTTATGAACCTTTGAAAAAAAAAAAAACTCCCTAGCCATTAGCTGCATGCATAGCTGGTAAAAAAAAAGGTTGCAGGTTATGGTGTGGGTGCTGTACCCGCACCAGAACCTGCAACTTTTATATATAGTCTAGTCTATATATAGTCTACTATAGTCATAGTAGGGGACATATTCTGTGTAGTGTGTACAAACTGGACGGAGGTGACTGTAGTGCCAAAATACTGCAACTACCAGAACTACTATTTCTGCAGATGTGGATTTGTACGCCTCTCTTGTAGCTTGTATTTGATGCCAGTTAATGTTTACCTTCCTGTAAGTGATAAAAAAAAAAACTTCGTACGGTCACGGAAAAGCATCGACAGAATACTCTTGAAAACTCTTCGCAAATATTCTTAAACAAATTTTTTTAATTCACCCGTCGAGTCACACGTAAATGTCTAGTGTCGCGCCAAAGTGTTTTTTTTTTTTTTTCATAACTTTAATTACGTCGATACACTGGTATGCCCCTCGGAATCAATAGGCGACGCACACTGTCTTTGAATTTATTAGCAGTATCGATTAATGAAAGCAAGAAACGATCTCAGCAACATAGAACAACTTCTTACCTCAGATTTTTTTTCTCGTGATGAGTACGGTTAAAATCTCAAATCAGCTTCCTGTTTTTGTAAACATGCCATTTTACGAGATTCCCTGGAAATTAAATTCAGAATGAAAGGTTTCTATTCTCGATTATGATTTTGACCTGAATCATAAATATTCACATAAGTAAGCCGTACTCATTTTGATTCCACGAAAACCAATACGTTCATTGGCGTGTGGGCTAACACTCCACAACCCTTTGCGTGCTCAGACCTCAATTAATTAACTGTAAGTTGTCTGCTGCCCCAGACAGTAAGAAGTTTCGCTCAATACAAGGTATTGGTTCTTGTTTCCTTGCATGTTTGTTATTGTTCCAGAGTCTTGCAGGGTGTCTTTAATGCAGTGCGATCCAATTCGGAATGCAATTCAGATGTGCATGTTTTTGAATTCTAATTACATCTGAAGTGAATTCATCGAATTTCCATTTCCGTAACTATATAGTTAGAAATTTAAATTCAAATGTAACTAAACGTCCCTCTACTCGAGGATAGTACACTTGTTTAATTCGCTTTCTACCGAGTGTTAGTATAAGACTCCGTGATGTTTCTCCTAGCTCTCTATCGTTTCTCGAACTACATATTCTGCAGATGTAAGCTAATTAACTTTCATCTCTGCTTTAATAGTAGTGCTGTCTTTATCAAGCACTATACAGGTTGAATTAACTAACTACTTTGCTGAAAGTGATAGATGTAAAATATAGTATTATGAGCACTTATGAATTTGGTAATGCCTATAGAATCCAGAATACTGTGTATTTAAAGTAAAAATAAGATCTTTGTCTTAATATTTCAGTGCTTCAATTATTGATTGTGGGAGATGAACAACTGGGCACAGGGCACATTTATTGCATTCGACAAGCACTTGACGACAAAATCGGCACAAAAATTAGAAACAGGAATGACACGAAAAATATTTTTTTTTTCATTCTTTGTGACGAGCGGCATAATAAGTGTGGTGAATTACTGTGCTGTCACTCCTTACGTCATCAAATAGTAGTTTTCGGTGCGGTGCAGGAAAATATTCGAAAATGAGTATGTCGGCTTCATTCCATGACAAAATCATTAGAACTGACATAAAATTGTGGAATGCCTATTAAAATACAATTATTAAATTGGAATTCGAAAGAGCATATTAACGTCCCACGGTATTATGCATGTAGGCTTATCAGGGGACGGCTTGCAAATTAACTTTTGACCTAACTAACACCCATGCCTTACCTAGGATTCGAACCCAGAACCTCCTGCAACGCAGACCGGTGGCGAAACAAACGATCGCGCCACGGGAGGTCGGCTACAAGTATTAAAAATGGATTTGGATAGTGTTATTTTTAAGTATGGAGAGTATTTCCAGATAAAGTTAATCGCTTAGAAGTTTCCGCTAATATAATCCTGAATCTATATCATCTTAGTAAAATTAAGAATAATAATATACATTAAAGACAACAGAATAATAAACGACGACCTCTTAGCGGAAGGAAAGGAAACGATGGACTCGTCACTGAACACGAATGTCCCACCCTTTGGTAGTGCGGGCTGTGGTGGCTGAGTGGTTAGCCTGCTCGCCTCCCACCTAGGCCAACCGGGTTCAATCCCCGGCCGGGTCACTCACTGATTTTCGCATGTGGGAATCGTGCCGGACGATGCGCTGGTCGGGTTTTTTTTTTCGGGGATCTCCCGTTTCCCCTGACCTTGCTTTCCGGCATTGCTCCATTCCCACCTCATCTCACCTTCATGGGCGCTCAAGACCTCTTTGTTAAGAGCCGCCCAAATCTCTCAACTCAACCTTTCAGACCGACTTAATTTTCAGATGATAACAAATGTTGATGTTTGCTGTGGTACTTAAGTCGATGAAGCGCTTGGTTTGCACACCAAATTGGCTGTGGTCTTTGTGATCGGTTATAGTAATATGAACAATTCATTGCCCAAAACATTAGCACGGTTTGAATATCACTTACCAACGCTTAAGATCATCGCTGCTAACAGCGGGCCAAATCTCTTCACTCACTCGCTCACTTTTGCTGTGGATGTATGGATGAAGGTACATCGGCGTCCTTTTCGAGAATTCGGATGATAAACGAAGACGCCGGCGCTTATTTAGATGTACTTTTAAGGCAACCTTTAGCTAACGGATTCAGCATGTTTGACCTTGCAGCGAACCAACATAGCCTGCGTATTTCTTGGAACTGTCGGTTTAACTTTTTTTAACACCCTTCATTAATAAACGTGTTTTTGTGATTGATATCATTGCCAGTTGATGTAATCTGTTCGCTATCACCCCTTGTATGACGTGCTTTGTTGTTTCCTAAATATGTCACGTATCACGAAAGTTTCATTCTTCTATTATATTTAATGTCTCATTTTTTTTGTTCGCTTGAAATCCTAATCATATTTTATTTATAAATTTGAATATTTAATTTATAATTAGTTTGAATTAAAAACAAGGAGACAATATGTGTATTGGTGATGCTTAGTAAGAAATAGTTCTCATAGTAAGTGTTATTAAAGCGAGTGCGAGTGCCTTCGGCGTAATATTCCAAACTTGATTAAGCTTTGTTTACATGAGGCGGAGGAGTATCCTGAAAGTATAACTCTACCTGGGCTTCAGAAAATTTGGAAATAAGAGTGAATGGACTTTTATATATATATATATATATATATATATATATGCGGTTCGTAAGGTATGTTTTCAACATCGTGTAAGAAACTCTGATTGTTATTATACTCAATTTTCCCTCTGTGTGAAAGTAAGGCGTGTATGGCTCGTACTGAACACTGCACAGTGTCAGTGAAAGTATAGGCTTGCACAGTGTCAGTGAAAGTATAGGCTGTTCACGGTAAATTGAGCACTTTTGAGTTCCTAGTAACTCTTTCCTTTTAACCATTTCTTATCCTTTACCCATCTTTTAAAATAAATATTGTCATTTAAGTAATAAACATATTGTACATATTCCACCGCACTGGGAAGTTTACGTCTAACACAAAAATAATATATGTTTATTGACTATTATTCCAAATGATAGGGCTTTCAGAAGTTTTCAATTTACCGTGTTTAGCCTATAACGTGAACTCTATACCCGAGTCGCAGAGTAGGTAAATACACAGAGACGAAATTGCATCGTGGGTGGTTCCTTTGACGTGGGCGTACCTGTTCTCTGGTTGGTTGCGCGAGGCTCTAGGGACAGGCTGCTGCATGTTTCGAGAGTGCCCGTATTGGCTGGGCTTTTTTCTTCTTTTTTTCCATGGTCAGCCAAAGGCCGGTCGCGCATTTTTCTTACAACCCTAAACCTGCGCCCTTTCTGGTTAATGCAGAGGTATAGGCTGTTCTTTTTTTATTTCTTTATTTTTTATTGATAATTTATTTTCCCACTACACCCTTAATGGATTACAATTTTATATAATATTGCAAACTATCTACACCAAGTTTCCTGGAAGGTGAGAGTGGCGCGGTTTTCCTGATTTCCACCCTGACTCCCCTAGCAGATTGGTGGTCCGTTTATTGACATTCTGTTCTATTGATGATCATAAATTGCGGCACTAAACTACTACTACTACTACTACTTAGATTATATATATTTCAATTCCAGCCATCAGTTTTGGAACTGCCAGCGGAGAGGGGGGCCTGTGGACTCCTTTTTGCCCCCCCCCCCCCCCCCCCCGTAGTAGACCGGTCCTTTAGTCTGGAACCTTGTCACGCCATTTCTATTTTTCCTTATACATTGCCCAAGTCTTCAGCGTCCTGATTCGTTTCCTATTCACTTGCCTTGATCATTGCTATTCTGATTTCTCATGTCCTTTGTTCGTTGCTTTGATCTTCAGTATATGTTTTAGGTTTTTTTCCGAGTCGGAGGCAAGGCATCTCAACTCCTCAGTCGCTTTCTGATGTTTCCTTTCTAAGTTATAATCTATGTGCATTGGGAACACCCAAGCTGTGTGGTGGGAGCGGGGGTCGCTCCCACCACACAGCTGCTGGCTGGCGAGTAGGTTACCAGGCGCTGATTGGGCGAGGTCTTGAGAGCCGATGAGATTGGTTGAGGTGATGATGGAGCAACGTCGGATTGAAAGGATGGGGGTAAAACGGGACATCCCCGAGAAAACCCGCTGACCCGACCAGCGGCATCGTCCGGCACGATTACCACGGTGAGAAAACCCGGGAGTGACCCGGCCCTGGGATTGAACCCGGTTCGCCTTGGTGGGAGTCGAGCAGGCTAACCGCTCAGCCGCCGCGGTCCCCTGCGTTGATTGGGGAACAGCGTTCCAACAAGTTTGCTGGCGAGTTACGCCATTTTGCTGGCGTTAACTGCTGCTTCACCTCTGTATTATTATGACACCACTTTACGTCTCTTACGGAAATTATTTCTTATTGTGTCATTTCAAATGCAGAGTAATTATTAAGTATTTCTGTCAATAGACAGTTTGCATTTTATGATTTGTATACTTACTTTTACTACGTGATATTTAATTTTTGTTTAATGACTGGAGTGTTTTGATATTCTAAAGTTTATATTATACTATGTCTGATAAAATTCTACGTTGATAGTTGATACTTCTATAGTAACAATTTTTTTATAATCTTTCTTCACAAAAATTAAAACAGCTGGAAATGAAAGAATACGGTATAGCGCGTGAACCCGAGATTTAAGTACCCTATGCCCGAGTTTAGTTCGGCCTGAGATGCTATGAAGTTTTTCCTGCCCATCAAGGCTTCAAATACACCTAAGTCTGCTTTCTTTGTTTCTTAAGCGTTTTTAAAAACTGTGCAGCGACGCTACACACTGTTAACATTACTCTGCTAAGTAAAACAATATTATTAATAATAGGGCCTAACCATTGAATATGTGTGATGACAGGGAAACACAAACAAAAAACAACATAAGTGCTCGCGTGTAAAGGTGGGCGTAGGCAACTAACTCCTATCTTATAATGCAGGTGAATATACATTAACCTCAAAGTGCTTCTTTTGTCTAACTCTTCACGACGTTTGGCGCCTTGAGCGGGCAGCAGCTTGAAGTTTTTTTTTTTTTTTTTTTTATTCCACGATACGTTAGCTCGTAAAAATACTTTTCACCGGGAGACCTTTATGCGCTCACCTCAAAGGATTCTTTCATATTTCGATTTAATTACTTGAAGTGCCGAGAGCGAGTAGCTGCCCCCCCCCCCCTTCCCAGCCCCTCAAAAGTTAAGGATAATGGCTACCGGCGAATACCATTAGCCTGCCTCCTTGCCTAAATATTTTCGCTGACATTTCAAGCTTATTATCAACGCAAACGTGTCTGAATGGTCGACCGTTGATCGATACTCTCGAAATCTGCGAGGGGTCGCTAAAAAGTCCCGGCCTTTTCAACAGTCCCGGGAAACGCTCTCTTCCTGGGGGGCAAAAGTGACGCGATGAATAATTAACATAAAATTAATTAGCGTGCGGGAAAGAGCCCCCGCGGCGAGAAAAAGACAGAGAGAGAGAGAGAGAGAGAGAGAGAGAGAGAGAGAGAGAGAGAGAGAGAAGCAAGCGCGATTTTGTTTGGCTTGCGAAAATTTTCCAGGGGTCGTGCCGGCGGAAGGTTATTTTTTTTGTCGCCGTTAACTCTGGATGCTTGGGTGGAGGGTGTCGCGGGAAGAGGGGAGGGAAGAATTATTTGCAATGGAAAATGATAAGTAAATATTATTCAGCGGTGGTCGCGTGTTTTCCGGTACGGACCCCGCGTAATGGCGCTCCTCGTGGCTGATGATATTTCGCACGGGCCGTATCCCCCCCCCCCCCAACCAGTGCACACTCCTTTCTACAACAACCACTGCACGTGTTTTAACATTATACCTGCGCAGGGGCGGCTTTGTAAACACCCCTGCTCGTGTAACAAGGTTCGCTTTCACAGGTCGCCGCGCCACTCTCAGGGGGAAATAACAACGGGGTGGTTCCGAAATCGGTTTTCAGGCTGACAGGCAAGTACACTGTGAAACAATGTCGGCTTTAAACCTCGTGAATAGTAATGGAGTTTCTTCTTTGCCCATTCATTGCATGGGAATAATATCAAAAAACCAGGCTGCAAATACAGGAATGTTTATTGTCGGTTACGTACAAAGTTGGCAACTTCCCTACGTATTTGACACTTTCCTGAGCAGATGAAGAAACGCTACCACAGATGTAAGGGGGAAAAAAAAAAAAAAACACTACCACAATTATTGAGGAAAGTATGATAATGGAAGAGAATGACTATCAAAAAAGAATTAAAAGAATTACAGAAAATTAAATTTTCATATTTTTTCGTTCAAATCATAAAATGATGCAAGTTAAGTTTTGAGATAAAATTTAAAGAGGAAAAAAAAAAGTTAGTAGGTAAACCCTTACCGCAGTAAATGTCAACTTTCAGACAAACTGCAACGTGCCATTTCTATGACTCCAATAAAATCTTTTGCTGGTAGAAAAAAAGCTTGTTTAAATAACTTTTTATTTTTTTTTATTTTTACACATCAATAGTGTTACAACTACCACACTTTCTCTAGATAAACATGGTAGGCGTCATTTTCAAATTATTTGGTGTTTTCATGAAATTATTACCGATATCGTGCCAAGAAACCATAAATTATACTGTAAATGTATACAAAAATTGGGCCATTGAGCAGTCTCTAAACGTTTGAAAAATGTTACGGATCCTCCCTGCATATGTTTTTTTTAACATCCCTCTGACTGACGTAGGTCCAGTGAAGTTGGTAACTACGGAGGAAATATAGTTACAATGTTGAATTAAAAGTGTTAGTTAAACATGTGAAAATATTGAAATTGTATTTTTTTTTTTTTTTTTTTTTCCAAAATGAATAATAGTGTAAGAATTATAAGATCTTTAAAACATGTACTTTTCTAACAATTCCACAGTTTCACTTGACCGCGAAGCATGAATAAAGTGATAAGGCGCATGGCAATGTTAATTGTACATATGGTGGAATAATACACAATGTGCATACTAGTAGATTTTAAGCAGAGCTTTTCAAAAGGGCCCAGTATACCGTGAACATCCATTACATTCTTATTCAAAGTGAATTACGATAAATATCCGCAATATTTACCTTTCGGTACAGATTCATTGACAGTCAAGACAAACTACAAGTTAGCTGACTGAATCCACCTTTACAGAGACACATGTTACCTTTGTCTCTGGTTTTTCAGTCGCCATTGTTACACTACACCAGACTGATGGTTGTTCACGTTGTGTATAAAAGGAAACGATAATGGAAAACCCAGCGTCTGAAAATAGAAGTCAGTATTCGGGCATTGGACCACCTGGCGCAGAAGGGATAGCAACAAATTACATACGCATGAAACTTTATCTTTATTATGTGCAATTAAATAGTAGCCCAATTACGTCCTATCTCGAGGATTCTTATTCAGACCGAATTCAGTTTCCTTTCTTAGCAGCGAAAAACAGCCAGCCAGCGCCCGACACTTGGCGCCGCGTCACGCAAGTCTGTAATTGGCCAATTCACTTCGACCCGCCCTGAAGAGAGGGGAAGAGGTAGGAATCGCCCAGTGCGGTGCTGTGTCACCCATTACAGGGGAGATTGCAGCATATGGCTGACGAGTGTCTTTCGTGAGGACAACAAATGGCCTGAAATTACCTTTAGCAGCGTCATCCTAGGAACTGTGGCGCATTACCTTCTGCGGAGAATAACAACCTTACGTGGTTTGTACTGGGGAAGACTGCTCCATTCCCTTTGTTTCTCTCTCTTCCTCTCATCCTCCCCCTCCCTTTTTCACACACACGCACACATACACGTCTGACAACATCGCGATTATTTTACCCGCAAAACGTACATAATAAATTCCACATTGCAGTTGTCGCAGCCGAAAGAATTTTATACAGGACGCCCCGTGGGACGTGTGTGTGTAACGGAGCGAGGGAATGAAATACAGACCAGTGTGACAACAACATACCTAGAATAGGTGCTGGAAGTGGACAAGGCAGCTCGAGTGCAATTCCGTGAGTGGTTTCTGTCCAATATTCCTCCGGAGGTGTTGCAAGATGGTTACGTATTCTTTTCCGAATGGAGCATGGTTACCTCTGTCAGGTTACGTAAACTCCCAGAACATGCGCCGTTGGTCAGGTGACAATCCACACGTGTTGACGGAAGCTCCACTGCATACTGAGAAACTCGGTGTCTGGTGTGCCTTGTGATCACGCCGCGTCATCCCCGTGTTCTTCCACCAGACTGTGAACTCGGCTCGTTACATCGAACACATTGTCAATGTGTTTGCGGAACAACTGACGGAGGATGAGCGCAAACAATGCTTACTTCCAGCAGGATGGAGCCAGGGCGCATACTGCACGTGCAACGATCGCGCGCATTGAGTCGGTGTTCCATCCTGATCGTGTCATCAGCCGCGGAACAAACCAACCTATGCCACCCCCGCCTCCAGGTGTATCCGCGTGTGGTTCCTTCTTGTGGGACGCTGTAAAGGGAGAGGTATACAGCAACAACCCGCACACACTAGAAGAACTCCAGGCCAACATTATCACAGCATGTCCTCGCCCGTACCTTTCCCAACTTTTGGTGTCGTCTGCACACCTTCCTCGAGGCCAATGGCGGCCACTTCCAGCACCTACTCTAGGTATTGTGTTGTCACACTGGAATGTATTTCCTCGTTCTCTCGCTCCGTTCCACACATGTCCCATGGGGCCTCTTTTAAAGTACTCATCCTGTAGATGCATACACCAGCTCTATTTCATAACACAACTCAGCTACATTTTTGAGGGGGCCGCGGTGGCTGAGCGGTTAGACTGCTCCATTCCCACCAAGACGAATCGGGGGCTCCATCCCCGGCCGGTTCACTCCGGATTTTCGCAAGTGGGAATCGTGTTGGACGATGCCGCTGACAGACGGATTTTCTCGGGTGATCTCCCTTTCCCCCCGTCCTTTCGTTCCGGTGCTGCTCCATACTTACCTCACTTCACCCTCATCGGCTCTCAAGACCTCGATGCTAAGAGTCGCCCAAATCTTTTCACTCACTATATTTTTGAGACTAGGTGCTGTTATGTGCTATTCGTGTTACGATTTTTCGTACTAGTCATACGATAAGTTTCTACGTGTGTTTGGCGATGAATTTGAGCACTGTATAGGTTATAATAAACGATCTGCAGTGTTATATGTCTCCAACATGTGACTGACGTGAAATTGAGCCAACCAAGGACGAAAACCTGGCATTTGACTGTCAGTATAAGTTGGTCGTGTGTGGCCTCGCATGTTTTCCACGCACCACTTTCCATCTGAAGTAGACACCAAGCTTCGTTGTTATATTCTGTACGTAGGAACGGTTCGTATAATCAATCACCATGCACTGTTACACTGTTCAGGGCGGGATGTCACCTTCCCTGGCAGAGGCGTACGAAGGGGTTGCTTGGGGAGGGGGGTGTCAACATTGAATGGGTGACAAAATTGCAAAAATAAAAAAAAATCGTTTTTTTTTATTACGACACTTCTTTAATATAACTGTATTTAAAACGAGTTAATAACTTCGCCTGGCAATTATTTAACTTCAAAACTTCAACATAATAGGCTTTGAAATTTTTCAGTCCAGTCAACAAACACAATCGAAACGCGGCTGCACTCGACGGTGTGTAGTGCAGAACGTTTTTAACAAACGCTTTTGAAGAGATGGTCATTACTTTTGTGAAAAGAAGAACCATCAGAAAGAAGAATATGGTGTCTTGAGTAAAGGCTCAAGATGAACCACTTACATTGTATGAAGAATTGAAAAGAACAATGTTGGTGTGAATTGACAGGTTTTATCGAGAAATTGACACTCGCAACAAATACATGGAAAGCATATCAGCTCGGTTTGCCGTTCTAGAACCCAAGAACGTGATCCCAACTCCAGAAGACGAACTTCCACAGTTAATATAAAACTTAGTCGTAAACTCTGATGAACTTTCTGAAGATGGCATCCTCAGAGATATTCCATGACTAAAAAGACATCTAAAATATGCCAAAGTTTCAAAAGAAGATTCTTTGGAATGGATTCTTTTTTGGGATTGTTGTTGAATATGAACTTTCAGATTCTGTACCAAATCTGACGTTACGTTTTTTTTTTTTTGTAGCATCATGTGAGAGGAGTTTTTCTAAACTATAATTAAGCAACAATTATCTTAGGTCCACTATGAGTCCACACTCGGTTTGTCAACTGAAAAGTAATGAAAGGAATTGATTTTGATGGCGTGATTTCAAAAATTTGCTGATAATAAAGTTAAGGGGGGGGGGGGAATTAAGTGCTTATGCTCCCAACGTTACGTAAATAAACCAGAAAATAACATTTGCAACTGCAAGTATCTTATTTTTCCTTCTTTCAATATTGCGACTGCGTGGAAGCGGGAGGGGTACAATACATTTTCCTCACTGGCTACCACGTGACCTCGCTACGTCACTGTTCCCTGGCAGAGAAATAATTATTCTTACTTGAGCCAGGCAAAAAAAGATAATTATGAGAAGGAGGGAATTGCCTGCCCCCTCCTCCCCAATATTGAGTCTCACCCTGGTTCGAGAGGATGCCGGAGTAGCGGGTTATGATGGAGTAGCACCGCAGACCAAGCAAGGAGACTTCCATGTTGTGACGATCTTCTTATTGTGAAGTCTTTTTTCCAAGGGTGGTGGGTGGTAGGTGCCTGGATTAATACCAACAGCAGACATGCATTACGAAAAATAATCAACTAGTATAATAAAACAGCAATAATGGTTTTTAATTATTATTTTGTGATAAACACGCTTCATTGAATAGCTTATTTACAAAAAAAAATATTTTTTTATTAGACTTGCTGGGTAGCATTTACAGTATGTTAACAGCTTGCATTATTCTTGAGAGGTTCTAGAAAGAAGTTTTAAAATTGCTTTGTTAGAATCTACTTGACTTACACCATTTAGTTGCCGAATTCGTGTTTTCGAGAATAATTAAATATATACCTGTGCTTTTGTGTTAGCTCTGTCTTTTAAATATTTACGTTACCTCCAATTGTGACCAACAGAATACAATAAATCTTGCACAAGCAATGCAAAAAAACGGATTAAATATTTCTAATCTGTTAGTAAGTTACTAAATCAGCACCTGAAATATATGTGGGTTAAATCAGAATGTTCGAGATATAAAACACTCATAGTTTTGACTCAAAACCTATCTGTTCCATAATATCATTAATTCTGGTGGTAAAATGTGTATGTTGGTGTTCCCACAGGCACTTACTTCAAATAACACGATTCTAAGCACTATCTAGTGTCACCCTTCTGGTTAGCACAGCGACTTCTTGGTCCATTCTGATTGACCGGCGTCGTGCAAAGGACGATTTCCCTTGCTCTTCCTAGTTAAGACTAGCTCTAAGTACACTTAGGGAGGTAGTCATGGCCCCAAAGTGCAGGCCATGGCTGCTCAATCCCTCTTTGCCGCGATGCATGTCTCCTTGCATGATTTTCCTTCCTAGTATGCGTAAGTAGTTAGCCCTGAGACGCAATAAAATCCCTCCCTACCTCCGGAATGTGTAATCGCGCGTACTACGCGACCACGACCAGCTGGTCGCGGAGACCACTCGTGTGTATAGCCACCCGCGCGCGACCAATATCATTCGCGACCATCGAGTTACGTGCAACTAAACGCGAGCCCCGCAGTTGGTCGCGAGACCAGGCATGAGACGGACGCACAGTGCTTGTGTACAAGTCGCAATGGAATACACCGAACTGTTAATAACCGAAATAAAAACCTGCCCTGCTATTTGGGACTTGTCTTCTGATAGCTACTGTGACAGAAATGAGAAATATAAACAATGGGACGAAATTGTTCAAATGTTTGAAAGAGAGAACTGCGGGGGGGGGGGGGGGAAGCTTGGTGAGTAAAATATAGTTTTAATGTGTAAATCTATGTACATAATATCACATATGACTATACAGACAGCATGTATATCATTGAGAGCAGTAACAATTGTCACTGTTTTCTATACAAACTTGTTTTGCCGATCCACTTGTCCTTCAACAAAATAATCCGCGAATACATTTCTATAATGTACCCTGGACCTGTTTGGTCTTCGATTTGATGTGATTATGTTATCTGTAACAAATGTATGTAATATGTCTTCAAACTGATAGCCATCGCAGTCATGCACAAAATTGTGCATAGTACAGCAGGCCTTAACGATGTCAACAGCAAATGCATACTTATCATTCAGAGGTCTATGTAGTATATGTCACTTGTTATTTAGAATGCCGAAAGCACAGTCAATGAAACGTCTAGCTCTACATAACCTGTAATTAAAAATCCTTTGTTTTAAGTTCAACTGTCTCCCAGCGAATGGTCTCATTGTCCTACCGCTCAAGGAAAATGCCTCATCGGCATCAATGACATGAGGCATAGGAGTAGATATTGTTTGTGAAATTGGAGTATTTTCCGGAATATTGCGATCGTTGGATTCAAGTCGTCTAAAAAATTCCGTGTGTTGCAAAACGCTTGAATCGCCGTATTTGCCGCACGCCCCAACGTCAATGAAAACAAACTTGTAATTCGAGTCACATAGTCCCAGCAAGACAAAAGGAAAATATTGTGTGTGTAATTGTAGAATATTGATGCACTGTATTCCGGTTTTACTATACGCACGTGTTTGCCAGCCAAGGCTTCGATGAAGTTGGGGAAAGTTAGCTCTGGATGAAAATTTAGCTGATAACTTCAACCACTTATCTTCTGTCGGTGTTGGCATACAAACATCTTGTAACTTCAACCAAATGACTTTGCACACTGCATACACTACTTGTCATATTGTAGTTTCACCACCTCGAAAGGAAAAATGCAGTTCAGCAAATGTACATCCTGTAGCGAGATACCTGAAATATATATTTAAAAAAAAAACACATTTTTTGTAATGTACATAGACAATGTTGTTTATACATAATGTGTAGATATTAACAGACAATGTTTCATTTGTAACCGTATGTTTAGAATAGTTGTGTGAAACGAATGTCTTTTTTTTTTAGCCATGCGACTACAAAAGAATTGGAAACATATCAAAGATTGTTTCAACAGAGAAAATTGGGGATTTAAACATCCTAAAAGTGGATCGGCCGCTTCAAGTAAAACGCCATACATATACTACAATCAACTGAAGATTTTTAAATAAAAATAACGCAGTAAATGAAACAGTCTGGAATATTGCAGGAGATAATGCTCAGGAAGACGATATCGACGGCCCGTATTCATTGCAAGACAGGTGTCCCGAAAAGAACAAGAAGAGAAAGAAACAAACGAAGAGAGAAATGATATAGGTAAAGAACTCGTGGAGATTTTGAAGACACGGCATGCGCCCTGTCAACTGAATGACACGGAAATGTTCTTGCTATCTCTACGTAAGGAAATTGACAAGATCCCAGAAGACTTGCAACTACAAACCAGTACGAAAATATTAGATGTAATTTACGGGGCACAGCTATTAAGTTGGTATCGCATGCATAATGTGCATCCAAGTAACAGAGACTATTTTACCCAACCTCAAGCCTCGAACAGTCGGACTCCTTTCTCAACTAACAATTTGCACCAACATGCAAAGTCTAGACCATCCAACAGCTTAAGTACATCGAGGCTTACATCAATACAATCGCCTGCCTCTACAGTGTCTTCTAATGATTCAAGTTATTCTGAATATTTGGATATGTACAATACAGAAACTTGTTGATTTTGAAAATAAAGTATTCTTCCGTGTTATGAACAATATTGAAGATTATTGACGTAACCTATAGTTTCTTCTTCGGCATGGACAATATAGATCATTATTATTTATATAATTAGAGTTTAATTACAATCATATTAATCTTACCTTGTAGTAATCAATAGTTTTTCTTCCACTCCAATACGTAATCTCAGTCGTGCGTTTTGTCGTGTTATACTAGGTCGTATCGTTTCTAGTAGTTCATCGAAGGAAGTTATTGACATTCTAGTGTATATTTCATAAACTTATCTTCTTGTTGCCGCAGTTCATTGTAGAAACTACAGAATATTTGTTTGATAAAACGCCTGTCAATAAATGGATGTATTCAAAACCGTCTATTTTGTTTTTTCCTGTATTTTCGCAATCGACAATACAAGAAGTAGTATGATATCACAGCTAACTCAGTGTCATCCATGTTTGCAACAGAATAAAACGGCGGTTCTAGCCACTGGTCTTTTCTTGGTCTCGCACTGGACGACTGCGACCTCGTCCTGTGCGCGGGCGACCGAAGTGTCTGTCACCTGGGCGGATTTACAAACCCATTAACCGCGACATGACCATTGTATAGTCCACTTGCGATTACTTACAACTTTTCTGAAGCCGTGCTGAAGTTCTACTTCCAGGATATCCCTCCGCTTCGCGTGAACAAAACTTATATCGCAGGGACCATAGACTAAAGATGAGGTAGAGAGATCTCGCTGGCTGCGCACAACCAGTCTCCGCGCCCCAATACTGAACTGATTTTCTGCCAACACGTCTAGCGAAAATGGCGTGGTTTGGATTTTAGGTTAGAAAACTGATTTGTAAACAAATGCTTTGAGATGATGTTTATTTCGTGTAACCAATTTTTAATTCAGTTTGATTAAATTGAAACTGGCAAATGTATTTTACTAATGTAATAGTGCTTGTCATTTAAAAATAAAGATATAATCAAACAAGTTCATTTCTGTTGATCATGTGACATTGACAGTTGTGTAGGATTGGGGTAAGCCAATATTAGGTACATGCGCAGAAGACGAAAAAGCGGTCTACCTCAACTTTAGTCTGTGACAGGGACCGCAATCGTAGCACTCATTGCGATAGTATTTTGCATAAAACTATTTATTACTCGACGTTTATAGATAAAATATGAGTAAAAGTTCAGTTTATCTAAAAGAATGTTCCTTTGTGTTAAAACAAGCATAAAACACGTGTGATACGTGCCATACATAGGAAACACCAAACACGTCATACATGGGTGATTTTTCAAAGGCTTGCTTCAAAAAGTGTTAAGAAATTTGCGAATAGACTATAGACAATCAGCTACATGTTGCGAGGAGGATTATAATTGGCCGTAACTGTACATTGCGAAGCTCGTTGTCCAATGATTAGAGACCTGAAAGAATTCTCGAGTTCAATGATCTGTAAGTTATACTCCGATGTCGTATATAAAATTACGCAAATATCTCTGTTCGTTGGGTGCTTGTTACATTAGCGGAAGACGAATGATTGGGCCTGCATTTTATTGTGTGTATATTATTGGCTCAGAGTTGTCCAGGAGGTGTAAATTAACTGGTGGAGCAATAGCATGAGCAATACAATACAATACAATACAATACAATGAGCAATGCAAACGTACGAGGTTTCGAATTGTAGCTTGTCCCGAAATAAAACCGCGAATTTTTCGTGTCTCTACCAATGATCTTTCCTGGGGGTAGCTGGTTGGTAAACCGTGCTGTTAATCTACGTTATGCCTGATTCACATCACTGATGACCGGACACAAAGACTACACCTTATTGGTCGTGACAACGTAACAATTTCTTTGTCAGCTTAAGTACTGCTCGCATAAAATATCTCTTATTTGCATACCAGAAATCATTCATTAATTTGGGAGTGAAATGATTAAGGAGGGAGCTACTTGAGGAGTGTGACACTGTGCGTTATGCTCAAACCATATTCTCACCAGTAAGCTTCACGTTTTAATACTTCATATAAATGTCAGTAAAGGCGGTTCACGATAAAGTGAGCACTTTTGAAATCAACCTATGAAAAATGTCACTGCCCCTACCTGCTGGCGCACTGAGCAACATGCGCCCAGTAAAGTTGGTAACGAGAGAGAGAAATTAGTTCCATGTATTAACGTTGAATTAAAAGTGTCAGGTAAAAAGTATGTGAATACTGAAATGTTCTCTGTTGCTTTCTATTTTTTTAATACGCGTAGGTGTAAAAATGATCAGATTTTTGAAATATCTACTTATCTAATAATTTCATAGTTTCACTTTATCACATTAATAAAGTAATCATGCGCATGGTAATGTTAGTTGTATATATGGCGGAAGAATACATAATGTATTCATACAAGTAGAAGCCACAGTGGCTGAGCGATTAGCACACTCGCCTACCACCAAGACGAACCGGGTTTAATCCCCGACCGGGTCACCGGATTCTCGGAAGTGGGAATCGTGCCGGACTATGCCGTTGGTCGGCGGGTTTTCTCGGGGATCTCCCGTTTCCCCAACTCCTTCATTCCGACGCCGTTGCATACTCACTTTTCAATCACCCTCATTGGCTCTCAAGACCTCGCTGTTAAGTGTCGTCCAAATCTCTTCACTCTACATTCATACAAGTAGATCTTAAGCTAGGTTTCCAAAAGTGCTCAGTTTTTCGTGGACAGCCTACACTTAGTAGATATTCTATATAGGACATTTTTTTTTTTAAATTTTCCTTCTACTCTACTGAGTATAATGTTACCTGCGTCTTAAAGTTTCTTGTTACTATACCAAGTGTATATATTAACAATGCGTATTTAATTTCAAGAATAATCTCATTTTACTAACTGTTAAATCAAGCTCTGAGGGAGTAGCTCAAGCCCCTTAACCCACACCCCCCATCAATGGGCGTAGAAGCCGTGGGGGTCATGGGGGTCCGGACCCCCACTGGGGTTATGAGGACCCCCACTGTATTGATTATGACCCCCATGGATAGCAGGACTTTTGAAATCTACCTTTGAAAAATGTCAATGTCCCTACCTGCATATATTTAAACGGGCTTCCTAATTGCATGCATCCAGTGAGGTTGGAAACAATGGAGGGAAAATAGTTTTGTCTTAACACTGCATTAAAAGTGCTTTGGTAAATATTTCTGAATACTGAAATTATTTATTTTGCTCTGTTTTTTTTAATGCATACAAGTGTAAGAAAGGGCGCATTTGTAAACTAAAAATTTCACAGTTCCACTTGATCGAGCATAAAGTGATTAGACCCATAAAAGGTGTACAATTTGCACACAAGTAGGTTTTAAATAGTGCTCAGTTTATCGTGAACAACCTATGGTAAGAAAGCGTATATGATAAAGCTTATTCTCGTACATCTTTGGTGGTGTCAATTCATTTACTCAGGAAACAGTCAAATGCATGGGGAAGATCCCAACTGTGTACAGTAACAACGCTAAATATTCCTATTATGCAGGTGGTACTATTTACATACTATGCATAGATTAAAAACGTCTTCTACAGTTTAGCAACTGTACGTGGATTTTTTTTTCTTCAGTGTATGTCGTGTTCTCTGTAACTACCATATCATTTTTTGAAACAACATATGATTGTTTGTTTATAATTTTACGTCCACCTGAAAATCTGTTTACTTTAAGTTGTATATTCGGGATGAGATGGACGTAAAGTCATCGGAATTTGTATATAAATCTCCTAGGATACAGTCGTGGGCATCAAAAGTAAACAATCGAATGGCAGGGTCGTCATAGAGGGGAAAATAAGAAAAAAGAAAAACGGGCACGAGTTACCCTCGCCGTGTATTTCTTCATTTTCATTTCCCAACGCTACAAACGCAAAAATAATTACTTGATCAAATTTAATGTAAACAAACTAAAAGCCGCATGTTTTCTGCAGTATTGGCGATCACGCAAAGCAAATGCGATGTTTTGCCTTACAACGACCCAGCGAGTGAGAAGTAAACAACCATTATTCTGCTACCTCACTCTTGCCGTTTCATGGAATAGTTTACCAATCGAAGCTCAAATTTCTTCAAAACTTCGCATGGAGCAAGAGAAATCACAAAGGTACCTCTTGAAAATGTTGACAACTTCAAGATTTCTCTCAATGCAAAGTATCGCAGTGCGTGGTCATGAAGATGACGGAAGTAATTATGTACAGCTTATCTCAATTTTATTTCAAGATGATGTGGATTTTCACTCGTGGTTGCTAAGAAAATCAATATGGACAAGTCCAAATGTCCAAAACGAAATTCTAGATATGTTTGCAAGAGAAATAATGCTGTCCATAATCATTGAAGTGAATGACCGTGGTTCTTATGCTGTAATAGTTGATGGAACTCAAGATATACCTGGTACCGATCAGCAGCCAGTATGCATTCGCTAGTCGGACCAAAATTTGCAACCCCAAGAACAATTTACTGGGTTACATTCAATGGTGTCAACTATTGGCGAAAGCCTAGTGAAAATAATTTTGGATATACTGTGTAGCTACAACTTCCTTTAAGTAACCTGAGAGGCCAAACATATGAAGGAGCAGCAAACATGTCTGGGCAGTATAATGGAGCACAAGCCATTGTCAAAATGAAGCACCCATTAGCGCATTATGTTCACTGTACTGCATCAAATCGTGTCGCAGCTTCTGTAGCAAGAAGTTGTTCTGTTATTTCTAAACCACTAGAGTGTGTTAATGAACTAGGTGTTTTAGTAAGTCAGAGTGGGAAATTAAAGGCTGGATTAGGCGAACTTTCAATTAACAATGGTGGCCCGTCTCCTAATCGAATAAAACCGCTATTTCCAAGGAGATGGCACTGTCGTATGGGACCAGTTCGGTCTACCTTAGAACATTATAGCGCTGTTCTTAGTGTTTTAGAAGAAAATTTGCAACGAACGAGTGAATGGATTGTTGGATAAATTTGGCCAAGGTAACACATGTCTTGGTATGGTCATAGCTGTGGAAATATTTTCGCACTTGAAGAATTTAAATAAAGCACTGCAAGGGCGTAAACAAACTGTTTCTGGAGCTCTAGCAGCAGCTGAAACTGTAAAATGTGCATTCAAAGATCTTAGGATAGAGGCAAGGTTCGATGACATATTTGAACGATGTAACTCGTATGTTGAGGAATTGGACTCGGAGTCTGTTAAAACTCCACGTATTAGAAAACCACCAAATAAATACTCCAGTGAAGCAAATTGCCATCTGGAAACAGGTGCTAGGAAATACTTCCGCAATCAGTTTTATGAAGCACTTGATACTGCAGTAGTGCAAACAGAGGTTCGGTTTCGCAATCAGGCATGGAGCAATACAAGAAACTTAGAACAATTTTAATGTCTGGAGAAGTTTAGAAAGTTTTCGACATATACCCCGAAATAGACTCAGATTTGCTAAAACTTCAGGTGCCATTATTTAGAAAACTGCCCACGTTCTCATCCCTTGAGCAAGCTGCTACAGAACTTCGATCTTTAACCCCCTACGTTAGTACAATGCCTTAAAAAGTGTATTAATTTTTTTTCCGTGTTAAATCCTGGAATTTTCGCTACCTACAAAATATTTTTGTTTCTATTATTGCAGGTGAAACAACTTTTTAGTGAAGTTGAAGAACTACTAAAACTTCTTATGACGAGCCCTGCTTGATCTTGTGAAGCCGAGAGAAATTTCAGTACACTTAGAAGACTGAAAACTTACCTGAGAAATACCTTGACACAAATGCTACTCAACTTATTCATTTTGTGCATGTTCATAAAGAGGAGCTGGACAGACTGAACTTGCAATCATTGTGCACTGAGTTCATAAACAGAAGTGATGTCAGAAAAAAACACTTTTGGTAAAATAGCTACTTAAATTCCCTTTTCAAAAGTGTACATTAGGCTCTCTAACAGTGCCTTATTTTTCATGTGCTAGGCTTAATATTGAATATTTTTATAATTTTATTTATAAAATTTGAAAAATTCAACAATCCATAACGTTAAGATTGATTAAAGTTCAGTTCAAGAAATCGTTTTTGTAAGTAATTAAATAGTCCAACTATTATATTTTTAATTTGACTTAAACATGTTGTAAATAAATTGCTGAAATGCGACTCAAAAGAACTGCGCGTTTTAATTGCTTTATCAACTGCCACCAGTAATTGAGTGAAAAATATTACTTACTTTCAAAGACTTGAATACAGGTGTAACCAATATTCCTAGCAGTCTAATATAAATAGCCGTTCGGAGTCGGAAGCAATAAAAGTACGTTATGAGCTGTAACAAAATTTAAAAAAATTTAATCTTAAAAATCTTCCTTCCCTCCCTAATGAGTGGGGAAATAGAAGACACGTGAGTCTCGTAGCTTTCAAATAAGTCACTGAAATATGGACACCCACTGGGAAAATATGCTTTCTACGCCCCTTAGTTTCTCCATTGGGTGTTACCAATGTCCCATCCGTGTATTCGGAAAGTCATCGATGAATACACCTGTGTTTGGAACACCGAGGTACACCGGTTGAAGCATTTCTCGAACATCAGGTTGATTCTTCAGCGGTATTCGCGTCTACTTACAGACGCCAATTAATTCCGTTGCACGCAAATTCTACAGTCCCCGTCGCCCGACTTAGAATCTTGACAGTCGAATTCCCTTTGTGTACATTTTGGAGTGCATTGAAGCCACGGGAAGAGGGTGTGTGTGATTTTAACTTTTTAAGAGGAAGCGTTCGTAAATCCCAGCGGTTGATGTTTTAGTGCGTATCGGTTGTGAGCTAACCCAGGTCGGTCTAGTAACCAAGATGATATAGGACAGATACCCCTAAAGGGGCAGAGGGAATTCAATTCGCTTCTGGATAGTAATCATTCTAGCACCCACATTAGTGTTGAATGTTTGTATTAGGTGTCTACAGCATAGAAATGAAATACAACTCTAATTTTAGTAATAAATGATAATATAAACAGGCCTGTAGAAATAGTGGATCGATCGGTTTAACCGCAATCGATCGGAACTGTAATTTTAGAACGTCAAGGCGTAGATCGGTGAATGTACCGGTGAATTTGCTAATACGTATATTGCTGGGACACGGTAAAATAAGCACTTTTGGAAGCCCTGCTTGTATGTACGTTATGTATTTTTCCGCCTTACGTAAAAATTAACATTGCCATGGGACTCATGACTTTATTCATTCGTCGATCAGATAAAACAGTGAAATTATTAGAAAATTAAATATTTCACAAATCTGGTAATTTTTACACTCCGGTGCATTAAAAACAGAGCGCGAAAAAAATAATTTAAGTAATCACAAACGGACACCGATATTCGACGTTAAGATATGGAACTACTTTCCCCTCCATCGTTACCAACTTTACTGGGCGAATGCCACTCAGTGCGCCTGTTAAAATATATGCAGGCTGGGACAATGACTTTTTTCTAAGGTTCATTTCTAAAGTGCTCAGTTTATTGTGAACATACTTTATAGTTTATTCGCAATTTCTTCACACTTTTTAGATGAAACCTTTAAAAAAATTATCCCATGTATGATGTGCTTAGTTGTGTTCTAAATATGAAATTTGTCACAAGCGTTTTATACTTGCAATATAAAATCACCATATTCTGGTTAAATTGAACTTTACTTGTATTTAGTCTGTAAATAATAATAGTTCATTTACATCGAGCGTGAATAAAAATAGGGAGACAACATGCGTGTTGGTAATGCCAAGTAGGAAGTAGTTCTTACGCAAAATATTATTACACTTGTTGCGCACTTTGTTGTCATTTTCTAGACTAGGTTAAGCTTTGTTTACACGAGGCGGAGGAATATTCTGGAAGTAGACATTTAGCAGCTTTGCTGCCCGCTGGGCTGAGCACAATCTTTCAGTCTTGACGGCGCGTCCAGGCAGGCTGCGTAGCTAAGGCCTGCCCACGCCATCATGATAAAGTACACATTTGTGTACCCTAGTGGAGGAAGAGCTACACGCTGATAAAGACTGTTCACTATAAAATGAGCACTCTTGAAATCAACCTTAGAAAAAAAGTAACTGCCCCTGCCTGCATATATATTTTAACGGGCGCACTGGGGGACATGCGCCCAGCAAAGTTGGTAATGATTAATGGAAAATTATTTCCATATCTTAACGTCGAATAATAAGTGTGCGGTTACCATTTGTGATAACTTGAAATAATTTCTGGCATTTTTCGCTTTATTTTTATGCATCGAAGTGTAAAGTCGACCAGATTAGTAACATTTTCCAATAACCTCACAGTTTCACCTGACCGGCGCGTGAAAAAAAAAGTGATGAGGCCCGTGACAATGTTGATTTTACATAAGGCGGAAGACTACACAAAGCGCATACAAGTAAATCGTGAACAACCTATAGGCGAAATCGTCCTTTACATTGTTCTGTGCGGTCGCAGGTTAATGAGAAGTCGTCGTCGGCGTTGTTGTCTTACTGTTGACGACTACGAAGGATAAAAAATAATAATTTAAACGGGGAAAATATTTGTTGAGAGTCTTTGTTCGTCGCTTACCAGCTGACTGTTGAACGACGGGGGATGTGAAGCGAAAATGGTGCAGCAGCGGAATACAAGATTGTGGGTTGGGGGGAGGGGGGGGGGGGGTTGGACAGGAGTTCCCCGAGGAAACCCGTGAGTCAACGGGGCAACGTCTGCCGCGTTTCCTACGCCCGAAAGTCCGGGCGACACCGCGGGTAATTGAACGCGGCCTGCCTTGGCGGAGGCGAATAGTCTGACCACTGCACCACTGCGGCCCGCAAACGATTTTTTTTTTTTGCGGACAAATCAGCGGCGCCGTTACTGCTATCATGTCTTCTGTGGCATTTCCGCGCTGAACAAGATGCGCCAATCCCCAAACATTAAAATTTGCTTTATTTTATGCACCTGGTATAAAATAAGCGCGTACCGTGGTTCACGACGCCCGGAACATGTTTGTATAGTCTGTTCACGATAAAGCGAGCTCTTTAGAAATGAACCTTAGAGAAAAGTCACTGCCCCTACATGCATACATTTTAATGGGCGCACTGAGTGACATTCGCCCAGTCAAGTTGGTAACGATGGATGGAAAGCAGTTCCATATCTTAACGTCGAATGAAAAGGGTTAGGTAACCATTTCTGAAAACTTAAATGGTCTCTTTAGTTTTCAGTTTATTTTTTATTGCATCAAAGTGTAAAAATGAGCATATTTGTTAGATATTTACTTGTCAGAATTTCGCAGTTTCACTTAACCGACGCATGAATAAAGTGATGGGGCTCACGACAATGTTAATCTTACATATGGTGGAAGAATACACAACATGCATACAGGTAATATTTTAAAAGTGCTGATTCTATCATGAACAGACTGTACGTGCCCGGCCTTGGATCGCACACAGCACGACGTCCCACACGGCGGATGTCATGTTGAAGGTAATCGGCTCTTCAGTAGCTATCTGGCTTTCTCTACCCCCCCCCTTCCTTTTTTTTTTGTTCGTGGCCTGTTTCTTCCTCGTAACACTACGCCTCATTACTCGTGCAGTAAATTACCGTGTAGCGCCTTTGTGGTAATAGCGAACACAATGCCGGATGAAGGGGAAGATTCCTTTATGAAGAATACAGTGATACCGATGTATTATATATATATATATATATATCTCTGTGTGTGTGTGTTGTGTAATGGAGCACCAGAAAGACTGCTTGCTGTTTCAGGTATGAAATAATAAGATTATTTCATTACAGAAATAACAAGCTTAGTGTCTCCCCCCCCCCCCTGCCCCTAATATGGCCATGCATATTTTTTTCTTTAAGGCTGAACACGCGTGATTTCGTTTTAAACTAATAATGAATTCTATAAAAAATTTTAAGAAAATAAGTTTCTTATATTATAGTCCATTAGTGGTTACCGCGCAATTTTTTCTAAAGCCCTGCTAAAGTTCTACCTTTAGTCTATTCCTCCGCCTCGTGCACACAAAGCTAAACCGAGCCGAGAAAATCAGACCCAAGGACAGCGCACCCGCGTTCGTGTCCACTCGTTTTGGTGATATTTTGCATAACAACTATTTCATCGTTACCAAAAAACTCATTTTATCCCAATTTTTATTCACATTAATTATTAATGAAATACAATTTATTGACAAAATAAAATTAAAAGATCAATTTGAGAGAGCATAGCGTATTTTTATATCAACGCAAGTATAAAATGCTCGTGATACAGAGCATATGTAGAAAACAACGAAGCACGTTATACAATGAGTGATTTCTCATTTGTTTGATTCAACCCGGAGTGACACGCTCGTTGCCTCCTGAGCTCCTTTTCTGGGAATAATGGACAGCGGCCGCCGGGCTGTCGCGCTGCTCGGCGCCTTGCTTGCGTTACGGCCCCTCTCCCCTGCTGGAGGTTTGGCGACGACGCAAGAATGTTCTGGTGAGACCGGCTGGCGCCGCGGCCCAGAGGCCGGCAGTCTTTGACGGAGGCTATCTGGCAGTGTGCGAGCGAAGATAGGTGCGCGACGACGGGGGCAGACGAGTGTTCTTGGTGTGAATGGGCGAGAGGGCGCTTGGAGGACTCTATAGAACATTGCAGACTGGCGGGACATGGACTAAACTGAGGTGGGTCTGAATGAAAGTGTAATATGGTTTTTATTGTTAATATTCGTACTGTCGTTATGGACGCATAATTGATAAAATAATTGAATAGGTTGATACACTGTCTATTGGGACTGATCTGTAATTATTTGATCTCATTAATTCCTTTGTGGTAATTATAAATTTTATTAACTGGTTTCATTAATTGTGAACAATTAGTGATATCCGTTTATTGTAAGAAGTTGAGTTTCGAGAATTTTAGCTGT
Organism: Dryococelus australis; assembly: GCA_029891345.1. Taxonomy (NCBI): domain Eukaryota; kingdom Metazoa; phylum Arthropoda; class Insecta; order Phasmatodea; family Phasmatidae; genus Dryococelus; species Dryococelus australis. The sequence goes on from CM056995.1 coordinate 350,258,887, forward strand.
AGTTATTGTAAATAAAATTGGACAATTGTAATTAATTCTTTTTAAATAAGACCTCCATCCCTTAACGAACTTGGTTTATCCCACTTAGTTTCTAGAGAGTGAAATTGCGAATAGATTATACAACGTGTTTGTAAAACACGAGGACAAACTTCTGCAGTGTATTCCTGACGAAAATATGAGACTAAAATGTAAATGCCACTTTTCTCGTCAAGTAATTACTAACGGAGCTGTGCGCCCTTGAAAAATCCTCATTTAAATTGCCCTACTCTGGATTGTGGTTTGCCTACCTGGTATGCAATACATGTTCTGTTTCTGTTTTGAATGTTCAACATTAATTAATTAGCTCACAAAGGGTTACCTGAGAGTGTTCCAACAAGACTACCAAACTGTTAATTTAGTCGTGTTGATTCACAGGTTGTCTTTTAAAAATTGCTTAGAACGTAGTGTCACAAAGTTTGATGCAAACATAGGCTGCCAACAGGTATTTCCAAAATGAAGGGGGATGATATTACCGACAGCGTTTGTAGAGGTGTAAGATCTCCTTCATACAAAACACCATTCACCGATTTGTTGCTTAATCACAAATGGTTTCTGATATTTTCAACTAAACGCATTTTAAAACTCAAATTTTGGGGTGCATAGCTTCGTTGATAATCACTTTAGGAGATAAGTTGTACATACATTTTCGTCTTGTATTTTCGCAACGAATTGCGTACTGTAATTTGTGCCCGTGGTTGTTTTAACACATGGTATGGCGTGATTGTATGGCAAGTCAAGGTAACAACTTTTTAATTCATACACATCACAGTACGAAATGCCATATTAGTAACACGTTTTGGTTCCTAATAATTTCCTATTTTCACATAACTCGCGCATGTATAAAGTAATTAATCCCACGGCTGCTGTAAATTTTACATATTCCGAAAGATTACAAAATGAAGGAAGTAGATATTAAGCAAAGCTTTCAAAAATGCTCCGTTAAATGTGAACAACCTAGAATTTGTATGAACATGTAATAATGTTTAACCAGCCTGTGGATGAAGACAGTCGCGGTGATCGTGACTTGAAAACCATATAGCTAGGGCCTCCTTTTTTTTTTCCCCACGAAAAGATTCCACTTGTACTCCAAACCGCTGGAGCTTAAATCCACGTCCGTGATTGGGTGATATTAACCGTCAGGCATCCCGCGAATCACGGACACTCAGTGACAAGAGTTGTAATATTCCGATCCGATTGGCCCAGTCGAGTAAGTAAGCTGGCTCCCGACGTGGACAATGACCAAACGGAAACTGCATTCGTGCCACAGGAAAGTGGCGCCTAGCTTCCGTGTAATTCTTTTCGTGCGAAACAGGTGGCCAAACATATATAGGTCATTCACGGTGAAGTGAGCTCTTTTTAAAGGTCCTTTCGAATTATACTAAACCCTAATAAATATAGTTTATTGCAGCCTCAGACGTTAACTACTCAGAGTAGTGCAATGTATACGCTATGTTTATTAGTCATGTTGCACTGTTTATATTAAAAAAGTGCTCACTTTACCTTGAATAGCCTGTAGCTAGAACAGTAGAAAGCTACGTAAGAGAGCTCCTGTTTACGCGGAGCTCGTGGTCTAGGAGTCACGTGGTCGACGGACACGCGTATTGTGAAATGCAGTGCGCGACACTGGGTATTGTGCTCCCTGACAGAGGTATTTCCGTCCGCAGGAAGTGACAGGTTGTCAATAGCTATAGCCGTCACTCCTACGTGGCCCATTTCTCTCCAGTCTCGATGGCCGGGAGCGACTGAATAGGACGGAAAATTATTTGCTAGCTGATTTAGAGCGTGTGTTTGGACTTCAATCACACGCACACTCGCCTCGCCTCTGCAACTTCAATCAAAAAGTTCAGTGACCTTTAGACACAGTCCTGCACGTATTTGACGGTATGTGAGTGAGGGAAGATATTAGGGTGGCTCTTAACATCGAGGTCTTGAGAGCCGATGAGGGCACAGGCTACATCTACGTAATGTAATGCCGCGCTATGCACGTGCTGGGCGTCAATATCTTACTTCTGCACGTGCAACCTTTCCTTCGTTTAATGGACGGGTGTCTTTGTGAGAGGTTTTTTTCTTACCTAACTGACTGGGCCAGTCAGAATTAAGTTACACTGGCGATGAACGCCCGCGATACGTGGGCGGACATCTGAAACGCGCGACAGTTTAAACCACCAACTCACAAAAGTGGAGTAAATTATTGGCTGGGGAATGTTTTCGCGGAAAACAAGTTGCAGCGTAAGTGAGAGATATTTTTTTCTCTCATTGTACTGAAACTAACGCACCTTTGATTTCGTTGTCAGAAACCACCATGGCGAACCAGGTTTGGGTCCCCCTAAGTGTCAGTCAGTGCCCTTTTCGGACACTATCGTTTACCAGTGTATTGTTCTCGAGGCTCTAAGTTTCCTCCATTTTTGTATTTCATCATTGATTCGCCCCCCCCCCCCCCTCTCCCATCTGCTCTGAAGGCCTCGGTTGTTCAAAGCAGCTGAAATTTCTAATCTCTTGTTTTCAAAACCAACTGTTTTATTTTAAGATAGACAGGTGAACTTCACTGTCAGGGGCGTAGCCAGAAATTTACTTCGTTGGCGGGGGCGGGGGAAATAAAATGTTTATATTTGAATAATATTAAAGGCAAATATTGGAAAAATTAGTTGAAAAATGATTTACAACCAGTGGGCTTAAAATACAGAGACAGGACTACAAATGCTTTAAACCTCCTTCATAATTAAGGGAAATAACAAATTTGTTCCATTAAAAAAATTATAAAATATACAGTTTTAAACATATAAATTTCAAAATTATATAAACAGAGATAATATATATAGAGATGCAGCTATTAAATGCTATAAACATATTTCAGATTTAAGTTGGATTACAAGTGTTTTGTATAAAAAAATATATAAAGATTAATAAATGTTTGGTTAAAAAACTATTTTCTACCAATGGGCTAATGTACAAAAATAACACCACGAAATGTTATAAAACTTCTTTGTGTTCAAGAAAGACCGCCAATGTCTTATATTTAATTTAAAAAAAAAGTTGTACAATCAATAGACTAATATGCTAAGATAAAAATATTAAATGATATGAAACCTCATTTATGCGTAAGAGTGATTACAAAGTTATTATATTTGAAAAAATTAAATTTATAATATTACATTTTATTAGTTTTAAAAAATTATTTACTATTAGCGAGGTAATAAACAGAAACGTAAACACCTTATTATCTATTTTTAAAAAGTTATAATTTTACATACTTATAGTCCAATAAGCTGTTTACAATTATGTGGGCTAATATACAGAGATGGAAGAATCACTAAATGTTACAAACCTCCTTCATGCTTAAGGGGAATTATAAATGGAATATATTTGAATAAATAATTATAATTTCACATATTTTTAGTCAAATAGATTATTTACAACAAATGGACTAACCCACAAAAATAGAACTACAGAAAAGTGTTCATTAATCTCCTCCTACTTTATGATAGCAGTGCACTGAAAATGTCTCAAAAGTTCAGACTCATTTATATATTATATAAATGAACAGAGAGAAAACCCAGTTGAATATGAGAAGTTATAAATAGAAAAATTGCATACACGTATTTACAATTTAAAATATTTAAATTGAAAAGAATAAAGTTGTAAGACTTCTAAGTGTGAATTTTATATGGATCACTCATTACAGGAGGCAAGTGTGAAGTTTTTATGGACCACTCATTACAGGAGGAAGTCCAATCTGCGCATGTCACTTGCATTCCCACCCAGCCTAGAAAACCTTTGTCTTCTTATCTCCAGCGACTCTCAACACCCTACTTGACCCTGAAAGGACAGTGGCTAGCAGAAAGGGAATCAATCTAAGTGACACCATCTGGAGCTGAGAAGTGTACAATTCAGCTTGCTTTACAAACAGAGCACTAAAACACTGGAGTAATCAAGAGTATCTTGCAATCGATCATTAAGGGATATATACATATATATATATAACTTATATAATATTTAATCTTTTTATTCAATTTGGATATTTATATTTGAATATTTTATTTTCGTTTCGGGAAGTGGGAGGGGGGGGGCATATATCCCGATTACTTCCCCCCCCCCCACGTTACGCCCCTGCGCCACAGTATTAGCTAGCTATACAGATGACTACACTGAAAAAAAAATCGCAAATTAATTTTTTGGTATTCACCCTACCTTTTTTTTTTTTTGTGGACGCGAAAAATTTCGAATTGCCAATCACTAAACTTTTATCGTCACTGACAATTTGTTTTGTGGTAGCTGCAAATAACTTTGTGTTCACCACAAACACATCTGGTAGGATGCATACTAACAAAACACTGCGTGGCCACAAAAAATTTCTATATTTTTTTCAGTGAACGTTGAGGAATGAGCCACAGAATAGCTAAGCATTCAGAAGCGAAATGGCTTGGCACCGCTCATTGGCCGCGGGAAGCTGTGGAAACGGGCCTTGGGTGTGCTTGGCTGTTGCGCGCTGTGGAATATTATCTATTGGTCGGACTGACGTCTTGCAAGATAGTTCCCAGGAGCTGATTGGTTTCGCCATGTTGCCACGAGGCCGATTTTTTTTTTTTTTCTGGAGTTCTCGATGTACGCCGCCATTTCAGTTACACGACTAAGTTTTGCCTGTGCAACGCGAACGCGATTGTCGACACGGGAACCGAACGGGATTATAGTCCTCGTCCGTATTTTTGCGTATTCCGCCAGATCCTGCCCGGAGTTTTACAATCCTGGATATTTACGTCTAAGTCTTAAGCCCCCACCCGCTGCTACTCCTGTCTGCGCTGATAAAAATTCCCCTGGGAATAACGGGAATGTTTTTACGAGAGTGTACAGCTAACACGTGGACATGCTCTCGTGGCGAAGTCGCTTATCTCTTGTGCAGAAATCCACGGCGAATGCGCAGCATAGCCGGGGAAGGTCACAGAATAGATAACTACACAGATACGAAATTGCGGACGGTTCTTTTTGATGTTTGCTTACCCGTTCTCTGATTGTCTGCGCGAAGCTCTGGGAATAAACCTTCACTGCAACAAAAATTGTAATTTTACTGAGAGATTGTTCATAGTTTTACAAATGTTTGTAAGAGTAGAACATTTTTTTCTTGTAAAATTACGTTTGTAAAACTGCAACATCCGTGTTTGTTATAGACCCCAAGAAATGTTTGTTCTATACTGATCCGTATCCACGACCTCAGTAAAATGGCGGACACTCGACAACGTAAAACTATATACAATTGTAGCTGCGTGCAAAAAGATGACAGTTTAAAAAAACTCGTGATGCAATTACTCATTAACTATTAATGTTAATGTCTAATATTTACACAGAACGCTTAAATTAAACACATGCGTTCTTCCTAACGAATAACCGTAATGTTATTTTCTTTAGGCATTTACTGCTATATTTAGTAATTAAGTAATTTAAAGTCCTAAGTTAATTTGGTCCTATGGTTAAGGGCGTGGTATAGTAATGCAACGGATATGGGTGCTGGCAAGGTGTAACTTTTTTTTCAAGGATCATATTTTGAATTTTTTTAAATACGTATTTGCTGTTACAGGCCGTTCACAGTAAAGCGAGCACTTTTGAAACCCTAGTTACTTTTTTCTTTCAAACAAATTTGTATCCTTCCGCCACTTGTTAATGTAAACCCTGCCATACGAGTAATAATCACAGTGTAGGCTATATAGTCACCATAGCCCAAACGAAAAGAGTTCGAGGGCACAATGAAATGTATTTATTGGTTGTTATGTCTCGTGAAACAGCTTCAAAAAGTGCTCACTTTACCGTGAACGGCCTATATTAATTCGTCACATTTGTTTTCTAGAAGAAAAACATTATTTTATGTCGACATCTCAATAATGCAATAATGTAAGTTGTAATACAATCCTATCATGATATTACAGATCTGTGTATTGCAGATTTTGCAAGAAAACGGCTTGTAGTTGTACAAAGGATTACTTGTCAACTGGATTTCCAAAAACGTTTCTTGTAACAGTACAAAAAAAAATAGTGTTGTGTCTGATTGGCTGGCTCCTGCATGCTGCGAAAGGTTTCCTATTGGCTAGACTGCCGGTCGGCGAGTGTGTTACCTTGCGCTGATTGGCGAACGGCGTCCCGAAATGTTTATGGCTAGTGGCACCATTTTGCTGGCATGTGCGGTTAGAGTTCGTGGTGTATGTGGGTTTTATCGTCTCTGTGTGGTGCAGTCCACCCACCAAGATGGCATCGTTTGCCAGCATGTACGGCAAAAGCCACAGAACGGCGCACCATACACACTGTACCATTAAAATGAAATAAATCTAAAGTTAGGTGTCATGCTATTGTGTTCTACGTCCTTACCTAAGCAAATATTTCACCTGCATTTCATTACTGTATTTAACTTAACCTAGCTGTGCTGACGTAATGTAAACTAAGCCAGAAATCGTAATAAGTTCTTTATGGGCGAAAATAAATTGGTAATAATAATTCATATCTTTGTTGTTCCGTTTTTGTTTGCTCCAAATTAGCATACCTACTCTTTTATTCCAAAATGTCGTGGTTGGTCGCTTCAATTGAGTGTACTCGCGTGTTTGTGCAGATCGTTGAATGCTGCGTAATAAAAAAAAAATACCTTTGCATCCGTGCATGGTCAGAAACCAGCACTTACCCAATCACGCACAGCCTTTGTAAAGAGAATGCTAGGCTGTTGGCCAGTGCTGGCATACCTACACTTTATAATTGGCTAATGCTTGTGAAGTGGATGAACATATACTTTTCTCTTGAACTCCGTTGTGTATGTTCACGATTAGGTCTACGTTTTCGTGATTACTCATCAGAGCAAGAGTTCCTCCTCTTGCAAAGGTTAAAATGTAAAATTAAGAAATCCAGCGAAGGGATTATTTGCAAACTGCACAGCCAGAGTCGGTCTGCCGTTTTGTTGAGTATTTTAATGCGCAAATTGACAAGTGAGTTTCCGTCGTGTTACTGCGGGGACCGCAGTGATGTGGGAGTCAGACTACTCGTCTCCCACCTCGGTGAACGGTGTTCGCATGTTGGAGTCGAGCCGGACGATGGCGCTGGTTGGCGTGTTTTCTCAGGGATCTCCCGTTTCCCCCGCCCTTTCATTCCGGCGCTGCTCCATGCTCAGCTCAATCACCCGCTTCGACTCTCAAGACCTTTATGTTATGAGCCGTCCAGATCTCTTCACTCTTTACTCACTATACAGCTCGTGCTTGAGATACAGGCTTTATAATTCTTTGTACAGTATTTTACATATTAAGTAGCTTTCAGTATCAATGTATTTAATTCAATCTATAATTTGTAGGAGAATGTTGTAGAAGTAGTTTTTATCGGACTTCTACTCATACACGCGAAGCCCCACTTGGTCAGACATCAACTGCTCTACTTATTAGACCAGTCTGACGTATGGGCGGCACTGTGTCGTAACCAGAAAAGAATAATGAAATATATTGTTATAAATTGCCTGGGTCGTATCCGAGATCTTGAGGGATGGAGGTCTTAATAAAAAAATAAAAGAGCTCTGAATTAATATCTTACCATTGTTATAATCCTAGAAATACTCATATAGCCCATTCACGATTACTTCATAATTTTCAGAAGCCTTGCGTAAGTTCTACTTCCAAGGTATTCCTCCGATTTATGCATAAAAAGCTTAACAAGAATTGAAAAAATTTCTCCAAAAGGACAAGGCACCGCAGTCATGCGCACTCAGTGTAATAATATCTTGCATAAGAACTATTTCTTACTACACATTACCAACATACGTCCAATTTTATCACTTTTTAAATTATATTAATTATAAATGAAATGTTATAATTTATATATAACAATGGAGTGTCGCCGTGTTGGGGATACGGCCGTTTGTTTTGCGTGAATACGCCTACGTTGACGCGCTCGGACGCCTTAACGTTTATTTTACGTTCCCGGCACCGCTTCACTCGATCATATAGGGTTTTATGAGGTTTTTTAAATATGAAATATATTCTAAAAAACACGTGAAAATGTTTTAGAGCGCGCCTGCGTAGTTTCGTTAATATGTAGGAGAAAAATAAAACGGCACAGTCGCAGTTTAATCTATGGGCTTTCATCGCGTGTAATAAAATCCCACTGTTACAGATCTCATTTGCACAGAAAGGCGTAACATCGGAACCACTGCACGCAGGTTCAGCGCCTTGCGCTTAGGGGAGACGGGACGCTGGTCGCGCGCATTTGTTGTCGTCCGTATCGACGTGGGAGGACCAATGTACTCGATATCGTTTTTCCAGCAGTGGTGGGTATAGGCGACTCGACTCACTTTCAGCTTGCCTTTAATGTGTTAATGCGTAAGTTGGCAGCTGTAGACCGAGACTCACAAGGCGTAAGTAATTCTTATGCCTCGATGTGGTTAGGGTGGAGTGAACAATGACTTTTCATCGAGGGGTAGATAGGAGATTGTAGGGGAGAAGTGTCGCAATAAACTCGTTCCTCACGCAGCTTAAGAATGTAGGGGGCTGCACACAAGAGGATATTGTGTTGGCAGCAATGCCCACTCAGACAAATAACAGAACGGCAACTTGCAGACAATGCCTCGTTTGACGCCCGTCATCGCGACCCATCTCGCGAGCGCATTCCGACGGATGTGACGTCACCAGTATCAGGTTACTTGCTTTCAGCACTCAGTTGTAGTCGCTAGTTCCCGGTTGGTTAAACGCACTTTCAACGTAAACCTTAAAGAAAAAAATACAGTGGACATGTTGCACAGTAAGGGTATTTATGATCGGAACTGTATCCAGGAGGACTCAGGACCCAGCGGCTATTGTTTTGAGCATCTGCCTTGTGAGAAATTTTATTTGCTGAAGTTTCTGCAACTCTCACTTCTGAATGGTAAATGCTGGCGTCAACTAACACGTAGCTCGTTGTTCGTTGTTGGCGAGAAGTACACTGGACAAAAGTACAGTGCACGTTGAAAAATATAACGGTTGCAACACTTGAGCTGAAAAATTAATTCGGGACTGAATGGATTAATTTGATCGCGAATACCAACTGGCAATTTTAACTTATTAACATCCTTATTAATTTGTAGGTACAGATGTTCAACGTATGATGGTGTGTAACTTATCATACACATCAGTGTTTTACTGCAATACTCTGCCCAATTATGTAGCATCCTATCCACTTTGGATTTGTCACAAATCTTCGCGTGTGAGTGAAGAGATTTGGGCGGCTCTTTAACATCCGAGGTCTTGAGAGCCGATGGAGGTGGAGCGAGGTATATACGGAGCAGCGCTGGGACGAAGCGGCAGGGGAAACGGGAGATCCCCGAGAAAACCCGCACTACCAGCGGCATCGTCCGGCACGATTCCCACTTGCGAAAATCCCGGGAGCGACCTCGCTGGGAATCGAACCCGGTTCGCCCCCAAGGTGGGAGGCGAGTAGTCTGACCACTACACCACCGCGGCCCCCGTTCGGTTTAAGATACACAAATATTTTTTCACGTAGAACAGAAATGTTAAGTTAATGAGTTAAACATCGATTGCTGTTGCAGATGTGAAACGAATCATGTGAGAAATCTTTCAAGCATAAAAGGGGGGAGGGGACGTTAAAAAGCCCTTACAATAAATACTTCCTCCTTAATTCTCAGCCGTCCATTCCACCGGTACGGGAAAAATTCGTATTGTATAATAGGTTTTACAATGACGCAGTGCTACCTGGTCTGGGATTAAACAAGATCAACAGCCATTGACCACTAATAAATATATCTTATTGCAGCCTCAGGCATTACATTTTGATGGTGGTGAAATGTTTACACTGTATTTATTGGTCACATTGCAATGTTTATATTAAAAAGCAGCAGGAAAATGGAAATTGGATGAAAGGAAAAATTTATAAGGGCCTTAAAAAGTGCTCACTTTACCGTGAACAGCCTGTAACTGAAATTCTAGTACCCAAAAGTTTGTGGAATATAGCTTGTTGCCGAATGAATCTGTGAGATTGGGGGAAGAGGCCCAATGCGCTACTTCCCCCACCAGGGTGGTGTGCAAACACTACCCTGGTTGGACCAGCGCTTCTTCCCAAATTAAGGCAAAGAAGAAATAAAAAAAAAAGTACTTGTCCGTCTCTACTAGTTGTTAATATCTACTAACATGAGTATGTTTCCAACACTATGTCTCCTGTAGCATTGTAATTTTGGATTCTTTCCTGTCGACTGGGTTTTTACGGTTTCTGTGCCGGTTTTTCCCAGTCTCTTCTTAGTTGTAGATTAGCTCGAGCACACATAGGGAGGTATTCATGGCCCCCAATCACTGACCATGGCCGCCCAATCCCTCTCTGCCGCGATGGATGCCTCCTTGCATGATTTCCTTTCCTTGCAGGCGTAAGGGGTTAGCCCTGAGACGCAGTAAAATCCCGCCCTACCCACCGGGCTTCCAATCAACAATTGGTTATAGGGTAGTTAGAAAAAAAAATATCTCTGTGAGATTTCCAGATCTCAAGGAATCAAGTCACTTGCAAGGAAGTTTGCTGGACTCCGAACCTCGGCCGCCAAATGTAATCTTCCCGTGCTTGGTGTCACGATGAATTGGCGACGCCGATTGTCGCCGCGCGTGTGAGGATACCCGCCTCGGCAGTCACACGAGCCACAAAGGCGGGTCGTCGAGCCGTGTGTGTCAGAGGTCAAGCCGAGAGCCGCGCATTGTCCACGCGTTAATCCTCTCCGCGTCCAAGGTCGAGAAGCGAGGGTGCGATACGGGCGACACCAACACGCACGCCTACTGCCTCGTCGCTCCTACGCGCAAGGCGTGCAGTGTTTCCGTCGTGACGCTGTACTGTGCAAATTAGATCCGTAACATAGGGGGTTTTATTACACGCGATGAAAGTCAACAGATTAAACTATGTCCTTGTATTTGTACTTTTCTCTTGCCGCTTAAGGAAACTGCACAGGCAAGCTTTTAAAATGCGATGTTTTACCATTTTCACGAATGGTTTTCTCCAAGAAGTACATTTAACATTTAATATGACAAAATTTAAAAAAAACAGGGACATAGACTTTTTTTTTTTTTTAATCTTTTCTTGCAGAAAGTCGTATTTGCAGAACATTTATTTACCGAGATACGCGTATTCGCGCAAACAACTATATAAAAAAAAAAAAGGCGTGTTTCCATCCCACTCTTAAGGGCGCCGCCTACTTTGCTCTAGGAATGCACTGCACGTGTGTTTGAAATCCGCGTAAGAAATCGCACTTCACGCTAAGTACGTATACTGTAATTCTCTCAAAACACTACGTACTACGCTATTCCCGAACCCTCCAACATAGCCAAAAACGTTTTTTTTTTTTTTCTCCCTTCAAACTGCTATATCTCATAATGTACTGGTTGGAAACATTCGAAACTATTATATGGGACCTGAATTCAACCTTGTTATAGACTTTTTCACCGATAAAATTTTAGGGTCACCGCATAAAGTCCCTTAGGTACACGCAGCACAGCGGAAACATTGCACGCCAGTTCAGGGCCTTGTGCGTAGGAGCATCAGGCGCGAGCGCCAATGTCGTCCTTATTGCTCCCACGCTTCCCTGCCTCAGACGCGTTAAAAACCTCCAAGTAGGCGGCGCCCTTAAAGGCTGTTCTCGTTAAAGTACGCACTTTTGAAATCAACCTTAGAAAAAGTCACTGCCGCTGAATGCATATTTTTTTTTTACGGTCGCACTGAGTGACTTGTGCCCAGTAAAGTTGGTAACGATGTATGGAAAGTAGTTACATACCATAACGTCGGATAAAATGTGTTAGTTAACCATTCATGATAACTTAAATTATTTCTTTCGATTTCCTTTTTTTTGTTTTTTTTTGTGCATCAAAGTGTAAAAATTATCAGATTTGTAAAATATTTACTTTTCTGATAATGTCACAGTTTCACTTGACCGACGCATGAATAAAGTGATGAGGCCCACGGCGATGTTAATTTTACATGAGGCGGAAGAATACGCAACGTTTATACAAATAGATTTTCAGGTTTTCAAAAGTGCCCTTTTTACCGTGAACAGCCTATAGAAGCATTACATTTCATAACTCTGTGCAAATTTTTGTACGTGATTTTTAATGGATGTTATCTGGTTGTCGTTTAGATGTGTAAATCAATTAATATACATTTTGTATTAAGTTAATTGTTGCATAATTTAGCGTTAGTAGTTCATATATTATGTCTGGAATGATGGGTAAGGCAATTAGCTAAGCTTCTGTTCCACCATTTTTCAATCAATCCTCCTAAATTTGAATTTGGAAGAAATAAAAATTTCAAAATGGCGAGTGATGCGGGCTCTTAAGGCTTGATTTCATCTATTATGCAGAAATTCTTCGTTTTCGCGTCATAATTTCAGTTTCAGACGTATTATTGGAAATGTTTGATTATAGAAAATATACTATTTACTACTTGTTGAATACTTTTGCTTCTAATTAGCGCTGTGTGTTATTTTCCGCTTGCAAAAACGTAAGCACTTATTGATAAAGCATACATATGTTTCTTTCTGTTTACAACTAGCAGATAACACATGACGAAAATTTCGCACAAAAATATTAAACAAGTCGTAAAATGAAAATTTTCTATAATCGTACATTGTCAGTAATTACTCTGAATTCGAAATTATGACACCAAAAAGAAGAGTTTATGCAAAAGAAGTCAAGCTGCACCTTAAGGGGCCCTAGGCTTGCCGATATTTATCTAATAGATCGATCTAATCGAGGTACAGAACAGCGACGCGCATAGGAAATTGGTTTACAAAGAGTCGATTTTCGATCTTTTTCGGGCCAGTTGGACGAACACAGCCTCAATTATATGTGTTAGGATACACAGTGCATGTAAGAAGCATTCTACTACAAAAACAATTTTAAATTCAGGTTCCATAAATGCTTACACTATAAATTAGAATTGGTGGAAAATCACTGACCTTCAGTGAAATTCAACTCTATGAATCAGAGAAAATGGCTGCATTTAGTATCGGTGGAAAACCACTGTTTTTTTTTACAGTAAAACAATTTCACTGATTGAATAAGTGACAGCCAACTGCTTGCGACGAATTAAATATTATTTTTCATTGAATTTTGCCAAATAAGTACGAGAAATAAGCATATTTCCGATAGTCACTGTTTATATTGTGCAATTTAACTTAATTTATAAAAGAGTAAAGATTGTTCGGGATTCGAACCAGAATCGTTCCGCTGCGTGTCCATTACCTTGCCAAGTCAACGTTGCACATGTAGGAGTAAATACATGTATTAGGCTATATTTATTTTCGAAAATGTGTAGTTTTTAATTATATGTCCTTTCTTTTCGTTTTTAGTTTTTGTTTGGTAACGTTATGAATTTTAGAACAAATAGAATGTATCAGTGCACGCACTTCACCAAATTTATTGCCAGTCTAAACCTTAAAATCGAGCGCTATGATGATTATGTTGAAAGGACATGACAGACATTAAACCGGAATGAAACTGTAAATGTTCATGCTACCTCGTAAATTGTTACTATGTCACTTAAAATATATATTTTATTCGTTTTATTAGCTTATGCATTATTTAAATTCATACTCGTTGTTTAAATGTAATTTTATATATTGTTTAACTGATCCAAATCACTGAAAAACAGCAAATGAAATGGTTGATGAATAACTGGAAAATGTCTGATTCAATAAGCGGAGGAAAACTGGAATTTTTTTCACTATTTCATCAGTTAAATTGACAGAAGTGAAAGTCAGGCGGTGTTAACTGATTTAAACAGTTAAATTATCACTTATTCAGTTTTAGAGTGTACATTACTGATTCTTTTTTTCCATATCACTCTTGTTAAGTATCGATGTATCGCACGTATTAGTAATCAAGGTCACGCAATGTAGCACTGTAAGGCACTTGATAAAACTGAATTTGTCCAGTATTATAATGAGATATAGGCTGTTCACGGTAATCTGGGCACAAAGCCCTGCTTAAGGTCTATTTGTGTGCATTTTGTGTATTATTCCGTCCTATGCAAAACTAACGTTGCCATAGGCCTTTGTATTTTACACATGTATCGGTCAAGTGAAACTACGAAATTATTATACCAGTAAATACTTTACAAATCCGCTAATTCTTCTTCATATGCTTTGAAAAAAAAAGAATTAAAAAAATAATCACAGTGTTTATAAATGTGTACCTAACACTTTTAATTTAATGTTAAGGCTATATTTCTATTTTTTTTTTTTTTTTGTAATTCGGTTATCTGATAGAAGTTTCGAAAAATGCCCCCTTAATGCAGTTGTTAGTTGTCAAATCATTATAGTTTTCAAAATATCAAACTCGAATTACGACACAAGTGTGTTATAGACATTTTCAGAGTCTTGAATTAGAGTCTTACCATGGTATACTGCATTTGTGTTACAAGCTACGAAAGGAACAAAAACGATTTCCTCTACAGTTTTTGGTTTAAACTGTTTATTTAATGAATGTTAACAGTTTCGCCTGAATGAACAAAAATATATTTACTAGTCTGACACCTGTTTTCAACAAAATTCTGAGTGCCAATACTCGCTCACCTGTTTATAAATCGCACTCATACTGAATCAGTATGTTCTGCACACCATGCAGATTGCATTATATGCAATTTGATTGGAAAAGAATATCTAGGAGCAAAGCCTAGCATGCTGCAGAATTCGGGAAATAGTTATTGCTTAGCAAGCTAAATTTGAGTCTGTGTATACTAAGGTTGCCACTCATCTATAGAAAACTTGGAAAACAGCGAATTGTCTGGGAATTTGAAAATTATCAGGGGAATCAGGTAAATGACAGGGAATTCTGAGCATGGCAGTTTAATGTCTGGGAAGTGTGTGATATGCAAGCTATATTTGCCAATAATTCTATAATCCAATTGTGTACTACTACCAGAACTGTATAAAATTGTTTTAACGATTTTAGAGTAAATTGTTTTATGCAATATTCGCTGATTTTTCAAAGAAATACAGCACAGTTCTGTAATAAGTTTTTTTTTCCTGTTTACTGATCCCATTATATAACCCATTTGTAGAGGTAATGGTTTATTGCAGGAAAAGATAACTATTTGATAGACTTCAATACATTTTGTACAAGTCTGAAGGTTTGTTTCGCTATTTTTTGACATATTCACATCAAACTATTTGCTCCATTTGACTAGCCCAATGGGAATTTTGCTTCTCTGACTCTGAGACCCTATTATTCGTCTGAAATTTACTAAACCATGTATCAGCCAGTAACAAAAATACTATATTACATCGTTTGAAAACTATGTTGGAATAATTGAACTTCGCGATATATCACAGTGTCTACCAATTTCCTTAATG
This sequence comes from Dryococelus australis, assembly GCA_029891345.1. NCBI lineage: Eukaryota > Metazoa > Arthropoda > Insecta > Phasmatodea > Phasmatidae > Dryococelus > Dryococelus australis. Next base: position 350,274,251 of record CM056995.1, read on the forward strand.
AAAATCGTTAACATTTGAATGTGGTGGAGACTTGCATGCACGCAAAAAAAAGCTAGCAGTGATTTGCGTGTATCAACATGCATCATGAACACCAGTTCTATTAGTCCCCATATTCCCACTCACCATCGCCCTGTTGGTCCAGAGTACACCATACGCTACACTGTATTGTGCAGCGTTCATAACTGGTCGACTGTCAACCAATATGATGGCGATTTGTCATTGTCCCAATAATTTATTCTTTCACCATGGAAACTTTTGAAAAATAAATATTTCGTCGTTAATGTCTTCAAGGTATTCGGATAACAAACCGAACCTTACACAATTACATTGAATTTAGACAACATGATATTTCGCCAGTTCTCAGATTTTTAATATCATGCATTAATCGAAAGATCCGTGTTAAGGAACTATATAATCATTTGCCTGGAACGGAGATGCAAAACCGCTTCTGGAAAAAAAAAACTGGTGAGAAAAGTCCCCCCAGCACATTTCAGCTGGAATCAAACTCGGGAAAGCGAGCACATGCTAGGTCTCACACCTGCTGGAAAAAGAAACCTACACGTCGTGGAGAAATGCTGCACATACCCAACCCAATTGGGAGTTCAATATTTCCACCTAACAGTCCATTTTTTCATTTTTTTTACTGAGCCTTAAAACCCACTCTCCTTTTGTGTCCTGCAGTGTGACCCCCTGGCCAGCGAGTGGCAGGGCAGGAACGGGAAAAATCAACAGGGCCGAATCAATATGTAATAATAGAGCAGGAGGAGAACGTTTTCCCCCGCTGGAAGTGGGTGTAGGGGATGGAGTGTTCCAGAATCCCCTCGTTCCCTCTACTAACCCGCGTCACGAGTGGCGGCTCCCTACCGCCCCCCCCCCCCCCTGTTATTATTGTTGCGTGCATATTTCATGAGCATTTCGCGTGCCGGGACTCGGCGCGATGGAAAACAAATATTTTTCCTCGAGGGTTCTCCATGTTGGCCGGTGTTTGTTGCAGCCCTTTTTGTGGGGAAGGGGAGATAGAGACTAACAATAACTCCCGTGTCGACGTTGGTAACTTTGTGCGCCGTGTTGTGTCCGGGTTGGCAGTACATGGCGCGTCCCCAAACCTCTACGGCGGCAGGCTAAGCTTTAAAGCATGCAAAATTCGCTACAATATTTTTTGCAGCATGTTACACTTAGGGCAGGATTTATTTATTTGAAGGCAAGCTAATAGGTATAGATTAAAAGTACTTTCACAGTTCGATCTCATCTCATTATACATCCGCTGCAGTATTCGGGACCAAAAAATAATCCGCAATAAAACGGAAGACCAATTCCGTGTGGTTTTGCTCAGCTAATGGCTGTTCACTGTAAACTGGGTTCTTTTGAAAGCCCGGCTTAAGATTTACTTGTGTGTACGATGTGTATAATTTTCTGTGGTAAAAAAGGAAGTGTCCTTTATTGTAAAAAAATCACCAAAAAATATTTTCCCTTTACTATACAGAGCTGCATATAAAGGATATCTTTAGGCGGCACTGTACACAACAGGGAATCAGTGACTTGTGTTTCCAGCACCTTCCTTTTGAGTAATCTGAATTGTTGAATTGTCTGCACATCTCGGGCGTGAATGGTTAATGCTGACGTCAAGGAACAGGCATTCAATTTTTAATTGGTATGAATAAAAACAGGGATAAACTAGGTGTGTTGGTAATACCTAGTAAGAAATAGTTAGGGATAGGTAAATTTCGCGAATTCATTTCGGGACAAGACAGGCGTAACACATATACAGTGAAGTCACCTTGGCAATTGGATCACAGTTTATTAGACCCGCCCTGCTCACCTGTTAGACAATAGCAGACGTTCAAAGAAACACCTTGCGAATCCCATAACTGCCAGGTGTAAGGCAACAGCCTGTGAACACATAGCTGAGGCACCAGTATGCAGAGGACGGAGGCGTCTAACCTATAGGTCATTGAAATCGCGAAATTTTTCTATCCCTAGTAATAGTTCTTATGCAAAATATTATTACGTCGAGTGCGCACGAATACGTTGTGTTGTTTCTTTGTTGTAATTTTCATGACTAGGTTAAACTTTGTTCGCATTGGGCGGAGGAATATCTTGAAAATAGATACTAAGCAGGACTTCAGAAAACATGGAAGTTTAACGTGAGTGGACTACGGCAGTTGCAGGGCTTCGCCCGCTGAAAGCGCACGTCCGTGGTGTCCGGGAAGCAAGTTCTTCGTGCTGCTGGGCTGTACAGAATTGTCCGGGAAGCAAGTTCTTCGTACTGCTGGGCCATACAGAATTGTCCGGAAAGCAAGTTCTTCGTGCTGCTGGGCTGTACAGAAGTGTCCGGGATGCAAGTTCTTCGTGCTGCTGGACTATACAGAATTGTCCGGGAAGCAAGTTCTTCGTGCTGCTGGGCTGTACAGAAGTGTCCGGGAAGCAAGTTCTTCGTGCTGCTGGGCCTGTGAACACATAGCTGAGGCACCAGTATGCAGAGGACGGAGGCGTCTAACCTATAGGTCATTGAAATCGCGAAATTTTTCTATCCCTAGTAATAGTTCTTATGCAAAATATTATTACGTCGAGTGCGCACGAATACGTTGTGTTGTTTCTTTGTTGTAATTTTCATGACTAGGTTAAACTTTGTTCGCATTGGGCGGAGGAATATCTTGAAAATAGATACTAAGCAGGACTTCAGAAAACATGGAAGTTTAACGTGAGTGGACTACGGCAGTTGCAGGGCTTCGCCCGCTGAAAGCGCACGTCCGTGGTGTCCGGGAAGCAAGTTCTTCGTGCTGCTGGGCTGTACAGAATTGTCCGGGAAGCAAGTTCTTCGTACTGCTGGGCCATACAGAATTGTCCGGAAAGCAAGTTCTTCGTGCTGCTGGGCTGTACAGAAGTGTCCGGGATGCAAGTTCTTCGTGCTGCTGGACTATACAGAATTGTCCGGGAAGCAAGTTCTTCGTGCTGCTGGGCTGTACAGAAGTGTCCGGGAAGCAAGTTCTTCGTGCTGCTGGGCCATACAGAATTGTCCGGAAAGCAAGTTCTTCGTGCTGCTGGGCTGTACAGAAGTGTCCGGGAAGCAAGTTCTTCGTGCTGCTGGGCCATACAGAATTGTCCGGAAAGCAAGTTCTTCGTGCTGCTGGGCTGTACAGAAGTGTCCGGGATGCAAGTTCTTCGTGCTGCTGGACTATACAGAATTGTCCGGAAAGCAAGTTCTTCGTGCTGCTGGGCTGTACAGAATTGTCCGGGAAGCAAGTTCTTCGTGCTGCTGGGCCATACAGAATTGTCCGGAAAGCAAGTTCTTCGTGCTGCTGGGCTGTACAGAAGTGTCCGGGATGCAAGTTCTTCGTGCTGCTGGGCCATACAGAATTGTCCGGAAAGCAAGTTCTTCGTGCTGCTGGGCTGTACAGAAGTGTCCGGGATGCAAGTTCTTCGTGCTGCTGGACTATACAGAATTGTCCGGGAAGCAAGTTCTTCGTGCTGCTGGGCTGTACAGAAGTGTCCGGGATGCAAGTTCTTCGTGCTGCTGGACTATACAGAATTGTCCGGAAAGCAAGTTCTTCGTGCTGCTGGGCTGTACAGAATTGTCCGGGAAGCAAGTTCTTCGTGCTGCTGGGCCATACAGAATTGTCCGGAAAGCAAGTTCTTCGTGCTGCTGGGCTGTACAGAAGTGTCCGGGATGCAAGTTCTTCGTGCTGCTGGGCCATACAGAATTGTCCGGAAAGCAAGTTCTTCGTGCTGCTGGGCTGTACAGAAGTGTCCGGGATGCAAGTTCTTCGTGCTGCTGGACTATACAGAATTGTCCGGGAAGCAAGTTCTTCGTGCTGCTGGGCTGTACAGAAGTGTCCGGGAAGCAAGTTCTTCGTGCTGCTGGGCTGTACAGAATTGTCCGGGAAGCAAGTTCTTCGTGCTGCTGGACTATACAGAAGTGTCCCGGAAGCAAGTTCTTCGTGCTGCTGGGCTGTACAGAATTGTCCGGGAAGCAAGTTCTTCGTGCTGCTGGGCTGTACAGAATTGTCCCAGAAGCAAGTTCTTCGTGCTGCTGGGCTGTACAGAAGTGTCCGGGAAGCAAGTTCTTCGTGCTGCTGGGCTGTACAGAAGTGTCCGGGAAGCAAGTTCTTCGTGCTGCTGGGCTGTACAGAATTGTCCGGGAAGCAAGTTCTTCGTACTGCCGGACTATACAGAATTGTCCGGGAAGCAAGTTCTTCGTGCTGCTGGGCTGTACAGAAGTGTCCGGGATGCAAGTTCTTCTTGCTGCTGGGCTGTACAGAAGCCGGCTGGCGCGTCGGGGCGGACGGATGGGGCGGCGCCTGGAATAATTTATCTCCCAGCAGCAGCAGCACGTGCGCGATGACAGTTGTGCATCGTCACCGAGTCAGTTAGGGGTCGGCCCAGATGCCCCCCCCCCCTCTTACACCCGCCTACTCCAGACAGCCAGGCCCGACCGCGCCGCCACCAAGGCAGGCGGGATTGTGCCAAACGAAATATTTATTCCCAGCCACCACAAGACCGACAGTCCACTCTCGAGGCTATTTCCGAGCGCTGATGAGCAGTAGAAAGCCAGCGTGCCGTTACAGGGTAGATAACTCTCTCTATCCCCGGCCGGTCGTGCTTGGTCGCGAGGTAGCATGTCTTCCTGGCATTCCGCAGTTAAGGGCAATACGCAGGAAACAATATTTAACGCCTCAATGTTATATTCGGCCGTCAGGAAGCGTTACGACGGCGACTGAACATGATGTTAAAGGCTGCTCACGATAGAGTGAGCACTTTAGAAATGAACCTTAGAGAAAAGTCACTGCCCCTGAACGCATGTATTTTAACCGGCGCACTGAGTGACATTTGCCCAATAAAGTAGTTCCATAGTTTAACGTCGAATAAAGAGTATTAGGTAACCATTTGTGATGACTTAAAGCAATTTCTTTCACATCGAAGTGTCAAAATAAGCAGATTTGTAAAGTATTTACTTTCTTAATAATTTCGCAGTTTCACGTGACCGATACATCAATAAAGCGACGAGGCCCATGACAATGTTAATTTCACATAAGGCGTAGGAATACGATACGTGCATACAAGTGGATCATAAGCAGGGCTTTCAAAAGTGCTCACTTTGCCATGAGCAGCCTATACTCTCGTACACTGATCTCAGACAGTTATTTCGCAAGGGAAACCCTTTTATGGGACCCGCCAACATGGCGTTGCAAAGTGTTTGAAACACACGTTCTTCTACGAAACTGTTAAACGTCTTAGTCCAATATGGTGATCTACGTGAATAACTCACACTTAATGACGAGGCGCGGTACGAGCTGAGTAGTGTAATCACTACTGCGCCACCGCGGTCCTGGTACCCTGCTGAGGTTTCCGTACTTGACCGTTCGCAAGTTTCGTGACCGGAGAAAGTGCTTCCTCAGTTCCGTTGGTCTGCAGTCCATGTTGTCAGTTTGATGCTGGCAGTCGACTGAAAGTCCTCTGATTAGTCTCCCCACACACTAACAGAAAATCGAACAAAATATTTGTTTGTGTAGGGCCATATATATATAGTTTGAACTAACAAAATATATTGCTGAGTAAACTAAATTTGAAAGCAACAAAATTACTCTTGTTCGTCTAACAAAATGTATGTTTGAATAAACAAAATTTCTATGTTGGGCCAAAACAAATTAGACCATCAACTAAATATTTTGTTGAATCAACTGTATATATTTGTTTGGCCACTCATTTGACTGTCTTTGTTCGAAAATACAGCTCGAGAGTTTGTTTGTATTTTTTGTGACAGTAAGGTGTTTGTTAGTGCATCTATGGATACTTAACAATCGTACAAACGGATTAATAAAACAATGCAACAAGAAACTGACAAGTAAAGCTGTAAAACTTGAAATATTTTTTTGCACACGCTGCTCAATATTTGGAGTATATCTATTTAGAAGCTTTCCGGCATCATCAATTGTCACATTAGCTGAGATTACTAAGCTGCAGCAGTCGGGCGCAGGTTATCTAGGTTCGAAACTCGGTCGAACTTGTAAAATTCTATATCGGCCCAAACTGTTTAATGTACGTGTAGTCAAACAAGTATTCAGTTGCACCAACTAATTTACAGTTTGGGGCAACCAAATGAGAACAACGAAATAATTTGGTTTCAGCAATTTCATTTCTCCCATACGTACAAATAATCTGGTTGCGCCAAACAAATCTTGCTTCGTTCAACAAAACCTTTTTTCAGTGCAGGAGGCAATAGAGAATACAAATGTAGCACAAAGGGAGAAAGTATAAGAGATCTTGGAGGCCTGAGAAGGACCAGATATGTTTATTTATGTTATGTTGCACACAATTGCTGCAGTTCAGGACAACCTATAAGTTGAGTGGCCTGTCTCCAGCACTACAGGAATCTCATTTCTATTGGTTTCTGTATTCCCACTCATCATCGTCTTGCCGGTGACCATTTTTTTATTCCTGTTAATACCGCGCTTGTAAACAATTCATTTTAATCATTTCTAATTCTTCAGTTACACAAGAGTTTAGCCTCCACATAATTACAATAGAGCTGTAGTTTCTAACCATTCAAAGACAAAAAAACTCGTATAAAGATAAGCGTTAAGAAAATAAACTGCATAAAGTTCTTTGAAATTCGCATGGAATGCGTTATTGATGAAACAATATGCTCGACTCCCACTAAGGCGAACCAGGTTCAATACCCAGCAAGTGGGAATCTTGCTGGACGATGACGCTGGTTTATGGGTTTTCTCAAGGATCTCTCGTTCCCCCCGCCTTTGCATTCCGGCTCTGCTCCATTTTCATTTCATTTCACCCTCTTCGGCTCTCAAGACCTCTTTGTTTAGAGCCGCTAAATCTCTCAACTCAACTCAATAACAGTGTGCCCGAAAATTGCAAAAAAGATTTGTGGACAGAAATTTCTAAACTTATGGCCAAAAAATCCATAGGAATGTATAATTTTGTAGTGTAAGAAAAGCAGTCAGATTAATTCCTGTGTGTTTCGTACCTTTTAAATATTGTTAAGGTGCGTGTGTGTGTGTATATATATGTATATATATATATATATATATATATATATATATATATATATATATATATATATATACACACACACATATACACACACCATCAGAATTGTCTGTCATTGTCAGGTCTGAGATTTTATCTGCAAAAATATACATAGATTTTTCACTAATCAACTTTGTTTCCTCTACATAGAAGATAGTTCCTCCCCCAGAGGAACTGCGGTAACTAGAACTGTAGTAAACCTACAGAAAATTCTTTCGCTACTACGATTTGGTTTGCGGGCACAGTCTAAACCTGAATCTGTGATATCACTCAGTCAGTGACATAACTTTGACTGAAAATCACTTTATAAGGTAATGCCGACTGGCAAATCAAGGCAATGAACTGGGAACAAGTGACTTACGTCGGTGGGATTCTCGACATTCAGTGAGAATCACAAATAATACAGTGTAACTCAGCCATTATATCAATTAGTTATGAGGCACTGATTACCAGTCTCTCAATTCCCACTATTTTCAACGATTTGGCTCAATTATCACTGTTTCAGAATCGGAGCGTACTCAGAGAACCTGTCAATGAACTGTCTCTTCTTTGCTGATTTATATCTGTTCAGTACACAGAAACTTTCCCCTGGTGTGTGTGTGTGTAACTGTGTGCGCGCTCGCAGCTACTGGCCCTGACCAACGAACGAGGTTCGCTTGTTGAGTGTTGCCAGAACTCAGCAGGATGGGACATCTGGTCCTGCAACTGGAGATAAATGTCGAGGCTCTTGAAGTGTTTTATCGGCTGTCTCAGACACCCCACACTGCCCATACTCACGACTTAGGGGAAACCTTTCCGGCGAGGGAATGTTGGCTCCAAGGTCACGCCCTACCGTCGCGCTTCTACCCTTTTCCAACCACAACACCAGCGTCTCATCCACTGAGCGCTTTTGATAGTCGTGCATGAACACTAGTCTTTGAATTTTTTTACCACAGTGGGAAGCAATCCAGAAAATCCGACGATAACAAAATCAGGGGATACAGTTTGGCATCGCAGCTCCGAATCTATCGTCTACATTCAAAATTATATTACATCACTCGATCGCCAAAGGATCAAAGAGTAAAGAGTAGGTTACGTTGAGTGAGGACTGTGAACCGTCGTGGCAGGGCCGGGAAAAGGGGGGGGGGGGGCGGAATTTCGAGCCCGTTCGCGTTAAGTTTCAATGGACAGCTCTCGTCAAGACCAATCGATTGCGTGTATAAAAATATTTGTGTGACGTGGTTATGGTGAAATTGTATGAGTTTAATCTAAAAAAATTAAGAAAACTTAACACAATGTCGGCCTATACTCTTCAGGAAGCCAAGTCGAAATACAGAAATCGTATACGGTTGGAATGAGCATCTCAAAAGCAATCCAGTGATACCCATTAAACCCCATATGATCGAGTGAAGCGGTGCCGGGAACGTAAAATAAACATCAAGGCGTCCGGGTGCGTCAACGTAGTCGTATTCACGCAAAACAATGTCGCCAATACAGCTACACCCATATATATATATATATATATATATATATATATATATATATATATATATATATTATATATATATATATATATATATATATATATATATATATATATATATATATATATTTTTTTTTTTTTTAAATTTTGTAACCTTCTGCCATGGGCCTGGTATCTTTGCTCATGCGTCATACAAGTGAAACCATGCGGTTGTTATAAATGAATATATTCTCCAAACGTCTATTCGCGGTTTCTTCACAATTTTTGATTTAGACCTTGGAAAAATCACCCCATCATCTGACATGCTTGCTTTTTTCCTAAATATCTCATTTATCGCAAACGTTTTAAACTTGTGTTAATATAAACATACACTATTTTTTTTATTAAATCGAACTTTTTCCTATATTTTATCAATTATTTTATAAACTATAATATTTAATTTATATTAATATGAATAAATACAGATAGAAAATAAGTGTGTTGGTAATGCCTAGTAATAAATAGTTCTTATGCAAATTATTATCACACTGAGTCCCCACGAATGCGGTGCGCTGTCCCTTTGGCGCGATTTTCCACACTCGGTTAAACTTTATTTGCGTGAGGCGGAGGAATATCCAGGGAGTGGAACTTTGGCAGGGCTTTCCAATAATTATGAAGTAACCGTTAATGCACTATAATATGAGAATTCGTATTTAAGAAAGAATCTTTAACTTAAGTTCTCGTACAAAGTCAAGTCATATAAATGTTTTGTGTTAGGGCACTCCGAAATGGTGTTCCCAATGCGCATGACGTATTGAAAGCACTCAATAGCCTTCGTCTGAAGTGTGCATTCTTTTCGTAGATCAGCACATTTGACGCGCGTTTAGTAGTTTCGTTGAAAAACGTGTATTTCCAACAGTGCAGCGCAGTTATGGCGCCAGCTAGGCGGGAACCTTAAGGAAATGTGTTTTCACAAAGACACTCCGCCAGTCACCTAAGAAAATATGCAACTGCACATGTGAGACATTGAAGTGTATGTTATGTGTAAATATTTTAGCTAATGTCTGGTGTATCTACTAATCATAAAGTATAACTTCCCACGTGCTGTGAATAGTAATATTATCAAAATAATTAAATAACATCAGCCATAGTATTATAAGTGGCCTCTAATAATAATACACAGGTGATGTGAGCCTTTTTCGTCACGAAGCGTTCTCAGCACAGTCAAGTGTTAGTAAAGGAACTATAAGTTTTGACGTAACTAGAATTGTCACGCACATTTAATGCATACGTGCCTTTACTTTGTTGTTATTGCTGTAGTGTGTCGTAAACTAATATTTCCTTTATTTTTTTTTCTAGGTGAGTATACCTACGCACTTCCACGCTTTTGTAGCTGTACTGGGGTAAGTCGAGAGTTGAAGTTTATAGTTTTCAAAAATATCAGTAAGCCATTGTTTTTGACGGTAGGTAATATAGTCGCTTGTTTAGGCGGTGAATTATGGAATTATCTACATTCCAGCAGATCTGGGCATTGCGTATCCTTGTCAGTTTTCCACACCCGATTGGAGAGTGTAGCTGGTTCAGGGTTTACCCTTTAGTTGCCAGCACCAAAAATCCCGAACTTTTTGCAAATTGATAAAAGCGTAGGTATGTTGGGGATTATATTTGTATAACCATTACTCTATTCTTGGATCTAATGGAAACTTCCTTATTGCTAGGTGTGTCGTGGAAAAGTTTCTAGTTGACTTTTTGAACTGTAATTGGAAGTTTTTAACTTACACAATACCACAATACCATGTATCAGGCTGCGAACATACGGAGGTCGAGGGTCACTACTATAAATTAACAAGTTGGGAATTTCCCTACGTTTGTTACTTTTCCATGAGCTAATGTATAATGTAGAAAAGCTTCCGTGGATGTATGAAAAAAAAAAATTACCACAGCAGCGCTTTCTCACTATAAGATATTCACAGTAAAGTGAGCACTTCTTAAGGCCCTCCCAGCAGGTATTAACCACTATTAGCTATATTTTATTGCAGTATCAGGCGTTAATTTTCGAGAGTGTTCAACTGTACACATTGTATTTGTTAGTCACATGGCAAGTTGTGTACTAAAAAGTGGCAATTGGCTAAAAGGAAAAGTTTAGCAGGGCCTTAAAAAGTGCTCACTTTATCTTGAATAGCTTGTATACGTATTGTTACAAGACGCCGGAGGGGCGTATTCGAGTTTGTGAGGGATGGAGGTTTTTTAAAAAAATTAAATAACGAAGCTGAATTTTTAATTTATTCACACAGCTATTATTTACAACATTAGAATATCTGTCTTCACTATCACTCAGGTTATTCTCATTATGCGCAATATTCAATATATATATTTCACTTCTAATTAAAATTATCACTTTCTCTATATTGATTACAGTCACTTACGGGTCCTATGAAACGTTTTCTGTGTTTGCGCGTAAACGCGTGTCTCGGTAAATAAATGTTCTGGAAATACGAAGTTTTGCCAGAAAGGATAAATAAAACTATTGTCTATGCCGCCATCTTTTTACTTTTATCAAATGACGTGTGTTAATGGAGAAAAAAAAATCGTGAAAGTGATCAAATATCGCATTTTTTAAGCTTGCCTATGCACTTTTTTTGAGCGGCAAGAGAACAGTACGATTGTACGCAGGTGGTTTGATCTGTGTACTTTCATCGCGTGTAATAAGACCCCACGGTTACAGATCTAGTTTGGACAGTAAAGCGTTAGTACGGAAACACTGCACGCCTTGCGCGTAGGAGCGATGAGGCGCTGGGCGTGCTCGCTTCTTGACCTTGGACGAGCAGCTACATAGTCTCCTTAAGCCACACTCATTATTTGCACATTTTCAATCTGTATATTGCCATCATTGCAAATGTCTTAACACTCACGCATCCAGTTAATTAGTCCCACCCGTCAGCCTTTCTCTTCGCCGTGCCGATGCTCGTAGTCTGCAGACTACATTACCGCTGGTTACTCTAGCTGCCACTAGACGCTCTGGTAGCTCGTCGCCTTCCCTCACCTGTCGTTTAAGCTTGCACGATCCTATAAACTCTCAACTCTCAACACTGTGTGCTCGGAGGCCCGTCGTGGCTTTCATAAGTCCCGGTGGCCCGATCTGTAAGGTTTCCCGCACCCCGAGTTTCACTGAGAGGTGCAAAGGCAGTGAACCAGAAAATTCTTTCAGATAACAGTACAAAACCAATCCGTTGAAGGCGAGGAGAGTGCGAGTTGCGATAGGCTTATCGCGGCGGCATGCCTTTGAAAATCATCGCGCTCTCTCGGGTTACTAGCCTGATCCTCGCGCACTCCTTCGATCGTACGACCGAGACACAAGCAAGGTAAACGATGCAGTCCAGTGGGTATGTACATGGTTGCCACTAACCTGGAAAACAGGGAAATGTCAGGGAATTTTGACCAAGTTAGTTAGATGTCAGGGTATTCTATGATAGGCATACTATATTTCGCACTTCTATCTTCAAGCATGCACCGGTACTAGAATCGTACAAAATTGTTTAAATGAACGTGGACAAAATGCTTACGCTTATTTCTTTGCAATTCGTTTAGGGAGCGATTCTGTGAGGTCAGAGTAGTGATTTGGTGTAAAAGTGTGTTATAATGCAGCAAACATCAATCTTTACAGGGAAAAAGTTAGCAACATGTCAAGGGAAAAGATTATTTCTGTCTATAAATCAGGGAAACATCAGGGAATTTTCCAAGAAAAAGAGGTGGCAACCCTGATGTCACAATTTCTTAAATGAAGTAACTTCGTAGAGTTTGATGCTGACGTCAACCAGTGACGAAGCTAAGAGCTTGGAAAATACATATCACCCATCGACAGATGACCCTTGTCACGCTAAGCGCTTTGGTAGTGCTCAGTGGTGATTTTCTCCTATGCAAAGGGGCCTACCTGTTTGTGTACATCACTTAGCGAAAAAGTATAATTGTACACTAGCGAAATCAGCTTGTTAATGCGTATAATTAAATAAAGAATTTTTATAAGTAGATCTCTGCATGTTACCAAAAATTGTGTAACCCTTTCACTGACACTTTAATTTTAAAACTGCTGAAACAGAACGAGTTTTCCTGCGAAATACTTTTTTAAATTGAGACCTTCATTTCGCGTTGTTATTATTCACTAAGTTAGACGACATGGAAATATGTGTTAGGGATCTGTGATCCATCTTACACACCCTGCAAAACCCAGAACCAAGGGTAAATTCCCAGCACTCTGGTGGCTTCATTACGCGTGGCTGGGTTGTAACAGGAGAATTGAGTCCTGCCTGTGGCGGCAGTCAATGAACAAGTGACCTCTGCTCGAGTGTGTAGAGGACTGTGGAGTCTAGTTTGGTAGCATCGTATAACACGAAATATTGTAGAGTCTCTATAGCATCTTCCTCAGAAAGGCAGTAGTTGTATCTGTGCTGGTTCCCAAAAGTACACAGCGTCTATCACGTATGTCTTTCATAAACTGATATCGGCTGTTCACGATAAATTGAGCACTTTTTAAGGCCCTTCTCAATTTTTCCTTACATCCAATTTCCAACTTCCTGCTGCTTTTTAATATAAACATTTCAATGTGACCAATAAACACAATAAACACCCTAAAAAATTTAATTCTTCGGGCTGCAATAAGATATATTTATTAGCGGTTAATACCTGTTGGGAGGGCCTTAAAAATTGCTCACTTTACCGTGAACTGCCTATACATCTGGGTTAGTATGTTAAGCGGAATTTGTAACAAATTGGTTTCTTTTTCTTACTCTCTTACTTGCTATTGTTATGAATGGCGGAAGAGTGCCATTCTTATGTTTGTAACAGTTCTACAGTGTTACTATTATGTTTGTAACAGTTCTACAGTGTTACTCTTATGTTTGTAACAGTTCTACAGTGTTACTCTTATGTTTGTAACAGTTCTACAGTGTTACTCTTATGCTTGTAACAGTTCTACAGTGTTACTAGATGGACGCATGGATATTTTGTCACTGGGATCATGTCATTGCAAATGTTCTCGTTTTCCCTGTGGATGGATAAACAGTGGGTAGAGCTTTTAAGAAATCGACTGTTAGGTTTGTTTCATTAGCACTTTTATTCAATTATTCGTTTTTACAGCCAGCATTTCTTAGTGATACGATTACAGATTTACTACACTAATTTTCCACAGATACATAACTGTAAGGAGGGATGGAAGGAAGTAGCCGGACTCGCTATCACGCCCTAGCGAGGCCGTCTTCGCGTTATTACTTACTGATTTTACTGGCTAGTAATTTCAGTAACGTCAACTATGGTTGCGATACTGCTGACGAGCACTGAACATCGCTGTCAGTCGTTTTGGCGAGTAGCTGGGTAGCGCCCTGTGCGAGGCTAGAAAGATTACTGAAAAACACTGAAATCACTGCGACTCAGCAGGATGTGTAATGTCAGTGAATTGAGTGATTGGCGCGCGATTCAAAATATTTGTTCATTGAACATATTTACAAAAGTTCAGGTGATCCTAGTATTGTATTTCAAATAGTGATTACAGGAATCCTGTAAAATTACAGTAAAAGAATAACATTAATAAAAAATGAATGAATATTTTTTTATACATTTATATTATCGAGATGCTAGATTCAAATTAATATATATATATAAATTAGTCTTTAAATAATTAGGGAAACTAAATTTAAGACTAGAATTTGCTATTAAATCCTAATTTTTTCCCTTAAACATAATTTTCTGCTAATTGTTTCGTAACTATCGATTCACTGACGAGGAATATCATTTGCTGTTTACTGGTAACTGTTCCCTTACCGATTATGAACACGGATAAAGTATCAGTGATCTCAGTGCTCATCAGCAGTAACGGAAGGCCCCAGATCGCCGAGTGATGTGGCAACATCTCTTCGTGTGCTGTCGCCGATTGTACCCAGTTGCCTCGTCCTGGGTCCTGACTATACTTCTCGCCTCCGTCCATTAGGCGGGATGTCCACCCACGGGGAAAACAGGGCTGAGCCAGGGAAATTTTGGTAAGCATATGCAGTAAACAAAATTTCAATTTTTAACTTTGCGAACTGGCAATAATACGTCTTTGCCAAGTGACATAGGGCCTATACGTACAAAATAGAGTATTTGTGTGTTTATAATCGGTAAAGGCTGTTCACGACAAAGTGAACACTTTAGAAATGAACCTTAGAAAAAAGTCACTGCCCCTATATGCCTATATTGCAATGGGCGCACTGAGTGACATTCGCCCAATTAAGTTGGTAACGATGGATGGAAAGTAGTTCCTGGAAAAAAAGGGAAATGTTAGGGAATTCTAAAATGGAATTTCAGCGGAGACCCTGTGTTGATCCTCGTTCGGGTTCTGGACAAGGCTACTACCCCAACACAGAATACCTAAGTATACAGAGGTGAAACAGCCGCTTGTCGGACTCCAGCTGCACGCACTGGCCAGCAAAATGGCGTCACTGGCTAGCAACAAGTCGGAAGGCCGTTCGCCAATCAGCGCCTGGTATCTTACTCTCCAGCCGGAAGCCCAGCAAATAGGGAAACTTTAGTGCAACGTGGTAGCCAATGAGACGCAAGGCCCGTTCCCAGAGCTTGGCGCAGCCAGTCAGCGAAATGAGTACGCCCACACTGCTACGCTATTTCGTTTCTGTGTATTTATCTGCTCTGTGGCCGCAAGATGTTTGGCAGTCGTACCTTGTAAGTCACACCGTAAAAAATTCGAGGTAAAATTCCCTTACATGTAAGGGAAGGTAATTTACCTCTAAGTGTTAGACAAAAATACGTGTTAAACGTAGATTAAATTTACATAACAGCAAAGAAATATTTTGTCCCTGACAAAAGAGGGGAGAAATCTGACAAAATTGGAGAAAAATCCCATACAAGTAAGGGAATATTAACTATATTGTTTAATAAAGTTATATTTTAAAATACCCAAGACTCTTGTTTTATTCCCTACATCCTCAAACGGATAGCAACCAAAACCTCAACCTTAAAATCCTCGATACATACTGGCGACTGGGCGCGAACCATCGTCCTCTATCGTGATAGGCTGATGCGCTGTCCAGTACACCACAACAACATGACAATGTGTGTGAATATTAGCGTGATACATAATTGTTTCTTCCACTAGTTCTCCCACTTAGCTGTTGAGAAAATCTGAAGAGATGCACGCGTCGTAAGGTAATTTTCCCATACATCTATGGGATTTTCCACTACCATGTAAGTGAATTTTACTCCAGAGTGCGGTAATTGTACCTTACCCGTAAGTAAAACTGTTTCCCACATGACTTTGTGAATATTACCCTATACTTGTCAGGTGATTTTCCCATTATTTGTTTACAGTGCAGACACCTTTATCCTCCGCATTTTAGCAGATTCTTGCGTTTGTTGTTGCTTCGTAACGGTTTCCAATGTTTACTGAATACACGGTTTAGAAACAACCACTGGCGCTATTTTTGTTGGTGCTGCTGCCGGTCGCGGTGAACCAATCATAACAACGGCTTGCCAAAGTGATTATTTAGCTCTGGAACAGCTAAGAGAGAGAACGCACAGAGCACTGGAATTTGTCCCCATAATCGAAGTTTCAGTCCACCATAATGCGGGATGGACGAAAGCCAAGAATCTCGCGTCTTGCCGTTTGCTATTTACCTTAACACTAGGCTAGTGATGGTTTATTTCATGTCGGGTCAGCGATATTAGCACTTTCAGATGCAAAAAAATATATATTTTAAGGGGCTGCCACAATTTCATACTCATAATATATTCGGAATTGTACTTGTATCACTAAAAATTACATGTTCTGCGGAGATTGCATTGAACAACTTCGTATTACTGTGCACGTTTAGCATTATTTACGTTATAACTAAAACCCACGTGATCTTAGGCTCAGAAATTTCGTCCCTACGCGTGTGTACTCTCAGCATAAGGAATGGTTTCAACAAGAAATGGAATTTCCTATTTGTAAAGGTCTTGCTTTATTGAACGATGTTTCCCACCTTCCCACATTTAATGCCAGTTTCACCTCTTACTGTCTATGAATTCGTTCATAGCAGACCCTCTGATGTCATTTTCAAGAGCCCTGTTTGGGTTATTAGGCCTACTTTTGTTCATAGGTAGCAGTGGGAATACTTTACGTATTAATTTTATTTCAACGTAGACATAAGACACTCGTACATTTATGGTATTGTGCAATTGTGTCGCAGTTACACTCGCTGCAGGATCATTTGTCAAAAAAAAAACTGCAAGGAAACAAAATATCAGAATTTCCCGTTGCCAGCTCTGGGTTAAAACTGGCTACTATTTGCGTCAGCTAAGACTCGAGTATACATTAGACTGTGAAGTGTAGCCTTCGGGTCATGAAACATGGGATCCCTGTTCATATGTCCGTTTTTACGAGTGTGCTACAGATTGAAATAGCAGGCCCTGTGCGCGCTCGGAACTATATTACTCTCCCCCTCCCCCCCCTACTTTCCGCGAATCATTCCTCGCGGCAAATCACAATTTCTAACTACTATACCACGGGGCAGGAGACCTGGGATTATGGTGTAAATCCAGTGCACCCTGTCACCTTGCCTCCTCTACGCAGTACCTTGTAAAATAACTGGTTCATAAAAACGTCGTAATAAACATCCGGCGACCCTTCGCGCCGGCCTATAAAGGCGGGCGGTGTAAAAATTGCGGCTGGCAGACTGCGAATTGTTTTCTCCTTCCGTGCTTATTGAACCTGTGAAGACGTGATTTGGAGTTACGACACCCCCCTTTTTTTTTCTTACTCCCTGCCTCCCCGTGTCGTTCTCTGCACACCTTCTTAACGAGAAGAAACAGTAACGGACGGTGCGGTATTATTACGCAGTAAAAAAAATATATATGTCAAAATGAGCTAACAGTAGTTTTAATAGAATGACAGGTGTTTGTTTATTAACTTACATATATGTATATGTATATGTACATTCATGATATACCGTAACTGACGTTTCTGTTTATAATACAACTTCTCGTGCTGTAATGGCACACACGTGAACTGTACACGTCTATGCAATTACAGCAAGATAAATTGTATTATGAACAGAAACGTCAGTTACTGTATGATAGCATGCACGGTAGTAAAGCTGTAAAAAGTAGTAGGCCGTGCAGTGATATCGAGTTATGTTCCTGGAATCCAAAACTTGATAGAAAAACGACTTCGTGTACTTTTCCCCTAACCAGTAATGTTACCTCCGATGATTAAACCTCTTTCAAGTGCCAAACAATTTTTTTTTTTTTTTTTTGTAATACGCGCTCTACCACATGGAAAAATTCAAGCAGCCTGTTATTGCAAATGAAGAAATTAACAATATCGTTTCAAAATTTTTTACTACGCCCTTTTTCAGTAGATAGTTTTTGGTGCACGTCCTATTATTTGATAGAAATGAATCTCAATTTAACATGTATCCATTATAAGTATTGTTTGAATACATGGAAAGCAGTTTTTTAGCAATAAATTGACAGTGTTACGTCGAAACGACTTTGTAGTAACAAAACTCTTTAAGATGACAAAATTGCGGCCTGTCTTACCTGTGAATGAAGCTGTAATTTTTTTTCGTACTAGTCATTACTAGCCATGGTAAGTGTGAATAAGTATAGTTGTATTTACTTTATTAGTGTCATTCGCGATATACGATTTAAAGTATGGGGTCATAAATTGTTTGGTACTTTTAATGAATTTCAGTGTGATTCATATCTTTACGTCTACTTTAATTTAAAAAATTTTTTTACTCTGGAGTTCGTTGTACTCGCAGCAAATGCACTTAGCTGTGTTTAGCCGTCCTATGATATATTCTTAATGAGAAGAAGCATTAAAGATAGACACAGCATGGTTACATCATAAATGAAAGTGTGGATAGAACTCTCCAAGACTATCCAAATAGTGCAAATTTGTCTGAATTCCCAAAAAAAAATTTTATGACGATGTCTGGAGTTTTATTTTGCAATAGCAAGAAATTAATCGCAAACAGCAGGAAAACAGCGTCACTTATGTGTAAGAAGAAGGGATTGGTTTTTGAGGAGCTTTTCTTAGTTTCATGAACAACCTTTAGCAACATAATGAATCACAAATGTAAAGTTTTGTTGGCCCCGAGGTGCAAGAGACCCTTTACATTAATAACATTATAATATCCGTGCAAAAATTCAATATTTATGTAACAATGAAGGGTATCAGTGAACTGTGATGCAAGGGCGGATTACACCGTTCGAATCTACATTTGAATTGTTCACTGTAAAGTGAGCACTTTTAAAATCAACCTTTGAACGAAACCACTGCCTGTTAACTGTGTAGAGGCTATTGCACATACACTGGTATGCAGAACACTTTGACTGTCAGTTAAGCTGACATCGAATTAAGGAAAACAGTTTCAAGTCTAATTAAATTTATAGCAAATCAAGTTTGTGTTATTCTGCTATGTATATACTTTAGAGTGGAGAGATTTGGCGGCTCTTAACAGCGAGGTGTTGAGAGCCGATGAGGGTTGATTGAGGTGAGTATGGAGCGGCGCCTGAATGAAAGGGCGGAGGAAACGGGAGATCCCCGAGAAAACCCACCGTCCAACGACACCGTCCGGCAAGATTACCATATGCGAAAATCCGGGAGTGCCCGATCGGGAATTGAACCCGGTTCGCCTTTGTGAGAGTCGAGCAGTCTAACCACTCAGCCACCGCGGCCCCGTATACACTATATAGAGTGCGAAATTATATACTATAGTATAGTCCATTCATAGTTACTTAGGAGAAAGTTTGCGATGTTGTACCAGTTTTCAAAGTTCTGTTTCTAATGTACTTATAAATATAGTTACGTATAATTACATATGTGCATTATGAGTAGTATGTATTTCGGTAACACAACATGACGCCAGAGTTATAAAACTATACATACAGGTACAGGAATAAATCATTTTGTTGGACCCTGCACTTGGTCCAATTTAAGGAACTGGCTGCTTAAATTGGACCATCGGTCTCCATAATTGGACCACTAAGATGCTTAATTACCTGACGTATTTAGGAGATACTACTGCGTATTAAATTATTTCTTAACGTCACGTTATCCGCAGAAATACTTTTTCACACCCTTATTAACACCTGCGCATTTAGAATGCACCCAAGACCTACACTTCATGCACTGTATTAAATCTCTAATGTCCTACACACAAACTGCAGAACCATATACTTTCTTTCATCTTCAGTTGTTTTTTCCTTCATACCTTTGACATGTTTAGAAGCACTCGCTCGGTTCAATGAACGCACATATTTCCGTTTCTTGTTTCCACTGATGAGGCTATTCTTGTATGGGCTGGATGTTAATTCAGTTGCAGCTCCCGCTCTCCTTGTCTTCAGATTCCTGTTCGCCTAAATCTTTTGTCGAAAAACTAGTAAAAGGCTCTTGATAGCTTATTCAAACTGAAGAATGACTCATTCGTAATTTTTGTGTGTTTATTAACAAGGCTACATCGTGAATAATCATTGCATTAATTAACTTATTACAGATTACAGTTGGCATACTTTCAGAAAAAGCATTAAGTAAAAAACAAATAATAATTATTTGCATTATTAAACATTAAAATCTTTAATAAGGAGAAAATGTGCTTAATTCGTGAATAACACGACCTCAGTTCATGTGCTCGACAGCTGAACGCCGCAGCACGTAATTTCGCGGAACGAATAGTAACAGTATTTCGATCATGATCAGGGGTGTATAAACCAAAAGGTGGGACCACGAAGCTAGATCAGGGGTGTATAAACCAAAAGGCGGGACCACGAACCTACGAAGACGGGAAAGAGGAATAAACACAAATATAAAAAAAGGGGGGAGGGGTAGCGGGAGCAATATTCCATTATATAAAGGGATAAACACACGTGAAAAATACTCCGTAATACGAAAAGGAAACACGATAGCAGGAAAGATGAAAAAAGTAGGATTACATACATGAGGGGAGGAAGAAACTTTTCTTTCCCTTACTCTCTTCCAGAGTCTCGGAAGGAAAGGATAAAAGTAGATGAAGTAAAACCTATAAAAAAAAAAAAAGGGATGCGGTAGCAAGGGGTGAGGGGGTAAGTAGGACACTCACGGCTCGAGGTAGGCCACTTTTTCAACTCCTGGCGAAATCACCGGAGGGGGGTTTTAAATAATTGAGCGGGACCGATTCGCGATGGTCCTGGTTAGGCCGTATCCCTCCGCCAGAGGTACCGGATATAGACCCTCGAGGGGGAAGGGTTTCAACTGCTCGGGGTTTTGGGGGTGTTGCGGGGGAGGGGAAGGGATTCCCAGAAAGCCGCAGTCAGTCGTCTTCCCCTATCTACTTCCCCATTCCTTATACGTGTGTTCAGACCTCGCCCATTTTCTGTCACCACGCTCTTGGAAAGCGAGCAAACCACTACCTTCCACCCTCCCTCCACTTTCTGGCGACGAGAAATTTTTTTTACCCCGGGAAAATCAGGGAAAAGGCGGCGGTGGTGGTGGTGGCGGTAGAAAAAAAACACACACATTTCCTTTGCGGCCATTTTTTTCCCCCCTTTCCTTATCACTCACCCTTCCACACACACTTCCTTCAGTCGGACTTCAAACGAATGCGGGTTGCTAGGACGCAGGGCTCGGAAGGGGCTGGGATTTCGGTTCTGCGTATGAGGTTTGCATACGTTGTGTTTTCTTTCTCCCGTCGCGACGGAAATGCTACTACCGGATTGGCTGGTACAGGAGGCGGGGCTTTGCGTCCAGCTTCAGCATCTGTCCCGGTGGGACGTCTGTACGGAAATCCACGGACGCCGGAAGATAGCACGGAAGACGCTCCAAGCGCCCATTGCTGCGTTCCGAATAGTCATATGAAATATAACTAATATATTGGAAACCAACACATGAGATACTACCTTCACAGTTCTTGATGAGTCCGACTAGGGGAATCGGCGAAGTCGCTCCCGGATTTTCGCATGTGGGGATCGTGCCAGACGATGCCGCTGGTCGGCTGGTTTCTCGGGGTTCCCCGCACTTGCATTCCGGCGCCGCTCCATACTCACCTCACTTCACCCTCATCGGCTCTCAAGACGTCGATGTCAAGAGCCCGAATCTCTCCACTCAATTTATTTGTAATGTGTGTACAATAATGGTTCCAATTTTAATATGTTACATTAGAGAGGGTGAAGAAATCAGTGACGGATCACAATTGATAGTTTCAACCCGCTCCCTTTTGTGAATAGTAATTTTTGAAACTTTTTGAGACAGAACAAGTCGGCTTTCTCAGTTAAGGGCTGAATTGAGGAAGGGGGAGGGGGGAGAGAAAGGGTGATGTCTATATACACGTCCAGAAGGCGGGGCAAATCAGAACCCCTGCAGAGATATTGAAAATTAATTTGATGATTATTTTTTTATATTGAAACTGTTTAACACGTATGTAACGTAAATTTGTTAACATTTAAGTGATTGCAATGAACGGAGCACGCGAAACCGATATGTTTGATTGATATTGTTTCCATTTGTGAAGAGTGAAGAGGTGTACGCGGTTCTTAACATTGAGGTCTTGAGGTCCTGATTGGCTGAAAACTAATATCCAATGAGATATAGGAGAGCAAATGCCACAACCTCACCCCTACACACCCCAGGATAATTTAACCCTTCAATCGCAGGTGAATTTAAAAGTGTAGGTGACCAAATAACTGATTTGGTTGACGAAACCGTAACAGGATAAATATACTACTGAAAATAAAAAAAGTTGTCAAGAATTTGTATGGATATATTTCATCTATTCGGCACCACTGTCGAAACCATAGATATACTAATTTCTCAAGGTTTCCGAAAACCGAAAACAATACAGCATTTGTAAAGGAACACTTCATGTGCCTCTTATCAATAAATGATTGTAAATCTGTGTTAAACAGAAATAAATGGTTCTTGAAATATCCCGGAAGTAGAACTTAAGCAGGGCTTCATAATAGTGTGAAGTACGCGTCAATGGACTATAGTATAAACGTTGACATGATCACTGACAGTCAAGATAGCATAAATACCACCAACCAGAGGAAAGTCCCTGCAACACAAAGGCATGAAGGTAAATTATTGTGGGGGAGGGGTTGTGCCCCCCGCGTGGACCCCCCCCCCCCCCATCAAACGACTCGTGTTTCGGTCTGCCTAGAGAGTGGATGAGGTGAGTGATGCACGTGGGTGGAATGGCATTTCACTGGCTGGTACAAAGAGGGAGGGGCAGGGGAATTCCTCCCCCCTTACTCCCCCGCACAATAGTTTAACTTTGCTCCAAAATTTGTATATGCCTATACCTTTTATATATTAATACTGAATAGCAAAGCTATGTTGTGTTAAAAACTATTCACATGAAATTATGCGTTTAAATAAAGATGGTAGGGGCAATAAGTAACTTTATGTATTATTTACATGGTGAACTAGAGTAAAAACGTAAAAATGTCAACATGTTGGAGGAGATTTTAATATTTACTACAAAGTTGCCGACCTCCCGTGGTGCAATCGGTTGGTGCGCCGCGGGACTGCGGCACGGGTGTTAGTGTAAGTTAGGTCATAATTTAGTTTGTAAGCCGTCCCGTGATGATAAGCCTTCAGGTATAATACCGGAGGACGTTAATAAACCCTTTCCAATATCAATACTACCAAGTTTCCCCCTCCCCCTCAAGACTAACTCCAGCATCCGCCCCTAGATGGACTGCATTGATAAAGGAGAGGGGAGCACCCTGAGAAAAGCCACGGGACACCGGGGCAACTTCAGTCACGTTGCACTAATTGGAGAAACGCCGTGGTTGGAAGCCAGCCAGCGAGCGAGCCAGCCTCCCAATCACCGAGGCTGATTCACAAGAGCTTGCGAAATATCGGAGACGCCGAGTTATATGTGTAAATAAGCGTCAGAGAGCCCGTCTGTCCGTCATAACAGTCGGAACAGACGGAATCGTTCCCAAACCACGGGCATCTGCGGACGAACCCTGCCCGTGCCAGCGTCAGTTATCATAAACTGCCAATCGCGTTTCTCCCCTTGCACAGTAACGATGCATTACGCAAATCGAGTTATTAATTTTCTTTTTGTACACGATGCGCTCTTGTTTGGTTGGAACTTAGTTACAAGTACTTAGCGGGCACCAACTCGCTTTACCGGCCGTCGCAAACCA
The DNA here is from genome assembly GCA_029891345.1 of Dryococelus australis. NCBI lineage: Eukaryota > Metazoa > Arthropoda > Insecta > Phasmatodea > Phasmatidae > Dryococelus > Dryococelus australis. Next base: position 350,297,895 of record CM056995.1, read on the forward strand.
GATTACGCGAAAACCATCGGCCGAGTGATGGTTCCGAACGTATGATTGTTGTCGGGAGGGGGGGGGGTGCAGCGGTACTCGATGTTAGGATCAGACATTATCGTGCAGTGCTGGAGATTGGCTCAAGTGTGTTGTGGAATGCCAGACGTGGTGTCTTGTCGGCTATAGTATGCCTCACTATTGGACTGCAGTGGGTAGCTAATCAAAAAAATTTAATGTCCGTGGCTGCAATAACATATATTTATTAGCGTTTAATGCATGTTGGGAGGGCATTAAAAAGTGCTCACTTTATCGTGAGCAGCCTATATCAACACAGCATAACATCTTGGCTGTTGATGATCGCTATCCATCCGAAACAGCGCGTGTCATGCACTCTTTACTTTACAGTCGCTGATTTATTTTATTCGTAGAGTAACTGACTAATCATGTTCCAAGCATGATATCTTGTGCGGACTAAGCGATGGAACATGGCAGAAGAGGCGAGAAGTAGCATTAAGGTCAGTAGCGCTAAACTCACTAGCCTTAAAGTTAGTAGCCCATAGCCCTCTCCAGACCTTCTCCAGGCAATTCCAGCGTTTCAGATACATTAAGCCTAGTACACACGGGCATCTTTCTTCTACAAGAAAGTGTAAATAAAGGTGAAAAATAAATGGAACACTAAAATGCCTACTAGCTAGTATGCACGGAATTGTGTGATCCATAACACACGACACTAGCTGGTGAGCAAGAAAGTGGATGGTTGTTAACTATGTATGATTTGGAAGCAGTTCTTGGGGCTGTGGGGGTAATTTTTGCATTATCAATAGCATCTCCCATAAAAAAAGAATAAACGAAGTAGTCCAATCAGACATATTTCTAGCAATAAAAATATACACGTGTAGAATATCTACACTCACAGGAAGAATACAAACCTCTCAATTATTTAAAATTCATACGCAGAATAATTTACGATAGTGTGACTATTAAACATTTTATCGTATTAAAAACATTAATATATCCGCTTATTGCCAGCATCAGCAAAATATATGTTTTGTTTCAATTCGACTCGTACTATAAAGACGGTCCCTATATGGCACTAGCTAGTATACAATCTCTTGTGAGCTTGTAATTAGCATACTCGGCGGCCGTTCACACGATGCAAGTCTATGTGTATAAGAACGTGCTCACTGTCTTGTACAAGAAAGATGCCCGTGTGTACTAGGCTTTCCGCTACTCGTAATAACTTCAATTAGGCTACTTCGGAGCCGCTGTAGCTGAGCGGTTAGCCTGTACGCCTCCCACGAAGGCCGTGTCACACTCGAATTTTCGCGTGTGGGAATCGTGCCGCGGACGATACCGCTGGTCGGCGGATTTTCGTTTCCCTGCCTTTTCGTTCCGGCGCTGCTCCGTACTCACCCCCCAATCACCCTCATCGGCTCTCAAGACCTCGCTGTTAAGAGTCGCGTCAAATCTCTTCACTCTTCACTCACTCATTCATTTGCTTCAATGTTAACTTCGTTATTGTTATAGCAATAAAAGAGAAAGTAAGTTAGAACTCATTTTTGCATTATATTAAAAATGAAGTCGCTCTTATCTGAAAGGCGATCTCAAAAATCGGGCACAAGGAATTATCTCATAAAAAATATTTATAATTGCCATACTATTCAAGTCTGTGATGAAAACATTAGTTATGGCTAATTTCGCAAAACGCATTTCAAACTGAAGCTACTGCGCTTCTAATAAAATAAATGATAATTTCTAATAATGCACCACGTTTGTTGAGAAACCCATAACAAAATGGGTAAATTGGGGGGGGGGGGGTTGCACAGTGCTCCTGAAGTGCTGCAATAACTTCTTCTATAAAGAAAACTGAGTAACGTTTTATAGATATAAATTCTTATGTCATGTACTTTATTTCTCAAAAATTTATACGTCCGAAAATATTTTTAACAAGTCTGAAATTTTTGTGATGCCATCCATCACAGGGTTCTACATGACACCATATTACAGTAACAGGGTAGGTGACAGCAAATATGAGAGCTAAGAGCAAGCAATGCCAAGAAAACTGACAGTCAACAGCATCTGAGAATGTTCATAGAATATACTTATCCATGATACCACTTGGCAACTGTGGGCGTATTTCCAAAAGATTAAGCTTTAATAAATGAAATTACGATACATGTCATCGCCTGTCTGGAAATTGTTACGATGAAACAGAAATCATAATTTATTTTAGTATTCAGAAATGTTAAATAACAGTTTTTATTCAACGTTAAGGCGTGGTTCTACAGCTCGAGAGTTTGTTACAGTTAGGATAGTAACCGCGTTTGTTAGTACATATATTGATGCTTAACAATCTTATTAACACATTAATAAAAAATGCAATAAGAAACTGACAAGTGTAGCTGCAAAACTGCACACGTTTCCCAATATTTGCAGTAGATCTATATAAAAGCTTTCCGGCGCCATCAGTTGTCACATTAGCTGAGATTACTAAGGCGTAGCGCTCGGACGCAGGTGGCCTAGGTTTGAAACTCGGTCGAACTTTTTATTGTATCGGCCCAAACTGTTTAACGTACGTGTAGCCAAGCAAATCTTTAGTTGCACCAAACAAATCTTACAGTTTGGGGCAACCAAATGAGAACAACAAAATAATTTGGTTGCACCAAACAAATCTTGTTTGATTCAACAAAACCTTTTTTTCTCAGTGTACAGCTCTGGTGTGGTAACGAAACACATGCTCTGCTGGTTTCTGAAATTGTTAAAGCAAGTATAGGCTGTTCACGGTAAAGTGAGCACTTTTGAATGCCCTGCAAAATTTTATCTTTTCATTAATTTTTACCTTTCTGCCACTTCATAATGTAAACATTGTAATATTACAAATAAATATAGTGTATACATCTCATCACTATGAGACACGTGCGCTAATAATTACGCGTTGTGTCTCTCCACCTTGCCCTGTTTCCTCACGCAAGAACGACTTCTCCCGTCCGCCATGGAAAGTTATTGATCGAGCGACGTGTGGTGAAAACAAATTACGTGAAAAATGAACTAAATATACTACAGAACTTATTTTAATATTTAAGAACACTTACATTTCTGAAGAAGGATGACCCCGTTGATCGAGTTTCGGCTCGTAGCTGCATAATAACCGCACGAATAAATGTTTTGTTGGACATGCTCCCGATCGCGGCAGTGTCAACTTTAAACTGTCCAACCGCATAGTGCCGGCGGGAGTTGACGCGGCGCCCACCAGATGTCATCAGTGTTCCTTGTTCACCGTGTGGTGGGAACCACGCACCTGACCCGCGCAAATTTGAATGGCTGAATTTGAATCGGCAGACTTAACGTCATAGAAAATGAACTGGACTGTTATTTACACTTGGCGAATTTTGGTTACCCCGCTAGGGGATAATTACGAGGAGGTTTTATTCTACATTAGCTCGCTATTGGTGGATGATTGTACGTACCTCCATAGTGAGGCAGTGCTCGAGGTTTGTATATAAGCGTTACCAAAACCTAGTATCAAGGTGAGACGCTTGGCTGCAAGGGAAGTCTCCCCAGATAACAGGTCATGTATTTCGGTTTGATCACTGGTTAAGTAAAAATGTAAAGCCCTTAAGGATTGCATGAGCGTCATTTTGACACTCTAATTTTTAATTTAAAGTCAGGATATTTTTGGATAATATGAGCAGGATAAGTATTTTTCTGCACAACATAATAAGGAATCGCTTCCAATTTTATAATAAGATATATTACTAAATATGAGAGGAGAAACCTTGAATTTTTCTTGTCAAAAATAATTAAAATTTTCCCGGAAATGATACTCTGTATGTTGTCAGTTCTCTGCCATTCGTGGACTGATCAAATAGCTTCATTCTTGGTCTTGTTTCGCCCTCCGTTTTGGAAACGGGCTGTTCGGGAAGATTAAATGGCCTCTGCCAGAACTTAGAAGCCAGAAATTTTTGTCTGTTTTAACTTGAAGATAGTGGTTTATTTACATTTTGAATAATGAATTATGTAACTGAAGTAAACCAACTTTACCTTAAAAATATCTGTTAATGGCAATGGAACATCGTAGGTGGCCAGGTTTGGGAGACATACATTTTTGCGTTTGTTGTACAAAGCCAAAGATAAAATTTTAAATGGCGGTAAATGTTATGGATAGGGAAAGTTAAGGATGGAACGACAGTATGAGTCATCGCTTGCCTATTTTTGATAGTTTTTGTGAATTTTAATGTTGAAATTCTCTTGGTTCAACACTTATGTGACTTTTGTAAATGTTTTTAACCAATTATTGTGAGGAAAGTAAAAAAAAAAAATGAATTTATTATTTTGTGTGGAAATGAACCTTTTAAGAGTCCATGTGGGACAAAAAATGTAATGAGGAAGCAAATAATTAAAAGTCCATTTGGGAAAGAATATTTTTCTATGCATATTTTCTAAATATTATTGCAAAATACTCGTTTGTTTTAAGATGGTAAATTGATTGTTGTTCTGACCCCCTTGAGATCTTTCTTATATTTGTGCAAAGAAAAGCGAAAAAAAAAACAATTAAGAAACATTGAAATATACGATTGATAATCCAAATCTTTCACTTTGTAGTGTAATTTTAACCTCTTGTATATTAGTGCAGTTTGGCAGGATACATTTCGCCTTAGTTGGTTTACAACTCGTGTGCTCTTTCCTATTTTCATGATGGATTTTAAACATACTTGGGTTTTATGTTTGGTTGAAAAAATGAGTTACTTGGGGTGTCCTATGGTCTTGGGGCCTCAACTATAAAAAGTTAACGTCTGAGACTGCAATAAAGTATATTTATTAGGGGTTAATGCCTTTTGGGAGGGCCATAAAAAGTGCTCACTTTACCACGAATAGTCTATAATCCCTGAAATCCTTGTCTTGTTAAGTCATTAGCCCTAAAATCAAAAGGCGACTTAATTTATTAATATCTTAAGGAGAACTAATTTTAACTACTTATTTATTGAAAAAAGCCATCAAGTCAGTGACATACAGAAAACGATTTCGGAGCTATTTTACGGTGTTTGATGAAAGCCGGTGGGATTTTCGGCGTCCAGTCGTTTTGATTCATTTTGGGAGAAGGCTGCATATCTCTGAGTCGTCCTGAGTCTCAGGACCGGCATTTAGGTCTACACGTTGGCAGTTTCCCGAAAACGAAGACATTAGACACCGGGAGTTCTAGCTTTGTGCTGTTTTATAGCGCGAAATTGCAGTCTCTGATTGTTACTCGTCACATGTTTCACAGATCCCTCAACCTCTTCAGTGCATCCGTGATCCGAAGCGCGCACCATCCACACATCAATCAATCAATCAATTTTATTCCATACATAATGTTATAGGACATGTCAGATTTACTTAAATACTATATAAAATGTAACGAGTTGCCAAACTAAAAATATGAATATTTTACAGGATAATTTCTATATATAGAACTTAGATAAGCTAAGCAAGCAAATAAATGTTGCTAATCTATGAAAATTATGAAAAATTACAGGATACTTTCTGTACGGCTATATAAAGACAGCTACCAGTGAAAATAAATAAAGTAAAACAATACACAAAAGTTTGTTTTTTGTTACAGAAATGCAAATGAATTAGACATTACTAATATTAATAGAATACCTACACAAGGTACTTTAAAATCACCGCGGAATCCCCGACACCAGCGACTGATCTCTGCAGCCACCAGGGAGTAGACAAGTATAAGGCTGTTCACGGTAAAATGAGCACCTTTAAAAGCCCTGCTAAAGATCTACTTGTACAAACGATCCGTATACTTCCGCCATATGTAAAATTAGTATTGCCATGGGCCTGGTCCTTTTATTCATGCGTCGGTCAAATAAAACTGTGAAATTATTAGATAAGTAAATATTTTACCATTTTTTCTAATTCGTACACTCATGTATGCGTAAAAAATAGAGACAGTACAACATATAATTTCGGTATTCCGAAATGTTTTTAACTCGGGTCAGTGTGCCCGTTAAGGGGCAGTGACACTTTTCAAATGCTGATTTCAAAAGTGCTCACTGTATCGTGAACGATCTAATGAGAGTTGTAACTCGAGGGTATAGCGAGAGATCCTTATCCGCTTCATTCGTTTGCCGAAGCAAGCCGAAGTATGTTCTACGGTACTGCCAACCTTAGAACACACAGTAAATTACACATTCTCACTTTAAGTTGGTGATATTGTAGAGACCTTGTCAACTGGTATTTTTTTTCTATAATAATAAATATTCACGCAAATAACCAACCCCAAAGAAACAACACCTGAATAAATTATTATATAGTAATTGGCTTTTATTTTCTGGTCAATATTATCGATGCTTCTCTTATTCGCAGTTATTCCATATCACGAATTCATTTTGTTACGTTTTAATAACCTGGAGTGTTTTATGTTGTTAATGCGAACAGGTTTGGGTTAGCCGTAGCTCAAGTTAAAGACGAGGTTAATTCAAACGTCTTTATATAAAACCCAAATAAACAACAATTAGCACAACTCTCTAAAATGATCGAGTTAAAGCGGGGCAGTCATTTATAATATCTGCCAACCAATTGTGCAGAAGCCACGTTATTATTAATTAGCTAAATGTCTCTGAACCCAATGTAACTTGTTCAGCTTAATCTCGATGCCGAAGGCTGCTTGAAGTCCTTCTTGACCCCGCGGCGGCTGGCTGGCGTCAGGCCTCGTTTCATATCCCCACGGCGCTAAATACTCACCGCGGATTTATAAACTTAACTCTTGTTTCCGAAACGTCGCTCAGCTTGTGGCCGCGCCCTTATTGCAGCTGAGTGTGTCCCATCTCGTGTGTGGGGTGTTCGTTGTAGACAGTGTTATGGACATGGCTTGCCAGCACCGTAACAATAATATAGACTGTAGTCGGTAAGGAGGAACCCTACGTTACAACCAGTCGTATGCGCATATTCATGAAAATACATACGTGAATGGCGCTAACACATAACAGTCTGTGCTACCACAATCGCAACTAAAACATCCAAATCCATAATGAGTTTATACAATACACATATAAAGAGAGAAACTGCATGATTATATATTTATGCTATGTGGATATAGTATATACTTTGTTTAAACATGTAATAATTTTTTTTTTAATGCCGGAGTTGTAGGACCGTTGAACCTCGACTTCGGGCATCTTCGGTTACGAGGGCCTGGTAGCCGCTCGCCACTTCAACCCTTAGGCAGTTTTGCCAAACGTACCAGAATTCTGTTATTTGTACCAGATTTTTTTCATTGTGGTACGCAAATATACCAGGATTTTGATAGTCACCGAAACTTTAGTCAAATTAACTGATGCATTGAAAATGATTGAAATGACTGTTCCTTTACTTTGAATTATTTTATAAATTGAAATCGTTTCATATTCCAAAAAAAAAAAAAAACTGTTTCATAGTAAATGTTACCTTTTTTTTTTACTGAAAGTTTCTAAAATTCCATTTTGGATAAAGTAAAAAATATATTTAAACCGTAACAGTTTTTATCAATCTTTTACTAGTCCACAATGATTTAAAAATACCCCACTAATAAATGGCAGAAAGTGAAATAATTAGCTTTTGAAATGAATAGCTTGTATTTAATATGGTACCTCGAATCATTGTAATTTACATTAATAGTAAAAAATGTAAAAAAAAAAAAACTGAAAATCGATTTTTTTTTTCTCCTAGTGTGCCAAAATTTTCGGAATAATACCAGATCTTTAGTGTGCCTGGTACCAGGAGTTCATCTTCTCACGTGGGAACACTGCCTTAGGAAGCCGCCCACCCTCCCTGGGACTGCCGAAGGGTGCAGCACTCCCTGCATCCTGGAAGGCAGCCAACGGCTGAGGGAGTGGTTTTTGCCCCCTTCACAAACCTCCCCACCGCCGGGAATATAGCGCCGGTTGAAACAGTTGGCGGCTGGGATTATGGCCTTGGCTCGTCCGTAACTGTAAATTCCCCAAAAACCGCGGCAAGGGGCGGGGTCGCGCCAGAGAGCCTATTACACAAATTGTTTACTAAAATCTGGCTCTGCGAATAGCGGATGGGGGTGTGAAAGTGCCCAGGAGCTGGGGTTTTCGGCTGTATGGGAAGGAGGGGGGGGGGGGGGTGCAGGCCAGAAACGGCTAATGTGTTTAATTGAAACGGCTGAGCTCGCCTGTTGGTTTGTGTTCAGGGGGTTGCAGGGAGAGGGGGTGAATTTTTGGCGGGAAAGGCGTTTGTCGCCTGGCAGTGGGCCTGTTTTTGTTTTGCCAATTGGGCCGGTGTCCCGGTAATTATAGATTCAATTAAGTGATTGGGGTTGAAAAGGCGGTCGGGGGGTGGTGGGGTTGGCAGGAGGAAAGGTCAAAGCAGGTTTTTTTTCACCCCCCTCCCCCCACGGAAGGGTGTGATGCAGTTCGGCGGCAATTAACTCGGGCTCCTGTCGCCCAGTTTTTGTTCCGAGTCTGGAACCACAGTGAAGAGGAACGACCTGTAATTAACATTAGCGGACAGTCGGTACGTTTTGTTTGGCTCGCTGCGGAAGTGCAGTGAGGGGGGGAAAAAATAGTCCCTTGGCGAAGTAGAAGCTGCCACAGAGGATGGAAGATTTATACGCGCCGTCACGGGAACTGGTCGCAGAGCGAAACTGAGGTATGAGTCTACGGGATAAATGACGCACACACGCGCGTCAGTGACTCCATATAGTCCATTCACAGTTGCTTCCAACTCTTCGTAAGACTTGCTTAAGTCCTTCTTCCAAGATATTCCTCCGTCTCGTGAATACAAAGCAGTCTACACCGAAGGGACAACGCACCGCATTCGAGAGCACTCGGAAGTAATCATATTTTGCGTAGGAACTATTTCATACTAGGCATTACCAACATACCTGTTTTTATTCACATTAAATATAAATGAAATATAATAATTGTGTACATTAAATATAAGAAAAGTTTCATTACAACCATCACTGTAAATTTTTTCTGGGAAATTTCCTAAACTGTATTCAAATGATACCACACATCAGACCGCAAATATTGAAATGTTGAGCGTCGTTTATACACAAGGTTGGGGACTTCCCTGTGCATTTGACTGTTTCGTGAGCCAATGAAGGAACGTTGCCATGGGTGTATGGGAAAATAGTTCACCATTAGCACTTTCCCACTATTGCTATAGGCTACATTGATATGGTAATTTTATGAACAATTTCTTGGAGTACTTCAATAAGGTACTTCTATGTTAACACAAGTATAAAATGCTTTTTGATACATAACATATTTAGGAAACAAAGAAATACGTCATTAATGGGATGATTTTTCAAAGCTTTGTAAAAAAAAAAAAAAGTGCAACGTAACCGCGGATATAGGCTGTTCACGGTAAAATTGGCACTTTTGAAAACCCTGCTTAAGATCTACTTGTATACAGGTTGTGTGTTCTTCCCTTATGTGAAATGAACATTGCCATGGGCCTCATCACTTTATTCATGCTTCGGTCAAGTGAAACAGCGAAATTATTAGAAAAGTAAGTACTTACAAATGTGTTCATTTTTACACTTCGATGCATTGAAAAATGCAAAAAGCGAGAGAAATAATTTAAGTAATCGCAATTGGTTACCTAACACTTTTTGTTAAACGTTAATATATGGAACTACTTTCTCCTCCATCGTTACCAACTTTATTGGACACGTCACTCAGTGGGCCCCGTCAAAATATATGCAGGTAGAGGCAGTGACTATTTTATAAGTTGATTTCAAAAGTGCTTACTTTATCGTGTATAGTCTTTAATAGGAAACATTCTGTTGTCATTTCATCTGCTAATATTTTTTCAACGCAGGTTCGTCAAATACAAGCAAACAAGGACGAAATCTCGTCTTATAGGCTGTTCACAATAAAGTGACCACTTTTTAAGGCTCTCCCAACAGGCATTAACCACTAATAAATATATCTTGTTGCAGCCTCAGGCATTACATTTTAATGATGGTGAAATGTATACACTGTGTTTATTGGTCACATTGCAATGTTTATATTAAAAAGCCGCAGTAAGATGGAAATTGGATGAAAGGAAAAATTTATATGGGCCTTAAAAAGGGGCTCACTTTACCGTGAACAGCCTATACCTGGTCTGAACTAAAAGTGCGCGCTCTGTACACGTAGCTGAGGGTCGCGTATGCCTAGGACTGTGACATCAATTTTCTGCGTTTGAGGCCATTAGGCGCAGGAGCAATAAGAGTGAAACTGCCTCGCTCATCAAATGGGCCATCGCCGCTAAGCGCAAGTCTATGAACTGCGTGCAGTGTTCTTATCGCTCTGCGTGTATCTATGGGACTTTAAGCGGTGACCCTATTATTTTATTGGTGGAAACTGGGGGAAAGTCTGTAGAAAGGTTCGTTGTAGAGCTTGAGTAGTGTTGCAAGTTTTTTGACGCGTGTATTTTGAGATACAGCGCTTTGAAAAAGCCGTTTTTGGTCCGGGTTGGAATCCTCAAAAATGGTGTTTCTGATGCGTGCGATGTCTTGAAAGAACTCAAAAGCCTTCATCTGACGTGTGTGCTGTTTTCGTAGATCAGTGCATTGGAGGCACGTCTAATTGTTTTGCAGAAAAACGTGAACTTGTAAGACCCCATAGCGAAGTTCAAGCGCGCGTCAAATAGGGGAGTCTTGAAGATCATTAAACCCGCGACATTTACCTTTTGCTGCCTTTTATTTGCGGATAAATATAGCTGTTGTTTTGGGCGGGAAAATTTCCTCTCGGACCTAACAATAAACACATTTGTATGGTTTTAGAAAAAAGTAATTTCCAAGAGAGACGATATGTTTACGATTTGGCAGAAGTTTTCCTCTACTCTGGTTAATATTTATACGTATATATCCACATATACATAGCATATGTGTAGGTATATTTGTATGGGCGGTGTCCCGAAGCGAAGCGGCATAAAGGCTCAGCATGAAGCGACTGGAAAGGGGCGGTTTTTTTTTTTTTTTTTTTTTTTTTTAGTTTGCAGGGGTGGGAAATGTGATACACGCGATTCAAGCAGAGAAGGAAATTTATTTTTTTTCTACGTGGTGAGGGGATAGGGTGGAGCTCAGCGTGGCGACAAAATGAAAATCATTCCCACCTCACATCCGTCGCCTTTTCTTCGTCGTATTTCCCCTTGCACGCTCCGCGATTCAAAACCCCCTTTCTCAATCCTTTTCCTTCCCTACTCGCATGGCATGCTGCCTCCTCCCTCGCATTCTAGCCTCCCTTTTCGACTCTCCATCGGTAGCCGTGTTCCAGGTTTGAAAAGCCGCCTACTCTGCTGTTCGGCCAGGTTCCTCAGCTACGGTCATCGTCTTTTCGTCATCATAGGGTAGCGACGAGCCTTCCTGGGCTCAACGACACAAGTCACTCATCCAGGCCTTCGACCGTTACTGATGCCACCTGAAAAATATATACACGTAGACCAATATTCGATATCCTACATGCATGCTAGTGGCCGCGGTGGCTGAGCGGTTAACCTGCTCGCCTCCCACCAAGTCGAACCGGATTCAATGCCCGGCCGGGTGACTCTCGTATTTTTGCGTGTGGGAATCGTGCCGGACGATGCCGCTGGTCGGCGGGTTTTTCTCGGGGAGATCCCGTTCCCCCCCCCCCCCGCCCTTTCATTTTAGCTATGCTCCGCACTCACCTCGCTTCACCCTCATCGGCTCTCGTGACCTCAATGTTAAAAGTCGCCCAAATTTCTCCTCTCTCTCCGTTTTGTTTTCATTAGAATTGAGGTCGCTATCACGTGGTACGCAGAACTACTTCGTTTCAAACATGTTCAGGATTACATGCAATTATTTGTGACTGGCAACTTGTTCCGATCGCAGTCACTTCTTGTTCAAAGTAAATAGGTTGTTCATCGGAACGACTTTCTTTCTGTGTTGCGATCTCATTGACCGCTAAGAAGTAAACGGAAAATATGCTGTAGAAGGCTGAATTCCTGCATTCGTAGAAATAGATAGTAAGCCATTTCAAAAAACTGTATACACAATAGTGTTACAACAAAAATGTCAGTTTTGTTCAAATTTATAAAATAATCAGCCTTGATGAGTGGCGGAAGCAATTATAAGTAATAATGAAAGCGTGTTTTCTATGTTAGGTTTTCCTTTTGTTACAAAATGTATGCATTCTTCTTTCACGCGTAACATATATTTTACTTTTATGACAATTCATAGTGTCTGTACACTGGAAATTTTTTTGTCCTTTTGTACAGAATTATTTGGGGACTAGTTGCAAAGATTATTTTTAAAATGCTACAAGTGAATCAGAGCCATTTTTACGTAACGTTAGTGTGGAATTTTTTAATATAACTTTTAATATTAACAAGCAAGTAATGTCGATTTCAGGATTGTTATAAAAATTGAGCAGCGTAAACAATTTTGTATGTATCATGAAGCAATCTGAAAGGTACAATGTTGCTGCATAATGCCGGATTTACAATAACCCAACAGCCCGACATCACAGCCCCGACACCAACGAAAATCAACCAATCAGAAGCCAGGTCACACCGACAAAATCGCAGCCCCGACAGCCCGACTAAATTACCTTTGTCGGTATCGGACTCGCTGGGCAGCAGAAACAAATCGCATAAACATAACCTTACAGAACAAAATTTTGTGCGGGTTTCATTACTGTGGTAAATTTTACTCTAAAAGAATTTTACTGATATGTACAGCCTGGTTATCTTCTAGCAGAAAGAGAAGGGGCTGTTGAGTTGATGAAAATAAGCAATTGTGGAAATTGCGCCAAATTAAAAAAAAAAAATACTTTGTGTACACAGTTGTCTAAACAAAAGAAGGGGAAATATTTTGTGATTTCTTTGCATTACAAAGAGAATGTATATGAGAAGTTACTAACCATTCTAGGATTTTTCGAAAGCCTCACGACATTTGTCGGATGTAAAATGTCGGGGTATTGAACACTAAACTATCTTAGGCGGTGTAAAATGGTCGGACTGAGGTGTCGTGTCGGATCTGTCGGAACAAGCTCGTCGTGGCATCGTAAATCCGGCATTAGAAGAAAATCCGTGGTAACTGGTTTCCAAAAATAAAGCAGTTTTTTCAACGTATAGTTTTTTTTTACTTTTAATACTTCATTTTTAATTAGTTGCATGTTGTACACGCGTGGACAATGTCCAATTGGAAGAGACTCTACTTCTACCCTAACGCGGATGATATTCGGCGAGCTCGCTTAGTATCAAGGATTCAGAGGGTTTTTGCGCGGGGGGATGGGTTGATATGGAAAAAAAAAAAAAAAACTTTTTTTTCGTTGGGAAGTTTCCTCTTACGCCGATCGGTTATTCGCGACGTCGTCTCTGCTAAGGGTTGGGAGGGGGTGAGTGGGTTGCCCTATAATTTACGAAAGTGGCGCCGTGAAGGATGAAGGCGCCTGCTGTTACCTCGCAGCCATGACGAGGAGACAGAAATGCAGGCAGGCCGCGGTTTTCCATACACTTCTTGCAGCATACCGACACACTCTACTCTGCCTGAACGTACGAGGAGAACCGGCTTAAGGGTAATGGTGCACGAAAATCGTGTATTTATATAATTTTTGTCACAATTTGTTTTACAGAAGATATTTTCGAAATTTTTGTTCCGAAAAGACGTAAATTACAATTTTGAACACCTTAATGTATGGTTGAAAATTATCTGCGTTCGTTATTCTCTGAGCTCTGATGAAAGATAAGAAAAAAAAAATCCTTTCTTTTCTTCAATCAATGCTCCGAGAATAATGAGAGCAGTGAAAATGTAACAAGAAAATTATTATTTCCGTCTTGTCGAACCGAAAATGTCGATAAACCCTTTGGAAAACAACTTACACCGAAAATCGGGTAAATATACTGCTTTCATGCACCACTCCCCTTAAGGCGGTCGCTTGGCTTTACGGTTCCTCCGTTTCCCTCTATAGCATGTTTGAGTGATTTTGAAGATATCTCAAACGGGTGTTTTCAAGGTCAGTTTAAGGTATGAACATTCCGGTACAGAACATTAAAAAAGGAATAGGGACGTGCATCAAGCCTTCATTGTTATTATTACGTCATAAAATGCCAGGGTCTTCGCTGAAAGTCTCATAGAGGCGCGTTATCGACGGCAAGACTGCGCGCCAGTGCAGTGCTTTGCGCATAGAGGCGATGACGGAGTTGATGTGCATGCCTAGGTCGCCCCTAGAACTCCCACACTTTTAGGCCTCAGACGTGCAAAAGTCCTTCAACCAGGCGGCCATCTTAAACGGGCCTCTCCAGTTGTAAGGGTCTCATCGTAAGCAGTTTTGTGTATTATAATTAGAGACCCGGAAATCGCGTTTTCGTTTAGCAACAAGCTAGAATCCGATACAGTGTATTTCCATTGGCTGCTACTCAAGTTTTACCACAGACAAGGTAGCGCGATACTCGGCTCTTGTTTTCCATGTAAGTGGTTTATTGGCTCAAATCCATCCAGGGTGTCGCTAACAAACTGCGATCCAACTGGAAAAAGAATTCGAATGTATATGGTGATTGAAGTCCGGCTTGCTCTCAAACGGATTGGCGAGATTTTCGGGTCTCTAATTATAATGATTTAAAATAGTGGGTACGGAATATTTCAATGAAAATATTTTCTTCAGGGCAGAAATTAATGTTTAAATCCCCATTCATGCATCTCGTTATTGAAACAAATGTGGTTGTCGAAAAGTCTCAACACCAGTAAAAATTTCTGGAAGTAGCCTTCTGTTTATGATAATTATTCTTCTGTAAAACACTTTTTGACGTGAATACGTCTTTAAATTTGCGACCATTGTGGGAGGTAATCCAGAAAATACAATGGTAACAAAATCGGGGGATACAGTTTGGCATTGCAGCTCCGAATCTACCGTCTACATTAAAAATTAAATTACACCACTCGAAAGCCAAAGAATAAAAAAATATGTTACGTTGAGTGAGGACTGCGAAGCACCGCGCGGGGGATGGGGGCGCAATTTTGAGTTCGTATGGGGGCGCAATTTTGAGTTCGTTTCCCCGCATCTCATAACTTCCGCGTAGTATAACATTTGAGTAGAAGAATCTACAACGCTCCTTTAAGTTTCAATCGACAGATCTCGTGAAGATCGATCTATTTCGTCTATTAGAATATTCGTGTGGCGTAATTATGGTGAAATTGTATGGAAACTTAACACAGTATCGGTATATACTCGTCAAAGAGCCAAGTCGAAATACAGAAATCGTACACGGTTGGAAAGAGTATATCAAAAGTAATCCAGTGGTATCCATAAAACCCCATATGATCGGGTGAAGCGGCGCCGAGAACGTAAAATAAACATCAAGGCGGCCGAGCGCGTCAACGTAGTCGTATTTACGCTAAACAAATGGTCGTGTCCCCAACACAAACACACCCCAATTTTTTTTTTTAATATAGCGACAATGTTGTGTATTTTCTCAACATATTGATATAGGTATTAAAATCCCATAGTTTCGCGTAAAATTCTGATAATACAACACACACTTCCTTACGGCTGGACGTAAGCCAGAAGCGTTAAAAATTGGTTTACTGGCGATGCTCTTTAAAGAGTTAGTGATCAGGAAATTTTATTTTACACTCGTTGTTTGCGAATTTACGCGTATAATAGCACATAAATACTAATATAGCCTGCTGAGAATACATTTTGCCAGGAAAATAAAAACCAACTTTCAATATAACTATATTGAGAAATTTCTGGGCAGTTCCTTTGAGATGAAGAAAGGCAGTTCCATACAGTCGTTGCAAAATCTGAGGGGCTTTTATCGCACATTATAAAATCCTAATGTTAAAGGCATTTGACGATAAAGTGAGCGCTTTTCAAATGAACCTTAGACAAAGGTCACTGCCAATGCCTGCACATATTTATAATATACACACTGAGTGACGTTCGCCCAGTAAAGTTGGTAACGATGGATTGAAAGTAGTTCCATATCTTAATGTCGAATAAAAAGTGTTAGGTAACTATTTCTGGCCACTTAAATTATTTCTTTCCTTTTCTGTTTTTTTTTTATGCATCTAATTGTAAAAATGAGCAGATTTATAAAATATTTACTATTTCAATAATTTCACAGTTTCACGTGGCCGACGCATGAATAAAGTGCTGAGACTCATGGCAGTGTTAAACTTACATAAGGCGGAAGAATACACAACGTGCTTACATGTAGATCCTAAGCAGGGATTTCAAAAGGGCTCATTTTTCCGTGAATGGTCTATACAAATATAATCTGCACAGGGAAGCGTGACGATGGATGCACCGTAAGACGGTCCAGACTGTGCGTATATGGGCGATGGGGCGATTTACGCGCCTTGTATTTTCGCCCCTATCGCTGAGTCTTGATCGCGGGGGGAAAAAAAACTCTGGTCCATGTGTTTACGTTCAGAAATATAATACTTGGAGTTAAAATAAGAACTTCACTCTTGCCTACGGGCACACGTTGGAATCGTTCTGGACGAATCCGCTGGTCGGCAGGTTTTCTCGGGGATCTCACATTTCCCGCGTACTTGCATTCCAGCTGCTCTCCACACTCATCTAACTTTACCTTGTTGGCTCTCAAGACATCGTTGTTATGAGCCGCGCAGACATCTCCACTCTGCCTGGAGCTTTATTCCCGCGTTTGTGGGCGTGAAGCGGGGGCAATAAGGGCGACACTGCTTCGCGTTTCAAGTAACGTCATCGCCCCTAAGCGCAAGATTCTGAACTGGCGTGTGTGTACCTGTGGGACTTTCAGCAACGACCCTATAATTTTATTGGTGGAAAATCTGTAAAGGCTGTTCACGATAAAGTGAGCATTTAGAAATGAACCTTAGAAAAAAGTCACTGCCCCTTCATGGATATATTTTAATGGGCGCACTGATTGACATCCGCCCAGTAAAGTTGGTAGCGATGGAGGGAAATTAGTTCCATATCTTAACGTCGAATAAAATGTGCTAAGTAAACATTTATAACTTAAAATTATTTCTTTCACCTCATATTTTTTAAATTCATTGAAGTGTGAGAATGAAAAGATTTGTAAAGTATTTACGTTCTTAATAATGCCAGTTTCATTTGACCGAAGAATGAATAAAGTGATGAGGCCCATGGCATTGTTAATTTAACATAAGATGGAGGAATACACGACGTGTATACAAGTAGCAGGGCTTTCAAAAGTTCTCATTTTAACGTGAATAGCGAATAATAAGTTTCACTGCGGGGCCCTTGAGTACTTTTGTGTATTTTGAGAGGCAGTGCATTGAAAAAGCCGTGTTGAGCTATGTTGGGGTGCTCCGAAATGGTATTTCCAATGCGCGTGACGTCTTCAAACCACTCAACACCCCCTCGTCTGAAGTGTGTGTTCTTTTCGTAGACCAATCACATTGGACGCACGTTTATTAGTTTCGTGGAGAAAACCAAGTATTTCAAACACTCTGCAACGCTTCACAAAGTATCTAACCGTTATTTAATCACCGTGTATTCTACCAGGCTTCTGCAACGCACTACATGCGCCAGTTAGGCGGACCCCTTAACGTCGGGGCGAGGAAAAATATGCGTGTGCGATGCTCGCGGCTACGTCATCTTGTCGGGAGCTGCGCGGAAGGAAGAGCTGGCCCGCCATTGTCTCCTCGTCATAGCCGGCGGCCAGATGAGCAAGAAACCCGATATCCTTCCCCTTCTTTCCAGGCGGGACGCTCTCATTATCCCGGCTTTCTGTCCCGTGTCCTCTAGCCCCCCTTCCACACCCGGGGACCATCCCTCTTGTGACGTCACGTAGCCCAATTGAAGCCCTCGAGGAATCTCGGCGGCGGTGTTTGGCCGCCCGAGGAGGAGCGACACATCAAACGTGCCTGTCTTCTTAGACTCTGGACCACAGCATCCTTTCATCTGTTCAGCCGTTCGGTAGACACACTTTTTTTTTGCTTTTCTACATTTTAATGGTATTTTTTTTATGGTTTTGTGACATGGTATTGATGATGAAATCATTTGGCGGCTCTTAACAACGAGGTCTTGAGAGCCGATAAGGGTGAAACGAGGTGAGAATGGAGCAGTACCTAGAATGCAAGGGCCCGGGAAACGGGAGATCCCCGAGAAAACCGCCGACCAGCGGCATCGAGCGGCACGATTCCCAATTGCGAAAATCCGGAAGTGTTCCGGCCGTGGATTGAACTCGGTTCGCCTTGTTGAGAGGCGAGCCGAATAAATGCTCAGCCACTGCGGCACTCAAAATAATTTGAATCAACTTTTTATTTTAATTGCGTAAATATGAGAATTAAATCTCGTCCATTCCCCAGGGTGGCCACTCGTATGGCAAATAGCGAAAAGATGGAAAGCCAGGAAATACTATCTGCCAAAGAAAAATCAGGAAAAAATCAGGTAATTTTGTACATTTTATAAAAGCCAGGAAAATTTTTTTTAAAGAACATCAATGAAGTGTGAAGTATGTATTATAGTTTATGGAAATTTTTGTTGGCAAGATATCTGCGGAAACAGTTGTAAGCTGTTAAGGGGCTCGGCTACCTGATGCTTGAAATATACGTTTTTCTATGAAACTATTAAATGTGCGTCCATTATATTGATCTACGTAAAGAGGGCTGTTGTGTAATGTAAAGAAGTAACGCACATTAGAAGCATCATTTCAGAATATTCCAAAATGTCTAAAAATATCTTTTTCAAACCTCTGTTCCTGAAAAAATGTAAGCGCCAGATAAATACAATGAACTTTCCTACAAGCATTCCACTAATAAAACTACAGCATCACCGCTGAAAGCCCCTTAGGTACACACAGCGCGACGAGAACGCTGCACGCTAGTTCAGTGCCTTTCGTTAGAGGCGATGGTGCACTTGATGCGCGTGGCATTATCGCCCTTACCTCTCCCGCGCTTATGAATCTGACACGTAGAAAAAAAAGTTCAGAGAGGTGGGAGCCTTAAATTTGAATTTATCATTAATTGAAAGTCAGTAAATTTCTACCATGCATTTCTATGTGAAATGGTTTAACATACATATTTGTATTCTGATATGATTATTCATTTAAACAGCTGAGGAGTTTTTGATTAAAACTGTTTTTACTGGAGCTCTGCTCACCGTTCAGCGGCCATGGATGCGACTGAATTACGATGTCTTGGTACTTAAATCAACGATGATGATAATGGAAATTGAAATTTGCAGGTGTCTGATAGCCAGTTTAGAAAAATTAAGACAGGGCAAGTCCAGGAAGCAACTTGGGCTTTGAGGATATATATTTCCCCTGGGCGAAGCTTTCCTGCCCATCTGTTTCTTACGTCGTAAATTTGCACATGTGTTTGCGGCGTGAGATATCATGCTAAAAGAATGCAAAACTCTGGTAAAGTATATGCTAGCCAAGTTCGCAAATGTGTTATACAGAATGTTGCATTATTGCATGTTAATATTTCCGGGGAACATTCCTCACATCTGGAGGATGAAAAAATGTTTCGATAGGTCCGCAAATGCTTAATTTCCTTATGGCCCGTGGGCTGGATCATGTTACTGTGGAATGCCATCGGCCCATACTGTCCCCCGAGGAGCCCTGATGTGAATCCACTAGACTTTTGTTTGTGGGGATATTTAAAGGCACTTGTCTATGCAACCCCAATGGACGATGTGGACACCCTCCGCAACAAAAATTGCGGTGGGTTGCGAAACAACCAGGATTTTCCAAGGATTCACCAACGCATCCGGGTGTCCATGCAATGGCGGGTTGATGCATGTGTTCGTGCTGATGGAGGACATTTTGTACATTTCATTTAGTGCCGACGATAAGCCTTCACACATGTGTAACTAATTCCTGTGCAGTTCCTACTTTTCTAGGTGTAGTGCTATAGTGTGAGGTGTCGTGTGTCATGCAAACGAACGCTGCCATGGTATTCCACAGTAACATGATCCAGTCCGCGGGCTATACGCTCTACGTTATGTATTATGGACTGTAGTACAGAAACGAAGCGTTTGCGGACCTATGTTCATATAACATTATTTCATCCACCAGATGTGAGGAATGTTCCTCCTAAGTATTGACATAAAATATTGTAACACCTGCCTGTATATAGGACTGCCATATTTCATTATTTCAATACTGGCTTGCAAATAACCGTATATTTAACAAGTTAACCGTTACGTCATGCCGTACAAATTAACTTATAACTTCTCGTGCGCTGTAGTACCTACTGTTTAGGGATCAATTATCCACAGAGTAGATCGTTGGTTGCTGATCTTCGCAGATTTCAGCACCGGTAAAGTGTAAACTTCTTGTGCAACATCTTGACGATTGTCTACAGTGGACATGAAATGGTTAATCCGCGTTTATATATGGCTTGTCTCTTACTTGATGGATTCGAGTTTATGGGTTTTAATGGTTTCCAACACTTTGATATCGACACGTATTAATAAAGGCTGTTCACTATAAATTGAGCACTTTAGAATTTAATCTTAGAAAAAAGTCACTGTCCCTGCATGCCTAAATTTTAATGGGCGCACTGAGTGACATTCGCCCAGTAAAGTTGGTAACGATGGATGGAAAGTAGTTCCATATCTTAACATCGCAACAAAAAGTGTTAGGTAACCATTTGCGATAATTTAAAATTATTTCTTTCGCTTTCTGTTTTTTTTTTAATGCATCGAAGTGTAAAAATGAACAGATTTGTAAAGTATTTACTTTCTTAATAATTTCAGTTTCATTTGACCGATGCATGAATAAAGCGGCGAGTCTCATAGCAATGTTAATTTTACATAAGGCGGCGGAGAGGAATACGCATCGTGTGTACTAGTAGATCTTAAGCAGGGCTGTCAGAAGTGCTCATTTTACCGTGAACAGCGTATAGGAACCAAAGACAAGGTAGTTGCGAGTCGTCCCCGTCCACCGCTTCAGGAACAGTAGTTATGCATTTCGAGTCACAAGCGTTCCGTTTGCCCCATAGACTAAAGATGAGGTAGAGAGATCTCGCTGGCTGCGTGTCCCAACATTCGATTGCTTTCCTGCCAACACGACTAGTAAAAACTGTTTGGATTGGATTTGAGGATAAAACACTGTTTACCAAAGTGTTTTGAGATGTTTGTGTACTTCCTCCAACATATTTGAAATGCAGTTTGATTGAATTCAAATTTGTGAAACTGTTTTAGTCGAAGTTCTTGTCTTCTGAACGTTAAGGTATGAACATACATACACACACTCATCAGTGTTCCTTTGAGGTCAGTGTTAGGATACATGCGCAGAAGACGAACAAGCTGTCTACCTCATCTTTAATCCATGGTATGTCTGCAGCACCCAGGTTACATCTTCTACTCTACGCACTGTTACGTAGCTCTCATCAGCAAAGTGCCATGTTGACTGTTAACCAGTTTAAGAACTAAGTTTTATTTATGCACCAGAAATAGAACCGGTTCACTTTAGCATTGTATTATTACGGTGAAATATCATGTCTTAATTTTCGCGTCATGGGAGATGTCGAAATAATTGACTGATCGTATAAGACTGACTTGAATGGAAAATAGTTTTCTCAAAAACGCCCAAAGGAATGACATATTTAATATTTACTTCGACAAATTTACTCCTTCACAATTGTACCAAACAAATGCCAATAAATATTGTGTCTATCAGTTTTAAAGTTACTAAAAACAACGATGTTATTAATTTTTTTTTTAAATTTGATATTCAAGGTTTGCCCAGAATTCGGTCCCTATCCTCGTAATCTGCTACAGTGATCGACTGGTTGATTGCTTTTTCTGGAACAATTACAGTACGCCTGTGTTCAACCAGATGTGTTTGCGTACTCGAAACACAACTCCTCCGTACTTGGTTGTCATTACTCGCACTAAATTGTTATGACTCAAGTAAACAGTCCTGTTTGTTTAGTGACAATGTTTGGGCTACAATTCATTGTTGCCACCAACAAAAAGGAATTGTTAAAACACACAGGATTACGCACTCCACGTTGCATGTTGCTGGTACTCCGTTAACAAGACATTTTTGAAAGTCATTTTTTCCGTTTTCCTTCTGCCCTGTTGTGTACCTTTCAGCCACGTGTACACATTAGCATTTAAATGGGCATCGTGACTGGTACAATCTAGGAGTCCATCAAGAGACATTGTAAAATTGTTGCAACCATGCTTGCGTATTGTGTTCGACACAGCAAGGAAATATTTACATTGGTCATCAGCTTAATCCTTTGGCTGTGTACGATATATTTATAGAGGGTATGTTGCACAAGAGGTGATCTTAGAACTGAGTCGTATTTAACAAAAAAAAATGTATTGAAATAAGTGTCTTGCATGTATGGGAAACGCGATTCGTTCTCGAGATCGCAGCTTAAGTTGATTAATAACTATATGATATTCACGATAAAGTGAGCACTTTTTAAGGCCCTGCTAAATATTTACTTCCAGCCAATTTGGTATCTTTTCGTCGCTTTTCAATATAAACGTTTCAATGTGACTAATAAATATAGTGTATACATTTCATCACTCTCAAAAGTTAACGTCCGAGGTTGTAATAAAATATATTTATTAGTGGTTAATGCCTGTGGGGAGGGCCTTAAAAAGTGCTCACCTTACCGTGAATGGCCTATATACTATGTATAGCATATGTCAAATGCAACATTTTGCTGTTCAGTGGTACCGACGTATTGCCAGTCGTGTCATTATAATTGCATTTTCATCTACCTGCGACTGAAAGAGACGAAAACCGACTCGTGAAGTCAGGAACACAGTTCGTTGGCAACTTTCCTGTATCTACTTCAATCGATGTATTCTGCGAAGTGTGTATGTGCGCTTGCTATATGCTGTTCACTGTTAACTGAGGAGGTTTGGTACCACTGCTTAAGATCTACCTTTCACGTCTCACGAGTTCCAGCTAACCTGTCTGAAAGCTACGCGAAGGGAGGCGGTACAGGCCTACTTCTTGCTTAAAACACCTCACGTCTTCGCCTCTATTAGACGGCCTGCAATTTCAGGGGCGCGAACTCGGACTATTTCATTTATTAATATTGTATGTTTCTTATTATGACTGTTGTTTCTCAGTGTAGCAGTATATGTTCCGGTTTTTGCTCATTCGCCTAGGGAAGATGGCGGGAATAATTTCACTGCGTGGGGATGCCAGATAGCCAAATTCGCCCTGAGTTACCACTTGAGAAAGCCTGGATCGATCACGCGACCTCCCGCAAGCAAGTCAGACACGCCAACGCGTTATCGTGCATCGCGATTAACGACTTTACGCCCTGTAGGAACGCGTCGTTCCCTGTTGCATCGTGGTTTCTTTCTTTCTTTCTCTGGTCGGTTGCAGTTTGACACCCAGTTCGGTGCACCACACCGCGTTGTCGTCAGATAAACTTGCTCACGGCGCAGTCGTCTGTTTTCATTCCGCCGTGCAGATCCGCGTTTGCAAGTCCTGCGTAAATATTGCAGAGTTAGTTCTCTCCCATTTCTACGCCCCGCAACTTTTCATCCTTCGTAAAAAAAAAAAAAAAAAAAAAAAAAAAGATGGCGTGCAATCTTAATGCAAACATTCTTCCCTTTCTAACCCCCTCCCCCTGCGAGTTCCTATCTTCTGGTTTCATTCAGTGCCAAAGTAGGTCATAAATACGGGTCGACCGAGTCGCCTTCTTCTTCTTCTTTTTCGTTTTAATATTTAATATGGCGGTAGAACGTGATGATACGCTTTGCTGGAACGGAAGCAAAAAAAATAAAATAATAATGTAGTAGAGAAGAGCTTTGTGAATGTAAAATCACTGGCGGGATCAATATTGGCTTTGTATCTGTCGTACACACTCGGTGCCTCTTCATCCTATCCTTCCCTATCTGTTTGTTTTTCCCCTTCTCTCACTTCTCCTCGCTACTTCGTCGTTGTTATGGTTTAAACCCTCTTGCTTCGGGCACGAGAAATGTTGGATGTGTTGCAAATTGATGTAAAGTATGGCGGGAGCTGTACTGGGGAGGTTACAGACCTTCCTTTATTTTCAGAATCGCTGAAAAAAAAAAACTTCCATTCATTAGTTAATATGGGCAGCGACGATTACCGAAGCTAACATTTTGGGTATAGCACAAGAAATTAAGAATTGGCGCTGCTTCCACGTTAAGATTATATATAGTCCGTTTCATATTGAAACGGACATCGCAAGTACACATTTTTTATTTGAGTATTTTGTACACGCAGTTGAAGCTTTAAACGTTTACATAGTTTGAGGTAATGCGAATATAGAAATGTCGAACTCGGTTACAATGCGAATTCTCTAGTTCCGCTGCGCGTGTTATACTTCAGTTTGGGAAGCTATTTAAGCTTAGAAATAAGCCAATAACCAAGTATACATAAATAGCTTTTAATTCTATCCAACTGAGTACAATAATTTAACTCTTCCGTCAGAAGGACGGTATTATGCTCTATAGGCTGTTCACGGTAAAAATCAGCACTTTCGAAAGCCCTACATAAGATCTACTTGTATACGAGTTGTCTCTTGTTCCGCCTTATGTGAAATTAACATTGCCACGGGCTTCTTCACTTTAGTCATACTTCGGTAACGTGAAACTGTGAAATTATTAGGAAAGTAAGTATTTAGAAATCTACTCATTTCTACACTTCGATGCAATAAAAAAAAAAAAACAGAATGTGAAAGAAATAATTTAAGTTTTCACAAATGGTTACCTAACACTTTTTATTCGACATTAAGATGTGCGAACTAACTTTCCATATATCGTTACCAACTTTACTGGGTGCATGTCACTCAGTGCGGCCGTTAAAATATATACAGGCAGGAGCAGTGACTTTTTTTTTGAAGGTTGATTTCGAAAGTGCTCAATTTATCGCGAACAGCCTTTACAAAGCATTCACGGGGAAACTCTGCTACTCATTGATTATCCTAAGCCAATCACCTTGACTCGCCACTGTCAATTACACTCAGCTCGGGTGGGTCAGGCCCGCAACGCTGGGATGGGCCAATGGAAGTCGGCGACCCACATCTCCCCTGGACGACGTCTCTGCAGCCGGAGCTCGAGGTAGACGGACAGCAATGGCGACCCCGACCAATTTTCTTTTCTAACTACCCTATTACTAAGTGTTAAGTGTATCCCGAAGGTAGGACGGGAGCTGATCGCGTCTCAGGGCTAACCCCTTACGCCTACAAGGAAGGGAAATCATGCAAGGAGACATGCATCGCGGCAGAGAGGGATTGGCAAGCCATGACCAGCAATTGGGGGCCATGACTACCTCCCTAAGTATATAGGCCGTTCCCGGTAAAGTGAGCACTTTTGAAGTCCCAGTTACTTTTTTCTTTCAACCTATTTATATCCTTCCACCACTTGCTAATGCAAACCCTGCCATGTGAGTAATAAACACAGTGTGTACATTCACCATACCTAAAACCAAAAGTCCGAGGCCACAATTAAATGTATTTATTGCTTATTATGTCTGATGAAACAGCTTCAAAAAGTGCTCACTTTACCGCGAACGGTCTATTCTTATAGGTAAACTATAACTAAGAAGATAATGGAAAAATTCTTCAAAGACACCGTAAAAACACAGCCGACAGGAAAGAATTCAATATTATTACATGCATTAAATAGAAATGCTACGAGAGAAAGAAGGTTGGACGTCATCCTTTTATTATTAGTGGAGATGAAGAAACTAGTAGAGAAATGCTACGAGAGAAAGAAGGTTGGACGTCATCCTTTTATTATTAGTAGAGATTAAGAAACTAGTAGAGAAATGCTACGAGAGAAAGAAGGTTGGACGTCATCCTTTTATTATTAGTAGAGATTAAGAAACTAGTAGAGAAATGCTACGAGAGAAAGAAGGTTGGACGTCATCCTTTTATTATTAGTGGAGATGAAGAAACTAGTAGAGAAATGCTACGAGAGAAAGAAGGTTGGACGTCATCCTTTTATTATTAGTGGAGATGAAGAAACTAGTAGAGAAATGCTACGAGAGAAAGAAGGTTGGACGTCATCCTTTTATTATTAGTAGAGATGAAGAAACTAGTAGAGAAATGCTACGAGAGAAAGAAGGTTGGACGTCATCCTTTTATTATTAGTAGAGATGAAGAAACTAGTAGAGAAATGAGCACTGTCGTTGTCTGGGAATGGCGCTGGCTTAAACGTGACCCCCACCTTGGTTGGTCCGCGCTTATATACTCTGGCCGCGTTTCCGGTTCCCCCCTTTCCGCCTTGGATGGAGAGGCTCGCTCAGCCGCTCGGGTATTGGCATCGTTGCGTATAACAGTTTGTAAAACAAGTATAGGCCGTTCACGGTCACTGCCCTTGCCTGGACATATTTTAATTGATACGTTGAGCGGCATGCGATCGTTCATGGTCACTGCCCTTACCTGGGCATATTTTAATTGATACGTTGAGTGGCATGCGATCGTTCATGGTCACTGCCCTTACCTGGACATATTTTAATTGATACGTTGAGTGGCATGCGATCGTTCATGGTCACTGCCCTTACCTGGACATATCTTAATTGATACGTTGACGTTGAGTGGCATGCGATCGTTCATGGTCACTGCCCTTACCTGGACATATTTTAATTGATACGTTGAGTGGCATGCGATCGTTCAAGTTGGTAACGCCAGAGGTAAAGTACTCCCATGCCTTAACGCTCAGTTAAAAGTGTTCGATAAACTATTTTAAATCCTGAAATGATTTATTTTGTCTTCTGGTTTTTTAATGTACATAAGTGTAAGATTGATGAAATCTGTAAAACTGTTTACTTTTACAAAAGAGTTTCACTTGATCGACATGAGGTTGAATAACTCACAATGTGCGTGCAAGAAGATCTTCAGCAGGGCTTTCAAAAGTGGATAAACTGTTAATAATACCTATACATGAGAAATTAGTTTTGTTTTGAGAACGGATTTTCAGTTGTATAATTATAATGTGCATAAACCAACTTTAATAAAGCATTTGGTAAGGACGTGCTGATTTCTGGTCATTGTCTAGGCCTATGGCTGTAAGTTATACTGTACGCACATATACAACCACTGTACTAGACACGCCCTGATTAGCTCTTGGATCAGTGAGGAACACTATACACGTTGACTCGGGCGAGTCATGTGCCATTCAGTCAGAGAGAAACGGCTTTTTGTTGTTGTAGCAGCCAATTGAGTACTGATTTCTGCTCGAGTATACACAGGACTGAGAAGTTTAGTCTGGTACCAGATACCAACGTGAAATTGTATGTCTTTACACGTGAGATATATTACTAGCGCTTTCATTCAGTGTTCAGTATGAAGAGTATGATGCTCAGGAAACATGTTTATAATTTGAATTGCACACAAAGTGGAAAAGGTATTGGATTGTATTGTGAAGGGCTTTTTAACGTCCCCCGGTTTTATGCTTGAAAGCTTAGCAAGGGACGGCTTACAGACTAACGTATAACCTAACTTAAATTAACACTTATGCCTTACCCGGGGTCCGAACCCAGAGCCTCCCGCATCCCAGATCGATGACGCACCAACAGACTGCGCCACGGGAGATCGGTGCGTGGAAAAAGCAATGGAGGGAGGTGGGGGTTTCGATTTGTTATTTGATACTTGCATTCAAGCAAAATGTTCATCGTTCGTTGGTTCCGAGAGTACTAAGTCGGTACACTTGCAATCCCACATATAAAATTAATTGTTTGCATCACCTAAAATAATAGTGAACCTGTGTGTGAAAGACTACAGATTGTCAAGAATTCAGTGCAGCATATAGTAGGAATTGTGAATAATTCTCCTTTTCGAAGACCCTCATTTGCGCAGCTTCTGTGCAAGTACACGTAGCTGGCACTTGTGAACCTTGTTGCGAGCCGTTCACGTGTGTACGTGCGTGTAGCTGATTCAATTTCCGCGAAAACAAGTGTACATAGTTCTTTTTCTGTGGACGCGTGTCTACGATACTCGTTTGTGTGAATATACGCATAGCCAGCTGCTCTGTGAATGCATGTGTAGTCGGCTCTTCTTCTGTTAACTCACACGTTGCTGGCTCGATTTCTCTGGACGCGTGTGTAGCGAGTACTTCCATGAACGCACTTACAGATGACTCTTCTGTAAATGCCTTGCAACTGGCTCCTGTGTAAACGCACGTAGCTTGCGCTTCTTTTGTGAAGTTCACATGCAGCTGCAACTTCTGTGACTATTGATGTAAGCTGTACACCTGTGCGCGCACGTGTAGCTGATTCAGTTTCCATGAACACGTCTCGACGTTGCTCATATTCTGTGAGTTCTAGGAGCACGTGTGTAGCTGGCCATTCTTCCGTGAGCTCATGTGTGACTGGCTCGATTTCTCTGAACGCATATGTAGCTTAGTACTTCCGTGAACGTACACGTATATGGCTCTTCTGTATGCGAATGTGCAGCTGATTACTCTGCGAATGCACATGTAGACAACACTGAAGGCACATAATGTAGTTGGTATTGCTTATTTAACACAGATGTAGCTGGCTTTTCCACAGGGACCAGATTCCATTTCGCCCGTCGCGTCGGAGGTATCGGCCAACGCCTTTCGACCACGTTGTTAAGTTGGTCATTCGTTGGTTAGGCGCCTCTTTTACTGCGAGCTCATGTTCAGGCCGGCTCAGCTTCAGCGCGGGCACATGTACACAGTTCAGCGGGTGCGCGGGCAGGTGTACCAGTCCCGGATGAAGACAGCGCAGCTCGGAGACACAGGAGGAGCGGAAAGGTGCAAGCGGCTGCCTGCTCGCCCCTCAACCACCCTTTCAGACGACCCAGCGGGAGACCGCCAGCTGCTGACCACAAAAAGGTACGTTCTAAACAGCGGGGCGGCGTAAAAAAAAAAAAAAAAGAGAGCTGTGTGTATGGGGAGGGCTGCGAGGCGCGCGCAGGACGATTTATTGTTCCGCTGCGCTCATCAGACCGTTTCTTGCGCTAGATACAGCTTGTTTTCGAGCCGATTGCCCCAGGAAAGACTGCTGCTATGCTGGATGTTCTATAGTTTCACGTGAGCTCCGGGCAATAGTGGAACAACGGATATAGGCTGTTCACTGTGCAGTGAGCACTTTTGAGGCCCTAGTTACTTTTTCCTGTTATCCATTGTTTATTCTGTAACTACCTTTGTAAAATAAATATTGCCATGTAAGTAATAAACACAGTGTCTGTATTCCACCGCATTCGGAAATTAACTTCTATGGCTAAAATAAAAATATGTTTATCGACTATTATTCCAAATTAGAAGGCTTTCAAAAGTGGCCACTTTACCGTGAATGTGCTATACTCTGGTTAGAAAAATCCTCTCAGTCCGGATTGAACTCTTATCGTCTTACCAAATCAGAAGCAGCGGATTTAGATTTTCGTTCCGGAAAGGGAGGGGGATAATTTTTCCATTGTGCAGACTTTCAATTCGTGTCATAAGAGGTGGCACTGCCTCTACACAATGGTAGGAAGAAATATCAAATTAAATTAAATCAGTACTTAAAACAATATTCTGCTGTTTCTTTTCAGTTTTGAAATATTCACATGGCAGTTTCATGTCAATGAGAGGGTTTGCTATTTTTTTTTTGCGTTTGGGGGTGGGGTGTTATGTCCCCGATAAACCATCCCCTCCCCCTTCCCCCTTTCCTTGTCATTCTTATGAACCTGCCCCTGGACTTCACAAGTCTTTATTAAAGGTTTATTCCAAACACATCCCGGTTGAACTCGCCCGTCCAGTCTCGGAGAAGGTAGTTATTTTAATACTGTTGCAACAAACCGTTCGCTGGCTTGTTTTGACGCGCGTTTGACAACTCTTCACCCGGCGAACGCTTCCAACAACGTGTGATCTGCCTGATTTGATCAACAGCAGCGGCTCACAAGGGCGATGCGTTGACTCATCTGCAAATTGCTTCGGCTCAATGGGTTAAATAGGACTGGATTGAGATAAACCCGTTCTATGCATCCAAGTTGACTGGAGCGCAAAATCAAGGGACAGCTGGCTGTAACTGGAGTGTAGACGCAATAAACAAAGTGACCGCCGTATTGTATCGTTATTGTTCAAAAATTGCAATTGGATTTACGTAATTTTCTCGTAAAACTTGTATCACAGAATTTATATTCTATTTTATGGATCAACAGGATATGGCTCTGCACGTGTTGTAAAACAGGTATTCCTTGACTACTGTAATTCCGGTAACCGGCCGCAAGAAAAAAAAAACATCTTTCTTGCCGGCAGACACTAGAGTCCATTCATGGTTTCTTCGGCCTTAGAAACAAACCTTTGAGAAATATCCTCATGTATGACGTGTTTAGTTATTTCCAACATATGCCATATATCACTAGCATTTTATGCTTGTGTTCACAAAAGTTACTTTTTTTTTTTTTAGTTAAATTGAAATGTTATTCATATATCATGTATAAAGTACAATGCTTCATTTATAAATGATTTGAATAAAAGCAGTGAATAATCATGTGCATTGGTAGCGCCTAGTGAGAAATAGTCCTTTTATAAAATACTGTTACACTTACTACGCACGAGTACAGTGCGTTGTCCTCTGGTGTAATTCTCCAGGCTTAGTTAAGTTTAGTTTGCTCGAGGCGGAGGAATATCCTGGAAGTAGAACTTGATGTAGGGCTTCAGAGAAGCATGGAGGTATTTGTCTATGGAGTGGAAGCCGAGACCCGAAAGAGAAGCGTTTTACATTGTTTACTATGTAGCTATAGCCACTCATAATATGGCGGCTGACGTAAACAACCTGTCTGCGCATTCGCAATTGAAAGAGGTCATACAAGGCATCGGCTTCACTTGATAAACGTGGAGAAGATAGGCTGTTGCCACTCCATCATCTATTACCTGAAGTAACCGTGAATGGATTATACAAACGCTATTAAGGCAAATAGTACCCGTCCAATCAGAAAGGAGCATGAAAAAAAAATGACAGGCTGTCAACTCTTCGTGAATATTTACGAACAATATATTGGTGAACCTGAATTTCTTTCTGAGACGTTTTATTTTCTGTTTGTGTACATTAAAAAAAATTTGTTGGGATATTGACGTACATGCTGTTCAGAGCTTAGTCAAATTACATACCATATCCCTTTCATGTCACTCACGTGACCGCAAATTGTTCTTTATAAAAAATGGAGATCGGAAATGGATTATGTTGTCCATCGAATGCGTACGCTCGTCACGAATTAATTCTGAACTTACATACATAGTTATCAACGATTTTGTTGTCTGCGTAGAACGTCGCACATAATACCTCTCTCTTCGCGTGGCTCGTTCGGTCGGCAACTCCACACGCCCTGTGTTGTGTTGTAACAAACGCCATTAGTGAGCATATTTTTTTTTTTTAAATGCTGGCATTTCTTACGGCGATTGTAGCACGAAGAGACGTTGAGACACGCAGAAACGTAATCTGTTGTGTTTTTTTTTTTCTCCTAACGACAGCGTCGTAACTAGGCCACTGAAGTTTATTACTTGATGCAAGATCTTTTTACTTGGTGCATGACCGTCACAGTATGACTGGAGATCGAGATGGACTTTATTACGGATCTTCGAAAATGGTAGTTCAAAGACCTGATCCAAGACCAGTGTAGTGTCCAAAGCAATGTCAAATATATAGTCCATTCACGGTTACTTCACACTATTCTGAAGCCCTTCGCGGTAAAAAAAAAATTTGAGGTAAAATTACCTCTTATACCGAGAAAATTAACATAACAAGTAAAGTACTATTTCCAGATCGTACGGAAAACTACCAGAAAAAGGTGTAGGAAAATCCCACACAAGTAAGTGAATATTACCTACATTGAATAATAAAATTATATTTGAAGAAATTCGGGAATATTATTAATGATAATTTCATTTCTACCTACATTTTCGGACGAACTGTAAACGAAGCTCCACATTTCTACAATCTTCCGACATTTTTCGTCAGGTGGGGCGAACCACGGTTCTACAATATGGAAGGCCGGTGCGCTACCCATTACACCACAGCGACAGCGTTGCTGCGTTATAGTGACATTAATGTATCAAAGGAATTCACCACGGAAAAAAAAATTATTTAAAGTTACCTGTAAGATTTCTGATTGAAATAATTATGCTAGTTTTGTTGGAAATACTTCTCATTATTAGCTCGAACATTCCCACCATTCTAAGAGAAACTTGACAAATTAGTTATTCCTCGAACTGGTATAATAATTATTTTGCGTAACTGATTGTTCTGTTACTCTCGTGCGGTACAAAGCTAAGTTTGTGTACAATTTATCCAGTGGCTTTATTAGTGCATTGAAGTCAACATCTTTCCAAGTCCTACAATCCTTGACATAAAATTTGCGCGGGTGAAGATAATGATGTACATTCAGAATTGAACACGGGAACAAATAGCTATCAATTTTTCCAGGGTCTATTACGAATTGTCTTTTTCTTTTTCACTAGATTTCCATTTGTAACTATTTGAGAATTGCATTTTACAGCTTTTCTGTCTTAAAATTAATTTTTGTTGCGTAGTATTATGCCTACCCTAGCGAATATAAGTCCTACAAGCTTTCAAAAATCGCCTAGAGTAGTAAGTAAGTTGGTGCAATCGGGTCTTGGGACTGGAGCTCATAGCTGTTCATGTTCTGTCATTTCGGTCCCCGGCGGCCATCTTGTCCACCATATTGGTTGTATGTAACCTTGACATTTTAACTCGACGCCGGTGATCTTTAACGTTGCAAATCCATAAAATTAATAGATATTCCCAAAAATTTATTAAAAATTAAAAATAAATAAAATTTAATAAAAAAGTTTATTGAAAAACGTATAAATTTAAAATTTATGTTTGTGATTAGAGGGGACGGCGAGCTGGAGTTGACAGGCTGCCATTTTGTAACATCACCTGATCGCCATGTTGGATGCCGTTGACTTTGAGTTGGACCTTAACGCCATTACCATAACCTTGAATGACCTTGGACCCAAACAATTCTATAAATTGTTTTAAAAATTCACGAACATTATAAGAACCATAATTTTTTAAATGTAATTTTTTCAATTAAAATTATGAAAAATGTTTATAAAATTAAAGTTGCGAATGTTTCGGCTTAAGAGGGGATGGGGACTGGAGCCTACCATCCACCATGTTATGGCGTCACCCAACCACCATATTGAATCCTAGTGATCTTGACCCTTTAACCGTAACCTTAATTGACCTTGAGAACAAAAACTCTAGAAAAATAAAAATTTACTTAAAAAAGTTATAAAAATATTTTTAAAAATTATAAAAAAGTTCTCGTTCGACCCGCTACCAATGTTTCTCATTGTATTAATATTCCCCTCCCCTGCTCCTCATCTTTGCCCATTCTGTTGAATGCAGTCCACCCACCATATTCATGGTTTCGTTTGTCATTTGTTTAGTTTTTCATCACCTAGGTGACGCTAGTGTATTAATTATCGATTTAGCCTCCAGAGGAGCGGTCGATATAGCCACAATGTTGGTTTTTGTCGACCTTGCCCTTGATCCCAATTACATAGCACTCGAATAATCTAGAAAAAATCGCAGTCCATACAATTGACCATTACTAGCTGGTCACAACAAGGACCTATACCGACTAACTATACTAGCCAACGACTGACTCCACCCAAGAATGGTTCCTGGAGGGATCGAGTGAGCACAAGACTAGCTCCTGACGAGACCAGCTCCTGCAAAACTTACTAGAACAGAGGACAAGACCAACCCGCCATACCACCCACCTATACAAACGATGATGGACAATCTCGAAAAAAAAGTCTCTAGTAAAGGGACCCGCAGCTAACCTCTTCGCACAAAATCTTCGCAAAACATTTCTACCACAGCTGATCATACCAAAGAGTAGCACAAACTTACCAAGCCAACTGGCCAGGCCAACCAACGAGTTGCGAAACATTCCTCAAAAATATTCCCCTCATTTCATTCGCTTGCCATATAGAACTCGTCCATTTTAAACGACTTGAGTAAGATTTAATACTTCAGAACAAACCATAGCCCTCCTCCTGCGCATGCTCACATAAATATTATCTAAAACAGATTCTCGCAATCGATTGTTTATACCACTGAATCGATAAGTCTTTTAGAGATGCAGAAGGGACTGTATAATAATTATTAAACGCACATTAATATGTGTATATATAAATTTTATTTACTTATTATATACATTCTATCTATATAATTATATTGTACATTCGACATTTACATCACTCAGATGTTTGCAAATCATGGATAGTATTCTAAAGTCTCATTTGATGTAACCCCGATCCTTCAATTCGTCGATGATTGAAGATATCTCAATAATGATGAGAAATCCCCACGTTTTTGCAGGGCAATCAAATATCCGAATCTATCAAGTCCATTCGGGTATTCGGGAAATACGTAACGAATGTTCTTGAATCCGTCTAATTTTTTCGCATCACTTGTCGAAGGAAAGTCGTTCATGAAGTGTGTACGAACGTCGAGAGAATTATCATCCTTCTCATCAGATATTTCATCAACACTGTCCTCATAGTCACTATCATCAATGCTGCCTTCATGATCGTAGTAGTAGGGCTTCAGATAAAAAGGGATGCAGCTTTTTTTTTGATTGACCTAATTAATTTTATATCAAATTGATACCAAAGGATTCATTAAATTGATTGAAAGGGTTAATCAAAGACAGTTAAATTTAATGAGAGGGTTAAATTTATTAAAAGGAATGAATTGATTGAAATGGTTAATTGGATTGACGTGGTTAATTTTTAATCGCATTAAATTTTTTTTCCTTGATTTGCTTTCTTTCTTTCTGGGTGAGGGGAAGAAGGAGCTTTGTACGATGTTGACGGTGTGGTGTTATGGAGGTGACTGACCAAAGTGGTGATTTGCATGTCTTATAAATAAATATATATAGTTGAGTGCAAGAGTGGACTAAGGCTCATTTAAATCTAGTATTTCTAATTTGGAGGGATGTTGGTCGTAGATAGGCAATTTTTACGAATATATTTAACACACAAGAGAATTTCAGAGAGATCAACGGTTTCTAAGAGTGACCTAAGTGTAAATCTTATTTTTTTGGGGGGAATATTACTCGTAGATGGTGGTGGGAGGTAGGCGACTTTGAAATATGCGATTTATGTGTTAAAGGATCTGTTTTCCAAATGCAATTAAACGTTAGACAAGTTCAGAGTGTTCTGCATATGAATAAATTACACGCATCGAATCGCAAATTTCAAGCGACTACATGAACAATAAGTTCAATTACGTGAGTCTTAAACGTAACGCGAGTCTCGAGTTATAATATAGATATATAATTTATAGGAGAGAGAATTTTAACATCTGGTGTCGACAAGTGCAAACTCACTAAACAAAATGATACAAGGAAGGGTCTTTAAACGAGTTCTACACATGAATGAATAACATGAGAGAGAAGTATAACAAACAAACTCCAGCTAGTAAGTATAAATAAATAAAAACAGTAACACAATTCAACCTGGAGAATGATATCTTACAGCAAAAAAACTGTGAATAAGAATTAAACCAGACACAATATGAATAAGAATTAAACCAGACACAATAACATACATCTATTCTGATAAGTAAAAAATATATAATGATAGAAAATCTTACCCCAAATGATTTGTTTCGAAATAACCAACTTGTGTAATCCCACATCACTTTATATATGTAATGGAAAAAAGCACAAACATCCTGGAAGAGAAAATAATTATTTTTTTAAGTAATGGACGTACTACGAATTTCTGTAAATAGAGCACACTTGTAAACACAAACTCTATTTTTGAACTGCTAGGAATTTTCGTAGACCGAGCTTAGAAAAACTCAATGAAATGGCTCCCCGAAATCGCACCTCCATCCACCTCGAAGGTCACTTGAAGAATGAGTGGATGCTATGGCGTACGTCTGCTTATATATGTGTGAAGCTTTGGAGCGAGTTGAAATTTACGACTACTAGAAAATCTACCAAGCTACTATTAATGAGTTTTTATCCACAAACAATTTAATCACGTCTTCCTGAACGTTAAACATTTCACATCAAATTTAAAAAAAACTTACCCCATTGGTGTGTCGAAATTCACAATTTCACTGCCTTGGGAAAAATTAATGGATAATTCACTCGCAATATTTAACGATGTATCCAGAGAACTGGTTTACCACTGCGAATAAATGTCCGTATCGTAAGAAGCCTTATTTTAATATAATCCACTTTTAACAAGCAATAAAACTTTCCATTGAAGATTAGCGTGAGGTTCGTGTCGTAGCCGACAGTATCTCGGTTTA
The DNA here is from genome assembly GCA_029891345.1 of Dryococelus australis. Classification (NCBI taxonomy): domain Eukaryota; kingdom Metazoa; phylum Arthropoda; class Insecta; order Phasmatodea; family Phasmatidae; genus Dryococelus; species Dryococelus australis. The sequence continues at coordinate 350,334,042 of CM056995.1, forward strand.
ATTATGACGAAGATTAATTGAAAATGGAAATCGCACATACTTAATGAGAAAATATAATCACGATGTAATTGAACAATTTTGAGTATACAATCTTCCTCGAAGAAAAACGATGAAATCAAGTACTTAACACAAACACAGTATATTGATTCGAAAAGCAAAATAAGTTAACACATGAAAATTAATATTTTCCGATCAATTAAAAAAATATTTCACACTAAAAGTTTACAAATACTGTGAACGAGGCGTGAACCCCAGAGCAATTAATATCGCTTAACGAAAATCGCGGCTATCACTCGAGATGGTCGCCGGTTTGTAGTTGAGGTAACCCCCGATCGTAAGCTCATCATCCGCCAACTGCCTACTAGCCCGATGAAAACAAGAGAGAGAGCTGTACACATGTGTCTCCTCCAAACTTCTATCACCAACTTAAGAGGGTGGAGACTGGATAATTGATGTCACTTCGCTTCAGAGTTCCCTACACCCTCTCCCATCCCAACCCTCCCACCCCTCTCGACTGCTACCCTGGGCTGCCTGCGATTGTCAATATTTTCAGCACTAAGGCAAGATGGCGCCAAATGACTAATTGCATACAGATCGGGAGCTGCTTGCTCGTAACCACCCCCCACACCCCTCAGAACTAGCCCAAGTCTAGAGGAACTTGTCCCGAGGTCAAGAACCCAGACCATCCCTCCCACCCCCTACTCCAGAAACTGTCTTTGTGGGCAAAGCGAATTATTCTCCAATGCCATGTACCCCTCAATGCCCGTCCTTCACCATCAGCCTAGAGAAAAGGTATTTTGTCCGTCAACAACTTCGGGAACACTCCACCTGCCAGACACCTCTCAAGCCATCAAGTTGGACTCTTCCAAAACTTTAATTTGTTTACAAAACTATGCTTTACCCTTGATAAGTGGACTCTCCCGAAAATATGTCCTGTAGAGTTTTGTGACTTATTCCTCCACCACCCCCTTCCCCACGATTCGCCATACCTGGAGCTGGGCCACAACCTTCAGACCTTTGTGCACAGGGACTGTTTGAAAAAATTCTCATAGGGAACACACGTAGACTAGCTTTGGAAAACCATATTTTCGAATCGTAGCCAAATGAGTTACAGATTATTTAAAATAAATGATAGACGAGCATAAAAATATTCGAACTCCTATAATATGTTATGTTACCAGGGTTAAATACGTGAAAAACGGAAATATTTCGAAAAATACTGCTACGAAGACTGTGACCGAGGTGTGAACCCCAGTTAGATAGATGATGATATCACCTAGCAAGCGTTGCGGGTTGTCGTCGCAGTCAGGCGAGGCATGGGGTCGTTGCGAGTTCGTAAACAGGATGTGGGTCACCGCTGTAGTATAACGTGACTTTGCCCGTCTTTTCTCTATCTTGAAACAGAGCGCTAGCCGATGAGGGACAATTTCCTTCCTTTGTCAATGGGGAATGCAACATCCTAGCGAACTGTCTTCAAACGACCAGCAGATCTCTCGCTCAGGACAAGGACTGGAAGCAATGCTTCAGTTTGTAGTTCAGCTGTAGGAATCCTACAAGCTTCATGCAAAGTGTCATACACATTTGCTTTCTGAATAAATACTAAATTAAGTGATTTACACTATAAAGGCAGATATCGAGTAAATAATATTTCTAGGTGTTTTAAATATCCAGTGGAAACCGTCAGTGTTTGTTAAAATACTATTCACTCCATTTTACATATGTCTTTAAAACTAGTATACTATAAGTAAATTATTTATTTGGCCTTGTTTTCTGCTACAACAAAAAATTGTTAACTCATTGAGAATCTCCATAGTCTTTACTATGTTAAATATTAACGATTTCGCCAATTTTAGGCGTTATTCACGCAAACTGATTTCACAGCAAGACAGTATTGTTCGATGTTATGGAATGCGCTCCGACAAAGTGATTCGCCAGCTCTTGTAAACACACTCGATAAACCGACTGAAGGAAATGTACGCATTCAGTTCACATCCAAATATTTCTGCTCAATTAAAACATATCAATTAACTAGGTAATTTTTGTTTTAAGTTGAAATACAGTTTTCAAGATATATATGTCGAAAAAGGTAACACCCACTAATGAATAAATGTTTTTCACACAAACTAAACTACAACCCTGGTGGATAAAGTAATATGTGGTATATTTGCGAAAACATTGACTCACTCACTCATTTCTCTAAGAAATTGGTTTTATAAAATTCCAGATCTGCAGTTTGGAGATAAATAAAACACACATTCACTTTCAAATACATTTTTTAATATATCCCATTTTTTCCAACAAACACAATATTTATTTACAAATACTAAATTCATGCTCTTCTTAAAATATTAATTTACATATACAAAAACACTCAATCTTTTCTGGGAACAAGGTTGGTAACATTAGGTTGTTGCAGGAAGACAAATTCGTTACTCTGAATCTGTGATAAGTTGTTATTCACAGCGGATTCTGGATGAGGCGTTGGCTCGCTATCTGTTAGAATGGCTCGCTGGTACTTAGAATTTCAGATTAGTTATTTTAAGACACTATAGCACACGTGAATTCATGTAATGTATTTGTTGGTTTTCCAGTCAAATATGAACCGCCTACAATATCATTTATGCGAAATGCATTCACTGACAATCTGTTAACATGTTTTGGTGATTCATATAATTGATTAGCTGGATATACTCTCCGTTCATAACCCAACTTTTTTGCAATTGAATTGTCTTCCAAGAAATGATACTGATGTTACTATACATTCCACTAGTTAACGTATTTGGAATTCCACATAATCGGAAATGCACATCTTCAAGTAATGCCACTTTAATGAATGTTTCAAGATCATCCTACTCATAAGATCCTACTGGTATTACAATCTTGTATGTTTTTCACCAATATTAGCCATAAATAATTAGTTATGCATATCAATGTTTGGTATGCTGTCGTAAGTAACGAATTCTATTTGACTTATTTGCCTTTCTCCATTTAACTATATTGCAAGATAATATACAGCACGCAATTGCGACGAATTACCACTTAATATCAATGTAATTTACATATTAATATGTTTTACAATAGCAATTACTTATAAGCCTATTAAGAGCCAAAAAAGGTAAACATAAATGTCCTCAATTGATTGTATTTGGTAAGTGATCTGTTTTGTAATTATATCTTAATTGTGTTTTTTCTCAATAATTATGTATTTCACTTAAAGAATGTAAATAACCAAAACTATCGTAATATACTGATTTATTTATATTTTCAAATAATGCAACCCAATATGTTCTTTCATTTTGTTTCGAATCACATTGATTTGGTTTCTTTGGTAAATCATCTCTAAATGATACACCTCGGAGTTTTGGGGATATCCAGTTTCTTTACAAATACATTAATATATTTGTTTGTTAAAGCATGTTTTGGAAGACTATTTAAGACTTCCTGCATTTTTTTCTATGTTTGGAGTGTTTTCGTCCTTGTCCAACTTTGTAGGATTTCAAATACATTCCTTTACCTTTTGATTTAACTGCTGTACTAATTGTCGAAACCCCTCTGAGTATTCATCCAAGAGCTGTTAATGCTGGAAATAGGAATGGAATGATTCCTCCTTTCTTTTTTTTCTTTTAGTTGTGCATTTTAAGTCCAGGTCTCTTTTCACCTTTGCGTGCATAATTTTATCAACAACCCATGCTCTAAGCTTCGCACCCGTAGATGAATATGGACTATTCTTTATATTTGCTGCTTTATCAGCTAGAATTGTATGCGTTATATCTCTTTTTTCCAAATTGTTTGTTCGATCGTAAACTATATTGTGTTCTTTACACATGTTAGCCAAAGAGGTCATTCCCTGATCGTTTCATGCCAAACGTTTTGTAAGTTTAGTACCTGGTCTGCAATAATTGTATTTTGGTAATTGTAATTCAAATGGTAATTTATTAATCAATGTATTCAATACACCACATTTTTTAAATATGTTTAGTACAAGCTATTGTTTTCAACTGAACACGAACCTACATATTGATCTACATTTATAGTTTTATGTTAGTACATTATGTTTGTTTTACGTTATCATGCTAAAATATGTTACAATACGTTGCATTATGTTACGTTAGTTTACTACATCACATTGTGATACATTACGTTTGTATGTTATGTTAGAATTTTACATTATGTTGCAATACAGTATGTTATATTACATTACAAGACATTACTAATGTAATGTTAGTACATTACATTAATATGGCATATTACATTACAATGTTACCAACATTATGTTAGTATGTTAGAATAAATTACTAACATTACATTAGTTCATTACAATAAGTTACTAACGTTACATTGCTATGTTACAGTATGTTATGTTAGTATATTACAATACTTTATACTGTCTAGGTTGAAAATCAAAATGTACATCTGCCGATATTTGTAAATATGAAAGAAAACGTTATTGAACAGAAGCATGGTATTCTTTTATCATCAAATAGATGTTGTATAGTAAACTGTCCTTCTTCATGTGGAAAAACTTGTGTTATTATGTCGCTGTTGGAGCATCCGAATGGACTTAAATTTGGAAATGTGTATGTGTTTTCTAAAGCAATGCAACAAGAGAAATATCAACTATTAGTGAGCGTTTTGTCGTTAATTTAATTAATACGATGTTTCCCTTTTACAAATAAAGAATATATAGTTCCTCCAAATGAAGCATTACCAAATTCCATATTTATTTTTGACAATGTTTGATGTGAACCACAGGTTGAAATGCAGCAATATTTCAGTTTTGGTTGACATATATACATTGATTGCTTTTATCTATCACAAAGTTAAGCACGTATACCGAAACATAATTCACATGATATTGCAAATATGGTAATTGTGTTTAAAATGGATAATATAAATCTGCAACATATTTACAATGATCATATTTTAGGTGATATGATATTTTCAAATTTTAAACATATGATTTTACCGTTGGAAAGAAAAATACTTTTTTTTTTTTGTGATTATACTAACACTTTATTTATATAAAGGCAGATTTAGGTCTGGTTTTGACAGTTTTTTTACTTCCAGGTGAAGAACAATGAGTATTACAAAGCTTGGACATAGCGGTATAAAATGCAATCATTACAATAGCTGTTTAACAAAAAATCGCGATGGGAATTCTGATTTGAATGGAAATATATTACATAACATGGGTATGGCTGTGAAAGATAGTGATGCAGTAAATAAACGTAACATGGAAGACGTAAACACTATTACAATAAATGTTTTTAAATCGCAATCGAATGATATTCAATAGAAATTAATAAAGTTAGTTGGTTGCAGTGATAATGTTTATAAAAACAAGAGTGCAATTGCAAACATTTTAAGCAATATTACCACTGATTTGCAGCATAATGAATTTGGAATAGAAGAATATTTAAATGGATTTAGTAAGGATTGTAATGATCTGGCAAACAGTTTATCAACACAACTTACAGAAATGCAAGAAAGTTTAAGAGTGGTAATTAATGAAGTGGTAAACGCTAGTATTACAAAAACAACTTGAAACACGAATGGAACAAATAACGCAATATATAAGAGATGACTTTATAATAAAAGATTTGGTTTAATTATGCAAACAGATTTTAAGAAAACAAAATAATTATTTGGAAACACGAATAAATTATTTAATCAATGATTTGAAAGCTTTAACAGTAACTAAATTTCATATAGTTTTAAGTAAAGTGGATAATATTGGAAAAGTGCAAACTAATCGACATACTACACCAGTTAGAAAAGCAACTACTTAATTCATATATAAATATATTTAATTTAATGTAATATAATAATCAAAACATGTCGGCCTCTGCTGTGATGCAGAAATATTTTCAAGTCAAGCTAGCCTGTATGGAATGGGATGTTTTAAACGAAGAAATATTTCAACCTGTTATGAGTAGAATTGATACAGTGCATTCTGTGTTGAATAAACCTCATGAAACAGCTTTGGAAATTAAATCAGAAGATGAACCTTTAACAAAGAAAAATCAATTCCTTTCTTAATTAACACGACATTATTTATCTTTACCACATTCTTCTCCTCTGCGCGATACAACATTTGGTGTTTATGGACATGAAAACGTCTGGTTCCTGGGAGATTCGGTAATTAAATTTCTGTCTGACAATAAAACTTAAATAGGTGATTTCGTAACTGATGTCAGTGAAGGATTATTTGAATTATTGTTCAAAAACTTTCCAAATGTATATAATGAGACCGATTTGCAGAAACATAAAGAACTTATTCGTCGAACGAATGCTAATATTCGTTCAAGAAATGAAAACACCCGAAAATACATTTAATAGGAGATATAGTAGGAAGTGGAATATATAAAGTTGAAATTGACAACTGCTTTTCACCTGTATATCGGAGCAATCCTAATGAATTGGTCGATAGAATAAAACTTCTGATCGCTTCGAGGGAATCTGGGAATAATTCACATACAAACGAAATTGTTCAATTATTGAAGTGTTAACGGAAGGTGGTTATATTACAAATGAAGTCTAGTAAGATTGCTCAAGAGCTTCACGCTCCTGCAAGGATAAGATATCCTAGAAGATGAGTTGTAACTCATGGTTTAAATGATCTTTTTCAAGCCGATTTGTGTGAAATGACATTACTTTCCACATACAATAAGGGATATAAATAAATTTTAACCGTAATAGACGTTTATTCGAAATATGGTTTGGTTATGCCTTTGAAAAACAAAACTGGGAAACAGGTTAGCGATGCTATGGACATCTTTTTGAAAGAGAGAATGCGTAATTCGCTCCAAACCGACAGATGATCTGAATTTTTTCTGCACCATTCCGGAAACTAATGACCGAATATGGTATTAATCACTACGCAACGTATTTGGAGCTTAAAACGAGTGTTGTTGAATGTTACAATAATTCGCTTAAGCAATTAATATATAAACATTTCACATCGAGGTGTACTTACAAATGGATTGACGTCTTGCCGGAAATATTTAAATTCTATATACCATAGAACTATCAAAATTGCTAAAGATCTTATCCTAAAGAAGTTGCAAATAAGAGATTAATAAAAAATTGTTTATAATAATGTTAAAGTCATCGACGAAAGAAAACCAAAGTTCTATATTGTGGAATTTATATATACCTCGAAGCAGAAAGGAATCTTTTGTAAATACAAGTCCTGTAGTCGACTCCCTTTCCCAAATAAATTTTGGAACTGATTTTTACTCAACATAAAATAATAAACTTTACCGATATTATGTTATATTTTTCTTTGTGATACTACTCTCTAAAAATTCTGGGCAAGGAAAAACTATACTTGAAATACATATTTTTGTCTCCTAGATGATTCAATATACGTTAGATTGAAACTAAAACAACTTTTACAACATGTTTGTTTAACATAAGTTTTCGATGGTTAAAAATAAATTTTAACTTGAGTATTGCTTACATCCTAATAGTTAAAACCTGAATAAAAATACGTGTTTGAAAAACTGTGTTCTTCCAATGTTTAAAATCTTAGCAAGTTAAAATTATGACATAGCTGTATTGTATGAAAATTAATCAGTGATTAGTTAAAAGTTGTTGCAAAATGGGAAATCAACTTTTAAATGTTTTGTAAGATTATTGGAAAATGGTATACAGATTAATGGAAAACGGGGAAAAAAATAGTTTGGTGGGAAAAGGTTTATATTTTTTTATTGATTTTTTTTGCGCATAAAAGAGATTTGCAACGCACTTCTTAGTGATGAGGAAAATAAAGTTTTATCGGTGGTATTTGTGAAATTTTATTTAAGTTGGAATGCCCCAACCTCTTGCATCTCGAAAAAAAAAAGGCCGAAGATTCAGTGTCAGAGCAAAAATAACAGTTGGTAGTAGAGAGGGGAAACAGTCCAGGTCAGTTCATAATCCACTGCTGCCTCCCTAGGGAAACTGTCGCGTTGGCCTTGAAGCAAGCTTCATTGATAGCCGAGGCAGTGCTCTGGAGGTGAAGGGCCAGTGAGCCGAAGCTGGGAAACCAAAACTAGAAAAAACATGTTCTGAATACTCTAGAAAAAAAAAGGAGGGGTTGTAGTCGTGAAACAGATACTGCAGGAGTGCCAACTCACGAAAAAATACGAAAAAGCATTCTCAGGGCTGATGCTAGGACGCATAAAACATATTTTTCCGAAGACAAGGCTGGATCGATATCGGAGCTCTTCAGAAAGACAGTTTCTGGTGTAGAGGTGTAAGGTGTACGTGGACATGGGGGAGCACGTTCCTCTGGACAAGGGCCGATTCTGTGGGCGAGGGGTGGAGGGTTGGGTGGTAGGGGGTGGCTACGAGTAGGCAGCTCCCGATCTGCGTGCATCTATCTATGTCACCATCTTGACTCAGTTCCGAAAAATGACAATCACGGGCTGATGGGTGAATGACTTCCAGGACCTCGCAGACATGACTTGGCAGGGAGGGAGGTGTAGGGGGGTTTGGCTTTTTTAAAATTTAGTGTGAAATTTTAACATTTAGGAAGGCGTGATTAAAATGTCCGTGGATAGTTACTCATTAATAGTAACCTGGTAGATTTTCTGGTAGTCGTAAATTTCAACTCGCTCTCAAGCTCCATATATATATATATATATATATATAAGCAGGCGTATGTCATACATCCACTCATTCTTCAAGTGACCTCCGAGGTTGACATAGGTGCGATTTCGGGGAGCTTCTGGAGCCATTTCGCTACGTGTTTCTCTGAGCTGGGTCTACAAAAACACTTTGTGTTAACAAGTGTGCTCTATTTATGGAAATTTTTAGTATGTCCATTATTTAAAAACATATTTTTCTCTTCCAGGATGTTTGTGCATTTTTTTCATTACATATATAAAGTGATGTGGGATTATGCAAGTTGGTTATTTTGAAACAAATTATTTGGGGTAAGAGTGTCTATCATTATATATATATATATAACTTATCAGAATAGGCATACGCTGTGTGTCTGGTTTAAATCATATGACAGTTTTTTTGCCATAATATATCATTCTCCAGGCTGAATCGTGTTAATGTGTTATTTATTCATACTGACTAACTGGATTTCGTTTAAAGACAGTAGTTGTTTGTTATACTTGTCTCTCTTGTTATTCATTCATACGTAGAACTCGTTTAAAGACTCTGCCTTGTGTAATTTCGTTTAGTGAGTTGGCACTTGTCGACACCAGATGTTAAAATTCTCTCATGTTAATTATACACGTTACATTTAAGACTCACGCAATTACACATATTATTCATGTAGTCGTTTGAAATTTGCGATTCGATACGTGTAATTTATTCATACGTGGAACACTCTGAATTTCTCTAATGTTTAATTGCATTCGGAAAACAGATTGTTTATCACATAAATTGCATCTTTCAAAGTCGCCATCTCCCACCATCTACGAGTAATATCCCCAAAAAAAATAAACATAAAATTTACACTTAGGTCACTCTTAGAAATAGTTTAAACACTCTGAAATACTGTCGTGTGTTAAATATATTCGTAAAAATTGCCTATCATCCTCGAACATCCCTCCAAACACCTCAAAATTAGAATAATTAGAAAAAAAATGTGTCTTAGCACGCTCTTGCACTCTACATCTATATGAGACATTACAACCTACCACTCTGGTCAGTCGCCTGTAGAATACCACACCGTTAACATAGTACAAAGCTACTGCTCCCCCCACCCAAAAAGAAATAGAAAAAATCTAGAAAAAAAATTTAATCGGATTAAAAATTAACCCTATATGTGAATTGAACCCTTTCAATGCATTTAACCATTTCAATGCATTTAACCCTTTCAATCCATTTAACCCTTTCAATCAATTTTAACAATTCAATAAATTTAACCGTTTCATTAAATTGTAACCATTTTGACTAACCTTTTTTATCAAATTAATTATCCCTTTGATATCAAATTATTTAGGACAGTCAAAAAAGGCGGCATCCCCTTTGTATCTGAAACCTCCCCGGCCCTAATACTGATCGTCTTCGCCTCATGTTTCATCCTCAATATCAATATCAAGTTTGCCTTTCTTTGTAGGAGTCACATGATCATAATCAGTATTTAGAGTTGACGTCCGATTATTTCGAAGTTCGTTGACTTCACGCGAACACTTTGCAAGAGTAAATTCCACTCATTCCGACTCAAACATGCCTCGAAGGTCTCTCATTACATCGTTAGCATTAACAGGCTTGTTAAATCGTCTGCGGAAACAGTACCCATGTAGCAGGTGGTATTGGAGACATCACTTGCTCGCTCCCAGAACACGAACCCTTGCAGATCCCTGGTATTTTCATCCAATGTATCGCCTTGCATAAACTGTGTTACTTAACGCCACTAACAACCTCCAACACCACCACCACTAAAAGTTCTACTTAACACTTTATTAAAACACATATTTATGATATGATAATAAAATTTCGTCGATGTCGATAGCGAATGAGTTTTCCTCACTTTGGTACCTGGTTTGCCGTAAAATTTTATATCCGTTAGGCTATAGTAAAAACTTGCATAGCAGTAATATCTTCATATTTGCATCATTCCTCAACGTCAGTAGAATTATGCGGATACTAACAATGTGGCTGTGGGACGCAACACAATGGGTAGAAATGACAAAGTGATCGTACTTCATAACTGCTCAGGTAACTGGAAACCAACTGTGCATTAGTTTTGGATGGGATTTGAAGAAGAAAAAAAAATTCTCGTTTCTTCGCGTACCGGAATGGGAAATAAATTTGATGTCCTGTACTAATTTGTGAAATTGTGGTAAGCGTGCCGGAATTCTGGTACGCCTGGCAGCACACTCCGGGGTTCCCGCTCGCGCGTGGCATTATATCCCGTCCCCTATCATTCTTTTTTTTTTTTGTTTCTTGACAATGCAGCCAACACTGCGGGCACAAACTTCCCTCTCCACCCGGTGCGCCCTGCGCCCGGCGGACAAAAGCGCCAAATTTAAATGAACGGTCGTTGTGGAAGAGAAAAAAAAAAGTGTTGTGATCACCGTGGTTTGGAGTAGTTGTGTTTTGAGAAAGATACGCGGGGGGGGGGGGGGGGGGTTGTGTTTGTCGGTGCGAGTGGCGTGTGGTCTCTAGACAGGCCAGCTGCGGACTAATTGTCGTCGCTCTGTGGACGGACATCCGGCTACTTGCGCAGCGCATTGCTTCTACCGGCGGGGACAAACAACTACTGATTCGTTATCGCAGCGCGTTGCTGTGTAAAAGACAGCAGAGGGAATAATAGATACATGGTAGAGAGCGCATGCCAACCGCAGCAACCAGTTACCAGAGTTCAAACATTTTCACTTGAACTGCCGAAAACTATGTGGTTTTATGCTCACGTTTACCCCACCCATCACATTAATATTACCTCCGAAAATCTAGTACGTTTCCTATGTCCTGTTTTTCGAAGCAATTTAAATAATATGGAACATTGTGTCTTATAAAAGCACGCCGCTTTTGGAAAACAAGCATAGGTGTCATTGTGAAGGCTGGAAAGTTTCGTGAATTAATTCCGGTACACGCTGGTCTTCTAAAGGCTGTTCACGATAAAGTGAGAACTTTTGAAATCGACAGTAGAGAAAACTCATTGCTCCTACCTGCATATATTTTAACGGGCGCACTGAGTGACACGCGCCCTGTAAAGGTGGTATCAATGAATGGAAATTAGTTCCATATTTTAACATTGAATAAAAAGTGTTAGTTAAACATTTGTTATAAAAAATTATATCGTCGGCTTTCTGTTTTTTTGTTTTTATTCGCCGAAGTATAAAAATGAGCAGATTTGTAAAATATTTACTTTACTAATAATTTCACAGTTTCACTTGATCAACGCATGAATAAAGTGATGAGGTCCATGGCTTTGTTACTTTCACATAAGGCGGAATAATACATAATGTGCACACAAGTAGGTCTTTAAGCAGGGCTTTCAAAAGTGCTCATTTTACTGTGAATTCTCTATAGCACATGTGTATTTGAATCACTTGTTCAGTTGGATCCCAATCGATTAGACAAGACCTGTAAGACTCCGAGTTAGTTGCAATCGTACTAAATAACAAGGGACAGATCCCGTCGCAGAGTAGATGACTATACAGAAACGAAATGGCGCGGTCGATCCTGCATGGCTTCCGCGTGCATGGAGCTTTCCCCGCGTTCGGGGCCGAGAAGCGCGGGAACGATAAGGTAGACATTGCCACGCGCATCAAGTGCGCCACGGCCTCTAAGCGCAAGGTTCTCAACTGAATTACACTGTTATTGTCGTGCTGCGTGTACCTATTGTGTTATTGGCGGAAAGTCTGTAGGAAGGTTCAATGCAAGGCCACTGAGAATTTTTGTATACATCTGGTGCGTAGGTATATGTTCAGAAACAGTGCTTTGAAAAAGGCACAGTTAGCTGTGCTGAAGTCCTCTTGAATGGCGTATCTAATGTGCGTGATGTTTTGAAAGCATCTCGTGTGAAGTGCCTGTTCTTTCAAAGATCGAGATCATCGGACGCACTTTGAGTAGTTTCTTATAAAAATTAGTATTTCGAACATCCTGTAGCGTAGTACAGGCGACAGGCCACGTTGACTGAGGCTCCAGTATACATACGATTGTGTTGGAGTCTAGCCGACACGTCACTAAACACACGGAATTTCCCCGCCCGTACGAGTATATCATCTACTAGGCATCGAGTGCGAGATGCCATGTTTGTGTGTCGTCCTCCATGGCACTGACTGGCGAAAGACGTTCCGTCACGTTGTTTGCAAGTGAAGTCATTGTACGGGCGCGTACATCTGTTTGATGTCTGTATTACGTGGCTGAGTGATGGCATTTTCTGGCTGTGTGCACATATATTATTGACTACAACATACCTCTGCCTTGTATTCATGTCGTGTCTGGTAAAACTGCTGTGTTTGAGTGCATTCCTTTGTCGTGTTGTCCCATTTTGTTCCTACTTATTCTGTCAGTGTTGTCCTAACTTTTTTGAGCTGGTTTCCAGCCTGTGTCTTTTTCAATGTGTTATTTGTTTACCATGTATATATATATACATATATTTTTCGCAATTAATTGCTGGTATTGTTTCTTGGGTCTTATCTCTTGGAATTTTACAGCGTTGTATACATACATTTATTTTCTCGTTCATAAGTTTTTTTTTTTTTTTTTTTTCGTGCTCCGTCCTGTTTTTTTCATGGCTGTCATCTGCTTCGCAATGGCGAATGTCCAAAACTCTCCATCTAGTTAGGTTGTGTATGAATGGAGGCTGCTGAAGCGGGTGACTAGAATCTTCGCGCAAGTCTGAACAGATAATGATTGAGGAATATGTAGTGACCTTTCATTTGTCGTTACAATTATGTACCAAGTTAGACGACATGTACTGTACAGGTGTGACGTGTGTCATCGGATCTGTGGCCTTCCGACACGAACTGCAGAACTCACAACCAATCGTAAACTTCCAGCACTCTGGAGTCTTCGTTCCATACGGCCGATGCAACCGGACAAGAGTTCCGTCTGTGGCTGCAATCAATGAACACTAGTTATCTCTGCGCTACATCACGTAGAGAACTGTGTAGTCTAGTTTATCTTGGTGTTTATGAGAACAAGTGACCCACAAAAGCCAGTTGTGATCCTTCTGCTTGCAAAACGGGATCGAGTGCGCGAACAGGAAGCCGTGATTGAAAATCGCCGGTCGTGTTTCTCATGTCTGCCGTCATTAAAAACCACATCGCTCGCAGCCACCTTCGTTCCTCGTATTTTCACAAACACAAAACAAAAAGAAGAAAATAACATGGAAATCATAGATCTCATACCATGATATCAAATAATAATGCAGGAGAAGCGCCCCCCCCCCGAGTCAGCGAGTAAGTAATAGGTAGAGATCCTACGATTTCGCGTTATAATACGACACCAAGCTAGACTCCATAGTTCTCTGTACACTTGAGCAGAGGTCTCTTGTACGTTGGCTACCTCCATTGGCAGAACACATTTTAGCAGACTAAAGCTGGAGGTAGACAGTTTTTCGTTCTACATGCATAACATGTTTCCCAAGCATAGACTCACCCACCGCCAGTACAGATGTGAAGTCACGTGATCACTGGCGACGATCGTGTTTGTTCACAGTCTAATGTCCAATAGATCCTCTATTTTGTATGAAGTAAATAATTTGACTACTTTATGTATATTAGTTCCATTAAAACTGGGATAGAGGAAGTGTACCAGCATGTCAAAGTACCTATTTTTAAATATAGCGTTCTAACATCAATTCCCAACCACATTGCGTTTGATACTGCCATTTACAAACAAGCAGACCAATGTTGGGACGAGAACAGTGTCTGCTCGCATTCACACTCTACCCCATTTTGCGGCAGCGGAGGTGTAGTGCACCGACTAGACACTTTCCACCACGGCGAACCGGGTTCGATTCCCGGGGGGGTTGCTCCCTGATTTTCGCATGTCGGAATCGTGCCGAACAATGCCGCTGGTCGGCGAGTTTTCTTGGCTGTGAAAGATAAGCGCGATTTGTGAGGACACGAATTATTCATATGGTTGGCAGGGTAATTATTTATGCCCCCTACCCCCCCCCCCCACGCATGGGAGACAATGTAAGGGATTGGGGCGTGGTGAGATTCCGCTTTATTGGACTTGCGAGGAAGAGTGTAGATGTAAATGTCAGTATATGTTAACATTGAGGTGTAGATGAGTGCATACTTACTCTTTGGGCTAGTACCGTATTCAAAACATGTGTAGTCAACGATGCAGTGTGGAAACAAACGCCATGTAAGCTAGGCTGATTTGCATACTACACACAAACAATGTAGAGGAGCCTGCTTAAACACCCCTATTGCAACGAGCTGAAAAACTGTACTTTTACCTCCTCTTACCAGCTCAGTGTAACGAGCTATACTACACAGTATGTTCTCCTGGACCAACTGTAACATTACCTCGTGTACTAACATCCTTACACTCATATGCAAATTATATCTCTGGAAGACACTGCAGAATAGCAATGGGATGAGCAACTCATTACTGATATCTTTATAAAATGCAAATAGCGTAAAAAATAATGTAACAAATTATTTATTCAGTTTCAAAGGAAGACAAGCTCCTTAATATAGTTTTATTGAAAACAACAGAAAATAGCACGCAGCAGCTTCCCTTAAAGAACAAGATGGAGGTCGGTTTATTCCATCATTATCAAATCTATATAACGGTTTGCATATTCAAATTAACGTTGTTAGCATAGGGCTTAACTGTAAGATGCACTCCTGATGAATTTCATGAATAATGACGTCACCGTGTGTGACCAACCTAAGTATGTTAACGAATTACTTACAAACTTGATAAAAGAAAATAAATGAATAAAATGAAATACGTTATTGACGCTATTCTATTGAGCGGTACTGGCATATAGTACTCGGAGAGACGGTCTCAAGGCAGGATCCATGCTTCTTGTCGTGGCGGGTCGGGAGTGATAGTTGCTGGGGAGAGTCCTCAAGTCGCTTCAAGCTTAGCTGAAACAATTGCTGGTGCATACATTAATGCACTGGCTCTACTGAAAGCGTCCAAACTGAGCACTGTTAGGGTAAACGTAACTCGTTGCACCGGTGCACTCGCCTTTTGCCAGGTGCTTAACGTAGATATGCATGGGCATGAGTGCGATGAAACGTGAGTTACACTAAACACTTTTACGTAGACCTTTCTTCATTACGTGGAATCAGTCCCTCAGGTAACCTCGCCCCTAAATGTCTTAGTAGTGTCGTAAATCAAACTACGTCGAGACACACGCGGCATTATCCTTCGCATAGGAAAACCACAGTTAGGCGGGCTCTCAGGCTCCTGCTCTAAACACGACATAATAATATTGATAACTTCATCGCACGCTTATTAAAAATACTTCGCCTTTCTCTTCAACCAGGCAATAAAAAAAACTCGCCGTCAGCTGACTATAACTTGCCATATTTAAATGCCAATCCTCTCTCTCGAACTCCACCAGTAAATGTTGTATTCAGACTTGATTCAGATGCAGATCGTAGGTACCCACAGGCTCTCCAGTAATAGCATCTGTTAACTCGTAACAGTTCTCGTGTTTCCGGCCGGACACTGTAAAAGGCCCCCTTATACCGTGGCATGAGTTTCGCACTAACAAACTCCCACGTTTTGCTAATATTCACTGCTCGCGCCAGAACTAAAGTTCCGTACAGATACGCGCACCGAATCCCGTGCCGCAACTTATAGTCTAAGAGCCGGTGAGAGATCGACTTACACCCATCTGATAACCAGATGAGACATATTTTTTTTGAAATTTTATTAATTAATGAACACACCTATGATAGCTTGCCTATTGCAAAGCTGTCATGACTATTTTTAATTAAATTAATTTTAATTACTTTTTTCATCACCTCTCTATTGATAACCAACCAAATTTAGTCCCAAATGTTAATTTTCTATATGGAGAATATGCCAAGGTAAGCTTGCTTACTTATTTCCGGTCATAGCTACCTGGCAAGCAGGTATGAACAGGTAAATCAATATAGGTAACTACACCGAGCTGATAACCAATCGAAATTGGTATCAAAATAAAGATTATTTAATAACAAATATACTGGTATAGGCTTGCCTGCGAAAAATCGGTCATAGAATATTATTGCCGTGCGTTAAAGTTTTAAAATCGGAGCAATTAAATATGTGCGAAAGAGAGAGAGAGAGTAGAGCGCCCGAAGTCTGTGTGATAGTCTGTGCGTCATATCTGTATGCTGTCTGCCTTGACATTGAAACTACGCGAAATGATAGCGTTTCTACTTGCATAGTCCATACATGGTTACTTCCATCTTTTCTGAAGCCCTGCTAAGTTCTACTTCCAGAATATTCTTCCGCCACATGCAAATAAAGCTTAAGAGTGGAATGGAAACCCCGCATTTTTTTAAAATAGTTGTTTGCGCGAATGCGCTTATCTCGGCAAATGAACGTTCTGCATATACTACTTTTTGTCAGAAAATATAAAAAACAATTATCTATGCCACTATTTTTTTACTTTTCTCATATTAAGAGTATTCTTGGAGAAAAAAAATCGTGAAAAATTGCCAAATGTCGCAATTTTAAAGCTTGCATATGCAATTTCCTTAATCGGCGAGAGAAAAGTTCAAACATACGGGGCGTAGTTTAATCTGTCGTCTTTCATCGCGCGTAATAAAACCCCCTATGTCACAGATCTGATTTGCACAGTACAGCGTCACGACTGAAACACTGCACGCCTTGCGCGTAGGAGCGATGAGGCGCTAAGACGTGCGTGTTAGTGTCGCCCGTATCGCTCCCTCGCTTCTTGACCTTGGACGCGGGGGTCCATCCCACTCTTTACATGGTCTTATGAAGCCACGCCAAAGGGACAACCCCACAGCACTCGTGCGCACTCAGTGTAACATATGTTGCGTAAGGACTATTTCTTACTAGGCGTTACCAACAAAACTGTTTTCATTCGCATTAATTATAAATGAAACATAATTTATACATTAAATAAAAGTAGTATTTCAATTCCATCAAAATATTTATATTTTTATATTAACATTAAGTATAAAGTGATAGTGATACGTGACGTATTTAGGAAACAACCAGACACGTCAAGCAGGATGTTTCTTTAACTTTGAAATGTAAATTAAAAAAGGCTAACGTCCCTTGGTGCAATTCCTGAAGGCTTATCAGGGGATGGCTTATAAACTAACATATTACCTAACTTAAACTAACACCCATGCCTTACCTGGGAGTTCGAACCCAGAACCTTTCCTACCCCAGACCGCCGGCCCACCAACCGACTGCGTCACGGGATGTCGGCTGTTTTTTTACATTCATGAAGTGCGAGTTTGCAGATTTAGTGGCGCCAGCCAAAGAGTATAGAAGGGCAAAGACGTTGAGTCTGGGGGGGGGGGGGCGGCGTGCAGGATCGCATCGCACGCGGTCTCGCGTGGCGCTAGCGTTGCCCTGGCAACAAGTGTGTATCTTCCCCTCGTGTCAACACCGCCGAGTCGTTATCAGCAGACGGTTTGCGAGCCAATCAAAAGCGGCTTGCTTGGAGGAGCACAGGAAACGTGCGCATCAGCGGGAGTCGCGCGCAAATTTTTCCATGTTTGCTTTGTGCACCGTCTGGAAATCCTGCAAACAACTCCCCTCCTTCCTTCTTCCCCCCACCCTGTTCCTCGTTTCGGTGTCCTCGAATTCCGGAACATTCCATCAGTTCGTTTCGGAACCGTTGAAATATCAATGATATCAGACCTACAAAATTCTCGTTATTTTTCTGGCAGCAGACTAAAATACGCCGTCCGACACATATTCGAGTCGATGTCATTTGTTAATTGACTTCTGCAGTAGCCAGGACACATTTTCCTTGGTTAAAGGTGATTGGCCCATCCTCTCGTTAGTCGCTTGCTATTGGTTCAAAGGCATCCAGGGCGTGTCCGAAGAAACTGTAGTCCAATGACAAACGCTATATAAAAGCACAAGTGTTAAGTCTATATAGCAATAATAAAACGCGAAATTTACAGGTCTCTATCAATGATTTTCAAAGGCGAATGCTCTTACATGTGGGCAACTGATTCGTTAACCGTGTTACCGGTCTAACTTACTATTGGTACATATTACTATAGCAGAATACAAAGCCTGCTGCTCATTGGTTATGGTGACGAATCAAGTTTTGTGTCGATTCAAGTACAGTTCACGTCATAAAATTTCTTGTTCGCGACACTGAAACCGTAAATTAAAGTGGGCCTGAAAGGGCTGTAACACGCCTAAATAAAAATAAAAGAAAACTGACAAATGTCAATTTTGTAATGCTCCGGCTAGCTTAATTAGAATATACTCTGTCACATAACATAAGTTACCCTGATATGAAGTAAAGAGGATAATAATTGAAGAATTGAGTTAATAAGACGAATAAAATAATTACCCTTAACATGATTCAACAAACAATAAACAATTATGATTGTTTATTTATACTTTATAGGGTTAAATTTGAATATAATTTTTATAATGACGCTCCTTGGTAACAAAACTTACATTTATCTACCACACAAGCAAAGGTATGCAACACTATCGTAATATTTGTACCGGATTCACTCATATCTCAACTACTTCCTAACTATTGTCCTACTTTCAGTGTTCATGCATCTTTAAATTAAATATTAACTGCGCTGGACTTAGCTCAAGACGATACACCACTGTAGTAGTGTCTAGAACTGCAACACTCCTCTGGTGACTGCTGCTGGAATGACCTGCTACTATAACGGATCTCGCCCCTCATCAGCAGGAACTGGTCATCCTCGGCCGCCCACTGGTACCGTGGTCCTGGCGTCGACTCTCGTCCCAGCTGCCTCGTTGTGGACTCGCCGTTGCTGATCGAGCCCCTTGGCGGGCTCCCTTCACTCGTCGTACCTCTCCTGATCAGGGCAACAGACGGTGAACTCCGTATTCGGATGCTGTGCTGGATCAGGTCTGGGTCCTTTGATGACGTGTTGGCAACATCGTCTCTACGCAGCTGACTTAAATGCTCACTCCAATATCTTTTCTCTGTCAATTAACGTCTACGTGGAGCCTTATACTTAAGCTGATTCCATTCTTAGAACACTTTTAGTTAGAACCCCCAATGTTCGATTATCTGTTCATAATAAAATCGCCGTTGTCAGTGCCAACCTGGCTCGTTTATGTTTACCAAAGAAACATATTTATAAACATTCAAAATGCAAGGATAAAGTAGTTAAAGGCCGTTCACGGTAAAGTGAGCACTTTTGAAGCCCTAGTTACCTTTTCTTTCAACCAATTTATATCCTTCCACCGCTTGTTAATGTAAACCCTGCCATGCGAGTAATAAACACAGTGTATACATTCACCATACCCAAAACCAAAAGTCCGAGGCCACAATTAAATGTATTTATTGGTAATTATGTCTGATGAAACAGCTTCAAAAAGTGCTCACTTTACCGCGTAAACTACTATCTGCGAAGGCTTTCCAAAACAGTTTTTATCACATACACTTTGCATACTATCCTTCTGGCACACTTGATATCCGAACATAAATTATGGCAATCAAGGATAATATTACTCCCCTACATAGAATAAAACAAGCTAACATAACCAGGTGTTACAGGGCTAACAAGATTTTACAAGAACACTATAATCTAAGTAATTTTTCTGATGACATTATCTATTCTAATTTCTTGTATACGATAAATGACATTTAATACTGACCAAATCAGCTCTGCACTCCAGCGGCTTCTGACTATCCAGTAGTAATGAGCATTGCAAAGTGCTGTAAGCGTGTCTGGAGTATTGTGAACCAGCAAGGACGGTACAGGTTATTCACGGGGAAATGAGCACTTTTGCACTCCCTGCTTAATATCTACTTGTCTGTACGTTGCGTATACTTCCGCCTTATGTAAAATTAACGTTGCCATGGGCCTCATCACTTTATTCCTGCGTCGGTCAAGCGAAACTGCGAAATTATTAGAAACGTAAACATTTTTCAAATTTGCTAATTTTTACACTTCGATGCATTAGCGAAGGGAATAATATAAGTTATTACAAATTGTTACCTAGCACTTTTTATTTGACGTTAAGATATGGAACTACTTTCCCTCCATCGTTGCCAACCTTACACTTAGTCACTTAGTGCGCCCATTAAAATACATGCGGGTAGGGACAGTGACTTTTTTCTAAGTTTGATTTCGAAAGTGCTCACTTTAAAGCGAACAGCCTTTAGCAAGTGAGAATACGAAGGCAAACAGAATAGGAAAGGAGTCTCCCATGGTCTGTATGGAGGAATCATCCCAGCATTCGTCTGGAAATTATTTTTCGGTGAATCATGTGAAACAGAGCTCAGCAATGCCGGAGCGGGTTTCGAACCCAGTTTCCCCCGAATGTGACTACACTGAGCCATCACGCTAGGTGGGTTAATTGTTCATAGAAGCAAGATCAGTGAAGGGATCTACCATGGTTTGTAGTAAGGAACACTCCCAGCATTCGGTTGCAGTACACTAAAACATTTCCGTATATTTACGGAATGTTTTACCGAAATGTACAGTGTATATGCGGAAAAGCAATCCGCAATGATGAAAAACTGAGTTAAGTCCGTAAATGCAAAATACGGAAAGTCTCCGTATTCCCTTTGGCTTCGAGTTACGGGGACGAACAATGCCGATTCTACACGAAGCTTTCTTCGCCACTGTAACAAGAAAATTATCGTTTCTGCGGCAGTTAAGGTTATCCACGCGAGCGACTATGACATATTCTTTCAAACATTAAAAAATAGCATCAGGCGTCTGTAACATTTGGCAATACTAAAATACACTAAATTTAATAGAAACTGAATTTTTGCTTTGTTTTTTTTATATAAATACAAAAGTTGTACCTTATTTTCCAAGTGAGAGTTGTAGGTGAATGTTTAGCGCCGTGGACTAGCAACTTTTTGAGTCGGGTTCAAACCTCGCTTAAGTACAAAATATTCTAACTTTTTTAATATCATTTTTTATACACGGTAGAACATTCACATAACGAAAATTAAAGACATTCTCATTGTACCTTTTAATTTTAATTGGAAAGTACAGAAAACTACCTTGGAAATTAACGGGAGGTTCCGTGAAATTTACGGAAAGTCCATGTCTGAAAATCAACGTGTCCGTAATTTTACGGAGAGTTTACCGACACTTCTGGATAAGTTTTTACCAGCACTTTTCCGTAAAATGAAGGAAATTTTTTTTTTAACAGTGTATGATTTTTCAGGAAACCGCGGAAAACCGAAATCAAGATGGCAGGACCCAGGAATCGAACCCGGGTCCTCCCGACCAAGAGTCCAGCGGCGTACCACTTCGCGTGGTCGCGTGGTGGGTGGGAGAGGCTTGTGGCTTGTCCGGGGGGGGGGATGGGGGGTGGTCGTGCCGGGTTTCAGCCGAGTCGCCGTCGGACGTGAAGTGAGTGTTCCTGTACGACGCATGGACTAGACATGAGGTAGACCGATCTCGCTGGCTGCGCACGACCGATCTCCGCGTCCCAACATCGAAATGCTTTTCTGCCAACACGTCTAGCCAAAATGACGCGGTTGGGACTGTAGGTTAGAAAGCTGATTTGTAAGCAAATGTTTTGAGATGAATGTATACTTTCTCTAACCAATTTGTAATGCAGTTTGATTAAATTAAAACTGGTAAAGGTGTTTTATTAATATTATAATGCCTGTCATTTAAAAATCAAGATATAAACAAACAAGTTCACCACTGTTTAGCCATGTAACTTTGACAGTTGTGTGGGATTGGGGTAGGTCAGTGTTGGGTACATGCGCAGAAGTCGAATAAGCGGTCTACCTCGTCTTTAGTCTATGATATGATGGACCCGACCAGTCCCTGAGCATGGACGTGACGTCACCTGCACGTCGTGCTAAGTGCCGCTGAAGTCCACGACGATCGTCGGAAGATCACGGCGTGCGAGCCGGGGCTGGAAGTCTGCGCGACACGACGTGCTGCGAATAAGCAGCGGAATTACTCCATACTCTACCCCCTCCCCCCCCTTCTTTTACGACCTTCTACAACAGTAGATGGCTATTGCGGATCTTGGCGCAACTCAATGATTCAACTAAAGTTGAAGCAAATTCCTTACTTTCAACCAACAACTTTTCAATTTCTTCTTCAAACATTATTTCTATCTTCAATTTCACCCCCAAAATTAAGATAATTTGATCCAAATCTGCATTCTCAATCAGGCGCACTCTTTTTTTTAAACATACTTCGTTCACGCTTTGATCAATGGCCTACTCGGGAGTGAATTATGCTAACTTTAGCTAAAAAGGCTAAATTTTACAATAAATTTTCAAGCCAAATCAATTAGTTTAAAAAAAATATCACAAGAAATGTATGAATATTCTTGAAATTTTATCAAAAATATGATTATTTAGCTTGAAAATGAGTCTTTACAGAAACTCGCACAAAGAGTGAACACAAGTTGAAAATTGATTTTGATTTTGGCTTTAAATTTGATTGATTTTAAGTTGCTCTTTGAAAGATTATACAGAAATTTAGAAATTTGCGTGAATTTGGCTTGAAATTGCTTGAATTTTAGTTAAATTATTTAGTTGAGCCAAGATTTGCAATAGACATCTACTTGCCACCACCAAAAATACCCCTTCCATTATCCTCCTCCACTTAACCACTGCCCCGCACGGGTAATGTATTGGTACAAATTGCCTTGGACGTACCAGATTCTTGAAGGAAGTAGGTTTCACTAAATATAAGAACTACATTCAATTACGGTGCCGCGGTGACTTAGCGGTTAGCCTGCTCGCTTCCCACCAAGGCATACAGGGGCTTGTCTCCGGCCGGGTCACTCCCGGTTTTTGGTATCTGGGAATCGTGTCGGACGATGACGCTGGTCGGCGGGTTCTCTCGGGGATCTCCCGTTTCCCCCTGCCCTTGCATTCCATCGGTGCTTCATTATCAACTCTTTTAACTCTCATCTGCCGTCAAGAGCTCGCTGTCTGTAGCCGCCCAAATCTCTCAACTCAACTCAACTCAGTTACAGATATGAGATCAAAGTGTCCAGTGTCATACACTTGCATCACCCGAATGTCCGTCGCTCACGGAGCAAGTCAAAGTTTCTTACAGTCCAGCTGGTCAAGGACAAGTCCCGTCTCTGCTCTCCTGTTAGTCGTACACTAACTACACTGCCAATCAATGAGCCGTCGTCTGTACTCGCTAACGCCCGTTCCAGACTCATACCGCGGCTTTTATAGCTGAAATGGCCTGGCCCAGAACGAACGTTCTTCGCATCTGGAGTCGCGCCGGTGGAGATGGCTACCAGGGACTCCAGCGCATTGGTTCCTTACTAGGAGCGGATCTAGCCTTTTGGTGGGGGAGACACTTCATTTCACCATTGTGAAGGTGCAGGTCTGGTCTTGCAGGTAGTTGCATGGAAGAGAGACACTGTCTCACTTAATGGCGTAGGCAGATAATTATTAGGAGTTGGGGAGGGGGAGAAGGGGTGAGTAAAGGACAAATGGCTCCTCACTACAGAATGATTCAATGTTTGCACGTCTGTAACGATAAAGGTTATTACTTTGCAAGACCAAAAAGAGTCGAGGGTACACACTTAGCCGAAGTCAAGGCGGTGTGTGTGTGTGTGTGTGCGCACGCGCGCGTGCGTTGGATTATGGTTATAGGCTGTCCACGTTAAACAGAGCACTATTGAAAGTCCTGCATAAGATATACTTGTATGCACATTGTGTATTCTTCCCCCATTATTTAAAATTTAAAAAAAAAATGCTAAATGCCTGATCACTTAATTTATATATGTACGTTAAATGAAACAGTCAAATTATTATAAAAGTAAATGTTTTACCAATTTATAATTTGTATTATTATAAAAGTAAATGTTTTACCAATTTACAATTTGTATTCTTATATTCATAAAAAAAATATAGCAAAAGAAATAACTTCAGAATTAACAAATGTTTACCTGACCATGTTTAATTGAACGTTGAGACACAGGACTACTTTCCTTCCGCGTCGTTGCAAACTTAACTGGGTGCATGCCAGTCAGTGTGCATATCAAGTTGTACGCAGGAAAGGGCAGGACATTTCTCCGAGGTTGATTTTAAAAGTGCTCAAATAATCGTGAACAGCCAACAGTGAAGAACATAGCTGAAACTTGTTTTCACCTGCCACAATCTGCCATTCCCGATCCCCCTCTTTGTGAATGACCGTCTGATGCTCGTGTGTGGCGGTGGACTAATGGGGAACACAAGGCCGTGGTTTCACTCCAGAGTTATACACAAATATCATGTGACGTGCAAACATATTTGTGTCATCATTTCTTTAACCTCGATCTCTCACATCTACATAATACAATAGTTAGACGTGTCAACTAAGTGGTTAAAGAATGTCGGTTTACATAAATACATTGGTGACTTGCTTTTCTTCGAATCATTTCCCAAGGCAACCGAGAGGCACTTTCACACTGCATTCGTTAAGGGAAAAGTTGCCTAACTGATTTGTTAGCATAAAGCTTTGCATTACGTTTTCATCATTGTCCATAGCTGTATTTATTGTAAGCCTATATTTATTATTCATTTTTTATTTGTGTTATATTAGCGATATAAGTTTTGTGTAAGATCACATGCCTGTTGTAAACAAGTGAAGGGTTGGATTCTGTTTTTGATAAATATCTATTATATAATTATATAAATAAGTTATATTATTGCCAGTGAGCCACTACTTGGCTGGCTGGTTATAGATTTCGGTTTCCCAATCGAGAATTAGGAAGAATTTAGAAATACATTAAATGCACATTAGATATATGTGTATGTGAGATCAGATATGAGAAATAACGTGGCACTAGCAAATATGAATAAGTTAATGTATAAATAATTTCACTATAATGGTATATCATCACGCGACGCTTCACTAGAGGCAGGTGTATACCTTCAAACCGCGCGCCAATCAGCGTCGTCGTATTGAAATTGGCATGCGGCACGCCTCCTCCAGCAGTCGGCACGAATGAGGGAATTTCTACGACTCGAAACCCGCTATTAGTGATCATCCGAAGCGATTCCGTTTCGGCTCTTCCCACAGTCCGGTGCGAGGGACGCGAGTTTACTGCAGTCCACACAGCGAGTAGGGCGGGAACTAGATGCGGCGTAGCCTCCACAATAGTCTTTACGAATTCGTCTGGCGATCGATTGTTACGTTACGAGTTCGCCTCTGCCGTTCCAGAACTAAAACGATAATGCCGCATCGCTGTTCAGGCGCCCCAGCCAATTAAAACGTCGGAAGCGCATTTAATAGAAGGCCTGGATTTCATTACGACTCGCGGGGATAATCAAGCGGAAATGAAAAACCACCTACGAAAGTTTCTCCGAATTGTGAAACAAGTTAGTTGGTACTTATTAACATACATTTCTTACTGCTCTGGAATTACAAAGGGAACACGCTGGAGTCAGTAAAATAGAATTATATGTCTGGTGCAGGGTTACAGGCGGATTCATATGTTTGCATATCACTTCGACCATACAGAGCTATAGACTAAATATGAAGTAGGACCGAATATTAGGTCGTGTTCGCATATCACTTCGACCATACAGAGCTATAGACTAAAGATGAAGTAGGACCGAATATTAGGTCGTGTTCGCATATCACTTCGACCATACAGAGCTATAGACTAAATATGAAGTAAGACCGAATATTAGGTCGTGTTCGCATATCACTTCGACCATACAGAGCTATAGACTAAAGATGAAGTAGGACCGAATATTAGGTCGTGTTCGCATATCACTTCGACCATACAGAGCTATAGACTAAATATGAAGTAGGACCGAATATTAGGTCGTGTTCGCATATCACTTCGACCATACAGAGCTATAGACTAAAGATGAAGTAGGACCGAATATTAGGTCGTGTTCGCATATCACTTCGACCATACAGAGCTATAGACTAAAGATGAAGTAGGACCGAATATTAGGTCGTGTTCGCATATCACTTCGACCATACAGAGCTATAGACTAAAGATGAAGTAGGACCGAATATTAGGTCGTGTTCGAATTGGCACTTTTAGTTTACTAGTTTACTAACGTGATCAGAATTAGTCTATTAAAATGACGTATTTTGTTTTTAGTATGTAACGAAACTCACGAAAATACAAAATTGCCCAATCGTAATCATCTTTGAACAAGTGACTATCGACAGCGTCCGAATTGAACGCTTTATTATTTTAATAACTTTACAAAATTATCAACGGAACGAAGTCGCACGAGTCAGCTAGTCTATACTACTAAATAAAATGGAAGTGCCTGTCTGTCATTATCGAATTTTTCACTTTTAATT
The DNA here is from genome assembly GCA_029891345.1 of Dryococelus australis. Lineage (NCBI taxonomy): Eukaryota > Metazoa > Arthropoda > Insecta > Phasmatodea > Phasmatidae > Dryococelus > Dryococelus australis. The sequence goes on from CM056995.1 coordinate 350,360,882, forward strand.
ATTTTTTCATATAGTATAATTGATAACTAAGCCATATCTAATGTTAATTTTTTTCGTGTCTTTCTGTCTCTTTGTCTCTCTCTGTCCGAACGAATTTAACTCAAAAACCATTGAACGTATTGACATCAAATTTTAACAGTCTATAGATAATAAAACCAGCACCCAACTTAGTCTCTGTTTCATCGAGATATCTCAAACGGTTCCGGAAAAAATGATGATCATGGATGTAAATAAGTACTGGAGTAGGCTTTTCTTAGGATTACTGCATAAAAAAGCATTGTTAAAAAAGATCGACATTTCTCCTTCCTTTTTTGACTATGGGCTGTAAACCTTTCCTTCCAAAAAGCCGTAGTGGACCAGTGGCTAGAGTTATTCCAAGTGGGGCCGCAGTGACCCAGTGGATAGATGTATATCAAGTGGGGCCGCAGTAGCTCAGTGGCTAGAGAACCTAATAAGGGTGCCGCAAAAACTCAGTGGCTAGAGAACCCAACAGTGGGGCCGCAGTAGCTCAGGGGATAGAGCACCCAATAGTAGGCCCGCAGTAGCTCATTGGCTAGAAAACCCAATAGTGGGGCTGCAGCTGGTCAGGGGTTAGAGCACCCAATAGTGGGGCTGCAGTATCTCAGTGGCTAGAGCACCCAAAAAGGGGGCCGCAGTAGCTCAGTGGCTAGAAAACCCAATAAATAAGTGGCTAGATCAATTAAAAGTCCTAAATATCATGCTAACATAAAACATGTACGAAGAAACGGCAGGGTGTAATTTAATAACTCTATTAAACCTGAAAGAAGAAATATTAGTATTTTAAACATAAAACCTTCATGAAACTATGGTGGGCTTTATTTTAAAAACTTTACAAAAATATCATGCGAACAAAGTCGCACGTGTCAGCTAGTAAATAATAAAATTCTTGATATACTAAATCGTTAGTTCGAACACGACCTTGTCTTCTGCGCATGCCCAATTAAGAATCACCCATCGCTTAATAGAATTGTCGAAATCGCATGGTCCAGCAGTGATGAATGTGCTCATTAATGTTTGAATTTTCAACAGACGCGCCCTTTTATACAAATAAAATATTTGACTAACTTGAGTATATTCCAACATTAATACTCAGGTTAAAGTAAGTTAACAAATGGTACAAAGCACTTTCGTACATAGCAGTATGCTGGCTTCAAATCTTGTCTACGTTGTCTTTGATAGTGTTGGCAGGAATGCAGTTCAATGTTGGAACACTGGCTGCATGCAACTGAGCTTCTGCGTTATTTGCGAACCCATAATTGCAAGTTTTGTTCGGGTTTGCCGATTAGCTGCTATTTATTTGTGAGGAACTATTTGCATCGTGACAATGTTGAGATTTATGCCTACTACGAATGTTTGCTATTTTCCTTTGTATCTCTGTGTAAATCTTCCGGTGTGTCACGCCATTGAGTAATGCTAGACTAGAGGGAACATGGTATAGACCATTTCATATAAGTGGTCTCAAATTTGACTGACAATGTGACCAACTTACACACTATGTAAACAGTAAATGCTCTGGCTCCTACAGTATTGTATCAGCCGATGGACTGCTGCGGGATCTGTGTTGTTAGGTTGTCTATTTTGATGATGTCTTTGGAAGAAAATAGTACTCGTAACTAAAAGTTGTAATTTAAAATCTTATTTATACTTAAAACATTTATGGTTTAAATTATGTTTTTAAAGCAATATTAAATTTTCTTGGCTATTAATAACGGGACTTTAAAAACACGTTCGGAATTTATGACAGAGTATGTCGACACATACGCACAGTAAACGTTTCCACCCAATGGCTAGCCATGTTTATGTTTCCAGCCCTGTGAAGGCAGTTGTGCGTGCGCGTTTTTTCTCGTCGTGTTGATTATACGAATATCTTATTCGTGTGGTCGGAATATTTAATCGGTAGTAAATTGTAAATTATTTGTTAGTTGCTTTCTCCAAACATAGTTGGTTGTAGGTATCGTCGTAGTGCGTTTTCTTGAGCGAAACGTAATATTAATCGGCACGTCGTTAAAACTGCTCGTTCCGCCATTTTCCTAACCGCCTTCCATAATGAAATTACACGAATATAATTTCCGTATATAAGTTTAAGTTTGTTTGTATCAGGAAACGTGTGCAGTGTTGATTTTACTGAATGATTTTGCAAATAAATTATTTAATGATAGTGACGAACAAACGTGATTTTAGTGAAATAAACTGGCAAGGATTGCCATAGAAAATCACGTGTTCAAGAGGTTACAACAGTAAGTTTGCGTGTTTTGTAAATGTATTCGTAAACCGTTAACATAATTATTGAAATGCACGTGGCCTGAAAAATGCCGCACTTTCCACACTTTTGTAGTGAGTGAATAATATTTGTTTGTCTACATCGTAAATTCGAGTGTGAGGTTAATTTCGGTCAAAGTGTGTGCGTGTATGTATTGCTGCATCTGTACGAATACGAACAGCAACGTATGTATCACGTTTTGTATTTTGATTAAAGTTATAATTCTCGAAGTTAAATAATTTAAATGTTATTTCCATACGAGCAAAATTTTCCACTGCGCCATCAAAACAATATGCAATTCAAAATGCCACACACTCATTCCGGAATCACATAGCCCCGACCAACACAGCACGACACGACCAAAAACGCAACCACGACACATTTCAATGTGACTACTTGAATTTACAGCACGACCGACACCACACTCGACATTCAACCTAACTATTTAGAAGATGCTGATAGGCTACGTTAGTCTCACAGGTGGTGAACAAGAGGGAAATTTGTAACACATAATGGTGACAAATTGGTATCGCCAATGCATACAAAAGTAAAATAATTATTTTTTAAAGAGTTAAATACAGTAGTTTTCAATTAATTTTTCTTTTAAGCTGCGTATTTACCATTGTAGGGAAAGCTTGCAATACAATTTCATTTTGCAATGTTGTACATTCTGTGCGTCGTGCTAATTTCTAATCCAAAATTGCTAGTCGGACGACAGAATCGGTCGTGCTTACGACGATCTATCTTGTATTTCATTGGCTGTTGGCCGTCGTGTCGTGCGCGTTGGGGCTATGTGATTCCGGCATTGTAAGAACATTGAAATAATCCCGTCTCACGAAAGACGATAAACTAAAGCCTCCCTGCCGCTCTGCTCACTTTTTCCTTTTTTCCCTCGAAATAAAATTAAGATGATACCCTAATTGGGCCCACATTTCATTGCTATGAACATTTCTCTGTGTTATTATTGATTGAAACTAACACTCTGGTTCTGGAGTTTTACTGGCCATACAAACTTGTAAGTTGTATCACTTTATTTTTTATAACGTATGTAAAATTTGTCGAGCAGGGATACTTGTTAGCAAATAAATGTAAATGTTTTCCCTGTTTTTAAAGGCTGTATTTGAAAGTAACATAATGTCACGTATGTTTCAACGTTGGAGTCTTCCATAAACTTTTTGAGCATTTTTGTTTTGCAAATTAAAAGCGCTCGTATGTTTTTAACATATGTTGTTAAGAATATTGTATAAAGTAACAGAAGAATAATTCACATAAACAAGATTTACATTGGAAAGACAACTTTTTGATATCAAGTAAATTACGACATACTTTTCAAACTAAATTATTTCAATTTAAGCACCCAACGAAGGTGCTCCAACATCATAAAGAAGTGTCTCATGCACCGGCAAGAACTGCGACATTCCAAAATTTATCGCTAAGGAAAATTAACTTTATGATGTCTTCAATCTTGGGTAAGTGGATCATCTTTTTAGTAAGTAAAATGTTCGTTTGATATATTGTTGCTGTAGGTCACATCTGCTTCTCTAGAGCGCTTTGTAAATCTCGTAACTGAAATACAGTTTTTCATTAGGTACCTGAGAACAAGCGTAGGGCTGTATTCACAATTTTGAGGAGGGAGGTTGTGCGACTGAACTTCAGTGTAAATATCAACACTGAGTTAGTCAGAAATAAGTTTTTATTCGCAGCATGACAATCTGAACACGTAGGTATTTGAGAAAAGTTATTGAAGTATTTTGCATGTCAGCCTGTAATACTTAACATTTGAGTTACTAAATAAGAGTTGTTAAAATTACTGAAATTAAGTAACATTTGCTTAAATATTATTTTGGCTACCTACATCCTGAAAATGATAACAACCACAAAAGTATAAGGCTGTACAGAGTTTGTTGTTATATCATACTACAAAGCTGAATTATGTACTTTTAATGCAGTAGTAGGGATAGTCTATATGTAAGAATGTATACTGTCTTCGAAAAGGTGAGGGAGGGCGATCTTGGTATTTGGTGTTCGTGGAAACCATACTAAATATTTATGTTTACAAGAACTTACTTCAGGCAAGTGTGACAAGATTAGTTGTCATTAATATATTTAGTGTGTATTCAAAAACAGTAAAATATAATATTCATTTGACAGCCAAAATACAATTTCATTTTCGTGTATCCTGGCTACAAATTTCTTGCAAGGTAAAACATGATCAATTTATAGGCCTATTACTCGAGCTGTTGTTAAGTCATTTATATAAAATATTTATAAACTAAAAAAAATGGGATTTTTGCCAACCTGTAACTGTTTGAACAGCCCTTCACAGCTTCTAAGTCGTTTGGGAGGAGGTACATGCAGTTTTTTTTTTTTTTTACAAAAACAGGCAGTCATATGTTGTTTGTTTACAAATACTGGCAGTCACATGGTGTTAGTTTGAAAACAGTCACCTTCAATGACAGTTCAGCCGTGGCGGAAGGATACATAGCCACCCAGATGCCATTGGCACTACTTTCCTACAACTGTCAAATTTGAGACCACATATGAAATTGACTGTATAGGGGGAAATGCAGCCAGTTTTGTTGGCCGGAGTGGCGTAGTTGAGTGACGACACAGGTTTAGCAGACGACACTTGGCTAGCAGACGACACTTTCTACTCTCACCCTTCAGCACTGTTGTCAGATCGTGTCCACCTCAGACGGCCGGACTGGCAAGCGATGACTCCCCCACCCCCCTGCAGTCGACCGCAGAACTTGGCAGGCTGTCCCGCGCTCTACTTCCAAGGCCTTGTTCCTGTTTGAAGACAGATAGGTGAAATTTGTACTTTCGCATCGAGTTTGTGGGCAGGCACAAAGCATTTATAGCGTAGTCACAAAGTGTTTTCTGTGTGTGGAAAATGTCGCATACGGGGCGTGATTGCTATCGGCGGCACAAATACGTGAGTCAATCGTGTGGATACTATTTATGTTTCCCTTCCCAGTTCACGAAAAAGACAGAGTAGTTGTTATTTAGTTTGCATAGAACTACTCATAGAGTTAGATAGAGTGGATAATCGCGCACATAGCTGACTACGTGTTGATTTCATTGTTTGAACTGTGTTTAACTATTAAGAGGGAGGGGGGGGGGCGGTCGCTGGTTGGTTCCATTGCACTGCCTGTCCCCCTTTTTCTTATCGATTATAATCTGATTGTGAAGCTAATACTTCACCGTTTTACTGGGCAGTGAAAGTTCCGCTAATCTGCTACGAAAGAAATTTATCCGAGAAAATGGAGACGCTGTTAATGAGCGTAACAAACAGAATATATCTTGACTGGTTTCAGTATAGTTGTAGAGAACACAGAATATATCTTGACTGGTTTCAGTATAGTTGTAGAGAACACAGAATATTTATTCTCAAACTTCTTTTAAAAACAAGAATAATTTATGGTGCAAAATGGCAAGCAAGAAAGTGTAGAGATGAGAGCCACGTGAGTGGCAAATCGTCGTCACCAGGAATGATGACCAAACATAAAAAGTTGCTCAAATTTAAAAATATGTAAATATGATGTGTGTGTGTGTGTGTGTGTGTGTGTGTGTGTGTGTGTATATATATATATATATATATATATATATATATATATATATATATATATATATATATATATGTGTGTGTGTGTGTGTGTGTGTGTGTGTATTTTTGTGTCTGTGTTGGTATATCAATCATTACCAACTTACAAAATTAACATATTGCTCAAAACTTAACAATATGAAAATTAATACGGAGTATTCAATATATGATAATAAACTCTCAACTGCTCCTTGTACTATAAGAAATATGTAAAATAAAATTGGTGAATAATAAATATATGTAGAACATGTCACATAAATAGCATTATTATAAAATAAAAATGTGTGTACTCGTATACTAGATTTCTATACCACTATAAAGTGTAACAATGTTAATTAGATGCTCTACATATTGAGACGTTACACTGTATATTATAAAACTGCCCATAACTTCATATAGTGTGCTTTTTTTGTGACATTTCTGAAGGTAGTCCTCTATATAGCTGTTTTCATGGTAATTGCAGTGTCTCCCTGTGCCACAGATTATGTTTACAAAAACACATTCAATTGACTATCAGTATGCGTAATACATCTACATAAATTATTTTTCCATGGAAACAACAGTTTAAAGGGCTGTATTTAGAACAAAGACATTATAAGATACATAACTGTCAAAAATGTGCATTAGTTTGTGGAATATAATACTGGTTAAGTAGGTTATCAGAACTATAATAGTAAAATCGGGCTGTGTGTTCAGGTCCATTTGTCAAAATTATGTACTTGGATTTGTGTTTCCTGTGCTGGTGCGTAAGTGAACCATGTTGTATAGTCATGTAACTTACGAAACAGAAATAAATAAATAAAAATAAAAACATAATAAATAAATAATATAAATAAAAACATTAAAATAAAAACATAATAAATAAATAATATAAATAAAAACATTAAAATAAAAACATAATAAATAAATAATATAAAGAAAAACATTAAAATAAAAAATATAAATAAATATATATATATAAATGTATTTATTTAATTTTTATGTGGTACAATTAACTGTTCACCCTAACTGTAAATAATAAATTAATTTTTGAACATATTAACACAATTGTACGATAACATAAACGGAAGGGTAGTGTAACTAAATGCACCAGTATTCGCGGGAATGATCTTAGGTTGTAAAGCCATTCAATTGCAGTCGTTCAGGATCACACCCTTGATTTTGTCAAGTACAGTGGCAGGCCTATGCTCACTGTATGAAATAAATGTTTGGTTTCTACAGACATTAGTGGGACAGAAATTGGTTATGTTATGAAGATGTAACACAAGTTACAAAATTAACACACACTTCCGCCAAAAGAGTTTAATTTGCTACTTTATGTTCTTAGTCAATTAGAATTTTGAAGTCTACTGTATTTTCCAATTTTTGTCAGTGATATTGGATTGTGAGTTTCCGCTTTTAACAAATAGCATTACATGACCGCGACACACTATTTTAAAGATTGTAGAATTCTCACCATCCTGCTAAAATAATTGATCATTTGTTCTCTTTTCTCAACTACGCTCGTTTACACAGTTGACATAGATGTGGTCACTACATGTACCCATGCGTGTGCACGCACACATAACACGTCTTCCTTCACACACACAAACACGTGATATCTCTATTTCTTTCCCTCTCTCTCTCTCCCACTTTGTATCTCTCGCAAAGATAATGCCTTAACTTTTTAATCTGCTGGTGTTCTTTCAGTTTTGGGACAAAATGAAACTGAAAAATTAGTGTTTTGTTTGAGGTACATATGTTTGTTTACATCTTGCTCTCAAAATCACGTTTGTTTTAGGTTAACTCGAAATTTCTATGGAATACGGAACTGCAGTTATTATAAATTCAACTCGATAACTGAACTCCCCTGTTATGTTATGAACTTCCTTTCTATCTGGTTATACTACTGTACTGGGTCCTGTCAGATACTTGTATATCATAAACGTTGTATAAAGTGTTTATTTTTTTACCACTAACCCCATCCTCACGGAAAATTATCAAGTTACTAGTTTTGACATGCGAAAATTTCTGATGGGTAATGCATATCTATTTCGAATGTCATTTGACTTTAAGTACACTTTATTTGGCATAGATATTAGCTTATACTTCAAGGATCGTTTCGAATGTTGTTGTTTTGAGTCCGGAATATAATGCGAGTACTTAATCCATTTAGGCAGTTAAACTCATTTAATTCTAAGATATAATTACTGTCGCAATTTACGGCAGCCGTAGAATAGGCCAAGGTTCACAATGCGCTGTAGTGACACCTATTATGGAGCTTTAAAACTTGACCAGGTCAAACTAATGAACTATCTGAGAATGCTCATAACTTGTCAATATTATTCGAAACATTTAGCGCGTAGCCTCCTCTTCAATAGTAGATTTTCCAGTCCCGTGAGGAATTCCAACATTTCTATCCCCACCACTCTTGAGGAGAATGAATGCTGGTATTCCCGCAGACGGATTGGGCAGGGACTAGAGATAGGAAAATTTCGCGAATTCAGTTCGGGACAAGATAGACGTCAAACGCATATACAGTGAAGTTGCTTTCACAATTGGATCACAGTTTATTAGACCCGCCCTGTACGCCTCTGAGCCAATATCAGACTCGCAAGGAAACACATTGCGAATCCCATAACTGCCAGGTGTGGGGCAACAGCCAATGAACACAGCTGAGGCTCCTGTATGCAGAGGACTGAGGAGTCTAGCCTACAGGTCATTGAACTCGCGAAATTTTCCTATCCCTAGCAGGGGCTCGTGCGAGTGAGACGAGAAGACCAGATAAAGAGAGAAAACTCAACATTTGGCAACATTACCCTCCTGAACCGGCGATTGGCAGACTGAGTGGCTGGGAGACACTAGCACTGCCTCACGGTGAGCCGTCCAACTACAGATTCTACCTGGGAAAAAAATGCTGAATTTTTAACCTGGGGATGTTCCCTATGGTCACGCACAACTCAACTGCCCCTCAGATGGGTTATAAGCCTCAACCTCTATACATCATCTTCGGTGGTAGCCATTTTGTTCGCCTTGCTTGGACTCCAAGCGTTCGGTGTCGTCTGCGCGGACGACGCAGAAGACGCGAGAAGCTGTCTGATTGGCTGTTGGTGCTCTCTTCTCTGTCTCTTCAGTGTCATCTGAAAAACTGTGAATCCATAATAACATCCACGTATGTAAGTACAATGAGAAGCTAAAATTTAAAATAAAACTCTAACCCATTTAGACTCATATTACATGTCTAGGTTTCTGCAATCAGAGCCTTGTTGATACTACCGAAATATTGTTACCTGTAGGCTATTCTCGGTAAAGTGATCACTTTTGAGGCCCTAGTTATTTTTTCCTATCAGCAATTTTTTTTTTATCCTTCCACCGCTTTTTAAAATAAATATTCCCATGTAAGTGCTAAACAGTGTGTATATATTTCACCGGACTCGAAAGTTAACGTCTATGGCTTCGATAAAATATATTTATTGACTATTATTTCTTATGAGAGGGCTTCAAAAAGTGCTCACTTTACCGTGAATAGCCTATAGACAGTGAAACTGAGAGATCTGTAGGAGATTGTATCTGCAAAATACATATCTTCCCGCTACTGAACAACATTTGAATTGTTCCCGTAAGGATCTAGCAGATTAATTCGACGATAGTACAAAATTTTGACTGTCGCAACTCTGAAACCCAATCACGGAACTTTTATGTCGTCACTTCACTGCTGATTGTTTTTTAATTATAACGGGAGACAGAAAATTTGACGTCGAAAGAGAAAATAATTTAATTTCTTATCATTTTCAGACTTCCAATAAGTTACAGCATTACCCGTCATGAAGCTGTTTACCATCTTTCGTCTCTTGTGTAGAATTCCTTCTGGGAGCGGCAATTTTTATATGCCAGTGAGTGTACAACTCTTAACCACGCGGTTCATTAGTGGAGACCCGGAAATGTCGTGCATTCATTCGAGGACAGGCTACATTTATAATACATGTGGGTACATTTCGCTTTCAATTTCAATTGGATCGCAATTTGTAAGACGCGCGGCCTGGACGAATTCGAGCCAATAGCTATCCTGGAAGCCAAAGAACGACCGAATCCCGTGCAATACTATCTGTCTGGATCATCAGCCAGTGAACAATTGACCGAGGCCCGAAAGCACAAATAATTGTGGTCTCTAGCTTATTGTCAAATGAATCTGCGTAATGTCCGGGCCTATGTTCAACATCCTTGTTCAAGTTGCTATTGGCTGTTCACACTGAACTGAGCACTTCGAAAAGCCCTGCTTAAGGTCTTCTTGTACAATATTGTGTATTCTTCCGCCAATGTATAATTAACATTGCCAGGGTCCTGTTTACTTAATTCATGCGTCGGTTAAGTGAAACTACGGAATTATTAGAAAAGAAAGTATTTTCAAATTGGCTAATTCTTACACGTAAATGTATTTTTAAAAAATGCTTACCTGTAACACCACACAGTACTTAAGAATGCAGGGGTGAAATAGACGCTTATTCCGCGAACTTCAGCCGCACACACTGGCCAGCAAAATGGCTTCACTAGTCAGCAGCTTGTCGGAACGATGTTCGCCAATCAGCACCTCGTAACTCACCCGCCAGCTTGCAGTCCAGCCAAAAGGGAACCTCTCGAATCACGAGGTAGCCAATCAGACACAAGGTACGTCTACATCAAAGGAACTGCCATGCCAATTCGGCTCTGTGTGCTTGTTTACTCAGTACCAACATTTTAAATCCAACATACGGGACTACTTTCCTTCTCTCGTTACCAACTTGACTGGACGCATGGCAGTCGGTGTATCCATTGAAATTCATGCAGGTATGGGTAGTGAAATTTTCCAAAGGTTGATATCGAAAGTGGTCAGTTAACCACGAACAATCTATAATTAGGGAACTGGAATATTTCGCGAATTCATTTTAAGAAAAGCTAGACCTCAAATCCATGTGTATCTCTTTTGTGTCTACATTAATTATTAAACACGCCCAGGTGAACTCTGAGCCAATAACAGACCTACAAGGACAGAAGCAACGAATCCCCTGCTACCTGGATGGAGGTGAAACTGGCTACACACTGAAGCGGTATCCAATGAAACGAAATCTGAGGCTCAAAACTACACAGGACAGTGGAGTCTAGCATACAGGTCGTTGAAAACGCGAAATTTTCCTGCCCCTATCTATAATTAAAGACCTGCAAAATTCGCTTTATCATTTGGCGGTAGACTAAACTCAAAGATGCTGTATCTTCTATTGAATGTTTTCATGGCAGACAACTCGTGTGGCTCGTCCCAAGGACACTTTGAGCCAATAGGAAATTGTAGGAATTGCCCTCACGTACGTTCAGGAAAGCGAAGTCTATCACAGTATCAAATAACAACGCGGATTTTGCAGGTGTCTACCTGTAATGTGTTATATTTAGGGAAAGGAAAATTTCGCGAGTTCAATGACCTATAGGCTAGACTCCTCAGTCCTATGCATACTGGAGGCTCAGCTGTGTGCTCATCGGCTGTTGCCCCACACCTGGCAGTTATGGGAATCGCAAGGTGTTTCCTTGCATGTCTGCTATTGGCTCAGAGGCGTGTAGGGCGGGTCCAATAAAGTGTGATCCAATTGCGAAGGTGACTTCACTGTATATGGGTTTGACGTCTATCTTGCCCCGAAATGAATTCGCGAAATTGTTATATCGCTAGCTATATTCCATTGGAAGCTGGTGACAGTTACCCGTGGAGACCAGTAGGCCGCAATGCCCTATTCAAGCCTACACCCCCGCACAGAGACGCGTGTTCGTGTGCGCCGTCCATTATTCACGTCGGGAGAGCCAGCCTCGCGCGGGCACGGAATGCGAATCAATTCCTTGCAACGTGCTGTCTTTGCCGTCACGGCCGTCCTTTATTTATGTGCAGACATTTATATTTTACGGCCGCATCTTCGCCCGGGCCAGAAAGGCAGCACGCCGGCAAGGGAGGCGTAGAAATGCGTCTGTCTGCGGGGAAGCGGGAACACCTTAAACCCCTTCGGAAGGAACAGCCCCTCCCCCCCCCTTCCAATCTTACGCTTAGACCCTGCTTTTCCGCTGAATATTATATGTCAAAACATTTCCATTTCCATCTTTCGGTTCCTGCGCTGCTCGACACGCGGCACCTCCGTGTCCGGGATCTAGGTCCCTTGGGTCACGCGCCGCGCGGGTTCGGAGAGAGGATCTAGGTGTTGTGTGGTAAGGTGCTGTCAGTCGTGTTGTGTCTTTTTGCCGAAGCTCACGCTTTTCTCGAGAAACAGCCAACGGGAAGACTTTAGGGAAAATACGGGATGATTCTGAAATGCAGGTACAAACGCTGTGAGGTGTTTCACTACGCAAAAAATGAGACAGCAAACGTTACACGACATGTGTCCTACGGTTATTGGTACAGGATGTAGGTGCCCTTGGAAATCGGTATCTCAAACGGTTTTAATTCAAAATAAAACCTACTTGAAATGAAAGATCAATTCCGCGAATAGTGTTGTCTTGAATCGAGATATGAGTTCAGCGAACGGTTGTGGTTTTTGTTAGTATCCAACAAATGAGTGTAAGCCCTTGCGATATTTTCCGCCTTCAATGACGTCATAATCATGCGTACTAATGTACAACAAAGCCTTTGCTTTGGTGTAGTACTCTCAGGCGAACTGTTATCGATAAAACAAAGTTGGTAAGGTGGCAGGCAACCCACTGCACTCTTACAGAAATTCTTCTTTTCCTCGTCATAGTTTCCGAATTTATAGTAATTACTGGTAATCTACGATTATAGGATATTTACGTTTTACCAGCTGTTCAATATTTTTGTGCGTAATTTTAATTGTGCATTATCTGCTTGTTCGAAAAAGACCTTACTAATAAAATATAAACATGTTCTCGACTTTTTACAACACAAAAAAATATAGGCACATAATTAGTATCAGGCACAAAAATATTAAACAACTCGAAAATGTAAATTTTAGATAATCGTACGCTGTCAGTTAATACTATGAAGGGAATTATGACGCGAAAACGAAGAACTTTTGCAACAGGGGTGAATGCGAGGCTTAACGTGAAGTGGTAAAACTGAAGTCCGCCGGTTTCTTTGCTCCGAGGCAGTGAATGTGAAGGGAGGTGGCAATAAGCCCGGAATTCACACACATGCCAAGTGCAACATCGCTCGTATTGCAGGCAACGCACCAAACCACCATGTTGTTGAGTTTCATTGTTTTATTATTACCAAATCTAATCCTTTCATATTTGGATCAGCGCTCAACCAATTTTTGAAATGCAGTTTTATTTAGTTAATTTTTATATGAATATTAAATGAGAGTGATGATGTATTTGAAACTTTAAAAAACAAAACAAAAATTGCTAATGGGTAGAGATACACGGTTTTCGTTTCTGTCAGCATTTTTTTCTTTGACGTCAGTTCAGTTATGAAAAGTCCTGATATCTTTACGTTTTGAATCATGAACCGCTCAGGAATTATCACAACTAACTCAGTACACAAACACTTTCACAATAATTTGCAGCAGCGACAGAATAGTAGGAAAACAGCATTTAAGATAAAAGTTATTTTAATTTCAATAACATGTTTCTCCTCGAAAAGTATAACATTTTTAACTTTTATTTTTACGACTGAGCCAGAAGTGTAAAACGTAAACAGAATACGATTTGAAGAATTTCTAAACATAGGGCTAGATTTTGCTGTTGCTGGTATGGCGTAGAAGCTGCATGAATCTCGTACTTCTATGTGCGGTTCTCGCATGTATCATTTGCCCTTCCTTAGTTACGCCACTGAAAGCTTTTTACACAGTTAAAGATCGAGAGTGTACGCAGAAAAACCATTTCACTCAAAACTGTGTTTGTTCCTAACACATTTTTTTTTTCCAATGAGATTTAATTTATGCTACGATTCTGGCGAGTACATTTGGCACTTCCTTAATTTTTTTTTTCCTGCGCTTGGAGGTTTTGTTGCATCCAAAACCGTGATTAAACCACTACCGAAGAAGTTATTCTTATCCCGAAGTAAGTGGCAAGATTAATATTTCGCGTTGGAGGAGGGGATAGATGGAAATAATGTTAGAGAGTTAACGAACGCAGTGAGGTGGGTTGTATACTCAGGGTAAATAGATTGACGTGTCGATGAGCGGATACGATTTTTTTTCCCAAGCAACCGGGATTGACTGTATTGCACATTTCGTCGCGTCGGAGCTTATTTAAAGGTGGTCGAGATTTACGACAGCAGCTTAATCGTGAAAATGGGATGGCCTAGTAGAATTAGAATTTCGTGTCTCACGTAAGAATTCTGTCTCACGTAAGAAAACTTTTCGTTGTAAATAGTCGCATGTATAACGTTGAGTGATTTAAGACTCAACGTGTAAGTCGATAACTCCAGAAATAAAATTACAAGTTTAATCAATTTCACTGTTGCCGTTCTGATGTTCGCTTGCACGATATTCTTAGTTTAATCGACTATTTTATTATTTCCCATACCTACTATCTTTCATTATAAATTAGGGAAATTAAATAACGTGTGAATTTATGTTATCACTTCCTTATTTCATTATGAATACATTAATTTAACTGCTGTAGACAATCGTACCGTATGTATGTCGAAATACCATAGTAATTTTATCACATTAAGCATTACCAAAATGTTATTCAGTACTATAGTTTTATAATTTCGGTTTTAAAATTGATTCACTTCAACTGCAAATACGTACAACAATTTTCCTCTTCGATTTTTAACTTTCTTCGAAATAATTCCATTCTGTTGCAATCACAATGTGTGAGGTTCATATAAGTATAGGCTGTTCACGTTAAAAATAGCACTTTTGAAAGCCCTGCTTAAGATGTACTTGTATGCATGTTGTGTAGTCTTCCGCCTTATGTAAAATTAACATTTTTATGAGTCTCATCACTTTATTCATCCGTTGGTCAAGTGAAACTGTGATATTATTAAGAAAGTAAATATTTTACAAATCTGCTAATTTTGTCACTTCGATGCGTACAATAAAAGCGAAAGAAATAATTTTAAGCTATCGCAAATGGTTACCTAACAATTTTTATTCGACATTAAGATATGGAACTACTTTCTATCCATCGTCACCAACTTTAGTGGGTGAATATCACTCAGTGTGCCCATTAAAATGTATGCATGCAGGGGCAGTGACTTTTTTCTAAGGTTCATTTCTAAAGTGTTCACTTTATCGTGAACAGCCTTTACACACCAATACTCGAGTTCATAGTTAAGTTGGTACCTAATTAATATACATAGTTGTAAGACCTGACTTATCATAATGTAATATGTAAATTTATGACTACTCTGGCTTTAAGACTTTCAGCTACACTCTAAGAAATTATTAGGAAATTTACCATACCAGTGTATACGCTTAGTGAGAAAGCAGGAATGGTAATGTTCTCCCCTATACATTCATTGTAGGGTAGCGTTCCTACATTTGCCCAGGAAACAGTAGAATGCGTAGGAAAGTTCCTAACTTTGTATAGTAACGACGCTAAACATTGCGATATCTGCAGCTTGATGTGTGGTATTATTGCCATACAGTGTATACGTTAAAAACTTCCATCACAGTTTAGGAAGTTTACCAGAAATTTTTTTTACAGTGTCTTTAGCGCGTTTGAGGTGAGAAGCAAGTGAGCGGTAAGGGCGGCACTGACACGCATTTCAAGTGCCCCGTCACCCCTATGCGCAAGGTGCTGAACAAGTGTGCAGTGTTCTCGCCGTGCTGCGTGTTACCTAAGGGGCTTTAAGCGGTGACCTTATCATTTTATTGGTGGAAATTCTGGAGCGAAGTTCAATGCAGGTTCCTATAATCGTGTTTCGCATGTCCTACCTCATTTGAAGTGTGTTTTCGTATATTGGTGTAATAGGAATACGTTTAGTGGTTTGTTTAAAAAAAAAAAAAAAATTCAAACACACTTCAAAGCAATTCAAGCATTCAAGCTGCCTGATGCTTTAACTGCGTTGAAGAGTGTTTGAAATACGCGTTTTAGGACGAAACTATTAAACGTGCTTTAGAAACACCATTTCAGAGCACTCTAAAATGGCTAACAACCGCTTTTTCAAAGCGCTGTATCTCAAAATATACGCATCAGATACATACAAAACTACTGAAGGGGCCCTGCATTGAACCTTGCTATACGTTGTTCACAGTAAAATGAGCATTTAGAAAGACCGGCTTAAGTTCTACTTGTATACACGTTGCGTGTTCTTCCGCATTGTGGAAAATTAACATTGCCACGAGCCTCTTCACTTTGTTCATGCGTCGGTCAAGTGAAACTGTGAAATTATTAGAAAAGTAAATATTGTAAAAATCTGCTCATTTTTACACTTCGATGCATTAAAAAAATACAGAAAGCGAGAGAAACAATGAAAGTTATCACAAATGGTTACTTAACACTTTTTGTTCGACGTTAATAAATGGAACTACTTTCCCCTCCATCTTTACCATCTTTACTGGACACTACGCCTGTTAAAATATATGCAGCTAGGGGCAGTGACTTTTTTCTAATGTTGATTTCAAAAGTGCTCACTGTATCGTGAACATCTTTTATAGACTTTCCACCAATAAAATAATAGGGTCGCCGCTGAAAGTCACACAGGTAGACGCAGTGCGACGAGAACACTGCAGGCCAGTAGAGAACCTTGAGCTTAGTGGCGATGGCGCACTTGATCCGCGTGGCAGTGTCGTCCTTATCGCTCCAGCGCTACTTGGCCTCAAACGCGGAGAGAAGCTTTAGGTGGGCGGGAACCTCAGGCTTCTTTTTTATATACACATTAGCACGAATTCACGTATTATTAACACATACATTTTTTAAATTAATTTTTTGCACTTGCATGAGGCAGTAATAAACTGAGACGGTCTATAACAATATTATTATTTTTTTGGTATAGCTGAAGAGGACAACATGAGAGGGGATACATATCCTGAGAAGCTCTTTTTAAATTGTTCAGTTAACCTTTTAATGGCCTATGGGTAGGGCCATCTGTTATTCGCGAAAATATTTAACCGGAGCATGTTACGTGCACACTTGCAGCCTTCCCTTGGCCATTGGCCGCTTGTTTTTGTGTGAAGGATGTCGGTTATATTATTTTGCCAATCAGAACTAAGATTCTCCGATATGCTGACCATTCGTGATTCGCACGCAGACATACAAGACACGTAACAATTCAAATGCTCCAATCACGAAAGTGGTTCTGAACTGAAGTGTTTTGGAACACAACTGGGGCATCTATAACCCCGCTCCGGTCCGGACGGATGTCAAGGTCATTGCTGTATGTGTTGTAAGGGGACGTACGTCAGATCGTGCGGCTTGGCGCCTCGCCAATACGGCGTCGACGCAGGCGTTCACCGGCCTCACGTGCTGGCCGCGAGACTGGAAGAGAGTCGCTGAGGGTATCTGTCTGTTGATGCATTGGCGGTGACGTATGCAGACATTTTTATTTTAGGAGGTTGGTGGTGTAGTGATTAGACTACTCGCCTTCCACTCATACGAACCGGGTTCGATTGCCGGCGGGGTCGCTCCCTGATTTTAGCTCGTGGAAATCGTGCCGGACGATGCCGCTGGTCGGCGGGTTTTCTCGGGGATCTCCCGGTTCACCCTCATTGGCTTTCAAGACCTAGATGTTAATGGCCGCCAAAATCTCTTCACTCTACTCCACTACTTTTATGTTGTCTTTCCAGTCCCACTTGTTAATCACAAAAATGTACGAAGCACTTTTGATAATTCTAACACTTTTACGAGGCTGCGCCGAAGAAGTTGTAAATAACAGATACTTCACATAGAAGAGAGTGCCACGTGTGTTCACAAACGAAAGGCGAGTCGATGTGTAAGACACGCCACTTAGTACACTGGTTCTAGAAAATGATTGAAACTTCGCAGCATCAACTGTGCGTGTCGGGAGCTTACAGGTGCGTCGAAAGGGGTTGTAGCCAAGGCTATATCCGTGGGCTCCAGACCACTAAGGAAGTCTGTAGAAACAAAAGAAAAGTGGAAAACTAGTAAACATTATGAATTTTATTTTTAATTCAAAGGAAGAACAGGACTTATTAACCTAACTGTTTGAAAATATTTACATTCAAATATAAAAACGCATTCTGTTTAAAAATAAAACTTAGAATTCCCGGCCCCCCAGAACTCTCAACCACCCTACTGGTAGTGATTTAGCGCTTGTTTACTTAGAAAAAAAATACCGTTAGATTTTGCGTCAAAAGTTGATGGTACAATAGCCGTTGACATTACTGCGAGAGGCATGTTCCAGTCTAGCTTTAAAAACATATATTTTCTCTTGCGGAAAGAATGCACACGTATATGTTACAGTTTTATTGTTTGGCTAGTGCATATATAGGTCTACAAATTAACTATGCTTTCAGTTTTTTTTATAATCAATCTTGTGTAAGTGGAAGCAGTGGATTGTAAATCCTTTTATAGTCAACAATTGATTGGGACATACTTAACTCGGGCACTCCATTGTCGGACAGGTGATAATGAGCGCTGTACACGACGGCGATTTTATCCAGTGTATTGTTGATCTATGGGACAGTGATAAGATGAAATACAGAGAGACCAGCTGAATTGGCGTACCTGGAATTGCTACACAGGCGGCTGACTTGTAGACAGTTGAACGACAGTAAATGTGCACCCGCTTCAGGAAATGTTAAATGAGTTCCCAGTTAGCACCGTGGGCTGCGTTCTGAGCTGGCCATTTATTGCTGCAGTCCTTATCTTCTCCCATTATGACACAACACCAAGCTAGATTCCACAGTCCTGTACAGACTCGAGCAGAGGTCACTTGTAGGGATGGGCCAAACAGTTAGGTTTTTGTAACGTGTTTCATCGTTCCAGTTCCAAGTAAGTAACACGTTACAGAAACGTGTTATTTTTGTAACATGTTGCTGTGGAACATTTCTCGCCTGTCCCGACGTTCTGGGAGATAACGATTACGTAGTTCAATGTTTCGAAGCTTGGCGTTCCTAGAAATAACGTTCGCATGTGGGCACTGTTGCAAGCCAAGACGTTCCAAAAAAGGAATTTTTACTCATTCGCACAGTTTCCAGTTGAGATATTCCAGAAATAATGGTAGAGGAAGTTGAATAGTTACAAGCCAGATGTTAAAAAAAAAAAAAAAACTTTTATGCATGCGTAGTAGTCAAGCGTTGGTTTAAGTGAGGCAATCCAAGCCGTTCCAAAAATAGCAGTTACCAGATGGTAACAGTTTCTTATTACCGTTACGTTAAATAACTCCCATCTCTAGTCACTTGTTCACTGGCTGCCACCACATATAATCTTGCGCTTCGTCACTCCTCTTAGCCTAAGGCCGTACCGGGGTTTCTGCTTTTTCATATGTTCTCCATGTTGCGGGCTTCCATGGGCACAGGCCTCCTTGGACCGGGTCATTCACTTCAATTTTATTCCCCGGCTCTCAGAGCCCCGTGTCCGGAGGAAACAAGTGAGATCCAAGACACTAACCCCTATCTTCGAGGCTGTGCCTCCCGCCCCCTCCAGCTAAGGGAACCTCTACGGGGAAAGTGAGGTCAGACCGTGCTACTCCATCCATTTCATCATGGGTTCTCCACCTCGGTGGGCCAATATCCCAACCCGAGTGTGGTACTTTTCCATTCTCTTGAATTTCTTCACATTGAAATTCAGACTTTGTGCCTCTCTGACCATAAAGGAGTCGACCGGTCCGCCACCAGGCGCCACCATCATGATTACCCATGATTCAAGCGTAGCCTAGGAGGCCCTTTAAATAAACAAGGCATAGGTAACGCATGGGAGTTTCCCACATTCGCTAATACAGCACAAGTGGAGGGTGTGGAAGCGGTACGACTCCGTATGGATTCTCGTAGTTTGTGGGTTCCCTTGAGCAAGGATAGGTTATAAGGGACTCATCACTAACCCTTTCCGGTTTCACACTTCAGCTTACTCTCTGTTACTAGAGATGGCTTATCTGATCAGCTGCCTCTGACTACCGATAGAGCAGCTAAGTGGGCACGTTCCCCTTTCAGTCAGCTAAACCTCCACAAGGTCCTAAGCATCCCAGCGGAATCAGCCGGGAGCAGGACCCGACTAGGAGTGGGCTTCCCTTAGTTAAACCCTTTTCCAACCAGGCTTTAGCAAACGATATACCCGGCGACCAAGGACAGGGAGGGTAGGAATCTTGTTTCCCGTAGTCAGCACAGATTACACCAGGCCAATCCGTACACCAGTTATAGGCTGGTTGCTCGGATCTACCCCCCTCCCCCCACCCCCCGAGAGCCCTCTCACCCATTACAGACTTGGTTCCACCACTCTATCGGGTTAAGAGGTGCGTGAATCCTCCCGCCGGCTGCCGCCACAGGAAGAACTCTTCTTCTGTTACACCCGGCCACACGGGGATGAAACCACAATAGTTTTGATCGTTTTTCATTGGTTGTGAGTAGTTTCGCAGTGCGTTCCGGGTGGACACGAAACTGACATGTATACTTTTATGCCGTCTACCTTGGCACTGATTCATAACGTTAAATGATACGTTCTCTAGTTATTGGTTCATCGGCTGCTGCCACTCGGCTACACAAATTAAATAATTCCGGTAGTGAAAGTTTAATTATGGCAGTGTCTCGAGAAGCCTATTTCGCTGATTCATTGCATGGCTGGGCAAACTTCAAGCTGTTATTTTCGGGTCCGTCGCACTTCAATGACTGAGGCGCAGTTCTTTATACATGTCCTGTGTAAATGTTAGTAATAAAGTGGAAGCAGTAGTGTGTCCCAGTGGCGTGTAGTGTGTTTTTTTTACAGGATAAGCAATGTAATATGCCCGCATGTCTGAGTGTTTATAGATAACATTTGCTAGTGCCAGACTGTGATTGCTTACCCTCCACATGTATTTACTGTTTTATAATACCTAACATTAGTTATAAAATCGGAAACGAAATGAATGTAATAATAATTAAACTGAATATTATTTAGAGAGCATATTACAAATTATAAGAAATTTCTCCTTCTCCCGAATACTTTCATCCATTATCCAAGGAAAAATGAGGGCTGGAGGACATAAGTAGAATGACTGCTTACCCTGCCGAAGGAACGCGGCAGGGTAACTCACCTACGAGTTCGATTCATCGCTAGTCGCTCCCGTTTGTGGAAATAAATACCAGATAGCAGCACTATGCGAGTACAGTACGGGAGTTACGAAAACTCTGTGTAAGGTAAGCATTGCGTTTCTTGCATGTATCGAATAAACGCCACTGGTGTGACCTAGTCATGAACAACACAGTACAACGTCTTCGCACTACAGCGGCAGTCGGTAATCACACGGTAGTGGCTCCAGCGTATACAGTACTGTGAAGTGTAGTCTGCTGACAAAAGTAGTCCGCGAAATATTCTCAGCTCTAGTAGTTCAGAATCGTGCAGTGCACGTCAGATGAGCGGAGATCCAATGACACACGGAACTGAAATACTTTTATGGCGTCTAGCCGAACATCAAGTTACAGTGCCTTTTATTATTGCGTGTGTTATCAACTGTTCTCTTTTGTCTCACCCTGGACCTAATCCCTCTTTACCCACCCCAATTCAAATATATGTGTGTGTGTGTGTGTGTATATATATATATATATATATATATATATATATATATATATATATATATATATATATATATATATATACATACACACACACCGTCATGTTATCAAAGGCTGCGATCGCTTTTGGTGTGTCACCGTAGATTATATTGTCAAAATATTTCAGAACCTCTACAGCGGACTCCAAATTAATATCGAATTCATAAATATTTAATTCGTATTTGATGATTAAACACCACTCACTCGAGTAGGTATTACTCGCGGATTTAATACAATATTATTTTTCAATTACTGCGTAAGAACTCAGTTTTGCAACGGTGCAAGAGTAAGTCCATTTTCCAAAATTGAATGGAAAATATTTAAGCTACGCGAAAAACAATGATTTGTCGTTTTCTCTTAACGTCTGATATGTACACATAAATATTTATTCGTAATTAATTAGTTAACTGCTGTGAAAGAAAAATAACTGGCATACACGTGCTGCAGTGTAAAGAAGTAAAAGTAAATTAATGAGTAATACTGTCATTCAGAGAAAAAAACTTTACAATTAAATTTAATCAACCCGGAAAATTCTCACACTAGTGCAAAAAATGTGTATAAATAGTAATAACTTGACAGCATAAGTGTAAAGCGTAATACACATGATTTGGTATGCTAAATTATCACGATAATACTGGATAATATAACGTAATAATACGTCGTTCGGAACGAAAGGAATATATAATTTTGCGTCTTTTTTAATCGTGACTTTTTTTTCTCTAAAACTTAAAATATTAACGTGACTTTTTTTTTTCTTTCGAAAATTAAAATTATTAAATAAATGTATTAGAATTGCGAATGTTTTATTATAAATAGGGACACCCGAATTTCGCGATTAGGTTTTACAAGTAGTTGTATTTCATAACACTTTACCTCATCCACTTTTGTGATTGTGTGAGATGCACAGTATCGGAGTAACTTAATTCTGATTGGCCAGTCAAATAATAAAATGTCTTCCCACAGACACACGCCGCCAATAAGCAAAAGGAAATTGCTGGCACGCTCGTAGGGTATTGCAATCTAGTATGTGCGGAAATCTTTTCGCGAGATTTGGGTGTCCTAATTATAGAGCATCTTTGACGTTGTGATTTCCAGATAAATGTTGCCTTATAAATAGAGCTCCAAGTATTTCTCGAATTCATTCTGTGGTTTTTCTCCAATTACTGTGATTGGACGGCAGTTGTTTAGACACGCCCCGTTTAACTGTGAGCCAATAGTAAGTAAGCAGGAAGCAGTAGTGCGACGTAGCGTGGAGCAGTTCTGTACAAAGGCCTCGCTTGATCGCAGCAACCAAAAAGCAAACGGCAGTGTCTCGAGTGTACAGAGGACTGTCAAGTCTAGCGTGTTGTCACATCAATCCTAGAATTACTCGGGGTCCTAGTTATAGATAGCGACAGGAACGCGTCACTTGGCCTAACGTCATTCAGCCTAAAATTTAGGGGAAAATTTCATTTTACCAAGTCATTTGGCGTAAAAGTCATATGGCCTAAAGTCAATTGGCCTAAGATTCACTTGGCCTAAGTCACTTGGACGGAAAGTCCCCTGGCCTAGCAGTCACTTGGTCTAAAAGCCACTTGGCGTAAAATACACTTAACCTAAAAGGCACTTGCGTAAAAGTCACATGGCCTAAAAGTAATTTGGCCTAAAAATCGTTTGGCCTAAAAGTCAGTTGGTCTAAAGTAATTTTGCGTCAAATTCATTTGACCTGAAAAGCACTTTGCCTAAAAGGCGCTTGGCCTAAAAGTCTTTTGGCTAAAAATGGACATATACAGTTTGAGGTTGTTACTCGGGTGCCCGCCATCTTGTCTATCGCAGCTCCATGGGTATAGAAGAAATTGATAACACGTTCTATTACCGTTCCGGGCATGCCCATGGGCAGGAAAACTGTTATACCCGGAGCAGAAGGGGCTGGATTGTAACCTACAGGGAGCAAGCGGAAAATTGGTATGAAAACTGCCAGGGAGATGGGTATCGTGTGCGGCCGGCTTAATGAGCGCCTGCTAACGTACTCGCCATCCGAAGGAAGCTCAACCTAACAGAACCGTCAGCAGTAGCCAATCAGACACAAGGCCTGTTCCCAGAGCCTCGCGCAGCCAATCAGAAATTGGGTTCGCCCACTTCAAAGGAACCACCACGTCAATTCATCTTGTAAAGTTGCGGTTTTCCAGTTTTTATTATTGTCTTTTGGTTTCGGATTATTTGGTTATCGTGGCGAGTCATTAATATGATTTTCCACCACGTCAATTCATCTTGTAAAGTTGCGGTTTTCCAGTTTTTATTATTGTCTTTTGGTTTCGGATTATTTGGTTATCGTGGCGAGTCATTAATATGATTTTCATATTACGATTTAAAAGTTATTGTTCATTAATCTTTAGGTAATAAGTATTGCATTTTGTAATTTTCACATTAAGGTTTGGAAGTTATGGTGCATTTAGCCCTTAGAAGGTAGTACGTTTTGCATTTTTTAAATCACGTGGAACTAAAGAAAATTATCGTGATTGGCTCTGCTGATTGGATGAGGAGTAAAGCATTGTCAGCCGAAAGTCATTCAGTACGCAGGTTACAAGAAGTATGACGCAAAAAAACGGATGTGTATGTACTAATGATCATAAAAATTCTAAATAAAATAATGTAATTGCTTCAAGATGTTTTAAATTTTCATAATCGACATTGAAAATAAAGTGATATTTTTGTTTTATTTTGTTTTGAGGATACGAATGAATCGATGAAAACTGAGAACAGAGTTTCGGATTCCTTATTCAAGTGAAATGTTCAATCTCTGTGTCCTCATCTACTCTGTGCCTATACCAGACGACTCTTCATTTCGCCCTTGTTTCTTTACATGTGTATAATTGAATCTGGTGGTTCTGCAAGGCGTGCCTAATAAATTTTCATTTATTTATAAATTCCCAAAAATTTCGCTGGTTCATCATGCAGAAGGGTAGACTTCTCAATGCTGTGTACACTGGGGCTGCTTGTATTTATTCATCTGCTGCTCCAGTAACGAGACTCGACTGTCTGCGCGATTCGGGAACTCGATCTACATAAATTATTTTTTGTCTCGCGTTTCTCGAGGGGGGGTGGGAAGTGGCCGCCGGTTTTACATCACTGGGACGCTACTCCCTCATCGCGGGGGTGGATCGGTCCCTTGTGAGGGGTCTTGGCCACCCAGGCGGTTCATTTCAGGTCAAGATAGGCGTCAAACACGTGCACACTGAAGTTGAAGTAGCAACTGGATCGCAGTTTATTAGACACGCCCTGGACGACTCTGAGCCAATAGCAGACTTGCAAGGAAACAGGTAGCGAGTGTCATACTGCCATGTGTGGAGTAACACTGGCTACTCTAAGCGGTAGCAGCCAATCAACAAACATCTGAGGCTCGAGTATACACATGACTGTGGAGTCTAGCCTACAGGTCATTGAACTCGCGAATTTTTCCTATCCCTAGTTATCAGTTAGCTTGTGGGGGTAAGGAGAAACTGAACCCCTCCCCCCTCCCGCCCATCAGAAATATTTAATTGCTGCATTAACAAACAATGTTACAGTTTCGCGAGGGAAGTGAACTGTGATCCAACGGAGCAAACGGCACAAGTTAAAAACGGTGGAAATATAACCTCGCACCGAATGAATTAGCGTTCTTTTCCGTATCTATTCATAGTCTATACAAAAAAAAAAACACACGTATAGTCAAACAACAGTATTTTCACATTTTTTACATGAAACCTTTGAAAAATCACGTCATGGCGACGTTATTGGTTGTTACCTAAATATGTCGTGTATCACAAGCGTTTCGTAAATCTGCTGTGCGTTTTTCCTTCGGTATAATTTTCTAGACTTGTGGTTTGTTTGCACGAGGTGGAACAATAGCGTGGAAGAAGATATTTAGCAGAGCTTCAGAAAAGTTGGAAGTAACTTGTAATGGATTGTATCCTTGTGCTTGTCTTTCTAGCATGACTGCAAATAAATCAGTTTAAAGGCTGTTCACGACAAAGTGAGCAATTTAGAAATAACCCTTAGAAAAAGTCACTGCCCCTGCATGCATATATTTTAATGGGCGCACCGAGTGAAATTCGCTCAGTAAAATTGGTAACGATGGATGGAAAAGTTGTTCCATATCTAAAGTCGAATGAAAAGTGTTAGGTAACCATTTCTTATAACTTAAAATTATTTCTTTCTCTTTGTTTTTTTAATGCATCGAAGTGTAAAAAATTAGCAGATTTTTAAGTATTTATTTTCTTATTAATTTCACAGTTAAATTTTACCGACGTATGAATAAAGTGATGAGGGCCATGGCAATGATAATTTTACATAAGGCGGAAGAATACACGACGCGTATACAAGTAGATCTTAAGCAGGGGTTTTCAAAAGTGCTTTTTTTTTTTACCGTGAACGGCCTATATCTATTTTTCATCCTTTAAAAAAACATTTTGGTTTTATAACACGGAATCACCCCCGAGGGAGTAGTTAGTTCCGCGTGCGGCGACTGAACGTCCCACGACCAAACGCACTAGTTCGGGTCCGCTCTCTGCGGGAAACACTCGTGCCGTCGGGAAATACAAAAAAAAAAAAAAAATGTCCGCGTTTCCGTGTGAAATCCCACGCCCTCTCGTGTGCGTGCCTGTCTGGTGTCCACTAACGTCATGTTCTGCTTGGTTTCATTTATATATATATATTTTTTTTACTTTTTTTTTTTTTTTTTGCGCGAGAGGGAAGTAAAATGTATGACCGTAAATGTTGTACAAGAGAATGACATCGCCTGGCGCAGAGAAAATGTTTTCTGTTGTTGTTGTTGTTTTTGTTTCTGCGCGGGGGAATGCGTGTCTGTCGCCGCGTGCCGGCTGTGAAATTGTCGGTGCTAATTTCATGGCGCCCCCGGTTTTGCACGTTCGCTCATTGTTTTGGGATGGGGCTGTACACATGCGTGGAGAGAGCGGCGTTTGGTTGCAGTCACAGAACAGGTGACCGCGCAGAAGCGGATTCGTTCGTCTGTGTGCTTGCGCGAGATGTAAAAAAAAAATTGTTTGTACTTTCGCAAGGAAAATTTTTGAAAACAACTTATCGAGAAAATATTTTCTATTACTACAGCAGTTTTGTTGTAAAATCTACAAAATGCATATTTGTAGTGTTACAAATTGTACCGTTGTATTTCCACTTACATGTTTTAAAAGTGGAAATGAAATTATGTTTTTGTCCTAGAAAACAAATTTGAGGAATAAATTATATATATATATATATATATATATATATATATATATATATATATATATATATATATATATATATATATATATATATATATATATATATAATAACTTACGAAAGGAAGTAAAAAAGTTGCACCCTGTCGTCACAGGGATTCTATCTCACATATCTTGTTATACTACTTCCTGGCACTTTTAACCTCATGACCGACTTGAAATACGAGATATACTTAGAGTTATTTTTTCTTTGTATAGGCCTATGCGTAAGGTACTGACTAAACTAGAAGACGACAAAGTTTTCATTATTTTATTACAATTGTTTCAATTGTTTCAAATTTTTTCACATTATTTACTCTTACATTATGCATCTTCTTGCCCGAAGTCACGCTTTACATGACCCCTAGATTTTGCGCAAACAGTTAAAGTATACGGTTTGCTGTTGAGTGTCCGCCATTTTATTCGGGCTCGTAGATACGGGTCAGTGTAGTGCAAACAATTTTTGAGATCTATTAAAAACACTGCTGTTGTAATTTTACAAACGAGCCTGTGTCAGGTTGGCTGCTGCATGGCTTGACGACAGTTCCTGTTGGTTTAGCTGCTGTCTGCAAAAATATTATCTATGTGCTGTTACGTTCTCGTAGAATAATTACTGCCGTAAGGCCGTACTTTGTGAGGAACTTAAGGCGGTAGTTCTCCTTCCCTCTTACATTTTTTTTACAAATCTTCATAATCAATTTTTATGATCAGATGCTCAAAATCAAAGTTTAAATGACAGAGAACTCTTTAGCATAAATTTTTATGTTTGTGTGGTTTCAGTTATACCGTATTTTTCCGTGCGGCACTCAAATTATTAAATTATGAGGTAATGTTTAATTATGGTTACAGATGTGAAACGAATCGTATAAGAAAAGAAGTTGAATTTGCTTTGGCAAGCTTTGTTTTTAAATATAGCCTCTAAAAGTTAAGTTATGGATAAATCTTATGGCGGGGATACTTGCTCTGCATGGAATATGGCCGGGATATTAAATTATCCCATGTGCAGCTGTATATGCATTATGTGTGAGAATAATTTTTTTGGTTGGGGGGAGGGGGAGGTGCCAGGAAATCCCGCGCTCATAATATTGTAGTAAAAATTATTTCCCTGCCTGGGAAAATTATTTCCTTCCCTGAAAAGTTGTAATATATAATCACGGATATGAATAATCGTTCCCACTTACAAATTATGGCCGCTTAGGATGGAAAGCTCTGGCTGGGCAATGCACGAGGTCACAGACGACTAAGGTATATGTAACTAACTGTCAGACCCCCAGGTTTTCTGTGTAGCACAAAATTTCGTGTTGCCTTTAGTGTACCTCCTTTCACGCCTGGCAAACATCCGAGACATAACAAACCACCAGCTTCTGTTGTTTGGTTTTATACTCTGACTCTAATAAGGGACTGCATCCTCGTCACTTCCAGCGTCCCTTTGAGCTGATTTGTGTCCTTCAACCGCATTTCAATTTTTGTAGTTGTAATCCTCCCAGCCTGAGACCGATGAATTAAGTTCATTGGAGTCTATCAAGGCGGCGGTAGTAAACACAAAAGAAGAGAATGTGATTATCAGTAGGCGACTTTTGAGCTGGGAATCCCCCCCCCCCCTTCCCAGGCTCAGAAGAACCTAAAAATTATGATAAAGACCACAGCATGGAACAAAGGACGTGAGGAATCGGAACCAATGCAAGTAGAATATAACGCAAAGAACTTGGCCACAAAGCTGCTTGGGAAGTCCGAGCCACTCTCACATTACTGGCAACTTGGTGTAGTTAATTATACACTATTATTTTAAAATGTAATCCACAAAGAGGTTTTATGGGGGAGTAGGGCTTAAATAAAAATAAAGAACATCCCATACTCCCGTGTTACCCTGAACAGGCACAGGTATGGCGATGATAAGAAACTGCGTGAACCACTTTTTGGTTTGCCACGAAACAAAAAAAAAGGTGGGGGGGAGTAAACACGAAATATGCAAGTCCATAGCCGCGAGGGACCTCCATCCCGGTCCGCCTAGGATTTGCACTTCTGTAATCGCACCTGCTCTGCGCCGGCAGTTAAACTTAATTTGCGGGGCGAGTGGTGGCGGTAGTGGTTGTGGAGGTACACACACAAGAGTCTAGCGGCGCGCGATCCGCCGCCAATTTGCATGCCATTGTAACGGCGGAATTATGCGCGTGCGACTGCAGGGCAAGGAGCTACGCTCGATGGATAGGCGAGGGGGTGAGAAAGGGTGTTGTTAGGGCGGGGGGTGGGGGAGGTTGGGGTAGTTAGTAGAAGAACACCAGGTCGGTGGGACCCCGGGCCGGCGACACATATGGGAGACCATCAATTAGCCGCCGACTCCCTATCTTAGCGCCAGGGGGATTACCCTCCCCTCCGGGTCCGTATTTCACCCTCTCCGACCCCACACACCCTTACCAACCCTTTACCGGAATTGATGACGGAAATTCCGGTAAAATATACACCGACCTCCGCGGGGCCAAATTGAGACCATGCAAGCCCCCCCGCCTTGCCTGGCCAGGCCCATCTCTCATTATTAGGAACCTGGGAATTTCTGCGAATTCATCTCGGGACTAGCTAGACTTCAACCGCGCCGACATTCAGGTTACTATGGCTGCTCGACTGCACGTTGTTAAACGCTCCACGGGCCGACTTCGAGCCAGAAGCTAGCTTGCAAGACGCCTGAATGGTTCGGTGTGCGCTTAAGGGGCATCCGTTCCCGCCATCTTGGATTTTCACAATTTTTGCCATAAGTTCCATTTAAGAAGGTATAACAAGATTTCTCGCATGACATGACACAAATAATAGCTCCTTAAGTTAAATCAAACTATTAAATCTCTATAGAATTGATTGTTGTTCGAATAGTCATCGAAGGCAAGAAACAAATAATTTTTTCTTGCTTTCACTTACAGAGATGGTCCTGGAACAGTAATCTAGGAATGCATGGTGTAGAACATGTGTAATGTAATGCCCTGCGCTTTGTCGACGCCCGAAATTAAATACAAATGCAATTCACGGCAGAAATTCCGAAAATCCAAAATGACGGGGACTGATCCGCCTTTAGGCTTCCGCCTACCTGCCGCGTGAATTGCTTTGCAGTGTGTTTGAAATACGCGCTTTTGTGCGAAACCACTAAACTTGCCCCCATAAAACCAATGTATAAAAACAAAACATATTCAGGCCAGGTAAGTATAAATATAAATTCTTTTCCCGAGCCCTCCAACATACCTAAAAAATGGATTTTTCACACTACTGTATCTCATATTATACTGGTCGGAAACATGCGAAACTATTATAGGTATAGGGTTTTCATGGTAAAATGAGCACTTTTAAAGGCCCTGCTTACGATCTGCGTGTATTCACGTTGTGTATTATTCCGCCTTTTGGAAAATTAACATCGCCATGGGTCTCATCACTTTGTTCATGCTTCGTTCAGGTGAGAATGTGGAATTATTAGAAAAGTAAATATGTTACAAACCTGGTTATTTATACACTCATATGCATAAGAAAAATCAGAAAGTGAAAGAAATCATTTAAGTTATCACAAATATTTGCATAACACTTTTTATTTGACGTTAAGATATGGAACTACTTTTTACTTCATCGTTACCAACTTTACTGGCCGCATGTCACTCGGTGCACCCGTGAAAATATATGTGGGTAGGACCAGTGACTTTTTTCTAAGGTTGATTTCAAAAGTGCTCACTTTATCGGGAACAGCCTTTACCTGCACTAACTCTTCGTACCGACTTTCCACCAATAAAATAATTGGGCCACCGTATAATGTCCCCACAGGTATACGCAGTACGACAGAAACACTGTACGCCAGTTCAGCGCCTTGCGCGTAGGAGTTTCGCCCTTATCGCTCCCCCGCCTCAAACGCGTTAAAAAGCTCCAAGTAACACCATTGCCGCTAAGCGCAATACTCTTAACTGACGCCCAGTGTTCTCGTCGCACTGCGTGTGACTACTATTTAAATGGTCAGAAGCCTGCGGGAAGGTTCAGTGCAGAGCCCCTCGAGTAATTTTGTATGTATCTGACGCATATATTTTGAGATACAGCACTTTAAAAAAGCCGTTCTTAGTCACTTTGGAGTTGTCTGAAATGTTTCGAATGTAAGCGATATCTTGAAAGACATCAACAGCAGTCGTCTAAAGTGTGCGTTCTTCTCGCACACCAGCACATTGGAGGCACTTTTAATAATTTCGCAGAACGTGAATTACTAACACACTGCTACGCAGTTCAATCGCCAGGTAGAGGCGGGAGCTTTAAGGGGACTACTTGCCTGCATCTTCAGCTGAGTTGCAGTGGTTTTGAAATACACTTTGCTTTATGGAACTACGTGTCATCCTACGAAATTAAATTACACTTGAGACGAGGCGCGAAGACTACTTCCAAGAGGCCACTCACATTACGAAACACTATATCCTTTGATTGCGTCAAAGATTTACTGACAATTAAAACAAGCCAGAATTGAGTTGCTTTATGTTCTTGATTCACCATCAGATTCCTCATTTCAACAGACTTATCGGTTCACACAACACCGGGCATCCTTACTATATAGAACAACGATTAATATTGGCCGTCTCTCAGCTAATATGATGCCGAGTTTAAAGTGCGCCAGTCAAATTTTCTTACCTACTTAGTATAATATACAACCCATAATGTTAATTAAAGTAATTAACACTTTGAGTTTCGCGGGTATAAAACAAGGGCTTATTCAGAAGTGATGGCTATTGGTTATCTCCCGAAAATGACCCAACACTGGAAATGTACTATGTACAGTTGAAAGTGAACGACATGTACGTTGTAAAGGTGACACTACATGGTGTATGGATGCAGGAATGTCCGGCAAGGAACAAAGACAAACATGGCTGCTTGAAATCACCGTTTAATTGATATATTCCCGTACAAACTGTACACGATCATGTGAACGGGTAGGTATCGTACGTGTACGAGCTGTTTGGCATCCTTCAGACGTAGTCTCCGAGGTTGTCCACGGGTCGTTGCCAGCGATGAGGCAGACGGTAAATACCATCGGCTGCATGAGATCCGACAATGTGCGCCACCTCTCGTCGAACTACTGTGACGATGTCTGCCTCATCGCTGGCAACGACCCGTGGACATCCTCGGAGACTACTTCTGGAGGATGTTAAACAGCTAGGATACGAACGATACCTACCCGTTCACATGAATATATACAATTTGTACGAGAGTATATCAATTAAACGGTGATTTCAAGTTTGTATTCGTTCCTTGCCGAACATTACTGCATCCATACCGTGTGGTGTCCCCTTTAAAACGTACATGTCGTACACTTTCAACTGTACATAGTATATTTCCTGTGTTGGATCATTTTCGGGAGATAAACAACAGCTGCCATGCCTTGTGAATCAACCCTAGTATTATATTGCAGAGAACGTTACGGACAGTGCTGATAAAATAACATTTCTTCGCTCATTTCTTCAAAGAATGCGGATCTAGTAATGCCACTGCAATCTCCACACAGCTCAGGAGAATTCAGGCGACGTTATATTGCATCGGTAACACATACAAGTGTTAAGGAAGGAAGCGGAAGTAATTTTGTCCGCCTAGAGGCACCAGCTAGCTGCACTCACTCCGTGGTCGTTAGTTTCTCACGAGCCTTGTGCGAGAGCGAAACACCAGCCTGGGTCGGGAGAAGGGCCGGAAAGGTAGAGTGGTCGTGACGTGCAGATGCATTCTGCATTCCTGCGGATGCTGTGGTCCGCGAACCGGGTACTCCGAGATGAATATGCATGACGCGACGTCCCTTCTGCATCTCCCACCTCATGCACCCCCACCCCCCTAGCACGCACGGCGGACCACTGCAGTCACATTCGCCGTGGCTGGTTGGTGGTCAGGGCTGCGGTCTAGTGAGCAGTTTATTCAGGACCTGATTAATATGTCTTTGTTTTATCTGATTATGAGTAGAGAACAGGAACTGTTACGTATTCATTCTTAAACATGCTAGACTCGTACCCCTTTGTGTACTAAGCATAAGTTGGGACAGGTGTTTTTCGCGAAAAGATTTCGAGACCAGTTGTACTTCAAAACACTTTTGTATGCTCGCGAATCATGGACGTTCAGTATCGGAGTACTTTATTACGATTGGTCCAGTCAAGTAAGAACATGTCTTCTCACATAGACACGTGGCCAATAACCAAAGGAAGTTGTGGTTGTGGAAGTAGGATATTGAAGTCTAGCATGTCCATGCATATTTTCGCGAAATACACCTGTCCCTAAGCATAAGGTTGAGACGTAGCATCCATCTTGGATTTTTTCCTTCAAATCTTCCCAATCAAACTTTATGATAGGACGTTAAAAATCAAAGGTAGACATGGTTTAGAAAACTAGTTAATATAATTTATTTTTCAGGAACTGTTTTTTATATCTATATGTTTCCATGAGAGACAGAAATGATTAAATGAAGAAGGAACCTTTGATTACGGTTACTTATGTGAAACGAATTGCTTGACTACTTTTGTTGGTATGATTTCTGTAATCGTCCACAAGAATTATTTAATTTTTGCGGGCAGTTACTTTTCAGAAATTCATAAAGACTGCAGCTGTAACAATCTGATACATTTTGAAAACAGATTATTTATGCCGTGTCTTGCGGAAAAATTCCGTCGCACATTCTTAAATGAAAATTATAGTAAAAAATGAATAAATCCAAGATGGCAGTGACAGATCACCCTTAACCATCAGGAATGCCGTGAACTAGTTGGCCTGATGATCCGTCGGTCCATCAAAGTGCAGCTGTAGAAATTGTTATTAATGTAAATGCGTTAAAAAAACGTGACAGATTTTAGGTGCAAAAAGAGTGATTTAAAATGTCCATCAGTTGAAAGACTTCATTTACACTGAATGAAGGCGCCAGAGTGCTGAACGTTTCTGCAGGCCGTGTCGCTTGAGTGGAGGGAGCTCACATGACACACACGAAACTAACATACTTATAAGTGTTCGCTGTCTAACTTGGTACCGAATTACAACACGGGTTTGTGGTATTAACAGAAAATAAGCCAAGAAAATTATTGTTGGGCTGTAGTGTTCGTGTTTGATCCTGTTGAATACTAGCTGAAAAATGAATCTATATCCTGGAAAGGTATGTTTTTGAGGACAAAGAAATTTTCAATTTTTTTTTGTCCGAGTAGTGTACACTGAAAAAAAAAAGTGGCGGCCATAGTGTTTTGGTGGTATTTACCCTGCCAAATTGTTTGTGGTAAGCACAAAGTATTTTAGTTGTCAGCACTACATTTCTAAGGCCACTAAAATCTTATTTAGTGGCAGCTAAAAAAAAAAAATTGTGTTAAGCACATAAATGTTTGGTCAGCTGAATGCCAACAAAACATCTCGTAGTAGCCACAATTTTCTTAAATTCTTGCGTAGTCCCCAGAATTTTGAAGAAACATATTGTCACACTCACAAACAGACAAATGAGATTTTTTTTTGTAAAATTCTGCTATTTACAAAGCTGTTTTTCAGTGGTACGTGGTGATATGTTGCTAGATAAGCTGGCGCTTGATCAGTGCTGTACTCGCACACTCGTCGCACGCAACAGGAACCAGTAACCAGAGTGGAGTCCTGAGAAACTGAATGTACTGCGGCCACTCACAAGAGAGCGACGATGCGCCCATTAACACGTCCTTTGACGGTCAAATTCACTACTACGTTTAAGTGACCGATGTGTAAACTAGATAACGATTAGGTACAGCACAAATCAAAACACAACTTCCCTCGCAACAGTTAATCACACGCCGCTGCGGTTTTCATTGTTCATAACTAACGTTGATGTGAATAGTACTCGAGTGAATGTTGGCAAGGGTAGAGAGGACTGTGTCGCAAGGGTAGATTTAAATGTGTAGAGTTTGACCCTGAAACCCGCTACAGTTACATCTTCCAGGCGTTATTCCATGCCACGGCGTAATAATACACCAAATTATGGCTCATAACTCGGGACATAGTAGTATGTGTGTGTAATAAATCTGGACCCCTGGTGCGCGCAGTTTCTCGGTCAAATAAAGCGTCGCTGCTACTGGCGAAATACACGCGAGAACCCACTCGGCAGACGCAGGCTAGACGCTAAGTCCGGTACACTCAGTCGATAGTTCTCTGTTTAGTTACTGCAGTATTTTAAAGCTCCGTACACACGTTCAGATGTTCTCTGCTCAAAACTTTAACCCCTTAACGTACACATTAATATTTCGTTTCAGAAGTTGCAAGTGAAGACATTTTTGGTATGAAAAGTACTTATCCAATTTCTTATAACGACTGGCACTTTTGAATCTATGCAAACGGTTTCAGTAGGTCCATGGCACAAGAAACAACCAATTATAAAATATTTGTTGTTTCAGCAGCAACAAATAGCCTAACCCAGGGAAGTGCGCTGTCTGTATTGGTGCTTAGCTTCTGGACTTGCACAGAACAGGCCGTGATCTCACCTATTCTGCAACGTGTAAGAGGTGAACGAATATACGAGGGGTAATATGTGGGACGGGTTAAGCCCCACATTAATTTTTTATTACAAGTGTTACAAAACGGTAAATTTTTCCATGTGTGCTGTACTTAAATTGCCACAGAATTTATTTATTTTCCAACTGATGAACTGTAGGCTTTGTGCTCGGTGTTGTAGGCTGTTCACGGTAAAGTGAGCACTTTTTAAGGCCCTACAAAAATTCACCTTTCAACTAATTTCTAACTTTCCACCACTTTTTAATATAAATATTGTAATATGACTAATAAACAGAGTGTATACATTTCACCACTTATAAATGTTAACGTCTGAGGCTGCAAAAAATATATTTATTAGGGGTTAATGCATTTTGAAAGGACATTAAAAAGTGCTCACTTTACCGTGAAAGGCCTATAATTATACGAACTAGCCATAACGTAGAGCATTATGACGTTTTATGAATAATTTACCCCCGGGAAGAGCGTTGAACGCAAACAAACGTTTTGAGGCGTTCAACGCCTCAAAATGTACAGTACAATGCAGAGCAAATACAACATTCTTTTGTGTTATGTACACAATTGTGACACTAGGTGTGAATGGCTTAAAGGGACATCCTACTAAAATAACTTCTGCGAAAACAGTGTTTGCACGTATATCTAGAAACCTGGAAAATTCGCAGAATTCTTTTCGGGACAATATAGAAATTAAAAAAACGTGTGCGTATGTGTCACTTTTGCAATTGGCCCGCACGTTATTTGACACCGGTTTCATATCTTTGGGCCAATAACAAACACAAAAAAACAAATCTTGCCCAATCAACGCCATCCACCTTGACAGTAAGCCACCAACGAGACGTTAATAGGCGATTGTCTAAGCTGAATAATGTGTGGTGGTGTAGTCTCTAAATGTTTTTGGCCACCGGTAAACTGCGTGGCAACTGTCAATAATACTACATATCAGAAAAGTTCTCGAGTTATTGATCTGTACATTCGACTGCGCAGTCTGACCTTGTTGCGTTCTAAACTAAGAGCGTGGCAAGGCAGGCTTTGCATAACACCTAGCAACATCAATTAGAACACTAATAATGGCAAAAAAAAAAAAAAAAAATTCTGTACAGTGTAAGTGTAGCTAAAATGTTTGAAACTATTTGTAATAGAAACAAAGAAGTATGGTCATTTTCTTTATTTTAAGTCTTTCTTTCAATCTTTCTTTTTATTCACATTTCACAGATATTACACATGGAAAACCTCATTGGTTAGCTTTCTTATATTTCACATTGAAGAGTAATATTATTATTTTCTTTTCCCATATATGACAATTTTATACTTAAAAACATTTACATAAAACCCAGGTTGCCAAACATATAGAATAAAATGCAACCAAATTCAGGTACCAATATTTTCGCTGGTATTCAGCTAATACTTAATACATTTTTCATATAGGTTATATTTATGCTCCTTACTGGCCATATTGATAAGTAAATACAAATTCAAAAGGCCATCACAAAATATATTGAGCAGGTGACCCCAAATTACCATAGTTACAAATGGTGGCTATATTTCCTGTCGCATCTACATTTACGATTAACATTATTACATCTTTTTTAATGCCTACGCCAGGAAAGGCCCTTTTGATAACACATTACTGGTCATCAAAAAATAGTTATGTTCTAATTTACTCGCAATCCCTAGTGAATGGGAGCAATTGCTAAGCAATGCCAGCCTTTACTCCAGCGAGTAAATTTGATTTTTGAACAAGCCCTAAACTTCGTAAAGTTTCTCTTAAAAATGTCATAAAAATAAGGAGTTTCGCATAGCTCCTACTTAATACCAAGGACTGAGACCATAATCAACGATTATTGACAAGTGTTTACAAAAGTTTACCAAAGTTTGCAATAGTTTACAAATGTTTGAAAATGTTTGCAAGTGGTTGCAAAAGTTTACCCATGATTTCTAGTGGTTACCGCCACTTTACGTCTTGGTGACGACGTAGCCACTAAAGCTTGGTTACCAAAGGTAACAGTGTTGGATTTTCGGCTAAAAGGCCAACATTTCCCAAAATTTAAATACTTTGAATTATTTTTCGGCCATCATTGGCCCCTGCCTAACGTCAATGTGGCGTAAGTGACCTGTTCGCTTTAGGAGCCTACATTGGTGGTTCAAATAAAGTGTTACTTATCTCACAGTAGAAGCTTGCCTGCCCCCTCGAGGTCGCTGAACTGACCCCGAGAGCAGCGCGTGCCGGCGTTAAATACACGCTCCGCCCTCTTGCACTACCAATAACATTAATTTCCCCTCTCAAAAGCTGGTTTTCTAAGAAATCGTGGGGTTTTCAATTACCCCTGGGAGGGTTTCAAGCGATTCACAGCCATTGGCAGAAAACATTACCATTTATTGCGACCGACGCAGTGGACACCAATTTCCCCTAGGGGCTGTAACACAATGAAATGTAAAACACCCAAGCAGATCACAAATAGGCCCTCAACTTCCGTTCCTTTGAACAAGATGCCGGAAATAATGTAACGAAACGTCTCGTTTTTGGCGACGCACGCACCATCCCAAGCTGGTTACCATTCTTGCCGTCGACTGTGCTGCGCTCCTACGACTAATCACTGAAACATCAGTCCGCTGCACACTTATTTGCCAGGCCTTGTTGTTGCTGCACGTGAAAAATAGCCACGGTAATTCACAGTTATTTTCCCGGTGCCTCAGATATTTTAAAGTGTTTTGTATTTTCGCTAAGCTGGCAAGAACATCACAGTTTTATATATTATTAGTGTTTCAAGCCACATCGGAAAGTTTTAAACCTCGAAAGAACACGTGAGAAAAGTTCGTGCGTAACAGGCCGTACGCTGCACAATTCAGCAGGTTACCAGGCAGACACAGTAAGTACTTTTCGAGGGTATGTGCGACGTGGTTACAACCCACTCGTTTTAAGGGTGTTTTTACTTTGTTTTGCAAGACGTGTGGTGACGGGATACCCGTCACAACAGGGCGTCTGTATTCTCAAGTAGATATCGACTGCTCGTCGTTGGCTGTTTGCTGTTACAGTGTCGGGCGTTTATTGGGCCTACTTTTATTTTTTCGCTTGATTACTATTTTCTCGTAGTCTTCCTGTCTACTAAATCGCGAATCGTTTGCAGTAGTACACGTAGGAGTGTTTGGAATCTGGCTCGTTCCTAAACCAACCCATGAAATTTTCAGGCCTGTAATTGTGACAATGAAGGTTGCGTGTTTGAACCTTCGCATCATGGATAGGCAATGGATGCGTATAAATTTTCTGTCGTAACTTAATGTCCAGTTTTGTATTTATTTCTCACTCCTCACTCCCTCATCCCCCCCCCCCCTCCCCGAGTATTTTATGTCGGCCAGAGTATTTGCATACGTCTGCATGTTTTGCCATTTGTTCGTTTTATTACTCATTCCGATGTTTTATGGTTTTGTTTCCTTTGTGATACTTGGATCTTCATTCCGCGTAATTCCCTGCGTGCTATTTTCTTATCTGTCGACAACGTTAATCGTGACTTTATACATATATATTTTTATATATGTATAAATTCTGTGCGTCTTCATGTCATGTTTTGCAGTGGCGTTTGTTCAATGCGATAGTAGATTAAAGAAAAGCTGCCGCAGTTACTGAAATAACCGCTTTGTGCATGGCAATATGCGTCGACCTTTTCACTCGCTGATGACTTAATAATTTGAAATAATTCAATAAAATAGTTGTCAGTGGGTCATTTTTAAATCTCGAAAACAGTGAACAACATATCATGATGATTGATGTAATTTTAGGAAGTTGTTTGTGAAAGGAAATGAAGAGACGTTCTTAACAACAAGCGACAGGTTTCCACTCGTTAGGAATTCCCTTCAATGAGTGTGCGTGTTTTTTTTTATATATAATTAATATGCAACAAAATGCATGCTTTATCATGCCCTCACGCTCTGACGGCAAGCAACCCACGGACAGTTGGTATAGTTTATTCACGGTCTCTACTAACTTTTTTTTAAATAAAACCTTTGAAAAATCGCCCCTTGCATGAAGAGTTCTATTGTTTCCAAAGTACATGTTTCGTGTATCATAAGCGTTGTATACGTCTGTTAAAATAAATCTACAGAATGTTTCTTAAATACATGAACAATCTCCGCATGCGTATTCCTCACGAAAAAATTAGGCAAACACACACACACACACACACACACACACACACACACACACATATACATATACATATATATATATATATATATATATATATATATATATATATATATATATATATATATATATATAATATATATATATATATATATATATATATATGTGTGTGTGTGTGTGTGTGTGTGTGTGTGTGTGTGTGGTGTATATATATATAATATATATATATATATATATATATATATATATATATATATATATAACTTACCGTCTAAAGTGCATCCCAAGTAGGAGTAATAAGAATAAGGCCTGGTAATTGCACTTTTTGCAGAAAGTATGTACAATCCAACCACAAGATTCTGGAAACCCATTAAATTGACAAAGTTCTATGATTCGCATGATGTTTAACACCTTCAAAAAATGCATTCGTTGCAGAATAGGGGTTGAAACCCTTATTTTGCAATAAAATTGTGCATTACCAGTGGTTCATTACCTTTTATGAGTCATATTATGAAGTAACACGTTAAAATGGGCTAAAAAGGCCTGAGTCATTATTGCCCTAATTCCAACCGTTTCCGAGGAATAAATGCATGACGTACACAATCACGAAATAGCACGGCCGGGTATGTAGGCAACACGCGCATCACCTGAGATGATCGGAAGCCGCGTGGCATACCATGCCAACGTAAGATCACAAAATTCCATGTCGGTGGGTCAATAAAGGAATTAATCGTGCGTGAGGTGAGCGTGGATGGTGTCCAGGTGAAACTGGTTATCTGACACGAAACCTGGATACTATTCACGCTCACCTCACGCACCTCGTATCCGCCTTAATTTTTTCCGTGAGGAATGCGCACGTGGAGCTTGTCCGTGCATTTAAGAAACATCTAGTGTACAGGGTGATTCACGAATAGTGGGCATTATTGCAGGGATGAATTCCTCACAGGCAGACAATAAAACAAGTTTAGTACAGCATGGGTCCGGAAATACTTGGTTTCCAATCTTTGGCCTTCGAAACTTTGCTCTTAACCGGCATGCCTTTCTTTTCGCAGGTGGTTGGAGTCATAAGAGGACACAAATCAGAGACACCTCGACAGTTCTATTTACTTTAATTAAAAATAAAATATTATAAATTATAAGTAAAACATAGAAGTTCACTGTAATAGAAAATAAAGTACTTTTGTGTTAACACAAGTATAAAACTCTTATGCTATATGACATATTTAGGAAACAATCAAGCACGTCATACGTGGGGTGATTTTACAAAAGTTTGATTCGAGGAAAGTGAAGAAACCGAGAATGGACCATTTTAAAGAGTGGATATATATGGGCTGTTCACGGTAAAGTGAGCACTTCTAGAGGCCCTAGTTAATTGTTTCCTTTCACCCATCACGTTTTAAAATAAATATTGCCATATAAGTAATAAACACAGCTTATATAATTCACCGGACTCGAAAGTTAACGTCTATAGCTACAATAAAATATATTCACTGACTATTATTCCTAGAGACCTGCAAATTCGCGTTATTATTTGGACACGGTTAAACTTGAACACTTTTACCTTTCCAATACGTTTGTAATTGGACCATGCTTTATTTGACACGCCCTGGGTAACGTTGCGCCAATGAATGAACACTTCACAATATCACGCGCAGTTCAGTCAGAAAGGGAGCGACTCCACAACTATGCAGCAGCCAATGGAGAAAAGACGCCGGCTACAGTATATACAGTACTGTGAAGTTTTGCCTGATGTAAAATAATAACGCGAATCTTGCAGGTCCCTTATTATTCCAAATGAGACAGCTTTCAGAAGTACTCACTTTACCGTGAGTAGCCTATAGATAGCCGTACTGCGTCTATTGCCTCCCACTGCAGCGCCTGGCCGGGTTTAGCCCCATTACTGTAGGACAAGGGAGCTCAAGTGCTGCGACGTCTGGCGCGGACTGTATGTTTCTCTGAGTGCTGCCACATGGAAGCAGTGCCAGTTGCAGACCTCGTATAATCTTGGCCTCATGCGGGGAAAGGAAGGCATTCAGGTGCCATCTATGGGCCGCGCTTGTAAGCTCGTTGGGGACTGTGCCCCAGTGTGGCACTAGCGAAACCAATATAGATATAGGTGGTTCATGGTAAAGTGAGCACTTTTTAAGACCCTGCTGAAGTTTTCTTTTTTACCAGATTTCTATCTTCCTGTTACTTTTTAATATAAACACTCCCATCAGTCTAATAAACATAGTGTATATATTTCACCACTCCCAAAAAGTTAATGTCTGGAGTTGCAATACAATCCATTTATTAGTGGTTAATGCTTGTTGAAAGGGCCTTAAAAAGTGTTCACTTTACCGTGAACAGCCTATATATCTCTATACTTAAAAGCAATAATCATACGAATATATTTTCACTGTAATCGTAGTTTTTAAAGGCTGTTCACGATAAAGTGAGCTCCTTTGAAGTCAGTCTTAGAAAAAAGTCACTGCTCCTGCCTGCATATATTTTGACGGGCGCACTGAGCGACATGCGCCCAGTAAAGCTGGTGACGATGAAGGGAAAGTAGTTATATATCTTGACGCCGAATAAAAAGTGTTAGGTAACAAATTGCGATAGGCCCTAACTTAAATTATTTCTTTCTCTTCCCGTTTTTTTAATGTAACAAATTGTAAAAATGAGTAAATTTGTAAAATATTTACTTTCATAATAACTTTTACAGTTTCACTTTAAAGACGCATGAATAAAGTGATGAGGGCCTTTTCAATGTTAATTTTACATAAGGCGGAAGAATACATAACGTGCATACAAATAGATATTAAGCAGGACTTTTGAAAATGCTCAGTTCATCGTGAACATCCTATATCATTCTTTTTCTTGTGAATGCTCTGACTCGCCAACCAAAGTTTTTTGGTATAAAGTACAACATTCTTGTGTGTTTACGCAAATGGATACGGGGGAATGTAAATCACGTTAAGCACGAAAGAACATTTGATTGGAAGACTGTGAACTCGGCAGTGTATTGGCTGACAACCTGCCAATAACGACCGTTGTACAGTACTGTGTAGTGTCTATGGTGTCGTATGGACCACAGTACGGCGGTAATACAGGACAGAATAGAACATGTTAAAATGACACCAGTACCCAGCGGAAGGTATT
Source organism: Dryococelus australis (assembly GCA_029891345.1). NCBI lineage: Eukaryota > Metazoa > Arthropoda > Insecta > Phasmatodea > Phasmatidae > Dryococelus > Dryococelus australis. The sequence goes on from CM056995.1 coordinate 350,403,369, forward strand.
AGTTACTAGATTTTAAAATAAATTTGGAAAATAGTCGAAACATAAAATATGTCGCGTTATAAAGATTGAAAACAAGTTAATTTTAAAACTACACGGGCTTAAAATTATATTTTGTTATAATCTAAAAATAAGGTTACACTATAATTTTAAAATGTCAAAAGTTAAAATTCCTCTGCGTCGACCCTTGAACCCTCACCCCCCATCCTCTCCAGAGACAGAGGGACCGACTGTGGTTGTCGTTGTTTTGTGAGGTGTCCGTCGTGTGTTTGATGTCTGTGTCTGTGCTGTGTTGGTGTCAGTGTAATGTTTTTTTTTGTGCAGAGTGTTGACCAGTGTAGGTGTCGTACATTTGGTTTATTTGTTTTTGTGTGTGTCTGTAATATTGATGTCTTTGTGAGTCGGACGACATCAGTATACGAGATTATGTTATTGTTTTTAATGATATGTGATGTATTGTTAGCGAGGCCCCAAGAGGAACGTTTATTCATTTAGTTTCGGAAATTACATTAATAATAATTATTATATTAGTAGATATTACTTTGATTAGTGATTACATTTCATTAAGGGAAATAATTCTAGTAGCCACTCCCAAATGAATTACCACAGGAATAGATGGGTAATATATATATGGTAATACAAAGCCGTACAGAACTAGTGTTACTGCAGTGCTGGATATAAACGATTTACTTCTAGCTTGTCTTGAATATCTGTAAATACGTCCAGGCCTCAAAATGCTAACGCTTTTTGGAAAGACATCTCCGGCTGAAATGAGGGTAGCTAATTTGCCGCACCAAGCTCGGGCTAATAAATGAGAATTGATGCTGCGCTCTCCACATAACCTACCCCCTCTGCTCGCGCAAACTAGAGCACCCTTAAATTATGCCCTGCAATTTAAAATGTGATTAATTAGTTTGTTTTTCGTCGGGCGCAGAGGGCGTAATAGCCACGCTCTCGTTTCCCCTCTAGTCCCCTCGCCCAGCGGCTTACAGACCCTTCCGGAAACCCTCAGCGATCTGCTAAATACCCTTGTAACTAATGTCGCCGCCCGGATCTACTTCATTCTTCTCTCTCCGTGCTTCCCCTCCTCCTCCCCCTTTTCTACATACAATTAGTAGGTACACCCGAATTTCGCGAAAATATTTCCCAGCACGTTAGATTTCAAGTGTTATATTTAGCTTATCAGTCGTGTGTCTTAGTGGTGAAAAATTTTCTCACTATGCTGGCCAATCGCAATTAGGTTACTCCGACTGTGTACGTCTGTGATTCGCGGGCATACTCCTACGACGCGTAACACGTAAATCATCCAATCACGAGAGTGGACGGGAGCTATAGTGTTATGAAATACACGTGGTGATGGAATTTTCTCGCGCAAATTGAGTGTCATATTTAGGGATAGGAAAATTTCGCGAGTTCAATTACGTGTAGGCTAGACTTCTCAATCCTCTGCATACTGGAGCATCAGCTGTATGTTCATTGACTGTTGCCCCACACCTGGCAGGTATGGGACTCGCAAGGTGTTTCCTTGCAAGTCTGCTATTGGCTCAGAGGCGTACAGGACGGGTCTAATAAACTGCGATCCAATTGTGAAGGCTTCACTGTGTATGTGTTTGACGTCTATCTTGTCCCGAAGTGAATTCGCGACATTTTCCTATCTATAGTTATATGTATAATATTAGATACCCTATCATATCGTGTTATAATTCAGTACCGATGTTGGCGGAAATTTCACATGGTCATTGGACTTCGTTTGCCCCACACACCCTGCAGAATTCTTAACTAATAACAAACTTAATATTTTGGTAGCGTAATTCCGTGTGGCCTGGTTTAACTGGAGAATGAGTTCTACTTGTGACAAGCCAGTGAATAAGTGACCTCTGCTCGAGTGTGTAGAAGACTGCGGAGTCACAGAGTATTCAAGAATACAAAGGTGAAACAACCGCCTATTTCGCGAACTCGAGCTACCGCGCACCCCAACAAAATGGCGTTGCTATTTAGCAACATGTTGGAACGCTGCTCGTTACTCATCACTGGTAGTTCACTTGCCAGATTGCAGTCCGGCCAATAAGGAACCTCTAGAATCACGCGGTAACCAATCAGACGCAAGGCCCGAACCCAGAGCCTCGCCCAGGGAATCAGAGTATTGGTACGCCCACGTCAGAGGAACCGGCACGCCATTTAGTCTCTGCTTACTTATTTACTCTGTGCTAGAATGTAACTTTCTCTTTTCTTATAGAGGCTATTCAGGGTAAAGTGAGTACTTTTGAACGCACTGTGGTTTGGAATAATAGTCAGTAAATATATTTTATTTTAGCCTTAAATGTTACATTCCGACTGCGGTGGAATATACGCACTGTGTTTACTACTTACATGACGATATTTATTTTAAAATGTGGTTAAATTATAAAAAAATGGCTGAAAGAAATAAGGACTTCAAAATGCTCACTTTACCGTGAACAGCCTTAAACACGAAATAGTAGGGTCTGTAATAACATTGTGTATTACACGTGTAAGTGGTGATTTCCGAATTTGCGCAGGAGCATTCGTGTTACTAATCACGGCAACAATTAACTGTTTTTTTGCCTCGATACCGTTCTTAGCTGACGGATGAAGGGTCCATGGCGTATAACATACAGACGACTTTCGCATTCCCGTTTATTAGAAGCATAATTCCGGGAGGAAAAGATCTGGCGAATTTCAGAATATTCCGACAGTTTAATTTAACGACAAACGACTGGCTTAGGTAATACCGCAAAAACCGTACATATTGTCGATTCGGTATACTATCAAGTGTTACGGCATTCTAATTACTGCAGCGGTAGTGTTTACAAAAAAAAAAAATATTTCTATAGTATTGAAATATTGCAGCGCCATTTAATATTGCCTGGGAGAAAAATGAGCCGAGACCGGACGCAGAAATTGATTTCGTTTGTGTTGTCTCTGAAGTTTAATGACAGTGGTTTGATGAAACTGAATTCAAATTTTGATTGAATCTCCCTCGCCTACAATGACCACGAAAAAAACAAACAAAAAATTGAAGAACACAATATATGGATGAGAAACACAAATACAATAAAATTGTGATAGTACAAATAAGCACATATATATATATATATATATATATATATATATATATATATATATATATATATATATATATATATATATATATATATATATATATATATACGGAACAAGAGAGAGCGATCCAGGTAGACAACTACCGACACAAAAAAAAAAGAGGACATGTTCATTTTTTCGTAGTCATTTTAGGCATTGGAGATACAACCGAAATTCGAATTCTGATTATGTTTAGCATGGAACTTTTTTTTAGAGAAAAAATTAGTATGTTGAGAAACATGTCGCGAATATGTCTCTTAATTCTTCAGCTCAATTACAGCAGTTGCTCTCTTGGTTAGGCGGACAATCATGGGCCTGTATCGCCGACAGGTGCGAAGGACCGGAAATAGTCATTATAATTCAACTGCCGTCGTTGAACTAAGTCGCCTGTAGGGATGTCTTGCTGCCGCTGAGAGGGAAATTGTAGGAGCTGCCCCTCGTTCAAATTGCTCAACGCTGAGAATAAATAATGGACGCAGGGACAGAATTCCTGTGTAGAACCCTACAAACCTGTTTATCCTTTCCAGTCGCAAGATAATTCGTTTTTCTTATAATTAGTTCCATGTTGTAATGTTAACCTGTGGAGCTATAATTGAAATGACGCTAGTTCACACCTTGTAACTTATTACCTACGTTGGGCTCCATATAATTGACAGTAGTTACTTACGATCTCAACAAAAAATTGATAGTCCTGCTTGGATAGGACTTCTTTCTTTCGATCTTTTTTAAGTACAAGTCGAATAATAGTTCTCCCTGCGCAACATGTTATCTTAATGTGGCTCTGAAAGGGTTACTATTTGCCTTGCCTGCTCCACGCTGTGTACATCTCCCGCCCATTCGCGACCCAAACTCCAAGCCCGCACACTCTAAACTTTCGTTCGCGGCATATTCTGCTTAAACTCCATGCACGGGTCACCCTAATCGAGCCTCGAGACCTAAATTTCGCTTGTTCCCCAAACACACTCAATTATCGGCTATCCATTGCCTGGTATAGTCCAAGAGGTTTTAGAATGACTCGTCCCCGTAACTTTTGTAAAAACATGTCGCTGTAATCGACTCTGTTCCCAAATAAATTTGGAACTATTTATTACATCACATAGAATATTAAACTTTAGCAAGATTATATAATATTTTCCTATATGATGTCCAGTAATGTCTAAAAACTGGGCTAGGAAAATCTACACATGAAATACATATATTTGTCTGCTAGACGAATAAATATATGTATTATTTCAATAATTGTAAAAAAAAAAAAAACCATTTTTACAAATGCATCAAATATGATTTGTATTTCTGTGTATTTTTTTTTTCCAAATCATAGTTTGCTTGATTCAGATATATACTTTTTGTTGCAATGTTAAATCTAATCTCGGAGATTAAAGAAACTTTATTTCAGGGATATAAAATTTGATCGCCAGCAGTTGTGATTTTTTTTTTTCAATTCTCTCGGAATACACCAGGCTCTTGCGTGACCTTGGATCTGCAGAAAGAGCGGGCTGTGTGGATAGGCCACCTCTCAAGATATTTGAAAGAAAAAAAAAAGTGTTCCGGGCTGGGGATGCTTGGCCGTGGAGAAGAAACTGAATTCTCGGGCGAAGACTCTTCTGGGGTAGGGATGGCAGGGACGGTCTGGGTTCTTGACCTCAGGGCACGTCCCTCTTGTGAGGGGTGGATGGTAGGGGATGCCTACAGGTGAGCAGGGACGACGTGAAGCTCTCTTACCATCCGTCGCCGTCTTGCCTTAGTGTTGAAAAATTGACACTCGGGGAAGACGGGTGAATGATCCTAGGACACGTCACTCTAGCGAGGAGGAGGAGGCAGGAGATATGTTTTAGGGAGCGATGTGGCTGTATCTAACCACACAATGCCATATTGCCTCGGTGCCAAAAAATTGACGATCGTGGGCAGAGGGGTGAGTGACCACAGGACACTCTCGCTCTGGCGAGATCTGGGGGTGTTGGTGGGGGTGTAGGGGGGTCTGGAGTGGTTGGCCTCGGGCAGAGCGACGCGGAGGTTTCTCGAGGGCTTCCACCATCATATATTTCGCCAATCCTCACACTGCATATACGCAACACTGAATCTCTCGACTTTACTGGGCTTCGGAATATGGTAATCGTGATTAACGTTTTATTATATATGGTTTTTATTATAAAACTGTTTTATTGGGGAACTTTTTTTTAATTTATCGGGAAAAAATATAAATTTTCCTGTGATAGTGCGTTTATCGTGTAAACCCTGTTTCTGTGTTCGGTAGACGAAACTTGGTATGATTTTCAACTCGCGTTTGTGTTAACAAGTGTGCTCTATTTACCAGACTTTCCGGAAAAAAATTTGTAGTGCGTACGTTATATTTAAATTAAATCATTCACTTTTATGCATTCAAGTTCTTGTAGGACGAATCAAATAGTAAATAGTAGGGAAATAGGTTGTATCAGTAGTCAATTTCAACTCAGTTGTCTTTAATATACCGGTCGCGTTACACGTATATAAGCAGGCGCACCTCATACGATACACTCATTCAACGAGTGACCTCCGAGGTGGACAGATGTGTTGTCGGGGAGCTCCTGGAGCCATTTCATTACGTGTTTTATTTGGAAACATTCCTTTTGTTTAAAATTTCAGAGTTGAAGTCTGTAATCAAACAGTGCTTCACTGAGCTCGCAGTCGGACATATGTGTTTCGGGAGAGGTGCAATTTTTTTATGCATGTTAATCAATTAATTTCTTTTTGTGTGTGGATTACGTTTCTAAATTGATTACTCGCCAGTCTCACAGGCAGACGGACGTGTAAGGTATGTGCGAGAGGCGTCATATATATTTTGTTTGTTTAATTTATAGGAACGTTTTGTTGCAGATTGTTAATTCCATACTCATGTAATTGTGTTATATTTCTCTCTCATGTATATTATATTTCTCAGCTCGGGGTAGTAAAATCATGCTAATTTAATTCCATACTGGAGAGTCACATAATTGCACTTGTTATTCACGTAATCGTTTGAAATTTGCGATTCGATGCGTGTAATTTATTCATACATAGAACACTCTGAAATGCTCTAACGTTTCTTTGCATTAGGAAACAGTCGTCGTCTGTTTAATCGTTTGTCATTACTAACGTGTAAATCACATATTTCAAAGTCACCTATCTCCAACCACCAACTACGAGCAATATCCCCCCAAAAAATATAAAATTTACACTAAGACCAATCTTAGAAATCGTTTAAACACTATGAGATCTCTCGTGTGTTAAATGTATTCGTAAAAATTGCCTATCTACCACCAATATCCTCATTCAACGTATACATTATTTCACTCAGCTGTTTGCTTCCTTTCTTCAGTTTGAATGAACGTAAAGCCTAAAAAAAAATAAGCTAAGTCTTGCGAACGAGTGGTAGAGAACCAGTTACGCACGTTTGCTACCATTCCCTCCAGTTTGTTTCGGAACTGTTTTCACACGGGTGTAAACGAATCGCAACACTGCACATGAGCGAACACGCATGTCCCTTGACGACGCGATGAAACGCAGATAATGAACGGGTCATCACGAATGCGAACCATGCGGTGAGCGGACACGGTTGAAGGTGTGCCTAACTGGCGCTCGCGTATATCGGGGTCACTCCCGCTCAGTTCGTCGAGGTGTGTGGGTAAAGCGAGGTAAGTATGGAGTAGCGCCGGAATGCATGGGGCGGAGGAAACGGAATATCCCCGAGAATACCCGCAGACCAGCGGCATCGTCCGGCACGGTTCACACACGCGAACGATCCAGGAGCGTCGCCGTCGGCAATCGAACCCGGTTTTTGCCGTGGTGGGAGTCGGAGTAGTCTAACCACTACATGAACCGCTGTGACTGAGCGGTTACTCTCGGATTTTCGCAAGTGGGGATCGTGCTGGATTTTGCTGCTTGTCAGTGGGTTTTCCAGGGGATCTCCCGTTTCTCCCGCCCATTCTCACCTCATTTCACCCGCTTAGGCTCTCAAGACGATACGGGCGACACTTACACGCAGGCGTAGTACCTTATCGCTCCTACGCGCAAGACATGCAGTTTTTCCTTCGTGACGCCGTACTGTGCAAATCATATCTGTAACAGTGGGATTTTATTACATGCAATGAAAGCCCACAGATTAAACTACTTCCGCTTGTTTGTATTTTTCTCTTGCCGCTTAAGGATACTGCATAGGCAAGCTTAAAAAATGCTATATTAGACTATTTTCACGAATTTTTTTCTCCATGAATATACTAAATATGTTAAAAGTAAAAACATAGAGTCATAGATAATAGTTTTTCCTTTTTCTAGGAAAACGTCGTTTCTACCGAACGTATATTTACCGAGATACGCGAATACGCGCAAACGACGATTTCACGAAAAAAGTTTCTTTTCACTCTCCCCTTAAGAGCCGCTCACTGTCTGCATAGTGTGAGCGGGGCCTCAGAAGCACCTATCTCAGCGGCGAAGCTCGCGGGGCGCTGAAAGACAAGACAAGCGACAAGGGTATTAACAGCGGCCCGTTTGGACTTGAACGGCCTGGGGATCCCCTTGTAGCCCCTAGGCAGGTTGGGTTATTACTGCGTCGACACACCATCCCCATTCCGCTGCCGCGAGAGCGGGCGGCCTACCCATAATGGAACGAACTGGATACGTGGACGTCCACCCCCTCTGCCTCCCACAATCCCCCTACCGCCATCAACCCCCTCACCCTCCTCACATGGGCCCTGCTATGTTCGCAGCACAGGAATATATATGACACGCTATTTGTCTTCCGCCTACGTACCGCGCCAACGAATATCATTTTTTTTTCCCTCCCGTTTCGCAACGAAAAAAAAAAAATAAAAGGAAAAAAAAGAATCACGCAAATAAAAATATAATGGTAAAAAGACATACACTTCAAGACATATTTTTTTTCTAACAATGACGGTCATAAACAGTTTATAAACTGCCGAGAAGTAGAAACTAGAAAAAAGTATGCAGGTTCATGTTATTTACAGTTGTCACCATCCTGTTTGTTCTCACCACACATGACACGGTCATGTACAGTTCCTTATTGGCTTACAATTAACCAACTGAATGGTGAATTAACTATTTCGTAATTAAACTGTACTGTACTTCTGTAGGAGGCGTAATAGGATACATTACAGTGCCATTTTTGCATATGTGCGTTTATATACATGTATCATACCGTATTCAGGTTTTATTGCAATATTTTTTTGTAAAATTGCCTCCTCCTGAAAATTTGCACCCCTGGGCAGCTGCCTGGTCTGCTTAGGTTTAAACGCATCCCTGCCTTCACCGTGTCTAATCAACTGTGGTATTGGCTGTTCACGTTAGAGTGAGCACTTTTGGATTGAAGCCCTGTTACTTTTTCTTTACAGCCATTTTTTTTTTATCTCGTAACCAGCTGTTTAAGTAAATATTGCCATGCCAGTAATAACCACTCTGTGTATATTCCACCGCACTTGGAAGTTAATGTCTTACGCCAAAATAAACTATATTTATTGACTATTAATCCAAATGAGTGCGCTTTCAAAAGTGCTCACGTTACCATGAATATCCTATAGAATTACTGAAGGAACTTACACATGTTTTCGAAATCCAGGCGTCTGCTGTGTGTAAATTATACACTCGCATATTCTTGTGTGTCAGTTCAAATTCACCCCTCCGCCGCCTGCTACTGCGAATTATCCTATATATGTGTGTGTGTGTATATATATAACTTAAAAATTATTTGGCCAACTGTGGTGAAACATCACGCAGCGCTGCAGTCTTCGTTTAGCCGGCAGCAGTGCCAGTTAACTTGTTCACAGGCGCTGCCCACTCTCTTACTCTTGAACCGAAACACACTCCGCTCGCTTTGCATAATTCTGTCTGAAAATGTGATGATGCATTTCTGCATGCATTACCATCATTCTCATTTTGTTCCTGGAAAGCCATTAACCTGCGCTAGGTAATTCAGCCTTGCCCTCCTACCAGGATTTTCCCACGTGCTCATAATTTATAAGCAATGGTGTGTGGGGCGAATTAGAATGTAGGGCCGCCGCGTGATATGTGGACGCAGAAGTATCTGTCCCTGAATATCCCTTTTCTCTCTACTTTGTGCGGTCTTGGATATATTAGCAACTTTTCATTTTGGGTTATGTGCACCTCGGCGAAGTATAGGCATGTGTTCAGAAGCAAAATGGCATGGCGGTCCTTTCGCCGCAAGTGCACTCGATCACTTATTGGCTGATTTTCCTGGGGAAAGTTAAATACATGATAGGCTTCAATGTGCTGTGTATCCAAGCCTGGAGGTTTATTTTCGTTACTGCCCACGTCTTTGCTTGAAGCTACTTCCTCCATTTTACTGGACCAATGGGAATTCTGCTTATCAGACCATTGAACGCCCTGTAATTCGTCTACAAGCAACCAAGACATGTATAAACCAGTCACAAACCTATCAAGACGTTACATACTTGAAACTATGCTGGTATAAAAATATTTCCATGTTATAACTAGAGCCCTGAGTATTTCGCGGATTGATTTGGCAGCAAGCTAAGCTGGAGACATTATCGTTTGCTTATTGGTTGCTGTGATCAAGTGAGGTCTCAGTACAGGACTGTTAAACACTCACTCACACTACTGCTTCCTGCTTGTTACTGGCTCATAGTTAAACGGGGCGTGTCTAAAGAACTGTCGTCCAATCAATACAGTAGGAGACAAGAACAAGTGTTTGGAGTCTACCTCGCGTCCGAATGAATTCGCGAAATACTCGTGGCTCTAGTTATAACACTGCTATAATAGGAACTCGTGTCTAAATATTCACGACGTTTTGTAGTGATGAAAGGAATAAGTAGAATTTAAAAAATACACATATAGGCTACGTTTACACATGAATAGCAGTACATTACTCAAGGAATGCAGCTGAACTCCCGTGGCACAATCGGTTGGTGCGCCGCCGGTCTGCGGTGTGGGAGGTTCTGGGTTCGAATCCCAGGTAAGGCACGGGTGTTAGTTTACGTTAGGCCATAAGTTAGTTTGTAAACCGTCCCGTGATAAGCCTTCAGGCACAACTCTGAGGGACGTTGATAAGCCCTTTCCAGTACAAAGGCCTCCCAACCCAGGCGATCCGATTTCAATCCCCGCCCGGGTCACTCCGGATTTTCGCATGTGGAAATCGTGTCGGAAATTCCGCTGGTCGGCGGGTTTTCTCGGGGATCTCACGTTTCCCCCCGCCCTACCACCCCACGTGTTGTTTCCTAAATGTCATGTAACACAAGCATTACATACTAATGATAACATAAAATACCTTATTTTATCAATAAATTATGACATTTAATTTGCAGTTGATATAAATGAAACCTGGAGAAAATTAATACGTTTTAATGGCTAGTCAGAAATACCTCTTATTAAAAATATTATTGAACTGAGTGCGCATGAATGCGGTGGGTTGTCTCTTTGGTGTAATTTTCTAGACTCGGTTAATCTTTGTTTGCATGAGGCAGAGGAATGTCCAGGAATTAGAACTTCAGCAGGGCTTCAGAAAATTTTGAGGTAACCATGAATCGACTATACGATCCATTTTGCAAATTTGAATGATTTATTATTTTGAGTGCCGCCGTTTTAATTTTACGTTTCGATTTACTTCGTGAAAATTCCTGGCGACGTAATATTACCAGGAGAGGACTTCGTGAAATTACAGCAAACTACAAACAAATGTTGAATTCGCCAGACTTCGTGTGACGCCGGCAGCATTCGAAGATATAACAGCACAGTCTAACCTGTACTAAGTCTTACAGTGTTAAAGAGTAAAGTGAGCCTTTGGAGGTCCGAGTTACTTTTTACTTTCAACCAATTTCTATACTTTGACCACCATTTTGAAATAAATACTGCCATGTAAGTAATAAACACAGTGAATATATTCCACCGCACTCTGAAGTTAACATCTAAAGCTAAAATAAAATATATCTATGGACTAGTATCTCAAACGAGAGTGATTTCAAAAGTGCTCACTTTGCAGTGAATAGTCTATACCCAGTTGTCATATGGGTTTCATTGTAAGAAATTGTGTCTATTCTAATTTTTAAAAAGGAATGGAATCTTTTAAATGTAATGAAGAGTGAAGAGATATAGGCGGCTCTTAACAGCGAGGTCTTCATAGCCGACGAGGGCGATTGAGGTGAGAATGGAGCAACATCGGAATGACAGGGTGGGAGAAACGGGAGATCCCCGAGAAAACCCGCTGACCAGCGGCATCGTCCGGGTGCGATTCCCACACTCGAAAATCCGGGAGCAATTCCGTCGGGAATCGAGCCCGGTTCGCCCCGGTGGGAGGCGAGCAGTCTAACCACTACACCACCGCGGGCCCATTGTATACCATGACGTATTCTCTATGGCTTCAGAAACCGTCTCTGCGTTCAGTGGAGAACCTTTGACGATCGCTGGTATGAAATAAAACCCACGCAGTGTGTAGTTGTTTCACCTCCGGAAATTGAATCGGCGCCCGCATTGTTTCAAGCCCTCCGGCCTCTGTGCCACTGAAGGACCCCATTTCCGGTGGTGATGTGTAGTTTTTGCTACAGTTCCGTCTGCCGGCATTAGTAGTTGTCGTCTCGCTTTTTTATTGGCTGAGTCTGTGGCTTTCAGTGCTGCCACACTAAACATTTCTTTGTACTTTTACAAGAAAAATCCTTGGAAACCCAGTTGCCAAGAAAATCCTTTGTAAAACTTCAAAGATTGTTCTTGTAAAATCTGGGGGGGGGGAACCCCTCTCTTTGTAATATTACAAATGATAGCCTTGTATTACAACTAACATTACTGAGAAGTGTACATAAAATTACTAATTTTCCTTCTAGAAAACAAATGTGATGAATTAGTAACAGAGAACAACTAAAAAAATATACTAATAAATATAATTTACAAAAAAATTGTCACACTTCGCCAGCACGGGGATTAGAACCCACACCCCTTGTGTTTCTAGCCCATAACTTTAACTACAAGACCAAATTAACTTTTGAGTTAACTCTTATTTTTACTGTGTATATTCCTAAAGAAATAATAAATAATATTGAAGTTACACGATTAAGAAGAATAGGTACATTTATTTCTTTAAGAATTCAGTTGTCGAGTTAAGAGCCGATTTAAGAGTTCTGTGTAGCTAAGAAACACTAACAAATAATGAATAATACGGTCGCGTTTTACTGAAATTATCGTTTTATTATGATAATTTGAGTTGTTTTAAGTGTTTCACGTAATTAAAACTTGCAATACATTTCTTTTGCACGCAGCTACACTTTAAATCACCAATAGTTTTTGCGCAAACACCTATATACGGTTTTGCGTTATTGGGTGTCCGCCATTTTGTTCAAGCTCGTGGATACGGCTCAGTATAGTACAAACGTTTCCTAAGGTCTATTATAAACATGGACCTTTACAAAGAATTTCTCAGTAAAGATCACAAATTTTTTTGAGAGTGTGGTCAAGGGTATACAATACGCACTGCTTAACCTCTCACTCATTACTAGAGATGATGGTTTATCGCGGGAAAAGTTGACTGTTCGCTAGGAGTCTACGTGCGTACTAAACACATATCCGACAGTTTATAATTTTCTTTTTGGCTATCAGGCATGTATGAAGCTACAACCCGATTTCACTGGGCCAATAAAATTCTGATATTTAGAGACCTGTAAAATTCGGGTTATTATTTCAAAGTAAACTAGACTTCAAACACTTATGTTTTTGTACTGCATTTTCCATTGGACTACAGTTTGTTCGGACACGCCCTGAGCGCCTTTGAACCAATAGCAAGCAAATAACGGGAGGATGGCCCAGTCCCGTCCAACCAAGCCAAAAGGAAATGTGTGTCCTCACTACTGTAGAAGCCAATGGACAGATGGCATGGACTCAAATATGTATAGGACGGATTTTATAGTCTGCTGCCAGAAAATAACGCGAATCTTGTAGGTCTCTAGTGATACTATAAGGCAGAACGTTCGTGATTGGTCTGCAAACAACTTAGCGGAGTCAAAACTTGGTTCATCCAATCATAAAAGAATAAACTAGCTAGAGTGTTATCGAAGATACGTTGGCTCAAAAAAAAAATTCGCGATTTTACATTATCTCTACTCATTGTCATAACATTATGCCTTCTGCATTATTCCGTATAAATTCTCTCTTCTTTTCGTTACTTATATTTATTGCACTAATTTATAAGAAAACTGATTTGTGGTTCAGTACAAGAACTTTCTATTGCACCAGTCGAGGTCACAACCAAACTGCGAATTCCGTTGTGTTCACTTCGGTTCCAGATGTGCGGGATGCTAGTGTCTGGAGTTTGAGACATGCAGCGCCAGTGAAAGCTATCGAAATGCCATTTTTTTTTCCTTGAGACGTAACTGTAATGGTGGTATTGTCATATTTCCGTCTTCTGAATTTCAGGCTAACCTATGGTTATAGACAGGGTTGTATTGTCCAGTCACGACTGGAACAGACTTATGAAAAATCAACATTTGAAAAAAAAAACACCCTAGCTATGCATGCAGTTAATGGCTAGGGTGTTTTTTCAAATGCTGATTTTCATAATTCTGTTCCTGTCGTGAATGGACTATAGTTGTCGTGTCAAGATTTATATACCCCGTGAAAATTTTGGGACTACATCATTGGTGGTTTGTTCACTGAAACTCTACAATTTGACTTTTTTTTTTTTTTTTAGCAGTCTTCTGGTGTTAAGGCACTCAAGCTTGCAATCAGCAAAAATTATACAAAAATGTTTAACAACGGTTATATATATATATATATATATATATATATATATATATATATATATATATATATATAGAGAGAGAGAGAGAAATGTAAAAAAATTCTGCAGAACTGTAAGAGAGTGCAAACTACGTGCGGTTGGCGCAACTTTTATCGTCATACTGTAAATTATTTGACACTTTACGGATAACTTCAAACCATTAATTAGTAGGGATAGGAAAATACCGCGAATTTATTTCAGGACAAGATAGACGTCAAACTCATATACAGTGAAGTCACTTTCGCAATTGGATCACAGTTTATTTGACCCCCCCCCCCCCCCCCTACAAGCCTCTGATCCAATAGCAGATTAGGCTCCAGTATGCAGAGGACCGAGGAGCCTAGGCAGGTCATTGAACTCGCAAAATTTCCCTATCTCCAGTAATTAGTCCTTTTATTCACAGAATCATGTATTGTTTTAGTCTTTTGCAACGTGTATTTTTTTTTTGTTCTGAACTGTACTGGTATCGGTATGACGCACTAATTGGTAGAGGCCTGAAAAATTCGCGAGTTCAATGACCTGTAAGCTAGACTCTACAGTCCTACGTACAAAATGCCGATATCAACTGCACATTGGTTATCTCCTACCACTGTGAAAGGCGACAATTGGTCACCATTTTCCAAGAGGTGTCAAGCACTTAGTGGACCAATGACTACGGACACCTGTTTTTCGCGAAACGATTTTAGAATAAGTTGTGTTTCAATGCGAGTCAGTTCAGAATGACATTCGGAATTGGCTCATTTAAATTGTTACGCTTCTTATGTCTGCCCGCGAATCACGGACGGTACCTATAGGATAAACTTAATTCTGATTGGCTCACTATCTTCACGCAAATTCAAGCGGCCAATAGTCACGCGAAGACCGAAAATGTGCATATATGATATCGAAGTCTAACTTCCGCGTTAATCTTTTCGCGAAAAACAGGCAGCCCTACCAATGGCTAAAGTTATATAAACGTACGTGTTTTGAATTCTAGCTTGTCCCAAAAATGAATCCGCTAATTCTTCAGGTCTCTACTAATTAGCTGTTGCTTGCGAAGTGCACGAACATGTCTCAAGCATTCCGCGAAATTTCTTGTTAGCGGGATAGACTTCAGTCTTGTATACTCTCGAGGCACTGGCTGCTGTAGTTATGTAAATACTGCGTTGTCCATCACTCGGTCACAGAGCAAATAATTACACAGAGCCGAAATGGCGTGGCGGTGCCTTTGATGTGGCGTACCCATTCTCTTATTGGTTACGCGAGGCTCTGGCAACGGGCCTTGTGCGTGACTGGCTACTGCACGCGGCGAATGTCTCCCTGTTGACTGGGCTGCCAGTTGACGACTATGTTACTAGGTGCTGATTGGCGAACGAAGTTCCGACATTTTGCTGGAAAGTTACGCCATTTTGCTGGCGTGTGCTGCTCGAGTTCACTGTACAAGTGGCGGTTTAACCTCTGTATTATTAAATACTCTGTGCCTCGTTCCGACCAGGTTTACGGCAACTGCTCTCGCTCCAGCCATTAGAGGTTTATTAGCGACAGGTCCTGCGGGTGTGAGGGGGGGGGGGGGGTCGCCCAGTTATCAATCGCTCCCAAACACACATACACAAGCCCACATGTAGAGGCACGGTCGAGTACACGCCGAAAACATCCCCCCCCCCTTCAACCTCCCCCCTGCGTAAAGCGGCTTTCCTGATTAAAATCGGTTAATGCATGCGAGAATTATAAATCCCCTTTAGCTTTCTGCCCGCAATTCCCGTCCCCCCTCTACGCCCCCCAACTCTTCACCCAGCTCGTGATCCTACTTTCCCCTCCGCCGTTTTCCAGGGCCCATGCGACATAAACCTCTTCGCCACTCCCCTTTTCATCCTTCTGACGAGACTAGGGATTTTCTGCGCTATAACACCGCAACTGAGAGATGCGCGTCACGGTGTGCTATAGTACTGTGACTTAGATGGCTCTGTAGAGACCTGTGTCTGCGTGTAGTTGGTGTTGTTTCTATTTTATTTCATTTCAATTCAAATTACGAATAAATGCGCGCAATTGTTAGATAGTGATAATAATAATGTAATAAATACAGGTCAATAGTGGTTGCAATGGCAGACCCATTAAAATTGTTATTAATCCATACGTAATTTTGAAATTCACTAATGTTCTCGATGGCTTGTCAGTTAATCTTTTCAAACCTATTTTAACTGACGTTTTCAGGTGTTGCGAACAAGAATTTTTTTTTCCCCACGAGCACTGTACTTAAATCGACACAACACTTGCTTCGTTGTTACAGCCGATGAGCTGCAGGCTTTATATTCGGCTGTAGTGATATTAATCAATCGTAACTTAGACTGGTAGCACGGTTGACGAATTAGTTACCCACAGGTAATATCACTGGGCATTCGGCTTCACAGCAGACGCTGCTGGTCACAAATAACCTCCATGTGCGTTGTGTACACCGGGTCTGAACGGGTGAATGGTACATTAAAAGGCGTATTTTGTCTTATCACGGTATCTCACACTTTGAGAATCAAACCTTTGGAAAATTACACCATGTGTAAAGTATTCTGTTGTTTCCCAGATATGTAAAGTATCACAAGTTTTTATATACCTCTGTTAACATCAAACTGAAATAATGCTAATATTTATATATAAATTATAATATTTCGTATAAAATAAAACGGGAAGAAAATTTCCATGCTGGTAATGAGTGCGTGGTAAGAAATAGTTTTTCATATAACATGTTATTAAATTGAGTGCGCACTAAAATAGCGCGTTGTCCCTTTAACACTTTAAAATTCTTTAAATCCTTTTTTTTTTTTTTTTTTTTTTTGCATGAGGTGGAGGAATAGTGTAAAAGTACAACTTACGAAGGGCTTCAGAAGATTTCAGGACAAGTTGTGTTCCAACGCACTTTAGTTCGGAACCACTTTCGAGATTGGATCATTTGAATTGTTACGCGCGTTATCTGTCTGCCCGCGAACCAGGGACGGATAGTATCGGAGAAACTTAATTCCTATTGGCTCACTCATGTATAAACTGTTTAAGGTAAATTGAATGCTTTTGAAGTCCTAGTTAATTTTTCCGTTCAGCCATTTCGTATCCTTTAACCTTAAATAAACATTGCTATTTAAGCGGCAAACACAGTGTGTATATTCCTCAGCACTCGGAAGGTTACGTTTAAGGCTAAAATAAAATATATTTATTGACTATTATTCCAAATGAGAGGGCTTTCAAAAGTGCTCACTTTACCGTAAACAGCATATAACAGACTTTCTTCACACAAAGAAAAGCGGTTAATAGCCACATGAACACTGCAAATATTTTCGCGAAAAACAGGTGACCCTTGTTATAAGTAACCGTAAGCTGGGAGTAAGTCTATAATAAATCGTGGACAGCGAGGCCACAGAATAGAGTAGCGGCTCCTTTGATGCTCGACGTAAACAATTCGTCATTGGCTGCGCAACTTCAGTCTGTTATACACTGGAGCTAATAGCGTTTGTTTATCTGCTGCTGCTGTGGTGGGAAACCCTCGTGCCATGTTGTTCAAGCCTCGGTCACACTACGCTATTGCTTCCTGTTTATACTTTAGGCTATTCACGGCAAAGTGAGCACTTTTTGATGCCCTCCAAACAGGCATTAACCACTAATAAATATAAAGTAGTGCAGCCTCGGAAGTTAACTTTTGAGAGCGGTGAAACGTACAAACTGTATTTATTAGCAACACAGCGATGTTTGTATCAGAAAAGTGGCGGTAAGATAGAAATAGGCTGAAAGGGAAAAAAAATTCGCGAGTTCAACGACCTGTAGTCTATACTCCATTGTCGTATGTAAAATCATGCAAAATCATGCAAACTGTTCATTGATTGCTTGTTGTATTAGAGGAAGACGGTGATTTGGTCTGCATTTTACTGTGTGTTTATTATTGGCTCAGAGTTGTCCAGGAGAAGTGTAAACTAACGGGTGGACCAATAATACAAACGTACGTGGCTTTGAGTTCTAGCTTGTCCCGAAATGAAACCGCGAATTTTCCAGTTCTTTACCTATAGCTGATAAAGGTTGTTCCCGGTGAACTGAGCACTTTTGAAATCCACCGTGGAAGAAAGGCACTGCTCCTACCTGCATTTAATTTAACGGGCTCCCTGAGTGGTCTGCGCCCAGTTAAGTTGGCAACGATGGATGGTACGTAGTTCCGCATTTAACGTCGAATTAAAAGTGCTTTGTAACCATTTCTGTTAGTTGAAATTATTTAGTTTGCTTTCTGTTTTTTTTTTTTTTTTATTAAATGCTTCGAAATGTAAAAATGAGCAGATTTGTAAAATATTTACTTTTCAAATAATTTATTCTTAAATAAGGCGGGAGAATACACAACGTGCATACAAGTGGATCTTAAGCAGGGTTTTCAAAAGTGCTCGTTTTACCGTGAACAGCCTATACACAGGACGTGCCCAAGGTAGCTAGAGTGGGTTTACAATCGTCTTAACAAAATAAGTGTGCCGTGTTCTAAGGATATGAATCAATGTTTTTAAGTGTATTGGTTTATGACTGTCGTGTGCGGGCCGTGACGGGTCGTCTTGCGTTCTTGGCTTGACTTAAGATATCGTGATATTTTATATCTTATGTACAACAAGTCGAGACGAAGTAGCCAGTCAGAGCTCAGTGACATTTGTTGTTGGCGGGAAACTGTATTTGCATCTTTGATTTAGGCTAAATGTCGTATCGTAAAATAGTATTTAAATAAGCGTTCGCGGTCATGATTAATTTCTTGAAAGAGGTTATTGAATTCGGTTATTTTAAACTTCTGTACATTTATTGACGTAAATACCCAATGTTTGCATTCGCGTTCCCTTCTATAAGATACCAAACATTTTCGAAATGTTTACACAAGCAGTATAACCACAAATAATTAAATATATGTAAGGAATCTTCCCTCTTGCCCACTTTTCCAGCTTACGTTGGCTGCTTTGGCATCCGGCAATTCTGATTGACTTGACTTAACAGTTGCTAGATTAACCGTAAACTGCAAAACTTACTTTCCGCATATTTAACGAGCCATAATTACAAGGTAATTGGAGACGGTCCAAGTTGCCCGGAGAAGAGAGAAGTTGGTCCTGTAGTAAGAAACCATACCACTGTTTGCCTGGAGTGATTTCGGAAAGCCGAAATCAGGATGACCGGACAGGGATTCGAACCCACGTCCTCCCGAATGCGAGTCGAAAAAATTGGGTTTTTGGCTGTGTTGGGGGACACGGCCGTTTGTTTTGCGTGAATACGTCTACGTTGACGCGCTCGTACGCCTTGGTGTTTATTTTTTTTACGTTCCCGGCACCGCTTCATTCGATCATGTGGGGTTTTATGGGTATCAACGGATTGCTTTTGAGATGCTCTTTCCAACCGTATACGAATTATGTATTTCGACTTTGCTTTTTGACGAGCATAGGCCGACATTGTGTTAAGTTTCCTTAATTTTTTACATTAAAGGCATACAATTTCACAGTAACCAAGCCACAGAAGTCTTTTATACACGCAATCGATTGATCTTGACGAGAGCTGTCGATTGAATCTCAAACGAACGTCGTAGCTTCTCCTAGTCAAAAGTTATACTAGGCGGAAGTTACGAGACGCGGCGTTGCGTTGCAGTCCTCACTCAACGTAACATATTCTTTAATACTTTGGCAATCGAGTGGTGTAATTGAATTTTGAATGTAGACGATGACTGCGATTCAAATATAGCTGTGCGACAAGAATGCAGAAACCTACCATGCGAGGGAGTAGAATCGCGAAATGCTAAAGGGCTCTTAATACGATTGTGTATAAAATTTTATTGCTAGGGAAGCGCGAAAAGGGCTCCTGTTCAGTTCTCTTATTTCAAAACATTTAAAAGGTTGTGACTACCTATCCTGCAGCCAGGGAGAAAGGCAATCGTATCAAACAAAAATATTCTGCGTGGCATTTCTTAAGGAGCACTGGCGCGGTACGAAATCTCCCAAATATTTACGTTTAGTTTTTTTTTTTTTAATAGTTTACATTTTACAAATATATACGTATATATTTGATATTTTTTGTCAACCTAATGTTGTGTTAACTTAATGTTTGAAACAGTTATCTTTAAAATTGATTCCCCACCGTCGCTACACTCCCTGGGCAGATCCCCTACGGATAACACGCACTGCTAACGCCTCGTCGCTCCTACGCGCAAGGCGTGCAGTGTTTCCGTCGTAACGCTGTACTGTACTGTGCAAATTAGATCCGTAACAGTGGGACTTGGACTTTATTACACGCACTGCTAAGGCCTCGTCGCTCCTACGCGCACGGCGTGCAGTGTTTCCGTCGTAACGCTGTACTGAATTAGATCCGTAACAGTGGGACTTGGACTTTATTACACGCGATGAAAGCCCACGGATTAAACTCCATCCCTATAGTCGTACTTTTCCCTTAACGCTTAAGTGAGTGAGTGAAGAGATTTGGGCGGCTCGTAACAGCGAGGTCGTGCGAGTCGATGAGGGCGATTGAAGTGAGTGTGGAGCGGCGCCGGAATGAAAGGGTGGGGGGAAATGGGAAATCCCCGAGAAAACCCGCCGACCAACGACATCGTCCTGCTCGATTCCCATTTGCGAAAATCCGGGTGAACCGACTAGGGATTGAACCCGGTTCCCCCTGAATGGAGGCGAGCGTGCTAATCGCTCAGCCACCACGGCCCCCCTTAACGCTTAAGGATTTATTTGACCATTTTCACGATTTTTTTTCTCCATGAATACACTTAATATGACAAAAAAAACCAGAAGCATAATATATAATTGGTTTTTTTTTACGTTTTCTAGTAAAATTTCTTATTCATATTCTATTTATTTACCATGATACACGGGGCCGCGGTAGTGTAGTGGGTAGACTACTTGCATGCGCCACGGATTTTCTCATGCGGGAATCGTGCTGGACGATGCTACTGGTCGGCGGGTTCACTCTGAGATCTCACGTTTCCCCCATCCTTGCATTCCGGCGCTGCTCCATACTCACCTCGCTCCACCCACGTCGGCTCTCAAGACCTCGATGTTAAGAACCGCCCAAATCTCTTCCCTCCCACCGAGATACGCGTACAAAGATTTCACAGTAAATGGTTCAGTACGTAGGCCTCTGCAAGTAGTGCGCGTCTATACGGTGTGGCGGGGCCAAGCCTCGGTTCAGATCACGTGACGTGTCCTCCGTCAGTCAGGGTGGAGAGAGGCGAGTCTGGAGAGGTATCGATCTCTCGCTGCGAGGCTGCGCGATGTCCTCCCACGCCTCCTACTACCCCCTCCAATCATCCTGGTAAAGGCTGTTCACGATAAAGTGAGCACTTTTGAAATCAACCTTAGAAGAAAGTCACTGCCCCTACCTGCATATACTTCAACGGGTTCACAGAGTGCCGTGTGCGCCCGTTAAAGTTGGTAACCGTAACGATAGATGGAAAGTAGTTCCATATGTTAACGACGAATAAAAACTGTTAGGAAACTATCTGTGATAATTTAAATTATTTATTTCGTTTTCTGTTTTTTTTTTTTTTTTTTTTAATGCAACAGTGTGTAAAAATTAGCAGGTTTTTAAGATGTTTACTTTTCTAATAACTTCACAGTTTCACTTGACCGACGCATGAATAAAGTGATGAGGCCCATGACAATGTTAATTTCACAGAAGGCGGAATAATACACGACGTGCATACAAGTAGATCTTAAGCAGGGCTTTCAAAAGTGCTCATTTTAACGTGAACAGCGTATACCTTCACTATCCTCGCCCCGAGGTGGCTGCAGTTGACGAGTGGTTGGCATCAGCTGTTCTGAGATTTGCTGCAGACACTCTGAAGCTGGTTTTACAATAAGAATTATGCACTTATAATCCATTCACGGTTACTTCACACTTATATGAAACCATGCTTAAGTTCTACTCCTCGTGCAAACTAAGCTTAACTAAGTCTAGAACATTACACTCCAAATTCGAATCGGTGGGAAACCCCTGATTCGCAGTGAAATTCAACCACGCGAATCAGTGAAAATGGCTTCACTTAGAATCAGTGGAAAACCACTGATTGTTTCAGTGTAAAAAATTTTACTGATTGAATTAGTGACGTGGAGTTATTTCACTAATTGAATAAGTGACGGCCGACTACAGTGGCGAATTAAATATTGTTTTTTATTGAATGTAGCCATATAATTAAGCGAAATAAACATATTTACGGTAGTTAAAAACTGTAAAAAAAATTTACACGTGGCCGGGTTTGACCTCACACATGCTTTCCTCGTAGATTGTAGTCAATTACCTAACCATCTGCGCTACCACACCGAGTTATAATAATGGGACGAAAATATGCTTCTTATAGATTTCCGCGAAATCGTGAAGAATTCAATTGTTTGCTCTTACTTTTCGTTTTTGGTTTAATTGGCATTGTTGGGATTGTTAAAACTAATAGTATATATGAGTGCACTCTCTTCGTGACATTGTATGCAGTTTAAACCTTCAAACAGAGCGCTGTGACGATTACACGGAATCGAAATGAAAGACGTAAAAAACGGAATGAAAGGCCGAGTGTTCATATTACCTCGTAAAATAGAGTTTCGAAAGACGAAACACATTTTAGGAAGTATTTTGTATTGGTTTTATTAGTTTATTCATTATTTCACTTGATACATGTTGTTAAACGGCCATTTTTAAACATTGTTTGATGGCCATTTTAACACGCTGTTTAACTTGTACTGCATTCAAAAATAAACCATTGAGTAAACAGTGGGAAAAATGACTGATGAATCAGTTGAAAATGTCACTGAATCAATAAGTGAAGGAAATCTGGCATTTTTTTTTTACTGATTCATCGGTTAAATTCACTGAAGTTACTGTTAAATCACTCATATACGTTTGACTGATTGAAACAGGGAAATTCTCACTGATTCACATTTAGACTGTACACCAAAGGACAATGCACCGAATTCGTGCGCACTCAGTTGTAATAATATTTTGCATGAGAACTATTTCTTGTTAGGCGCTACCAACACACGTTTTTTCTCGCCGTTTCTTTCTTATTCATTATAAAAATAATATTGTAAATTACAAAGAAAATATAGTTTAATTACAATTTTAACGAAAATTAAGATACACTTTTATGTTAGCAGGGGTATAAAACGCTTGTGATAAATTACACATTTAGGAAATAAGTAAACACTTCAGACATGAGATAATTTTTCCAAGGTTTGATTCAAAATTTCCTAGTAAATAGTTTTCTGGGTATACGATTCACAAATCATCTCATAATTCCTTAAGTTCATCCAATGAAAACTTGTGACAAGCCTGTTGTGTTTGCTGTTGTTCCTAACCTAAACTCGGTATAATACAACCACAATTGAGCATATCATACTTCAAAACAGACATTTTTTTTTAGCAACAAATATTATTTCCGTGAGCTAAATTAATTTCAAATGTGTGCATTCACACGCTTTTTTCATATGTTTTATTCATAACATATTGTAAACAGTTTCCCGCCAACATACGACTGTTGTGTTCTGATTTGTCGCCGTCACACAAGTTTCACGTAAGATATGTAATATAGCTATTTATTTTAACACTTCCCAACATCGCTCACGACCTGGTAAGTTCCATTGGAAACCAATAACACATCTTCAGTTCTGTTGTACAAGCCTTTATGCATAATTTAAAGCTTAATTTTTCTATTTTTAACTCAGATTATTGCTACTTTTTAACCATAGTAGATGTCTATTGCAGATCCTAGCGCAACTCAATAATGTGACTAAAATTCAAGCAATTTCAAGTCAAATTCAAGCTAATTTCTAATTTCCTGTCAAATCTTTCAAAGCGCAACTCAAAATCAATCAAATTATGGTCAAAATCAAAATAAATTTTCAACTTGTGTTCATTTCTTTTGAAGAGTACTTCAAAGCCTTATTTGCAAGCTAAATCATGTTTTTGATGAAATTCCAAGAATTTTCATACTTTTCTTGTGATATTATTTTTGACTAATTGATTTGGCTTGAAAATTTAGAGTAAATTTAGCCCTTTTGACCATAAATTTAGCCTCATTCACTCCCAAGAAGGATATTGATCAAAGGGTGAACGAAGCATTAAAATAAATAAATAAATAAATAAATATAAAAAAAAGTTCGCCTGATTGAGAATGAAGATTTGGATCAAAATTGCTTGATTTTAGAGTAAACTTTGGAAAAATTTGCGGTAAATTTGAAGTGATAAATTTATCTGCAGAATATTTTGAAAAAGTTGCTTGAAAGTGAGAAATTTGCTTGAATTTTAGTCAAATTATTGAGTTGCGCTAGGATCTGCAATAGACATATACTAACCATTTCTTACCCAGTGTACACAGTTGTCTACATATTGCACGGAGCTGTTATTGGCTGGGTTTGTTCGCTGTGATACCCAGTGCTCAATGATGTCCCGTGTACGTTACTGATTCCTAAACCGTGTTGCTGTTTTACTTTATGACTGGTTCGTCATTATAGCTATCCGCCGACAACATATCACGTATTGTTTCTGATAACAAAGCAAATGTTTTGTCATTTAAAGTACAACACCTGTCAGAATCTGTCTGTCTTTTTTTTTTTTTTTTTTTGCTACGTTTGAAACCGTCAGTCAATTATTTATTTAAATTGTTAACACATATATTTGGAAACTAGCTATCGAGGTTATTTTTTTCTAAGACTGCAAGTAAACTGTCCAACATGTTAATTGTCAGTGTGTAAAACTGAAGTTGAATTTTGACAAGCAAGTATTGTAGACTTCGAATTCGTTATGAGCATGACGGTCCATGTGAACCCGTATCCAGCAAACCACATTCAACCTAACCTGAACCAACTTAACGTAATCTGACTTTGGTTACTGTGACGGTGCTGGAACACTGTACATCCACCATGAATATCAGCGCAGGAAATCGTACGTCCTAACAGTGGATGGAGCTGACACTTAAACCTTGTTGGTGATTCGTTAGACGTAAGTCGTCGTGGACTTTGGTACCAGTGCGTGTGCGTGACTTGGCAGGCGAGCGCTGACTGTCTGCCGTGGAGGCTCGCGTGAGCGAAGAGATTTCGACGGCTCTTAACATCGAGGTCTTGAGAGCCTATGAGGGTGTTTGAGGTGAGTATGGAGCAGCTCCGGAATGAAAGGGCCGGGGGGAAACTGGAGATCGATCCCCTAGAAAACTCGCCGACCAGCGGCATCGTCCGCCACGGTTTCCACATGCGAAAAATCCGGAGTGACCCGGTCGGGGATTGAACCCGGATCGCCGTGGTGGGAGGCGAGTGGGCTAACCGCTAAGTCACCGCGGTCCCGTGTAGGCTCGAGGCTGCCACCACTGCTCACCCCGCCGAAGGCACACAAAGCTCCCAACGTGTAAGGATGGCGTCTAGCACCCGTCCGAAGCTACCTTCGACGTCAGCAAGATTGAATGTTGCTGCTTTCGAACCACAACGAAACCATCTGGGAGTTCCTTAACACCCTAGTCAACGCATTTCTCGACTATTAAAGGGATTGTCTTTCGTCTTGGGAGAGAGAGTGGACAGGGACCTCACGATGATAACATTGTAACTTGGCAGAAGGAATTTCTTGCCATGTCTGATGGGGCCTTTTAATTGGCATGTATAGGGATTAATTTATGATAAATTTTTTGTATACTTTGTAATTTTGCAATTTTATAATATTTAGTTTTAGTTTGTATTGCTATGGGAACCCATTATCAAATGTAACTTCCTGTAATTTTCATAACACATTTTAAAGCCTGTTTGGCTGTTTGTATTTTTATAATACTTGTAATTTTGATATAGGCACTGTATGAAAAATAGATAAATAAAAAATGTGAGCCCTGAGATAAAAGACAAGAAAACTAACAGTTTGTTTAATCATTTCTCACAATTTTGGGGGCGAATTATCTTATCTGGTATTCCAATTCATATCAGGGGATGGTTGAATTTTCGCAATTTTTTGCGACCACGTAATTTTAAGGTTTTTTTTGGTAAGACTCATTTTGCTTAAATGAGTGGAATGGAAGGAAGGGGAGTTGAAGGTCACTGTCATGGAGTGGTGATATTTTTCTTTAATTGTAACATACGTTTATGGACAGCGACACGAAAATCTTGCGAATCGGAATGAGGGCAAAATTGTATTTGAGTTACTTTTGCGATGGGTACGCGTCGTGGGAGACACTGGGCCAGCAGTGAACCTGCATGAAAGAGAGCACCGAATACCGTGCTGCCTTGTCAAGAATAAAACCGCCGGGTTCTCATTAAGGCGGTAGCCAATTAGCAAGTAGTGTAGGCTCTAGTGTACAGAGGACTGCGGAGTATAGCATGTAGGCCATTTAACCCCTTAACCTACACATTAATGTTTCGTTTCAAATGTTTGGTGTGAAAAGTACCTAACTAATTTCTTATAACACTTGACACTTCTGAATCCACGGAAACGGTTTCAGTGGGTCCATGGTACCCTAAGCAACCAATTATAAAGTCTTCGGTGTTTCAGCAGCAACCAATAGCCTAGCCCAGTTAAAGGTGCTATCCGAATTGGTGCCAACTTCTGGACTTGCGCAGAACCGACCATGATCTCACGTGTTCTGCAACATGTAACAGGTGAACAAATATACGAGGAGTAATTTGTTAACTGGTTAGGTCGCGAAATGTTCCTATCCCTATTTAGGGGTTTTGCCGTTGTTGTTCGATGCAAGCACAGTAAAAGAAAGTTATGTGGCCAGACGGAAAGGGTCGCACGATTCTTATCAGCTCCCCCACATGTGCATATTTTTCGGAAATGCGGGGAATCCGTCCTGCAGTTGGCCACACGTCTCGAAGTGTTGTACTAGGCGGTGGGAACAAGTTCATTTACTTGTCTTCTGGTGACAATGTTCTCAGACAGAAGGTACAAATTAAATGGAAATGTATGGCGTGTCACATAGGATACGTACTTTTTTTTTTCTCTCTCTCTCTGTGTCGCCCGTCAGTGATGCCTGTCAGTTTTAAGTGGGCGCAAGTACCCCTGGGAAAAATGGGTAAGAGGATTAAGAAGCAATGAATCTTGGTGAGAGATGTGGCAGCTAATGCGAGTTGCTCCTCCCCTGTCTGGAGCTGGGGGTCGTTAATGAGGCTACCGAGGTCGTGATAAAGTGTGAACACGCCTGTCTTGTCGGCAGTCCAAACACACACATCATTTCGTCCCCGCCACTCGTCTTAGTAACCGCGCAGCCCCCACCCACCCCCACCCCAGCCCCGCATAAGCAAGTCAGACGTGGGTCGTCCATATCCACTACTGCAGGAGTGAGTGAACAGATTTGTGCGGCTCTTAACACCGAAGTCTTGAGAGCCGATGAGGGCCAAGTGAGGTGAGCGTGGATCAGCGCCGGAATGTAGTTGGTAAGGGTGGGGGGGGGGGGGAGATCCCCGAGAGAATCCGCCGACCAGCGGCATCGTCCGGCACGATTCCCACTTGCGAAAATACGGAGTGAACCGGTCGGGGATTGAACCCGGTTCGTCTTAATAGGAGGCGGGCAGTCTAACCGCTCGGCAACCGTGGCCCAGTTCTGTTGGTTCCTGTGTTTACACAGCACCGTTATGAAAAGAGACTTGAATATTTTGGGAAATCATTGTCTTGTTGGTTAGAATTCACAGTTTTATGTCTAAACAATCACGACATCAACGTCTAATTGATAAATGTATATCGTAAGTATGAGGTTCAAATACTAAATAAAATAAATATATAGTGGTATTTTATTGAACACAGTAACTTACAAGTACTGAGTATAGGAAACAGTCACCTAGACACTCCATTGGCCGGTAAATAGGTACTAACGGAACGTTTTTAATTATCACAGCCGTTTCCGATGTAGTGTAGACCAATACGAAGTCAGTAAGCAGCGGGAAAAAAAAAGCAGGTAAACTTTCCTGCAGTGCAGACCTCCAGTAATTGCCTGCGAACAAGTAGCATCTGGGGATTGTTAACGTCGAGGCAACGAACGGCTCAGAGCGTCTGGCGTGGTTCCGGCAATCTTCTCTCCCGGAGGTCCGAGGATCGATGGTGTTGTCGGCTTGTTGTTCCAATCATCTCCTCTTCCTCACGAAGCTTCCTGCTAACGGGCATCTCAGGGATAGTCCTAGAGTTCCAGATCGCAGTTCGCTAACAAGCGCGTGGGCGCACACAAGAGTAGGCGCGCTGTTTATTTTGCAACCCACGTCTTACGTCGAGATACACGTTCTTTCAACACGCGCGGAGATTCAGTTGGTACGCCGTTATTTTAAAACTTTTGTACTCTGCCTTTAAGAAAAAATATGACGTAAACACAGAATTTTTTTACTGTGTCAGTTTAATCGGATTGTGCTCTTAGCCGAATGCAAGTAAAAAAACCTAACCAAAATAGGACGAACATCTACCCTACAAAACGAACACCAAAAAAATCTAGAAGCAAGGGGTATATATGCTGTCCAGGGTAAAGTGAGCATTTTTGAGGTTCTAGGTACTTTTTACTTTCAGCTATTTTTTTTATCCTTTAACAACCTTTTTAAGTAAATATTCCCATGTAAGTAATAAACATCGCGTGTATTCAACGCCACTCGGAAATTAATCCCTGAGGCTAAAATTTAAAAAAAATATTTTTTGACTATTTTTCAGAAGTGAGGGTTTTCAAGAGTGCTTACTTTACCGTGAACAGCGTATAGTACGAGTCGTAATGCAGTGGCGAGACTTAGCTTGTCTATAATGCCTATAAGCTTATGCTGGCCATGAAGTGTTAAGTACGCCACTCTACTATTAAGGCTAAATTGGCGCTTCAAAACGTTATCCTGCGAGCAAACTTTCCTGCTTGCCTGTATGAAAATGAAAACGCTCTGAGTAAATGTTGTACTCGCTCTTGGCTGTTTCCCAAAACTGCAGTTTAATTGCTCTCAACAATCTTGCCAGAGTAAAACTTTCACACGAATTTCCACATGGTAGACTGGAAAACAAGCCAGACTAAAAGCACGTATAAATTTATGTAATGTTTACAATTGGATCTTGGTTTCCCAGTCCTCTAAGTAGGCGTATTCTTTGCTAGTGTGGCCGTGTTGTAAGAGAGAACACGGGCAGGCTACAGGCGGCGATTACATACATTTTTCTTACGTGGCCAGCTGAAGGCCAACTACGCCTTGTGTTTAGCGGCGATAGCGCACTTGACGAGCGGGGCAGTGTCGTCCTTATCGCTCCGGAGTTTCTCGTTCTCAAACGTAGGAAATAGCGCTAGGTAAAGCTTCTTACACAATATAAAACTTTAGCATTTGACTTTACGTTTCCTTTCCTCTGACGAAACAATACAATTATAAAGCCAGATTTCAGACAATTGAACATCGATTCTGCGAGCTTCTAAAAAAATATATATATATATTGTTATGTAAATGTGACATTATCCAGGAATGCATTTTACGTACCTTTAAAAAAAAAATTGGCTTAAAATTTATATTAAAAGTTTATTTCCAAACGAAAAACTCACTTGTTTACTTTATTAAAATATGCCAATTTGTATATTTCCTCTTCACATTATATTTGTTTGCCATTTATTTAATTTAAGACAAACTTTGTTTGATATACCGAGATTAGAATCGCCCTACAATATAATAACGCACTTTCCACATAACCTCTGTTAGATTCTCGGCAAAATGGCTGCTTGTCTTTGTCTTTAAATTTCAACTTTTCGAAATCGTAAAGTCAAGAGAGCTTGACTTTACCTTTGACAGTTCCATTCATTGTATCAATCTCCATAATAAATAACATGACAGAAAGCAAACGTAAAGTCAAATCGTAAAGTGAAATGTTAAAGTTTTCATTGTGTAAGGGCCTTAAGCGGGAACCTTAAGCAGGGCTTTCAAAAGTTCTCAGTTTACTGTGAGCAGCTTCCACTGTACTTTATTTCCACTTTTTCTGCTCGTTACTTCAGTGCCGACGTCTAGATGAAAAGGGGGGGGCTTCCGGAAATCTCGTGGAGATGGCGTGCAGGCGAACCCTTCACCCTGGGCCTGTTCTCTGTATAGGCGCCACGTCGACCGCCATGTTAGCTACAGTGGCCTACCGCATGTTCCTGCCTGGCGCTAGCTCTCCTTTCTGTTTCCGCTGTTTAGTTTTGGGTGGGATCAATGGCGTCGAAACGCACGTTGAGAATGTGTTTGCGAGGAATTAAGTTCGGGTTTAATACTCAACAAAATGTCGAGGAAGTGTTGTGAAGATCGAGCAGCAAGTCAACACAGGTTCCCTTCTGCTTATGATGTGTATCGATTTGACGAGTGCAAGAGACGCATAAATTCATCCAAATTAGTGGACGCACCAACGAGGTCATTTACATCACGCTAAGAATTTGCAATGTGCGCTTCAGTGGAGATTGCTTCAGCCATGGTACGAAAAGACTCAATCCGAATTCTGTGCCTAATTTGTCTCTGCCAGGTATGTATTATAGTATATTTGTATGCAGTCCCAGGCCTGTAGTGTTATTTTTTATTTGTTTATTTTTATCTCGTAGATCCTTTTTATTAGGATAGTATTGCCAGCTTACAGGAATATATTAATAGTTCTGCTACTTTAGTTCTGTATTGGTAAAAGAAAAAGTTGTTTATATCTAACCCCAGAGATTAGTGTGATTTTAAATAAAACGTATTCTGCACCTTCGTGTTGTTATTATTTATTTATTTACAATTTTATAATTCCATAAGAACATAAGTAATTTGAAAATGCATTTGGTCTCGTTGTGCATATGTCTTTTTGGAGACCTATTACGATTTACGATTGTTGTGTGAAACTTTTTCACATAGGTAACTGCGATTTAGCAACATATACAATCCAAACAAATATAAATTTTCCTCCCAATTGTTGTGTTTTTAGAAGCTTAAAAATTGCTTAATTATTTTCCAAAAGTGCATTTTTCTTAGAAGTTGGGGAGGGCAATAAAGATTAGGGAAAATATTGGGGTATAAATAAGCACTAAACATTAAGACAGACTAACCATAGGTAACTTACCTACAACACAGTATTTTAACATTTTAAAGCACACATGTTTAAAATTATGCCCATCTAACCTAACATTAGCGTAACCCTATAATAAGCGAATTACAGTATTACAGCTTTACTAACCTAACCTAGGATTTCCTGGTATTATTCAAACCTAGGATTTTTAGGTTGTAGCAACATGCATCCAGTACTGTAATAGACCTATCTGAAGTTACACTGTATGACTGCCCTGTTATGTAGTAGTGAACTTAACACAGAACTTTATAGTTCTCATGTAGGAGAGCTGGCCAGGGATAACTTACAATGGATTAACTTAATTGTGTGATCTTGTGATAGGACCTCAACCTTGTAGAGCAGAGTGGCTAGCAACAGGGAATACCTGCAAAAGTCAAGGAATTTAGATAAGATAGCAGTAAATTACTGTATATAATGTTGGAAGTGTTAATTTGCCACTGTGCATCATGTCTACTTCTCTTTCGTCTGCAAATTCATTTTTACTTTTTGTTGTTTTGCTGTATTTTACAAATATTTGCTATTGCATTGCAGTATTGGTGGAGAAATATGGCATTGGCGATACTTATAATACAAACAATTTTTAAGAAAATAATATAAACATCTTAATTTAATTTTTAGATTGTAGATTGGTTAAGGTAAAGTAATGGGATACGTGAAAATGTCAGAGGATTTTTTTACAAGGAAATTGCTATCCATCCTGTAAAGGAATTTGGCAACTCTTATTTTAAAAATTCTGAAGGAAGTGAAGTATTTCAATAAACATTCTATATATGGAATCTTTAGACTTTTGGGTATGTATAATATCAGTGGCGCGTGTTTTTTAGTTTCACTGGAAGTGGGTGAAAATAAATCGCAAAGTTCGGCGATGTGCGTCCATATTCTAATTACGGGATTCTAGTTTTCTTACACAAACATTTAACTGTAACGTAATTTATAAGGCTTACCTTGACTAAATCCACCACTTTTTTATGTAATAAAAGTTGCCGCCTATAAAAACAAATACACTCACTACTGCTTATGCTAATGTTCAAATCACGCCTTGCCACTGCGTGTTAATGTTAAATTCTGTATGCCCATGGAAATTGTCACACTTATGTTCTTCTAATTGCAGAAATGTTGCTGTCTTATCACCATTTACCTTTTGTAACCCTTAAAAATTACTGGTGGTATACAGAATTGTAAAATACTGCAACCCCAGTTGATTGTGAGAGACTGAGTTTGGCGACATTTTTTGATAAAAATACATATATTAACATTGTTTAGTAATTCGATTTTGTGTAATCCAAAACTTGTAAAGAATTTAGTTTTTGGTGGTTAGTTCATTGATTAGATATTTATTAAATATAATTCATCACTTCAACTTAAGAGTAAAAATAAGGCTATCGAAATTTGATGGAAAAATCAGAAGATTCGTACAAGGTCTCTGACTATAGGAAATTCTGTATTCATTTCAGCGGTAGGTAAATGCAAAATATTAACGTTGGAATCTTTAAAATGTGGCGAATTATTTGGTTGCAACTGCTTGAATTGATTGAGCTTTGCGCAGCTACCAGGAAGGTATCTTAAGGATTCCAGTGCTCACTGTAATTGATTGAGCTTTGCGCAGCTACCAGGAAGGTGCCTTAAGGATTCCAGTGCTCACTGTAATTGATTGAGCTTTGCGCAGCTACCAGGAAGGTGTCTTAAGGATTTCAGTGCTCACTGTAATTGATTGAGCTTTGCGCAGCTACCAGGAAGGTGTCTTAAGGATTCCAGTCCTCACTGTAATTGATTGAGCTTTGCGCAGCTACCAGGAAGGTGTCTTAAGGATTCCAGTGCTCACTGTAATTGATTGAGCTTTGCGCAGCTACCAGGAAGGTGTCTTAAGGATTTCAGTGCTCACTGTAATTGATTGAGCTTTGCGCAGCTACCAGGAAGGTGTCTTAAGGATTTCAGTGCTCACTGTAATTGATTGAGCTTTGCGCAGCTACCAGGAAGGTGTCTTAAGGATTTCAGTGCTCACTGTAATTGATTGAGCTTTGCGCAGCTACCAGGAAGGTGCCTTAAGGATTCCAGTGCTCACTGTAATTGATTGAGCTTTGCGCAGCTACCAGGAAGGTGTCTTAAGGATTTCAGTGCTCACTGTAATTGATTGAGCTTTGCGCAGCTACCAGGAAGGTGTCTTAAGGATTTCAGTGCTCACTGTAATTGATTGAGCTTTGCGCAGCTACCAGGAAGGTGTCTTAAGGATTTCAGTGCTCACTGTAATTGATTGAGCTTTGCGCAGCTACCAGGAAGGTGTCTTAAGGATTTCAGTGCTCACTGTAATTGATTGAGCTTTGCGCAGCTACCAGGAAGGTGTCTTAAGGATTCCAGTGCTCACTGTAATTGATTGAGCTTTGCGCAGCTACCAGGAAGGTGTCTTAAGGATTCCAGTGCTCACTGTAATTGATTGAGCTTTCCGCAGCTACCAGGAAGGTGCCTTAAGGATTCCAGTGCTCACTGTAATTCGAGGTTCTTAGTTGTGTTGTTCTTGCACAATTGATCACATTTAATATCTAAATTTTACTATTTTTATTTTAATGTGTTTTAGGGCTCCAACAGAAACTATGGTTATGTCTTACTGAAAATCTGATATTTCAGTAAGCTGCCAACATGAAATGTAGAGAAAAGCTTGGAATATTTTATGGTTTTGTTCCACTTCATTTATTGTCTGTCTTTTCACGTGGATTTGTTGTATGAATTGTGTCGTACTATGTTTAAAAGAAATGAATACTTTTCCACCAGTTGTTTTTTTTTATTATTATAATTTTTATTGATCCTCGAGTTGTGTCTTTAGTCCAATGTATGAGTTCATGCTAGATACATTAAAAATTATTTGTTTCTGCTATATTACTTAGACGGTTTTAGTTGTTGCATTATGCAGTGACATGGTTAAAAGCATCACCAAGACGCCATATGTCAAAGAAAAAAAATAAGTCAGCTTTCTCATCACAGAAACTTGAAGAGAATTATTGATTTTTGTGAAAATAAATAAATACTGGGCTGGGTGAGTTTTATGTTGTTTGTTATTGTTTGGCGTATGGTGGAAAAGAAAAATAATAAAATAAATGTAAATATAAATAAACATGTATAGGTGGTGTTGTGAGAAAAGATTGCTCAGTGAAATGAAATACTGTCTTCGCCCTTTTAAATAAAGACAGCACAGGTAACACTTGTTTTACTGAACTGCAAGTCAGTGGGAAAAAAAAATTAGTTAGCTGTGAGAAATATCTGCTCCGTCTGTGTGTGACTCCCTTCAGCACCCTTCCCAGCATACCCAGAGTCCTTCTTTCCTTTGCAACCACCCTCTCTTCCTGTTTTTTCCATCTGAGGTCTCCCTGCAATACAATCCCTAGATACTTATATACTGCAGCTTCTTCTATCTCTTGCCCCTCCCATATGTACATGTCCCTGCTTATCATATTCTTCCTTGTAAACGTCACTACCTTATCAAAAGAAATGAGCAAATAAACACTTGTCACTTTTGGATAAGTATTTAAGGTAAGACTGCCTGAAATAAAAGAATATTAAGATTTGTCTTCAACTGTTTAATGAAAATTAAGTTTTGGTTTTAAAAAAAAATTACTCAACTTAGCCCAAATAAAATACACGGTCAATCCTGAATCATGTTAAGTGGGCTTAGATTTGTTTGCATCACTGAGCATTTACTTTAAACTGAGTATTACTGTATCCTTCAATGATAAGAATAAAATCACAAAAATATTTAAATCAAAAGAAATTAGTTTGAAATTGTGTTGAGCGCCTAGACTCTTTATATCCCTGTGTACACTGCTGGGCTTACATATGTGACATACACACTTGTATACTAATTGTTAAGCAAAGTTCCAGTACATGAAAAAAATATAGAATTTATTAAAGTATACAAAAAACACTTAGTCTCACATTTAAAATTTTGATCAAGTAAACTGTTCAAAAGGAGAAACTTTAATTCAGTTCACTCAATACGTGTCTATGTATAGGCACACCAATCCCAGACCGCTGATTTGTACTACCATACATGGAAAATGCTAGGCGTACACCTGAACGCTCAAATATCTTAAAAATTGTCCCACATTCGGGCCTCTTCTTTGCTTGCCCATAAATTATTATACAATTCCAAACACATTAGACCACAACGTTGCACTTTTGCAACATTCCTGGCACGTAAAAATCCATTATATTGTGGAGAGTTAATTTGGAAGGTGTTACTCTGATCAAGCCTAGTCCAAGTTGCTGGCCGAAACCGACAGCCTTCTACTTGAATTTTGGCGCAATACTCCCGTATCCAATCACAGTTCATTCTCGTTCAAAAATGGGCTGAGATAGCGATAGCGGGAGTATAGCTTGAACCAGAGCTGTCAAAGTCAGCTCTGCAGGCCTGACTTCTCAAGGAGGGGGAAAAAAAAAAAAAAAAAAACCCTACCTCCTTGGCGCCAGCCTACGCTACAGTAGCGCTCGCTTGCTACATAAAACACAATAAAACTGAATAATCACGATACAAAACAAATTTAAGTATTAACTACAACATTTTTAAAATAACCAAGAATATCCACAATATTATTTTCCGTAAGTAAGCACTTATTAACTTTACCGCGACTTTGCAAGATCCAGCAACCTGAAATCATTCTTACATTCAAAAATAGCGGGAACAATAAAACAGAAATAGGTGAATATCAATTTCCCTCCAAATTGCATTGCTTACAAACACTTCATAACAAAAACGTAAACATAGGGTATGAAACTTTGTTACGTTACAATGTAAACAAACCATTTAGGCCTAACAAAATACGTGAAAAATTGACTTCCAAGTGAATTTAAACACATTCCGTATACAAATATACGTGTTGAAACATACAGATACATATATACCTACGCACGGATACATAAACAAAAGCTTTATTATCACTGGTGAAATACGTAAACACAACAGAAAAAAAAGGGAAATTGTACATAAACAACTATTGCTGGTGAGGCACAATTGTGACTGAGAACAAACGAAGTCAGTTATTGGCAGAAATACGAACATGCGCAACTTTTCTTTTGCATTTTTTGTCGTATGCCTTGTACTCATGAATGTGTTATAAACTACTCAACTGTGACTTAGGTGAACGATCACAGAACTGTCAGGTTCAGGTTGCTCTTTCGGCAAAACAGCCACTTTTTGTGCAATTGGTATTCCATTATAGGTTCAAATGCATATTTAAATACTTCCATAGTTAATTTGGCAAGAAAGCCGCAGCAAAGAAGTAGTGTTTATAGTATGTATATATTTTATTTATATATTTATAATTTTTAATATATTAAAAAAATATATTTTTAATACGTATTTCATATCAATTTATATATATATCTATTTATGTATGTATAAATTTATATATGCATAATTTATATATATTATATATATTTGTTTAAGCTGTACTTTTGTTACCAGATTAACTGGATGTACACCTAAAGAAGTAATTACACATGCCTTTACATTTTTAACATTTTACTATTTGCATAAAAACTTGATCACAAGTGTATAAGCACAAATATATTCAAATTCAAAATTCCCGCCTTTACATGTAATATTGAATTTCCCGCCATGGCGCCACAAACACACCGCCACCTGGTTTTAGTACAGGGGCCTGCCACAAAACGCTGCAATCGCAGAGCGTACTCGGTCAAAGATGTTAACATGGGAGATACGCCGATCTAGTAACATCTTATTGTCTATGCCTTCACCTCACGTGAGGAGGACACCGCAGTGGCCGCCTCATCTCGAGGGCGGCCGGTAATCCGTGTTATTGA
Source organism: Dryococelus australis (assembly GCA_029891345.1). Classification (NCBI taxonomy): domain Eukaryota; kingdom Metazoa; phylum Arthropoda; class Insecta; order Phasmatodea; family Phasmatidae; genus Dryococelus; species Dryococelus australis. The sequence goes on from CM056995.1 coordinate 350,440,048, forward strand.
CCAGTCGAGAGGCGGCCGTGAAAAATGAACAAGCCCTTAGCCGGTCCGCCTTACAGCGCCGCTGGCGGCCGGTTCATCAATCAAACCCGCCCGCGCCCGCGCCGTACACGTTGTTTAAATTGATTACGGCAAATTGGTAGTGCATTTGCTTGCCCCGGGGCAGTTGGTTAGGAGGAGGGGGAGGAGGTTGTTTCTTCATCGCAGGACAAGAGTACATGTCCTGTCCAATATGCCCACCCACCTGCCGTGCCGTCACGCAAGACTGGTAAGGAAGGTTTTATGACCATTGAATTTAGAGAATGCTATAGACGGAACCATGGAGTAAATATAAGGCAGAGTGCGCATTACAGCGGCGTAGTGTGGAGAGCTTTGTACGGTTCTTAAAGAGTTATATGGACCTGCACTTTTTTTTTTTTTGTGAAATAGTTGTTAGTGCAAATACGACTCTGTGTCAGAAAAAAAAATCTATGTCATTATTTTACTTTTGTCATATTTAGTATATTTTTGATGGTCAAATATCGAATTTGTAAGGCTTGCCTCTACAGTTTCCTTAAACGACAAGATATAAGTACAAAGATACGGGCCGTAGTTTAATCTGCGGGCTTTCATCGCGTGTAATAAAACCCTCTATGTTACAGATCTAATTAGCACAGTACAGGGTCACGACGGAAACACTGCACGCCTTGCGCGTAGGAGCGATAAGGCACTAGGCGTGCGTGTTGGTGTCGTCCGTATCGCCCCCTCGCTTCTTGACCTTGGGCGTGCAGCTCCAACCAACTCTTAAACATTGGGGGACTCGAAAACCTATGAGAGTGAAGCGAGGTGCGGATGGAGCAGCGCCGGAATGCAAGGGCGGGGGAATCCGGAGATTCCCTTAGAAAACCCGCCGACCAGTCGCTTCGTCCGGCATAATTTCCACATGCGGGAAACGACCCCGCCGGGAATCGAACCCGTTTCGCCAAGGCGGGAGGCGAGTAGTCTGACCACTGAACCACCGCGGCCCCTACAACTGCGTGGTCACCGATATCCGTTTCCCAAAAAACTAAACTATTTTTTTTTGTGCTGCGCAGCTGTGACAATCGAAACCACATGGCTTCGACTAAGGTTAGAATAGAACACTGTTTGCGTGAGGGAGTGTTTTGATATGCTAGAACACTCTTTGTAACAAAGTTGCTGCGTAGAGAGGAACTTTCGCACTGGGAAATCGGCTGCCCCTGCATATAAGCTGTACTCAGTGGCCCATAGACCGTCACGCGAAATATTTAAAGTATAAGATTACGTGTATTAACGCTTTCGGACTCACTTTAATTTACGTTTTCAGATGTTGCAAACAAAAACGTTCTATGGTGTGTGCTGTACTTGAAGCCGACACAACGCCTGTTTTGGTGCCACGAACGCCAAGTGCTCCATCGCTGCTAACCGCAAGGCTTGTCTCAACTGGCGTGAAGTGTTCTCGTCCGCTTCACGTGTAGAGTGCAATCCACATGAGAAGATAATGCGCAGAAGACCAAAAACGCGTCGGGTGAGTCAGGAGAGTCCATTGCTGCTGCGCGAAGGGGTGGGGTTATTCAGTTGAGTAGCCAACTCCTAGTCACTGGATAGGAGTAAACAGAACGCTTAGTTTATTTGTGATTCGATTTTGTTTAATTACCCAGTTCAATATCGGCATTATAAAACGGAAAATTATTTGGATTTATTGCATGTTATAATTTAAATCAACTGCTTATAGTTTTATTAATATTTTTCAATGGGATTTAAAATAAAAATATATTTATATTGATTCAGTTGTAGAGGCTGAAGTACAATTATTATATAAATTCACATTTATTTTTACGATGTTGGTGGTGATGTGAGCATTACATTCGTATGGCCGTGCATTGTCGATGATGTGAGTGAGTTAAGGTGGCCGCCTACTAGGCGCCTAAAATGTGTTGTAGTGTGTTGGGAAATCCGTTTTTTTTTTTTTTTTACGAAACTATTCCACGTGCGCCCAATGTTTAAATTTACGAAAATAAAACAAACTTCAGGCGATGACGGAATGTCGCTTTCAAGACACTACGCATGTTAGAACTACTATTTCCAAGCCCTCCAGAATAGGTAAGAACAGCATTTTCAGACTGCCTCATGTCAAAATGTGTTAACTGGATCTACGTGAAACTCAGATACAATCCTGCATTGAACTTTGCATTAGACTTTCCAACCGTAAAATAATATTCTTACTGCTTAAAGACCTATAGAAAAAACGGTTCGACAAAAAGCTTGCGTGCTAGTTTAGTGCTTCACGCATAGTGACGATGCGGCACTTGATGTTCGTGCCAGTGTCGCCCTTAGCGTTCGCTCGCTCTTGTGCTATGTTGCGTCAGGTAGGCGGCCCCCTTAAGTTTTTTAGCAACGATTTGGCGTTGTGTACCGACACGTGACAGCTCACAGTGGTCGTTAATTTTTGGGTGTAATTCTACATATTTTAAATGGGAATATTAAACACATTTTTATTAAAATGGGTGGAATGACACGATTGAAATGCTATACAGAAATCTGATCACTTGAAGTAGTGCCAACCCGTGAACACATTTTTTTTTGTTTGGACGTTGGCACATTTGCACTGGGCAAAATAGTAAGCGTTCCACTGCTTTGCCTTGAGTGACGTCTCTGGTACTTGTATGCTCGTTGTGAGTAGCGACAGCCGCCGAGAGTGGGCGTGGAGAGGGCCGCTCCGCGCGTGACTATTACCTGTCGAAAAAACGTAGGTCTCGCAGCGCGGTGTTTTACATCGAGGTAGTAGCGAGCGATGTTATCAGTTTGGTGTGTACAGCGTCAGCAGTGGCACGTGGTTTCCCTCCCTCCAGCGGCGAGCGTTCGGGAGAGCCCTTTCCTACGCTACCTCCCCCCCCCCCCCAATCAAAGAGCTGCGCCATTATAATTTTCTCATTTGAACTTCACCATACTTATGGGACTTTGAACGGCGACGTCATATTTTATTTATGGAGAACGTGTAGCATAGATCAATACAGACTTCGTACTTTAGCTCGTGCCCGAGTAGTATGTTTCAAGATAGGTACAGCAGCCTGAAAACCATTTTTAAAGACGTCGGAGGGTTGCAAAATAACTCCTTTAGTTAGGGACCTACAAAATTCGCGTTGTGTGGCATTTAGCTAAACTTAGAGTACTGTATGTACTGGAGCCGACGTCGTTTTCTCCATTGGCTGCTGTATAGTTGGGAATCACTCCCTTTTTGACTGAACTGCGCGTGATTGGTACACACAATTGTGAAGTGTTCATTCATTGACGCAGAGTCACGCTGGGCGTGTCAAATATAGTACGGTCCAATGACAAACGTGTTGCAAAGGTAACAGTGTTTAAAGTTTAACGTGTCTGTAAATAATAACGCGAAATTTGCAGGTCTATCTCTACTTGTTATCTTGAAAACGTCATTCGGTTCTCGTATTGTTTTTTTTTTTCATAGATAATTAGGGACATGTTTAATAATTTATTTTTAAAGAAATCTTATTTATAACTAGAGGCCTGCAAAATTCGCTTTATTATTTGTGGGCACGTTAAACTTTAACCACGCGTACCTTCGTAATACGTCTCTCATTTGACCATACTGTATCTGACACGCCCTGGGTAACGTTACGCCAATCATTGAATACTTCACAGTTGTGTGCCCCAATCAGAAGTGGTTCATTTGGAAAGGGCGTGTCTTGACATCTTCGCAGCAGCCAATGGAAAAGCGACGCCGGCTCCGATACGCAGAGTACTGTGAAGTTCAGCCTGATGCCAAATGATAACGTGAATTTTGCATGTCTCTATTTATAACTAGAGACCCGGAAATTTCGCAGATTCATCAGAGGACAAGTTAAGCTGCATTCACGTGTGCATATGTACTTGTGCTTTGATTAGTCAATAGTTTGTTAGACACGACCGGGGAACGACTTTCAACCAATAGCGAACCCGCGAGAAAATTAAGAACAGATTCCTGTGCTACCTGGTCTGGGGTTAAAGTGGAGCAGCAGCCAATGAACTACTAACTGATGCTCGAATGCACAAAGGCTTGTGGAGTCTAGCTTGTTGCTGGATGAATCCGCGAAATTCCCGTGTCCTCTTTTTATAACACACTGCAACGCAGTTGACTTTGCTAGGTAGGCGACCGCAGTAAGTGTGATGGATGTGAGTTGAGTGTTGAGCTGAGAGATTTTGGCGGCTCTTAACACCGAGGTCTTGAGAGCCAATGAGGGTGAAGCGAGGCGAGTATGGATCAGCGCCGGAATGCAAGGGCGGGGAAAACTGGAGTTTCTCGAGAAAGCTCACCGACTAGTGGCATCGTCCGGCACGATTCCTACTTGCGAAAATCCGGGAGTGATCCGGCGGGAGATTGAAGCCGGTTTGTCTTGGTCGGGGGGGGGCAGTCTAACCGCTGAGCCACCGCGGCTCCATGTGATGGAGGTGAAGGCAGGTGGATGATATACGACGACTGGCGGTAGTTGGGGCTCCTGCCGAGACCATCTTGCTCGCTTCCTTTCTCTTCCCTCTCCCCGACCTCAATGCTCACTCGTAGCTTCTTCGTTGCATCAATTAAAGTTTCCACTTGGCTATGCGGGCTGCTTGCAGCTGCCGGCTCTGTAAGTTAAACTCTCTCTCTCTCACACATACTTTATATCTCCCTCTCACACTGACGTCGTCCTTTCCATACACTGCTCCGGGGCATAAACCTCTTCTCACGGTGCCATTTACACTGCAGAAGCATCATCCAGGGCTGCTACGTCTTATCCCTCTCGCAGCTTATGTCCACGAACGTTTTCATGACTTCATGAAATTCATGTCGCCTCCAGTATAGCAGCGCTTTAAATCATCACAAAATACTTCACGACTTTTCTCGCAGACTGGGTTAAGTGTTCAGAAACGTAACGGCGCAGTGATTCCTTTCACGTAAGCGTACTCGATCTTTCATTGGCCGCGTGAAGCTGTGGGAACGGGCTTCGGGTCTGATTGGCTGCTGCACGGTATGGACTGTTCCCTATTGGTCGGTCTGCCGTCTGACAGTTAGTCTCCTAAAGATGATTGGTGAACGACATTACGGCATCTTGCTGCTGGCTAGTGAGGCCATTGTGATGGCGCGTGTGGTTGGAGCTCGCGATGTACGCTGCCATTTTACACCTGTGTTCTTAATTATTATGGTTTTCTATCGTTAGGGACACCCGAATTTCGCGAAAATATTTCAGGACTAGTTGTACTTCATAACACTTTGGTTCAGATACACATTCGTGATTGTATGGTTTCCGTGTTACGCGTCTTTTGGTGTCTGCCCGCGAATCAAAGACGCAAAGTATTGAAGTTACATCATCCTGATCGGCCAGTTAGATAGGATAAGATGATCTCACAAAGACACGCCGCCAATGAGCAAAAGAAAACCATTTGTATGCCCGCAGGGAATTGAAACATCGCATGTGCGGAAATATTTTCGCGAAATTCGGGTGTCCCTATCTATCGTGTGACTAATACCATGAAGGGACGATGGCGTCGTGTCCAAGCTGCAAGCACACAGACTACACGACGTTGCGATTTCTTTGAGGTGCGCGTACTTATTTCTGATTGGCTGCGAGAGACTCTGGGAATGAGTCTTGTTTCTGATTGGTTATTGGATGTTGGGAAAGGTTCACTATTGGTGGCTGGGTTGCCTGCTGGCGTGTAAGTTGCCAGGAGCCGATTGGCGAACAGTGTTTAAACACTTTGCTAGTCATTGCCGCCATTTTGTTGGCGTGTGCGATTGGGGCTCATGGTATAACACAATGTTTCGCCTTTGTTTTTGTAAGTACTCTGTGCGGTTCGCCTTGTTATTGGTTACAGCGACTGCTTCCTAACACCACAGCTGTTAGTTTATTGGTGGAGACGGTGGTTTATTGCGGGAACTGTTTATTATTTCAGTGTTTCGGTGGGGCCGCGGTGGCTGAGCGGTTAGTCTGCTTGCCTCCTACCAATGCGAACCGGGTTCAATCCCCGGTCGGGTCACTCCCGGATTTTTCACGTGGGAATCGTGCCGGACGATGCCGTTGGTCGGTGGGTTTTCTCGGGGATATCCCGTTTCCCCCGCCATTTCAATTCCGGCGCTGCTCCATACTCACCTCAATCAACCTCATCGGCTCTCAAGACCTCGATGTTAATAGCCGTCCAAATCTCTTCATTAAGGGGAAATATTTGTCAATGACTGTGCCACAAACATTAGGCGTTTAAGTGCCGAAATAAATGTTGACAGGGCAGCATTTATTTTTGTTTAATGCCGGTGCAGAAGTACTGAACGACTCTGGAAGGAGTTATCCTGGCTGGAGTGAACACTTCCTGCTGACGCTTCTCGTAAACCAGCCGTGCCCCACTTGCGCTCTCGCTGCTAACCCAGTTATCGATTATGCTGATCGTCGAGACTTCCACCCCTCTCTTTTCCCCCTCCACGACAAACAAGCTAGTGGTCGACACAGATCCCGTCGAGAATCGTTTCTAGCAGATTTAGAACACTGGTTGACTGTTCCCGGGTCCGCGCTTGTTAACTGGCAAACGAGACATTCTCAGGAGTGAGACCGGCGAAATCCATCACATTATTAGTAGCTTGTTAATGGGCCGCTTATGGCATGCCATCTGTTAACCTATCGACGCGAATGTATTAGTAGCGTACTAATGGGTAGGGACACCCGAATTTCGCGAAAAGATTTACGCACATGCTAGGTTTCAATACCCTACGGACATGCCAGCATTATTCTTTGGTTATTGGCGGTGTGTGTTTGTGAGAACGACGTTTTCTTATTTGACTGACCAATGAGAATTAGGTTACTCTGTTACTGTACGTCTGTGATTCGCGGACAGACACGTAACACCTAGATCGTCCAATCGCTGATGTGTATCTGAGCTAGAGTGTTATGAAATATAACTGATCGTGAAATCTTTTCGCGAAATTCGGGTGTCCCTATTAATAGGTATAGATCCGAAAAATTCGCGAGTTTAATGCCTAGTAGGCTAGACTTCACAGTATTACATACTCTCGTACAGATATCAACTGTTTATTGATTGATTGTTGTAGTAGTAAAAGGCGGTGGTTGGGCGCACAATTTATTGCATGTTTGTTATTGGCTCATTTATTCCCAGGGGGTGTCAAACAACACGTCGACCAATTTCAAAAGTAACATGAACGTACATGTGTGTGAATTCCAATTGTCTATAAATGAACCCACGAAATTCTCGGGGTCTACTAATGGACCACGTATGGCACACCAACTGTTGCTTATTGCTCGGGACACAATAGCAGTGTACTTAACGGCCCTTTGGTGGTATGCCCACTGTTCCTTATTAGTGAAGAAACGTTATCAGCAATCTTATGTACCTTCTATTTACGGCTTGCCGACTATATATTGTTGTGCTGTAGCAAATAGCATATAAGAATTCACTTTATTAATGTTTTTTAATTTCAATATATGATGAGAATTTGTGATGTGACATTGTTAGATATAGGGAAATATAGTTTTTTTTAGACTGGAAACCTGCAAAGCATAACACGTATAAATTTTCGTTATTTTGCATTTTAAATTCCACCTGAAATGTTGAAGGTAAATAAATACATGTTATCTGCTTGAACCATAATTATTTGTTGGCTTTGAAAATCATGGCAAGCTACTTCTTTGTGGGCCACAAGTGGGCAATAGCTGGGCCTCAAGTGGCTTGCGAACAGTTGGCTGACGACATGTGGTTTACTTACGGCAGACCAGGAAGCCAGTGAGCCACCGCTGCCACACATGGCTGGCGATGTTTGGAGTACAGTTGGTTATGCAGAAGAGGGACTGCTTGTAGGCAGATCGTATTTTGATACATTATGTTATCTGAACAGTGGGCCAGATGTGGCCAATTGCAAGAGGCATCGTGTGGGCCACAAGCGTCTGCGGGTGCATTACAGTGTTTGACTGATTGTTAAACTAGGCAAATTGTGGTAACCGTATGTGGGCCGCTCGTGTACAAGCAGATTTGCACAAGTGGGCCAACTGACTTGGGTAGGGCATTGAAGTTCAGCACGATTACCAATTAATAACGCGAATTTTGCACAACTCCACTAAATGGACGCTGTTATCTCCCGTGTGCCATGCGTACTATGAAAGCCATTTCATGCAATGTCTCAAAACAGTTAACGCCGTTTGGTTTCTGTATTCTTACTTATTCTGCGTTATAGTGGGTGCTACCGCCGACAAAATGTTGAATCCTCTGCCAGAGAATATGTTACCGTACCATTCCTTTATCAGTATTAGCAGGCCATAAAATTATAGGGTCGCCGTTTTAACCGCGCGGTTGCCTGTCGTGCGCCGGTTGAATGTCTTTCGCACAGAGGCGACATCGCCCGCGATACGCGAGCCATTCTCGTCCTTATCTGCCACCGCAACCATCACGACGGAACAGCTCCCAGCGGCCAGGAGGTGAAGTGCCACTAAACAAGACGACATCCTCGTGCACATACAGATCTTTCTGCAGGTACAATCTCCTTGCATGTTTACGTCGGCGTTTGAGTAAGCAAGTTGTAGGTGTCTGCCTATTTTGCTCGTTTATGGGACAGTGGCTTTTGATTGTCGAAACTGTAGTACTAAAGATTATCTTTTTTTTTTTTTTTTTTTTTTTTCCCATTTGCATCCGTACCATTTCCAATATTTTTTCTTCTCATTTCAGCCACAGTTTTCCAAGAAGAGGCATGCTACGCAGCGGGCAGATTTATGATTTAAACTCACAAAAATAGGAAGAATTATTAAAAATAGTAAAAATAAAAAAATAGCTCTGAAGACTCTGAAATGTGAGAAACGTCGTGTGCAGTTTGCGTCATTACTAAAGACTATAAATAGCTATTGGCGATAAGTATTAAGTCTACAGCACTGGTTCCAAAGAATAAGAGAGCATTATATCTATGCCGATACATAATTACTTACACACGTACTTCTCATTTTATTCTTTACTGAACCCGAATTGCCACACATTAATTTCTTAGTTGAAGTCTTGCAACCGTGTGATTTGCAGTACTTGTGTTCCGCACGTATCTTGCAACCAGTGAACATGTACACTGTAAAATATAATTGTGTAATTTTACGCTAAATGTATGTGACATCGGTGTAATTTTACACTTACACAAAAGAAGTTCGAAGTAGTTATACTCACTACTGTGTCGCTAGAAAGCATGTTTTAAACAAATACTTGTAGTTATATTTGAATTCACAGGAAAATTTGTGTAAAATTACAAATACTGTACTCGTTTTAGCGAATTACACATAAAATGCAAAATTACCGCAAATTTGTATGTGTAGATATATGCTCCCAGATACTCCAGAATATAATGCAAGTTTTCACACACACGGTATTTGTATAGTTACACAATTGAAGATGTACAACTATACTGACATTGCATATTTATACAACTATGTAGCAGTAAAAATAGTAAACATAAGTTTTTAATACAGTGAGTGGGTGTATTTTACACATACTTCAAAATGTGTAAATTAACACCAACATTGTGTTTACTAAGCAATACATTAATGTATTTTCACCAAATACATGCAGTACTCTCTGGATTATTAAGAACATTTGTGTAAAATCACACGTACTAAATTTGTTTTTACAAATTGCACATACAAAATGTAAAATTGCCAAAGATTTGTATGTGTAAATTTACACTTATTTTTTACATTGTAGCTGCATGCTCGTTAGTATTGGTATTAACCGTTCTCAACAATGAGGTGTAGAAAATTCAACGAATTCTATTAGCCGCAAAAGACTGGGCTCTGTTGCCTTACTGTGTACAGTGCCCGTCATAAATATTATTCGTGTTCAACGTGTTAATGATCGTGGACATGGTGAATGAACGGGTCAAAATGGGAAATTTACAAGTGACTGGAACATGTTTAATCTTTGTTAACCAATTTGCGTAAGTTATTGCGGGGATGTGATTAAAATTACAACTCACGCTGACTCGTAACAACCGAGTTGGTTTTTTAATACCCTTCCCGCAGTAATTATATTAAAAAAGCTCCTCTCTGGAGGTCTGCTGTGCATAGGGAACATGCAATTCCGTAATGCATGCTAACGACCAATTTTTCTGCAGTGCACTAATCTAATACTTGCGACCACGGAGAGCTGTTATCAAGCAACCTCGCTAATGGCAGGAATAATAATTTCAGTACGTTACCCCGTTCCTCGTTTATCCCTTCTCAGAAGGGTTGCGTCAAATAACGCTCACAACGTTGACACATTATGTCCTGCCGTTTTGATCATGTCTTAACGTCGTGATCATACAGTACGTTCTTTATATAACCCGAGCGTATCGATTCTCACCATTCTATGCGATGTGATTTTGTGGCGATGTAAACATGGAATTTAACCTGGTTATTCCACCTTTTCAGAGCCCTTTCCATTTTTCTATTCCCATTAACTTTACCTTGAACCGCATTATAGGCTGTTCACGATAAAGTGAGCACTTTTGAAATCAACCTTAGAAAATTCACTGCCCATGCCTGCAAATACTTCAACGGGCGCACTGAGTGACATGCGCCCGGTAAAGTTGGTAATGGTAGATGGAAAGTAGTTCCATATTTTAACGTCGAATAAAATGTTTTAGGTAACCATTTCTGATAATTTAAATGACCTATTTCGCTTTACGTTTTTTTAATGCATCAGCGTGTAAAAATTATCAGAAATATAAAATGTTTACTTTTATAATAGTTTCATAGTTTCACTTGCCAGACGCATGGATAAAGTGTTGAAGCCCATGGCAATGTTAATATTACATAAGGCGGAAGAATACGCAACTTGCATACAAGTTGATCTTAAGCAGGACTTTCAAAAGTGCTCATTTTACCGTGAACAGAATATACTTTTAATGACTGTCCCTCAACTTTACTTATGATGTTATCATAGACTTGCAGAATTGCACCGCTGACGTATGTCCAATGCCGTGTGTGAATGTTTAGTTCTTCAGTTATTCAGGCACTATATTTCCTATCTATACAGAGCATTTGCAACATGCTCCACCAACATCACATGTAGGCCTACATCGCGTCACTGTATTTTGTGTATCCTTGCTCTCGGCTGTGTTTGTTCACCTCAAGAGAAAAAAAATTCAAAGACAATAGAGCACAAAGAAGACATTTGTGTGTGTTCGTACAAGCTGCTCGATCACGCCAAACATTCCACAGCTTGCCCGTAATGTCTTATCTTTAGAGGTGCGCAGAATTTATCATCCGACAGCTGGCTAAACTCCAAATGGCTGTACGCCCGTTCAAGTTCTGTCATTGGTTACCTATTTGTGCGACAGGACCTGCAGTATTCCTTTAGCCAATATCAATAGTTCAACGGTAGAGCGACCAATCTCCTGTAACTCGGTCACATAGATTGTATGACCTCGTATGAAGTCATCAGTCAGTTGTGATGGAAATACCGTCACTGCACGTCTGTGAATAATTTACACCTTGTCGGACCTCGTCGCCATTTCCCCCGGGAAAAGGAACTTACTGTGTCTGCCTGGTAACCTGTTGAATTGTGCAGCTTACGAACTTCCACACACGTTGTTATGAGGTTTAAAACTTTTCGACGCAGATTAAAACACTAATAAAATATAACTGTGATGTTCGTGCTAGCTCCACGTCTTTACCAAACACTATAAAAGTATTTGAGGTACCGGAAATTACTGAATATGCCCGTGCCTAATTTTCACGTGCAGCAACATCGAGGCCTGGCGAAGGAGTGTGCACCAGACTGATGTTTCAGTGATTCGTCGTGCGAGCGCAGCACAGTCGGTGACCACCTTGGTAAACAGCTTGGGACGATGCGTGCGCCGACAAAAACGCGACGTTTTAGTTACGTTACTTCCGGCATCTTGGTCAAGAGCACGGAAGTGGAGTCCGCACTATAATCTTATTGGGTGTTCAAAAAATTAATTGTGTCAGATCTCCCAAGAAGAATTTTCGCTGCGTTGGCCATCATAAATGGTAATAATTGGTAAAATCAACAGCCATTGGCTGCGCATTGTTTGTACCCTTCAAAGAGTAATTGAACACCCCCTCGATTTCGAGTAATTGAACACCCCCTCGATTTCTTAGAAAAACTGTTTTTTTTTTAAAGGAGAGAATTAAATTGATTGATAGCGCAAGTGGGCGGCACGGTGTATTCAATGCCGACGTGTATTCAGTGCCGACCCGCGCTGCTCTAGGTCAGTTCAGCGACCTCGTGGGGGCAACCTTCTACCACGAGATAAGTGTTACTTTATTTGGAATCGCCAATGTAGGCTCCTAAAGGGAATAGGTCATTAACGTCACTTGGACGTTAGGCGGGGGTCATGATGAGCGTAAAATAATTTTAAAGTGTTTTACAATTTTGCGAAATGTGGGCTATTTAGCCAAAATCCAATACTGTTACTTTTGTAACCAAGTTTTAGTGGCTATGTTGTCACCAAGACGCAGAGTGGTGGTAACCATTAGGAACCATGGGTAAACTTTTGCGACCACACATTTTTCAAACATCTGTAAACTATTGTAAACTTTGGTGAACATGTGTAAACACTTACCAATAATCGTTGATTATGGTACCAATCTTTGGTATTAAGTAGGAGCTATGCGAAACTCCTTGATTTTATGACTTTTTGAGAGAAACTTTACGAAGTTTGGGGCTTGTTCCAAAAATCCACTTTACTCGCGGAGTAAGGCTGGCGTTGCTTAGCAGTTGCTCCCATCCACTTGGGATTGTGAGTAAATTAAAACTTAATTATTGTTTGATGACCAGTAGTGTGGTACCAAAGTGGGGTCTTTCGTAGTGTTGGAATTAAGCATGATGTAATAAAGTCGATGGCAAATGTAGATGCGACAGAAATATAGCAGCCATTTGTAACTATGGTAAATTGGGGTCACCTGCTCAATGTAGTTTGTGATGCCCTTTTGTATTAACTGATTCATCTGGCCAGTAAATGTAACCTGTACAAGTATTAGCTGAAAATCAGCGAAATTATTGGTACCTGTGTTTGGTTGCATTTTATCTATATTTTGGGCAACCTGGGTTTTATGTAAATGTTTTTAAATATAAATTATTTATTTATGGGAAAGGAAAATTATTGTTACCCTACACTATGAAATGGAAGATAACCAAAAACGTATTCCATGTGGAATATTTGTAAAAGAAATGTTAATGAAAAGAAAAAATCGAAAGAAATATTTGAAGTAAAAGATAAACATGACCACACTTCTTTGTTTCTATTACGGATCGTTGCAAACATATAACTACCCTTTACACTGTACAGAAAAATGTTTTTTGCGTGGCTTTTGCCATTCTTGTGTTCTGATTGGGTTTTGCTAGGGTTAATGCCTTGCCACGCCCTTGGTGTGGGACGCAGCAAGGTCAGAAAGGCTATTCACACTCTGCTCTTTGTGCAGCCAGACTGTGTAATCACAAACTGTGCTCACATAAGTATACGGCTGTGACGTCTAGCTTGTCTTAAAATAGTTACGTGAAATTTGCACATCTCTCACAGCCTATGTTGTGATATACGATTAAATTTCTGACTATACATTTCACAAAAATGTTTGTACTTCCCTGTGATTGGTTGCATATGAAGTATGTCCGCTGGGATAATTGACGTATTACAAAGATACATTTGTCAAGTCTGGCGTATAGTATTCTGTACAGATAGTATGTATTTTCATCCCATTTTTCGACCTGTAAACCCAACAATCAAGGTGGTGCAAAACTTTTTTTGAGTCGTGTATTATTATGTGGGTATGTAACCTATAGCACATATTGCATAAATATAAGCATATTGAGTTACGCGACCTATGAGATGGGATCTGCATAATACACGTAATCTGATAGCAAGCTGCACTAACCTTCCTGTATACAGCCTATTCGAGTTGCTGTGTACAATTGTGAAGACCCATCTTTGTCGCATTACTTGGCTAGACGTGATTAAGCCAACCTGTCATTAGTTAATTCCGAGTCTTTCCAAGCTGTACATGACATGACGTGTCAAAGAAACTGTCATCTAATGAAAACGCACATGGGTTTGAAGTCTATTTCTAACTTCGAATAATGGAACGCATTTTGGAGATCGATGCCCTTAACAAACGCAGCAGTCCTATACATATTTTACTACCTGCTATGTGTTTATTACCTGCTGGCCAGACTGTAGCCATTATAATTTGTCAAGGTAGCCCGGGTATCGTCTTTTATTTGATTGTTGTGTACTACGATGGAGTGTATGCTAAACTACAGTCCACTTGTATACCTAAGCAACCTCAAATGTAAACGGAGCTGCGGTGGCTGAGCGGTTAGCCTGCTCGCCTCCCACCAACTTGAACCGGGTTCAATCCCCGGCCGGGTCACTTTCGTAGGTGGGAATCGTGCCGGACGATGCCGCTGGTTGGCGTGTTTTCTCAGGGATCTCCCGTTTCTCCCGCCCTTTCAAAATTGGCGCTGCTCCATACTCGCCTCAACCACCCTCATCGGCTCGTACGACCTCGCTGTTTAGAGCCACCCAAATCTCTTCTCTCACTCACTCAAATGTAAACGTGATTTACTTTTAGCTTGTCCTCATATGGATTCCCGAGTTATTTTCATGTTTGTGAATAGTAAATACAATTTACGCAGTCAAATTATTGCATTAATCGCGTCCGGTGTCAAGGCAAAACGGAACAAAACACTGTCGTCGAGTGCTTCCCACACGCTGGAATTCTCTTCGGTCCACTGTTTGCTGGGTTTGTAGGCTGCGTCTTCCCGCATGGTCATCCCACGAAGCCTTAGATCCATTGTCCGCCTTTTATTAACAGCGGGACGGGTCCAATAAACTCACGAGCTTCAAGAATTTCCAGACGCCGCCTGTCGCTAATAAACTCGTAAACAGCGCGGGACTGATCCCACAAATCCCCTCTACATGCCCGCAGCTTTTGTTCAGTTATTTGTTTTTCGCTAAGCATCTAGAGAAGTTTGGACGTGTGTTGCCGCGTTTGTGGTTTGCGCGCGTCGGGCGGCCATCGCTTTTTGTTTCACCAGTCATAGTAATCGCAATAGTCTGGTTAATTTGAAACTGTTTCTTTCGCCACCCTGTATTCTACCTTTCACCTTCCCCAGTGCTAACATCGCCTGGGGAAGCATAAGTGTGTGTGTGTGAGAGTGATTGGGGAGGGGGGGGGGCTGTTTTTCCCAATTGAAAAGGGCCAGAGAGAATTCGGTGTACCTGGATACCCGAAAGTTTGCGATACGTATGCAAATGAGTGAGCTATTGGCTATTGGCCAGTTAGCGGTTTCTTCACGCTCTTTGAATCAACCGCACCGCAGGTATGTGTTCGGTTGTTTTCTAAATATATGTCACGTATCACAAGCGTTTTATTCTTGTGTTAACATAAAGTACCGTATTAATGCGAATAAAACAGGGACAAAACACAGGTATGGCGGCAATGTCTAGTAGGGATTAGTTCTTATGCAAAATATTATTAAAGTGAGTGCGCACGAATGCAGTGCGTTTTGCCTTTTTGTGTAATTCCCTAGACTTGGTTCTGTAGTCCGGAAAAATTCAGTGATCTGTAGACTCGACTTCACATTCGTCATTTATTATTATTCAAGAAGATATATACTGTTCACGGTAAACTTTTAGAACTCATTCTTTGAAAAATATCACTGGCCATAACTACATGTTGGTTGTAGCGGAGGCGCCCAGGATGGCGGCGCGGGCGAGGCGAGATGCAGTGTACTGTGTTTGGGAATTAGAATCAAGAACAGGGGTCGGCAGGAAGAAATGAAGCCAACGGGTACGTGTATAATACAGGGTGATTCGTATTTAGACCGACAAACTTCATGAAAAAGTAAAAGGAAAACATATGTGAAACTTTATAGCTAAACCGAATTTTAAGGGAGGTATGAGCCCTTAAAAAAAAAAAACGAGGTTTTAAACTGTATTCGTGCAAAATATCGGTAACGAAGTAAAATACAATGATAATTCTCGGAACATTATTGTTAGCGATAGGAAAATTTCGCGAGTTCAGTGACCTGTAAGCTAGACTTCACAATCCTTTGTACAGTCGAGCCTCAGATGTTTGTTCATTGGCTGCTACCCCAGTGTTACCACTCACCTGGCAGTATGGGATTTGATTCTTCTGCCCTTTAAAGTTTGCTGTTTGCTCAGAATCTTCTAGAGCGTGCATAATAAACTCTGATACAATAGCAAAGGTGACTTCAGTATACACGCGTTTAAAATTTTTCTTGTCCTGAAATGAATTCGCGAAATTTTGCTATCCCTAATTATTGTATGTTATCGAGACCTTCAACGTAAGAGCCGACATTGCACAAATACGGCTTAAAATCTCGTGGTTTTTTTATTTTTTATTTTTATTTTTTAAAGGGGCTCACACCTCCCTTAATATTCGGTTTAGGTATAAAGTGTCACATATGTTTTCCTTTTACTTTTTCATGAAGAATCACCTCCCGAAGTTTGTCGGTATAATTAAGAATGACCCTGTGTTAGAGGATGTTTCGATGACCCCCCCCCCCCTTACAAGAAGTAACCAAGACACCGCGACGTCGAGGCGTGGTCCAGATTAACGCATTTCGGCGGGGCCCAGGCGTCTGTTGAACGTAGGCTACAGGGCTGATACAGTGGTTAGTGCAAAACCGTAAGTTAGCGCTAAGCGGGACTGTTAGACTGAAGCATAGGACGAGGTATTACCAAGTCAAGGTAGTATCAGCGTGAGAGATTGCTATCAGGACATGGGCTGAATTTACATTTATTTTAGATACTCCAGTAACGCTGTAATCCACATGTTTTGTCTGTCTCACCAAATATACTTCAACCAAAGTTGAACCAGCAATAGTCTCTTCAATAGTAACACCAAAACTTAGCTTTATAGAAACCAAGTTCACAACCTCCTCAACTTTATACATTTCTGTTGTATAATAATCATATTTGTGCAAAGTCAATGTTGGATATAATATTTTCTTAAAGGCTGGTCTTCTAAATCTCCTATTATATCAAAGTGTTCTCCTCCTTCTCTTATATGCCATACTTTACAATATCAGAAATAATAGTACACTAGAAATTAATTTTTATACACAAGGAAATAGCAATTGAAGTTATACTGCAAAAGCCATTTCACTAATCCCGTTCAAATAAAATGTACCAAGTCATGGGTTCTAGCAGCAACCATAGGAAAACTTCGCGAGTTCAATGACCTGTAGACTAAACTCCTCAGTCCTCTGCATACTGGAGCCTCAGCTGTGTGTTCATTGGCCGTTGCCCCACACCTGGCAATTATGGGATTCGCAAGTTGTTTCTTTGCAAGTGTGCTCTATTGGCTCAGGCGATCCAATTGCGAAGGTGACATCACTGTATATGTGTTTGACGTCCATCTTGTCCGAAAATGTATTCGCGAAGTTTTCCCATCCCTGCTTATTAGTCAAAGTATCAAATTGTATTTGACATAACGTGTATCAGCATCAGGTAATTGATATAGAGGAAATCTGCATCGTCTGTGTGTTAATAAACTATGGGTCTTGTGTTGAGTAATTGATTGCTTGTTAATTGTGTTCAGTGAACCTCCCACTTCTGATAGGAAGTTCATTGTACGCTAAAACCATAATCTCGAATAGCATTCAGGCATGCCATTTGTACCTGCATACACTGTACACCGGATTCAGGAAGTCACTGAACGAAGCCCATCGACTATGCATCTCAGTTGTAGGCTTGATGTTCCATAATCCACCGTGTGGAAGATTTTACACTTCCTGAGCAATTAAATTCGTGGTCAAGATGGCGAATGGTCACATTTATGGTGCCAGGTCTCCTAAATCTCCGTGTGAAATCAGTTCTCACTGCATCGTACGTTAGTCCTCTCAGGTGAGTACGGACCGCGGCTACCCTCTCTTCAATTGTGAACATTTTCAATACCTAAAACAAAAACAAAGTTATATTAGCGATTTCACACAAATGGATGGGGACTTTATAACCATCCTGTATATGGTTGAGGATACAACCACAAGGGAAATCTATCCTCAGCAGAGCTTTCAAAATTGCTATGATAATCATCAACAACTTATAACATACAAAAAAAAAAAAAAAAAGGCATGCGAAAAACATACAGCATTGTTTAAAAAAACTGACATAAACTGACATAAATATTCAGTGGTGGACACAAAGTTTTTTTGTTGATATTTACTCTCCCAAATATTTTTGGCGATCATAAATTTTTTTAGTTGTCACCACTAAACATCTATTGTTTCTAAAAATTTATTTTGCGGTGTCTGCAAAAATTTTTTCTGTTCACCACAAAAACACTTTGTGGCCGCAAAATTTTTTTTTTTTCCAGTGTAGAACTTAGGCCTGGTTTTTCAGATTTCATAAAAAAATTTAAAGTGGTTTTTTTTTTCTCTCCGTGTAAACATTTCTGTAAAGAAGGTCTTTAATTGAAACCTAGCTAGCACGCTTAAGAAAATGTTATGGCCAGTGACAGAAAAATGAGCGCTAAATGGAATATATACATAAATATTCGGTTACCGTCTAGTTTAAGTGAACATCTTTGCACGCCGTACGTCAGTGAAATGCTGTACCACAGAACAGTGAAGGTATGGCAGCAGATGCATGGCAATCTGTTGAAGAAAATTTAAGAGAAAAATTTTATATTGTGGACGAGATTAAAACTATTTAGTAATAATAAAAATAAATTGATGTTTAAAAAAATAGTTTCTGTCATCGGCGTCCTTAATAAGTTCGGTCGCGCATTATTTTCTTAGTCAAAGTGTTGCAATAGTGTAATATTTTGATGCGAACTGTACTTGCGTATAATGTACATGTTGTAACCAGCGAACAATGTTCTGCGTTTCCGTCAGCCATTCATAAACGAGAGGTTTAGCAACTTTCACAAATCAGATTACCCATCAAAAAGACTCAATATACTAGAGACCCGAGAATTTCGCGGGTTCATTTCTAGACAAATTCGAACTCACAGACATGTACGGTCATGTTAAGTTTGTAATTGGTGAACGTGTTGTTTGACACCTGCTGGAGATAAATGAGCCAATAACAGACATGGAGTAAATTTTGCGCCCAACCACCGCCTTTTACTACCACAACAATCAACCAGTAAAAGTTGATATCTGTATGAGAGTATAGGCATATAAGACTGTGAAGTCTAGCCTACAGGTCATTGAACCCGCGAGTTTCTCGGGGTCTCTACTTATTACTCGCCGTGTACAGCACTCGCAATAAATATATTTCGTGTGCAACATGTCCACGGTCGTGTTAATCACGGGGACAATCCTGCAGGAGTGGACGCGATGATGCGCTCTGGTGGACGAGACGCAAGTCGTCGTTGAGGCGCCAAGTCCGGGCGACGCGTCTCGACCCAGCTGACCTCCGCGGGGAGATCGTCCTCGTCGTCGCCGTCGCCGAGTAATGAAGACGAGTGGACCCGGGGGTCTGTCCCGCGACGAGGCGGAGCGGCGAACACATGTCAGCCGTGCGGGTCAACACATCGCCTTCCTCCCTCTCTCTCTCTCTCCATCGCAGCATCTCGCTGTCTCCTTCCTTCGTCCCACACTGTCTCCCTCTCCGTCACTGTCGCTGCTAGTCTCTCTCTCTCTCTCTCTCTCTCTAGCACTCACACTATCTCTGTCTTTCAGCCACTCGGTAGGCGCATAGAGCACTTCAACCCTGTAACATATTATCCCGAGTTTACTTGTTCACGAATGACTAGAGACCTTAAAGTTTCGCGATTTCATCGACGTGGTGGGTAGAACTCACAGTCATATGTTCAGACAATCAGATTTAAACATACTCATTGGTAGAGCCACGAGTATTTCGCGTATTGATTTGTCAGCAGGCTATACTGTACAGACCTGTACACACACGAGACGCTATAGTTTTCTTATTGGTTGCTCAGACGAAGTGAGACCTTTGTACAGCACTGTTCAACGCACACTCACCCTATTTTTTCCTGCTTACTACTGGCTCACAGTTGAGCGGGGCGTGTGAAATAACTGCTGTCCAATCACAATAGAGGGAGAAAAGAACAAGTGTTTGAAGTCTACCCTGCCACCGTACGAAATCGCGAAGTACTCGTGGCTCTACTCATCGGTTACTACTGTCAGGGTGATTGGCATTGATTGGGCATTCATTTTGTTGTAAGATTGTTACTGGCCCAAAGATCTGAATGAGGTGTCAAATAATACGTGGACCAATTGCCAAAATACACGTACGTACAAGTTTTCGATTTATAATTTGTCTCGAACTGAATCCGCAAATTTCTCAGGTGTCTGCGAATGGCGTGTTGCGAAATGTGTGAAGTCATGGTCGGTGCAGTACAAAATCAGAAGACAGCACCAATACAAACAGCACCTTTCTTCCTGGCTAATGCTATTGGCTGCTGCCAGCACACTAGCATTTTGTTGTTGGTTCTAGCCGTTGCCACGAACCTGTATCTATTAATTTCAGAGGTTCCGCCATGTAGGTTATTACAATGTATTCTTACGTACTTCTCGAAAAAAAATTTCTCCTCAATTCCAACATTTGGAGCAAAAATTTTAGTCCTACACTCTAAATCGGAATCAGTTTTTTTTTCCTTCTGATTGTCAGTTGAAACTGCTCCGTCCGGATTCTGTAGAAAAAATATCACGAATTCATCAGTTAAAAGAAATCTACTAATTCAAGCAGTAGAAAACTAGTTATTTATAGTTGGATAGTAAATAAGCACAGAGCATTCTTATGTGATGTAAGATAGGTACGATTTATTATGTCGCAGAACACAAATATTGTCTACACAAAAACGTTTTTGGACGTGGTTGGGCTCGAACCTCCGCCCATAAAGCAAAGAGTTCTGAAGCTTTCATGATCAGCCATATCCACTGCCCTATTTTACCACCGCCCAATGTGTGCTCGTATTATAGGTACTGAACCACAAAATGTAATGTCAAATATGGCTGTTAGTTTCGTGATGTGAAAGTATTTCTTGTTGTCGAAATATATAGATTTTCTGCGCAAGTACATGTCTTTGCAAAGTTCGAACGTCAATCCATCTTTAGTTTAGTTCGGATTCTGTGCTTTAAAATACAAATGTAGTGGTTTCAATGTACGAGATTATCGATGTCCACTAGTATCCGCCATTTTGCAATACAATGAGACACTACAGATTTAAACTGTTATTTTTAGTGACAGATAGATCAGTGATAATTTTACTGACTCGATAGTGCGGTGATCCAATAAGAAAGGTGGATTTATACCAACAAAAATTTTGTGGTCTGCAAGTTAACAAATCAAATAATGAGGAAACGATAAATTTTATAAAATATTTGCATTGATTCAAACGTTCTACTGTCTAAGTACAGTTATTACTAGTCAATGTCTCTTCAAAATAACAGTTTGATTCTGTAAAATCTCATTGTATTGTAAAATGGCAGATAACTTACACAGAAAACACCGACAACACCGTTAAAACACTGCATTTCTCTTCTAAAGCACACGATCTGAACTAAACTTAACTTAGAATGGTTTTCGAGCCTTACAAAGACATGTACCTACGTACGTATAATATGTGTATATTTCAACAACATGAAGTACTTTCACATCACGAAACTTACAGCCGTTCGCCATTGTAAGTTTATGTTACTACGCAAATGCGAGACCGTCCCTCTCAGTGCCAAAGTAGAGAGTTGGTAGAACCTAAGCCAAAAGAAACAAGAGAACGTGTTGCGTTTTGGGGTGGCAGTTCGATACCAATCACTTCCAAAATTCCCTTGTGCATGTTATAAGTCTGTTTTGTGACACAATAATTGTACTTAATTTATTTCAAATCGTAATGTACGGTTTTTAATCCTTGTTCATTTTTATTAATCGACTACAAATAACTGCTTTTCTACTGTTCGTATTAGTGGATTTCATTTAACTGAAGAGATTAATTAAATTTTTCTTTTTCTACTGATTCCGGATGGAGCAGTTTCAACTGACAATCAGTAAAAAATAACTGATTCCGATTTACAGTGTAAGTTAAGGGTTAAGCATACTGAGGCGAAGCAATTGCCTACACCGTAAAACCCAACCCGCACACGGCAGCAAAATTTTGATAAAGGCTGTTTACGATAAAGTGAGCACTTTCGAAATCAACCTCAGAAGAAAGTCACTGCCCCTGCCTGCATACATTTTGACTGGCGCACTGAGTAACATGCGCCCAGTAAAGTTGGTAACGATGAAGGGAAAGTAGCTCCGTATCTTAACGGCGAATAAAAAGTGATTTAAATTATTTCTTTCGCCTTCTGATTTTTTGTTCTACTACATTGAAGTGTAAAATTGAGCAGATTTGTGAAATTTTTCCTTTTCTAAGAAGTTTTACAGTTTCAATTGACTGATGCATGAATAAAGTGATGAGGCACAAGGCAACGTTAATTTTATATAATGCGGATGAATACGCAACGTGCATACAAGTAGATCACAAGCAGCGCATGGGAGCCCAGCCAATAGAGAGGGACCTTCGTCAGCGTGCAGCAGCCAATCACACGGCTCGTCCCCAGCGCTACGCACAGCCATACAGAAAACGGGTTCTTCCACTTCAACGGAACCACCATGTCATTCTGACTTTGTGTACTGATATTATCCTCTGCTAGAATTAACAAGTCAATCACGTGGTGAGAATCATTAAATAAATGAAAAGAAATAAATGTAAAAATAATGTGGCCACACAACAAGAAGCCATAGACCGAAATTAAAATATAAACAAAATCAGTAAAAGCTAAGGATAGGCTAGACTCCACAACCCTTTGTACAGTCGAGCCCCAGAGGTTTGTTCATTGGCTGTTTCCCCAGTGTTACCCCACACCTGACTGTATGGGAGATGCTTCTTGTGCCCTTGCCAGTTTGCTATTGGCTCAGAGGCTTCAAGAGCGTGCATAATAAACTATGGTCCAATAGCAAAGGTGACTTATACCTAGGGATAAGAAAATTTCGCGAATTCATTTCGGGACAAGATAGACGTCAAACACATATACAGTGAAGTGGCCTTTACAATTGGATCACAGTTTATTAGACCCGCCCTGCACGCCTCCCCGCCGCTGCTGCATCTACACGTTTAATAGCGCGTCGGACATACATCAACGCTATGGATAGACTTACGAAATTCGCGTTACTATTTGGAGAAACGTCAAACTAAAACACATTGAAGTCAGCAGACATTTACAAGACAAACAAGACAAGTTAGAAGTGAGTTACTTATATCCACGACTGCAGGAACACCAGTTATATTGGTCTCTGTGTTCCCACTCACTACAGTTCTAGTGCAGGCCAACATGACCTACTGTGCTCTACAACGTTCATTATTGGCTGGTCATCAATCATTAAGGCGCTGAGTTGATTTTGTCCCAATCGAATGTCTTTATTTGTGTAAGATGTTTTACAACCACACCTGTCCTTTTTCGGAGAAGTAACAAAAATATTTCTGTAGTCAGGAAAGTCATTGTTACTGTGCTGTAGAGTTGTTCTAAGATCCGGTTAAACACATGCAGTACATCGACTGCGTGAAAATGATAGTTCTCTTTTCCAATGACAAAGAAATTTTCACAATATTTTTATTCGAGCC
The DNA here is from genome assembly GCA_029891345.1 of Dryococelus australis. Taxonomy (NCBI): domain Eukaryota; kingdom Metazoa; phylum Arthropoda; class Insecta; order Phasmatodea; family Phasmatidae; genus Dryococelus; species Dryococelus australis. Next base: position 350,463,645 of record CM056995.1, read on the forward strand.
ACACTCGAGCGTAGTCCTCAAAGTGTTAAACATTTGTTACGTTTGCAACACGTTTGTCACTGTACCGTGCTATATTGGATACGCCTTGAGTAACTATGAGCAAATAAATGAACACCTCACAGTCGCGTGCCCCAATGATGCGCAGTTGTCACAAAGGGAGTGACTTCACTACTGTGCAGCAACCAATTGAGAAACGACGTCGGCTCCAGTATATACAGTACTGTGGATTTTAGCCGGATGCCAAATAGTAACGTGAATTTTACAGTTCCCGTAGCTATAGAAGATAGTGGTATTTTACAATTTAATAAGGGCTAGTCTGCATTATTGTTCGTATGGGCTGTTCACAACAAAGTGAGCCCTTAAGATAGCAACCTTTGAAAAATATTTCTGCCAATTAACTGCATAGGTTATATATGTACTACCGTACGTGCATACCCCCTGTTAGGTTTTCAGTGGATTAAGTACAATTGTTCCAAGACTTTACGTATTGAGAGTGTAACTGTTTGAATATACAGCAAATGGAGTTTGTAGTATTTGAATTGTGCACATTAAGAGTGGGATGGACTCCCACATTTTTTTTATTTTTTTTTTTAAATAGTTGTTTGCGTGAATACGCATGTCTCAGAAAATAAATCTTCTGCAAATAGGATATTTGTAAGGAAAGATAAAAAAAAAAAAACAATTTAAATTAAATTTGTGGAAACGGTCAAATATCGCATTTTTAAAGTTTACCTGTGCAGTTGTCTTAAGCGTCAATAGAAAAGTACAAAGATACGGGCGTAGTTTAATCTGTAGTCTATAATCGCGTGTAATAAAGTCCCACTGTTACAGATCTAATTTGCTCAGTAAAGCGTCACGACGGAAACACTGCACGCCTTGCACGTACGAGCGACGTGGCGCTAGAAGCGCGTGTTAGTGTCGCCCGTATCGCACCCTCGCTTCTTGACCTTGGACGCGGGGGTCCATCCCAGTACTAAGCGTACAAAATGGCACATTGGTAGTACATTTAGCATCCTAACAATTTCACATATTCAAATGAGCGAAAAGCAGGATTATCAGATGTGCTCACAGCCATAATCGGGTTGTTTTATACATTATTGATGCAAAGCCTTTTTCTGATACTATCATAATAGGAAACCAATATACTTATCACTAGAGGCACTGGTTTTTCGCGTAAAGATTCGATGACTAATAGTTCTGCAAAACGCTTTAGTTCGGACACGGTCGTGAACACAGGGAATCGAACCCGGATCGTCTTGGTAGGGAGTTTGCGTGTACCGAACTTCCTGGCCACGCGAACGGTGTGGATCCTAGCGAGTCAGTGTCAACATGGTTTGAAGCATAGACTAAAGGTGAGGTAGACCGCTTATTTGTCTTCTACGCATGTACCCAACATTGACCTACCCCAATCCTACACACCTGTCAAAGTCACGAACGTGTTTGTTTGTATCTTAATTTTTAAATGACAAGCACTATTATATTAATGAAATACTTTTACCAGTTTGAATGTAACCAAAAAGCATTACAAATTGATTAGAGGAAGTATGAAAACATCTCAAAGCACTTGTTTACTAAACAGTGTTCTAACCTCAAATCCAATCCACGTAATTTCTGCTAGACGTGTTGTCAGAAAAGCAGTTCAATGTTGGGACACGGAGATTGGTTGTGCGCAGCCAGCGAGATCGGTCTACCTCATCTTTAAGTCTATGGTTTGAAGCTCTCGTCTCGTCTAGTGTTAGGTTCTTTGTTTGCATGACCGCGCGTTGATCCGCAGCCATTTTGTATTTTTCTTTCACTGTACAATTTTCTTTTAAAGTTTTTTAAATAGATTTTTGGAAACTAGTCGAAACATTGTTTTTTTTTTTTTTTTTTTTTTCGTAGAGACGACGCCGTGGTAGCTCATTTCTTCTCGCAGACGGTGACGCATCGCGCCGACAAGGCAAGACGCCGGCGACAAGTGTTGAATATGTGGTTTCCCCCGCGAAACCTCCTAATGAACACCTATTCCCCTCGTTTGCGGCGACACTGCGGGATGTGTTTTTCTCTCTCGCCGACCCACGCACGAATCGTCATGTGTACTGTTATGAAGTTGACTCATGGTCAGTTCCATCCAAGAAAGGGCTAGGGGCGTGGCTGAATAATGAGATAAGCTTTGGTAGAGCGCAACTGTGAATGATGGGGTTTATTATCATTATGAACTTGCAATAACATGATCTTACTTAAATATTAGTTACTCGGGGGAACTTATAATGTATTCATTATTCAAATTTAACCTGTTATGTTTGTTTACCAGACGCCACTATTATTACAAACTAACTGGAATGTCCCCACGTTAAGGCGGATTCCCACCTGTCATCTTGGATTGATCGATTATTCGCTAAAGTTTCTATTTCAAAAGGTGTACTGAAATTTCCCGCAAAACATATAATAAATAGAGATGATGGAAAATCGCGAAAATTTTTGAGCCAACGCCCTAACTAGTTTATTTTTTCATGATTGTATGAACAATATGTTGACTGGGCTAAGTTGTTCGCAGACCAATCACGAACGTCCTGCCTTATAGTAGCAGAATCCTCATTGGTCCAGTGAAATGAGGTAGTATCTTAATACATGCATGACAGTCAATAAGTAGGGATAGGAATATTTCGCGAATTCAGTTCGGCACAAGATAGACGGCAAACACGTTTACAGTGAAGTAACTTTCACAATTGGATCACAGTTTGTTAGAGCCGCCCTGCACGCCTCTGAGCCAATAGCAGACTTGCAAGGAAACGCCTTGCGAAGCCCATAACTGCCAGGTGTGGGGCAACAGCCAATGGGCACACAGTTGAGGCTCCAGTATGCAGGGGACTGAGGAATCTAGCCTACAGGTCGTTGAACTCGCGAAATTTTCCTATCCCTACCAATAAAGAAATAAAACTGTCGGATATGTGTACAGTACGTTGAATCTTAGCAAACAGTTAACTTTTCCCGCGATAAACTGTCATTTCTAATCATAAATAACAACTTTGCAAACTTTATCGAACTGCCACAGCTTCGCTATATTGATTAATTTTTAGCTGGTAACTGTCGAGGCGAAACGTGAGATTATTTCTTGCGGGCGATTACAAAGGCGACTATATCAACCGTATTCAAGAAATACAGATCTTAACAATGCAGTAGGCAAAAATCTGTGCTCATTAAAAAAAAAAAAAAAAACCGATACATAACTGTATTTCCATAGTATGGCAAACATTCCATAAGTCTAAGATGGCGAGTGGGAAAATGCCTTAATCATGGTTCTGGAGGTTGTTTCTGGGAGGCGGTTATCGATGGCCGGACATAACCTTATCTTGGCGAGGGCCTGACCAAGAAGGACAACGCTCCCAGGGTGACGCTGGCCTATATCGGCGCGTTGTTCGGCATACTCGTCCCCGCCTCCTGGCCGGTGGTGGGTTTATGTACCTGGCTTTTCGCAATGAGTTGTTTCAATCCCGCTCGTGCCGTGGTTTAATGTTTAAAGATGTGATCAGGCAGATCGTTCACCTAAGGCCTGGTCATATCACAACTGTACGGTCTGTCGAGAAGGCCGTCGTCAGGGGTAGTACAATTTTGCGAAAAGATTTTAGGACAAGTCAGAATCCAAAACACTGTAGGGTCGTTTAGTTATCTTGATTGGCTGAATTGCTTTTTGAAACGCGTCAAATCTCTGCCTACGATTCACGCAGGAGCCGTGCCGATGTTGCCGACTCTGAGTGGCGCTGGTCAATTATGAAAACTCCTTCTGTAGCAGACAGCAAACAATGGCAATATACAAATTGCTGTTGGGTGCTTATAGTATTGAAGTCTACCGTGTTTTTTTTTTTTCTTTCGCGAAATGTCACTATCTCTAGCCGTGGTATCTGCGAGCGGGGATGCATTATGATCGGCAGTTGGTTGGGGAGTGACGCTCAACGAGGTGTAACAATATTGAGTCGCCTTTCGCCAATACAACTGTCATTCTCACGTGGTATACTGTTTGTTTACAATTTGATTCAACTTCCTTACATATTAGTAAAGTAATTTGACTAACTTGAATACATTTTAGTTGCGCTAAAAATAGGCGTGTCGAGATGTGAAATATGCTTTATTTATACCTACATTAAAGGTAGAGGCACCTCTTTTTCGCGAAAAAATTTCAGGACAATTTGTGTTCCAAAACACTTTACTTCAGAACCACTTTGGTGATTGGATCATTTGAATTGTTACGTGTCTTATCTGCCTGCCCGCGAATCACTGGCGGCCAACATCGGAGGAACTTTATTCTGATTGACTCGCTCATGTAACAGACATGCTTCACACAAAGACATGCGGCCAATACCCAAATGAAGCCTGCACGTGTGCGGATAGACTATTGAAGTCTAGCCTTAGCGTCAACCTTTTCGGGAAAAAACAGGTGGCTCTAATGATAAGCCTATTATTTAATTTAATAATATTGCGACTAAAAACAGGGAGGGAAGAGGTGTATTGGTAATGCATAGTAAGAAATTGTTCTTCGTGGAAAATGTTATTAAATTGAGTGCACACAAATACGTTGCGTCGTCCCTTTGGTGTTCTTTTCTAGGCTTAGTTAAGATTAGTTTGAATAAGGCGGACGAATATCCTGAAAGAAGAACTTAAGCAAGGATTAAAAAATGGTTGGAAATAACCATGAATGCTGTATAGTTGCGTTTAAAGACACTGCAGCGTGCAGCAGTTTCATGATCCGATGTTATGCGTCTTAGGTATCTGCTCGCGAATAAGAGAATACTCGCATACAGAGAGAGAGATCCCTAGCATGTCACGTTTTGTTATACCAACAAGCTATTATTTTCCATCACGCTAGTACTCCTAAACTGGAAGTTTCATCATTTTCTGCCACTTTCGTAAGAATACATTTTCCTACTTGATGAATAGAGCTAGCGATTCCTCGCGAAGCAATCTGAGCACGAGGTAGACTTCAAAACAATATCCGTGCTGCAGTAATTTTCATTTTTCCATCTTTGCATTGAAAAACCCATTCCCGCACTTGACTCGGTCAATCATATGCATGCAAACATTTTAACACATATATACGAAAAGAATAATTTAACCAATAAAGGAAGAGAGATGTGGTTCTAAAGTGCTTTGAAATACAGCTTGCCCCAAAATGTTTCGTGATGTAGGCTATCAGCAGCTAGCTGTATTGAAGAAGTACTCTGCATCAGTGGTCGCTAAGATGTCGCATTCACATAGCGAAGAGGCCGAAGTGGTGATGTAGTCTAGTCGCGGTTTCTGCAGACTTTTTGAGTCAAACCTGTGAAAACTCTCCCCGTGTATGACGTTTTTGGTTGTTCCCTAATTATACCGTGAATCATAAGCGTTTTTTACTTTTGTGAACAGAAAAGTATGTTATTTTATATAAAGTTGAACACTTGTTTATATTTTATCCATAAATTATTATATTTCATTTATAATTAATATAAATAAAAGCAGCTAAAAGAAAGGTGTGGTTGTAATACCTATTAAGAAATAGTTCTTATTGCAGAATGTTATTAATATACACATGCCAGACTACGGCACTCATAACCAGAGTGTCACACGGTTTATGAAGACGAGCCGGGACACAAATTCCCCCGGGTAATCGTGAATATCCCATTCACCATCTTTCCTGCACGTCACAGACAGAAGTAACACTCAGAGGCATTTTTTCCGACGCCCCACCCATTGCGTCCATCGCCCCCCCCCCCCCACACACACACACACACACCGAACCAACAGACATTAATCATCTGGGTCGCGAAGAGCGACTCTTCGTGTCATAAAACTACCCCTACCCTTCCCGTTTACAGATCCACCCCCTCTATTCCGAAATCACACGTGCAGTCCTACGGAAACGGACTGGATTTATTGTTTGTAATTACAGACATGATCCGATGGCCCAGAGCACACGACGTGGAACCCACCATGGTCGCCGTGGTCGGCTGTCCACGCGACCAGCTCAAGCTGGAAGTTTAAATTAATCACTTTGAGGGGTTTTCACCCGCCGTGAATTTCCACCTGGTCAGCGCAGCCCCTCGACTAACTGTTTCACGTCGTCTTTAAACAAAGAGAACGTTTTTTGAAGTCCGTGTTTGACAGAGTTTGGAAAATCTAGCTGATTCCTTTCGTGAGCTTAGAATGCAAATACGTATAGGTAGTGACATGAAAAATTCACGATATTACCGAAAGTGCTGTTAGACATCACAATCATAATATCGTTTGCTCATTGGTTGCTATTTGTAGTTAGAGAGTTGCTAAAAATTAAAAACACGTTTGCTTATATAACTTTAGCCATTGGTAGGGATAGGAAAAATTTGCGAGTTCATTTCAGGACAAGATAGACGTCCAACACGTGTACACTGAAGTCACCTTTGTAATTGGATCACAGTTCATTAGACACGCCCTGGACGACTCTGAGCCAATAGCACACTTGCAAGGACACAAGTAGCGAGTGCCATACTGCAAGGTGTGGAGTAACACTGGCATCTCTCTGGAGCAGCAGCCAATGTACAAACATCTGAGGCTCGAGTATACACATGACTGTGGAGTCTAGCCTACAGGTCATTGAACTCGCGAAATTTTCCTATCCCTAGCCATTGGTCCACGCGGTGTATGACACCTTCCGGAAAATGGTGGCCCAGTCGTCGCTTTCCACTGTGACAGCAGGCAACCAATGCACAGTTGAAATCTGCATACTTGTGCATAAGACCGTAGAGTCTAGCCTGCTGGTCATTGAACTCGTGAATTTTTCACGTCTCTACTTATAGTCTATTCGAAGTATCTTCACATTTTTTTAATCTAACCGTTGGAAATTCACCCCTTGTTTGATATGTCTGGTTGTTTCGTAAACATACCATGTGACCTGAAAATTTTGCGAATTCGTTGACCTGTAGGTTAGAATTAACAGTCTTATGTTCAATCAATCAGCTGTCAATGTCTCATTAGTTGCTCTCTTTCAGGGTGGAGAGTGTTGATTGGGTATGCATTTTGTTGTAAGTTTGTTATTGGCCCAGATATCTTAAGGAGGTGTCAAATAACGCGGGGGCCAACTGTAAAAGTGATAAGTATGCACACGGTTTTGATTTCTAGCTTGTCCGGAAATGAATCGGCGGATTTTTAAGGTCTCTAAACATGTATCACATGCGTCTTACTATTCTGTTGTTATAAAAGTAGGCGTACGCTATTTTTGGTTAAAATAGACGCTTACACGTATTTAATTTATAAATTAAGTACAATATTTCTTTTGTAATAAATATGAACGAAAACAATGATAAAATAGGTATGTTGGCAATACCTGCTAAAAATAGTTTTCATTGAAAATATTATTATGGTGAGTGCACACAAAAGCGGCACACTGTCCCGTTGGTGTAATTTTTCTAGACTTGGTTAAGCTTTGTTTGTACAAGGCGGAACGATAGCCTGAAAGTAGAACTTTAGCAGCACTTCAGAAAAGTTGGAAGTAAGCATGGACTAATAGATGGGACGCCTTTTTCCTTGTGACTGAAATGCACGTGATTAAGTCGCACTAATATAGTGTGTTTATTGATTGGCGTAAAGTTATTTAGGGTGTGCCAAACAGAAAATGGTGCAATGACCAACCCTGTGCATAACTACACGTGGTTAAAGGATTATTGGTTTCTTCATGATAACGCGAATTTCGCAAATCTCTATGTTTAAGTTACTGTGGCTTTTTAAGTCTGGCCACTGATAAATATAATCTCCCGTAGATGAACCTAGGTCAGTATCTAACTCGCAACAGTAGAAAGTCTTCTTCATGTGAAACTCACTCCCAGACTGGCTGCTCCCTGCCTGGTGCAGTGGTGCAGCAACCAATGAACAAACAAATGACTCTCGAAATCTATACCGCTCTGTGAAGTCTAGCCTACAAGCCTGTGCACCAGTGGATTTTTATTTCCACGCCCTTATAATCTCTAAATGAGAAAGTTTATGTCGCTAGTCCCTGGTGTTGTGAATTAATGATAAATACCAAAACAGCACGAAGTGTTTGTTCTTTGCCGATGGAACCTGTGGATAACCGCTCAAGCGTCGTTTGTGTTATTATAATCCATTCGCGTTAATTTTCAACTTTTATGAAGCGTTGCTGAAGTTCTAGTTGTAGGATATTACTCCGCCTCATGCAATCTAAGTTTTTCTATGTCTAGAGTTACACTAAAGGGACAGTGCGCCGCAATCATGCGCACTTTAGTGTAGTGATATTTGCCATAGGCACTCCTTCGTACTAGGCATTACCAACACACCTATTTTCTAACTGTTTTTATTTATGTAAATTATAATTGAAATGTTATAATTTATAGACAATATTTAAAAAAATTTCAATTTAACCAAAAATACAGTTCTATGGCAACACAAGTATGGCACCAAGTACGTCATACATGGGGTGAGTTTTCAAAGGTTTAATTCCAAATATTGGAAGAAACCGCGAATAAACCGTAACATATCTTTCAAGTACATTTTAAGTATTTATAAAGTTATTGAAAATCGTTTATAACAGACAGCATCTCTAAAATTGTTAAACCGTACGGGAAAATAATAATTTTCATGCGTCGCCTTAATGACTGTATCTGTATAGAAGCTCGTTCACGATAACTAGAGAATTAATGCAAAAATAACGTAAAAAAAATCACTGCCAATAACTGGATATATATATATATATATATAACCGTAAACGCTGACTTAATACTGGAAAAAATTAGGAAAGTAGTTTAATATTTTAATATCTTGTCACTAGTAGGATGTTTCAATTAACTACAGTTAATATCTGTATGTTAATTTCTGTACGTTTTGTACGGACGGAAATAAGTATTGACATAATAGTAACGTATTTATATATGTAAGAATATCACAATGTCGCCTGATCAAGACACTGGTGCTAATATTCGGTGGTCTATGTTAATGTGAATTTTCGCATTTTCCAGAAAGACAATCATTGGATTGAAAAAAAAAAAAAAACTATTTATAGCTTTTGAAAAGTGCCCAGCGAAACAGATTCATTTTTCAATACACCACGTTAGTGGGTCTGGTAGGCGAGTGGAGTGTTTTTGGAGCTGCTTCTCTGAACTGTTGATTAGTGTCAAACTTCCTGTATAAAATAGTTACGATTTTGTTATGTCTGAACAGCATAGCACCCACATAACGAGTATAGTAATATTGTTTTCCTATTTCCACTTCGGCACATAAAAATAATTAAAAAAACTTTTGGTTGAAATTTTACAGCTGTTTCATAGATAATTTGTTTGTTTGAAACTACAGAGAGTTGTGTACAAATTTTATCAAAGTACTTTAGAAATTCGTGCAAGTACATTTTCGTAAAATCTTGTTTTATCCTCACTTCCTTAATCTTTGTGTCAGAATATACGTAAATGTGGTTGCATTGTGATTGTCAAGAGGCAAATTCGTAGATGTAGGCTGTTTATTTTGATGTATCACCCGCTGAATTCGTGATTTATCCAGCCCCCCTGCTTCTTTTATGTATATCTCTTTGAAGAAACGTAATCACATTATCAAAGTTCATTTCTGTTATCCGGACATCTAGGGCGCGTTAGAAAGCCATGGTTGAATAAATCAAGGAGGACAAAGTACCACGTTAAGAAACCCACCCTGGCATCAATGATGAATTCGTGATAAATTGTCCAGAATTGTGAAGTTTTAGGGCAGGCCGAAGTTTTGTAAACATGTTACTGCGGTCTTGAGTTATGAGAAAATCAGCGACTGACACCCGTGGTAAAAATTCGCCCCAATTGTTTTCCCGTCCTATTATATAAAAACACTGAAGCCATTTCCTGCGAGTTTTTAAGTGAATTTTGTTCAAATAATTTAATTACTAATCGTTACAAATTTTTCCGAGCAGAAAAAACACTTTCGTGCTTATAGACATTCATTGTTATCCTGATTTTATAAATAAAGTAGTAAATGTAGGAATATTTCTTTCTTTCTTTACAGTAGGATCTTTTAATTTAGATAACGACTAGCAAAAAAATCGTTGTTAATGCACGTTTTTTAAAAATAAAACTGATAATTTATACGGAAACCATCAAAACGTTTACCGAATCATACATTTTTCTCCCCTTCGTATCAACCACAGCACTTCGTATTTCCTCCACCCGATGCATAACAATATCCGACTTTCGGTGTAGATCATCATGGGAGTTTATCATTACACATTAAGCGGAGTTCCAGCACGTTACTCTCCGAGTAAACTTTTCTCCCTGTCTGTCCCGAAACACTTTTGAGTAAATGTTTCACTTTCTCTTGGCTGTGCGCTAAAATTGCGGAAGTAATTACTCCGAGCATCGTGCCAGAGCAAAACTTTGGCACGCACTATTTCAGCGAGCAATTAAGTGTAGACTGAAATTGGCGGGAAGTTTAATCGAACTAAACAAACTGGAAAGATATGTGGACGTTCTTATTACAGACATATGCGGGAAAATTGCAAATGACTAGTGTTAAAATTCGTATATTTATTTATTTAGAAGTTAACCTGTGTGGATATCCCATTTTTACACGCAATGTTTATGATAAACCGTAGGTAAGCAAAGCTGTTCGTGTATATAAGAAATTTTTTGAAAAAAGAAATAATCAAGGGAAAGTAATAAATATCTTTTGAAAATTTTTGATTGGTTGGGCAATCAGTATATATTTGTAAACACAGCATGGTATTGACATCATGCTCGATCGAAAACCAAGTGTACTCTTTATTTTCATCAGCCTGTACTCTCTCTCACTTTTTTTCCGCTCTCGGAGTAACGTCTTAATATGCTGTGTTGGCGTGGTGGCCTCTGAGTAGAAAGACAGTGCTGTTATTTCAAGTGTCGCTGGTTCATGTTTCTTCTACAGGAAAATATGAAACAATTTCCTGTTCGTAATCACACACGTGCTCAGGGCGCCGCGCCGTCCGACTGGAGGTATTTTGCATGCCTGAAGCCTAGAATCGTGGCAGCGCTAAGGACGACGTGGATATGCGTGTCGAATGCCTGGTCACCTTTACGTGCAAAGCACTGGACTGACGCGCAGACTTTCTCTGGTCAACTCGCCTCATTGGGCTTTCGATAGCGACCATATCATATTATGGTTTAATATTAAAGACCCAAGTGCGCTGCATGCCCCCCCCCCCCCCTGCTACGTTAAGTAGCATGTGGCGGAAGTTCCTCGCTTAAAATAATTATTGCGAAACACCCATTAACTCTTTAAAAAGTGTGCATTAGAGACGTAAATAGAAAACGGTAACTAGTAGGCCTATTTTAAATTACAGCTATACGACTGAAGATCTACTAAATGTTTGGGGCGTGATTGGACGGTTTCCTTACTGTTAAAGTCTGTTCACGATAAAGTGAGCGCTTTAGAAATGAACCTTAGAAAAAAGTCACTGGCCCTGCCTGCGTATATTTTAACGGGCGCGCTGAGTGACATTCGCCCTGTAAAGTTGGCAACGTAGGATGGAAAGTAGTTCTATATCTTAACGTCGAATAGAAATTGAAATCGAATAGATCTTAAGCAGGGCTTTCAAAAGTGCTCATTTTACCGTGAATAGCTTACAACAATGAAGTACAGTTTATGGTAAATTCTGGGAAGTAATTCCGCATACTAATATCGTATGTAAATTTGCCACCACTGCAGTGATATTGTTTATTTCTTTTCTCGGGCAATAACCGTCTTAATGTTACGATATTTATGAAGAGTGGAAAGGTTTGGACGGCTCTTAACGTCGAGGTCTTGAGAGTCGCTGAGGGTAAAGCGAGGAGTTCCTAGAGAAAACTCGTCGACCAGCGACGTCGTCCGGAACGATTCCCACAAGCGGAAATCTGGGAGCGACCCCGCCGGGAATCGAGTCCGGTTCGCCCAGGTGGCAGGCGAGTAGCCTAACCGCTACGCCACCGCGGCCCCTTACGATATTAATGTTCTTAGGAGTTTGACAGTGTTACTTTTTCAGTACATCGATAAGGATATTTTTCCTTACACGTTACCTATTGAAGACAAAACTAAACACATCTTTCGAAAGGTTCAATGAAGACCAACTCTGCTGCGGAGGGCATGTTTCGGTTCAGTAAATACCTATATTCACGAGTCGCCAGATACATGTTTCTGTCGGATTCGATTAACACGTTTACTGGCAGTGAACATAGTCTTTAGGCTGTTCACGGTAAAGTGAGCACTTTTGAAGCCCTAGTTACTTTTTCCTTTCAGCAATTTCTTATCCTTTATCTATCTTTTAAAATAAACGTTGCCATGTAAGCAATGAATACAGCGTGTATATACCACCGCACTTGGAAGTTCACGTCTAAGGCTAAAATAAAATATATTTATTGACTATTTTATTTCAAATGAGAGGGCTTTCAAAAATGCTCACTTTACCGTGAATAGTCTATAGAAGTATGTATCCAACGCAGCAGGAACTGTAATTGTACTGGTGGCTGTATTTCTAGTCATCGCCCTACTGTTTGTCCCCAATAGGCTACACAGGGCACGCTCCTTATTGGCTAGCCCTCGCCAATGGAGTGTCGAGTTTCTGTTTATTAACGTGCTGTTACATTTGCATGCGTTACCAGATTTGCAAGTTACCGAGTTGATTTTGAATACATCAGAAAATTAAGTGTTTGAATCCTGTATTTGTGTGCTCATCTAGTCTTCACGGGTAGTGAAATTAAGGACTTATGCAAAGTACTTCTAATTCAATAAAAAAAAATATCTACAAATAAATAAACTTTACTAGCATCTAAAAAAAGCGATGGATGACGCTTTTTTTTTTGGTAACTCGTAGGTGGTCAGAAAAACATCTCGTGACATGCGACATTAACATGGAGTACCCTAAGAAATCTCATTGGTTATCGCAACGTCCGACATGTTTAAACTTATCGCGTCGAATCCGGATCCGAAAGGAAAGGGGGTGGGTGCTATGTCGCATTCATACTTCCAGTGAGAAATTATTAAGATTATACACGCAAAATTCATGTAAGTGGGTTTTCTTCGCATTTCTGCTTTTGTAAACTGAGTCGTAACTAATACATAATAATTCATTGTACGATGGGCTATTAAGCATAACGCACGTGACAAGTAGTTGTGCATATATTGCTGTCTGTACATTGTTTGTAAGTTCTTACACGATTTATCATAACCCCCTCATTTTTTTCAAATTAGTTTGTTTTTAAAATCGTTTCAATAAGGCTGTCTCATTTAGAGACCTGAAAATTTCACGAGTTCATTGACTTGTAGGTTAGAATTCACAGTCTTATATTCAAACAATCGTTTTTCAACGTCTCATTGTTTACTTACTGTCGGGTTGAATGTCCTTGATTGGGCATGCGTTTTGTTGTAAGATTCAAAGGAGGTGCCAAATAACGCGCAGATCGATTTGCAAAAGCGATACCTACTTACAGTTTTATTCATTTTAAGTTTGTCCAGAAACGAATATCCGCGTCTTGTGCAGGTCTCTGCTCATAGCGTTCTGCAAATCCCACTCTGGCTGCCTTGCAGATATGCAACCCGTTGAACAACGCTGCTGTCTGTACTGCCGACTCAGCAGGGGCAGGCAAATGGAGAAGATTTATTCCGCTCGGTCTCGGAATTTATTTACGAGCTCTATTGCTGCAATCATGTTAACATTTCGGTGTGCGGCGTAGTTCTGTGGAGCGTTCTTACCGCAACCAATGGACCAGGTGCTTTGTGCTAGTTATCGACAGCATCGATCATTGGTAAACGACTAAACGAGAGATGCAGTACCTTTCATCAATCCGATTACTCACTGGCAAGGTTCTCAAAATACCAGGCACTGATTCCTTACTAGGGACTGTACCGGCTATAGTTCATCCACGATTACTTCCTTTATTTTTGTGAAGTCTTCCTAACGTTCTGCTTTCTAGCTATTTTTTTTTTCGCCTCTTGCAAACAAAGCTTAACGGAGTCTAGAAAAATACACCAAAGGGACAACGCACATTATTTGCGCACACTCTGTTTAATCATACTCAGCACGAGATCTACTTATTACTAGGCATTACCAACACTCGTATTTTATCTCTGGTTTATTTATATTATGTATAAATTAAATATAATTTGTATGTAAACGTTCTATGTAACCAAAAATGATATACTTTTTTTTTTTCCGCAGAAGTATAAAGCGCGTATGTACATGGCATATTTAGTAAACAACCAAACACGTCATAGGGTGATTTTTCAAATGTTTGTTACAAAAAATGTTGCGAATAGACTACATAAGTGGCATAGAGTTGGATTTTATTTGGAAACGCCCAAAGGCCCAGTTTCTTCCCCAAGGTAGTAAAACCAGGCCCGATAATTTTTTCACACAAAAAAAGAAAACTAAATGTAAAAATGTTTAACTAATTAAGCATTTTCAGATTTTCGCTCAATAACAGCCAATAAGCAAGAGACTGATTGGACTTCAAAAGCGCTGACATTCGGTGTATTTTTCTTGGCTGTAGTACGTCTCACTCTTAGATTGTAGTGGGTAGCTAATCAAACAATTTGTGTAATAATCTGCTGCAATGTAACAGTTTTTGTAACGTATTATTGTCAGTATGTAATTACTCTTCCAATGTAGCGTAACATCTTAACTGTTGATAATCGGTATCCATTGGACAACAGAGCGCGTCTTACACTCTGTACTGCAGTCTGAAAAGTAAATTTCACTTGGCAGTTTATTTTCTGTATACTTGTCTGTTCTTGAGTTCCAGCCGGGCGCAGCTTCTATTTATCGACCAAGCCAAGTGTGCATATACGGAAAATGTATGAAGTACACAAGGTCACGCCGTTATAGGCTATTCACGGTAAAGTGAGCACTTTTGATAGCCCTCTCATGTGGAATAATAGTCATAAAATATATTTAATTCTAGCCTTAGACGTTAACTTCCGAGTGTGGTGGGATATACACACTGTGTTACTTACAGGGTAGCATTTATTTAAAAGTGTCGTTAAAAGATAAAAAATGGCTGAAAGGAAATGTAACCAGGGCCTCAAAGTGCTCACCTTACCGTGAATAGCCTATAGAGAGAGTATTAACTCAAGGGTATAACGGTAGATCCTTATCCTATTCATTTGTTTGCAGAAGGAAGCCGAAGTAGGTTCTACTGTAGTACTAAATTCAGAATACAGAGTAAAATACATATTCTCACTTTATATTAGTGGTGTTGTAGAGACCTTGCCAGCTGCCTTTTTTTTTTTTTTTTTTTTCTATTATTGTGATAAACACTAGATTACAACTAGGGGTAGTGAAATTTCGCGAAATGATTTCAAGACAAGTTATATTTCAAAGTAATGTAAGGTTTGTTCACTTATCTTGATTGGCTGAATTACTTAATGACACGTGTTAAGCCTGCACACGAATCACGTAGCAGCCGTGCCAATGTTGCCGAATTGTGAGTGGCCTGATCATATATGAAAACTGCTTCTCAAGCAAACACCAACCAGTGACAGTAAACGAACTGCTGTGTTAGGTGCTTATAGTGTTGAAGTCTACCGTGTGGCCTACTCGTATTTCTTCACGAAATATCACCGGCTCTAATTACAACTCGTTCAAGGAAACACCAACCAATGACAGTAAACGAACTGCTGTGCTGGGTGCTTATAGTGTTGAAGTCTACCGTGTGGCCTACTCGTATTTATTCACGAAATATCACTGGCTCTAATTACAACTCGTTCAAGCAAACACCAACCAATGACAGTAAACGAAATGCTGTGTTGGGTGCTTATAGTGTTGAAGTCTACCGTGTGGCCTACTCGTATTTCTTCACGAAATATCACTGGCTCTAATTACAACTCGTTCAAGCAAACACCAACCAATGACAGTAAACGAAATGCTGTGTTGGGTGCTTATAGTGTTGAAGTCTACCGTGTGGCCTACTCGTATTTCTTCACGAAATATCACTGGCTCTAATTACAACTCGTTCAAGCAAACACCAACCAATGACAGTAGACGAACTGCTGTGTTGGGTGCTTATAGTGTTGAAGTCTACCGTGTGGCCTACTCGTATTTCTTCACGAAATATCACTGGCTCTAATTACAACTCGTTCAAGCAAACACCAACCAATGACAGTAAACGAACTGCTGTGTTGGGTGCTTATAGTGTTGAAGTCTACCGTGTGGCCTACTCGTATTTCTTCACGAAATATCACTGGCTCTAATTACAACTCGTTCAAGCAAACACCAACCAATGACAGTAGACGAACTGCTGTGTTGGGTGCTTATAGTGTTGAAGTCTACCGTGTGGCCTACTCGTATTTCTTCACGAAATATCACTGGCTCTAATTACAACTCGTTCAAGCAAACACCAACCAATGACAGTAGACGAACTGCTGTGTTGGGTGCTTATAGTGTTGAAGTCTACCGTGTGGCCTACTCGTATTTCTTCACGAAATATCACTGGCTCTAATTACAACTTGTTTTAATCGTATATTCATGAAAATACACGTGGCAGGAATATACAGACGTGAAGGCTTACACAGAGCAATGTGTGCTACCAACATAAAAATTAAAACAGCAAACTCAATAATGAGTTTATACAATATCTGAAGAAAGAAACTACATAATTGTTTATTGTATATTGCTGCTATACGAATACGTTATAGAAAGGCTTTTCGCGTTAAGAATGAGAACTTTTGAAAGTCCTGCTATAAAATCTACTTGTGTCACGTTGTGTATTCTTCCGCCTCGTGTAAGATTAACATTGTCATTGGCCTCTTCACTTTATTCATGTGTCTGTCGAGTGAAACTGTGAAATTATTAGAAAAGTAAATATTTAACAAATCTGCTCATTTTTACACCTCGACGCATTAAAAAAACAGAAAGTGAAATATATAATTTTAAGTTATCACAATTGGTTACATTACAATTTATTCGACGTTTTGATATGGAACTTCTTCCTCTCCATCGTTACCAACTTTACTGGGCGAATGTGTCTCAGTGCACCCATTAAAATATATGCATGTAGGGGGAAGTTAATTTTTTTAAAAGGATTTATTTCTAAAGTGCTCACATAATCGTGAACAGACTTATGTCGAAGTTGTAAGACCGTAGAATCTAAAACTTCGAACAGACTTCGGGTATCTTCGCAAGGTTTCGTTTCCCGTATACGAGCTACTTGTGCCTGGTTCTTCCCCTCCCAGCAGCTATACAAGCGCCCGAGTTTTACCCCTACACTGCTGCACACTTAGCTTGGTTGGGTAGTAGACTCGGCCGGGCCCATACGTCAACACACGCCCCCCTCCCCCCATTGCACCCCGGGGCATGTCAGGCTGGTAGTTTCGGCAGGTGATAACCAGAGCGCCCGATGAGCCGCCGATAACTCACGGCCCCGCCGACGGCAGCGCTAGTGTACGTGTATTTACCCCTCCCCCGACTCGCCACACGACCGCCCCTTCTCCAGCCCCTGCAACGTCACAGCCCGGAGCCAATGAATTGCCTCGGCGAGGGCCGTCGCGGCGATAAACATGTCACCCGCCCCGCGCGCAGCAATTATTACGCTACTTTTGTTTATCTGTCCTCATATTTCTCCCCCGGCGAAGCGCCAGCCACCGCCGGTTTGTCGTGGTTTTTTTTTTTTTTTTTTTTAAGTAGGGGCGAGACATCCCGGGACCATTAATACGTGCCGTTGACAAGGTTAATTAAAGACGAGGCGCGTTTTGGGGAGAAAAAACTCACTTCCGACGGATGCCACCCCACATCAAGGGGTCCTCTATGGCTGTGCGACGAACAAGCCTAGTGCTGTCGCATCTTCCGATTTGTCGGAGGCCCTCCGGAATTTATTAATGCTGTGTCGGAAATACAGGTTTTTTCCCTTCCTTGTTCTTCCCACATTTACATCTTTGCTGGACTCAACAAGCATCCGTCTGTGTTTTCGTCCGTCAGTTGGAAGCGACCCACAGCAATCCGTCGTGCGTCAATTCTTCTAAACCGCCAAATTTAGTGTGACAACTTTACATCGTGGTCTTTCTTTAGTTGGAGGTAATTCCGGTTAGAATTACATTTTAAAGAAAGAAACACTTGGTGGAAATAATATTTTTACGTGATAAGAATCTATACTGAATTATCATTTTACATTTTAATTTCTTGAATTTACCACCAAAGATAAATAAACATATTTCCACCGCCTTGCATTTTATCTGAAAGTGCGTATTCGCGTATATGGAATGACGTCAGAAGGCGGTCGCCCATCTGTCCGTCGAAAGTTAAAGTTTGAGAAATATTTGAAGGATTGACGGATAGAAAAAAAATCGCCCTTGTGATTGGCTGAAGATCACGTGACCGCCTGACGGGTAGGCGACTGGTGGATGCGACGTATGGTTGTGAGTCGCTAAAGTTTGTCGCTTTTTATCTCTACTTGTTATCATTAGGGACATTCGAATTTCGCGGAAAGTTTTCGCAGCTAGCTGTAGTTCAAAACACTTTAGTACAGCCTTGTTTCTGTTATTGGATAATTAATTTAATTGTTCCATGTCTTAGGTACGTGTGCACCAATCACATACGGTCAGTATTGGAGTAGTCTTATTCTGATTGGCCAGAATCTCTTCTCAAATACACACGCAGCCAATAAAGAAAGGAACCCAGCAGATATGCTTGTAGTATATTGAAATATAGCATACGAATAAATCTATTCGCGAAAATCAGGTGTCCCTTGTAATCATTACGGGCTCGTGTTTTCGCGAAAAGATCCTCCAAGACTGGCTGTATTCCGAAACACTGTAGTTGAGATACACTTTCGTGATTGGATGATTATTTACTGCTGCCTGAGAAGCACAAACGTTTATAAACGGAGTAATTTAACGCTGACTGCCCCACTCAGGTAGGAAATTTCTTCTTGTTTAGAACGTGGCCAGTAACTGAAAGAAAGATCCGATCTAATAAGTAAGATATTGAAGTTTAGTATGTGGGTAAATCTTCCCGCAAAATTACACGTGGTCCCAGTTATATTGAAGTGTGTTGCTTAAAGTCATATTTCACATTTCTTTATTTGGTTATCTGGAAGAGCTTTCAAAAAGTACTCCCCTTAATGCAGTTATTAGTTGTCAAATCATTATAGTTTTCAAAATATAACACTCAGATGTCTCAATTTCCCGAATTCTGCAGCATACTAGGCTTTGCTCCTAGCTATTTATTTTCAATCAGATTATGGTACGCAGAACATACTTATTCAGTATGAGTGCGATTTATAAACAGGTGAGCGAGTATTGGCACTCTGGATTTTGTTGAAAATAGGGGTCAGACTTGTAAATATATTTTTGTTCATTCAAAAGAAACTGTTAACATTTATTTAATAAATAGTTTAAACCATATAAACTGTAGAGGAAAAGTTGTTTTTGTTCCTTTCGTACCTTGTAACACAAATGCAGTATGCAGCGCTTAGACTCTAATTCAACACTTTGAACCTGCCTATAACACTCTTGTGTCGGAATTTGAGTGTTATAGTTTGAAAACTACAATGATTTGACTACTTTCAACTGCATTAAGGGGTCATTTTTTCGAAACCTCTCTCAGATAACCAAATCCCAAAAATATGAGAAATATGACCTTAAGCGCCTGTCACACGGACACAATTTTCCGCCAAACTGCTTCCAATAAGTTTGGTCAAATGAAGTTGAACAGTTATGACGTAATCGAAACGTCATAAATGCCGCCATATTTGTCTGAAAAAGTTGCATGGCTGCAGTTTCCATCAAATATTTGAAGATTGGACCGGTTCTAAAATTTATTTGATGTTTGAAGGTCTCAGCCTATCAGAATCGTGCACGACAAAATGGACGTTAAGAAACTTTCTAATAACGATCACTTGTTGCAGACGAAGTTGGTTATGAAGATAATTAATTTATGTGGAAGCTGTCTGGGCACGAATGCTATTTTTAATTAATATTTCACGTAATATTACGTATTCGGAGGCATTAACATCTCTGATAAAATAAATCTGAAAATAGCAAAGAAGAGAAAATAAATTACAATATTACTTACATTTCTTCCTGCAATGGACTGCATGGAAAAACCAAAGCTACAGCTTACTATGAAAATAATTTTTAATAATAATTCAAATTAGATTCTCCCAGTAGAAAAAAATTGACAGTGGGACTCGTTTTCAAAAACATTCAAAATTATTTGATAAAATTTGTTGGAAGGAAACATTTGATGGCCGTCTTTTGTCTTCAAATTTTACTGTCATATATAGTTGAAGGCGAAAATTTGACAGTGTAACAGGGGCTTAAAGAATTATTTTTTTAAGTTGACAGAGTGCTTGCAGACTCCACAGCCGCACACGATAGCAACATGTTGGAACATTGTTTGCCAGTCAGCGCCAGGTAACCCAGCGGGCAGCCCTGTCGACTTCCCACGGCCTGTAGTAGCCAGTTAGACACAGCACCCGCTCCCAGAACTTCGTCCCGACTATCACAGATGGGATACAGCCACATCAAAGGACCCGGCACCTCAATTATTCCTCTCTGTACGTTACTCTATGTGCACGATCGTATCTGCTCTGTTTCGACTCTCGTTAATACAATACCTAGTATCCAATAACATCAATGGTATTCGTTTCGAATGTATATGCACAGACCGACAAACTTCGGGAGGTGATTCTTCATGAAAAATTAAAAGGAAAACATGTGACACTTTATACCTATACCGAGTATTAAGGGAGATACGTGCCCTTAAAAAACGAGGTCTTAAACCCTATTTCTGCAAAAATATCGGCAACGAACTAAAATACAATTACCTTCAACGTAAGAGCCGCTATTTTGCACAAGTACGGTTTAAAATCTCGTGAACGCACGTCACTCATTGCGCCCGTTAAAATATGTGCAGATTGCAAGTGATTTGAAAAGTGCTCATCCTATCGTGAACAACCTTTAATGGTGTTACCTGAGGGTAAATGATTCGCAAACCGTCTAACTGGCCTTGGTTCATATAACTGTAGCCAAACATACAGCCTACAGCTCATTGGCTGTGACAACGAAACAACAGTTGTGCCTACTTAAGTACAGCACGCATGGGAACACCTAAAGCCGCAAATTAAAGTGGGCGTGAAAGATTTAATATCTAATAACATATTTTACCGTGAACAGCCTTTAATGATGTTACCGCGAACAGCCTATAATTAATGGGTTTCGAAGTGTGGGGGTACAGACCAAATATTACCGACACGTACGTATTGTATACAGTTGTGGACTCTGGGTGTACAATGATCAGCGTCTTTGAAGTTACACTTGGAAAGAAAGGTCGGTAGGCAGTTGGGCTTAACATCTCTTCGACAGCGAGGTAATTAGAGACGGTACAATTGCACACGGGGGAGGGAGTGGGGAAGGAATTGGAAGGCGTCGGCCAATCCCAGCATTCGCTTGGAGCGATTTCGGGAAACTATGGAAAACCGAAATCAAGATAGCCGGACCGGGAATCGAACCCGGGTCCTCCCGAATGCGAGTCCAGTGAGATACCACTGCGCCACCTTTGGAAAGAAAAGAAGTGAAGCCTTAACAATTTGAGAAGCCATTGTGTATGCCTTGCGTGGGGTGCGGGAGGCTCTGGGTTCGAATCCCGGGTAAGGCATGGGTGTTGATTAAGTTAGGTTATAAGTTAGTCTGTACTCCGTCCCCTGCTAAGCTTTCAAGCATAAAACCGGGGGACGTTAAGAAGCCCTTTACAGTACAATACAATGCATGCCTTGTGGTGCCAAAAAATTTCGATACGTATTCCGAAATAGAAGAGCGGGGAAAAAAATCAGATAAATACAAGTCGGTGAGTACTGCTCGTTTTTTAAACCGCGATCCTGGCCATAGTTTCGAAACCACAGGACCCCGCGTACTGATGTTTATACTTAACGGCGAAGGAGGAATTTAATTTGCGGGCGGCGTGGGTCCCGACGAGTATTGGCGCTAAACAATGGGCCCGGCCGTAAAAGTGCCGATATGAAGCTGTGCTACGACCCGACCTCGCCCCGGACCATAAGAAGACCTGTAGGGGCGGTTTTTATGTGGACGCCGTAAGGCGCCCATCAACATGCTGTTGGCGTCTCGGGTCGTATCCAATATCTAGTGTTTACCTCCCCCTTCCTCATCTTTCCCCTCCTCTTGAAACCCTTCATAACCCTAGCGGTCGAGAATACTGTATATATACACACATACACACACACACACACACACCGTCTCTCGAGCCAGTAATGCGATTAATCTAAAGATCCGGGAGGGATCACCAAGGGGTTATTTTTTTTGTCGTACCCCCGTGGTTTTCAGAGCCCGATCTCTTTCGTAATCAAGACATTACGTGCCAGGAATTTTCACCCCCCCCCCCCCTACACCACCTCACCGCGGATACACCAGCGGACGTCGGGAACGATACAAAACACGAGAAGACCCTTCCCACAATTTTTTTATCTCACCACGCTAGTATATATGAAATAATGACTCCAGTGTGATTTTTATTTTAAAAATAAAATTATGATTTTTTGAAATAAAAGAAACTCTAGCTGTTTTTGTAAGTTGATGGGAAGGGGGGGGGGGTGGAGAAATTACCATAAAATCAAACAAAGTTAAATTTACTGTATAGTAAAGAAATCGTGTCCAAAATAATCCAAAAAAATCCTGATATTATTTTGTTTTGTGTTCAGGGTTCTTATTTTAAGATATTAGGGTTCTTGCAGTTATATCTGAGTAAAATTCGATGACAGTAATCATTTTTAAAAATGTTTATCTTTATTATCGTTTCAATTATTTTTATTTGGTTTTTTTTATTATGCTAAAAAGTTATAATCTACTTGTTAGTGTTCTGTCCCTCGACAACAAGATGCACACCTCAGGTACTCGGACAAGTGTTTGACTGCTTTTACCGACAATCGTTTCAAATGAGGTTTGAAGGTTTAAAATACCTATATTTGTATCTGCCGCCTCCGTATAATTTTTTTTATGACGTAATATACAATTAATGTACGGGAAATTCTCTCTGTTGTTACAGCTGTGGTTCATTCATGGCAACTCCAACTTTTCTGAAGCCCTGCTGAGGTTCTACTTTAAGGCACCGGGGTCGCGGTGGCTCAGTGGTTAGACTGCTCGCCTACCACCTGTCAAGGCCAACCGGGTTCAATCTTCAAGTGGGAATCGTACCGGACGATGCCGCTGGTCGGCGGCCTTTATCGGCGAGCTCCCGTTTCCCCCCCGCCTCTGTATTCCGGCGCTGCGACATTATCTATACTAACCGACCTCCCGTGTCGCAGTCAGTTGGTGCGCCACCGATCTGGGGTGCGGGAGGCTCTGGATTCGAATCCCGGATAAGGCATGGGCGTTGATTCATGTTAGGTTATTAGTTAGTCTGTAAGCCGCCCCCTGCTAAGCTTTCAAGCATAAAACTGGGGGAAGTTAAAAAAAAAAACCTTTACAATACAATACAGTTATCTATACTAAAATTATAAAGAGTTTATGCGAGTTTGTTTATTTGTTTATATCTAACGTCTAATTTGGGAAAGTACAGGATCGATTCGTATAATTCTTTCAGTGTTAGGAAGCTTCATTCTTCCACATGGACATAGGCTATGTTTAATAAAAAAAAAATTCCTTGAAAAATTTCAATATTTATTAAACAAGTCGGAAAAAATGAGCTACATGGCTGCTTTCTAAAAACCATTATTAAAGATAAATTGAAAAATGTTAGAAGATATTGTATATCTTAATGTAAAAAAAATTCGCAAGTAGTCACGGGTAGTCGCAGGTAGTCACGGGGTAGTCTCGGGTAGTCGCAGGTATTCTGGGGTAGTCGTAGGTAGTCTGGGGTAGTCGCAGGTAATCACGGGTAGTCTCTGGTAGTCGTAGATAGTCACGGGTAGTTGCAGGTAAAAATTATACAAACCATATATAGGTATGTATTTTAATAACTCTGTAAACCCCGAGCGAAGTGATGGCGGGTTGCTAGTCACCTTAATAAACCCTCATCGACTCTCAAGACGTCGTCAAGAGCCGTCCAAATGTTTCAACTCACCTCAACTTCCAAGCTATTGCTCCGCCCCATGCAAACAAAGCTTAACTAAATCTGAAAATTACACTAAAGGGGCTGACTACGCGCCACATTCATGCGCACTCAATTTAACCTTTTCAGACTCATCTTAATTTACGGTTTCAGGTGTTGCAGACAAAAAATGATGATGCATGCTGTACGTAATTTGACACAACACTTATTTCGTTGTCACAGTCATTGAGCTGTAGGCTATATGTCAAGCTACAGTTATCTGAACCAATTACCGTCCCTCCAATCACAAAGGGGCGTAACTCAGTATTTGACGACTGTGAGTTAGGTCCATTGTGGAGTGTCCCAAAATGTATATTTTACTGTCCCGAAGTGGCGTATCTCTGCGACGAACGGTTTGAAAGATATTAAGGAAAAACATTTCGCCGTATCTCAATATTGTCGTGTTTGTACAAGTTCAAACGGGCGTATCTCCACTTCCGCCTCTATGTGGTTGGAATTTCGTATGGATCCTTTAGCACTAATAGGCGTATCTGAAAATACGCCTGTTTATGATTGCATATTCAAGTGTCACCCTCAGTTATCTCCTATGTTTTATTTTATCTTTCAGGTTGTATTCTAATGGAAATTGTATGGCTTAGTGCATGTGCGTGTGACCATTCCTAATTACTGCTTTGCGAAAAAAAATGTGATACAGTCATAATTGAACCAGAAAAGCGAGGGGGTAGACGACGATCTCATTTAGAGAAAGATGAAACTGTGCGGATCAAAATGACAGCTCACATAAACAGATTTCCTTCAGTTGAATCGCACTGCTGTCGGGAGAAGTCTTTGAAAGAGTTCCTTCATGAAGATATACATACTGGAGAATCCAAAGGAAGTCTTGAATTGTACATGCTAGTATTTCTATAATTAAATTTGTCATTTATAAGACCAAAAAAAGATCAGTGTAGTCTGTGCATGAGCTACTGTGAAGGTACTGTTGAAGCCAAAGACATATTAGAGAAGACATTCACAATACATAATCAAAAAAAGGACAAAACCAGAGAAATAAAATATCAGGCAAAGCAAAGGGTTATGCGTGACCCTTAACATGCTTGCCCAGTATTCGATTTACAAGTTATATCTCTCCCATTCACTAAGGAAAGTGCTGTGTTCCATAAGAGAAGGCTATCCGTTTATAATTTTACAGTTTACAACATTGGCACAAAGGATTGTTTTTGCTACACTTGGAATGAAACTGTAAGCAGAAGGAGATCATCAGAAATGGCTACGTGTGTTAACATGTTCATCAGGAAACTTGTTGATCTGAACACCAAAACCGTTGCACTCTTTGCAGACAGCCGTGGTGGGCAAAAATACTATCTAATCCTGGCCAACGCGAAGGGGATTCTGCTCATAGCGCAATGGCATATGCGATCAAACAGGCAGGTGATATTTTTATTCCATCTCAGCTTATCCCAATCTTTCGTCTGGCTAGGAGAAAGAAACCGTGCATGATATGCAACCTACTTACTTCCTTGACGTCAAGCAACTCTCAAAAAACATGCGCATGCATTCTGTTAAATCTGCCCATGGAACCAATTAAACAATTGCTATCTTGGATTTACAAATTTTCCTCATTAACTAAATTTTTGGAGTGAATATTTAAAAACCGAGCTAGTCAAGACATAGAGAACATTTTAACAGTTATTTCTAAATCCTACTTATTTTTCTTACATGATTCGTGTCACATCTGTAACCGTAATCATGCATTATCTAATTATTTAATAATTTCAGTTCCACATGGGAAAATACAGGTATATTTGAAATCCTACAAATTAAAAAAAATTGTTAAGTAGTCGTCAATGTCATGTCTAGCTTTGCTTTTTTATTTCTGGTAAAACATCTTCATTGCGAAGATTTGTAAAAAAATTTGAAGATGGAGTGGATACTACCCCCCCTTAAGTGGATGAAAATTACAGAACTGAGAGTGAAGGAAACCGACAGGCAAATGATTTTCTTCAAAACTCATCCTTCAAAGAGATCATACAAATGCCATCACTGAAAAGGCAAGGTGCAGAAGCCCTTAAGAAACGGCCTAAACCACTTGTGGAGCCACCAAAATTGCTCAGCAAGAAATATCAGGATCTGCTATCCTTGTGTCAAGGACAAACGCCAGTGATACAATCCGAGATCCACTAAGACTTTAACAGACAACTACCTCATGAAGAGCAATGAATGGTATCAGAACAGTACCAACGATACAAGTACCAGATAGTGTGTTGTCATAATTTTTAGCACTTAAGGTTAAAGTAACTCTTTTTTTTTTTTTTTTTTGTCATTTATGTGGAACTTTATTCAATTTATTTTGTAGAATGTAGTGAATCTATGTGTTTTCGTAATTTTATGGACATATTTTAATTCTTTGTTTCTGATAGCATACTCGTCTTCCCATTTTTGTGGCGAACACTAGCTCAATACAAGTAAAATTAATTTGCAGCTTAAGGGTCTATATGGGCGTATCTAAATATACACACCCCAAATCAAAATTAATTTACAAGCATATACATACGTATCTCGGGTTTTTAATAAAAAAAATACAGTTATATAAATAAATTACATATTTCATTATTGGATAAAACTCTTTCGCCATAATTTGTAGCAAACACCTACGGAAATAAAATACTAATGTGTTCATGGGGAGGACTAGAACAAGTGCTAAAAACTTCCAACTGCTCGCCTGAAAAACTAGAAAAATTTAGTTACGCCCCTTTGTGTTTGTAGGGACCGTCTTAGACCAGTAAGACGGTTTGCGAATCATTTACCCATAGGTAAATTGAGCTTCGCAGTGCAGTACAGACCAAATATAACCCTCTAGGCTATTCATGGTAAAGTGAGCACTTTTTAAGGGCCAGCTAAATGACTCCTTTCGACGTATTTCTCTCTTCCCGCCACTTTTTAGTGTAAGCATTGCCCTGTTACTAATAAACACAGTGGAGACATTTCAGTACTCTCGAAAGTTAACGTCTTAGGATACAATGATTAATGCCTATTGGGAGGGTCTTACAAGGTGCTCATTTGATTGTGAATAGTTTATACACGTGCGTAATGCAAACAATTGTATACACTGGGTCTGAATGAGTAAATAATATTTTTTTCATGAGAACTATTTCGTACTAGACAATACCAATACACCTATTTTCTAGCTGTTTTTATTTGCATTATTTTTAAACGAAATATCATTTATAGATAAAATAAAGTAAATGTTTTTTTTTTTTTTTTAACCAAAAAGAGTAATCTGTGTGAAAGCAAAAGTATAGAACGCTTATGATACAGTACATGTCATATGTAGTAAAGAAAACAGCAAACTTTTATACATGGGGTGATTTTTCAAAGGTTTGATTCAAAAAGTGTGCACTTACTGCGAATAGACTATACATATATTATTAGGGGCACCTGTTTTTAGCGAAAAGTTCTCAGGACTAGATGTGTTCCAAAATACATCATTTCAGAACCACTTTCGTGATTGGATCATTTGAATTGTCCCGCGTCGTATCTGTCTGCCCGCGAATCACCGACGGTCAGTATCGGGGAAACGTAATTCTGATTGGCTCACTCGTGTAGCAGACACTCTTTACGCGAATGAAATCCGCCAATAGCGAAAGGAAGGCTGCAAGTGTGCACATACAATACTGAAGTCCAGCATCCGCGTATAACTTTTAGCGAAAACCAGGTGGCCCTGTGTATTATATTTTAGCGTATCCAGTCCCGGATTCATTTGCGAGCGTAGATGTTGCAATCGTGCAATATTTTTGGCGTGCACTGTACTTGCTTCGCGCGTGAACAACGAACGGCGTTATCGGCATCAACCATTCATAAACGAAAGTTCCAAGCGCTGATTGGACGTTGTAAACAGTACCCTTCATGTTGAAAATGTCCTCGATTGTCGACACGGGGAACGAGCGGCTTGGACAACAGGTCACCTGTTATTTCGTGAAATTATTTCACACTTATAGCCAGGGACAGGGAACTCTCGCGTCTCGTACGACCTGTTGGCTAGATTCCACGGCACCATGTACTTTCGTGCTCCAGCTTTGTGTTCATTGGCTGCTGACACAGCGTGAAGCCAGTTCTACTTGAGACCTGGTGACACGGGAGTCGGTGTTAGATTCCTTTCAGATGTATTGCTCACTGTAAGTTTACGTGGGCGTGTCTAGTAAATTGTGATCCAGTTCTAAACAGTACGTTAAAAGTCCAGTTGGTCCTAAAATGAATTCGTGAAATTTCCCAGTTCCTAAACTGTAAAAACGCTTCCTTCGTTGCAACACGTAATCTGTTGCCGTAAAGAAACGTTTGTTTAAATATGAACCACTGAAAAAAAGTCTTGCCACAAGCATAATTTTTGTTTGATATATATATATATAAATGACTATGATGACTTTGTATTTTATTTATAGTAGTTCAGCAGACGCTTTTGTGGCAATGTCAAGTCACTTTGTAAATAGAATGTGTGCTCTGACAAACAATCGTAATTTCTAACAAATATTTCATAATAATTGTCACGAAAAACCAGGGCGACTCCGAGATTCGAACCCACTAACACGGTGCTATTAACCTTACGCCGTGCACCACACTACCACTCGTGTCTTTTTGCGCGCGCATTACTTCTGATAGGCATGTTATGTGAGGTAGTAACATGGACCAGAATACAATGCCACATCTTGGGAAGAATTAAGACTGGTGGTGTGGAGAATCACTGCACCGAACTTCAGAATGACAGCAAACGTCTGCAGGAGGACTATAAATATGCTCAGCTGCAGTTTCGTAACTGCAGAGTGTACTTATTGGTTTATGAACATTTGCCTTAGGACAACAGTTACGTACAGAAAACTGCAATATACGGCAGAAAACCTTTAAGCCGTTACCTTTGGCACGAAGTAATATTTCTTCACTGCGAACAAAATCAGCTCAAATAATGTTTATTTATTTGCTATAAAAAATGTAATACTGTCATAAAACAAAAATCGTGTAAAGAAAAAATTTATTAGCAGCAAACTTGTATTTCTGTAACCTTCTCTTTAAATTAAAGTTATATTGTGTTGCTGTAAGAAAAACAGCCTCAAAGAAATGTTTTTTTTTTTGTAGTACAGAAAACTATGTATGGTTTTTTCTAGAGTGTACTTATAGTCTATTCGCGGTTTCTTCACACTTTTCGAAACAAACATTTAATAAATCTCCCCATGTATGACGTGTTTAATTCTTACTTGAATATGTAATTTATCATAATCTTCTCGTACCGTAAGCGGGGGTGACTTTGTGACACGGGATTGTTCACTGTTATTTACATTTACTTCCATTTCAAAGAGGGCATTTGTAATGTCCAGAGGGTCAATTGGCACCACTGAATGTCTGAAACATCCCACTGAGATAAGGGGACATTAAATTTGTGATTTTTTTTTTTGTTTCACGAAGTCACCCCAACTTGTCACGAAGTGACCCCCGATTATATTTTCTTAATAAAATATTAAGGTTATTATTTAAAATATTAAATGGTTTATTTCATATGAATGAGTTACTTTTGTTTAACATAAATATTACCTTTTTTTTTTTTTTTTGGTTAAATTGCATTTTTATTTGTATTTTATCTATAAATTATAATACTTCATTTATAATTAGTATGGAAGAAAAGAGCGAGGAAATGGTTTTGTTGGTAACGTTTGGTCAGAAATATTTGTTATGCAAATCTATGCGCACTGAGTGCGCGCGAATACGTTCCGTTATCGCTTTGGTGTAATTTTCTAGACTCGGTTAAGCTTTATTTGTATGAGGCGGAGGATTATCCTGTATGGAAAAAGTTAGCAAGGCTTCAGAAAAGTAGGAAGTAACCGTGAATGAACTACAGATTTATCTCACGCTGCTGTTTTCCCGTTATTGGATTATTCACTCCCCTCCCTCCGCTTCTCCTTTTTTTTTTTTTTTTTACGTACCTGTCCGCTGATCACATACGTTCAGTATCGGGGTTGCCTTATTATGATTAGCTAGAGTTTCTTCTCATAGACACGCGCAGCCAATGAACAAAGAAACGCTGCAGATGTGCTTGTACGATATTGAAATCTAGCATGCGCAGAAATCTATTCGCCAAAATCAGGTGTCCTTAACAATGACGATTGTTTTGTGACAGCCGTCAGTCGATTAATCAAGCCATTTATAAAAAAAAAAAAAAAATCTTGGTGTAAGGGACAAAAAAAATGTTGCGTCAATTGGTTTTAAAG
The DNA here is from genome assembly GCA_029891345.1 of Dryococelus australis. Lineage (NCBI taxonomy): Eukaryota > Metazoa > Arthropoda > Insecta > Phasmatodea > Phasmatidae > Dryococelus > Dryococelus australis. The sequence continues at coordinate 350,493,870 of CM056995.1, forward strand.
GTGTATTTAGCAAACATCTATTTGTAAAATTCAGGACGGACATTAGGAAAAATTGCGCTGGGCTTTTTATTCTGTACTTCTTACATGGCATAAAGTCATCATTGTCTGATATATGGTGTTCACGGTAACTTGAGTACTTTTAAAGGCCATCCCAACAATCATTAGTCACTAATAAATGTTCAGTTTCGAGGGTGGTGAAATGTATACACCGTGATTATTGGTCACACTGCAATATTTATACAAAAACAGCCTATAAAATGCATTTCTCATGCTAGTTCATAGTGTAAAGTGTGCAAACTTTAAGGATGGGTCGTGTATATTTTATGTTCCATAAGTAAGAGAGCTGTAAAACTCGCGTTATTATTTCAATAACGTTTCAAGTTTAACAGTGTCTGACGTAATTATATATTCTTTTGCCCTACCACGCCTGTAAGCCAGTCTCTCTAACGACGCTATTTACATCCTCCCCCCATTCCTTTCACAACTTGCCGTTCAGTATTTGATATTCGCTGTTTTGTGTCGAGGCCGGGCCCTCGCGCTAACGTAAAAAGGCGTCTCAACCCTCCGCCCCCCCCCCCTCCTGTTCACTCCACCGGCAACGCTTTTCATATTTGCACCTTGTCGCGGGTATTTTTTTTTTTTAAAGCTAGCAGCCAGCCAGCCATTCAGCTCCGCGAAATTGGAGTGGCGTCACTTCTCCCGCCTTCACGTCACCCCCCCCCTTTTTTTTTACTCGTCATTCAACCCATCCACCCACTCTCCGGGGCTCCAAACTCTCCGAGACTTGATCTCCGAAAGAAAACCAGCCACGCACATTAAGAGGCTCGTCTGGCTGGGAGCTAACGTTTCTTGTGAATTCCTATCAAAAGGGGCCTCCTTTCAGCAGCCGGTGAGTGCGCGAATGCCATACTAGGTCACAATAGTCTTTTTTTTTTATTCTAGCGTCGAATGGGGGAAAATTCTCCACGTGTTTTTTTTTTTTTTTTTCAACGCGTATGTTAACGATTGTTTTTTTACTTCGTCGATGTTTCCTTTCTGTCCTGTAGAAGTGAAGGAGCAACCTTGCTGATAAAGTGTCAGTATGTCAACTAATTAATGGTTTGTTATCTTTATTTCCTTTTACGCAACGAGGTATACCGCACGATCTTGAACGTTCAGACCTACTTCAATTTATGGATTTAGATGTTGCATATGAGAAATTTTTGTTTCCTGCTGTACGTAAACCAACAAGGCACTTGTTTCGTTATCACAACCAAACCAGTGGACTGTAGGCTTTGCGTGCGTCTATAATATCATGAAACATTCATAGACACACTATAATTTCGTGTTATAATTCAGTACCAAACTAGAAGACATAGAAGTACGTGTTAGTTTCATGTGCGTCATTGGTTCTTCGCTCATTCAACACTCCCTGTGGGACTAGGTACCAATACTAGCAAACATTTAGAACTCTGGTAGCTGCATTCCGAGTGGCTGGGTGTAACAGGAGAATGAGTCCTGCCTGTAGCGGCAGACAACGAACAAGTGACCTCTGTTCGAGTGTGTAGAGGACTGTGGAGTAGGGATAGCTTGGTGCCGTCTTATAACGAGAAATTGTAGGGGCTGTGTGTCTATTATTTAATAATAATTTCTCAAGTACAAGTATTTTGCTGCTTTCGTGGCCTGTACGCTGGATTGCACACTCGATCTTCAGAGGTTTGGTCATTGGCTGCTGCCTCTGCAAATAGTCAGTGTGACGTATTTACTGGTACTGGTGGCAATTAGAAGTGAGTTCTAGAAATGGAAATTAGTAATGCGTGTTGCTTCTTGCTCTTAGCCCGTTCTTTATTCGCTAGCCTGAACCAATGGAGTGCCGAATCAATGGTTTGACAAAGAAAATTGCATCCATTTTTGTAACTGGATTGACAAGTTGCAATGCTAATGCAAGCGTTTAACCCGCTCAGTCACTGCGTCCACGATCGTAGACACATTGCACGTGAATTATATTTATGACCAGATCTGTACACAGTAAGGCTCCAGCGTCCAGTCTGTCTTCCTTGTGACCAACGTAATTTGCGGAATTCCCTACACTTCTTTAACATGAATGGTAAACGCCAGTATCATCGAGAATAAAGCACGTTTTTCACCTGTTGCAAGAAAACACAACGCAAGTACAGAACATACCAAAAAGTCACGTAACTGCAAATCTTGAACTTGGAAATTTATGTTATAACGAACGGGATATTAATTAACTGCATGGCTAAATATAATCTGAACAACACTATAGAAGCGATGAACGCGTACATTCTGCAAGGGCAGGGAAAATGTTTAGAAGAACCTTAACTATACTGCTTGCAATATCCTGGTTAACTTCGGCGAAAGAAAGGAATTACCCTGTACATTAACTGCATGCCTTGGAATGACGGTATGTAAACACGTATTTTGTTAAGATAACAGCGATCTTTCTCCGAGAATGGTCACAGCTGCTGCAACTGGATTGCTCGTCCGCTCGTTCGCGCAGTAACTGTTATTGGGCGCGAATGGTCTGTGTAACCACACTTTCCTCCTCCCCCCTCCACAGAGTACCTCCACCCGGAATGTTAATTGGTTCTGTGGGGATTATTTCCTTTATTGAACACCGTTTATTGCCGCCGACAATTTTGCCTATGTATGGGGACAGATTCTACACGGTAAGTCAATATCGGCTTAAGGATACTTACTGCCTACTCAGGCCGCCAGACCACGAACACAACTCAGTTAAAATACAAAATACAAAAATTACTCTATATATCTTAGTGATGTCTGTTTTTGAATTCCGTGTTTAAACAGGGGGAGGGGGTGGAGATCAAAGAAATAATTGTGGTTTTGCCAGTTTTTAGTCATAAAATCTATCCAGCATTCGTTACTGAAATTTAGTGGCCGCGGTAGCTGAGCGGTTAGACTGCTCGCCTCCCACCAAGGCGAACCAGGGTCACTCCCCCATTTTCGCAAGTGGGAATCGTGCCGGACTATGCCGCTGTTCGGCGGGTTTTCTCGGGGATCTCCCGTTTCCTCCGCCCTTGCATTCCGGCGCTGCTCCATTTTCATCTTTCATCCTCATCGACTGTCAAGATCTCGTTGTTAAGAGCCACCCAAATCACTCAATCTCAACGTTACTTAAATTTCGTCTTCTACAAGGTATTGCATGTCATTTAGATGATTGAATAACTGTAATATAAATGGAATACGCATGTTTACCATATGGAATGAATATAAACTTATTGTTCGTTACGTTCTGAGGATGACTGCAAAAGCGATGGTTGTGCGAGGTGCCAAACTATAATCGTATCTAAAAGTTACTTAAATAACGTTCTACGCCCTCACACAATCAAATTTATAAAAAAATATTTAAACATAAGCAGTGGTAAAAATATATGAAACCAAAATGGCGTCCAACTTTTCCACTTAGAAAACTTTCTTCCTCTGAAAACTAGTTTTTAATTTGTAATCTCGTCCGTAAATAGCAGTTTGTGAAAGTAAAGAAGACTATAAAAGGCATTTGCGCAATTTTTTTAAGGTACTAAATATTTAACGTTGTACAGAGACGCGCTGCAGATCGCATCTGCCGTTACCATTGCGTGACATAGTGACTTCCAGCAATGCCCGGCCCGGTCATTGCTGGAAGTCACGTAGATACAGACATGCAAAATGCACGTTATTATTATATACCTGGAAATTTCGCGGATTCATTCGGCAACAAGGTGGACTCCGCAATCCTTTGTGCATCCGAGCATCTGTCAGTAGTTCAATGTACTGTTAGAAAATACGAAAAGTGCCGGTTACAAATTACAGATTAAAAATTATCCAGACATCTGCGTGAAATTAGCAACTTTTCCTTTTCTTGGAATAACTTTACCTCTGTAAATTTTACATAAATCTTTGTGAATTCACGGAATGTATCCATAAACTTGCAAGTTTTTTTTAATCCGCTCTTTATAGATAGAAAGGTGTAACAAAAAAAGTTTTTCGTTTTGCGTGTGTATCACTACGCATAAAAATAACTGCAAAACAGTTTTAAAAAAATTTTGACCTGAAGCGGGATTTAATCTGGGGGAAAAAAAAAAATTTATAATCCATCACATGATCCACTCACCCACGATTTTACAAGAAGTAGTGGTGTAAATACGGGATTCATGTAAACTGATGCATATACCTCGCTTAGTTTCAAGTCGTGTTAGAGCTCTTTTTTTTTTGTTATTTTGTTTGCGGTGTATAAAACAAAGTTACGAGAAACTAGTTTTATTTTCGTTATGTGCATGCTTCACTGTGTATACAGAAGGATTTGTCCTGTAGCGGAATTTGAGCACTAATCTGTAAATTGCCACTCCATGAGTGATTCCCCAGTCACCTACTACTATTTTACACGAAATAGTATTGTGAAGATTAGATTTTATACGATGAAGGTATCATCGCCGGTGCCTGTGTCTTAAAATCGAAGCCATGAGAATACGGAGAGCTTCCGTATTTTGTATTTACGCAACAGCTCATTTCCGTTATTCGCCATTACTGAGCGCCGCATCTCCAGCGTGGCTGTTGCTTCAGTCAAACCCCAGACCAAGTAGCACGGTATTCGGCTGTTATTTTCCTTGCAGGTCCGTTATTGGCTGAAGGTTGTTCGGAGAGTGCCTAACAAACTATGGTCCAATGGAAGCACAAACACATATGTACACATGAATGCAGTTTAACTTGTCCCCAGATGAAACCGCGAAATTTCCGGGTCTTTGATTATTAGAGCCCCGAGTATTTGACGAGTTCACTCGGTGACGTGGTAGACTTCAAACATTTGTTCTTTTCTCTAACTGTTGTGATTGGACGGCAGTTGTTTGGACACGCCCCGTTCAACTAAATAGCCAGTAGCAAGCAGGAGGCAGTAGTGTGAGTTATCGTTGAACAGTCGTTTACAAAGGCCTCACTTGGTCGCAGCAACCAATAAGCAAACGATAGTGTCTCGAGTGTATAGAGGACTGTGAAGCATAACTTGCTGCCAAATATATCCGCGAAATAGTCGTGTCTCTATTGGTTACTATTCAAGGACAAACTGAACTGCAGATTACTGTTCGTTTGACTGACTTCAAAAATTGGCCTGAAATATTGTCTGGCACGCCTCTGAGAACATTTGAGCAAGTGATATAAGCTCAGGGATGGAGTGACCAAGCAGATATGTGACTTGGATTAAAGTACAGCTGCCAATGGAAACACGGACTGTACTCACTGGTTTATAAGGCTTCCCTCTTTCATGAACTGAAGATAACATATATGACAACCCGGCAGTGGACAAGAAACTGACGGAATGGAGTAACAAACACCAAGGCGAGATAACAGGGAAACGGACCAGGTATTACGTAGACAATAGCAAAGGAATTGGAGCATGATATAGACAAGATTCATGACTAAAGGACTATCTACAGGGGAAGGGGGTCGAACAGATGTCCGGAGGCCCCCTCTCCGCTGGATGTCGACACAGAGGGATTGAATCGAAAGGTTAGTTCCGCTTTTTCATTGCATAGACATAAAGTAGAATATATTCCGAAAGTGTGTTGAAATGGGTGGATAGCAGCTTAACCGCGCTACACCACTACTCCAGACTACCTGGATGTGGATGTGGATGTGATATAATAGAATCAAAGAGTTGGAAAATTGCGTTGTCCCGATAGTATGCCAAAGGTCATGAGGAAACTCTTATACTCCTGCATTAGGGCCTACTCACGAAAAGTCCGGGTGCGGGGTAAAAGAAAAAAATTAAGGCGGCGTGGTCTGTATCCTCATTGAATGATAACTCGAATTTGGTACGTCTCTATTCATAGAGGCCATTTACTGGCAGAACAATTGTACTTGCTATAGATAGATATCATGTCTTATTGTGGGAAAAAGTTGACTTGTTTCCTAGGATTCATCGTACTGTACACATGCCAAATAGTTTTATTTCGCTATTGAGCTAGTGATTTCTCCTGGGTCAATAAGGACTCCGATACCCAAAAGCAGAAAGCTAGTGGTTGGCGTGCGAGGAATTTACCAAAGTCAAATGCTTGATCATCGAATCATAAAAGGATAAAACTAGCTAAAGTGTTATCGAAAGTATGTTGCGTCTCTAGACATCTTCCATCAACAGATAATACTTGTCCCATGAAATGCCGTGTACATCTGTCGTGTACAGATTACATCATATTTTTGCTGGCTTTGTAAAACGTACTCGTCTGTGTACACCATTAGCGAAAGCATTAGATGGACACTCAGTAAATCAAACCCATGCTGTAGAAAATCCTCCCTAAACTGAAATGGATATTGTTAACCCATTCATTGTATGGGGTATTTTCCACACCTCTGACTGCAAATCTAGAAAAGCCCCTATATGTAGCTGCGAACTTCCCAATGGTTTTCCCTGCCCAAATGTAGGGACTCTACCATGGATGTATGAGAAAAACCTTTACCACTAGCTCTTTATCAGTATGCGTATACACCGATGTCGCAAATTCAAGAATAATTTTTTACAGGGTCACACTCGGATTTTTGCAAGTGGGAATCATGCCGGACGATGCCGTTGGTCGGCGGGTTTTCTCTAGGATCTTCCGTTTCCCCCGCCCCTTCATTCCGGCGCTGCTCCATATTCACTTCAATAACCCTGGTCGGCTCTGAAGACCTCGATGTTAAGAGCCGCCCAAATATCTTCACAAATTTCTCAACTCAACTCAATGTCTTTCAGCGCAGAAATAAATATCCACGTCTCGCAGCTGCGTATTGGTTCATGTAAATACCGACCGAAGCAGCTGTAGAAGTGTGGGCAGTATATTACGACGGACCGCGGGGCTCAGCTGTGGTGGAAGTTGGTTGTACGGATCTCAATGCTCCACAGCGACGGAAAGTGGCGTGTACGACGCCGCAGGTCTATTAACAGGTTGGTTCATCCTCGTCTGTCGAGCCGATGATTGAAGGGATGCTGCACTTCCATCTCGCTGATAAGGCCCTGGGAGATGGAGATGGGTTTTGGTGGAGGGGAGGCGTGTTTTCTCCGGAAACCAATTACGTGTAATTGACGAGCTGACGGTTTGGTTACGGTGTCGTGCCGCCGAGAGGGAAGGTAGGGTGAAGAGGGAGGGAGGGAGGTAGGGGAGGTGTCTGCAGCTACTCACTGAAATGAGGACGACTTGTGGCTGATGTCTGGTCCATTAGAGCAGCCCGTGTCGCGTTGATCGCTGCGTCTTGCTGCTGCCTGAGTGGAAAATACCGAGGAACTGATTCGCGGTTACCATATCACACATATGACAGTAATAAATTGTTGTAGCATTAATAATAATGGAGATGACGATGATTATGGTGGTTGCTTCCTATTGAGCGAACCCGGGTCAGAAGGGGCCGGGGTTATCCCTCACTGTTATATGAGACATAGCGTTGGAAGTGAATTTAATGACGTACAATGTTCAGAGCAGATAACCATGACCGATAAGGGAAGTCGTCATTTGTTGTTGAGATTCCATTCGGTTGCCTCATAATAAACTCCTGCCAACAACTTCCAAAACAAACACGATCTTATTACTCCCGACAAGGCGTCATATGTACTAATAATTGTACAGTTCAAACGAAAAAAACTGGTTCCTTGCAACGTACTAAATGGATTGACAACCACTGAACTATATAATGGGTCTTTGAGCGATGGCCCATTGGGAAAGGATACGTGAATTTATTGTGTTCATTTCGTTGTAGGTTAGTCTTTCAGCACATACACGCCCGTGCTACATTCCTGATTGGGCCACAGATGTTACGGAAGGCCCTGGACAGACTGAGCCGACAATATATATACACTTTGACTTGTTTATAACTGGCACACTTAGCTTTAACCTTTCCGCGCCACGACAGCCCAGCGGTCGGGAGAAAAGGGATCACGCCTTTCATCGTAGGTGTTCCAGCTTAGTATCTGAGTTGACAAGATCCAAAGACCCACAGGTACAGTACGGTACACGTTCCCACAAGCTCCTAGACCCTCGTACTCGTCAGTAAGCGTATAGTATGGCCGGGGTACTATCCATTCCTTGGTGTCTCTCTAGAGTACCACCAGAGCACAAACGCTGATCAATAAACCAACCTTTTCTTAGGGAATGAGATCCCTGCAGATATTCTCTAGCATCCAGTTTAGCTCTGCCACCACGAAACCGACACCATGGATAGTCTCCAGAGAGAACCTTTGGCGGGACTAACCGATCGCCCGTGGTGCTGCCTAGTTCCCATGGCACTCGTGGGCTTCGTCGGAAACTGACCACTTGGCCCGCGTAGTGGCGAGCGGCTATTGGGCGAACACAGTCAGCTCCGTCGACTCCGGAACACGCAACTCCCCTCCTCTTGTCACAGCCACAGTAAAATTGATCGAGAGGAACGTACGCGTGCGCTCGGGGTGTGCTCAGGCACAACCTAATGACCAGCATATTTATTCATTTAAAATTATGGTCTATGAAATTATTTTATTATTCTGAATTCTCAGCATGCTGAAGAGCACGCAATGGTCTGTACGAGACATTCTGAGGAATAGAAGTCAACATTAATTTGAGTTACTGGGTGATTTAATTTCACTTATCAAATTTATACAAATTGGTCTTTCACAATCAAGTTTCCATGAATATTTTTTTAGGAAATTAACCGTAATGTGGTCTTCTTGTAACATCCGATTTTGGCAAAACTTTCGAGTAATTATCATAATTTTGGAATTTAAAATAAAATAGAAAATTCTTCGGGGAAGAACCCCAGGGCGTTCACTTTTAATGTGGCCATCGGTGATTCTTGAACTTTGTGCAACACTGACATTGACGGCTCTGCATGCCTGTGGTAATGACCAGTCCCACCAGGCCCAGCCTCACATTATAGCGTCTCGCAGGGCCCAAGCCGTACACCCATTACATGCCGCTCGCTCTCCCAGACAACTCACCTCCGATCGCATGCGTCAGCAGAGAACGCATATCCCGTGCACACATGCGAAGAGGCACAGCACCTCTATCGCCCTGTACTGGCTTCTACCACACAACCAGGAGTCCGGGGTCGAGCGGAGTCCCACCGGGAATTTTAAAATGCCTTACATCCTTTCGAGCCACATGTACGTACGTACACCATCTCAGCATCTCGGTATCACTGACAGCCAGAGTAGCCGAACTGTCGTCATTAATGTCCATTTGCCATACGTTGGAATTTCTTCGCGTTGAAATATCAGTCTTGGACACCAAGGGCTTGAATGGAAAGTAGTCGGAAGAACCCATCAAGAGGTGCGGCCTATGGCAGCATCTATTCGGGCCAAGCCATCGTGGCAGATGCTACTTCCCCAATCGCGAGGAAACTGAGTCCCATATGAAACTGGCGACGTAGTCCACTCTGCTTGAACTCACGGGTGGCTGGTCCTCAAGCACCACTCGATCCTTGGGTCGTCATGGATGGGGAGCGGATATGTATGACGCTTCGCCCACCCTTTCTAGGGTTGCGCGCGTGTTAAAGTGAAATCCAAATAAGAAAATAATGCCCAGAAGTCTAAAATCAGGAGCGACAGCAGCCGAGAGCGGTTGCGCGAGAGTTGTTCCGCGCGTACATGTTACCTGTCGAAAAAAAAAAAAAACGCATCTCGTCCAGCTAGGTATTTAACAGCGCGGGAGTAGAGAGTGGTGTTATCAGTTTGGTGTGTATAGTGCAGGCAGTGTCACGTGGATTTCCCTCCCTCCTGTGGCGAGCGTCCGGGAGAGCCCTCCCCTACGCTGCCTCCCCCACGTTCCCTCCCTCATAACTTTACGTAGATTATTTCCTCATTTGAACATTACTTCACCACTATGGCACGGTACTACCACGACACCTCTAGCGTCCGGATGTCTTCCTCGCCCGTAGAGAACACACCCCGGGAGTTCGTGACGCACATCCCTCATGAATAAATATCGTGACCGTATCACAGGACGTGTAAATACAGAAGTGAAGCAGCCGCTTATACCGTGGTCACGCTACTGTTTTATTGGGGAGCGTGATTGTGTAGTAGCAAGACTACTCGCCACCCAGCGGTGTCACCCGGATTTTCGCATACGTGGTAGACGGCATTGGCCGGAGGGTTTTCTCGGGGATCTCCCGTTTCTCCCGCTCTTGCATTCAACTGCTTTACCATCTTCATCTCACCTTCACCAGCTTTACGACTTTTCTGTTAAATACCGGCCAAAAATCTTCAACACAGCTGAACAACTTTTTCAGGTTTATTACACGCTCACAGCTCTACAGGGCGTGTCTAGATAACTGCTGTCCAACCACAGCGCGACAGTGAAACAAGTGAGTCTACCGTGCTGCAGAATGAAATCGCAAAACACTCGGGGCTCTAGGGATTGTAATTCAACTAACGGCAAGCTAGATTCTCAAGTCCTAGCTCCACAGTTACTTGTACATGATTCGGTCTCGCTTTGGCGAGTTTTCTTGCTACTGATACAAACTCGTCTAGGGCATGTGAAATGATCTGGGATCCATTTCCGAACATTTAGTTTGTTTACATCATAATCTGTCGGCAGGTAAAAAGTTCTTATAAATCTCGACTGGTAGTCATAAAATCGATGCGTATGTACAGACCTGTACCAGAGCTACATGCTTATGCACAGTCCTGTACCAAAGCTACGCAAACAGATTGATCTCCGTTAGATAGTTGATTCCTGATATTGATGTTGCAGTCGGTATAATTGACTCAATCGTATTGTATGCAGGTTCTTACTAGTCCGGAAGTTAATACCAGCTGCCGGTTGGGAGATGATCTCGGATCATATTGGTGGGTCAGTGGTCAATATTTCCAGGATTCTAAAATCATATAAATGAATAAGTTAATAGGTTTATCCCCCCCCCCCTTCTCCATATCCCTGAAGCGACAATGTTAACTTAATAATTTCAGGGGAGCTTTAAACATCCTATTTACAGGTATCTGAATTACAATGCCGGTGTTGTCATTGTTTAACTAACCCTTTCCATTTTCAATTGGTTAATAAAGAATTTAGTCTGAATTACTTGTTTCAATATTCATACACAAAATCGGACTAACCCAATTTCCGCTCCCCCTTGCCCCCCCCCCCTTCAAAAAAGGAAACTAATTTGGGATACACCCTTGACTTTTTCGCGGCTGTAAACTACGTTCTTCTGTGCCAAATCGTTAGCGGGAGCCCGAAAAAGGGATAGCCTCTGAATAATATTCAATCTGCGAGGAGCTTTTTTTTTTTTTTTTTTTTTTCAGTTGCAAGTCTCGGACAACAGAATCCCTCGTAGCTGTGTGAGAACTTGAAGGGCTATTCGCCCAAGTTTCCTACCCCCGTACCCCAACCCACCATCCCCTGTGCGCGATATACATTTTTCTCTCCCCTTTGTTCCTTTTCAAATGCAGGTTGTGCGAAACGCTTGCCGTTTCGATATTAAAACGAGAAGGCGGGACGTAACATTGACGTGTAAGAATTTTTCCTTTCTTCCCTTCCCGAGGCTTGCGCCAGCTTTTCGCTTTGCCGCACGGAAATTACACCATCGCAGCGGCGAGGGATGGGGGAGAGAGAGCGAGAGAGAGGGCGAAATTGAGAAAAATAAGAAAAGGAAGAGGTAAATGGGAAAAGAAGATAGAATCACTGCGCACTTTCCTTGTGAATGGAAATTGAAGATCAGATTCCCCCTCCCCCCCCCCTTCTGGTCCAACCACGCTCTCTTCCAGGAAGAGGCGGGCAAGAAAATTCATCTCCTTTGTGCTAATAGTTACTCATGTCTGACGACTAATGGGCACGGTGATCGCTGCCTTGAAGTCTGAGTAGCTTTCCTTACATCCACAGCATCCAGTAGTGTACCAGTACAATGATTGCAGAACTACTTCATAAACTATCTGAACCGCCAGAATAGAAATGGTTTAATTTGTATTCGAGAGAAGACATTTGATCAAACTATAAGATATTTCAGTTTAAAATACTTCTTGTAAGATTTAAGTCAGGTTTCTGCAAGTAATTTCTAACGGCGTTCGAACGATTTAGAAAATTTTAATCGAGTTCTATAAAAAAAAATTGAAATGCAGCCCAGGAAATTTTTTTTTTTTTGTTTCAGAAAGGATCGTAACTTACAAAATCATTTTTTAAATATAAATACCTTAGACAGTTGTAGAAAAATAATTTAATTTTAATATTTTTCGTTTTGTATAACATATCGTACAACAAGATGTGTTTGCAGTGTTCCAAAAATATCTTTGGCAACTCGTTTACAAATAATTACATTTACAAATACAAAAAGAAAATATGGTGCAAGAGTGGCTTGTTGTTATTTGTGTAAAAATTCGACTAGTTCACCTACAGAAAGTGTTTTATTTCCTGCTATTTTGACGTTAAATGTTAGCTCAAAAGCAAAAAAACAAATACGGGCGAACAGCATTACAGACTTCTGAGAATACTTTTCGCGACATTCTAATAACATGAGCATATATTTTAAGCTGTAGTCTAAAAGTATTAATTTCGTTAAATTTTGAGGTTTGTAAAAGAAAAAAAAACGTAAAATAAAAACTTTTTATGACTTGTTAGAAAAGTAATTTTCCTTCACTATCATGCTTGTTTCAGACTTTCGCATCGAAGAAGTATGCAATGTGTAGAGTTGACTGTTTGCCAGGATTCAACGTAATGTACACGCGTCCGATAGTTTTCCTTCCTTACTGGCTGCCATTCATGTATGAAACTGCTACCCCATTTCACTGGGCCAATGGAGATTCTGGTACTTGTAGCACGTTCGTGATTGGTCTGCAAACAACTTAGCCCTGGTCAAAACCATGGCCATCCAATCATGAAAGAATAAACATGTTAAGAGAGTTATAGAAACTATGTTGGCTGAAAAACTTTTCCTTCGCCATTTTCCATCATTTCTAGTAATGTGTTAAAATTATAGAAACATTTTTTTAGTTTCTTGAACGCTTTTAAAAAGCCCCGCAATATACCATTGGCTGGAGCTTCTGTACGTAGATATTTCGTTCTTCGGATTGGCTGTACGGATTTCAGACGTTTGTATATGGTAAATTTACTATTGGCACAGAGTCCTACAGGAAGTTTGTTTGGGATTAACGATTTCTAAAGACCCGGAAATTTCGCAGATTCATTCCGCAACAAGCTAGACTCCACAATCCTTTGTGTATTCGAGAATCGGTTAGTATTCATTGGCTGTTGCTTCACTTTAACCCCAGACCAGTTAGCAAGCGATTCGGTTTTTAATTTCCTTGCAGGTTCGTTATTGGTTGAAAGTCGTTCGAGGCGTATCTGACCAACTATGGACCAATGGAAACACAAACGCATATGTGCACGTGAGTGCAATTTATCTTGTCCTCGGGCGAGTCCACGAAATTTCCGGCTCTCTAACGATGTCTTGAGGCCACATGGTTCTCGTGAAAAGATTTACGGACAAGCTAGACTTCAACATCTTACGTGCACGCTTGCACATTTCCTTCGGGTATTGGCCGCGTGTCTGTGTGAGAAGTCATATTTAGGGACACCCTAATTTCGCGAAAAGATTTCACGACCAGTTATACATCATAACACTTAAGCTCAGATCACCTTTCTTGATTGGCTGATCTAGGTGTTACGCGTCTTATGTTGTGTGCTCGCGAATCACAAGTACAGGATCGGAGTAACCTAATTCTGATTGGCCAGTAAGTAAGAAAATGTCATCTCACAAAGACTCGTGGCCAATAAGCAAATGAAAACTGCTGGTACGCCGGTAGGCTATTGAAATCTAGCGCGTCCAGAAATATTCTCGCGAAATCCGGGTGTCCCTACACATATTATTCTCGACTGGGCCAATCAGAATAAAGGTATCCTGACACTTAAAGTCCCGTGATTGGCTGTCAGACCTCAAGATGCGTGCGAGTTGAAACCATCCAATCGCGATACTGGTTCTGAACTAACATGTTTTGGAATACAGCTAGTCGTGGAATCTATTCGCGGAAAACGGGTGGTCCTAGCGATTTCTCAGTCGTATAGAGAGTGAATGAAGAGATTTGGGCTGATCTTAACAGCGAGGTCTTGAGAGCCGATGAGGGTGGTTGGGGTGAGTATGGATAAGCGCCGGAATGAAAGGGCAAGGGGAAACGTGGGATTCCCGAATCGAAGTTATATAAATGGAAGAAACACACAAGAACTTAATGTTATAGTTGATTCACGATATCTTCGGCCTTTTCTGAAGCCCTGCTAAAGTTCTGCTTCCAGGATATTCCTCCGCCTCGTGCAAACTAAGCTTAACTAAGTCTGGAAGATTACATCAGAGGGACGACGCACCGGATTCATGCGCACTCTGCTGTAACAGTATTTTGTATAAGAACTATTTCTTACTAGGCGCTACCAACACACACGTTCTCTCAGTGTTGTTATTCATATTGTCGATAAATGAAGCATTATACTTTATAGATAAAATATGAATAACGTTTCAATTCAACAGAAAAAAAGTAAAGTTAATGAAGGCAAGTATAAAACTGTTGTGATACAGGGCGTATTTAGGGAGCAACCAAGCACGTCATACGTGGGGAGATTTTTGAAAGGTTTTATTAAAAAATGTCGAAGAAACCGTGAATGGACTATAGATGCTAGCTAACATTTAGAGCGAAATCTTTGGACTCCCCCCCCCCCTTTTTTCTCCTCATCATCTTCTGACAAGAAGTTATGTTTTGTTACGCGACAGAGGTGACATGCCTTGAGAATAAAAAAAAAACACACATTCAAATTTTTTAATTTGCACGTAGACATGCGAAACAAACATAAACAACAGAAATCTGTCCCTGCAGCTATCATTATTTCAGTCAGAAATTACTTACTCTTCACTTTAAAAATGCCTGATGTTGTAAGGTTTCCGTGTTGCGTCTCCCCAAGGAGTCATAAGGCTCCACCCCTCTATGCAATTGGACGGTAATTACGTGAATGCAGCCATTAAGAGCAGGGGTGGCGTGCATAGCCCTTTAATTGTGCTCCAACTTCCCCGCCGGAAGGGGTTTTCGAGACAAAGACACCACGCCTACAACCCTGACATTATATGTATTACTTTCAACGTGGATTAGCCTTATTAGGCAAAATTACACTGATGTGTAGAACGGGTACTAACTCTGATGGTAAAGTACCTGAGAAACTTTATTATTATGGTAAAAAAAAGTCAGTGTAGACCAGAAATGAAAAAAAAAATGAACTCATTTACCGCTGAAACTCTTTCACACAAACAGGTCTATTTGTTTGAGATGTCAAAAAACGTATGAATCTGGGGAAAATGAGTGGGCAATTACTTGAAACGATTTGTTACGTAATTCTGGAGTATTTTTATTTTGAATCTTATGTCAAACAAATTTTCAGACATACAGTTTTATCTCACCTAAATAGTTTAAAGTATCGAATAGTACAAAGCCTTAAATAGATCGCTTGTTCTGCTGACATCAGAAAGTGTAAGGAAAATGGACGACGTGTAATGTATGGATTCTCGCATGTGGGAATCGTGCCGGACGATGCCGCTGGTCGGCGGGTTTTCTCGGGGATCTCCCCCCTTTCCCCCCGCCCTTTCATTCCGGCGCGTGCTCCATTATCACCTCATTTCATCCTCATCGGTTCTCAAGACCTCGTTGTTCAGAGTCGTGCAAATCTCTCAACGAGCTCAAGTGTTTCAATCGATAACTTCTCGCTTCCGGCGAAAACCGTAATGCGCGTTCGTCGACGTCGGTGTTAACCATTCCCAAATGAGAGACACAGACACTTCAGCCAATCAGATTTGTCACAAGGAAGACGGACAGAACACCGGCCACTGATCCATTGTAGTGTACAGTGCCGACCATAATTGTCCTTCATGGGCAACACATCATTTATCATGGGCACAGGGTGATTTTTCGTTATATATATATATGTATGTGTGTGTATATATATAAGTACACGGGAAACTTCTGTTCCATAAGCATCCAACATCAGTTTGTATTTTGCCGTTGGTTGGTGTCTGCTTGACAAGGCGTTTACATATTCGACCGGGTCATCTGAATTCGGCAACATCGGCATACGTGATTCGTGTGGTGTAGATAGTAACACGAGTCAAAAAGTAATTCAGCCAGTCAATATAGGTAAACGACTTCGCGGTGTTCTGAACTATAACTTGCCTGTAAATATTTTCGTGGAAGTCCGCTATCCCTTACAATTGCCGCGCTCTAGGCTTCAACGGTGTTATGGTAGCACTGCTATCGCTGCACGACCTGGCATCACGGTGGTTGATGACGTCATAGTTTGGCGTGCACAGGCTGCGAACAACGCCGGGACGAATAGTCAGTTTTAGTCCATGCGTGTGGTTTGGGCAAACTGTTGCGGATCACGGAGGCCTGAAAGGCGAAGCTATGCCAATTGTGGCCCGCACAATTCAGCAGGAGCCTCAGACCGCTCTCTGCCGTGACGTGACACCTCAACCGTTGCCAAGAGGTCGACCAAGGTATAGGCTATTCACGTTCAAGTGAGCACTTCTTAAAGCCCTGTTAAATTTTTCCTTTCAGCCAATTTCTATCTTTCTGCCACTTTTTAATATAAAATTCTCATGTGACTAATAAATGGAGCTTATATATTATTTCACCACTCTGAAAAGTTAATGTTCGAGACTGCAATTATATATATATATATATATATATATATATATATATATATATATATATATATATATATATATATATATATATACACACACATACACACACACACGCCGATTGGTTAATGTTTTTGAGGCGGCTTTAAAAAGTGCTCACATTACAATGAACAACCTGTACGAAAATATCCAAGTGGAGTGGAGAGGTTTAGGCATAGAGTAATTAATACATAGAGACGAAATGGCGTGGTGGTTTCTTTGATATGGGCCTACTCATTCTCTGGTTGGTTGCGCGAGACTCTGGATACCGGCCTTGTGTCTGATTGGCTAACCCGTGCTGCGAAATGTGCCCTTTTAACTGGGCTACTGGCTGGCAAGAAAGTTGCCAGATGCTGGTTGGCGAACGGCGTTGCGACTTGTGCTGATCAGTAGCGTCATTTTGGTGGCGTTTGCTACTGGATTAAACGGCTATTTCCCCTCTGCATTCTTACTTACCCTGTGGTTTTTGCGGCTCTTAACATCGGGTTCTTGAGAGCCGGTGAGGGCGAAGCGAGGTGAGTATGGAGCAGCGTGGGAATGAAAGGTCTGGGGAAACGGGAGAATCCCGAGAAAACCCGCGTGCCACCGGCATCCTCCGAAGACCCGGGAGTGACCCCGCATGAAAACGAACCCGGTTATCCGTGGTGGGAGGCGAGCGCCCAAACAGCCCCGACTCCGCGACCCCAGGAAAATGTCCATTTTCAGGATGAATCCACAGTGCGTGTTTTTTAAAACTGAATATTAATTTACTTGACGTGATGAATTTTTAGGCCGCGGTTCTAAAAGGTGATGTTTATCTTAATAATTTACATCAGAAATTTCTCCAAAACGCTAGTGTGTATAGTATAGTACTACGTATCTGATTGGATGGCTCGTATTTAAATGCTTAACCGTAAATGTTCTGCATTAGAGTGCGAGAATTTGCACTGGATCAGCGTAGTGGGTAAACATCTTCACTCACAGATGACACACACACACACATACATATATATAATGTATAAATGAAAAATGGATAAAAATGAGGGAAGGACTCATGACATCTGCCAAAGAAGTTCTAGGAATTAGAGAGTCCAAAAGTATCAGGAAAGAATGGATAACGGAAAACATGTTGAAAAAGACGGAAGAACGGAGAAAGTGGAAGAATACGGGAAATGAAGAAGGACGAAAGATATATAGGAAACTGAATAATGAATTAAGAAGAGTAACTGAACAAGGAAGAGAAAGATGGATGAAAGAAAAATGTGAGGAAATAGAGAAAATGGAGAAAGGGGTAAGTATGAAATTATGTACAGAATGGCTAGGGAGATAGCCTTTGCAGGCAAAAGAATGAAGTATAATATGGAAATAGAAAAAGTGAATGGCACATTAGCCAAAGAACCACATGAGGTGTTGACTAGATCGCAAGAATGTATAGAATGTATGTATAAGGCGTATAAAAGGCCAAGTGAAAGTATGACTCTAGAGGAGGCACAGGTGCTAGAGGTTAGAAAGGGGTACGGCATCTTGGAAGCAGAAGTAGAAAAGGCACTGAAGGAGATGAAGAATCGAAAGGCGTGTGGAATCGATAATTTTCCAGCAGAGGTGTTGAAGAGACAGGGGAAGGAGGGAGACAGTCTACCTATGTAATGAGATATATTACAAAGGGGAATGGCCGGATGACTTTCTCGCAACGGTAATGATACCAATTGAAAAAAAAAAAGAATACCAATATATGTGAACAGCATAGGACTATTATTCTAATTTCTCATACAGTAAAAATATTGTTAAGAGTGTTGAATAGAAGGCTATGTGGGAAGTTAGATAGACGGATTGGAGAGGAACAGTTTGGATTTAGAAGTGGAAAAGGAACAAGAGATGCTATAGGCCTTTTAAGAATCATAGGGGAAAGATATATTGAGAAAGGTACAGAAATTTATGCTGTCTTTATTGACTTGGGAAAACCTTTCGACAGAGTACAATGAAACAAGCTGATGGACATCTCGAAGCGGAAAGGAGTAAATTGGAAGGAGAGAAGACTAGTATAAAATCTATATTTACAACAGAATGTAACAATAAAGATTGGAACTGAAATGTCGGAAGAAAGCAGCATTGGGAGGGGCCTAAGACAAGACTGTTGCCTTTCTCCCTTGTTGTTCAATTTATACCTGAAGGAGATTATTGGGAAATGCTTAGATGGAAGAAGAGGAGAACATATTGGCGGAAAGAGAATAGAATGTATAAGATTTGTTGATGATGTGGTTTTATTAGCAGAAAGTGAAAGAACTATAACTAAAATGCTACAAAATTTGAATGAAACTTGTGAGGAGCATGGAATGAGAATCAATTCATCAAAAACAAAGAGTAGAATATATATATATATATATATATATATATATATATATATATATATATATATATATATATATATATATATATATATATATATATATATATATATATATATATATCCGCATGCGCACACACGCACACACAAAAACTGCAAATTTGTCTAGATCATCGAAAGATAGAGACACGTGTATTTCCCGAAAAGATTTCAAGACCAGTTGTGTACTCCAAAACACTTTTGTTCGTATGCACTTTCGTGGTTGGATGATTTTGAATTTCACGTGCATCAAGCGTCTGCCCGCGAATCATGTATCATGGACGTTCAGTATCGGAGTACTTTATTACAATTGGTCCAGTCAAATGAGGAACACGTCTTCTCATGTAGACACGCGGCCAATAACCAAAGGAAGGTGTGGTTGTGGATTTGCGATATTGGAGTCTAGCATGGCCATCAATATTTTCGCGAAAAACTCCTGTCCCTATCTAAAGAGTGCAATCGGTCAGATCATCTGCGAACTCTGTCACCACGCTTACAATAAGCTACCTAATAGACGTATGTTAGAACCACCACCCGATTTCGCTTTTGTATACCGACATAATCTGTGGTTGTCGCATATAATCTATTCACATTTTCTTCATACGTTTTGAATCAAACATTTGAGCCGAATTCCCGTGGCACAGTCGGGTGGTGTGCCTTCGGTCTGGGGTGCGGAAGATTCTGGGTTAGAATCTTTGGTAAGGCATGTGTGTTGTTTCAGTTAGGTCATAAGTTAATTTGAAAGGATTCTCTTGAAAAGCCTTAAGGAATAACACAATGGGACTTTAATAAGTCCTTTCCAATCCAATCCAATCAAACATTTGAAAAATCACCCCATGTATGCCATGCTTACTTCTCCCCATAACATGTTACGTATCACAAGAGTTTTATACTTGTGTTAAAATAGAAATACCTTATTTTTGATTAAATTGAACTTTGACTGATATTTTATTCACTTAATTTTTAGTATTTCTATTGCTATTAATATCATTAAAAACTGGCAGAATATAGGTGTGTTAGTAACTCCTTGTAAAAGATAGTTCTTATGCAAATTATTATTACACTGAGTGTTCACAAATGCAGCGCGTTGTCCCTTTTGTGGTTTTTTATAAACTTAGTTAGGCTATAGTAGTAGGGGTGTGCTGGTTCTACTTCACATTTGATTAATCGGGTTATCGATTGGATATCAAATTGATACCAAAACGGCCAATCCTTAATCCGATTTTAATCAGATTGAAATTCTTAATCGGATGGGATTACTTATTAATACGATCTTAATCCGATGTAATGTGATCAAAGGAATTTGATCAAATAAAATTGATGGAAAAGTTTGATCAAATTTCTTTGATTGATTTTTTTTGGTTAGGGTGTATAGTTATTTATTTTCTTTCTTTCTTTTTTAGGGTGGGGAACAGCTCTGATAGATGTTGATGGTCTGAGCTCTGGTGTCGTACTGAGACTGAGGTGTGGTGTGTTGGGGAAGAGGTGTATATAGCAGAGCGATGTTATCAGGACAACTGGGACTCGACTCAGGGTAGTGGTATATTGTATAGGGTATATGTTTGTTGTTTTTGTTAATAGTGGCATAAGTTTTTTTTTGTTTGTGGGGGATATTGCTCATAGATGGTGTTGCTAGATAAGCGACTTTGAAATATAGTATTTACGTTATATGTTATATGTTGGCGTGCAACATACACTGCAGTCATTCCTTTATTGACAAGAAGGCCGAGCAGGCATGTTTTGGGAGAGATGCTTTTGCGATTTCATTAATTAAAAAAACGGTAGTCACGTAGTTACATCAACAGTTTAATTTATTTGGCAACACATGTTTTGTATTTAGACATATTCACATTTCTATCCGTTCATTTTCGAGTTTTTTTTCAGCTCAGTCTAATTAAATGTAGACCGATGCACACACATGTTCTGTTTGCTCTCAACACCTCGTTCAGCTTATAACTCGACATAAGTGGTATATCAAAGTCTGTATGCAGCGACCTCCTGAGCGAATGGATGTATATTAAAATCACGAACTGTTAACCATGATTCTCGTTAAATGTTTTCTTTCTTTTTTATGCATGTTGATAAATAAATTTCTTTTAAGGCGTGGATTCTGTTTCACAAGTTCCTGTATGGATGTTAACTCTTGGATATGCTAAGGTTTTATTGTGATAGCTCACCTGCCAAACAGGACTCGAAATAGCTTATAGGAGTCAGCAAGTCCTATACTGACCTCATTCATTCACCAGTCTCATAGGCGAATGGACATGTATTAAAATCATTAAGATATGTGCAGAACTCTGAAGCATCAAGTAGTGTAATTTATTATGTGTTTTCAAATCACTTGTTAATGTATTTAGGAATACTGCCGTTTAATTTATAGGGACATTTATCCTTCATTGTAGCTTGTTAATTAATTTCATACAGGATACTCATGTAGTTGTGCTCGTTTAGCACTTGTTTCTTTATGAGACCAGGTTATTCACGTAGTTGTATTCGTTATTTATATTGATAGGTAGAACTCATTTGAAATATGTTTTGGCTATATTCGTTTAAAGACTCCGAAAATTTATCTCTAGTAATACATCACCACTGTTATTCATTTTGAGTAGTACACAATGTAAATTATATCTTTTGAAGTCGCCTATCTAATAACACCATCTACAAACAATATCCACTCCAAAAACAAAAAAAAACACTTATACCACTCTTGCAAAATAATCAACACAGATATACCCTATACAAATACCACTTCCTCAGTTGAATCCCAGTCGACGTCCTGATAACATCGCTCTGCTATATACACCTCTTCCCCAACACACCACACCTCAGTCTCAGTACGACACCAGAGCTCAGACCATCAACATCTATCAGAGATGTTCTTTACCCTAAAAAAAAATAAAAAACTATACACACAAACCAAAAAAACCCTATCAAGAAATTTTATCAAACTTTTCTATCAAATTTATTTGATCAAATTCCTGTAATCACTTTTCATTGGATTAATTATTAATTCATTGAATTAATCCCACCGGATTAAAATATCGCTTTAAATATTATCCCATTTGATTTCAAATCTATAATCCGATTAATCAAAAGTGAAGTAGGACCGGCATGCCCGTACTACAAGCTTTGTTTGCACGAGGTGGAGGAATATCCTGGAAGTAGAACTTAAGCAGGGCCTTAGAAAAGTTGGAAGTAACCTTGAATGTACTATAGTTATGGATAGGAAAATTTCGCGAGCTCAATGACCTGTAGGCTAGACTCCTCATACTGGAGCATCAGCTCTGTGTTCATTGGCTGTTGCCCCGCACCTGGTACATGGGATCCGCATGGTGTTTCCTCGCAATTCTGCTATTTGCTCAGAGGCGTGGAGGACGGGTCTAATTAACTGTGATCCATTTGCGAAGGTGACCTCACTGTATATGAGTTTGACGTCTTATCTTGTCCCGAAATGAATTCGCGAAGTTTTCCTATCCCTAACTACAGTAAAAGTGAATTTTTTTCTTAAGACCCGGTACTTTATTGCACTCACCGCGAGAGGCAGTGTTGTGTAAGGACAATGCGGCGGGTGCAGATAATCCACAACAGTTTCGGTTCTGCACAGTGCGTTATTCTGTGCCGTGGCGCCACGCTGGTGCCCGCGGTAATGGAATCATCTGACCGTTTTGTCCGCAGGTTTAGCCAGCGGTCAAAGAGTATGTGGCATTCGGGGGCGAGCGTTTGTCGGTCGCGGGTGTTTTTCGAACGCCGCGATCGGCTTTTGAGATCGCGAGCCCCCCCCCCCCCCCCCTCTCACCATCCAATCACAACGCGGCAGTCAAAGGGTCGACGTGTTTTGCCTGGCGTACCGTGCGGCGTCCGTGGCTTTTGTGACCCGCGCAGCTGCCTGTTCGTCTGTCCGCTCCGAGCGGTTCCATTTCCGCTTCTGATTGCTGTTCCCCCTGCGTGATTATTATTTTATTTTCACCCAGCAGCAGCGATCGTCAGTTGCGTGGTTGGCGAAGCTCGATCGTGACATATAGGCTGTTCGCGGTAAACTGAGCATTTTTGAAAGCCCTGCTCAAGATCTACATGCAAGCACATTATGTGTTCTTCCGCCATATGTAAGATTAATATTGCCATGCGTAGTTCAAGTAAAACCGCAAAATTATTGCAGATAAAATGTTTTACAAATTTGCTAATTATTAGTTTTAATTGTATTATAAAATACAAAGCAGAAGAAATATTCCCAGTATTCGCAAATGCACTTTTAATTTGATTTTAAGATATGGAATTACATTCCTTTCGGCATTGCCAACTTAACTGGTAACACGCCACATTAGTGTACCTGTTAAAATGCATACAGGTAGAGGCAGTTATATTTATCAAAGGTTGATTTCAAAAGCGCTTAGTTAACCAGGAACACCTTTTCACAATCATACCTACATTCTAAATCTGAAGGAGTTATTAAAATCAATATAATTATTTCATCGATTCTCCAGTGAGTGAGTGAAGTGATTTGGGCGGCTTTTAACGTCGAGGTCTTGAGAGCCGATGAGGATGAAGCGGGGTGAGTATTGAGCAGCGCCGGAATGAAAGGGCGGGGCATATGGATGGGGAGATCCTCGAGAAAACCCCCCATCAGCGGGCATCGTCCGGCACGATTCCCACATGCGAAAATCCGAAGGGCGAACCCCGCCGGGAATCGAACCCGGTTCGCCCAGGTGGGCTTTCGAATAATCTAACCAACATCGCGTGAATTCCGTGGCGTAGGTGTAAAAATTGTATTTGGCTATGTTGGGGGACACGGCCGTTTGTTTTGCGTGATTACATCAATGTTGACGCGCTCGGACGCCTCGATGTTTATTTTACGTTCCCGGCACCGCTTCACTCGATCATATGGAGTTTTATGGGTATCACTGGATTTATTTTGAGATGCTCTTTCCAACCGTAGGCCTATACACCTTGGCTTTTTTGACGAGTATAGGCCGAAATTGTGTTAATTTTTCTTAATTTTTTACGTTAAACGCATGCAATTTCACCATAACCACGAATGTTTTCATACGCGCAAACGATTGATCTTGACGAGAGCTGTCGATCAAAACCTAAACGAGTGTCGTAGTTTCTACAAGTCAAAAGTTATGAGACGCAGCGAAAAGAACTCAAAATCCCCCCCCCCCCCCCCTCCTCCGTCAAAATTACTGCGATGCACTAAGGTTTCACTGCCAGACCAGAGCAATTCACTATCAACCAGTGGAAATTACAGTTCAATAGGTGAATATGAGCGACTAAAATTATTAATATTATTTCATTTATTCTAATGGAGCAGTTTAAACAGACACGCAGTGAAATTCGCTGATTTAGAGCAGTTTTCAGTGTTTCGAATTTAGAGTGTCGAGTCGATGGTATATTTTGGGAAAATTTGAGTTTCATAGGATTCAGCATAATGCACATTTTGTTATGAACTGATATTTATACATTACCGCCATTATAGACTAGTTACGGTAAAGTGAGCACTTTTGAAAGCTCTCACATTTGGAATAATAGTCGATAAATATATTTTATTTAAGCCTTAGACTGTGATGCAATATCCACACTGTGTTTATCACTTACATGGCAATATTTATTTATAGAGGTGGTTACATGATAAACAAATGGCTGATAGGAAAAAGTAACTAGGGGCTCGAAAGTGCTCACTTTACCGTGAACAGCTTATATAGAAAATTACACGTAAGGACGACGCACCGAGTTCGTGCGCACTCAGTTGCATGATAACTATTTATTACTAGGCGTCACTAACACATACGGGTTCGCACTGTTTTTATACATATTTATTAAAAAATGTAACACTATAATTTATAAATAAAATATTGGCTAAATTTCTATTTAACGAAAAATATAATAACTTTATTTTATCAGAGGCTCTTTTGATACATGGTGTACCGTATTTGGAAAATAACTAAAAACATCATAAACATGGTTATTTTCCAAAGTTTTGGTTAAAAGTGGGTGTAGTAACTGTGGATGTATTATATACTATTGTCTTCAGGTCGCACAGGGAAGTTATATTTGGCGCGTACTATACACTACGAGACTCATTGGTACTGGCGGTTCACAGTAAAAAGAGCACTTTTAAGGTGCTAATTACTTTTTCCTTTCAACCATTTTTTTTTTTATCTTTTATCTTTCTAAGTAAATATTGACATTTAAGTAATGCACCCAGTGTGAATAGTCCACCGCATTCGGAAGTTAATGTCTAAGGCAAAAATCAAATATATACCAAATGAGAGAACTCACTTTACCATGAATAGCCTTTAGGGTCAAGGGGCCGGGGGGGGGGGGGTTTCGCGGGAATATTTATGGCGATGCTAGACTTCAATTTCCTACGTCCACAACCACAACTTCCCTTGGATAATGGCCGCCCGTCCGCACGAGAAGACACTGCTACTCCTCTACATAATGACTCGTTCATATGTCTGATGGGGATCTAAACATAAAACCTACACCTTGGTGGTAGAGATCCTTCCCTTTCGCGTTGTAGTTTAGTAAAGGCTGTTCACGATAAAGTGAGCACTTTTGAAATGAACCTCACAAAAAAGTCACTGCCCCTGAATACATTTATTTTAATGGGCGCACTGGGTGACATTAGGCCAGTAAAGTTTTAACTATGGATGGAAAATAGTTTCTTATCTTGACGTTGAATAAATGTGTTAGGTAACCATTTGCAATTACTTACATTATTTCTTTCAATTCCTGTTTTTTTTAATGCATCGAAGTGCAAAAGTGAGCATAATTATATAATATTACTTTCATAATAATTTCGCATTTTTAACTTGACCGACGCATGAATAAAGTGATGAGGCCCATAGCAATGTTAATTTTACATAAGGCGGTAGAATACACAACGTGCATACAAGTATATCTTAAGCACGGCTTTCAAAAGTGCTCATTTCACCGTGAACAGCCTGTACCTTGGCAGACGGCAGATAAGTACATGTTTCACATTTGTTACTGGACCCCGTTCATTAGACTCTACCTGTTGTACTCGGGACCAATAGTAAACATTCAGCACTTTGGCGGCTTCATTCCGTGTGGCCGGGTGTAACAGGATAATGAGAGTCCTGGCCAAGACGGCGCGCGCAGATTCATCTCTGTACGTTGCTATTGTCCAGTGAGGAGGTCTCAGCGCCATCCCACGGTGATTGGAAGGAGCATAATCTTCTTCTATCGGAATGCATTCATTTACAGCCAATAAAATAATATAGTCTGGCAACGGACTAGATATTGGGATTTGGTCGGTGTGCACCAGCATGTACCTACTCATTAGCGACTGAAGTGGCTAATTACTGGCTGATGTGGCTTCTGTTGTTTACAGAATATCTGTGCTGGGCGCTGTGCATACTGCATGTTGCTCTGGGCTTTGGCCCCTGCTTTACGTTCGGGTTACGGGCACACGAGATCCTGCCTGTACGCCGTACGCAGTACATAGTACAGAACACCTGTGGCGGCAGACAATCAACAAGTGACTCCTGCACGGGTGATTATGGAATCTAGCTTGGTGCCATTCTATAGCGCGAAGCCGCAGGGTCTCTACTTATTTTTTTTTTGTGGTAAACGAAGTAAGTTATTTGTACAGCACAGACCAAAATATTCCCTATGTACGGCACGTGAAACAATAAATTAATGCTGTAATATAAATATTTAGTGACTTTCATTTTATGCTCACTATGTGTTGTCTCGGGTAATACGTTAGCCACCAGTAGAGGGCGTAAAATTTTTGGGAATCATTTTGTTCCACGATATATTTCATACAAGTGTACCTTTGTGTTAGTTTTCCTTTTGGACTGAAGCTTAGTTCACGTCCGTTGTAGGACCACCAGAAACAGCATTGTGGCACGTGAACTGAAACTGCCTTGCCGGGCTATTCAACTAAGTTTTCCATCGGGTCACTGACAGATAATTACAGGGTTTGAAAGGCCACGCACACTTGTCACGAAGTTGTAGCTTGCTCATTAATAGTTTGTTCACGTGAAAATATATTAAGTTCAACGTTATAATTTTATTACTACAAGTCTTATGCTACTGGTAGTTACAGATGACATTAACACATTGAGTTCTGCACTCATCTACTGGCACCTTAGACAAACTAGAAATGTGTCACCTATATTCACTACAATAACACCGGTTCTGTTAGCGTCTGTGTTAGAACTCACCATCGTCCTATTGGACCATACCACACCGGACACACTACCCTGTACTTTACAGCGTTCATTATTGGCCGATCATCAACCAATGGAGAGCCGAGGTAATATTGACCCAACCAAATGTTCTTTATCGTATTAAGGATTTACAATTAATATTGTTTCTTTGAGTGGCTGTAAAAAAATTCTACCGTTGGCAATATCATTATTACTGCGGTGAGGTGTTCTTGTGAGATAATGTTAAACACTATAGGCAAACAAAGACTGCACATCCATGCGAGTTTTGATGTGAACGACAAAACATTTTTGAAATTAGCTTTGCTCGAGCTACACTCGTGCGTAGTCTACAAAGCTTCCAATGAGGTAATTGTATCAAAAGGTGTGTGTGTGTGTATATATATATATATATATATATATATATATATATATATATATATATATATATATATATATATATATATATATATATAAAGGAATTTCTGATCAAATATCATGTCCGCGGGCCAGTTTAGTGGGTCTAGCGGCCCGCTGACTGTGCACAGCCCCGGTCCAGAGTCCCTCGTGACAGTCCATGGAACAAATTACATCGGCTCCAGTGTACGACATATGGCCTGGAGGACGCTGAACTCTCCAATTTTTCCCCGTCCGTACCCATCAGTCATCAGCTCCAGGTTCCGCGAACAAGCGACGACGAATATTTTTCATCGCTTGATTTTTATTTTTTTGACGTGCACACGTCGTGTAATTCGGCGCCAATTCATTTGCCTTCTTCAGACACTCGTGGAAAAAAAAAATTTTTTTTTATTCACATCAAAGCTGTGACTCGTCAATAATAATTATAATAAAAACGGAGATATTGCGTCATGACTTCTTTTTTTTTCCCTCCACTTTTCATGCATGATTGTTTCGCAGTCGTGTGAAATCGTATGATGACCATTTCTGAAGAAAACAAAAACAATATCCTTGCCGTAATTAAATAAAAATACCGCATTTTAACATCTCTCTAAAGTCTATGCCTGAATGGAACCACGGATGTGTCTTGTTAAAGTCTTAAATCGCCGTTTTCATGTCATGATTACAGTTTCATGCAATTATTAGAGACCTAAAAAATTCGCGAGTTCAATGAACTGCAGGCTAAACTCTACAGTCGTATGTACTATTATGCCGATATCAACTGCAAATTGGTTGCCTGATGTCACAGTGGAAGGCGACTATTGGGCCAGCATTCTCCAGGAGGTGTCAAACTCCGTCTGGAACAATGGCGAAATTAATAGAAATGCACGTGTTTTTAATTCTAACTTGTTCTGAAATGAATCGTCGAATTATTCAGGTATTTAGTAATTACTAACCCTCGAAGACTAGACAAATTCACTGACACTGAAGACAAGGTTGAAGGGAGCTGCCTAAATTCTCCACTACAGCAATATCAGTTGTGTAGGTGTCTGTATTCCCACTTGCCATCGCCCTATTGATCCCGGCTACACCGGGACTCTGCAACATTTATTATTGGCTGACAGTCGGCCAATGAAGTAATAATTTTATTCTTACGAACAGAAGTGTTAAATATTTGTAATTTTTTTAAACTTAGATTCCGATAAAGTTTAGCGAAACTATAAAAGTGTTAAGTTTGCCTCCAGGAGCAAAGAAATGTACATATGAACGTAGCCCCGAGTATATATACGTGCAATCACTCAAAGTGTTAAGTTTGCCTCCAAGAGCAAAGAAATGTACATATGAACGTAGCCCCGAGTATATATACGTGCAATCACTCAAAGTGTTAAGTTTGCCTCCAGGAGCAAAGAAATGTACATATGAATATATACGTGCAACCACTCAAAGGGTTAAGCATTTGTGTTTACATTTTACGAGGTATTTAATAGTTTTGTACTTAATTTTACTACTTGTTTTTTGGTAAGTGTAAAAAATTGCAGTAACGTATTGATAATTCAAATTTATATTATGCTTGTGTTGCAAAGTTTATGTTGATAGTTCGGATGTCGTGGCCATACTCCAGAGTAAGGCAAATAAATGAACTTTATAGTAGCAGTTTAATTTTTTTTTTTCACATTAACTTAAATGAACAAGAAATGAAATAATCTTAAATAGTGATAACGCCGTGCCTTAAACTTTTCTTCGCTCTTAAAAGTGTTACATGTAATAACACAATATATCTATCACCTTTTATTTTTTAATTCTGTGCTTGGTAGTAATAGTTACGGGTGCCTGTAATTCGCGAGCAGATTGCATAACTAGTTGTCCTACAGAGCACTTTGTTCGTATCTTTGGGGCCATGGTGGCTGAGTGGTTGGACTTATTGCCTCCCACCAAGGCGAACGGAGTTCAATCCCCGACTCTGGATTTTGGCAACTGGGAATCGAGACGGACGATGTCGCTGGTCGGCGGTTTTTATCGGGGTTCTACCGTTTCCTCCGCCCTTTCATTCCGGCACTGATCCACACTCACATCAATCACCCTCATCGGCTCTGAAGACCTCGCTGTTAAGAGCCGCCCAAATCTCTTCACTCACTCTTCGTGCCTTCTTTCGTGAATGGGTCTTTGTCACGTGTCTAAGATGTCTGAGCACAGATGTCGCCGACACAGACGTTCTCCGTCGGATAACTTAAAACTTAATTATGATTGGCCCAGTCAGGTAAGACCATCAACGACACGCGGCCATTATCAAAAGTCGTCCATGTGACGTTGTAACACCCGAACGATCTGTAGGCTGATGCTGTGTTCCAATTGACACTTTTTGTTATCAAAATTGCCGAGCGACTCGATTTTGTCAATTATTTCGATGACGTGTTTTTATAAATTGCGTTTTGCGTTTTGTCATTTTTGAAACTAACAACCTACGAAATTACGAAATACATCTCCGCTGTATTAGTTTATTTTTTATTTTTATATATGTATTTGAGACGTTCAATTGCAAATGCAAGATAGGTTATAGGATAAACAAATGTGCATCGTACTCACAAAAAATTACTTCACAAAGCAAGTTGCTGGAATTTTCTTTATAAAGGTATTTTCTCATGGCACAATTTTTGTTAAGTAACAGCTCCATTTCATACTTTTTTTATTTTAATGATTTTAAATTTGAAACGGTTCCGGAAAAAATTATGATCAGGGATGTAAATAGGAACTGGATTAAGCTTTCTTAGGATTACTGCATAAAAAATCATTGTTAAAAAAAACGTTTCGTCATTTCCCTTTTCTTTTTTGTCTATGAGTTGTATACCTTTCCTTCTAAAAGCCGCAGTGGCCGACTATCTAGTGTTATTCCAAGTGGGGCCGCAGTGTCACAGTGGATAGATATATGTCAAGTGGGGTCGCAGTAGCTCAGTGGCTAGAGCATCCAATAAGGGGGCCGCAGAAGCTCAATGGCTAGAGAACCCAGTAAGGGTGCCGCAGAAGCACAGTGGCTAGAGAACCCAATAGTGGAGTCGCAGCTGGTCAGGGACTAGAGCACCCAATACTGGGGCTGCAACTGGTCAGGGGCTAGAGCACCCAATAGTGGAGCCGCTGCTGGTCAGGGGCTAGAGCACCCAATAGTGGGGCTGCAACTGGTCAGGGGCTAGAGCACCCAATACTGGGGCTGCAACTGGTCAGGGGCTAGAGCACCCAATACTGGGGCTGCAACTGGTCAGGGGCTAGAGCACCCAATAGTGGAGCCGCAGCTGGTCAGGGGCTAGAGCACCCAATAGTGGAGCCGCAACTGGTCAGGGGCTAGAGCACCCAATACTGGGGCCGCAACTGGTCAGGGGCTAGAGCACCCAATACTGGGGCTGCAACTGGTCAGGGGCTAGAGCACCCAATAGTGGAGCCGTAGCTGGTCAGGGGCTACAGCACCCAATACTGGGGCTGCAACTGGTCAGGGGCTAGAACACCCAATAGTGGAGCCGCAGCTGGTCAGGGGCTAGAGCACCCAATACTGGGGCTGCAACTGGTCAGGGGCTAGAGCACCCAATAGTGGAGCCGCAGCTGGTAAGGGGCTAGAGCTCCCAATAGTGGGGCTGCAACTGGTCAGGGGCTAGAGCACCCAATAGTGGAGCCGCAGCTGGTCAGGTGCTAGAGCACCCAATAGGGGAGCCGCAGCTGGTCAGGGGCTACAGCATCCAATAGTGGGGCTGCAACTGGTCAGAGGCTAGAGCACCCAATAGTGGAGCCGCAGCTGGTCAGGGGCTAGAGCACCCAATACTGGGGCTGCAACTGGTCAGGGGCTAGAGCACCCAATAGTGGAGCCGCAGCTGGTCAGGGGCTAGAGCACCCAATACTGGGGCTGCAACTGGTCAGGGGCTAGAGCACCCAATAGTGGAGCCGCAGCTGGTCAGGGGCTAGAGCACCCAATACTGGAGCCGCAACTGGTCAGGGGCTAGAGCACCCAATACTGGGGCCGCAACTGGTCAGGATCTAGAGCACCCAATACTGGGGCTGCAACTGGTCAGGGGCTAGAGCACCCAATAGTGGAGCCGCAGCTGGTCAGGGGCTAGAGCACCCAATACTGGGGCTGCAACTGGTCAGGGGCTAGAGCACCCAATAGTGGGGCTGCAACTGGTCAGGGGCTAGAGCACCCAATACTGGGGCTGCAACTGGTCAGGGGCTAGAGCACCCAATAGTGGAGCCGCAGCTGGTAAGGGGCTAGAGCTCCCAATAGTGGGGCTGCAACTGGTCAGGGGCTAGAGCACCCAATAGTGGAGCCGCAGCTGGTCAGGTGCTAGAGCACCCAATAGGGGAGCCGCAGCTGGTCAGGGGCTACAGCATCCAATAGTGGGGCTGCAACTGGTCAGAGGCTAGAGCACCCAATAGTGGAGCCGCAGCTGGTCAGGGGCTAGAGCACCCAATACTGGGGCTGCAACTGGTCAGGGGCTAGAGCACCCAATAGTGGAGCCGCAGCTGGTCAGGGGCTAGAGCACCCAATACTGGGGCTGCAACTGGTCAGGGGCTAGAGCACCCAATAGTGGAGCCGCAGCTGGTCAGGGGCTAGAGCACGCAATAGTGGGGCTGCAACTGGTCAGGGGCTAGAGCACCCAATAGTGGAGCCGCAGCTGGTCAGGGGCTAGAGAACCCAATAGTGGAGCCGCAGCTGGTCAGGGGCTAGAGCACCCAATAGTGGAGCTGCAGCTGGTCAGGGGCTAGAGCACCCAATACTGGGGCTGCAACTGGTCAGGGGCTAGAGCACCCAATAGTGGAGCCGTAGCTGGTCAGGGGCTACAGCACCCAATACTGGGGCTGCAACTGGTCAGGGGCTAGAACACCCAATAGTGGAGCCGCAGCTGGTCAGGGGCTAGAGCACCCAATACTGGGGCTGCAACTGGTCAGGGGCTAGAGCACCCAATAGTGGAGCCGTAGCTGGTCAGGGGCTACAGCACCCAATACTGGGGCTGCAACTGGTCAGGGGCTAGAACACCCAATAGTGGAGCCGCAGCTGGTCAGGGGCTAGAGCACCCAATACTGGGGCTGCAACTGGTCAGGGGCTAGAGCACCCAATAGTGGGGCCGCAGCAGCTCAGTGGGCAGAGCACCCAATACTGGGGCTGCAACTGGTCAGGGGCTAGAGCACCAAAAGTGGGGTCGCAGTAGCTCAGTGGCTAGAGCCCCCAATAGTGAGGCCGCAGTATCTCAGTGGGTTGAGAACCCAATAGTGGGGCCGCAGTAGCGCAGTGGGCAGAGCGCCCAATAGTGGGGCTGCAGTAGCTCAATGGCTAGAGATTCCAATAAAAAAAGTGGCTAGATCGATTAAATGTCCTAAATATCATTTTAACATAAAACATGTGCGAAGCGATGGCAGGGTGTAATTTAATAACTCAATTAAACCTGAAAGGAGAAATATTAGTATTTTAAACATAAAACCGTAATGAAACTATGGTGGGCTTTATTTTAATAACTTAAAAAAAAAAAAAAATGCGAACGAAGTCGCACGGGTCAGCTAGTATATAATATAATCATAGTAATAATGTATAGCGACCCGGTAGTTTCGTGGATTCTTTCGGCAACAAGGTAGACTCCACAATCCGTTTTGCATTTCAGCATCAGTCACTAGTTGTTTGCTGTTGCTCCACTTTAACTCTAGACCGCGTTACACGGGATTCGGTTCTTATTTTCCTATGCAGGTTCGTTATTGTTTGAAAGTCGTCTGGGGTGCGTCTAACAAACTACGGTCCAACTGAAGCACTAGCACTTTAACTTGACCTTAGATGAATCCGCGAAATTTCCGGGTCTTTAATAATGTATCATATCGATTTTATAATTATCTTTATTTACGTCAGTTTCAGCTAATACATGTTTGTGGCAAATGGACGCATATAAAATCAACTTTAAACATTATTTGCTGCATTATTATTACAATTTTCTTACACACTCATAGTAAACATTATGACGATATTCCATGGCGAAGATTTTCTTGCAAAGTCTGCTTTCTGAAGCACTCAGAATGGAAATATTCTTAAATTTGGTTAGAAATACAGACTCTTTTAAAAGATTATTTTTTTACTTTTAGGAAGCATATTTTAGTTAAATATTTTATAATGTTGCAGAATATATACATTCTTCATTCATATACAGCATAAAATTCACTTTTCTTACAATTTTCTTGGTGTCTGTACTACTTTTTTATGAGTTCTTCACGTTGTAAGCCGGTTGCCTGCCTACCAAGCCGGCAGCCGCGAACATCAAATGGGGAATCATTGTTAAACGAAATCCGTTCTCATTGCGCCAATTTTAAAGATAACTGTTTCAAACAAAAAGTATTGTACGTGAAATTTATTAAGCAATGATGTTACATTAAAATATTTTGCAAATTTTTTTGTTTAATATGCTTTTTATAAAATGTAAATATTGAAATTTACATATAACAAAAAAAAAAGATGGATAAATATATATATTTTTTTTTCAAAAACAATTTTATGTAGCAATACTCTCTGAGAAAATCGCGTCAACGTGTTTTTTGTTTGAAATAATTTCTTTAAAATTGTCGCAATGAGAATAAATTTCGTTTAACATTGATTCCCCATTTGAAATTCGCGACTGCCGGCTTGGTAGGCAGGCCCGTTAAGAAGCTGAGTTGATTTTGTCCCAATCAAATGTCTTTACAATCACACCTGTCCTTTTCCGGAGAAGTAATAAAAAATATTTTTGTAGTCAGGAAAGTTATTGTTACTGAGCTGTAGATCTGTTGTAAGATCCTATTAAACACAGACAGTACAACGACAGCATGAAAATGCTAGTTTTCTTTTCAGTGACAAAGAAATTTTCAAAATATTTTTGCTCGAGCTTCACTCGAGCGTAGTCCTTAACGTGTTAAGTGGTTGGGAAGTCTGCAAAGAGTGTAGGGTGGGCGAAGGATCCAATGATTATAGAGACCCATTAGGTTTCGCAGATTTCTCTGACGACGAGTTGGACGCTACAGTTCTTCATGTATTCGTACTGTACCCTCTAAGATCGAATCAGTGGTGTAAATCAGTGCAATAGCATTCACTGAAAGTCAGTTGAAAAGCTACTGCCGACTGGCAAATCAACTAAATGAACTGGGAACAAGGGACTTGGGTCAGTGGAATTCTCGACATTCGTTGGGAATCACAAATAAATCGGTGAATTTCAGGCATCATATTAATTAGTTGTTTTACCTTGGGGCAGGTACACGCGATTTGGTTGTTTTTTATTTCCCCCCGCAGTTAAGCTACTGGCTGAAATTCGTCCAGATCGTGGTTTAGAAACTGCCATCCAACTGAAAGAAAAAGTCACATGTACACGTGGTTGAAGTCTAGCGTGTCCTGAAATGAATTCGCAAAATGTGCTACTCTCTACCAATGACTAGGGACAGGTGTTTTTTTCGCGAAAAGATTTCAAGACCAGTTGTATTCCAAAAACATTCTTGTTCGTATGCACTTTCGTGGTTGGATGATTTTTGATGTCCCGTGATTCAAGTGTCTGTCCACGAGTCATGAACGTTCAGTATCGGAACATGTTTTCTCACGTATACACGTTGCCAGTAACCAAAGATAACTAAAGAAAGTTGTGGTTATGGACGTAGGATATTGAAGTCGAGCAGGGTCACAAGTATTTTCGCGAAATACACCAACCCCTACCAATGACTCACGTGAAACTAACATACACCTGTGTGCCACCTACCCTCGTAGGCCTACTGATTTATAAAGCGAAACTAGGCCTTTTGCTGATAAATAGGGGTAGTGAAATTTCGCCAATAAGGATTTCGAGACACGTTATGTTTCAAAACTCTGTAGTGTCATTTACATATCTTTATTGGCTGAATTACTTTTTGACACGTGTTAACCGTTTGCACACGAACCACGCAAGAGCTGTGCTGTTGTTGCCGATATCTAGTGGCCCGGTCAAATATGAAAACGCCTTCTCAAGCAAAAAGCAACCACTATCAGAAGGAAAACCGCCGTTGGATGTCTATAGTATTGAAGTCTACCGTGTACTCTAAATTTTTTTTGCGAAAAATCATTAGCTCTACCATAAATATGTTGAATTGAAGAGATATCATACGATGTCGACTGTATTTAGTGGAAAAAAATGTGTCGTTGAAATCGACTATGATTGGCATAAGATTAACGTATTTATATGTATAGCTATTTTTACGATGGCCGTTTGATAGGCCCATGTATTTAGATGCGAGGAAATGCTTCCTGGTATATACTACGACGTAAGGCTATAGAATACTTAAGAATAAAAAAGTGAAAGTGTGGCCACACACGCTAGCAAAATGTCCTCACTGGTCAGCAATATGGCCTGACGTACACCAACCAGTTCCTGGAGACCTACTTGCCTGACAATACCTGACCAGTACTGAGGGAGCACTCCATAGGTAACGTGAAATAGCCGATCAAATTAAGAGCCGATACCTGTAGTTGTGTAGTCCTGAGTTAATCTCGTGTGTAGGCTTTCAAATGTTCTTTTGAATAAGAAAATGGTGTTTGAGTTTGGAAAAAAAAAAAACCTAATACATAGCTCTTTTTTGGGTTGTCATCGTTTCACAGACTGTCGAACGAAATTGCGAGCAAAAAATAACAAAAGGAAAATCTGACGATTCCGTGGCCCCAAGGGTTCGCGTCGTTTAATACAGAGTGCACGGTACCCGTTTACATAACCATATTTTTTTTATTTCCCCGCCCGTTTACATTTCCCCTTCTTGGAACCGCCCGGAGCTACCGTTACTTGTAAATGCTCATTTTGTATCGATAGTGTTATTGCGAGACTAGTGCGTGTGTGTATTTTTTTTAACGCTGGCGGTGACGTCACGTGGGAACGGGCGCTGATAGTGGCGCTTGCTGTCGGCGGGAGTGAGAACTAACGCGGCGTGCTCCCCACCCTTAACGTCGCGCGCAAATTGTCCCGGAAAAGGGGGGCGGGGTAGGCTTCAGCCGTTGTTTAATATGTCGGACGCTGGCATGGTAGCCGCGAGTGTGCACATAGGAGGGAATTGGGCGGGGGAAGGTTAGGAAGGGGGCGGGGGAATCACTGTTGACGCTCTGGGCGACTTCGGACCGGCATTGTTAATTACGGTAGAGGTCGCCATATGCCCGCGCTGAAGTGCCTTGTCATGGCCTGCGGGAAGCTACGGTCGGGGATGAAAAATATTGTATCTGTGCGCTCACCCGGTCCTCATCCTCTCCATTCCTACCCCTGGGGGACGTGATAGAAATTTCTGCATGTGTATGCTCTGTAACCATCCCTCCTTTTTTTTTTTTTTTTGCCTTACCTGTGAAAGGTGAAAAGTTCAGGTGCATCCATGGGGTACGGACGCGCAAGTTGGTATGTTGGTAGCGACGGGGAATTGACAAGTACGCAGATCATAGACTAAAGATGATGGAGAGAGATCTCGCTGCTTGCGCACAACCAGTCTCCGTGTCCCAACATTGTATTGCTTTTCTGCCAACACGACAAAAAATACCGCGTGTGTTGTAATTGAGGTTAGAACACTGTTTAGTTTAGGCTGTTCATGGTAAAATGAGCACTTTTGAAAGCCCTGCTTAAGATCTACTTTAGTGCAAGTTGTGTATTCTTCCGCCTTATGTAGGTAAAACTGTGAAATTATTAGTAAAATAAATATTTTACGAATCAGCTTGTTTTTACATCTCGTTGCATTAAAAAAAACAGAAAGCGAAAGAAATAATTTAATTTATCAAAAATAGTTAACCTAACACTTTTTATTCGACGTTAAGATACGGAACTACTTCCCATTCATCGTTACCAACTTTACTGGGCGCATGTCACTCAGTGCGCCGGTTAAAATATAGGCAGGTAGGGCCAGTAATTTTTTTCTAAGGTTGATGTCAAAAGTGCTCACTTGATCGTGAACAGCCTTTAACAAGTTTCTTATATATATATGTTTGTACTTCCTCTTTCGAATTTGTAATACAGATTAATTAAATTCAAATTGGTGAAAGTCTTTTATTCGTGTAAAAGTGCGTGGCTTTTGAAATTTTCTGTATAACCAAACATGTTTACCATTGTTGACCATGTGACATTGACAGTTGTATTGGTTGGAGGGGTAGGTCAATGCTGGGGTACATGCGCAGATGACAAATAATCGGTCTACCTCATCTTTAGTCTATGACGCAGACCCCGACAAGGAGTGCATATTCATTCGAAGCAACAGGGCATATCGTTGCCTTTGACAAATACACAAAGTATGCGAGTGTGGAGAAACGACAAAACGTGTCTGTACAGACGGTGGTTTATCCCGAGAATATGTTGACTGCTTCCTTCCTTTCAGCATGCTGTGCACATACCAGAAAATTCTCATTCATTATTGGTTGGCGTGTGTGTGTGTGCTTGAATATACTTTCCCTTTTCTCTTGGGAAAATTACTATTTCTGCCACTCTTAAAAGTCTGACTCTTAATGATAAGTCTGCAAAGTGCCGGGGTGAGTCAAAATCGCTATCATTCGTCATAAAAATACCAGGACGCTACAGTGTTTTGGGAGATATCTATACTCAAAATATTTTTGCGATTTACGAGTGTCTCTACGTGCCGGTTATATATAGACACACACGCACAGAATAGAAAAGTACACAGAAGCAACAAGCTTCTGTGTACACAGATTCGCTCCTTTTATGTATGTAAAGAATCGACAAGTGCCCAAATAATAAATAGTTCGTCGATTACTGTAATGTAGTTACAGAAACGACAACTACATAGGATCATAATCCTTATACATAGGATCATAATGAAGAAATATGCAGGAGCTATTAGTTGAGTCGATGCATTTGATTGGTTGCGTGTGGTTCTTGAACTTACAGTTTATTATTGGGTACAGCACGTTGTGTACGGTCTCATTTAGGCCTGTGTGATGTTCGGGATTTCAGCAGCTGTTGAGCGTCTCTTTGCAGACGACTTGACGCTATGTCGATAGGGCGTTGGGAAATTGTTGTTGTAGGGTTTGGTCGAAGTATTATGCGGCACATGTAGAATTTCTGCGTTGTGTGATTCCATGGTAGCTTTCGTACTTGAGCTGTACAGCTCTTTATGGACTTGTGGTGCTCCTCGCGGCCGTTAGTCGAACCAGTAGTTGCTTAACGGCTATTGATACTTCGTATATATATATATATATATATATGTGTGTGTGTGTGTGTGTGTGTGTGTGTGTGTGTGTGTGTGTGTGTGTGTGTGTGTGTAACGAAAACTTCGTTTCGTAAATGAGAAGAGTGTTAGGGCACAAAAACAAATATTTTGAACTTAGGAACCATATGTCTGCGGTGATTATTTTCTGCGCTACACGCTATTTGCTGCGGCGCTGACTTGCATAACCACCATTGCCAGATGTCGGGTAATTCGCGGATACGGACTGCACCACACGAATCTATGGTCAAAACTAAATAAAAAGTACTGTTACGAAAAATTCATTAGACGTTTCGTTTATGAGAAAATCGCCAGGAAAATTCCAAAAGCCACTGTAGTAAACATGTAGTATTCCAATCAGATAAGGGTGAGGTGACGTGGCGACGCCGCAATTAATGTGTCGTCGTAAGACATATGAGAAGGGAAAGAACCGAGCTCAGTAGTTCCAAGGGGGCCATGGAGTACACGCAGCGAGTACTGGGACATGGAGTACACGCAGCGAGTACTGGGACATGGAGTACACGCAGCGAGTATTGGGACATGGAGTACATGCAGTGAGTACTGGGACATGGAGTACACGCAGCGAGTACTGGGACATGGAGTACACGCAGCGAGTATTGGGACATGGAGTACACGCAGCGAGTACTGGGACATGGAGTACATGGAGTGAGTACTGGGACATGGAGTACACGCAGCGAGTACTGGGACATGGAGTACATGGAGTGAGTACTGGGACATGGAGTACACGCAGTGAGTATTGGGACATGGAGTACACGCAGCGAATACTGGGACATGGAGTACATGCAGTGAGTACTGGGACATGGAGTACACGCAGCGAGTATTGGGACATGGAGTACACGCAGCGAGTATTGGGACATGAAGTACACGCAGCGAGTACTGGGACATGGAGTACACGCAGCGAGTACTGGGACATGGAGTACACGCAGCGAGTACTGGGACATGGAAATGACCATAGGTGCATCCGGCGGCCAAACACCCAAATATGTGCATTGCTATGGGCAGAGCAAACTTCGAACATCTGTTATGAAGTCTCCAGACTTTGTATGCTGATGATGTACGCTGTGCCTAACGTGGAGTGAAGTAATTTTATCTATTTTAATGTTGTTTTTCTCGTGCACTAAGGCCCGTATGCATTTTTACCAGATAATATTTTCTACCTAGTTTTGACCATAGATTCGCGTGGTGCAGTCCGTATCCGCGAATTACCTGACATCTGGTAATGGTGGTTATGCAAACAGCGCTGCAGCATATAGCGTGTAGCGCCGAAAGTAATTGTTTTTGTGCCCTCCAACACTCCTCTCATTTACTAAACGAAGTTTTCCCGCATTCTGTATATATGAAGAAGTTAATTGAATGTCTGTGAAATTATATTGTACCGTGCGCGCGTCGCTCAACAATATTTCCGACAGTTCTAGGTACAATAATTTTAATAAACAGAGATGTACAATTCATTTCGTAAAGTCGAGTTTTTTTTTTAATACACAAGAGTAATTTTCCACAAAAAAATTCATGTACGAAGTCACGCCTTATCCAATTTTTTTCTATTGTGTTTACATTTTCGATATGAATGATTTCATGCTCTAGAATTTTGCATTGAGTTAAAAGTTTGCAGATAACTACGCGAACGCTTATGAAAATATTCAGTAATTTTATGAACGCTCTTTGCTACCTTTATGTTAAGAATAGTCTAATTATAGTATAATTACCAAGGGACGCGAAATTATTGTTAATTTTTTTCTGTGATGGATAAACGTGCCACTTCTCTAACGGACTAATTTTAATTCTGGACTGTACTTCTATTGACACAATTTCTCGCTAGTGTTGATGAAACAGTAAATTAACGGCACTAATCGTAAGAAATAAATGTTTGTACGTTTGCAAGACCAACAGCTGAGTAGCTCAGTACTCCGTTCTCCAGTTCGGATTATGCATTGATGAAAGTTTCTTCCTTTTCTCTGATTACAAGAGAAACGCCGCTAATATGATACCTTTGTTTCATGCTGTGTTGTAAAATATTTAAAGAAAAATACTCGAGACCATCAACAATGTAGCCTGAAATGGAAAACAAAGTATTATTAGTAGAAATGTTAGATTTTCATCCTCTTTTACAAACCCGCTAACGTAATGGCGTTTTAATATCTTGTCATTCCAGATCTGCTATCACTTAATGTGATCAATTTGTAAATTTCTTGAACCTAAACAGCTGGCGATAACTGCGCTCTGATGTGTGTATTTTTGAAGTATTTTTCGGAGTGAGTATAATTTACGCTTTGTTTGGTAAAACAGTAACACGCCATGTCATGGCTCGCCACGTCTGCCAACTTCACTTTGTTTCTGCCCCGCCATCATATCCGAAATATATTAAAATAAGTATTCAAACATTAAAATCTCTTTTCAGTTGTAAATTACAAATTAAAAAATCATTATTTTGCTGTAATACGTATGAAATATGCTACAATTGAAAACATGTATAATGTGTTGCTTACTAGCGAAGTGAAACTTCTCGAGTGTGAAAGAGACAAAAAAAAAAGAGAGCGACACGCCTCGCTCAGCAGACAGTTGCTTTCACGCTCGATAAAACAACACCCTACCATTGCGCCCTGCTCACGATATTTTCCGCTGATATTTTAAACTGTAAAATTGAGATATGTTGCCATCGGGGCTACCTAAATATTTAAATTTTTCAATAGGCACCCGTTTAATTTGCAAATAGTATACGAAAAAAATAAGTTAAAATAATATTTTAACTGTGAACTATTTCTTACCGGCCGTAGCCAACACGTTGCTGCTCTCGCTGTTGTTAATTTATATTTAAAAATAAATGAGTATTACAATTTATAGAAGATATTAAGGTAAAGTTTCATTAATTCAATAATACAGTACTGTAAAGTTAAGCACCGTGTTATATATTCGTGGAATACAGGTTATTGAAAAAAACAGGTTGACATGTTATGCCTAGAGTGTTTTTTTAAACGTTGATTTTTATAAGTCGCTTCCAATCGGGAATGGACTATAGTCTTTTATGTCAAAAACACATTGGCAATTGTTTATCACGTTGTTTACAAAACTAGTGTTTTAATTTTTTTTCTCTCTTGTTTCAGGTGAGTTGGAGAACGATAGCATAGAGTAAACAGACGTGTTCGTGAAGTTGGGTATGTATATGCATGTAATATTATGTTATATTTAAAATTAATTAGTTTGTAAAAATATTACAAATGATGTTTACATGTGTGGAATCTCCTTGAGCCCACAAACCTTTACTAATTATATAAAAACACAGTGGTAATCCCACAAAAAGAACTGTGCAATAGCAAAAACAATTAAAAATCTGGACAGTTTATTTCCCTTAAATTCCACAAACATATATAAAAATACTCAAATACAAATATGTCAAAAACATTACCATATCCAAAGCTCCAGTTAATTACAAGTGTGAAAAAATGGAAAGTTTTTATGCTGCTCGAAACAGCATTCCAATTTTAAGGGTCTTGTCTGCCAACCTTAAGTAGGGAGGATTTATCAAACTGTTTTATTTTCAACATGTCGGCAATGTAAACCAAAATAAAGTGAAGAGAAGCAAAATGCAAAAGGTTCATAAAATATTTAAAAGAAGCTTATCCAGACTAGAATTTCGACCGGGCAGTCCTAAACAAAATTTAACAATTAAAAAATTTAAAGTTACTTTAGCCCTTCATCAACCATTACATCTATCTTCACATTAATTAACTTGAAAACTGTCAGTTGCCAAACCAACCTGCCTCGTGACGAACATCGACCGACATCGTGCAATACATGGTCACACACCATACCCACCTAAGAGACAAGTGTTCTTATCGAAGCCTCAAGTAGGAATAGGCC
Source organism: Dryococelus australis (assembly GCA_029891345.1). Classification (NCBI taxonomy): domain Eukaryota; kingdom Metazoa; phylum Arthropoda; class Insecta; order Phasmatodea; family Phasmatidae; genus Dryococelus; species Dryococelus australis. The sequence goes on from CM056995.1 coordinate 350,536,506, forward strand.
GAGCTCACACTTGCTCCGACGAACTTACAAAATCAAGAGAGTGGAAAGCTGGCCACTGCGCGCGTGCTGGAGGGAAGGTAATGACCAAAGATAAGAGGCGAGGATAAAGGACGTGAATATCGAGGTCGGACCAGCGGAATGCGAAGCGAAATCAGGTAGAGCGCGATGCCTGCCTGCACAGGTCGTGCACACGTTTCTTAAGAAAAATAAAGAGAAAGGTTGTGGGAGACGGGAACTCAAGTATTTATTTACAGTCTACCTATGTTTTGTAAGAATTGGTATAGTATACCCTATTCACTGTAAAGAGAGTATTTTTGAGAGCCTTCGCATTTGGAATAATAATTAGTAAATATATTTAATTTTGGCCGTAGACATTAACTTTCGAGTGCGGTCGAATATACATACTGTGTTTATTACTTACATGGCAATATTTTTTTATGAGGTGGTTAAAGCACAAAAAATATCTGAAAGGAAAAAGTAACTTGGTCTTCAGAAGCGCTCACTTTACTCTGTACAGCATATATTAATTAAGAACCTGGTATTGTACTAGACAGATGTAACGGTCAGGCACATACTCAAGAACGGATTGCTGGCAGCTTTAGTGAGAATAGGCCTATATTTCCGTATTTTGGGCTGTTCTAAAGCTATCTTGTGCTCGAAGGCGCGTCGAATAACCATGTCTCCTGCTTGTAGATACGTGCGAATTTTAACACCGCCTCACATTGGCGCGAACGAACTATGCGGGAAATAAACAACTCGCTGTGTGGTAGCAACCAATCAATATATCGCACTCACACAAGTTTTAGCAGGAATGTAAAATCTAGACATATTCCAGAAATAGATTTTTTTTTTTCCATTTTCCCACTTAATATACATTTTTAAGTCTATTCTTCTACTTGAATAATAACAAACGAATCACTATATACACACAGTACAAGTATTTTTTCTGAAATGCTCCACGAATAGTTATTTTTAAACTACTTCTAACTATTGTTATACGACTTTGGTGTCTGCATTTGAATCAGAGACATCCAGTAACGAGATGACGCAATTGTTATTGTTTTATCCACTCAAGAAAAATGCCTTCAAACAAAGACTCATGGCCAGTAACATCGCAATTACTAGTAGAGCCCTGAAAAATTCGCGAGTTCAATGACCTGCAGGCTAGACTCTACGGTCTTATGCACAAATATGCAGATTTCAACTGTGCATTGGTTGTCTGCTGTCACAGTGGAAGACGACTATTGGGCCAGAAGTTGTCGTACACTGTGTGGACCAATGGCTTAAGTTATATAAACACACGTGTTTTGTACTACAGTGTGTCCCAAAATGAATCCGCGATATTTTCAGGTCTCTACGTATTAACTCTGAACTTACTTCAGTTAACCAAGCCTAATGGGTGCGGTGTGAGCAGGAGTGGAAAGATTTGGGCGGCTATTCACATCGAGGTCTTAAGAGCATATGAGTATGAAGCGAAGTGAGTACGGAGTAGCGCCGGAATGCGTGAGCGTGGGGAAACGGGAGATCCCCGAGGAAACCCGCCGACCTGTGGAAACCCAGGAGCGACCCTGCCAGGAATCGAGCCCGTTTGCTCCAAGTGGGAGGCTAGTAGTCTGAACACTACACCACCCCGGCCCCGTTGCGGTCCGATTAACCACAACGATAGGCTATTCATGATAAAGTGAGCACTTTTGAAAGATCTCCCTTTTAGAATAATAGTCAATGAATATTTTTATTTTACCCTTAGACGTTTACTTCCGAGTGCGGTGGAACATGCATACTGGGTTTATTACATGGCAATGTTAATTTAAAAAGTTGGTTAAATGATCAAATATGGCTGAAAGGAAAAAAGGAACTTGCGTCTCGAAAATGCTCACTTTACCGTGAACAGCCTATAGGCCATCTCCCAACCCAGTATGCTAGACTTCACAGGCGAAAACTAGACACTTGTTCGTCGGTTGCCGCTCTCATTAGAAGCCACTTCGCTCTCTGAAACGACCACACGCAGCTTGTCCACTCCAACTTTCGAGGTTTGCCAGTAATTGGCTCGAGGTATTCTTAGGGCGTGTCTAATTAACGATCGCCCAGTCAAACAATTCGACGCACAACGATTGGGAGTATGAAATGAAAGGACGTCTAGGGATAACTGATTTAGTGGTTTCATTGTGAAGTGTCGCGCACAGAGATATGCGTCTGGTTCATCTCGGGGTGAGACAAGCGTACTACTGCTGGCAGATTCAACCAGGTTATAAACAACAAAATCTGTTGAAAACCAGACATAAATGAATGGTGAATTTTGTTCCGACGAGGGGGAATGACATTTTATTCTTTATCCATAATTATATTATTCAAGGTCAGTCATTTTAAATGTTTTTATTTTAAGAGAGTTCCAGTTTCAATACTGTAATGTAACTATGTAATATTAAACATGTGTGGAATGTAACTGGAAAAAAAATGGAAATTTTCGAAGGGTTTTTGTATACTATCCTATTTGTGACCATTGTGGTCTTGTATTTCGAAGATTAATTTTATAATTTTTTACCGGGGCAATTTATAGAAAATATAGTCGTAAACCCCAAATTAAGTTATAAGGGAAAAAAAACACCTGAGTTCCAACTTCCACAAACCCTGCGTACACTTTTAAGGGTGGCAGCTGCGAAATTTAAATAAGAAATCCCATGTTAAGGAAATTTTGCCTCGGTGCGTTAATTTTAAAGATAGGCGTTTCAAACAAAATGTATTCTTCACGAATTGAAGTTCTCTACAGCGAAGATGTTCCCATAACATTACAAGGAATTTTTGAAATTTGTGTTTTACAAAAAAGTACATAATGCCTATCTATATTGAAATTATGCGCTCGTGGGGATCTTCCAAAAAAATTCGCAAAGAATACAGGTTTTTTTTTTTTTTTTTTTTTTTTTAAAGCGCTTACCTTTAAATTTAATGCACTCAATCGAAATTTCCTTAACCTGGGATTCCTTCATAAAGTTTCGCACCTGCCAGCCGGTGGACAGTGGTGTCCTTAATGTCTTTTGCCACCTGGCGCGGAGGGTCTCTGCTTTTATAAATATATTTCCACTGAAGGAAGGAGAGACGACATGTTGCTGTTCCCGTGTGTCGAGAATCTTTCGGCACAGTGTTAAGCTGCACGCCCAAAGAGTAGATAGGTATACAGATACGAAATGTCGTGGCCGTTTCTTTCGATGTGGGCGCACCCATTCTCCGTCTGGCTGCGCGAGGCTACGGGAACGGGACTTGCGTCTTATTGGCTACTGCGTGCTGACAAAGATTCACTATTGGCTAGGCTGCCGGCTGGCGAGTATAAGGCTGTTCGCGTTAAAGTGACTTTCAGCCACGCAGCGCAGCGTGGTGTTGGAACTGACCATTGAAAAGGCCTAGAAGAAACAAGTGCTTTGAGAACCCAGAACTCCAGATACGTTTTAGTATAAATAGGCATTTTATGGAATAAAGAAACCAGAAATCAAGATACCTTAGAACATGCAATCTTCATTTTTAATTAATCAAGAAGGTAAGGTGAATTATCGAGAAAAGTTACGCAATTTCTTTAACAGTTTTAATGTTTCAATCAATAGTGTTTTTAATCTAGTTTTATTGGGGTTTTGTATAATTATTAAAAATTTCCGAAGCTAAATTATTCCTAGCTTTTTCAAGATGGATAAACGTGTATTTTGTGATGGCCCTTTTGGTCGTGTACAAAACTAGATCTTTTTAGGATATATAGAAAATGTTTCATAAAAGTTTTTTTTTTTTTTTTCCCGGGATTTACCTTCATACATAATACATAATTTTTCCTCTGCTATACGCAAAAGGAAAGGTTAAGTTTTTGTTAAATCAAATACTGACGGAACTGAAGAACATGTCGCCTATTTCATTCTTCGGAGGCAAACCGTTGCATCGTTTCGTGAGAAAAGAAGTAGCATTCGCTCATCCCTCCTTGTAAGCAGTACCTATAGCTAAGCGACAGGCCTATTTCGCACAAATTAAAAATAATGATGTTTTTGTGACCAACACCCTTACCTTAAATAATGTCGGTTTCAGGGGCGTGTGGTGAAGTGCTGCAAGGTAAGCTGGTGCTCGCTCAGTGCTGTACATTCTCGGTACACGCAGCAGGAGGAGGGTAACCACCGTGCAGCCTAGGGAAACTGAACGTATTCCGAAAGCACCCAAGTGAGGAGTAAAGGATCCATTACTAGAGACCCAAGAAGTTCGCGGGTTCATTTCTAGACACATTGGAATTCAGACACATGTACATTGATGTTACGTTTGTAATTTGTCGACGTGTTTTTTTGACACCTCCTGGAGATAAATGACTTAATAACAAAAATGCAATAAACGTGCGCCCAACCACCGGTTTTTAATACCACAACAACCAACCAATAAGCAGTTGATATCTGTATGAGAGTATATAAGACTGTGAAGTCTAGACTACAGGTCTTTGAACTGGCGAATTTCTCGGGTACCTACCCATCACACACACTTTCTGTGGCGTCACCTGCCGAGCTACGTTTTGGTGGTAAAAGTGTAGACTAGCGAGCAGCAGGGTACAACGCAGAGCTAACGCCAGCTTACCTTGCAACAGTTAATCACACGCTACTTGTCGAATTGTAATTCGGCGTGGGATTATCTCCGGTGTACGATCGTCGGGAGTGGCTGAGTGTGTGGCCCGGAGAGACGACACCTCTTGGTCGACACTCGGACCACTGTGGGGCCCAACGCGAGGGCTGCCGCGTCAGCTAGTGGAATGTTGATATTTCATTAAAGCCGAATGCCGCGCCGCGGTTGGAAATCTGGGGCGAACGCAATTAAATCACAGAGGAACGCAAAATTCCCTGCCGCGCTAGTGGTTTCCCTAGAGCATCGCGCCCAAATGTCTGCGGTTACCACAACCACCTTGATATACTATTACGACGATTAAAAAAAAAAAACAGGAAATGTCCCCTTTTGGGGCCTAAATCCGAGCGTAGCTCTAACAGCGATGATTTGGAAAAATTTGCTCGTTAAGGCTGACCTGTAGAGTAGTCTCTGCATTCTAAAGTACAGCCGTACTGTTGTGGGCTCAGTTGGGAAGATGGTGAGACAAGCTGGATGAGCTCCATGGCGCTGCAAGGCGCCATGACGGGGTCCATACTTGTTATGACAACAGGGTGGCAAGTAGAATTCAGGCCAGGGATAGCTGGAGTATACACAGACTGACCCCGCAGATCTTAGAGAGAAACTGTTTGGCGGAAGGTCAATAGAATTGTCATTACTTGAACGGGAGATAATCCTTAGATTTGCAGATGAGGCATCTGTAGAATTGATAAATGTATTATTACTGAGAATTAGTGGTAGTGAAATTTCGCGAAAAAATTTCAAGACGTGTTGTATTTCAAACACTGTAGGGTCGTTTATCTATCTGGCACTCGTTAACTGTCTGCACTCGAATCACGTGGGAGCCGTGCCGATATTGCCGAATTCTGAGTGGCCCAGTCAAATATAAAAACACCGTCTCAAGCAGACAGCAACCAATGACAATAGACAAACTGCTGTTGGGTGTGTATAGTATCGAAGTCTGCCGTGTACCCATTTTTTTCTTTCGCGAAAAGTCATAAGCTCTACTGAGAATCAATAAGTAGTGCCGCTTGTCATGTATTTTAAATAGCTCTTCTATTTAGTCTGTGGTTACGCTTCCAGTTGCTTGTTCAATGTTAGGTAAATCAACCAGAACAATACACATATCAGTCGCTCGTTGGTATCTTGTCACCACGGAGGTTAGTGACCGGGCCTGAATGTTGTGTTGTATTATTATCTCAAAGGTCTGCTTGCTGCTTCTGCATTGAAACCACATCTCAGAACTCTTCATCTGTCACCTCCCTGCTGGCTTTTTCTTTCTCAGTTTTGAGAAAATTTGTACATTGAAAAAAAAAAAAGTTACTGCAAAGTGTTTCAATTGTATTCATCCTGGCAAATTTTCACTTTAGTGAACCCAACAGGTTTTGTTTTAACCCTTAACTGGCTACAAAAAATGATCTCCCAACAAGAACGGTTGGCAGGATGAAAAGAAACAAAACAATTTGTGATGCCACAAAATATTTTTTTTTAAGTATATCGTTTAATTAAACGAGGCGCTGCATAATTCAAAATCTATGATTGTACAAAAGATTTTTGAGATCCACTCGTATCTGTATCCATGAAACGCAAGAGCTCTGTTCTGATTCTGAGCGGTCCAATAAACGCCCCTCCCACGTAGGTTGGTGACATTCTAGATAAATTATACCTTCCGCGGCCCGTCGCCAATAAGAGATTACTAATGCAGATCCAATTAGACAGCACGTCAAACAAGAGGACTAATATCTGGGCCGCCGGGGAAGGCAGGTCGAGTAATGAATAACGCAAGCAAACTAAACGTTCGTTTCCACATTCCCAACCCGAAATTTCAGATCGTGGCGTTAGCACTGGTTCATGCGAGCTGATCCGCTGGTCTTTCCTTCAAGGAGCAATGATGTACGACTTATGCCCGGTTGCACCAACATCTTCCCCGATCCGAGATCGAATGATCCTAGTTTCGAACCAGGATCCAGTTTTATCTTGGTTCCAACGTAAAAGTGTTGCACCAACAACATTTCATGATTCTGGATCTTCGATTCGTCGATCTTGGTTCCAAAGTGAGAGATCGGGATTAAGTATGAGACAAATTTTGCTGTTGATTCGTAATATATGACGTCATGGAAGTAGGCGTATTTTTCACCGTAGATAGAACCAGATGTGCGATGTTTTATCTGTTTTAAGTGAATACTTGTAAGAATATTATTCAAGTACGTGTAATGTTGTTTTAATTTCCCAAGAAAACAATCGAACGTAGTTTTATCTGTTGGCGTATTTTCAATATATTTGTCGACGATGGCTGCTGATCTCTGATCGAGATTTCGAACCGCCAATTTCGACGGTTCGAAATTAACTATATCTCGATCGCCAGTCCAGATCTGAACTCGAATGGTTCAACAGTATTCTGTGTCGATCTTAGATCCGATCTTGGATCAAGTTTCGAACCACGATGGGGCAACCGGGCATTAATGTGAGGACGCTGTTCTGGTTTTTAAGATTTATTTATACACGGCGTTAGTGGTAATTTTACGAAAATCCTCAACAAAACCGGGGGAAGGAAAAAAAAACTAGGAGAGCATGTTAGTGTGCATTTGTTCTTTAAGGGCAAAATAATTGTCATACAAGCGAATCCCGAATTACGCCTCAATATGCTTAGCTCATATTGTAAGACAAAAACATCAACTAGCCGACAGTTACGTATAAACGATACGCCGCGTGAAATTGTAACTTCTGTAAAAATTTCAAACTTAAAAAAAATCACCAATGACCAGAAAACTTCGCGTTTTCAAATGTTGTTCGTCCAGAATTGGCAAGGACGTATCAGGCTGCTAACTTTTTTCCCCCACTACACGAAGGCATGCCATTTCGAAATGCAGCATGGTACCAAAAACAATTAGGAAATTATATCTTCCGTATATTTCTTGGATAAATTTACGCCTCGACAAACCACTTTTTTTTATTGTATTCATTCTATTTTTTTTTTTTTTTTTTTATGATTGGGCCGTGAACCCGGAATTAACAGCGGTCTCTAATCTCGAACAACGTAGTACAAAGAACTGTAAAGTCCAAGCTGGAGGTATTTAATCTGAGCGCCAGTAATAAAACTGTTTAAAAAAGTAAAGAGTGAATCACGGCAGCGTGTAGTGACAACGGCCAACGGACAGCATTGTCAGCGGCGGGAGCGTATATAGTACTGTGAAATCTAGCCTTCAGGTCACTGAACCCGTGAATTTTCCCGCTCTTTGACAATAACCCAACAAAGCAGCAGTTTCAGCCCACACGCGACCTGGTCGGTGGTATTTTATCCGAAAGCGTTAAACGACGTTCTCCCCCCCCCCCCCCCCATTTTTTTTCCCTCTTGTGGCGATTTTATTTTGTGGAGGAACGTTTCGCCAAAATACATCATAGAGTGGGGAAGAGTTTGGGATAATAAGTTTTTTATGGTTTGGGGGGGGGGGGGGATGGAGAGTTGGTGGTAGTTTTGAACGTCGCCTTTCAACCGCATAAAGCTTGTTTGTGGTCAAGCGATACATGTTCGCTCTTCGATCGTCTCTCTATCTCTCTCTCTCTCTCTCTCTCTCTCTCTCTCTCTCTCCATCCCATCCATCCCTCCCTCCGTTTATCTCTTTTTGCAGTTTTCAGAAGGGTTGACTGGGGAGAGGAATCTGTGCTTGTGAGCGGTCGCGCAGGCATGTTGCCTTTAAAAACAAAGGTCCCTGTGGGCCAATCCGAGCTGTCAAAAATATTTATGTAAAATTACGGGAGAAAGTTTTGGCGAGTATTACCCGGATCTCGTAGTGAAATAGCTGTCACTTCATTTGCAATTGTAACGTTGATTTTGTAAGTGTGCTGGACTGGGTTGCCTAGCTTTGTGGAGACTTCGCCAATATGTGGAAGTTCAAAAAAATTTCCTGGCGACATTTTTAAAATTACTGTCTTCCAGAAAAATTTGTTAAAGAGCTTATACTGACAACAAATATTCAGTGTAGGAAAAAGAACATTTTTTGGAACAGTGACGTCATTCTACAACTTAAATTACGTAATTTAAAGTCAAGGCATTGATATGGGACATCCTTGGCATAATCAGCATCGGCGAAAGAAGGGCTTATACTGACAGAAATACTGAAAATATACCGTTTTATATCATGAAAACCCATTCGGTGGCCTCGTTAAGAAACTGCAGCTGTCTAACGACTGCCGACAATAATTGAGGCCAGTGCTATAGTTGTCTCACGAACGAGTGTGCAGTTTTTTTTTTGTGGCAGTTCTGAAGGTATTCCTATTTACAGCTGTTTCCATGGATACAGTGATGTCTCCTCCCACCGCAGGTGATATATACGTGAACACATTCCAGGGGCCGCGGTGGTGTAATGGTAAGACTACTCGCCTCCTACTCAGGCAAACTGGGTTGGATTACCAGCGGGATCGCTCTCGGATTTTAGCATGTGGGAACCGTGCCGAAAGGTGCCGCTGATAGGTGGGTTTATCTCCCATTCCCTCCATTTTTTTCATTACAAAACTACTCCATTCTCACCTAATTTCACCCTCGTCGGCTCTCAATACCTCGTTGTCAAAAGCCGTCCAGGTCTCTTTACTCGCTCGCTCATCAACACACTCCGCTGACAACAGCTCCAGTAAGTTAACAGAAAATATTTTGCCATGGAAATAACTGTATAGATATGGATAGGAGAATTTCGCGAGTTCAGTGACCTGTAGGCTAGACTCCTGAGTCCTGTGTATAATGGAGCCTCAGTTGTGTGTTCATTGGCGGTTATGGGAATCGCAAGGCGTGTCCTAACAAGACTGCTGTTGGCGCAGAGGCGTGCAGGGCGGGACTTAATAAACTGTGATCCAATTGTGAAGGTGACTTCACTGTATATGTGTTTGGCGTCTATCATGTCCCGAAATGAATTCGCGAAATTTTCCCATCCCTATGTATAGGTAGTCCTTTGTTTTTTCACATTTTTTAATAGAACCTTTGAAAAATCACTCCCATGTAAGACATGTTTAGTTGTTTCCTAAATATGACTTAAAACGGGGAGAAAATAACTGTTTTTGTAATGCCTAGTGGGAAATAGATTTTATGCAGAATATTATCACACTGAGTGCCCACGAATGCGGTGCGTTGTCCCTTTGGTGTAATTTTCTAGACTCGGCGAATCTTAGTTTGTATGAGCTGGAGGAATATCCTGGAATTAGAACTTAGCATGGCTTCAGAAAAATTCGAAGTAACGATGAATGGATAGAGACATGCAAGATTCGCGTTATTATATGGCCCCAGACTGAACTTCACTGTAATGTATACACCGGAGTCGGTGTCGTTTTTCCATTGGCTGCTGCATAGATGCGAAACCACTTCCTTTCTGAACTGCACTGCACATAATTGGGGCACATAGTTGTGAAGTGTACATTTATTGGCGCAGAGTTACCCACGTCGTGTCAGATGAAGTATGATCCAATGACATACGCATTGCAAAGGTAAAAGTGTTTAAGGTTTAACGTGTCCTCAAATACTAACGCGAGTTTCGCAGGTCTATATGAATGGAGTATGCACAAGACTGCTTTCACAAGTGCTTAACACTTAGTTGTTCAGAACGAAACTCGTATAGATGCCCAGTAACAAAGATATCGCTAACGGTAGAATGTCTTATTTTTATTGCCACTCAAATGGATTTGATTGATTGTAAATCCTTTTGTACTATAAAGAACATTTTATTGGGTCAATATCAGCTCGGCTCTCCATTGGTTGATGACCGGCCAATAATAAACGCTATAAAGTACAGGGTAGTCTCCGGTGTGGTATGGACCAATAGGACGATGGCGAGTTCTAACACAGACACCAACAGAACCGGTGTTCTTGTTCTAGTGGATATAGGTGACTCACTTCTAATTTGTGTTACGTGCCGGTAAATATGTGCAGACTCCAAAGGGCTGAAAAAAATTGCACTCGTTCGTGAGATAGATTATATCAGAGGCTTTTTTCAGGGTCAATGTGACGGAAGGAGAGCTAAAACTTTTTTTGACCTGGAATTGTACGTCAAGCAAGGCGATATAGCGTCTCTTTATGATAGTACATCCTTATATGATTACGTGTTAAGTACATTTTCTTATCCTTCACCTGTGAGCTCACGTGCAGCTTGTTCCACACGGAGTGCACACAGGTTAATAATTAATAATTTTGTACTCGGCGTGCAAAAACGAGATTGGCCGGCTCTGGGCGATTTTTTTCTTGAGGTGCAACATAGCACCACCTTTCTTACGCAAGCGGCACCGCTGTCGTCTTGTTGAAACGTCGCGTACGACTTCGCAAAGATACGCGTAGATAGCTCCCTACTATTGTTTATGAAGTTCTTACGGCATCGCGTACATTCCCGGCGGTTCAGTGGACGGCATACTGCGCATGGTGAAAGCCATTCCATCGTCGGGAAACGTGCTCTGATGCTCCTTAGTACACCACCTGTCATACTCAGGACACGGTTCCCAAATCGACAGACTAAAGTGGCGAGTGTAGTTAACAAATACAGACCGATTACTTTTGTAACATGAATTACGGTATACCAAGTTCATTTGAGCATTATTTAATTTCTTATTAATATTTGCCATCCCATAGTGTTCGTGAAAAATCGTTCCTTAACGATACGTTCGCCTACCAGTCCTCAATAGAAAATAATGCTCGTGGAAGTCTGATTGCGTTGACACTTAAGCCCGAGTGCAGCTCGATTTGCACTTCCATGTAAAAAAAAAAAAAGTTTTATTTTTCGACGACAAAACACTCGTGGATAGATTTTTACTAATTATCACCACCTTTAAATTAAAGCTACAGTGTGTTTCTGTAAAGAAAAAAGCATCAAAGTAATGGTTTTTTTTGTCATACAGAAAACTATGTATTGATTTTTTTTAGAGTGTAGGTAGGGTTAAGAAAACTTAGCGAATTCATTTCGGGACAAGATAGGCGTCAAACACAAGGTGAAATCACCTTCGCAATTGGATGATAGTTTATTAGACCCGCCCTGCACGCCTCTGAGCCAATAGCAGACTTGCAAGGGAAATACCTTGCGAATCCAATAACTGCCAGGTGCTGGGCAACAGCCAATGAACACACAGCTGAGGCTCCAGTACGCAGAGTACTGAGGAGTCTAGCCTACAGGTTATTGTTCTCGCGAAATTTTCCTATCACTAAACTTTCTGTGTTGAAAATTAGACAGTTTTTGATGCCTCCTGTTCTTAGGCTGACAAAAAAGGACCTGTGTTGTTATTACATCCAGGTTGGTGATCAGTGAAATGAGCCAGTCATGACGTAGAGCAGTAGCATGGTTTAGGAATCACTTCACCTCCAAAGAACATCTTTGGGCATAGAATTTCATACAGTACAGTACCGGTCAAATTTAACCTTCCCGTGCAACATGTTGACAAATGTCTACAATGGGCATGACAATATTAATTACTGGTTAAGGGTCTTCCCTAATTGTCATATGCAGAGATGGTCTCACACACATGTTACTGATTGCCTTATAAGACTCTCGACGCGGCTGTATAATTTTTTGTTTTATGATAATATTACCTTTCTTTATAGCAAAGAAATAAACATTATTTGAGCTGCTTTTGTTCACAGTAAAGAAAAATTACTTTGTACCAAAGGTAAAGGTTTAAAGGTTTTCTGTCGTACGTTGCAGTTTTCTGTACGTAACTGTTGTCCTAAAGCAAACGTTCGTAAACTAATAAGTACATTCTTCAGTTACGAAACTGCAGCTGAGCTTATTTATAGTCCTCCTGCAGACGTTCACTGTCATTATGAAGTTAGGTACAGTGATTCTCCAAGTCACTAATCTCAATTCTTACCAAGAGGTGGTACTGTAGACTATTCTGGCCCATGTTACTTTCTCAATAACATGCCTATCAACAGTAGTCCGAATGCAAAGAGACGAAGTGGTAATGTGGTGCAAAACGTTAGGTTAATAACACGAGGTGCGTAGGTTCGAATATCGGGTCTGTTCTGTTTTTTTTTTTTTTGCGAATATTATTTTGAAGTATTAATTCCGTCTCTCTTGTTTACTGTCACGACAGTGCAAGGTTATTATTGTCATTATTGTATAGATCAAACAAAAATTATGTTTGTGGAAATGTTACTTTGCAGTGGTTCATATTTGAACACATTTTAACTTTGCAGCAACAAATTACGTGCCGCAGTAAAAAAAGCGTTTTTTTTTTACAGTGTATGGTCCGCGAGTTTTCGATTTCCTGCAGTCTGGAAAATATTCTCCAGAACATTTGCTTCGGGGACGACACTTCGCGTGTTGACATCGAACGTGACGGGATTGAGAAATGTTCGGGGCGTGAAGTTCCTCACACAATTATTGCTCCAGAGCCTGGGCATCGGCGAGAACGAACACGATACACGAGCACTAGCTCGCGGAGTCGGCTTCGCTCGAACGCGGCGCTCGAGTTTCACGCCACGCCCTGTACAGATGCCGCGTTGCCCAATTCGACACTCGAGTGTCCTCGCCGACCCAGTTCCGAAACTGTTTTCAGGCATCCTTTTCCACCGTGGCGGGAAAAGAAAAAAATAAAGCATGAAATTTGACGACGTGTCTTTGAAAATATTCCACAATAAATTTTCAGGTGTTAGACGAAATACTTCCTCAGAAATTTTTCAACAAAATTTGACTCATACGGATGCGTTTCACGACCTGTCATACTTTTAATGCTTTTAATACATAAAATAATAACACGATACTTCAGTAGTACAACAGTGTTACACCTCGACAAATTCAATTTTTTAATTAATTACCTTTCAATATGCAGTAAAGGAATTGCTATTACGTGTAAAAGTTTTACAGTTTAAATATTTTGGAGTAAGGCATTTCGTAATACAACACTGTTCCCCTGAAAAAAAAACAGTGTTTTTTTATTTGTGACACTATTGTACTGGGGTATCGATAACTGCAAACATTCCTAAATTTAATGTTTTATCGCACCCTTAAAAAAAAAAACAATTTCATCTTTAAAACGTGTATATATATATATATATATATAATATATATATATATATATATATATATATATATATATATATATATATATATATATATAAACAATCGAGTGCACGAGTTTGAAAAGTTTCGTTAATGCTATTCGTCAGCAGAAAATTCAAATAAAATGTTGAGCAATTTTTGGATAACTCTCTTTTTTACGGATGCTGTGCTCACTGGGACCTTTTGTAGACGTCAACCTAAAATCATCTCCACAGACTCATTTCCTCCTTAAGTGCTGTTCTCCATTCTAAAGTTTGGTGGGGTCGGAAATAACCGTATATATTGTGCACGGTTCTAACTGACTAAAACTCCCTGACCCAGATGAGATTTTAGAGAACTGGTCGATCGTTACAGAAGGCTTCGATCATAGAAACTCGATTCCACTAATGACGTTTCGATGACGTCGCAACAATGCAATTTTCTTCGTCTCACTTTTGAAGCAGTTCGACGGGTGGTGGGGGGGGGGGGGGGGAAGGTCACTTGGAGAGTGTGTGTGATACTGGAGTCGCGTAGCGGCGACGAGCAACGAGCCACATTTTAAACGTCAACGACGTCACGACAAAACGTTTCCAGCGTGACTGCCTGAACTCGTAGCGCGGCCTATACCGCGACGGTCTACGCGAAGGTGAGGAATTTCCGCCACTCTTGGGATTCCTTCACAACTTAGAGCAGAAGGCGGTCTCCAAATCAGCTAGAAGATCGTTGGTCATTGATCCTTCCGAGTGTAAAGCAGTGACCGAAAAATCCTCCCTGTGCTTCACGTACACAATAGTCTGTAGACTGTTCGCGGCATTTTACAATTTTATAATTAACTTTATTCACGTGAGTTTTAGCCGTAATTGTTGTGTATGGATATCAAATAAGTCATAAAAATGATTTCGTATATTATTATTACAATTTTCTTACATACAATGACAGTAAACATTATGCGGATCTTTCTTAATTCTGCTTCCCGAAGCATCCAAAAAGGAAATGCGCTTAAATTTTGAAAGTATATTTTAGTAAAGTATCTTATAATGTTACAAAATATATACATTATTCTTTCATGTACAGCATAAATCGCACTTTTCTGACAATTCTCATGATGTCTGTACTGCTTTTTTTTTTTTTTTTTTTATGAGTTCTTCACGTTGTTTAATCTGTTGCAGTGCTCCATAGGCAGTTTCTTTACTTCAACCTTAAACATGTATCACAAGCGTTTTATTCCTCTGTTAACATAAACGTATCTAATTTTTTGTTTAATTGAAGTGTCGCCTATATTTAATTTATAAATTAAATCATTTCATTTCTAATAAATATGAATAAATAGGTCTACAGTGAGAAAACATGCGTTTTGGTGACGCCTTGTAAGAAATAGTTCTCATGCGAAATATTAATACAACTGAGAGCGCACGAACTCGGTGCGTTGTCCCTCTGGTGTAAATCTCTAGACCTAGTTAAGCTTAGTTTACGCGCGGCGGAGGAATATCCTAGAGTTAGAACTGTAGCAGGGCTTCAGAAAAGTTCGAAGTAACCGTGAATGGATTATACATTGGGAGTGAATGGCTTAATAATATCATTCTCTCGCTCTCTCTCTCTCTTTCTCTGTCTCCCTCTCATCTTCCCTTAGACTCTTTACTGTGAACATTTTTATTTTAGAACTTCAAATAAAATCAATTGTATATTCCTGTCTTTGGTTACAAAAATACCTATAAACAAACAATATCTGGAAAATAATGAGGCAAGTATTTTAACTTATGTTATAAATACTTATTACAAACTGAAATAGTTACAAACCACCGTATATAAGTCGGCGGATTTGTCTATACAGAACCTTATTTCGCTGCCATTTTTAAGATACACCAATAACAAAGTAAGTTTTTATCTCATACCTGGGGAAACAATCAACACATTCTTGCCAAGTTTGTCTAACAAGTTGTAACGTGGTTTGTGACAGTAATATTTGTATTTCTTAAGTATGACACACTTATTTTCAAAATGGCGGCTAAAAAATAATTTTAGTTTTGTGTGCTACGTCTCCGAAACTATGTAATATATTTTCGCTTAACTTGGTAGACCGGCAGTATTCACTCATCGGATGTGTTAATACATTACTTTTTTGTGTTCCATTTATGGAGATTGCCACATGAAATTATGGAGGTTTCATGCCATATTGCCAGGACCAATCAACCAAAATGTTACGTGCAAGTAGTGCTAAATTATGGTATGCAAACTGACATGTTTGAGGTGCGGCAGTTCTTTTTTTAATGGTGTTAATATAAGTAATTAATTTAGTGTATTATTTCTATTAGTATTTTCAACAAATTTAATCCAAATTTCTTACACTAACGGTATTCATTAGAAGTAACGATTATGCAGATAGAGAAACAATTGTTCCAATCTATTTGTGAAATAGTGCCAGTTGAAAAAATAGAACATTTTGCCATATTTCTGGAACAGTTCGCCTAATTTTCACCAAATTGTGCGCACCACAAATGCTACAGAATGCCATGTAAACTTTCACGATTTAAGTGGTGAGACAACGATGTTTAAAATTGCGGCTTGATAAAGAAATTAGGTAAGTTTATCATATATATTATAATATTTAACCTAATTCAACCAAAATTCTTGTGATTATATATATATATATATATATATATAATATATATATATATATACACACACACACACACACACACACACACACACACACTATATATATATATATATATATATATATATATATATATATATATATATATATATATATATATATATATATATATATATATATATAAGCCTCGTATACAAAGTCTCTTTTTCTGTTACTTTTGTAAGACGGCGAAATACGAAAATAAAGCTTTTATGTCATATTTCAGAGGCAAATAAACATATTTGCACCGAATTCTTCATACAAATAGCCTTACAGTATACCATGTGAACTTGCAAGTTTAAAGTGGCTCTGTCACTTATTTTCAAAATGACAGCCCTGCAAATATTTTAGGTTCGTAAACCTTATCATTTGAATTTTTGAAACATTAGACCGAGTAAATCTGAAGTTGATGCTCCGAATCCGACCTCCGTAATTCAGTCGACTGCGCATTAGCTTATTTTATGAAGTTTTCTGTGTTCAGGTTCCGGGCATAGCACGTGTGCATTCGTAATTGCCTCGCTGCTGTTGGATCATTTTCTGGTTTCATTTTTAATGATACTGATTCCAAAGAGAAGTCAAGTCCTACCTACCAACTCAGTTTCCAACAACTTTTTAACAACATGGACCCAGTGCACACAGCTGTGTATATTACGCACGCGCAGGTAAATTTTAGTCTACTGCACACCGCGAAGTATATGATTCGCTAACGGTTTTAACTTGTGCGTGGCATAATTAGTTCATATTACTGCAGCCGAGCATACAGCGTACACGACGACGAAACAACCATTGTGTCGACTTAAGTACATCACACATAGTCATTCTTTTCGTTTGTAACACCTGAAACCGTAAATTAAAGTGACTCTGAAAGCGTTAAATTATGTGCTCACTGATAGGATATTTGAAATAGGGGAAATAGGCAAATAATAGCTGAGTGTATTCTGTATCATTGCAAATAGATTAACCCCGTAACGTACACGTTAATTTTTCGTTTCAGATGTTGCAAGAGAAGTATTTGGCGCGAAAAGTACTTAACGAATTTATTCTTACGACTGACGCTTTCAAATCTATGGAAACTGTTTCAGAACGTTCGTGGCACGAGGAAAACCCACTTCTGAAATCGTAGTTGTTTCAGCAGCAACGACTAGCCTGGCCAAGAGAAAGGAGCTGTCCGTATTATCAGCTTCTGGACTTGCACAGAACCCACGGTGATCTCGCGTATTCTCCGACATGTAAGAGGTGAACGAATATACTCGGGATAAAATTTGAACTGGTTAAGAGTGGGGTGGAACACCGCGTCCAAGGACGAGAAGCGAGGGAGCGATACGGGCGACACTTACACGCACGCCTAGCGCCTCATCGCTCTTAACGCCGTACTGTACTAATCAGATCTGTGACATAGGGGGTTTTATTACGCGCCATGAAAATCCACAGATTAAACTACCGCCCGTGTCTTTGTACTTTTCTCCTGCCGCTTAAGGAAACTGCATAGGCAAGCTTTAGAAATGCTATATTTAACAATTTTCACGTTTTTTTTCCCCTCCGCGAATATAGATATGATAAAAGGAAAAAAAAAAAAATGGTCCTAGATTTTTTTTTCTGACAGAACATTTATTTACTGAGATACGCGTATTCGCGCAAACAACTATTCCACAAAAAACGCCGGGTCCGTCCCAATCGTAAGAAATAAAAACTAGCTCTCTTATTTGTATCAAGACCTCTATTCCTCACGAGATCGCATAGGCCCATGGCGACTTGTAGCAATATTTATATGGTACTATAGGATGTACATGTTAAAATGAGCACTTTTGAAAGCCCTGTTAAGATCTACTTGTGTACCCGTTGTGTATTCCTCCGCCTTATGAAAAATTAACGTTGCTATGGGCCTCATCGCTTTATTCATGCTTCGGTCAAGTGAAACTGTGAAATTATTACAAAAGAAAGTATTTTACAAATCTGCTCATTTTTACAGGTCAGGGCATTAAAAAGAAACAGACCGCGAAATAAATAATTTAAACTATCGCAAATGGTTACGTAATATTTTTTATTCGACATCAAGATACGGAACTACTTCCCATCCATCGTTGCCAGTTTTACTGGGCCCATGTCACTCAGGGCGCTCGTTGAAATATATGCGGCTAAGGGCAGTGACTTTTTGTATGCTATTGTTGCAGAACTCCGGTTACAGAAGCTCAGTTGCAGGCTGTTCACGATAAAGTGAGCACTTTTGAAATCAACCTTAGAGAAAAATCACTGCCCCCGCCTGCATATATTTTAATGTGCGCACTGAGTGACATGCGTCCAGTAAAGTTGGTAATGGTGAATGGAAAGCAGTTCTATACCTTAACGTCGCATAAAAAGTGTTAGGTAACAATTACTGATAACTTTAATTATTTCTTTCACTTTCTGTTTGAAACATGTTTTTTTTTTTTCTGTAGTAATTTCACAGTTCCACCTGACCGACTCATGGCTAAGGTTATGAGGACCATGGCAATGTTAATGTTACGTAAGGCGGGATAATACACATGGTGCATATAAGTGAATCTTAAGCAGGGCTTTCAAAAGTGGTAATTTTCCCGTGAACAGCCTATACCATAGATGTTGTTTTTTTTCCCCTCGCAGCAGGCACGGGGCTGTCCAAGTTGTAAAAGGAACGGCGCGGAGGTTAGACGAGTGGAGTGTGTACGAGCCGGCGTGGAATTCCCAAACGCGGAGAAGAACGCTCGCGTCCGGCCGGATCGGGGACGCCCCTGGCGAGATGAAAGGCGGAGCCCCCTCCGGAAGCTGCGTCTCGTTAACAGCGCCTCTGGACCATTCCCTCGTCCGACCAGAACGGTTGCCGAAGGAGGGGAGGTAGTACATGCGCTCAGGAATCCCTTTCATCGGCTGCCGATTTCCCTGCGACTGTTCGGTTGTTTGGGGTTTCACGATGGCCTGGCAAGGAGGGGGAGGGGGTGTGCAGCAATCTCCTACATTGCGATGGCCCGTTAATTGAACTGCTCTGTGTCCGGCGGACCGGAAAAGAGGCGTGGGAGGGTGGGGGGTGGTTCGGAGACCGGGTGTAGCTGGGCGATATTCCGGGAGAGGCATTTCCTATACCCGGAACGTACTGTACTCATTGTCTCTATCGGCAGACGGATGGCGAGTGGATGTGGTTGGTTCGCTTTCTGCGCCAACTTCCCCAGAAACACAGAACAACTGAGAATGCAGAAGAAAATTCAATATTACTGTGTTGACGGCCTCCGTTGTGTGCATCAGAAAACCCAGAGTACGACAAAACACACACGTCATTCACTTGTGGTCTGGTTACTCACAAATCATTTCAAAGGATATCGGGTATGTCTAAAAATATTTCCAGGACTCGTGCTAAATGTTTTTCGTCCAAATAAAACTAGCCGAGACAGTCACCGAAGAATTTTGGATTAAAATTTTATGTGACTGGTTATTAGCGTAAGTATTTGCTTCGGTTTGGCTGGAGTGCAATTTTTTAAAGCTAGAAACCAATATGTATTTTTCAAAGAGTACGAAAATATTTGTTAAGTGAAATCGTAAAAAATTATTTCGAATCAAGTCAAGATTTTTTTTTCTAAAAATACAAGATCCGTGGTTTTGTAATCTGTAAATTTTTGGTATTTCCTATGATAATAAAACTGTTACATTAAAATATATATTTAAGTATATTTATTTTAAAAAGTTTTTTGAACGACTTATTTTTAATTTGATCGGAAATTGTCCTAGATATAATGGCACTATGCTATCATTTATAATTGCGTTTCATCAGATTCTTTTGACAAATTAATTTTAACATATTTTAAATGGAAATATTTTCATATTTTATAGTGATATTGATATTACATTGCCGTGTCCTAAGTTACGCTGATTTGATATCAACCATAAACATCACTTCCATAATATATGCATTGAAAATCAGTTCACAGCTCAAACATTATGAAACTGAATATTTAACTCGTTCGTTCTCATAGCTATTTATAGACGATATGTTGCAAAAGTGGCCTATGTATGGATTACGCCGTGCAGACAATGGGAACAGTGCAATTGAATGTTGGTGTGGGTTGAAGCAGTTTGTAGATGAGATAGCACATCATGCTCGCGAACAGCTACTATCGACGATATTTTCTGTATAACTCGTCCATTACTACTATTTTGCTATGCACGGGAGACAAAATAAGCCAATATACGCCCGAATGCACTTTTAATAAAATATTAGCGCGTTGCAAAGATCGTTAATACCCATCGACGTGGGAGTGAATGTGTTAATAATGCAGTTATATTGTAACGAAGTTAGTACGATTCGACAGCGAACCAGTAAACTGATCTGCTGGAATTACGTTCGTAAATAGCTTTTACCAATACCATTAATCGCAATATGCATTGTTCGTTGTTTCCCATTTATAAGGAAGCATTGTGTTAATACAGTTATGAATCAACACACAAAATTGCTTCGTAGCCTCATCTTAAATTTTAAATTTAAATTATTACAGAAACGTGTAACATTAAACGTTTCAAAAATATCTGCAGTAATGTTTGTGGGTTATAGTCAATTTCATATAAGTGGTCTCAAATTTGACAGTTTTAGGAAAGTAGTGCTAATGGTATCTGGTTGGCTATGTATCCTTCCGCCACAGCTGAACTGTCATTGAACGTGACTGTTTTCAAACAAACACCATGTGACTGCCAGTATTTGTAAACAAACAATATATGACTGCATGTTTTTGTAAACAAACTGCATGTGCATCTTTCCAAACGACTTTTAGAAGATGTGAAGGGCTGTTCAAACAGTTGCAGATTGGCAACAATCCCATTTTTTTTTTATTTATAAATATTTTATGTAAATGACTTAACAGCCCATGTAATAAGTCTATAAATTGATAATTTTTTATCTTGGAAGAAATTTGTAACCAGATTACACGAAAATGAAATTGTATTTTGACTGTCAAATGAATATATTTTACTGTTTTTGAATAAACTCTAAATATATTAATGACAACTAATCTTGTCACACTTACCTGAAGTAAGTTCTTGTAAACATAAATATTTAGTATGGTTTCCACGAACACCAAATACCAAGACCCCCCCCCCTAAGGAATGCAAAAATATAGAAATACCCCCCCCCCCTCATCTTGTCAAAGACAGTATACATTCTTACATACACCCTATGCCTATTATTGCATTAAAAGTACATAATTCAGCTTTATGGTATGATATAACAAACTATGTACAGCCTGATACTTTTATGGTGGTTATAAGTCTCAGGATGTTAACGTATGTAGGTAGCCAAAATAATATTTAAGCAAATGTTACTTAATTTCAGTAATTTTAACAACTCTTATTTATTAACTCAAATGTTAAGTATTGCAGGTCTACATACAAAATACTTCAATAAATTTTCTCAAATACCTTTGTGTTCAGATTGTCATGCTGCGAATAAAAACTTATTTCTGACTAACTCAGCGTTGATATTTACACTGAAGTTCAGTCGCACAACCTCCCTCCTCAAAATTGTGAATACAGCCCTAGGCTTGTTCTCAGGTACCTAATGAAAAACTGTATTTCAGTTCAGAGATGTTACAAAGCGCTCTAGAGAAGCAGATGTGACCTACAGCAACAATATATCAAACGAACATTTTACTTACACACTAAAAAAGATGATTTACTTACCCAAGATTGAAGACATCATTAAGTTCATTTTTCTTAGCGACAAATTTTGGAATGTCGCAGTTCCTGCCGATGCATGAGACACTTCTTTACGATGTTGGCGCTCCTTCGTTAGGTGCTTAAATTGAAAGAAATTATGTTCGATAAGCATGTTGTAATTTACTTGATATCAAAAAGTTGTCCTACAAGTTTGTATGGCCAGTAAGCTTTACATTTTGAAACCATCTAGAACCAGAGTGTTAAGAGTTTCAGCCAATAGTAACACAGAGAAATGTTCATAGCAATGAATATTGGGCCCAATTAGGGTATCGTCTTTATTTTATTTCGAGGGAAAAAAGGAGAAAGTGAGCAGATTGGCTTGGTGGGAGGCTTTAGTTTATCGTCTTTCGTGAGACGGGATTATTTCAATGTTCTTCCCATGCCGGAATAACTTAGCCCCAACACGCACGACACGACGGCCAACATCCAGTGAAATACTAGGTAGGTCGTCCGACCAGCAATTTCGGATTAGAAATAATTTCTATTCTTCGTCGAGTCGTGCTGCACGACATAACAGTGCAAAATGAAATTGTATTGCAAGCTTTCCCTACAATGGTAAATACGCAGCTTAAAATAAAAATTAATTGAAAACTATTGTATCTAACTCTTAAAAAAAAAAAATATTACTTTTGTATGCATTAGCGATACCAATTTGTCACCATTATGTATTACAAATTTCCCTCTTGTTCACCGCCTTTGAGACTAACGTAGCCTATCGGCGCCTACTAAAAAGTTAGGTTAAATGCCGAGAGCGTAGTGTCAGTCGTGCTGCTGTAAATTCAAGTAGTCACATTGAAATGTGTCGTGGTTGCGTTTTTGGTCGTGCTGTGGTGGTCGGGGCTATGTGATTCCGGCATGAGTGTGTGGCATTTTGAGTTGCATATTGTTTTGATGGCGCAGTGGAAAATTTTGCTCGTATGGAAATAACATTTAAATTATTTAACTTCGAGAACTTTGAGAATTAACTTTAATTAAAGTACAAAACGCGATACATACGTCGCTGTTCGTATTCGTACAGATGCAGCAATATATACACGCACACACTTTGACCGTAGGTTAACCTTACACTTGTATTTACTATGTAGACAAACAAATATTATTTACTCACTATAAAAGTGCGGAAAGTGCGGCATTTTTCAGGCCACGTGCATTTCAATAATTATGTTCACGGTTCACGAATACATTTACAAAACACGCAAACTTACTGTTGTAACCTCTTGAACACGTGATTATTTCACTAAAATCACGTTTGTTCGTCACTAGCATTAAATAATTTATTTGCAAAATCATTCAGTAAAATCAACACTGCACACGTTTCCTGATACAAACAAACTTAAACTTATATACGGAAATTATATTCGTGTAATTTCATTATGGAAGACGGTTAGGAAAATGGCGGAACGAGCAGTTTTAACGACGTGCCGATTAATATTACATTTCACTACACAAAACGCACTCCCACGATACCTACAACCAACTATGTTTGGAGAAAGCAATTAAAAAATAATTAACTGCCGATTAAATATTCCGACAATACCAATAAGATATTCGTATAATAAACACGACGAGAAAAAAAATGCACGCACAACGGCCTTCAGCGGGCTGGAAACAAACATGGCTAGCCATTGGCTGGAAACGTTTACTGTTCGTAAGGGGTCGACATACTCTGTCATAAATTCCGAACGTGTTTTTTTTTTAAGTTCCGTTACTAATAGCCAAGAAAATTTAATATTTGCTTTAGAAACATAATTTAAACCATAAATGGTGTAAGTATAATTAAGATTTTAAATTACTACTATTAGTTCCGAGTACTATTTTCTTCCATAACCGTCATCAAAATAGCCAACCTAACAACACTGATCCCGCAGCATTTCATCAGTTGATACAATACTGTAGGGGCGAGAGCATTTACTGTTTACATACTGGGTAGGTTGGTCACATTGTCTGTCAAATTTGAGACAACTTATATGAAATGGTCTGTATTTTACTTTCATCTAATGTTCTGATTACCGAGAATGTGCCCTATGTTATATACTATATGGATATTCGCGAAAATATATTTTTTTTCCCCAAAAATCTATAGCGACATTTTAATTTTATCTCACAGGATAATTAGTTTTTTTATAACGCCTTAATTGACATCCATTATTAAAAGTCGCCGCAACTCTCACTTTCCCAGAGAAATGATGCCGGGGCCGGGTTTCTTTGCGAGAAAACATTTTCTCGCTTTGCTGGCCAATCAGAATTAGGTTACTCTGACACTGCACGTCTTTGGTTCGTGGGCATATACCAAAGACGCGTAAACACGTTAATTATCCAAGCACGAAAAATGGATCTGAGCTAAAAGTCTTATGACATTCAACTGGTCTTGAAAATTTTTTTTCCGAGAAAACGGGGAGTCCCTACCTATACAATTCTTCAGCCATTATTAAACTGGAAGAAATAAACGTGACCGTATCGCGTGGGGCCAAGTCGAGAGAAAAACAAAATGTCTTGCACCATGGCGGTAGCCAATGAATGAATAATTGTGGCCGCAGTGTGTTAATCCTTGAGACACATTAATTTACAATTTCAAGTGCTGCAAATATTGCATTTTATAATGCACGCTGTACTTTAGGTTGTCCAAACAAATTGTTCCGTAGGCACGACCATAGAGCTGGGGACTGTGTGTTCGTTGAATCACTTGTGACATAGACCAGCAACATGCTGTGTGTATCAGTTTAATACAGGGAGGACTTTATTGTTCGTTTCGCACACGATATTGAACACTGCTTCTGAAAGAGTCAATGGGCCTCACTAATTGTCACATGGGTTTCATTGTAAGCAGTGTTTCCTTTTCTAAATTATAAATAAATAAATAATATAATATTTTAGTGCAAGTATTTTTTCATGGCCGAACTGAAAGTGGATATTTCGTCGGCCATTCGAAAATGTGGTCGTTGGTAAAATATCGAAGTCAGCTAAAATCTCTGTAATTACCCGTCTGTTGGCAATATTAATTATTCCGAAAAAATACCGTTGTAATCTGTATCCTGCAATGCTGTGCCTTTTCTATAGAGACTGCTGTATCAGAACTCGTAGTCAACGCTTAAAATTCTAAGTAATTGTAACCTTAAGGTGCTTAAATTTTTGTTCTAACCTAGATTGCTTGTAAATGAATTCTCGAAAATCATGGACAGGCTGTGCATTGTAAAGTAAGCACTTTTGAGACCCTAGTTACTTTTACCTTTATAGCTATCTATATATTTTATCCTTTAACCACCCTTTTAAAATATATATTGCCATGTAAATAATGAACACAGTGTGTATATTCCACTGCACTCAGAAGTTAACGTTTAATGCTTAAATGAAAAAAATATATGTACTGGCCATTATTCAAAATGAAGGAGCTTTCAAAAGTGCTCACTTTACCGTGAATAGCCTATACTTAGGGATAGGAACATTTCGCGGGTTCATTTCAGGACAAGATAGATGTCAAACACGTGTGCACATAAGTTGACTTTGCTATTGGATCGCACTTTATTAGGCACGCCCTGGACGACTCTGATCCAATAGCAGACTTGCAAGGACACAAGTAGCGAGTGCCATAGTGCCAGGTGTGGAGTAACACTGGCTACTCTATGGAGCAGCAGCCAATGAACAAACATGTGAGGCTCTAGTGTGCGCAGGACTGTGATGTCTAGCCTACAGGTCATTGAACTGGCGAATTTTTCCTATCCCTACCTATACTTCATCGCGCGCGCGCGCAGTGCTGCGCAGCCGAGCCTGCAAGAGACCCTGCGAACTTCATTCCGTTCCTACAAACGACGTAGTTCCTGAACGAACTGTAACGGCGCGGAGAGGGGCAAACCCACTGCTCTGCAATATTCGGTATTCATGAGAGCGGACTCTTGCCGCGACGCCCTGTTCCCGGCGCCCTTGTAGCTCTGCAGTGAAGTCTATGTCAGCGGCGCGGCGTGCGGGGGGCACGCATCTCGCATGGCACGGCTTGTAACGGGAGATACCGACCGAGGCGCGGCAGTGAGCGAGGGCAAGGGTGTGCATTGCTGTTGCTCTCGCGCGCCGGCCGGGCCACAGAATAACTAAGCTCACAGATGCGAATACAGTCCTACCTCCCTCTCTCTCTCTCTCTATGTATGTGTGTGTGTGACGCTGGATCTCATTGGCTGCGTAAGGAGATAAAGAAATACTGCTATGTATTTAATTAAGACCGACAGAAGGCTGTGGTATGGGAGTGAATTTTATAAAGAAGACTTAGATTTTAGACCTTCGACTAAATGGCAGTTTTTAATTAACAGCGTTCTGTCAATTCTAGCTTAGATTGTGAATTTTAAAATAATTTTTTTTAGAGAACAATGATCCTGGTAATGCCCTATCAAGGGTTTGGCTACTTGGTGGGTGTAAGCAACGCCCGATCTCCGTCGGGGATATATATATATATATATATACGAATAATAAAACTATGTTTTCTTATACGTTAAAGATTTTTATTTATTCTGTAGCTAAGATATGAGTATATGACAGGGAAATATTCGTGTTGGACATATGAAGCAAAGTTTTTTTTTGCCGGAGTTCACATTAATTAAAAAATTATTACATATATTGTTTTTCAAAGAAACTTATTTTTTTAAAACATATTTAAATTCAAGATTATATATATATATATAAAATTCTTCTGTGCGTGTGTATGTCACTGAACTCCTCCTAAACGGCTGGACCGATTTTGATGAAATTTTTTGTGTGTGTTCAAGTGGATTCGAGAATGGTTTAGATTCACAATTCGGTCCACTACAAAATGTTTTTTTAATGAATTTTTTATTTATAAGTTATTGTTGATCTTGGAATGGAATTCTATTCAACATAGCTTCTATATTCAACTTAGCTCATAGTATATACATATTCACACGCAATCGATAGGTCGAATTGTGGTAACTGTACATGTGATGACGTCAGGTATTGTAATAACTTTTTTTATAAAAAAATTTTCATCAAAACGGTCCAGATTGTTACAACTTATTAAAAAAAGTTTGAAATTTTCGTATTTAAGACACATGTACAGGACAACGTCTGTCGGGTCCGCTAGTATGTATATATATATAATGTGTGTGCGTGTGTTCGTATGCATGTGTGTTGAAAAACTGCAAGCTTGACTTCGTTCCATAACGCTACTCTGC
Organism: Dryococelus australis; assembly: GCA_029891345.1. Lineage (NCBI taxonomy): Eukaryota > Metazoa > Arthropoda > Insecta > Phasmatodea > Phasmatidae > Dryococelus > Dryococelus australis. The sequence continues at coordinate 350,563,661 of CM056995.1, forward strand.
GAGTAATTTTTTCTCTTTGGGTCTTCCAGATCACTTCGAGTAACTGTTTTATATGCCATTTCGCTATCACTTCCAACTCTTCTGAAGCCATGATACAGTTCTTCTTCCAGGATATTCCTGTGCCTAATGTAAACAAAGCTTTACTAAGTCTATGAAATTACACCAAGAGGACAGCGCACCGCATTCGTGCGCGCCCAGTGCAATAATATTTTGCATAATAACTATTTCTTAATAGGTGTTTCCTACACATATACATATTGTCTCTCTGTTTTATTCATATTAATTATAAACTGAATATTATTATTTAAAGACGTACCATAGTTAAAAGTTTAATGTAACCAAATTTAAGTTATGTTTATGTTAACAGAAATATAAAACGCTTGTGATACATGGAATATTTAGGAAACAATCAAGCTCCTCATACGTGGGGTGATTTTTCAAAGCTTTGGTTCAAAAAGGCGTGAAAAACCGTGAATAGAGTACACTTTCTCTTGGAAGCGTCGGAAAACTTCCGCGTTAATTACTTTGAGCATCTTGCCACGGTAAAAACTTTAACACGCACTATTTCAGCGAGTAACGAAGGGCAAACCGAAGTTTAGCAGAATTAAAGGAAATGAAAGGAAAAGTGGACATTCTGGTTGCAGCGACCCACGGGAAAATTACAAATGACGAGTGATAAAATTGGTATTTTTATTCAAAAGTTAACTTGTATAGGCTTTTCACGATAAAGTGAGCACTTTTTAAGGCCCTCCCAACAGGCATTAACCGCTAATAACTATATCTTATTGCAGCGTCAGGCATTAAAATTTGATGGTGGTGAAATGTATACACCGTGTTTATTGGTCACATTGCAATGTTTATATTAAAGATTAACTTATGGTAAGTGAAGTTGTTTATGTATATAACTAGCAGCCCGCCATCGCTTCGCTCAGGTTTTATGGAGTTATTAAAATACATACCTACATATGCGACTACCCGTGACTACCTGCGACTACACGCGAATACTTGTGACTACCTGCGACCACATGTGACTACCTGTGACTACCCGTGACTACCTGCCACTACCCGCGAATACTTGTGACTACCTGCGACCACCCGTGTCTACCCGCGACAACCTGCGACTACCCGTGACTATCTGCTACTACTTGCGTATTTTTTTAAATATTAAGATACACAATTTCTTCTAACATTTTTCCAATGTATCTTTAATGTGTTTGGTTGAGTATGCTTATAAAGCAGCCAAGTAGCAAATTTTTCTCCGACTTGGTTTACAAATTTTAAAAATTTCTGAAGGATTAAAAAAAAAAAAAATTAAACATAGCCTATGACCATCTGGAAGAATGTGACTTTCTAACATTGAAAGAATTATAAGAATAGGCCCTGTAGTTTCTGAGATTAGCCGTTACATGTAAACAAACTCACATTACGTCTTTATTAAATTAGTATAGATTAATATTTTGTAAAAGAAAGAATATGGGAAAGTGATAAATATCTTTTGGATTTTACGTTGGTTGATTAATCAGTGGATATAGGTAAACACATCATGCTCGTTCCGAAACTACGGTTACTCGTACTTCCCTCAGCTGATTCTCTCTGTTACTTTTTACTCTACTCTCGGGAAAGACGTTTTGAAACACCGCCCTGGAGGGAAACTGGAGGACTCCCCACCCAGTCAAGGGTCGACGCAGCCAGCAGCTCAAGCACTGGCTTAAACAGTCAGAAGAGGTTGGATAGCGTCTCGACCGAACCACGGGTGCCTCTGTGCGTAATGGTCTCAGAAGATTTGAGGGGCGAAGAGATTGGCGAGAGATGAGTATGGAGCAGCGTCGGAATGTAAGGGCGGGGGAAACGGGAGATCCCCGAGAAAACCCGCCGACAGATGGGCCGGAGTCGAACCCGGTTCGCCTTTGGGTGGGAGGCGAGCAGGAGCAGCCTAACTACTACACCACCGCGGCTCCACCCAATGAGCGGACGGCGTATCGCAGAACCAGGCTGGGGCTCGGAACTGGTCACCTGCGATATCAGCTGAATACTTTATCCGCGGTGTTAGAGTGCATCTCCACGGAGGCCCACGAGTTAGTTGCTCTTATTATCCTGCATGTATTTTGTTAATCATACTAACGTGTTTACTGTAAAACATGTACAGATATCTTCCGTTAATGTATACGATCATGTTTTCGCTATGGTTGAAATAGTATTCGTCTTCGAATAAACAAAAGCTCGTCCACTGATTATTGGTGAAGAATAATAATAAACTAATAATAATGATAATAATAGGTTGGGTGCGGCTAGTCCGGGAAACAGCTTTTGCTGCGTGCTGAGTACCTGCGCGTGTTTGTGTACTCCGGTTGTACGGCCCGACAACGCACTAGCTATACAAGCTGTTCACGGTAAAGTGAGCACTTTTGATGCTCTAGTCACTTTTTCCTTTCAGCCATTTCTTATCTTTTAACCTCGTTTTAAAATAATTACTTCTATACAAGCAATAAACACAGTGTGTATATTCCACTGCGTCCGAAAGTAAATGTCCGAAACTAAAATAAAATGTATTTATCGAATATTATTCTAAATGAGAGGATTTCAAAAGTGCCCACTTTACCCGTTAACAGCCTATACCGCGCGCCACATGTCTGAGACAGTGTGTGACAGTCCTGCTTTCGGCCTTAAGTTCTTGCGAGTGAGGCACTGAAGAGAAAAAAAAAGACAGGTAACCTAAGAACACAGCACGCAATTATTCTTACTGACTTATAGGTAAAGGCTGTTCGTGGTAATGTGAGCACATTTGAAATCAACCTTAGATAAGTCACTGCTCCTACCTGCGTATATTTTAACGGGCGCACTGAGTGACATGGACCCAGTAAAGTTGATAACGATTGAGAGACAATAGTTCAGTGTCTTAACGTCGAATCAAAAGTGTTATGTAAACATCTGTGATAGTTCAAATTATTTCTTTCGCGTATTGTTTATTTTTAATATATATATGTGTGTGTGTGAAAATTATCAGATTTGTAAAATATTTATTTTTCTAATAATTTCGCGGTTTCACTTGACCGACACATGAATAAAGTGACTAGGTCCACGTCAGTTTTAATTTTACGTAACTCGGTAGAACACATGACGTGCATACAAGTAGATCTCAAGCAGGGCTTTCAAAAGTGCTCAGACTACCGTGAACAGCCTATACGAGTGCTAATCGTCAGGTTTGTGCAGTTGTCAATTTGATATGCGGCTATGAAAACATAGACAGTGTACAGGATCAGAGGCACTTGGCATGTCATTCAGGAGAGTTAATTTAACCGTGAAGAAATTACAGGCTTGTGTACCTGTATAAGTGCTTGTGGTGTCAGGAGAATTATCACGTCTGCGCGCGTTTACTCCTGCGTCGCGTAATAACTGTCATCACACTGTCATTCGCTTCCATAACGTGTGCTTACGAGCAGACTTACCGATTACGCCTTTCCCCTTTCGCTGTTGCCAAGGGATGTGGCGATCGATGTCATTTGAGGTTGGTACACCCCTGTGAAGTCAAGAGCGCCATTTTGGATATTTCACTTTTTCCCGTTTGACTTTCCAGACACAGGCAGGTGTATCATTTCGGAAGTTGAAGCAAGTAGAATGTTGTTTGGAATTGCACTTATTCCAGTGTAACCTTTTGCACACAGGTATAGGCTGTTCACGGTAAACTGAGCACATTCGAAAGCCCTGCTCAAGTTATACTTGTTTGTCTTTTAAGTAATCTTTCGTCACATGTGAAATTCATACTGCCACGGGTCTCGTCGCTTTATTCATGGGCCTATCAAGTGAAACTATGGAATTATTAGAAAAATAACCATTTTACGAATCCAGTACTTCTTACACTGCATTAAAAATATATATAATGCAAAAGGAATCACTTCAGTATTTACAAATATTTACCAACACTTTTAATTCGCCTTTGTGACATGGAACTACTTTCTCTCCGTCATTAGCAACCTTACTGGGCACATACCAGTCAGTGTGCTCGTTAAAATGTTTATGTAGGAATGGGCAGTGACATCCCCCCCCACCCCAAAATCGTGTTGTAAGTCGGGCGCAGACAATACGTAAATTGCAATGAGGTTCTCGGCGTCTCAATATATAGCTGTCGATATCTTGATAACCATAATTCATCTTTATCTCCATATTTTGGTTTCATAACTTTATAATGAAAATCGTACATTAGCTCTTTCGATATGTCCAAAATTGACATGCCCACATAAATTGGCTTATTAAATTTCACGCATGTTTTATTCATATTTATAGCTGCAAGGTTTTCATTAAATATAGTACTTTTCTTAAAATTTGGTTTTGCTATTAATTTTTCACATTTTTCTTCGTTTGCTATTAGTTTTATATCCACTCTGTTTCTTATATTTTCAATAGTTAACCGAACACAGAATTATTCATCAGCTTATAAAAGTAATTTTTAGCGTTAGTTCTTATCGTTGTATACACTTCTTCAACCAATCATACTGATTAAACTTCAACATTCTATGTATTTCAGTAAGTTTTAATCCACTCTTTAGGCATTACTTCAAATTACGATAGTGAATTACATACTTTTTTTTATATAAAGTTGTTAATAATTTAGACTGCTTTGTTTTTGGAACTACCTTATGTTCTGGGCAAAAAGGTATATCTTGATGTATTTTATGTAGTTTCTTCAGATATTCCAAATCAACTTCTAGTATATAACCATGATTAGAATCATCATCATCCAGATTTAATATATGTTCATTGTAAAACTGAAGTGCTGTATAATTCCCCCAATTAGAAACCACCATACGGTAAATATTGTGACATTGCCCAGCCAAATAAATTGTTATTTAGCATCGAGATATGCTAAATAGTTGGACTCTTGATCAGAGTTAAAAATATTCTAAATATTTATTATTTTGCTTTAACATATCGTTTAAAGCATTGCGATAGTCCGCCTTTAATTCCTTTTTCTATCATTAAAGTCATATAATTATGTAATAAATCCAATGGTTGTTTGGTCATTTTTAACATCGCGTCCCAAGATAATCCCGGTGCTGTTAAATACCACGACAGATCTAAATCGTATGCATTTATACACGTATTTCTAAAATTTTCAAATACATCTGCTAATAATAACACGTCACTTTTCAAGGTTAAATCATGATATTCTCCAAGGTTTTTCATATTAAATTGGCTCCATACAAGTTTTGCATGTTCATAATCATCGTCACTTATATCAAATTCGTTAAATTTATTATAAACTTCGCTTTTTTTGTGAGACCGGTTTCATTAAAATTTTTCCCAATTGTCCATACAATCGTATGGATAAGCACCCTTTCTTGTAACTAAATCTACTTTATTTTTTGGAAAATGATTTTTGTGTGTTTCATTTCGTCTTTACTTAAATTTGATGATAATTTAGCTGAACTACTGGCCATAAATTTAAATGTGTCTTACAAATTTCATTTTTAAATTTTCTGTTTCGTTCCCAAAAGTAATAATATTTTTTTCAATATTTGCTACTAAATCTAAATTTTTTAATCGTAGCCTAACTCTTTAATAAATATATGTTCATCATATTCAGCTAAATTATGCAAATGTGTAGGTACAAAGTTGGGCAATTTTAATTGTATATTACAATTATTACATACAGGGTTAATGATTTTTCCACTTATGTGATCATGATGGCGTACTTTTTATTCTCTTCAGCATATACGCATGCGCATACAGTACATTTTTTTTATTTACTATACAACACTTTTGCTTCTTTTGTTAGCGGATGCATTGGTTAAATTTGTGATTATATTTCCCCTATTTCTTCTACTTCTCTTTTAATTAATCGTATAAAAATTTTATGAGCATTTGGAGCTCGATAAAGTACTGGTGAGCAGTTTCGATAAATCTTTTATCCAAAAATAATGCGAATTTTGGGCAGCTGCGTCTGCTTTATCATCATTGAAGTAAAGCAAATTTATTCGCTTATCCTTTCTACTTTTTGTGAGCTTAAGTAGATAAACTGTGGCATACTTACCTTCAATAGAGTATACATTTATAGATACGTCAATTTACTGTTCGATTATTGGTATATCGTCAATTTTAATAGGATATTAATATTTATTTATTATTTTGTTAATATTAAGCCACGCATTTGTACGTTTAGTTACTCTGTCTGAATTTTTGTCTGCTGGAAACAGTGCAGATTTTATTGCCCAAAGAAAGCATTTTCGATCATCATTTTTTACATTTATGCATGCGTTCTTATTCTTATATAACTTCTGGTAATTCTATACGCGATGAGCCATTCAATGGATTATACTTATTTACAGCTAATTGTATTCCAATTATTGTATCCAATGTCCAGCCTGAACTTCTTCTTTGAAATCCAGATAATTGTGTGGTTATTTCTTGTATTATGAATTTATAAATCCTTTTAATACTGGTTTTCAGCCTTCGCAAGGTTCCTAATATTAGTGGGTATTACCTCAAATACCTTATTTCTTTTTTTACTGAAGTTAAAAAATGAATAGACTGTACTAAATTAAAGGTATTTTAAATGTTCTATGTTGATATCCTACTTGTAAAAACTTTATTAACTAAATAATTTTTGTTGGTTCTTCTTTTTCTTCTGTTAACAAATAAATCATTATAGAATTGAAATATTTCTTCCAATTATTTTTATCTTTGGGATATAATTCAATGATATCGATATTAGCTGAAGGTAATATTGTAAAGTTTATTTTTCGCTGCTCGTCTAATTTTGCAGTTTCTTTTTCTCCGCTCGTCTGTAACCCATTGCATAATAAATGATTAGATCATTTTTCCGTAGTCTGTGTGTGTGTGTGTGTGCGTGTGTGTGCGTGCGTGTGTGTGTGTGTGTTATTTTAAAATATCTAGCAATATCTCTCAACTACCTGACTCCCGCATGATTCAACTCAGCTGTTATACAAGCCTCCATTTTTTCAGTTGTACTTAGAAGAGAAAAAATGTATTAAGAAAGCGTGAAATAAAAATAATTGGAAAGATCGAAAAGTGCATAAATTGTCGGGAAACCGTATTTAACTTCTTGTTAAGACGATCATTCTTAATATATTCGCTAAAACATTTTTTTACATATGTTTGCGTGTTTATCCTTAGTAGTTTTATTAGGAGCAAATAATTTTATAGATATATTCTCATTACACACTTTACACGTTTTTGTTGGATAATTATCGTGGTGAATTTCTTTTTCATTATCTAATGCTGTATTGTGTGACTTACTATTTTTATGCTTTTTGAGGGATGCATTATAAACATTTTTTCCATATTCACGTATTAATTTTTTTTTTTTTTTATTCATAACGACTGCTAGCATATTCACTATAACATTTTTTTACAGATTTTAAAATGTTTATCTTCTGTGTGTTTATGTGGCGCAAAACTTTCTATGTTTAATAGTTTGCCATACTTTTTACATTGCTTGCATGTGTTATTATTTTCCATTTCGAGCATATTTTCCATTTTATTTATTAAGAAAATAGTTTTATATAAGAGAAAGTGTTTTTTTTTTCTTCTAGAAAACGCGAAAGTTACTTGAAAAACGACAAATTTACTTAATTTTTGCATAATTTTGCTTTGTTTTACCTTGTACATAAATCCTGCATGCTCATTTTGGGGAAATTGAAAAAATTTGCTGGTTTTTGAATGATTTTGGCTTAATTTACTTGCTTTTTGAGGACCTGGAATTGCTGCTTCTAGCAGTTGAGAACATTGCTTGATTTTGGCTTAAATTTGCTTACTTTTGAACGAAAACTGCTTGATTTTCGATGAAAAACAAGAAGTGAGCCAGGATCTCCATTATACATCTACTTACATCGATAGGATCAGAGAGTTGATGCGTTGTCAATATATCCGTGAATTTCGAGAATATTTTGTGTGATGGGTTAGACTTAAAGTTCGTTTACTCTTACGTGTCCACAGTTTTCTGAACGCGTCCTGGAAGTCCCGCGAGAGGAGTATGTAGCTGCGCGCTGTCAAGGTCAAGAATTGAGGGCGCGATAAGGGCGACTCTTACCTAGCGTTTTGTCGCTCCCACGCGCAAGGCGTGCTGTGTTTTCCGTCTTGTTGCTGTACTGTACAAGTTAGATGTGTAACAGTGGGATTTTATTAGACGCAATGAAAGCCCACTGATTAAACTACGCCCGTATAGTCGTGCTTTTCTCTTACTGCGTAAGGCTTAAAAATACGACGTTTGAAAGTTTTTTTTCTACGCGAACACGCTAAGATAAAAGTAAAAAAAAAAAAAAATAGGACATAGAAAATAGTTTTTTCCCATCTGTGGCAAAAGGTCGTATTGACAGAAGATTTATTTACCGAGATACGCGTATTCGAGCAAACAAAGATTTTACGGAAAATGTTTCAGTAAGTACACACTTCTATTAAGCTACTAATAAAGAAAATGAGCATATGGTGTTCAACCAAGCCAAATATAAAACAAGCTCACCGTGGTAACAGCCACTGAATAAAGCGTTCTTTGAAGTACTCGTCTGCTTTCAAAATTCGAAACAATAATCAACTGCTCTGACTGACTCCTTGGTTTTCTGAAAAGGCTACATTCTTGTTTGTGATGTGGTTGGGTAATCTATTCCATATATATGATGTATATATAGGATCTACATACATACATACAGTCTTTACATCTTTGTATAGACTATTCACGGTAAAGTGAGCACTTTTGTAATCCCTCTCATTTGAAATAATAGTCAATAAATATATTTTATTTTAGCCTTAGACGTTAACTTCCGAGTGCGGTGGAATATACACACTGTGTTTATTACATTCATGACAATATTTATTATTTTTAAAAGGTGATTGGTAAGCCGAAATGGGAAAAAAAGCTAGGGCCTTAAAATTGTTCACTTTACCGTGGACAGCCTATATTGTGCAATATAGATCACTTGAGGAATCAAGGCTAATTAATAATCTGCAGCACACAAAATTTACCCAAAATGCTGTTAATATTTCACTAATATAGTGAACATTTTAGTGAGGTTAGTACGTCTTGGGTTAGGGTTCACTTAGACCTTTAACTGAAATTATTTTACAATAAAAAAAACAGCCAAAGTTGTGATACCGAAAGTTGTAAGTTTCCCTGTGAACACTGGCAGCGGTCTCTTATTCGCCCGCCACGTTTGCTCGCGATTTTTATCTGCGTCGTCGACGATACAACCCCCCCCCCCCCCCCCCCCCCCCCGACAACCAACAGTGTTGCCAGAAAATTAATTAGACCGCGTGACGAAGGGAGGGGGTTGCAGGAGGGTAGCCGCGCCGAAAATGAGTAAGTTATGTGTGTTTTTGCGTGAGTTGGTCGGGTTTTTGGAGTGTGATGGGGGGGGGGGAGGCGTTATCAGTGAGCAGAGCACGTGCTCGCAGGTACATGGTCTGTAACTCGACCCGCCGCCGTCTGTAATTACGAGAGTCAACACGCGTGCTGTGGCCCGCTCACGCCGCCGCCTCGTAATTAACAACCCCTCTCAACCCCCCCCTCCTCCTTCTTTAGCAACTGTTTTAGTGAATTTGCTCTCGATAAAATTGCCTCGCACCTGCAGTTCGTCGCCTCCCCCCTCCAAAACCAGCCCGCTGGTTCGGAGTCTCGCGCTGGGACGTCCGACGCTTGTCGCGTGATGCCGGAATCACATAGCTAGGGGCACCCGAATTTCGCGAAAAGATTTCACGACCTGTTGTATTTCTATGCACTTTAGTTCAGATCCACTTTAGTGATTGGGTGATCTAGTTGTTACGCGTGTTAAATGTCTGTCCCCGAATCAGAGACGTACAGTATCGAAGTAACTTAATTCTTATTGGCCAGTCAACTAAGAAAATGTTTCCCACAGACACACGCCGCCAATAAGCAGAAGGAAACTGCTGGTACTCTAGTAGGGTATTGAAATTTAACATGAGCGGAAATATTTTCGCGAAATTCGTGTATCCGTACACGTAGTCCCGACCAACACAGCACGACACGACAAAAAACGCAACCACGACACATTTCAATGTGACTACTTTAATTTATAGCACGACTTACACCACGCTTTTGGCATTTAACCTAACTATTTAGAAGGCGCTGATATGCTACGTTAGTCTCAAAGGCGGTGAAAAAGAGGGAAATTTGTAATACATAATGGTGACAAATTGGTATAGCTAATGCATAGAAAGGTAATATTATTATTTTTAATAGTTGGAGACAGTAGTTTTTAATTTATTTTTCTTTTAATCAGCGTATCTACAATTGTAGGGAAATGTTCCAATACAATTTCATTTTGCAATGTTGTACATTCTGTACGCCGTGTCACATGACACGACGAAGAATAGAAATAATTTATAATCCAAAATTGTTGGTTTGATGACAGAATCAGTTGGGCTTACGACGATGTATCTTGTATTCCATTGGCTGTTGGCCGTCGTATCGTGCGCGTCGGGGCTATGCGATTCCGGCATGACGCTAGAGGGTCTCATCCGAGTGTTTCTACGTGTATGTGTCGTGTCATATGAGTAGAGATAGTGATAGAGTACACGGTAGACCTCAATACTATAAACACCCTACAGCAGTTATCTATTGACATTGGTTGCTGTCTGCTTGAGAAGGTGCTTTCATATTTGATCGGGCACACTCAGTATTTGGCAACATCGGCACGGTTCCTACGTGATTCGTGCGCAAGCTGTTCAAATATCCGTAATGGATATCGGGCACGATGCTTATGTTATGAATTTGATTACTATATATTCAACGGTTCGGAAATTATGACTACATTTTACAAAAGGGCTTAACTCAAATAAGACTTTTTCCAGAAATGGTCTAGGGCCTAAATGACCTTACCATTATGTTGTATTTCGGGTACGGTGTCTATGTTATGAATTTGACGAGCATAGCATCAATGGTTCGGAAATTATGACTATATTTACAAAAGGGCTTAAACTCATAATTGATGGTCTGCCACAACCTACGATCAATCACAGCACAGGATTATCACCTCAATCTGCTTCACATCTTAAGGCAACAAACAGCACCAGTTTAGTATTCTCTTGTTTGAGACCCTTCCCAGGTTAGTTTTATGGCACTTACGCCTGCCGATGACCAATCAAATCTGAAACCCGTTCTGTTGAAATCTTTTCGCGAAATTTCACTATCCATACATATGAAGTAAGCTGGGCTCAGTATCATCCGTCGCCCATCCGTCAGTCAGTCATCCGTCTGTTTTTCTCGTCTGTCAGTTCTGTCCTCCGTCAATCCTTCTGTGACAGAAGTGGCTGAGCGGTTAGCACGTTCGCCTCCCACCAAGGCGAATCGGGTTCAATCCCCTGCCGGGTCACCGGATTTTCGCAAGTGGGAATCGTGCCGGACGATGCCGTTGGTCGGCGGATTTTCTCGGGGATCTCCAGGTTCCCCCGCCCCCTTCATTCCGGCGCCGCTCCATATTCACTTCAATCACCCTCATCGGCTCTAAAGACCTCGCTGTTAAGAGCCGCCTAAATCTCTGCGCGCACTTAACATCGTAATATTTATTTAATTCGACCTATACTTTGACTGGAACTACATTTTCAAGAGAGGAGCATTTGGGGAGATAAATATTTCACGCCTTAAGAATTTATTCTTAGGGTTAGGAATATTTCGTGAATTCATTTTGGGACAAGATCGACGGCAAACACGTATACAGTGAAGTGACCAGCGCAATTGGATCACAGTTTATTAGATCCATCCTGCACGCCTCTGAGCCAATAGCAGACTTGCAAGGAAACACCTTGCGAATCCTATAACTGCCAGGTGCGGGGCCAATGAACACACAGCTGAGGCTCCATTATGCATAGGACTGATGAGTCTAACCTACAGGTCATTGAACTCGCGAAATTTTCGTATCCCTATGTATACTGAATTATTGTTTACATTTTTAATTCCTGAATTTCCCACCAAAGCTAATATACACAGACCCACCGCCTTGCGTTTTATTTCAAAATGCGTATTCGCGTCTACGGAATGTCGTCAGAAGGCGGTGGCCCACCCGCCCGCCTGTGGAAGGTTCAAGTTTGCGAATAGTGTGACGGATTGACAGATAGAGAAATAAAGTTGGCCTGTGTTTGATTGAAGATCACGTGACCGCTGGACGGACGGGCGACTGACTGATGCGGTGGAATGGTTTTGAGTCCACCTGTAGTACGCGTATTCGTCTTCTGCCTATGTAGCCAACTTAGACCTACCCCAAAAGCAACACAACTCTCTGTCACATAGTCAAACACTGATGAACGTGTTTGTTTATAAATATATATATATATATTAATGAAAAATATACTTTGACCAGTTTTAATTTATTCTAACTGCATTCCTAGTTGGCTAGAGGAAGTGTACAAACATCTCAGATCACGTGTTTACTATACAGCGTTCTTACCTCGTATCCAATCCACGCCGTTTTTGCTAGTCGTGTTGGCAGAAAAACAGCTCCGTGTTGGGACACAGAGACTGGTTGTGAGCAGCCAGTGAGATCGGTCTATCTCCTCTTTAGTGAATGGTTAGTGTAAGACTGTTCGCGTTCAATGAAGTTCTTTTGAAAGCAACCTTTGAAAAAAAGCCATTGCCGGTTAACTACAGTACACTACCGAAAAAAGTGGCATACGGGCCTGCAGTTAAGTTGGCAGCGAATCAAGTAAAATAATTAAAAATGGTTACATTGTATTACGAGTGTAATGTTTTAATTTATGGCAAATAATGTTGGTACTTTTTTGCTGTATACAGATTGCAGTACGAACTGACCTAACACGTGGAGAGATTTGGGCGGCTCTTAACATCGAGTTATGGACAGCCGATGAGGGTGAAATGAAGTAACTATGGAGCAACGCGGGATTGCAAGGTCGGGGAAAACAGGAAATCCCCGAGAAAAAAAAAACCCGACCAGCGGCATTGTCCGACACGATTCCCACAAGCGAAAATCCGGCGGCGACTCCGTCGGGAATCGAACCCGGTGCACCGCCTGGGTGGGAGGCGATTAGTTTAACCACTACACCATCGCGGCTCCGTAACACATTTAAGTTCCTAAGAATTGGACAGATTTACTTGACTGTCGCGTGGATGAAATGATTACACCCATGGCAATGATAATTTTCCATATGTCAGAAGGAAACAAAATGAAAAGAAAGCAGATCGTATACGGGGATTCCAGAAATTCTCAGTTAACCGCGAACATTCTGTATAGGCTATTCCAAGTTGATTAAGAACTTTTGAAAGCAACCTCCCTAAAATCTCACTGCCCCTGCCTGCATGTATATTCAACAGGAACGCTGACAGGCGTGCACACAGTAATGTCGATAACGATGGAAAGAGAGTAGAGCCATGTCTTGTCCTCGAATTAAGCGTTTGGTAAACATTTGTATGTACTGAAAGTACTTATGTAATGGACATGAGCGTAAGAATGAGCACATAAGTAATCATTTACTTTTCTAATAATTTCACAGTTCCACTTGACCTGTGCGTGAATAAAGTGGCCACGTCCATGACCATGTTAATTTCACATATGGTGAAAGAATGCACAATGTGCGAACAAGTAGATCTTAACCAAGGCTTTGAGAATTTCTCAGTTTACCGTGAACACACTATAAGCATGTGGTTTGAACGTAATATACAGTACCCCACCACCCAGGTGTCTCCCTCCTTAATACGCCACATGTCGCGGTGGTGTGGTTAGACTACTCGCCTCCCTCCTAGGTGAACCGTATTTTCGGATGTGGGAATCGGTGCCGGACGGTGCCGCTGGTTGGCGGGTTTTCGCGGGATCTCCCGTTTCCCCCCCCCCCCACCCTTGCATTCTGGCCAGCGGCGAATGCTGAGAGAGAGAGAGCTGCGGGGCGCAGCCCTCCTAATAGAATCTCAGAACGCATACTTCTATCTGCTACTTAGTAAATAATACTGTGTACGAATACGTAGGTTATTTCACAGCGAATGTTTTTGAGATGGACGAGACTCTTGTCACGAGAGAAATGTTTTTGGGAATGTCGAGTGGTGGGGCGGCAGATTCTTCGCCCCGAAGTGGGTAGAGCTAGTAGAGAGATATTACCAACATAGGACTAGGGGTGCTACGGGAGGGAGGGAAGACTTCAGTGGCTCGGTTCTTTTCAGCCGATCGCATACTGTAAATCGGAGAGAGCTGGACTTGTCCCTGCTCAAACAAACAAAAAAAAAAAATGGTTTCCTGGAACTTGGCAAAGCTACCAAAACTACATATTTTGTAAGCACACTTTCGCGCTCCACTTTTTTGCAGTTGTTAAACACATTTCGTAACAATGCTTGTATTTATTTCGAATATTTTTTATTTATAGATACCGTTCAAACTCGCGCGAGCTTCAAATATCGTGTGTAATACTCTGAATAAGTTTGTTGTTCATTAGTGATGAGCTATGAGCATCAGTCAAAAGCAGGGTTGAATTGTTGTTAATGTCGTGTTGTGTAAACTTGTAAATAATTGTTCATTCGGTGAATAACATTTTAAACCTTATTACGACAAAGACTTTAATCACGAGAATAAACTAGAGCTACATAATCTGCGACCAGCAAGGCCACAGTTAAATATAATTCAACAACAAAGCCAAGGTGGTAAATAGTTCGTATACGAGACAATTCGACGTAAGTACATACAATTTTGTGGACTGGCAATGCGGGTGTGAAGTTGGAAATGTGTCGTTTTGTTAATTTTTTTTTTATAATGAAACCTAATTATCTTGCGTAGATTGCCAAATGGGGTAAAAAAATTTAAAACATCTGGGAGACGAAGTTAAAAGATATAAATCATGTTCGCAACATATAAAAATTGCAATAAAACTTTCATTGCTTTGTAAGGTGAGTATACATTGCCAGTTAGATAGCGCGTACAGGTTGACGAATTGATTTTTTTTTTACAAATATACTAATTAAGATATGCCACTTTCATCCTCTAATTTAAATTTGACATTACTTTTATATATATTGTAGGCTATGTAAATTATTATTTGTTTTTAAAAATATTTGTTTTAGTATATTTAAGTTATTACCATCATTAGTATGGTAGATTTGGTATTATTATGTTATCTCTCGTCGTCTCGTGTAATGTACCACACCATGTAGGTACTGGTTGGAAGGCATATAACCTACACAAACTTAGAACAAATACATACCTGTGCTAGTGATTAGATCTGAACCAGTGGCCACATTGTGTCGACAATTACAAATCGAACGATGATACCTTTTTCTTCATACAACCACACTTATTTTTTGTATTTAGCTACATAAGCTACACTTACTTAAGCCTGTCGTACGCAATACATTTATCACTGTGCCTATTTGAAAAATGATATTTGTAATGATATGAGTTAGGATCGCAACAGCCCTCCCAGTTTCAAAAGTCACCAGCCGCCACTGATTCTGGCGCTACTCCGTTCTCATCTCTCTTCACCCTCATCGGCTTTCAAAACCACAATGTCAAGGATCGCCCGAATATATCCACTCTACTCCACTCCAGCAAAGGTAAAATAAAAATAATGTACAGGTGACACCTTTTCTTATCCTATTAAATATATTAAAAGAGAGAAAATAATAATAATTCTTAATATTAGTATTTTTTGTTGTTTACTTGGCAGTTTTCTTAAGAGGATCATTCCCTGCCATCTTGGATTCTCGTTATTTTTGCCATTAGTTCCCTTTAAGAGTGCTTGACGAAATTTTTCCCCTGACATGGCACAAATAATACCTTCTGAAGTTGATAAAACTATTGATCTCTACTGCCTTTATTAATATTTGACTAGTGACTGCTGGCAAGTAGTAAGTAAATTTTCTTTTTATAGAAATTACACTAATAAGAGTAGTAATGCAATACATATCTTAGAACATGTGCAAAGCAATGTCCTATGACTTGTCGACGCCCAAAGTAAAATATGAAATCTGTGATACAAGTTACAGCGACAATTCCATAAACTTGTTACGGTTCCCAATACGGCTACAACTTCCCTACTATACTCCGTCTATGTACCACTAGGACTATATAGGAAGAGGACGCTTATAGGAAGCATTAATTACCAAACACATTTCAAAAGCAGAATTATTTGATAGTTACTTTATCTTGCTGACCAGAATGGGTGGTTGTAGATACACACAAATGTCAAAACAACTATTTAGTTTTTGTTCCGCTTAATTAATAACTTAGTCTCTTTCCCAGTTGAACTTTTCTTTTTCAATTTACTGTATATAAAACAATTTAATTATATATAGCCTATATAGATAATCGAATTCACATATATGTGTGTGTGTGAATTTGGTTTTCAAATAATCATTCACAGCATTATTACATTTAAGATTCCATAAAACATATTTAAAATATTCGGTAATTCTCCCAAAAAAGTTATTATTACAGGACAGATACCAATATTATAAAAGCGACAAACAGTATCCAAATATCTTATTGAAAAGTCACCGATTCCTTAGGTCTCGAAAAGAAAGGGCTCCGACCGCAGTACATATTTATTCATATTATCCTTACACAGTCACCAATTCACACCCATTCACAGACATCTGAGCCGAGGGTATTGCCCTCACCAATACACACTAAGGTGCAGATAGTGCTTATGCATATCGACAATCATTTACAGTCATACAAACGATCTCATTCATACTCTTGAATTTTCCCGGCATTCCAGATCACCAACTAGCCTACTTCTACAAGTCAAGTCCCGAATCCTTTCTTCTCAGTACAAAGTCCCGCATTTACCAGTTTTAGATGCTAAGTTACACTCCAAAAAGCGAAGTCCCTCATTCACTCGTCCCTAGATTAAGTTCCAATCTGAACGTCCAAAACCTAAGTCCCACGTTTCACTCATTCGGGGTATCCCAAAAGTAAGTCCCACGATCCTTCGTTCTAAAACTAATTTTAACTCTGGGCGTTCACTATTCTAACGAGCAAATGAAAATTCCCAGCTCACATCCGCCAGAAACGAAGTTCTTTACTTCAGTCGGCTTAATATTTTCTAGGTCCAAACTCATCATTGCCAGAGACTAAGTCCCTCACTGCATTCTGCCCAATAATTTTAGTCCCGACACACCACTGTCAAGAGACTAAACCCCACATGTTATCCTGCAAAATTATTTTAAGTCCCGCCTCACCAGTGAGAAATTAACACAGTCCCGACTTGTACTTAACTTGATGCATCATTAGGCCCATGTTCGCGCAGCGCCTCCTCAGCTGCGAACTGAGTCCCAGACTCGACGATGGTCTTCTCCTGCTCAGCTGAGCATCCCAGTCACTCGGCGACGATCTCACTCATCCGATTTTTTCTTAAGCTACTATATTTCTAAGTGTTAAGTGTGAGCCCGAGCTAGGGATGGGAGCTAATTGGATCTCGGGGCGAGCCCCTTACGCCTACAAGGGAAGGAATTCATTCAAGGAGATATGCATCGCAGCAGAGAGGGATTGGGCAGCCATGACCAGCGATTGGGGCCATGACTACCTTCCTAAATGTACGTATAGTTAACCTATTACTAAGAAGAGAAAGGAAAAAAACCTCCAGAGGCACTGTAAAAAACCCTTTCGACAGGAAAGAATTCTGAATTACTGCATGCATTAATATAAATGCTACAGGAAGTGGAGAGGTTGGCACCATGCTCTTTATTAGTCGGAATAGTAGACCAGTAGAGAGCGGGCGGACCTTTGTTGTAATTGATAAATGCTGGCTTTACCAGAGTGATGCTTACACATAGCCAACCAGGTTTAAAATCTCTAGTTAAAAATCCAAGCAACACTAAATTTCACTAAAACCATAGTAAAAGTTCGATGTTTTCGAATTAAAAATATTTGAGTTCTGGCTACCAAACCGTCCAAAGGCCATACCACATTAATGCCTTTGTGTTACCAGTGAATTTTCAAACATGGAGTGTATATACTTTTTTTCCTCTGGTGACTATCTGACCAACCAAGGCCATGCAAACTACTACTGGGCGTTTAAGTTATTTCTGTTGGCTAAATAAGTATCGGACAACAACCCGTTTCTAAAATGCCATTTTACCTTGCAATTATATTTAACAGTTAATCATAAGTAATGTTGCCATTCCTTTTACTTTTTTAAATATGACAACCGTAAAACATATTTAAAAAAGTTTTAAAATTCCAGGCTGAGTGGACTTGCCCGACATTCAAATACTTTACCAAAATTTAATTTTCTCCCCTTGTACAATGACCGAAGCAACTGCCCACAAATGGCGGACCTTAACTTTCGAGGAAAAAATATGACTTTAAAAACCTCAGGTTTCCTCACCATGACGAATGCCTAAGAAATATTCTGAAATACTTTAAGTCGTCTTTTCAGATTTCAAACAGTGTTATATTTGAGAGCATTTTTTGTACTTAGAAAACTTTCGCCATTTTAGGCCGCCAGCATTGCGTCAAAGTGACGTCATGACCTACAGGCTTGAAGAGCCGAACATTATGAAAAAATGTTAATTTTACTGTCGCATAACTTATGGTGCTGGATGCTCCTTCGAGGCCGATCGTCTGACCTCGAACGAGCATTTGCACTCAGTAATTATACAGAAATCTCTCAATTGAATCTTGGGGTGACACAAATAAACCCCCAATTTAAAAAAAACGTTATTTTTCAATATTAAATGAAATAACCAGTGGGAGCACACCTGCACACCTGCCCAAAAAAAGAAGACAACATCGTTTTCACTTGGTGGCGGGGTGTTACACAGTTCAATAACTGGCAGAGGGATCTTTATTAAAGCCTCCAATCCCAGCTGTTTTCTTCAAAGATGTCGAAATAAGGGAGACTCAGCGTCACACTGGAGGGGCACAAACTTCAATTCAAACTGCGCGTGAGTATAATGCGCAGGTGACATTACAGCTGCCGGCTGGCGGGGAGAAGCACCCCAGCGCTCCAGGTGCCCGGTATGTGGGTGTCTGAACTACACCCCTCAGTTGTACCGGTGCCATGTTTGTTACCAGTTGCGTCGACGCAGGGCGTGCATTCATTATTACCAAGTGCCATAAAAAAAGTGTTTCCCAGCCACGCCGCAAACAAGGTGCAGCAAAAAGGTTTGCAGATATGTAGATTATAAGTGAATTCACAATGTTCAATATCACTTTTTGCCCATACTTCCCATCTGTATTTGTCCGTAGCTCATTTTGCGGGGGGGGGGGCAGGAGACAACAGATTCACGTGGTTTTTAATGCAGTTGTATCAAGTTAATCTATGTCCTCGGGGACATGGTGTGTTAATGCTGCTCTACGTGATCCCTTAAACTACATCTCTTATATACTGCTTGGCGGCCCCCTCCCGCACACCTCCTTTTGCTTGAGATGCCTGGCTTGGCTCCAGTGCGCTCTATACTGATCACTTTTTAAATAAACAACGTTACAGTCACACATTATTCAAGCTGGTGGTCCCTTCACGCTTCGCGCTGCGGGCAGACGCGATGACAGGAGTCGAGCGCTCACACCTTCAGGGGACACAAGGCACAAGTTAGTAAAGCCACACAGTCTTACCATCACACTCAACCAATGTGATGGAGCACACACCGTCAAAAACCCAAGATGGCGGGGACTGATCCCCCTTAAGGCAGAGGTACAAAGTGACTTACGTAGTTTAATACACTGGATTACATAGTGTGTAATTTACAGATCCTACATGCGAGAAATTTTGCTTACCGGAAATGCACATTGCAGTCTTGGAAGGGCCCGTTGCAATGCTTCACCACCAGAAATGACCTCGATGCGTTCAAAATTATTCAGGAAATAATATTTTAACGGAAAGAGTAAATTGAACTCTTTTCATAATTTTCCGGGTGAAATGCTTGCAATTTATTTTCTTTTTATTGTCCGAGTTACAAAGAAACGTCGATACATTCATTCAGTAATTCACTTCATGAACTGAACAGTAGAAGAGTTGGTGAGTGTCGTTCGAATTCAACACCCTAAATTCCCTAATGCCTTAAATCACCGTATAACTGAATTCGAACACGGTATCATTCAGTAGCAACGCACACGACCGACGAATCGATGCACTGTACTTGGAACGGGTGCCTCGGAGCTGTGTAATTCACGGAGATTGAGTATAAATCACTGTGCGAAATCACGTGAATAATCGTTACGCTTGTACTCTTTCGCTGATTCCAGTAGAGCCGCTTTAATTGGTTTGCAAGCGTAGAGGGACTTGTGGGGTACACAACTCGGTGCCAGCTTTGCGGCAACCATTTTGCGTGCGTCTACTCTGAGTTGCGGGTTTGCCGCTAGAATTTTCAAAAACGCCGCTTGAATTCAGGGAATCACAGTTTTTACAATACCTGCTCTTTGAAATGTTAGCACTCATCTTCAGCAAAAATGATAATAATACAGTTACGCACAATTCATAAACATGTATGTATATGTGCATTTGTGTGTGAACCATTGTACGACGTATGCGTAATTATAGGGTATATGCATAATAAATGAAGATCAGTCTACTTCATCTTTAACTGAAGTATTCCGATCCACACTATAAAAAAAATTGCATTCGAAGCTCTCTGTTCAGCAAAAAAAAAAAAAAACATTGTTTGTAGCTGTTATATTTACAGAAAAAAAATCGTGCTTTAATTCAAACGGAATGTTAAAGAAACTTAATTTTTTTCTTCGTCCTTGTTTGTTTTCTGGTAGTGTTGATTTTCTTTAAAGCAAAGAAAAAAAATTCTTTCGCCTTGTTTTGGTTACAGTAAAGAAACTTTATAAAATGAAGGAGAGGGTTAAGTGATATTAAATCTATTAGGGCCTATTTCGTTCATTCTGGTTTTTATACCTAACAAAAGTGTGTAAATCCTGCGTTACCAATAAACAAACTACTTAGACCATCAGTATTATGTTTTAATAAATACAGTAATTGAATATGTCACAAGGGATGCTGTTGAATTTGTCGTTAATATACACATTCAAAAATATTTGTTTTGGAAAAACTTACTATACAGTATTCGTATTTGACGATATTTATATTTTGGCAGCAAAACATGTGTTACAGCAAAGAGAGTGATTTTAGAGTTAATTTCTACTGTTTTTATAGCTTATATACCGGTATCTGCTTGCCATAGATTACCAACGAGATAGACGTATGCAGATATCTCCAGCATTAACCCTAATATTTCAGCCGATTATGTCCATCGAATACCGCGATAAAATTCTGACAAACGTATTGGTGTTAATATTATGACAAATTTTACCAAGTCCATAAAAACAACAGATGTCAGTAACCAGCATTTGACCAAACGCTAGGGGTCGTGGTGACAGCGGTTAGGCTGCTCGCCTCCCACCAAAGCGAACCAATTTTAATCCCCGGCCAGGCTAATCCTGGATTTTCGCAAGTGGGAATCGTGCCGGACAATGCGGCAGTTAGTTGGGTTTTCTCGGGGATCTCCCATTCTCAACTCTCAACAACAAGGCGGTGAAGAATACGAATACATTCACTAAGTTACCACAAGAATTCAGTGAAAATCAGGATTCAAATTAGTTCATTCCCTCGACCACAACCCAGCTGACGGTGTATCCACAATGCAGGCCTCCGGCATGCCGGAACTTTACACGAACGTCCCCGAGGCCGTGGCAGTGCGTTTTGTTTTATTTTCTGAAAATGCCCTTCCCACCCCCGCGTTGTCCTTTTTCGCCCGAGGCGAACACGTGTTGCACTTCCCCCCCCCCTCCCCCCAGACGAGGGCCATTCACCCCCTCCCTCACATATAGACAGCACGGGCATAATGCGCCCGCCGTGGGGAGGGTTTGTCACATCGTGTTTGGGGACGGCCAGTTGCTCCCGCCCTCTGGGAACAATGCCCGCATTAAGGGGGTGGTTTGAGGAGGAAGAGGGGGATAGTGCGGGAAGCGGGGTTGGCGCCCCTTCTGACGGGACTACTACCGACGGGCTTCCCGCACTCGCGCGATTATTAACATTTCCATCACGGATATCCTCACAAGAATAACACGTGTTTCCATCCCCCCCCCCCCTCCCGCTTCGTTTCGTAATGCCTCTCTACTAGGCCCGTGGCCCGACTTGCATCTGGCTTCGGGGTGAAACTACTGCGCGGTGCAGGCGAGGCGAACACTTATTTCACTCAGTACAAACACCCAAGTTTCTTACCGGCTGTTCAGGGTTAGTTGAGCGGTTTTGAGACCACCCTTTGTAAAATGCCAGTGCTCCTCAGAGGTTGCTCATGGTAAATAAACTGAGAACTTTTGTAAGTCCTGTTTTAGATCTACTTGCATATATACATTGCGCCCTATGAAAAATTAACACTGACGTTGGCGTGATCACTTTGTTCATGCATCAGTCAAGTTAAACTGTAAAATTATAATAACAGTAAATATTTTACAAAGCTACCCATTCCTACATTTAATGCATTAAGAAAACAGAAAGCAAAGTAAATAATTTCAGTGTT
The DNA here is from genome assembly GCA_029891345.1 of Dryococelus australis. Lineage (NCBI taxonomy): Eukaryota > Metazoa > Arthropoda > Insecta > Phasmatodea > Phasmatidae > Dryococelus > Dryococelus australis. The sequence goes on from CM056995.1 coordinate 350,586,090, forward strand.
TCCAAATACTTACGTAATGCTTCTAATTCGTTGTTAAAACATGGAACTACGTTCCCTCTGTCGTTACCAACTTTACTTGACGCGTGCCAGTAAATTTCTCCGTTAAAATGTGTGCAAGAATGATACAGTGGCATTTTTCAAGGGTTGATTTCAAGAGGACTCACATTACTGTGAACAGCCTTGGCCTCCATGTATTTTAAGCGGGGAGAATCATCGCCGTCTCGGATTTACGTATGTTTTTCCATAACTTAATTTGCAGATTAAATATTTAAAAGCCAGGGTTGTCAAGGCACGAGAAACATATTTTATTTTTATTTCGTATTCGAATTCTTTTCTCACGTGATTCGTTTCACATCTGTGAACATATTCAAGGATTCCTTCATTGTTTAGTAATTTCTGTCCCACGTGTGAGAATATTGATATATCTGAAACCGTAAGAACTTCGAAATGTCTTATAAGTAGCCGACATACACTTGTAAGAGCGCTGCTGTAAATGCGTGGGAAGTAAATATTAGCCTGCCGTTCTTACACTTGCATATTTGCGGTTTATTCGCACTTTTTGAATGAAACCTTTGAAAAATCACCCCATGCAGGACGTGTTAGGATATTTCCTAAATATGACATGTATAACAAGGGTTTTATACTTATGTTAAAATATATTCATGATATAGTGAGCACTTTCGAAACCAACCTTTGGAAAAAATCACTGCTCCTACCTGCATATATTTAACGGGCGCACTGAGTGACATGCGCCCAGTAAAGTTGGCAGCGATGGAGGGGGAAGTAGTTCCATATCTTAACGTCGAATAAAATTTGTTGAGTAACCATTTCTATCGCTTTCTGTTTTTTTTAACGCGTCGAAGTGTAAAAATAAGCAGATTTTTAAAATACTTACTATGCTATTAATTTTACAGCTTAACTTGACCAACGGATAAAGAAAGTGACGAGATCCATGACAATGATAATTTTACATAAGGCGGAAGAACACGCAACGTGCATACAAATAGATCTTAAGCAGGGCTTTCAGAAGTGCTCATTTTACCGCGAACAGCGTATAGGCCTAAAATAAAAAATATATTTTTGGTTAAATTGAATTTTTATTCGTATTTTATCTATAAATCATAATATTTCATTTATAATTGATATGACTTAAAACAGTGAAAAAATAGGTGTGTTGGTAATGCCTAGTAAAAGAATAGTTCGTACACAAAATAATATTACACTTGTGTGTTATCCCTTTGGTGTAATTTCGTGGACTTGGTTAAGCTTTGTTTGCATGAGGCGGAAGAATATCCTGGAAGTAGAACTTGAGCAGGGCTTCAGAAAAGTTGGAAGTAGCCATGAGCGAACTATATTCGTGTAGTGATTTGCGTGTTTCCTGCCCCGCCATTATTTGCACGGGTGAACATATTTGCCAGGATGTTATACTTTTTTATTGTTTAGTCTTTTCACGCAGTTCCCACGCCACGCTGCCAGTCTGCCTCTTTATTGCCATCCACGAGTAAAGCAAGGCAAAAAGATTTACGACCGAAGTCTGGTTTTAAAGTCTCATAGAAAGTTCGTAACCTTTTTATTTCCTGTGGTTGTGGTCGTTTATTCTCGTCCACGTCTGTTCTCTAATAAAGCATACCGAGTTCAGCCATTGAATTGCTGCAGCGTCAAAAAACGAACAGATACATAATTCATAAATATCTTTTATTTCAGTGTTTTGAACGTCTCGTGGTCGTGAAGATGCAATTTTTTTCTTACAGTTTTATAAACAAAACCTAAGGAACTGATTGACAGTGCATTCGCGTGAAAGTTAGTAACGGGGAGGAATACGCAATATTTGTATTTCAATTTTTTTCGAGAACCTATGAAAATGAAATGTATTTACTCATTGACTTTGGGCCGTGGTGGAGTAGTGGTTAGACTCCTCGCTTCCCACCTAGGCGAACCGTATTCGATTCCCGGCGGAGTTAATCTGAATACTTATTAGTCGGAATAGGGAAATTTCGCGAATTCATTTCGGGACAAGACAGACGTCGAACACATATACAGTGAAGTGACCTTCGCAATTGGATCACAGTATATTAGACACGCACTGCACGCCCCTGAGCCAATAGTAGGCTTGCAAGGAAACTCTTGCGAATTCCATAACTGCCAGGTGTTGGGGCAACAGCCAATGAACACACAGCTGAGGCTTCATTATGCAGAGGACTGAGGAGTCTAGCCTACAGTTCATTGAACTCGCGAAATTTTCCTATCCCTATCCCTTATTTGGATTTACTGTGGCTACACTATATTTTATTTCGAGTACTTTAAAGTACAGCAGACATGCAGCGATGTAAAGCCAGCCTATCGGTGTAAGATCTTAGGGATAGAAATCAAATGAATCGTTGTTACGTTTAAAATGTGTTTTATATAGACAGACGTGCTGGCTTTTATTTTTTTCTTTTTTCAGATATGACTATAATCCCTATATGGGAACACTTTGTTGGTTTCTACTACACACAATGACGGTTCGCCCAACAAAACAAATTAAGCGAAATTTGATTTTTCCAATAAAAGCTCCATCGTTACTTAATTCTCTGTTGCTAGAACTGAAGTTTATTTTGGATCCGCTTCACAGAAAACTGATACAGATTTGCAGATTTATTTTGAGATCACTATTATTAGTTAAATTTTGTATGATTTGAACAAATCAATGAAACAGTGATTTTTGCGTACCTTCTTTGCGCATAATTCATTCTAGAGTGTATTTTCTCCTTGGGTGCGCATTAAAATAACTGCCCTTGTTTTTCCTATGACCTTTCACCTTGAATGTTATGGATTTTGCAAGCAGCTTGGCATTGCATTTCATGACTAAATATGTTCTAAAATAACTTTACAAAAACACGGAGGTTTATTGTTATATAATATTTATCTTATCCCTTGCTGGAAAAAGCCATTTCATAAACCATGTTTCTAATTATAATTCAAAGTAAATATGTTAACAACCAAATCGTGCAGATCATTGTTTGTGGGAGTTTAATATCAGTGCCGAGTTATGCAGAATTCGACGATGATATTAATTAAACTACAATATGAAACACTTGGTTGCGTCGATACTATTTTAATTCTTGTTTTGCTGTCTTCAATAAACCCGTATTTTTTGTTAAAGAAGTAATGTTTGGCCGTTAGTAAGGAAAATAAAATAACTCTGTTCCTAGCCCGACTTGCAGGATAGACTCTACTTTTCTATGCAGTCTTCAATCTCAGTCGTTATCTAGCCTCGTAAAAACGTAGTATAAAAATTTAAGCGTTTTGGCCCAAAATTTAAGTAACAATTTTTTTTTAATAATAATAATTAGACAAGCACCCGGGAGAATTGCCCGCCGCCTTCCCGGATCCGGGATCCCATACATTTCCAAGTCCACCGCAGAAATCCTTCAAAATTATTAACCTATGTATTCCTGTAGTAATGTTCACAGGGTAATGGTTTCTAGAAATATTTTCCTTATTGAAACGTAATCACTAATAAAAGAAAACCTACCAACCTAGATAGTATATAGACTATGAATAATGATCACTATTAGTATAATTTTAGAAACTAAATTACTAAATGTTCCTCTTGAACCCTCAGAAATAAAACGTCACGTATCAATACAAAAAATAATATTCAGTATTTTGATGTCGGACTAATCACACAGACTTCAATAATATCTGCAGATATACACAAGAGCATATAAACTGAAGGAACAACACTTACACTATACAACTCCTACACAAGCAACATTACACTGACACCAACACAGCACAGACACAGACATCAAACACAGGACGGACACCTCACAAAACAACGACAACCACAGTCGGTCTCTCTGTCTCTGGAGAGGATGGCGGGGTGAGGGTTCAAGTGTGGAGGCAGAGGAATTTTAACTTTTGGCATTTTAAAAATATATAACGTAACTTTTTTCGTTTATACTGTAACAAAATAATGTATCTGTTTTAAAATTTAACTTGTTTGTAAGTGTTATGACGTGAAAAATTTTATGTTTCGACTATTTTATAAATTTATTTTAAATTCAAGTAACTGAGACCAGTTATGGCCTTCAGTTGGGTACTGATGTAATTTAGTATGTTCTGTTCTGATTATCTAGCCGGTTTGTTATCGACCCAAGATGCACGAATGGCGTAGTTCTGGGTGCACTCCCCACACTAAATTTAAATTTTAACATGTGCAAGCAGGGACAATGACAGTTTGTTCTCAAAAGTTCTCACAATTAACACCTTGTGGAGTACGAACGGCGCCTTTGCGTCACGGAATTAGGCAACCCGCGTGCGCTAACTTAGCGTGCGGGTTTGCCTACACGACAATGTTCAGGCGCGCCAGCCTGATTGTTGCGTGAATGTACTCCCCAGCGGCAAACCCGCGCTCGCGAATGGGAAAATGAGACGTGGGCGACCCCGCGGAACGAAGTGAGGGCCTGCGGAATTATAATTAAAATAACTTGGCACTCGCCTGCCCGGGATTCCTCTTATTAGTTTGTGCGCTGTCCCAAAATGTTCATTCTGCGCCTGGCGAAGGGAATGGCGGGGTAAGACGGCGCGTTGGGAAGATGGGAGGGAGGGTGAATGGCCAAGTCCAAGTCCGCTGGACCATTCCTGGAAACGAGAACCCGGGGTTCTCCATGCCACTTCTCCCGCCCCAGCGCACACATTCTGCGCTGGCGGAATTGAAGTTTACTATCTGAAACGCTATGGCGCGAAGTGTAGGGAAATGTTCAGTCCCCCCCCCCCCCCCCCATTTTTTTTATCTTGTTCTCTATGCCCCTTTTGTTTCTTTTCCACTCTCTCTATATTCAGGCCGCGTGTGTCCTAATCAAGTCTTAAAGATCTCCCGTGTCCTTGTTCTCGATGATGAGGTCGTAACACGGTGCAATTACCGTTGAGTTTTTTTTTTTTTTTTTTTTTTTTTTTCCCCGATGATATCGCTTCGCTGGCGATTAAAATTAGTTTGCTCCTTCCGATGGCACTTAACGCTGGACTTATTTAGCGTCCCAAATGGTTCACGATTATTGAGGAATCTTTTGAAACCAAATATAAAAAAAATTATCCCTTATGTAAATTGTTATGGTAACGTGAGCAACTCTGAAATCAACCACAAAAAATAATAACTGTCCATAACTACACGTATGCTACAGTACGCCCCGGCATTTCGGCGCTCGGTGAGTGGTTGGCGCTGGATTCATAGGAAATAGTTACAAGAGTTCACGTCTTATTGAGATGCGCTTACATAGTATAGAACATAGTATAGAAAAAAGTCGCCAGGCCGTGTGTCCCTGTGTAATCGGCTAAGGCTTCTAAACTAATTGATGGATTTTGATACGGTTTTCAACGTCATTTAGAAAATCTTCTGAAGAAGGTTTAGGCACGTAATACATTAATATTTAATGTAAGGATAATAGAGAAATGTCAACGTTTTATAATTTAGTAGGAAAAATCCGCTTTTCGGCCGCGTATATGACGTACGCTGACTAAACCATAAGAGATACACCAAATTTATGTAATAGAGAATTGTAGATCTAATAAAGTTATACAAAAAAAGTCCGCGACGGTATACGTTTATCTTTTAAAGATAAATTACAGTAACCATTTTTTTTTTGTCTTTTTGAAAGTAGGGGTACACTTACGAAGACATTTTGAACAACACAGTATTAATGCTATGTTAGTTACCTTATAAGCATTTGCTATAAAAATTTGCGAAAAAAATTTCGGCACATAATACAAGATTTACAGATTTCAATACCATACTGGCGCATCGGCAGTTTAATTTTGCTTTTTGGCCGCGAGTCTATGGCAGAAGACATTTTCTTACACCTCTTACCAATCAGACTTAGGTTACTGCAGTAGCGTTGGTTTGTTGATTCGCGAACAGACACACTGTACATTTAAAATGTCAACCATGCAATCACGAACGTTGATCTCAGCTATACCTTTATGAAATTGAACTAACCATAAAGTCTTTTCGCGATAATCGGAGCTAATGTCTGTGGAATTTATGTACTCCTGTAAAACAAAATATCCTTTGTTTAGAGTTCACGTTTAATTGAGCGCTTTTGAATACCCTGCTTAAGACCTACTTTACTCCCCAGTTTTTATCCTTCCGCCACATGTAAATTTTACACTGTCGCGTCTAGTCACTTTATTCATGCGTCAGTCAAGTGAAAATGTAAATTCGTTGGTAACCTAAATGTGTCAATGGTATGCAATTTCATGTTCTTATGTGTATTAAGCAGATTAATGTAATGCCATGAATGTAAACATTTCTCTTACTAATGTAATGTTACGTTAATGTAATATTAGTGTAATGTTATATTAGTGTAAGCATTACACTCGCAGTACAATGCCAAAACTTGGGAATATTTTCCTTAAGTCGCTGGCAGCTTCTGTGGCAGTGCGTGCAGTATCTTATATTCAATTAACGGGCAGTGAAGTTCTATAAAGGTTGATTTCAAAAGTGCTCACTTTACTTTCCATAGCCTATAACAGGAAGTCGGACGTTCTCAGAATTCATCAAGCTATTCAAAAGACACTTGTACATTAAGACTTTTTATTCAGCCGGTCCGCATTTAATTAGGTACTTCCTGTAAAACTTTGAAATATACAAAAAAAAAAAAAAAAACCTCACCAAATACATTTTTTTAAGAATATAGTATTCTTCAGCTCAAATTATTTAGTTTGTGCCCGGTGTATTGATCAGTGTACGGCTCAGTACCTTAAAAATGTCAGTTCGTGTGTCATTAAATGAAAGTATACGACATAACTGAATGGAGAGAAAAGAAAAAGAAGAGGTAAATTTCACTCATGTGAAACCTGAGTTATGGGGCAATAAAAAAACTCACAGCATTAAAACTACCTCTTCTACAATTTAATTGTGCAGTGGAAAAATATTTTTCTTTATGAAAGGTAAAACCAAGATTTATTGGTCGACTAAAAAAAGTTATGTTGAAACCGGGTACACGTAACAACAGGGCTGTTCCAATACATTTTCCCACGGGCCACTTGCAAGTAGTTACAATATTTAACTGTAGCTATGCAAAGTCTTGGCTGACTGATAGTTTAGTCATGTGAAAATGTAATAAGTGAAATAACATACAATTTTATTTCAAGTATTACGCTATAGGCTATTCACAGTAAAATGATCACTTTTGAAAGCCCTGCTTACGATCTATTTGTATGCACGTTGTGTATTCTTCCGTGTAATGTAAGATTAACATTGTCATGGGCCTCATCACTTTATTTATATGTCGGTCAAGTGAAACTGTGAAACAAGTAAATATTTTACAAATATGCTCATTTTTACACTTCGATGCATAAAAAAACATAACGCAAAATAAACCACTTAAATTGCCAGAAATGGTTACTAACACTTTTTATTCGATGTTGAAATACGGAACTACTTCCCACGCATCGTTGCCAACTTTACTGGACGCATGTCACTCAGTGCACCCGTTAAAATATATGTAGGTTGGGGCAATTAATTTTTTTCTAAGGTTGATTTCAAAAGTGCTTACTTTATCGTGAACGGCCTTTAGTGACGGTTATAGTTAACTTAATATTAATAAATTATGTACGAAATTATGCATTTAAAAATGCTGATAAAATATTTGGTTTGCGAGCAATTCTGGGGAGTCGAGCGAGCCCCATGTGGCACGCAAGTCTCTGATTGGACAGCCCTTCCATGCGTTGTAGTAAGAAAACTGGTGTTCTTCGCTTCACTTTGTCAAAATGAACAATATGTCAGCCTTCTGCTACCGCGGTCCAGCAGCATCTACCCCGCGAAACTCCCACACGAAGAGAACAGCGGCTGGCATTCCGCTACAAGGAACGGAGATTGAAGTCTATAGTTAGGGACAGGAAAATTTCGCGAATTCATTTTAGGGCCAAGATAGCCGTCAAACACATATACATAGAAATCACCTTCGCAATTGGATCACAGTTTATTAGGCCCGCCCTGCACGCCTCTGAGCCAATAGCAGACATGCAAGGAAACACCTCGCGAATCTCTTACCTGCCAGGTGTAGGGCAACAGCCAATGAACACACAGCTGAGGCTCCAGTATGCAGAGGACTGAGGAGTCTAGCCTACAGGTCATTGAACTCGCGAAATTTTCCTGTTCCTATCTGAAGGTCGTTCACGGTAAAGTGAGCACTTTTAAAACCAACCTTTGAAAAATGTCGCAGCCCGTAACTACATACATGCTACAGTGCACACTGGCGTGCAGGCTGCCAGTTAAGTTTGCAATGAATCAATGAAAATAGTCCTAATACTCGACGTAAGATTGCAAGTATAATATTTAAATTTAACCACTGAATTTAGAGTTCGTATTTTTAATACCTACAGATTAGAATGTGTATTTGCATGTCATTTAACATATGTGATTTGTTAAGCTTCTTACACAACAGAACACTTTAACATTTGACTTTACATTTCCTTTACTTTGACGAAACCACCAATACACAATAAAATTGTAAAATCAGAGTTGAACACAATTAAACATCGGTTTTGCGAGATTCGTAAAAATGTGTAATGTAAATCACTATCATACTATCCAAGAATGCATTTTACGTACTTTTTTTTTCAATAGGCTTGAAACAAAACTCACATGTTTACTTTATTCAAAAGTGTAAATTAATATATTTCGTCTTCACATTATATTCGTTTGCCATTTATTTAATTTAAGACAAACTCTGTGTAATATACCGAGATTAAAATCGCCTTAAATAAAGTAACACATTTTCCACATTACCTCTGTTAGATTCTCGGCAAAATGGCTGCTTGATTTTGACTTTAAATTTCAACTTTTCGAAATCGTAAAGTCAAGAGTGCTTGACTTTACCTGTGACCGTTCCATTGTGTCAAGTTCCATAAGAAACAACATGTCGGAAAGCAAACGTAAAGTCAAATGTTAAAGTTTTCAATTGTATAAGGGCCTTAACGTTTACACGATTTTTCTTGGCTGGCGTATGAATAGCGTGACCAGGCGCATGATAATGTTACATTTATATGTAATGGATGGATACAAAGTGAGCCGAGTAGTAGATTCTAAGCAGGGATTTCGAAAGCTATCAGTTTACCGCGAACAGACTGTAGAACCTTCTACTACTGCGAACATTTTACAGACGAGATACGACTTACAAAATCTTTGAAAGTGAGACAGTTCCATCGAGGACGTTCTACCCCCTACTTGCCTTGACCGGCTCACAAATTGGTGTACGATATGAAACAATAACGGGGGGTCTGAGTTGTTTTTGCGAGACGCGGCAATCATGATGTGAAGTGAAGTGAAGATATTAGGGTGGCTCTTAACGCAAGGTCTTGAGATCCGATGAAGGTGATTGAAGGGGCGGGGGAAACGTGAGATCCCCGAAGTAGTATGAAAATGACGATTCGAGCACGGCCCCCAGCTACCAGAAAAACAACGGTAAATTAAATGCTCGAGCCATCAGGAAACCATCAGAAAAAATTACTCTTAATTTTCTGATCCAAAACATCAAATGAAGATTCGTATAACACAAGTTTTGTATATGATGGAATGGTGGATTGTGGTGCTAAACAAATGCATCCTATTAGGTTTTTTAAAGAGTAAATGATCGTCATCTTATAATTAGACATCAGTTGATTTTTTATTTGCGTTCATATCTCTATATATAAAGTTCTGATGGTTATCCAATCATTAAAACACAATTATCGCTCTGACTCGATAGAAATATTATTCATATTTATCACATGAAACTTTAATAGTTTTTAAACTACTAAAGTTATTATATATAGAATATGACTACTACCAACCCAAAAACTATCTACTGTCTCATCTCTAATACCACTGTACTTTCCGACAAGTCAAAGTTAATTAACCTACCCTTTTCATCCTTAATTCCAACTATTATTTCATTAACTTGATTTGTTTGCACTGGAAAAAATAATGGATAAACTGGTTCGTAATAGATCGTGTCGCCAAATCCAAATGTTGTTCTTGGTTTAAAAGTGTCAATTATGCTAGTTACTCTATGATTATATTCATCATGTTTTAATATCATACCATTTACTATATTACAGTGTATATTTATTGTTTCAAATGGAAAAAATTTTGGAACTGTATTGCCATAATCGTACACATTTGCTTTCAGGTTTTATTTTCTACGAAACCCAAAAGTTTTCCTAACGAACCCCATTTTTCAAGCTGTAATTTAAGCGTACATATTACTTTCACTCTGTTTACTATTTTATCCAGCTCGAAAGATATATCATTTTATTTCCCATCCACCGAATCTACACTAAATGAAAAAATTGAATTTATAATTTTTTCAAGATCTTTTAAGCTATATTGACCAACTGGAATTTCAACTGCTAATTCCATATCATTCTGACCCACAAAATATATCTAATTTTTCCCAGAGATAATGTTATGCGTTAGATAAGTAGTATAGAACTGAACTAAAGCCAATGAGTGCCCCTCTATCTGTAAAGGGTAACGTACTCTTTTCTTCAACACTGATTTGTTATCTGTTAGTTTGAATACTTTACTCATTTATTATATCATTTAAAAAATCTATTAATAAATGAGCAAAAAAAACCACGAAAAATGTAGACTGGGATATTAAAATTAGAATAGCAGACAAGACTGTATCGACAAAACGGCATGGAGAATTATTACCTAATAATATTAGATGTTTGTTAGTGGGTCCTAGAAACTGTGGAAAAACTACACTTATGATAGATAATTTTATATATGCTCAGGGATGGTTGCACTTTGCTACTCTCTATGTATGTTCTAAAACTCTGGACCAACCAAAGTATATAAATTTAAGGAAAGATATAGATGTAGCATCAAAATTATTTAATGAACCGATAGCATACTTCTTTCCATCAAATGAAGAAATGGTTGATGTAAATGAATGTCATAAAGAGTCTGTGGTTGTTTTCGATGATATCATACTTGAAAGCCAAATATGGTAAGGCATTACTTTACTCATGTCAGACACAAAGATATTGATTGTTTCTATTAAGCCAGACATACTCAAAAGTATCTAAGCAGCTTATAAGAGACGCCAATTTTCTTTGCATATTCAGACAAGACGATACAAATCTTAAACATATTCATAGTTATGTGATATGTCGTTTGAGGAATTTAGGGAGACTTGTTCAAAATGTTGGAATAATGAATATGGTTTTGTTACAATAGATATGACTCGTAAGTTAAATAATAGTAAGTACCAAAATAAAATTAAAGATCTTTTTAAATTCTTAGATTTTAAGTTTTGTTTTTAATGTAAGTGTTTCCATTAAAAACTAACATAATCTGATTTTTTTAAACGTATTCATATACCATAACTATTTCAATAAACACAATTGTACCTTCGGGTACAATGTGGGCTTTTGGTATTTTAAAAAATATCATATCATCAGGGAATACTTCAAAAGTTTTATGCATGTCAATTCCTTTCCATTGATGGTATAAGTTGATAACACTTTTATATTCTTCTGGTTTTATTATTATTTCAACTATAGTTCCATCTCTCATAAAAAAATATTCTATTTAATTACTACCCAAGCAAAATATTTTTTCTTTTGAACTGTATTTTCCAACTAAATGATTAATGTTAATTCTGTTTTTCTAATAGTACTCTAAATTGAATGCATCCATTGGTGCAGTGGTATCTCCCACATGTCTTAGTCCTTTTTGTTCAAAATCTATATTATTATCTACTTCCAAGTAAGTAAGATAGGTTTATCCAATGATCTTTTATTTCTTGTCAGTGTGGCTATAAAGTCGTTGAACTGTGTGTAGGAAACCAAACCATTAGGATTGATCTTCTCAGTAGTTATATCATTGTCTGTGCGTTCTTTAATTTGATCTTCAATCCATGAGCTCATTAATGCATTTCCACATATATCCATTGTTTATTAATAGTGAAATAATTTTTGGAAATTAAAAATTATGTGAAAAGTGATTTAGCACAATTACACACAAATGACCACAAGTTCCTTGATTGATATTTTGAATTCTATCATTGTTATAAAACATATTACTTCCGAGATATGCTATTAATTTTCGGGGTGGATTTCCACCAAATGAATCAAAATAATATTTGTTGTTTGCTTTTTTCCAATAGCATACCCAGTGTGTACCAGAGTTTGTCGAAGCATAGCTCATCGATCATAAATACACCCTGGAAATTTTTAATGTTTAATTTTTCAACCATTTTATCAATATCAAAGTTACTGAGTGGAGTTACTGTTTTTTAACATTCTTACCCCACTTAACTTTCTTCAATCCCGTACCGTATTCCTCCATAGCTAAATTATGTCTACGTTGTTCTTCTAATTCTTGGTTTTTCTTCTTAGCATTAATTACTGATGTAGCGATAGACGATGCACTACCAGCTAATGCTACTAGAGCTCCCAATGCTGTGAAAATTAAGGGTAAAAATCTACCCTTGTGAACTGTCAAACCATTTTCAGTTTTCATTTATTTGGACATTTTCTTAAGTTGTGGAACTGAAATTGTAATAGTCATCCCTTTACCCTCCTTTAATTTCTTGTTATTACGTTCCAGGTGGTCTTTTGTTAGGAAATAATCATTATTCAAACCCTTCAACTCCTCGTTAGGAACTTGAAATACAATGTTTTTTTACTTTAATTTATTATAACAAATATTTTATCAATTCATTTTAATTCCCCAGCCAAGCATAAGTTTAATATGCATCGCAGATCCAGTAACACAAGCCCACAATCTCTCATTGAGATCAGCATCTGAACTTAAAAATCTTTTGAATGCTTTCTTTTCTAGTTCTTTGTCAGCTACATGTCTTTCAAGATCTTTATGATGATGATAAGCTATATCATGTTCCATTTGCAGCCGCATGTAGTGGATTGATGGGTTTATCACCACGCTCAATTCTCTCTTTTAGTCTAGTACCCCGACCTAAGTACTGATAACCAGGTGCATGCAATTCAAGAGGTAGTGAATTTATTATGTCATTGAGTAACCCTTTTCCGTGATGCTCCGACTCCCAAAAAGTATGTGGTATTGTGTTCAACACTCGTATCAGATATGGTATACCTTTTCGATTATTCACAACTAAGTCACTAAACTTGCTGTTGAGGATATTCATTATTACAACTTTTTCATTGTAATAGTTATCATTTCCAGCATTATCTTCGCCATAAATAACGAGAATTCGATCAATAAGCATCTAACATTATCCATCCATATGTATTCTTTGGGATAGTCTGTATATTTCTTTATACATTTCCCTTTTTTAGGTGAGAGACGTTTCTTTTTAATCGAATCGTAAATAGGTTTAACAATAATTTTCCGTTTATTCCCCTTACTCGATTTTGGCGTTTCCAAGCTTAGATCATTGTTTTGAAAAACTGTGTTTGTATCTGCTAGGATATGACTATAGTGTTCATAGTCCGTTGCAGTGTAGTCACTTTCTGTTACTTTCTTACTAGTTAGTAATTTCATCAAACCATCAGTTCCAGTGTATGTTCGGCCTTTTACAGTAAATTTGTCATTGATGAATGTTACTTCGCTATTACCAATGTACAATCTACCTTTAGTAGCCTTTAGTCCAAAAATATTGTCTTTGCAGTCAATTAAGAAATCGGCCACTTTCTTATCAATAAATGTTGTTTTGTAGTTAGTTAACTGTGAGATATCAGTTTTCAAACGCTCGAATGCTTCGTCATAGCGTTCATTGTCATAGTGTTCATCGTCATCGTCAATGCATTTAACTCCATCGTCATATTGTTCATCACCATAGCAGTCATCGTTAAAGGATTCATCGTCATTGCCAATGCGTTTAATGCCATCATGTCATAGTGTTCATCGGTGCCTGTTTTACCAAACAGTTTTCTTTCAAAAGACGTTTCTGTTGGTGTCTGTGAATAGTCTAAATTCTTAACAGCAAATGGAACAAGTTCTTTTATTAAATTCTTATTCTCATTTGTTATGTGTCCAATTTTTTGCCCCAAATCTTCTATCGCATCTATCAATGATTGATCGTGTTTATTATTTTTATCATATTCATCTTGGCGAAATTTTCTAAAAGTTTTAAACTTTTCAATTAGCTGTCTTATTCTCTCTATATTCTTCTCTATATTGTTTACAATTTTTTGTTGTCTCATTTATTTTATAAATAAATCAAATGAACAATGATAACTTAATGTATACTGTCTCAAATGTATGAAAAATACACTAAGTTCATATGAACTTACAAATAATGACAAAGTAAGAACTAAACTCGATATTCACTGGTGGGGGTAAAAAAAACGATATTGAAAATGAAATTCATAAACCAATGCGAAACAGAAAATTTATTCTAAAGATTGTAACGTCTTGTCACGATCGAGTTACATTTGTTGAATAAGCAGTTGTACAACTTTGCAACGATTGCAAGTCGTTAACATGCTGTGTTTTATCATATGATAATAACATTAAAATGTATTTTTCTTGTATGTTCCATCATTAAAGGAAGGTATATACATAATGAAATGGAATCAATGATCGACATTGTGAACAGCAAACTTATCTACGGCGGTAAAAAAGTGTTGATTTTGGATGAAGAAAATAATCCATTGTTGAAAGCAAAAGATGTAATAATTTTGGGTTATTCTAATCTTAAAAAAAGTGCTGGGAGTGCATTTCATGAAAACAAAATAAGAAAAATTTGTCACATTAAGAGGTGACCATTGGTGGGTCCCCTGTTAAAAATATGAAATAATTATGAAAATTTAAAGTATCATGATCCACACCCTTGTAGAATGCACACCCACATACCGAATTTATCAATGAATAAGGATTATATGGATTAATTATGAAATCAAAAATGGTAGTAGCCCAAAAATTTCAAGATTGGGTGTATGAAAATTTTCCATCTATATGCAAACATGTATGGTTATTGGTTTTTAATGGATGGTTATCCATTAAAAACATTTACTGGTATATAATTTTTCTTTAAAATTATATAGCAGTGCTATAAGAGTGTTTTTAAATTGTAAGTATCCCATTAAAAACATAATAATACTTAAGTAAAATTTAATGTACGGAGATCGTCTCCATTTTCATCACAAATTTTTTGAACTGATTAAGAATATCTGAGTATGAGGATGGTAATGTAGAACACTTTACAGTGAACACTTAAAGATCAAATCTGTCAGCTCTGGTCAACATGTTCGTAAACTCACTGAATTCATAGTATGTTGTGTTCTTGAAGAAGTATAAAAATCCATTGGTGTATCTAAAAGCAGAATCTAACCCAGTTGGTAAGCCCAAAAATTTCTTTGAAATTAAACCAAAAGATTTAGATCTGAATAAGCTCGTCCAGTTTCATAAAATACATTTCATCGTAAAATACAAAAGTGCGACTAGAGTAGGTGTTTACAACTGCTTTTATTTTGGAATTCTGAGGTATACCCATATCATAAATAACCTTGGGGTATCCAGACAGGAGTTGCAGACTAGGATATTCAAATATATGTACATTTGACTCTATAAACATTACAATTTCCCCTGATGGTCTCTGATAAATCGATGTAAAGCTTTCAAAATTAGCAGGTAAGAAAAACTTTCAGTTAGTGATAAGCTCTGGTTTACTAACTATTTTATCTACTATGTCATATGTCCAAACGTATTTTTTATAAAAAATATACATCACTTGGTTGACTACCAAAAATGATTTGATGTTTTTCAAGTTTCACACATTTACTTCCTTTGTATGGAATAATATGTTTGGTTTAGGAGGGGATAACGAATGCCCAGATCTTTTGTGTTTACCATATAGACTCTGTATTTACAAAATATCGCCAGTTAGTAATGTTAGTTGATCTGAGACATAAATTGGATACATAACAGACTTGTAGACATTCGAATGATGTATTCTTAATGCATGTCCTATTTCATGCAATACCATAATGAAAATACTCATTTTTCCTTGAGATTTGCTGTCATGTTTAAGATACCAATCTTCTTCAGCATTAATGTGAATTTCAACTGGTGAGTTATCTGATTTCGGAAAAAAAGCATTACCAAGTATTCCCCCTTTCCCATCTAATTTACTATTACATAAATCCAGAGACTTTTGAAATGTATGGATACTGCATTTTTTTGATTATTATTATATGTGGGTTTT
Organism: Dryococelus australis; assembly: GCA_029891345.1. NCBI lineage: Eukaryota > Metazoa > Arthropoda > Insecta > Phasmatodea > Phasmatidae > Dryococelus > Dryococelus australis. The sequence continues at coordinate 350,602,253 of CM056995.1, forward strand.
GAGTATCGTGTTTAAACATAATGTTAGTATATTTGGCCCACGTATGAAATTCTTCTTCAGTTAGTTGTATGTCATGATTGGCCAACACAATGCCATTTTATTAATTTTGTTGTCCATTTGGTAATAGATGTAGAAAAGCCAAATATATAATCTGGTACCCCACATCTAGGAGTTTTGATTAGTGTCAGTGTTTCTTTACTTATTTCGCCACTTATGTTATGTTCTAATACTCATGGAAAAGTTAAAGAACATGTGAAACTACTGATGAATTTGCTTGTGTAATATCTTTGTCAGATACTTTTAAGTATCCAAAATCATTTAAATATTTTATTGCAGAAAGTGTTTGATTTTCACCTCTGCTGGAGGTTATCAAAAGTAAGATGATTATCATAAAGGTGGTCATTTTACTATAATAAATTTTTTTTTTCATAGTATCACTCTTTTTCAATTTTGTAGTGTCCCCATGGTAGTGTATTAATGCCATCTTTAAGAATAAATCTTTTATCATCTTCAGGACTTAATGCTTTTTTTCCAACTCAATCGTATAGAGTTCATGTTTCTTACTTTTATTAAGATTCATACTTTTGTACAACACTTTTTTACCAAACAAACACTTTTTGTAAAACTAATCTCATTTCTGACTACAGTGTTTTTCCACACCACATTCCACATTTATTGCATTTTCGATTTCAATCCAATAAATTCTTCCATTATTTTTCCATGACATTCATCTTTCATTTTGCCAATAATCTTTTTGTTAACTATCAGTATACCATATGGGTTATCTTTTTTATAGTCAGAAGTATCAAAATGATCGACTATTTCTTTCATGTCACTATAGAAGTCTGATGTTTTTACATAATAGATGTATGAATCAGTATCTTGGTAGCACAGTTCAATATTTTTCCCATAATTTGATTTCATTATATTAAAGTTAAAATCGTACATTAAGACTTTCAATAGATCATGTATTCTCATTCCAACATAAATGGGTTTGTTATAGCACAGTTTTGTTTTAAATATATGAACGGCAACCAAAGAGTTAGTAAATATAGTTTTATCTTTAAAGTTTGGTTCAGCCACTAGTTTATCCATTAGCTTAGAACTTGTGCACAACCATATAAACACTCTGTTTCTAATATTTTCCATTGTTTTTCCAAAAACAGAATTGTTCATTAATTTGTAGAAATCTTTTTCAAAGTAATTTGTAGACTTTGTTCGTATATTTGTGTTTAGATTAATATAGGACTTGAGCCAATCTGATTCATCAAACTCCTCAACTCTATGGATCTTTTTCAACTTCATTCCGAGAGATAGATATTGCTTAAGATTTACATAGTGTATTACATATTTTTCGTTATCATACAGAGTAGTCAAGAGTTTGGGATTTCTTGAACCTTCTGGTATTTTATTCCCTGATGCCAATGGCAGATCTTTGTGGAGATCATGTAGTTCATGTGGGTATTCGAAATTAACTTCCAATATATAACCATCTTGTATTTTTCTATAACCATCTCGTATTTTTGTTACATCTATATTTGTATTTCTCAACTTAAACCCACCATAGGGTAAATACTGACTAATAGCCCATCCATATAAGTTATTGGCATCCAGATATGTAAGATAAAATATTTCCTTTGTACTATCATAAGCATTCATATATTTATTATTTGCTTTAGCATATCGCTTACAACATTGTGAAATTCCACCACGAATAGTATGTTTGAGCATAGCATCCCACGCTAACCCTGGGGCTGCGAAATACCTTGCTGGATCTAGCTTATATGTTTTGAGACATACATCTCTAAAATTTTCCATTATATCAGACAATATCAATACATCACATTTTTATAGAGTTCTGTGTACTCTCTTAGAGATTTTATGTAGAATTTTTCCCACGTCTTTCTCGCAAATTCGTAATCTTCATCTGTAATGTCACATTTATTGAGTTTGTTGTATATTGCATCTTTGGATGGAAGTGATGTCTCACAAAATTCTTCAGGACTATCCATGTAGTCATATGGATAAACACCTTTTTTTATAACAATGTCAAGAAATTCATTGGAAAAAATGCTTACATGTTTTTCAGAATTGGCATCTGGAAAGTTTGCTAGAGAGTTTATAGATACTACTAGCCATGAATTTAAATGAAACAATAAATCTAAGATTTACACTTTCACATACATGTAAAAGAAATATATTTTTCTTCGTTGTTGGGAATTTGATCAATTTTATTTTCATCAATGCCAGGATCTCTTATGAATAAATGTGTGTCATAATCAGATAGATTGTGTATCAACACTGGGATAACACATGAATTTTTATACGATAAGTTACAATCTTTGTATGCAACTCCCCTAAATTTTCCCGTAAGATGATCATGGTATCTGACAGAATCACCATTCAAAGACTTTTCACATATATGACAATGGGTAGATGTTTCATAAACAATCAGTTCTTTCCGAGTTAGTGGAAGCATTGGCTTTCCATTTGTGTATATATTACCAATAGACTTGCTTCTTCCATTAGCATTTTAACGAACACAGTAGATGCATCAGATCCTTCATAAGTTACTGGTGGTTTATAGTATCCATGTTCGTATTTTACATAGTAACAGAAGCTAATCGGCTCGTGTTTTTTGTATGGTTTCGTGTAGGATTCGTCGGGGTTTGGTTGGTGAGTTTCAATTTCAGTCAACAAACATTCAAAATCAGCATATATCACAAACAGAACTCTCAAAGAATGATTTTGTTTTTGAAATCTTAATATGTCATTTTTTCCTTTAGATGGTAGATCAATGCTAATGCCATCATGATCTCGGGAGTCGTGTTTTTGATATTTTAGCTTACTTAAAGAGTAGAAATGTTGCAAATATTTATCGTGCATATATATATATATATTGTGACCATTATTTGTTAATTGTGATGTGATAAGTCTCAAAAGACATATTATCCACAGTAGTGGTCGTTCTTTTTGTCTTTGATATAGAGTAGGTTGATGTGCTTATCCCTCTAATTTTTTGTTATTTTTAATGGGGAGATTATACATTTCTTACCACAATCTTTTTCTTCATATGTGTATACATTAATATAAATTCCACTTCTTTTCTCAAATGTTGGTATGCTATCCAATTTCATTGAAAATTCCAAACCCTTAAGTGCATCATCAAACTAATGTTCATAAGCTATGCATTTATTCACTTTTCGGGGGTATTTTTGTAATTTTAGCAATGCAGATAGAAGAGACCACAATACACATTTTTGATCATTAGTCTTAACATTAATTACTGCCTGCTTAGCTTTGATTTTTTTGGGAGATCAACATAAGAACTGCCCTTGAGTGTTACAAATATATTTATTCGCACTTCTAGTTTAATTATTCTGTAGAGTTCCCACTGAGATCCCTTTGTTATGAAATCCCCCATCTCAGCTATGATTTTCGATATGCTGTGTGCATAATATTCTTCCAGATTAGTCGATTTTAGTATTATTTTGTTCTTTGTTTTAAAGGAGCTTTTTACATATTCAATATTCTCACCAATTCCCCTTTTGTACTCAGTGAAGAGTTTCATGTTCACTTTCTGAGTGATTTTTAATGTTTATTAATTAGTCCTGTGACAGTTTCTTTTACATCGTTCAGGAAATAATTTGGATCTATGTATGCATTCACATTCTTTACAGCATAAGTCTTGACCCTACTTTGAAATGCTGTTTCGATTTCTTCTACACTGAATCTGAGTGTGTACTTATGGATTTTACTTCTTAAGTGACTTCTTATGACAGACGGTTTGTAATAGTGATTACAAGTTTCACATTTCAATTGTTTCTCTCGTGGGAACTTGTGTTTTGATATTAAATGTTGTGATATTTTATCAATTTCCCATGCATTTGTTGGTTCATGTTATTTACTATGTATTGGTGCAAGACCTTTGTGCAATCTACTTTTAAGATGACTTCTTATGAGAGATGGTTTGTAAAAGTGATTACTAGTTTCACACTTGACATACTTCTCTTGAGATTTCTTCTTCTTTCTTTTCGGAAAAAAAATCTTTCTTAAATTTGTATTCTCTCCAAACATGACCAGTTGCATTTGCCTTTTTCACTGGCATGGTCATCATATTAGACATTAGTTGATTTTTATTTGTGTTTATTTATTATATACAATATTTTATTTTTCTTTTTCAAGTTTTTTAAGCCACTTTTTTTTGTAACTGCGCCCGACAACTTTTTATGCGCATTTCTGCAAATGCACTCAAAAGGAAAATTTAACGCAATTTTTTTCTAAAGACTACGATCTGACCAAACATAATTTTTTGAGCCTCTTTTTTGTAACTGCTCCCAAACGCAACTTTTTAAGCCACTTTTTTGCGGTTGTGCCCGAATCATCATTTGATGTTTTGGATCATAAAATGAAGAGTAATTTTTTCTGATGGTTTTCTAATGGCTCGAGGATTTAATTTACCGTTGTTTTTCTGATAACTGGGGGCTGTGCTAGAATCGTCATTTTTATACTACTCCCCGAGAAGCCCCACCGACCAACCTCATCGTCCGGCACGATTCCCATTTGCGAAAATCCGTTGACCCGCTCGGGGATTGAACTCGGTTCGCCTTGGTAGGAGACGAGCAGGTTAACCGCTCAGCCACCGTGGCCCCCGACAATCATGATATTAGAGCTGTCGAGTTCAGTGACGAACCTGTGAAACAAGGACCAATCCCTTGCTGTCTGGTCCGGGTAAAACTGATCATTCCCTTCCGCATCATCCAATCAATAAAGGGCTAAGCCGGAGTATTCAAAACCCTGTGTACTTCATCCCACACGCCATCAAACACACGAAATGTACCCCTCCCTTAAGTTACGGACTAATATGTCATTAATAAGTAGTACAGGGGAAGTGACACTGAATTAAATAGGTTTCTTCTCAACAGATCAGAAACACCTGTCTTTTTTTTTTTTTGCGCTGTGAATTACCGACGTCATTCGGCGCGATACAGCTTGGGTTTCAATTCAACATTCGTCAACTTGAGCCCATTTCACGCGCCTTTGTCTTGCACCCACGTTCTTCGTCGATTTCTCCATCCCGACTTCCTTTCACTTTTCGTTCCTTCTGTCCATTGTTTTTGACAAGTCAATTTATTTTCCACACCCGTTCGCTTTGCAACGGCTCTGCGTGTGCCTATAGACACGTCTTATCCAGCTAAACATAACCGTTTCTTTTCTCAAATTAGTTTCCGCAGGTGCTTGTGTTAACCGGCGTCGATTATAAATAAATAGTTAACACTCAGTTGTACACTGTTAAAAAAATTTCCTTTATTTTACGGAAAATTGCTGGTAAAAATGTATCCAGAAGTGTCCGTAAACTCTCCGTAAAATTACGGACACATTGATTTTCAGAAACGGACTTTTCGTAAATTTCATGGAACCTCTCCGTTAATTTCCAAGTTACTTTTCTGTACTTTCCGTTTAAAATAAAAAGAGATAATTAAAATGTCCTTAATGTTCGTTATGTGTGTGTTGTGCCGTGTGTAAAAATGATATTAAAAAGTTAAAAAATATTGTACTTAAGCAAAAGTTGAACCCGAGTCCAAAAATTATCAGTCCACGACTCTAACCATTCACCTACAACTCTCACTTGGAAGTTATATTTGTAGACAAAAGTCATAAGCAAAAATTCAGTTTTTATTGAATTATTTCGCCATTCACAAATGTTTACGTAAATCCTTTAATCCGATGTTAATAAATGGATGGAACTTTATATTCTTCGTCGTTGCCAACTTTAGTGGATGCTTACCAGTCATTGCTCCCGTTTAAATATATACAGGTAGGGGCTGTGACATTTTTCGATGATTGATTTAAAAAATGCTTAAATATAAGTGATTAGTATATTTTAGGCATTCAGATTGTACTGTAGCACTGTTTAGGACATCGTATTTAATGGCCACCACTTTGCGCTATACTTAAATAATATTTTGTAAGATATTGAGACACATAAAGTTACCAAATTCTCTGCCAATATTTGTTTGTACTTATACTTTCATAATGATACTGCGGGCAGTGGTGTTTCTTTTTCTATAGTGAATTTTAGAATTTTCAGTTAAGGATTTTACCAGTTTATCTCAGCACCTAAACTACACAAAACCAACAAGTTCGGGGCTTAGTTCTCGAAATCTGACGGCTTCTACAGTACATTTGAATTGAGTCAGGTGATGGATTCGTATGCGGGTCTCCTTGTTCGAAATTTTGTTGTACCGGAACGGATCCTTCTCCAGTCGTTTTGACTGCTCGTTACGAATCAACTTGTCATGTAAGTTCCAACACGATGATCATTAAGGTCCAGCGACTTCCATTGCCACTGCAGCGTACTGTTCTACGATTACTTCGGAGCTAACTGGAACAACTAATAACAGTTTCACTTGATATACGTGTATAAAGTCTACCTCATTTCAACTGGAACAACTAATAACAGTTTCACTTGATATACGTGTATAAAGTCTACCTCATTTCAACTGGAACAACTAATAACAGTTTCACTTGATATACGTGTATAAAGTCTACCTCATTTCAACTGGAACAACTAATAACAGTTTCACTTGATATACGTGTATAAAGTCTACCTCATTTCAACTGGAACAACTAATAACAGTTCCACTTGAATTTCGTGTATAACGTCTACCTCATTTCAACTGGAACAACTAATAACAGTTTCACTTGATATACGTGTATAAAGTCTACCTCATTTCAACTGGAACAACTAATAACAGTTTCACTTGATATACGTGTATAAAGTCTACCTCATTTCAACTGGAACAACTAATAACAGTTCCACTTGAATTTCGTGTATAACGTCTACCACATTTCAACTGGAACATCTAATAACAGTTTCACTTGATATACGTGTATAACGTCTACCACATTTCAGCTGGAACAACAAATAACAGTTCCACTTGAATTTCGTGTATAACGTCTACCACATTTCAACTGGAACATCTAATAACAGTATCACTTGAAATATGTGTATAACAACCGCCTCATTTCAACTGGAACAGCTAATAACAGTTTCTCTTTAAGTTCGTGTATAACATCTACCTCATTTCAACTGGAACCACTAATAACAGTTCCACTTTAAATTCGTGTATAACGTCTACCACATTTCAACTGGAACAACTTATAACAGTTTTGCTTGAAATACGCTTGTAACGTCTTCTGTATTTCAACTGGAAAGGAACGAGAATTAAACGGTAAAATGTATACCCAGGCTGTTATAAGACTATTTCTATTATGTATGAGTATTAAGGCCGAAACTTGGGACACACTTCAGTGGATCAGTGGATCGGGTTTCTGCTGAAGTAATTCATTTTTATTTTCGTTTTTACTCATTTATTGCAGATAAATCGTACATAAAGAAATTGTTTTAAGAATAATTTTCTTAATGTGTAATGAATAACGTAAAACGAAAACCGTTATAACATTATTATTTTGTAATATTTCTGAAATTTAACATTCGTTGCAGGGTTTACGATATGTATGAATGCGTGTATTTATAGAATTTCTTACACTTTAAACACACACACAACTCTACACCGAACTCTTTATAATTTGGAAAAATGGAAGTTGTTACCAAATGAATAACAATTTAAAAAAACGTTACAGGCAAATTGTAATAAGCAGTATGCTATCCATATATATATATATATATATATATATATATTAAACTTTAATCTCGAATCAGTGATATCAATCAGTAAAATAACATTCCCTGAAAGCCATTTGATAAGCTACTGCCTACTGACGAATCAAGCAAATGAACTGGGAACAAGTGGCTTACATCAGTGTAATTCTCGGTATTCAGTGAGAATCACAAATAAAGCAATGGAATTGAGACATCATAATAATTAGTTATCTTGCACAGATTATCAGTCGCTCAGTTTACACCATTTTCACTGATTTGGCTCAATTCTCACTGTTTCAAATTCAGTGTGTATATGCAGTATATATACGCAAATACATAACTACGTACGTTCTTTTGTCATTTAAGCCAAATGAAGTTACATTAGGATTCTGATACCTTCTGTTGTAACTTGAAGCTGCCTCTACTGTTGAGCAATCATGTACGACTTCCAGCTTTCATGGACATGCGTAGCAGCTAAGTCAATTGATTCAGTTTCAAGCGCGTGGCTTCAATTCCGACTAGACTCGAATGTTTCAAGCACATCTGAGTAGTGTTCTTAGACTTAACATCATTCGACTTTCCGTTTGTATGCGCCTGTAAGAAAGCTCCGTCATAAAACTTTCAAATGGTGAGCAGAGCTCGAGGAAAAATTCGTTAAAAAAAAAAAAAAAAAAAAAAAAACACACACACCCTTCATTTGAGTGGAATATGCTTACAAATAAAATTATCCGAAGACTTATTTCCGTTGTCTTTTTACGTCTCTTATTGCTATTTTTGAAACTTACGTGGGTATGATTGAGCGTTTTTTAACTAATACTTATCTTTCAAAACATACGTAATTATAAACGGCACAGAAAACTACATATATGTATGTATGTATATGTATGAATGTATGTGTGTGTGCGTGCGTGGTTTGCAGCGAGCCATTATTATTACTCCATAAAATTACAGGGGGCGAGTTACCAAAGGAAAGACCTTACGCTACTTCAGGGACTTGCGCATAGCTGTGATGATACTTGTGGTGTGTGTGTGCCTAGATCGCCCTTATTGCTCCAGCGCCTTAAATATCAAACTCGTAACACACTATTGTGTTTCATCATTAACTATATCTACTTATGTGTCGCTCCGACAAGAGGTAGCATCTTTAGAGTGTCATCCGATCTCCAGGAAAATCCCAGGCTGCAATTCTAGTGTTTGTTTTTGATTTGTGGTTCCGAATGAGGAATTTTTGTGTTTTCGTGTGTTTTCCTATTCGAACACCGCCTGTTACTAATTACCGCGTTTAATCACCTCCCCCGACTAATTTTTGACCGTGAACAAACATGAGCGTGTGATGGCGTGTCCACATGACGAATGTCGTGTCAAAGCTGGTAAACTGTTTGATTGCAAATTGCACGGGATCCCGGCCAAAATTAATGCATGTTGCCAACGTCATCTGTCCTGGGTAAATAAACGCAATTTCCATCATTTTTGTAGGGTTATTTTTTTCCTCATTTCTGAATTAAATGGGATGCAAAGAAGGAAATGAAATTTGAGAGTGACGTCTAACAACAGGCGAATAAAGAGTTGCAAGAAATGTAGCTGACAGGACAAGTGCGATGGGACGCACGAACATCGCGTCAGGGATTTCCAGGAACTAAAATAACATCAGCAAAACGAAGTTAACGGAGCAGTAAGGAAACCGGAAAGAAATACGAAACGCGAAATTCCTCGAAAGCATGTGCCACATTGTTTGAAAAACTTCCCAATAAATGAGAAAAGTACTGGTAGAAAATCATGAGCAGTCTTCTTAGTTAAATTCTGAGCACAGTCCGTTTTCTCAGTATCGAAAATTTTCCTGAATTTGTACAGATTTTGTCAGCTCTACCATTGCGGCAAATAATTGCCTACCCTTTCTGTCACATCTTCCAGTAAGCAGGACACGTTGCAAAGCAAGAAAGTTAATGGGAGCTCAGAAAATACATCATCCAACGAAGAAATTCTTTGCGAGAGTTATTATTTGGTTTTGAGGTCGTTACTTTTTTTTTTTTTATAAGTAACAACTTCCATGCACAACATATGTTGTTCATTGATTCCGAGGTAAATGTGTTGATACCGTTATTAAAGTTACTAATTTACACATAAAATTTCTCCTTAGCAGCAAATTAATTTTCAAAATTTACCTTTGCTCGTAATGTCTGTACTATGTTCAGAAACTGTTCGTTCGTCACTTATTAGACGTTTTGCTGAGACAAGAAAGTTTTCAAGGTTCTATTACATTTAGTATAGACCTATTCTTATGCCTATCCGTGTCTCAACTGTTTTATTCTGGTTTCTTTCGAGTGTGTAGTTAGTTGTGCCTCTGACAGCACAGGATTCGGTTTCTATTTTCTTCCAGATATGTTATTGACCAAAAGTCCCTTAGGGCGTGGTTAATAAACTGGGATTCATTTTTGTGAGAAATCTTTTTCTTCTAGTATAGGGTGCAGAATTGGAACCGATTGCCTAATTTAGGATAGTTGCTTCAGCTTCCAAACGTATTACCGATACATAGCCAGCCGCGCCATTAAGTCCAGAGTACTGAAGAATACAGAGGCGAAAAAGCCACCTATATAACGAGCTCGAGCCGCACACGCCACTAAAATGGCGTCAGTGTGGCCAGCAGAACGTTAGATATTTATACGATGCTTTACAGTTTAGGTCTTGAGTGCCGATGGGGTTGAAGTGAGGTAGAGGTTGATCAGTTGAAGGAATGCAAAGGCGAAGAAAGCAGGTGTGCCCCGAGAAAACCCACCGGCCTACGACAAATTCCTCTACGTTTCCCCCGATGCGTCAACAGGGGTGATCCCTGTTGTGAATCGAACCCAGTTCTCCGTGGTGGGGGGGCAAGTAATCCACCGCGGCACCCTGGAAGGGAAAGGAATGCCTTACTACCAGTGACGTTTATTCCATAGACGCCAGGTAAGCAATGCTTACCCCATACATATTGGAAATGTTTCAACCTTTATAGTTTTCGCCTTAACTTTAAACACATTTGATTTTGAGTTTCCCATTTCCGATTCGAGAAACAGTTTTTTTGTAACTCCCGTACTGTACTCGCATAGTGCTGCTATCTAGTATTTATTTCCACAAACGGGAGCGACTAGCGAGGAATCTTAACTCGCAAGCGAGTGAACCTGTCGCATTCCTTCGGCAGGGTAATCAGTCGTTCTGTTTGCGTCCTCCAGTCCTACATTTTTCCTTGGACAGTGCATGGAAGTGTTCGGGAAAACGAGAGTTTTCATATAATTTGTCATATGCTCTCTAAATAATGTTCAGTTTAATTATTATTACGTTCACTTCGTTTCCGTTTTTATAACTAATGTTAGGTATTATAAAACGGTAAGTACCTGGGGGAGGTGGGGAGCAGGCAGAGTTGGAAGTTGCGTTTGTTAGTAGAAATTGCTTAACCTGTAAAGAAACGCACTACACGCCACTGCTTACTACAATATAGAAATGGCCTCTTATTGTTGGCGTGTAACAGTTCCGCGGTGGTGTGGCGGTTAGACTACTTGCCTCTACCAAGGTGAACGCGGTTCAATTCCCGTCGGGATCACCCCCGGATTTTCGCATGTGGGAATCGTGACGGACGATACCGCTGGTGGCGGGTTTTCTCGGGGATCTCCCGTTCCCCGCCCGTCCCTGCATTCCGACGTTGCTCCGTACTCACGCGCCCCTTCACCCTCATCGGCTCTCAAGAACTTGCTTTTTAAGATCCACCCAAATCTCTTCACCCACTCACTCTTCGCTCTTGCTTAAAAAAAAAAAAGTCTCTGGAATTTATATGATAACCTGAAACCTGTCTTTGGGCACGAAACGTTTTATAAATGTTCTTTTTTGAACACTGCTACTGTCCATTGCTATCCGAAATCACGCCAGGCGGATGATTCCTTGCCAGTTCCTGCCTCTCAGAGTAACTCGCTTCGCCTCTAACGACCCCGCTGTCTACGAGACGTTAAACCCTACTATGGGCGGTTCGCGATAAAATGAGCACCTTAGAAATCAACCTTAGAAAATAGTCACTGCCCCTACCTGCATATATTTTAACGGGCTCCCTGAGGTACATGCGCCTAAAGGCTGTTCACGATAAAGTGAGCACTTTATAAACGAACCTTAGAAAAATGTCGCTGCCCTCGCATGCATATATTTTAATGAGCGCACTGAGTGAAATTCGCCCAGTAAAGTTGGTAACGATGGATATAATATAGTTCCATATCTTAACGTCGAACGAAAAGTGTTAGGTAACAATTTGTGATAACTTAAATTTATTTCTTTCGCGTTCTGTTTTTTTTTAATACATGGAAGAATATAACTACCCGGGTTATTAAAGTACTTATTTTCTTAATAATTTGACAATTTCACTTGACCGACGCATGAATAAAGTGATGAGACCCGTGGCAATGTTAATCTTACATGCGACGGAGGAATACACGACGTGTATACAAGTATATCTTAAGCAGGGCTTTCAGAAGTGCTCACTTTACTGTGAGCAGCCTATACCTACCTTCTACTCCCCTGAAAAGTATATAGGCGTACTAAAATTTTTAAATAAATTAAATTGACAGTTTGAAATAACATCTAATATTTCGATCTTACTAGGAACCTGACTGCAGGCAGATAATTCTTACATTATTATCTTTTCAGTGAACGACGTTTTACATAACCGTAATCCGCACGTGTTGTGTCGTTTACCTTAATTAGTTTTGTACCGGCAGACCCAAAAAGAAATTCCCTTTTCCCTGAAATGATTCTCCGAAATGCCCCTTCTCTTAGTCATTGCGATTGTAGCCGCGGGAAAAGTGTGTTGGCAGCCATGGGTGACTCACTTTGACCCTTCTTTCCCAACTCCCGTGAGCGCCACTGGCTACTGTGAAATAGGAACGTAACCACTGTGTCTAGGACGAGGGGGGGAGGGGGGGTAATGTCACCGCTGTCTTGGGGGGTTATCGTGCCAGTGACATGTTTGGATTGCCGGCTTATTGTGTTTGCATCGAGGACTGTCGCCTTTTGTCCCCTCTACTCAGGGGGGTCCTTGCCCGCCACTGTAATCATGCACAATGCAGCTCCTCCCCCCTCCCCCCAGGGGACGATGGTTGCACGGGGAGAGGCGGGACGTAAGCCGGCGATCAAATGGCCTCGGGGCACGAACCAGGGGACACCGAGGGAAGGAATCACGTGACCTCCCTCACTCAGCGTCGTGCGGGCCCCGGGAAGTAGAATAACCAAACCAACAGAAGCAAAATTCTTTGACAAACCCTTTTGAAACAAGCGTGTTATTGATGTACAAGAAAGACGCGCCTCAAGCGCCCCTTCTTGATTTCCTCGTCAGTTGAGTTGAGAGATTTAGCCGGCCGGCTGTTAACAACCAGGTCTTGAGCGCCCATGAGGGTGAAATGAGGTGTGGATGGAGCAGTGCCGGAATGGAAGGGCGAGGGGAACTGTGTATCTCTGAGAAAACCCGCCGACCAGCGGCATCGTCCGGCACGAATCCCATTTGCGAAAATCCGGGAGTGACACCCGGCCAGGGATAGAACCCGTTGGTAGGATGCGAGCAGCCTAAACGCTCAGCCACAGCGGCCCCTGTCATCGTCAGCTGGTTCGAGGAGCTTGTATAAACACGCAGGGAACGGTGTTTCTATCGACTACGTCGCCATCATCGGTGCTTCGTTGAGATGAAGCAACCAACAGTCGCACATTACTTAAAGATGACAGCCACTTGTTCCACGGACCCCAGCCGCACGCGCCAGCAACATGTCGGAAAGCCGTTCGCCAATCGACGCGAGATAAAGGCTGTTCACGATCAAGTGAGCACTTTTGAAATCAACCTTAGAATAAAGTCACCGCTCCTACCTGCACATATTTTAACAGGTGCACTGAGTGACATGGACCCAGTAAAGTTGGTAACGATGGATAAGAAGTAGTTCCACGTCTAGACGTCGAATAAAAAGTGCTAAGTTGACCATTTGTGATGACTTTTAATAATTCATTTGCTTTCTGTTTTTTTTTTAATGCATCGAAGTGTAAAAATGACCAGATTGTAAGATATTTACTTTTCTAATAATTTCAAAGTTTCACGTGACCTATGCACGTATAATGTAACGAGGCGTGTGGCAATGTTAATTTTACGTAAGGCGGAATAATACACAACGTGCATAGAAGTAGATCATAAGCAGGGCTTTCAAAATATCTCGTGCTACCGTGAACAGCATATAACATACTTACCAACCCGCAGCCAAGCCGAGAGGGGATCTTTCGCGACATGCAGTAGCCAATCAGACGCGAGGCCCCGTTCCCAGAGCCTCGCGTAGCCACTCGGAGAACGGGCACGCTTACATCAAAGCAACCGCGACGTAATTTCGACTCTGTGTACTTACATATTCTGTGCCATAATTAAAGGTAGTGATTTTTCGCAAAAAAAATATGAGTACATGGTAGTCTGCAATACTATAAGCTCCCAACAGTAGTTTGTATATTGTCATTGGTTGCTGTCTGCTTGAGAAGGCGTTTTCATATTTGACCACGCCACTCAGAATTCGGCGACATCGACATGGCTCCTACGTGATTCGTTTGCAAACAGTTAACACGTGTCGAAAAGTAAATTCAGCCAATCAAGATAGGTAAACGACCCTACAGTGTTTTGAAATATAACTTGCCGTGAATTCTTTTCACGAAATTTCGCTACACCTAGCCATAATCCCAGGCTGTGTCTGTAAGAAATTATCGTTTACTGCGCATTGTCAAGCCACTCTCCCAAATGCGGCTAAGTTCACATTCGCATTAATGGCGATGCCAATAGAAGTTAATTCGAGTGGAGTGGAAAGATTTGTGCGTCCCTAAAGGCTGGGCTTCACATATTGTACAGAAATTCTTCAGTTTTATTTCTTCATAATTTCAAACTCAGAGAAATTAATTAAAACGTTTCATGTACAATTTACGAGTTGTTGAATACTTCTGTGTCTAATTTTTATTGTTTTATTTGCTGGTTGCAAGACGGCAGAACACGCTGAAAAATATAAATGCGTTCTTGACTTTTTAACACTGTAGGCTGTTCGCGGTAAAATGAGCACTTTTGAAAGCCCTGCTTAAGATCTACCTGTATGCACACTGTGTGTCCTTCCGCCTTATGTGAAATTAACATTGTCATGGACCTCATCACTTTATTCATGCGTGGGTCAAGTGAAACTGTGAAATTATTAGAAAACTAAATATTTTACTAATCTGCTCATTTTTACACTTTGATGCATTAAAAAAAAACGGAAATCCAAAGAAAAGGTAATTTAAGCTATCGCAAACAGTTACCTGGCACTTTTTCTTTGACCCTAATACGTGGAAATACTTACCATCCATCGTTACCAACTTTGCTGGGCGTATGTCACTCAGTGCTCCCGTTAAAATATATACAGGTTGTAGCAGTGACATTTTTCTAAGGTTGATTTCAAAAATGCTCACTTTATCGTGAACAGCGTTTAGTAGATAAAAAACAGTAAAAATTAAGCAGAAAATTATTTTAAAAAACTCGTGAAATGCAAATTATCTATAATTAAACATTGTCAATAATTACTCTGAAACAGAAATTGCGACACGAAACGAAGAATATCTTCAAAAGAGGTGAAGATGAGCCTTGGCATCTTGATCCTGAGAGCTGGTTGGTGATTCGAGGTGGGCAGTATTCGATGGTATAAGCTGTTCACGATAAAGTGAGCACTTTTTAAGGCCTTCCCAACAGGCACTAACCACATGCAGCCTCAGACATTAACTTTCGAGAGTGGGGAAAGTATACTCCGTATTTAATTGTCACGTGAGAATACTGATATTAAAAAGTGGCTTATAGATAAAAACTGGCTGGAAAGAAAAATTTGGAAGGGCCTTAAATAGTGCTCACTTTACCGCGAACAACATATACGCCGCGAAAAAGTTATCGGGTGAAATGAGGTTAAGCTAGCGCAGCGAGGGAATGCTAGGGCGGGGAGAAGCGGGAATGCTCCGAGAAAATGTACCTGTCATGTTTCGCACGAGCGAAAATCCTGGTTTCTTCTCCGCCTGTAATCGAACCGTGTTCGCTGTTGTGAGGCGAGCTGCCTGATAGCTGCACCCTCGTGGACCCTTTCAAGCGAGAATACTGTGCGGCTTATTGGAGTCACGGGGCTCTAGTACTACTCGAACGAGAGAAGTGTGCATCTGGAAAAAAGTAGTCCACTGTTATTTTCAATTTTTCGGAAGCCCCGCTAAATATTTACTTCCAGAATATTTCTCCGCCTCTTGCAAACAAATCTTTACTATGTCTAGAAAACTACACCAAAGGGACAACATGCCGCCTTTTTCGTGCGCACTCAGTCTAATATTCCTTTACATAAGGGCATTAGGAACCTTATTCTATGTGTTTTTATTCTTATTCATTATAATTTAAATGTCGTAATTTGTTGATAAAAGTAAGTAATGGTTCATTTTAACCGAAAAAAAATAAACTGTAATGTTAACGGAAGTGCAGACCGCTTGTGATTCATGACTTGAGACCAGCAAAATTTGCGTTGTTTGTCGGCAAGATGCTCTGTTCTATTCACTGTTGTCATTGGCAGACAACTTGTGAGGCTCGTCCCAAGGACACTTTGAGCCAATGGGAAAGGCTCGAAGGTTGAGAAACCAGTCTCCAATAAAGCCATCACACAGGTAAATGACCTCAAATGTTCGCCAGTAACCAATGAAATTACGGAATTGCCCTCGAGTAGGCACAGAGAAGTAAAGTCTATCATGTTACCAAATAATAACGCGAATTTTGCAGGTCTCTGTACATGCCGTAGTTAGTAAAGAACTAAACACGTGATACATGGGGTGATTTTTCAAAGGTTTGATTCTAAAAGTGTGAATAAACCGCGAATAGGCTATACCCAATGTTACAACGTCCCTTCTGTTCCCTCTTTCACCCTCCCTTTCCCCTTCGAGATGGGATGAATGCGCTCGACTGCATGTGGCCAGTGTAGCCGTGACTACACATACCTGGCACAGTGCTAACCTTTGCGTGTATTTGGAGGCCAAATCCCAGTTATGTGCTTGACAGTTCTGTGAGGCCGTATGGACACGCGCTTACGTAGACGAGTAAAGGGTGAATTCACTTGTTCACGGACAACAGACTGTGTGGATCTCACACGTTGCCAGATTTTCTGCGTTATCCACGTAATTATGGTTACTTCTAGAGAATGTTCAGATTTCCTGCAAACGTTTATATTTTACACTTTATATATTGAAACGGATGTAATCCGAAGAATGCAACAAGAACTCCGTCCTTCCGTGCATTCATTGGTATTCCATAAAACAGTCCTTCTTCCCAAAATAGCACAGAACTAGCCTCAACACAAACGTCAGTGGGTGGCATGCCTGCAAGAAATATTTGGACTGTGGTTTGTGAAAATGATAGGTAACCAGTTTTTAAATTGTTTTTTGGTTTATTCAAAAATCTTCCCCGTACAATAAAATGTACTCAAAATTCCTACCATAAAAACGTAGGCGACCATGGCCATATATAACTACTAAATACGTGAGAATGCCTTTCTTAAGTGTTCCCTTTATATACAGGTAATGTATTTGCAAATTTCCTTTATTTTCTGACTGTGTGTCTTTCGGAAGAGACGTTTATTCATTTGACTGGGTCAGTCAAAGCTAACTTTCCCCAACGCTGTGAAAGTTCGTGATTGACGGGCAGACATTTGAGTTGTGTGACAATTAATATCGTCCAATGAAAGTGTTTTGGAGTATAGCTAGTCGTAGAACCCTTTAACGGAAAACAGATGACCTTGCATATTAGCTAAACAGGTCATTACTTTTAGCATTACCCACCTTTTCAGTTATAGTTAAGGGACGTGCAAAATTGTTGTTAATATCGGGCGATATGTACGGTCAGATCAATTTTTTTCCCCCCTCTGGGTCAATTGTTTAATTAAACGTGGTCTCGACGACCTTGAAGCAGTCACAAACGCCCCACTGTGGAGGCCGCTGTGGCTGAGAGATTATCCTCTCACCATGGCGATCCGGGTTCAATCCCCGGCCGGGTCACTCCGGATCTTCGCATGCGGGAATCGTGCCGGACGATGCGGTTGGTCGGCGAATTTTTCCTCGGGGAGCTCCGGTTTCCCCCTCCTCTTCATGAGGTACTCACCCTGAGGTGAGTACCTCAGTCACCCTCATCGGCTCTGAAGACCTCGCCGCCGCCAAAATCTCTCCATTCTCTCCACCTCACTGCGCCAGCGGACAGTCTTCACCGTGGCAGTGACTCAACCTCAGTACCAGCGACAGTCGTTTTTGCTAACTTACAACAGTTCTATTTTGCTGCGGGAATGACTCAAATAGTGCTGAAGTTGTTCTGTCGAGCCAAAAATAGCTATGTTCTCTGAAGTGGGAACACAGTTATTTGCTATAAAACCAGGATTTATAGCTAAATAAACAACCGGAGACAAAATCACGACAGTCGTTCTAGTTGACAAAAGCATCCAAGTCTGAGTGATGTCCTTGCATCAATGGCTATGTAAAGAAAAAAAAATGGATTTGAACTTTTTATATTCGAATTTTCAAATCCATCGCAAACATCAATAGTTGAAACAGAGAATTGTTTTAGAAAAAAAAAATCTTGACTGTTTTTCAAGCAATAAATTATAGAACCTACAAAATCAATAGGCCTATATATGCAGAAATTATTGTTTTAAAATTTGTAACATTTTATTACGTAAAAGTATATAATACCAAAATTAAAACAAATTCAGCTTCTTAATTTTAATCGAATTTCAATTGCTGAAAAGTTAATATAAAAGAATTGTTTAAAAGTCAGTTTTTTTTGTACTGTAGGTATATAAATTTCAATTTTATGAATTTGTAGGTAGTATTATTTGTTTATTTTTAGACAGTTGTTTCGGCATATTTTTCTGATTTTATGGTTTACATCTATAATGTTAAGAAGTTTGTAAACTCTTGCTGCATATATTAGTTACCGCAATTTGTATATCTTCTCAATGAATCTAACCCCATCAAAATTAGTCATCATCATCATCATCGATTCTCCACTCCAGAGGACCGGGTGTGGTAATGAACGAGTCCTTTCCATTATGTCCTGTCTTGCCATCGCTCGCCTTCCCAGTATCTCCTCCCACTCTGCACTGCGACCAGCCAGATATTTTTGTACTTGCTTCATCAAAATTAGTAAGTAGTCAAATATATATATATATATTTTTTATGCATTAGGAATTCGCACACTGCGAATCGTTTCCATAACTTTTCCCATCTTGTATTTACTTATTTCCCTTAATTAATTACTGTTAAGTCAATATTAAAATTCAAACCGTGCAACATTACTTTATACAATTCCTGAAACCACAATGAAATTTAAAATGTATGTGAAGAAAATGGCAGTAGCGTGGGTTCAAGTCGTGAAAGTTACCCTAAGTAGGTTAGTTGACTGGGTTCTTTGGTGCATGTATTTATGATTATAATCAATTTCTTGCCAGCCTCACTCTTATTGATATATGGATAAATATTTATACTGGCTCGTCTATTAACACCAGCCCGGACTAAACTTCTTATGGTACTCATGCTCACTGTGGAACATATCATTACCAAATAACATGTGGAAAAAAATAAATATCATAGAATATGTAGGCCAAATGTAATGAAAATAATTTACGACTGTTTATATGAGAGTGTGTGACCAACCCAGTTAGTATTTACATTTGCTCGGTGCTAATCTGGGCCGAGCAGGAAGTACTCCGCCTATAGTGGACACTTTTGGCACCAGACACACTTTACTGTACACATTTTGTACACAAAATCACTTAGCATGAGTTTCAAAATAATAAGAAATCTAACAAGAAGACACTGACATATGGAACACAGGAAATATGCAGCACTAGTAAGAAACAAAGAAACTTGACATAGCAGTTTTTACTAATTATATTTATTTGAATTCTTTTTTACTTTACTGCAAATGGAGTTTGAAAAATCCTGATGGCAATCAGCAAAGACTTAATTGAAAACAACACACTCCTATTGCAGCTGATAAGTGGCCATACCTAGAAAAAATTATACCTGTTGGCGAAATAAATTGCCAAGGTCAAAATCAGAGTTCACACGCAAAAATAATATCAAATGTAAGTTTATGTTTCTCAGTTGACTAAATTAAAAAAAGTTGCACTAGATTAAATGTCTTAAATTATTGTAATTAGCTCAGTCGTGCACTGAAAAAAACTCTCTTTTGTTTCCCGTGAGCAAACTTAAATGCTTGTTTGAATAGTGCGTATAGGATTCAACATGGCGGACGGATCGCGTCGTAATGGCCGGTGATTCTGCTCCACGAAAATGAATATTAACTTTTCCTCTTGGTTCTGCAGGGTAATCGTTGCTCTCGCAGCTGGATACAACTTTATTACGTAGAACGGGCTCGTGGTTTTCTCTCAAGGTGTAGTAGGATCGAACTGACGTACTAATTACAGTGAGAAAAATACGTTACGGTGATCTACTTGAATTCTACCTCCTGATTTACTAGCCTAGCACAAGGGCAATTAATCGCACTCTTTCTACGCTGGCATCCTTTAAATCTCAAACCGGTGTTGAGGGAGTTAATACACCTTAAAAGCTAAACAAGAACCCTACCCTTCGCTCGCTTACAAGCGAGGGTCCTAAACATACGTCTATACTTCATGGCTGCTAATATGAGAGAGAGTGTTTAGTACAATTGACTGAAGCTAATGAAAGTGGCCTGACGTTCCAGCCAATCATAAGCCAGGGTTTAAACCCGAGGACCTATAATGAGCTAGAAGCATCCGATGCACCAGTTTCAAACTGCCTAACAGCTTAAATCCTAGAGTTTAGGTACCCTAAATGGATACAATAATACAATACAAATTAGAAATATTCACAAACACGAGACTAAAAGAAAAATTAAACGAATTACGTTAAGAAAAGTACAAAACATACTCCATCAAACCTAATTAAGTTAAACAGAATATGATTGCCACCGTACAACTAAAGTAAAAATCCTAAATGTGAGAATAAAAAGAAAAATCAAATACGTAAGAAAATAATTAAATACATTAATTCAAATTCCTGGGGTAACAATTATGACAATATTTACTTACATACTGTTCATACAGAAAATATTATGCAAATTGAAAATGTGAAACACAAACAATAAAATTATATGTTAATAATATGTCTGAAAACGATGTACATTTTAAAGCGGTAAGACAATGAAATTATCTTGATCTGTATTTTTTCATTTGGAACTTAAAAAGAATAAATAATGAGTTAAATTTTATTGTAGTAACTGACGCAACAAATACAATATGAGCAGAATATTGAGAACTTAAAATTATCTGTTAATATATGCCCTATGCTCTGACAGCCCTTGTTTTCTTATATTTGTTCTGAAAAGTAAGCTATGGCAAAACAAAGATTAATCCAAGTTTGAAGGGATGCTAGCCTCTGCTACCCCCTTAAAGGTTGCTTGCCAATTACCAAAAAGTTATTTTTCTTTTACAATTTTACGAAATAATGTTAAACTTATAAATATTTCTTGTAAGAACTCTTTCCTCATCTAAAACAATTTTTATACCACGAATTTTTTGTATAGTTGCGTGTTAAAATCGCAATTCTAGTGTTTTTGGGATGTACAAAGACTCGCCGAAATGAGATAATTAATCAGTTCTTCAAGAAATCTTTGAGATCGCGATATGAAATATTTCATTTATTTTTTAAAAGTTGTGTGAAATAATTGAATGTCATGCATATTTTTGATTTGTAGCAATCGATAATCTTCGTAAAATCAATTTTCCTAAGTATCTATACCTTAAAATGAATTAAGACGTAAACTTTCAGCAAATGTATTTATTTTATTTGTATGTCTGAAAACACTAAAATCGCGATTTTGACATGCAATTTTTAAAGACGTCTGCATGAAACTTTTTTTATTTAAGTACAAGTAATGTCTACAAGATGAACGGTATTTCATACAGAACAAGCCTGCAATCATATCCTGTACGAAAATATTGGCTGGTTAAATTGCTCAACATTAATGAAAGTTTTTAACCTACACGTGGTATGGATATAATGCCACATATCAGACTCCAATTATACGTATATCTGGCGTTGTTACTATACAAAGTTGAAAACTTCCCTACGTATTATTATACCGTTTCGTGAGTAAATGCAGGAACGCTACCATGGGTGTATGAGAAAATAATTTATCAGTTGCATTGATATGGTAAATGTGCAATAAAATTCTCAGGATGGTAATTGTTTTCCCTGGTGCTGCCCTGCCTTCTCGACACTTTTTTTTAAATTTATTTATTTTATTTATTACAATTAATTTATTTCAATTAAGTTATATATATATAACTTAATTGAAATAAATTAATTGTAATAAATAAAATAAATAAATTTAAAAAAAAGTGTCGAGAAGGCAGGGCAGCATATATATATATATATATATATATATATATATATATATATATATATATATATATATATATAGGGCGGCTGTTTGTCTGGACGCCCGTAATTTATGCTAAAAATTCTATTTCTATTCAAAAGCATCATTCACACTTCGTAGGAAGCTATTCTGCTCCGACCGAGAGAGCTCCCCGACGGGTATCCTTTCGGCCTCCCCCC
Source organism: Dryococelus australis (assembly GCA_029891345.1). NCBI lineage: Eukaryota > Metazoa > Arthropoda > Insecta > Phasmatodea > Phasmatidae > Dryococelus > Dryococelus australis. The sequence goes on from CM056995.1 coordinate 350,624,583, forward strand.
GACACTGGAGCCTTGGCGGCCAGGACAGTCGAGTTCCTGTGTCGCGGCTGTGAAACTGCAGGTCGAGCGGGCGCTGCAAAGACGGGGGACGCCCGGGAAAATGGCGGGAAGAAAGTGATAAACATGTCGCGAAAGGTTACGCGAAGAGGACGTATTGCGAGGCAAGTAAAGGGCTCGCGCTCCCTGTCCAGGGGGATGAAGAATGGGCTAGGGGTATTTGTTAGGAAAAAAGGGGAGGGGGGCTGCAAGGGGGGAAGGAGTCCACGTACACAGGACACTCGCTGGAGACCGCCCCGGAGCGGCCTACGAGCAAAAAAAAAAAAAAAAAAAAAAAAGGACAAATTTGCATCCACAGTTATTCCGCTAAAAGCTTTTGCCCCCTGGAGGGCTTGGGAAGGGCGAGAGGTCCGCGGAGCTCTCCCCTGCTGCGTGTGACGCGAGTATTGCCTTAGGGCGTGCATTACCGCCGTGACGCGGCCACTTCACAGGGTGGAGGGGGGTGTGTTGCGGAAGGAACAGGAGGGGGTGGTGGGCGCAAGGGGTTGTTGACTATCCTGAAGGAGCAAGCCCGCTGGGCACAACCCCTTGCCCACCGTCTTTCTCTTCACCATCCCTCTCCGGCAATTACCGAGGGAGCTACTGTTAATTAAAACGCGCGAGAGGGTGCCTGTTTGCACCCCCCCACCCCCTCTTCAACCAGCCATCCCAATTTGGTGACACTCTTACGTGGAGTGAAAAAAAAATTAACGGTCGTGGGAACAGAATTTCTTCACCAGCACCCTTCACGTCTTTTGACGTGGTGCTTATACTGCGTTGCAGTGTGTTTGGTGAAATACACGTTATTCTACGTAACCATCCAACGTGCTGGGCTGATCTACGAAATTAACACACAAACGTGGAAAAAGAATCTCCAGGAGAGAGCCGTAAGACCTACTTCCTAGTGCATCTCAAAACTGCGCTACTTTGAAGTCTGCATCATTTAGGGCAGGGCGTGCACGGGTTTTGTTGTTATTTGGCATCACGCTAAACTTCACAACCCATGTAAATACTCGCTCGAACTGGTGTCGATAGTCGATAGTACATTCATCGATTGCTGTCTTAGGTGCGAAGCCTTTCTTCTCCTTACAAGCATGCGCGTAGTTCTGCCACACCATTATCACACAACATTTCTCAGCACCAATGGCAAACGTAGTAGTGCAAAAATGTACACGTGGTTAAAGTATTACTCGCCAAAAATATAACGCTAATTGTGCAAGTATCTATGTATGATCTTTAAGACTAAAGGTCGGATCCACCAGGAAGAACGTGTTCGTACGTAAGTGTTCTTGGTCATCGCGTATGTGTAAGACCATCCTGGACATATGCACACGTAGGAAGTGGCGATATTTTATTTCGTGTCTTGTATGTAAAGGCTTCATGTAATAAAACGGAAGGTTAAAAGAAGAATAAGAAGTAATGTGAAGCATTTAATAGAATATCCTAATTCTTAAAGAAAACGTTCCTTATATTTCCCTTTAATCGCTTTTAAAAAGTAGTTTTGTTATATAACTTATAAATCTTGTGCAGTAAATATTGTCAGAATAAGAATGAAAATAAATTCAGGTAAAAAGTTACTTGCTAATAAATCACTATTTTACAGATATCAACCTACTTTTTATTAGTGTGTGGTTGGCTGAACTTAATGCGAGCGCATTCGCTATGAACGACACGTTTTGGTAATCGTCCTTTCTAAAACGTGGGGACAGACTTCGGTAGGGTGTTCCTTGGGGGTAAAAGAAGACGAATAATGTATACAATCCATGGTTCAACTCAAAAGTAGAGGGCGGACAGTAGAGGGCGTTAAAAGTGGATGTAAAAACGTACTTGATGCGAGACAATATTAATACGCTTTGCAGTTTACCAATGGAGTAAGGAAGTTGAACTTGTTACCTTCCCCCATCATACGAATAATAGTGGTTGCCATCCTGTTCCATGCAGTAAAATGTGCTGGACTATGTATTATGAGATATTGCCTGCGTAAGTGTTTGCAATTAGAGAACCTTTTACTGGGAATTGTGACTCGCGTTGTTTCATTATTTCTCATCAAACATTTTGTAATCATATTAATTTTATTCGACGGCTTCGGGTAGAAATAACACCTGCCTAAACAAGGAAGGATTCCAAGATCTGACATGTAGGCCCTACACCTGAGGTCCATTTTTGTTTATGAAGTAACAAAATAATGCTTGCTGTGATATGGCTGGTTTAAATTTCTCCGTGCATATACTTTGTTCCAAGTGTTGCGACGAAAGCCGTTTTCGATTGGAACGATAAAATAATCAGTTAAACGCACTGCAATACGCCAGTAACAATTAAAATGTGTCTGCGATGTTATTGATGCACTGTAAAAAAATTTTGAGGTAACATTGTCTTACATGTAAGGGAAACTAATTACCTCTACATGTAAGGTAAAATTACCTGTCAAATGTGGAGTAAATTTACATAACATGTAATGTACTATTCTCTAATTTTCCCATCCATTTATGGGATTTTCCACCGCTATGCACATGAATTTTACTCCAGAGTGCGGTAATTCTACCTTACATGCAAGGAAAATTGTGTTTCCCACACAAGTTTGTGAATATTACCTTGCACTTGTCAGGTAATTTTACCTTTAGTTTTTACAGTGTGGCAGCTGTTTAATAAGAGACTGAAGAGTGTAATCTCAGTAACAAACTATGTCTCTCACGCGTAGAGGACTTTCCGTAATGAATGCTGTTTCCTGCCATGCGCACTGGAGATTCACTTCCTTTGCACTTGCTGTAAACAGATCACCATTACTGGAAAGGGGGCCGCGGTGATGTAGTGGCTAGACTACTCAGGCGAACAGGGTACGATTCCCGTCGAGGTCGCCCTCGGATTCCCGCATGTAGGGATCGTGCCGGACGACGCCGCTGGTCGGCGGGTGTTCTCGGGTATATCCCGTTTCCCCCGCCCTTGCATTCCGGCCTTGCTCGTTATTCACCTCACTTCTCCACTATCGGTTCTCAAGACGTCGATGCTGAGTCCTAGGTACTGAAACGTTTTCTGTGAAATCGTTGTTTGCGCGTAAACGCGTATCTCGGTAAATAAAAGTTATGGAAATACATCTTGTCAGAAAATATAAAAAAAAAACAATTATCTGTGGCCCTATATTTTTTTTACTTTTGTCATATTAAGCGTATTCTCGGAGAAAGAATCGTGAAAGTGGTCAAATACCGCATTTTTAAAGCTTGCCTATGCAGTTTCCTTAAGTGGCAAAATAAAAGTACAGATATACGGGCGAAGTTTAATCTGTGTACTTTCATCGCGTGTAATAAAACCCCCACAGTTACAGATCTAATTTGCACAGTACAGCGTTAAGACTGAAACACTGCATGCCTTGTGCGTACGAGCGATGAGGCACTAGGCGTGCTTGTTATTGTCTCCCGTATCGCTCCCTCGCTTCTTGACCTTGGACGCGCAGCTATATAGTCCCCTTAATAGCCATCCAAATCTCTCCACACTCGCTTTCCTTTAACTAAGGACTAAGTGTAATAAACATATAAATTATCTACCATATTTAATTTATTCGGCTGGTATCATAGAAAAGTTTAGATAAGTTTAAACTGTTAAAACATTTATTCAGATAATATCGTGTGTTCGTGTGATTGGGGGTCTATTAGGTGGCAATACTACAAAGAGTGAGTGAAGAGATTTGGGTTCCTCTTAAATGCGAGAGCCCTTTAAAGGACAAAACAATTTTCTGAAGTCATACACCATTTATTTAATTAAGTATCTTTATTTGATAGTATAAGCAACACAGAAGCAGTCACTAGACATAAACAGTTGGACAAAATTTATAATTCGAGCAAAATAGGTGGTCATGTATTGAACGCATGCATTTAGTGACACACAACATATGCAGTGGATGGTGGTCGCTATGTTGACCACCTACACACAACTTTTCACACCAAGTTTTTGTATAAGTTTTGCACAAAATAGTATTTCAGATATTTTACCAGTGTTACACTAAACATATATATAGCTTACCAATGCAAATTATATGCAATGTTACAATCAAACATTATTTTTCAAACACTCCTAGAAAAAATATTGTTAACCATAGTGTGAAGTATTTGCATTTTAAAATCGTATTAGACCTATGATATTTTATGAAATGGTTCAAAGCAGTTTATTCATAGTGCAAAGTTACCATTTTTGCAAATTATCCTATTTCTTTTCTCATTTTTCTTGGTGCTGTTAAGTGCCTCAGTGTACTTTCAGCAGGTATGTGTGACCCAACATCGGAAATCTGAATAACACAATTATTTCCATTTCTATTATCAGCAGAGGCACTTTTTATAGAAAATGTGGCTTTTGATATTACAATTTTTGAGCTTGTTTGAGGATCACGTGTCGGTTTTGAACAAAGATTTCCAATAAGTTGATTAGCTGACATATTTCTGAAATTGAGATGTGACATAGGTCTGTTTCCCTTCTTACTAGCCAGTTTCATTGTCTCCGAACACACTATAAAAGAATTCACAATTGCATAATCTAATACTATATTTAAAATTAAGTTTTACCCATCATCTTCGCGATTTCCAATAGGCTATATGGAGTATTTTGACAGAAGTTGGTCAAATCTGTCTACACTCCCCACATACGCATTATAATCTACAGCCACTTGCGGGCAGGAAATTATTTCCTGCTCATGTTTTTTGTTTGTCCTAGACACTTGGGTTTTTACTGATGTGTTGTGCTTGTTACTAGCTTAAGTTACATCTTTTGTACCTCTGTACTTCCATTTTACCACAGAAATGTAATAATTGTTCATTGTAAAATCACTTTTTGCCAATTTCAGTTTACTGTCAATTTGTATGTCATGTTTTTGGATAATTTTCTATTCTGTTTGATCGTACCACGTGCAATTTTTTTGACAACACTTTGAATAATGTGGGGGGGAAAAAAAAAAAAAAAAAAACCTGTCAAAAAATACAGTAGCTCAATATCTAGAAAGGTGCTGCAAATACCATTACAGAATGTTCACTTAATCAATATTCATTGTGCAATAATTTTTTTCCTTAACATATACTGAAACTTAGTATAAATCCATTGCTATACAGGCAGCTATCCATACTTTGAAACCGCGTTTGGTAGGTTTCAGTGGCGTGTACTGTTTCAAAGACGAACGCCCTTTGAAAACAACCATGCTCTCATCAATGCTTATAAACCTGCCTGGATTGAAACAATTTAGAAATACAGTGTTCATGTGAGTTACCAAAGGCCTAATTTTACACAATTTGTCAAATGTGGGTATTCCTCTTTCCGGCATTTTCTCGTTAGCACTGAGCTGTAGAAATCGAAGTCTTTTCAGATACCGCTTCAATGACATGACACTCGCTTTTCTGCTGATAATCTGATGACCAGTAGAGTCTCATTGTTGGAAAATAGTGGAAACCCATAATAATTATAAAATACCAAACAAAGCTTTCAATTCAGTGACAGACAAACCTAAATCTACACATTTTCGTTGGGGTATATAAATTTTACTGGTCAACAATCATTTCAAGAAGTGAATATGTGAAAAATGTTAGAAATATTTCAAGAAGAGATTTCAGATTCACTACACATTTTGGTCCAAGGGGCTGTGTAAAAATGCGACTAGAAAATCCATCTGCATCACTAGCTTTCTTCACAAAATGGAAGTTATGTAAAGGCATTGGTGTTTGTATTACTTCACAAGGTTCATCTGATTCACTGCTAGAGTCAGAGGAAACCATAGATCGTACACGTTTTTGCTGGTGGCTCAGGAACAAAATCAGGAACATTTACAGAATCATCAGAATCCAAATCCGAGTTGGAAATGCCTAGTGCTGCTTTCAGCTGTAGTGCTGGCAGTTCGTCGTATTCATACGAATGTACACCCCCCCCCCTTCCTCCGCACAAAGGAGTAAAATGCCTCTTCATCCGAAACAGAATTTATGAATGCTTGCAATTCTTCTTACTCAGAGCCTCGAGCTGTTTGACTGTGTATCTGTCTGCCATATTATCTGTGCAAAATAGGCAACATGTAATTAAACGCTGCTCATGTCAAAGTGAGAGCACTTTTGAAATCAACCGTAGAAAAAAGTCACTGCCCCTACCTGCATATATTTTAAGGGGCGCACTGTGTACATGCGCCCACTGTAAAGTTGGTAACGATGGATGGAAAGTAGTTCCATATCTTAACGTCGACTAAAAAGTGTTAGGTAACCATTTCTTATAGCTTGTATTATTTATTTCGCTTTATATTTTTTTTTTAATGCGTCAAAGTGTAGAAAATGAGCACATTTGTAAAATATTCACTTCTCTAATAATTTCACAGCTTCACTTGACCAACGCATGAATAAAGCGATGAGGTCCATGGTATTGTTAATTTTACATAACGCGGAAGAATACACAACGTGGATACAAGTAGATCATATGCAGAGCTTTCAAAAGTTTTCATTTTACCGTGAACATCATAGAGCTATAAAGTATTCTGTAACCTATCAACTGGCCTAATTGTAATATATCATTGCCAAATGTAAGATATCATCTGAAAAGCACAATTATTGTAAACCTGATTTAGAAAACATTTCTAGTACAGTATTCGGAAGTTTTTGAGACAGACCACAACTACTTGCAAAAATTATTGTAAAGAGTCAGCTATAACCTAAATAACACATTCAAGAAATCCTAATTCAAGTTAGTTTTGATAATGGAAAACAAAATGTGTGCAACAGAATACTAAGAAATGAAAACATTTGAAACGCTATGTTATGGAATCTAAAATTATTATGCACTTTAACACATAAAAATCCCTGTAACTCGAAATTAAATAATAAAAAATTGTCATTAACGGGTTTATAACCTGTAAAAAATACATGTATTTGCGAACTACTATAACAATTTTACTGCGTGCTCCTGCAGTTTCGTTCTGTGAGACAGTGCACGACTGTATAAAAGTAAACATTGAAATCATTCTTTTAGTTTATTCACTGAAAAAAAAAAACCTATACTAGAAATTCACTTGTTGAAATGTTAGAAGAAATACACAATTTACAACAATTGTTTCAATCGCATACCGTTTACTGGTGGGAGGCGAGTAGTCTAACCACTACGCCACCGTGGCCTCATACTATGTAGAGAAATGTATGCACTGTAATATGATTTTAGTGACACCAGATACGCTTCATTCCGTCTCTTATATGAAAAAAGGGCCTCGGTCACAATCAGGCATACGATGTAAAATTTTCATTAAATTTTGCAGAGAACATTTCTGTACATGGTATTCACGGTAAAGTGAACGATTTTGAAAGCCCTCTCATTTGGAGTAATAGTCACTGAATATATTTTATTTTAGCGTTATACATTAAGTTCCGAGTGCGGTGGAATGTGCACATTTTGTGTATTACTTACATGATAATATTTATTTAAAAAGGCGCTAAAGGATAAAATATTACTGAAAGGAAAAGTAAGTAGGGGCTCAAATGTGCTCATTTTACCGTGAACAGCCTATGCATTCAAAATTTTTTGTAAAATACACCAATACTCATAAAATTGTTTTGTAACGTTACTAGAGTCGTATTTGAAATACATATAAACATATTTGTTATAACAGGGAATCGCTTAACGCGCGAAGTCAAAGTTACGAATGTACTACGTTCTGTGATAATCATTTGACTTAAAGCAAGTTAGAGTGTGTTAAGGATGACGTACTTAAATAATAATCATTTAATAGGGGGAAAATGCTTTTCTTTAACGTTTTTCCACGCGTAAAACTGTATTGCATATTACTTTACTTTCTTTGTAAAGATAATCTCATGCTGTCAAGCTGCCATGTACATTTCCCATGCTCAGCAATTTTTGTTATACTCGATTTCACGGAAATACACGACATTTTGACAGTTCTAGACAATTAGCGCGACCACAATGTACCCTTTCGCCACAGCTGTTCTTTAAATGAGGAAAACAATGTAAACAAATGCTATTATCTATTAAGGTTGCCATTCCAACGTGTTTTATTTTTATTATGATCACACTGTTGGAGCTCTATTAATTTTATTGCAGTTTTTTGGAAAGGGGGTGGGGGCATTAGTTTAACATCTTTCATGAGGCGGCATTGTTTTGAGGTCTTCTTGCGCAACGGTATCATTTTTGATAACATATTGTTTTGATGAAGCAGTGGAAAATTTTGCTCGTATGGAAGTAGAATTCAAATTATTATAACCTGGAAAGTTTTAATCTCACTGAAAGAACAAAATGCAGTAAATATGTTGCTGTTGCTAACGATGCGAGTAATAAACACTTTCTGTAACTAATTTATTTTTAGTGAAATTAACCATATGTTTTTTTTTTTAACCTCCCGTATAAAAATATGTAATTTTTGCACTACAAAATGAATGAGTCGAATTGGTGATTTCTGAGGCTACGTGCATTTCAAACATTCTGATAACTGTTTTGAAATACGTTATTTACAACACACGCTGTCTGTTTGTAATTCCTATTTGCAACTCCTGCAACGCTTGTTCTATGGCAGTCCTTGGACACGTTTGTCTGCCACCAATACAGAAAAAAATTTATTTCTAGAATCATCCAGTAAACACGCCAATCCCAAGTTTCCCGGACGTAAATAAATGTGGCGCTACACGACTGTACAGAAGACGACGGACCAAGCCACACACGTGCCGATGTCATTACATTTCACGCAATTAAAAATACTAAAAAGTCATGCTTAATGAAGGCAAATACAAACAGAATTATCTACCGATAAAATATACTGTAAAACAATAGTTTAAACCATTAATTTTGTAAGTATAATTATAATTTTGAATAACAACTTTTAGTTAGGCCTATGAGTACTATTTTCAAATGTATTCATCATCAATATCCCCAACTCTCAACATAAATACATTCCGCAGCAACTCTTCAGCTAATACAGTACTCATTCACTGTTTACATACTGTGTAGATTGGTCATGGTAATCTGTCAGAATTCAGTGTATTCGTATGAAATGCAGTATGCCGAGCCAACAGACTGTAAAATTGTTAAGTTTGCAATTTTAAAACTCAAACTGTACAGCTGTTGAATCCGCCTGCCTACTTGCTGACATTATGAAGCGCAGAAGTTCCCTACACCACTAACCTGAATCCTTCCAAAGAGGCAATATTATATTCTTCTAGCCCAAGCTAATACGTTTCAGTTATTACACGTAAAGTAATAACGACGGAAGGACTAGGGATGTGTTCCAAATAACCAGTATCTACACTCTCAGTCCCTCCCACAATACCCTGCAAGGACTAGGGATGTGTTCCAAATAACCAGTATCTACACTCTCAGTCCCTCCCACAATACCCTGCAAGGACTAGGGATGTGTTCCAAATAACCAGTATCTACACTCTCAGTCCCTCCCACAATACCCTGCAGACTCTTGGGCCGTACCCGAACTCAGGTATATACTTGTGTACTTGCATCCTTGCGTACTTCACATACCCTTGGCATCAAACTTGATGAATTTGGACATGCAATCTTGTTGGCTTCGGCGCTAGTTATTAGCCAGCTAACCACTTTAAATTTTCATGTATTCCGACTTAGAATTTGATAATTACCGAAAGTTCCAGGGGTTAATAAAGTATTAAATAATATTAAAATTTGATTTACATTAACATTTATTGCCTTGCATTATTGTATGTAAGTGAAGTTTGGATTGCTTTTTTTATCTTAGCTTCTGTAGGTTAGGAACATAGGCCTAATTCGAATTTATTGCTTAGGCCTTTTTTTAAGGTGAAACTTGCAAAAAATATTTATTCAGTTCAAAATTCTACATCGGAAATCAGTTGTAACCTACAAATTGCTTCTCAAAATGGCGGCACACATTCCGCAAGTATGTGAGTAGTATACAACTTCGGTTACTTGTATACTTGCATACTTCACTTGCAGTTCGGACAGCGCTTACGAGGTCACTTCCGTCGACAGGTACGCACAAGTATGCACTTGAGGCGAATTCGGACACAGTCTTGATATGGAACGTATCCAGACCCGCACTTTCCCTCACTCTCGAAATATACAGAATATCCCAGCTTTCACCTACCATTTTGACTCGCCTAGTACTCGTGTGTATGTAGGGTGGGGATGGCGTGTGATACGGCCAGATCTGTCCGGCGAGTGATGCCATTGTCATTAAGCATGGAGCTGCGGGTCTCCTGCACACCGCGCATCATGTGACGTCAGCATCGACCTCGCAAACGTTTATTTCCATCAAGACGGAGGCCACAGCACACACCGCTCGCCTGCCAACGGACACTTTACGAACAATGTTTCAGCATCGAATAATTTCGCGCTGTGGAGACATTCCACCACGGCCTGTCCACTCGCCCCGTCTATCGGTTTGCGATTATGTCCTGCGGGGATTCCTCAAAATTCGGGATTTTTCCAAACACTCCCGCCAGATCTGAATACACTCGAACAGAGGAGTGCCGCGAAAATTAACACTATATCGGCAGCAGCATTGTTGCGGGTTATGCTGCATCGAGTGCACGAATGTTTGAACCTGGACGTACGTCATTTCACTGGAGTTATTTTAAAGAAATGATTCTGTCGTGTGTGTTGTCACAGATGGCAGGCATGTATCTTTCGGTTTTCTGTAACGTCGAAAAAATATTGTCTCTGTTTTAGCAAACTGCACGCGTTTCATAATGGTAGGTGAACACTGAGACTTCCTATACTAGTGTTATTATCGTGTTTTGTTTATTTGAAAGATGCTCAAAGTGTGTTTTAGTTCGTAGTCATTGTAGACAATGGGGATCCAAGTAAACAAATAATGCCTATTCAGAGAGCATGCATAGAGCATGCATACAACGCTCACTGGCAACATGCACTCGTGCACTCGCTATCGCACTCTGTCATATGGAACAGCACTCTCTGACGTCACTTTCGAGTGAGAGTGCGCGAGTGTAAATATCCTCACTACACACCGGCCTACGGTGTGAGGGGTTAGGGATTCGAGTCCCGGTTATGGCATGGATGTATGTACCTTTGTACGTTTGTACATAGTCACCCTTCTATGGGACCATGTCATTAAACGTTGTCACTGAAGTCAAAAAAATAAAAGTTAGATGGGTAGGAATGACAACTAATATTTATGGGCTCAAATGCTGGAGTGGATGTCAGTTTTAAGTTTTAGTGCCAGTTAAGTTTTTTTTTTTTTTTTTTGTGAATTAAATTCAAAATACATTATCCTCCTTGCCCCGCCCCCCCCCTTTTTTTTCCACTTTCCCGGTGGGTTCTTCTTCACCGTTTAATTTTCTTTATAAGTGTGTTTGGGAAGATAATAAACACAATTTTATTTCCACTGTTTAAAAATGTAAGTTTAAAAACAAATATATTTGTAATATTACAAATACTTATATGTATTGCAATTTTTACTAGGGAAATTTCTGTATCTCTACAACAGCTTTTCTGTTGATAGTGGGTTTCCAGAAATTTCTGACAGTGTATTCTGCGGAGCCGGGCAAGCGGACTCTGCTGTCGGTGCTGCTTACACGTGAAGCGCTGGCAGCTAGTTGTTTACAAGCTGGCGGGACCGTTGCCACGGCAACCTGTTTGCGCTCTCCAAGCGAGGCCTCCCTCGAAGGCAAAAGGGAAGAGAGTGAGTGCACAGTAAAGGGGGTTTATTAGTGGGTACTCGAGGGCCGCACAAAGTGAGGGTAGAGTGCGGATGGGGGGTGGGCGATACGGCGAGGTTAATGGGAGCAGCTTTAAAGTCCGTATCCAACCTCGGCAACAACCGCCGAACGCCCGTCGTAAACTACAATTAAGTATTACGTGTATAGCTGCGGCAAGAGAAGGCAAAGTAATGCTGGCCAATATCACCCAAGACGTAACTTCATTACATTTTTTAAGGGGGCAGGTCGCCGAACGGTGTGCGGAGCTCCAGCGGAAAAAGTTTTACTAAAAAACCGTCCAACGGGGGACTGAGCGAGGTCTGCTTACGAATAGTAGTTGAGAAACATCACGCGCCTGGATACGTTTTTAAGTTCCTCCAATTCTCTCTAAAGCATGTTTTGGCGATAGTGTAAATGGCTCAAACGGATGTTTCTACGATCACTTTTAGGTATAGTTCTACTTGTATGCACGTTGTGTATTATTCCGCCTTACGTAAAATTAACATTGCCATATCGTCATCATTTTATTCATGCTTAGGTCAAGTAAAAAAACTGTGAAATTGTTAGAAAAGTAAATATTTTACTAGTCGGCTTTATTTTACACTTCGATGCATTAGAAAACACATCAAGCAGAAGAAATAATATAAGTTATCACAAATGGTTACCTAACATTTTTTATTCGACATTAAGATACAGAACTACTTCCCGTCTGTCGTTACCAACTTTACTGGGCGCATGTTACTCAAGGCGCCCGTTAAAATATGTGCAGGCAGGGGCAGTGGCTTTTTTTCTAAGGTTTAATTTCAAGAGTGCTCACTTTACCGTGAACAGTCTATATGTACATTCCGGTACAAAACATTTTAAAAAGGGAATAGGGACGTGCATCAAACCTTTATTTTTATTATTACGCCATAAAAAGGTAGTGTCTCCGCTGAGAGTCTCATAGACGATCGTTATCGACTGCGAGACCACACGCCGGTCCAGTGTTTTGTGCGGAGAGGCGATGAGATAGTTGATGCGCATGTCTCGCTCGCCCCTAGCGCTCCCGCGCAAAAGCGTGCTTTCAACCAGGCGGCAACCTTAAAGAGTCCTGTGTACTGAAACGTTTTATGTAAAATCATTGTTCGCGCCTAAACGCGTGTCTGGAAATACGAAGTTTTGCCAGAAAAGATAAAAATTATTGTCTATGTCGCTATCTTTTTACTTCTATCATATTAAGGCCACGATCCTTCATTTCTACCGCTTTTGCGAGAATTAATTTTTTGTACCCGAACGGGAGCCGATATTGTAAAATCGTCATACAATTTTGTTACAAATTATTTTTATTATCTAGTCTAATTTTTTCAACACAAAAAACTGAAATAATTTAAACTAATTATTTAAAAAATAACTTAATTTTCGTTAAATAATTCAATGGATAAAAGTATAAACTTCTTTGTGTTGGAAAAGTTAGACTACTTAATAAAACGAATTGTAACAACCCATTTGGTACTAAAAATTAATTCTCGCAAAAGTTATAGACATGAAGGATTGCGGCCTTAAGTGTATTAACGGAGAAAAAAAAAATCGTGAAAGTGGTCAAATATTGCATTTTTAAAACTTGCCTAGGAAGTTTCTTCAAGCGGCAAGAGAAAAACTCAGGTAGTTTGATCTGTGTACTTTTATCGCGTGTAATAAAACCCCCACTGTTACAGATCTAGTTTGCACAGTAAAGCGTTAGGATGGAAACACTGCACGCCTTGTGCGTAGGAGCGATGAGGCGCTAGGCGTGCGTGTTAGTGTCGCCCGTATCGCTCCCTCGCTTCTTGACCTTGGACGCGCAGCTATATAGTCCCCTTAAGAGCCATCCAAATCTCTCCACACTCGATTTCCTTTAACTAAGGACTAAGTGTAATAAATATATAAATTATCTACCATATTTAATTTATTCAGCTGGTATCATAGAAAAGGTTAGATAAGTTTAAACTGAGAAAACATTTATTCAGATAATATCGTGTGTTCGTGTGATTGGGGGTCTATTAGGTGGCAATACTACAAAGAGTGAGTGAAGAGATTTGGGTTCCTCTTAAAAGCGAGAACCCTTTAAAGGACAAAACAATTTTCTGAAGTCATACACCATTTATTTAATTAAGTATCTTTATTTGATAGTATAAGCAACACAGAAGCAGTCACTAGACATAAACAGTTGGACAAAATTTATAATTTGAGCAAAATAGGTGGTCATGTATTGAACGCATGCATTTAGTGACACACAACATATGCAGTGGATGGTGGTCGCTATGTTGACCACCTACACACAACTTTTCACACCAAGTTTCCGTAAAAGTTTTCCACAACTTTGTATCCTATCCCCCTCCACCCGTTTCGCCGTCCCCGCTGGAACAAACCAGGGACCAGGATTCCTACGAATTCGTCCGCGCGACCAGACGCCGTTGGGCCCGCACACTGCTAACTACCCTTTCGGCCGGTCCGCCATGGCACCCAACGGTCGAATGGTACGGCCCACGAACCCGAAGACCTCCAGTCCCCTCGATATCTGTACTATTATATTTTGTTCTTTTTATTTTTCCCTTCGCCCACCGTTCTACGCCAACCTAAACATCGTCCAGGACATCGAAGTACCCCTTCTGGATACCCAGGCCTTCATTTCCCGGCGGACGAAGGAATGGAGCTCCGCTCCTATGGGCGTCCCTCCCCGTTTTTTTTTACACAGACACATCCACAGACATCGACCAACATATCACAAATCTCATCTTTCCCTCATTTAGATACTCTTCTCCGCAGTTCCTTCCATTCTTCGTTCATCCGTTTCAGAATTTGTCTTTCTTCTTCTCTTTCTTGCTGCTTATCCTCCTCTTTTTCTCTATTATGTTGTTCTTCTACTTTCCTTCTGTGTTCTCCCCAATCTTCTTTCCTCTTCTTCTTTCTCTTCTTTTTCTTCTCTTCCTCCTTTTTGTTCCTCTATTTTTCTCTATATTTCCTTCGGTTCTTCTTGCATTCATTTCAGATCTTGTGTTCTTCTTTATAACTTGTTTGTGTTTGGAGTTTTTCAATTTTTCGTCCCCTCTGCTATTCTGCAAAACTTCAATATTTACTGAAGATTCTGTTTATTATCTAAAAGTGAGAGTTATTTTTAATTTTTATTTAGTTTAAACGATAAAACACTAGACAAACACTCACTCAATAATTCCCGTAGTTCCAGCACACTCTCATTTGCTCCCTAGACTACTCAGTTAAATCATCATTCATACTTTTTACCATATCATATATTTTACTACTACTTTCATTTATTATTTCTACAATTTCCTTGTCATATATATTATGTTTTTGTAATGGCCATTTGTCATTTAAGGGATTCAGTTCTGTTCTAATTCTTTCCTTTCTTCTTTAAACATGTCACACAAGTACAGAATATGTTGTACCGCCAGAGCTCCCTTTTCATATTGACAAATGTCGTCTTCTATTCTATTTATTTTAGCTAACTATTCTTTAATTTGACAGTGTCCCGTTATTACTTTCAACAAGCTGTTATTTATATTGCTTTTACTTTCGTACCATTGTTGTATATATTTAATATAATGTGTAGTATTTAGGACGGTTTCTGCTGCATCGTACTCTGTTTGCCAATTTATAGCACCTAGTTTATAGATTTCTTTCTTCAATTCTTTTAAACTAATAGATTGATTATTTCTATTTTTTTGAATCCAAATATTATTGTGCTCTACCATTATTATATGTATTTCTATTGTATTCTATTTCGTGTATTTCATTTTTGATTTGATATATCATATATCTATATTTTATACTATAGTATATTGGAATTTCGTTACTAACAGTTATCGCGGATACATATGATGTTGTTGGTTTTAAATTCATTATTTTTATCAATACATATCTTTGTGATGCTCGTCGTATTATTTTAATGTGTGTATTTTCAATTTTATTTTTGTAACAAGTGCTAGTATATTGTATGATATTACTCTATAATGCCTGATATATTATTTTATTATTTTCATTATTATTTTTGTTATTCTATACTGTTTGTTTTAATTTTAAAAGTATATTCTTAACTCTTTCGGTTATATATTTACCATGTGGGACAAAACTTAATCTATTATCCAAAATAATGCCGAAGAATACTATTTCCTTTTATCTTTTATTGTTTGTTTGTCATACTTTATCACTGGCGATCTTTTATCTAATTTTCCTTTTAAAATTATGGTAACTCTTTTCTCTAGTGGTAATTTAAGTTTTTTCACTTTCATCCATATTGAAGTTTTATCCATTATTTTTTGTGTCCGTTCTTCTATTTCCTTTCTTGTATTTATTACCTTCTATCAAAATTATACAATCGTCCGCAAATGCCACAACTTCTGAATCCTCATTATTGTTTTGTACTACGTAATCATTTATTACTAAATTCCATAGACTTGGCCCTATTACTGATCCTCGTGGACAGCCACGATTTATTTATCTTTTTAACGTTATTTGATTATATTGTACTATTATGTTCCGGTTATTCAAATAGTCCCATAAAATTTCTTTCCATTTTTTCCCTATTGGTATTTTATTAATCTGTTCTTTAATATTTTTCCATGCCACAGTTGAAAAGGCGTTGCTTATGTCTATTGAAATGCCAATCAAATATTTTTTGTACTTGTTTCTATTAAGTTTAATACCTTATTTAATGTCTGTTCGGTTGATTTTTTTCTCTAAGTCCAAATTGGATATGGTGAAGTGTTTTTTCTATTTCTGATTTAATTTTATTATATATTATCCTTTCGTATATTTTACCCAATGTTGATAAGAGACATATTTTATTTTTGTATAAAAATACTATCTTTCCTCTTTTCCATATTTCCGGATATCTGCTTAATGTATAGCATTATATATAATTTTTGTTAGTATTTATTTGATTGTTTCCCAGCTTTTATTTATTACTTCGATTGTTATCCGATCGATTCCCGGTGCCTTTTTAACGCTGCATCTTTTTATTGCATTTTCAACATCGTCTTCTTTAATTTATTCAGATTATTTTATCTCTTCTTCTTCCAAAGTATGTATTTCTATTTCTTCTTTTATTCCTTCAAGATTATTTAATAGTTTGTCCATTATTAATTTATATGTTTCCTTAAGTGTTGTGTATTTTTCCCCAATTTTTATGCTACTGGGGGTTTCATTTTTTCCTCCACTTCTTCTTTGCCAGTTTATCTACTAAATTCCATGACGCCCTTCTCACTTCTTCTTTAACAAATTCAATCCATTTATTATTCATGTTTATCCTGATTAACTTTTTATATTACCGTCTAATTTTTTTGTAATCTTCGTTATAAATCAATTTAGCATTACATTCACAACAGCTCCTTTATTTCCTGTGTTAATTTGTTACTTTATTTCTCATTATTGTTAGTTTGTTATTCCACCACCAATTTATGTTTTATTTTTAGTTTTGTTTGTTGTTTATCACATATGTTAACTATTGCTTCCTGGAATTTATCTATTGTTTCTTCAATTGTATCACCTTCCATTCTGTCATCTTAACAACATTTTTTAATTCTTCAATAACCTTTTCCCAGTTAGTAACTTTTAAATGTAATCTTTTCTCTATCTTGATTTCCTGTCAAGTTCCAATTTCTATCTCAAAATTTATTTTGTTGTGATCGCTTATACTGTGATTTACTATCCAATTTATCATTTTTCCTTCCATATCTTTTGTACTTATAGTTAAATAAATATTCTCTTATCTGTTGATGCTGTCAAATGTATATAAATTACCTTCTTCGTTACAAATTATCCAATTGTTTTTTTTAGTATTTTAATTACCTCTTCTCTTCTTGTGTCTGATATTTTCGAATACTATAGTCCAGATTTCGTGTTAAAGTCACCTGCAATTATTGGTTTATTATTACCTAGTTCTGCTAATATTTTATTAAATTTTTTAAATATATAATTTATTTCCCGTTGTGGTGGAAAATATATTGAAATTAATGTCAGTACTTCATTATTTATCATAATTTTTACTACTGCAATTTCTTTCATTATTAAATGTAAATTTAATATTTTATATTTATTAGCTATTATTATTGCTGCTAATGATTTCACTTTCTCGTTTTTAATAATTTGGTAGTTGCTGTTTAAACCTGTATAATTATTATAAAATAAATATGGCTATGTATAAATGAAATTTCGTATTTATTTCATATTTATTTATTATTTAAGTCTAATGTTACTGCACGGGCCTTTTGCAGATGTGATTGTATCACTCTAATCCCCATAATCTGTTTCCTTATTCAGTCTTTCTCTTGCCAAATTGTAAAACGGGCAGCTCGTATCAAATACCGTGTGGTTTCTTTCTTGTCCTTTCTTTAGTCCCCATTTGCAGTTTATACATTTATTATGTTCTTCTTTACATGTTCTTGCGTATGCCCCTCTTCTCCGCATTTCCCACAAATTTATTTTTTTTGTCTGCATCGTTTTTCCGTGTGTCCATATCTGTGGCATTTTTTTCATCTCAGGCGACACAAATTCTTTAACACTGTATGCTTTCCATCCGCAGTATATTTTTTTTAAATTCATTCTTCGTTTACAAATTTTCGGACTTGTCTCTATTACTAAGTTATTTTTCCTGTTTACCTCCTTTGTTTCAAAGCTGATTTTTCGTTTCTTTTTTATGTTCGTAAGTCGAAATCTTCACTCAAATTTTGATTATATATCTTTTCCAAAAATTCTTCTTTATCTAATTCCGTTCTTACTCCATATACCATTATTTTGGGTTTCTCTTCTGTAGTCTGTGAAATTTCATTTTCACTTCTTTATTCCTTATTTCTTCTAATTTTTCTGCTTGCTCTTCTTTTGGCATCATAATTACTATTACATTACACTATTATTATTATATTACATGAGAATTTATTTTGATAATCTTATTTATTTTAATGTTATTTTCGTTTCGTCTAATGTAGTATGTTAATTCCCTTTTGGTTTCTTTGCTGCTACAGTTCTTATGCTTTGTTCTGGCTTTATTATAATTTTGACTGGTTCCATTTTCTTTCTCCTAATCCAATAATTGTTTTCTTCTTGTTGTTGTTTTTCTAGTATTTTTTATTCTTCTCTTGCCCTCTTCTTTTTTGTTTAATTTTCTTAATTTCAGCTTTCAATTCCGCTATTTCTAATTTCTGCTGCCAAACTTCATCCTGTGCTTCTGATAATTTTGTCATGATTTCCACGTATGCCACTTTTTTTTGTTCTTAGTATCGTTTCCAGCTTTTGTAGAATTTCTTTTAATCTTTTGCAATTTATATTTTCTTCTTCTTCTATTTATAGTATGGTTTTTTAATGATTCTCTTCCTGTTTTTTTCCTTGGTTTTATTGTAATATCCTGTATTTATCTACTGTTCGGTGGAGTTCTTAGTGTTTTTGCTGATTGAGAAAATTATGATGTTTTATTGCTCATATTAACACTACACTACTACTGTTGAGGTTTCTACTGCTCCCGCTCCTAGCTCTGTCCTCTTTGTCTTCTTTTTTCTTTTCTTCTTTCTGTGTCCCAGTCTTCCCAGAGCCACTCCGCAGTCCTGATTATATTATTTATCCTTCATGACCTGGTCGCTCCCCTCCCCCTCAATTTTCTATAATTCTGCTGATCTTGCATATTTTAGATGCTAAAAATTTTATTAATAGATTCCTCTTCTCTTGCTGATTATCCCGTTGTTTTAATTTTCCCTGTGCGTCCTTTTTTTACTGGAATATTGACAGTTTTTAATTCTGCTGATCTTACATTTTTAGGTGTCAAAGTTTTAGTTTTATTATATCCGGTTTTCCTTCCTGTTTACGGATACATTTTACTTTTCGTTCTGTGTCTATTAGTTCTCGAGTAATTTAGTTTTTTTTTTTTTTTTAATATAGCACATTTTTTTATTTTTACTTTACCAATGTGTTCTTCATATTAGCTTTCGTGTCTTTCTGAAAGGCAGAAAATTTTCTCCGTTTTACCCTAGGACGCACCGTTTTTGAGTTATTTGACTTTAAAAATTTTATGTTTCGATCCTTTAAACTTTAGAAAAGAGAAAGAAAAGAGAAAAAAGTTTTACATTCTCAGTTAAAATTCAGTTAAACTGTTATTCTGTACATGGTTTCAGGAAGTCCTGTACAAACGCTCTTGTGGTCCTGTACACGGTTGCTGAAATAGGTCAGTACTTTTCCACTGGAGGGTTATCGACCAGGTAGGATTGTCTCGAGCCAAGAATTTTAAACAATCTTCATGCAGTACTCTTGGTAATTGGATCTTTGCTACTCTCCTGTAATGTTAATTATTTCTATTTCTACTGAAGCGATTAGCACCAAATTTCAGCCATAATTTCTTCTTATGCTGCAGTTTTATATTCTCCCATTCCAATTCTTAATTTTTATTTTTTTCCCCACTTTTATTAATTTTTGTTATTTATGCAAATTTGAAATTTTTTATTTTTTATAATTTTTGTGTCCTACAGTCTTTTTTCTCTCTCTAAAATCAAATATAAAACTGTATTTTAATATCATATTTTTTTTACCTCTCACAAGTATCATCAAGTGCTGTTTTTCTTCACTTTTCCAAGATTATTTCAGACCAAACCGCAAGTCCGATTTCATTACAACTTGATACGACTGCAGACCGGCACTGGGAGACTGGACCTGACACGCACTCGGCTGTTTCACTCGCGTTTATACCACTTTCCCGAGCGATTCGTGGAGCGAGACTTTCCATCTCCTACTCGGACAAAGGTATGCTGAAGACTCCTGAGCGGTTAGTTTGCTCGCCCCCCCCCCCCCCCACCAAGGCGAACCAGGTTCAATCGCCGGCCGGGTCACTCAGGATTTTCGCATGTGGAAATCGTACCGGACGATGCCGCTGGTCGGCGGGTTTTCTCGGGATCTCCCGTTTCACCGCCCTATCATTCCGGCGGTGCTCCATACTCACCTCAATCGCCCTCATCGGCTCTCAAGATCTCGCTGTTAAGAGAAGTGTGTAACTGCGCGTCCATGGTCAAGAAGCGAGGGAGAGATACGGGTGACACTAACACACACGCCCAGTGCCTTTTCGCTCGTACGCGCAAGGCGTGCAGTGATTCCGTCGTGGTTCTGTACTGTGAAAATTAGATCTGTAACTGGGATTTTATTACATGTACAGAAAGCCCACAGATTAAACTACGTCCGTTAGT
This sequence comes from Dryococelus australis, assembly GCA_029891345.1. NCBI lineage: Eukaryota > Metazoa > Arthropoda > Insecta > Phasmatodea > Phasmatidae > Dryococelus > Dryococelus australis. The sequence goes on from CM056995.1 coordinate 350,645,464, forward strand.
TTGTACTTTTCTCTTGCCGCTTAAGGAAACTGCATAGGCAAGCTTAAAAAATGCTATATTTAACCATTTTTACGAATTTTTTCTCCATGAATGTACGTAATATGTTAAAAGTAAAAACGTAGAATCGTAGATAATAGTTTTTTTTAATCTTTTGAAGCAAAACGTCGTGTTTACAGAACGTATATTTACCGAGATACGCGAATACGCGCAAACGACGATTTCACAAAAAAAAAAATAAAATTTCGCTTCACACTCCTCTTAAGAGCCGTCTAAATCTCTTCCCTCACTCACTTCATCCTCACCTCATTTCATCCTCACCGGCCCTGAATACTTCGATAGCAAGAGCCACTCAAATCTCTCTCAACTCTCGGCTCTGTTCTGTTGGCGATGGCTGAGTCAGTTGGGGACATGTGCAGAAGACTCTTCTTCAGTCGACGGCCTGCCCTCTCCTAGGAACAGACCCGTCGTTCGGGCCGACATGGTGAGTGGACGAGTAAAGGCACGAATAGAGAGCGGGAAAATGTCGTAATGAAGACGGGGAACGGATAAAACTATTACCTCGACGTGTAGGCCTATATTCCACAGCACTCGGTAGCTAACGTCTAATACTAAAATATATCGACTATTATTCCAAGTGACAGGGCTCACTTTACTGTGAATAGCCTATACATACTTTTCAAATGCCGTACGACGTGCGTAAATTAATATTTTACGTTTTACATCTTTACTTTTTAGTTTCATGTTGAACTTGTTTTGTTAAGGGTTTTAGACCATTATGAAATATCAATAAATTGACTAACAAACTTTGTTTCTACCATGTCACAAAAATTACAAACTAATTCTCGAGCTCTATTTTCGAACGAAGGCAGTCAGGTTGGTGGCCAAACAAATATTTGTAGTTGATTTAATCGTTGACGGATTATTTTTTGACCTAAAACAGAGATTTTTTTCTATAAACATTATGATATGCGCGGGGGGAGTTATTCAAATATACCGAAGTGTTAATTTATATTAAATTATAATTATTTAACCATCCACATTCTGAGTAAAGTTTAATTGTAGAGTCCTCGCCTTGTTCATGATTCCGGAGGCTGATTCAAATTGCGGAAGTCGATGCCCGGACACACCCATCTTCAGTGGTCTTCTCGTTCCAATGGCCTGACGACAAAAGTCACCACCCACGGGCTACACTGCCCTGTATCGGCTGCGTTGTTACCGTTTACTGGCTGGTGGAAGGGGTTTCTGTGGTTTGCGATTTCATAACTAATTTCAGCAGTCACGGCCCGTGTCCTGGATAAATATGTGAAGGTGTGATCAGGCAGGCCGCTCAACTAAGGCTTGATCACGTGGCTGGAAATACATTGCAACCCAGTTCACGTGCCAGGTAACACTACTACACTGAGAGAAAATGAAGTGAATATTTGTTTGCATAGGGCCAAATATATATTCAGTTACCCTAACAAAGTATATTGTTGAGCGAACAAAATTTCAAAAGCAACAAAAATACACTTGTTCATCCAAATAATGTTTTTGTTTGAATAAACAAAATCTCTGTGTTGGGCCAAAAAAAAAAATTTGACTGTCAACTAAATATTTTGTTGAATCAACTGTATGTGTTTGTTCGGCCACTCATTTGAGCGCCTTCGTTCGAAAATACAGCTCGAGAGTTTTTTTTTTTTTGTATTTTTTTTTTTGTGAAAATTAGGATAGTAACCGTGTTTGTTAATGCATCTATTGATGCAACAAGAAAATGACAAGTAAAGCTGTAGAACTTGAAATATTTGTTTGCACTTGTTGCCCAATATTTGCAGTATAAATATATTGAAATGCTCCCCGGCGTCATCAGTTGTCACATTAAATGAGGTTGCTAAGGCGTAGCGCTCGGATGCAGGTGATCTAGGCGTGGAACTCGCGCGAACTTGTAAACCTTTTTTTATATCGGAGCAAACTGTTTAATTTGCGTACAGCCAAACAAGTCTTTAGCTGCACCAGCCAAATATTACAGTTTGGGCCAACAAAATGAGAACAACAAAATAATTTGGTTTCGGCAACAAAATATTTTATTGCGCCCTATACAAACAAATAATATGGTTGCGCCAAACGAATCTTGCTTGGTTCAATAAAACCTTTTTCTCGGTGTATAGAGCGTCGAGAATTTCGCGAAATTCTTTTTTGCGGCAGGATAGAACCAATCACCATAGTTTCTTTTCGCACTTCTGTAACTGGAACGCAGTTCTTTGGACGCGTCGTGTGTGTAGTTTGTTATGGGCCACTTCCAAATTTTTGGAAGTTCCGCCTCTTTCAAGCTATTCCTCCGCCTAAAGCTGGCAAAGCTTAACCAAGTCCAGGAAGTTTCGCCAAAGGATCAACACACCCCATTTGTGTACACTGACTCTAACAACGTTTTGCATGGCAACTATTTCTTATTAAAGGCTGTTCACGATAGAGTGAGCACTTTTGAAATCAACGTTAGAAAAATGTCACTGCTCCTGCCTGCATTTATTTTAACGGGTGCACTGAGAAATATGAACCCGGTAAAGTTGGTAACGATGGAATAACGTCGAATAAAAAGTGTTAGGTAAACATTTGTGATAATTTTAATTATTTGTGACTTTTTTTTTTCTGGACTCAATCATACAAACTCCACGTTCCACGAGTAGCTTATGTCAAACACCACTGACTTGTCTTGTCGCTTCTGTGCCGTTCTCTATTCTGTGGTAAGAGTTATATAACATAAATTGTTAACACGGAACTCAGTTTCCATAGATTCGTTGTCATCGTCGCTGTCAAGAACTGTGACCAATACATCCATTCAATATTCAACACCTGCACTCTCGTACCCATCTGTGAACATTTCTTTGTGTTTCCCCCCCCCCCCTTTTTTTTTTTGCTCGTTTTAAAATTGCCTTCCTTCAGTAAAGCAAGGATTACAAACTTAAAAAATTTTACGAGTAGATGCGATGCACAGAAATTGTTTTTCCTCTCATCGGATGATTTTGAAAGAGAATTTACAAATACGACGAAGTGTGACATGGATGGCTTCCAGTCTGAGAGGCTTAAATGAAAACCACGTAATGCTCTCACGCATTAACTACGAATTCCTATTGGCGTGTTGAAGCGCTTCACTTTATTATTTGGTCCGTGCCGTGTCTTATTTAGTCCATTAACGTGAGCAGCGTGAAAAATTTCTCGACAGTGTTTATGGCTCGTGTTCAGTTATTTTGCAGATATTCGTCGTTTTCTTTTCATCATTTCAGTTCGGAGGTTTTATTGGGATCGTTTGAATATTGAACATTTACAATTTATTAATTGTTTAATACGATTGTATCTGATTTTCACTCTTGAGTTATTTCCTGCTCGAATAAGTCAGGAACTTATTGATAAAGTATAAATACATTCCGGACAAAAATAACAACTCGTAAAAATTAAAATTTTCCTGTAATCGTACATTGTCAGTAATTACTAGGAATTCGAAATTAAGACGCGAAAACGAAGAACTCCTGCAAAAGGCGCACAACCCAGACAAACTTGTGCATACGTATTAGTTGTTTCTGTGAGTATGCAGTCTAAGAAATAGTTCGCAAATATACCACGCCAGTGTATGTATACCTATAGTGAGAAAGCGTGGGTTGTAAAGTTTCACATAAATCCATGGTAGCATTCTCACATTTGCCCAGGAAACAGTCAAGTTAAACAGTTGGCAAGTTACCAGCTATGCACTGTAGCGGTGTTGAACATTCGTATATTTGCAGCCTGATTTATGGTAGTATTACCATACAATGTATAGGCTAATCACTTCCAGCGCAGTTTGGAAATATTACAGTGTTGGTTTGTCGGTCGAATGGACAGTTCTGGAAGGCTATCTTCGTGTTTTCTTTCAGCTCGCTTCGTTACCTCCCGCATAACAACTAGCATAGTTTTGAACATGGTGACTGTAGAGGCAATGTGGTTGTCAGAAGGAAAAAAAAACCATGTGTTACGTGTAGGGTTGTCAGGTGTACTGTTTCCCCTTGAACAGTTCTGCTTTCGTATATTTTGTTCCGCGTACTGTGTTACAGGCTCTATATGCATGCTAAAAGCTTATATTTGTAAGATTAGGTCCACGACGTCATAAAAATTGACCCATTTACAAAATTGTATACTATTTCCAAGCATCCAAGCACAAAAATCACTGCCATAAACATCAATTGTATCGACGAACAAAACAGTTAGGTTAACTTATTGAAAGACGAGTTCTTAACATTTTTCAGTTATTATGAAACTTGTAGCTGATAGAAGAGTACTTGCAAACAAAAAAATTCTCAGCATGGCACGTTGAGACAAGTATTTATAAATGTTTGTCTTCTGTTCTCAGCTGTATTCAGTATATGTATTAGTTTTTAAGTCTGGTTCATTAAACTGCCATCTGTTACGTGTGTATACAAAAAACTCCATTAATTTAATGTGTGTCGAGCAATGTCCGCAACATATTTTATTTTTACTTTCCAATTATTTATTGCCCTAGTTACATGTTATGCTGATCAGTAATCTAATTTAATAAAACACAAAAAAATTCAGTTGCCACTTATTTCGAAGTTTCATTTTAAATAAAACTGACTCGGAATTGTTTTTCCAGATTCGTTATTATAATTTCCATTGAGTATTGCAGCCAATATTTACATTCAAATGCACGCATTTGTAGGAAGGAAAATTTTTCACGTAGGTCGGTTCCAAAAGTTTTCCACGAACGGTAAATCGGCTACTGGCAAAATGTTAGGTCGTTTGAGAACACTCTGATGCTAGTGTTGTGGTCAGATTCGCAGACTTAACATAAGGCAGACTGATTGTCGTCCTCTGCGCTTGTTCACAGCAGTGGCTAGCAGGATTGCCAACAGAATATTTTATGTGTCACGTTATCAAACAGTGACGAGGATGTTTGTTCGTTTTTTGTTTTCTAGCAGATACATTGCTTTTTCGTACGCTGTTAAACTTTATTTGGCATTTAATAACTAGATTTGAAGTTACCATTTTATAAATTCTTCGATTATTTTATTTACAGGTGTGTCACCTAAACAAGCTGACAGGTATCAATGGCGGCAGAATTTCTACCCGCTGCCTCCACCGGACTTGTCCACACGAATACATCACCAAATGTAGATTCCAAGATTTAAAATTTTTTCACAGGGGCATCAGTTAGATGGTCTAAAATCAACTAAAGCAGTGGGACTCGACTATTTTGTGCATTGTTTGCAACAGTTGTAACATTTTATACGCTATTCACGGTAAAGTGAGCACTTTTCGAAGCCCTCTCATTTGGAACAATAGTCAATAAATATATTTTATTGTGGCTTTAGATATTACGTTTAGAGTTCGATGAAATATGTATACTGTGTTTATTTCTTACGTAGCAATAATTATTTTAAAAAATGTTGAAAGAATAAAAAATGGCTGATAGGAAAAAAGTACTTGGGCGTCAAAAATGCTCACTTTATGGTGAATAGCCTTTATATACTTATTGACAGGCATGAGAAGTGGTTTCAAAAAGGATATGTTTTGAAAAGTTTATTTTTTAAATTTCTTGTTGATTTCTGGAGAGGCTGCACGAGAAATGTAATCTCCATAATTCCTGTAATTTTATTACAAATTGCATTAATACAAAAAGATGAAAACAATCAAGCAAGCGTTTGGACAGATTTGTGGTTATTTTGGCTGAAGCAATCGTAGTCGATGAAAATTTTTTGTGTTTTTTTTTGTTTGAGAAGATACTTTCCTTAACACAGCCAATTTACTTAGATCATAAAAGTTGTTTAAATAAGATGTGTGATTTTTTTTGTGAGAGATTCTTCAGTTGTACTAAATTAGTTGCACGGAATCGTATCAGGTTTCTGTACAAATTAGCCTACTAGAAATTATCGAATGGTAAAACATATACATTTGTGATTTTTTTAAAGCCAGTTTTAGCGTTTTAAGTGTTAAAGTAGCCGAATGAAAGGGGGGATAATTTTACGACAGTGTTTCGCTTACTCTTGGGCTGCTGCAGTTGCAAACAGGAGTAAACTCACCTAAGGGCGCGGAGTAAAAGGCCCTATTAAAAGGGGGGGGGGGAGGGGCCGATTGCCCGTGTCGTGTTTATGATGGAGTGTTTGATTGGGCCGGGACGCAATTAGTCTTTAGTGCTGCCTGCATTGTTTACCGATCGTTTTGCGTTCCTTCCTGAAACCCCTACCCCCCCCCCCGTGCCGGAGGAAATAACATTTCATTAATTGCATCCTGAAACGCGAGCAGGGGTAATCATCCCTAGCCCTCGGAGAAGCAGGATGTGATCTGCATACAGACATTAGACACGGAACCTATTACCGTTATTAGTCCTAGTGAGTAATTATGCGTGTTTGGGCTTCTTTCAGAAGAGCGTCGTACGGTGGCGTGTACGTAAATAAGAGGGGCATTATTCCCCCTTTTCGTTCCCATCCTTTGCGTGATGTGCGGTATTAAACTTAAATTCCTATTCCTAACCGTATGGTATGCTATCTCCTGTTTGGTTTCTTTCGGGGAAGGACATTTCCAAGCTATTACTGAAAAAGGAGTAATATACATAAGTTCCCGGAGATGAGAGAAGGCAAACGGCAGAGAACACGCCCTTAGTTTCCGCAGTCAAAGAGAGTGGATAAGATGACATGAGGCGTGCGTGGAAAGTATACCAAAGTCAAACAATATCATTAACACACCAAAAAAAAATACACTTAGGCCACTCATGCACAAAACTCATTATATATACACATACGCACATACACACACACACGCCGTCCCCAACACGCCACACCTCACATCGAGTGCCAGAGCTCCAAGGGTGAGGACGTACAATAGCTACTGCTCCCCACAAAAGGAAAGAAAGAAGTACAACTATACACAACAAAATACAGACAAAATATATATAAAAAATTAAAGAAATGTATCCCTTTCAATTTGATTAACCCTTTCCATTTTCGATCAACCCTTCCAATCAATTTAACTAACCCTTTGATATTAAATTAATTAGGTCAATAAAAAGGCGGCATCCCTTTGAATCTAGGACCTCTATGCCCCTGCTACTAACGGGTGCAGTGTGGTTAAGTGCCTGCAGATTCTACATTAATATTCGTAACTGTATAGGTCTCAAGGCATGTTAAATTTCTTGTGTATTATGTATCCTGTCGTGCGCTTTTATTATATTAATAAATGTTATCAAATTATCCGTATTTATACAGCCTTATTGCTTAATTTTTCCGATGGAGTTCGTTAATATTTTTTCCAAGGCAAAGTTTCGTTTTTCATCAATAAATATATTTTATTGTAGCGTATCAGTGTTCACGGGCATTTCTCCATATGATAGTTGTGAAAATTACTGCTCTTTACTATTGTTTACATCAACGGAGTTCTGCTTAATATGGTAACTTCTATGGAAGGCTATTTTAATAATGTTAGCTACGAAATGAAAAATAAATTCTCTAATGTGCTGGAATACTAGAAACGTGCTGGGAGACTAGAAACTGACATTATGTAACTCAGTAAGTTTTTGAGTGGAAATAATTACATTGTTTTTACACTCCTGCAGTTACCTAACCCGTATCACGAAATTCGATGCCCGTGTCGTAAAAATATTTGCTACGCTCTAAACTTGAAATAGTGGGGAATGGAGCGAAATCAGTGACAACCAGTAGAAAGCCTACACTGGTAGTCACTGCCAGATAAACGATGGTTATCACGGTTGAATTTCACTGCGTTGTGATTCCCGCTGAATGTTGAGAATTCCATTCCCTACTGTGAGTCACTTGTCCCCTAGTTACTTTGATCGATTCGCTAGTTAGGGAATGATATTTCACTGACAGACATCACTTATTCGGGCTTGGAATATGGAATTTCAAAAGTTTAAGGGGGTTTTCGTATACAAAAATTGCATTGCTACTAAAATATAACTCATATTGGTATTATATGTTGAGACGCGGATAAAATTCTCTATGAATTAATTTATATTAGACTCATGAACTATACGTGTCACAGAATTATTTGTGTAATCGTATTTGATTCGCAATCGGGACGTAATCACATGAAATAGATAATTATACACAAGTTGTGGCGGCTTCTTTCATGTACGTGTATTCTTTCATAGTTGAAGCTAACGTAAAGAAACGATCCTTGGGTCTGATCGGCTGTTGCTCGTAATGGAATACTGCCGAATGGGGTGGCGGCTGTCTGGTAAGTTAGTCTAGTACGGTAACCAGTATTATGTAGTCTGTTCGCGTTTTTTCTACAATTTTTTTTTAAATCAAACCTTTGGAAAAACACCCCACGCAAGACATGTTTAGTTTGCCTTATTTTTGGTTAAATGGAACTTTTCCTTACATTTTATGTACATATTATAATATTTCTCTTAAAATTAATATGTATAAAATTGAAAGAAAATATGAGTATTGGTAATGCCTAGAAAGAAATAGTTCTTACACAAAATATTATTACGGAGAGTGCGCACGAACGCTGTGCGTTGTCCCTTTGTGTATTTTTTCTAGAGTCGGTTAAGCTTTGTTTGCATGTGGCGGAGGAATATCCTGGAAGTAGAACTTAAGCAGGGTTACAGAAAGGTGTGAAGTAACTGCGCGAATGGACTTCGCCTTAACTTTAAATTTAAACACATTTAAATCTGAGTTTCCCGTTTCCGATTCCCGAACAGAGTTTTCGTAACTCCTGTACTATACATGCATAGTGCTGCTATCTAGTATTTATTTCCACAAACGGGAGCGACTAGCGAGGAATCTTAACTCCCAAGCGAGTGAACCTGTCGCTTTCCTTCGGCAAGGTAAGCAGTCGTTCTGTTTGCTTCCTCCAGTCCTCTTTCCTTGGAAAGTGGATGAAAGTGATAAGGAAAACGGGAGTTTTCTTATAATTTATAATATGATCTCTAAATAATATTCAGTTTAATTATTATTACATTCATTTTGTTTCCGTCTTATAACTAATGTTAGGTAATATAAAACGGTAAATACATGTGGAGGGTAAGCAAAGTTGGAAGTTGCGTTTGTTATAGGCTGTTCATAGTAAAGTGAGCACTTTTTAAGGCCCTTCTAAAACTTTCCTTTTAGCCAATTTCTATCTTGCCGCCACTTTTTAATATGAACATTGCCATGTGATTACTAAATACGGCGTGTACTGTCTGAGACTGCAAGAAAACATATTTATTAGTGATTAATGCCTGTTGGGAGGGCCTTAAAAAGTGCTCACTTTAGCGTGAATAGCCTATAGTAGAAATCGAAAAAGGAACCACGGACCGTCAGTAGCAAATGTTATCTAAAACACTCAAATATGTGAGACTACTATATCGCTTACCCTGTAAAAAAGAACTCACTACACACTACTGGTCTGAAGTCCCAGTTACACGTGCACCTGCCACCTGTGTCAATGCGAGTGTGTTAAATGACGTAACCCTGATTGGATCGGAACGCGCAGTGCAGCGTGTTTACACGAGCGTACTTTAATGCGGCCGCGATTTTCGGTACAGAATTTCAGTTAATAGCGTAATTCCTTCTTCCTCATTTGCGGCCAATTTCGAAGTGACCGTAAGGAAAATTGCTCTAGTTAATGCGGCGGTGAACCCAACTCTAAGCTACAGTTCTGGTGTAGGAATTTGATTCCAGCTACTTGGCGCTTCTCACATGACGTGTTTGGCTTGGGGGGGGGGGGGGACGAAACTAGAACTTTAGAGGAAAGCTAAATCATTGTGGTTATACTTAAGAAAGTAGCATTATGGATGGAAGACAAAGTTTTTAATGATGCATTCCAGAAACCAATTAACAGATTGTTTAAATCTCCTTGTACGCACTGAAATAAGTGCGTGTTTTATTATTCAACAATCATTAGAAATTCAGTATGTTGTGATAAGGGGGATGAAACATGAAAGCCGTCTATTTACTTAATTTTTGTCACAAGTTGCTTCTTAAGGATTCTTCGAAATTTCTGGCTTGGCAAGACATTAATAACAATTTAGAACACCTGCTTCCGTTGTTAGATATTCACCACATTTATTATTTTCGGAGCACTGAGGGAATATATTGAATATTTCATTTCTTCCGTGCAGTGCTTCGAGATTATTACAGGTAATTGTATATCTATCAATGTAAGAAGGCGATCAAAATTATTGTTTTTGTCTGTCGTGTCAAGAATTTCGATAAACCCTCAGCGAAATAACTTGCAATGAAAATCTGGGAATGTTGCTTTCGTGCGCCATTCCCCGTAATTATTTGTAGCGACATATTAAATTCTTCCTATTATTTGGTGACACTTGAAGCACTTTTCTGTCTAGGTTTGTTAACATGTTAGTTATTGTAAGTTCATTTGACATGAATTTTGTGATGCTCGGACTGCAACAGACGCCGAATCACTTGCAGTCTAATAGAAATGGCTTCGCATTATGGCAGCAGTCAATAAGCATATGACTTCGACTCGGGTGTACGAACAGTGGTCGCATATTTTCATGTCTCAAAATAACCATATTGAATTTTGCATGCCTGTATTTATTTGCTAGTACCAACTCAACTTGAATGTGCATAAATTACCTGAAACCCACTAATGGCCGATGATGACATATAAACTGGAAATATACGAAATAAAGTTTTGACTGTAGTCTCTATTAATACTTATAGAACATGTAAAACTATTTTGAATTGGAGTGTTTTCCAGGCTATACTAAATGTAAATGCATTTTCTGTTTGTTTTCATTATTTTATTTTTCCTCGTTTTCCTCGGATTTTTGTGTATTTATTTTGTTCCATAATATCTTAGTACCGTCCTGTTGAGACCATCATGTAAATTTTTTGTTAGCTCGTATATTGAAAAAAATATTTTTAGTGATTTTTTACTGTGGCGAAGTTAAAGTTTTGACGTTCTCTTAAACTCGACCAGGTAAAAATGATACAGGATATTTTGAATGTATTAACATTTACATTCTCATTTGCACATTAATTGACTGTTTCTGTTGTTGCAAATAATACGTTTTTGATGAGACTGTACTTAATCTGGCATGAACTTGTGTGATCAGTGGTATAAACCAGTCATAACGTAGAGAAGTAGCACGTGTAACTGATCGGTTAGTTCCAGGGAAGGTTACTGGGCACTGAGCCTCACTTTGTACTCTACCGGTCAAATATAATAACAATAATAATAAAAGTCTTTATTTTTGTGGAGAAGATGAGGTGTTATCACCTTCTCTTACACTTAACCACTTTACGTAATAAAATTACACTTATTTTTGAAAACAAAAAGGAAAAAATTAACCAAACTTAATGTCTACTATAAAATTATAATCACATAAAATGACTATTTAAACATAGAAAAAAAATAAAAGGATACTAATTAGTATAAGATATTTCATGTTTGCTACATTTAAAATTACTATGTCAATTAACTAAAAATATATTTCGAATGAAGTAGTAATACAACGTTTATACGTATGCGCACATTCACACATACATACATACATACATTAACATTATATCTAATTAGTTAAACAATAACATAAGCATCAGAACAACCTCCACAATAAATATTGTTTATATCAAACCCATATTTCACGTCCATTAAAAAAATTATAGCGTTATCGAGCTGTTCCAAAATAATTGATTGAATTTGGTGATTGAAATTGTATTTCTTTGCTTCCTGAGGTAAGCAATTGCAGAGTTTGGTTGTGGTGACGATGAAAGTTGAACATGTAGGCAATTGTCTACAATGGACATGAACGAATTACGCAACCTTTAAGGTCTGTGCATCATTCTACAGCATTATTCTTCAGTGTAAAAGAACTGCGGTTGAAAAAAAAACCATTGGTCAGTTATCACAAATGTTTACCCAACACTTTTTATTCGACGTTAAGATATGGAACTACTTTCCCTCCATCGTTCGCATGTTACTGCGAAACCCTACAAATCCGTGTAGCTATAATTATTTACAAGGTAGGTATTTAAATTAGCTCCCTACAGTCAATTTTTTTTAAATAGAATACAACTATTGCACATACTCTGAGGTATTTAGTAACGGATATCAGAATAAAGTTGTTTTACAATTTCTTTTATATCAGATCCATATGATTGTGAGTGGTTACTTATATACGTAATTTAAATAATTTTTATTCCGTGTTCCAAGTCTGGCTGAACAAAGGCACATTTCACGGGAGCAATAACAAGTATTTGGCTGGACTGCTCGGTCATACAATGTGTTTCATTAAGTGTGTTATAACATTTGGGAGGTGATTCGTTAGGAAAATTAAGTAGAAAAATGGCATGTACGGCTTATAACAAAGTGATTATTAAGGAAGTTATGCACCCCCTCCCCCTCCGAAAATGCGACAATTCAAAGGCCTTTAAATTAAATTGTAATAAATGAATGAGGATGAAAGAAAACGAACGTGGACAGGGTATCACTGAAGTAACATGAACAACCTCTGAAACGGCAAGTGCAAATAACATTCTCCACCAGTAAAAAAATTACGCAGGGTTTACAGTTCATCACATCACATTAGTCCCCTGATCATTTAGTGAATATTCAAGACAGTCACTAAAATCAAGTACAAAAAAGGCTGTGTTGTTGTAACAGTTTAACCCTCTCTGTTTCCGAGAAAACAGTTTCGACGTGGTGAGACTCGGTTACACGTGAATTTCAATTGACAAGATATGTAGTTAAAAATTGCTGTTTGCAAGAAATGTTTGCATTCGTAACCTTTTTTTTTTATTTATTTGCGTTATTACTACTGCTTTATGATGCAATCCTTCAATTCCCCAATAAGAAAGTTAAAATAAGTTCGTGTGTGCTGCGCTTCATACACATTACTGCAGACCGAGAGCCACTCCGACATACACCTCAAGATATTACTACTTCGGTACATGTTTGCTCGCACTGGAGACAAGTTGCCTGCATCCACCACTACGTATCGGTAATTATGCTGATTGCTGTACATCGAGGAGCTCCTGTCCTGTTTGCGCACACTACACAGAACACGCCCCCTACTCTAGTAAATTGTTCCCTATTTGCTAAACTTCGCCGACTAAGTTCCGAGTTGACTGTTAAGTATAAATTTAATTTTGGTGTACTTACAGGTTTTTGAACTTTGGAGTTCATCTATTTTACAAATAATATCTGTATTTCATATAAAATTCATTCTTGATGGTGGTCTTTTGATATCCGTAAATACACTAGTAAAATATCGGAAATAGCTATACCAGTATGTGTTCAGTCTTCGATGATAGAGAAATGTCCCTACAGCTTATTTGTGGTTATGTCCAACTTTTCTAAGGTCGTGCTGAAGTTCTACATATCATTCCACAACGTTGTTACGGTGTAGGCAAGCAGTATGTTTAACGCTTGCCAGGGACTCGCCCCACGCAGAGGCGACGAACGACAGTGTTGATGGCGAGGCCACGAACAGCGAGACGTTTGGAAGACAGCGCATAAGCGCCGCCAGGGCCACCAAGCGCGATCTTCTTCCACCAGTCGCCAACCAAGGAGACGGAACGACGCGGGTAGTACGACGAACTGCTGTAGTCGAGATGTGAACCAGCCTTCGGCAACAGACAACCTGATATCAGTCCAGCGGCTCATGTAGGGATCAAAGACTTCAGATAATGGCGTGGCTAAACTGCAAGTAATTCAGTAGCTTAATGATAATTATTATATTGAACTACGCCGGTTTTAACATAACGTAACTTGTAAAGAGGTGTATTTAACGTATTATAAATGAAATGAGTATTTGTATTAAACTAGATGACGTAGTTAAATTATATAATGTCACCTACCATTCTTGACAAAGCTGTTTCGTTAGCCCATCAGGCTAATCAGAACAGCGTGTAATCAAAACTCGCCGTATTATTGGGCTAGACAGATAATAAAAAATAATTATATTATTTATATAGTAAATTACAACGAAATGTATATTCAACATAAGTAACGTTTACTTTACAAATTACGTAAGAATTCAATTTAACAAATATTTTACGTGAGAACTACTTGTCTATAGCCAATACCACCCTCTGTTTGTAATTCGTATTTTGTATGAAATAAATACCATACTATAATTATCACGCGAAATTATAATACAAGTGGAAGTTTCATTTAACCACAGATGAAGGTACAATAACACCGTAACATACACATTATTAGTTTTTTTATATTTATTTTTCAGGTGAGGTTAAAGAGGGAATTTATGGCGTGAGTGGTGCTTATGAATATCTTACATCTCCCCCTTTTGGAACCAATGGAAAATGTTTCAGTAGACACGTTGTACAAAAAAAAAAAAAAAGAACAACCATTTACAAAATTACTGGTGTGTCAGCGCCTATCAGGAGTACTGCCCAGGAAAGGTACTGACAGTGCTGGTAAAGACTGTTCACGATAAAGTGAGCACTTTAGAAATAAACCTTAGAAAAACGTCACTGCTCCTACTTGCATATATATATTGTAACGGGCGCACTGAGTGACATGAGCCTACTAAAGTTGGTAACGATGGAAGGAATGTAGTTCCATATCTTAACGTCGAATAAAAAGTGTTGGGTAACCATTTGTGATAACTGAAATTATTTCTTCCGGCGAAGTGTGAAAATAAGCAGATTTATAAGATATTTCTTTTTAAAATAATTTCACAGTTTCACTTGACCGACGCATGAATAATGTGACGAGGCCTATGGCAGTGTTAATTTTACACAAGGCGGGAAAGTACACATACAAATGTATCATAAGCAGGCATTTCAAACGTACTCATTTTACCGTGAATAGTCTATACTAGCTTTTGACATTGCACGGCAACGAACACGACTTCACGTATTCTGCAACATGTCAGATGTGAACTAGTATACTCGATGTATTATGTTAAACTGTTATTGTAAATGTCCTGTGACATTATTTATTTAGGAAACAAGCAAACATGTCATAAATAGGGTGCTTTTTTTCCAAAGGGTTCATTCATAGAGTGTGAAGATATCGTGAACATATTATAGCAGCGTAGGCCAAGGCACACTCGAGTGTAGGCCCCAAAGTGTTAAACCAAAGCCAGGCGTTCCTCCTGGTAGAGAACGAGGTGTGTATGTGTGTGTGCGTGTGTATAGGGAAGGGGTGGGATGGGGTGGCAGAATGCTGGAGAGGGCTACTGGAGAACTCCTGGAGCCTCTGCCTCTGGGGTTTCTGAGCCACTTCCCCCGGGCAGACTCCAGGCTGCCTTAAGCCGTAGCTGCGTCCCTGTTTGGCGGTGAGATTTGCTGAACAAGTGCAGCTGCGCGCAACAACGGCATAACTCGTGTTTCTCTCTTTCTTACACTCACGCACATGTCTCTTTCTTTTTCGTCCTCATTTACTCGCTGAGGCTATTGAGTACACGTAGAGAAAATTTCATCAGATATGAGACTTCCTTCAGCAGTGAATTGGAAATATTAAAATTTTTAACACTTTCCTAGGGCATACTCTATGGTATTTTGAGAAGAAAAATACCTAAAATATCACAAAAAGACCTTCGGCTCCTCGGAGTAAAGCAATAACGTAAGAAATGTTGATCTAGAATTATGCTAGAGCTAGTATAAGCGTCCGCGCGATGGAATGACAGAATAGATAAACATACAGAAACGAAATGGCGTGGCGCTTCTCATGCAAGCGTTCTCTGTCGCGCATTGATGGAAACGGACCTTGGAAATGATTTGCTGTTGCAGGTTACGGAACATTCCCTATTGGTAGAGACCTGAGAATTTCGCGAATTCCTTGACTTGTAGTTTAGAATTCACAGTTCTATGGCCAAACAATCCGCTATCAACGTCTCATTGGTTGGCGTTGATTGGGCGTGCATTTTGTCGTAAGTTTGTTATTGGCATAGAGATATGAAGGAGGTGTCAAATAACACGCAAAATTGACACGAACGCAAACTGTTTTGATGTCTATCTTGTCCCGAAATGAATCCGCGTATTTTGCATGTTTCTACCTATAGGTCGGGGCTGCCGTCTGGCCAAGAGATGATTGGTAGAACACCCGATTTTCGCCAAAAAAAAAAAAATTACGCTACCAGTTGTATTTCATAACACTTTAGCACAGATCTACTTTCGTGAATAGAGTAATTACGTGTTACGCGTCGGTAAAAGGATTAACCGACTTTGGGAAAACGGGATCCGGAATCTGAGCTGGCGGCTCGGCGCGTCGGAGCCGACCGCCGCCATCATGGAATTTCCCTTTTTTCCCTGAAAAATTTCCCCTTTTCTCTCAAAGTCGACCTAAATGCCCTAAAAATTTCGCTTTCCTCTAAAAATTTTTCTTAAAATTTTTCTGTTTTTTTCCCATTGCAAAAAACCATCCCCAGAAAGTCCATTTTCAGTATCAGAGCAGAAGAGGACTCGTAACTCCGAGAAGGGGAAGCACGACTCAGGACCCATGTCCTTGACTCTATAACCTCTGATCGTAGATGACCTTGAAAACAAAAACTGGAGAAAAAAATGGAATAAATTCATAAAAGTCAGATATATTATGTTACGAACTACTACCGCCATATTGGATGCATGTGACCTTGACCTTGATTGAATTTACAAAAAAAAATGAATACAAAAATATTAAAGAAATGAAATTAAAATATCCAAAAAAATTATTAAAACTATTAAAAAAATGTAAAAATTAATATAAAATTATTTAAAAATTCTAGTCACCCAGCGGCTATTTTCCCCAACAATTTTCTTTTCCCTCAAATTTTCATAAAAGTCAACAAGCATATTATGTTACTGATGACTACTGTCACATTACTGACCTTGACCCCATAACCTTGAATGACAGTGAATCCAAAAATTATCAATTAATATTATTTTAAAAATTATTTAACTTCTGGAGGTCACCACTTACCTATACTCATTCCGTTATCCTGTTTTTTCTTTTGTAATTTGTTTGTACATTGCTGGAGTTTGTCTCTCACCTTTGTTCTACTGCCATCTTGCATTTCATACGTTTACGTATACATCACCTAGGTGGCATTAGTATATTAATTCACCCACCAGATGTCAGCCACATTTATTTATGTTTTTGAAGTATAGGATGCTGTCACCGCCCTCCATAGTGTATTCTATTTTCGACACATAGGTAACGTTAATTTTTCTATTTCATTTCCAAGTGAGGTGTTGGCGCTTCTATTTTTATACGCACAAAAAATCTGTAATTTTTCTTCCTATTAAAAAAAAATATTTTTTTTTCCGATCAATAGTATACCTAGATGCATGAGGCGGGACTTGACTACATGCAAAATGTATTAAATATATATTTTTATTAAAAGTTTAAAGTTGTACAATTTCAAAATGTATTTTATATTTAATTATATTATTGCACATATAGTACAATGGTACTTTATACATTACTTACAATTAAATTAATTTTATTTCTGTGCTTTATACATTTTAATAATATTGTGTAGATCAGGTAAATATAAAATAAAACACCATTTTATTCATAGGTATTTTTGATATTCAATTAATTTATTACAGTCACTCGTGCCCTCAAAAAATTACAATATTCCTTAATATGTATGCATCTAAATATATGCAACTTTATTGTAAGTTAGAATTTTTTATGCGTCTCGCTATTCACACTCGTGTTGTCCTTGTGCGAAAATATCGTGACATTTATTACACCGACACACTATGTAGGACAGTTTATGTAGGTAACTGCACTTTTGCGGACGTGTACCGAAGTCGCAAGAGACCTGCTTGCAGAAAATCTGGTACCGAGGTACTGATGAGAAATGCACTCCACCGTTACAGGTCTTTTCATGTCTAAGCAATTTGTCGCTAACGGCTGAATTGCTTACCGCACCTGTCACACAAATATGACATGTCGCCGTAAATTGTGACCGAAAGTAAATGTCTTTATCACAGAAGTGACACTGTTGACGAAGTAGTGTTCAGGCAAAGACTCGACCGGAACTGTTGGATGTGGAGGTGCTGGAGTTAAAAAAAAGCGGTCATCGTCGGCAATTGGTGTTCTAGGTACCTCAGCCGAAAAGTTCGATGGCTCCATTGAAGATTTCGTATGAGTTACAGCTGAAGAAGTCGATGGCACAATACCAATCTCAAACGATGGTACTGCACTGGTGGAAGTAGATGCTGCTAGTTATGTATCCATCGCAGCTGAAGAAGTTGATGGCGCTGGTAAAACGGCAGACATCTCACTCGAAGAAGAAAGCGATGGCGAGAAACCATTGGCGGGCAATAACCTCTCCGTTTTAACATAACTAGCCATGGATTACCTAGCGTAGAAGCTAGTCGAGATGATGTTTATTTCACGGCAGCCGTTGTCAAACTAAGCTTATCAGCTGACCTCCCTGCTACTTATAATATACGAGTATAGGACCCCAATGACGTCATATTGACTTTGAACCAATCGTATTATATCATTAATACATTATTTGAACAGCTACAAGTCAATTACCAAGTTGCCACGTGGTTGCAGTTGACCAATCGCACGAAGTCACCGAGACATCACATGCAGGAGTCAGTCTTTAGGAGTCAGTCGGATGGAGCGAGTCTTACATGGAGCACTTGAGTGGAGTCAATTTGGAGTAATTTTTGAGTCATTTTGGTGTCGTTTTAGAGTCAGTCGGCTGGAGTCAGTCTGTAAGAGTCAATCTTCCCATAAATTAGCACCGCACCGAGCACCGCAGTTCGCCCCGCACGCACTGCAATCAGCACCGGGTGAAAAACTCGATCGCAGAATCGGCACTGGCGACAACCAGTTAGTGATGATGCAGCTCGCGGCTCCATGATCGTCGAGGTCAAAGGCAAACCTTCCTTTTCGCAATTATTCTTCGCGGTATAGGAACACTTCAAGGAAATCCAAATACTCGTTCGCCCCAGGAGAAAACACACAGGTACAGAATTTATTCTATACATAATTATGTTTAGAATTATATATATATATATATACATATATTTATATAACATAGGAATACTTTGTCTGAATTCGAATTTTGATTGGATCTCCATTGCCTACTATGACTACAAAAAAAAAAAAAAAAAAAGGAACAAAATAACGAATTCGATATATGGATGAGAAACACAAATAGAATAAAAATGTTTTTATTTTTACCGCATTTATTTTTTTTTCACTTATATATTATGTTCTTCGTTTTTTTTTTTTTTTTTTTTTTGTTACTTTTGTCGTAGTCATAATAGGCAATTGAGATCTAGTCAAAATTCAAATTCAGACAAAGTGTTTCATTATTTTTTTTCGGCCAATCCTACACAAGGCAGCGCCCTTAATAATTCTGGTGCCGTGTGTCTAGTGCATGTTAGGACAGCAGTGACTATTTTCAAACTGTAATCATTTTAGTCCCGCTTTAAATACTAGTTTTTTGAGATGTGCGACTAACAAAGGCTTTGATGCTTCAGAAAGTTCTTGTTTTTATTGTCACAACCAGAGGTCTGTAAGGATCCGTCTACAACTGATATGGCGTTACCATGTCGTGTTATAGCATGGGATTCGATACCTTTAGTTTAATTTGAATGGCAGCATCTACAATGTTTGTTCACAACTAACACACGTCTGTACGTTACGTGACATGGCGTTAGGGATGGTTATATTTCACTTGCTTATGGTATTTTTTTACGCCAGTCAATCAGAATGCAAGACGTCAGATAATATCTCAGTGTGTAAAGAACCTATCTGAAAAAAAAAACATAGAAAGTATTGTTCCCGCCGTAATTGTAAGTAGTTGTGTATTGCCGCCTACAAAGTATCTTCTTTGTGTATTTGGCATCGCCTCATGTCTACGAGATATATTGTTACGCGCTGTAGCCCGCACCTACCGGGAGCTCCCGTTATGCGCGGTCCGCGTCTGTGGGTGGCGGTGACTCACTTCGATCCTCCCCCCTCCCTCAGGCAGACGCGTTCGCTGCCTCTTCGCCTCCTGGGGAGCAGCCGGGTTATGATTGACAGCGGAGAGACC
The DNA here is from genome assembly GCA_029891345.1 of Dryococelus australis. Classification (NCBI taxonomy): domain Eukaryota; kingdom Metazoa; phylum Arthropoda; class Insecta; order Phasmatodea; family Phasmatidae; genus Dryococelus; species Dryococelus australis. The sequence goes on from CM056995.1 coordinate 350,665,412, forward strand.
TGGTTGGCGTCACAGCCCCTCCTTCTCTCCCTGTTGGAGAAGCCGACAAGTGTGAGGTTGCGCAAGAATATTCTGGGAACTAGGACTAATGGACCTGGACTAAACTGAGGTGGGTATTTAATATTTTTTGGGTATTCAATTACGTTATTTGCTTTGATTTAATTATAAATTGTATTGATTGAAGTCATTAATTGCAAACATCAATTTATTGTGAGATGATGAGTCGAGAGAATTTTGTTTGTAGTTATTGTAAATAAAATCAGGAAATTACAATTGACTATTTTATATAATTAAGAGCTCCATCCCGTAACGAACCTGATTCAGCCCAATGACTTTGAGAGAAATAGCACCAATATGCTTTCAGAGAGCGTCGAAATGGATTACCCTATAATAGCAGCCACTTATGCAAAACCATCACGTTAAACATGTGAAGATAAAGTAAACAGATCTGCTAATTACACTTTATTTTCACGGCGTGATTCGGAAAACAAATGTAGAGGTTATGCTACCGTCCATTCGAGGACATACGTAAACATTCAAAATTAAAGTAGCCAACACAAGGACATGAAAACTCCCTCGCGTAAAAAAGTCATTTCCTGTTGACGTAGTTTATTCTGATTGGGTAGCTTAAGCCTCATCATTTTTCATTACGCCGATTCAGATTTTCGCAACGCTGTGTTTATGCCAGTTGTACTACGTTATTGTATGCAATTTTTTTTATTGTAGACGGCCCTTAAGCTTTGTTTCCGGTGATAGTGGTAAGAAGCATTCTAACATAGAAGAGTATCACGGAGCACTAGTCAGTTACCTACAACAAAGCTCGATAAGAATTGAGTATCATAATATGCATTACCGTCCAAATATAATCCTCCCGTCGGCCTACTGAAGCACACCATTATATACACTGGTTTAGAACAACCAGAAATAAAAGTATCGAATCCCCAATCGTAAGAGGCCAAGGAATAATACGCTTGTGGGAGGACAAAAACCACCGCAATCGTGAAAGACAGGATTAGGTTACTGCAGCATTCATAAAGGGGAACGCTTTCTCTTTCTACTGATGGCAGTAGCTACTCTGATGCGAAGCTGTGCCCACTAGTGGTTCAATACTATGAATACAAGTACACATAACTGTTTATTTGTGTGTTTTCTTGCCAGATTTACAAGGGTATTCTACACGTTAGAATAATGACGTGTATGGTTGCTTGTTTCACAAGCGCTTTGTACTTCTGTTAGCATAAATGTATTTTTGGGTACATTGAACATTTAAATTGTAGTAATTCATTTGTAACTAGTGTGAATAAAAGCAGAGAGAACGTTCGTGTGTTGGCAATGCTTAGTGAGAAATAATTCTCATGCAAAATATTATTAATCTGAGTGCTTACAAATGCGGTGCGTTGTCCTATTGATACAATATTCTTGTTCGCATGAGGCGAAGGAATAGTGTGAAAGTGGAACTTGGGGCGTGGGACGTAAATTAACACCAAATACGTAAATTGATGTTTACTGGTTTTCGAAAGCTAACATAGAAAAAAAAGTAAAACTGGCAATCCTTGATCATAGGTTTTGCCAACTTAACGACCGAGTATTTTGCAGTATTACTGTATCAATTTCGCATAGTGTCTTGCGCCACGAAAACTCACAAAAATTCGACCGCGTCAGAAATATCTGAGCAGAATAATGTCACTCAGGTAAAATATTTGCTCTCGTAGTTAGTAAAAACTATTCTGTATGGTTGCTGTTTCTTTCTTTTCTCTATCGGCTTCCATAAGATTGGTAAAATACGATAAACCTCAATAGCATTAATTTATGTCCCGCGCCCTCTTGAAGTGAATTGACTATAGATTGATTCTGAGTGTAGTTTCTATGTATAGGGGCTACCTATAGGTTCCTCGGAATTCATGAAAAGAAGGGGGTTGGGGAGGCGTGAGACCGTCTTATTATTTCGCTAGGAGAGTCTCGTCATTGATGGCAAGGAGGAAAGCTGGTCGGGTCTGCGGTCTGGTGGGGGTGGAGGGGGGGGGGAGGGTTGGCAAGTACGTGACCACTTCGCACAGGGGGCGGCTTTTCCTCCAACCCCCTCTCGAGACGGAGGCAAGCCGTGGCACTTTGAAGTTCAGACGCCCTTCACCCACCCCTTTTTGCCGAACACCGTCCTCCCCACCACCCCCCGGGTAAAGTGTTTTTTTAATCCCAGCCCCCCCCCCCCCGGTTCCCGCCCCCCTCCTCGCAACACGTGTTGTGCTCAATCTCCGCGTCACAGAGCCTGGCGGAGGTAAGCCACTTGTCGCCTGCTGCTGCCTGTAAATTAGACTTGCTGACGTGGAGTCAGCACCAGCTCTGTGCCGTATACAACATTCACTATCGTCGCAATACATGCTGACTACATCCATTAAGTACCGGAAATCGATCGTTTATATCGATATAGAAAAGAATCGCTCTTCGTCAGCGATATGTAGCTCCTACAGCGTACTTATAATCGATTGCGATACATAACAAATATTGATTATATCGAGAAAAAAAACCGCTCGGTGTAGTATGTTCGTCTAGAGTTATTCGTGTTAATTTCTATTTCGACATAGAACGTATGTTTTTTTTTTATGAGGAAAGTATATAAAATTTCATCCTTGGTTGGTAGCGATGCAGTTGATACAGGTGGATAGCAGATTATTTAGCATATCAGAAATCAGCCTTTGAAAATAAGTTTCCCTGATCCTAAATACATACACGACGTGTTTCAAAAGATGGGGACTAACATCGGCAAGCAATTCCTTACGAAAGTATAATACGAAAATGTATGTGCAACTTATCCCGTGAAGTGATTATTAAGGGAACTATGCATCCCCAAAATTTGAGTTTTAAAACGCGATTGGTTGAAAATATCGGAACCCACCTGTAATTAAGCAACAAATCGGTGAATGGTGTTTTGTATAAACACGCGGTCGGTAATATCATCCCCTTTCCATTTGGAGATAACTGTTGGCACCCTATGTTTGCATCAAATTTTGTAACAACCCAATGTTGTAAGTAATTTTTAAAGACAACCTGTGAATTAACACGCCTAAATTAACAAAAATGGTCGTCTTTTCGGAACAATCAGGTGAACGGTTTGTGGGATAATTTATATTGAACATTCAAAACAGAACGTGTGTTGCATACCAGGTATGCAAACCACAATACAGAGTAGGGCAATTTAAACGAGGGGTTTTTTTCAGGGGCGCACAGCTGCCTGAATAATTACTTGACTAGATAAGTTATACTTACATATTATTCTCATATTTTCATCAGGAATACACTGCCGAAGCTTGATCCCATGTTTTAGAAACACGTTGGATATTAATAGGCACACTGACTGGAATGCTTCCAGTTAAGTCGGCAGCACTGTAAAAAAATTGTTCCGCGTCTTAAATTCGTATTAGAAACGTTGCGTTGAAGTCCAAAAGTAGTACAATTTCTGTTTGTTCGATGTACAGAGGATTAAGAATTATTATATCAGTAACATATTTACGTTCTTATAAATTGCACAGGTACTTGTGATAGACGTGTAAGTAAAGCATTCGGGTCCGTGGCAGCGGGAGAATATAAAATATGAAATTAGATTGTTAGCAGAATTTTTGAAAGTACTCAGTTAAGCCAGCAAAGTCTAAAGAGCGCATACTTTCTTGAGAAAAGTGTCTGAAAAGTAGTTAGGTGTATCACCAGTGTTAACTTACATTGGGAGATATATGGTAGGTTTCATGATGAGGGTAGGCTATTTCTGCTCAATTATTCCAGGACCGACTAGACTTCTGACGCATGCACGTTTAAGTTACTTTTACTGTTCGGTCGCCATTTGTCGTGTATCATTTCTGTGCCTTACACGGCGGCGCTGTAACTTTGTTAGCTGAGGAAGTGCAGTATGAAGCCGCATTATCAGAATATTACTGGACATTGGCAGGGGAAGAGAGTGAGTTGTTAGTAAATTACCCTTCTATAACAGTTTTTAATTCTGATTATCACAAAATTACGTTTTTTATTCTTGTCCAATTTTTTTAACATGATACAGAAAATTTTCTGTAGCGGAACAGATTATTAACCCGTTTGGTTACACATTAATTTCAGAGTTCAAGCGTGTTCTAACAACTTGTTTATTAGGTATTCTCTATATATTTGTTCATCACTTGTCTTGCAGTCAGTGAACAGCATGCTGCGTGTGTGATGATATATGCTGTTCACGGTAATCTGAGCACTTTTGAAAGCCATCCTTAGGATCTACTTGTATGCGCGTTGTGTATTCTTTCGCCTGACGTAAAATTAACATTGACGTTGACCTCTTCACTTTATTCATACGTCGGTCGAGTGAATGTGTGAAATTATTAGAAAAAATAAATATTTTTTCAAATTTGCTGATTATTACACTTCGATGCATTAAAATAAAACAGAAAGCGGGAGATGTAATTCAAGTCATCACAGACCTAACACTTTTTATTCGACGTTAAGATATGTAACTACTTAATCTCCGCCCCTGCCAACTTTACTGGGCGCGTGTCACTCATCGCGTCCGTTAAAATATATGCAGGTAGGAGCAGTGACAATTGTTCTAAGGTTGATTTCAAAAGTGCTCACTTTATCATGAACAGCCTTTATCGGCATTAACTATTCATGTCAAAGAGGTGTAGGAAATTCGCCAAATCGTATTAGCCACAAGGAAGACGGGGCTCTGTTACCGTGCCATGTACAGTACCCATCATAAGTATCATTCGTCTGCAACGTGTCCACGACTGTACGGGTTAAGGTGATAAAGGATATTACAATAATATAACATTGGGGGGGGGGGGGGGCACATGCTGTGTTGTACCGCACCCAAAAAACTAGGTGTACGGTGTATCTCTGTGCCTCCCAGTGTAAAGGTGAGTTTACGATTAAAGACTGAAGAATTAATTTTACTTTCTTACTCGAAAAGCACGCGGAAAATGAACGATAAGAAGATTTGCATTTTATCTAGCCAACCAGAATCGTAGAAGAAGAAAGCAGCCGACATAACCTGGAAAATGGACAAGAGTGGAAATCATACATGTATTTAATTATTTGCGGTCACTACTTGTGTAAACGTTTTGAAAAACTCGTGATATCTTATAGAAGAGAAAGCCGATGCCAACATTAGGCATTTACATCAATACATCAGAAAAAGGTTAATGGAAGCTAATTCAATAACCTCTTTCAAGAAATAAAACATGGCCATGAACTGTTCATTAAGTTAAGAGGGTACTGTCTCGCGATTAAAATAATTATTTGTATACGATTTCACAATACGACATAACTTAAACCCAAGAGGTAAATACAGTTTCCCGCCAACAACTAATGTCACTGGTCTCTGATTGGCTACTTCTTCTTGACTTGTACTTAAGATATAAAATATAACGATATCTTAAGTCATGCCAAGAACGCACACGACCCGTCAAGACCCGCGCACGACAGTCATGAACTAATACCCTTGAAAACATTGATTCATGTCGTAAGCACATTGCACACATATTCTGTTAAGTCAATCGTAAACCCACCTTAACTTCGGCTCATATCTGTAACTGCCGTTGGAAACAAGGAGAGACTTCGCTTTGGCTGCGGTAGCATTACAAAAATAAATAAAATATTCCTGCGGTTTAAAGGGAATAAAAACTTGTTGAGGGTGGCGCGCCCCGCTCCCATTACCTATAGTCGGTTCACGACTGGAACAGACTTTTGAACAACACCTTAGTCGTCAGCTGCATGCATCGTTACTAAAGGCAGTTCACGATAAAGTGAGCACTTTAGAAATTAACCTTAGAAAAAAATCACTGCCTCTGCACGCATATAGTTTACCGGGCGCACTAAGTAACAGTCGTACAGTAAAGTTGGTAACGGCGGATGGAAAGTAGTTCCATATCTTAACGTCGAATTAAAAAGTGTTAGTTAACCATTTGTGACAACTTAAACATATTTATTTCGCTTCCTACGGTTTTAATGCATCTCGTGAAAAACTGAGCAGATATGTAGAGTATTTACTTTCTTAATAATTTCACAATTTCATTTTCCCGACGCATGAATAAAGTGACGAGGCCCATGGCAATGTTAATTTTACATAATGCGGAGGAGTATACAAAGTGTATACAAGTAGATGTTAAGCACGGCTTTCAAAAGTGCTCATTTTACCGTGAACAGCCTATACAAACAGTGACTGGCGCGGGTACAGTTAGTTTGGAAGCACGGAGAGAGAATACAGTTTGAATGTTTTAACGTATTCATTAATCTATTGCTTAAAAATGGGAGCAGGAAAGATTCCGAGAAAGTGTTTTCGAATCGTGAACTGACTATACTTTCCTCTAATTTTCTTCTTAATGAAGTCTTAAACCTGCTGTCAGACGGCTGGGCAAAACCCGCGGAAGGAGGCAGAGGGAACTGTCAGAAAGATGGAAAGGATTACGATTTAATTGAAAAAGATACACATCGCCGTAGTTGTGTATTGAAAACAAACAAGTTCCCTTTCTCATTAATTTACAAAATCCTTGTTATGAATCCCTTTTTAGTTGGTGTTTTGGTCGCATTGAAGGCATAAACTTATTTCGGGTTCTTCCTTAATTTTCCCTTTCCCCTGCTTTTAAAAGAACGGACGAAATTTATGCCGTAACTCCACTTCAATATTTTATGCTGGCGTTGTTGGTATTCCCAACATTGTGTCACCAAACTTGGTTGATCACATAGTCAAGCATTTTCAACGGATTCTTGTACTACTTTGCTTTCTGCGTTTTGTTAGTTGATTATTTTTGTCAGATACTGATTTATATATATATATATATATATATAATTTTAGACTTTGCAGCGAACAAATGTTTTGTTTGGAACTATACAATCATCATTATAACGCGCTGCCCATATGTCGTACTATTAAAAATATATATATATATATATTTATGTTTTATGTTATCAGCAGCAGCTTATTAAGCGACTGAGGAAAGTAGTAGGGTAAGCTGTTATCTTTGGCTGGTTTTCCCCGCACAATGGTAAATTAATTAGTTCTTCTAAATTTCTCCCATTATCAACCATACTCACGTGGTCTTTAATTTCTAGTATTCCTAGAATGTTCCATAATCATAAATATTTTAATAATTTAAAAAGTAGTCCTGGATATAACTGTAACAATTTTTCAGAATAAAAGTGTCCCATAATATTTAACTATAAACTTTTTTCAAAATGTATTTTTTTTAATATATATCAAAAATACTTGGGAAAGTGGGGAAAAAAAAAATAATCGTGTCAATGTTTTGTTTCGATGATTGTCTAAATTTGACTGCTTTTGGGTTGTTAAAATATTTCTCCGCCTGGACCATCCTAGGAATACTAGAAATTAAAGGCCACGTGGATACGTTTGAAAATTTTAGCAAACAGCGAAATTTTGAAGGATAAATCCGGCCTAAGATTACAACTTACCCTATTACTGCGCAGGATAGTATAGGCTGTTCACGGTAAAGTGAGCACTTTTGAAAGCCTTCTCATTTGGAATAATACACAATAAATATATTTTATTGTAGCCTAAGCGGTTAACTTCCTAGTGCGGTGGAATATACACACTGTGTGTATTACTAACATTGGAATATTTACTTTAAAACGTGGTTAAAGGATAAATAATGGCAGAAAGCAAAAAGTAACTAGGACGTCAAAAGTGCTCACTTTACCGTGAACAGCCTATATCAGCAACGAATGATATCTGCCGCATTGGACTTTCTCTTATTGGACTCTTTTTCCTTCGGTGTACAGCGTAGATCATAAAATCCACATTCCCGTGCAACGTCTATGCCTGAAAGGGTTCATTGAGACCGTTGGGAAGGCCAAATTCGAAAGTCATTGTATGTTTATTTGAAACTCGGGATAATTATTTTCAAAAAGAAAATATTTGCGATACGTAGTTTTTAGTACACAGCTTAAAAAAAAAAGTATTACACCACTGGGATTTCTGTGTTGCTATTTTGCAACACGGCCCGACAGAAAGCGTTGGAAGAAAATACACACTGTCTGTACATAATGCCACGCCAGATGTGATAAAACAAACCAACGACTACAAAATGCAGCACAAAATCTGTGGCAAAGTGCAACCAAACCACCAACAATATATTAAATGTAGAAATCAGTTTAAAGTACGTTTAATAGACAAAGCATTTCATTCTGTTGATACATGTTTTAGCTGATAAATAAATAGTATAACATGTCACTGTACCGGATGTTGTACTATGTACACACACACACACTCACACATATATATATATAATCTTGATATTTACTGTATGAATTGATTAGTTGCATGTATTTTGTTTTTTTTTTATTGTCTTCATTTAAACTTTTACAATTGTCTCTATTATGTAGGGCCCTAGTTCATTTGTAAAACTTCCCCCCCCCCCCCCAATTTCTTTTCCTATAACAAATCCTGTTCATTTGTCCAAATCTCTTCACTCTTCACTAGCCACATGTTTACATATTACACTTGCTACCAGCTAGAACTGGGAGCCTGCTATGATATTTTTGAGAAGTGAAGTGACGATATTCGGGCGGCTTTTAACGTGGAGGTATTGAGACCCGATGAGGGCGAAGCGAGGTGAGTATATGGAGCAGCGCCGGAATGTAAGGGCGGCGGGAAACGGGAGTAAAAAACCCGCGTGACCAGCGGCATCGTCAGGTACGATTCCCACATGCGAATATCCATGGGCGACCCCCGCCGGGATACGAACCCGGTTCGCCCAGGTGTGAGGCGAGTAGTCTGACCATCACACCACCGCGGCCCCGTATTTTCCAGAGACAGACTTCAAAAGTTTTCGCACTTTACCGTAAACAGCCTATGTATGTTGAACTTACCTTGAATCCGGGAACGGTAAGTACCGGAAGTATAATGACGCGACTGTTCCTTTGATATCCACTCTCTGATTGGCTGCGTGTGGCCTTGAAACAAGTCTTGTGTCCTATTGGCTGGACTGCCTCTGGCAAGTATGTAACCAGGCGCTGATTGGCGAACGCTGTTCCTACATTTTGCTGGTTCAGTGATGCCGCTTTGGTGACGTGTGCCGCTGGGATTATCGAGTCAGTGTCTGTTTCTCTTATGTGGTAAAGGCTGTTCACGATAAAGTGAGCACTTTGGAATTCAACTTTAGAAAAAAGTTGCTGCTCCTGCCTGCGTATATCTTAACGGGCGCAGTGAGTGACATCCGCCCAGTAAAGTTGGTAACAATGGAGAGAAAGTAGTTCCGTATCTTAACTTTGACTAACAGGTGTTGGGTAACCATTTGTGATAATTTAAATTATTTCTTTCGCTTTTTTTTAATGCATCGAAGTGTAAAAATGAGCATATGTATAAAATATTTAATTCTCTAATTATTTAACCATTTTACTTGACCGTCGCATGAATAAAGTGATGAGGCCCATGCCAATGTTAATTTTACATAAGGAGGAAGAAAATACTACGTGCATGCAAGTAGTTTCGAAAGTGCTCAGTTTACCGCGAACAGCCTATATTAATACACCCACATGTTTTTCGCGAAAATATTCATGCAGAGGCTAGACTTTAGTATCCCATGTGCACACTTGCAGTCATCCTGATTTTGTGTGATGTAGTGACTGCTACATGAGTGAACCAATCAGAATTAAGTTTCTGCTCTACCGATTGTATGTGATTCGCGACCAGAAAGATCAGATGGGTAACAATTCAAATGATCCAGTAACGAAGTTGGTTCTGAACTAAAGTGTGCCCCTAGTTATTAAGAATATTGTGGTGCGGATGTGTTAAGTTTTTAAGTACGTACTAAGATGGGAGTAGGTACTTCGCAAACTCATTTGAGGGCACAGTAGGTAAGGTTTAACGTCTCGTCGACAGCGAGGTCATTAGAGCACAAACTGCTAAGAGAAGCAGGTAAGGTTTAACGTCTCGTCGACAGCGAGGTCATTAGAGCACAAACTGCTAAGAGAAGCAGGTAAGGTTTAACGTCTCGTCGACAGCGAGGTCATTAGAGCACAAACTGCTAAGAGAAGCAGGTAAGGTTTAACGTCTCGTCGACAGCGAGGTCATTAGAGCACAAACTGCTAAGAGAAGCAGTTAGGGAAGGAGATTGTTGTAACCATATAAATACTGTTCACGATAAAGTGAGCACTTTTGAAATCAACTTTAGAAAAATGTCACTGCCTCTACTTACGTATATTTCAACGAACTCCCTGGGTGACATGCGCCCAGTAAAGTTGGTAATGATGGATGGAAAGTAGTTCCATATTCAACGTCGAATAAAAAGTGTTGGTAACCATTTGTGATAATTTATATTATTTATTTCGCTTTTTTTTTTTTTTTTTTTATGCATTGGAAGTGCAAAAATAACCTGATTTGTAAAATATTTACTTTCCTAATAATTTCACAGTTTTACGTGACCGACGCGTGAATATAGTGATGAGGTCCCCGGCAATTTTAAGTTTAAATAAGACGGAAGAATACACGATGTAGGCCTACATATAAGTAGATCTCAAGCGCGGCTTTGAAAAGTGCTCATGTTACCGTAAACAGCCTTTATAGGCTTTACATGGTAAAATGAGCACTTCTGAAATGGCGAATAGAAAGTAGTTCTTTTTTTTTTTAACGTCGAATTAAAAGCTCCAGTTAAACATTTGTGAATACTGAAGCTATTATTTTTCCTCTCGTTTTCTTTTTTGCATTAAGTGTAAGAGATACGAAAATTGTAAAACACATTTCTAATAATTTCACAGTTTCACTCGACCAACTCATGAATAAAATGGCGAGGCCCATCCATGAGAATGAAATTTAACATATGGCGGAAGAGGACACAACGTGCACACAAGCAGAATTCTAAGCAGGGGTCTCGAAAGTATTTAGTTTTCCTTGAGCAGCCTATATGAATACAGTTGCGAGATTAATGTTTACTCCACTCAGGTTGGCAAGCTCAATGCTTTTAGAGTGACAACTAAATGTTTCCGCCACTAGGTAAGCGCTAGTGTCGCATGTGTACCGGATTTCCTAAGTTTTCTTCCTTAAAAAACAAAATTATTGCAATAATTATTAACAAAATATAAAATAACTACGTAACTAAGTAAAATATTTCTATTTTAATTTTCATTAAAAGTGACCTCTTGGAAGACTGCGCACCTAGCTGGGGAAATTATATAAACTAATCGCGGTTTCTTCACTCGTTTGGAATCAAACTTTTGAAAAATCACCCCATGGCCTGTATGATAAATTTAGTTATCTCCTAAATATGCCATGTGTTGTGACACACCGATGTTTTTGGTCCTGTTCGCTGGGTCCTCTCGTGCAGCCCTTGTGCTGGGCGATGTCTGGTATCCTTGCCAGGAGACGGTATTCGATGTACATGGACTGCCTGTGATTGTTTTTTTTATTATTATTATTCAGAGTGTGCAACAAAAGCTGGAATATATGTGGTCACGTTTATGAGTTGATTGATTGAATTTTATTTCGTAATACCGAAGCAGTTATCAGAATAAATTTGTCTATTTTATACTAATATTAAAAATTATGGTTAAAAGCTGCTATGTATATTAAACACAAGAAGCCGTCTTAGAAAACGTGTTAGTGATCTAAATTTGTTTTGGTTTCTAGTTTCGATAAAACGTATTTCGCAATTTGAGTTTCTACAAATTTTTGTAAATACTAAATCACGTCCAATATTAGTTCCAAAATATATAATTCCTACTTTGGCGTTATTATTCACGAACCTAAAACTAGTCGTGCATCAAGTTACCAATTCATCAAGTGCACTGATTAATTAAATGATTATTGAGGTTGTATCGTCACAGTATCATGAACGTTTAATACCTCTTTTAACATAGAGGTATCTTATTATCCCTTAATTTTAAGTTTTACCTATATTTTATTTTTACATTTCATTTATAATAAATACAGGGAGAGAAAACGTGTGTGTTAGTAGTTCCTAGTAAGAACTAGTGTCCATGCTGACTATTATTGGTTACAATTGAGTGCGCACGAATTCGGTGCGTTATTTTTTGGTGTTATTTTCTATATCTAGCTAAGCTTAGTTCGCACGAGGCGGAGGGAATAACCTGGAAGTAGAACTTCAGCAGGGCTTCAGAAAAATGCGAAGTAACTGTGAATGCACCCAAAGAAATCTGCCATATCAGTGCATACGCACAGTGACAAAGCGCCAATGGTAAAATGTTTTCCCATACATGCGTGGTAACGTTCCTACAGTTACTCGGGAAAGAGGCGAAGGCCTACGAAAGTTCCCAACTTTGTATCGTAGCGATACTAAACATTCCCATATTTACAGCCTCATACATAGTACTGTTGCCATATACTGTCTAGTTAGAGACGTGAAGAATTCGCGGAATCATTTTGGGACAAGCTGGAATGCAAAACGTGTGTGTTTTATATAACTTTAGCCAATGGTCACTAGGTTTTCGACACCTCCTGTAGAAGACTGGCCCAATCGTCGCCTTCCACTGTGACAGCAGACCACCAATGCGCAGTTGATATCGGCACGACTGTAGAGTCTAGCCCACAGGTCATTAAACTCGCGAATTTTCCACGTCTCTATGTATAGGTTAAAAACTTACATTACAGTTTAGGGAGTAGGTATAGCACAAATTTTTTTACAGTGTGGATTATACGCTGAACTTACCCCTACGAAAACTCGTTTTGTTCGCAGCCCGAGTAGAGATAACCTCCACCGAGACGTGTAAAGCTGCTGGCGACCTGTCCGGCACGCCAGGCACCGCTGCTGCTTTGTTGACGCTTCGTTTATTTCTCCCGACTCCGGCCGCGCCTTGCCTTTTTTTTCCGTTTCTTTCGCGCGAACGGACACGACCATCGCTGCACTAAAACATGTAGCTCCGCTTTCCGCTAACTCGTCCGACCCACGCGAGCCTCGTTGCTAGAACGGCTCAAGCGCGCCGGAGATAGCTGGCACATGGGCGCGACGTAGCCAGGAATTTACTTCGCGGTAAAGTGAGCACTTTCGAAATCAACATCAGGAAAGTTTCACTGCCCACACCTGCATATGTTTTAATCGTCGCACTGGGTGACACGAGTCCAATAAAGTTGGTCACGGCGGAGGCGAAAGTATTTCAACGACAAACAAAAAGTGCTACGTGGCCGTTTATGTTAGCTTAAATCATTTCTCTCGCTTTCTGTGTTTTGTAATGCATTGAAGTATAAAAATGATCGGATTTATACAATATTTCCTTTCCTAATAATTTCACTCTTTCACTTGACCAACGCATTGATAAAGTGATGAGGCCCGTGGCAATGTTAATTTTGCATAAGGCGGAAGAACACACAACGTGTATACAAGTAAATCTTAAGTAGGGCTTTCAGAAGTGCTCATTTTACCGTGAACAGCCTATACATAAGGGGTGAGTTGGAGGGGGGGGGGGGGGTTACATATTTCTACTTCTGGAAAAAAATATGAAAACTATAATATTAAAAATTATTGAGTGAATGAAGAGATTTGGGCGGCTCTTGCCGTCGAGGTCTCGAGAGCCCATGAGGGTGAAGCTAGGTGAGTGGGGAGCAGCGCCGGAGGGGGGGGGGAATTGGGTGATCCCCGACCAGCGGCATCATCCGGCACGATTCCCACATCCGAGAATTCAGAAGCGACCCCACCGGGAATCGAGCCCGGTTCTCCTAGGTGGGAGGCGATTAGTCTAACCACTACACCACCGCGGCCCCTTTATAATCAGTAGTTCAAAAAATCATTTACAACCATTGGGCTAACATACTGTTATGCATCACTCTCGAGTCCAGTGGCGCTTGTTGTATTTTATGTAAACTAAATTAGTTGTGTTTGTAAGACGTTATAGGCAGGTTAACTTCATTTGCAGTGCTACTTGGTGTAATCGGTAAAAATCTATTTTATATTTTATAGTTGATCCATTTTTATTGTATGAGCCAACCTCGATGTATGAGTTCCAGGAAGTTGTTGATTTGGAATATTACAGCAGTTTTCTTTTTAAAAAATTGAAATTAATTTTTATTTTTATTATATGAGCCTACGTTATTGAGTCGGACTAAATATGTTAATATGTTTTGACATCTATAAATATTGGTTTCGACCGACATTCCTACCACTCAGTTGGTAAGTCTATTTATTATACTGATCAACAAAACATTTCGTGGTCTGAGTCACTTTTTCACCCCTGTGGACCTGAATGTTAGTGCTCAAAAGTGGTTCTAGCCGAGGACTAATCATTATTCAATTACTTACCTGCACAATCTTAAGAGCTACATATTAAATGTTATATATATATATGAATACATAAAGTTGATTATTTAAAACGTACAGACAGACCTATAAATTCTGGTTCCCGTACAATAGAGAGACGGAACTATAAAATGCCCCAAACATCCTTTATGATCGAATTTCTCATATGTAAAAAAATTTAAGATAACAGCTTATTTATATTTAGTTTTAAAAAAGTTATTCATAACCAATGGGCTTATACCGGGTGAGGCATTTAAAACAGGCCACCTTAGTAAATCGGCCACTTGTAACGATAGAGGAAAATGTTTCAAACAGACATTGTTTGGCGGAAAGGGGCCATAATTTTACGTTAGTAAATAGGTGTGTTGTACGCCGAGAGGTGACGAAAATATGGGGGTCAACTGCGGTATGTTAAATGGGACGATGTGGTTTTAATGTTCACATGTCTAGTACGTGTGACACGCGTTTGCAATCATCTTGCGAAGAGCTGTTCAGAGGTGTGTAATAAAGTGTGTCAGTCCATTTACAATACCGACGCGGACCCCCATATATCCAGAGCACGGCGTAACATCAAACTGTTAACGTCACATTGTGGCCCCCTTCATCCCAAACAACGTTTGTCTGAACCATTTTCGTCTATCTTTACAAGTGGGCGATTTATTAAGGTGGCCCGGTTTAAATGCCTCAGCCTGTATACAGATACGGAACTACAAAGTGCTATAAACCTCCGTGTTATAATATTATTATTAATAATAATAATAAATCGTCTTTATTTGGCGCAGTTAAGGTGTATCTGCCTTCTCTTAGACTGAACCATTTGAATAATTTACACTTTCTTATTACGAATTACTTGCTTATTACGAGTTAGAAGGGAAAATAATAATCGTGCGTACAAATGAACAAATACTGCACCTCCCCTGGCTACGACCTTGGGCCCGTAACAGCTGACGTTTTCGGTGTCGATAGTGACGTAATGCATCCACTAGTTTCACGGATACGTGAGTATGGGTAAGCTATTCACAGTAAAGTGAGCACTTTTTGGATCCATATAATCTGGAATAATAGTCAATAAATATATATTATTGTAGCCTTGGAGGTTAACCTTCGGGTCTTGTTAAATACGTACACCGTGTTTATTGCTTACATTCCAGCATTTGGTCCTCGAAAATTCTCACTTTACCGTGAACGGCCTATACCTGAATAAAAACTAAATGGTAACGTCCGCCACGTTTCCCACACGGGAAAATCGGGAGTGACCCCGCTGAGAATGGAACCCGCGATTCGTCAAAGTAGGGGGCAGATATAGTCTGTTCGCGATTTATTTACGCTTTTTGAATCAAACCTTTGGAAAATCACCCCATGTATGGCGTGTTTAGTTGCTTCCTAAATATGCCAAGAATTACAAGAGTTTTGTACCTCTGTTAACATGTCTCGTTAAATTGAATGTTTACCTATATTTAATGTATAAATAATAGTATTTTATTTATAGTGAATATTAATAAAAATAGGGAGAAAACGTCCATGTTAGTAACTCCTAGTAAAAAATAGTTCTCATACAAAATATCATTACAACTGAGTGTAATTCTGTAGACGTAGCTAAGCTTAGTTTGCACGAGGCGGAGGAATATTCTGGAAGTAGAACTTTAGCAGGGCTTCAGAAAAGTGTGAATGGATTATAGTTTGGCCGTTACACCGCCGCGGAAGTATTTTACGCAACCATACTTCCCGAAACACTGTAACGTCTTGCTGAATTTGTAAATCGGATGGTAAACACATATTTAACACGGCGTTGCGTTTCGCAAACGAATAGCTGGCTTTTGGTACCAGGGTAGCGAAATGCTTGTTGGTCCACTCAAACGGACAAATTTCGTCGCATGCAGACGACAGCCATTAGTGAATTCAACCCTCAAGACGTGCCAACAGTTCATTGGGAGCTGGCAAAAGGTTAACATTTCCCACGATAAATTTGCTATCTCCAACCGCCTTGAAACTTAGGCTCTAGTGATGTAGCTACATCTCCCAATGTAAGTTCGTACTCGTGAGAAACATAATGAGATTTTAGGTGTTTTATCAGGATAGTATGGCCTCTACAGGATGTCCTCTGATTACGATCTTCTTTCTATTGATTTTGTATATTTCCGCCGTATTCAAAATTACTGTCACTATCCCAATGACTTTCTTCAATCGCCATCCACGAGTAACTCTGAAATTATATAAATGTAAATATGTGACTAATACGCTAATGCTTCGTCTTAAAAGCAATTATTTTAACGCGAAGTTAAGATGCGGAACTATTTTCTGTTCCTCCACATTACATTACGTTTCCAGTGTCACACTAATGTTTAATTTTGGGAACTGCAAACATCACTTTGGCATTGTGCTTGATTCGGCATAACTGTCCCTTAAACCTACATTTCAGGCCCATTAAACAAAGTTTTAAGTATTTGGTAAAATTGGCAGAAGCTGCCTGCGAACCTAAGGAAGAATCTCAATATAGAACGGCGTCGTAAGTGTACAGTGTAGACCATTAACCTGCTTCGCGTGCAACATATCCTCTATCAGTAGAGACACGCAAAATTTCGCCTTATTATTTGGCTTTAGGCTGAACTTTACAGTACTGTACATACCGGAGCCGGCGTCGTTTTTCCATTGGCTGCTGCATAGATGTAAAGTCACGCCCTTTCTGACTGAACTGCACGTGATTTATTGCCACAGAGTTGCCCAGCGCGTGCCAGATGAAGTACGGTTAGGGACCCGGAAATCTCGCGGATTCATCTGAGGTTAGTTCAATTTCATTTACCTGTACATGTGTTTTTGTGCTTCTGTTGCGCCGTAGTTTGTTAAGAGACACCCCGAACGACTTTCAACCAATAACGAACCTGCAAGAAAAATAACTAACGAATTCCGTGCTAACTGGTCTGTCGTTCAAATGCAGCAACAGCCAATCCACTACAAACTGATGCTCGAATGCACTGCGGCGTGGAATCGCCGACTTCTGACAGCTCCGCGCGTACGTGACGTTCGTCAGTAACCGACGTCACTGATAACGAAGCTACGTTACGCTCTCGGCAGAGAGAGAGCGAGAGAGAGAGAGAGAGAGGGAGAGGCGTAGAGAATTCGCGCTGCTGAAGTGCACACATTCGGCGGGCGGTATAGCCTAGCCATCCACATCTCCCTCGTCTCTCGTTTATGACGTTTGTGTCCGCATCAGCAGTTCTTAACGTGAAGGATCCCACCCCGCACCTCTTACCCTCTCCCATCACCACCTTCTCCACCATCCGCTGCAAGCAACCCCTTTTCCTCACGCCGCGTGATTTCCACAGAGCGAGCTACGGTAGCAGCAGGGGGTGGGACTGTTAGGGCGCAGGGGAAGGGAGGTTGCTCCATCCCTTTATAAGACACAGCGGGCGAAAGGGTTCCCGTAAGCCTTTTCCTTGTTCGCAGACCCCTTATCCGTGGTAGTTGCCCTGCTATCTGTCAATAGCAGATCAACGAGGGAAGGAAAAATAAAAACGGCGAAAAATCTCTCCCCGGAAACTCCACCCCGTTTTCTCTCTCTCCCTCAACCCCTGTCTTCCTTACCAATTCCAGAATTCTTGGCGGACTG
The DNA here is from genome assembly GCA_029891345.1 of Dryococelus australis. Taxonomy (NCBI): domain Eukaryota; kingdom Metazoa; phylum Arthropoda; class Insecta; order Phasmatodea; family Phasmatidae; genus Dryococelus; species Dryococelus australis. Next base: position 350,683,253 of record CM056995.1, read on the forward strand.
AGAGAGCAAGCAGATCTCAAGGAAGTGAGAAAGGGAAAGGGCTGGCATCAGAATTCAAAACCAGTTCTCGAAGCTCGCTCAATCCGGCAAGCCGGCAATCCGGCGGTGCCAAGGCGTCTTCTTCGCCTACGTGCCTCCCCCACTCCGCCACGTCAACGTCTAACCTCTCCAACTCCAGGCCCTGCCTACTCGAGGACTGACGCAGTCACCGGAATCGATATAAAACAACACAGGTTCTCACTTCCTGGAGTTCGTGACCCCATCCGTTAATAACCGCCGGTCACGTGAGAGTTCACGGGTTTTTTTTTTTGCCGCTTCATAGATCACTGAGCTCTCAACTGAGCACTTCTAGGTCATCTACGCTCGAGTACGACTAGGCTAGCACTAATATGAAAGATGTTCTTTGCCCTTGAAGACTAAACACGCAGCTGTACACTCTCATTACTTCTGTTATGCCGGCGTGAAAGCGCATATAATTTACATTAGTCACATGAACACGCCCGCTCTCATTCGGTAGAATCCAGGACAGCGATTGTGACAAGCGGGGCGTGAATTGCCAAACTACTGTAAGCAGGAACCCCACAGTTGCACCACTGCGACACGAATATCTAACTATGCAGAGTGGTGGACATTGTCTTTCTCCTTGTGACGCCAGCCATTACAGAGAACAGCTGTGCCGCCGCCATATCGTCATTTCCAACGGCATCGGAACAACTACAGTCAAGGTGGGACAAGCCCAGCAGTGTAACAGTCAATATCTCATATCGCTCCTTGTGACGCCAGCCATTACAGAGAACAGCTGTGCCGCCGCCATATTGTCATTTCCAACGGCATCGGAACAACTACAGTCAAGGTGGGACAAGCCCAGCAGTGTAACAGTCAATATCTCATATCGCTCCTTGTGACGCCAGCCACTACAGAGAACAGCTGTGCCGCCGCCATATTGTCATTTCCAACGGCATCGGAACAACTACAGTCAAGGTGGGACAAGCCCAGCAGTGTAACAGTCAATATCTCATATCGCTCCTTGTGACGCCAGCCACTACAGAGAACAGCTGTGCCGCCGCCATATCGTCATTTCCAACGGCATCGGAACAACTACAGTCAAGGTGGGACAAGCCCAGCAGTGTAACAGTCAATATCTCATATCGCTCCTTGTGACGCCAGCCATTACAGAGAACAGCTGTGCCGCCGCCATATTGTCATTTCCAACGGCATCGGAACAACTACAGTCAAGGTGGGACAAACCCAGCAGTGTAACAGTCAATATCTCATATCGCTCCTCCGGTACATTTAAATTGCGTTTATATAATTGTAATGTTCATTAATTAAATAATAACCAGATTAAATAATCAACCTTGTCAACCACTAGTTACAGTTCACAACCATAAGGCCCCTAGCCAATTTCACGTATAAATATGATCAGAGGGCATATTTATAACACTTCGCTTGTATTGTCAAGGCTACTATGTAGGCCTACGCCTACCTGAGGCTGTTTTGCGCGTTCAAGAACCTGAATTGAGGGAGCGATACACGTGTGCCTAGCCACTGGCTTGCAGTGTTTCCTTCGCTGCACTGCACTGTGCAAATTAGATGTCTAATAGTGTGGCTAAATTATACGCGATGAAAGCCCGCAGATGCAACTACATGTATAGTACGTTTCTGCTACCTCTGGAGGAAACTAAGTAGCTGGCTCTAAATATCCTTCTTTATATTTGATTTTTTTTTTTTTTTGCCATTTTAATTTTACAATTGTTTTCTTTGACTACAATTGTTACAATAAATAATCAAAACTATACGGCATTGGTTTATTTATTTATTTATTCTGGTAAAAAGTTACATAGCCAGAGCATTTATTTCCTACTGAGCTACAACGGTTTCACAAAAAAAAAAAAAAACAATTTGGTACTTAGCCCTCTAAACGATGTTAGACAAGAGCACCACAGCCGAGGTTCTATTTCTTAACTTAACAGTTATTTTCTGCACAAACTCACGTGTTATCAAGTTAGCTTGTAACTTCTGTTGTATATTGTTACGAAGCTTCTGATTACATCTCTATCCTACCCATAGGGGCTGAACATTAGATAAAAATAAATGCATATGGGGGTGGACCCAGGGCGAAGCAACACCCTCCGAGTGACGGGCTTCCCAGCTGGGGCCCGTAGGTGCCCGTCATCCCTGAACATGACATGAAATGAGACCATAGGATGGAGCGGCGCTGGAATGCAAGGGCGGGGAAGAGAACCACTTGTACAGGTTTTGCAAGAACAGTATCATATTGCCATTTTAATTAATAGGTACGAAACGTATGTTAATGACAAGAGTGTAATAATATTGCAATTATTCAGTAACACATTTTAAAAAATGATCACAGCAACGTCATAATTTGCTCATAAGGTATCTATTTTAGTCTCGTTTTATATTTTTGACAAACATAGCAGCGAAATACATAGATTATTATTAACCTTTTTATGATGAGAAACACATATGCCTGTGGAACATTTATAACCACAATAAATAAATCAAAGTTTCTCTTGCGAGAAATTGTCACCAATGCAAATAAAAAAATAAAAGACGGTAGTACAATATAGAAAACAAAGTAAGAGACGGTAACTATAATGCGGATGAATGAATAGTAAGTAGTTCATCATCCGCACTTTCTCACTATTAGTTTTCATTGCTATGGTAGTTTTACGAACACTTTCTTCGAGTACACATTGAAACTATTAAAGGGCGGGATATGCAGTGTTAATATTGATAAATATATCCTCGTCTTTGTAAATGCGTGTCATTTTATTGATTGCATCAGCTTAGAACATTATAATTATTATTTTATATTTTGGAGTTCACGCGAATCCTCCGCTGGGCACGTAATTTTTTTCTGGCCTGGGTCGTATAAACGAACAAAAATGCCGAGCAAACGTCAGTAATTTGCAAGGTTTTTGCACGAGGTAAGGTGAATGTAAACGCAGAGCCTGGGAACCCGGGGGGGGGGGGAGAGACAAGTTAGCGGTTGTCCTTGACTGCTACGGTCGTAGCGACAGCTGCACTCATCGCCTCGTCTTCCCTGCGCGGCAGTTATGGCGTTAAAACAACTGACGCCGTTAATTCCCTCGCCGGTTGCCAGGCCATGCGCCCGTTATGTTTATAAACACTCTGGCTCACAACGACCTGCCAGGCGCCATTACCCGCTCTCACCCCCTCTTCCCACCTTGTTGTAATGCGTGGCGCAGGGAAAAGTCCACGCACTTAGAAGGAATTATTGTCGTTTTCTCCCACCATAAAGGGGGCGGGTTGGGGGTGGCGAGTCTGTGAGGAAGCTGGCCAGCAACGCCTTGAGTGCTAGGAGAAGCAATAGGCCAGCTCCTTAGTGCTCGTGGGAAAGATGGAAGGGATAGGGAAGGATCTACCAAACTGGTCACCCCCCCCCCCCCCCCCCCTGGCTCCGATGACCATCTGGATGTATTCCGTACCGGGGGATTATTCCAAGTTATTCGTTTACTTTCAACAAAAAACTATTCCTTATTACTCGAATTTTTGTTTCCTCGCGAAAGGAGGTATAACAGCGCTTTCAAGTGTTCGTTTGTTGCCATTGTGTTCGGTAACTCATTCGAAACGATGACGCAGCCCTTCGGGCTTACATTACGTACTTTTCGTAAGAAAACAAGGCAGCGTGCGTGGTACAGGTGGTTATTTGTAGCTGCGGAAGATAAGAGTTGTAAAGAACTGTGCCTTCATGCAGAAACTTAAAAATATATTTCAAAATAGACATTTTAATGGCATCGATTAGCCTTTTTGTTTCTATTTGTGAACCATGTAAACAACAGCGTAAGCAAACTGTTGTCAGGGCATTTAATTATTTAAATAAGTGCATTTATTTATAATTAAATACGAGAACATATACGTTGGGTTTATTCAACAGTTGGTTTTTAAAATGAAGTTTGAAAATAACGGGGATAATTTTTTGGGCCTTTAAAAATATTACTGTTCCGTGAAAATAAATTATTAAAAACCCGTACCACACTGCAAAGATCTGCATAGCATTGCATAATATTCAGCCATCGTTTTCAAATCACAAGCAATACAGAGATGACATAATAACCAACTACAACTAAGTTACCGTTCTATGTGCGCAAGACGAAACGCCTAAGCTGGTTCGGACAGCAATCCGCTGAACAGCAGCGTGATGCCGGTAGAAGAGTTCCCAGGCGACTTAGATCTTGTAGCGAATCTTTATTTAGGCAGCTCTGGAATCGAACATGTAATTTTTTCCCCGCGTAAGCCCAGTCAGTGGCTGTGAAATGCAAGACAACGCATTACAAATGCAGAACAAAAATATGCGGACGGTTAAGTGCGAGGACGACTGGTAGGCGGCGGCTGGAGCTAGTGGACTCTGTTTCACCCTGCACCGGCGCATGCATGGCGTGCAGTGTGTGTGTAGGCCTGTACCCCTTTTCGCAATAGGTTAGCGTCTTTAACGTAAAAATTTTAATGCTGTCATTTATTTATGTTATTGCATGTGTGTGTGTGTGTGTGTGTGTGTATATATATATATACACACACACACACACACACACACACATATATATATATATATATATATATATATATATATATATATATATATATATATATATATATATATATATATATATATATATATATATATATATATATATACACACACACGCACACACACACGGGATTGTGGTTGAGGCACTGGCTGGGTGCCGTCATTTGTTTATTTTTTTCACTAGACTAGCATTCTTTTTTAGGTGGTCGTTTATTTATTTTGGTATACACATACGGTGGTGGTGCAGGCCTCGTGTTGGGGGGTAACATTATTTTTTCTCGCGTTGCTGTACGCGCATGTCTACAGCTTTTAGTGTCCACTTTCTATTGCGCCCGAGGTCTGGCGGTGTAGGCGCCTTACAGACGACGCAAGTTAGCGGGATCGGTCCAGTGCTCCTCCGGCATATATTGAGCTCTTACTAGCGGCAGACTTCTGAAGCGAATATGGCGGTCGGCGGTGGCATACACTAATTGAAGGTGGGGGAAATTGACAACGGCGATGGCGCTGCACTCTAGCAGACGACGTGGAGACGACGGCGCCTTTGGTGGGCGGTAAGAGGGAGTGTGCTTGTTGGTAGTGCGCTCTGGTGGTCAACGGGAGAAACAAAGCTGGCGGCGCTCCTAGCGGGCGACGGGGGAAGCGTGGGTGTGTGGTGGTGTGCTCTTGTGGCCAATGAGGAAACTTATATGGGAGAATACAAGAACGTGACTAGTGTAATGCTAGCAGACAATGCGGGCGAGAAGACAGAGGGTGCAGACGATGCTGGCAAGATGGTAGCCGTGACTTCATCAAATATGGCGGGCCGTAACGTCACCCAAGATGGCGTCCGTGACATTCAAGATGGCGGCCGTTATGTAATCCAATATGGCGGCCATATGTCTGCGTATCCGCGGTCTGCAGCCTTGTGCGTGAATCCCTCTTCTCCTACTACTTTCAGGTTTTACAGCTTTACTGCTTTACTTTTTAGTTTCCAGTTGAACTTATTTCATTGGGGTTTTTATACCATTATTAAGCATCAATAAATTCGGTAACAAACACTTGTTGTACTAAATGCCACAAAAAATGCAAATAAACTCTCGAGGTGTATTTTCAAATGAAAGCAACCAAATGAGTGACAAAGAAATATTTTCATTTGATTCAAAAATATTTTGTTGGCAATTTTTTTTCACCCAACTCAGAATCTTTGTTTATTATAGCGTGTATTTTGATAGATGAACAAAATTAATTTTGTTTAAGTTTTGTTTACTCAAAAAATATTTTGTTGGGGCAACTAAATATATTTTTGGCCCTATACAAACAAGTACTTTGCTGGCTGTTCTCTCAGTGCACGCACACTCAAGGCGGAGCAGACCCCGCCATAATAGATTTATGGAATGTTCGCCGTAGCCTGCAGTTGATATCTTGTTTTGTGTTTTACGACACAACAAAGCAAAAATCATTCCATTTTACATTTTTTCCGAAGTAATTATAGTTTGGCTGCCGTTGTTAGCATAAGTTATATAACCGCTCCCATGAAATAATCTGTAATTTTTTTATCCCTAATCAGCATCTGTTATTTAAGCAATAAAGCAAAGAATCTGTAACGATTTGATAAAGTTCGATAATCTGTTATTTATGGTCTGCCGTGCAAAACATTTTTGTTACGCTTTTCGTAGTGGAACTCACGCCGAAATATTAGATGGTGAAAACTTATCCCCTGGGCTCGGTACTATCCGCCGTCTTGAGTTTTACGAGAACTTTCTTTTCAATAAAATAACCAAATATTTCGTATTACAGAACTCTTGCATTTCACAAGTGCCCTCAAATTCAGACATCCAATTTTATCTACACGTGGTTTTCTAATCATGAATAATGTGCTCCTTTATTTCTTCATTTATATTGTGTCTTGTGTAGGTTTTTATGCTTCATATCTGGTACCATAGTTGAACTCATACTTGATGTGGTGAAGCACGCACTGTGGGGACTGAATTATCCTCAGTCGTCCGTCAGTTTGGACAGTACCGCCGCCAAACTATGTCGTTGTACTCTTGCCTTATATAGCATGCCAGGGAGAAGAATACTGGGGTACCATCATATTTGTTTGGGAAGCCATTCCGTTTTTAAAAAGCGGTAGAGTTATGTGAATATCGCGAATTCTTTTGGCAGCAGGCTAGACTTCTCATAAAACCTGATCTTCCAGAATTTCTCTTGGTTATTTTGTCAGCCATTCTCAGGACAGTATCGTTCACTGACTTTTAACTTAAAAATGGATGAATGCTTTGAGCGCGCAGCTAACAAATGAGGCGAAAGTCAACCAAATGGGTTTGTCGCCAGCGAAATCTTTGGTCGTTGCAAACAAATTCTGTGTCAAAAATATATCGCACGTTACTAAACATATGATTTTGTTGAAAAACTGTAAAATTATGTTCGCTTACACTTAATATGTGTCGCGTTCTCAGAAAAAGTACATTAGGGTGAAAACTTAAGTTTTTCAGTAGGCCCAAAAAAAGGTTGAATCTCGAAAGTTATCTTTTTCGTGATATGAACAGGACATGCTGAGAGTATAAACGCTTACGGGGGTGTGACTTGTTTCATTGAATTCCTCGTTAGAATTGTCTACACAAACAGCCCAAAACCCGAAGATGGTTTTTCACCCTAAGGTATCTTCCCTGAGAACGCAGCACATGACGTACTGAAACAATAAAATATTTGTTTGGTACAAATAAAATTGTTTTAAATAAATAATCTGGCTTTGTGAACAAATCTTATTCATTTGGTGGAATGGGGGCTTGGCTGAACCATCAAAATATCGTTGAGCTGAAACAAACATCACGCTAACAAGTATATTTGGTATATTCAAACGGTTATTTTCCTCAGCGCCGTTCTTTACTTGCTCGGGTCACAGTCGTTTTATCCGTTAGTCGCTGATGTGGCGCATGTTTTTTTTTCTTTAAAATTTATCTTGGCTGTACGTGATACGGTTCCATTAATTATTTATATTTATTTCTTGTTAAAGAGTCGTCCAGAACTTATCAAAACTACTGTGGTCCAATTATAAAAAAAACAACACAAAACCGCAAAATTATGCGAAATTCCAAAATTCACGTACCTGTACGCATCACCCTTAATCTCATGTATGTGCATAGGAATGTAGGCTGATTAGTTATATCGGCCACTACTGGTTCTTTTTAGCTTAATTTATAATCCCTGCTGTAATTATATCATTAGACACATCCGTCAAGCATTGAAGAGATATGCATGCGTGTATAAAATTATATACGCAGAGAAATATTTTCTTCGATGTATACGAGTTACTTTCGGGGTTAATTTAATGCAGGACAGTTCTTGCATCGCCTAGCTTTAGAAAATATCAAATTGAAAGGTTAGTGTTACTTTATATCAAAAGCTAATCGTCGGGAGAATCTCATAGTCTCACGCATTGAAATATAGAACTTCGCTGTTCGTAATTTAATTTTAATTAACGAATCATTAAACTTTTTTTATAATTGCAGATGTAGAAGCAAACAGCGGTGTAAAAGGTAATTCCACTTCTCAGATAATACAAAGATAATTATTCTTTCGTAAGTATTCTCACTGCTGGAGTAACACTAAGATTATCCGAGAAGAAACTAGCTTCAGAGAAAACTTGCTCATATTTTTATTAATTTATCTGGATGCTCTCGAACTAAATATAGCCAGGAGAGAATTATAATTAATTAAGATGTTCATCTGCTCCTTATATTACACCCTTCAGTGTTCGCTGTGTAAGACACGCAGTTCTCAAAGATATTCTGCAAAAATTTATCGAGTAAGAAATATTTTTTCATCTATTTCCTATGCGTAAGCCAACACAATTACTATGACAAACTCACAAGCAACGACACTTTGATTGTTTGAATGAAATAATTCATGTTTTCTTGCAACTGTAGGAACTGACATAATAAAACATTTATTCGCGCATTTTAAAATCTTCTGCCGTTGTTCGTAGTCGGTTATCATCTGGCAAGTGGGTTATAATTCAGTGGAAGTTGTTACGCTGAGGAGCAATCCCTTCAACTGAGCGCAAGCCTGTATATAGACCTACATTCATAGTTTTACATTAGTATGTTATGTAATACTGTGTAATTGTGTAGAAATGTAGGTTATAAAACAAACTGTACATCTACTGGTAATTGTAAATACTAAAGAAAACATAATCGAACAGAAACATGATAATCTTTTCCATCAAACATACTTTGTATGATAAGCGGTCCTTATCCATGTGGAAAAGCTTGTTTTATTATGTCGTTGTTGGAGCATCTAAAAGGACTTTAATTTGAAAAGGTATATGTTTGCTAAAACAATACAACAAGAGAAACATCAATGATTAGCGACCATTTTGTCGTTAATTGAAGGAATGTTGCATTTCCCTTTTACAAATAAAGAAGATAGAATGTCTCCGAATGAAGCATTATCCAATTCCGTGTCTATTTTTGACGATGTTTGGTGTGAACCGCAGAGTGAAATACAGCAATACTTTAGTTTCATTCAACATTCAAAAGTTGATTGATTTTATCTATCGCGAAGTTACGCACTTGTACCAAAACATAATTGACACGATAATGCAAATATGGTAATTGTGTTTAAAATGGATAACATGAATATGCAACATATATACAATTATCGCGTTTTAGGCGATATGACATTTACAAAGTTTAAAGGTTTTTGTGATTTTACTGTTGAAATATGGTTTTTTGGTGATTATACCAACAATTCCCCTATATAAAAGCAGATACAGGTTTGGTACAGTTTTTGACTTCCAGACGAAGAATGATGAGTATTTCAAAGTTTAGACAAAGCGGTATAAAACATAATCATTACAATGGGAATAGTGACTTCAACGGACATATATTACGTAATATGGGTATGACTGTGAAAGATAGCAAAGCAGTAACTAAATGTTATGTGGAAGACTTAAACACTATTATGCTAAATGTATTTAAATCGCAATCAAATGATATTCACGAGAAATTAATAAAGTCAGTTGATTTGAATGAAATGTTTATAAAAACACGGGTGTTATTGCCTGTCTTTTTAAGCAATATTAGCACTGATTTGCAGAGTGATTAATTTAGAATAGAAGATCGTTTAATATGTATTAAGTAAGGTTTTTAACTATATGACAAACATAGTTTTTACAACACAACTTACAGAAAAGCAAGAAAATAAAAGTGTTTAATTAATGAAGTAATAAATGTTACTATTACAAAACAACTTAAAACATGAATGGAACAAATAACGCAATATATGAGAGATGAATTTATTAATAAAAAATTTGGTTTACTTATGCAAACAGATTTGAGAAAACAAAATAATTATTTGGAAACACAAATCAATTATTTAATCAATGATTTTAAAGCTAATACTGTAAGTAAATTAGATGTACTTTTAAGTAAAGTGTATAAAATTGAGAAAGCGAAAACTAATTGACCTACAACATCAGTTAGAAAAGCAACGACTTAATTCGTATATAAATAGATTAAAATTTAATGTAATATTATCAAAACATGTCTGTCTCTGCTTTGGAATTACATAAAGATATATCTGTTGTGAAAGTGAAATATTTACAAGCCAAACGAGCTCGTATGCAATGGGATGTTTTAAACGAAAAAAATATTAGAACCTGTTACTAGTAGAATGGATACATTGCATTCTGTGTTGAATAACCCTAAATAAACAGCTTTGGAAATTAAAACGGAAGAAGAAACTTCAACAAAGAAAAAGCAAACTCTTTCTAAATTAACACGACATTATTTAGCTTTAAAACTATCTATGTCAACATGCAATACGAGATTTGGTGTTTATCGGCATGAAAACAACTGGTTTCTGGGAGATTCGTTAGTTAAATTGTTGCCTGAGAATAACATTAAAAATATGTGATTATATAGCAGATTATTTTAATTATTGTTTAAAAACATTCCAAAGGGATGATTCTGACACCGATTTGAAGACATATTAAAAAAAATTTCGTCGAACGAATAGTAGGAAGTGGAATATATAAAGATGCAATTGAGAACAATTTTTCACCTGTATATTGAAACAATCCTAATGAATTGGTCGATAAATTAAAACTTCTGATCGCTTCGAGAGAGTCTGGGAACAATTCACATACGAACGAAAATGTATCTATTATTGAAGAGTTAACGGAAGATGGTTATATTACAAATGAAGTTTAGTAATATTGCTCAAGAGCTTCATGGTCCTGTAAGGATAAGATATCCTAGAAGAAGAGTTATAACTCATGGTTTAAATGATCTTTTTCAAGCCGATTTGTATGAAATGACACAGTAATACACGTATATTCGAAATATGTTTCGGGTATACCTATGAAAAACAAAACTGGGAAGCAGGTTACCGATGCAATGCAGATTGTTTTGAAAGAGAGAAAGCCAGAATCGCTCCAAACCAACAGAGGAACCGAACTTTTTTCTGCACCATTCCGGAGAAACTAATGACTGAGTGTGGCATTAATCACTATATAATGTATTCGAAGCTTAAAGCCAGTGTTGTGAAATGTTACAACAAATTGACTAAACAATTAATATACAAGCATTTCACATCGAGGGGGACTTACAAATGGGTTGACATTTTGCCTGAAATTGTTAAATTTTATAATTCCAGATATCATAGAACTATTGATGGCTCCCAAAGAAATTGGATAGTAGTTTAATGAAAACGATGTATAATAGCATTAAAGTCATCGACGAAAAAAGTCAAAGTTCAAAGTTGGGGAATTTATGCGTATCTTGAAGCAGAAACGGATCTGTGAAAAATTTTTCGGTGAATTGGTGTTTTGAAATATTTAAAATTATTTAATTTAGACAAACACTTCACAGAATGTATTACATAGAAACATGTGATGGAGAACCAATAAAAGGTGGAGTTTACGAACATGAATTGCAAAAAGTCAGTTCTCCAAATTATTTGGTTGATACAATCATTAAAAGGAAGAAAGACATGTCCTTGGTTCGATGGAGAGGATTTTCAAAAGCACACGACTCCTGGGTTCTTGACCTCATGGCACATTCCTCTAGACAAGAGGTGGAGGGTACAGAATGCCTACAGGTAAGCAGGGGTAGGGGAGCAATGTGAAGCTCTCTACCCAGTTGTCGCAGGGGTGAAGAATGGCGATCGTGAGCAGACAGGTGAATGACCTACCAGGGGCTCGCATCCACGGTTTGGTGAGGAACGGGTTTAGGGGGGGGGGCTGGTGTCCTGGACTCTGGCCAGCTATAAGGGCAAGGGGTACACGGTAGGGGTGGGAGGTTGGGAGAGCTACAAGCAGACAGGGCCCCCGATCTGAATGCAAGTAGGCAGTTGTCGCCAGCTTGCTACATTGCCGAAAAATTGGCAATCTCAGGCAGTCCGAGGTAGAAGTTTGGCGAAGGGTGGGAGTTAGCAGGGGGTGGCTATAAGCAGGCAGGCACAGATCTGAAGCTCTCTGGACACTCGGCACCATCCTCAGTTCATAGAAGCTTAGATGGATGCATACTTCACCAGCTCTCTCTCGTCTTCACTGCACCTCTAGAAACTTGCCGGACAACAAGTTTACGATCGCGGGTTACCGCAACTATTGACCGGTGACCATCGCACCGCTACCTTCATCTCTAGTGCTAGCCACGATTAACATTTTAGTATAAAAGTATTTTATCGGGAAACTTTTTTTCATGTGTTAAGTCGATCTTGCGATAAGATTTTCAAATCACGTGTCTGAGCTCGGTCTACGAAAATTCCTAGCATTTTAAAAATACAGTTTGTGTTAACAAGTGCAGTGAATGTCATAAATATATTTAAAAAATTTCCTTCATTTACGAGTTTTTACCGTAATTTAAACAGAGTTGCCTATCGGACGCACTACACGCATATACTCACAGCTCTACGTAATTGCTACTCATTCATAAATCGAATGGACTTATTTTAATATAATTTCATGTGCGTGATTGTGTTTGGTTTAAATTGTATTCAGAGTATTTTTTGTAATAAGATATCATTCACCAGGCTGAATCATGTAAGGAAAATGTAATTTTTAGGTGTAAACTTGTTAATGTGTTTAGGAAGACTGTTGTTTAATTAAAGTAATTTATAGGGACATTGTTGCTTCGTTAATTAATTCATTTCGGCGAGTCACATAATTTCTTTTTACATGTGGATTACGTTTCTAAAATTCCTCACCAGTCCCACAGACAGATGGAGATGTAAGGCGTGTGCGAGAGGCGTCATATATATATATATATATATATATATATATATATATATATATATATATATATATATATATATATATATATATATATATATATATATATATATATATGTATATATATATATGTATCTTGTTCGTCTAATTTTTAGGGACGTTTTGCTGTAGATCGTTAATTCTACATTCACGTAATTGTGCTATACTTCTCTCTGGTGTAAATTATATTTCTGAAATCGAGACTCACATTATGTTTAATTCCATACTGGATTAATTGCACTTATTATTCACGTAGTTATTTTAAATTTGCGATTCGATGCGTGTTTGTTGTTCATTCGTAGAACACTCTGAAATTGTTCTCGTCTGTTAAATATATTTGTAAAAATCGCCTATCTACCACCAACATCTCTACAAACACATCAAAATGAGAAAAAAAAAAAAATTCACTTAGCACATTCTTGCACTCAACTCAACGCCTATATAACACATTGCAACCCACCATTCTGGTCAGTCGCCTCCAGGTATCACAGCGTCAACATCGTACAGAGCTCCCCGCAAAAGGAAAGAAAGAAAATAATAAATTTGACACTTATGCCATCCTTGCACTTAATACAAAATCCAGAGAAAAAATTAATTGGATTAAGATCGTATTAAGAAATTTTTAATGTGATTAAGATAGAATTAAGAATTTTTTGATCAGATTAAAATGGGATTATAATTTAACCCTTTTTGATTAACCCTTTCAATTAATTAGATATCAAAAGGTTAATCCAAATAATAAAAGCAGCATCCCCTTTGATCAAGAATCCCTCCGGCCCTACTAATTTGATCCTTTGTCAATTGACTGGTGTAATTTAATTTTGAACGTAGATGATAAATTCGGAGCTACAATGTCAAACTGTATCCCCATATTTTGTTATCATAGGATTTTCTGGATTGCCTCCCACTATTATTGCATATTTAAAGATGTATTCTCGTCAAAACTTTAATTTTTCTGGCATGTATCATTTAGCAGTAGTAAGAGATGCCACAGTCAGAAGAGGGCGTCCCACTCCTAGAGGCAATTCGGGAGAGACAGTGGATGGGCGGCATGGACAAAAGTATTTTACTTGGAATCGTTTCATTAGGTAGAAAGGTTTTTTTCTAAGGGGGACCGTATCCCTCAGGGAAGCAGGAAGAGGAAGATAAAAGGACACGCCCACAGACACATCCTTAAAGGATCGATACTACTTTCCCTCTTACATATGTTGCACCACAGTTGTAAATGTAGTTTTGCAACTTGACTGCCAAGCTTCATGCGCACTTGCGTTCCTTTTGCAGCTGGTTCGCTATGTATTAAACGAATCTTGCAGGATTATATGTCAGTAATGTGCCAGCAAGGAAACGAATTCTCAGTGAAACAAAAGTCCGAAGAGACTTGTAAATTCTCTACCGTGATTAGATCACTTCCCAAGATTAATTGACGTTTGGAATAAATCCCAGATTCAAAAATACCTTAGCTGCAATTGTTTGTGTATCAAATTGCTGTCCTTTTAGTAGTCAGTTTTACCCCAGATCAAGTGATATGGGACTAGATCGGTATTTTTTTCTCCTTTTAAATTGGTTATTAAAGTCCCGTTAAAATAAATTAAGTTTGTGGTTTTCCGTCGAGAAAATTTTCGAAAATTTCCTTTTCTATACGATACTATTATAAAACTGATCAAAAGAGCATCCGTTAAATTGAAAAAAAAAAAATAATAATAATAATAATGCCAACTGGAAAAATTATTAGAGCCTTAATTGCTTCTTGTAATTTTTTGTGCACTGTCAACGGAAATTACCTTACGAAAATTGTCATGTCGATATGGACTGTTTCCTTACACTACAATTAAGTTGTAGCATAGACTGCATGTCCTGCAAACCAGAATTACAAGATATTTCAGTGATGAACTAAACATTTAGTTTTTGTGTACAATGTCGCAGAAAAAAGTTGGCGATTTTTAAATTCAGAGTGTGTAATATTGTTTCTGAAATAACGTCCGAAGATCGAGAAAATAAAGACACATACATGCCAATAAACGAAACTGCTGTACACAGTATACTAGCAACAGGAGGAGGATATTCTCAACTGAGGGAATGTTCTGCTGGGGTTGATATGCACTGCATGAGTAACAAACTTTCTTAAAGCACGTGAAGAAGGTTTCGGAAGCCATTGGCGATGCAGCATTGCAATTTATGCTAGATGCTGCTGAGGAAGATAGGAGTAGATAGTGATGGAGTTCCAATGCGCACAGCGGTGGCCGATGGAGCGTGGTGTAAGCGCAGTTACAAAACTAATTACGACTATCGGGCGTGGTAAGTTAAGTTACATATAAACGTACTATAGTTTCCCTAGAGCATCTTCTTCAGAATTTATTGTATTTTTGTATGTATCGCGTTTTTGCTTCCAGGCATCCATTGTTTGTTTTAAGACAGGAAAAGCGTTATATATATATATATATATATATATATATATATATATATATATATATATATATATAGGTGTTAGAAATTGGTACTGTTCTCTCTGTGCGTCATGTCAAAATGCAAAGCAAACACCACGAAGCCACACGTGTTTCCTTGACTGGAAAAAAAGTGCGACTAGCATGGAAGCAGATATTATAGTGGATGGTTTCCTTCAAAGCGAAAAATTACTTTGCCTTAAATTCAACAAACTTATCGATGAGATACTTACTGTTTGTAAAATGGTTGACTACGTTAATACACTTTTGTATTAGCTGTGATCATATTTGTAAACATATTTATTTAACGTGCTTTTTGTACACTAATTTTGTATTAATGTTGACAGGTGATGGAGATAGCTCTGTACATAGGAAACTGCTTGAGACAATGCCATGTGACCCTAATCTGATGGTGGAAAAGGTGGAATGCAAGAATCACGTTCTTCGCAACTACTGCCATAAGCTAACCGATCTTACCAAAAACACGAAGTTCCCGGTGACCTCCAGAAATCTTTTGAAGCAGC
Source organism: Dryococelus australis (assembly GCA_029891345.1). Classification (NCBI taxonomy): domain Eukaryota; kingdom Metazoa; phylum Arthropoda; class Insecta; order Phasmatodea; family Phasmatidae; genus Dryococelus; species Dryococelus australis. The sequence continues at coordinate 350,699,045 of CM056995.1, forward strand.
AAATACCGAGATTCCGAACTGCTGTAGATAAGGCAATAAAATACAGAGCTGCGGGAAATGAACCACTGAACATACGGATATATATGCTGAAAGCAGATATAGAAAACTCACCTCTGCACATATTCGGTGACCATGAGCATTGCGATGTATATTTCTGCAATGGTAACAAAGAGGGAGATATAAACCATGTTCCGGAGCTCAAATCACGTGGTTTACTGCAAGAAATAATGAAAATTATTTGTGAATGTGTTTCCAGGCATGTTTCAAGTCTCATAGCAGACCAGAACAACAATTTGTCGGAATTATTCAATAGTGTCGTAAACAAACATGTTGCAGGAAAGCGCATAAATAATGCTCTTAGAGGACAGTACAAAACGCGTTGTTCTGCTGCTGCTGTATTATTCAACAATGTGGGTGAATACATGAGAGTAATCCATAAAACAATGATGCGTGGTAACAGTCCAGGTGAGAGCCCTGTAAGAAAGATGTTATGGCAGCCATGAAGGGTTTTGTGCCAAATGTTTTATGTGATGTATTCAAAATAATGGAAATGTTCTTACACAACATTTGTGGCCAATATCTAATTATTTTGCCTACACCACAAACAAAATTCGGTGTCGTGACCTGCCTATAATTTAATGGAGGCAAATTAAAAAAAAAAACTAATACATACATGTTTTTCTTATTTATGTTCTAGAAATATACACAAAATATTTGTTGGCCAGCAGAAACGAGCAAAGGAAAATAAGAAACATCAAAGGTTGCACAAAACCAAGAAACAAGTGAAAACGAGAAAAAAAACTCTACGCTGCAGATGAGGACAATGGTTTGGTACAGACAGAACAAGATGAACGAGAGAGTGCAATCACAGCATCAGAGCTTAACAAAATAATAATAATAATAATGTTCTCGCTGGCGTGGTGCGGACTAGAGAAGAGAGAGAGATCAGCTACAGAAAATGGCTGTGTTGCAATGAAGCTGTTACCTGTGGAATACAGAGAGGAGGAAGTTACTAACTGCTCCAAATTGTGGCAGGGTATGTAAAATGAAGGCAACGACATCTGGCAAAAACTTAGTTCACTCCATATTGTATGATAACTTCAGTACAAAAGGCACACAGTATTGCATTGCTATCGAACCTGTAGCAAAGCGCAAAATGGCTAAGGGGCATGGAATAGTGGCAATAGAATGCGACTTATTCGTAGAATCTGAGTATCCTTTTCTTGGCGCAACTCCAGGTAGCTACATTATTTTAAGAACTACTTTTCCTAACTTTGATAGTATTATTTATATAGTCCGATTAATTCGTATAGAGACACGTAACATGTTGTCATTTTAGGTGTTTGGTGGGCGAAGATGCCATTATGAAAGTAAAGTGCCCTCTTTCTGCAGATAAGAACGGAAGTCCGAAATAATCTGTCGATAATGGCCAGGTAAATATGTTCAGCCATATCTGTGTTATGTATAGCACGTTTGTATTGCCAAGTAAAATCATCACTTAGCCAAACAAGAATTTAGGTAATATTTTTTATAATAATTGGGTTATATTTTTATTATAATTATTACTTATGTACTGATTTCAGATGAGTTACTGCGCAATTGTGAACGGGAAACCACTACTGATGCGTAATTCTAATTATTATTATTATTATCAAGTGCAAGGGCAGTTGCACATAACTGGCAGAAAGTATTGTTACTTTGTGATCTACACTTCCCGTTGGATGACATATGAAGTCATCGAAAAGGATGACGAATTCTGGAGTGACAGAATGTCACAATCTTTGTGAAGGTAGATTTCTCATAATTGCACACACAAAGTAACATTTGTAATTCATACTATGATGTTACCTAGATACAGCTCACATGTAGAAGCCTCAGCAGTCTTAATTTTCCTAATTCATCTTAACAGCAATTGGGATTTTTGTACCATAAATAACACAAATTACAATTAATTTCAGCTCTCGAAAAATAATCATCTGAGGTGTTACATGATAAATTACGGACATTTTAAAGAGATTAAAGCAATATCACGTAACAAAAAAAGGTTAGAAATAAATTGACTAAAATGTGTAGTATATATAGTTCTTACATCTAGCGACAAAGTATGTAGCTTGTCTAGCCGAGCTGAATACGCTCTCAGTTTAAAGAAACAACGAAAATACAGTCGATCCTAATACACTTTACTTCAATGGAGATCTTTAAGTAGAATGGGACAAAATAATACACACGGGTGTCGTCAATCTATGCACCAAGTAGAGTTATTATAAATGTTTTTAAATACTCGCTGATCGCTTCAAGTAAAATATTTAAATTACCACAAATACTGTAAGGCCTAGGTATACATTGTGTGTCGTATGTTTACGTATAAGTATGTTGGGTGGGAAAATTTAAATCACCCATTTACCAGAAAAAACAACGCAGATCATGTCATGAAAGTTACAAAAATTTCAAGAAGTGAAATCTGCAACGTGGCTATTCTACAAATGCCCACACATCGTATTGCCGAGTAGGAAAATGCCAGACAGAATGCGATTTGGACTACTTAATAGGCATACTTGTACCAGTTTGACCTGATCGGATGTAAAATAACCGAACATGCCTTCATTAAAACCAATTAAATATGTGTATAATAAAAAAAAAAATTGAAATACAAATAAATATAAATGTTTTAAGTTTCGACGTCACCTGACGTAACAAATGCAGGTAAATGTTCCAGCGATGATACGGAAGTTGCCATATCGCAGAAACCGTATTTGACTCCAACAATACTTACTTTATCGTGGCCTGTAGCCGACAGATTACAATCGCTAAGGTAATGCTGCCACATGTTTTACCTATTCCTGACGAGTCACAACATGATGTAAAATTTTTTTTTATTACCTGAGATAATATTTCCACGTCTCGAAACATTTTCAACTTCTAAAGTGCATTCTGGGTGGGTTTTCCTCTTAACGAGTTATTTCTATAAACACGCGCGCGCACACACTCGTGATGACGCAAAGATGTGTTCTTATCGCTAGCTTTGTTCTTCTAGTATCTGACGGTTATTAACACGTACCATAAAAAAACACCTGCACGGATAATTATTTACAATTACTTCATACGTAATTACAAAATATTAAAAGTTAATGTTTACACATATACAATACATATAAGAGAATATTTTATTTTTTTGTTACCTACAGGTTCTAAGAGGTTCTAAGAGGTTCGTCAAGGCGGATATAAAGGACTCCATCTACATAACAACAGCCCAACAAAAAGCCAAATCAGTCAATTGAAAGAATGTTCCTAAATACTGCTAACCGCAGTCATAAATATATATTTTGTATAGGCTAACTTTAATTTACTCAAGGACAATTATGAAATACTACATATAAATTAATTTAATCTTAAATGTAATTTTTGTGTAGGGTTGTATATACAGGATGATTCAAAATTCGTGTTAAAACGCACTTTGGCTTGTAGTAAGTGGCCAGTGGAACAACACAGCTAAAAACATGGCGTCGGAAACGTGTCGTTACGTTACTACCATGCATGGCGCGTGAAAGTAAGTTTACCTTCACTTCCTCCGCAAAACACTGCTTGGACTCACGGAAGAGGTACTTGTGGGTATCCGCCGCCACATGTGGTTCCAGCATGATGGTGCACCAGCCCATTTCACACTGGCGGTGCGCGAGTTTCTCACTGGCACATTTGGACATCCCTGGATTGGACGGGGCTGGCCAGTTCCGCTGATCTCACCAAGATGGGACTTTTATCTCTGGGGCCACATGAAGTGGCTAGTGTACTAGACTCCGGTGGATTCATTTATGAGCCTCATCGCTCACATCCATGCTACTGCCGCTCACGTTCAGGCCCCTCAAAACGTCATAAGGGCGACTGAAGACAGCATGCTCAGTCGTAGTCGATTGTGCATCCGTGAAGGTGACCACCATTTGGAACAGTTTCTTGTACTTTGTGACCAACTGCTGCACGGCCTTAATTGCAAGGTCAGCGCATATCACCTTTATTGCGGGTAGCCTACGGCAACGTAAGGACTTTTTCCCGACCCCATGTTTACTAGCAAATTGTTGTTCCACTGGCCATGTACTACCATGTAATACGAATTTCTAGTCAACCTGTATAACATAGTAGAAATCGGGTATTTGAAAGAAAAAAAAACACAGTGTGATTTATTATCTCCTGAGCATTTACAGTCACGTATATGTCCACTAATGCCCAGACATTACAAATTACATATAGACCTAGGTGTGAAACACTGAGTTTTAGCTGTGTAACATTGGGGCTGTGTTCCAAACAACCACTAAAACTATTAGTGTCAGGGTATTCTCCAAATCTCTGCGGTTTCGTTGCAGATGTTATTGGATGGCATATTCGTGGCTGTTCACAGTTCGCCTAGAACCAATGTAATCCGGTACTTTATTTCGTACCATTATATTCCGTCGCTTGCTCTCCAGGCTATAGTGTCAGGGTAGATCAGTCCATCTGTAACAACTAGCTCCGGTTAGGCGCCAGTCGTTCCTCATCGTAACCGTCGAACTTGTGCTTTTTCTATCGGATATGTCTAAAGTGAGAACAATAACTGGGCGATACTCTTTTTTAATCAACTTTGCTTGGACAGTCTGGTTCCGTTGCATGTGTAAGAATCCCTAAGAATGGGCCAAACGTAAAATTATTAATTAAATATTATTTTAAATAACGCATGTTTTGCGTAGTTCCAAGTCAGCGTAGCGGTAACAATACTGGCCAAGTTATATAACTTCATAATATATGTAGTAGACACTTCATAATACATGTAGTAGACACTTCATAATACATGTAGTAGACACTTCATAATACATGTCGTAGACACTTCATAATACATTTAGTAGACACTTCATAATACATGTCGTAGACACTTCTTAATACATGTCGTAGACACTTCATAATACATGTCGTAACACTTAAATAATACATGTAGTAGACACTTAAATAATACATGTAGTAGACACTTCATAATACATGTAATAGACACTTAAATAATTTCTCTTCCCCCCCCCCCCCCCCATATTTATGCAGTAAACTGGAAACTGTATATATTTTTGAAACCTGAGTTAACGCAAACAGTATATACACTAGTAATGGTAAAGAGAGCACTTTCTGTCAACTTCTCAAAAGGAAGATTTAATATAAATACTATTTTTATGGTAATCCTAAAGCTTAATTTTTAATTGCGCTGAAATATACTACATACATTGGGTCTATTCAGATGAAAATGTTTGCGTAAAATATTTCTTCTGCACTTTCCGCGAATAGCTTAAAAGTTATTCAATATAATACAAATTCTTGGAAACATGGCCTGCCACTTCCTAATCACTCTCCTGACTGCTCGCGCAAACACTCGAGGTACTGGGAATAGAAACGACACATCTCCACAAATAGATGTCCAGTTGTAGAGGGAAATGTATGAATTCTTGTGCTTTTAAAAGCGTTTTACAGAATAATTATTACTGCAGGAATATTCAGGTTGCAATATACTATAGATCATAGGTACAAGCCTAATGTATGGCTGTATGTTTTATTTATGCTAGATTACTGTACTACACTGTACAAAAAAAAGACTTAAAAAACGCTTCATTTTGAGAATTTTTTCTTAAAGCAATAGAAGGATTTTTGTACATATAATATACAACAGGCCATTCTTCAACATTCTAAAACACACCGCCGAAAACTGCATCATTTTGACTTAATTCATTCCCCCCAAAAAACATCCCTAACTGTACATATGTTTTCCACTCTTCAGCATAGCTTTCCCAGCCCCTTTAAGCATCGCTTGAGTTCTGAGCCGCGAGGATTGTTAGTACAGCCCGCAAATTCCCTGGGGGGGGGGGGGATGGGGGAGGGGTTATTTTTAACCGGGGTCGTTTTTCATTCCCTTGTTTCATAAACACAGGCACCGGCGGTTATTAAAACAAACCGCACCAATTACCCGCTGGCCTCATCGTGCGTGCACTCTATTTCGTGAATTAAGATCGCTAGCCGCGTTCACAGTGATTGAGGACACGCCACGCAACTTTGCGGGGGAAATTACTCACAGCCGGGAACCTCGCTGACTGCCTTTCTTAATACACTTGGGTGTCATTTTACAAAGGGTATTCTGTACAGGTTTATAATTTGAACCGAACGCTATAGGAGGAACAGAGTTAGCGCAAGTTCATAAATAAATACCGTAAACGATATCAAGTGAAGAGTATTTGGGCGGCTCTTAACAGCGAGGTCTTGAGAGCCGATGAGGGTGATTGAGGTGAGTATGGGGCAGCACCGGAGTGAAAGGACAGGGGAAATGGAAGATCCTCGAGAAAACCAGCCGACCAACGGCATCGTCAAGCACGATTCCAACATGCGAAAATCCGCAGTGACCCGGCCGGGTATTGAACCCGGATCGCCTTGGTGGGAGGCTGGCGGGCTAACCGCTTAGCCACCGCGGCCCCTAAACGATATCAAGCACGACGAATATTGCTCAATGGTTTTTTTTCTTCATAGAATAACAATTTGAAGTCTGTATAGTTATACTGACGTTGCAGACATGAATTGGGTATGTCATATAACTTACACCACTTCAGAAACATCCGCTTTGTTTCGCTCTTTATTCGCAGTCCTCATTATAGTATAATACACATGACGTGCACAGAGCACTTTTAAATGCACCTCTTTTGTTATGCTGGTTGCTTGTGTTCAAAATACTGTCATGCCTTCGCTCAGGTAACGTCATTTACAGATTGAGTTCATTAGGAAAATTGCACGCCAATATTATTTTTACATCACGTTACTGTTGAATGTGTAAACTGGCGAGTGAGTGGAGAGATTTGGGTAACTCTCTGGGTGACATTCTTAAACATTTCGTTTGCGATTCCGCCAAACTCCTCGGGCGTAAGTGGGGACGGTCTCTTAAATATCTCTTAAACCGAGCTTCAATTCACGAATGAAGTTTGCGAGGCTAAAATATGTAAAGCACATTCACATCTGTCGGCAATTAGGATCAAGGTTTAAACTAAAATGGATTCGCCGACGATCACATGCATTGTAAAAAAATATTTGTAAATTATTGTGTATGGTACTAAAGTCGGTACCTACTAACGAAAAATGAAACATAACTGTATTTATGAAATATGAAACATTTCACAATTGTTTTATATATTCTGCAGGCATTATTATCTTTGCTGTGACGTAAAATTATAAAACCAATACTTTAAAATTTAAAAAAACATACACGAAAACCTATAACAAACTACGATAATTTAAAAGTATGAATAATAATTGGAAACATTGACAACATAATTTAATTAAAATTTTGATAGACTAGTAAGATGTGCTCGGTAGTCCTGTGGTTACGTAGCATACTTCTGAAGTTTTAATGCATGTTGATATACCGCCCAAGAAAGATATATTTGAAATTTTCAATGTTAACATCCCGTGGAACTCAACACTACGCAACTAATAATATAATTATTCTCCAATACACTTCATTAGCGGTACAAACAATGAAAATCAATTAGAGATATTACTGATAGTTCCATGGATTTGTTGTAAAGTTCCTTTCTACAAAAAAATAAGTACTCATAAACATAGAAATATGCCTGACACTAGTTCTAATCCATATTTCGCAAAGAGATTTTCTGAATATATTTATTTGGCAATAATTAAAAATAAAACTTTGCTGCGTCAAACCACGATACGACGGACGAGAAACAGATGCGTGGAATCGTACCTAATCCATCGGATTTAGAGGTAAGTTTCTTAATTTGCTGTCTTATTTTGTACCCCCTCCATTTGCGTGAGTCAAAAACAACGTGCCACCACTTCAAAAATAATCGTACCTGTCAGTGCGTTTCATCTCGATTATCGTAAAGATGTAAGGCGTGCGCCATTCATTCTTGCCAGTGCAAAGGAGAGTCTCGTTAACGGGATGCGAGTTATTTAGCGGAGGTCGAGAACTCTCGTAACCTTGAGAGTGGCCGAAACTGTAACCAACATGTTAACAACTCGCCCGCTAATCGCTTAAAGATTCTCGTTTTTTCTGCCAAAACGAGACTCGTATCGAGTGTGACTCGCATCTCCGTCAGACGAGAGATTACGACTACATGCCTTAACATGGAGATCTTGAAGGCTGACGAGGTTCAAGTGAGGTGAGTATTGAGAAGCGTCGGAATGCAAGGGCGATGGAAAAGGAAAATCCCCGAGAAAACCCACCGACTAAAGGAACTGCCCCGCCTGGAATCGAACCCGATTCGTCTTGCCGGAAGGCGAGTAGTCTAACCACTGCACTACCGCGGCCCCTTCTGGCAGCTAGTTTACTAAGAATTGTTTGTGGAAAGCGAAAAAAAAAATTTTATGTTCATAATTAATTTTTATTTCTATACTGACTGTTGCGAGATCTGTCGTGGTCTTGTAATATTTCGGAGAAAACTAGCGAAACAAACTTTATGCAAGATTCTAAGGCCAAGGAACTATGTTCTAATTGTATTACGAGTTACACTCAGGCGTAAAGATCAGTTCACAATCATATTCGGGTACTTAAGAGACGCCTGCATAGAATTTTTACAAAAATGTGTGATTCGTAGAGAATATAGTCTTATTATGTTCAACCACTTAAATACCACTAGAAATTGACTTCATTTTAATGAAGTAGTGATTTATTTGCAAATAAAACTTAATTTAATTACATTTACATCCTGGTTCTGTAAGTACTTAAGTTCGTCAATTACATTAAACCAATTATAATACAATACAAAATGTAAATACAGTGAACTATTGCATAGACCTTCTACTATTTAGATGTATTTTTAAGTGTGAAATATAAAAAATAAATAAAAATGTAATGTTTCCTTTTAGAAATAAGATATTCTATTAAAAAGAATGAATTACTTCTTTTTCCGCTTCAGTGCTATAGGCTTAAGACCTTACGTACACGACGCGAAATAAAATATCACCATTTAGTACATGTCTACTCGTCGAGAATGTTCCTACATTCACGTTCATTACGTACACGGTTTTAAGGCCACGATCCATAATTTGTACTTGTGCGAGAATTAATTTTTTGTATTCAAACGGGAGCCAATATTGTAAAATCCTCGTACAGTTTAGTTATAAATTGATTTTTATTATGTAGCCTAATTTTTTTTAACACGAAAAACTGTATAATCGTAACTATTTATTAAATAAACAAAATTCTCGTTAATTAATTAAGCGGATGTATACACTTTTTTTTTTGCGTTGGCAAAATTAGACTACATAACAAAAACAATTTGTAACAAAATTTTAAGAGGATTTTACAATATCGGCTCCCGTTTGGGTACAAAAGGGTAACTTGTCACAGAAGGTGTAGAAATGAAGAATCGTGGCCTTAATCGCAAACCGACCTCCAGGCTTCAAAGCGTGTAAGTTTCACACACGAAAGAAATATTCAGCAACACGCGCGGGTATGTCGTTGACGCAGAGAGGTCTTAACTTGCTTGGAGCATCTTGCGGTCGCAGTGTTGCCGAGTCGTCAGCACGTGGTCGCGCTTGCCCGCGGGGGCAATTACCCCGCCCTCTCCCCCTCGTGTAGGCCAGACGTAAATCGCCGCCCTCGAGGAAACAAAAGAAGGCGGTGTCCCCTCACGAGCGCCCGCCTTGGCAGGGAGACACAAATCGTGTGGCGTGTCTCGCCCACATCGAAACACGACGCTCCCCCTGCGTCGGCCAGCCGGTGTTATTACCTCGCTTGAGGGAGGGGTGGGGGGCTGTGTACCCACCTCCCCCTAGAGAGAACATAACCCCGTCCTCTTCCGCTTGGGACACTACTGCGACGACGTTATCCAAACAGCGCTGTCTTTGCTCTCACAAACAAGAGTGGTACCTGGCGCTTGTGGGGCCGCGGTGTTGTAGTGGTTAGACTACTTGCCTCCCACCCTATGCGAACCGGGTTCGATTCCCGAATTTTGGCACGGGAATCGTGCAGGACGATGCCGCTGGTCGACGGGTTTTCTCTTGTATCTCCCGTTTCCCCCCACCCTTTCATTCCGGCGCCGCCCATTTTAAGAACCGCGCAGATTTCTCCAATCCACGTATTGCTCTGCAAAATGTTTAAAATCCCGTTCCTTTTTAACGAAACTATTAAACTTAAAGTACTGGTCTACGAGAAGAGCACATACTTCATACTATGTCTATCGGGTTCTTTGTAGGCATCACGCACGTTAGAAACACCATTTGATAACATAAATCAGCGTCTCACAATATTCATGTCAGATATAGGCTATTCACGGTAAAGTGTACACTTCTTAAGGCCCTGCTAAATTTTTACTTTTTCCGCCACTTTTTAATGTAAACATTGCAACATGACTAACAAACACAGCGTATACATTTCATCACTCTCAATAAACCATATTTATTAGGGGTCGATGCCTTTTGGGAGGGCCTTGAAAAGTGCTCACTTTATCGTGAACAGCCTATACTTACAAAAGCACCCAAGGGACACGCACTGAACCTTGCCACATACTTCCCACCAATAAAATGATAGGTTCACACTGCGCGCCAGTTCAGCGCCTTACGCGTAGGGGCGACGGCGCACTTGATGCGCATGGCAGTGTCGTCCCTATCGATCATTCGTTTATCGACTTCAAAAGCGGAACATAGATCCGGGTGGGCGGTTCCCTTAATGCGCCGCTTATCAGGAAGCGCTTTGCGTGCGCAAGAAACTGAAATAGCATGCAGTCTTTTCGTCGGTAGTTCCCTCCACGAGTCTTTCAACTCTGATTCTATCGTTAAGGTTTAGCATTATAATGATTAAGGTGCACTTCGTGTCTGCACTGGTTTAATATCTCGTGCTGCAGGTTTTGCAACTAGAAATGATTACATAAACGCTCGCTTTAGTGATTTTCACTTTTAAAAAACCTGTTTAGAATAAGTGTCAGCGCATTTGGGATCAATGTCAGTCCATTTAGAGCCTGCGTTTGCCCATTCTGGGTAAATGCAATTCCATTCATGTACTGGGTACTGTTTTCTGATGAGTAAAGATTATTTAAAAAATAAATAAATTACTGTCCCTTTTCCAACATATAAAACGGAAAGATCACTGAGAACAAAGCCCATGTGAGTGTAGCTTGTGTTGTATTTATACGAATACCTCTGCACGCAGGGAGTCTTTATACACACATTGCATCACTGGCGTGTCAAAGAATCATATAAGAACACTACGTCGCATCAGAATTGAACCTTACAAATCAATAAATGGATAATGAAATTTCTAAAAGAGCTAAGTACCAAAATGTTAATTTTAAAAAATGGGGGAGGGGAAGTGATGTTAATTTAACGTATATAAATCACAATGACTTGTGTTACACGGAAGTAATAAAACTGCTCTGCACACTCGAGTAAAGGTTGTTCAGGATAAACTGAGCACTTCTGAAAGTCCTGCTTAAGATCTACATGTATGCACGTTGTGTATTCTTCCGCGTTATGTAACAGTACCACTGCCATAGTCCTCATTACTTTATTCAAGTGAAAATGATGTTTTACAAATCTGCTAGTTTTACACTTCGATGAACTACAATATATAAATAACTTAAGTTATCACAAATGGAACTTTTCGACGTCAAGACACGGAACTACTTTCTCTCCAACGTTACCAACTTTATTGGGCTCATGTCACTCAATGCGCCCGTTAAAATATACGCAGATACGAGCAATATATTTTTTCTAAGGTTTATATCAAAAGTGTTCACTTTATCGTGAACAGCCTTTAGTTTTGAATTTGGTGTATAAGCAGAGCCCGGGTTACACGACCTGTCCTTGGCCTGACAAACCGGGCGTTGTAGTTCCCGGATATTCATCTCGCTGACTCCTGCGACCCCCGGGCATACATCATTCGGGATACACCGCATTCCTTGTACCGTCCTAAATACGAAGACCTCAACTATATAAGTTATTGCGCTGGGCCGCTTGCCGGAATCTAGGCCATCCACTTATATGTATTTATCGATCGTATCCCTGGGGGGGGGGGGGGGCTCGTGGCTGGTGGGAAACTCTCGGAACACTGGCTGGCCAGTCTTGTCGCCTCGGGTCGTCTCTACACAAGGAGTACGTCGTTAGCGCTGAGATATGGACGGCTCGTAACATCGAGGTCTTGAGAGCCAATGAGGGTGATTGAGATGAGTATGGCGCAGCACCGGAACGAAAAAAGGACGGAGGAAACGGGAGATCCCCGAGAAAACCCGCAGACCAACGGCATCCGGAGTGACCCGGCCGGGAATTGAACCCGGATCGCCGTGGTGAGAAGCGAGCAGGCTAATGCGCTTGCCCTAAACTTAACTTGCTTTTAAAATTCTTTTTCGCCCGACGTTCGGCATAGTTAACACCGAGAAAATGATTTTGTTTAATGGAACAAAATTTGACGCTACCAAATAATTTGTTTGTATAGGGGCTATTAAATATTTTGTCGTTGAAACTAAATAATTTTGTTTCTCTAATTATGTTGCTCTATACCAAGAGTTGGTTTGTTGCAACTAAACATTCATTTGTCTGCACGTACGGTAAAGAGTTTCTGTAAAAATAAAAATAGAAAATAATTTTAAACCCGATCGAGACTCGAATTTAGATAATCGGTGCCCGATCACTACGCGTTAGCAACCTCTGCTAAAGTGACTACTCATGAAATTGGAATGTTTTTAAATACCGAACAACGTGCCCAGATAATGTCACGTGTGCCGGCTAGAAGGCTACATTTTAAAATTTCATTTGAAGATAGCGAAATGGTCAACAAATTTCATTTGAAGATAGCGAAATGGTCAACAAATTTCATTTGAAGATAACGAAATGGTCAACAAATTACAATTACTACAATATATTATACATTTCTCAGGGATGGACAGACAGATAAGCGTCGGAACTCAGTCAGTTGGAAACATAAGTTTTATTTTTAATAGTCTTGAGCTATTTCACCAGCAGTATGTGACAAAAAAATAATCTAATTACGATTTTACTTTTTTTTAAGAAGACAGAAAAGATAAACGAAGCCAACAGAAAATAGTAATTGTAATTGTTAGCTGATGCGTTAACACACCAGAACTCCAATTATTAGCCATTGACCTTTATACATATTAGGACAGACATAAACTTACTAACCTACTGCTTTGAGTTGTTGAAAAACAAAATGTAGTAATATCATCCCTGTCCCCATAATATGGACCAAATAGCAGCTTAAATATAATCTGAAATTTGAAACGATTTTTTCTTATAGATTTCAATATTTTCTGGCGTTCATTTTATTTAATCGACAACCTCTAAAAACAAAAGTGCGTATATATGTATATCACCATATTCTTAACCACTGAAACCACGTCACAATAAATTTTCCAAGCTTTACAGCTTTCCTTTTTAGTGTCCTGTTGAACTTGTTTTATTTTGATATTTGTACCATTATTAAGCATCAATAAACGCAATAACAATCTCTGATACTGTAACAATTGTCACAAAAATATTTGCTCTCGAGCAGTATTTTCGAACGAAGGCAATCAGATCAGTGCCAAACTAATATAATATAATACATTATAAATTGTATATTATACCTTTGATTCAAAATATATTTTGTCGACAGTATGATTTATTTTATCCCGACATAGAGGTTATGTTTATTCGATTCAAACGTGTATTATGTTAGGTGAACAAAATTAATTTTGGAGCTTTTCAAGTTTTGTTTACTCAACAAAATATTTTGTTGGGACAACTAAATTTATTTTCGGCTCTATATAAATAATCATTTTGTTAAATGTTCTCTCAGTCTAAATTAAGCTGAAAACAAAATGCTGTATACAGACATTCCGCAGATTCGAGAAAATATTCATTTTTCATTGTATTATGATTGCTGTTATTTTATTTCTGACGCGATAGTCAAGTAATGCGGCCTAAATGAAACAAGGTAAGAAATTAAACGTTCTTCGTAGAAGGTTTTACGTCGACATTGGAAATAACAGCGGGAAGTTTGGCTTTTATCATACACAGAAACACTAATCAAGTACAATTACCTCTCTTCACGAGCCCGAAGAGTTACATTAGTGTTAAGTAGGCAGCACAAACGGAGAATGGAAATAGTAGCAAGACAAACAATAAAAATTATAAAGTAATTAAAGTAAATGAAATAATTTGGGTACCAAGCGATTAGCGTACACGATGCACCTGGGGACATAAGGAAATCTAAATGGATGCTAAGCTGTATAATTTTTACACTCAAATAATAACGATAAGCCCTAAAATAGAAATAAGATATGGTGAATACTCAAAATCATTTATGTATAGGCTATTCACGGTGAAGTGAACACTTTGTAAGGCCCTTCCAAAAATTTTCCTTGTAGCTAATTGTTGTCTTTCCGTCACTTTTTAATATCAACGTTGCCACGTGACTGATAAATACTTTGTACACTTTCACCACTCCCAAAAGGTGATATCCGAGTCTGCAATTAAACATACTTATTAGTGGCTAATGGCTGGTTGGAGGGCCTTAAAACGTGCTCGCTTTACCGTGAACAGCCTATAACAATAGTAACTGCAGGCAGGAATGGCGTAATGCGTCATACGCTCCGTTGCCCAATTTTAAATACACTGTCGCAGAATCACTATGGCTAGAACGCCATGTTCGCTCTTGTTGGAACTTATATTCTGAAATTCCGTCGAAACGTGAGAAATTCCCTGATGTGGGAACAGCCCGCCCGTCCTGTTGGCAGCATTGCGCTCCTCGGTTGTTTCCTCCCGGATCACGGTTCGTTCCTGGGCCGATGCTCGGTGACATGTAAAGAATACTTTTTTTATTTTTATTTTTTATTTCCTAACCCCTGTGGGGGAGAAGCCGGGTTGTTCTGGCAGGTTAGTTACCCTCCGTGGATGTGAGGATTGTTGGTGGTTGAAATGTTTGGGTGGGGGGGAGGGGGGTAGGGGCTGGCATTCATCCGCGTGCTGTTTGTCTGTTGCGCGCTCTTAATGCATAGCAGGGCCCTGCACTACGCCGCACCCCTCCAGTGGGCAGGGTCCATTGTGGCTCGCACAATGGCGGTCAGGCGGGGTGGCTCACGGGCGATGCGATTTGCCAGGGGGGGTTTTGGCAGGGCGCATCTCCCACCCACGCCACTCTCCTGCGACGAACAAAAGACGCCACTGTATCGGAAACAATGACGCGGACGTGCGGAATGTAGAGTGCTCGAGATCGTAAAGAAAAAAAAAATTATAAGGGTGAAGGGGGTGGATGTTGAAAACACAGCTTCGCGGGGAGCAGCCACAATAGAGATCGCAGTTACGTCTAGGAATAACGTGATTGTTTGTAGCAAGCAGTTGCGAGAGAAGGGGGTTAGTCTGAAATTAATATAACATTTTTCGTCGAAATCTTCGGCATGTTCCCGACGTGGTTTATGACCCTTGTTACAAAAAAAAAAAAAAGGTATGGAAAATTTTTCTCAGTACACTGTTTATTATTATTATTATTATTATCTGCCGTTACGGTGAGAAACCTCTTACTACTGGGTTTGACAGAAAAGTTCACGATATTTTTCCATGCTCAGTTCTGGCTTAGAGTTGTCCATGCTTGCGTCTAAAATAAATTTTGTCGAACTCTAAAAGTAACACCTATGTACAACTACCCAAAACGTAATAATCGGTGTCCAAATAATAGTAGAGTAATTGTACCGTACCAATTAGAAGATTGTAGCTCGGATTACTAATTGGTTATTCACAGGAAAGCTCACTGCGCTAAAACCTTCGCTGTTTACAGCAGTGGTCAAGTGTAACCTTCCAGTGAATCATTCGCACAATTCTACACATTAGGTCTGCTTAGTTAAAGGCGACATGGCATAGCTGATGTGACTAGGGGCTATGTGTGTTGTAGGCTATCCACGGACAAATGAGCACTTTTGAAAGCCCTGCCTAAGATCTACTTGTATGCTCGTTGTGTATTCTTCGCTTATGTAAGATTAACATTGCCATGAGCCACGTCACTTTATTCATGCGTTGGTCAAGTGAAACTCTGAAATTATTAGAAAAGTAAATAATATACAAAAATTCTCATTTTTACTCTTCGATGGATAAAACAAAAAACAGAAAGCGAAAGAAATGATTTAAGTTATCAGAAATGGTTACCTAACACTTTTTATTAGACGTTAAGATACGGAACTACTTCCCATCCACCGTTACCAACTTTACCGGGCGCACGTCACTCTGCGCGCCCGTAGAAATATATGCAGGAAGGGGCAGTGACATTTTCTAAGGTTGATTTCAAAATTGCTCACTTTATCGTGAACAGCCTTTACCAAACAACAATCCTAACATTTCGCTGATGAAAAGTCTACAAGTCCAGGCAGTCGCCCATTTTACTTTAGTATGTGTCCGTTTAATAAATTTTTAGTGGCAGTTGTTCCTAAATACCATGTTTTTGCTATGTTGGAGGGCTCCAAAGTAGTGTTTTTAATACATATGATGTCGTGAAAGTAATATTCTTAAATATTGTGGGCACAGATAAACATCTCAAGAATGCGTCCGGTAGTTTCTGTTAACATCGGTTATTTCGCATACGGCTAACTTGAATTTTTGTTCTTTTGGAAAATTGTTATGTTTACAGGTCTAATAAAAGTGCTAGCAGGTTCAAGGTCAAGGTAGTCTGATTCGCTGGCACTGTTTATTATTCTCTCTTAGTCACGCAAGGGCTCGCTTAGTCATTGCGGTCCAATCATAATAGCACAAAAAAAAATGTTTGAATTCTATTTTACCGTCCAATGAATCCGCAGAATTTTAAGGTCTCTAGTTACCTTGTATCACGTGCACACAAATTTAAAAAATAATTCGTTTCCTGCTATTTAGTTGGTCAAATTTGTGGTCGTTCTCCTCGGATCTTGAACAAACTGAATGCTATGTCGTCAAATTTTATTGGAGCAATTTTATTTTCCACGTGAAATGGCCGGAAAATTTTTGTTCCGCCTTTGTTTTTGTAACGTAAGGGAGAAAAAAAAATCAATTCCCGGCGAGCTGTCTGGAAAACGAACGTTGATTCGAACAGGCGTCTAGGTAAAAGACTCCAGCGTGGTGGGAAGAATGGGCCATTACGTTTAACGTATCCGGTGCGAGATTTTCGTGGACCTCGTTTTTTTTTTCCTGTATTACTTATTCATGGGGGTTCCGCGTTTATTTTCTTTTACGGGCTATTTCTTTCAGAGCCATAAACACCATTCAAACTAGGAAATACGCGTTGTGGGACCATCTCATTCCCTCAAATATCGTCTCTCCCGACCCCAGATTCATTTAAGGGGAATGCATGGATACCGACGCTACATACATAAAACTTACCTATGGTTCACACGAGTGGAGAGAACCTACGGCCAGAGATAGTAAGTATATTGCAAAACTATTTTTTTTTTCAATGTAATTGCTTTTTTTAACTATAATGTTTTACTGTATTCGTGAACGATGATACAGCCCATTCACTGTTTCTTCGGCCTTTTTTAATCAAACCTTTGAAATACCTCTCCATGTATACGTGTTTAGTTATTTCCTAAATACACCCTGCATCACAAAGGTTTTATACTTGTGTTCATAAAGGTAGCTTTTTTTTTTCATGTTAAATTTCAATGTTGTTCACATTTTTTCTATAAATCATAATTCTTAATTTACAGATAATTCGAATAAAAAGCAGGGAGAAAATAGGTATGTTGGTAACACCTGGTGAGAAATAGTTCTTATACAAAATACTGTTACACTGAGTGCGCACGAACGCGGTGCGTTGTCCTTTGGTGTAATTCTCCAGGATTAGTTAAGCCTAGTTTGTACGAGGCGGAGGAATATCCTGGATGTAGAACTTTAGCAGGGCTTCAGAAAAGGCTGAAGTAACCGTGGATGGATGATACATGACTCGGTTGCGTGCGAACACACTACAGGCGTCCGATACTACAGGAGCAGGAATCCCATCGGCGACTTCTACCTGTGGCTAGACCGGACGAGGTATCGCTGTGGTAAGTGAACATTTGGATTCGGGATTCTGGAGGACAGGCGTTCGAGTCCAGGTTCGGCCATCCTGGATTCGGTTTTGCGTGGCTTCCCGATATCACCTACGCGTGTACTGGAAAGGTTCCTCGCTATATGCCATTGCCGATTCATTCCCCGATCCTCCTTTTCTGAACAACTTGCTCCGTCTCAAATGACCTCGCTGTCGACGAGACTTTTAAGACATTCCTACCTACCATGGAATATTGTCATATTATTTTCAAATAGATACGTGCTGTGTTTGGTGTAGAATTTGCGTACGTAATAATGGGGCAACACATATAACACTTGAGTGACTAGGCTGCACAGCTGACTTGCAATAAATCAGTGGGAAAGAATGTGATCTTACTTAGGCTGCCTCTGTATAGTTGCCCGGTGCAGTCCTGGGCAGGTAGGTGAACAAATTTGTTACCATTATCACCCTCTAGAAACTAACATTTGAGTACGTACGTCAAAATAAGGCAGACAATTGAAAACTCTACACATATGTAAGACATTAGGTGAGAAATACGTTAACTTGGCACTAGAGTAGAGAAAACGACAAAACAGATACGCCCTTTGAATGTAGTTCATTAATTTTACTTTTCATTTCCTTTTGTAATGTAATTGTTTAAATTAAAAATAATTAAAAATCCCTGATGGCAATATGAGAAAAGCTATAAATGCAACATACTATCCAAATAATGCTAAAAGTGGTCATGTCTAGACTACTTGAACCCTTTTACGGTTACGTGACATAGCTTGCCAGAGTATGAATATACTGGTTTCAAGATAAAATTAATTAAACTGTTCTCTGTAGTAAATATTACGTTAAAACAAATTGTGCTCTCACTAAACAGTCTAGCTCTGGTAGAAACTACTCTTATCACAGATTTTGCAGCGGATGTATGTGTGCTGGAAATTTACATACTTGTAAAAAGTCAAGATGGCGTCGCTTGTATACTGATACTAACGGACATCGAGCTGAATCAAACTGTAAATAAAATTAGGTCAAGATGAAAATGTCAGATATTTTTGTAGGATTTATTTTTTAATCACCAAGCGGATTGAAGGTAGGACGCTCTTGCAGGATTTGACGTAGCAGGATTAAGGTGGAGATACGTGGAGCTCCGCTCTACACGTATGTAGACGGCGTGTTAATACTATCTAGCTCCTGACCACTTAACCTCGCGAATGGGCGACCATTGACACAAGCTCCATTGCTGGTTACAAGTTTACTTAAAAGTTGGTTCAGGGACACGTCTACACACCCTAAAACTAATTTCAAGTCCTACCTCTCCGTCCACTTCAGACGGGAGGTCCTGCCCTACGTCTGCCGTCGTTGGAGGCTGTTAGTGAAGATAGCGTCAAGTGTTTGCAGGCTGACGCTAGCTTAAGGGGGCCTATAGCGCCAGCCAGTCAACAATCAGGATTTAAACCTGCGGGCCAATGGGGATCAAAACGATTCAAACCACCCACATGAACCACTTCTAACGACCTAAATGAAGAAAACCCAAAGAATGCGTGATCTCGGAACTGAGATATAATACAATAAAATAATAAAAGACGTACAAAATTGAGATCACACCAAAAATAAATATTAACTATATAAAAATAAATACACAATGAATAATGAACTAGCCTATCAAAATTCACATACATTTTATTGCCACTATACATCTAAGTTTTAAAACTCTTACGTGTTAAGAAAAATAAAATCATTTAAAATAAATCAAATTTACATACGCAGTTGAAATAATATAAGTGACAAGTGTGAAAAATACTACATTAACTCTTGCATGACAATATGTGTAGCGATAAGAACAGGAAAAAATAATATAAGTCAATTGTATGCATAAAAACGCTATTTTCATGGGTGTTACAACCTATTCAAGGGTACTTCCAACTTTTCTGAAGCCCTGCTTAATTACGGCTTCCAGACAGTAGAGGTATAATGCGGATCCTGGACAACCCCACTATTTCCAATAATTTTAACCAAAAAATACAAGAAAAAATAGCTTCAAATTTTACTTGCTATTTGTAACAAAAGCACAAGGAAAAAATTAAAAACTGAAAATCTCAAATTTAATATAAAAAAACGATAAATTTTTTTTAAAAATAAGCTAAAAACAAGCAAAATTGATTGTTTTCAAGCTGCTTTTTCACATTTCTAAAAACGTCAAATTTTTGTTAAAAAAAAGAAGCAATTTTCATAGAAAATCAAACAATTTATGCCTAAAATCACACAAATTTTGCTATATTTTACAAAAGTGCCATACAGAATTTTTGATGCTATAAAAACAAGCAATTTGTACCAAAATCACTAGAAAAAATAGTATTAACAATTTCTTCCTAATTGTAATGAAAGTGCAACAAAAACATATAAAACTGAAAATCTGTAATTCGATGAAAAAACTATCAAAATCAAGCAAATTTAAGCTAAAACCAATTGAAAATATACAAATTAGTAGAATTTATATATTTTAAGACAACTCTAATCATGCATAGATTTCCCATTTTTCGTATCTTTTAAGCCTTTATATGTTATAAAATTTCGATTCTCCTTTAATAACTTTAAAGCATTTTTATCAAACAGACTTACATAGCTATCTGGTAAAGTAATTTTAAACTTTGAATCAAGAATACAGCTAATTTTTTTCCCAAACTTAGAATCATAAATTTGAAAATCTGAAGCAACATCCTTTTTATTTTATTTTATTTATTTATTTATTTTGGTTCTGTAGTTTAGTCAACTCGAACAAGTTGTTAAACTTGGCGCATAGTGATTCCATTTTTATGTTTATTTAAAAGGAAAAAAAATTAATAATTTTTGTATTTTATTATTTTAATTTGTTTATTAATATTTTATTATTTTTATTATTAAAATAATCATTTTGATTTTTTTTCTTTTTAAATAAACATAAAAATGGAATCGCTGCTCGCCAACGAAACGGAAAATAATACCACACCTAAGCAATGTAAAAAAATTGGCGAAGTATTAAACATAGAAAATTCTTTACTTTAAAGAATACGCAAAAGATAAGCTTAATAACATCTGTAAAAAATGCTGCGATGAAAAAGGTACAAAGCATTATGAATTAAAAAAGGAGAAGATAGTATGCGAATGTGGAAAATATGTTTTTAATACATCTCTCAAAACATATAAAAATTCTAAATTACACAGTAAAGTACTAGATAATTTAAATGAAACTCAGCAAGATAATTATCCAACAAAATCATGTAAGTGTACAATGAAAATAATTCTATAAAACTATTCTATCTTTATAAAAATGTTAAGGACAAAAATAAAATAAAATGTTAAGTTTGTGATAGTGAATATATGATGTAATACATGGAGAAATATAATTATAGTAAGAAGTTAAATAATTAATAAAAAATCAAGGTACCTAATAGCCTATAAAATGTAAAATATAATTAAATTGGTTTTCTTCTAAATACAACTATGAAAATTGGAGGCTAATAATCTTGCAGTTGAGTTGGGTGAGAAGACAGTGTGGAAGCTAATAATTATAGCTAGAGATTTAAAAAATAATTATAGATGTAATTTAAGGAGCGATGATTTAATTAGACATTTGTATACTCTAAGGAAAGATGATTTAATTACAGCTATTATACCATTTAGTATATACGAGCAAAGATAAAGAAAATTTACAAATTTGTCATTTTTTAAATGCTAATATCAATTAATTATATTCAAAAGATAAAAAAGAATTAACAGAAATATTTCCATTTTATAATAATTTATTTAACAAAAGATGTAGAAGAACGAATAAGAATTACGGATTTAATAAAGTTTTAAAGGTAAGGTTATCAGCGTATAACATTGAAAATAACTTTAATTTTTTTGAAGCTTATCACTTTCTAAGATCAGTAAAAAAGAAGGTATTTGAGATAGTACACAGTAATCTCAAAAAATTTAGAGGGTTGATAACCAGCATTAAATTATATACCAAGTGTCGCAAGCAGGAAAACAATCAAGTAGGATTATTTACATTTCAATCATTT
Source organism: Dryococelus australis (assembly GCA_029891345.1). NCBI lineage: Eukaryota > Metazoa > Arthropoda > Insecta > Phasmatodea > Phasmatidae > Dryococelus > Dryococelus australis. The sequence continues at coordinate 350,721,080 of CM056995.1, forward strand.
AATCATAGAATTTTAAATGAAGAATAATTTACAAAGATTTATAAAATCATGAAAGAGGAATTACTTACACAATTATCTGAAATTCAAAAAACAGGTTCTGGATGGGCTTTACGTAGAATAATTGGAATACAATTAGCAATATATAAGTATAAGCCATTAAATGGAGCATCGTATATTGATCTACCAGAATTTATTAACAATAAAAAATCATGCATTAATGTAAGGATTGACGATCAAAAATGTTTTCTTGGGCAATATAAAAATGTTGGGCTTAATATCGATGAAGTAAAAGATAAATATGAATATCCTATTAAAATTCATGATATACCAAAAATAGAAAATCAAATTGATACATCTGTAAATGTATACTTAATTGAAGATGAGTCTACAGTATATCCATTAAAATTTACAAAAAATAAAAATAAAACATATAAATTTACTTTATTGCAGAGATGACAAAAATTCGCACTATTGTTGGATAAAAAATTTATCGAAATTGCTTTCTGCACAAAAAATAATCATAAAAGTAAAACTTATATGTGATATGGGTCTTCAATTCTGTTATTCTCAAGATAATGTAAATAAGCATACAGAAGACTGCTCTAAAAATGAAGCAGTAAAAAATCACTTTATCTCCGAAAGGAGAGCAAATAAAATTTAAGAATTGCAAACATACATTGAAGATTCCTTTCACAATATATGCAGATTTTGAATCAGTATTAAAGAAAATATCAACAGTTATACCAAATTCAAGAGAATTAAGTAATTTTAACCTTATCAAAAAATTCCTATTTTAACAGAGTATGATATCGATAATGGCCTCTATAAGGAGATACTTAAAGAAAGATATAATGATACTAAAGAACTAATAAATAATATTGATTTAAAGCTAAACGATGAATCATATACTATGAAATTTCAGTTAGACGAAGAATGTAGTTTTTGCTATTATATTGCCTCTAAATATGTATGTACCAGTAGTATATCGAGGCCCAAATGCACATTAAGTTTTGATACAATCAATAAAAAGGGAAGTAGAAGAAATTGGGGAAATATATTGACAAATTGAACCAATGCATCGAATAACCAAAGATGAAAAAATATTATATAGGAACTCAGATGAATGTACTTTATGTGGATATGAAAACACAGGACAGTAAACATGTACACACACCATCATGATCATTTAAGTAGAAAACTCATTAATTCTGTATGCAATCATTGTAACCTACAATAAAATTGCCCAACTTTGTACCAATTTATTTATATAATTTAGCTGGGTATGATGATTATTTATTTATTATAGATTTAGGATATGGTGATAAAAATATAGATTTAATTGCGAATAACGAAACAAGCTTATCACTTTTGGGAAAAACACAGAAAATGTAAAAATGAAATTTATTGACACATTTAAAGTTATGACCAGTAGTTTAGCTAAATTATCATCAAATTTAACCAAACAACAAATGAAACATACACAAAAGCATTTCCCAGAAGAACAAGTAGATTTAGTTATTACAAAAGGTGTTTATCCATATGATTATATGGATAGTTGGAAGAAATTTGAAGAAAACGAACTTCCACCAAAAAGTTAATTTTACTGTACATTAAATGATTCTGACATAACTGATGCTGATTTTGAGCATGCACAACATGTGGAACTAATTTAATATTTAAAATCTTGGTGAATACCATGATTTATATTTAAAAAGCGACGTAATACATTTAGCAGATATTATTGAAAATTTCAGAAATACATGTATAAATGCATATGATTTAGATCCTGCGTGTTATTTTACTGTACCAGGATTAACTTAGGATGCAGTTTTAAAAGTGACTTATCAACTGCTAGAATTATTACATAACTATGATATGATTTTAATGACTGAAAAAGGCATTAGAGGTTGAATATCACAATTTTGTAAGTGATATGTTAAGGCTAATAACAAATATTTAGAAGATTTTATTCGAAATCAAGAGTCCAACTATTTCGCATATCTCGATGATAATAATTTATATGGTTGGGCAATGTCACAATATTTAAAATATGGCGTTTTCGAATGGGTTTATTATACGTTAAATGATTTAAATAACTGGAGTAAAAAAATATTAGACCTGGAGGATGATTCTGTGTATGGTCGTATATTCGAAGTCGATTTAGAATATACACAAGAACTGCATAAATTACATAAAGATCTTCCATTTTGCCCAGAAAAAGGATAGTTCCAGGAACAAATCAGTCTAAATTATTAACAACTTTACTTAATAAACAAATGTATGTCATTTACTATTATAATTTAAAACAGTGTCTAAATAATGGTTTAAAACTTACTAAAATACATATAATATTGACTTTGTATCAGTCCAATTGCCTGAAGAAATATATAGATGTGAATACAGAGATGAGAATGAATGCTAAAAAATAACTTTGAAAAAGGTTTTTATAAGCTGATGAATAATTCTATGATTGGTAAAACAATGGAAAATATAAGAACCAGAATTGATATAAAACTGATATCAGATGCAGAAAAATGTGAAAAATTAGCAACAAAACCTAATTTAAAAAGAAATACTATATTTAATGAGAATCTTGCAGCCTTACATATGAATAAAACAAATATAACATTTAATAAGTCGATTTATGTGGTATATCAATTTGAGATGTATCGAAAGAATTTATGCATGATTTTAATTATAACATAATAAAAACAAAATATGGTGATAACATTGAATTATGTTATCAAGATACCAGTTTGTACATTTATAACATAAAAACTGCAGATTTTTACGAATAGATGAAGTTGATAACAGAAAAATTTGATACAAGTGATTATCCAAATAACAATATTTATATCTAGCCTCAAAAAAATAGAAAAGTCTTAGGAAATATGAAAAATGAATTAATAGTAAAATAATGAAAGAATTTGTTGGTTTACGATAACAATTGTATGCTTATAAGGTTGACGATAAAGAAAATAAAAAATCGAAATGGGTGAAGAAATGAGTGTTAACAAGCGAATAACATTTGAGGACTATATGAATTGTTTGTTTATAGAGAAACTACAATACAGAACAATGATTCTAATAAAAAGCAAAAAGCATGAAATATATACAATAGAACTTAATAAAATTGTATAAGTCCTTATGATAAAAGCATTATACTAGAAAACAAAATAGATACATTTCCATATGGATATCAAAATGAATAATTTTTAATTATTTTTTATATCATTATACTATATATTTTGAAGATATTAAAGGCATCCAGAGGACACCTTTAAACCTTAAGTTTCCAAAAGAATATCGATATCAGCACCATCGAAATCAGTCAGTTTACCACTTACATATCTAATTTCCAAATCAATACAATTAAAATGTTCATTATTAATTTTATAAAAAAAATTGTATATGCTGGCTCATAAATAATAGGATCTCTAAATCCGTACATTGTTTTGGTGGAAAACTGGCTATTACATCTATTTCTAAATGGTTTGATTCTTCATGTTTAATAAACATACCATATGCCAAATTACAGTGAACATTTATTGATTTAAAAGGGTAAAAATTAAGTAATTTAGTACCTACAACAATTTTGTCTTTTTAATAAGTGTATTTCTTTCAAAACCAAGGATATCAGATGGTTGATCGTTAAATTTAATATTGAACTTAGATTTAATAGATATTCCATTTTTTTTTTTTACATGATCTGCTTTTAATTCTGTTTTATTTGATGAAAATGGGTAAATTGAATTTATAGTTTCTTTTAACAATTTAATGTCATATTGACCTCTAAGAATAGTTGTAGCTTCATTTTTATCAACATTAGGACTCGTGTGGTAAATTGGTGCTATCGTATTGTTGTTTATATTTGGTGATAACAATTTTGTATGAAAACTAACCAATGCAATCGATTTTTCACCATGGATGAAATAATAATGAAGTTTATTCTTTGATATAGATCTGTTGTTTGTTAATTTAAATACATTATTATTCATTTCTTACAAAAAATATCTTTTTAAATGAAGATAGTTAAATGGGGTGTCTGTGTTTTAATTCATGATGATAATTCCGAAATTAAAAAGAATGGTGAATTATTGCCTGGTAATATAAGGGCAATAATAGTAGGTCCAAGCAATAGTGAAAAAACTAATTTGATGAGGAATTTTATTTACAATGTAGGATGGATAAATTTTAATAAACTGTATGTTTGTTCAAAAAGTTTAAATCAACCATAATATATTGAGTTACAACAGGATTTTACAGCCATACTTTTTTTTAATAATAATGATGAAATGACTCCTTTAGATCAATGTGAAAATGATTCTTTAGTTATATTTGATGATTTTATTTTACACAATCAAGATATAATTTGCGATTATTTCACTAGAGGAAGACTTAAAAATTTAGATGCATTTTATTTAGCCCAAACAAATTCAAAAATACCTAATCAATTGGTAAGAGGTAATACGATTTTTTTGTATATATTTAGACAAGATGATACTAATTTAAATCACATCTATAATGATTTTGTTGGTGGGGATATGACAATAAAAATTTTAAGAGATTTGTGCAAAATGTTGCGACGAAGTTTATGGTTTTATTACTATAGATTTAAGTAGAAAAACAAAAGAAGGAAAGTATATAAATAAAATTAAATACTTTATAACTCACATCTAGATATCTGTTAGACATTGTTACATTTTACATTTGTTTATTATGTTTTATGTTCATTTGTTATGTTTTACATTTTATGTTCGTTATGTTTTATGCTCATTCATTATGTTCTATGTTCATTCATTATGTTTTACATTCGTTCGTTGCATTTGAAATGATTATCCTGCATGACAGTTATCGTGCACGACAGTTATCTGCTTGGCAGTTATTTTGCACAACAGTTATCCTTGCAGAAAAATATATAAATTCACAAAACAGTTGTTTTATTAATCCAACAGTTATGCGAATCATCCAAACATAACCATTTTACATAAATTTTATCACCTTTAGTTTGTAAGACTTTTTGCCCAAATACTCATTGGTATAGTCTGGTTTCATAATTTCGAATTAATAAAAACTGCCTTTTATTTTTTCTTCTTTAGTATCTTTTAATTTATAAGTGAGCACATAATTTTAAACTGTAGAAATAGGAAACAACTCTGTTTACCAATTAGCAGTATAGCCCTTTTCGAAAAAAAAAATTAGTTTGCTTACATGAATGACATCAGAAACTTTGTATTCAGCTTGCAGTTTTGGTTCAGTAAACGCATATGGCGATATTAAAGTTTTTTCTTAGTTTTTATTAACTTCAATTCGATTCGTGCCAGTAGTGCTATGTTTTGTATTGTTGTATTCTTTCACTAATGTATCTAATATATTGACCCATTTATAATTTCCATTCAGAGTAAATCTCTTCCACATGTTATTTTTCATTGTGTTATTATTCTTTCAACAAAACCTGCTTTCAATTCGCTAAAAGAAGAATAATGATTGATATTATATTTTGCATAAGTTCATTAAATATTTTATTATAAAATTCGGACCCATTATCGCTTTGAATATTACGCAGTTTACATTTAATTAATATAGATTCTAAAGCAGTCGCTATATTTTCAGCTGTTTTATCTTTAATAGGTACAGCAAATGCAAATTTTGAAAAACATCAATAATTGTCATAAAATATTTGTATCAATTGTTTACATATATTCCTTTCAATAGCCAGTATTCATCTCTACAAGAACAATTTGCCATAAATAATCAATACCATACGAAATTACTTTTATTCTTAGAAAATTTCTTCTTTCAGGCTTATATAATTCATTAGTTATTCCCTCTCTCGCAGTGGGCAAGAATTTTTTTTAATGTTGATTTATTAGAATTACATGTTGAACATATACTTCTCTGAACTAGTCGCCCACTTTAAGTATTTTCAGTTTATATATTATTATATTTTGGTGACCTTACACTTCAAGCACCAAGAATTATCCATTTAATAGTAAAAAAAAATAAAAATAATAATCTTTATATTTTAAGAACAGTCATATTATGGTTTTAAAATCATCAGCATATTCAGATATTCTTTTTTTCATTATTTAAAAGTTAAAGTATCACCTTTGCTAGCATCAAAATACGTAATAACGACTAGATCATTATGTGAAATAAACTTAGTAATAACTACTTTATAAACAGTATAATCCATCAAAAAAATAAAGAAAATTTGATTATTATCTAAGTGAAAAATATTATTAGTATTATTCAACTTTTCAGATAAATAAAATAAATTAGATTTGTTTAAATTTTGTAATTTGAAATCTTATTCTTTATCGGAAACTTCTGTATGTTTTTCAACTTTCAACAAGATTATCACAATAAGTCGAAACTGTTTGGCTTAAATTTTGTTATTTATCAGCTATTTCTTTTCAACAGCTTATTTGATTTTTTTCAACTTTCGAGTTAACATGTGTATCACACTAATTCAAAACTGATTGGTTTAAATTTTGTAATTTTGTAGCTATTTGTTTGTCAAAAAATCTTTTATTTGCCGCATCTTTATTATCTACAGGTTCGTTTATATTAAAAAGTCTACATCCTAGAAAAGAAATATAAGATTTTGTAAAATCAAAACAACAGCTTAGTTTACTTTGTAAAGTAGAAACACTCGAATTGTGTTTTAAATTACATATGTTTCTCAATTTTCAGTAATATTGTCAGTGCCTTTATTTAAAGATTTGATGAATGGTTTTCCAAATATATCTGTAATTTAATTATATATATATATATATATATATATATATATATATATATATATATATATATATATATATAGAGAAACTTAAAACCTTTGGAAAAAAGATGTAATACAATTAAACATTGATGTCCACATATTACTGATTTAAAATTCTGAATTCGATCATCATTATAATAAACATTTCTGTTTTTAAAGTAATTTGTTAATTAGTTTGCCTCCAAATGAATCAAAATAGTAAACATCATTATCTTCTTTAAAGTAGCAAACCCTATGAGTACCAGGATTTGCTGAAATGTCAAAATTTACTACAACGCAGTTATTTTTGTGAATATTTTCCGGTAATTCGTCAATCATATAAACATTTCTGAAATGCTTCATATGTAAATTTTTACGTATTTTTCAAATTCGATAGTAGGTAGTTGATATTTATTCAATTTTTTTTCGGCCATTCTCTTTTTAATCCGCTTCCAGATTTATTTTCGATTGCTAAATTATGTCTTTTTTGTTCTTCTGTCTTTATTTTTATGTTTTTTTTTTAGTTTATTCAACAGAATTATACATTGCACTAGTTCCTCCAGCTAAACCACTGAGTGCACCTAAAGCTGGCAATATATTTGGTATAATTCGTCCATAATGTTGGCAATGATAAGGTTAATTTGAATATTTTGCCTTCTTTCAATTTTTTTATTTTTCTCAATTTGATAATTTGTTAAAAATAGAACTTTTGATTCCCCAAAGGGAATATCGAAAATTATATTTGTTATCTTCATTTGTAAGTTATATATACATACATATATTCAACAAAACATTTTAATTCCACATCCCAAATTTGTTTTTGTAAACATAGTTGAGGCAACAGCAGCAGAAACAATTTTTTCTCCAATAGGAGTATGTTTATCTAACATGATCATTCTGCTTCTTTTTGCAAGATTTTATCTGCATCATGTCTATAGTCTAAATCTTCATGATCTCTGTAAGAAGTATCGTGATATTTGCATGCTTCGTCTAATTTATTTATTCCTGTTTCACCTCTTTCTAGTCTTTCATTTAATCTTATAAATGGCCTGCAATAATTATAGTCTGGCAAATGCATTTCGAGTAAATTTAAATTGTTTAGTGCCCAATTTATAATGACTTTGCCATGATGTTCAGAATTCCAAAAGAATGTGGAATTACGTTTAAAACTCTTATAAGATAAGAAATTCCCTTTGGATTATTAACAACAAAATCAGAAAATGTATTGGTTTACATATTCATTATGCTTATTTTTTCATTGTAATAATTATTTCCAGCATTTTATTCGCAGTGAATTACTAATAATCTGTTTATTAAATGTCTAAAATCATCCATCCAAACGTATTCTTTTGGCAAACTATTGCATTTCTTTATGACATCACCAGTTCGTTCTTTCTGGTGATTTTGGTGCTCGTTTTATATAGTTGTGATAAATTGCTCCAATTATTTTTTCGTACTTGCAACCACTACTTGAACTTGGATTATTCCTCTTCTTATTAGGAAGATATTTTTGGAATACAGCATTGGTTAATAAAACAATTTCTGTGTAGTTTTTTATTTCATTAGCAGTGTATTTACCGTCAAGAGCTTCTTGTGAATTTTCTGTTAACAAATTACAAAACCCTTTTCTTAATTCATATTCTTTGCATTCAACTTTTATTGTAGCATTATTCATCGTTACTTGTGTATCACCAATGTAAAATTTTCTCCAACTTCACGTAAACCAAATTTTTATTAATAACGTTCTTTTTGCAATTTCTATTTCGAGATTTATAGTCGAAACTCCTGTTATAGGTAGGAAATCTTTTAATGGAATAATACCCATTTGCTCTTCCAAATTAGGATATTCTTGTTCTGCAAATAATTCTCTTTCAAACGATTTTTCTTCTGGAGTTGGTGGATAATCTAAATTTTTTACTTCAACAGGGACTAGCGTTGTTATTAAATTTATATTTTTTTCACTTATTTTTACTACTTTTTTTTTACCAATATTTCGTAATTCGTTGATTAACGGTTGTTCTTTCTTCTTACTTTTTTCATATTCTTTTTCATGATGCTTTCTATAGTTTTTGTATCTTTCAATGAGAAATTTAACTCGAGAAAACTTCTTCGATTCATCCATTTATATATAAATGTTTTACTTATAAAAGATTTATAAGTGTTGAGAGCTTCGAAAGGCAAACTTTTCCCCCAACTGATCAAACTAGAGGGAATATAATGTTTATAATAATAGAATTGAATTTTAAATCCCTATAGGCATTTGCTTTTCTTTTCCAATTTAAGCTTATGTTTATGAGCAATTTAGTTTACAAAAGAGAGTTAAGGTTGGAGCTGATACAGAATATGTTGAAGAAGACAATATTGATGTTTGTTCTAGCTTTTTTCCTTTTCACATTTTTAGAGTAGAAATTTCAAAATATGGAAATATTATTGAAGCTGTTGAATATCTAAGTATAACACCAACAATAATGAATGCTTTGTGAACGAATTATTTAGTATTTAGTGGTGTTGATAATCTATATCGAGATAAATCTGTTTCTAGTGAAAAAATAACAAAATAGGTTAGAACTGTTCGTTGTGTGAAAACAAATGAAATAATGTATCCTCTGAGATATTTGTTTGCTTTTGCTCGAGATAACAATGAAATTTACTGGAAGTGTTGCTATAAAATTACTTTTTTCGTAATTCATCTGATAACAACTTTATTTCGTTATGAAACTTCGACAAGGAAGATAAAATTTCGGAACATCGTCCTAATCCTGGTTAAATTGTTATTGAAAAATTATAAATTATGTGGCGTATTGTTGTATATGAATCGAACACGGCCATTCCAATTAAAGAAAAAATATTTAAAGAACCTAAAATACCTATTATTTTTTATTATTGGCAATTTTTAGAAAAATAAGTTCCTACTGGTTTAACTTTTAACTTTGGTATATAATATCAGTTTAATAATTTAAAATTTGATATGCGTGATTTTGTAATTGTAGGCTTTCAATTTAATAGAGAATATTGTGCTGAACAGCATAAACACCCTGCTTTGTTTGATCATTGTATTGTGAGAAACATTTATGTTTAAATGGTAACAATGAAATTTTTCCTAAAGAAAACTGGAATCTAGATATTGCAAATGGCATTTGCCTTAAACAATTTCTTGCTTATAGTGATATTAGAAACTAAACTAAAAAAAAAAAAAAAACTAGATACAGACTATAGAAATAGTGAACTTTATTATAAACCAACAGTAAACTGTGATGGTTATATTAATTACTATTCATTTTGGGGCGAGGCCTATTATATGCTATAGATTGTTCATACAGAAAAACAACCGTAGTTAAAGAAAAAAAACCATTAACATTTGTGTTGATTTTAATAATAAGATTGAAGAAGCGTGTACCATTTGGAATGTTGGTTTAATTTGTCGAAGGAATCTTACTTACGATTATTTGAAAGAAAGAATTACTGAAGATTTATAAATTTTTAATATTATTAAATGGAGGACTCAACAAATTGTTCCGATAGTTTAATACAATGTTTTTAACGTATGGTGGAATGGTTACATTTAAAAGATTTACGAATTTTTTGGAAATATAGATGAATTATTTGATTGAATAAAAATTGTAATTCTAATTAAAATTTTCTCATAGTATCACTTTTTTATAAAACATATATTAATTTTTTTATATTATAAATGGATCAAATAATATATCTTTTAGAAGTTTGGGATATTGGATACGAAATTATAAAAACAGCAACTTCCATTGTTAAAGAGTTGGATTTTCGTTATTTCAAAATTGTTTAAAAAATATATAAGAATGATTTAAGGTCAGATAAATTTTCTAAATTTAAATATGTTTGTGATTTGGATTGCTGTGATTATGTACTCAGCAATGCTATACTTCAGATTTTTCTTTATTTGTAGATTTTAAAAAGTCTTATTGGTGTTTTACTTTTGTTGAATAAATTGAATAGTATTAGTTTGTATCTTTTCATATGTTTTAGCTTAAATTTGGTTAATTTTAGTCGTTTTTTTTAATCAAATTACAGATTTTGAGTTTTTAATTTTTTTTCTTGCACATTCATTACAAATAGCAAGAAATAGTTAATGCTGTTTTTCTTGTACTTTTGGTGCAAATTGCTTCTTTTTATAGCATCAAAATTTCTTCACGTCCCTTTTGTAAAATATTGCAAAATTCATGTGATTTTTAGGCTTAAATTGCTTGTTTTTCAATGATAATTGTTTGTTTTTAAACAAAAAATTGTTGTTTCTAGCAATGTGTGAATACAATAAATATGCTTGTTTTTACCTTAAATTTGTTTAATTTTTAGCGTTCATTCACAACATTTCGGATTTTAAGTTTTTAATTTTTTTCCTGTACATTCGTTACAAATGGGAATAAAAGTTTTTTTTTTTTTTTGGTTGTATTTTTGGTTAAAATTATTGGAAAAGTAGGGTGGTCCAGGATCCGCATTATACATCTACTCCAGACATAGTCCTCCATCTCGTGCAAACAAAGTTTAACCGAGTCTAGAAAATTTTACCAACTGGATAACACACCGCATTCGTACGCACACAGGTTAATAACATTTTGCATAAGAACTATTTCTTACTAGGCATTTCCAGCACACCTGGTTTATTGGCGTTTTATTCATATTAATTACAAATGAAATATTACAATGTATAGATGAAACATAAGTAAAAGTACATTTAACAAAACTAGGGTACCGTTATTTTAACACAAGTATATAACGTTTGTAGTACATGGTATGTTTAGGAAACAACCAATATCGTCATTAATGGGGCGATCTTTTTAAAATATGATTTAAAAAATACGAAGAAACCACGAACATACGAGGTATATGCCTACCTACCTGTAGCCAGAGTGTTTTTAAATACATGTCGTGTGGCGGCCACAGGCTAGAGATCACAGCTCTGTGTTTATTCAAGACAATTTTGTTTTTGATTGGTTGGTGCCTCTGTAAGATGCAGATCCCAGTCTGATTGGGCCGCACATAATCCGCCAGTGCCTTTGTTAACACTTTCATTTCTACTGTATAGCCAATTCGCGGTTTCTTCGCCCTTTTTTTGACAATAAAACCTTGGGGAAAATCACTTCAAGTATGACGTGTTTGGTGTTCTCATAAATATGCCACGTATCACAAGCGCATTTGTAGATATTGCTGTTAATATAGAAGTACCTTATTTTTGGTTACATACAACTTTTACTTATATTCTGGATACAAATTATAATATTTAATTTATGATTAATATGAGTAAATGAGGGGTAAAATATGTGTTCGTACTGCCTAGTAAGAAATAGTTCTTATGCAAAATGTTATTAAAGGATGCGCGCGAATGTGGTGCGCAGTCCCTTTGTTATAAAGTAAGTAATTTTTAAGGTCCTGCTAAATTTTTCCTTCTAGTCAACTTTTATATTTCCGCCACTTTTAACATAAGCAATGCCGTGTGACTAGTGAACACAGTGTTTATACATTTCACCACTCTCAATAGATAATGCACGAGGCTGCATTAAGATATATTTATTAGTCGTTAGTGCCTGTTGGGAGGGCCTTAAAATGTGCTCAGCTTTGGTTAAGCCTTGTTTGCATGGGGCGGAGGAATGTTCTGGAAGCAGCACTTTAGCAGGGCTTCAGAAAAGTTGGAAGTAACCGCGAGTTGACTTCATAAAATTGTCTACGTGTTGCACCGGAAGATTATATTTGGTCGGTGCTGTACACTGCGAGGATCGGTACCCAATGCACTTCCCTGTATGTAATTTATTCTTAAACCGTGTTATTGCTCTGTGTTATGACTGGTTTACGTCACTGATCATCGAACACAAAGCATACAACTTACTATCACGCGAAATACTCGCTGCTCTACTTGCCTATTTGGAACACCTGAAAAAGTTAATTAATATGCGATTGAAAGGGTTAACGATATAAAATTTTGTTCACGATTAAGTGAGCACTTTAGAAATGAACCTTCGAAAAAATTAATTGCCCCTTCTGCATATATTTTAACGGGCGCACTGAGTGACATTCGCTCAGTAAAATTGGTAACGATGGCTTGAAAGTAGGTTCCAAATGTTCACGTCGAATAAAAAGTGTAAGGTGACGATTTGTGACAACTTAAAATTATTTTTTTCGTCTTCTGTTTTTTAATGCATCGAGAAGTAAAAATAAGCAGATTTGTAGAGTATTTACGTTCTTAATAATTTCACAGTTTCACTTGACCGACGCATAAATTAAGTGATGAGGCTCAGACAACGTCAGTTTTACATAAGGAGGAATGAATACACAACGTGCATACAAGTAGATAAAAAGCAGGGCTTTCAAAAGTTCTCATTTCGCCACGAACAGCATATGATAGTACAGAGACACGTCCAGACGACAGAATACTTAATACAGAGGCGAAACAGTCACTTGTATTATTGCGAACTCCAGCCGCACACGCCATTAAAATGACGTCAGTCTCCCACAAACTGCTGGAACGCCGTTTTCCTACCAACACCTGGAAACTTGCTTGCCGAAGCTGCTCGGCCAACACGAAGCCTGTAACAGCGCCTGGAGTTTATTCAGAACTGTCGAGTTTATCCTGTTTGTGAAACTCGTACAATTTACAGCCCTGTTGAAAACACTACGTGGCAATCGTGACAACCACACGGCTTTATTCGTCCTACTAAATAAGACTTGAAAAACAACACAGCATCTATTTTATGTTATATATATACACACATACGCACAGAATTAACATGAGATAAGCCAATCGCGATTTTTATGTACTTACGGAAATGTGAAGTGAGATGTATAGTTGTTTGTTGAGCGCCGCCTATTCGCTGGCGTTGTAATTTTTTTTTTCTCAATAAAATTGAACTGTAAAGGAATATAGGAATATTAACCTGTTCATACTATAGGATGAGAAATGTTATAATTAGGGTGTAAATGTGGAAATGTCGAGTCTTGCTACTAAACTACTGTACGAAGTAACGAATGCCATTTCTTATTTCACTACTTATTTGACCTTTTTCCATTAAAAAAAAAAATTAAGGAATGCTACAACGCATGGGAAAGTACTTTACCAGTCACGCTTTTTCGAAACACGTATACATCGATGTGGTCAGTGTTTAAACAATTCCGTGCACTGTGTTTGTTCACCACGCGCTTACAACTCTATTCTTTCTAATGCTTTAATTATAAAGTATTCTATACTGTACTTTTGTACGCTTTTGGTAATTTGGGAAGTTTATAATTTACACTAATGCATACTATGCGATTTCCTCTTCTGCGTTTACTTTATGAACGCAATTTCGCTTACGGCTTAATTAACGATGTTCTCGAATTTTCGATGTGTGGAAATGCTTTTAAGATAACCGGAGGGGAAACTTTGGAGAGACAATACACTCTTCGCCTCGTCTGCTACTGTAGTCTGAAACTTGCCTCGGAAGTTCGGCTGCTCTGCAAGAGAAAACAGTTGGCGCATTTCAAGCTATCACCGGACCTCCGGTTTAATTACGCTCCCCTCTCTTAATGCAGGAAGCTTGTATAGGGAGTTCGTACGTGATAACTCTGACTTACAGTCTGAAACGTTATGCGTGCCCTTAGCAGCCCTCGCATTTGTTTGTTGCTTTCGTTGTTCGTGCATTTACTTGCGTTTTAGTATATATATTAAAAAAAAAAAAAAAAGTACATTAGGAACACACCTCTTGCCAGAAAACGTAAAAATAAATTACCTAAGTTGGTATTTTTTTAAAATTATTTTACGGTATTGAGTTGTTTTCAAAGAGAGAAAAAAAATCGTTGAAACGGTACAAAAAAGTCGCATTTTCAGAGCTTGGCTGTGCTAGTTGAGAATTTGGGATAGAGACGTACATGTAAATAAAATTATTTTTTAAAGCCAATTTTGAAGATTTAAACTTGAAACAAACACCAAGTTTGAGAATTGATTCTCTCAATGTATGTATCTAGGCGAATATAACAATTTTGTTTGCAGTAATTTTTATATTAATGATTACATTTTCTAGCATTTTCAGGAAACTGGTTATACCTACATTATTGTTACAAAATGCTTCGATAGCATAGAAGCACGTATTTTTCTGCCGAGAAAAGTCCACGGTAGTATATACCTAGGCCGAAAAACCGAATTTTATTAACATATATTTCCCTGTGCCAAATTGTCAACCAGATAACAACCCTAAGATGTGAAAGGAAAGTGCAACCCCGGAGACATAGCTGGACCTGTGGGCTTTCATCGCGGGTAAAGAAGACCCGCGGTTACGGATCTCATCTGCGCAGTATAGTGTACCGACGGAAACACTGCACACCTTTGCGCATAGGAGCGATGGGGCACTAGGCGCGCGTGTTATTGTCGCCCGTGTCGCCCCCTTTCTTCTGCGTGTTGAACGCGTCGAAAAGATCCCGTGACCAAGTACTCTTAGCGTGGCTAGACTTGAACAAACGATCTAGTGTTTGCTCTTTGGCGTGGACGGGCTCTCCTCCATCATCGCCGTACTTACGCGGCGAGGCGAAAGAAACGCATGTTCACCGAGAGAAAAATCGAACAAAGTATTTGTTTGTTTAGGGCCAAGTATATATTTAGTTGCCCTAACAAAATATATTGTTGAGCAAACAACATTTGAAAATCAACAAAATTACTTTTGTTCGTCTAACAAAATGTATGTTTGAATAAACCAAACCTCTGTATTGGTCCAAAGAAAATTACACTGTCAAATAATTTTTTGTTGAATGAGTGGCCAAACAAATACATTTCAGTATTTGTTTGGCCACTCATTTGACTGCCTTCGTTCGAAAATACCGCTCGAGAGTTTGTTTGTATTTGTTGTGACAATTAGGATAGTGACCGTGTTTGTTAGTGCATCTATTAATGCTTGACAATCGTATAAACACATTAATAAAACAATGCAACAAGAAACTGACAAATAAAACTGTAAAACATTTGTTTGCACACATTATCCAATATTTGTAATATATTTATTTAAAAGCTTTCAGGCGTTATCAGTTGTCACATTAGCTGAGACTTCTGAGGCGTAGCGCTCTGACGAAGGTAAACTAGGTGCCAAACTCGGTCGAACTAGTACAAGTTTTCTATATCGGCCCAAACTGTTTAATGTGCGTGTAGCCAAACAAGTCTTTAGCTGCACCAAACAAGTCTTACAGTTTGGGCCAACAAAATGAGAACAACAAAATAATTTGGTTTCAGCAACAAGATATTTCATTGCCCGTATACAAACAAATTATTCGGTTTCACCAGACAAGTCTTGTTTGATTCAACAAAACGTTTTTCTCAGTGTAAGAAATGCGTTTATTTGTCCAGACCCTCCCCGTCCGTTCACTGTTTCAGTGACTTTTCTGAGCTCCAGTTAGAAGTGTTTCACTCAGAGGTACTCGCTGTTCACGGATTTAATTGAGCACTTTTGAGTGAAGAGATTTGGACGTATCTTAACATCGAGGTTTTGAGAGCCGATCAGGGTGATTGAGGTGAGGATGGAGCAGCGCCGGAATGAAGGGGGCGGGGGAAACGGGAGATCTCCCCCCCCCCCCCCAAAAAAAACCGTCGACCAGCGGCATCGTCCGGCACGATTCCCACATGCGAAAACCCAGGAGTGGCCCGGCCGGGGATTGAACCCGGTTCGCCTTGGTGTGAGGCGAGCAGGTTAACCGCTCAGTCACCGTGGGCCCTCGGCACTTTTGAAATCAACCTTTGAAAAATTGCACTGCCTTTACCTGCGTGTATTTTAATGAGCAGGTTTACTGACATACGTCCAGTAAAAGGAGGAAATGTCGTTTCGTGCGTTCACTTTGACTTACAAGTGCTATGTTGTAACATTTGTGAATACTGATAATATTAACTCTACTTTTTTTTAATGTATATAAGTATAAGCATAAATAAAATTAATATTTTTTTTAAAATCATTTTACACTTTCACTTCTACCCCACGTGAATAAAGCTGAATAAAGTGACCAGGCCCATAGCAATGCTAACTTTACATATAGTGGAAGAATCCACAAAGCAGGGCTGCCAACAAATGTGCTCAGTTCGCTGTTAACAGCGTATAATATATTGTTTATAAAAAAAAAATGAATGCCTTCGTCTCAAGCAGGGGTGTACAGTATAAAGAAAACAACTCCATACGTCAATTATACGAATACAATCAAGACAGTTGACTCGCAGAAAAATCTGGTCATTGACAAGAGTGTATACAGAAAAAAGAATTTATAAACCGAACTGAAAATTTAATGTAATAATAGACATGCTCGTACTTTTACAAAAACAGTTTTGTAAACCTGTTGCATAAGTATTTGTGCAAAAAAATAATTGTAGAACTATAGGAAAATTCTTACAGTAATACTGACACTTGTAAAATTTACAATCTTTACAGAAAAAAAAAAAGACGTTTTTAGCCAGTAGTTACCAAAAATGTTTTTGAACAACTACAAAAAATTTATTTATGAGTGTAGAAGTGTCGATGTTCAATCTGCAAGTCTGCGAGGAAGCTCCTCCCATGCATCTCTGCCTAAGTGGCGAAACATGCGCTCAGCTGTGGTCTCGCTGTACATTACAACAAGCGACGGACAACAGAGTCTTGTGATGCTCGCACGTAATTGGGGGTCCTAGCAGCTCTTGCCGACTCATCCTCGTATCAGCGAGTCGTTACCGTAATAGCGTCACTGCTCCTCGGAAATATCACCCTGGAAATACGCCCCCTCGCGACGGTCGCTGCAGAGAAATACGTCGCTGTAATCCCTCGCAAGGCGTCCCTGCATAGCTGGCGGGACAAACTACTTCGCAAATTGTCGGAAATGACGTGGCGTTTTAAAAAAAAAGAATATGACCGAGCGTCTTCGCAGTGTGTTTCCACGCGAAAAAAAAAAATCGCACTTCACACTAGTGCGAGATACAACTACCTGAAATTTGCATTTCTCGTATTGCAGACATAAATACCGTCAGCATCACCCAAGAAAGCTTTTATTTTGCTTCCCGCACCTTAAAATGTTGTGGATATACTACTTTTTTCCTCATGGAAGGTAAAAGACAACGACCATTTTTTACTTTATCTTGGAGAAGGAAAACAGTGAACATAGTTTAGAAAAATGAGCATTTTTATGTCATCCTTGAGAAGTTTCGTTTAGGTAAATGAGAAATGTACAAAGAGGTATCTGTAGTTTAATCCACTGACTTACATCGTGTATATTAATGCCCTATCCTGGACCTGGAGCTCTAAACTTATCTGAGCAGTAGCCAATGTGTAAATAGCTGAGACTGGAGTATACACAGCACTGTAAAGTCTGCCTCTTGAATAGCTTCACCTTAGAGTTTCTCATGTCCCTTCTATTCGGTATCGATAAGTAATACTGCGTAGGCGTCAGCAGGGAGGGGGGGGGGGGGCACTTTATCTCCTTTGAAAACTGTATATTTTTTTTTTTTTTTACGAAATGTGAAATAATTATTTATAGCAAATAAATTGCTTATTAGTCACGTTACTTCAAAATGCAAGTTCCTTCTGGGAGGACTGATTGAGCTCTTCCTGGTTTCCCATCATTTTATTTTGATGGAAACTCTCTTGAAGGAAACTTTTTTGATCCCTATGCTTCCCCTTTGAAAAAGATCTTGGTGACGTCCATGAGTAATAGTTAGCCCAAGATCTTGGTGACGTCCATGAGTAATAGTTAACCCAAGATCTTGGTGACGTCCATGAGTAATAGTTAGCCCAAGATCTTGGTGACGTCCATGAGTAATAGTTAACCCAAGATCTTGGTGACGTCCATGAGTAATAGTTAGCCCAAGATCTTGGTGACGTCCATGAGTAATAGTTAACCCAAGATCTTGGTGACGTCCATGAGTAATAGTTAACCCAAGATCTTGGTGACGTCCATGAATAATAGTTAACCCAAGATCTTGGTGACGTCCATGAGTAATAGTTAACCCAAGATCTTGGTGACGTCCATGAATAATAGTTAACCCAAGATCTTGGTGACGTCCATGAGTAATAGTTAACCCAAGATCTTGGTGACGTCCATGAGTAATAGTTAACCCAAGATCTTGGTGACGTCCATGAGTAATAGTTAACCCAAGATCTTGGTGACGTCCATGAGTAATAGTTAGCCCAAGATCTTGGTGACGTCCATGAGTAATAGTTAACCCAAGATCTTGGTGACGTCCATGAGTAATAGTTAACCCAAGATCTTGGTGGCGTCCATGAGTGATAGTTAACCCAAGATCTTGGTGACGTCCATGAGTAATAGTTAACCCAAGATCTTGGTGACGTCCATGAGTAATAGTTAACCCAAGATATTGGTGACGTCCATGAGTAATAGTTAACCCAAGATCTTGGTGACGTCCATGAGTAATAGTTAACCCAAGATCTTGGTGACGTCCATGAGTAATAGTTAGCCCAAGATCTTGGTGACGTCCATGAGTAATAGTTAACCCAAGATCTTGGTGACGTCCATGAGTAATAGTTAACCCAAGATCTTGGTGACGTCCATGAGTAATAGTTAGCCCAAGATCTTGGTGGCGTCCATGAGTAATAGTTAACCCAAGATCTTGGTGGCGTCCATGAGTAATAGTTAACCCAAGATCTTGGTGACGTCCATGAGTAATAGTTAACCCAAGATCTTGGTGACGTACATGAGTAATAGTTAACCCAAGATTTCTTGTATTACAGCGGCTGGTGTGGAATGAAGTGGAGTGCAGTCGAGAGATTTGGGCGGCTTTTAACATCTGGGTCTTCAGAGCCAATACCAACAGTCGACGTGTAACATACAACTTGAGTTAAATTCCTGTCGGCTAATTTTCTAGGTTAGGATATAAGGAAGTTTAGTCGATGTAAATATAAACAAAGTATATCGATATAGGCCGTTCACTGTATAGTGAACATTTTTGAAACCCTAGTCACTTTTTTTCTTTCAACCGATTTATATCCTCCTACCACTTGTTAATGTAAACCCTGCCATGCGAGTAATAAACACAATAAATACATCCGCCATACCCAAAACCATAAGTTCGAGGTCTCAATGAAATGTATTTATTGGTTATTGTTGGATGGAACAGCTTCAAAAAGTGCTCACTTTACGGTGAACGGCCTATATCAATAAAGACGCTGCAACGTTCTGTAATTGCTGTAAATATGCAGCTTTTTATACTCCTGTTGGATTAACATCTTAAAGTCCTCAAAATTATGTCATGCTATTACACATAATCATCTTGCCTCGTCATTACATAAAAAGGAGCAATAAGGAACCTGGTAGGTAACCTAAGTTTTATAAACACAAATTGTGTTTAGTGTGGATTTAAGAATGCGACATAACGTTTCCGTGCACGGTAGCGTTAGAAGGCTATAATGGTGGCGTAAATCCCGAGAAATTGGGTGTAACGTATTCCCGCTCTTCCTTCTCCATGCGTCTTGATCGCGGTAGTGGGTGAACGGGGGTTCGCGACCAGCTCTCTGGCTAATTACGGTTGGAAGGGAAGGCAGTAGGGGAAGTGGAATAGCGGGAAGACGCCATCACAGTTACGAGTCTCTACATTATACATGATGTCCCGAAATTCGCGCGCGCGATCCGCATCGGGGGCCGCGGTGATGTAGTGGTCAGACTATTCGCCATCCACCTAGGCGAACCGGGTTCGATTCCCGGTGGGGCCGCTCCTGGATTTTCGCATGTGGGAATCGTGCCGGACGGGGCGGCTGGTCAGCGGGTTTTCTCAGGGATATCCCGTTTCCCCCGCCCTTTCATTCCGGCGCTGCGCCATACTCACCTCGCTACAACCCCGTTGGCTCTCAAGACCTCGGTGTAAGAGCCACCCAAATCTACCCAATCCACATACACGCACAGAACATCAATTCCTATATAGAACTTTTGTTATTAACTTTCCGCGAGCTTAACTGGGACTATGTCGTAGATTATTTTCCAAGGTTGATTGTCAGAAATGCTCAATTAACGGTGAACGGCGTGTATAGAATGTGGTTATAAGTTGTTAACGCTAAAGTGAGCACTTTTGAAATCAACCGTAGAAAAAAGTCACTGCTCCTATCTCCATATATTTTTACAGGCGCACCGTGCGAGTGACATCCTCCCATTAAATTTGGTGACAATGGAGGGAAAGTAGTTCCGAATCTTAACGTCGAATAAAAAGTGTTAGGTAACCATTTGTGATAACGTAAATTATTTCTTTCACTTTCCAATTTTTTTTAATGCATCGAGGTATGAAATGAGCAGATTTGTAAAATATTTAGTTTTCTAATAATTTCACATTTTCATTCGACCGACGCGTGAATAAAGTGATGAGGTCCATGGCAATGTTAATTTTACATAATGCGGAATAATACACAACGTGCATACAAGTATATCTTAAGCAGGGGTCTCAGAAGTGCTAAGTTTACCATACACAGCCTATACTGGAATTCTCATGTGATTATCTTCGGAGGGGGGGGGGATGTAGGTGGGTGGGTCAGGTTGTGTTTTACTGTGCGCTGGAGTTCCGTGGCACGCTGTATATTCCGGCGCCGCACGTGAGCAAACTGCGGTTCGCGAGGTAATCGTGGCGACTAAGTGCATCAGCGACAAGCTGAGCGGAATGGGTAATGCCCCCCCCCCCCCTTCCCGGTCGCAGATGGGACGAAAATTAAAACGCTCCCCCCTTTCCATACCCCACCCACCCAGCCAGCTCCCTCCCCTTCCTCCCTCCCGGAAGGGCGATTCCCACGCCTCATATATCTCGACGGGACTCGGCGAGGGAGGAAGGAAAAAAAAGTGGAACATTTCGGAAACAATAGCGATATGTTGATGTAATCTGGCCTTGCTAGTCTCAAACTTATCACCGGTAATTGGGACACGAGCTGTGAGCGGCTAAACCGCAACATAAGGAATCCCTCTCCAACGGGTTGGAAGGCGTGGCCGTTTGTGATTCAACACGCGCCCGGTATTAAGGCCTTCTTGAGAATCTGTTAATGAAATTCGGTTTTTTGGCGTTCCTGTTAAAGGTACACTGTGAAAAATTAGTGTAATTTTACAGAGTCAGTGTTGGTGTATTTTTACATTTTCGTCGCGTAATCCGAAAAACTACCGATAGTTCGTGTATTTTTACGCTAAAGTATACGTAAATTTCTTAAAAACGACGTTTTATATGTTTACACACACCAACAAAGTGTATTATTACACAAAAATTAGGTGCGCAGAAGAAAAACACTAGGTACATGCATAACAACATAAACATTATGTATTAAAACACATGTGTGTGTGTGTGTGTGAGTATTACATGCATAGTGTACTTATAATAAAACTCACACCCACACAGGAAAAAACACGACAGTTCTAGCATAAAAACCGCTGCAAAGAAAATGTATTTAAATAGTAACCTAACGTGAAAAACAACACATATATTTAGGGTAAGGCTATTATGCCATTTTGAAGACACCTCATGTGAAAAATATTACCAACACCATGTATTTTGCCAGGAATGTTGGTATGCATTGAATAACTAGATGTATGTGTGTGCGATTACACCATAATCGTTTAAGTAAACACACGTAGTTAGTATATATACACAAACTATGTAGGAGTAAAATAAAACATTCTTGAAAGAACACATACAGTGAAGTGTATAACATCGACTTTTGTTAATATAACACATTAGGTTATTTACTCACATTGCAGGAGAACATATTATCTGAAAAACTCTCCGTATGTAAATTAACACTAGAGATGGGAAATATTTTTAATAATCATGTAATTTTTACCACGAGTACAAACTTGTAACACGTATCTGTTACAAGTACGAACAAGTATGATGGATGTGCATACTCGTTTTCAAAAAGCTACATACTTGTAGATAACTAAAACGAATGTTTTTTTCCTATTAAATAAATGCACTGGAAGTTTGAATCAATTACATACAATCCATTTCTCATCCCTACATCTCTTTGGCTCGACTTTAATTTACTTACGTACAAATAAACGGCGCAATTCGCAGGTACAAAATATTTTTTCCCTACGTGTTCATTCGTTTCCAATACTACTCACTAGATAGCACTGCTACTGCTGCCGCGTATACCGGTTCCTGTCAAATGTACTCATACTCGTTTTGTCAGAGAGTTGTTCCACTTTGCGCTCGCTAGATAGTACAGTATGTTTCGATACCTGTTAAATGTACTCATACTCGTTTTGTCAGAGAGTTGTTCCACTTTGCGCTCGCTAGATAACACAGTATGTTTCGATACCTGTTAAATGTACTCATACTCGTTTTGTCAGAGAGTTGTTCCACTTTGCGCTCGCTAGATAGTACAGTATGTTTCGATACCTGTTAAATGTACTCATACTCGTTTTGTCAGAGAGTTGTTCCACTTTGCGCTCGCTAGATAGCACAGTATGTTTCGATACCTGTTAAATGTACTCATACTCGTTTTTTCAGAGAGTTGTTCCACTTTGCGCTCGCTAGATAGTACAGTATGTTTCGATACCTGTTAAATGTACTCATACTCGTTTTGTCAGAGAGTTGTTCCACTTTGCGCTCGCTAGATAGTACAGTATGTTTCGATACCTGTTAAATGTACTCATACTCGTTTTGTCAGAGAGTTGTTCCACTTCGCGCTCGCTAGATAGTACAGTATGTTTCGATACCTGTTAAATGTACTCATACTCGTTTTGTCAGAGAGTTGTTCCACTTTGCGCTCGCTAGATAGTACAGTATGTTTCGATACCTGTTAAATGTACTCATACTCGTTTTGTCAGAGAGTTGTTCCACTTTGCGCTCGCTAGATAGCACAGTATGTTTCGATACCTGTTAAATGTACTCATACTCGTTTTGTCAGAGAGTTGTTCCACTTTGCGCTCGCTAGATAGTACAGTATGTTTCGATACTTGTTAAATGTACTCATACTTGTCTTCTTCCAAATGCGTATCTATAAACCTGTTTCGATCAGTGTCTACTAGATGGTACGGCCTGTCTCGAACTGATATCTGTTAAATATACTCGTATTCATTTTGTTGAAATTATCTGGAAGTGGATTAGAGTACAGGTTAAAGTGTGAGTATGTGACAACGACCATGAATACATCACAAAGACGGAAAAGAAGTGGCATTTGGAACTTTTGTACCGAAATTGATAATAATTTAGCTAAATGTGATTTATGCAAATAAAAACTGTGTTAAAAAAGTTCTGTTTATAATTTGAAAAACCACTTCGTTAGGAAACATCCAACTATGGAACTGAATTCTTGTGCAAGTTCGTACTGCGAAAAACAGACGACAGGGCATACTACAGGAAGTTCACGGTAAAGTGAGAGGACTTTTTAAGGCCCTGCCGAATTTTTCCTTTTGGCAGATTTCTATGTTCCTATCACTTTTTAATATAAACATTGTCTTTTGACCAAGAAACGCAGTGTACACAAAGTTAATGTTTTAAGTTGTAATATATTATATTTATTAGTGGTTAATGCCGGTTAGAAGAGCCTTAAAAAGTGCTCTTTTTACCGTGAATAGCCTATAACAATAGTTTTTGTCAGGTAAATATAAATTTTATAAAATATCGTATGTATGATTGAGAAGAACAGTGCTTAGGTTCCTTTTACATTGAATTGCGTTGTCTACATAGCATACTGCCTGTCATCTACTCGGGACAGACACGCTATGCGAACAAAGCAGTTATATATAAAAGTCTCATTAAAGAACCACTAGCCGGAAACAAAATTGAAGTCAAATATTTCCACTTGTGTTAATACCTCTCCTTATAGACCGGGTATCGAGTGTTAAAATAACAGGTATTTTTAACAGGTACGTCTGTGTAACAGTAACAAATACTCGTTACTTCAAAACGTATTCTTTTACAATCTCTAATTAACACCAATACTGTGTATTTTTACCAGGAGTGTTTCTATATTTTGAAGAACTAGATGTATGTGTAAAATTGCACTATAATCAGATAAATAAATACACGCAATTAGTAAAATTACACAAATGTCAATATAGTTGTACATCTTTAATTTCATAATTTTTCAATGACCACGCAAGTGTAAACTTGCATTACATTCTGGAGCATCTGTGAGTGTATATTTATACAAACAAATTTTCGGTAATTTTACATTCGTATGTGTAATTTGCTAAAACTAGTACAGTATTTGTAATTTCACACTAATGTTCCTGTGGATTCAAATATAACTACACATATTTGTTTAAACATGCGATCTAGCGACAAGGAGTAGAACTACTTCCATCTCCTTTTGTGTGTTCAAAAGGAAATCATAACTCCTGGTGTAGGAATATGCTGTTTTTTTTTATATAACTACCTATTGTATATCTGAAGTCAATTGTTACCTATATTTTGGAGATGCCGTTTTAAAACTCAGTTATACCACAACACGCAATAATTATTCACACAGACAGTGTGATTTAACTTCATGTATGTGTAAAAATACAAAATGTCACGTATTTACACATACAGTGTCTGTGCACTTATCCATGATGTACGTTTTATACCACAAAACGCAACAATTATTCACACTGACAGTGTTGGTGTGATTTTTCTTCATGTATGTGTAAAATTGCAAATTGATGTGGCACATTTACATGTATAATGTCTGGGTAAGTAATACATGGTGCAGGTGTTAAATCAAAAAAAATAAATGTTAATTAACTTAGAAAGTGTCTGTGGAATTCTACACAGTGTATGCGTTGAAATACGAAATGGAACTCTTTTTTGACACTGGTAAAGTTGGTGTTATTTTACAGTTGGTTGTGTAAAAAAAAACTAGCTCATAGGCTATTTTTACACAAACAGTGTTATTGTATTTTTACAATATGTTATTGCATGTTTCACTCTACACGTGTTGGTGTAAAAATACACCAAGTGTTCTGGATATTTGTGCTGCCACCGACGTTCGTGTAAAATTACAAAAATTAATAAAAAATTACAGTGTAGATATATACCACCCGAGACTTCTTTGAACAGACAAATAC
Source organism: Dryococelus australis (assembly GCA_029891345.1). Classification (NCBI taxonomy): domain Eukaryota; kingdom Metazoa; phylum Arthropoda; class Insecta; order Phasmatodea; family Phasmatidae; genus Dryococelus; species Dryococelus australis. The sequence goes on from CM056995.1 coordinate 350,746,812, forward strand.
GCGCTTCCTTTGCAATCGAAGCCTTTTGTAACATACATGTACAGCCTGTTTCCTGAAGAGATGGGAAAACATAATAAATAAATAAATAAAACATTGAAAAAGGATATTGACATATTTGCCTCGATACGTAGCTTCAGAGTATCATTTCTCACACTTAGGTTTTTGTTTCACGTTTATATCTTTAAAATTGGCTTCAACAAATTGAATTTCATTAGTATGTATTTCCCAATACCAAGTGCTCAACCGGGCAACAGTCTTAAGGGAGGTAGTGTTGCGTACGGCGTCTTTGTCGCTGAACACTGTGCCATGGAGTCGTTAGGAGACGAGGGGGACCGAACGCCGTAATGTCTACAGATATCCGCCTTCGGAGCAATGATTAAGGCGGAGACGTTTCATGTAAATATCTTCGGTATTTGATAATGTTGCGTGGCTTATTAATTTATGAGAGTGGTAATTATAACAACATTTAAACGTTTTAAAATATATCCAAGATCCTCCCTTTTTAATATGTAATGTAACGAACTGTAACTGTTACTAAGTCTATACAACGATTAATAAACCTACCTAACTAATTCTCTCTCCTCCTACGCACCCCCTAAATAATTTAAAGTGTAATTTTGAAAGCTAGAAATTATTATTTCTGTCCGAGGTGGAAAAGGGTAACTAGGTACGTAGGTTGGGTTAAGGGACCCGCCTGCCTCGCGTCTGTTTCCCACGTTTGAGGCCGAGAAGCACGAGAGCGATAAGGGCGACATTGCCACGAGCACCAAGTGCCCTGTCGCCGCTACGCGCAGGGGCTCTGAACTGGCTTGCAGTGTTCTCGTGATGCGTGTATCTGAGGGACTTCAAGCGGCGACGCTATAATTTTATTGGTTAGAAAGTTTGCAGCACAGTTCGGTGCAGGGCCCTGTGCTTGTTTCGCTTGAATTCACCGATGACGTTGTAAGCTGCAGCGGTCTGAAAATGAGGCTGCCAATTCCAAAACGTCTTAGCCATTTTTTTTTTGGTCCATTGCATTCTTGACGTTCTTTTGTCGATGTTCGGCGGGTTTTCTCGGGTATCTCCCGGTTCCCCCTCCTTGCATACCCCATACTCGCTCCTCTTCACCCTCCTCGGCTCTCAACACCTCCGATGTTAAGAGCTGTTCACATCTCGCCACTCCACTTACCTGCTAGTATTTTAGTGGACACACTGATTGTCATACGCCCTGTGAAGTTGGTAACGACGGAGATAAAGTAGCGTCATGTCTTAACGCTGAATTGAACGTATACTGAAATAATTTACTTTGCTTTTTATTTATTGCGTATGTGTGTAATAATTAGCATATTTACAGAATATTTACTTTTATGACTTTTTCACAGGTTTACTTGACCGACGCATGAATAAAGTGATAAGTACGGTGGCTATGTTATAGGCTGTTCACGGTAAAATTAGCATTTTTGTTGAAAATCCTGCGTAAGATCTACTTGCATTCTTTCGCCTTATGTAAAATTAACATTGCCACTGGCCTCAGCACTTTATTCACGCGTCGGTCAAATGAAACTGTGAAATTATTAGGAAAGTAAATATTTTAAAAATTTGCTTATTTTAACACTTGTATGAGTTAAAAAATCAGAAAGGGAAGGAAATAATTTGAGTTATCACTAACACTGTTTATTCGACGTTAAGATATGGAACTACTTTCCATCCATCGTTACCAACTTTACTGGGCGCATGCCACTCAGTACGCCCTTAGAATATATGCAGGTAGGAACAGTGACTTTTTTCTAAGATTGATTTCAAAAGTGTTCACTTTATCGTGAACAACCTGTAATTGTACATACGCATGGTGGAAGAATACACAATGTGCATACAAGTAGATCTTAAATAGGGCTTTCAAAAGTACCGGCGGTTTACCTAGTACATATCAAAAACATTTTGTACCACGAATACTTGCATTAATCGTAATTGCCATCGCGGAACTTTTTGAAGGCTTATTTTATTTTTAATTCTACCCTGTTTTGAATATGTGTAAAAATCTGTGTGGAACACCTATTTGTCGAATCAGTGGCCAATGTGCTAATTTTATTAGCACTGAATTTCTGTGCGAAGTATCGTGCGTACTGTGTTCGCATTAACGATTCCACCCTCGCAGGTAACGTTACTCAGCAGTAGCCAGAGTAATTAGAGGAAGCTTTGCTTAACCGAAAAAAATGATTGTTTGTATACGACAAAAACAAATATGGGCGGTTGAGCCAACCAAATGTTTTGATTGCGGTCGGTATTTGTTTACCGCAAATGTAGGTTTTGCTACATGTACGACCTTTTTTTTTTTTTTTTTTTTTTCTTCATCGCACATTTTGTTTAGCTTGTAAAATAACCTGTGATATCAGTTACATGTCGGTTTGCCAGTACACAGTAATGAATTATTTTGCAGACTAACCTTTCTGTCATCGTGACCATCGTTGCGTCAGCATTACCCGTTAACTTAAACCCTTATGGTTGGTGTCAGTCTATCAAAAACTTGTCACCGATAGTTAGTTAAAAGTTGGTACAGAGTGACCAACCAGTCGAATGAACTAAATGTCACTTTGCGTGCTGCAATTTTCTTTCCCTCTCGTGGCTGAGATGTATTCTACGATATTTTTACGCACTAAATCGTGTGAAAAGGTTTTTCCTGTGGATACCAATTAAACAAAATTTTATTTTTAATTCATGAAAAATTTAGGAGGTTGGTTTGTATCGTCCTTCCTTGTAAAGCATACAGTACATAATACGTTCGTTGTAAACAATTTCTTCAGTGTCCCGAATCAGCATGCGATTTCGAATTGTACCTACTTAAATTTTAGCAACGGCACAAAATAGCAAACAAACAGCAAGCGTTTCACCACTTCAGAAATATTTCGCAATTCGGAAATAAATGCGTACTGTGCTTTGAAACAGCTTGCCAAAAGTTTATAAACCAACCTGGTTTGCATACGAAACTGCTCGTGTGTTTTGTAATTTCATTACAGAGGTTTCAGTTTATCAGGTGATAGCCGTTCGCGGGTGTCTGCCATTTGACAACGCCACAAAGAGAACGTGTGAAGAACCATTGAAATTCAACCACTGTAACAACTAGCAAAATACAAATTACTTCAGTTGGTGCCAAGTTCACTGATCCCCGCTGATTTGCGTCAATTTCCACAAACTATAGTTTAGATAGTAGCCGATTTTGCTTAAGTATATGGTGGTCACGCAGCAAAGAGAGCACTTTTGAAACCAACCTTCGAAAAATTAAATCAATGCCCGGTAACTTCACTACCGTGACACTTTAACACGTGGGCTTCCGGTTAAGTTGGCAGAGAATTAAGTAAAAGAGTTGTAACAAATGTGGTGGAAGGACAATATGGGAAACTGAGGTGTTTTAACATTGTCAACATTCGAGACACACAACAGCGCTCCTAGCGGCTTGTGCTGATGAATACCCGGGAAATTAAAATTTACATGGCTCGGCATGTACGATTTAAGTGCAGTTGTCGTCTCGTAGTATTAAAACGTGTTGTTTGGCCGAATGTAATATAATAGTTGCTTATTCATATTACAATGTCGTATTTAAAAATGCACTTAAAGCATAAATATTGTCACTTGAAACAAGGACAATCAGTTGTAACAGAATCATGTTACTGGGCACAGACTTAGATGATGCAAGTTACAAAGGACAAATGTTAATCAACTATAAGTAAGAGAATGGAATGCTAAACGGTATTTCATTTGCCAGATACATAACTGACTGCATTTATTCAATACATTTTTGAGAATGGAGCTATCACCAAGCTTATTTTTCTGCAAAAAAAAATCGGGAATGAACATAACCAAAAAATTTTTGGACAGAAAAATCTCCACAACTTATCTGTGTTTTACTAATGAAAGATGAATTAAAAATAGCTCTACTACAGTTATTGTTTTAACACTGTGGCTCTTGTTAGCTCTATAAGCAGCAATATCTTTTAGATATATACCTAACAACAAAATAAATTGCCTAAATATTAACTTACTGCTTTTTGAAGTTGTTATCATTAAATTAGCAACAAAATAAATAGTTCACAAATTTCTATTCCTAACATATGTGGTTTTTATTCTGCCTTCTTCTTTAGTAGAAGGTATATTTTGGTTGGAAATACATTTTCAAGAGAGAAACATTTTGGTGAAATAAATATTTACGTGATAAAAATGTATACTCAATTATTGTTTAAGTTTTAATTTTCTGAATTTACCACCAAGATCAATAAATACATATTCAGCACATTGCATTTTATTTCAAAGTGCGTATTCGTGTCTGAAAAGGTTGGAGCACCCTATTCTCGTGTAGGTATAAACCGCCAGTCCCTTTTCTCTTCATTACATCGAGGTCTGCTCTTACATTTGTGCACCTAGGAAACAACAAAACAGTATTTAAGTAAATTAAGGTTTGTGTGAATGGAATTTGCAATAAAAACACGAATGGAAAATGTTGTCCACCACAGCTCGTGTACTTACCGACTCGCATCCTTTAAAAATCTTAAAAAGGACTTGTCGTAGTTCGTAGCGTTGTAATTATTACAGCCAAAAACTACACAAATCTTTCCTGTCATAGTAAATAACCACTCAAGTAAAAAAAAAATTGAATTAAAACGAATCCAAAATACTCAAAACTACCCATTCAATGCACAGCTTATTATCGTACGAACAGCACAAACCGCTAGGAGAGCTGGCATCGGTGTCTCGCGTTTTTTTCGGCTACTCTCCCATATTGTCCTTCTACCATATATATGGTTGTAAGTCTTGATGTTGTACTGCGGAAATAATGTTTAAATGATTGGCCGGCCAAGTTGGCGTTTTTTAATGCACGCGTACTAAATGTTTTCGTTTGAATGACGGATGAATAAAGCGAATAGGTCCGTGGGAACGTGTATTTACAGGAAGGATACAACATGATACATATAGATCTTAAGCAGGGTTTAAACATTTGGCTCCATTAACAGTGGAAATCCTGGTAGACGAGTTCTTCGTCTTATTGAGCATGTACCCAACATTGACCTACCTCAGACCAACACACGACTGTCAGAGTCACATGGCCAACAACTATGGGGAACGTGTTTATCTCTTAATTTTCAAAAGGCAATCACTTTTATTTAAATGTATTACTTTTACCTATAGGCTATTCACCATAAAATAAACACTTTTGAGAGACCTGCTTAAGATCTACTTGTATGTACATTCTCTATTTTTCGGCCTTATGTAAGATTAACATTGTCATGGCACTCATTACTTTATTCATGCGCTGGTCAAGTGAAACTGCGAAATTTTGAACAAATCGGCTCATTTTTACACTTCGATACATAAAAAAAAAAAAAAAACAGAAATCGAAATAAATAATTTAAGTGACCAGAAATGGTTGCCTAACACTTTTTATTAGACGTTAAGATACGGAAATACGTCCCATCTGTCGTTATCAACTTTACTGAGCGCATGTCACTCAGGGCGCCCTTTAAAACATATGCAGGTAAGGACAGTGACATTTTTCTAAAGTTGATTTCAAAAGTTCTCACTTTATCGTGAACAGCCTTTACTTGAATTTAATCAAACTGCATTACAGATTGGTTAGAAGAAGTTTGCAAACAAACCAAAGCACTTGTTTTCTATAGTCCATTCACTGTTACTTTCAACGTTTCTAAAGCCCTGCTAAAGTTCCACTTCTACGATAATTCTAGTCCAGAAAATTACACCAAAGAAACGACGCTCCGCGTTCCTGTACACTAAGTACATATTATAGTTTTCATAAGAACTATTTCTTACTAGGCATTACCAACACACCTATTTTCTCTATGTTTTAGTTCATATCAATTGTAACAAATTATTATAATTTATATGTAGAATTTAAGTTAGAGTTCCATTTAATCGGAAGTAAGCCACTTTTATGTTAACGTAATTGTAAAACTGTCGTTATACATTATATATTCAGGAAACAACCAAACATGTCATGTACGTGGTGATTTTCCAGTGGTTGACTTCAAAAAGTGTGAAGAATACGCGAATAGATTATAAAAAGTATTATATAGGCTATTCACAGTAAAGTAAGCTTTTCTTCGAAACCCTCTAATTTATAATAATAGTCAATGAATATATTTTATTGTAATCATAGATGTTTACTTCCAAGTACGGTGGAATATACATACAATTTTTATTACTTACATGGTAGTATTTATTTCAAAAAGCGATGGAAGGATACAAAATGATTGAACGGATAAAGTAACTAGGGCCTCAAGAGTGCTCATTTTACCTTGGACAGCCTATAACATCAAATCCAGTCCACGCAGTTGTTGCTAGTCGTTTTGGCGGAAAAGCAGTTCAATGTTGGAACACAGAGACTGGTCGTGAGCAGCCAGCGAGGACGCCCTACCCCGTGTTCACTATACGTAAGAGACCGGGAAATTTCGCGGTTTGCACTCGCCAACAAGCCAGACTCCATAATAATTTGTGCATTCGAGCATCAGTTAGTAGTTCATAGGCTGTCGCTCCAGTTTAACTCCAGAGCAGGTTACACTGGATCCGGTTCGTATTTTCCTTGCGGGTTAGTTATTGGTTGAAAGTCGTTCAGGGCAGTGGAATAGCAAACACATACGTACACGTGAATGCAGTTTAACTTGTCCTCAGATGAATCTGCGAAATTTCCGGTTCTCTAACTATACGATGGTGACTTGTGTAATGAGCGAGTGTCGGGAGATGCGCCACGGAGATCTCGTTCTGCAATTATAATTGGAAAACGTAGTTGTTTCTCGCTGAGACGACCCGCGAGGTTCGCGCAGTGGAGGGAGCTGGCTGGAAGCTCGTCGACGAGGGTGGAAGGCCATTTGCCATGATGGGTGAGGAGTTAACGCGAGCCGACAGCCGGCCGACGACAGTTCCTCGCGCATAAATCATGCGAAGCCACTGGCCCTGGGGTTGTGGGGAGAGGTAACAGAGGATGACTGCCGTCCTGTTGGACTCCACTAAACACGCGCCGTTCGCAGCTGAACTCGTACGCCCGGTTGCACCTACGTATTCCTCGACCCGAGATCGAATGATCGTAGTTCCGAACCAGGATACAGTTTGATATTGGTTCCAATGTGAAAGTGCTGCAACAACGAAATTTCGTGATTTTGGATTTCCGATTCGTCGATCTTGGTTTCAAAGTGAGAGATCGGGATTAAGTATGAGACAAATCTTGCTATTGGTTCGTAATACATGACATCATGAAAGTAGGCGTATCTTTCACTATAAGTAGAACTAGATGTGCGATGTTTTATCTGTTTTAAGTGAATTATCGTTGTGCGGATTTTACTGAATAATATTTAATTGCGTGTAATGTTGTTTTAATTTCCCAAGAAAATAATCTAACGTAGTTCTATCTGTTGGCGTATTTTCAAACTACGTTTGTCGACGATGGCTGCTGATCTCGGATCGAGATTTCGAACCGCCAATTTCAGCGGTTCGGAATGAACTTCATCACGATCTCCTATCCAGCTCTGAACTAGAATGGTGCAACAGTTTTCTGTATCGATCTTAGATCCGATCTCGGATCGAGTTTCGAACCACTGTGGTGAAACTGGGCATTAGCCGCCGGAATAAGACTGTAGTCCAATCACGGTTACTTCAAACTTTTCTGAAGCCCTGCTAAAGTTCTACTTCCAGGATATTCCTCCGCCTCGTGCAAAGAAAACTTAATCAAGTATATGCCAAAGGGACAACGCACCGCATTCGTGCGGACTCAGTGTAATCATATTTTGCTTAGGATCTATTTCTTACTAGGCATTGCCAACGTACCTGTTTCCTATCTGTTTTATTCATATTAAATTTAAATTAAATATCATAATTGATAAATAAAATGTAAGTAAAAGTTTAATTTAACCAACTTTTATACGGTAACGGAAGTATAAAACGCTTGTGATACTTGACATATTTAGTAAAATAATAAAGATACATCATTCATGGGGTGGTTTTTCAAAGGCTAGATTCAAAAAGTGTGACGAAACCGCGATTATATTACACACGCGAACCCGATCCTCAGAGTGATAACTTTTTTTAATCAAACCTTTGAAAAATCACCCCATGTATGCCGCGTGTATTTACTTTCTATGCATGCCACGTATCACACGCGTTTTATACCTCATTTAACATTTAATTATCTTATTTTTCGTTCAATTAAGGTTTGATTAATATTTTATTTATAAATTTTAATGTGCCATTTTTAATAAATATGTATAAAAACAGTGAAAAAACATGTGTTTTGGTAGCGTCTACTAATAAGTAGTTCTCATGCAAAATATTACTACATATGAGTGCGCGCGAATTGGGTGCTTTGTACTTTCGTATCATTTTCTAGGCTCAGTTAAGCTTAGTTTGTACGAGGCGAAGAAATATCCTGGAAGTAGAACTCAAACAAGGCTCCCGAAAAAGGTTGAAGAAACCGCGAATGGATTATATTTCAAACTCGTAACAGAAGCAAGCGAGCAGACGTTCAGCCACGTTAACTTTATCGCATGCCTCACATGTGCCGTGTGTATAAGCGGGTTTTTGCAGACCGCTTCGACGCCGTATTTTCATGCACATATCGTCTTTCAAGTGTCCACCGCACAGAAGTTGACGGTGTTGGAACAAGCAGATAAAACTACTGTCTTGCTGGAATTCCGAACTCGTGGAACACCGTGGCTTGAGCCCTCTCCCAGCTACTAGGATCTACGACGTAATGTGCGGAAATTACCTCGCGATAGAACTTCCAACCTCCCCCCCCCCCTGCCCAAATAGGTTTTCTCGTTTTCTCAAAAGGAAGGAAATATTAGTGTTTGCCGACTTGCTCGCTTTACTACGTGAAAGTCTCCCATGCAAACATACAAACTAAGTCGTGTTCTGAATTATTAATCAATTAGTATTCTTCAGTTCTGCTCAACAAGAGGCTTATAATGCAATGAGCAAACTGTGCATATTTTACAATATTGTACATGCAGTTCATAGTTAAATATTATTAAAAAATATGGATTTAAATAAAAATAGGAAAACACTTAAGGACAACAAAACGATTTCATAAATAATATAATATCGTTTAAAAAAGGACAAAAATGAATACGTTAATTCAAACAATAATGAAATCACTGTCACAATTCAGGACCAACATAAACGATAAATAGAAACACACAGAGATGGAAATAATCATAACACTAAAATATTTATTTTAAAGAAAAATAAATTTTTATCTATTATGATGCTATGTAGACCAAACGAGGCTAGGACTAAACAGACATAGAAACAAAGTGAAATACTAACACCACAGCACAAAGTTTTCATTAAATATTTTGAATTTCGGAAAAACCAAAATGGGAAATATTTTTAAAAATAAATTATAACTAAGAACCACAATCATAAATAAAAAAATTTCGCCCTGTGGGCTTAACACAGTTACCTTGAAAGGGAATAAATGGCTTTCTAACTATTTTAGTTCCTCGGACTGGCAAACAAAAATCTTTTTCGAACTTCCAGAGAAACATCTGGGTAACAACATTTGTTGCTGTCCTTGGAATTTCGAAAAATATATTTAGCAATACACGTGTTAAAATTGATTAAAATAATGTCTTTTGGTTCTCCTCATTTCATTTATTGAATTTTGTAAGCCATTTCGGTTATTATATTTGTGTGTACCCAGTAAAAGTAACAATCGGGCATTGATGCCTGTTTTTGCACAAAACAGTTAATCAAAGCAGGGAAAAACGTAATACGTTTTAAATGACATCACGTGTGATGTATATAAGCGTGAAAAAAATTTTCGCATTGACAAAATAATAATAGGCATCTTTTCGTTCAACGTTGTATAAAAATCCTTCGTTATTTGTCATATCCATACAACAGAGTCAGCAACCTACATTTTTCATTAATATTGTCAGTTCGCGTGGCACGACCAAATACTCGTAGCGGGAAGATTTTGCAGACAACTTAAAAGCAAACACACATCCAGACAGCGCTGGTGAAGTAATGGTGGCTGATTTCCCCGTAGGTTAACGTAGCATTGGATTGTCAGCACGTGTGAATATTTAGATAATCAAAGTGTTTACAAAAAATAGCTAGACATATGATGAGGTACTTGGATGATTACTTCGTGATTTGACTAGATGTGTTGCGATGTACGGGTTTAGTGTGAAATAACACTCGTCGTCACAGAAGCTTGCCAGCTTTGCATTTCGCATGAATTCGCAGTTATTAATTTAATGGCAGCATATGTATTTGTTTTATCTATGTGCTGTAGAACTGTAATTAATAGCCTCATTCATGTACTCGTTCAGGAACTTCACTGATACATGCCTTCATTTATTGACATGACACAGTTATCAAAACGCTGGAGCACAGTTGGTCCTGTACAGGTTGCTTCGTTTCAATATTTCTCTTAATATACGACCGCGTTTCGCTGTAACACAGTTAATGTTTGCCGTAATTTTTTTTTTCCTGGTATTCAAGCGGCATACACCGCATGTACGTTAAGTCCGGCGCATTATTTTGGACCAGATGTAGTTACGCAGGACTAGCGTTTTTCGCTTGAAAACCGATAAAAAAAAAAAGACATTCACACATGTGAATACTTTTGTGTTTATTTCTTATTTGCGACAACTTGTGTTATTAAATTTTCCTTAAACAGCGGTGCATGGCCTGGGAGGCATGAAGGTATTTGTGAAACTCGAGGGCGTGTTGCTGTGGGTAAATGTAACACTTACTATTTTTTTTTGTAAAATTGCAGTGTGCAGGGATAATTTCCCGCTCTATGAAGCGGCGTAATCTACTTCGGGCATATTTTAAGTAATGTATTCCAAAAAATTGTTGTTAGTCTGGGGCCGATTTACAACTATTCGTATGCATAGAAGAGTGCACCATTACATTAAATGATATGAACTATTCACTTATTCTAAGAATCTAGATCTATAAATACTTATTTTGGTTCACATTTAAGTACATAATATTAAATTGTACAACTATATGTTTCCTTAAACCTTATTTGAAACATAGTAAATATAAATTGTAGATACGTGTTTTCAAATAATTGTTAGTAGGCATATAAATAACAATTTCACAGTGTTAGTAGGCATCGTTAGTAACAATTTCACAGTGCGCCTCTGGTCACATGAGATCTGTAGTTTTATCTTTCGTATATTACGGAAGGCACAGGTGAATACATTTCGTTATCTTAGTGCTGAACTGGAAGTTGCCATTTAATTATTAAAACAATATCTTGTATCTGCAAATATCTTTAATTTCCATCTTTCTTCGGGAGTAAGTTTCAATATTTTGCACCAAGAGAGATCGCTGTTAGATTGTTATCTAAATGCAACATCGGTGCTGTTATTTCGTTTTGTACCTCACGTTGCATGTTCGCTACTACAGCTCTCCATTTCTTAAAAAACCTTTTCTGACGAAATTGGTGACCCGCTAGTAAAAAAAACTTGGAATTTTGCCTTAAAATAAAAAACAAAATTCACAAACATGAATATTTCGCATACAAATATTTGTGACGAATTATAAAATATTGCTTATAGTGGGTCTATTCACCGTAAATGCCAATATGAAGACTTTGGAAATGTTAATATGCCCTTGAATGCAATGTTTAGGCAATTATATGTCGAGGTCTATAAATTTCGGAGGTTTAGGAGTATATATGGCCGTGCCGTTACTAATGCTGCCATCTGCAGCGACTGGCCGTGCCCAGTCTCGTTACTGTAGGGCTAGGGAGCTCAAATGCCACGACGTCTGGCGCTGGACAGTAGCAGGTCTGGTGTAACTGAGCGTTTTTAAAAGCCTCGCTTAGTTTCGCCTGCATACCCTGCGATTTCCTCTGCCGTGGCCCACTGCATACGTTAACACTGCCACGGTTCAGAGATCGTTCCACTTTGCCTCAATCGAATAAAACCGCGAACTTTTCAGAGCAAATTTATCTTACAGTTGAGGTGATTCCTTCTCTTAACGGGCCTGCCTTCAAGCCGGCAGTCGCGAACTTCAAATGGGGAATCAAAACGAAATTCCTTCTCATTGTGCCAATTCTAAAGATAACTAATTCAAACAAAAAACACGTTGATCATATTTTCTCAGAGAATAGTGTTACATAAAATTATTATTTAAAAAATCCATCTTTTTTGTGTTATATATAAATTTCAATATATAAATTTTATAAAAAAAAATATCAAATAAAAAATTGGCAAAATATTTTAACGCTGCACCATTCCTTAAGAAATTTCACGTATAATACTTTTTGTTTGAGATAGTTATCTTTAAAATTGACGTATTGAGAAGGAATTTCGTCTCACATTTATTACCCATTTGAAATTCGCGGCTGCCAGCTTGGTAGGCTGGTCCGTTAATGCAAATAAAACAGAACAAATCGACCTGACTGGCCACCAGAATAAACATAAAATTTAAATAGGATTTTAAGACCTGTCATTCCTGCTCTCAATGTCCCGTCAGCATTATTGCAAATACCTCAACCACTATTCACGGTAAGTGCTTCTATGGGAAGTTATTAATTTCAAAGGACGATTTGGAAGTTGCCTAGCTAATAGCGAACGAGCTGTACTGTGAGTGTGTTCTTTGAACGAAAGTGAGAGCGGCACTTAACCGAGCGCCTCAATAGCGGTTGTGATGCGGTACAGGAAGAGGAGAAGGTGATGCGAGGAGTTAGTAGAAGTAAGTGCTATTTCCGGACGCACCTCGCGAAGAAACAATTTGCAGGCGTGCGAAGGCAGTAATTGGCTTAACGTCGACGCCACGTCGCGTGCGAGTTTTACGAGAAGGGGGGATAATGAACTGCGACGATGCCTAGGGGGCACGCTTTCACTTCCTCCTCCCCCCTCCCCCTCCTCCTTTTTCCCAAAACCGCATATTGGAATAGCTGCACCCTGAGGCAAAGAGTAGGACCAACCGAAGAGACGGGCATCTTCAGCAGGCACAGGAAGAACTTCACCTCCCCAGTGACGTGAAGGCTACACTGTTAATATATATATATATATATATATATATATATATATATATATATATATATATATATATATATATATATATATATATATTCCGTAAACTGAAGGATATATATATATCCTTCAGTTTACGGAAAAGTACTGGTAAAAATTAATCATAAGGTGTCCGTAAACTCTCCGTAAAATTACGGACACATTGAATTTCTAAAACGGACTTTCCGTAAAATTCATAGAACCTATCCGTTAATTCCCTAGTTAGTTTTCTGTACTTCTAGTTTAAATAATTCTTAATATCTATTTTATTATAATCTTCATTGTGTGAGTGTTTTACTGTGTATAAATGATATTTAAAAAAATTATATACTTAAGGAAGATTTGAACCAGAGTAAAAAAGCGGTATGTTTACGACCTACAATGGTCACGTAGAAAATCTGGTGTAACTTTGGAATTTCTATAATATTGTCACATAAGCAACTTTTCTTAGTTTCCGTTAAAGTTAGTATATTTTAAGTGTTGCTAAATTTTACAGATGCATGTTGCTACTTTCTAATGTTTGAAATAACAGGTCTTAGTGACATGACGTGGATAACCTGTGAGACCTCTTTACTGGCGAATTGTTGTCCAACTATTAGCTGAGTGTCCTTGGGACGAGCCACACAAGTTGTCTGCCAGTGGCAGCAGTCAATAGAACGTACAGTATCTTGGAGTTTAGTCTGCCACCAAATAATAGCTCTAATCTTGTAGTTCTCTACTTATGGGTGTAGTAATGCCCATATCTAGCACTGTAAAACCTGTCCCTCGGGGGGGGGGGGATAATGTATCCTGTTACACCAAAGATACACTTACTGAAGTGTTGAGAGAACATCTGCTAACAAATAATCCAGATTTTTAACAAGAACGTTGTGGTAAGAGACCTGCAAAATTCGCGGTATTATTTGGGGACACGTTAAACTTTAAACATGTTCAGCTTTGCAATTAGTTTGTCATTGGACCACACTTTATCTGACCCGTCCTAGGTAACCCTGTGCCAATATAAATGAACAATTTACAGTTGTGTGCCCCAATCACGTGTAGTGATTGGGGAGAGAGTTCGTAACTATGCAACAACCAACGGAGAGCTGACGCCGGCTCTAGCATATATACAGTACTGTGAATTTTAGCCTGATCCCAAATAATAACGCGGATTTTGCAGGTTTCTAGTTATAGTTAGGGAAAGGAAAATTTCGCGAGTTCAGTGACCTGTAGGCCAGACTCCTCAATACTCTGCATACTGGAGCCTCAGCTGTGTGTTCATTGGCTGTTGACCCGCACCTGGCAGTTATGGGATTAGCAAGGTGTTTGCTTGCAATACTGCTATTGGCTCAGAGGCGTGCAGGGCGGGTCTAATAAACTGTGATCCAATTGTGAAGGTCACTTCACTGTATTTGTGTTTGACGTATATCTTGTCTCGAAATGAATTCGCGAAATGTTTATTACTGTCGACAACTTGAGGACTTCCCAAGAAGAAGCCGATACAAAAATAATTCTACATGCATTTTATGCAACCAGACCAGCAGCTCAATCTCTGAAGAAAAAATTTTAACGGGTTGCGTATTTTCTTGCATTTTTTCTGTCGACCACTAACCACTGCTGCCGAACGACACATTGTTTCAACTGGAGTCTGTAGTTTATTTTGTCCCAGCCATTCATTTGAGACTTGCATATTTTTACAAAAACTTTTGATGAACTTAGCAATTTTTTTTTAGAAGAACTTAAATATTTATGCAACTTAGTTGCCCACGTAAAGAACTGAACTTTGTATAAGTTAATTTTGATATAGGCCGTTCACGGTAAAGCGAGCACTTTTTGAAGCCCTCTCATTTGGAATAATAGTCAATAAATATATTTGATTGTAGCATTAGATGTTAGCTTGCGAGTCCAGTGAAATATATACGCTGTGTTTATTACTTACATGGTACTATATATATATATATATATATATATATATATATATATATATATATATATATATATATATATGCGTCGGTCAAGTGAAACTGTGGAATTATTAGAAAAGTAAATATTTAACAAATATGCTCATTCCTATACTCTGACGCATTAAAAAAATAGAGGAAAATGAATAATTTCAGTTTACACAAATGGTTACCTCACTACCTAACACTATTTATTTGACGTTAAGATATGGAACTATTTCCCATCCATCATTACCAACTTTACTGGACGCACGTCACTCAGTGAGCCCGTTAAAATATATGCAGGCACGGGCAGTGACTTTTTTTTTTAGGTTTATTTCATAAGTGCTCACTTTATCGTGAACAGTCTTTAACAGAAAGAAAGTGGTGGAAGGCAAAAAAAAAAAAAAAAAAAAAAAAATGGATGATAGGATAAAGTAACTAGGGCCCCAAACGTGCTCACTTTACCGTGAACAGTCTATAGTGACTGTCAGCAGGCACCTCGCCAGTGTATGTAAAGGCTCTTTAAAATAAAATGAGCACTTTTGAAATCAACCTCAGAAAAAAGTCGCTACCCCACCCTGCATATATTTTAACGGGCGAACTGAGTGACATGCGCCCAATAAAGTCAGTAAAGAAGAACGGAAAATAGTTTCGTATCTTAACGCCGAATAAAAAGTGCCACGTGACCATTTGCGTTTTTTTTTTTTTTTTTTTTTTTTTTTCCTCGAATTGTATAAATGAGCAGGTCTGTAAAATATTTCCTTTAGAAATAAGTTAATTTTACATATGGCGGAAGAAGACACAATGTGCATGCAAACAAGATCTTAAGCATGGCTTTCAAAAGTGATAATTTTACCGTGAACAGGGTATAGCTACACGACGGGCGCTCCAAGCAGCGATCTGTCAGCCATGGACGCGACGCGCCTCTTCGCTCGGAGGCGCGGGCTGCGACGCAATTATAAGTTGTGTTTGCTGGCTGTGCCTGGCGCGGATTAGGGGGGGGGGGGGACGCATCGCATCGCCCCGCCTACGTGACAAACGGCACTGCCTCCTGCTTTATCCGCCGCAGTGGCTGCCGATAACGCCAAGGGGCGAGCTCCAGCAACTACCGGGAGACAGGCTGGCGAAATTAAGTTAGGCGATAATGCGCGGACGGAGAAACCAACCCCAAAGATCTCTGTTTACGTTTAGACTCGCCCATTCACCCCCGCTCCAATCACGAAAGAAAAAAAAAAAGAATCCGTTTTTGCTAAAGAATAGTTTGAGTGATGCTTTCAACTCTTTAACGCAGATTACTACCCGCCATCTTGGATTTATGGGAATGTTGCCATATTCTGGAAATACAGTTTCGTATCTTTTTTTTTTTTTTTTGGAACGACGCAGCGCAGAGCATAGCCTAGTGCATTGTCGGAGGTCAGTATTTCTTGTTTACTGTTGATATCGGCGTCTTTTGTAATCGTTCGCAAGAAATTATTTCGCGTTTCGCCTCGACAGCTACCAGATAAAAATGAATAAATGTAGCGAAGCTGTGGCAGTGCGTTAAAATCCGGGAAGCTGTTATTTGGACTATGTCGTGCGGAAAATTCCAATGCACCTTATGAAATAAAAGCTTTCTCGAGAAATTGATACATCCAAGATGGCGGGTGGGAATCCGTTTTAACATAAATTCGTTTATGTACGCTAAACTCTGAAAGTACAGCCAACACAGCTAGCTTTGTGTGTGATATTTTTCTGACAACCGCTGGCACACCGATATTTTATAAAATTGTCTGCTGTTTGTGCAATTGTTAACAAACTAATAGTCTACATAATGCAAGTTTACATTATACCTATGTATTTTATTATAAGTACCTGCCGGTCCATAAATGTTTTTCGTAAATTTGAAACTTTTTAAAAAGTTTTTATTAGTTTATTGTGTTCATTTTTGGTGCACGTACAGTAACATCAAAAAAATCTAATATCTTTTGAATGACATTGTGCTATGCTGGAAACATTTATTTTTGTCCAGTTTATTAAATATTTTGAAATATATCCATGGGGACTACACAAGGAAATTCTAGAAATTTGTTGATATGGATAAATTGTGTTTTTATATTTAGATGCAAGAAACTGTTTTTGTAATAATGTGTTGAAGCCTATTCGGCGTTACATTGACATTAACGAAGTTGTCCTCCACATTTTTTTTTGTTATGTTACATGCCTGTGGCGCGCTCTTTACAACGAGGCGATGACGTCGCTGTTTGTTTGTTGGAAACCACGAAATGTAGTCGTGTGTCATTTTACCAAGTCATGTTTCATGTCGGCTCGGGCAAAAAGTCAGTTTGTTTTCAGAATACATGATTCAGTACACAGCCATGTAACTAACTGTCGGGAATAGATTTCCAACTGTGAATCGTAAATGCAAGAAGGGGTGGGAGGTGGAGGGCGGATCGTTTGATGTCGTATATGATTTATACTTTTACTATTACTTCTGTTTCAAATTAATGTTTGAATTCGTAGCTCTGTTAGGGGGATATAACTTTTCTTTATTACATTGTGGGAATTATTATCGCTTGACTTATTGGAGTGTTACTGCTTCTATAGTTCCTATCAGAATGTAATCAGTAATAAATTCGTTTCCATTTATCCTTTTATCCCATACATTAAACAAACAAAGGCAGTCAATTTATATTACGTTTATGCAATCTACTCAGTAGTATACAATGTCTTTTCAGAGAAAAAAAATGGAATAATGGATGTTAAATGCATTGTGTGACTCAAAAACCGGTTGTACTAAGATTATTTCCCCCCCCCCCCCCTTTTTAACCCCTTTTTATAGTGCCTCGTAATTTTTTAAATTTTATTGTTGTCTTTTAGTCACTCAAGGACAGCGCAACGTTGTTAGGCGAGGTAACTGAGGCGTTACTTTGAGGCCGCGAGATTGTATATTCGAATCCAGGTTAAGCCATGAAAGTGTCCTACTTTTTTATGTGTAAGTTTAGCTCTTAAATTCACACACTATAGAATCACTCTGAGCGCTGCTTGGCTTGGAACTGCTCTAGTGTCAACGTGTTTTTTTTATATCTCTTACACCTTTGGACCATGAAACATTGTATTTAGCTTTTAATGTATTAGGCAGTAAATGCGTGTGATCGTAACGAGCACATTGTAAGAAATTGTTCGCATAACGTAGAGACGTTCCCAGCTTTTTACAATGGCGATGTTCAACATTTCTGTATTTACAGCCTAATGTTTGGCGAAATTTCCATATTACGTACAGATTTTAAAACTTTCATTACAGGTTAGGAAGTTAACTTAAATTATCTTACAGTCTAGCCTCGGTAATGAATAGAACTTCTGAGCACATGATAAGGGCTTGGCAGTTTTGACGCTTAGACACCTAGACTGTATGTGTTACGATATAGCAGTTTTTAATCCACCCATCAATTAGCCGTTGTGGCATAGGCGTGAGGGCATCAGTGTTTCAATAAGCAT
Source organism: Dryococelus australis (assembly GCA_029891345.1). Classification (NCBI taxonomy): domain Eukaryota; kingdom Metazoa; phylum Arthropoda; class Insecta; order Phasmatodea; family Phasmatidae; genus Dryococelus; species Dryococelus australis. The sequence goes on from CM056995.1 coordinate 350,765,224, forward strand.
GTACTTTGTAATGTGTGCCAGCAGAACAGATGTAAGTGGACGAACAGGGTCCAGTGAAACTAGTAATCTTGCAGAGGTTCGAATACGCGACTCAATATTAGCTTGTCTGCAGTGCCATCAAAATATATTTACCAATCCCTGGAGTGTTTTAACAAGCCCATTAAAATAATTAAAACTCAAGGACAGGTGGAGAAAGTGAGCTATGAGTTAGTCTGTCAAAGAAGGATACAGATTCTGACAAAGACGAAGTCCATTGGGAAATTTTATTTCTGCGTGCGTTTGCGGAGGGAATTAGACCTCGCCCAGACTTCAGCACATGGAAAGGATAGTGATGGGGGGGGGGGGGGGACTCTGCGACCTTGCTAATGCCTTCCCGGAGACAGTGTTCGTAAGGGCTAGGTACGCATGTGCCGCTTCATCCACGGGAACACTTGCAGCTCGGGGCCCCTTCCCATGCAAATTGGGCCGCGTCCAACTCATTATCTCCCGAACTGCCTTCTCCCCAGCTCCCGTTCCCCCTCTATGTCTTCATGCGCACTTCATTTCACTTTTCTTCTTCCTGTTCAACACTTTCTTCCTCTTGCGCCGCCCTCGACGCGGCTCTTTCATGCGCCGCCACCCCCTCCTGCAGAACGCTCTAATGCTCTCAACTCCCTGCTGAATGAAGAACCTGCCTCGTCTGGTTCATCCTCCTTGCTGAGAGGAGACACGTCAAGTAACACATCTACCTGTCGCTTTAACTGCTCCGCATTGTGTCGGGATAAGTCAACTACTGTGCGCGCGCACATTTAAAGGCTGTACACGATTAAATGAATTCAACCTTGAAAAACCTCACCGTCTCTACCTGCAGAAGTTTTATTAACGTTCACACCAAGGGGCATGCGTCCAGTAAGATAGGTAACGATGAAGGGAAAGTAGTCCCACGTTGATTTAAAAGTGTTAGGTAAACATATGTCAGTACTAAAATTATTAATTTTTCTTTTTGTTTTTTAATGTATAGTAAGAATAAACAAATGTGCAAAATAATTATTGTTCTAATAATTTCACAGTTCCACTTGACCAACGCATAAATAAAGTGACAATGTCCACGACAATGTTAATTTTACGTGCAGTGGAAGAATACGCCACGTACATGGAAGTAGACCTTAAGCAGGTCTTTCAAAAGTGCTCGGTTTACGGTGAGCAGCCTATAGCGACATTTTACTAATTCTTATGAGCACACCATGAATAGAGACAGTGCCATTTCTCTTTATAAGACGAGAGGAATTTAGACTCTACAATACTCTACATACTCCATGAGAGGTATACCCCATTGGCCATTCCGGTTTTTTTTTTTCCATTCTCCTTTGGTGGTCGTGCTCTTCTGGCCACTTGTCCCACTGGGCATAAGCTCTTAGTCCTATTGGGCGTTTTCCTAAGTTGGATAATGACCCCTATCCACCACCATCGCGGATATTTAAACTACAGCCAGCACGAGTCGCACCTCACCTGACCTCATGGCAGTTAGGGAACCTCGTAGATGAAGATACGACTAATAAACCTTTCGCTAGACATAGGCATTTAAAGGCTGTTCACGATAAAGTGAGTACTTTTGAAATAAACCTTAGAAAAATGTCACCTGCTCCTATATGCATATATTTTAATGGGACGCACTGTTTGATATGTCTATTAAATTTGGTAACTATGGAGAGAAAGTAGTTCCATGTCTAAACGTCAGATTAAAAGTGTTAGGTAGCCATTTGTGACAAGTCAGATGATTTTTCTTTCGCTGTCTGTGTTTTTTTTAATGCCCCGAAGTGTAAAAATGAGCAGATTTGTAACATGTTTACTTTTCTAATCATTGCACCGTTTCACACGACCTATGCATGAATAAAGCGACGAGGTCCATGGTAATGTTAAATGTTAATTTTACATAGGGCGGAAGAATGTACAACGTGCATACAAGCAGATCTTAAAGCAAGGCTTTCGAATGTGTTCATTTTGCCGTGAACAGCCTTTATAAGGAGTCACCAAATGAGAGAACCTCTTTTGGGGTCCGGATGTCCCGTGCCACTCCTTCCTTTTAATTACACCAACTGTTTGAAGCCACTAGAGTTCTGAATGTTTAACATTGGCCCTGGGTCTCGCAGGGAATGTCTGATGATATAAGGTCCAATAACAAAAGTGGAAATAACACATAATTTGTATTCCATCTACTATGGTACTGAGTTATAACACGAGATGGTAGGTTATCTAGTTGTAATATTAAAAAAACACGTAAATTATTCTTATCCTCTTACATGGATGGCGATTTATTAGGCACGTTTTACAAGTTTCCGAGTAGACAACAAACCTGCAGGGAAACAAGAACGGCATCCCGTGCTATAGGCCGTTCACGGTAAAGTGAGAAATTTGTGAAGCTGTTTCATCAGACATAATAACCAATAAAAACATTTCATTGTGGCCTCGGACTTTTGGTTTTGGGTATTGTGGATGTATACACTGTGTTTATTACTAACATGGCAGGGTTTACGTTAACAGTTGGTGGAAGGATATTAATTGGTTGAAAGAAAAAAAGTAAGTAGGGCTTCAAAAGTGCTCGCTTTACCGTGAATGGCCTAAACGCGGCTTGCGGTATAAACTGCATCCATTGGACAAAACGCTGAGGCTCGAGCATGTTGAGGTATGTGGAATCAAGTTTTCACACACCAATGTCATTGAATTTCCTAATCTGTGGAACGAGCAACTGCGAAAGCTCATATTAACACTGCCAGTCATAGTGTCATAGACCGAGAAAAATGTTTTGTTGAATCGAACTAAGTTTGATTGGGACAACCTAGTTAATTATTTGTATAGGGGCAGTGAAGTATTTTGTTGTTGAAATCTAATAGTATTGTTGTTCTTATTTGGCTAACCCAAGCAAAGATTTGGTTGATACAACTATAGATTTGTTTGGGTGTACGTAAATTAAACTGTTTCGGTTAGGGTAAAAATAAGTTGTAAGCCCGCCCGTGAATCGGACCTTGTAAAGCTGAGTCAGAGCGTTACGCCTTAGCAACCTCGATTAACTTAACTACTGATGAAGTGGGATTTTTTTTTAAATGTGTACATGTCAAATACTGGACAACGTGTGCAAATAAATATTTAAAGTTTTACAGCTATAATTTTTTAGTTTCCTCTTGAAATTGTTTTATTGGGATGTGTACACCACTACTAAACAGCAATAAATGCACTAATAACGACTGCTACTATGCAGATTGTCACAAAAAATTCAAACTCTCGAGCTGTATTTTCGAATGAAGTCAATCAGATGAGTGGCCAAACAAATGCATACAGTTGATTCAACTAAATATTAGTTTTACAGCCTAATTCCTTTACAGAGTTTTTTTTTATATAGTGTGTTAGGAGATGAACAAAATAAATTTTCTTACTATTCAAGTTTTGTTTACTGAACAAATTGTTTTGCTGGGGCAGTTAAATATACATTTTTGAGCATATACAAACAAGTAATTTGTTGTTGGCTGTTCTCTCAGTGAATATCCGAGATGCTGCACACAGAAGTAACTTTGATGGACTGTACTGTACACAGGAGAAGACAGCGTCCAATGAGCGAGGTGCATGCTTGTCGGAGGTCTCATTCCTCGGTGACAATATTTTCTGGAGTCTCATAAAATCTGCTTCCAGTAACATGAAGCTTAAATTGTTTACATTGGTGGGTCGTACTATATGAAAGAGCGTATATACTGGTTATAGTAGAATTCTGAACAAATTGTTTGTTCGTTGAAAACCTTAAATTGGTATTTTTTATCTTTGAATAAAATGATTAGCATCTTAACATATAATCCCGAATATGCCGAGGAATACGTATAATAATCTCGTGGCTAGAAACCAGCGCCAATACAACCAGTGCGTTTTTTGTGTATCATTCTCTTGGCCGCTGCTGCCACGTCAGAGCTCTGTAATTGGCTTATCCTTGTGCAGGAAATCGAATGAAACTCTTTTCGTAGATTCCAGATTCCATTCCATAAGGGAATTGACCACGAAAAATGGTGTTTTTTTTTTTTTTTTTTTTTTTTTGTACCGCCTATTGTTCAATGCGCAAACATTATTTGGGACTACTTTTTTTTTTCAGATACAATTTTTATTGGGCATGGTTTTTGAAGGATGACATGTCAAAGCCTTAGTTCATTTTGAGGTGTGCTTAGGAAAAGTTGTTACACTAGAATTCAGGGGCGGCCAGAAATGAAAACATTTCCTTGCACGATTTAATAGAAGTCTTGAAGAAGCTGTAGGCATCTTATTTTAGTGTAGTTCTAAACAGTATAATTGTGATTTTGAGAAGTATTTATGAAAAAACTATGCGCTGAATTTGTTTTGCAAAGAAAGAGTAGTTACAGATAATGTCTAACCACGAATTCCTTCCGTTGGAACAGTTGGAATTAGAAATCTGTGTTTTTAGATCAGGTGTTGAGGAACTATTCCAACGATCGAACTACAAAAATGGTTATTACAAACTACTTGGCAAAAACCATTCGCTAGTACATCCGAGAGTAATCGAACATCTGTCCTAGAAAATTATGCTTCCGCATTACCATAAACACACTAATTTTTCGTACCTGAAAATTGTCGCTTTCAGAAAAAGTACTCATTGGTCAGCGGTCTATAGACTAACGCTCGCATTCAAAAGTTTAAAGTTTTTTTTTTTATTCTGTGTACGTTTTGCAGTCAGCTAGTTTTGTCTTTGTCTCTGTTCACGACAAGAAAGCGAGATAGACTTTAAACACTTGGTCTTTTCTCCTTCCATTGTGATTGGATGGCAGCTGTTTAGACACATCCTGTGTAACTACGAGTCCAATAACAAGCATGAAGCAGTAGTGCGAGTTATCGTGGAACAGTCATGTACATACAAAGGCATGTACATACAAAGGTATGTACATACAAAGGTCCTACTTGTACGCAGTAACCAATTAGCAAACGATAGTGTCTCGAGTATATAGAATTTTCGAAAAGTAAGCGCCTAAACTCCAAACCTAGTTTCTGTGGACCAATAGTAACACAAAAGCCCTGTACAGTTATCACCGGAAACGTATTTTTATATTATTTCATTGTATTCAAATTTGCGGCGTACTAAGCGTGGAGAATAAGGCTGTTCCATCATCATTGTAGGACAAGTAGCATAGGCAAAAGCTGTTCACGATAAAGTGAGCACTTTTGAAATCAACCTTAGAAAAAGTCACTGCACCTACCTGCATATATTTTAACGGGCGCAATGAATGACATGTGTCCAGGAAAGTTGGTAACGATGGAGGGGAAAGTAATTCTATATTTTAATGCCGAACAAAAAGTGTTAGGTAACCATTTGTGATAACCTAAATTATTTCTCTCGCTTTCGGTATTTTTTAATGCATTGAAGTGTAAAAATATGCAGATTTGTACAATATTTACTTTCCTAATAATTTCACAGTTTCACTTGACCGACGCATGAATAAAGTGATGAGGCCCATGGCAATGTTAATTTTACATAAGGTGGAAGAACACACAACGTGTATACAAGTAGATCTTAAGCAGGTCTTCAAAAGTGCTCAGTTTACCGTGAACAGCCTGTAGTAGACGTGTCACGCTGCGTATGTAATAATTTAGTGTCGTGCACCTACGACCTAGACAACTTGTCCCACACGCATGATCGCACAGCCTTTTTCTCCAGTTGTTGCACGCCGCAACTCTGAGTACAATTGTACAAGAGTACAGGCTCAAAAAGATGGAAGTCCATATTAGCTAGTTTTGAGTAAAATGCAATGAAAACTATGAACTCCCCTGGAAGTGTTACTTCCGAGGCGTGTTATTTTGGACTCTCATCTCCTATAATGGTTAACATTATGCTTGAGCATGCCAACAATACACATGACACCACAGCCTTATTTTCTGTACAAATGGACAATCCGGATATATTGTGCATAAGGCTTTCGTGTTGCTGTTGGCCCAAATAAACTACGTCTGGAGTTTGGGCACTGAGTCTCCGAACATTCTGTATAGAGGGCTGTGAAGTGTAGCCTGCTGCCAAATCGATCCGCGAAATACTAGGAACTTTACTAATCTACCTTGGCCACAGTACAGCTACGTCGTATAGGCTTACATAAGTGACATGGAATGTTCGTTCAGTTGATGTGGGCGTATTCATTCGTCGACTGGCTTCGCGGGCTTGTGGATATACCTTTGCGCCTGATTGGTTGTCGCGGTCTACGAAACATTTGCTGTTATATTCTATTTTCGGTTTCTTCACATTCTTTGAATCAAACCTTTGAAAAATCACACCATGTATGGCGCACTTAGTCGCTATCTAATTATGTCGTGTATCACAAGCGTTTTATACTTTATGCAATATAAAATAAGATAAAGCTACCGTAGTTTTGATAAAGTAGAAATATTTCGTTTTTGATTAAAAAGAATGAAATAGAGAGAAAAGTGGGAGCGTTGGTAATGCCTAGTAAGAAATAGTTCGCATGCAAAATATTATTAAAGTTATTGCGCAGGAATGTGGTGGGTCGTCCGTTTGGTTTAAGGTTCTCGACTTGGTTAAGTTTCGTTTGCATGAGGCGGAAGAATATCGTGGAAGTAGAACTGAAGCGGGGCTTCAGTGAAAGTGGTGAGTGACCGTGAGTGGAGTACAGCTGTGCTGTCGGCTGGTGAGTTACCGGGCGTTGATTGGCAAACGCCGTTCCTGTCGCGTTGCTGGTGGAAAGTTCTGCCATTTCGCTGGCGCGTGAATCCGCAGTTTGCGCAGTCGTTTTACTCGTATATGTTCTGTCTCTTTGTGTTTGAAGTAGTTTCCAAGCTCTAACGATTCGTAGCTCGTCGGTGTTGACATTGACTGACGCCACGGAACTTTTCCAGCTGTCATCGTGCGTTACGTCAGTCTGCTACATGCCTAAATTTCTCGTGCCGCCATCTAGATTGTGAACACTTTGCGGAATATTATTTAAATTTCTTTGTTATTGAAAAGAGAACTATCATTTTCATGCAGTGTTTGTACTGCCTGTGTCTAACAGGATCCTACAACAACCCTACAGCTCAGTAACGATAACTTTCCTGGCTACAAACATATTTTTGTTACATCTCGGCAAAAGGACACGTGTGATTGTAAAACATCTTACACAAATAAAGACATATGATTGTGACAAATTAACTCAGCGCCTTAGTGACTGATGACCTGCCAATAATGAACGTTGTAGAGCACAGTAGGTCATGTTGGCCTGCACTAGAATTGTAGTGAGTGGGAACACAGAGACCAATATAACTGGTGTTCCTGCAGTCGTGGATATAAGTAACTCACTTCTAACTTGTCTTGGTTGTCTTGTGAATGTCTACGAGTCTACGAGTCAGTGACACGTAGGGAAGATCATTATGCACTGAGAATCCTAGTGTACTGTACTGGTCAAATATAATCCTCGCTGCAACATGTAGCCAACTGTCTACAGTGGGCATGACAGGGTTTAAACGCATTCCGAAGCAGGCATCACTCAGAAATTTTTTAACTTTCCATGAATTTAAAATTTTGTTCGCCCTCCAGTGAAGCTGCACACACCGGCGCGTTCTCGAACGCCCGAAGTAATGGTGGAGTGCAGTTCGCCGCCGTTAATTGGAAAGGTTTGTAAAGGAATTAATTTTTTTAATGCCTTCCGCCCTTTCCACGGAGCACTTAGCCGCCACCGATCGCAGCTAATTCACCCGGAACAAAGGGGCGCCGGGGCACGTAGCTGGGGGATTTCGCACGAGAACTGAATCCCCAAGATCCGCTACTCAGTCCTCCAGAGATCTTTTTTCCCCCTTCCCCAACTTCTTTCACTTTTTCTCTCCTCACCCCCCCCCCCCCCCCTCTCTCTCTACCTAACAATTCCTACTTCAACCATGGCATTGTGTGTCTACGTCTTCATTTCCAAGGCTGCGGCGTCTGTCATTTAACACTCTTTATTGCGATACATATTTTACAGAAATTCATGACGAGTGGGGCCGCGGTGGTGTAGTAGCCAGACCATTTGCATCCCACCTAGGCGAACCTGGTTCGATTTCCGGTGGGGTCGCTGTCGGATTTTCGCATGTGGGAATCCTGACGGACGGTGTTGCTGCTCGCCGGATTTTCTCGGGGATCTCCCGTTTCCCCCGCCCTCACATTCCGGCTCTGCTCCATGCCTCACTCCACCCTCGAGAGCGCAACTGTGCTCCAGAAATTTCATACACCTTTTATATTTTACTACTAAACAGCACAGATATGTTAAAAGATATTCACATTAAATTATACATCTGAATGAAGATATTAGTTATTAGTAACTTTATATATTATTTACAAGGGGAGGAGTAAAACATTTAAATGTCAACATTTAGGAGATTTTAATATTCGCCACGAAGCCCCCCCCCCCCCCCCCCCCGCCCCAACAGACACCTGGCAAAAAAGGAACTTCCTTACACGAAGGAGATGCCATTACTAGAGACCCGGAAATTTCGCAGATTAATTTTGCAACAAGCTAGATTCCACAATCCTTTGTGTACTAGAGCCTCAATTAGTTGCTCATTGGCTGATGCCCCAGTTTCATCGCAGACCAGGTGGAACGTTATTCGGTCCTAGTTTTTTTGCAGGGTACTTATTGGTTCAAATTCGTCCATGGTGTGTTACAAACAGCGATCCAGTCGAGGCAGAAAGTCAAATGTACACGTGTTTGAAGTCTAGCTTGAAATTTCCGGTTCTTTAGTCATTATGTAGAGGCGTTCGAAATTTGCGTTTCTATCCGTCAGCAGACTAAGTAACAAGTATCTGTGCGTTCGTGTTACTTCTGTCATTCGCTGAACACATGTGTGACAGGACCTGACGAACTATTTTTAGCCAACAACAACATTTCAACGGTAGAGTGACTAATCTTCTGTGGGGGCCACGGTGGTTGAGCGATAAGCACTCTCGCCTCCCACCAAGGCGAACCTGGTTCAACCCCCGGCCGGGTCATCGGATTTTCGCAAGTGGGAATCGTGCCGGACGATGCCGTTGGTCGGCGGGTTTTGTCGGGGATCTCCCGTTTGCCCCGCCCCTTCATTCCGGCGCCGCTCCATATTCACTTCAATTACCCTCATCGGCTCTCAAGACATCGCTGTTAAGAGCCGCCCAAACCTCTTCACTCACTCACCAATATTCTGTGACCCGGTTGCACAGTTACGTAAACTCGTAGGAAACCATCAGTCAGTCAGATCGCGCAGTATGCTCAGGTGTTTATTACGGCGGTGAAGCCTAGCGTGTCTCCAAGTAATAACGCGAATTTTCGTGTTCTCCAGTCATTTGTTGTTGAGATATCGTATATTCGCGGTTTCTTCACATTATTTTAATCAAACCATTGAAAAATCACCCCATGTAGGGCGTTTTTGTTTGTTTCCTAATTACGTTATGTATTACAAGTGTTTTATACGTCTGTTAACACAAATGTATAGCCTTTTTTTTTAATTGGACCCTCAATTGATATTTTATATTAAATTGTAATTAGTAAGAATAACAGCACGTAGGGAAAATAGTTAGGCTTTGTTTGCATGAGGTGGAAAGAAGCCTTAATGTAGAAGTTGCAGGGCTTCTGAAATGTTGGAAGTAACTACAAATGGACTTTCATATAGGTCCTACTTGTTCGTACTTCCATACTACCAGTAATATCAACCTCATAGTATGTACTTAATTGTTTCCGAGGCGTAAGGGAGCTCCGTATAGGTACACTTACAGTTCCACACATACACACACTTTTAGTTCCCATGACGTAAAAATGATAAGTCGTGAGAGACATATTCCTCGAAATCATCTGAAGACAAGCTGAACTTAAAACGCACCGGCTCGTGAGTTAGGCCTGCCTTTACAGTTGTATGACGGACTTTGCCGTGTACCAGCGTGTTTTCTCGGAGTACTCCGGTCCCAAACACCTCACACAGCCAATCAGCGAATGATTGCGCCCGCGTAAAATTGAACTACTCGCTGTTTCGCTTCTGTGTGCGCGGCCATTATTTGGCAGAGATGACGTGTCTGCCGTTCAAGACTACGTATTACTCTAATTTGAAATTATTTCATGTGGTATCGGCAATTGCAAACATACTGTATACGTGTAATGGGTACCGTGGACTGTTAATGAGAACTGACCCCATGACGCTTTGAATCGATAAGTCTCTTGCCCTCTGTTTTAGAAGTCGTTTCGAAAATTTTAGCACGATAGAACATAAATCACTGCTTTGAGGAATGCCTTAAGACGTTGACTGTTTCTGCCGTGGCTGTCTTGTTCGGACCTGCATCTGCCGAGAAGAAAGCAGTCATTATTTTACACGGGCATCTACTCAGGGTATGATACAACAGCAATAGTGCAGAATCGATTTCAGAAGATTGACAAAAAAAACTAAATGTGAGTACGTAGGTTCAGGTATACGGAAAAGTACAAAATCCGAAATGACGGGGATGAATATCCCATAAGGATGTTTTGTACTTTTAGAGTTCATTATGTTGAAGTTTTCATGTTTGCGATGTCTTAAAACGATTTATAAAATAAAATAAAAACGCCAGAATAATGGAAAATCTCTTAGATTTTTTTACAGTGTAAGTGCCGGGAGTGTTTACGCGTTGAATGTAGAATTTCTTTATTGCGTCGATTTTGCATTGTAAAAAGGGCAACCAGTATATCGTAAATTCATTTGTTGTCCACGCTTAACACTTTGCGGACTACGCTCGAGTGTAGCTGGAGCAAGAATATTGTTAAAATTTTATGTGTCATTGGAAAATAAAACTAGCCTGCCCATGCAGTTGTTGCACCGCCTGTGTTTAACAGCGTCTTATAAGAACTCTACAGCTCAGTAACCATAACTTTCCTCACTAGAAAAATATTTTTATTACATCCCCGCAAAAGGACAGGTGTGATTGTAAAACATCTTACACAAATAAACACATCTGATTGGTACAAAATCAACTCAGCGCCTCAGTGACTGATGACCAGCCAATAATGAACGTTGTAGAGCACAGTAGGTCATGTTGGCCTGCACTAGAACTGTAGTGAGTGGGAACACAGAGACCAATATAACTGGTGTTCCTACAGTCGCCTTAGTGACTGATGACCAGCCAATAATGAACGTTGTAGAGCACAGTAGGTCATGTTGGCCTGCACTAGAACTGTAGTGAGTGGGAACACAGAGACCTATATAACTGGTGTTCCTGCAGTCGTGGATATAAGTAACTCACTTCTAGCTTGTCGTGGTTGTCTTGTAAATGTCTGCTGGTCTCAAAGTGTTAATATTTTGTCCCATTGCTTCGATTGTAATGCACTTCCTTGACAGATGGTGTGTAACCAAGAGCCAGTAGGAAGCTGTGATGTGACCGAGCCATGAACAATACGATACAAAGGCTTTGCACTACAGTTGCGACCAGTATACCATCACACGATAATGGCTTGAGTGGAGTGGGGAGAGAGAGAAATTTGGGCGGCTCTTAACATCGAGGTCGTAAGAGCAGCTGAGTGTGAAATGAGAAGAGTGTTATGGTTATGGAGCAGCGCCGGAATTCAAGGGGTGGAGGAAACGGGAGGCCCCGAGAAAACCCGCCGACCAGCGACATCGTCCGGCACAATTCCCACATGCGAAAATCTTGGAGTGACCCCGCCGGGAATCGAACGCGGTTCCCCAAGGTGGGAGGGAAGTAGTCTAACCACTACACAACCTCAGCTCCATATTTGCTTGTAGAGTAACTTATCGCTAGAGATAATGGTTAGGGCACCTGTTTTTCGCGAAAAGATTTCAGGACAAGTTGTATTCCAAAACACTTTAGTTCAGAGCTACTTTCGTGATTGGATCGTTTGAATTGCTGGCATCTTATCTGTCAGCCCGCAACTAATTCTGATTGGCTCACTCATGTAACTGACTTGTGTTCACACAAATACAAGCGGCCAATAGCCAAAGGAAGACTGCAAATGTGTACATAGGATATTGAAGTCTTGCCTCCTCGTAAATCTTTTCGCGAAAAACAGGGGCCCGTAATGATAGTTTATCGCGGGAAAAGAGGACTGTTTGCTAGAATTCAACATACTGTACATATTTCCGACCGTTGTCTTTTGTTATGGGTAGAGACATGAAAAATTCGCGGAATCTTCTCGGGACAAGCTAGAAATCAAAACCGCTTGAGTTCCTATCACTTTTGCAATTAGTTCGCGCGTTATTCGACTCCTCCTTCAGATATCTAGGCCAATGACAAACTGACAACAAAATGCATGCGCAATCAACGCGACCCACGCTGACAGCAACCCATGAGACGTTTGTATCTGATTTTTGAATATACAACTGTGGATTCTAACCTATACGTCAAGGAATTCGCGAAATTTTCCGGTCTCTACGTATTGGCCTTCAAGCATGTATGAAGCTACTATCCCATTTAACTGGGTCAATGAGGATTCTGGTACTCTGAAGCAGAACGTTTGTGATTGGCCTTCAAAGTACTTAGCCGAGTCAAGAACTTGGTCATCCAATCATAAAAGGAGAAACCAGCTATAGTGTTATCGAAGATATAGTTGGCTGGAAAAATTTCCGCGATTTTCCATTATATTTTGTATCGCCAATAGAACGCCAATTTTCGGTGTTCATGATAATGCAAATTCATTTGTTACGTACTTATTTTACCAGTATTTCTGCGAAGTATAAAATAACGAGCAAGAAGGTATAAAAAATGCCGCGAGGGCGCGGAAATCGAAGCTCCTTGCATGATAAACGGTTTAGCTTTCATATCGAGCGTTCTTTACGAAACTTGTGCTTTTTTTTTTTTTTACGGTCCACGACATAATGAGAGCGGCGCTCGGAATCCTTTAGAATCTCCGCCTGGCGTGTTGTACGTATAGACGCCGGGGCGAAACTGGTTTGAAACTGAGGGAGAGAAGCTGGGAAGGACTGAAGAAAGAGAAGACTGGATAGGAAAGGGGAAGAAGAGGGAGTTTGAAAATGCTGTTTGAAATTCATAAAACAGTTGAAAGTCGAGACGCGCGCGGAATTCCTGCCAGAGGACGAAGCCTGCCACGGGGCGAAGTGGGGGTAAGAAGGTTGGTGGTGGGTGTCGTTATAATTTAGACTGTGGTACAGTCGGGGCAAGGTGCGCCATAGACCTGTCTCCTCTTCGAGTGAGCCAGTGAAGAGATTTGGAGAGCTCTGAACATCGGGACATTGAGAGCCGATGAGGGTGAAGTGAGGTGAGTGTGGAGCAGCGCCGGAATGAGGGGGCGTGGGAAACGGGAGGTCGCCGAGAAAACCCGCCGGGAATCGAACTCCGTTCGCATAGGTAGGAGGCGAGCAGGCTAACCGCTCAGCAATCGGGGTCCTATCCTCTTCGAAAACAGACTAAATTGTCAAGGTAAACTTTTTTGAAACAAACTTATGAAAAACACCGTTACGTAAAATTATACGCCTACCACAGCACGTAGGCTTCGATGTTTTTGTTTACGTTAACGTGAGTACTTTTGAAGCCCTTGTTACTTTTTCCTTAGAGCCTTTTTTATCCTTTAATCACCTTTAAAAAAACCACGTAACACAAACACAGTATATATTATATATATATATATATAATATACTGTGTTTGTGTTACGTGGTTTATATATATATTCCACCTCACTTGGAAGTTAACGTATACAACAGAAATAGAATAGAAAATATTTACTGATTTTTATTCAAAATGAGACTGCTTTCAAAAGTGCTCACTTTACCGTGAAATGCCTATAGACTGATTTCCGTCACGCGCGCACGTCCGCAATGTTGACTCATGAGTAGCTGTAAGAACTGCCCATATCACGTGTTCTAACAGTGACGTGCCGTTGGTTTATGCTTGGTTTTAGAGACCACCCTCTACCAAAAATAAATGTTTATATATAGCCTATAATGCCCATTTGCTGTTTCTTCACGCTTTCTGATTCTAGCCTTTGAAAAATCACACCATACATGACGTGTTTGGTTGTTCCGTAATTATGGTATGTATCACAAGAAGTGTACTTTTGTTAACGTAATAGCACCCTATTTTTGGCTTTCTTCAAGTTTATTTTATTTATAAATTATAAATTATATTTCAGCTATACTTAATATAAATCAAAACAGTGAGAAAATAGTTGTGTTGGTAATACCAGTTAGAAATGGTTCTTGTGCAAAATATTATTACTAGGGCCACCTGTTCGTGAAAAGATTTCAGGACACCTTGTACTCCAAAACACTAGAGCTCAAATCCACTTTTCTGATTGGCTGAGTTTAACTGCCAGGTGTTGTAGGTGCCTGCCAGCGAATCACGGACACTCAGAGTTGGAGTTACCTAATTCTGACTGTCCCAGTCAGGTAAGGACTGTCTCCCGACAAAGACACATGGCCAATAACCAAACGGGGACTGCACATATGCCATAGGACGTTGAAATCTAGGCTTCGCGTGAATCTTTTCGCGAAAAACAGGGGGCCCAAAATATTACACTAAGTGCGCACATATGTGGCGCTTTGTCTCTTCGGTGTAATTTTTTAAATCCAGATAATCTTTGTTTGCGTGGGGCGGAGGAATACCCTGAAAGTAAAACTTTAAGAGGACTTCAGAAAAGTAGGAAGTAACCGTGACTCCATTATGTCGTATTTGCGTTTCAGCTCTGTTAGGATATAGACACTAGCATCGCAAAGCGCTTATTGATATCAACATTGTGATAAGCCAGTCCAAACCGCGTGCACTGTGAGAGCCAACAGAATACTTATTTGTACATGGCCAAACACATATCTAGTAGCCCGGACAAAATGTTTTGTCAAGTAAACAAAATTTTGTAAAGCAACAAAATCGATTTTGTTTATCTAACAAAAACTACACCATTGTGTTGGGCGACACAAACAAAGGCTGTCAACAAAATACCTAATTAGCAGGGATAGGAATATTTCGCGAATTCATTTCGGGACAAGATAGACGGCAAACGCGTATACAGTGAAGTCACCTTCGCAATTGGATCACAGTTTACTAGACCCGTCCTGCACGACTCTGAGCCAATACCAGACTTGCAAGGAAACACCTTGCGAATCCCATAACTGCCATGTGTAGGGCAACAGCCAATGAACACACAGCTGAGGCTCCATTATGCAGAAATCTGAGGAGTCTAGCCTACAGGTCATTGAACTCGCGAAATTTCCCTATCCCTACTAATTAGGTCTTCTGTATACATTTGCTTCGCCGCTCAATTGATTCCCGTTGTTCAAAAATGCAGCTCCAGAATTTTTTTTTGTAAATTTTGTGACATTTAGGGCAGTAACCGTGTGTCTTTGTGCATTCATTGATGCTTAATAATAGTATAATAATCACAATAATAGTATAATAATCACAATGATAGTATAATAATCCCAATAAACAAGTCCCACAGAAAACTAAAAAGTAAAGCTGTAAATATTGTAATATTTGGATATTTACTTACGTGGTCCAATATTTACTTACGTTGTCCAAAATTTACTTACGTTGTCCAATATTTACTTACGTCGTCCAATATTTACTTACGTTGTCCAATATTTGAATTGAATATATAAAAAAAAAAAAACATCCCTTATCTTTCAGTAGTCATATTAATTGACGTTGCTGCGACGTAGCTTTGTGCGAAAAGGGTTTGGTTTGAAATATCGGTCGTACTTTCACTTATTAAAAATAATAACCGAAATAGCTTGATGATTTAGAGCCATGCGTATCTTTAGCTGCATTAAACAAGTCTTGTAGATTGGGCCATCCAAATAAGAACAAAACAACTTGGTTTTTAACAACAGAACATTTACTTGCCCTTATGCAAACAATTAATTTGGTTGCGCCAAACAAAGTTTGTTTTATCTAACAAACCTTTTTTCTCAGCGTGGTTTTGACAGAAAACAGTGGAAACGTATCCTTTAATCTGAAACACAACAGGGGGAAACTTTATTGGCACGGGACCTTGCATCGTATTCACGCTACGCTTCGACGACAGCCAATTTTTGGAGTTGTGACGCAGTGCGAAAGTAGTGAACGTTTCGATGCCCTTCTCACGTTAAAGGCTATTCACGGTGAAACGAGCACTTTTGAAAGTCCTGCTTAAGATCTACTTGTATGCACGTTGTGTATTCTTACGCCTTACGTAAGATTAACATTGCCGTGAGCCTCATCGCTTTATTCATGCGTCGGTCAAGTGAAACTGAAATTGTTATGAAAGTAATTATTAATCTTTACTGGACGCATGTCACTCAGGGCGCCCGTTAAGATATATGTAGGCGGGGCAGTGACATTTTTCTAAGGTTGATTTCCAAAGTGCTCACTTTATCGTGAACCGCCTTTATATTCATGCACTCAGATATGTTTCGATGTCATAAGGTGGTCGCACCCGTATAGAAATGTGTAACATTAACTTCCTCAAGTAAGTATTTTCATGTAGAATACAAACTTACCTAAAATTATACATTTCAAAAGAAAAAGAAATGTAAAACAGCAAGTGCGATGCTGTCAGTTAACAGTATTTATTTCGTGGTGTATGGAATTTCGTTTATACTTGCACGATATGTTAGCGGGAACAAACTATGCAGTTGAATGAAGCGCTGAGCACATTTTTCGATATTCTAATATACTTTGACATACAACACGTAGCATATAGAACGCTTTCGTGTAATCGTAGAGTACTTAACGCATCGATGTCTGCACACATTTACTGGCAATTAAGACGGATTATAAGCGAGTCATCTATATCCACTACTGCAAGAACAGCGCTTCTGTTGGGGTCTGTGTTAGAAATCACCATCGTGCTATTGGTTCATACCACACCGGACCTTACCCTGTACTTTGCAGCGTTCATTATTGGTCGGTATTCAACCAATGGAGAGCCGAGCTGATATTGACCCAATGAAATGTCCTTTATCGTATAAAATGATTTACAATCAATCACGTCCCTTTGAGTGGCTATAAAATAAGAAATTCTACCGTTAGCAATATCATTGGTATTGCGCTGTAGTGTTCTTGTGAGGTTATGTTAAACACTAGCCGAACAAAGACTACACATCCATGCGAGTTTTGTTCTAAATAACAAATAAATTGCCATATTTTAACTGTGCTAGAGCTACACTCTAGCGTAGTATACAAAGTGTCAATTCAAGGATTTGAATTATCAAAGCAGGGTTTTCGTCGATTATTAATTTTAATTTTTCATTTTGCAATGCGTCTTTACGTAGTCTCATCTACAGCCTGATTTTAAACTTTTTTTTTCCTCTGTTGGGTAATAAATAATTTTTGCGTGCAACTGAAACCACGTCGATATAATTTGGGGTAGTTAGTGTTATATTTCAAAACACATAGGGTCTGTTGCCTATCTTGATTGTCTGAATATCTTTCTGACACTCGTTAACTGCCTGCACTCGAATCACGTGGGAGCCATGCCGATATTCCCGAATTCTGAGTGGCCCAGTCAAATATAAAAACACCGTCTCAAGCAGACAGCAATCAATGGCAATAGACAAACTGCTGTTGGGTGTTTATAGTATTGAAGTCTACCGTGGTCCCCATATTTTTTCGCGAAAAGTCACTATCTCTATATATAATACACGCGTCTTATTCTTGGAATTAATAAACAGCATATGTCGTGTTTGATGTTTTGATCAGTTAAAATGCACTCGAAACACCCCCTTCTTCGAAAAACATCAAACACTTTTTTTATACGGGAAAGAAGATATACTTGAGAAGTGAGTGGGTGAAGTATACGTTCCCAGATTTTTTTGAAAAGGCTGTACAGTGGAGAATTTCATAATGCTTTCGGGTAATTATTGGAATATTCTTTAAACATTGTATACTCATTAAAGCTAAGCAGCTCGGTTTGAATGAAAGAACAGTGCTCTGTAGGATTCAAAAAATTGTTGGAACATCTTGCCCCTTGTAAAGAGCAATAGCTGTAGAGTATGCTTCTGTTAAACAGTGTTTTAGTACCTCGCATTCAGAATTAAATTTTATTTGTTTTCGTCTGAGCTTCTCATTATTTCTTTTGTTAATGTACCTTGAATTCTCAGTAGGAACACCTTAGTAGCGCGACAAATTTTCACGCAGGCTAAATTTCAGTATACTACGTACACGCCTGTAGTGATGCTTTGATCCTTTCAGGCCCGCTTAAATTTGCTTTTTCAGGTGTCGCCAACAAAAACACTTATGATGAGTGCTGTACTTAAGTCGACAGAACACTGTTTCGTTTTCGCAGCCAATGAGCTGTAGGCTGTATGTTCGGCTGCAGTTATCTGAACTAATTATTACCGCAACCAGTAAGATGGTTTGCGAATCATTTACCGACATGAAAGATCATTGGTTGTTGAGACCAGAAATTACCTACCCGTGGCGATGTACACCAAGTGAAGAGATTTGGGCGGCTCTTGTCGTGGAGGTCTTGAGAGCCGATGAAGGTGATTGAGGCGAGTATGGGACAGCGCAGGAATGAAAGGGCGGGGAAACGGGAGATCCCCGAAAAAAACCCGCCAACCAACGGTATCGTTCGGCAGGGGATTGAACCCGGTTCACCAAGGTGGGAGGCGAGCAGGCTAACCGCTAAGCCACCGCGGTCCCTGTGTTAGTTATTGGCTGTGTGTGTTTATGGTCTGGGAAGGAGATTTTGTTTCGTGCAACCAAATTGATTACTTGTATAGGGGCAATAAAATACTTTGTTGTTGAAAGCATTTTGTTGCTCTTTTTTCGTTCTACCTAAACTAAGATTGGGTTCGTGCAACTAAAGATGTGTTTGATTCTACGTGCACTAAGCAGTTTCAGTTAATACAAAAAAAATTATAGTCCGAGATTCGACGTAGACAGTTTGCGCCTACGCTGTACGCCCTAGTAACCTCGACTTAAGTGAATACTATTGAAGAAGGAATGTACTTCAAATACTGGACAAGAGCTTGAATAAATACGGTATTTCGAGTTTTACAACTTCACATTTTAGTTTCCTATTAATAGGGACCTGCAAAATTCACGTTATTACTTGGCATCAGGCTAAACTTCGCAGTACTGTATATACTGGAGCCGGCGTCGTTTCTCCATTGGCTGCTGCATAGTTATGAAGTCACTCCTTTTCTGACTGAACTGCGCGTGATTGGGCACACAATTGCGAAGTGTTCATTTATAGGTGCAGAGTTACCCGGAGGGCGTGTCAAATAAAGTACAGTCCAATGATAAACGTAATGTGAAAGTGGAAGTGTTTTAAAGTTTTAAAGTGTGCCCAAATAATGACACGAATTTTACATGTCTCCGCCTACTGAACTTGGTTCGTTACGATGTCTTCGCCTTTATTAAGCATCAATAAACTAACTAACAAACACTTTTTCTATCCCAATTGCCAGAGAAATACAAACAATCCCTCGTTTTTGACAATCTAATTTCGTTTCTTCGAACACCGAGTTTTGTTTGTTAAGTGTGTATTTCATTAGATGAACAAAATATATTTTGTTTAGCTTTTTAAGTTTTGTTTACTTAACGATATATTTTCTTGGGGAAAATAAATATATTTTGGCTCTTTACAAACAAATATTTGTTTGGCCGGAACAAACCATTATAGTGCGGGAATATATATTCGTTCTCTGCTGGACCAATCGGCGATAGGGTTCTCCAGTAATGCACGCCTGTGATTCGCGGACGAGCATCTAAGACAGCTTCCAATAAAACCATCCTACCACAGAAGTGCATCTGGGCAAAAGTGTTTTGTAATTCAGCTAAACAAGGGATACACGCGCCAAAAGAATTTCGCATCACCTACAATTGGTTTAAAATGAAGGATCTTTGCTGGGACATTCGGCCCATCACTAATTTGAAACTCATCACGCCTGGTTTGGTGTTCTGTAATAACAATGTATATTTTCATCCCATACTTTCTACCGGGTCATGAGCAACTAGTATGGATAAGAAAATTTCGCGATTTCATTTTGGGACAAGATAGAAGTCAAATACATATACGGCGAAGTCTCATTTGCAATTGGATCACAGTTTATCAGACATGCCTGGGACGCCTCTGAGCCAATAACAGACTGGCAAGGAAACACGTGGCGACTCCCATATTACTAGGTGTGGAGTAACACTGCTTACTCTTTGGAGTCGCAGCCAATGAACACACAGCTGAGGCTTGATTGTACACAGGACTGTGGAGTATAACCTACAGGGCATTGAACTCCCGAAATTTTCCTATCCCGAGCAACTAGTAAGTAACTAACAATTCCCAGTGGTGCAAAACTTTGTTTCAAGATATTTTCGTGACAATTATGTGTCCCTACCTATCAACAAAAGGAAAAAAAATTCAATGACTCCACCAGTCGGTAGTTCATGGTCGTTCGATGGCAGATGCCGCAGTGAGAAGTTGTGTCTCCTTTCTGATTGGACGGCGTATGATTCGGTCGCGTCAACGCTAGTTGGTTTTTACTGGCCCGAAGGTATCTAGGGACTAGTTAATTGTAGTTCAGTGGCGAATCCGGAGCAATCGTACTTGTTGTTGCAGTGTAACCTTTCGCCAGATAGTAATGCGATATCGTCAGTTGGTCTTGGATTATTGGTAACCATAGGAAAACACTTTAACACTTTGAGGACTAAGCTTTAAGCTTGAGGTTAGCTCAAGCAACACTACGTTAAAAACTTGTTACTGAAAATAAAACTCGCAAGGATATGGATTCATTGTTCCTATAGTATTTAACAGGATATTAGAAAGGCACGACAGCCAGGCAATTATGATTTTCTTGAATAAAAAACAATGCTTTGATATAACTATAGGTTGTTCACGCTAAAGTTGCCATTTTTGAGGCCCTAGTTACTTTTTTCCTTTCAGCCATTTTTTTTAGAAATCTTTTAGCCACCTTTTTAAAATAGATATTGCCTTGCAAGTAATAAGCATACGATGTATTTTCCACCGTATTCGGAAGTTAACGCCAAATGTTAATATAAAATACATTTACAGACTATTATTCCCAACGAGAAAGCTTTCGAAAGTGCTCACCTTACCGTGAATAGCCTATACTCAAAAGGACAAGATTTGTTGTAGCCGCCGTGACCCCCAACGTTTGGGAATTTGGTGTTAATTTTCCCTTGCGTTTTCAAACTAATTGAAGTCCGAGGACACCACATACTACACGTTAGCATGCCAGCTGTGAAATAGATCCACGAATTCTCTTTTCCGTGCTCCATCACGAAGCCAGCAGTGGTAAGGAGGGGGGGGGGAGGGAAGAAGCAATTCGCTGGAGTGCCTGCACGAAGGGTGCGGAGCGTGGCGGGAGGAAACACACCCCCGTGCTCGCGCGGAGAAATAGCGACACCTATGTCACCCCCGTGGTAAGCTGATCCAGCACGTTTATTTCGAGGGAGGTTGAAGGGGAGTCCCACCCTTCCCCGAAAGTTTAAACATCTTCCACGTCACGATCAGGACTCGTCCCCTGGGACCTTCGCAGGCGTCGCAAACCTACACGTGATGAATGAAGAAGTGAGGACGAGGAGGGGATAGGGTGTGGGCGGGGGTGAAAGTGGAAGATCCGGGGGCATGCGCAGAAACCTACCGCTCCACAAACGTCTACCCCACCACCCCGACAATGACACTAACAAACGAAGTTACGTTCGAAGGTGGTTCCCTTGGAGACCCCACCTCCTAAAGACACCTTTCGCCACCCCCACCCTCCTTGGTCGTAACCCCTCTGCGTAACTCTATTACATCAACATTCCCGCTTCCCGAGCACACAAACTGACTTTGCCTTTATAAAATTCCCCTCCTCCACGCCGACAGGTCCTGTTTCCCACCTTAGCAGGTCCTACCCCGGAAACTCGCAAGGTTTACTTAATGCGCACCCTTTTCCGAGCCCACTCCCTTCAAGGTCGTTCGTGCAGTCGGACCGCGACGGGCGTCGGGGGAAAATGTTTCCCCAGGTGACGAGCGTGACTAGGGATCGTGCGACACATCGATATATCTATCTACGTGCGATATTGTTGGAACATCGTGTTATGCCTGGGAGATACTCGTTGGACGCGGCTGCATTACAAATATAAACCGTCCCCGCTTCCATTATCTATCTAGGATTCTAAGTCGGAACCTCGTAGTAAGGTGCGTTATCGACCTCGGCGATATATATATATATATATATCTACGTGCGATATTTTCGGGACAATTTTTGTCCATCGTTTTATGCCCGGAAGGTTTTCGTGGTACGGGCTATATTCTATACTAACGCAAAATTGCACATGTAAAAAGTTCCTGCGTCTACAGTTTAGCCAAGGTTCGAAGCCGAAATATTCGTGGTACAAATCTGCATGAGCGACCTCGATGACAGTGCTTGCCATTTTACCCGGATGTACTTAGACAATGATTGTGGGAAAATTTCTTTCCTCTTGAAAACAAAATTAACGCAAATGTATATGAAATGTTTTGTTTACTTCTAATACCAATCTTTCAAGAACATTCAGTCACGTCAACGATAACTTTCGCGACAGAAAATATACCTTTGTGACTGCTAAAACTAGGGGAATAATTTCACATTCCTTTATATATATTGGAAACAAAATTTGACTGAGATGGGTGGGGGAGGGGGGGGGGGCTCGGTGGTGTAGTGGTCAGACTACTCTCCTCTAACATAGAGGGACAAGATTTGACTCCCGGCGGGGTCGCTCCCTGATTCTCGTATGTAGGAATCGTGCCGGGCGATGCCGAGGGTTTTCTCGGTGATCTCCCGTTTCCCCCGCCCTTCCATTCCGGCGCTAGTCCATACTCACCTCATCTCACCATGATCGGCTCTGAAGAACTCGAAGTTACAAACCGCCCAAATCTCTCCCCTTCATTGACTGAGATGCTGTTAACTCGGCACTCAATGGTCTGACAGTCAACCAATAACGGACACTGTACAGTACAGGAAACACGTATTCTGTTATGTTGGCCAATAGGACGATGGTAATACAGAGACCAGAAGTAATTGTGTTCATCTAGTGGTGGGCATATGCGCCTCACTTTTAGCGTGTCGTGAATGTCTGTGAATGTGGTCAGAGTTTTAAAACACCGCATCATTAGTACAATGCAACAGTGTAGTGATAATACGGCAAATATAACGTGGGTTTCTAAAGCATGAGGACAAACTTCGACGGTTATTTTCTTGCGAAAATATTAGACGACAATGTATGTACAATTTATCCCCATAAGTAATTATTGAGAAAACTATATGCGCTCCCAAAATTTGGGTTTTTTCAATGCGTTTAGCTGAAAATATCAGAAACCATCTTAAGCAACAAATCGTTTAATGGTGTTTTGTATAGTGCCTATACACCACCAAAAGTGAGGTCGGTAATTTTTTCTCCCTTCCTTTTGGAAATGGCCGTTAACACCCCATGTTTGCATGAAACTTTGTAACTCTACTTTCTAAGCAATTGACAACCTGTCAATCAGCACGTCTTAAGTTAAAAAAAAAAAAAAAAAAAGTTGTTTTGTCGTAGCACTTTTAGGTGAACCGTTTGTGCGATCATTCATGTTGAACATTCAAAACAGAACGTGTTGCACCATACCAGCATACAGGTAGGCAAACCACAATGCTGGCAGAGTAAGGCAATACATTTAAATGGTTATTTCTCAGGGTCACACAGCTGCCTTAATAATCACTTGGCGAGAAAAGTGGTACTTACATTTTTGTCTTATATTTTTTTCCGCCAGGAATATACTGCCGAAATTTGTTCCCATGCTTTGCAAACACGTTATATGTATGTCACACTTATGATGCCTACAAGCCAAGAGAAAGTAAGCAATGAAAATACACACCGTCTGTAGTCTTGGCGCACGTCTCTTTGTAATGGGTAGAGACTTGTAAAATTTGCGTTACTAATTTGGGAACACGTATGTAATATGTTTGTCATTCGACCATACTTTATTTGACACGCTCTGTGTAACTTTGCACCACTAAATGAACACTTCACAGTCGCGTGCCCCAATCACGTGTAGTTCAGTCAGAAAGGGCGTGGTCTTCACGTCTATGCAACAGCCAATGGGGGAACGATGTCGGTTCCATTACATACGGTACTACGAAGTTTAGCCTGATGCTAAACAATAACGCGAGTTTTGCACGTATCTTTGTAATGCGCCAACTATTCCAGCGAACATGCTTGATGTGCAACCAATTACAGGAAGCGCAAAACATTTTTAGACGTGCAGACACTCCCTAGTAGGTCGTGAACTTACAAACTTCCCCGACATCATGTCAGTAGTATGGCCGGGGGGGTTCTAGATTCAAAGGGATGCCGCCTTTTTTTATTGGCCTAATTCATTTTATATCAAATTGATATCAAAGGGCCAATTAAATTGATTAAAACTGTTCATCAAAAAGGGCTTTGAAAAAGGGTTAAATGTAATGAAAGGGTTAAATTTTTCAAGGGGTTGAATGTATTGAAAGGGTTAATTTTTTCCTTGATTTTGTTCTTGTACTTATTTCTTTCTTTCGTTTTGGGTGGGGGTAGCAGGACCTCTGTACGATGTTGACGCTGTGGTGTTCTGGAGGCGACTGACCAGAGTGGTGGGTGCAATGTGTTATATAGGTTTTGAGTTGAGTGCAAGAGCATGCTAAGGGCTTTTTTTCTTCAATTTTTTTGCTAATTTCAGTCTGTTTGTAGGAATATTGGTGGTAAATAGGCGATTTTTACAAATATATTTAACACAACAGGATTTCAGAGTGTTTAAACGATTTCTAAGAGTGACCTAAGTGTAAATTTTATGTTTTTTGGGGGATATTGCTCATAGACGGAGGTGTGAAATAGGCGACTTTGAAAGATGCGATTTACATGTCAGTAATGACAAACGATTAATTAGACAACGACTGTTTCCGAATGCAATTAAACATTATACACGAGAGAAAAAGTAATTTCAGAGTGTACTACGTATTAATAAATTATACATCGAATAGCATATTCATAACGACTACATGAATAATAAGTGCAATTATGTGACTCTCCAGTATGAAATGAAACGAAACATGATTTTAATACCCTGAGCTTAGAAATATAATTTACATGATAGAGAAGTATAACACAATTATGTGAGTATGGAATTAACAATCTACAACAAAATGTACCTATATATTAAACAAACAAGATATATATGACGCCTCTCGCACATACCTTACACGTCCATCTCCATGTGAGACTGGTGAGGAGGAACGTAATCCACACGTAAAAATTAATTAATTGATTAATGCGTATAATAAAATTTCACCTCTCCCAAAACACGTCTGTCCGGCTGCGAGCTCAGTGAAGCACTGTTTGATTATAGACTTCCACTCTGAAATTTTTAACAGAACAAATGTTGCCAAATAAAACATGCAATAAAATGACATTAGGAGTTTCCCGACAAGACATCTGTCCATCTCGGATTTCACTTGATGAATGAGTGTATCATATGAGGTGTGCCTGCTTATATATGTGTAGCACGGTCAGCATCTTAAAGCAACCGAATTGAAATTTACTTATGATAGAACCTATTTCGCTACTTTTAACGATTTGATTGTCCTACAAGTACGTGGATGTACAAAAGTGAATTATTAAAAAAAATAATGTACATACTACAAATTTTTTTTCATAAAGTCTGATAAATAGAGCGCACTTGTTAACACAAACACGAGTTGAAAATCATACCATGTTTCGTCTACCGAACCCAGAAACGGGGTTTACATGATAAATGCACTAACACATGAAAATTTATATTTTTCCCTGATAAATTTAAAAAAAAGTTTCGCTGTAAAATAGTTTTATATTAAAATGTGTATATTATAAAACGTTAATCGTGGCAACCACACTCCGAAGCCTGGTGAAGTCGAGAGATCCAGTATTGTGTCTATGCAGGGTGAGGATTGGCGAAGTACTAAGATGGTGGAAGCCCTCGAAAAACCTCCATGTCGTTCTGCCCAAGGCCAACTGCTCCAGAACTCCCTGCACCCCACCTCCACCCCTCACCAGAGCGACGTGTCCTGTCGTTACTCGTCATTCTGCCCTCGATTGTCACTTTTTCGGCACTGAGGCCAGATGGCGACGACTGAATAAATACGGCCACATCGCTCCCTTCACAACATCCCCACCCCCACCACCACCCCTCGTCAGAGCGATGTGCCCTGAGGTCATTCACCCGTCTTCCCCGATTGTCAATTTTTGCCTCTGAGGCAATATGGCGACAACTGGCAAGAGAGCTTCACATCGCCTCTGCTCGCCTGTAGGCATCCCCATACCCCTACCCCTTGTCCAGAGTGACGTGCCCTGAGATCAAGAACCCAGATGATCCCTCCCATCCCTACTCCAGAAGTTGTATTCATCCAAAAAGTCAGTTTCTTCACTAAGGCCACACATCCCCACCCTGGAACATGTTTTTTTTTCTCGAATATCTCGAGAGATAGCCTATCCACAGAGACAGCCCTCACTGCCGATCCAAGGCCATGCAAGATCCAGACGTATTCCCAGGGAATTAAATTTTGCTACCAAATTCCTGCCATTAGAACTTAATTTTTATCCTCTTCCTAAGAAATACATTCCAAATGTTTTAAAAACACAATAAATTCAATTAAAAATATAAAATGTTTTCCACCGAACTATTTTTTTTTCCCATATCCAGCATCTTTATTCCCCTTTCCAACAATCTTACAAAACATTTTAAACCTATATTCCCGGTTTTCAACAACTTTTAACTAATCACTGATTGATTTTCATTCCAACACAGATATAAGACATATTTTTTAAAGTAATAAAACAAACACACATCTTTATTCCAGTTTGAAACACTACGATGCTAGACACGACACGTGCATACATAGTCAATCAATTTTTAAATATTTATGCATATTTCACATATAGTTTTTTCTAGCCCAGAATTTTTATACAATACTATCATATAGGAAAATATAATATAATCTTGCTAAAGTTTAATATTCTATGTGAAGTAATAATTAGTTCCAAATTTATTTGGGAAAGGAAATCGACTACAGCGACATGTTTTTACAAAAGATACGGGGGATGAGTCATTCTAAAACCTTGTGGAAAATACCAGGTAACGGATAGCCGAGAATTAAGTATGTTTGGAGAGCGAGCGAAATTTAGGTCTCGAGAGCCGATGAGGGTGAAGTGAGATGAGTATGGAGCAGCGCCAAGCGGGGTCGCGGCCGACTAGGCAAACAAGAGAGATCTCCAATAAAGTCCTTGTATCAGTGGCAACATCTAACACAACTTCCACACACTGCGAAAAAAAAAATTTTGTGTGACCAGCCCGGGGATGTGAGCGTGCTAACCGCTCAACCAACGCGATCCCTTTCTTTATGTCTAACCAAAAACTTTCCAACAGAAAATTTATTCCATCTAACATAAAATTATAAATTTGAATTTATTTAATATTTTAACCATTTACGACATAAGTTTTAACGAAACAGTACGTAAAAAGGCAGATATCATGTTTTTGGAGTTGGAATATAGTGATTTTAAATGTTATTCTTCCTTTTTTACTAAAAGGTCCAAATTCTTGTGAATTTACAGGGAAATGGTGGCCACTTTGAATCCTTACAGAATATAAGGAGTGATAAGTTAATTTTTCTCAGTTTTAACTCTGCATCTGCTAAGTTCACTTTGTGTGCATATGCGTGTGTGTGTATTGCAGCAGCACAGATAACGACACCAGGCGTCCATTGCAACAGCATGTATCTACACCAAAGGAAAGCGTCGACATTGCGAACGACCCCAGGCGTCCACTACAACAGACGCTCATCATGTCGACCAGTGGCGGCTGCTGAGGTAGGGCTGTGGGGCGTAGCCCTCCTAATAAAATCTCAGAATGCATACCTGTACTTATCTGCTACTCAGTAAATAACACTGTGTACGAATACAGAGGTTATTTCGCAGTCAATGTTTTTGAGATGGACGAGACTCTTGTCACGAGAGAAATGTTTTTGGAAATGCCGAGTGGTGGGGCAGCAGATTCTTCGCCCCGAAGTGGGTAGAGCTAGTAGAGAGAGATGACCGTAACATTAGACTAGGGGTGCTATAGGAATCAGGGAAGACTGCAGAGGCTCGGCCCTTTTCAGCCAATCGCATGCTGTAAATCGGAGAGAGCTGGGCACGCCCCTGCTCAAACAAAAAAAAATTGTTTCCTGGAACTTGACAAAGCTACCAAAACTACATGTTTTGTAAGCACACTTTCGCGCTCCACTCTTTTGCAGTTGTTAAACGCATTTCTTAACAGTGCTTGTATTTATTTAGAATATTTTTTATTTATAAATTTCGTTCAAACTCGAATGAGCTTCAAATATAGTGTGTAATACTCTGAATAAGTTTGTTGTTCATTAGTGATGAGCTATGGGCATCGGTCAGAAGCAGGGTTGAATTGTTGTTAATGTCGTGTTGTGTAAACTTGTAGGTAGTTGTTAATTAGGCGAGTAACATTTTAAACCTTACTACGACAAACATTTTCAATTATGAGAATAAACTAGAGCTACAGAATCTGGGACTAGCAAGGCCACAGTTAAATATAATTCAACAACAAAGCCAAGGTGGTAAATGGTTCGTATACGAGAAAATTCGACGTAAGTACATACAATTTTGTGGACTGGCTATACGGGTGTGAAGATGGAAATGTGTTGTTTTGTTAATTTTTTTCCCTAATGAAACCTAATGATCTTGCATGGACTGTCAATGAGATAAAAGATTTAAAACATTTGGGAGACAAAGTTAAAAGACATAAATCGTGTTCGCAACATATAGAAAAAGCCATAAAATTTTCATTGCTTGTTAAGATGAATATACATTGCCAGTTAGATAGCTCGTACAGGTTGACGAATGGATTTTTTTACAAATATATTAATTAAGGTATGCCACTTTCGTCCTCTAATTTACATTTGACTTTAATTCTGTATGTACTGTAGGTTGTAAATTAGTATTTGATTTTAAAAATATTTGTTTTAATATATTTAAGCTATTTTCATCATTAGTATGGTATAATTGGTATTATTATGTTATCTCTCGTCGTCTCGTGTAATGTACCACACCGTGTAGGTACTGGTTGAAAGGCATATAACCTAAACAAACTTAGAACAAATACATACCCGTGGTAGTGATTAGATTTGAACCAGCGGCCACAGTATGTTGACCATTACAGATCAGGCAATGATATATTTTTCTTTGAATAACCACGTTTATTTTTTTTATTTAGCTACATAAGGTACACTTACTTAAGCCTGTCGTATGCTATATATTTATCACTGTGCCTATTAAAAAATAATATATTTGTAATGATATGATTTAGGATCGCTACAGCCCTCCCAGTTTCAAAAGTCACAAGCCACCACTGATGTCGACTACAACGCTAGACGTGCATCACGTCTACTACAGCTCCGGGCATCCACACCGAGAACGACGCCAGGTGTCTATAACATCTACGACAACTTCGCTACTTCTAGATCATCATCATTAATGCAGAATCTACAGGGCATTTCATCTCTGCATCAACTCGTAACAGGTACAATGCATCAAGGTCACTGCTGTGACAATTGTGCCTCTGAATGAGTTGAAACATCCAATGCTATTCTAGTTGATGGGAAGGCGAAAACCTCATTGAGTGTTCCCAACTGCGAGTGTTTGCGAAAGAATTTATAATTTTTTTGTGGGCTATGAAATAAAATTCGAGTATCCGTTCCTCACTGAACATTTACTAGCTGAAGAGGATATAGTATCCTATTTACCTTGTGATTACTGTCCTTACAGCATGCCTGCCTTTCCTAATGATGGGAACCTGCAACATATGTGGAGGGATTGTATGTCGCTCAAGTTGGAACAGCTACTTGAAGCTAGAATAATTCCAGATATAGCAATGGATTCATCTGGAGTCGATGAAGTAGATTCTGAGGCGAGCACTGTCATCTTATAAAATTTTATGTTAGTGAGACTTTTTTGTGAATAGTGTACAAAGAAATAATGTTAAAATGATGTGCTACGCTCAGGTTTTCGAAAACTGTGAAGACAACTCCTTTGTAATTAAGGAGATTGCTATTGCCTATGCAACCAATGATAATGACTTTAAATTATTATGGTTTAAAACTCCCAGACCCTGATACAGTTTAGAACCTGAAGTTTAAATGATGTTTTGGGAAAAGACTCATGAGTTCATAACCTAAAATGGGACTCTGGTGACATAGCTTACTAAAAATATTTTCAATGTGTAAATTATGCGTTACTCGAAGACTATCCCATATATGTACTTGTAAAAATGCAGAAGGAAACTGTAAAAAGTGTAATCAATACAGAAGTAATAAATATCAGAAGATACCATGACTGGTCGAGTATTAATTCAATTGTCAAACGCTATAACATAAATCACTGTGAGGAAAAAGAAATATTCTGCTCACTATGTAAAAGCGAAGCTTTAAGACAATATTTGCATCAAGATCCTACCTATGTGTAGAGTTATTAGTTTTCGAAAAACATGGTTTGTTTCAGGTAGTGTAAGATTTCGAAAAAATGGAGAAATTCAACCCAGAGAAGACGTATTCCACTATTTTTTCGAGGGCACAAGAAAAAATGGTTCCAGTCTCTAGGCAACATATACTTCCAAACACAGATGTGTAACGGAGATGAACATTAGAATATCGCCAAAAGTTTCTGAGAAAATCTGTGTACAGAATTAGTGCTATGTAATGAAGAAGAAGACTGTCCTTTTTTTTAATATGTGGCCTGACAGCGAACTGCCCTTTTCTTCTTGGGATCTATGTTTTAAAAATCGCCGTACAGAAATAACCAAAGAGTCTGGTTTTCATAAAATTAAATATAAATTGATTAGAGAATTTTACGACACCACCAACTTACGGACTGAAACATTTAATAAGGAACACATCACGCAAATACAAGGCAGTAGCGCACTTCTACGACTGCCATGTGGAGTGTGGGACTGTGAGGTTTGGAACAACATTGGTTGTGTCTGTAAATTTGATCTAACACAATTGTCGTTGATGGACTAATTTTTCCACAAACTGGAAGAACAACTGTCTATATGAAGACAGAGAGAATCGTACACCAGAGCTTCAGTTACGATGGAATGGTTCGACTCATCACTTCAGTATGCTAGTGTTAGTCCAGGATATAGGCGAGTGTGGTTTTGAATTGAAGATGAAGATAGTCCACTGCAGATACAGATGTAGATGGAGATGAACATTGGCGTTTCTCGTTAACCAGTCCAACATAAACTTTGAAAGTGTTTGACGTATGTTATGGGCGAAATTATTGTCCTTTATATAATTTACATCTCGACAGCAAACTACCTCGTAACAAAGGTAAACTAGAATTTGAAGCTCATAGTGGTTGTCACCATACACAAGTCCTACAAAAAACCAAATACATTATGCAGAAGGAGTGTAGTTGCTGCTCTCTTACTACAGTTTGGACAGAAGAATACAACAACAACCACCATTATACATACATTGGTGACCGAGAATTAACGTCTACCTGTGGTATGTGGCAATGTAACGTTTTTCAAAGTAATAATATCTGGCAGACTATATCAAGGAGAGCGTTCAGTATTAAAACGTAAGTCATGGTTAGAAACTTTGACCCTACAGACATATACGATGTCCTGCAAATAGGTTACCGAATAATTTTCTTTAAGCCATATGACGGTATCCTACAAGTTCATGTCTGCAACAATATAAAACATTGGTGCTACACGTTCCACAACAGTCTCGGCATTTGCTTTGGTGAAGAAACATGTAATGATTGTGTTGTGAGATATCTTTGCCCCGACGACAGTGACTTGCCATCAACATTAGAAAATTTGATGATTGCCAGTCATAACAAGGAGAAAGAAGAGGAGCAGGGATACGGAATAATAGCCTACCAGCTCACCAGACCTCATCAGGGAATCACCATTCGTTGGAAGGAGACCTGCAATTGGGACATCCACAACTTTATGTGAAGTGGCTAATTCAGAATAATGGTCCCAATGTTCCCATTGTTTCCAATGAAATACAAGTATGTTTTTTACTAAAGGTCTGTATTCTGTAACTTATAGTTCATTATATTCACATTTTTTGTAAATGAAATGTGTGAGTCAGACATTCATTTCAAATGTACGTATTTCTCTCACGCTTTGAAAGCACGTAGTAAACCAACTAGTTATAATTGCACTTAACTAACTGAAACAGTTCTTAATATCTTGTAAAACAGTACAGACTGCACAGAGTAGATCATAAGCATAAACTTAAGTGCGAATGCATTGTGACTTCATACTGTGAGGAAGTAAACTGTTTGAAACATCTTGTTTATAATACAGACATTGTTTTGCCCTATTAGTATTTCGAAGAATGTGTTAATAATCGTCATACTACATATCATTATAGCAAAAATACGTTTGATTACACGTCTCATACTGGGTGTGATTCATCAACTTACAAATTTAGAGTGAGGGTGAGAGAATGAATTTATCAATATACACACATTGTTCCTAGCTAATTCTTCTCAGTCGCGTGTTGGATGTCATAGTAGCAGCATGACGTATTTTCATTATGCAAATAATTACGTCAGTGTCAAACAAGGAAAGTCCAATACAACTTACTGCCTATGGTGCTACGGGCTTTTGCGAGAATTTACAGAGACTTGCGATGATATTTTTCATCTTAAAGTCATTTATTTTCTTCTAGGAGGCGAATAGAGTCATGAACTTTTACATTGCATTACAAACAAGAAATGTCCAGTGTTTCATATGACTGCTAGCGCATCTCTTTCATCTAGTATTGAAGATATATACCCTCATTATGTTGAATGATATCCTGATTTGGTTGAAAGCATTGTTTTGCATTCCCCTACTTGTAAAGACGTTTGTGGGCAAACAGACAGATTGAAACCAGGGCATAAGAAACGCTTACTTTTCGAAAGCAGAGGTTAAGAAGGGGATCTGGATCCAATTTTAAGAAAATGCATGAAAACTTTGTTCACAAAAGTTGCTAACAGTTTATAAAAATATTTGTTTGAAAAGAAAAAAAAAATGTTGTAGTATTTTGAATCAATGTTTTGTGTTATCCTGTAGTTGTTTCAGAGCAAGGTGTAATTGTTGTACATAATGTTTTGGATCTACCTGTATCTTTGAAATGATTGTGTGACATCCTATATTTATTTATGGGTTTATAATTTGTCTCTTGAAAATGTTGTAAATATATTGTGAATTACTTATGTTAAACATGGAAATGTTTGGAGCAAATTCTTCATACTAGTGTTAAAATGTTTTGTGCCACCCTAAACTTGTTAGATTCTGTGTGTTAAAATGATGTTTTGAAGCAAGTGTGTATTTTGTATATGTTGTGGAGCAAAATTTTCTACTTGCTTAAATATGTTTTGAAACATTGTATATTTCGCTGTCGAAATACTAATAAAAATATTTTTGTATATATTTCGTAAGTATATATGATGTAAAATGAGTCCCTGGTATATGTTTATTTCACCTATTCCTTATTAAAAGTGAACTGGTTTTGGTAAGATAAATTTTTTCTCGACAGAGACATTGGAGAGAAAAGTACTTAATTTGTCTCGAAAAGAGAGAGACAGAGAGAGTGAGACATTCTTAAATTTTCTATTAAAAAAAGGTATATTGCATCAACAAGAAATAGTCTTGTAAAAATCATATAATAAACCGATTATTAGTTAGCGGAAAATTATATTTAACTAAAGATATAATTGAATCTGACAAAAAAATTGTCTGCTGGAAAAAAATTATAAACACATAAAATGACATGTTAAATGTCGTCTGCCTCTGTAGAGTATTCAGTTTATAGAAGGAGGCTCTGGGTTTGAATCCCTTATAAGGCTTGGTAAATTGTAATATATACTTTGTGGTTTCGATTTCCGGCTAAGACATAGTTGATATTACCTGGGTTCAAATCTAGTTTCTCACTTTCAGTGCAGGGTAAATATGATTGTAATATGTAGATTCTGTGTTCGATTCCCAGATAGGTATATTAGCTAGTTTGTAAGTCAGTAATAGTTAACCATATTAAATAAAAGGATTAATCAATTATATATAAATTTACAAAAGTGATACTAAAAACAGGAATTCGTTAGTATATGTAAAAGAATGTTGAATCATTAGCATTAAATTGATTTCACCAAGTACTGCAAAAAGTTCGTATTGAAATGACAATTGTTTGTATAAGAAATCGTTAAATAAGAACATAATTCAAACCTAATGGCTTAAAACCGAACAATTACACATTAAATTTATATATAAATGCCAAAATTCAGCATATCCACATGAAGAATCCTAAAATGCATTAAATATTTTTAATTTGCATTGAAATAGTTTAAAATTTAACTAAAATGTCTTAAAACATGTTATTCGTCTATTTGATATCCATTTCATACGAGTAGCATTAATTTTAATTTTTATGACAAGGGAGGCCTGTGAAGGTATAAATTGGGGTATGCACCCACTAGAGATCATTTGCTGCCGTGACTTCATGGGGTCAAGACCTCCTCTCTCCTCCAGTGTGTGAAAGTGTACCGACCTTCAGCCTCGTGAACCGGTCCACAGTCCTAGGGTGTCTAGTTCAAGACCATCGCCCACCCTCTCACCGTTTACCTCTGCCTGTGTTCCTCAACGGGGCTTTGCGGCCAAGGGACCCGCTCGCCCATCGCTTCTGATGCGACTGTGAAAGCAACCGCACACGGAACTGGCTAGACAAGAGCATGAGAGAATGGTTCAGTAAGCAACTGGTTGTGCACGCATGTGTCACCATCCAGCCATTCTCCCTTTCACGCACATACTCCACAACCTCCGCCTGCTCGATATTCTCCCTTTTTCCCCTCCAACAACTCATTGCATAGATGCTGCAGCAGTCTCTGTGATGAATCAGGGGAGGGGATAAGGTTGGCACTTCCCCTCCAGCCCCATCCCTCCGACAACTTTCAGTCTGCACCCCGTCTCCAGTATAGAATTGACCATGCTTTGCGACCTGTCTCGCCCTTGTCTTTCACAAGATTTCCTTTTCGGCCCAGGCGTGCGGCTTTTGTTTAGAATATAACAGTGAAATTTAAACTCACACTATTGCATTTCAGTTTAAGCCTAGTTTAAATTCTATTTTTCTGAGAGAAAAACTTTAATTTAAAATAAATATTTATTTTTTTATTTTTTCTTAATCTTAGACCATCAAACACATTTCTGAATAATACCCCATAATAAACATTTATGAATATTACACTATCAAAATCATTTATAAGTATTATACAATAAAAGATTGTTATCAATATTACACCATCAAAAATGCATGCTAGGGTACACTGTAAAATCATTTATGCTGTCAAAATTAGTTTACACTGTAAAATAACTATTTTGTTTTTAAATATAGAGGGAGCAACACACTGGATAATAAAATAATAGCAATACCAAGTAAACAAACACTATTAAAGGTAAAAATTAAATAAAAGCAGTACTCAACTTTAAAAATGAAATGTCTTAAAATATACTTAAATACCCAATATACCCCATCGCATACACATCAAAAAACATTTCATTTGTTAGAAATACTCAAGGCTCAAATATACATCATCTCTCACATCCTTCTCCAGTCAATGCATATTGAACAAGCTTGGGAGCCTAGATTATGCATCTCCCCCTCATGCTTGCCATGAGTGGCATAGTTCTCCCTTGTTTTAGCCATTCCAAAGTTCATACCTCATACACACAACATCCCTCCCTTAAACATTTCACTAAAATTTATGTGACCTCCCCTGCACTTACACTCACAGTCATACCTATCTAACCAAAATTTCTCAGTCATCTGCGATAGATTCTAGATTTTTTCACACACTTTGTGATAATTTAAACAGTGAAAAGAGGGGCAGGTACGTGTTATTGACGTGGCCTTATTCCATATAGTGCAGTAGCTAGTACTGGCAGTTCACGTCTATATCCCTCTCAATTCTGCTAAATAAACTCAAATGTACTTAAAAATTACATCTTGAATTAAATTTTTATCACCTTTCCCCTGCATTCATACTCGCAGTCATGCACTCTCACACTAATCTAACCAAAAATGTTCAGTGTATTAGGCGATAGATTCTAGATGTTTTTCACGTACTTTGCGAATATTTTGCAACCTCCTCTATTGTGACACCGATTCCCTAATCTATTCTGTTGCTTGTGAGTACATCTATAAAGTATCCTCAAATTTAAATATGCGGTTTCGACATCAACGGGCTGTACAGTCACACGATGCGATCCAAGCTTCTGACCGGTAATTTGGAGTGGATAAAGGCTAACGTATTCTCTTCATGGGATTTTGTAATCACTGTGAATGACGTGACACTTGTTTTTTCGCGGAATTTGATCTGTCTTTTCCGGAATACATTGTTGCAGCACCACAATAAATTTATAGACCTCCAAGCACCACAGCGCCAATGACGTCCATCTGCCGCCATCACACGCACCTCCTGGTCCACACTCATCGCAGCTGTCTGCAACTGTTTGCAACACCTGTTATATAACCATCAATGTCGCTGCTACCTGTTTGCTTAACTGTAAGGCATGACATAACTTCAGTATTAACTCTATTGATAGAAGTGTCTTCGATACCATTTCTCTTGCCATTTTACAAATAGGAAGAAGAAATTAACATCTTCATCATTAAAATTTGGAATATACGAGCATGTATGTTTAAAGTAGTCATTTGGCATGTGTGAGTTTCTGCAAGTATATTTCCAGATGTGACACTTTAAAAGAA
Organism: Dryococelus australis; assembly: GCA_029891345.1. Taxonomy (NCBI): domain Eukaryota; kingdom Metazoa; phylum Arthropoda; class Insecta; order Phasmatodea; family Phasmatidae; genus Dryococelus; species Dryococelus australis. Next base: position 350,801,938 of record CM056995.1, read on the forward strand.
CGCCTTCAGTGTTCATCTTTATAACCTGCTCAAGAGATTGTGAATATTGTATATAGTTAGGAAATAGACGACCTCCACATCAATATAGTTTGTAAATTAATTTTTTTTTAAATCACGTATGTGTATAATTTTGTTCTTGTTTTTTTTCCTTATGTAAGATGTTTAAGAAGATTTTGAATTGTTGTACAATACAGTAATAGTGTTAAGATGTAGAAATTATGTGCATGTCGTCATAGAATATTGTAAATATAATAAGAGGTATTTTGTTGCACATAATAACGTGCTTTTTTTTCTTGTATGGTATTTGAAAATTTTTGGTAATTTAGTTCTTAGTATGTTTTTTAAAATTAGTTAAAAAGGTTTTTAACATATGAATTCTCTTGTAAAGTTTCTTTGTAAATATTAACTGGTTTTGGATCATACAGGCTTTGATAAATGTTAGTTGATCATAGAGTGTTTGATAAATGTTTGTTGTAAATTGAATACTTTTTGTGACATTGTAAATATTTACCTTATGAGGTTGATTTTGAAAAGAATATTTTATAATGAAATTTTTTCATGTTAAAAATTTGTAGTGTGGGTCTTTTTTTTTTATATATCTTGTGTCACTTTTTCAATAATAACTAAACATTGATGGTAACAGGCTAAGTATCTGTCACGAAAAAACCTGCACTAGAATTAATATTTTTTTTGCAAAGAAACAAGCCAGCAGGTGTCCTTCGTCCACTCCAATTGCTTATATTCAATGTTGGTGATGGGGACACAATGTCCCGCTGGTCGACTTTTGTGGCATCCCAGGGGGACATATTGAAAGCAAACCCCGAATACCTTTACAGAGACAGGTACAAAAAGACCTCTGGCCATCCTTGCCCACAAGAAAGTTTCTCCAGCTAAAATTTTTACGTCTTCATCGAACAGAATCCAGCAAACATTTGAAATATAAAAAATATTTCTTTTTACATACAGACAGATTACAGCTCTTCAAGATCCAACTCGGTGATATCTAGTGAAGAAAACAAACACAAAAATTAAATTCATCTTTGTCACAAACACGAATTCTTATACTTGCAAGAGTCTGACCTACGCTTAGATGCAAGTAGATTATTTAGAAACAAATTATTTGGAGTAAGATTTTTTGTCCTTAATTACTTTCGTGTAGATCATTATACATTTAACTTATCAGAATGGATGTATGCTAGTGTGTTAGTTGTTCGAAAATGGGAATAAAGTTTAAAATTTCGTGTAAGATTGTTTGAAACGGGAATAAAGATTGCTTGAAATGGTTTATATTTTTAATCGAATTTATTGTGCGTTAAAAACATTTTCAAAGTATTTCTTGGTGACGAGGGAAAAAATAAAGTTATATCGGCGGGAGTAGTAAAATTTTAATTCGCGGGAGTACGCTAGGCTCTTGGATCGGCAGCGAGGGTGGGCTTTGGGGACAGGTCAGTTCCAGAGATATCCGAAAAACGTGTTCTTGGCCACTGTAAGGGTAGGAGGTGTGTGGCCTTGAATCGATAGCGCCCTCGGAGGGCGGGGCAGTCCTCCGGAAAACGAACTCTGCCTTGGCGGGAAGAGGGGAGGGGACAGATTGCCGAAGAGGCTGTCATTGACTAGTGCTGGGGGGTGCGTGGCCTTGGAGAAGAAACTGGTTTTTTCGGGCGAAGTCAGCTTCCTGAGAAGGGGCAGGAAGGGTGAGGTCTGAGTTCTTGACCTCGGGGCACATCCCTCTGGAAAAAGGGTGGAGGGTTTGGGATGTCTACAGGCGAGCTGGGGCGATGCTAAGCTCTCTTGCCATTTGTCGTCATTTTGCCTCTGTCGAAAAATTGACAATGGGAAGACGGTTGAATGACCCCAGGATACGTCGCTCTGTTGAGGAGCCGTGGTGGGGGTGGGGATGGTGGTGCAGGGAGCGATGTGGTCTTGGGCAGAGCGACACAGAGGTTTCTCGAGGGCTTCCGCCATCTTATAACTTTGTCAATCCTAATGCTGCATAGACGCAACACTGGATCTCTCGACTTCACCGGGCTTCGGAGTGTGGTAGTCGCGATTGACTTTTATAATATACAGGTTTTAATATAAAACTATTTTATCGGAAACTTTTTTTAATTTATCGGGAAAAATATCAATTTTCGTGTGATAGTGCATTTATCGTGTAAACCCCGTTTCTGTGTTCGGTAGATGAAACTTGGTATGATTTTCAACTTGCATTTTTGTTAACAAGTGTGCTCTATTTACCAGACTTTACAGAAAAAAATTTGTAGTAGGTACGTTATTTTTTAAATAATTCACTTTTATACATTCACGTACTTGTAGGACGAATCAAATCGTTAATGGTAGGGAAATAGGTTCTATCATAAGTACATTTCAACTCAGTTGCCTTTAAGATGCCGGCCGTGCTACACATATATAAGCAGGCGCACCTCATACGATACACACATTCATTGAGTGACCTCCGAGGTGGACAGATGTGATGTCGTGGAGTTCCTGATGTTATTTCAGTAGGTATTTTATTTGGAAACATTTATTTTGTTAAAAATTTCAGAATGGAAGTCTATAATCGAACAGTGCTTCACTGAGCTCGCAGCTGGACAGGCGTGTTTTGGGAGAGGTGTAAGTAATTCTATTACACATGTTAATCAATTAATTTCTTTTTACGTGTGGATTACGTTCCTCCTTGCCAGTCTCACAAGCATAGGGACGTGTAAGGTATGTTCGAGAGGCGTCATATATATCTTGTTCGTTTAATTTATAGGGACATTTTGTTGTAGATTGTTAATTCCATATTCACGTAGTCGTGTTATACTTCACATTCGGGCAAATTATATTTCTAAGTTTTGGGGTGGTAGAATCATGTTACGTTTCATTCCATACTGGAGAGTCACGTAATTGCACTTATTATTCACGTAGTCGTTTGAAATTTGCGATTCGATGCGTGTAATTTGTTGATACGTAGAACACTCTGAAATTATTATGAATGAAATATTACCGTTGATAATATTTTCGTTTTTATGACTATTGCGATGAGTCTTTTAGAAATCTTATGTATGGGACACTTTTCGCGAAATACCTATACAACAGAAGGTTTAACGCAGACGAAGAATCTTAAAGGCTGTTCCCGATAAAATTAGCAATTTTGAAGTCAACCTCAGAAAAAAGTCACTGCTCCTTCCTTCATATACTTTAACGGGCACACTGAGTGACCATGCTCCCAGTAAAGTTAGTAACGATGAAGGAAAAGTAGTTCCACAACTTAACGGCAAATAAAAATTATTAGGTAACACTTTATAATGATTTTAAATAATTCTTTCGCGTTATGTCTTTTTCTAATTCATCGGAAGTGTAAAAATTAGCAGATTTATGAATTTTTCCTTTTCCAGCAATTTTACCGTTTAACTTGATCGACGCATAATTCAAGTGATGAGGCCCAAGGCAACGTTAATTTTATATATGGCGGAAGAACACACAACGTGCATACAAGTAGACCTCAATCAGTGCTTCCAAAAGTGCTCACTTTATCGTGAACTGCGTTGACACTGCTTTACTAACGCGCTCGATAATCATACATGGAATTTACAGTCAAAGAGAAGGGAAGTTCTGGAGTTCCGTGCTCTCTAGATGTCGTACGACGGCGTGGTAACAAACATGTGTCCTAGAAGTACGTTTAAGTTCGTGTACATATTCCACAATTGAAAAATGTCATCAGGAAACACGAGATTTAACCATTTTTACGTTTAGAAACTCACTGTATGTAAAATAAGATTTGAACAGACAATATGTTTTTAGGTGCTTAAACAACAGACCCTACCATTTCCCGTTTTAAGAGGGCGATAACCTAGACTCCACAGTTCTCTACATACTTGTTCACTTGTTTATTTTCTGCTGAAACCACCAGAGTGCTATAGTTTACTATTGGTTCTAAGTCCTGCAGGGCATGTCTGATAGGAGATCCAATTACCCACTTGAAAATAAAATACACTTGTGTGCCGTTGACTCTGGTACCGAATTATGACAGGAAGTGTTATGATCTCTCATATTAATTGACTGTATAGTCTATTCACGGTAAAGTGAGCACTCTTTAACACCCTACCAAATTTTTCCTTTTAGCCAATTTATATCTTCCAGCCACTTTTTAATATTAACATTGCAATGCGACTAATAAACATAGTCTATATATTACACCACTCCGTCTGATGCTGCCACAAAATATATTTATAAGTGATTAATGTCTTAGGAAGGGCCTTAAAAAGTGCTCGCTTTACCGTGAATAGCTTATACCATACGTAGGGACGCCCGGATTTCGCTTAAAGATTCCACGGCCAGTTAGGGTTCAAAACACTTTAGCTCAGATCCACTTTTGTGATTGGGTGATCCATATGTTACGCCTCTTTTAAATGTCTGCCCGCGAATCAGAAACTAACAATATCGGAGTAACTTAATTCTGATTGGTCAGTCAACTAAGAAAGTGTCTTCTCACAGACACACGCCGCCAGCAAGCAGAAGGAAACTGCTGGTACGCTCGTAGGGCATTGAAATCCATCACGTGCGGAAATCTTTTCGCGAATTTTCGGGTGTCCCTAACGACGGAAATACCCTAAACACAAACCAGATCTCCAAAGCAATAATGTGCACCATCTTCACTGTTGTCGAGTTTGGTCAGTTTGAATTTTACTCGACCTGTTTTGCGGCGATGATCCAACCGGCTATATCCCTCTGTGTACCTGCGCGTGCGTGTAACATGATTGTACGTTTTTTTTTTTCTCTCCCCCTCCCCGTTTTCACTATAGGTCTCCATCCCCGAGCATGCTCCTTCGTGCGTATGCGCGCTCAGTTTGTAAACACAAAAGCTGATCCGTAATGCACACTCGTGCGCGCTCTCGTTTCAAGAGAGACCGGGAGGGATTCTGGGAGGGTTGGGGGATGTTTTGTGAGTGAGAGGGCCCGGGTCGATGCCATTATTGTGGCCGTGTCCGGTGAGCCTCATTTGTTGGAGCGCGGTTGTGGCTGGCAAAAACCCCTGCCAAACCCTTCCGGGACGCCGTTTCTATCCGCAGTACACTTATGAACGCGGAAAACCATTTCTTAGCCCAAAGTGTACCCAGTACGAGGTTTATTTTTTTTTTTCGAGGGGTCGGAGTCGTTAGAAGGCTTTTTATCGCAAATATGAATAATATACGCTATAGATTGTTCACGGTAAAGCGAGCACTTTTGAAAGCCCTGTTTAAGATCTATTTGTATTCCTACAACATATGTAGTTAACATTTTCATGGGCCGCTTCGCCTTATTGATGCGTCGGCCAAGTGAAACTGTGAAATTATCAGAAAGTAAATATTGTACAAATATGCGCATTTTCACACTTTGATAAAAAAAAAAAAAACCGAAATCGGAAGAAATAATTTAAATTATCACAAATTATTACCTAACACTTTTTATCCGACGTTAAGATATGGAACTGCTTTCCGTCCATCGTTACCAACTTTACTGGGATCATGCTACTTAGTAAGCCAGGCAGGAGCAGTGACATTTTCCTAAGTTTGATTTCAAAAGTTCTTACTTTATTGTGAACACTTTCCATACGTTCCTAAATGTCAGCTATTGTGAGTAATATTTAACTACTTCTCTCTACAAAAATTACTTCTTTCGCAACACCTGGAGGGAAAAATTAATGTGTTCGTTAAGACGTTTCATCGAGGTTTTGAGATTCGGCAAGCGACCCGGCCGGTAATTGAAACCCGGTTCGCCTAGGTGGGCCACTACACAACCGTGGCCCCATTTTTATAGAAGTTTGGTATGATAATGCAAGGCAGTAGTAAGGAAAAGGGGAGTTGGGCATAACGGGATCCGGGATCGGAGCCGGAGCCGGTGGAGCAGCCATCCTGGTACGTTACTCGACCGCCATCTTGGATGTAACCCCTGACCCGTGTGACCTTGACCCCAGGATTTTTGACCTCAAAAACACTTTAAAAAAACTTTAAAAAATTCCTAACAATCCTTAAAAAATTCTAAACAAAATTGTAAAAAAAATTCCGAAAAAACTATTATTAAAAATTATTTTAAAAATATTAAAAGGATCTACAAAAATGACGTACTTTTCCCAGAAATGCTGACAGGGATCAGCGATTCCGGGCCCAGTGGCTCCGAGCCAGGTGACTGGGATCAGGACCTTTGACCTTGAAAATGCAAAAATTGAAAACAAATCTAAAAATATCACAAAGAATTTAAATCGTTTAAAAAAATTATGACGAATTTATAATTAAAAATGTTATTTAAGAAAATAGTTTAAAAAATTTAAAAATCGTTGAAAAATTTATTTTTATAAAATTTTATTTAAAACATTTCTTAATTAAAATGCTTTATTTAACCCCGGCGGCCATTTATCCCTTTTTTCCCCACGGAATTTCCTTTTTTCCCTGAAAAATTTCCCTTAAAAAATTTAATTAAAAAACTTACATTTCCTGAGGTCTCCCGCCACACCACCAATTACTCACCTCTGTTCGATACCATCAGGCGACTGACTCCCCCGAACTCACTCTCCTTGTCTATACTCATTCCACCATCTTGATTTCTTCGTTCGCCATTTGTTTATATGCTACTGGAGGCAGTCATCGTTGTTTACATGCTACTGGAGGTAGCCATATTTATTATTCGTTCGTCATTTGTTTATACATAACTGGAGGCCGCCATCTTGGAAGGTGACCGCCATCATAGTAGGTGACGACTATTGCAATTTTTCATCCTATGTTTAAAAAATATATATTTTTTCGAATAAATGGTATAGCTACATGCATGACTGACTACATACTTAATTTATTAAATATTTGAAATACGTATGGTTGTTATTAAAAACTTAAAGGCCAACAGTAGGATACGACACACAAAAATTAAGAAAAAACAAATAATTTTATAATAATATTTTATTATTTTGTAAATACATTTTCAGAAGAAAGCACTTCATCACATCATCTGATATAACCCCGATCCTTAACTGCTCTTATGATCGAAACCACCTCTTTTATGGTCGAGTAATTTCCGCGTTGTTGCCTATCAAGCAAATATTTTAGTCTGTCTACAGGTTGATTGGGATCTTCGGTAAACATATCGTCAGTATACTCGATGTCGTCTGCCTTCTTCACATCACTTGAAGGAAACTTGCTGGGGAAATGTGTGGGTCCGTCGAGGGAATAATCATCGTCTTCAACACTATCACTGTCATCATAGTCATCATCAATGCTGTCTTTATGATCGTCTTCACTTCCTGCTGCATCCTCAATATCTAGTTTACTTTTCTGTGTAGCAGGAGTTGTATGTTCATCAGTATTTAGAGCTGATGACCGTTTTTTTTTTTTTTTTTTTTTTTTTTTTTTTAAGTTTTTCAACTTCACACGAACATCTTGCAAGTGTACCTTCCTCACAAACCGACTGGACTATACTCATTCCGACTTTAGCATTAACTGTGGCGTCATTATCGTCTGCGGGAACGGTTTACATAGATGTAGCAGGAGGTATTGATGGCTTCACTTGCTGGTTCCAGTAGACGAACCCTCTCGGCAGACAGCGATGAACTGATCGAACCCACGCCTGTACCTTCCTCCATGTAGCAGACAGTCCTTATCGATCATCAAAAATTCATATTTCTCTTTCCAGCACAAGGCACACATATCTTTAAAATCTTATATAGACATGTCCGTATTAACATGATCATCGTAAACATGACGTGCATTCGTATCGTCCATGCGAAACAGCACCGACATGTTTGCGTTGTCGTGAAGCAGTTGTTTGGGTATGTGTGAATAAGTCTGGCCGAGGTACACACAGTCAACGTTCGCGTGTCGACCCATGCTAAAGTATTCTTGAATGCAAGTTTTTTTCTCGCCGGCAATTTCGTCGAAGGCAAATATCGAGGGAAATTCCGAGGGAAAAAAGGGAAAAATGGTCGCCGCGGTTAAAGTCTTTTTAATTAAGAAATTTTCAAATAACAATTTTATAAAAAATTAATTCTTAAACGATTTTTAAATTAAATTTTTAATAATAAATTTTTCATAAATTTTTTAATCGATTTTTAATTTGTTGTAAATTTGTTGTGATTTTTTACGATTTTTTTCAAATTTTTGCATTTTCTAGGTCCAAGGTCATAGGTCCTGATCCCGGTCACCTGGCTCGGAGTCACTGATCCCAGTCACCTGAGTCGCTGATTCTTGTCAGCATTTCTGAAAAAAAAAAAATGGGTAATTTCTGTGGAACCTTTAAAAATTTTCTTAATAATAATGTTTTTAGAATTTTTTTGAATTTTTTAGGTATTTTTTAAGGGTTTTTTTTTTGAGTTTTTATGGTTTTTTTTTAAATTGTTTTTCGAGGTTAAAAGTCCTGGGATCAAGGTCAAAGGTCGCACTAGTCAGAGGTAAAAGGTCAGTGATATCCAAGATGGCGGTCGGGTGACGTAACAAGATGGCGGCTCCACCGGCTGCGGCTCCGATCCCGGATCCCGTTGTGCCCAACTCCCCTTTTCCCTACTACTTAAGGCCTGTCGGCTTTAATTTTGGATACGTGGGGCCACCTATTTCCCGCCATATGATTTACGCGCAGGGTAGAAGTCAACACTCAACGTGCACACTCCAACTTTCTTTCCATCCCCGGCCGGGTCTCTCCCGGAGTTTCGTAAGTGGGAAACTTTCCGGATGATGTCGCTGGTTGGCGGAATTTTTCAGTGACATCCCGTTTCCCCTGCCCTTGGATTCCGGCGCTGCTCTATTCTCACCTCATTTCACCCTCATCGGCTCTTTAGACCTTGATGTTAAGAGTCGCCCAAATCTCTTCACTGCACTTTAACTTTCCATTGGTTATCTGCCTGTTTTTTTTTTATGGAGCACTTTTTCTATCTACCTCATTGAGGCAATCAGGTTTTAGTACTGCGACACTGAACGTCCGTGATTCACTTGGAAATTAAATTAATCTTATCACCAATGTGGATCTGGACTAAAGCGTTCTGCAGTAAAACTAGTCTTGTAACCTTTCTGCGAATGCTGCTCCTATGAATACGAAAAGAGAGTAGAAGTTCACAGTTTCCTTTCCTGAAACCATATTATTTTGTCGTTCATATTAATGAATAAAAATTGAGAATATAGTTAAATTACGTTAATATTTCCCACAGTATAAATTTGTACGATATGCGTATTTGTCAATCATATCAGCTGACCACTTCTGAAGTTAATTAATAAAACCCACAAACCTGAGGACAACAGTATAAAGTTAATAACATTCATACGAAAACAACACAGGTTTGTTATTTTGTTTAACACGTTGAGGACTACACTCGAGTGTAGCTCGAGCAAAAATATATTGAAAATTTCTTAGTCGTTGAAAAGAAAACTAGCTTTTTAATGCAGTCGTTGTACTGTCTGTGTTTAACAGGACCTTACAACAGATCTACAGCTCAGTAACAATAACTTTCCTGACTACAAAAATATTTTTCTTACATCTCGGCGAAAGGACAGGTGTGGTTGTAAAACATCTTACACAAATAAAGACAATATCAACTCAGCGCCTTAGTGACTGATGACCAGCCAATAATGAACGTTGTAGAGCACAGTAGGTCATGTTGGCCTGCACTAGAACTGTAGTGAGTGGGAACACAGAGACCAATATAACTGGTGTTCCTACAGTCGTGGATATAAGTAACTCACTTCTAACTTGTCTTGGTTGTCTTGTAAATGTCTGCTGACCTCAAAGTGTCAAGAGCAGGATTTGTTGCATTCGTGCTGCGGACAATGTTACATTTGGCTTTTGGTGTAGACCATTGTCATCCCGTTCCAAACCATATACACAGAAGCCGTTATTTGTTTGTGTATAACCCAAGCTAGCTGAACTCTTCTGAAATTTGAAGTTCACTTTACATTTACGCGTGTAATCATTTCGTGTTAATTTGTGCCACAAAACTCGTTTCGCTGCAAATGAAGGCTTTAAACAGACGCACTGAATCGTCGGCATACCTCAATGTCGGTTACGTTTCAATATGCTGTTTACTTGCCTGAAATTTTCCTTCGTTTACTGGATTATGTAATTACTAAGGGAAACCGCTTTTTCGCGAAAAGTTTCCAGGGCGAGTTTTGTTCAAAAACACTTAAGTTTAGAACGACTTTCGTGATTGGTAGAGCCACGAGTATTTCGCGAATTCATTCGGAGACAAGGTAGACTCCAAACACTTGTTCTTTTCTCTTAGTGTTGTGATTGGGCAAACGTTCTTTAGACACGCCCCGTTCAACTTTGAGAGCCAGTAATAAGCAGGAGGCAGTAGGGTGAATGAGTGTTTAACAGTCCTGTACAGTGACCTCACTTGATCACAGCAGCCAATAAGGAAACGATAGTGTCTCGAGTGTATAGAGGGCTGTCCAGCCTAGCTCGCTGCCAACTCAACGCGCGAAATACTCGAGGCTCTAGTGATTGGATCATTTGAATTGTTACGCGTCTTATGTGCCTGTCCGCGAGTCACCAACGGTCAGTATCGGGGGAACGTAATCCTGATTGGCTCACTCGTGTAGCAGACTCTCTTAACACAAATGAAAATGAGTCAGTAGCAGAAGGAGGGCTGCAAGTGTGCACATACGATACTAAAGTATAGCCTTCGCGTATTACTTTACGCGAAAAGCAGGTGGCCCTAGTAATAACTTAAATTAACACACTGAGTTGTTCAGTATACGTTGTTATGTACGAAAGAATATTCGCTTAAGTCATTCATTTCATGATTGCATGATTTTATTTTGTGGCGGTGTAGATGTTTTCTGATGAAACACAAGACATTCAGTATTAAGTGTAACAGAATCTGGTTATAATTCGGACAACTCAGCACTTTATTGTCTGACAGCCTGCCAATAAGCAAAGTCCGGCATGGTGCTGACCAATAGGACTGCGATGAGACTGGATACTAACAGAACATGGTCACAGAGTAAATAATTACTAGTGATATGCAGAATCGAATATTTTTCAAGAATCGAACACTTAGTATTTGAATACTTGTAAGAATCGAGAACTTTCACTCGTTACTCGAATTCGAATTCCCAGGTTCTGCGTGGTGGTATTTATGTATCAGAATACGTGATTAATTTTCCCCATAAGGAACTGCTTCCATTGGCATTATGATGATAAGATAAGATTCAGTCATAGGATTCAGTCAGCTGTATAAAAGCAATAAAACACAAAACAAAACGAAACAAAATTAAAATGTTATGATGCAATGTAAATCTATCACAGAACACGTGGGAATAATTCTATCGCAGTAAAATAACTATTAAATTTGAAAAATAGAATTATGCCAAGAAACATTCGAGAACAAGCGTGGAACGTACGACGTAACATTTGCATCAGAACTGGAATACCTGTGCGAGACCCCGACTTGAGTAACGTAACTACACGGTATTGTTAAATCATTAGGACTCTACTTGATCACTCGGATTAAAGTATCTGAATAATTTGACGATCATCCTGCGAGAACTCCAAAAAAAAATCGAATTTGACATTTTGAACACTTGGAATACTCGAATCACTAATAATTAGGGGTATTCGAATTTCACAAAAAAAAATTATGACCAGTTGTATTTCATAACACTTTAGATTAGATCCCGTTATTGGATGATTAAGGCGTTGACTTAGGTATCTGCTTGCAAATCACACCCGCACAGTATCTGAGTATTCTGACTGATTGGCCTGTCAAGTAAGAAAATGCTTTCCTACAAAGACACGCCTCCAGCAAGGGGGGGGAAAAAAAAAAGAGCTACTGTGGCCTTAGAGTATTGAAATCTAGCATGAGCAGAAATCTTTTCGTGAAATTCCGGGGTCGCTACTATATTACTAGGCCCGGAAATTTCGTGATTTCATTTTAGGACAAGCTAGATTTCAAATAAGTGTACATTCGACTTTCTGACGGTTTCTAGCCGACACATGCAAACAGCAGTCCCGTCTCTACTTCTTCAACTGGTTTGTTCTTTCCCAACGAAATACAGACGACGACACCCCCCCCCCCCCCCTTCTTGTGGGAGCGCTGGAATGTAAATACGGGTAGAAAAGGGAGATCCCCGAGATAAACCCTCCGACCATTGGCATTGACCAGCATAATTGCCACACGCGATGATCCGGGAGGGACTTGAGTAGTCTGACTGCTACACTGCCGCGGCGCCACGAGGCTGTGGTATTAATTGATTGATAGAGCCCCAAGTATTTCGCGAATTCATTTGGTGGCGATGTAGACTCCAAACACTTATTCTCCTGTCCTGCTGCTGCGATTGGACCGCATTTGTTTAGACACGCCCCGTTTAACTGTAAGCTAGTAACAAGTAGGAAGCAGCAGTGTGAGCGAGTGTTGAGAAGAGTCCTGTACAAAGGGCTCATTTGACTGCAGCAACCAACAAGCAAAAAGATAGTGTCTTATATGTATAGAGGACTGTAATGCCTAACTTTCTACCAATTCAACACGCGAATTACTCGTGGCTAAACTGATTGACTTTAATAGCTATCGTGAATTTACAAAGAACTAAACACTGGCAAAAGTACAGCAATTGGCCCTGCAGTGAACAATCACTCTTTTTGGCACAAGAGGGGTGGAAAGGTACAAACCCGGGGGGGGGGGCAAAGGAAGAAAGGGAACGAATGGGAGCACGGGGAAAGTAACCAAAATGCCATCCAGCGAGACTCAGAGAACTTGGCTCGTCTCTGAACGGCTATTTCTTGCTGCGGGATGTTCCTTACTGGCTGGGCTGCCGGGTGGCGGACGGAGTCGTGGCGTATTGCTGGTGTGTAGGGCTGTAGTTGGCGCAGTGTAAGCGACTGTTTCACTATTAAGTACTCCTTGTTTATGGTGTGCTGGAAACCACTCGAGTACAAACTCGGAGGTCGTAAACTGGGTCGCGACACAGGCTGGGCGTGAAACACAGACGATGCAACCTCCTCGCCAGTGGCGTGTGTTGGGCTGTTGCCAGATGTGTTGCTGGTTGCTCGCGGCTACGTAGTCATCATAAAGGGTCTCGTTATAACCAGTTACGCCTTTTATACATTAAAATAAATACGTATTTTTCAGGCCAGACATGACAGCCGATACTTCGTTACCAGTTTATAAATTTGGTCACTGAAATATAAACGTGGTCGTTGCAAAGTGTCCGAGTCAGTTAGTGAGCGAAGAGATTTGCGCGGCTCTTAACAGCGAGGTGGGAGTGGAGCAGCGCCGGAATGAAAGGGCGGGGGGAAACAGGAGATCCCCGAGATAAACCTGCCCGACCAGAGGTATCGTCCGGCACGATTCCCACACGCGACAACCCTGGAGCGGCCAGGTTGGGGATTGAACCCGGTCCGCCTTGGTGGGGGACGAGCAGGCTAACCGCTCAGTCCCCGCGGCCCCCACCAAGTCGGTAAAAAATCGTACGCAGTCCTTTGTGTAAAACAGCGTTTTAAACTATAGCGACAGTGCTGCATATTTTCTAACCTATTCAGACCCAGTGCACACATGTGTAGGCTACACATTACGCACGTGTAGGTAATTTTCGGTTCGAACTGCATCCCGCGAAGCTCAATGACCAATGAGCTTACCTGTGGATAAATTATTCACAAACTCCCTTACTGGCGTAGGCCACGATTGGTTTATATAACTGTAGTCGAAAATATAGCCTACAGCTCGTCGGCTGTGACAATGAAACAAGTATTGTGTCGACTTAAGTACAGTACACATCACAAATTTGTTTGTTACCAACACCCGAAACCGTAAATAAAAGTGGGTCTGAAAGGGCTAAACAGATTGCTGTATCACAATCCTGCAGTCTCCGCTTTAAATTCTGAGGGAACGGAAAGCACTTAAACCTTGTTTACTTTGTTTTATGTCGCTGTCGCAATGCTTCCATACTGACGTACGTGACCTTGACGTATTGTTTGCTTAAGCTGTCAGCTCACCGGTGACCACTGTGCTGGAGCCATAAGTGTGTTGAACCCCGACGAGGCACCACATATCCTATCATTTCGCGTTACAACTCAACACCAAGGTAGAAGGCCTTTGTTTATGTGTTCTCTCCACGTGTGTCACTTGACTGTCATTCAACCGACATTCCTTGCAGGACTCGCTACCAGAAGCAAACATTCATCACTCTTGCGACTTCACACCGTGTGGTCGGGTGTAACAGGAGAATGAGTCCTGCCTGTGGCGGCAAGACAATGTACAAGAGACCTGTTTCCAAGTATGTACAGGACTGTGGAGTGTTGCTTGTTGCAGTGTTGTAAACAAACTGTTCTAAGATCTCTGAATATTATTAAATTGTGTATTTATGCAATACATGTGTATTGCATTGAAATAATCCATATTTTTTAACTAATTAAAATATACACCATTACTTACATGAGGACTATATGATAACTGGGGAAGCCCCTGAAGCAAGCCAGAGCGGAAATCGGGTCCTTCTTGGGGTGAAAACCAATTAATTGGGGCCACGGTGGTTGCTGAGCGGTTAGCCTGCTCGCCTCTCAGCAAGGCTATCCGGGTTCAATCCCCGGTCGGGTCGCTCTGGACTTTCGCATGTGGGAATCGTGCCGGACGATGCCGTTGGTCGGCGGGTTTCTCGGGGATCTCCCGTTTCCCCGACCTTTCATTCCGGCGCTGCTCCATACTCAAGACCTCCTTGTTATTAGCCGTCCAAAACTCTTCACTCACTCACCAATGAATTAACGATTACTTTCTCTGATTCGTATCGAACTGTGAAGTCCTAGCGTGCTTGACTGTATAGAGATCTGTGTATCATAGCGTGCTGCCAGAAAATGAACGTGAATTTTGCGTGTCTCCATTATATTTATCACGCTGCCTTTCAGTCGCAGGTACATTTATTTATAGTTAGAGAGATTGCGTAAAGCCGCGAAAATCTCTTATGCCAACATTATCTTTCAAATGATTTTCATGGCAGGATGATGTATTTTTTTACATGTCTTAATATTTAGGCAACGAAATCAATTGCCAATTCTAGTGGGTAAATAAAAGCACAGCCAGACGAAAGCCTCTGAAACACGTACGCTGTGATTGGAATCTAACTTGCAGCCAACTTTGGCTTGATTAATTACTGTGTTTGTAACAGGTTATCGTAATTTTGCAGGAAGACTCTACGATTTGATGTATTTCTAAACACTTATGCTCAGCTCTACTTTAGTGAATAATTGAATTTTAACTATTATTCTTCTAGGGTCTGTTACCGTTAACCACAGACGTTTCCTATGGTTAGAGGTACCGGTTTTTTTTTCCCCCCGTAAAAAGATTTCAGAACGAGTTGTTTTTCCAAAACGCTTAAGTTCAGAACCACTTTCGTGATTGGATCATTTGAATTGTTACGCGTCTTATCTGTCTGCCCACGAATCACCAACGGTCAGCATCGGGGAGACTTAATTCTGATTGGCTTGCTCATGTAAAGACTTTTTTCCCACAAAGATAAGCGGCCTGTAGCCAAAGGAACACTGCAAGTGTGAACATAGGATACTGAACTGCAGCCTTCGCGTATAACTTTTCGCGAAAAACAGGTGGTCTCTACGTATTTAAAAAAAAAAGTGTTTCAAAATGGCACGTGGCTGCTTACTGGAGGAAACCTACAGGTGTGCATTTAGGATATTGAAGGTTAGTATAGTCTGTGGAGAGATCCAGTGGCTCGTAATATATATGTCTTGAGAGCATATGAGGCTGAAACGAGGCGAGCACGGATCAGTGCCGGAATGCAAGGGCGGGGAAAACGGGAGATCCCCGAGAAAACCCGCCGACCAGTGGCACGATTCACATATGCGAGAATCTGGGAGCGACCCCGCCGGAAATCGAACCTGGGTCGCCTAGGTGGAAGGCGAGCAGTTTAACCACCACACCACCGTGGCCCATAGTATAGTCTGCGTAAAACTCTTCGCAAAAACCAGATGTTGTTTGTTTGTTATTGAGAGTGACGCCGAAAAAGTATTGTTATCGGTAGGGATAGGAACATTTCGCGAGTTCAGTGACCTGTAACCTTGACTCTACAGTCCTATGTACAAAATCCCGATAGCAACTATACATTTGTTGTGTGCTGTGACAGTGAAAAGCGACAATTGGACACCGTTCTGCAGGAGGTGCCAAACACCTTGTGAACCAATGGGTAAAGTTACATAAAAGCACGTGTTTTGAACTCTAGCTGGTCTCAAAATTAATCTGCTAATTCTTCAGGTCTCTAGTTATAGGTTGTTCACGGTAAAGTGAGCTCTTTTGATCAGCTATTTTCTATCCTTCCACCACTTTTCAAAATAAATATTGCATGTAAATAATCAACAAAGTGTGTATATTTCACAACACTCGGAATTTTATGTCTAAGGCACAATGAAATTTATTTATTGACTATTATTCCAAATGAGAGGGCTTTAAAAAGTGATCTTCCCTGGGGTTAACAGATTCGTAAAGCCTGAAACACACGGACATCTTTCTTGTACAAGAAGGTTTACGCCTTCTTGTGCAAGTCAACTAGCATCGTGTGACTAGGTAACTTGTATGCAGGTAGCTAGCATCCAAGGGCTTCCATTCTAGCTAGAATATTTGAAAGACGGTCCTATCTTTCTTACACCTTCTTGTGCAAGTCGTTTGTTTACATTTGCGTTTTGTACATTTATCTAGTTCCCGCACATTTATTAATTCTGATATTGTTAATGTGAGCGTATAAAATAGATTTTAATTCTGTATGTACTAGTGATTTGTTGGGCTTGTGCGATGTGGTTATGTAGTTCCCGCACATTTATTTGTGCCGATAGTGTTAATGTGAGAGTAAAAAAAAAAATATTAATACTGTTTGCTACTATTGCTAGAGCGACGACTATTTCGCGGATTGATTTCTTCATCAAGCAAGACTTCACAGACCTGTATACCCACGACACGCTGTCGTTTGCTTATTGGTTACTGAGACCGAGTGAGGTCTTTGTACAGGACTGTTCAACGCACGATCACACTACAGCTTCCTGCATATTACTGGCTCACAGTTGAACGGGGCTGTATAACTGCCGTCAAATCACAATGGGAGGAGGAAAGAACAAGTGTTTGAAGTCTACCCTGCCACCGAACGAAATCGCTAGATACTCGTGGCTCGAACTATTGCCGATGCAGCCCGAGATCTGAATCTCATTGCATGCTGCAACATTGAAGTACTATCGGGGGTACAGTATGTTCGTGGGACTTGCCTACAACAGGGTGTTTACTTTGTTGTTCACCTTCTGTACACGAGAATGGTGTACACATTCTTGTACAAGAAAGATGTCCGTGTGTTTCAGGCTTAAGCACGCTGCTGCGCTGCGTTGTGGCTGATTTGTATATAGCCGATCACCTAGCAGAATGTCTACAGCGTATTGGCTATGGAAACGAAACACATTCTTCGCAAGTTTAAATACAGCACGCATCAAAAGAGTCTTGTTTGCAGCACCAGAGGCCACAGTATAATGTGGGAAAGAAAGTGTTAAATAGTTTCAAATAGAAGAGCACTATAATGGAACAACAGTTTAATATTCATCGTTCTACATAACAATGTGTGTTATTAACATCCTTGCTTACACTTTTCCCTGTTTTATACAGGTGAGTCTTAAATTACACAGTGGGTAATAATTTGAACGGTTTCTGCAGGATGGAGTGAGTGTATTATTCTACGTCGGGAACAACATTTGATTCTCGGTATTATATTGGCATAGAGTCGGCCAGTACTGAACTTTGTATGTAGTATATAGTATATAGGCTGTTCACGGTTACTTCTAACTATGTGAAGCCCTGTTAAAGTTCTACTTCTAGGATATTCCTTCGCTTCATGCAAACAAAACTTAACCAGGTACAGAAAATTACACCAAAGGGGCAACGCACCGCATTCGTGCACATTAAATGTAATCTTTCTTTGTAAAATAACTATTTCTTTTTATCGTTTTCAATCTACGTATTTCCTCAATTTTTTATTTATATAATTTATTAATTAAATATTGAAATTGAAAGATAGAGTATAAGTAAAAGTTCAATTTAACTAAAAATAAGCCACTTTTATGATAACACAAGTATATAACGATTTTAATACGTGATATATTTAGGAAATCAACCAAACACGTTACACATGATGTGATTTCTCAAAGAATTGATTAAAAAAGTGTTTAGAAATGGCGAATAGAGTATATAAGCTGTTCACGGTAAAATGAGCACTTTTGAAAGCCCTGATTAAGATCTACTTGTATGCGTGGTGTGTATTCTTCCGCCTTATGTAATACTAACCTTGCCATGGGCCTCATTACTTCATTCATGCGTTGTTCAAGCGAAACTGTCGCATTATTAGAAAAGTAATTATTAAACAAAACTGGTCATTTTTACACTTCTGTGCATTAAAAAAACAGAAAGCGAAAGAAATAATACAAGTCTTCACAAATGGTTACCTAACACTTTTTATTCGACCTTAAGATGTGGAACTTTTTTCCATCCTACCAACTTTACTGGGAGCATGTCACTCGGTGAGTCCGTTAAAATATGTGCAGGCAGGGGCAGTGACTTTTTTCTAATGTTGATTTCAATAGTTCTCACTTTATCGTGAACAGCCTTTAATAAACTGGCCTGGTGCTGTATGAATAGGGACAGTGAAATTTCGTGAAAAGATTTCGAGATAAGTTATACTTCGAAACACTGTATGGTTGTTTACCTTTCTCGATTGGCTACATTATGTTATTCCCAGCAGTACGCGAATAACTTTGGCTCTCTGCCAAAGTTGTTGAATTCTAATTGGTCCGGTTAAAAAGGGAAATGGCTTCTCTTACACAGGAGTACCAATGGAATAATAAATATTTTGGTCTGTGTTTAGAGCCTTGAAATCTACCATGTGAAAAGATTTTTTTCGCGAAAAATCACTGTCTCTATGTATGAACCAATACGACGTTTGTATGCCATTACAGAGACCAACAGAATTGATGGTCACGTATATTTCTGAAGTGTCTGTAAATTTGTACCGCATTCATAATGTTAAATTTGTGCCAGTAGTAGATAGATATAGTGTGACTGAGTCGCAGAGTAGATAACTACACAGAGGCGCAGTGGCGTCGTGTTTCCTTTGATGTGGGCGTTCTCATTCGCTGATTGGCTGTGCGAGGCTCTGAGAAGAGGTCTTGTGTCATGGTTAGATATTCTCTATTGCTTGGGCAGCCGGTTGACGAGTGGGTTATCAGGCGATGATTGGCGTGCGCCGTCATAGGCTTGTGCGGTTGGGTGAGTGAGTGAAGAGATTTTGGGCGGCTCTCGACATCGAGGTCTTGAGAGTCGATGAGGGTGATTGAGGTGAGTGTGGAGCGGCGCCGGAATGAAAGGGTGTGGGGGTAAACGAGAGATCCCCAAGAAAACCTGGACGAACGGCATCGTCCGGGCACGAGTCCCACTTGCGAAAATCCGGTAACCCGGCCGGATATTGAATCCCGGTTCGCCTTGGTGTGAGGTGAGCAGGCTAACCACTTAGCCACCGCGGCCCCTGTGCGGTTGGAGTTAGCGGTATAAGCGACTATTTCACCTCTGCATTCTAAAGTAATCTGTGACTGAGTCATGTTACTATGGCAACAGCCAATTTATTGTGGAAATGGGATTGTGAAATACCGCCTGCTGCCGATGAAGTTGCTGAAATACTCGGAGCTCAATGGTGTTGCTCTATTTATTATTTCATGTAAGTTTTTCTTTGTAATTTATTTAGAGCTCTTAAGGGCGGGCGCAAGTAAACTGCGATCCATATCAAACTTCGCATATATACGAATGTTTGACGTTATACCATTACTCGTAGCTAAGACTAAGGTTACTTCGCATATATATATATATATATATATATATATATATATATATATATATATATATATATATATATATACGAATGTTTGACGTTATACCATTACTCGTAGCTAAGACTAAGGTTACTTCGCATATATACGAATGTTTGACGTTATACCATTACTCGTAGCTAAGACTAAGGTTACTTCGCATTCGGGAGGACCCGGGTTCGATTCCCGGTCCGGCTATACTGATATCGGGTTTCCATGGTTTTCCGAAATCTCTCCAGGCGAATGCTCGTATGGGTGCTTAACAAAGGCCATGGCCGATTCCTTCCCATTCGTTCCCCAATTCCTCTTGCCTGTGCAACTTGCACCGTTTCTATTGACCTCGCTGTCGACGAGACGTTAAGCCCAACTAACTACCAACCTACTAAGATTACTTCCACTCAGGTAGGGAAGATCGATGTTTAAAGTTTGGCAACCAAAAATTTTCGTAACTATGTAAGAGCTAGTGTCGCATGTGTAGAGACCTGAAGAATTCGCGGATTCATCTTGGGACAAGCTAGGATTCAAAACACGTGTGTTTATAAAACTTTAGCCATTGGTTCAAGCGGTGTTTGACAACTCCTTGAGAACAGTGGCCCAATAGTCGCCTTTCACCGTGACAGCAGAATACCAATGCACAATTGACATTAGCATATTTGTGCGTAAGACTATAGAGTCTAGCCTGCAGGTCATTAAACACACTAATTTTTCAGGTCTCAACGCATGTGTGATTTTGTCTGTTGTCTACGTTAAATAATATGATAATTGCAATATTCATAAATCAAATATAAAATAACTTCGTAAATAAGTAAAATCTTTTTCTTTTATTACTCACGTAGGTTCAAATTTTAATTGAAAGATACCTTTTGGAACACTGCACACCTAGCGTTGGATATTTTCCCAATGCCAAACTCTCCCATAAGAAATCTTGTGTGGTTCCTACCATGAGTAAATTAACCTTACTCAGGGAAATGATGTTCACGGTTAATTGAGCATATTTGAAATCAACTCTTGCAAAATACCTTTGCTAGCGGTGATGGAAAATTGCGACAAATATTTGAGCCAACATATCTTCGATATCACTATAGCTTCGATAACACTGCGATGAACAAGGTCTTGACTCGGCTAAGTTCTCTGCAGGCCAAACACTCACAAACGTTCTGTTTTATAGGTGTCAGAAATCCTCATTGACGCAGTTAAATGGGGATAGTGGCTTCATACATGCTTGGCGGCTAATAAGAAAGGAAATCCGCCGGACATGTGTACAGTACATTGAATCCTAGCAAACAGTCAACTTTTCTCGCGATAAACCATATCATCACTAATCATTGCCTTTGCGTGTATACATTTTAACATACACGAACTGGCATTCAGCCAGTCAATTTGAAACCGGGGGGGGGGGGGGGGAGATGTTTTAAGACTTTACGTTGATCTCAGTCATGTAAACATTTGTGAATAATGAACTTTCGCTAGTTTTTTTTAATGCATAGGCCTATCAGTAGAGATAGGAAAATTTCGCGAGTTCAATGACCTGTAGGCTAGATTCCACACTCCTTTGTACAGTCGAACCTCCAGTGTTTGTTAATTGGCTGCTACCCCAGTGTTACCCCACACCTGGCAGTATGGGATTTGCTTCTTGTGCCCTTGAAGTTTGCTATTGGCTCAGAATCTTCTAAAGCGTGCACAATAAACTCTGATCCAACAGCAAAGGTAACTTCACTGTGCACGCGTTTGATATCTATCTTGTCCTGAAACGAACTCGCGAAATTTTCCTATCAGTGTACTAATTGTAGCATATTTGTAAAATATTATGTGACCTAATAATGTCTTTGTTTTACGTGACCGACGCATGAATAGAGTGATAAGACCCTCTGGGAAATGTTAATTTTACATACATTTACACAATGTGCATACAAGTAGATGTAAGCAGGACTTTCAAAAGGGCTCAATATACCGTGAACAGCCTGTAATATACGACATCCTAGTCATTTTTTTCTCCTCCAATGATCAACAACCGCGCTGTCCAACGAGGGCCAGGTATTTGGGAAACGCTCATTTATCCATCACCCTGTCAGCTCTTCCGTTAGCTACAAGCGGTAGCATGCGCTTCGCTTCCAGCCGAACGCGATTTCTAGTAAAAACACGATTATTCTAATTTAAACGTGTCGGCTCTCCCGAGAACAAACATTTTCACCAGAAACACCGATGGTGTTATTTTTTTTTTTTTTTTCTCTGTAAACAGGACCTCGCTATCCGACGCGATTCCAAATGTTGTGAACGGAAGGTGTGGAATAGTATTAGGGGGGGGGGGTGGGGGCGTTCGCTTTTTGAAAGCGGCAATTTTCAGCGAAAAGGCAAATATGCCGGGGGTCCCGCGATGCATAAATTTGCCGCCACTTAAAACGGCGCGGGCTGTAAGCGGATTGCGACAGATTTAATCCCGGCCGTTATTTCGGGCACGTAACAGGCTTTCCAGAAGGGCGGCCGGACGTGCACGCGACGGGAGAGATTTCGACCTGCAGGCGACTTGTAAACAGGGTCACGCTACGATTGGCCGAATCCACGGTTGCGGGGTGGGATGGGGTCCTGTGAAGCACGCAATGCTATTAGATCACACCAAATCCTCTGCGATTCACTGCCCCCCCCCCCCCCTTTTCCCTGCCTCAAAATATCTCTTACATTATTTTCGGACAGATTCAGTTCGGCACTTGTTGTTTTATGGTTAACAGACTGGGAAATAGATCCAGCTATAGCTTCGGCTACGCTGATATAAAAAATATATATATTTACCTTTGAAAACTGGTTTCATTATTTAGGTATTGTTTTTCCAGAATCTTACAAGACACAATTTGCGTATAAAACAAAAAGCTATTTTCATTCGCCTCTAAGTCTATCATTTCGAGGGGGCCGCTGTGGTGTAGTGGTTAGACTACTTGCATCCAACCTAGGCGAACCGGGTTCGCTTCCCGGATTTTTGCATGTGAGTGAACGTTCAAGAACGCACCGCGGAGAAAGCCTCTCAGGGTCCGCTCGTGGTGGATCTTCTTCTCTCGCGTGGTTGTCTCTCGTCACTGGAGCTCAAAGTCGGTCAGCGGCGGTAGCACCCTGCGCCGTCAGTGACCCTTAGTGTGGGGAAGAATAAAGATGGCCGACACTCTGGCGACCTCGTTTATATAGTCCCCAATTCCCTCCTCTCGTCGGTGATCGAGTGGCACCCTGCCGCTCGTATCGGAGGTGGCACCCGGCAACACCTCGTTTGCCATAACAGCACTCGTTTAGTAATATTTTGCATTAGAATTATTTCTTGTTATGCATTGCATTAGCAACACACCTATTTTATCCGCTAGTACTCTATAGTCATCAGTAGGGGCAGGAAAATTTCGCGAGTTCAGTGACCTGTAGACTATACTCCTCAGTCCTGTGCATACTGGAGCCTCAGCTGTGTGTTCATTGGATGTTTCCCCACACCTGGCAGTTACGGGATTCGCAAGGTGTTACCTTGTAAGTTTGCTATTGGTTCAGAGGTGTTCAGGGCGGGTCTAATAAACTTTCATCCAATTGCGAAGGTGACTTGAGTGTATACGGGTTTGACGTCTATCTTGTCCCGAAATGAATCCGCGGAGTTTTCCTATCCCTAGTCATGAGACGCTGTCCGGTGTACGGAAGTTAGCCATATTGCTGGCGGCACGTGAGGAAATTTCGCAGACGCATGCCATGTGAGTTGGTAAGACGTGCAGTTATTTCGCTTCTCTGCTCTACTGATTTCGCTACCGGTGAATGCATTTTCGGACGTGGGAATTTTTCTTTACCTGCTATGTTATTCGTGCAACAGCTGTGTTCTGCATAATGACTCATAGGTAGAGACCTGAAGAATTCGCGGATTCATTTCGGGACAAGCTATAATTCAAAACACGTGTGTTTATATAACTTTAGCCATTGGCCCACACTGTGTTTGACACCTACTAGAGAACGCTGGTGCAATCGTTGCCTTCCACTGTCACAGCAGACAGCCAATGTGCAGTTGACGCTGGAATATTTGTACGCAAAACTGTAGAGTCTAGCGTGCAGGTCATTGAACTCACGAATTTTTCAGGTCTCTACCCATACTAGATAGGTGGGCAGAGACGAAATGTCGAGGAGGCTCGTTTTAATGTGGTAGTGCCCATTCTCTGATTGGCTGCGCAAGGCTGTGGGAACGGAGCCTCGCCTACTACGGCGTGCTGCGGAAGGTTTCCTATTGGCCGTATGGCCGGCTGGCGAATACGTTACCACCAGTCACTGATTGGCGAACGACGTTCAGACGCATTGCAGGCTAGTGACGTAATTTTGCTGGAGTGTGCGACTGCAGTCGGCGGATAGGCCTCGGGCTTGGCCCCTCAGCGCGAGGGGAATACAGGACCCTTGTCTTCCCAGGCGGTATTATCAGTTATAGGCTGTTCACCGTCAAGTGAGCACTTTTGAAAGCCCTCCCATTTGTAATAATTGTCAATAAGTGTATTTTATTTTAACCTTAGATGTTTATTTCCGAATGCAGTGGAATATACACAGTGTTTATTACCTACGTAGCAATATTTATTTAAAAAAAAAAGGTGGTTAATGCATAAAATATGGCTGAAAGTAAAAAGTAACTAGTGCTTCAAAAGTGCTCATTTTACCGTGAACAGCCTATAGCTCTGGCCTACCTTAAGGAGAATGGATCACGCAAGCCGTGTATCTACCTTAATTTTGGCCTAAAGTTGTTTTCCAGAGAATTTTTTCCAAAAATATTTGGCACCACAAGAAATAAAGAATAATTTCGAACACCTTCATGCATTGATACAAAGGTTGGGGCGTAAGTCATTGCAACTATGCTGTGGTGTGAGAATACCGGCGCGTGTGGATAGTGTGAAATAGACACATGGCAGGACCAGGTAAGCACTACGTGCATGGACAATAAAAAAAAAAAAAAAACACGCCAACGATTGTACACGTCCTCGCTGAAACGCTCCTACCCACCTCTCGACTGTCCGGTATGGCAGGGCATTATCCCCCAACAGCTTCCACCACCAACTACCTGTGACATTCTCTGGCAGTTCTCCCCCGGAGAACGGCTATTCTGATGTACGAGCGCTGCTCATCATGGGTTGCGTCCATCTGGCACGGCGCTCACCGGACAACAGAGTTCACATTGCTCTCTGCGCTCGTACAGGCCAACCCTGCGCCACTTGACATTGTCTACACGCACTAGGACGGCCTGTCTTCCCCGCGACACATACCATTGCGTGCACAGATAACAGTTCGTCGCACTATTTAATAGTTGCCATGACTTACGCCCCAACCCCTGTAGATATTCACTGCCATCGCTTCTATCTGTTTACTGATGGAAGATATCTTATTTCTCATCTTCCAGCAGTGCTCACAAAATAATAAAGCCAGTGAACATTTAACAATACAAGAAGTAGTTTTAAATTAATATTTACGCCTTGTCGTGCCAAAAAAAAAACTGGATAAACCCTCTAGAAAACAAGTTATAACTAAAATTGAGTAAAATTACTGCTTCCATGCACCATTGGGCTCAGTTTACCCTA
This sequence comes from Dryococelus australis, assembly GCA_029891345.1. Lineage (NCBI taxonomy): Eukaryota > Metazoa > Arthropoda > Insecta > Phasmatodea > Phasmatidae > Dryococelus > Dryococelus australis. Next base: position 350,827,326 of record CM056995.1, read on the forward strand.
CGTGCGCGGCGTTCGCACGCGGGGTATTCAGTTTTGTGACCCAGTATTGTCCCTGGGCCACGGTTCTTCAAAACTTTATTTCCCTCACTTTGCCTACGAGGGAGAGGAGAAAAGCGATGGAATTCCACGAAGTGAAGGAGGAGGGGTCTTCCTCTCTTTTAGTTAAAATAAAATAATTGAAGCGATGAAACCCGAGTTGTGGCAGTGGAGGTAGTATTGTGAATTTGGTGTCTGTTTTCAAGTTATCAGTTGTTGGAACAAGCGGTTGTTTCGACTCTGTATTCTTGAATACTCTTGTTTCAAGGTCGTCCTTTGTTTCTGAACTCCACCTGGTGAACCGGCCGAGAATTTTATCGCTCTTATATATTATCAGATGCATCATCGCTAGAGACCCGAACATTTCGCGTTACAATTTAGTATAGGCTGTTCACGGTAAAATGAGCACTTTTGAAAGCCCTGCTTAAGATCTACTTGTATTCAGGTTGTGTATTCTTCCGCCTTATGGAAAAATAACATTGGCATGGGCCTCATTAATTTATTTATGCGTCGGTCAAATTAAACTGTGAAAAATATTAAGAAAGTAAATACTTCACAAATCTGCTTATTTTTACACTTCGATGCATCAAAAAAAAAAAAAAAAGCAGAAAGCGAAAGAAATCATTTTAAGTTTTCACAAATGGTTACCTAACACTTTTTATTCGACGTTATGATATGGAACTACTTTCCCATTCATCGTTACCAACTTTACTGGGCGCATGTCACACGGTGCGCCCGTTAAAATATATGCAGGTAGGGGCACTGTTTCTTTTCTAGGGTTGATTTCAAAAGTGCTCACTTCATCATGAACAGCCTTTAGTTTTGATTTCCTGACCACGTGCGCCTCTCAAATAAGATAGTTCCATCACCTTCAACACTGCAACCGCGAGGCCAGAAATCTACTCCGCTACTTTAGGGATGAATAGGATTAAATCGAAACCACAACACGACAGTTTTTCTTTCGAAAACCCAGTGTGAAACCCTAAAATAACTTATCAGACATTTTTACACAATTTCTCATGGTTTTTCTTACCATTATACAATTACTGGGATAGTATAAAACAGATTGTTCCTCTCCCGAATTCGATAACTTTGTATACTTTTCAGTGTATTGTTTTCTCATTTGATTAGTTAGATTCGCTCACGCGTCTATCCGCGAATCGCAGACGTCCAGTGTTGGGGTAACTTAATTCCGATTGGCTCATCCAGATAGATGTCGTCTCACAAAGACAGGGAGCCAGCAATGGAAAGTAAGTTGAACGTGTGCACTCAGTATAGCATGCGTGCAAGTCTTTCAAAGAAAAAAACTGGTGGCCGTAATAACATACTAATACGATTAGATTCCTATATTGATTTTTATTGGGAAATTAGTGCCTGCTGGCATTTTTCGTTTACATGTGCTTTTATTGATTCATTGCATTAAATAGTGTAACGTTTCTGTTACGAAAGTTAAAACTTCAGTTTTTCATTATTGGAGATAAATTATCATAAAATAGATGACTGTAGTTATTTTAATTAATAAGATCTCCAGTCTGTCACGGACATATATATGCGCCCCCCCCCCCTTTTTTTCCCCCAAGCATTCCCGCAAACATTTAAAACATAATCCAAATTTCTCTGGTTGAAGTATATTCGCAAAAGAAACTGGGGAGCATAAAAATACTATTTCGTTGTGTAATTTCGAAAAGAAAATTATTTATGTTTGAACATACATATGTCAAAATATGCCACACTCATTAACCAGGATGGGGGGAAAGGGGGGCTTTTTTTTTTCCTTCCCCGCTATCAAACGAATTGTTTCACAATTCTGGAGAAGATAATCAACGCAGAACCACCAGGGCTATAAACTTCCCGCTGACGCATTTTCGCGGGAAAAATGAACTGAGGCGCTAGCAGGGATACCACCTTCATACGCATGAAAAGAAGCCCTCTACAAAAAAAAAAAGGGAAAACGAGGGAGGGAGGAGAAGGGTTAGAAAGGATTCATATACAGGCCACTGGCTTCTGAAGGGCATTTTAAAAACACGACGTTGTGTGGAGGGCTTCATGTCAAAAAAAAGTGAGGGGGAGGGCACAAAAATTCAATTCCGCTGTAATAGCATTCCATCATTTGGAGAGACCAGTTCTTTTGATGCCCGCGGAACATTTTTTTTTCCACGCGGTCCGGCAAAAAAAAAAAAAGCAGAAGGGAAAGAGGGTTCCGCTTTTGCACCGCGGACAAAGCGATGCGAATTAAAAAGCGTAACGCTTGTCGGGTGACGTCACGGGAGCGTGAGAAGTGACCAATGGCGTGAGGCGTCGCACGGGCGAGTGACTCCAGCGTCCGTGCCGGCCCGGACTGTTAGCTGTGCGGGACAAGAGCGTCACAACACGTCTGGAGCGATCTGGAGGTGCGAGTTCCCGCCTCTCCTTGGCTGTGCGGGATAAGAGCGTCACAACACGTCTGGAGCGATCTGGAGGTGCGAGTTCCCGCCTCTCCTTGGCTGTGCGGGATAAGTGCGTCACAACACGTCTGGAGCGATCTGGAGGTGCGAGTTCCCGCCTCTCCTTTGTTGTGCCCGGTTGTACCAACGCGGTTTGAAACTCGATCCGATATCGGATCTAAGATAGACACAGAAAACTGTTTCACCATTCCGGTTCAGAGCTGGACTGGAGATCGAGATAAAGTTCTTTTCGAACCGTCGAAATTGGCGGTTCGAAATTTCGATCCGAGATCAGTAGCTATCATCCACAAATGTAGTTTGAAAATACGCCAAAAGATTGTTTTGTTGGGAAATTGAAACAACATTATACGCACTTGAATGTTATTCATTAGAATTTGTACAACAATAATTCACTTAAAACAGATCAAACATCGCACATTTAGTTCTAGCTATAGTGAAAAATACGCCTGCTTCCATGACGTCATATATATCGAACCAACAGCAAGATATATCTCATACTTAATCTCGATCTCTCACTTTGGAAACAAGATCGTCGAATCGGAGATTCAAAATCATGATATTTCGTCGGCGAAACACTTTTACAATGGAACTAGGATCAAACTGGATCCTGGTTCGGAACTAGGATCATTCAATCTCGGATCGTGGAAGATGTTGGTGCAACGGGGCCTTAGTAAGAATTATTTCCTACAATTCAGTCCCAGTGTTCTAGCAAATCGGTAAACCTTTAAACCGCAGTGTTCACTATAAAAAGTATGTCAGTAAACATAGGCCTATTAAACTGTTTCAAACCTATACCCAATATGAAAAATTTACAGCATATCATGGTGCAAATACCGGATGTGCCAGTTAATGTTTACACTCTTTGTAAACATTCGAAGGAGAGGGTCCCTATCTCCTTCGATTCGCGGCCTGGTACCCACCCTTTGACCTTCCCCTCCCCCACAGTCAGACCCACTCGCTGACACATCTCCATCCCCCCACCACCGGACAGGTGGGTTGGGATGACTGACAGCGGGGACTTAGCTAGCGTCACAGACCCTCCCCCCTTGTTGTAGAAGCCGACTATTGTAGAGGATGTACAAGAATATTCTGGGAATTATGACAGTCGGTGCAAAGTGGGATTTAGAGAAATTTCTGGGTAATAGCCTATAACTAGAGACCTGAAGAATTCGCGAATTCGTTTTGGGCCAAGCTAGAATTCAAAACTCGTGGGTTTATATAAATTAAGCCATTGGTCCACACAGTGTATGACAACTCCTGGAGAACGGTGGCCCAATCTTCGCCTTCCACTGTGATATCAGGCAGCCAATGCACAGTTCGCATGGGCATATTTGTGCGTAAGACCGCAGAGTCTAGCCTGCAGGTCATTGCACTCGCTAATTTTACAGGTCCCTACCTATAACTCTATAAATACAATCCATAGTAGGACTGTCTGCAGTCTTGGTAGAAACCTTTTAGCTGAGTGCTGTAAACGAGTGACGTGCAGAGGACGTAACGACGACGGGAGATTGCGAGGCGATGGCGGACTAGGTGTTTGTGTTGTCAGTGGATGAGGGGGCGTGAAACCCGACGAGTGAATGCTACTGTGATTGAGGGCGCTTGAAGAACTCTAGAACAGTGAGGACTGGTGGGACCTGGATTAAACTGAGGTGGGATTAACATGTGATACGGACTTAATTTTAAATATTATAACTGTAAAATGGGTAAATATAAAGTGTAAAATAATTGAATAAGTTTTTATACACTGTCCATTCGGACTTATTTTTAATTATATAATTATGTTAATTTTTCTGAGGTGTTAAATTGTATTGATTGAAGTTATTAATTGTAAACAGTAAGTGATATCAAGTTATTGTGTAATATTGAGTCGAGAGAATTTTGTTTGTAGTAGTTGTAAATAAAATGAGGAAATTATAATTAATTAAATTTTTTAATAAGAACTCCGTCCCTTAAACTTGGTTTAGCCCAAGGACTTTGTGTAGATTGTAACACTATTATACATTGTAAAAAAAAATTAAATTAAATATCCCTTACATGTATTGGCAGGAAATTACTATTACAGCAAGAGAAAATTACCTTGCCGTTTCACATTAATTTTACACATTCAGTGTAGAGATTTTGCAGTAACTGTTATGAATAATTGCTTTACAAAATTAAGTGAAAAGTCTTTGAAATGTAAGAAAATAGCAAGACATTTAACTAAACGTTAATGTACTTTGCAATACAAATTTCGTTGAAAATTGTAAGGGAAAATACCATCACATTTAACGAAATGTTATGTACTTTGCAAGACAAATTTCCTTGTGAAAAGTATGGGAAAATACGTACAGATGTAATGAAGTGTTCTGATCTTTGCAAGGTAGTTTCCTTGATGAAAATTAAGTAAAATACCTTGACAGGTACAGTATGTAACGGAAATTTGCTTGAAAAGAGCAAAGAGAAGATCCCCGACAATTTGATATCACACAAAAGAATGTTAAAGATCACTATCAGGCGTAACGCAGTACTCCATCCACTATTCAGAAAAAAAGTTTACTGTAGCCTGAACCATATCTCCCCTGTAATTCTATGTTTCACATTACAAGGGGGTTTAAATTGTAAACTCCCAGTTGCGTGCTTGCTTTCGAGCCATTGAATGGCCTGAGTGCAGTTATGTGGCATACTTACCTGTTTAGCTTCATCGAGTTATTGCCTTTATGTAAACAGTGCTATAAATTTGAAGTACATTTTTTGTTCAAGATCCTAACACCACAAGTATGTCAATCCACTGACTGACTAAGGGGCTTACAGATTTAAGATATGTGAATACCAGTCTTTAATGGGCACTACTGGCATTTTTTTTTAGAGAACAGTTGAGATTCCAAAGTTATGATAAAGAATTTATTTGATTGCTACCCATTTCTGTATGACACAGAGCATGTTTAAATGTACTGGGTAAACTTCGCCAGTTAAGTGACCAATGGATGTGCTTGTGATCCAAGAATATTAACAATAAAAATCATAAAATTCCTTCCCACTCTTCAAGTGTTCTGGAAATTCCCGAGCGGCTTTCCTAGGGGTGCCATACTACCTTTTGCCAAATAATGAAATGAATGTCGTGAGACTACGTGGACACTAACTTTCAAGAGTGGAGCTTTCCTAGCTAAGATGCTATCAAGATGTAACCATCTATAAGTCTCTGCATTAAGTTTCATCAATTCAGAGACATACTGCTATGGTAAATGAGTGATTTCTTTACGCTATTCCTTTTGACAGGTTTAACCTGCATGGGGTGGAAGGGGTAGAATGCCAACGTTACCATTCTCTCTACTGTTATGTATATAAGAATGCCTAGCTAAGTTCATGGTTACAGCACTGCAGTGTAGATTTATCTGTCAACCCCTTTTTATCCAGGAAGCTTAACCAGATGTCAATCATTAATCACAATTTTGTACCTGCCAGTGTTGTAAGAAATTTTACCTGAGATAAATAATATTTAATATGCTTCAGGAAATGTTTGCTGTCAATCTCAGATGCAAGCGTTAATTGTATTATTGAGACAATGTAAAATTTTTTAATGAAATATATATTTTTATAAGCTATCAACACTTCAGCTGGAGATTATCCTCAAAATCATTAGAAGTTACATTATTATTGCAAGACAATACACTGCGACTGGAATATATTACCAGTAAAATTCTGTGATCTGTGCACAAAAATACTCTCGCACAACTAGTGAGTGCTGCCATCGTTCACTGGCAGATCTGGTTCTTTCTTCGTAACTCCCACTTCCCGAGAGAAATATCACCTTTGATTAAGTTCACATGTTACATCCTAACATCTGTATTGTCCCTGATCTATGAAATGAACACAAGGTTGGTCTCCAGTATATTGAAAAGTCATTCTCTCAGGTCTCACTGCTATTACTTTCATCATCCTAGAGAAAAAGAACCACTAAATAAAAACCATGGTTTTATTGAATTTTTTAATTTAAATTGAAAATTATTGCTGACAAAATGAGAAAAACCAATGTGTTAGTGGAAATAAATGTACCATAAACCGCAACCAGACAAAAACAAGTTTAAATTTATAGCGAAATAGTGGTACCCTGTAATAAAACAACCTGATTTTATACACTCTTTCTGGTCCCAATATCGGTTTTTACAGCATAATTTTCCCTCTTTTTTACGCTTTGCTGCATTGTGTTTTTTTTCTTCCAGTACCTTGTAAAGTGTAAAATAAGGGGTTTCACTGTATTGAAGTAAAAAAATTATGGGTTTTTACAATTTGTTGGTTACAAAATATTGCGTGAAAGTTCCATTGTGCACTTTGTATTAATATTCTACTTTCTGTATAGTGGTTTGAATCATTAGGTGTACATAAGATAGTGACCACTGGGTTAAGGAGCATGGCAAGCTCACACAGTACTCAAACAAATGGAATATACAATCAAGAACAAAATGTTATCTACTCTGTACTTTACATATTCGAATGCAGTATGTTCGTAGACTATATACTGTACGTATTTGAACTGCAAGACCATACATACTCGAGACAGTTAACACAGCTTATGGATTTCGCATAAACATTTTTTTAACTGCTTGTCAAAAATAAGGAATAAGCTACAAAGTCTACAAAAACGTTTTCTTGCATTTCACAACATATTATCTCAGTCTGTATAAAACTAAGGTTTAAAACAAACGTCATTTATTCTTTTTGAACTTTTGACTTTTATGGAGACTTATACAATATTTTCACGTGCGGACGCCTGAGGGACGTTTCTGAGTTCGTGAGGGATGGAGGTCTTAATAAAAAAATAAGAACAAAATTTGATGTATGCTTTATTCACACGGCTTTTATTTACAGTATTAAATATTCTGTCTTCACCTTTACACTTTATATTTAACAGTGAGCACAATATTTGATGACTATTTCAACTCTAATTATCGTCCTTCTTAATTGTTTCGGTTAGTTACAGTCAATTAACTCATACTCATTATCACCATGTGTCCAGTCAATTTTTATAATGTATTTCACTCACGCGTCTAGTCCAGTAGTCCAGACTGCCAGCCGCACACTTCGCTGCTTGATACCCGCAGTCGCAGACTTCCCTTCCACTGGTCACTCCCCCGCTGCTCTTCTTCTATCGCTCGGAACTCAGCCTCTCATTCACTCATCAACAACTCCAACTCCACTCCCGGCCCGGAGGCCTGCCGCAATATTTATAGTGTTCCCCTGACCATCTCGAAGGTTAAACACACCCCCAAGTCCCACTGAGAGAACGATGTCCGTATTCCAAGCATTCTTCAGCTAAACGCAGAAATATATAAAACCAGGGTCAACAACTTGCGCTACTAAAAGGGGTTATCTTGTCGGCTCGCCGTGTGTGTAACTGATACGAGGTAATAGCTTCGCGCTGCCGCCGCTATCGCATAACGACTCTCCGTCCTCCTCTTCGCTCGCGCGGGATGCGAAGCAATGAGAACATGTGCAATGCAAGACTAACTTATTTGATATTTATGGGTTTTGTAATTTTTTCAATAATAAAAATTTTACTATTTGTATTTAAAGAGATTTATAGTGTATTATTTGTTGTTGTGGATCATGTCAAAACTCTTCTTGAGGTGTGCATTTTCCCACTCACAAACATAGTTTTAGCACGTATAGCTTAGTAGGTAACTTCAAGAACATGCATATATCCGAATATATCCAAAACATGTTGAATGACATTCCTGTAACCTAGTATTTGAACTATAGAAACCTATGCTTCTCGAATGGTAACACCACGTTTGATACTATCTATGCACCTAACCGTAATAATTTCTTTTATGAATTTGCTTTATATATGTAGCACAAAATAACTTCACCAGTGCCCTGGGTATATGCAGATTATGTAATTAAATCCAAGTTAAAGAAGCACAAAAAAAACCAATGTATTCTGCAAATTAAATTTCAACTAAAACATTCAAAATGTGTTTGATGTAATCAGTGAAGTTTTGTAATTAGATGACTAAATCATAAATCATACACCGTAAAAATTTTTCTGTTAAACTTCCTAAACTGCGATGGAAGTTTTTAACGTATACACTGTATGGCAATAGTACCCCACATCAAGCTACAGATATCGCAATGTTTAGCATCGTTACTATACAAAGTTAGGAACTTCTATATGCATGTGTCTGTTTCCTGGGCAAATGTAGGAACGCTACACTACAATGAATGTATAGGGGAAAACATTACCATTCCTGCTTTCTCACTAAGCGTATACACTGTATGGTAATAATACCACACATCAAGCTGCATATATCGTAATGTTTAGCATCGTTACTATACAAAGTTAGGAACTTCTATATGCAGTTGACTGTTTCCTGGGCAAATGTAAGAACGTTACAATGAATGTATAGGGGAGAACATTACCATTCCTGCTTTCTCACTAAGCGTATACACTGTATGGTAATAATACCACACATCAAGCTGCATATATCGCAATGTTTAGCATCGTTACTATACAAAGTTAGGAACTTCTATATGCATGTGTCTGTTTCCTGGGCAAATGTAGGAACGCTACACTACAATGAATGTATAGGGGAGAACATTACCATTCCTGCTTTCTCACTAAGCGTATACACTGTATGGTAATAATACCACACATCAAGCTGCATATATCGCAATGTTTAGCATCGTTACTATACAAAGTTAAGAACTTCTATATGCATGTGTCTGTTTCCTGGGCAAATGTAGGAACGCTACACTACAATGAATGTATAGGGGAGAACATTACCATTCCTGCTTTCTCACTAAGCGTATACACTGTATGGTAATAATACCACACATCAAGCTGCATATATCGCAATGTTTAGCATCGTTACTATACAAAGTTAAGAACTTCTATATGCATGTGTCTGTTTCCTGGGCAAATGTAGGAACGCTACACTACAATGAATGTATAGGGGAGAACATTACCATTCCTGCTTTCTCACTAAGCGTATACACTGTATGGTAATAATACCACACATCAAGCTGCATATATCGCAATGTTTAGCATCGTTACTATACAAAGTTAGGAACTTCTATATGCAGTTGACTGTTTCCTGGGCAAATGTAAGAACGTTACAATGAATGTATAGGGGAGAACATTACCATTCCTGCTTTCTCACTAAGCGTATACACTGTATGGTAATAATACCACACATCAAGCTGCATATATCGCAATGTTTAGCATCGTTTTTATACAAAGTTAGGAACTTCTATATGCATGTGTCTGTTTCCTGGGCAAATGTAGGAACGCTACACTACAATGAATGTATAGGGGAGAACATTACCATTCCTGCTTTCTCACTAAGCGTATACACTGTATGGTAATAATACCACACATCAAGCTGCATATATCGCAATGTTTAGCATCGTTACTATACAAAGTTAGGAACTTCTATATGCATGTGTCTGTTTCCTGGGCAAGAACGTTACAATGAATGTATAGGGGAGAACATTACCATTCCTGCTTTCTCACTAAGCGTATACACTGGTATGGTAAATTTCCGAATAATTTCTTAAGCGTGTAGGGAAAGTAGAGGTACGGACATCACAAACAGCGTATAAAGTGAAATTATTTTACTAATTAAATAAAACACATATTTTTTGCTTGCAAACTCTGTGACGGTGCTGGAACACCAGACTGTCTCCGTGGAGACTGGAAGCTGCACCCCCCTCCCCCCCGAAGCCTCCCTACTTGCAACGTGTATGGATGTCATTTAGCAATCGTTCGACACTACCTTCGACGTCATCAGTTGTAATTGTAATTGTAAAGGGCTTTTTAACGTATGCTGGAAAGCTTAGCAGGGGACGGCTTACAGAATAACTTATAACCTAACTGAAATTAACACCCATGCCTTGCCCGGGACTCGGATCCAGAGCCCCCCGCGCCCCAGATCGGTAGCGCAACAACCGACTGCGCCACGGGAGGTCGGCTCGACGTCTTCAAGGTATGAATGTTACTGGACTCGAACCAACGAAATTTTCTGAGATGTTCCTCAATACCCTGGTCAGCGTGTTTCCCGGCTGTAAAGGGGGTTTTCTTTCGTCTTGGGCGATATAATGGATATAGATCTCACGATGAGAACAGTATAACTTGGCGGAAGGCATATCCTGCCATGTGTGATGAGGGCATTTTATAGGGCATGTAAGATAAGTTTTGTTTCGCTATTGTTATTCCAACATGAGTGAAAAGATTTGGGCGGCTCTTCACATCGACGTATTGAGAGCTAGCGAGGGTGAAGCAAGGTGAGTATTGAGCAGCGCCGGAATGCAAGGGCCGGGGAAACGGGAGATCCCCGATAAAACCCGCCGACCAGCGGCATCGTCCGCCATGATCCCCGCATGCGAGAATCCGGGAGCGACCCCACCGGGAATCGAGCCTGATTCGCTTTGGTGGGAGGCGAGTAGTCTAACCACGACACCACCGCGGCCCCTCGACCAGCTGAAGTCGGCGAGGTGACGTCTTCACGCTGCAGGAGCGGGAGAGCGCAGGAACCGCGCGATGTCGTAAACGTGATTCACTTGGTGTCATCAGCGGTCGCAGGCTCGTGACCGCGAATGTGCTGTATCCAGCCTCTCGTGCGAGTTATCGCATCGATCCTCCCTTGGCATTCAACCCTTCCATGCACCTCCCCCCTCGTCCATACCCGGGCCATCCCGCCCGCCAACAAAGGGGCTTAACTCTGGTTTAATTGAGTTACAGCCTTCCCGGAAAAGGGGAGCAACGCGCGAAAAGAAAAATACGTTCCGGAGGTGCGTGGAGGGTGGAACTCCAGAACGCACAGTCCGGAAGACCAGGGCAAAACGATGGCCGGCATATCCGTGTTTGGTGGGCCGCGGTAGCTTTGTGACTTGCGCGTCTGTCTCCCGCCACTAGGGATGTTCGAGAAATATCGATATATCGAAATGACGTTATTATATCAACGATGTATCGATATAAATTGTTGATATATTTCATAGATAGTTTATCGAAACCAATATATTTTCCCAAAAATCGGACATAAATATTTTTATAATGCTCGTTTAATAAGCTCCGTTTAGAATTCAAAAATTTCTGCAATTTCTCGCGTCTTCAGTATGTAGTATTCTAAGCAATTTTACATGTGTCAAGTCCTTTAATATTTTTAATATCGGATTATGATGTACCGAAAATCGGTACACAGGACAATTTAAAAATCACAATTTCGGGACAATCTAGAAAACACGTTCAGTGGTCGAACTATGCTACTAAAGGTTTTGATGAGGAAGTGAATTTCCATCACTTTCCTGGACTAAATGACCACAAGTTCCTGCTTCATGAGAATGTGTTACTCTCATTATAATTTCTTCTTCCAAGGAAATGTATTGACCTTGCAGAAATGATATACAAACTCTACTCGTGCAGTATTCCCAAGACAAATCTGCATCTGTGGCTGTTAGTCAAGTACAGGCGTTGCCAAGAAAGTAGCAAGACGACGACCAAATATTACAGTAAAGTGATTTTAGTGAAGAACTCGACATGTGCGATAATACATTTTCCGCATGTACGCACGTCGGTGAATCTACAGCATAAAGTGAGAGGGTTATTTCCACACTATGTAGACTTCATATTTGCTCAACAGTATGTCGGAAAACCGCTTGTAGTGGGTGAGCATTGCTCATAGTACGCCGAGATATAAAAGTTGAATCTGAATACATTTTGGACATGTTTGGAAGAACCAATCGATATGTATTTTTTTTTTTTTTTTTGATTTATCGAGACATATAAAGGAAAGAGGTTTGTGCTGAATGTAACGAATTTATTATTATATTGTGAATATCAAAGTGTTTCATTTCATAATACAGTTATAGTAATATTTAATACGTCTTTTCTCATAGATGTACACATTTATATTTCTTTAGTTCAACATTTACTGCAAATATAAATTGTTGCATCACCCCCCTCCCCCCCCCCCCCCAATTTCTACGCCTCTGGGTGCTAGCCGTTCGAAACACGATGTCTTCCAATGTGCGCGGCCTCAGATGTGACAACTGCTATAAGGCGCCCTACCGCCTCATAGCTAGGGCGCGGTGGAAAATGAACTTAACTACCACATATACAGCTACGCCCATGTCTGACACCCGGGCACGGCTAAAAGAAGTGACTCCATCCCACTCTTAACAGTTTCGTCAAAATACCAGGATCGCAAACACTCTGAAACGCAGTTCAGTCAGGCGGATTGCAACAGGGTAGTACCCATTATATTTTCGATTTTTATTACAAATCTTTGTAATGAAAATATTTTGTCCAGCCACAAAAAAAAAAACCATAGCTAGACATGACATTGAGGACTACTCAACGAATTTCTTTAAATTTGTACGAATTTTAATTATAGCCTAATTTTCGATGTGAGATTGACAATATTAAATAATTTGGTAATATTTGATTCCGTTACAGATGTGAAACTAATTATTAGAGAGCTAGAAATTTCTCGTCTTCAATCGGCGACAAGCTAGACTCCACAATCCTTTGTGCATTCGAGCATCAGTTTGTAGTTCATTGGCTGTTGCTCCAGTTTAAACCCCAGACCACTCAGCACGGGATTCGGTTCTCATTTTCCTTGCTGGTTCGTTATTGGTCGAAAGTCGTTCGGGGCGTATCTTCTTAACAAACTACGGTACAATGGAAGCACAAACACATATGTGCACGTGAATGCAGTTTAACTTGTCCTCAGATGAATCCGCGAAATTTACGGGTCTCTACTAATCATGTAAGAAAATAATAAGTTGGATTTCGAAGTAACTATTAAGATGTCCCCTATGTCTTGACTAGCTTGAGTTTTAGCCTACCTTCCGAAGGAAAGAAATGGTTATGAGATAATTTTTCCTGTCTGTGTATATTTGTATGCTTGTAGGTGTGTGTTCGTTTGTCCCCCCCCCCCCCTTTTTTCAGTTTTTGAACGCATAAATCGAATTTCACTAATCTCTGCACGCGTATAGTACTAAGCAAGAACACGTGACTTTTATAGTTTTCGATCACGCCGTGCATTTAGTTTCAAAATGGCGGGCATTTTTATTTTTGAGGTGATATGTCATATCTTGGGAACCATACGACCGATTTAAACCAAATTTGGTATGCTAACAGAACATCGAGCACACATTAAATTTTGGATATATATTGATGTTGGTCCGCCATTCTGGAAGTTAGCGCCATGTGAAAAATATGTTTTTCATTGTATCACCAAAACTATTACGTCTAGTCTCTCCAAATTTAGCACATACGTATTACAGGACAAGTAAATATAAGTAATTGAACTTGGTTATGTGCTTGTTTTAAAAAGGGCGGCCATACATACATTTTATGTTTATTGGGCATAAATACCATACTATTTGACCAATTGAAACCAAATTTCGTACTGATAGTATATATTACAAGCATAATATAAGCCAACCAAAACACTTTTATCGGCCATTTTCTAAAATAGCTTTACATGAATTAATAAAGTTTTGTGTATTATCGCGGGAAACAATTGACCTATTCCTACCAAATTTGGCAAACAAGAAGTACTGTGGTAGCTAATGTTAACTGACATGTTTTAGGTATTCAGGCATTTATATTTTCAAAATGGTGGCCATACCATATAAATATTTAAACTCAGAATTTTTTATCTACGAAATTATTAAACGAATTTCAACTTACCTTTGTATGCTTACGGTATAAATTAAATCCATAAAAATTTGTTATGCGAAGATATATTTCTCCGCCATTTTGTAAGATAGCCCCACATGAATAATACCGATTTATTTCCATTTTGGCGAAGAAGTTGTACTCTGGTATGCCATATTGATTTATATGTTTTAATAAGTTTGTATGTCTCTATTTTCTGAATGACGCCTGTACAATTATTTTAGCTTAGTGTTCTGTATCTACGAAACTATGTAACAGATTTAATTTTTACTTTGTTTATTGTATATATCACAATCATGGAAGTGCTAATACATAAACTTTTTTTCTTCCATTTATGAAGATTGTCACATAAACATTGGAGGTTTTATGCTATATCTCGAGGATCAATCAACCGATTCACACTAAAATTTCACGTAAGTATTGCTACTGAAGGGTATGTAAATTAACATGTGTTATGTGCGGTAAGCATGTTTTATTGGGGTTTATATAAATAATTTACATTAGTTTGTTATATCTATGAAACGTTTCCAACAAAATTCAGCCAAATTTTGTATAAATTATGTGCATAATTTATGCAGACAGAGATCCTGTTTTGCAGAATTTTTGCCAAATAGTGTCAGGTTAGTAAATTGGAAGTTCTGCTATATTTCCGGAATAATTCAACTAATTTCCACAAAATTTTGCACGCGTACAGAAGTGCATGTAAAGTTGCATCATTTAAATGGGGCCAGTTACTGATTTTCAAAATGAGAGCCGTATAGATATTTTGATATGTTTGGCATATCTATTTAACAATTTAACCAAATTCAACCAAACGTTTATTGGCAGTATCTATCAGACGTATCGTACGAAGAACAGGTTTCTAGGTAGTTTTGTAACACAGCACCGATTAAGAAAATACATTTTTAATGCCTTATCTATGGTACCAATCAACCGAATATGGTAGGCCATGTTAATTTATGTTTTTTTTTGTGGCTCAGACACTTATTTTTAAAATGATGGCCGTGTAAATATTTCAGGTTAGTGAACCCTAGCATTCAAAACATTAAACTGATTACATTCGAGGAGGTTACTTCGAATACTACCCCCGTGAAGCAGTTCATTGCAAGCTAACTTAATGTTACTTCGAATACTACCCCCGTGATGCAGTTCATTGCAAGCTAGCTTAATGTTACTTCGAATACTACCCCCGTGATGCAGTTAATTGCAAGCTAGCTTAATGTTACTTCGAATACTACCCCCGTGAAGCAGTTCATTGCAAGCTAGCTTAATGTTACTTCGAATACTACCCCCGTGAAGCAGTTAATTGCAAGCTAGCTTAATGTTACTTCGAATACTACCCCCGTGATGCAGTTCATTGCAAGCTAGCTTAATGTTACTTCGAATACTACCCCCGTGATGAAGTTCATTGCAAGCTAGCTTAATGTTACTTCGAATACTACCCCCGTGAAGCAGTTCATTGCAAGCTAGCTTAATTTTACTTCGAATACTACCCCCGTGATGCAGTTCATTGCAAGCTAGCTTAATGTTACTTCGAATACTACCCCCGTGATGCAGTTCATTGCAAGCTAGCTTAATGTTATTTCGAATACTACCCCCGTGATGAAGTTCATTGCAAGCTAGCTTAATGTTACTTCGAATACTACCCCCGTGAAGCAGTTAATTGCAAGCTAGCTTAATGTTACTTCGAATACTACCCCCGTGAAGCAGTTCATTGCAAGCTGGCTTAATGTTAAAAGTATTTCTGAATTAGAACCCCGTGTAAGTCGCTCGTGTATTTTAATTGTGTTGATAATGTTTCACAGGTTTCTGGTTTCATCTGTAATGATATTGCTGTCAATTAGTCGTCAGCGCCTACCTACCATCTAAGCTTTCAAGAACATCGCTAAAATTTATTTTCACCAGTGTACAGGAAATTAGGCTCATTAGTTATCAGTAGAGACCTGCAAAATTCGCGTTATTATTTGGCGGCAGATTAAACTTCAAGATACTGTGTGTTTTATTCGCTGTTGTCATTGGCAGACAACTTCTGAGGCTCGTCCTAAATACACTTTGAGCCAATAGGAAATGTTCAAATGTTGAAAATCATCTCCAGTAAAGCTGTCTCACAGGTAAATGACCTCTAATGATCGCCAATAACCAATGCAATTACGAATTGCTAGGGGTAGGAAGAATTCGTGAATTCATCTCGGGACAAGATAGACGTCAAACGCATATATAGTGAGGTCACCTACGCAATTGGATCACAGTTTATTAGACATACCCTGAACGCCTCTGAGCCAGTAGCAGACTTGCAAGGAAACATCTTGTGAATCCGATAACTGTCAGTCGTGTGGCAACGAACATACAGCTGATGCTCCAATATGCACAGGAATGAGGATTATAGCCTACAGGTCATTGAACTCGTGAAATGTTCCTATCTCTACGAATTGCCCTCGTAGGCACAGTAAAGTGAAGTCTTTCATGTTACCAAATAATAACGCGAATTTTGCAGGTCTGTAGTTAAAATTAACTTCGTGTTATACATTGAGGAAAATGCGTAAAATCAAGATTGCAAGGATACCGCTCGCCTAGCGGGGAGCCCATGTAGTAGAATTACTACGACGCTCATTTTATCTTTGTCTTCCAGTTCCGGTAGTCATCGTCTAGGAGCCCTCGTCTCTTCTCCATCCTAGCCGCTCACAGTCGGGTTGTATTTTCGTGTTGTTTGTAATGCATCTCCCTCCCTGCTCGCGCGGCCTCCACCTCTCTGGAGCAGAAGCTCCCCCCCCCCCCCCCTTTTGCCAGTCGTGATCTCATCGGCGGTTGTTTATTCAAGCTCCGGGAATCCAATATCGCACGCGTGGCCCCTCTTCTCTCCCGTTGAGAAGAGTGAGGGGGGCATGGCTCTCGCTCGTATTGATCTTGTTTCGCTATGGCCATCTTCCCGCCCCGCCGTTCACCCGTCTGCTCCCTTAACCGGTCTCAAGTGGCGCGCGCCGATGTTCTTGCTAGGGAGGGGCAAGCTCGCGTGCCGTGTCGTGTCGTGGTGCGTAGTCCCTCCCCCCTACCCCCTTCTGCCATGTCATTGCTAATTTAACAACTTTTGAAAACCACTCTTTACTTGCTCTCTTTCTGCCCGCTCACTAGAGGTGAGCTAGACCGATATTATTATCGTCTTCCGCGCATGTATACACCACCATTGACCTACTCCACACCAGCGGCGTGTGGTGATTAACTGTTGCAAGGCAAGCCGTGTTGTGCTCTGCTGTACCTAATCGTTCGCTATTTCACATACAGGCCTTTTTAACTTAGTTGTGCAGTTGGCATCACAGCACGTGTGTAATGGATGCCGTGCGTCTCTCTCGTGAGTGGCCGCAATATACTCAGTTTCTCCCAGCTTCACTCTGGTTACTGGTTCCTGCTGCGTGCGCGCACTTCATCACAAGTCACTGGTACACGCCGATATACAACTGCCAAAGTCACGTGGTCAACACTGATGAACGGTGTCGTATATGCCTCAATTGTATAAATACAAGTATTTTTATATGTATACAATTCTCTTCTCCAATTCTTAAGCAGTATTCTAACTTCAGTTCTTATCAGTTCGCTGTTGGGACACGGAGAATGGTCTTGCGCAGATTTCCTCATCACTGGGGACTTGAAAAATTCGTGAATTTAACGACCTCCAGGCTAGACTCAATAGTATTATGTGGAATCGTGTAGATATTAATTGCCTAGTGGTTGTTTGTTGCCACAGTGGAGGGCGACAATTTGGCGTGCATTTTATTGTATGTTTCTCATTGGCCCAAGGTTCTCCAGGAGGTGTCAAATACTACGTGGACCAATGGCAAAGGTGACACGAAACGTAATAGTTTTCCAATTCCAGCTTGTCCCAAAAGTAATATGCAAATTTTTCGGGTCTCTACTCATCACTATACCCCATATTCGCTCCACGTTTCCGCCCACAGAATGTCTTTACAGTTTATGGCTGTGACTCCTCGCCGTAGTGATGTTGATTTCGGGAAAAATACCGATACGATTGAAATTGGCGATTTATAACTACATCCTTATACGAAACGATACATTGAAAAATAAAATGTCGATTTTCGGTTCACCGGAATCCAATATTTTATGTAGTAAAGACTTGACAAATGTAAAATTACTTGGACTATTTTAAAAGTGTTTAATTCCGATACCTGGAAAAAGATATCGATTTCGATAAAATATCGGTGAAATATATCGATATTTTCTCAATATCCCTACTTCGCCGTTCGGTCTGCTCCCGGTGTTTTGTCTGGCTAATTTCGCGTAGGACAATGACTTTGGTCGCCAGTTTTAATGACGTTCCTGTCCTATTATATATTTGTTTATATTACTATTTGTGACTTCTTGTTATTTAGTTTTCCGTTTTACACCGTACGCAGAGAAGTGAAAAATTCATAGAATCATTCAAGGGCAAGTTAGACTTTGAACACTTTTACGTTTGTATTGCTTTTCCGATTGGCTTGGTCCACGACCTATTATACACCTCCTCGAAGACTCTGCGCCAATTGAAAAGCAGGCAACAAAATGCATTCCCAATCACGGCCTCTCACTGTAGAAACAAGCAACCAATGAGCAGTTGACATCTGCTTAAGTGTACCAACGTACGATGGAGTCTACCCTACAAGTCAATGGATACGCGAAGTTTTCGTTTCCCTAACCATATGGCGACGTATATTGTCCATTTCATGTAAGTGGAGTAAATTTCGACAGTTCTAGAAAAGTAGCACGGCCACGATGTATCCTTCCACGGCAGCTGTTTTGTCACTGAAGTAAATGACGTTTGTAAACAAATGTTTTGAGTCCAATGCACACTTGAATTTCCCTCCCTCATCGTGTTCCATGTCATGGCAGGTACTGAAATACCAATGTAACTAACTTCCGTCCAGTAATTAATGTAGGATATAACAAGGTTGGCATTCCAAGTTGTTTTATTTTTGTAATTAGCGAGTTAAATTTGTTGGGATTCTGTTTATTTATTTCGAGGGGAAAAAGGAAACAATTATATTATGAGCCGGGAGGGGGGGGGGCGCTTTACTTTTACGTCTTTCGTGAGACTACATTATGTTGATGTTTTTACGAGTGTGTGGCATTTTGAGTTGCATATTGTTTGGATGGAACAATGGAAAATTTTTCTCGTATGGAAATCACATTTTAACTCCGAAAATTTTAACTCTAATGCAAAGAAAACAAAATTCGATACATACGTCGCTGTTCGTATCAAAGCGAACCTGGTTCGATTCCCGGCGGGGTCGCTCCTCGATTTTCACACGTGGGAAACGTGCCGTACGATGCCACTGGTCGGCGGGTTTTCTCGGGGATCTCCTATTTCCCCGTACTTTCATTCCGGCGCTGCTCCATGCTCACCTCGATAAACCCCTCGTTGGCTCTCAAGACCTCGATGTTAAGAACCGCCCAAATATCTCCACTCCACTTTCCACGTTGTTTTTGATAGTGATATTTACAGCACAGCAGTCGATTTATGGAACGCGTAGAATAGTTAATGCGCGGCTCGCATTATCTCTGATTTCCCGTTTACTATTCATCTGCAATATTAGATTTACTTAAATTGCATAAACAACTCATCCAGCTCGTTATTTTTCTCTCTCAATATATTTGCTAACCTCTAATGGAAATGTTTACCTATTCATAATACGGAAAATATAGAAACGCTACAATACAGATTTAAGAACTTAAATATGCATTTTAACTCTTCCTTTCTCAATACGGATTATATAGTCTATTCGCGGTAACTTCACACTTTTTGAATCAAACCTTAAAAAAAAAACACCTCAACGAATGACGTGTTTGGTTCTTTCTTAAATATGGCATGCATTCATCACGAGCATTTTATACATTTCTTAACATATAAGTAAATTTTATTTTGTTTAATTGAACTTTTACTTGTATTGTAAAATGTGTGTGTTAGTAATTCCTATTAAAAATAGTTCTTAGGAAGGATATCATCAAACAGAGAGGCATAGGAATATCCTGCATGCAGAAATTTGCCAGGGCTTCAGAAAAAAAATGGAAAGTTACCATTAATGCACTAAAGCTAGAGACCTGAAAAATTCGCGAGTTCAATGACCTGCAGGCTTGACTCTATAGTACTACGCACAAATATGCCGATGTCAACTGAGCATTGGTTGGCTGCTGTCACAGTGGAACGCGACGCGTGGGCCACCGTTCTCCAGGAGGTGTCATGCACCGTGTGAATCAATGGCTAAAGTTATATAAACACACGTGTTTTGGAGTCTAGCTTGTCTCAAAGTGAATTCGCGAAGTCTTCAGGCATCTAACTGCTATTTTCTGTAAAAAAAATTTGTGGCTAGCTTCTTAAACTGTAATGGAAGTTTTTAACCAATACCACTTTATGGAAATAGTACCACAATCAAGCTGCAGTTATAGGAATGTATAGCGTTGCTGTTATACAAAGTTGGGAACTCCCCTTCATATTTGTCTGTTTCCTGAACAAATGTAAGAACTCTAAAATGAATGTATTGGGAATCAGATTACCATTCCCGTTATTTTCCACTACGCGTATACACTGGTATGGTAAACTTCGGAATAACTTCAGAGAGAGTAGCGTTATTTGGTAAATTTGCGAACTACTTCTTAGTATTTACTTTTTAAACTTAAGCAGTATGGTCGCTGTCGTGTAGACTTAAGAATTGTGACCCTGCTGCCTTGTGTTTAACCCGTTCAGTCGCTGTGTTTATAATGGTGGACACGTTGCAAATGAATGAAAGTTATGATCGGAACTGTACACAGCAAGGCATCAGTGCGCAGTCTTCCTTTTCGTTTATTTGGTTTTTTGAAATTTTCTAAGCCTCTTTGACGCGAATG
Organism: Dryococelus australis; assembly: GCA_029891345.1. NCBI lineage: Eukaryota > Metazoa > Arthropoda > Insecta > Phasmatodea > Phasmatidae > Dryococelus > Dryococelus australis. Next base: position 350,848,335 of record CM056995.1, read on the forward strand.
GTTAATGCCAGAGCCATCGAGCACGCAGCGCACTGTTCATTGGCTATAAAAAAAAATCTAGACATAAGTACAGTTCATACCAAAATATTACGTGATTGCAACACTTCAGCTCGGAAGTGAATGTGCGACCGAACGGGTTAAGCTATTGTAAAGCAGTCTTGGTGGTATCGTGACGAAGGTCATTGCTGCTGTGCGCAGGTGGCTGTCTGTTCCCGAGCCAGTGGTCGGGGCGCTGGTTTCAGTCCGGCGTGCCACACCTCATCTCCATCAACACGAGCGTCATGGAGACGAAGGGCCAGTGCGTCGAGAACCTCAACGACAAGTACGTCATCGAGGACAAGTGAGTACCACAGCCCTTACCTTGCATGGCCCCTGTGGGATGCTGTCACTGTGCATCTCCACACAGCGCCTTACCATGTGTGTAGCGTTTTAAACTACCTCTGCACTGAGAAAAATAATACGGTTGTAGGAACCACAGACCAAAGATGAGGTATACTGCTTGTTCGTCTTCTGCGCATCTACCCAACATTGACCTACCCCAAAGGAACACAACTGTCAAAGTCACATGGTCATCAGTGATGAACGCGTTTGTTTATATCTTAATTTTGAAATGGCAAGCACTATTATATTAATAAAATTCTTTTACCAATTTGAATTTAACCCAACTGCATTAAAAATTGGTCGCAGACAGTATAAAACATCTCAAAGAACTTGCTATAAAAAAATAAAAAATAATTCTAACCTCAAATTCAATCCACTCTGGTTTTGCTAGTCGTATTGGCAGAGGAGCAGTTCAATGTTGGGACACGGAAATTGGTTGTGCGCAGCCAGCGAGATCGGTCTACCCCATCTTTAGTCTATATTAGGAACCATCCAGACTGTTAACATAGGAAAAGCTATCTGATGGGCTGCAGTTACCATCTATATATTGTTAACGTGGATAGTAATACCAATGGAACTGTTTTTTGTATACTTGTCTGTGATTGTACTTGCTACTGTACATATGGTTGCTACAGCAGAGCACTGCGTTGCTGCTACGAGACAGATAATACATCCAACAGAAAAACTTCAGCTATATATGGATTGTTCCCACAACAACCAGTGTTGTGATAACATAACATAATGATCTGTTGCTGGTACTGAACAGTCATGTAATCGGGCTTGAGGGTAGCAGCAACCGAGCATTCTGTTAGGTATAGACTATTCACGGTAAAATGAGCACTTTTGAAAGCCCTGCTTAAGATCTACTGGTATGCACGTTGTGTGTTCCTCCGCCATATGTAAAATTAACATTGCCATGGACCTCATCATTTTATTCGCCGTCGGTCAGGTGAGACCTGTGAAATTATTAGGAAAGTAAACATTTTACGAATTTAGTAATTTTTACACTTCGACGCAAAAAAAAAAACAGAAATTGAAATAAATAATTTTAGTTATCACAAATGGTTAACTAACTCTTTTTATTGGATGTTAATATATGGAACTATTTTCCCCTCCATCGTTACCAACTTTACTGGACGCATATTACTCAGTGAGCCCGTTAAAATATAAGCAGGCAGGGGCAGTGACTTTTTTCTAAGGTTGATTTCAAAAGTGTGCACTTTAACGTGAGTAGTCTTTAATAACAATATGTATATACGTCGTAGGGTAATTTTCCCATCCGTGTATGGGATTTACTTCTGCCATGTACGTGAATTTTACTCCAGAGTGCTGTAATTTATCCTTACACGTAAAGAAATGTGTTTCCCAGACAAGGTTGCGAATATTACCTTATTTGTCAGGTAATTTTCCCAATAATTTTTTTTATAGTGTTAAGTAGATATTTATAGAACATTTTAACGTGATGTATCTCACCCCTTCTGATCAAAGCCTTCTCTCTTCAAGGTACGTACATGTGTTGTAAACTGTGATTCTATAGCAAACGTGAATAAATTCAACACACACGTATTTGGAGTCTAGCTTCGTCTAAAACGTATTCGCTAAATTTTCCTGTCTCTGTAGGTATACCATGCAGTGGTATATATTGGCACGTTCTGATATGGCGATACTCTGACGACGATATTGCTGTAGAAATATTGGTGGTACTGTGGTATTAGTAGTGGCCTGCAAAATTCGCTTTATGTTTGTGGAGAAATGTTAAACTTGAAACACATATATCTTTGCGATACGTTTGCCCATTGGACCATACTGTGACCATACACGTACATGTGACACACGCTGGGTCGCTCTGCACCAATAAGGGAACACTTCACAATCGTGTGCCCCAATCACGTGTACCAGCAGCCAATGGAGAAACGGCGCCGGCTGTAGTGCATACAGTACTGTGAAGTTCAGCCTGATGACAGATAATAACGCGAATTTCGCAGGCCTCTAGATATGAGCAGTGTTTCGATACGGAGCGTACTCTGGTCTTCACCGATGTCTTCTTACTGACGATTTCCCGTTTTATTCACGTGGTGTGGATATGGGGATACGAATAAAATCGTTGAAGAAGTATTTCTTTAAATATATTGACAGCAATTTGTGGTGTATTGTGAACGCCGAGGAGGACGCGAACAAAATTCGTGTAGGAAAAGGAAGTTCTTGAGGCTCTTCGTAGACCCCACGCCGTTCCTTCGTCTTCTGGAACACGGCGAAGTTGACTTCGCCAACTTCGTCGCCGACGTCACTCATGCAGAAAGTCACGTGACGCACGCCTCGCTGCTAAAAGTGGCGAGGAAGAAAGAGGACACAATTTTTTAAAGTGGCGTTTCCCCAACTTCCCTGGAAGTTCAATAGCCTTATCGCACTGGGAAAGGGGAAAGGCGTAGAATATGCAAGCATATAGAGGCGAAATAACTGCCCGTGTCGCCAACCCGAGCCTTTCTCTGCCAGACGGTACACCTACCAGTTAGGAATATTTCACACCTATTGCACGCGCCAGACACGGTACCTTTTTTTATTTTAAGCTCGGTCTCATTCACCCATGTTCGATTTTCCATCTATGTGCCGTAACTTCAATGCCACTGTAAAAACGCTTTTTTTTTTATGCGACACATGTTTTGTTGTCACGATGAAAAATTTAATTATGAGCCGCTGCTAAGTTGGCTTGCTACAACCACAATTTTTGTTTGATCTATATAGTGGTGATTATACCTTTGCATTGCCGTTACACTATTTCAGCAGACGTCTTCATGGTAATAATAAATAAACTGTAAAAAAGTTTTATGCTCTGAAAAACATCCGTGAATAGTAAATACAAAAGCGGTAACCAATCTTTCAAAATTATATTAACACATCGATATCTGCACATACTTACTAGCACTTAACCTAATCCAACACTGCAAGAACACCGTTCCTGTTGGTCTCTCTGTCAGATCTCACCATCGTCCTATTGGTCCATACTATACCGGACACTACCCTCTACTATACAGCGTTCATTATTGGCCGGTCATGGACCAATGGAAAGCCGAGTTGATATTGGCCCAATCAAATTTCCTTCCTCGTATTAAAGGATTTACAATCAATCATACCTCTTTGAGTGGCTATAAATAAAAAGAAGTTCTATCGCTAGTAATAGCATTGTTTCTGCGATGTCGTGTGCTTGCGAGGTCATGTTAAACAGTAACAAAACAAAGATTGTACGTGCCCGAGAGTTTCGTTCTGAACAACAAATAAACTTTCAAACTCGAGCTACACTCGAACATGGTCTACAAAGTATTAACAAAGAAGACGACCTATACAACGGTTCCTCGTCGCGAACCCGCAAATTTGAGAATCTATGGAATACATTATCTGCAAATTAATAGTAATTAATTTTTTCGCTTCCGTTTCGTTCTGTATAATTAGGGACAGGAAAATTTCGCGAGTTCATTTTAGGACAAAATAGATTCCAAATGCGTGTACACTGAAGTCGCCTTTGCTATTGGATCAGAGCTTATTATGTACGCCCTTGAAGACTCTGGGCCAATAGCAAACTCCCATACAGCCAGGTGTGGAGAAACAGCCAATGAACAAACATTTGGGGCTCGACTGTGCAAATGGTTGTGGAGTCTAGCCTACAGGTCATTGAACTCGCGAAATTTTCCTATCCCTGTGTATAATGTATAAATAGAGACCTGCAAAATTCGCGCTATCTTTCGGTGACATGAGAGACTTCACTGCCATATAAACAAATGACCACAGTTCGTGGTTTCATTGGCCGTTGCACTGTAATCGTCATGTATCTGCTCGATATCCTCAAAAGAGATTGGCCACACCACAGCTGAACTTATATTATTGGCTCAAGAGTCCTCCGAGGCGACCCGAACATATTTTTGGCCAATTTCTGAAGTTGGTCAAACGCACAGTAACTTAGAGTTCAGTCTGCCCTTAAATAATAACTCGAATTTTGCAGGTCTCTATGTATAAAGCTTCAGGTGTCGTACTTTATCCGTACCGTGCTGTTTATATTTATATCTGAAGCGAGTGCCACAGTGTCCGCGTGGCAGCGAGCGCTGAGTCTACCCTGCCTGAAGGAGAGAATAGCGAGTAGGTAGAGATGTTCAAAATCCGCGTTATTATTTGAGGACACGTAAAACTTTATTCATTTTTACATTTCCAGTAAGATTTTCATTGGACCATACTTCATCTGGCACGCGCTGGGTAACTCTGCTCCAACAAATGAACACTTCACTGTGCGCTCCAGTCACGCGTTGCTCAGTCAGAAAGGGCGTGGCTTCACGTCTGCGGAACAGTCAATGGGAAAACGATGCCGGCTCCGGTATACAGGGTGTTTCATGTCAAAACTTCGGGGAAATGTTGCTCACATCTGGAGGATCAAAAAATGTCATATGAAAATAGGTTCGCAAACGCTTCGTTTCTTGACTACAGCTCGAAATACTTAACACACAGTGTATGGCCCGCGGGCTGGATCATGTTACTGTGAAATGTCATCACAGCGTTCATTTGCATGATAGACGACACCTCACGCCACGACACTACACCTAGAACAATATGAACTGCACAGGAAGTAGTTACACACCTGTGAAAGCTTATCGTCGGGTCTAAAGGAAATGTTTGAAATGACCTCTATCATCACTAACGCATGCATCAACCCGCCGTTGTATGGACTCCCGGATGCGTTGACAAATCCCTGGAGTATTCCTGAGTGTTTCGCAACCTTCCACAATACAGTTACTGAGGATGTCCACATCGTCCACTCGCATTGTATACACACGTGCCTTTAAATATCCCCACAAATAAAAGTCTAGTGGATTTACAGCTGCGATGGTATACCACAGTAACATGATCCAGCCCGCGGGACATACACTGTTTGCTATGTATATGGATAGAAAAATTTCGTGAGTTCGTTTCAGGACAAGACTGATATCAAACGCGTGTGGACTGAAGTTACCTTTGCTATTGGAGCAGAGTTTATTATGCACGCTCTAGAAGACTCTGAGCCAATAGCAAACTTGCAAGGGCACAAGATGCAAATCCCATACTGCCAAGTGTGGGGTAACACTGGGGTAGCAGCCAATGAACAAACATTGGTGGTTCGACTGAACAAAGGATTGTACAAAGGATTGCGGAATCTAGCCTACAGGTCATTGAACTCGCGAAATTTTCCTATCCCTAGTTATGTATTACGAACTGTAGTCAAGAAACGACGAAGATGTTTGCGGGCCTATGCTCACATAAAATTTTTTAATCCTCCAGATGTGAGGAATGTTTCCCCGAAGTATTGACATGCAATTTTGCAACGTCCTGTATAGAGTGCAGTGAAGTCCAGCATGATGCCTAATAATAACGCGAAATTTGCATTTCTAAAGACCTGCAGAATTCGCGGGTTCAATTCGATACAAGCTAGAATTCAAGACACATGTGTTTATAGAACTTTAGTCACTGGTCCACACGGTGTTTGACACCTCCTGGAGAACGCTGGCCGAATCGTCACCTTCCACTATGACAGCAGATAACCAATGCGCAATTGATATCGGCATATTTGTACATAAGACTGTAGAGTCCAGCCTATATAACAGTGTATTCGCGGTTTCTTTGCACTTTTTAATGAAACCATTAAAAAGTCACTCCCTGCATGGTGTTAACATAAAAGTACCTTGTTTTTTAATCCAAAAGCATCTATTTATATTTTACCTATTAATTATAATATTCATTTTATATTTATCTATACTACTAATAAATAAAACTGAAGTGTCTGTCTATTATCTCAAAATTTTATATCAACATCTAAGCGTTTTATGCTATTTAAACGATGTTAAAGCATAAATAACTACTTTTAAAATTTTTATTTGTCCGTCTGCCTGGATGTTTGTCCAGAATAGGCTCCGAAACGGCTGAATCGGTTTCTGTAAAACTGTCATAGCTCATAGAGTTTATTTGAATTTAAAATATGCTCTTTATTTCATCTCGATATCTCAAATGGTTTTGAAGTAAATTAATTTTCTTATCATTTTCTTTTTTTTTTTTTTTTTTATCTTATTTGATGCAAAATAATTATTGTCAAAAAGCATTGCTGAAACAACAATTTTTTTTAAGTAACCGTTGATATAATACGCATCATAGAAAAAGATACATTAGTTTTTGGAAAAACTAACATATATACATATGACATATATCAAACAACCAACACTAACGCGACGATAAAACTATTTCCGAAAATATAGTAACAACCTTTCAAACCAAATATGTAGGTATGTATTTCAATAACTCCATAATATCTGGGCGAAGCGATGGCAGGCTGTGTTTTTATTAACTCCGTAAAACCTAAGAGAAGCAAAATTTCCATTTGAAAAATATGTAAACAAATCTTGCATTGCATTAATTTCCATATAGACAAGAAAATAAATTTTTAAATTCTGTTTAATTAATATTTAAAATTTTAAAATTCATTTTTTTTTATTTTGATTGTGGAAATTATTATGTATAAATTTCGATCAACACTATTCAGTCCTTATTTCAATTTTCTATTTCTGTTTTTAAAACATTTAAAACAAATCCTTAAGTCCACGCGAACGAAGTCGCGAGAGCAGCTAGTTATAAATAAAAACAGTAAGTAGATAGGTGTGTTGGTAATGCCTAATAAATAATAGTTCTTGTGTAGAATATAATTAAAGCGACTGCGAAAGAATACGGTGTGTAGTCCCTTTGGTGTCGTTTCCTAGACTTTGTTAAGCTTTTTTTTTTTTTGCACGAGGCTTAGGAATATTCTGGAAGTAGAATTTAAGCACGGTTTCAGAAAAGTTGGAAGTAACCATGAACGGGTTATACAGGTCATTGAACTGGCGAATTTCTCGGGTCTCTATGCATGTCTACACAAAAAAAAAAAATTGAGGTAAAATTCCCTTACATGTAAGGGAAGCTAATTACCTATACATGCAAGGTAAAATTACCTGTCAAATGTGCAGTAAATTTACATAACAAGTGAGGTACTATTCCATAATCGTACGGAAGAAGTGCCTTACAAAAGTGAGGGGAAATCGCATACAAGTAAGTTAGCCATTCGACAACTTGTATGACTAGACAATAAAAATGATTTATAAGGTAAAGAAATTATATTATACGATCATCAAATAGTTTCAAATCGACTGGGTGATCCTCACGTCGTAAGGTTATTTTCCCATCCTTTTTTCACTACCGTTTACGTGGGTTTTATTCCAGAGTGCGGTAATTTTACCTTGCACGTAAGGAAAACTATGTTTCACACACAAGTTGACGAACATTACCTTACACTTGTCAGGTAATTTTACCATTATTTTTTACAACGTACGAATAGGTTTTACGCATTTTTATCTGGAGCGAGTGTCCCGGCGCCCGCGTCGTCGCATGTCGCAGTCGTCCAGACGTCGGCTGATTCGTGGCGTCCACGACCCTTCGACGTCTTCCCCATTCACTGAGAGGAACGGGCGGGCGTTACCAGGAGAGGAAGGCTGTCCTCCCAGCGAGCGCTGTATCCGCTCCTTCCGCGAGATTTGATGCGACGACTACGCGAGGGAGTGCACCCCCTCGCCATTCCATCTCACCAACCGCCAACCCTGTCGAGTAATGTCACACGCGATTTGGAGATGTTCCGCGCTTATGAATATATTTTTTCCGGTCGGGCGCCATCGCATGTGTGTCTATCGACGTCTTTCTATTGTAAAGATACCCCCTCCCCTCCCCCGATCTACAATGTCTTCGGTTGGTCCCCTCCCCGCACTGACGAAATTGCCCTTCGGTCCTTTCGTATTTTTTTTTTTTTTTTGCCATTGGCAGTGGTGAAACATAGAAGGGGAGGGAACCCATCCATATTGTATTTCTTTTCGAGTACCCGTAATCAAACATCGTGGTCGGGCATTAAAAACCAAACTGGACATTGTATGGGGGTGTATAGGCTGTTCACGGTAAAGTGAGCACTTTTGAGGCCCTAGTTACTTTTTCCTTTAAGTCATATTTGATCCGTTAACCACCTTCTAAAATAAGTATTGCTATGTAAGTAGTAAACAATAAACACAGTGTGTGTATTCCACCGCACTCAGAAGTTACGGTATAAGGATAAAATAAAATATATTCATTGATTATTATTACAATTGAGAGGACTTTCAAATGTGCTCACTTTACCGTGAATAGCTTATAGTTAAGTCCATTCGCTATCACTTACAACTTTTCTGAAGCTCTGCTGAAGTCGTACTTCCAAAATATTCCTCCGCCTCGTGCAAACAAAGCTTAACCAAGTCTAGGGAACCGCACCAAAGGGACAGCGCACCATGTTCGTGCGCACTGTGTAATATTTTACATATGAACGGTTTATGTTACTAGGTGTTACCAACTCACATACTTTCTCACTGTTTTTGTTCATAATAATTATAACTTAAATATTATAATTTATATATATATATATAATATAAATGAAAATTCATTTTAACGAAAAGTTAGACACTTTAATGTTAACAGCAGTATAAAATGCTTATGATAGTGGTATATTTAGGAAACAACAATGTGGTGATTTTTGAATGTTTTGATCCATATGTGTTAAGAAACCGGGAATAGACTACAAAAGAATTTTTAAATATTTTATGGTTTCTGTTATGTCCATATGTTTCCTATTTGGGACCGAAATTATCGAATAATGAGGAGACCATTCATTGCTGTTTCAGATATGAAGCGAATCACGCGAGAAAAATAATTTGGAAATTAAGTTATCGAGGAAGATACGTAATCCCAAGATGGCGGAGTTAACAACCCCCCCCCCCCTCCCCCTCACCCTTATCACATAGAGGTCTGCACACATTTACTGGCACCCAAGACAAGGACAAGTTATAGTGAGTCACCTATATCCATTACTACAAAGACAACGGTTCTGTTGGTGTCTGTGTTAGAACTCGCCATTGTCCTATTGGTCCATACCACACCGGACACTAACCTGTTCTTTACAGCGTTCATTATTGGCCGGTCATCAACGAATTGGAGAGCCGAGCAGATATTGACCCAATAAAATGTCCTTTATCGTACAAAAGGATTTACAATCAATCATGTCTCTTTGAGTAATGGCTATAAAAATAGATTATATCGTTAGCAATATCATTGTTACCGCGCTGTCGTGTTCTTGTGATGCATGTTATAAACTAGCCGCACAAAGACTGCACATCCATGCGAGTTTTGTTCGGAACAACAAAGAAATTTTCAAATTAGCTTTGCTCGAGCTACATTCGAGCGTAGTCTACAGAGTGTTAAAGCACTGGCTTCACGAAAAGACGACAGGCAACAGCTAAAATAAAACCTTCACAGTTGTATGCATATCGAAATATATAAAGTATTTAACTTTTCCCGCGATGGGGATATAGTTCATTCATTGTTAAGTTCCAACTTTTCTGAAGTCCTGCTAAAGTTCTTCTCTCAGGTTATTCCTCCGCGCGATGGAAACTAAGCCTAACTAAGTCTTGAAAATTACACCAAAAGAGCAACCCACTGCAGTCATGCGCACTCAGTTTAATAATGTTTTCGATGAGAACTATTTTTTACTAGGCTTTACCAACACATCTGTTTTCTCTCCGTTTTTATTTACACGAATCATAAATGAAATTGAAATTTATATATAGGGATATGAATATTTCGCGAATTCATTTCGGGACAAGATAGACGGCAAACACGTATACAGTGAAGTGACATTCGCAATTGGATCACAATTTATTAGACCCACCCTGCACGTCTCTGAGCCAATAGCAGACTTGCAACGAAACACCTTGCGAATTCCATAACTGCCAGGTGTGGGATAACAGCCAATGAACACACAGCTGAGGCTCCAGTATGCAGAGGACCGAGGAGTTTAGCCTACAGGTCATTGAACTCGCAAAATTTTCCTATCCCTATTTATATATATATAAGATAATAAAAAGTTCAATTTTATAATTAATAAGATAGTTTCATCTAAAACAGAAAGGGAACTCCTAATGCGTCTAAGGATATGAAAGTCTCGAAAATCAGTTGTATTTATCTACACTGTAAAAAATATTCTGTAAATTTTTACAGAGAATTCTTTGGGTACTAGTCGCCAACATTATTTCTGTGACACTACACCTGAATCAGGGCAAATTCTACGGAAAGATTGTGTTTAATGAACTTTAAGAACGAAGTACTTTAAGATTATAACTATTAGACACACTCGAATTTCGCGTATACTTTCGGCAACAAGCTAGCCTTCACAATCCTTTGTGTATCCTCGAGCATCAGTTAGTAGTTCATTGGCTGTTACTCCACTTTAACCCTAGGCCAGGTTACACTGGATTCGGTTATTTTTCTTGCTGGTTCGTTATTGGTTGTAAGTTGTTCGAGGCAGTTGTACGTTCACAATTTTTTACGTGTTACAAAACAGTGTAATTGTAAAGTTACACTATTCAGGTGTATAGTTACAAGAACATCTTTGGCAAATAGTTTCCAAAGAATTGTTTGTAAAACGTAGATAAAAAACATTGAGTATAGTCATGAGATACCTGAATGCGTTAATGTTTACGTGTGACAATGAAACGCGAGACAAAAAAATGACTGTATGCCTTTCAAAAACGTTTCATTAATAAATGCCTTATAATTTCACGTTAAAAATAGAGTCCCGAAAACCGTTCGAAATCACAGGTTCGCTGCGTGGCTCTCTCCGCGGCCTGATGACGTCAGAACGATAAGTTTGTTTGTGAAGCATGAAGCTAAAGGACCGATCTATACAATTGTACATTTATATTTAACGCACTGCTCATTCTCAACTAGTAATTGCCACGTACCTGGGAGCAAAATTTCGTGACGCTCACTTTCTGAACATACGGGGCTGAGTTGTAAGACGTCACGTCAAAATGCCGAGTTTTCATTTGAAATAAGCTAGGCTCCACAATTATTCACATACTCCAGGGTCAGTCAGTTGTTCGCCGCCTAATTCTCCAGTTATACCACAGGACAGATAGCACATTATGCGGACCATGTTTTGTTGCACGTTGGTAATTGTCTCTTATTCGCCCAAGGTAGTGGCTTGCAAACTGCACTCCATGTCGAGGAAGGAACTCTAATGTACATGTGTTACAAGTCAGTTTCTCATAAAATGAATATTTCGAAATTTTCGTGTCTGGATATAATTCGGCATTAAGGCAGGCGTCATACAAGCATGTTGGTATCACGTGTCTTACTGGACCTGCCCCTCATCCGACACGCCCCGCTAGTCTCAGAACTCTTGTGGCTTCATTCCGTGTGGCTGGGTGTAACAGGAGAACAAGTTCTGCCTGTAGCGCCAGACAATGTACATACAAGTGATCTCTGCCCTCATCCGACACGCCCCGCTAGTCTCAGAACTCTTGTGGCTTCATTCCGTGTGGCTGGGTGTAACAGGAGAACAAGTTCTGCCTGTAGCGCCAGACAATGCAGATACAAGTGATCTCTGCCCTCATCCGACACGCCCCGCTAGTCTCAGAACTCTTGTGGCTTCATTCCGTGTGGCTGGGTGTAACAGGAGAACAAGTTCTGCCTGTAGCGCCAGACGATGTACATACAAGTGATCTCTGCCCTCATCCGACACGCCCCGCTAGTCTCAGAACTCTTGTGGCTTCATTCCGTGTGGCTGGGTGTAACAGGAGAACAAGTTCTGCCTGTAGCGCCAGACAATGTACATACAAGTGATCTCTGCCCTCATCCGACACGCCCCGCTAGTCTCAGAACTCTTGTGGCTTCATTCCGTGTGGCTGGGTGTAACAGGAGAACAAGTTCTGCCTGTAGCGCCAGACAATGTAGATACAAGTGATCTCTGCCCTCATCCGACACGCCCCGCTAGACTCAGAACTCTTGTGGCTTCATTCCGTGTGGCTGGGTGTAACAGGAGAACAAGTTCTGCCTGTAGCGCCAGATAATGTACATACAAGTGATCTCTGCCCTCATCCGACACGCCCCGCTAGTCTCAGAACTCTTGTGGCTTCATTCCATGTGGCTGGGTGTAACAGGAGAACAAGTTCTGCCTGTAGCGCCAGACGATGTACATACAAGTGATCTCTGCCCTCATCCGACACGCCCCGCTAGTCTCAGAACTCTTGTGGCTTCATTCCGTGTGGCTGGGTGTAACAGGAGAACAAGTTCTGCCTGTAGCGCCAGACGATGTACATACAAGTGATCTCTGCCCTTATCCGACACGCCCCGCTAGTCTCAGAACTCTTGTGGCTTCATTCCGTGTGGCTGGGTGTAACAGGAGAACAAGTTCTGCCTGTAGCGTCAGACAATGTACATACAAGTGATCTCTGCCCTCATCCGACACGCCCCGCTAGTCTCAGAACTCTTGTGGCTTCATTCCGTGTGGCTGGGTGTAACAGGAGAACAAGTTCTGCCTGTAACGCCAGACAATGTACATACAAGTGATCTCTGCCCGAGTACGTAGAGGTACTGTGGAGTCTATTTTATAACGCTAAATGTTAGGCTGTTCACGATAAAGTGAGCACTTTATAATCAACCTCAGGAAAACCTCACTGCTCCTACCTGCAATGATATTTTAAAGGGCGCACTGAGTGACGTGCACCTACTAAAGTTGGTAACGATGGAGGGAAAGTAGTTCCATATCGCAACGTCGAATAAAAAGTGTTAGGTAACCATTCGTGATAACTTAGATTGTTTCTATCGCTTTCTGTTTTTTTTTTCTTTTTAATGCACCAGAGTGTGAAAATGAGCAGATTTGTAAAATATTTACTTTTATAATAATTTCACTGTTCCATTTGACTGGCGCATAATTAAAGAGATGTGGCCCATGGCAATGATAATTTTACATAAAGCGGAATACTTTACAACGTGCATATAATTTAATCTTCAGCAGGGCTTTCATAAGTGCTCATTTTACCGTGAATAGCCTGTAGGGTTATCTATCAACGAAAATTTTGCAGTCAATTTATTAGGACATGTTTCTGCGATATTGTATATATTGGGTCACCCAATTTTTTGTGAAAAAGGTTTCATGGTTAGTTGTATTTCATCTATAGCTCAGATCCACGTTCCTAATTGCTTTGTTTACAAGTTAACTGTCTCAGTGTTTGCCTGCGAATCACACACAGACCTGCACTATTGGAGTAATCCAATTCTGATTGGCCAAGCGAGTAAGAAAATATCTTGTGGCAAACATATGCGGCCATGGTATTAAAATCTAGTATGACTCGAAATCTTTTCGCGAAAATCGGGTGTCCTATGTATATATTATCTAGATCGTTTATTGTTTTATCTCTCCCGTTGCAAGTTTACTTAATTGACGATATTTTCACGTCTCATCGACTCGTCTTGCAAAAATACTCGGAAAAAATACCTCTGGCCGGCTTGTAAATACGCAAATAAAGGGGAAAAAACACAAGATAGATGATTGCGTTCGATACTATCGACCCGATTTAGGTATGAACCCGAAACAATAAGTATTGCTCGCTGTAGAAGTAATTTATATCCGAGGAAAATACACGGAGCTTTATATTTCTCTTCTATATTGCCTGTTCATATTTTACGCCGGGAAAGAATTTACATTTGGAATCAAAACTTTTTTGTGGGGCGTTCTTTTATTTCCCATGTTGTTTCCAAACAGGAGAAGAAATTTGCTCTCGTTAGGAAGGCACGGAAGGCTATTCCGTTATTTATTGAGGGCTGTAAAACGAAACCAAACAAAACATATGGTGGTTCTTTTCTGAGCACATATTCGGTATAAATTCTGCGAGTTACGATATGCAAAACATTGGAGAGACGAAGTAGAATTTATCAAACAAAATGTAATTTGCACGAAAGGAATACAGCAAAAAAAAAAAAAAAAAAAAAAAATCAATAACCAATGTTAGAGAGATACAATTTTTGCCAGTTTTATTTGACTTGTTGAATTGTAACTAGCCCACATATAACTAGGAATACACGAATTTCGCGAAAAGATTTCCGCTCATGCTAAATTTCAATACCCTACGAGCGTACCAGCAGTTTCCTTCTGCTTATTGGCGACGTGTGTCTGTGAGAAACATTTTCTTAGTTGGCTGGCCAATAAGAATTAAGTTACTCCGATACTGTACGTCTCTGATTCGGCGACAGACATTTAACACTGACACGCTTTGGATATCTTTGGGCCAGTTACAAACATCTCAATGGTCAAAGTCAGAAGCAAAATGATTTTCCACTATGCTAGTGGTCAGTAAACAAATTATGCCGAATTAGTAGGGCCACCTACTTTTCGCGAAACGGTTTGTTCACAGACTAGACTTGAACTTCTTACGTGCAAGATTGGATATTTCCTTCGGATGTTGGCCGCGTTTCCGTGTGAGAAGACATTTTATACTCTACTGGGCCAATCGGAAGAAAGTTACCCTGGCACTGAAGGTCCGTGATTGGCTGGCAGACATTTAGAGACACGTGCGAGTTAAAATCATCCAACCAGGACGTTGGTTCTGAACTAACGTGTTTTGGAATACGACTAGCCCAGGAATCTTTTTGGAAAAAAAAAAATAGGTGGCCGGACGAATTGGTTATGCATAGCGACAGGAAAATTTCTCGTTTTAAACGTCCTGTAGGCTGGACTCCAATATCCTACGTATTTTAGACTCTGAGCTTTCCTTTTGTTGGCTGCTACGCTATTTTCACTTCAGACGAGGTGGAACGGAAATGTACATGTGTTTGAAGTCTAACGTGACATAAAATGAATTTGAAAAATATTCCAGTTCCTAATTAGGTACAACACTGTGAAATCTAGACTGATACCGGAACATGACCAGAGACCCGAGAAATTCGAGGGTTCAATTACCTGTAGGCTAGACTTCACGGCATTATGTACTCTCATACAGATATCAACTGTTTATTGTTTGATTGTTGTGGTAGTAAAATGCGGTGGTTGGGTGCACAATTTACTGGGTTTTTGTTATTGGCTCATACATCTCCAGGAGGTGTCAAACAACACATCAACCAATTACAAAAGTAACATGAACGTACATGTGTGTGAATTCCTACATGTCTAGAAATTCGCGTTATTATTTGTAATCAGGCTAAACTTCAAAGTACTGTATACACTGGAGCCGGCGTCGTTTCTCCATTGGCTGCTGCAAAGTTACTCCTTTTCTGACTGAACTGCGCGTGATTGGGCACACAATTGTGAATTGTTCATTTACTGAGGCAGAGAGTTACCCAGGGCGTGCCAAATAAAGTATGGTTCAATGACAAACTTTTGGGAGTGTAAAAGTGTTAAAAATGTGACGTGTGTCCAAATAATAACGCGAATTTTGCATGTCTGTAGTTATTCACCCAATCTTCACCCGGGCGCGTCTAATAAATTCTTAATCCAATTGCAAACGTAACACAAATTTACATGTGTTTGAAGTCTAGCGCGACAGCGTGACATAAAATGAATTCGAAAAATTTTCCAGTTCCTAATTATGTGTGAAATCTAAACTGATGCCGGATAGTGACAATTTTGAACGTCTCAGTTCGTGTGCGGTGGTTAGAGAGCTGCCAAACTACCTGCTTTTCTTTTGTGACGAGTTATGTTTTAATCACGTGTACCTTTGCTGTACGTTTGTCGTTTGATCATACTTCATGACATTCCCTGGTCAACTCGGCGGTAATGATTAAACGACAGCAAATTTCGCTGATTAATCTCAGGACAAGTTAAAACTCTAATCACGCATACATTTGTGTGTCTGCTTCTACTAGATTACGGTTAGTTAGACAAGCCTCGGAGGAATTTCGATCAATGGCAAACATGAAAGGAAGGCTAGGACAGGATTCCGTGCTACCTGGTCTGGGGGGCAAACTGGAGCGATGGCCAATGAGCAACGGAATGGTTTTAGAATGTATAAAGGTTTGTGGAGTCTAGCTTGTTGCCGAGTAAATCCTCGAAGTGTCCGAGTCTCTGTCAATGAGTAGAGAGCCGAGAATTTCGCAGGTTCGTTTCTAGACAAGTTGGCATTCACACACATGTATGTTCATGTTACGTTTGTGATTGGTCGTCGTGTTGTTTGACACCTCCTGGAGATGAATGAGCCAGTAACAAACATGCAATAAATTGTGCCCCCTAACCACCGCCTTTTGCTACCACAACAATCAACCAATAAACAGTTGATATCTGTATGAGCCTATATAATACAGCGAAGTCTAGCCTACAGGTAATTGAACTCGCGAATTTCGCGGGTCTCTAGCAATGAGTGGAGGCACCCGATTTTCGCAATAAGAACTCCACGAAGTCTATATTTCTATATCCTACTTGCACACTTGCAATTTTCCCTTCTGTTACTGGCCGCGTGCTTTCGTAGAAGGCAGTAGTGGTGTTCAACAGCTCCAATGAGAATTAGGTTACAACGTCTGTGAGTCGCTGGCTGGCAAGTAAGACGCACATCAGTTGAAACCAGCCAATCGTGAAAGTGGATCCGAGTTCCAAATGTTTTCAAACATTGACAGGATTTTCTTTTCGAGGAAATCGTGTATTCCACTAGGTATTAACACTTTAAGGACTACGCTCGAGCAAAAATATTTTAAAAATTTCTTTGTCATTGAAAATAAAACTAGCATTTTCATGCAGTCGTTGTTCTGCCTGCGTTTAACAGGATCTCACAAGAACTCTACAGCACAGTAATAATAACTTTCCTGACTACAAAAATATTTTTGTTACGCCTCCACAATAGGACAGGTGTGATTCTAAAACATCTTACACAAATAAAGACAATATCAACTCAGTGCCTCAGTGACTGATGACCAGCCAATAATGAACGTCGTAGAGCACAGTAGGTCATGTTGGCCTGCACTAGAACTGTAGTGAGTGGGAACACAGAGACCAATATAACTGGTGTTCCTACAGTCGTGGATATAAGTAACTCACTTCTAACTTGTCTTGGTTGTCTTGTAAATGTCTGCTGACTACAAAGTGTTAACATATACACGGTTGCCATAACATGTTAGCTAAATGTCAGGAAATTTCTGTGATATGCATGATATAGTTCACAGTTCTGTCATCAAGCGTGCACCTCTGTCAGAATCATATCAAATTGATTTAATGATTGTGGACTAAATGCTTAGGCATTTATCTTTGCAATCTATGAAGTGAGCAATTTTGTAAGATCTGATAAGTATTTTGGTGTAAAAGTGTATTTTAATGCAAAGGAGCGAGTCATACAAAAAAATATTTTAGTAAAAGGCCTTCTTTTTGTCTGGAAATCAGGGAAATGTCAGGGAATTTTCCAGAGTACGCAAAAAAAAAAAACAGCAACCCTAATATACAATAAAAGCAATCATCTGAGGGAAATCTAAATATAAACGAATATCTTGCGTCAGCTGTTTATTCTGAAACGAGATTTTGAAAGTTCTATTGCTCAGTATGCGAGAAATGTTCGGTATATGCGCAGAAGACAGAAAATACGTTTAGACCAGCGTGTGTCCTTGTTGTAATACCTCGAATTATAAGCACATCACACCTTCAGTGCCAAGTAAAAACGACGTTGGATGAAGCATATTATCATAACGCTCAGAATTCACGCTTCCGGCTACTCTGCAACTACGAACGTATGCGGAAAATCAAGGAAATTGATAATCCACGGAACCTATTGTAATCAGTGTTAACTTTGCATGTTGGATTTGGTTTTATTCGGTTTTCCATTGTGTAGTTTGAGTGATAAAAGTTCGATACACGATATTATGGCGTGACTTGCTAGCCTCACATTTCTGAAACCTTTAGTTTGGCACTTGTATTTGTATTTTTCACAAATCGCTCAACAACTTGTTCTTTGAATAATTTGTAATATGCCGAAAGAAAAATATGTGTATAATTAAAACAATTTTTTAGACTGTTCATAAGTTTAAAAAATTTTAACGCTTTCAGATGTTTCATATAAGTACCTGTTTATAGCGATAATATTCCACGACTAGTTATATGTATTCTAAAACATGTTAGTTCAGAACCAATATCGCGGTTGGATGATTTGAACTCACTCGCATCTTAAGTGTCTGCTAGCCAATCACAGACGTTGTGTGTCAGGGTAACTATATTTTGATTGGCCAGTTGAGTATAAAATGTCTTCTCACACAGACATTCTGCCAATAGCGGAAGGAAATTTGCAAGCTTGCACGTAAGAAGCTGAAGCCTAGACTGCGCGTAAATATTTTCGCGAAAACAGGTGGACCTACATATAAGAATTCTTTTTAATGCATACTGTAGGGGTCTGGTTAAACCGACACACATACACGCTTGTTTCATTATCACAACAAATGTGCTGTAGGCTTTATGTTCGGATACGTCTTGCCAAAGCGAAGACGGCGAATTACACTAGGCCACAACTGAAAAGCCACCAGAATCAATTAACATACGAAAATCGACAATCATCCTTCGAATAACGCAACAATGCATCTGTTTTAAATTGTAATTAAAATTATACGTAAACGCATTATTTTATTGGTTTTTATTTTAACACATTTCAACTTGTGTAATGCACATGTGAAGTAACTAAACTTTCTTCGAGCAAATACCCACAGTTTCCTTACGTTTGAGGGTTTTTTCCCTTCTGTTTTCTTACAAAGGCAAGCAAAAGAAACCTGCTGATATGCCCGTAGGTTACTGGAATGTAACACGTGCGGAAATCTTTTAGCGAGATTTGGGTGTCCCTAGTTATGCACTTGCAACAAAGGGATCGCCTTGTCAATTTACTTCTGTTTATTTCGCTGCTAGGAGTTAGCCCGTGACTTTTTTTTTTTTTTTTTTTTCACGGGGCTAGAACAGTTGCCATGTTAAAGAATTTGGTTATCATACAAAGACTGAAAAAATGTTGCATAGGTATATGTAGGTAATAATGAAATTATGTGAAATTAACTCAACATTGAAGCGACTGCGGTCCCATTTAATATTTCTCTATCCACTGAGCCACTGCAGCCCCACTTAACATAATTCTATCCACTGAACCACTAAGGCCGCACTTGGAATCGCTCTATCCACTGAGCCACTGCGGCCCTACTTAATTAACTCGACATTAAAGCGAGACATTTAAAGTGAACAAAAATTATATTCCATTACCTTCATATCTCTATGCAATATTTTCTATGCATTAATACAAAACTTTCATTGGAAAGAAGTAATAAAAACTAGTTTTAAGGGTGGATGGTAACGATTGCGTAATCTGATTTGGCTGAAATTCGAACTTGACCTGTATTTTACCCTGCGGATTCGCTATGCAAAATTTGAAGAACTTCTGTTGAGTTTCAAGGGACCTAGAGGTATTATAGACAGGCAGACCGAGATCGTCTACTTATATAGTAAGATTCTGTACTTTCTATTTGGGCTTGTGTTCTCGTTAGCGACGAGCCGCCGGCCGGAAAGATGGAGTTGTTGAGTTGAGAGATTTGGGCGGCTCTTAACAACGAGGTCTTGAAGAGTCGATGAGGGTGAAACGAGGTGATAATGGAGAAGCGCGGGATTGCAAGGGCAGAGGAAACGGAGATCCCCGAGAAAACCCGCCGACCAGCGGCATCGTCCGGCACGATTCCCACTTGCGAAAATCCGAAAGTTATCTGGCCGGGAATTGAACCCGGTTCGCCTCGGTGGGAGGCGAGCAGTCTAACCGATAGACCACCGCGACCGTCAGCCGATGACGCCGAGGCGAAAAAGAAAGTTTCCCCTTCCTCTTCATCACCCACCCTCCCCTTCCACTTCATCCCCCACCTTCCCCTTCTTTGCCATCATGGGCGCTTCTACTCATGCGGTTGTCGGTCGCACTAACGGGTATTTAGCGATCGGCAACTTTCGTTTAATAATTTTGCTGTTTTTCCGCGGCTGTGCCCGGCCGCCAGAGGCCTTAACGGGTTGATGGGCGGTGGAGGGGGTTGATTTATGGATCGCATGGCTCGGATGGAGAGGCTGGGAGGGTTCCTGGCAGTTACATATTCCCCTCCAATCCCCCGAGGCCGAACGCCCTTGTGGTGCGTGATGTGAATAGAGGCTCACAAATTGTGCATTATTACCTGACACCAGGCTAGACGTCGCACTTGTGTACAACAGTCACTGTTACTTCCAACTATCCTGAAGTCCTGGTAAGGTCGTGCTTTCAGGGTGTTCCTACACCTCGGGCAAACAAAGTTTAACCCATTCAGACCTAGTGTGCACATTTGTACACATTACGCACGTCTAGGTAATTTTTGGGTTCGAACTGCATACGCGAAGCTCATTGTCCAATTCTCTTACCTGTGATTAAATGATTCACAAACTGGCCTAGGTCATAATTGGTTTATATAACTGTAGTCGAGCATGTAGCGTACAGTTCATTGGCTGTGACAATGAAACAAGTACTGTGTCGACTTAAGTACAGCTCACATCACAAATTTTGTTTGTTTGCCACACCTGAAACTGTAAAATGGAGTGGGTGTGAAAGTATTACGTCTTGAAAATTACGCCAAAGGGAAAACAAACTTTATAAATGAGCTCTTAATACAATTATTTTTTGCATGAGAACTATTTCTTACGCATTATTAGGGACTGGAAAATTTCCTGAATTCATTTTGGACACGCTTGGCCTCAAATACACGTATACCTCTTTTTTTTTTTTTTTTTTTTACAATTGTGTCACAGTTATTAGAGACGCCCAGTTGAACTCTGGGCCAATAACATACCTGCAAGGAAAGAAATAACGAATACCTTGCCACCTGTACACAGGTAAAACTGGCCACACGCTGGGGGATTATCCAACGATCAGAAAGCCAAGGCTCAAAAATACACAGGACAGTAGAGTCTAGCGTACAGGTCTTTGAAAACGCGAAATTTTCCTGTCCCTGGGCATATTCAACACGCCTATCTTCTCTCTGTTGTCACTGATATTAATTTTAATTGACTATTACAATGTAGATAAGATATAAGTAAAACTTTATTCAACGAAAGAGTGGACTTTTACGTTAACGGAAGCATGTTTCTGATACATGACATATTTAGGAAACAACCAAACACGTTAGGCCCAACATTATTTTTTCAGAGGTTTGATTCTGAAAGCGTGGAGATACCGCGAATATATTATACCCGAATCGATGCCATTTGTTCATCTGCTGTTGCCCCAGAGAGAACCCCCCTCCGCCCTTTTCACCTTTCTCATTTTTCTTTTTGAACGGCATCTTTTGAAATCGAACTTTGAAAACTGCGCTGCCGCTACCTGAATAACTGGCCACACTGAGTGGTATGACTTTAGTGAATCATGTTGGTAAAGGTTGTTCGCGATAAAGTGAACACTTTTGAAATCAACTTTAGAAAAAAGTCACTACCCCTGCCTGCATATACGTCAACGGGCGCACTGAGTGACATGCGCCTGGTAAAGGTGGTAACGATGGATTGAAAGCAGTTCCATATATCAACAGTAGTAGGGGCGTGCCGGTATCACCCCGCTTTGGACCAACTGGGATTAATTGGTGGATTATTGATTTGATTGATTGGATTAATCCTTAATCCGATCTTAATCCATTCAAATTATTTTAATTAAAAAGGGTTTACTTAAAGGGTTAAATTTTATGAAATGGTTGAATGGATTGAAAGGGTTATTTTTTAATTGGATTATTATTATATTTTAATTTTTTCTTTCTTTCTGGGAGGTGGTAGCAGGAGCTCTGTACGATGTTGACGGCATGGTGTCCTAGAGGCGACTCACCAGAGTGATGGGTTGTAATGTCTTATATATGTGTAGAGTTGAATGCAGAAGTGGGCTAAGGCTATTTTTTTTATAATTCTTCTAATTTTGAGATGTTTGGAGAGGGATGTTGCTGGTAGATAGGCTATTTTTACGAATATATTTAACATGAGAGATTTTCAGTGTGTTTAAACGATTTATAAGAGTGGCCTAAGTGTAAATTTTGTTTTTTGGTGGGATATTGCTCGTATTCGGTAGATAGGCGACTTTGAAAGATGTAATGTATGTGTTAAATGATGTGTTTTCCGAATGCAATTAAACATTAGAGAAATTCAGAGTGTTCTACATATGATAAATTACACGCATCGAATCGTAAATTTCAAACGACTATGTGAATAATAATAAGTGCAATTATGTGAGTCTTAAACATAACATGAGTCTCGATCTAAGAAGTATAATGTACGCGGGAGAGAATTTTCACTATGAGAATGACACGAGAGACAAGTGCAACCTCACTAAACGAAATCCAGCTGGTCAGAATGAATAAATAATACGATTCAGCCTGGAGAATTATATTTCAAAGCAAAAAAAAAAAATCTGAATGCGATTTAAACCAGACACAATCACGTACCTCAAATATTAAAATAAGTCCTTTCGAAATATGAATGAGTAGCACTTATGTCTAGCTGTGAGTATATATGTGTAGCACATCAGATACACAACTGTGTTTAAATGATGGTAAATGTTTATGAAATTCACTGCGCTTGTTAACACAAATAGTATTTTCGTCTACCGAACACATAAATCAATTACTTATCACAAATGCAGGATAAATATCTCAAAAGAAAAAAATAAGTTAATACACGAAAAAAGATTCCCGATAAAATACTTTTATATTAAATCGCGGCTATCACTAGAGATGGTCCGTAGCTGCGATAGTCGGTGGTGCGGTAACCCCCAAGGATGGCCTCGTTGCAGCCAAGAGTGTAGAGGTGTGGTGTATATGTAGGCACGTCTGTCTTCCACAAACGTTTAAGAACGACTGAATATGGTACAGAGTGTCCAGAGAGCTTCACATCGGGGCGACTGTCTGCTTGTAAACACCCCCTCCCTCCCTCTCACCAGTGTGCACTGCTCCAATCTGCCCACGATAATCAAATGTTTTCTATAATAATTTCACATGATGGTGACAACTGTCTACTTGTATGCACATTGGGAAGACCCTGCCTGTCACCCCCCTCCCACCTAGACCCTTCAGAACCGGGCCAACTCCACGAAGCCAGACACCCCCTCCTCCCCCTCCACTGCAAGGTCCTGGGGGTCAGTCACCATCATGTCCTCATTTCTCATTTCTCGCAACTGATTCAAGATGGTGACAACTGCCTACTTGCTCTCCAATCGTGTTCTGCTCGCTCGTAACCACCCCCTACCTACCATCCACCGTCTTCAGAGTTGCTCCAACTCCACAATGATAACCACCCCATCCCACCTACCCCCCCCCTCAGAACTGGCCATTCTACAGAGGAATGTGCACCCTACCACCCCATACTCCCGAAGGCGACTTTTTCTGAAAACCTCAGCTATCGATCGAGCCTGGAGTTTGCAAAAACCAGTTTTACGCACCCCAGCATCAGCCCTGGGAATCCTTTTTGTATTTTTCGTTAGTTAGCGTCCTTACAATAGCTGTTTCTAGACAATGCGCGCTCCCCCGCTACAGTATTGAAAACATGTTTCTTTCTTATGTTGGCTCCCCTGCTTTGAGCAGCAGCGCTCTGAATGCATGCCCCAAGAGATTTGGCCCGACTCGTCCCTTCAACCTTACGCAACAGGTTGACTAAATGAGCAGTGAAAAAAATATATTACAAGTCCCTGAAATTCAGTTCTTTAGATGTAACATTCTAACAACAGCAAATGTATATTTGAATCACGTAAACTATGATTTGTAAAATCACGCAGAAACACAAGACTTATTTTATTTACTTGTTAAAACAGACCGATTTTTTACAAGTATTCACTCATTAAGAAATGTTTTTTCTATCAATTCGACATATAGGAAAGAAAAAAATATTGGGAGAGATTTGCGCATCTCTTATCATCCATGTCTTGAGAGCCAATGAGTGTGAAGCTAAGGTAGAAGCGCCGAGTTGCACCTGTGAGATTAGAGGAAATGAGAGAGATTTCCTATAAAAACGTTGACAAACAACATCGTCCGACCAACGTCTAACATTACATCCACTCATTGCAAAAAATATTGGTTTTAGGGCGTAACCCACCCTGGGGAGGTGAGCATGGTAACAATTGTGTTCCCTTTCTTATATCTAACCAAAAACTTTTCAACAGAAAAAATGTATTCCATATAACATAAAGTGTATATATTTGAATTTATTTAATATTTTTTAAGTTTTCGACATGAGTTTAACGAAACACTATGAATACAGGCAGAAATCATGTTTTTCGGAGTTGGAAAATAGTGATTTCAGTGGTCTCTGTATTTTTTTTACTAAAAGGTCCAAATTCTTGTTAATTTACAGGAAAGTGTATTGGTGTTATTGCATAACGTGAGTTGAATTTTATTTAACAACTAGTTAAAATAATTATGTTTATCTTCTCCAGATATAATTGTGTTCTATCTTTAACAGGAACTCTTGTAATCTGTGTATATGTAAAATTAAATATTTTTTTTAAAATGTTGTTGGTCTCTGTTCGGTGCAGATGTAGATTGATGGCAAGGAGGGACATAGGTTTTTGCTACCTACCTCTGTGAAGGTATGTGGGGTGCACTTTCCATAGATTCCCCTGGGATGTCACTGAGGTTGTTCAGCAGACTGCTGTGTCCTACTACAACTTTCAACTTGAATAGCAGGAGTCAATGAAGATCCTCTCAAGATACTAACCTGTTGCTCATTCCTTTGCAAAACTTCATTCTTCATTCAGCTATGATTGATTTTCTTTATAATTATTGTCATTTCCCCTAATCCCTTCAAAGTTAGTTTTATTTGAATTGTTTGTAAGTTTTTAAGTCAAGAAAGTAAGAAAAAAGTTATCCTGAATTTTTTAATACAAGTCATCAGCTCACCATTATTGATAGAAACCTACTCACTTCTCTTCGCAACTGTTAAACCATCACTCTTTTTACATAAGTTATTATTGAAAAAAGTTACTGAAAGGATGTATTTAAAAATTAATATAAAGTCACACTATTTGTTTTAACTTGAAAGGAAATGTTTGTTAAAAAATTCATAATCATTTTCAACATAGAATAAATTATACACCTTGGCAATTAACATACTACATTACAACCTTAAATTAAATACAAACACTGTTTAACACTAACTTTGAAAAATGTTAGATAAGAAAATTGCTAATGTAGGTAACACCACAGATTATGAAATAAATACCATAGTTTTTTTTATTAATCATGCTATAATTTACACGTACAAGTCAAACAGGCTTTGTAACAAAAAAACTCCATATTTCGTCATTAAAACTGTAAAAAATAAGTGTACCACATCCTGATACAACTCCAAAAATATTCAAATACTCTATAATTTACATGTACAAGCCAAACAGGCTTTTTAACCAAAAAACTTCATCTTACAATGTCAAAAGGAGTTTAGAGTGAAAATTTTTTTTACATTATTATATGATTGAAATAATTTAAGTTTCGTAATAAACTTTCCATCACGAATGATTTTCTTTAAAATCAATTTAAATTCTTTATAAATCGTAAAGTCTTGAAAAAAATATATAAAACTGAATAAATTTTCTATAAAATCAATGAAATTTTTTTATAAATCATTACACCCGAATGATTTTTCCTTAGAATCATAACAAATCAATGAATTTTCTTTATAAATTGTTACAAATCAATTTAATTTTTTCATAAATTTTTACAACTGAATGTTTTTTCTTTATAAATTGTTACACCCGAATAATGATTCTTAAAAATTGCTACAAATTAATGAAATATCTGTGTAAATCGTTACGACTGAATGTTTTTTTCTTTATAATTCCTTACACCCGAATGCTTTTTCTTTAAAATCGTTACAAATCAATGCATTTTCTTTATAAATCATTGTGATTAAATGATTTTTGTTTACAATCAATTAAATTTCTTTATATAAATCATTACACCCGAATGATTTTTCTTTACAATCAATTAAATTTCTTTATATAAATCATTACACCAGAATGATTTTCTTTAAAATCATTTAAAATCAATGAATTTTCTTTATAAATTTTTAGAACTTTATATTCTCAATCATTCATCTGTAAAAACGTTTCACTACATTACAAGTAAAAAATCATTACTATATTTTAATACTGAAAACATTTGTGAAATTATACAGCAGAAGGAATCATTCATCATTGAAAATGTCATTTTTTCAATACAAATTACGTCTAGGGTTAAGACCTAAGCTTAATTTGCGTTTCTTAACTGGAATATCAACTTTTGGTGAAGTAGGTAAGGAGGTTGGGCTAAATTATTTAATGCAGTGATGGTTAGAATATATGAAGAGATAGCAAAATTAATTTATCTTGTGGTGGGGTTCAGGTGACAATATTTCAATAGATGTCTGACTTGGAGCAGGTGATTAAACAAACCTAAAATTTAAAAATTCGTCTAATTCCTGCAACAAATTATCATTGGTAGATACAGCTTTCGGAGAGACGTCTAAAGAGGGAGACTTTAAATATATCAGTTTACAACAGTAACACGTCTTGGGTGTTGGTAGTCGTTGCTCATCTGTTTTTCTTTTTCTTAAGTCTAAAGCTACAAACTCTGTAGGTGGGAGCATCATGGCGGACGGTGTTGCAAACTTGGAATATGTGGATGCAGTAGCTGATG
The DNA here is from genome assembly GCA_029891345.1 of Dryococelus australis. Taxonomy (NCBI): domain Eukaryota; kingdom Metazoa; phylum Arthropoda; class Insecta; order Phasmatodea; family Phasmatidae; genus Dryococelus; species Dryococelus australis. The sequence goes on from CM056995.1 coordinate 350,875,245, forward strand.
GTGATGTGGACACTCTCTTAGATGGTGATTATGACTCCATCACTGGTTGCAATGTGAAGGTAAACTTCTCTTCCTCTAAAGAATTTAAGAAACCTCTTACTAAATCATTCGAACCGTTGCTTGGTCTATTGAAATACTCCCAAACAAAATCATCAAGCTCTTTGTTAAAATCGTGCATAGATAAATCAAGAAAGTAGTCTTCATACCACCACGAAATCGCAAAATGTATCAAACTGACAAACAACTGGGAGAAGTGGAAGGCATGTAGAGGCTGAAGCCCTATTTATAAAAAATTCAAATTCCCAGGAAAAAAATTCGAGAAGGGTGATCTCTCCCCTCCAACCAGAAGTCAAAAGTTTAAACACCCATTCCTCTCTCTTCCCGCACCCCCGACTTTCAAATACCTTCAAGCCATCACCCCCAACCTCGGAGATTAACTCTCTGCTAAGTTTGTTCAATGAATAACATTGATTTATCAGTAAAAATAACTTCTGAATGATAATAACAAATAAAGTGTATTTAATATCCAATTAAAACTATTAGCAATGTAATAGAGATCAACATATTTAATAAAATGATATATAATTTATAGAAAAGAAAGTAATATTATCCTTTTAAAAACATTCTATAATCCCTTTTTAAGTTTATCCAAGATTACTTAAAATTTTTAAAGGAAATATTTTTTTTCTCATTCACAATATATCTTACCTAAATCAAGAAATGTGATAAATCTAATTTTAGTAAATATGTTTCTATTTTTCTTAGTTCATATATTGATAATCATATTTACATTACACATAAACGGATATTATTATTTTTCCCATTAATGTGTCCGAATATGTTTTTAATTTGGTTAAAATTCTATTTTATAAGATAAGACACAGGTTAGTACAGGGGAGTAAAAACTTGGTTTTGTAAATATTTGTCCATTTTTATATGTCTTGTGTATTTTTTTTAATGTCTGCATATTTTCCTGAGTAATGAAGCTTGCAAAGTGAATATTAATTTGTTATCAAGTAGAGGAGAAAATATTTTTGCTTGAGAGATTTCAAACAGCTGGGAAGACATTTAAATTTTAACCTTGTTAGTCTCGACGGTTGAAACAAATCATTGATCTGAAATGCCCTCCCCTCCAGGGACAGGAATGTCCTTGGTTGCTTCCTTCATTAAGAGCTAGATGTCAGTGTGGTCTCCAGGTATAATAAAACCAGAATGCATTCTGCGGGGGTTTCTTGGACTCAGACTGCCAACCTCTGAAATGTTGGTTTCTGTAGTTGGTACTATTGGAATTTAACCTCGAAGGAGAGGTCACTCTGCTAAGACCTCACATCTCTAAACGTAATGGTTTTTTGAGATATTGGCAAACACTATACTTCTAAAATTTCGAAGCCAATATAAATTACAACATTAATAACGTTTAATGGTAAATATTCCATGCAATTTATTTTAATTTTAAACATCAAATAAAGTTGGGCATACCTACCTTTTCACGTGCAGGGACAAATTTATATTTTTTTAATGCGTGTTTTGTTCTTTATTATTTTTATGTATATATTATTACAATCATACCTAACGAAGACTCGAATCCAGCTTATAGCAACTAAGCCTTATGTAGGATGGTAAATTATATTGCTAGTTACGGAAAAGTGGTTAGACTGCTTGCATCCAGAACTTTTCCCTCTATGAGGAGAAAATATTTTTCGTAGCAAAACAATACACTTTAAATAAAGAATAGGGTAAATAAATTCTAAGAAAGGGTTTCATTTTATATTACATTTATTTACAAATTATATACAAACACAGGCTGATCCAGAATTTATGTGCAGCATTTTAACACTGAAGCGACATATTTAAGCAAGTAGAAAAGTTTTGCTCCAAAACAGACACAAATTACACATACTTAATTCAACACAATCAAGTACAAGGTGTCCCAAAACACTAGCAAGTAGAACTTTCTCCAACCATTGGCATGCTAAAAAACAAACTGTTTCAAAAAGCTGCTAAAACTATTTCTTTCCAAAACAAAGTCGAAATGGTCTGCTTCAACGTGCTACTAACATGCTAATATTCACTTTACATTTTGATTTCTGTATGCACATACATGTGATTTGATTGTCTTGTTTATCCATCTTTACTAAGTAATGGATTACATACAAGCAGATACTTTTGTTTTACAGTAAATTGCACTCATCCTAAATTACGGCATATGACACAACTTATATCAACAGGTGACTCGAGAGGAGAATCATCAGAGTCTGTTTCAGCCTAGTCAGTTCTCATTGCCTAACTTAACATTAATTATGATTTTTCCTCTGCAGAGAAAAATGTTATATTAGATCCATATGTTTTACATAATTGTTTAATGAAGGGCAATTGTATTATTATTGAATATCTATTACTTTCCCATTATACACACTTTTGAAAACACGTTTTTGCTTAACTTCACCTATGTATATTTAACAATTATTCATGTAATGTTTGCAAATATCTACAACGTTCTCATACTATATACATCCACTCTCCCATTTTAAACCATGGTGGTGGTTAGTAATCCAACTATTAGTTTTCTTGTATTTAGGAGGTAGATATTTCCAGCCAAACGACAATTTTAAGCTGAATACAGAATTATTGTTCTTCCATGTCAGCAATAGCTAATTATTTATTGATAAATTAGTTTTCTGCAGACTGAAATCCTTGCACATTCTGAAAACATGTCGCAGCCGTGGTTTGTCGCCTATAGACTCAATTCATTATTTTCACCAGCTTATCTCTTAGACTGTAACTCACTAATCTGTTGGGAATTATAAGTGTAAGCTTGCGTATTTGCTGGAAATGGTGTATTTGCAATAATTTAAATTCGTGAATCAATAATGCCATTCTTAATTATGTCGTCTTGCTTGTTCACATCAAACACAAATAACGTACCTCTGGTTTTAAATGATTTTGGTTCTAGGATCGGTGAAATAATTTTGTTATATGTTTCCTGAAACTTTGAGTAGGTATCATACAAAATAAGGAATTCCCCATTGGCAAAGTTCATATATAAACCCACATAGGGGTAAGCTGGACTGTTTAGATACAGTATAATATTTTTCATATCACAATTGTCGAAGACTGATTGATCCACTTTTGAATTGTTTTGTCGATTTGTTTGAAAACAAATGATAACATCTCGGTTTTTCTGATGAAAACTTGATTTCACAGTCCAAATAATTACTTTTTGTAATGTTGGCAGTTTTGAAAAACCTCTAAAGCCCATGATCAGAATGGGATGTTTAGATTCTTCCGTTTTTCGATAAATTTTGAAAACTTTACACGTTCACGAGTGTTAATTTCGTTATATGGCATCAACCATTCCACACTGCTTAATTCAAATGTTACACCTTCCTCGTTTTAAGCCTAATCGTATACAGCATTTAAATGTGTTTTGCCGGATAGAATAACTAATTCTTGTTTAGCATTTACTATCCAGTGTATGTAGTCTTCAGCAAAGCCCAAAACATACTTCACGGTATGACAACTTCGTATTTTCCACCTGGGTTTTATTTGTAGTTAGTAATCACTATCAGTGTTCCACCCAGCCATAAGCCCTGCATAAATATCATTTACAATTCCTCAGCAATAGTTTTGTATCGTGGAAGTCATTCCAACATCTTTATTGATCGATTTGCACTCCATTTATCAGGTATGCAGTTATGTCGATTAACTGAAGTATTCAATTTCGTATAATTTTTGTAGATGTTTGATTACTTGCATCGGCTGTCTTTTTAATTGTTCCTGCAAACCTTAAACTTAATTTCGAAGTTACCATGTAAATATAGTGGTTTTGTATTGAAATCCTTATTTCCGAAGGAAAAGTTTATGGGCCTGTTTGGAATGGTTCAAGCACATGAATTTCTGCATTGGTGATTGCATTTTCATAGCTGATCGGTTCTTCAACATAAAGTATGTCTTCCATTTCTGTTAACAGCATATCCTAATTCTTTTAAATACAATTCATTGCCTCATGTTAACTACACAGGTATCTTATTTGAAATGAGCATTTTATGTTTGCGTTTACGTCTTTTAAAAATATTTTCTTTCTTCGAGATACGTTCCTTAGTGACACACTTCTTAAAAGAACTGCCTACTTTACGTCCAAATTTACTATTAAAATAATACCTATTATGATTGTAATGCGGAACGGAGTGCAGGTGTTTATATACCTTTTTTAAAATGTAAACAAATGGTAATTTCTTCATTTCTAAAATTATTAACTTTACCATCTTGATTGACAATTGTAATAATAATTTCAGCAACACGATTCACTATTACTGGAATATATATCAATGTATTCAGTTTTCCAAATATTTTACATCCTGGAGCCACAGCACACGCAAATTCATATAGTGTATTTGTTGGTTTTCCATTCAAATATGAACCGCCTGCAATATTAACATTTATACAAGAAACAATTACCGACAATATGTTAACCTGTTTTGATGAATCATGGAATTCATTAGCGGGATACAGTCTCCATTCGTAACCTAACATATTTGCAGTTGAATTGTCTTCCGAGAAATCGATATCAAAATTACTATACATTGCACTAGTTAACGTATTTGGATTTCCACATAATCAGAAATTAACATCTTCAGGTAATGCCACTTTAATGAATGTTTCAAAGTTATCCAGTTAATAATATCCTACCGGTATCACAATCTGTTGTTCACCATCATTAGCCATCAATGATTGGTCATGCATATCAATGTTTGGTATGCTGTTGTAAGTATCGAATTCTATTAGACTCATGTGCCATTCTCTATTTATCTCTAATACAGGGAAATATACCACATGCAATCATGACGAATTTCTACTTAATATCAACATAATTGACATATTACTAATGTGTTTTTGAATCACAATTACTTATATACCCTATTTATTGCCAAAAACTTGAGAACATAAATGTCCACAATTGATTTTATTTCGTAATTGTTCCGTTTGTAATTGTATTTAATTGTGTGTTTCTAAAATAATTACGTATATTAATTGGAGTACTAAATCGTCAAAACTATCATAATATGATGATTGATTTATGTTTTTAATTAACACAACCCAATGTGTCATTCATTTCGTTTCGAATCAAAATTAACAACCATACATTCACGAAGAGTTGGTTTTTTTTGGTAAGTCGTCTCTCATATACACACCTCGGAAATAGGGAGTATCCAGTTTCTTTACAAATACATAATATCTTCATTTGTTAATGCATGCTTTGGAAGACTATTTAGGACTTTCTGCAGATTTTTTCCACGTTTGGAAGTTTTTTGTCCTTGTTCATCTTTATAGGGTTTCAAATACATTCCTTTACCTATTGATTTAACTGCTCTACTTATTGCCGAAACCCCTCTGAGGATTGATCCATGAGCTGTTAATGCTGGAAATAGGAATGGAATGATTCCTCCTTTCTTTGTTTTTCGATTGGTTTTGTATTTTAAGCCCATCGCTCTCCTCACCTTCGAGTGCATAACTTTACCAGCAACCCAACCTCCAAGCTTTTTACTTGTATATGTGGATGTATTCTTCCTTATATTTGCTACTTCATCACCTAGAATTGTATCCACTATATGTATTTCTTTCAAATTGTTTGTTCGATCGTAAACTATATAGTGTTCTTTACAAGCATTATCCCAGGAGTTTATTTCTTGATCATTAAGTGCCAAATGTTTTGCATGTTTAGTACCTGGTCCACAATAATTGTGTTTCGGTAAATGTGATTCAAATGGTAATTTAGTAATCAATGATTCAAATGGTAATTTAGTAATCAATGTATTCAATACACAGTGTCCTTTTTTATACATTTAGTACGAGGCAATGTTTTCAACTGAATGCTAGCCTATATATAGACCTACATTTACAATTTTATGTTAGTACGTTACATAATACTGTGTAGTTGTGTAGAAATGATGGTTATGAAACAAAATGTACATCTGCTGGTAGTTGTAAATACGAAAAAAAAACATAATTGAACAGAAACATGGTATTCTTTTTCCATCATATATACTTTGTATATTAAGTGGTCCTTCTTGGTGTGGAAAAACTTGTTTTATTATGTCGTTGGAGCATTCCAATGAATGTAAATTTGAAAATGTATACGGGTTTTCTAAAACAATACAACAAGAGAAATATCAACAGTTAGAGACCGTTTTATCGTTAATTGAAGGAATGTGGGATTTCCCTTTTACATTTAAAGAAGATATGGTGCCTCCGAATGAAGCATTACCCAATTCCGTATTTATTTTTGGAGCCGTTTGGTGTGAGCTGCAGGGTGAAATACAGCAGTTCTTTAGTTTTGGCTGGCATTCAGTTGATTTTTTAATCTATTGCAAAGTTACGTACGTATAACGAAACATAATTTATGCGGTATTGAAAATATGGTAATTGTGTTTAAAATGGATAATATGATTCTGCAACATATTTACAATGATCATGTTTAAGGTAATATGACACTTACAAAGTTTAAAAATAAGGGAGAGTTGCCTATATCATACCACATTTCAGATTTGCAATTTTATCTGTCTAAAACTAAAAAAATACAAGGTTGAATTTATGAATTTGTATCAAAACATATGACTATTTATGAGTACATTTATGTGGGTTATATTTCAAAATGTAAAATCGGGGAAGAAATAAAGAACTTTTCGTAATATGCTGCAACTGGTACAATATAAGAAACTGGTGTCCTAAATCGTACCCTCTATGACCTAAATCGTACCACAACATTATAAATTAAACCAAATGAGACAACAAACAAGACAGCATGTAATAACACACAGGATTATTGTAGTATTTAAATACGAATAAGATTTGATTATTTTTCTACTGTAAATGCAAGAAATATTCAATAATTTACAGGTTACACAAACAAAATATTTCAGTTCTGACTTAACACCCACACAACTCTCATGAACTCAGGATGCACACAATAAGACACTAAACCTTATCTTCCACAAATGTTTCTGCACATACAGAACAATACCAGTTGTCACATTGGAAGACACTTTATATGTCGATCGGAATATCACGCTGTAATGAAGTGGATGACTGGTGTAAATTGGGATCCAGGCCTTGGTTTCTTCCTGCAGATGTAGAATGTTCCTTCGTTGTAGGCCTAGGTCCATTAGTCTTTTTATTAAAATACTGGGCTCTGATAATTGTGGTTCATATGGCATGTCCTTTGCGATTTTCGTTTTTAACTCTTACTTTTGCCTGTGCCACTTTCAATGCCTTCACCAACTCCAAATCGTTTTTGTATGGACTGCTTGTCAAAACATGTGCCTGTTGTGCCTTTACCAACCTACATCTTTTGTTGGGTCTAGTAATTGGTGAAAGTGATATAATAGACACGCTGTGATTACAAGAAATGGTTTATGTTACATTAGGGCCAGTTGCATTACTTCTTTTTTCAATCAAAAGGACATTGTTTTCATCTGAGTTAGGTGACTCATTGGTAGCATCTTCAGTGGGCCTTGAAGATGCACACAGATCAGCTTTTTCATTGACTGGTGTAGGATCATCTGCTTGCTTTAGGTACCAGCCTGAACGTTTGACTCTGATGCACTTGTGCAACACACCACTGTCATGTTTACACCTCTTTCTCCACTAGAGACTGAACCTACTTGGTGTTTTGCTTTCTTAACTAAAACCTTTTGGTATTTGTTGAACAGTACTAATGCCTGTTTTAAGCCACATCAAATAGGTGGGTCACATCGATCTTGTTTTCTTCAATGACTTTCTCTAATACGTTGAAAAATTGTCAACATGTTCCCTATTTAACCCTCTTGCTCGAACCAAGGATGTTGCTTCTTGTTCACGTAATGTCAACTATCTATGATGAGCTTGGAAAGCATAAAAACCCCTTTTAACCCACAATTTGAGTATTTCGATTAAAGTTATGTGGAATATGGTCGCGATCTGCTATCTCATATGCCAGCTTGTGTACATTGTTAATCGTGACTCCAAAAAGTAGTTCTTCCAATTTAAAAAATTTTCTACAAGTTGACTTTTTATTAAAAATGGCAAGGTAGTATTCCATCTAAGCACTTTCATACCATCTTTAGCAATTACGTTTTCACAGTCCATGTGGCGCTTTAGCATTAGTTTTCGATTACCTTACTGGCAGCAGCACTCGAACTCCATGTCCCAATTTATGTACACTGTGAGACCCCATTCCATGTCTGATTCATTCCAGGCACCATATGTACTTTTCACCATTCTATAACATACAATTAACATGTGTATTCTAGTAGTTTGGAGTATTCACTGTGAGAACACCCCACTAGTCCTGCTTTATAGAAAACCAGTGGTGGTATGATTTAGATGGTGGTACAATTTCGGCAACTTCCCCCTTTGGATTTTATCTGTTGGAAAGAAAAATACAGTTTTTTTGGTGATTATACCATCACTTCCCCTATGTAAAAGCAGATATAGGTCTGGTTTTGACAGTTTTTTACTTCCAGATGAAGAAGAACAAGTATTTCAAAGTTTCGACATAGCAGTATACAATGCAATCATTACAATAGCTATTTAACCAAAAATCGCGATGGAATTGTGATTTGAACAGATATATTACGTAATATGGGCATGGCTGTGAAAGATAGTAATGCTGTAAATAAACGTTGAATGGACGACTTAAACACTATTATGCTAAACATATTTAAATCGCAATCAAACAATATTAAAGAAAAATTAATAAAGTAAGTTGATTTGAATGATAATGTTTATAAAAACACGAATGTAATTGCAAACATTTTAAGCGATATTTGTAGTGTTTTGCAGAGTAATGAGTTTAGAACAAGAGAATGTTTAAATTGGTTTAGTAAGAATTTTTACGATATGACAAACATAGTTTTTACAACACAACTTACATAAATGCAAGAAAATTTAAGAGGTGTAATTAAAGAAGTGGTAAATGCTACTATTGCAAAACAACTAGAAACACAAATGGAACAAATAACACTATATATAAGGTATTATTTGATTTAGTTATGCAAATTGGTTTGAGAAAACAAAATAATGATTCAGAAACACTAATCAATTATTTTACTAATGATTTGAAAGATAAAATTTTAACAAAATTACATGTTTTAAGTAAGGTCGATAAGATTGAAAAAGGTCAAAGTAATCGACCTACTAAATCAGTTAGAAAAGAATTGACTTTATTAATATATAAATAGATTGAATTTAATGTAATATAATAAAAACATGTATGACTCTGCTTTGGAATTAGATAACGTTATCTGCTGTGAAAGATAAATATTTACAAGTCAAACGAGCTCGTATGGAACGGGATGTATTAAATTATTAAATATTTAAACCAGTTATTAGTAGATGGATACAGTTCATTCTGTGTCGAATAAACCTAAAGAAGGAGGTTTGGAAATTAAAATGGAAAATAAAGCATTAACAAAGAAAAGGCATACCCTTTCTCAATTAACACTACGTTATTTAGTTTTAAAACTATCTATGGTATTTGGTGTTTATCGACATGAAAACAATTGGTTCCTGAGAGATTCGTTAGTTAAATTTTTGCCTCAGAATAAGATTACAATAGTTGATTACGTACGTGGTGTCAGTGAAGGATTATTTTAATTATTGTTTAAAAACTTTCCAAATGGATATTCCGACACTGATTTCAGAAATATAAAGAACTTAGTCGTCTAACGAATGTTAATATTCATTCAGGAGATGAAAACCTTCCGAAAATACATTCAATAGAAGATATAGTAGAAAGTGGAATATATAAAGTTGAAATTTACAACCACATTTCACCTGTATAAGGGAATAATGCTAATAAATTGGTTGTCAGATTAAAACTTCTTATCGCTTCGAGAGAGTCTGGAAATAATTAACATATGAATGATATTGTTTTTATTATTGAAGAGTTAACGAACGATGGTTATATTACAAATGAAGTTTAGTGAGATTGCTCCATAGTTTCACGCTCCTGCAAGGATAAGATATCCTAGAAGAAGAATTATAACTCATGATTTAAATGATCTTTTTCAATTCGATTTGTGTGAACTGACATTGCTTTCAAAATACAATAAGGGGTATAAATATATTTTAACCATAAACGACGTTTATTCGAAATATGGTTGTGGTATTTCTTTGAAAAACAAAACTAGGGAACATGTTAGCGATGCAGTAGTGATAGTTTTGAAAGAGTGAACGACCAATTCGCTCCAAACTAAAAGAGGATATGAATTTTTTCTGCACCATTCCGGAAACTAATGACCGAATATGGTATTAATCACTATGGAGCGTATTCAGAGCTTAAAGCAAGTGTTGTGGAACATTACAACAAATCGATTAAGCAGTTAATATATGAACATTTCACATCGACTTACAAATGGGTTGACGTTTTGCCTGAAATACTTACATTTTATAATTGTAGATATCATAGAACTATCATGATGGCTCCTAAAGAAGTTGTGGATAATAGTTTAATGAAAACTATTTATAATAATGTTAAAGTCATTGACAAAAGAAAATCAAAGTTCAAAGTTGGGGAATTCATACGTATCTTGAAGCAGAAAGGCATCTTTGAAATAAAATTTATTGTGAATTGGCCTTTTGAAATATTTAAAATTATTTCAATTAAACAAACACATCCCAGAATGTATTACATAGAAACATATAATGGAGAACCAATAAAATGTGGATTTTACCAACATGAATTGCAAAAAAATCAGTTCTCCAAATGAATATTTGGTTGATAAAATATTTAAAACGAAGAAAGATATGTTACTTGGTTCGATGGAGAAGCTTCTTAAAAGAACACAATAATTGGGTTAAGAATCAAGATCTCAAAAGTTCTTAATACATTGTAAAAATTTCTGATAAAAAATAAATGATTTAATTTTTTGTTTGGTTTGTTTGATTTAATAAACCTTTGGAAGTGGATTGGATGTATAATCTACTGTGTAATCAATCCCCTTGTTTATTGGATTAATGATGGAGTGATAAACCAATGTGATTAAATCCTTTTAATTGTGATGTTATTCATAGTTAGTTTATCGGAATACTTTTCCGGGTTTCGTAATTGTTTTTTCTAGGTTATATGTATTTGCTTGTAACGATATAGTTTTTGGAAATAGATCATTTTTAGAGCAAAATACTATTCCCCATGCCAAAAAACTTTTTGATGTGTCCTAGGACTTAATTTTTGGATGTAGAAATTTCATAAATTTTTACAGTGTCGGGTAATTCACATTTTTTTTTATTAAAAATTTTTCTCTCACAAAAGTAATTTTTAAAGTGGACTTAAACTGAAATGCAATAGCGTAAGCACAGTCTGCTTGCTTTTTCAAAATGCAAAAGCTTTGCGCTGGATAAAATAGGCGAGGCAAGACAAGTAGCAAAACAAAGCGCAATGTTTAATGGTCGTGAGCTGCAGAGAGGGTAACACACATTGTGGAGTGAAGTTTGTAACGTGTGGCGGGGTGTGGATGGACTGGAGAAGTTCTCCCTCTTAGTCTAATTGCATAGGCGGCAGCGGCGAGAATCATACTCTGTGTGAAGGTAAATTTGTCGAGCGGATGGAAGCAGGCAGGTATATATAGTGTCATACGGCATGGGCTGTGGCATCTTTCCAAAGCTTTATCTCGCCCGAAGGGCCATGTGGATATCTCCCACCTGCACACGACCCTGTCCGGCCCAGCGCTTCTCCCCTCGTTTTCCCCTCATCAGCTCTCAAGATCTAAATTTGGCCCGCTCCCGCATACACTCAATTCTTGGCTATACACTACCTGGTATTGTACACGAGGTTTAAAATTACTTGTGCCCATAATTTTGTAAAATATGTCACTGTAGTCGACTCCCTTTCTCAAATAAATTTTGAAGTGATTTTTTACTCAAAATAAAATAATTTACCTTAGTGAGATTAAATTTTCCTATATGATAGCACTGTCCAAACAGTGTGGGCTAGGAAAAACTATACATGAAATACATATTTTTGTCTGCTAGACGAATAAATATACATTGGATTGAAACAATAACAACTTTTCCAATATGTTTGTTTAACATATGTTTTCAGTAGTTGAAAATAAAGTTTAACTTAAATATTTGCTTAAATAAACTTGAATAAATATGTGTCTTTGAAAACTGGTGTTCTTTCAATTTTTAAAATCTTAGCGAGTTAAAGTTATGTCTTACAGCTGTGTTGATATGAAAATTAAACAGTGATTAGTTAAAAGTTGTTGGAAAATGGGGGGAAAAAATACTTTGGTGGAAAACTGATTAGATTTTGAATTAAATTTATTGTGTGTTAAAAACATTTGGAATGTATTTCTTAGTGATGAGGACAAATAATGTTTTATCTGCAGGAGATGTGATTTTTTTTTTTTTTTAATTCACTGAGAATGCGTTAAGCTCTTTCCTTCCGAAATGTAGGAGGAAGCTTCAGTGTCCGAGCGAAAATAACCGTTGGTAGAGCAGACGGGAAATAGCCTAGGTCAGTTCAGAATCCACTCCTACCTCCCTACAGAAACCGTCATTTTGGCCTTGTAGCAAGCTCCGTTCATAACCGAGAAAGCGCTCTGGGGGTGAAGGGCCAGGAAGCCGAAGCAGGGGAGCCAACACTATAAAATATGCTTTGTGAATAGTGTAGTGGGGGAGGGGTGCATAACCTTTTTCTTGGAGAAGAACTTTCATTTCGCTCAAAGAGAGCTTTGGTTGTTGGCGGGAGGGGGTGGTTGGAAACGTGGAGTCGGAGCAGCTCTGTGGTTAGGGGTGGAGGGTAGGGGGTGGCTACAAGCATCCTGCTCTCGATTTGTACGAAACTATGAATCTGTCGCCATCTTGAATCAGCTGCGAAAAATGAGAAGCGAGGACACGAAGGTGACTCACCCCTTGGACCTCGCTGTGGGTGGGAAGGAGGGGGTAGATAGCTTTGTGGAGTCGGGCCAATTCTGAGGGGTGTAGGTGAGAGGAGGTGACAGGCAGGGTCTTCCCAATGTGCATACAAGTAGACAGCTGTCGCCATCATGTGAAATTATTATAGAAAACATTTGATGATCGTGGGCAGATTGGAGCAGTGCACACTGGTGAGAGGGAGGGAGGGGGTGTTTACAAGCAGACAGTCCTCCCAACGTGAAGCTCTCTGGACACTCTGTACCATATTCAGTCGTTCTTAAACGTTTGTGGAAGACAGACGTGCCTACATATACACCACACCTCTACACTCTTGGCTGCAACGAGGCCATCCTTGGGGGTTACCGCACCACCGACTATCGCAGCTACGGACCATCTCTAGTGATAGCCGCGATTTAATATAAAAGTATTTTATCGGGAATCTTTTTTTCGTGTAATAACTTATTTTTTCTTTTGGGATATTTATACTGCATTTGTGATAAGTAATTGATTTATGTGTTCGGTAGACGAAAATACTATTTGTGTTAACAAGCGCAGTGAATTTCATATACATTTACCATAATTTAAACACAGTTGTGTATCTTATGTGCTACACATATATATTCACAGCTAGACATAAGTGCTACTCATTCATATTTCGAACGCACTTATTTTAATATTTGAGGTACGTGATTGTGTCTGGTTTAAATCGCATTCAGATTTTTTTTTTTGCTTGGAAATATCATTCTACAGGCTGAATCGTATTATTGATTCATTCTGACCAGCTGGATTTCGTTTAGTGCGTTTGCACTTGTCTCTCGTGTCATTCACATAGTGAAAATTCTCTCCCGCGTACATTATACTTCTTAGCTCGAGATTCGTGTTATGTTTAAGACTCACATAATTGCACTTATTATTATTCACATAGTCGTTTGAAATTTACGATTCGATGCGTGTAATTAATTATATGTAGAACACTCTGAATTTCTCTAATGTTTAATTGCATTCGGAGAACACATCATTTAACACATACATTACATCTTTCAAAGTCGCCTATCTACCGCAATATCCCACCAAAAAACAAAATTTACTCTTACTCTTATAAATCGTTTAAACACACTGAATTTCTCTCGTGTGTTAAATATATTCGGAAAAATAGCCTATCTACCAGCAACATCCCTCCAAACATCTCAAAATTAGAAAAAATATTTTTAAAAATTCCTTAGCCCACTTTTGCACTGAACTCTACACCTATATAAGATATTGCAACCCACCACTCCGTTCAGTTGCCTCTATAACACCACACCGTCAACATCCTGCTACCCCACCCAAAAAGAAAGAAAAATAAAAATACAAAAAAATATATCCGATTTCAAATTAACGCTTTTAATCCATTTAACCCTTGCAATAAATTCGCCCCTTTGAATTGACCCTTTTTGATATAATGATTTGATCGAATTAAGATCGTATTAAGGACTAGTCAATTTAATCAAACGATAATCAATCGGTTAAGCCCAAATAATGAAAAGTGTATGAAACCGGCACTCTCGTATTACTATTAACGTTGAATAAAAAGTGTTAGGTACTCATTTGCGATAATTCGAATAATCATTTTTTCACTGTCTCGTTTTTTTTTATTCATTGTAGTGTAAAAAGAAGCAAATTTGTAATATATTTCCAATAATTCAGCAGTTTCACATGACTGGAGTTAAGTGATGAGGTACATGCAATTTTAATGTAACATACGGCGGAAGAATCCACAATGTGTAAGGACACCCGAATTTCGCGAAAAGATTTCCGCACATGCTAGATTGCAATACCCTATGAGTGTACTAGCAGTTTCCTCTTGCTTATTGGCGGCTTGTGTCTGTGAGAAGACATTATCTTAGTTGATTGGCCAATCAGAATGAAGTTACTCCAATACTGTGCGTCTCTGATTCGTGGGCAGACACTTAAGACGCGTAACATCTATATCGCCCAATCACAAAAGTGGATCTGAGCGTGTCCCCAACAATCTGCATACAAGTAGATATTAAGCAGGGCTTTCAAAAGTGCTGATTTTGCCGTGAACAGCCTATAGCTAGAGGCCTGAAGAATTCGCGAATTCATTTTGAGACAAGGTAGAATTCAAAACACGTGTGTTTATATAACTTAAGCCATTGGTCCACACGTTGTATGACAACTCTTGGAGAAAGGTGGCCCAATCGTCACCTTCCATTGTGATAGTAGGCAACCAATGCACAGTTCGCATGCATTTGTTTATTTATGCATAAGACCGTAGAGTCTAGCCTGCTGGTCATTGAACTCGCGAATTTTTCAGGTCCCCGCCTATAACGAAGGAAACAGTGGAGTTGCGCCCTTAGCGTTGATTTTGAACTGTTAGGTAAACATTTCCAAATACTGGCCTTATCTTTTTCCCCTTTTCTATTTATTTCGATGCTTATAGATGTAAGAACTAGCAAGTTTGTAAAATATTAACTTTTCCTTTAATTTCACAGTTTCGCTTGACCGGCGCTTGAATAAAGTGACACGGCCCACGGCAATGTTAAATTTTACACACGGCAATAGAATTCCGTGATCAAGTAGATTTTAAGCAGATATTTCCAAAGTGCTCATTTCACCCCGTGAACATCCTACTCTGCAGGGAATATCTAGAGTTAGTGATTTTTTTGCGAAGAAAAGTGAGTGCGCGGTGGACTTCAACACTTTATTCACCAAACAGTAGTTTGTCTGTTGACATCGGTTGCCGCCTGCTTGAGAAGGTGTTTTCATGTTTGTCCGAATCACTCGGAATTCGGCAACATCGGCACGGCTCCTACGTGATTCGTGTTCAGACAGTAACGCGTATCAAAAAGTAATTTTGCCAGTCGAGATAGTTAAACGAGCCTACAGTGTTTTCAAATACAACTTGTCTTGAAATGTTTTCGCGAAATTTCCCTACTCGTTGGAATAGATAAATGTACAGATGCAGAATTGCTGGCGGTTTCCATTCATGTAGTCGTTATGTACCGCTCAGTGGCCGTATGGAGCCGTGATGTGGAAACTGGCCTTATGTCTGATTGGCAGTTGCGCGTAGTTAGGTGTGGGATGGATACCCGCCTTTTGTGTGAAATATTTGTTTGCGCGAATGCGCGTATGTCGGTAAATAAATGTTCTGCAAATACTACTTTCTGTCAGAAAACATTAAAAAACCACTATCTCTATCCCTATGTTTTTTACTTTTGTCATAATAAGTGCATTCTCGAAGAAGAAAAAAACCGTAAGTATGGTGAAATATCGCATTGTTAAAGCTTGCCTATGCAGTTTCCTTGAGCGGCAAGAGAAAAGTACAAATATACGGGCATAGTTTAATCTGTGGTCTTTCATTGCGTGTAATAAAACCCCTATGTTACAGTGAAGAGATTTGGGCGGCTCTTAACAGCGAGGTCTTGAGAGTCGATGAGGGTGATTGAGGTGAGTATGGAGCAGCGCCGGAATGAAAGGGCCAGGGCAACGGGAGTTCCCCGAGAAAACCCGCCGATCAACGGTATCGTCCGGCACGATTCCCACATGTGAAAATCCGGTGACCCGTCCAGGGACTGAACCCGGTTGGACATGGTGGGAGGCGAGCGAGTTAACCGTTCGGCCACCCCCACCCCCCTCACCGATCTATGTTACGGATCTAATTTGCACATTGCAGTGTTACGACGGAAACACTGCACGCCTTGCGCGTAGGAGCGATGAGGCACTAGGCGTGCGTGTTAGTGTCGCCCGTATCGCTCCCTCGCTTCTTGACCTATGACGCGGGGGTCCATCCCACTCTCAAATACTATGGATTGGTAGGGCTTCCATTCCGGTCAGTTAGTGTCCAGAAGTTGATGGGTGAACGACGTACAACCATATTTGTGGCCAGCGAGTAAATTCTGCTGTCGTGTGCGGCCAGTGTTCACAGTATAGTCAAGAGACATGAAAAATTCTCTGTTTCATTTCGGAACGAGCTAGAATTCAAAACTTCTTAGGTTTGAATTGCTTGTGCTGTTGGTCCACCTGTTAGTTTACACTTCTCCTTGACAACTCTGAGCCAAGAATAAATACACAGTAACATGCAGACCAAATCTCACGAGTCTTCCGCTAATACAACAAGCAACCAATTAATAGAGAAAATTCGCATTATTTTGGCACGCGTTAAACTTGTAACACTTTTACCTTTCGAATACGTTTGCCATTGGACCGTACGTTATTTGACACGCCCTCCGGGTAACTCTGCGCCTGTAAATGAACACTTCGCAATTGTGTACCCCAATCACGCGCGCAGTTCAGTCACAAAGGGAGTGACTTCACAACCATGCAGCAGCCAATGGAGAGACGACGCCGGCTCCAGTATATACAGTACTGTGAAGTTTAGTCTGGTGTCAAATAATAACGCGAATTTTGCAGGTTCCTACCAATGAACGGTGATATTTGCACGATTTTTACATAAGACAATGGAGTACAGCCTACAGGTCATTGAACTCGCGAATTTTTTCAGGCATCTATGTACATATAGTTAAGGACACCCAAATGTCGCGAAAAGATTTCACGACCAGTTGTATTTCATAACACGACCTAGGGGTTACGTGTCTGTCCGCGAAATCACAGACGTGCAGTAGCAGAGTAACGTAATTCTGATTGGCCAGTCAAATAAGAAAATGTCTTCTCACAGAGGCACGCCGCCAATAAGGAAAATAATACTGCTGGTATGTCCGTAGGGTATTGAAACCTAGCGTAAATCTTTTCGCGAAATCCGGTTGTCCCTACATATAGTCTATTCTCAGTTTCTTCACACTTTTTGAATCTAACCTTTGAAAAGTCTACCTATGTGTTGCTCGTCTTTTCTGCATGCTGTCGGAATACGAATAACAATTAAGAACAATCACATTTCTTTGTATACGTGCGATCAAATTACAAGTAACATCAACTCTCTCCCCACTATAACCGGAAAATGAACGTTTCTTCAGCAATTCTGATATTCGCGTCACTTGTATTTACTCCCTCAGATATATAAAGTATTCGCAAATGCTTTAAAACAGAGTGCAAAACTTCGAACAATGCTATGGAAAAAATAAATCGTATTTTTTTTAACATAGAATGCTAAGCCCGCATAAAGAAAATAAAGCGGTTTTTATAATAGAACTATTTCACACACAATGGATACAGTGAAAAATAATTAGGAAATTTACTAAATGTAACGCATGTGAAGTTTCCTGGAAATTAGTTTATGAGGAAATGAAGTATCCGCAAATTTACAAAGATTTCTGGGACTCTGTGTACTCTTGCGTTTTTTAAATTTCATTCCTGTTTTTCCTTGCCGTATATTTTGTTTTCAACTGCGCCTTGACGGTTGTTGCATGGATTACCAAAAGCAAGCGTGAACGATCGTAGCCAAATTAATGAAACATTCACTGGCAGTTAGTTGTGATGGGTGAAATGTTTGTTGTAAATTGTTTTCAGAGTCGTAATATAGTAATTTCCGGCCAGAGCGTTCGGCGGAAATGGCTGACTGGATGGGAAAGCTGCAGTTCGGCTTGATGTGACCTGTGTTATGGGGGGGCCACCCACGTGTGACAGCTTCTGTTACAAGTTTGTGTCCAGATCCTAGAATAGCCTGTTTCGCAGAAGCGAAACTGATGCATTAATATTGAACGCTGCTGAATTGTCTCAACTTGTCAGAAGCCCCACCAAGACGAATCGGTTTCAATCCCCGGCCGGGTCACTCCGGACTTTCGCAAGTAGGTATCGTGTCGCACTATGCCGCTGGTCGGAGGATTATCTCGGGGGTTCTCCCGTTTCCCCCGTCCTTGCATTCCGATGCTGCTCCTTTCTCATCTCATTTCACCCTCATCGGCTCTCAAGACCTCGTTGTTAAGAACCGCCCAGATCTCTCATCTCAACTTGGGTCAGAAGCAAAACGGCATCACCGGCGGGCAACACGTAACATCGTTGGCCAATCAGCGCCTCGTAACCCGGCAGTCCAGCCAATTGGAAATCTTCCGTATCGCGCAGTTGCCAATAGAAACATGGCCCGTGCCAGTGCCTTGAGCAGCCATGTCACTGCGATAATGTATGCATACTATTTCTGTGATCTAGACCGAGCGTTCGTGTTGATTGTTAACTTACACATTAATTCGTTCTGGGTGTTACAAAAGAGAAGATTTTTAGTCTGACGAGTTTTTATAAATCCCTTGTAATAACTTACACAATGGAACCAATGAGAAGAATTTATGCTCATCAAAGGCACATATCGCAGCTAACGATGACATTTTGGTGGGCTAGGAGCAGCTAATCACTTTAAACAGATAAAAGATGCTGTATATATATAAGTGCCAGCTTCTGGCGTTGTACAGCGCAGAACATGACTCCCCTACATTTTATTCACGGTTTCTTCACACTTCCTGAATCAAATCTGTGAAGAAAAAAATTACACCATGTAAGACGTGTTTGGTTGTTTCCTAAATATGTCATGTATCACAAGATTTTTGTACTTGTGTTAACAGAAAAGTATCTTATTTTTGGTTAAATAATACTTTTTATTGTATTTGACAGATACATTTTAATATTCCATTGGTAATTAGTATGACTAAAACCAGAGAGAAAATTGATGTGTTGGTAAAACCTAGTAAGAAATAGTCCTTATGCAAAATATCATTAAACCGAGTGCACCGAGTGCGCACGAATGCGATACGTTGTCACTTTGGTGTAATTTTCTAAAGGCTGGTCACGATAAAGTGAGCACTTTTGAAATCAATCTTAGAAAAAAAGTCACCGCTATTTCCTACATATATTTTACAGGGCGCAATGAGTGACATGCGCCCAGTAAAGTTAGTAACAATGGAGGGAAAGTAGTTCTATATCTTAACGTCGAATAAAAAGTGTTAGGGTAACCATTTGTGATCACTTAATTATTTCTTCCACTTCCAGTTTTTTTTACGCGTCTGAGTGAAAAAAATTTACAGATTTGTAACACATTTACCTTTATAATAATTCCATATATAAAGTGATGAGGCCCATGGCAATGTTAATTTTACATAAGGCGGAGGAATATACAATGTGCGTACAAGTAGATCTTAAGCAGGGCTTTCAAAATTTCTCATTTTACCGTGTACAGCCTTTAGACTTCGTTAAGCTTTAAGGTGGAGGAATAGTCTTCAGAAAAGTTGGAAGTAACCATGAATTGATTATATTTTGCAACACGACATAAGTGAACTTGTATACACGGGAAAAATATTTGGAGTGATTAATGCCTTGCACCAAGCTAGAGTTTATTTTCCTGCTTGTAAGGCTTACTCCAGTCGGTTTAATTTATTGGCTGGTGTCGCATCCAAAAGCAATTTCCTTTCTAACTGGACCGCTCGTGAGTAAGTCGCTTCATCATGAAGTAATTGCTACTGTCTGTCATCCAGAGAGCTTATAGTTAAGTGCGGTCTAACGACAAAACTGATGTAATTAGCAGCAGGAAAATGTGTCGAGTTTAAGAGTGGGCAGTACCTAAAATGCGAGCCATAAGAAATAATAATAATTCTAATCTGAAGTTTTCAGAATTTTTAAATATACAAATTTAATGAGAGTTGCAGTATCTGGTCGCATTTGATGTAAAGAAATGAACTAGGTGTTCTAAATCTCATTTTTAGTGTTGTAAAATTTTATAATAAAGACCTAATTTGGATGATGGGCAATTCTTGTGACACTGCTTAAAAAAAATCATTTTCGGTTGCCTCTTGTAGTAAATGTACAAGCGACTATTTTATGCTGTTCTAAATAATACATTCAATATTTTTTTTTGTGATATATCACACATTGGTACTATGAAGAGTTTACCCAAAAATTATTAGGATTTTTAACTAATGTTGGTTATTTCAGTAGCTTCTGGAGGTAGTGTGTTTTCGAACTAAGCCGATGCATCTTCGCTGCAGACCTTATCGTTTGTTCTCATCACTCGCGACCTCGAGCCTTTGTAAAGGAGTTGGGGAGAAATTCCTTACAGGAGGAAGGAAGTTCATAGTACTAGGACAAATACAGTGTCGCGTAATTTTTCGCGTAACAACACGTGCCACTTCATTTCGCTGCGATTCCACAACCGTTTAATCTACGACCCTAATTCCTTCACCCATGCTTTCCTTGTACATTCCTTCGTAATTTGTCTATTTTGTCCTTGTATTTCGCTGTACCATTTGACAATAATAGGAACATTTTTGTGTTTGATGACGATCCTCAATTAATAAAACTTGCAAGAGATCACTTTTTAGGCAAAGTTTGTACTGTGGAAAGAAACAACATCAACAACAGTTATATAACAACTCAAGGCATGAATTAAGAATAGTTCCTAAACTAACTTAGCGTCACTTGGATGTATTAGGCTCTGCAGGACAAAAGTCACACCAGCAGTGTAGCTATTTGCTAATTCAGATTCTACAGAAACATATTTAGGAAAGTGGCAGATGCAATTGTACACAAGATTGGAAACCACATGCCATACGAAGTTCTACAATGTTTTGTTCGAAGCCGAACATCTATCAGAATTAGGAACTTAATATTGCTGCAGAAAACTCCTGGAATGAAAATAGAAGAAAATAATTAAAAATGAAAAAAAAAAATAAATTAGCGAATTAGTACAATAACCGTGCAATTGTAACGATGTCGTATGTACAGCCTACTAGGCTGTGACTATCAATGTCATTCAAAGAAGAAATGAAATAATTTGTCAACTATTCGTCTTTCTTGCATCGTATTGTGATGAATGTCTCGCACAGAAATTTGTACTTCGTGTAGACTTGTCTGGCATAATAAATCGCAGTTTTTTTTGCGCATCTTCAGAAGGCTTTATTTCAACACTCGGGAAATCGAGTTTCTTCCTGTGGAAGGTAAAAAATGCACGTTACTCGTACATTTTTTTTTTTCTGTTTCCTTTAAAAGAAGAAACGTGCAAATTATTTGGAAAATAATGGTATACTTAATTTATTTGGGTGAGAGAAGTTTAAATTCAATAATACATTTCAGAAATGTAGGATTTCCGATTTTTAAAAATTGATTTTCCTTTATAATATTACAGGAAATGCACAGCAATTTTGATACGTGTTTATAGCAGTGGACCTTTGCCTTGTTGTGAAGGTCTCTAGTTATTCGGCGTTCGAAATTATTTGTACTTATAATTTTAATGGTTTTCGGAATGCAGTTCTTCAAGTTCTTAGTAAAAAAAGTTATTGGTTTAAAGTTCAAGAAAATAGCTTCTAATTAGAGTGTTATTTGATGGATTAACAATAATGTATTTTATTTTCAAAACATAAATAAAATAATAGCAGTTTATTTCTGGAACATAATCGCTAATAGAGTAACCCAAGAGTCAAATTAAAAGACAGTGGCAATTCAATTTCCAAACAACCATGGTGTATCGATTAGAATCATAATATGAATATATATATATATATATATATATATATATATATATATATATATATATATATATTTGTAATATGATAGTTTCGGTCGTAAACCGGCATTTTCAAAACAACTTATGTTGAAATGTTTCGTTGGATGTAAGAATTTCGAAAACGCTTACTACAGCTCAGTAAGCATTACCTAGCAAGGTCGACCACACAGGTCATTTATTAGCTGTGACTGTGCAAGTATGTTAGTAACTTTATTCATAGTGTATGTTAACATTACAGATGAAGAACCATCTTGAAATAGAGGAAGGGCTGTTACACATTCCATACTGTTTATAGATTAAAATGGAAAAAGAATATATTCTAGAAATAAAAATTATAACTGAACATAAACACGTAAATTAAAAAAAAATATGTTCTTATTTATAGCCTCTTTGACTATATGTATTTTATGTCGGATAGGCATGGTGTGAATGCATATGTCCAATAAAATATTTAAAACTGCAATGCTATTTAAATACATTTCATACATGAACTTATCAAATGCAAATATTTTGTGTATTGAAATGTAACGGCTCGTAAAAAATAGAGTAGGCTAATATAACTATATCGCTTATTCTTAAACATCTTAAAACATTAACGGTAGTCGAAAATTTGCGTCTTGTGAACGGCATTAGTTCTTTAGAGTTCGCTCACATTAAGAAATTTCTGAAAGAAACATTCAAATAAAAACTGTTTATTTAACAGATACAAATAAGTTCTACGTAGTTTCACAAAACTGGCCAATAAGGACGGGTTTAATATTAAACTGAGAAAATAGAAATTTCTATACCATTTATAAAACTGACTTTTTCCTGGAGTAATATTCCTGTAGATGCCTAAGCCTCCGTTTTCTTGGTTTGAAGCTTAGAAGCAGGAAACGCCTGTTTCCTTCTCGCCAGTGTTGTTTTCCTATGCCGGGAGATATAATATCTCAGTCAAAACTAACCAGATCTGCACGTTGTAACTGATGTAGGAAGCATATAAACTCCTTACCGTGTCAAATCGTACGATAGGATCGATTAAACAAATTGCTCAAATTACGAGCCGAAAATAGAGCACTGGAGTTGGAGTTGTGCCGTTCCCCAGGCCAGCAATAAAACAAGGAGTAACGAACTGGCGGCTATTCAGCTGGTCGCACCAGTGCGGGGAAAGGAACAAGTCCTAGGAAACATACACTGGCAATAGTTTCTCCCACCGGGAAGAAGAGGCAGTCATAATGGCCCTAGTCGTGGATACTCCGTACAAAGTAATAATAACGACCATTCGCTTTCTAGACTCTTCGTCGGGAAAGATCGTGGTTTTTCGGTCAAGTTAGGCCCGCTCGTAAGGACTGCGCTCAAGTGTCTTTCAAGGTAAAACATTTCGAAAATCTCTTTGTCATTGAAAAGAAAACTAGCATTTCCATGCAGTCGTTGTTCTGCCTATGTTTAACAGGATCTTGCAACTCTACATCTCAGTAGCAATATCTTTCCTGACTACAAAAGTATTTTTGTTACATCTCCGCAAAATGACAGGTGTGATTGTAAAACATCTTACACAAATAAAGACATATGACTGGGACCAAATCAACTCAGTGCCTTAGTGACTGATGACCAGCCAATAATGAACGTTGTAGAGCACAGTAGGTCATGTTGGCCTGCACTAGAACTGTAGTGAGTGGGAACACAGAGACCAATATAACTGGTGTTCCTGCAGTCATGGATATAAGTAACTCACTTCTAACTTGTCTTGGTTGTCTTGTAAATGTCTGCTGACCTCACAGTGTTAAATGATGCGTAGACTAGACTAGACTCCTTAGTCAATTGTACATTAGAGCCTCATCTGTTAGTTAATTGGCTGCCGCCTTAGTGAGTAGCCAGTTTTATCCTTTTGTCATGTAGCACGCGATTGGACGCTTGTTTTCGTGTAAGTGTGGATTTGGCGCAGAGGCGTCCACAGCGTGTATAATTAATAGAAACGTGAAAAATTCGCGTTATTATTTAAAAACATGCTTGACTTCACTGTCCTACACCTATACGTGATAGCAATCCGCGATTTCATCGGTTACTGTCGACTATACGGCTTCATTTACTTGTACGATTGCTTCTCTGGAGATTGGCGGCTCAACCAGTGAGTCTTCACTATGAGCTGAAAACATCCTTGGGATGTATCGTACAGAGAGAGTCGCCCTAGGGCAGAACTCAGACTAACGTACTGCGTCTTGTAGTTTAGTCGTGCAGCCTCGAAATAACGCTAATTCTGAACGTCCCGGCCAATTAACTGCGAGAGAATCACAAAATCAACTCAAATATACGAGTGTTTGAAGTGTAGTTTATAGTCGATTCCTGTCACTAGTGATAGAACACATCCTTACATTTTGACTTATCTCTTTATGATAATTACATGAGTGCGTATTACTGTATTTATGGCAATTTGGCCTTTATATAATGCGCTTGCGACTGATGATCACGTGGAAAACATACTTTAATGTACGGTTCTGTAGTATTATGTATTTTCTTGTGAAATCATACATGCTCTATTTTTCGACTGAGGACAGGACTGTTGTCAAATCAAGAATTTATTCTTTGCCTACGGCAAGGGGGGGGGGGGGAGACGAAAGGAACTGTGCTCTGTTATTTTTGGAAATAACCACCAGACCTTTCAAACTGTCGTTTCCAAATAGCTCCAACTCCCCAAAAAATAACTTTTTTTTTTTTTTAGGGGCAAATGAAGGGCCAATTACTAGCTGTACATGCTCTTAAATCGACGGATGGGAAAATTTTTACAATTATTTCAAGGACAAATAGTAATAAAAAGACAGATGCATGTAAGTTACTGTTGCAACTCCATAGAAGTTTATTACGCCCATCGCGCAGTACAGTAGTCGTGATTCAGTAACAATAAAACAAGGTTCTAATGTCATGGTCAACTGCCTACTCGCTGGGGCACTGGCCAATCAGCAAACAGCGGAGGAACGAGCATGCAATTTCTATACTACATTTAACCGAAGCGAGAAGTTATTTTTTTTTGTCTTGCTTAACAATTTATTGGATTTGGATTGGAAAGGGCTTATTAACGCCGCGCAGTGTTATGCCTGAAGGTTTATCAGGGGATGGCTTACAAGCTAACTTATGACCTAACTTAAACCAACACGATTTTTTACCTAGGATTCGAACCCAGGACCTACCGCACCCGAGACCGGCGGTGAACCAACCGACTGCGCCACGGGATGTCGGCTTTGCCAACAATGAAAATGCGTGTTCCTCTTCTGTAGAGAAGCTTATCTGGATCCCGTTATAATGAACCAGAGATGATAAATGTTCACGTCAGTGGTGGGGGACGCCTGTTTTTCGGGGAAATATTCCTCGAATGGTTATACTCCAAAACACTTTATTTCATATCCACGTCAGTGATCGAATTATTTTAATTGTCACACGTATCAGGTGACTTTCCGCGAATCACGGGTAATTTATTGTTGGATAATCTCAGTTGTGATTGGTTAAGTCAGGTATAGACTGTTCACGGTAAAATGAGCACTTTTGAAAGCGCTGCTTAATATCTACGTGTGTGCACGTTGTGTATTCATGAGCCTTGTGTGAACTTAGTATTGCCATGGATCTCGTCACTTTATTCGTGCGTCGGTCAAGTGAAATTGTGAAATTATTAGAAAAATGAATATTTAAAAATCTGCTCACTTTGACACTTCGATGCATGAAAAAAAAAAAAAACAGAGCGGAAGAAATAATTAATGTTATCACAAGTGGTTACCTAACACTTTTTATTCTCCGTTAAGATACGGAACTACTTTCCCATCTATCGTTACCAACTTCACTGGGGGTATGTCACTCAGCGCGCACGTATATGCTGGTAGGAGCAGTGACTTTTTCTTAGGTTGATTTCAAAAGTGCTCACTTTATCGTGAACAGCCTTTAGAAAACGTCTTCACGCCAAGCCACATGACTTGTAATCAACGGAAAGTTGCAAGCGTGCGCGCAGTATCTTGAAGACTCGCCTGCGCGTTAATCTTTCCGCGGGGGGAAAAAAAAGAACAGGTGACGCTACACGTTAGGGATGAAAAACCATCTGGGGGAAGAAAAAAAAAAACCAACAACATATTCAGCCGTTGCTGGAACTCGCTACCTCCCGCATACAACCGAACATTCCCACCTCCGGACTCCCAAGCTCAACCAGCAAGTAAAACAACCTTGTCGTTGGACGCGACCAAAGAGGATGTACAGAATAACTGGAGAGGCCATGGCTAGAGTGGGGGGTGAAGCCGGCCGAAGGCGAACAAGGGATTGAAACGGAGGGGACGAGAGCGTATTTCTAGGGAACACAGACTTGAGCAGCGTCATGTCTGGTCTGTTACGTTGGCCATTTCCTGTAGTGTGTTCGGCTGTACAAATCGTTGGGATTCAAGACCAGATTTGGAGAAGTTGCAAGACAAAGAAGGCCTGAAAATGGGAACGAAATTAGCGATATACATCCTCCTTGGCCGCGATGCCAGTGGCAAAGCCAGCTCGCCTGCCTAATTATCATGTTAATCAGCATCTGGAATCTCGCGTGATAAACCCTCCCCTTCCCTCGCGAATAATCACCCTTCGATTCTCGCGGGGCATAGATTTGCCGAGAGAGACAGAGAGATTGTCGAGCCGGGGGGGGGGGGGGGGGAGTGGTGGTTATAAAACCCGATAGCGTGTGATGGCACCTCATTATGCCTCGACGGGTGGATTCGTCCCGTTGTGAGTCCGGCGGAATTTTTTTTTTTTTCGTCCCGGTCCTGTGTATTACCGAGCCATTAATCACTAACCACAGTTGGTCGAGGGTTTGAAAAGGGGGGGGGGGGGGGTCTGGAGGTAAACCCACACCTCTACATCGCAGATTAACGACGGAACTACTGGCCGCTTGCCGATAGCGCATCGCTGTCAGCACCCCGTCAGCGAGAAACGGGCCCGGGTCCTTGTGGTCAGTTGTCAGTTGGACACGAGTTGACTGATTGGATAAATAATGGCCGTGGTCGTCGTCGTCCATGGCGAAAGGGAGGGGGGAGGAGGAGGGGAGCTGTGCACTCGCGGATTACCGTTGACGGCTCGTCGACAAAAATTCTGGCCCATAAACAGCTGATTGCCTTTAGGAGGGGAGTAGTGGGGGGTGCTTGTGGAAACGTATCATCGCTGATGTCCTTTGCGTGGTAATGACCTCCCACGTCCGGACTATGGCGTCCACGGGAAAACGAAGAATAGAGCAGCGGGAAGCTGCTTCGATAGTTGCATCCGCATTCCCCAGGAAAATGGCGGAGAGGCGCGGCTGTGTGGTCGGATCACTCTCACTTCCCTCCCACTACGACAAAGTGAACTTCGACTCCCGGCGAGGGCAAAGCAGATGGACGTTTCCGTTGGCTGGTGTTGCCTCTTGGCTGCTTTTGCTTAGGTTATTTATACGAGTGGAGGTGATTTGGGTGGCTCTTATCGAGGTGTTGAGAGACAACGAGGGTGGAGCGAGGTGAGTATGGAGGAACACCGGAATGAAAGGCCCGCCTGCCTACCAGCGGATTTATCCTGCGCGTTTCCCACTTGCGAGAATACCTGGGTGGGCCGGGGATTGAACCCGGTTCGCCTTGGTGGAAGACGAGCAATCTAACCGCCCAAGTGAGTGTTTGTGTTTGTCTAGTGTTTTATCGTCTAAATTAAATAAAAATTATAATTAACTCTGTCTCTCTCTCTCTCTCTCTTTTGATAATAGACACAATTTTCAGTAAATATTGAAGTTTTGCATAATAACAATGGGGAAGAAAAATTGAAAAGCTCCAAACGCAAAAAAGTTATAAAGAAGAACAGAAGATCTGAAATGAATGGAAGAAGAATTGAAATAAATATGGAGAAAAATAGAACAAGAAGGAGGGAAGAGAAGAAAAAGAAGAGGAAAGAAAATGGGGCGTAGAACAGAGAATGAAAGTAAAAGCACAACAGAAGAGAGAAAAAGTGAAGGTGAAGCAGCAAGTAAGAGAAGAAGAAAGAGAAGATCTGAAACGGATGAAAGAAGAACGGAAGGAACTGCGGAGAAGAAAATCTAAATGAGGGAAATATGTGATTTGTGATAATATGTTGGTTGATGTCTGTGGAAAAAAAAAAGGGGGGGGGGGGGCGAAATGATACCCGTCGGGCGCCCAGACGAACAGCCGCCCTCCCACAAATAAAAGTTAATTTATATAAGTAATATACTGTTTGTTAAATTGTAGTAGTCATGATAGAATTGAACACCCTGAATGGCTGTACTGCTAAGTAGGGTTAATTAAATAAATTAAAAAAAAAAGTCTGACCGCTCAGCCACCGCGGTCCCTACCAGTTGAAGGTGTGCAGTTTAAATGGGCATATTTTTTAGCTGGGATTTTTCTCTGAAGGTTTGTTCTCTGATCGTCCAATTACCAACGGAGTGTGCACGCGTCGTGTTTCACACAGCAGCTCTGATCCCGCGCCGTAGCAGTTCAATCCGCGGGCCGCTGTTTGCTCGAGCGACGGCCAATCAGACGGCGGGATGGTGGTGGTGGACCGGCGAGGTGGACCCAAATTGAACGGCGATTGGTGCGTGCAGGTGCGCGCGACCTCTGTCGCCGGGAAATGTTTGGAATCCATCTCGTCGGAAATTGAATCCTCCTCCCCTGAGGCCCCCCCCCCCCCGGGTCGTTCAGCGAGCTACTCGTTACACCTTTGTTCCGTCGAACGTGTTTTTCCAACTTTCCGCAATTAACTTCGCCCTCGCAAGACGCGGTTAACAAGCGTTCGCCGACCTTCCACGATCTCCTTTGCTTCCACAGCTGACGCCATTCCCGAACCACAACCCCCGCCTCACGCATTGGCAAAAAATCACGGTGGCGGTAAAATATGAGTGTTCTTTTTTTGTAACCGAGCAAACTTTTTCTAATTATCAAGAACCTGTACTGTTCGCGCACTTAAAAGAGCACCTGCTGATTCACTGGATAACTAGTCGGTTGTAATCGCGAGCTCGGTAAACATTTATAAAATTACGAGGGACACGTGACTTTCATTTGAGATGAAAAAAAATAATAGTACATGCAGGTTAGAATTTTATATCATATACGCACATCTAGAGTTTTTTAAAAACTGATTATTAGTTGTGTGTGTCTTTAGGAAAACATTTTGATTCTTGACTGGGCCATTCAGCAGTTCTCGGTAACTCTGAACGTCTGTAATTCGCAGCAAAGACATCTAGGCCGCGTCATAGAGTAGTAAGTAGACAGAGACGAAATGAGTTGGCGGTTCCTTTGATGTCGGCGTACCCATTCGCTGATTGGTTGCAAGAGGCCCTGGGGCGGGGCCTTGTGTCTGATTGACTACAGCGTGCTGCATAACGTTCCCCATTGGCTAAGCTGCTGGGCGGCGAATAGGTTACCAGGCGTTGATTGCCGCACGGCGCTCCAACATGTCGCCCATCGGCGACGCCATTTTGCTCGTAAGTATGCTGCTGGATTTCGAGTCGTAAGCGGGTGTTCCGCCAGCGCGCAACTATTTTGCGCTTTCGAGGACTCGAAACACGTGAGTTCAGAGGGTCGATTCTTGCTCAATCACCAATCGCCTCATCGCCTCTACATGCAAAGTCTTCAAAATACGTGCAGTCTTTTCTTCTGCGACTCGCCTGAACGTAGCTTTAAGCGGTGACACTATGTTTTAAGTGGCACGGTAACGAAAGGCGAGAGGGTGATAAAGTGTCTTAAGGCACTTTGAAGTACCTACGCAAATATTTAGCAGCTAAATCTGATTTTGAAAATAACCCTGTTAGACCATTTCCATTTCCACGTAATAATCTTTAAGGTTGTAATAAGGACTTGAACATTTTTTTTTGTGAACAAAATATTTCTTTAATTCTTTTCGTGTTCAGAGGCCACTACAAAAAATCCAACCGTCTCGTTAATTACTTATTTTCTGCCAACTCTTTGTAACGTATTTCATACGCCAAATTTTAAATGCCGCAAAGTCGCGATGACAGGGTTTTAGGACAGCAATCCATTAAAAAAAGTTACAGCATTGTCACTGTGGTTAAAGCTCTGTTTTACATATGAATAAGATATCGTAAACAGGGGGCAACTTACAGCGATTTTCGCTCATTTTGACATTCTACAACGACCATATATGTTTCAATTACAAAATTTATAAACTGGCAACAAAATATCTTCTTTTATTTCTAGCCTGGAAAAAAAAACGAGATTTACATTGAAATATTTAATAGGTTTTTAAAAGTTAGACACACTTGTTTAAAGGCTGTTCACGATAAAGTGAGCACTTTATAAATGAACCTTAGCAAAAAATCACTGCCTCTATGCATACATTTAAATGGGAGCACTGAGTGACATTCGTCCAGTAAAGTCGGCAACGATGGATGAAAAGTAGTTCCATATCTTAACGTCGAATAAAAAGTATTAGGTAACCATTTGTGATAGCTCAAAATTATTTCTTTCGCCCCCCCCCCCCACGAAATATAAAAATTGGCAGATTTGTAAAATATTTACTTTTCTAAGAATTTCGCAGTTTCATTTGACCGACGCATGGATAAAATGATGAGACCAATGGCAATGATAATTTTTACATAAGGCGGGAGAATACACAACATGAATACAAGTAGATCTTAAGCAGGGCTTTCAAAATTGCTCATTTTACCGTGAACAGCGTATAGCATGAGATCCATATATCAACTAGGGAGACACGTTACACATTGAGGTCTGCGCACACTTACTGGCACTTAAGAAAAATTTGAAGTGCCACCTATATTCACTACTGCAAGAACATCGGTTCTGTTGGCGTTTGTGTTAGAACCCATCGTCCTATTGGTCCATAGCATATCGGACACTACCTTGTACTTTACAGCTGTCATTATTGGTTGGTCATCAACCAATGGAGAGCCGAGCTGATATTGAACTGATCAAAAGTCCTTTAGCGTATAAATGGACTTACAAGTAATCATGTACCTTTGAGTGGCTACAAAAAAAAGAAATTCCTTCCTTTAGCAATATCATTGTTGCCGCGCCGTGGTGTTTAGTGAGCTCGTGTTAGACACTAGTTGAACAAAGACTGCACATCCATGCGAGTTTTGTTCTGAACAGCAAATTAATTTTCGAACTAGTTTTGCTCGAGCTACACTCGAGCGTAGTCTACGAAGTGTTAATTACAACGCGAGCAGTTAGGGTCTGATGATGCCGTGTGTGGAAGGGTCAACGTCGTCGTTCTCGGACTCGGGTCGGCGTGTAAGCGAGTTGGTCTGGCTCCGAGTTCCGGAGGAGTGGTCGACTTCAAACCTAGACTCAAACTCTGCCACGAGAAGGGGTGACAGACGCCGTGAAGGGTTCTGTAGTAGCACGTACCCCTTATCCTTTTGCCGGCACCCTGGCCTCTCGCGCCTTCTGCAGGCTGTGCACCCGGTCCCCTCGCGCTAATGGACCCCGCGTCTTGAATATTCAGCAGCAGTCTTTACGGTTCGCTGATACCCCCTCCTGCCACCACCCCCCCCCTTTTCCCGTCCTCCCATAACACATCCCTCAGCCACAGCGCGACTGAGACTGTGCTGCAATTGGTCAATCCTTGTTCCTGAAACCAAATTATTATTGTATTGTTCTCATTTGGATGCCCCAAACTGTAAGATTTGTTTGGTGCAACTAAAGATTTGTTTGGCTACACGCACATTAAACAGTTTGGGCCGATATAAAAAACTTGTACTAGTTCGACCGAGTTTCGAACTTAGATCACCAGCCCCCGCGCGCTACACCTTAGAAATCTCAGCTAATGTGACAATTTACGACGCCGGAAAGCTTTTAAATAGATGTACTGCGAATATTGGGCAATGTGTGCAAACAAATATTTTAATTTTTACAACTTTACTTGTCAGTTAATTTTTGCATCGTTTCATTAATGAGTTTATGCGATTGTTAAAACATCAATAGATGCACTAACAAACACGGTTACTACCCTAATTGTCACAACAAATACAAACAAACTCTCGAGCTGTGTTTTCGATCGAAGGCAGTCAAATGAGTGGCCAAACAAATATGTACAGTTGATTCAACAAAATATTTAGTTGACAGGCAAATTTTTTTGGCTTAACACAGAGATATTTTATCCAAACATATATTTTGTTAGACGAACAAAAGTAATTTTATTGCTTTTAAAATGTGTTTGCTCAACAATATATATTGTTAGGGGATCTAAATATATATTTGGCCCTATACAAACAGATGTTTTGTTCGATTTCAGCTCAGTGTATACTGTGACGCTCGCTACATCCTGTACACAGGACGACACGACCATCGCAGTGCTACCAACAGAGAAGACGGTAATTTCAAAAACCATAAGAAAACAGCAGTAAATCATTTGAATTGGTTTAAAACGCATCAGTTTTTGAAGAATTCCATACGCATTCATACATGCAGTGAAAAGCTTGTATTTGACAACTACGTATAAATGTCATGCACAAACTGTCACACAATAGATCCATAGTATAAGCTGCCTCATCATTTGGTATGATAATTTCAAAATCGCTATTTTCTTGAAACAAAATATGGATAAAAAAACAAGCCCTTAAAACAGAACGTTTTACAAAACTCCTTTGAAACTAGGGCTCTACTACTGACATAATCCTTCCATAAATGTCTTACATGGTTTACAAATGTACCCTACTCTAGGGTTATCAATCATAACCTGTTTTACAAAACTCCTTTGAAACTAGGGCTCTACTACTGACATAATCCTTCCATAAATGTCTTACATGGTTTACAAATGTACCCTACTCTAGGGTTATCAATCATAACCTGTTTTACAAAACTCCTTTGAAACTAGGGCTCTGCTACTGACATAATCCTTCCATAAACGTCTTACATGGTTTACAAATGTACCCTACTCTAGGGTTATCAATCATAACCTGTTTTACAAAACTCCTTTGAAACTAGGGCTCTGCTACTGACATAATCCTTCCATAAATGTCTTACATGGTTTACAAATGTACCCTACTCTAGGGTTATCAATCATAACCTGTTTTACAAAACTCCTTTGAAACTAGGGCGCTGCTACTGACATAATCCTTCCATAAACGTCTTACATGGTTTACAAATGTACCCTACTCTAGGGTTATCAATCATAACCTGTTTTACAAAACTCCTTTGAAACTAGGGCTCTGCTACTGACATAATCCTTCCATAAATGTCTTACATGGTTTACAAATGTACCCTACTCTAGGGTTATCAATCATAACCTGTTTTACAAAACTCCTTTGAAACTAGGGCTCTGCTACTGACATAATCCTTCCATAAACGTCTTACATGGTTTACAAATGTACCCTACTCTAGGGTTATCAATCATAACCTGTTTTACTCTTTTTTCCCTAAACACAGCTAAAATATTTCTTACTGGAATATTCAACATATAATGCATCTTGAAGGCTCAACTCCTGACATGATTAATTGCAAGACAAATTACAGAGGCTGAAAACATGAATAGTTAAAAAAAAATCTAACAGCCTTTCAAGCAAACATTAAACTCAGTGGTGAAAATGAATAGCCATTTTAAAAATTACGTCGTGCCTACCCAGGTAACTCATGTTACCAGCTACATGAATACTATCTACCATATTAATGTGCCAATAAGGTCCTACGAACCATTGCGAAAATAGTTAGCTTATTTGTCCTGAACCCCAGCAATCGGGTCTCTGACGACCAATTTGCTGATGGGGGTATGTATAATACAAGAATAGGTGGGGAAACAAAACGTCATTTGTAACTTGTTAAATAGGAAGCCTCGGCCCCTCCCTGGAGGTGCGCGAGCAAGTAGGGGGCTCCCTCCACAACACCAGCGCTCAAGCGGAGAGTTTAAGAACTATAGTTCCCGCGCCACTCAGATTAACCACAGACATAACATGACGGTCTATAGCGACTCGGGCCTTCCCGTACGCAACTGTCAAACCAATATATAATATGAACTCCACTCCAGGGTAAAATGTCATCATTTTGTAATGCGTAGCACGTAACGCACATTATACAAGTCTCTTTTCGTTTTCTGTTATGTCCATATTTGGCTGCTCCAGTCGAATTTTCGTGTCGTTCAAGTCGACCGGGCACACACATGGTCAAGGCAGGCGAGCGGGACGTCAGCAGTCAGTTGCTGAGGGGGGTTTGGGGGGGGGAGGGGGGAGGCAGGCGAAATCGATCATGAGACACGCTGTCTCAGTACTAATGGACTGGGGGAGCTACCTGACGGGTAGGCGCACATAGTTTTCGCGAAGAGATTTCAAGACAAGTTGTGTTCCAACGCACTTTAGTTGAGAACCACTTTCGTGATTGGATCATTTGAATTGTTACGCGCGTTATCTGCCAGCCCGCAAACCACGGGTGGCCAGTATCGGAGAAATCTAATTCTGATCGGCTCACTCATGTAACAGACTGTCTTCGCACAAAGACAAGCGTAACCAAATGAAGACTGCAAGTGTGCACGTAGGATATTGAAGTCTAGCTTCGGCGTAACCAAATGACGACTGCAAGTGTGCACGTAGGATATTGAAGTCTAGCTTCGGCGTAACCAAATGACGACTGCAAGTGTGCACGTAGGATATTGAAGTCTAACCTCGGCGTAAATATTTTCGCGGTAAAACAACTATCCCAACTGATAGGTTGTAGGTACCATCTAAATATGGTTAACTTGGATTGTAATATCAAAATAACTGTTCGTTGTACTCCTGTCTGTTATTGTATTTGTTATTGTTCATATGGTTGCTACAGCAGAACACTGGCTGTGCAAGCCGCGAGAGCTGATCTTAATTATACAGGTTGTTCGCGGTAAAGTGAGCACTTTTGAATGCCCTCTCATTTGGAGTAGTAGTTTATAAATATATTGTTTGTTAGCCGTAGACGTTAACATCCGAGTGCGGTGGAAAATACACACGGTATTTATTACTTATATGGCAATATTTCTTTTTAAAAGATGGTTAAAGTATAAAAAATGGCTGAAAGGAAAATGTAATTAGGGCGTCAAAAGTGCTCACTTTACTGTGAACAGCCTATAATTATATTTAGTTTCCATACTGGGCTTTAAAATTTAAATACATTAGTAGTAGATGGTTTCAGATCAAAGGGGGTGCCGCCTTTATTAATAGAAAGGGTTAAGTTGATAATAAAGGATTTATTGAAAGGGTTAATTAAAACAGGAGTAAATTTAATGAAAGGGTGAAATTTAATCGAAAGGGTTAATCAAAATGGGTTAATTTTTAATCGGCTCAATCTTTTTTTCTTGATTTTCTTTCTTTTTGGGAGGGGGTAGCAGTAGCTCTACGATGTTGACGGTGTGGTGTTCTGGAGGCGACTGACCAGAGTGGTGGGTTGTAATGTCTTATATAGGTGTAGAGTTGAGTGCAAGAGTGTGCTAAGGCTAATTTTTTTTTTATAATTTTGAGATGTTTGGAGGGATTTTGGTGGTAGATAGGCGATTTTTACGAATATATTTAACACACGAGAGAAATTCAGAGTGTTTAAACGATTTCTAAGAGTGGCTTAAGTGTAAATCGTATGTTTTTGGGGGATATTGCTCGTAGACGGTGGTGGTAGATAGGCGATTTTGAAAGATGCGATTTGCGTGTTAAACGATCTGTTTTCGGAATGCAATTAAACGTTAGAGAATTTCAGAGTGTTCTACGTATGAATAAATTACACCCGTCGAATCGGAAATTTCAAACGACTACGTGAATAATTAGTGGGATTACGTGAGTCTTAAAGGCAACGTGTGTCTCGAGCTTACAAATATAATTTACACAAGAGAGAATTTTAATTTCGTGAATAACATCTGATGTCGGCATATCCAAACTCACTAAACGAAATCCAGCTAGTCAGTATAAATAAATAAAGATTTCCAAACTCGCATTTGAATTATACGATTTAAGTTTTAAACAGACACAATAGCATAATAGAAATACACGTACACTACTTAATGCCTCTCGCACATACCTTGAGTATTTTTTGTATATACGTCCCGTTTGATGTGGATTCTGTGAGTCCAGCGTAGCAATTACGTCGTCTTATAAGCCGTGTGTGTGTGAAGAGCCTGATTATATATGTGTAGCGAAGCCGGTGTCTTGAAGGCAAATGAGTTGAAATTTAAGAGAAAAACTCTGCATTCGTCCTACAACAGACAACAGCCAGTAGAAAAAAGGGGGACATAATTAGTGCTTTTAATGCCTTTTTTCTACACTGTAGAGACATGCATCACATAGTTTTTATGGTCGTAGAACTGCTCCGGGTAAAACAATCATTGGTGCTTGCTAACATATCTTGTGTATATTGTCAACTCTGAATGTGTTTCTACAAACATTGCTGAACTTTAATTTTGAGCCAGGTCATACATTTATGTCGGCCGATTCTTTCCACCACCAAGCGGAGCAGTCTGTCAACCACCATGGCAAGGTGTATGATTTCTCTGATTTTGAGGAATCTGTAGCAAATGCAAACTCTGGAAAAACAATTGCGAAATCTATTTGGTATGGCAATTTTGCACAGTGGCCTTCTTGCGTGTATTTTCCACAAACTAAAAAAGTCTGGAAGCCGTCCACTTTTAAGTGACGCATTGTGTACATCAGTGCAGGGAAAGGAAAAAAAACACTTACGAGTACAAGCCACGTCATGATGAGTTGTGCCCTACGCAAGAACCCGACTTTATGGTCTTGAAACCTCAGGCATTCAAGACATGTCCAAGTCGGGTCTGTCTGGAGAAGAAAGAAGATACTCTTCAGAAACTTGTACCGCTCATGCCAGAGAGTCGTAGGCAATTTTGGAGATACTTGCCTGTGAGCAATGTTCCAGATATGTGTGTATTTGACGATAGCTAATTATGAAGTAGAAACTATGAATGCCAAGTTTAACAATACTACGTTTCTATGAACGTTTACAGACATTTGCGAACATTGTGTGGTTTAATATTTTATACAAGTGTTGTTTTCCTTAATACGCGATTACTGTTTTTTTTTGTTCTTATGATGAACAAACCGATATAAATACTCTATTGTTTCTCGAATAATCTGTTGTCTTATGACATTGACTCTTTTAACGTATTAAAGCTTAAGGAATAAGGTTTTCTTGGTGTCATTTTGCACTGAAAGTTGCGCTTCTGACATGTTTATGTTAACTTAAAAATAAAATATACAAATCAAATAAACTAACAATCTTTATAAATAAATTTTAATGGAGAGAATAATGTTATCTTTCTTGATATACTTTGTTCCAAGGGAGAGAAGGTCTTATTTCTTAAAAGGGTAAATAAACATGACTAAACTTAATACATATAAAGACCTGAACTCCTCTTTTATATTGTTACACGTGCAAAACATGTTTAAAAGCCATACGAAATAAATTTAAAATATTTCAATGTCATGATTAAAGTAAAACATTGAAATTATCTATAAAAGTGCGAGTGGGCAAAGGAAAAACAAACTTTTTGCTCTCCTGTCAAAATTTGATCACGTGGAGTTAAGGCTTTCCCCCTTAGTAGGGGAGAATATTACTTAAAGGCTTTGTTAACTTTGACACTTTAACAGTACTTATGTTTGCATTACAGGAATATAAGACTTTGTAAATGGTTAACATTAAGTAACTTTGTCACAACATTATTAATGTTACTACAACATTAAACGATTAAACAATACTGGACTTTTTTCTGTGCACTATTTTAGCCGGACTGGCTCAGGGAGAGGCAGTGTTGGTGCCGCGTATTGTAATATATTGTAAATGGCTTTTTAACGTCCCCCGGTTTTATGCTTGAAAGCTTAGCAGGGGGCGACTTACATACTAACTTATAACCTAACTTAAATTAACACTTATGCCTTGCGCGGAATTCGAACCCAGAGTCTCCCGCACCCCAGGTCGGTGGCGCACCAACCGACTGCGCCACGGGTCGGCTGTGCCGCGTATTACATTGATTCCCAGTTACCTCCATTTTGAATTCAAGAGACTGCAGTTTCCCCTTAAAATGTGCTTCCCCGTGGCGATAAATAATTCGCAGGCGCAAACTGATAAATTTGCAGGAGTTTCCTTGTCGCAGGACTGTTTTTCCCGTGGCCAGCCACATAATGGCGTGCTTGCGTTTAAGCTCACCCCTCATCCTACTTGCATTTCGTTCCTTTGTTTATAATAAAATATTCGTTCTATTTTAAAGACATACTTACTATTTAAAAAAAAAATTCTTACGAAAACACTAATTTTACGCGCACTGTTAAAAAAATTGTCCATTTCACGAAAAAAGTGCTGGTAAAAATTTATCCAGAGGTGTCCGTAAACTCTCCGTTAAATTACGGATACTTTGATTAAAAAAAAAAGGACTTTCTGTAAAATTCACGGAACCTCTCCGTTAGTTCGCTATTTAGTTTTCTGTAGTTCTCGTTTAAATAATTTTTAATATCTATTTTATTTGAATTATCATTATGTGGGTGTTCTACTTTGTATCAAATAAATTTTTAAAAAATGTTAAAATTGTTTACACTTAAGCCAGATTTGAACCCGAGTCAAAAAGTTGCAAGTTCGCGACCCTACCCCCTCTACCCTACCATGCTCACTGGTGAATCTGGTATTACTTTTGAATTTATATTTTAGTCAAGTAAGCAACTTTTTCAGTTTCTGTTAAAGATGGTGTATTTTAAGTGTTGCTAAGTGTTCCAGACACCTGTTGCTACTTTTTAATGTTTGATAGAACCGGTCTTAGTGGCACTGATAACTGGATGACCTTAACTGTCGCAGAACCGATAATTTTCTGGTTTGCAGTGGTGAAGAATGTTTCGTGTAGACTCGTCATTGTTCGTGCCCGAAACCCGAAGTTATAGGAAATACGGAGATTTCACGTATTTTGTATTGACGCGCTTAATTCCGTTTTTCGTCGTTTGCGGATTGCGTTTCCGTATTGCGTTGTCCAGTGCGGACAAACCGGCGGGCAAAAGCCAGTAGTGTATAAACGCTGACGTATGCTCCAAGCAAGTTAAATAAAACTGAATACGATTGGGATGTAATGAACTAGAGACGCCGATATCGTAATAAATAATCGATAAGTGAATTTTTCACTGACGTAAGTGAGTTTACAGTGGACTCTAGTGACTTCCCACTTAGACTTTGCTCTGTGCTACTTGTGGAAAGGTAGGCAAGCTTTGGCGACGCAGTTTCGTACCCGGCTACGTAATCAGGTCAGCCATTTGCATACAAATTGCCAAACTATTGGTTATCGACCTAGCATTGGCATTACCGTGCCATCACGCACGACATGAAAATAATTTATACATGCGCAGACGTAACATTTCAAGGGATAAATAAATTTCGCAGTCGTTTGAGGACAAGGTTGACTTAATTAACAAGCTCGAATTACGTTTGCAATGGAATCGCAAGCGAGCTGATAATTCTGGAAACTCTTTTTGTGACAGGCTAATATTCAAACAGTCTCGCATTGACAGGGGTTGTGGATGACAATGAACCGAAAACAAAACCACAACAAACAATTAGGAACAAACCTCGAACAACACAGTCAAGAGATAGTAGACCTTCTCATTATTATTTAACCAGGAGTCGAGCCCGCGGAAACCGTGGGCTGAGCCACCATAGATGAAGCAGGTAACCGTACGAATTCATAGACTAAAGATGAGGTAGATCGATCTCGCTGGCTGCGCACAACCATTCTCCATGTCCCAACACTGAACTGCTTTTCTGCCTACACGTCTGGCAAATGTGACGCACTTTGGATGTTAGGTTAGATGATTTGTAAACAAATGCTTTTAGAGGAATGTATACTTCCTCTAACCATTTTGTAATACAGTTTAATTGTATTAAAACTGGTCAAAGAATTTTATTAATATAATAGTGCTTATCATTTAAAAATTAAGATATAAAAAAAACACGTGCATCACTGTTGACCATGTGACTTTGCCAGTTGTGTAGGAGTTTTGTAGGATTGGGGTAGGTCAATGTTGGGTACATGCGCAGAAGACGAATAAGCGGTCTACCTCATATTTAGTCTATGTACGAATTAGTACAGGTGCAATGTCGTCTGGGAACTTCGGCACGTGCTCGCCCGCGCCTATGGTGAAAGTACGACTTAAGACGTAATACTTAAGACTTAAGATGTAAGGCGTAAGGCCTACCAAGGGCCTAACTGCTCAAAAAGGTGAAATATGGGACGCACCACAATCCCACAAAATGGAAAATATATCCCCCTTGTCACTTGTTAACTCCTCTGAGTAGAGAGGGTGGCTCTTTGTGAAACGGGGGGGGGGGGGGGGGAATTCAAGGAGGATGGATGGGGGATCAGTGAGGGGGTCGTCTTCCGCCCCCCCCCCTTCCATCGCTCTTCCGTTTGCCCACAACGGCCCTCCAAAAATAGCGTTTTTTTTTTTGTGCAAAAACTTCCTTTCTTGATTAAGTAGTATGACTTTTTGTCCGTGACTGGCGACATGTTGTACCTGGGAGGTATTACGGTCGGCTCTGTACACGTCGAGGAATCAATGGCCAGTGATTTCAGCGTTGTCCTCGTGGAGACGTCAGTTCGATCTGTCGAGTTTCGCGCACCTCTCATTTGTGAATGTGCTCCTGACATCAACGAACATCAACTGCGTTATTCACTTGTTGCGAAAAAGCACAACGCACATCAAAATGTCGAACGATTGCAACATTGCAACTAGTATTTGATTCCGGAC
This sequence comes from Dryococelus australis, assembly GCA_029891345.1. Taxonomy (NCBI): domain Eukaryota; kingdom Metazoa; phylum Arthropoda; class Insecta; order Phasmatodea; family Phasmatidae; genus Dryococelus; species Dryococelus australis. The sequence goes on from CM056995.1 coordinate 350,916,263, forward strand.
CGAACGAGTTGACAAAACGATGTCCTGCTTAAAATTCATACAGATGAGTTTAAAGTGCAGCGCTCATGTCATTTTACCCGCAAAATTTTCTTAGACGTAAAATTATTTTTAATCGTTACCATTAAGTGTCCTACAAAGAATCTTTGTGCTATATAATTAAGGATACCTTCCTCGGACTCCCCTTCTCCACCACAAACAATTTACACGGCAATTTTTTATAGGCTGTTCACGGTAAAGTGAGCACTTTTTAAGTCCCTCTCAGCAGGCATTGACCACTTATAAATATATCTTGTTAAATTTTGAGGGCGGTAAAATGTACACACTGCGTTCATTGGTCATATTAAAAAGCAGCAGGAACGTGTAAATTATATGAAAGGAAAAATTTATATGGGCCATAAAAATGCTCACTTTACCGGGAACAGCCTATTACAGACATAAGTCTAGAAACACATTCTTGATTGGATGATTTTAACTGTTATTGCATCTTGAATGACTGGTTACGGATAAGAAACTTTCAGTTTCGCAGTAACTTGATTAGAACTCCCCACTCGCCTAAGAAAAGATCTTCTTAAAGAGACACGTGGCTAGTGGATGAGCAAAATAATGCCGTAGAGTACGCGAGGGTACGGAAGCGAAGTAGCGTCTCGTTCTGCGGTTCGCCAATCAGCACCTGGTAACTTACTTGTCATTAGAAAGCCCAGCCAATAGGGTACCTCTCATTATGCACTAGCCAGTCACACACAAGCCCATTTTCTAGAGCCTCGCGTGGCCAATAAGAGATTGGGTACGTCCACAGCGAATGAACCGCGACGCCATTTCGCCTCTGTGTGTTTATCAACTCTGTGCTAAAGCAGCAGATATGCACGAAGAGTACTGAAGCGTAGCCTGTAACAAAATTATTTTCGTAGGAAACATATGTAGGTATTTTGATGGACACTTTTGCGCTGGAGATAAGTTATTTACTTCTACCGCATTCTGAATGTAAACTATGTCTACGAGTAGTTACAGACACTACTGTCCCATCATTGTCTCGTGTATTTTAGTCGTCGCAACTACATTGTTATGGAAAAAACAGAACTCACATTCTGTATAGTGTCACCACAGAGCTCGTTTTTTTTCTTTTTATTTTCGTGTGGCCAGACACGCATTATTTTCACCTCCGCGTCAATGTCCTGTCTGGGTAACGCAAGGTATAGGCCTCAGTATTTCCTTTAACTTATCATTGTGTTATCTGTCTTACAACTTTCCTTCTTTTGGCTCTCTCAGGCCATACTGGTTGCCAGTACGCCGCCATCTTGGTAAGCGACTCGTCCACCATCTTGATAGGTGTGAATATCTGCCATCTTGGTAAGTTTCTTATCTCTACCATCTTGTTAGGTGACTCGTCTCCGCCATATTGGTGGGCGGCTCGTCCGCCATCTTGGTTTTTCTAGTTTGTCATTGATGAACGACGTCCCGACATGTTGGCCAGTGACGCCATGTTGCTGGTGTGTGCGACTGGAGTTCGCGGTATAAGCTTCTGTTCCACCTCTGTATTGTCAAGTACTCTGTCTCTTCACATTGTTATGGAAAACACAGCATTCACATAACGCAGTGTAAAGAAATTTTGTAATTTCTACCGAGAAATTGTTTGTAATTTTACAAATGCTTGTAACAGTATACATATTTCTCTTGTATATTCCACGAGTTTCAGAAAAATGGCGGACACTCAACAACGTAAAACCGTATATAGCTGTTTGTGCAAAAATGATGGGTGATGTACAGTTTTGTTGCGTGTAAAAAGAAATGTATTGCGAGTTTGAATAACGCAAAACACTTCAAACAACTCAAATAATCATAATAAAACTACAATTTTAATAAAACGTGACAGTAACATTCATTAGCTGGTAATTTTTCCTACCTACGCAGATCTCTTAAAATTAAATAAATGCATTCTTCTTAATCAAATAACTTCTTTAATATTTTGTAGGTATTTGCATCTATATTTATTATAAAACTAAGTGCTGAACTCGTAAGTGAAGTGGTCTTGTAGTTAAAGTTGAGGGCTAATAGAAACTGTGTAAGTTCTAATGTCCGTGCTGACAAAGTGTAATTTTTTTTCTTCGTCAATTATTTTTTGAAATTTGTATTTTTGTTATTCGCTGTTATTAATTAATCACATTTGTTTTCGAGAAGAAATAAAATTAATTTTATGTACACTTGTCAATAATGTAAGCTGTAGGGCTAATAGAAGGCTATAATTTGTAATATTACAAATATATGCTTTGCAGATTTTACAAGGAAATTGTTTGTATTTTTACAAAGGATTTTCTTGGCAACTGGGTTTCCAAAGGTTTCTCTTGTTTAAATACAAAAAAAAAAAAATAGAGTGTGTACACATACTAAGTATATCTATAGCTGTCCACAATGGCTGACCATATTTACTAGCATGGCGACATAACCTGCCTTCCAATAAATGTAAAGGGAATTTTATTTCAACGTGTCTTTCAAACGTATCTTTTGCGGAATCGATGACGAATATTTTTTGTAATTTGCGTTCTGGGTTTTGTCATCTCCGAATCTGACAAGTAACGAAATACAAATTACCAAATACAAAATACCAAATTACAGCCATGTTAGTTTTGATTGTCTGAAACGTTTAAATAGTCTGTATGGCTATTTAAACGGTACTGAAATAAAGGCATATATGTATCCTACCCACAATAATTATTTTACTAAGCAAGTTGCTGAAATATTTTTGAAATGGGCATTTTCTCGCGATTTTTTGTAACAATTTCACATTATAGCTGTTTTATTTTTCCGACTTAAAATTTGAAACATTTCTCTGATAATTTTCGGAAACAATTACTGTTTATTTTACCACTTCGAATAATTTTAATTTTAGAGTCATAAATGAACAAAATAATAGTAGCATGACTTGCTAAACAGTTGAATGTCGTTACTGAAACATTACAAAATGCTAAATGCAAAAAAAAAAAAAACTATTTGGAACACGGTATCAGTTGTGTCAATCATGTTTTATTTTGTTGTGCACTGTACTTTTATCGTACGTGTTTCTCGCATGTAGTGAATTATACTCGGTTGTTTACAGTATTAACCATTTATAAACGAGAGGCGCTGAAAATATGCCAAATCACGATACCTGCGAGGGAGACGCTCAAAAGGTAGGGCTCTGATTCTCTGATGTGGCCAGACTTCTCGTCTCCCGCCTATGCGAACAGGGTTCAATACCCGGCTGGATGGCTCCCGGATTTTCACATGTGGGAATCGAGCAGGAAGATGCCGGTGGTTCGGCAGGTTTCCTCACTGCTCTCCCGTTTCCTCCGGCCCTGTAATCCGGCGCTGCACCATACTCACTTCACCCTCATCGGATCTCAAGCCCTCGCTGTTAAGAGCCGCCCGTATCTCTCCACTTTGCTGTGCACAATACCGGCCGTAAGTGGGGAACCGAAAATCTCGGGTGTTCATTTGACGGCCAGGCTAAAAACTGACAGTTGTATCTACACCCCAAGCGCTGTCATTTGTTCATTGACCGGTGCATTCATGATTACTCGTGTCCAGTGTACGAGGCTGTACGTGGTTCCCTCTGCCTCTTTTTATCTGTGAAGGTTACTGGCTCAATTTCCTGCATAGTGACCGGCAGGTATCTGGGCGCGTGGTGTTTCCTTGTCTTGCGGGGTGTCCCTTTCATCTTCGCCCCTTTTTCCCCCTTTCTCCGGCGACCCCGTTAACCCGCTTCCTCGCTCTTAGACGCGCCCAGATAACTGCCGGCCACTGTACCCAATCACAGAAGTAACAAGAAAGTACATTGTTCGAAGTCAATACTAGCCACTAATTGAACCCGCAAAACTCCTCTAGCCATAAGCAGGCCCGTGAGCAAAGTTTCGTAAAAGGAGGGGATCAGAATCATTAAGGAAACAGGCATGTACTACATTTGGAAACTTAATTTTATAATAGGTTATGGGGGGTTAAAATAATGAATATACATAATGTCTGAAGCATTTGCAATGTTTTGACAGAACAGCCTATAACTGGAAATAGTCTCTTTATAAGTTAAAGTACATTTAAAAATCAATTAACTTGATACGAAACTTCAATACATCGATTGTAATTTGAAACATTATTTTTTATATATAGTGAGAGAATTGTTTCGGTTGAACTTAATTAAGTCTCGTAGCCATAACGAGTCTTACATCAGTGTCCTCGAAAGTTGGTAAATAATTTTCGCCTGAGTATCGTCTTCTGTGTACTTAAGGTGGGCGGAAAGAAAAGTGGAATGATTTTGTCGTAACGAAATGTATTTTGGCGATGCAGACACTTCATTTGAACCTTTATTCGCACTATTAGATATTCTTAATGAAACTGTGAAAATTTGAAATGACGCTGGTGGTTTGTAAGGGGAGGGTTCGAACCTCAAATACATTTTTTGTAAGTCTTAATTTTATTTCTGCCAAGTTGTGGCTTTCTTGTACGATCCATTTGAAATTAAACCCATTTCGGACCCGCTTTAATTTATGGTTGAAGATGTGGCAACTAGAAATTTTTATTTCATGCTCGATGTAGGCTACTTTCCGCTGACACAGTTCTCCTCCCAAGGTCTTGCCCATTGACCTGCAGGTTGTGTGTTCGACGATAATGATGTGGGCCATTCATAAACCAGGACAGTTAACACGGATAACGAAACAGTTAAAAGGATGATTATCGAATATTGATATTCGCAGTGAACAGTAGTACACTCTAAGAAATTATTTGTGAAATTACTATATCAATGTATACGAATAGTGAGAAAGTGCGGATGGTACCTATTTCCACATACATCCATGGCAACGATCTTACAATCGCTCACGAAATAGTCAAATGCATAGGTAAGTCCCGAACCTTGTATAGTAACGACGCTCAACATTCCTATATTTGCAGTCTGAATTGTATTGGTTAGAAACTTCCATTACAGTTTAGGAAGTTTACCAGAATTTTTTTTACATAATACTAACAAGTCTAACCCTCCTGGCCGTATGTACACAATTGTGTTCACTGAGTCTGGTTGCTAGAATAAATACTCATAGCTAGTCCTTGTAATTTGAGGCTGTCTGGCGAATTGTTTGTGCGTGTGCTTACTTCTCTGTGATGTCCGGGAGTGCTGATTTCATTCACTGCAACATTATGTTGTGGTGCCAAGTGGATGCTGTGGTAGATGGGTGGACTACTCACTTAGGTAATGGATCTGTTGCAATGGGCAATGCCAAGTTAGCACTCGGTTTCAGACAGCGTCTGTACGCTGATGATGTTCTTGCCTCCCACACGCCTGCCTCTACTTAAAGTTCCAATACTCGTGTTCCCCTGGCTGTTTATAATCACGATTGTGCACGCTTCCGTCAGCCTTTAATTTTGTTCCCGTATTAAATATTCATGCCGTGCGCAGCTTCGGCTTCTGATCTCTCACTAAATGAATATTCAGCGCAAATCATCGCTTGGAAATTTCAATTCCGCTCTGTATTTTATTATTCTTATGCTGTTCTGTAGGATCGCTAAGGAATTCCTAAGTTAACTTGTCTGCCGCCAAGTGGATCGGCTTCAACGAGAGGGAATTTGCGACAGTGATGTGATGTGAGTGCTTTAAGGGATCTCCTCATGCGTCGACCATTCATAACTAGGGACACATGGTTTTCGTGAAAAGATTCCACAACTAGATGTCCTCCAAAACACTTAAGTTCAGTTCCACTTCCGTGGCTGGATAATTATGATTGACTCTTGCAGTAGGTGTCTCCCCACGAATCACGGATGTTCAGTGTGCGGGTAACTTAATTCTGATTGGTCCAGTGAGGCGAGAAAATGTCTGCTCCGAAAGACACACAGTGAGTAGCGAAATGAAAGTTGCAAGTGTGCATGTAAGATATTTAAGGCTAGCCTGCACAGCAATATTCCCGCAGAGTCCCTGCCATTGCTTCTGTCACACGCATTTCACGCTTATTAGTGCCTGAGAATTCCAGTTTCTTCTGCCTAGATATCAATTCCATGGTAAAGGCTGTTCACGGTAAAGTGAGCCCTTTTGAAATAAACCTTTGAGTAATTGTAATAATACTGTAGGAAATAATATTTTATTTGATTCTATGTGCATCCATTTATCGCAAAAACTGACGTAAATAAAGTTGATTATAAAATTGATATGATACATTATTATTTCAATTTTTCTTACATGCAATTAAAGTAAATATTATGACGATCTTTCTTGAAGATTTTCTTGTAAATTCTCCTTTCTGAAGTATTCAGAATGGAAATACTCTTAAATTCTGTGAAAAATGCGGACGCCATCGCGAAAACAAGCATCCCCACGAGTAGCATGCGAATTGTTTACTAGTGTGCTCCCTATGTGCCTATGTTGTAACAGTCGTCATTTTTGTGGGAATCCCATGCTGTGATATGCCGTAGGTACTCCGACCCAGCCTTAATGCTTCACCATGATTGGTCGGATTTGGGTATTTAAATATATTTTGTTTGGGTAAGGAGAGGGGGAGGCATCCTGTGCTGTGATAGGCATACGGGGCGATTTACAGGAGCGAAGGGTTAATTGAGTGTCTAGGTACATGTGGAAAAATCTCAACTTTGAAAGTATTTCAAGGACGAACTTGCAAGTTGAGAAACGGAACTCTAGCTTACACGCAAGTTAGACTCTCGACAAGAGCAATAAACATAACTATACACAAGTACTATCACTGACATGTTTATTATTGTAATTAAATGTGTTGCATAAATTATAAATATGATTCATTACTCGAATCGAGCAAGTACACACAAGTACTTTAATTATCGCAGTGATTAATTATGTATAATTATGCGTAAGTGCATGTCCTGCACATGTGCCAAACTGTAACTGGAATATACTTTGAAAATGGTAATGTATTTATGTATGTATATAAATGGTCATGCTAATCTAGTATGCCTGAGGTGTATTATCAATAATGATGTGTAATTGTAACATAGGTCAGATATATGTATTGGAATATGAGTTCTGAAAAAGTAAGTGCTCATTGCTCATAATACTAACATTAAGCTATCTTGAACGAGTAATTCTATAACATTTAAATATAGAATGCGAGATTGGCAAATATAATTAGGTATGTTAAAATCTCGCGAAATGATTTGGGGGCAAATTAGATTTCAGACACACCTATATTTCGGGTTACTGTTCAAAATGGATCATGGTTTATTAGACATCCCTGAAGCGCTCTGCGTAAAAAAGTAACTGGAAGAAAACAAGGATGGGTTTATTGTGCTACGTTGTTTGGGTAAAAACTGGCGACTCGCTGGCGAAACAGACAATTACCAAGTACTCCAGACTCCAACATAACACTGAATACATGCGGGGCTGTCAACACACGCTGAGATAATAATGTACACAAATTTCGCCCCCGCGACATACAATTAATTAATCCTGGATGAAAATGGAAATTAACATCTTGGTGACTAAAGTTTATACGACATTTTAGTTACAAAATCAGGCAACACTGCATAATGGAGTATAGCCCATTCTTGCAGTCGGTGTCAAGTGTGGCATCACAGCACAAGTTGAAGATTTTATCAGTAAAACTAACATCATGAAAATTGAATAAGACTTGATCGTGGTTGTTCTTATGCTCATGCAACGATGCAACTCTTAGGCCGGAATTCATAGTCGGAGGCTTGTTTGGCAAAGAAGCTGTAGTGCTTCTTCTTCAAGCACTACTTATCTGACTGACGAATGGAATCATGACTTGACGAAGTTATTATTGTACAAGCACTACTTATTTTCGCCAAGTTGTGCTTGGTGAAGTACGGAAATAATCGTATATGCAATAAAAACGTGTTTATTTCATGTGTTATGTAATAATTTTTTTTTCGGAAGACACTCGACGATTATTTGATGCGTGTGTTCGTTTTAATGACATCTCAGTTAATTTAAAACCTACCGCACCTTGTAATAATATAATTCTGGACATTTCCGTCGAGCGCCAATAATCGCCATTCCGCAAATGACATTATCGATCGTAAAAGTGCTTGTTTACATCTCATGCTACCGTCCAGTCGACATAACCTGTGTTCCAGACCTCGTATTGTAAACACAGGCCTATGCGACTGTTGGAGTTTTCGAATACCATTTCGAATAATGGGTGAAATAGTACTCCAGAGCCCGTGAACTGTACTCATTTATACCATGTTTATTCGAGTACCTTGTAGGTGTTGCAAAAATTTTATTGGTAGTAAATTATTTTTGTATGTGCTTTTAAGTGTGGCTGGTTGCAGGTACCGTTCTGGTAGTTTTATTGAGTGAAATGTAATATTATCGGCATATGTTTGACCACAATGGCTCGTTCCGCCATTTTACAACTGTTGTGCCGTTCCTCAAGAAGCTACGTACATACTCGCAAGTATTTAAGTTTTTTCGAGGGTTTTAAGTGTGTTGGTTCCAAGAAATGGGCAAAGTGTTGATTTTACTGAATGGTTATGCAAATAAATTATTTCGCATCAGTGATAGACAAACATTATTGTAGTGAAGTGTTCGTGCACGGATTTCCATATAAAAACACGTGTTCGAGAGGTTTGCGAATTACAAGCAGTAAGTTAACGTGTTTTGTAAATAATGTATTTTTGAAACAGTTACTATAATGTTTGAAATGCACATGTTTTTTTAAAAAGGCAGCACTATCAACTCTTTTGTCTTGTAAAAATATTTGTTTACTACGCATGTGCTGTACAGCCAATGAGGGCAAGGTTAACTTCGGTAGTTCGTTTATTGCTGGATCATTGTGCAATTAAAAATGACACACTCGTAAGGACTGCAAAACAATGCCGTCTCACGAAAGACGTTAATCTAAAGATCCCCCAGCCAGTATATTTTTCCGGGAATATTAAATAGAGTACCAGCAACAAAAATAGACTGTCCAGCCAACATAACCTCTTTCAGTAGCCTACTCGTTCGGCAAACACGTTCTATCATAACATTACTGTTTTGGGCACGTTCTGTTTGTGTTTATGTAGTAGAAATTATACAGTGACCCAGTTTCGTGTACTAAAATTTATGTTGTGATATTTTAACTATCCTTTTGTTAGCATCAAAGCTAAAATGTTAACAAAATATTTGTTAGGTGTAAAAATCGGCTCGTTTCAGTGTAATTAATATTTCACCATAATAATGATAAATGTCGGTTTTCATGATGAGTATTAATATGCAATTGTCTTTATTTAAAAAGGAAAGGCTGTTTTTTTTTGGTTTAATCTGTATGTACGACATTTTTATGTAAAAACGTTCGGTTATTTTCTTGTTATACACCAGCCCCTAAAAGATATTACAAATAAGAAACGTTCAAAATTATTTGCTAATCATACTTAATGTGCCGCAAGGTATTTAATACAAAAATGGTTAAGAACCATCCTAGTAACCAAAACCCATTCCACACAAATGTTAAGCAATCAATTATTTGACTTTCTGGTTTTTTAACGCATCGAAGTGTAAAAATGAGCAAATTTGTAAAGAATTTACTTTCTTAATCATTTAGAAGTTTCATTTGAACGACACATTAATAAAGTGATGAGGACCATAGCAATGTTAATTTCACATAAGGCGGAGGAATACACAACGCGTATACAAGTAGATCTTAAGCAGAGCATTCAAAAGTACTCATTTTTCCGTGAACAGCCTATAGTAGCGTGTCTGACTCGCGTCCATATGTTTTGGGTTTGAATCCCGGTCGGAGCAAAATTTTTTTAATGGCTTTAATATTAACTAGAACTTCCTTTTATATACATATATTATGTTCAATACAGTATATTAATTTAAGTAACTGCGCTAAGTAATACATTACTTAACAATAAATTGGTAATAGTGCTTATAATGTATTGATAATATGGCTTGTTTATTTTAATAATTATGTCTCTCAAAATGTATTCAACAAAACCCACTTTTCACGTTCGAAAGTCATTTAGCGTTTCTCCCATTTTATTTGAAGACACTACATTGCAAAAGAAGATAGTATGTCTTGTGTGCAAATTATATTTGCGAGTCCGCTTTCTACAGAGGTAAAACCATATCTGCTGGCTTCTAGGAATATATTTTATTTCTGCACAAAAACTCAAATTTGCGTTGTGTTTTAGACTGTTTGCATGAGTTTCAAAGTTGTGTTTCTAATGCTTCAATGTTTTCGCCTAGGCTTATATGTAGGTAGCCCAACGAGTGTCGTGTCGATTGTTAAAGTTAGCCTTCTTAATTTCATTCGTCACAGAGGGAAATGGATTGTTTTGAAGGTTACGTATGTACGTGTATATCACAACTTTGCAACGTTTACCTGCAGGTTTGAAACATAATTAATACATTTCCCTTGTTGGCGCATCTGTGATTGTAACGTTTGCTATGGCTCAACAAGTTGCAAAAATTGCTAAATTATAACTAACTAATAAAAAAATAATAATGCAGTAAATCTGACGTATGCAGTACAAAATGGTTGAAATGTGTATTTCAGAGAATATTTAGAACTGCACATGTATATCGGTAGCACGCCCCGTGTGACATATTTTATTACCAGGACCTAAAATAATATTTTGTTCAGTTCTTACACTGCATACTGCGCAAATGGAAGGCTGCAGTCTTCTACAGTGTTTTCGCATTGGGGTTATGAATAAACTTATCGACGAGTGATTTTATCCCATAACTTTGTCTAACTTCTGCTTCTACAATACAATAGAGCTGCTATTTGCAGGACCACTAAACATTGTAGATTAATTTTTTTTATTGTGAAAATATAACCAGAAAGTTGTATTTCTGCTGTTCAAATACACGTGCGCCATTTAAAATTTGCGTCTATAATTTCCATATTAAAAACACGACACATCTCATATAATTGTTACATAAGTTGTCGTGAAATAAAGAACAAAATAAACATATCACGTCCGACAATTAATAACAATGTTCGTTTTTATTGTTCTACGCACAGTTATTTCGAACTGGCAGCACTACATATAATGTAAGAAATAAACCGTGGAGGTATTAATTTTTTCGAAAGCTATTGTAAATGGAACCCTTCACGGTGTCGCTTTCATTTGTTTGTAGCCTCGCACGGGGCGGCGAATAATAAACCGCGGCACATCCGGTACCTTCGCAGGACATAGATAAGACACGTTCAGAAATTTGTTCCACGAGTAAGAATTAGTCGTGGCTTTTCTATCATCCGAGATGGTAGCACATATGTAATGCTAAACTGAACGTTCTGGAATACCGGCCTTAGACATTCTGTGCTACAATAGAAAGGCGAGTAAAGTGTGTCTAGCAAATCTTCCATCCACCCGATTGTGTTGCCAGCTATGTCATCCACCATAGTTATGTTACTTCTATCTTCGTCTCAATTTTCATCCAGAACACATTACTATTTATGTATATATAAAAAAACTGACTTTTCATTGTATAATGCATAATGTGGTACAACATATCCTTACTTGTATGTGTGTGTGTATATATATGTATATATAGGAAGAGAGAGAGAGAGAGAGAGAGAGAGAGAGAGAGAGAGAGATTGAGAGAGTAATGGGCATATATGTATATAGACCCATACTCACATCCCACTCTGTAAAAAAAAATATTTATTTTTACAGCGAATTTCTTTGGAAACTAGTATCAAGATAGTTTTCGTAACACTACAACCGAATCCGAGCAAAATTTACGAAACATTGACATGGAATGTGTAAAACAACTATCGAATTTTAGCAAGTAAGTACTGCACACTTCAAGTTTGGTATACATGTAATGATACACCTAAAATGTTGGATGTGTCATAAAACAAAGCATTATAAAAATACCATATTTCAGCAGTAGAGTTACAAGAAAATAATGCCCAAATAATTGTTTGTAAAACATATGAAGATCGTTTACTGTGTAGATTTTTATACATGCAAGGTACATAGATGTGTGATTACGTTCTCCCCAGAGAGGCACGCTATCGAGGATGAGGGGAGAGGTGGAGTTAAAAGGATGTGTTGGCGGCAGACCCGCCGACGAAGTGATTGATGTCTGCGAGGTGGGCCTCCCCCCTGTTAACTTCGGAAAGGGGTTGAAATAGGGAAGGGCTTGCAGTGGTCTCGCAGCACGTGCCGCCAGTGAGGAAGTTTTGTCGGCGGAGGGTGTTATATAAGCTGTCACCAGGACAATGAGGAGGGGGTGTAGCAGAATGTAGGGAGCTGTGTGTGGGGGAGGAGGAGGAGGAAGTGGCGCTCTGCTGATTAATTAAATGCTGGCACTGGCCCGGTTACTCGTCAGTCGAGACGTGAGTCGCGCTGTGCGCTCGAATGGCATCCGACCCCCTTACAACAACCACCCACCCACTCTACCACCCACCCTAACTGCGCACTCTGCTATTGACCACCAAGGCCGCAGTTCTCACTTCCTGGTGCCCGCGGCGAGCGAGACAACAACAACACTTCAGTCTGCAGTCTACTTGTAGACAAGTCTGTGCTTGCAGTGGCTGATCCAAGTCGAGCCTAAGACGGCTTGAGCCCCTATTTTGGATCTTTATCTTACACTGGATACAATGATATTCTTGAAACCAAGTACATTGTTAATAGTGACGTATTAATACACATACTTTGTAGAGTAACAGGAAGATTTAAATATTATTACTGATACTTACATGTAGCATTAAAACGTAATGCTTACTGGTAACCATGTGGTTCGAATGTAATGTACAGTTCCACAACCTGTTATGTCGCCCCCACCTTGATTGGTCCCGAGATCCTCCACTTGGCTGTGGTGAAGCGTAGGAATATACAGGACTAGCATGTGGTGATGCTGCCGAGTCTCGTCAATTCCGCCTGATTCACCCAAAAATCTTACACTTTTGGTGAACAACTATGATTCACAAAAGTAATCCATGCTGAACCACTATGAGCCAATGAAAAATCGCAATTTTGTGCTGAACAAACAAGTGCCATTTGAAAAATTCACGAACTTCACTGAAAAACATGCACGACTATTATTTTGAAGTTAAATATTGCATTATTTTGCTACAATAAATATAAAGCTTTTAGCACAGAAAATGGTGTTTGTTTAAGATCTTATAACCCTAGATGTTTGAGTACTGCATAACATTGTATCAAAAATAAGTTATTTTGGATAGACTAATTATGATTTTTTTTATATAAAACCAGCTGTAATCGAAAATAAGATTCAAAATAAAACATAGTTTCTTAAAATAATGTATTAAAAAAACACTTCCTGAAAACTTATTGGGGAAGAAGGTAAAAACGATAATGAGCTGTCATTCCAGGATATTCATGTGAAACCATGTAGTACTGCTTGTATACCAGAAGCTAACTGGGGAAGGCTTACAAACAAACCAAGGGTTATCAAGTAGACTATCCCCGGGCAGTATTAGTTTGGTCTATGCATGTCAAAAACCAGAAGAAAAAGTGTGACATCGATGAACAGTTAACACGCATTGATATGGAAATCTTTGCACAGGTAAATACTTAAGACTGACCCCAATTTTCACACTGCATTCTCCCACAATTTTTAGGACTGCTTTATTTATATTTGATAGGGTGGCATGTTTTTATAATAATAGTATCTCGATTTTTAAATTCTGTATTATTAAGAATACATTGAATTTTACTGTTCTCAATTTATGTCATTTACATCCTCGTAAGAAGGAGGTCGTGAAGTATGATACAAATTGGCATGGAACTTATAACAAATACACCCAGCATAATAACGAATATTCCCTGAAGAAATTGCTGAAATTGAAAGCACCGTCTCAACATATGCGAATGTCTAAAGTTAAATTCCCATATGGGGAGTATACTTCTGTCTATGGAGGGGAACCATGGGATTATTAAGGACGCCAAATTTTACCTCAAAAGGATCATTACTATGACACACTCTCCATCAAACACAAATTTTTATGTGGCACGAGGGTTTAAAAGTCGGGGTTATATGTAGATGGCAGACTGAAGATCTAAGGGTTTGCAAGGATGTAAGGAGGGTTCTGGGCTCGCAGTCTATCCCTACGGCGAAAATACTTGCCCCCGTGCATAGTCCGTCTCACACTTAGATTTCAGTACAGGGCTTATGGTGCTATTGCCAGATTGTTTCAGCTTTGTGGCGTAACTGGCAATCTGAGAAACAAATGGGCTTTGAGGGAAACGGCCTGATCAAGATAATTTTCATCTTTTTACCTCCCTGCCAACTCGTAAAGGAATCCAATCCTGCGACGCAAAGCTAAGTGGCTCCTTTGAAACAGAAGCCTGTGATAAACCCTATCATTGTGATTAGATGGCGCACACGCAATGTTATCATTGTGATTAGATGGTGCGCACGCAATGTAAATAGTGTTCATTCTAGAGGTTGCAAAAAAAATATCTTATCAGGCAACAGGGACCTGCGGGAACAAGGACAGCGTTAACGACAGAAATCGTGCATTGGAAAGAGAGAGTGAATGTCCATTACACCGCACGCTGCAATCTAAGAGTGGGACACTCTATAGCTGCTCTTGGACCACCGCCCTGGCGAGCCCATCACCGACAGACACTACTGCCTTTCGCCTAGGTGTCCACCACACTTCGCGTCCACGCCCATTTTCACCTCCATGCTCGCTTCCTATTGGCTCTCCCTAGAAACCTAGGTGATGTTAATGACGTCAGATATTGATGAATTCTTGCAACCTCACTGTGCCAGCCAGACCCAATTATTATGTGAGCTTTTGAAGATTCTTGAATTTGTGACTCATACGTTATGTTTACAGCTGTTTATGAACTTCATTTTAATCTCCTATACTGGCCCCATTTCTGCCTCACCCGACATCGCTTTTCATGGTCGCAATTGTAACAGTACGCACTCTGCATGTAAATGGAGAAAAAAGAGAGGAAGAACATGCTGTGGAGAGGGTGGAGGAAGAGAAACTGAGAGGGGTAGAGGTTGTTCAATTAGTTGGAGAGGCAGGCATGTAAACAGGGCAGAGAGAAGGCGAAGAGCACTCCAAGACGACTGTGTCTGCGCCTGGCGAGTTCCCCCCCCCCCCCCATGTGCCCCTTAACCTCGAGTCTACCCCTGTCCCCAGTGAGATGATGTTCCACAGTCAACTCGCCAGTAAACAGCGAGGAGGCCTCATGGCGCGGCGCTCCCTCGTCCCATGACAAATAGTCCACCAACTAGGCGAGGAAGGGGTGGGGCTAAGGACCCCTCCCACCGCCCATTCACCGCCCCCAGCTCAACAAGCTCGAGCGCCTATTCGTCTGCCAATATTTGACGGCCTCTCGTCGGACAAGTGCGGCATCCGAACAGTTTCCGAGCAGCCACTCGCGTTCCTTCTCTCACCTGTAAATAAATAATCATGCTCTCTTTAAGTTCTCAATTTATAGAAGCAGTCAGAACTCCAGGCTTTAAATGCTCATTTGGCATCTGCCATTGGGTAACAATTTGTGTGCTGCGCGCCAAAGTATTCTCGGGACGGTAAATTAAGTCCTGCATAAGCAGCCACATGTATCGAGGCCCTACAGGTAAAATGACTTCGTTTAAAGGACAGCTGCTGATGAGCTCGTGGATTGTTCTCGGGTATTTAATTAAATCTAGCATGTCGCTAAGTTATAATACGAATTTTGCAATTATCTTACTGCATACTTTGCACTATTGTGTAATTTAACCTTTTTACATACAAAAATACTGCAATAGTTCACTTGGGACTGAAGTGTTTGGTCATGCAGCAATGTGCCAGTCTCACTTTCAGGTCATGTATTCGATGAAGTGGTTTTCATTCCCCAGTATGGACAGTGGCTAGTGCAATGCCTTAATGCGATGACCCTTCACTCCCCTCTCATGGTATCGTGCTTAGTCTCTTTATGCAAAAGGAAATTTGTATACCATTATATGGAAAATTGCAAATGAACGATTTTTGTACTAGCGCATAAACAAGAAGTTTTAGGAGCATGAACAAGTAATTAATTGCACCTGAAAAATTCCTTCAGAACTCGGAAGATCATGAGACATAAAACACACTGCTGGACCAGTGAGGGAGACTTGGCATATTTTGTTTTGAAGCAGAGGTCTTACAGTCATAGTCCGTTCCCACTGTTTTATTCACCACTATTTCGTATCCTTCGATTCATTTTCTTATAGTCCTATGTAACATATCCTTATATTTAGATTGAACATACTTTTTTTTTGCCCCATCCTCCTTCCCTTAATGTACAATTCTGTAATTTTACAAACCATTCTATGGAAACTAGTTGCTAAGATTTAGTTTGCAACACTACAAGTAAATTAAATAAATTAAATTAATTGTAATGGGTAAGACTAATGTTGAATTTTAACAAGTGTTTTCTGTGCACTTCATATACATCATAAGTAGGGAGAGAGATAAATAAAAATTAGTATAAAATACAAAAAGTATCCACTGTTTAATGTTCTTAGTACTTCAATTGCATTATGTATGTGTGTGTGTATATATACATATATACATATATATATATACACACACCTCAACATTATGCATTGTAAAGAAATATCATGTAGGATTAGTAATCTTATTTATGGTCGTGTTTAGCAATCGTAACTTACCTGTGTTTTCCATGGGAAACTTTCATCTGTGTTTCCTCTCATAATTTCCAAGTCCTTACAACAACAACAACAACAACAACAAAAAAAAACAGCGTTTCTCGGCTTTGCACAAGAGAATATCAAAATGTTACATAAAAGTAACATTCTAATATACGTTTATTTTTCGGTTTATAGTTTATACGTAGTTCGACATGACTAAGGTGTTTTATAACTTCAATAATGAAGTTTATCAAGTGATGAAATATAAAATTAATAACAATGATCTGGACTTTCATTAAGTATAACTATCAGTAACCTGCTATAAACGACTTCTACTTCATAAGCAACGCAGTGAGTCTACGAACAATTTTTCTTTTTTAACTTACAAGTTTCAAAACATTGTAAAATATGGCGAGGTTAGCTACTTCAAACCAAAATTTGAAACTTATTCCCAGTCTTCATCTTGTCCCCTTTTTTCTACATAGAATACCCTCCCAAACCAAATGAGGTAATTAAAAAACTATCAACCGCTTACAGCTTTGGGTGTCTTCTTAACTTTTATACGGGACTATTTCCACACCGTCAGATTTACAACTTTCAAATATGGTATAGCGTTATTATTTGCCATTACTCTACATTTCACAGTACTTGAGTAGTCTAAAGCACGTGTCATTTTTCTTTGGCTGCTGCCTAGGTGTGAAAACATTCCCCTTTCGACAGTTCTGCACATGATTTGGTTTGGGCACACCTCTATGGAGTGCCTATTCATTGGAGAAAATTTACCATGGCTAGAGATGGTGATTTCTCCACGAAAATATTTCGTGCAGAGGTATTCTCCAAACCTGTATGGTTTATTAATACTTTAATGATTGCATGACATATTCGAAGCTTTTCGCAGGCAAATCATGTACGTTCAGTGTGGGAGAAACAGAAGTCTCATTCAGACAAGGAAATAGTACCCCGCATGTACTACAGCCAGTAAGCCAGTAGAAAAATTAATGCCGTGGTACATGAGCATATGACGTCGAGACCTAACGTCCCGTCCGACATTATTGCGATGTCACCATCTCTGCCCATGGTGTGTCAAACACAGCGTGGTCCATTAACAAACATAGTGCAAACGCGGGCTTATATTTGCTTGGAGTAAAGGATGCAGCGTTATGCGAAATTTGCTTGTCTCTGTCCATTATGTAAGCATCAACGAATTGAGTGTTGTAGTAGTTAGCCTACTCGCGTCTCACGTACGTGAGCCCGATTCGATTCCTGGTGGGTTTGCATGTGGGAATCGTACCGGACTATGTCGCTGGTCGGCGGGTTTTCTCGGGGACCTCCCTTGCATTCCGGCGCTGCTCCATACTCACCTCGCTTCACCCTCATCGGCTCTCAAGACCTCAATGTTGTGAGGCGCCGAAATCGTTCCTCTTACACTCCATTTTAACTACTGGCGGCGCCATGGATCTATAACCATGCTAGTTTTGTTTTCAAGGGCAAAGAAATTCTCGAAATAGCGTTGCCCAAGCTAGCCTCTGCCCAAGCTAGCCTCGAGCATAATTCTCAAAGTGTTAAACCTCACCCACATGCATGTTTATACAACTGTCATTAAGAGTGGGATGGACCTGCGCTTCCAATGTCAAGAAGCGAGGGAGCGATACGGGCGACACTAACACTCGCTCCTAGTGCCCCATCGCTCCTACGCGCAAGGCGCTCAACTGGCGTGCGGTGTTACCGTCGTGGCGCGTGTACCTATGGTACTTTAAGCGGTGTCGTATCATTTTATTTCTGGAATGTCTATAGCAAAGTTCAGTACAGGTCCGTATGACAGTTTCGCATGTTTCTGACCAGTATATTATGAGATACAGCAGTGTGAAACATCCGTTTTTAGCTATGTTGGAGGGCTCGGGAATAGCATTTATAATGTGCGTGATGCATTGAGAGTATTTACACGTACCTAGCCTGAAGTGTGTTTTGTTTTCGTACATCTATATATAGACAAGATCTACTCGAATGCGCGTATGTATGTAAGATTAACACTGTAATGGGCATCATCATTTTATTCATGAGTCGGTCAAGTGAAACTTTGAAAATATTGTTGGAGTAAATATTCTTTAGATCTGCTCATTTTTACATTTCGGTGCATTAAAAAAAAAAGCGAAAGAAATTATTTAAATTATCAGAAATTGTTACCTAGTATTTTTTATTCGACGCTAAGATACGTAACTATTTCCTATCCATCGTTACCAACTTTACTGGGCTCATGTCACTCAGGGCGCCAGTTAACATATGTGGAGACAGGGGCAGTGATTTTTTTTTTCAAGGTTGTAATCAAAAGTGCTAACTTTATCGTTAGAGACCCGGAAATTTCGCGGATTCATTTGTAGATAAGTTAAACTTCAACCACATGCAAATTACATGGGAGTGTCTGCCGCTATTGGACCACAGTTTGTCATATATGCCCAGGACCACGTTCAGCCAGTAACTAACCTGCCAAAAAAAAAAAGTATTGAATCACGTGCTACCTGGCCTGGAGTTAAACTGGAGCAACAGCCAATGAACAACTTAAGAAGCTCGAATACGCAAAGGATTGTGTAATCTAGCTTGACGCAGAATGAATCCGCAACATTTCTGGGTCTCTGTTTATCGTGAACAGTCTCTAATGGGAACACGTGTAGTGGTTCCGTAAAAAAAAAAAAAACTGCGGATTTCGAACACTCTGGAACGCAGTCGTTCGTCAGGTAGGCAGCGCCCTTTACCTGCAGGTTGTTCACAGTCATTCGAACAATTTTGAAACGAAAACTTCGAAAAATGTCACTATAACTATATGCACTTCAACGGGCGCAACACCTAGTGACATGCGTCCAGTGACGTTGGTAACAACTGTGGAAAATTAGTTCCATAACCTTAACGTTTTATTCCGGGTGTTAGGTGAATATTTGTAAATACTGGAATTATTTATTTTACTTTCTGTTTCACTGGCGCGTATTAGCGTGAGAATCAGCAAATTCGTAAAGCATTTACTTTTCCAATAATAATCACGGTTCCACATGACTGAAGCACGAAAATAGTGATTATTCCCATGGCAATGTTAATTTTATCTGTGGCGGAAGAATACTCATTGTGCATACAAATAGATCTTAAGGCTGTTGCCTGGTATCTGTAGCAGTGAGAATTTGGTGTAGGTAGGGGCACCTGTTTTTCGTGAAAAGATTTCAGGACAAGTTATGTTCCAAAGCACTTTAGTTCAGAACCAGTTTCGTTATTGGATCATTTGAATCGCCACACGTCTTATTAGTCTGCCCGCGAATCACGGACTGCCAATAACGGAGAAGCTTGATTCTGGTTGGCCCCACTCGTGTAACAGACTGTCTTCACACAAAGATAAGTGGCCAATAGCCAAAGCAGGATTGCAGGAGTGTGCGTAGGATACTGAAGTATACCCTCCGCGTAAATCTATTCGTGAAAAACAGATAGCCATGTTAGTGAATTTTTTTTTTGGCGTTTCTGTAATATATATATATAAATTTTATATATATATATATATATATATATATATATATATATATATATATACCACTGGGGGTTTTTTGAGCATTAAAATACGTGTTTCTTTGCTATCAAAACCTTTTGTAATATTAATGTATAACCTGTTTCCTGGAAATATCAGAGTACTTAATAATTAAATAAAAAATTACTGAAAAACAAATTATTATATTCGCGTAGATAAAAAGCTGGAGAGTATCATTTCGCACACTTAGATTTTTGTTTCAAGTTTGTATCTTCAAAATTGGCTTTAAAAGAACGAATTTCATAAAAATGTATTTCCCTATACCAAATGCTCACTAAGTGCAAAGATTCGTGGCGTCTAGCTTGTTTCCAAATTAACCCCATAACTTACACGTTAATTGTTCGTTCCACGTCCTGTAAAAGATAGTATTTTTGGTCAGAAGTATTTACGAATTCCTTGTAATAACTTACACGATAGAACGAATCACAATAATTTCTTCTGGTAGATGGCACCGGCAACAAACTATAATAAATTGTTGGTGTGCTATAAACAGCCAATAGCTTTAAACAGGGAAAAGACGTTGGTTTTATTTGTGCCAGCTTCCGACCTTGTACAGCACTGGCCATGACTTCACGTATTAGCTGACGGTGGCATAGGTAGACAGCTTATTAGTAGAGCCACGAGTATTTCGCGAATTCATTCCGAGGCGAGGTAGACTCCAAACACTTGTTCTTTTCTCCTATTGCTGTGATTGGACTAAAGTTCTTTAGACACGCCCCGTTTAACCGTGAGCCAGTAACAAGCAGGAGGCAGTAGTGTGATTGAGCGTTTAACAGTCCTGTACAGAGGGCTCGCCTCACTTGATCACAGCAATCAATAAGCAAACGATAATGTCTCGAGTGTATACAGGGCTGCCCAGCCTATCTTGCTGCCAACTCAATCCGCGAAATACTCGGGCCCTACTTATTAGTTTTCTGCTCATGTACCCAATATTGACCTACCACAATCATACACAGCTGTCAAAGTCACATGGTCAACAGCGATGAAAGTGGTCGTTTGTATCTCAATTTTTAAATGGCAGGTACTGTTATATGAATAACATACTTTTACCTATTTGAATTTAAACAAACTGCATTGCAAATCGTTTAGAAGAAGTACACATACTTCTCAAAGCATTTGTTTACAAATCAGTTTTCTTACCTAAAATCCAAACCACGCCACTTTCGCTAGACGTGTTGGCAGAAAAGCAGTTTCAATGTCAGGACACGGGAGATTGGTCGTGCGCAGCCAGCGAGATCGGTCTACCTCATCTTTATCCTATGGGCGGAGGTGTCTGATAAGGCACAGTATCGACTGCAGTGTTGCCCATCCTGCAATACACCGTACGTAAAAAAAAGAAATGGTAGGTCGGGGGGGGGGGGGGTAATGTTGGCAGTGGACAGACAACGTCGATACACACCCCGGAGCTCCAACGTGTTATCCGGGCAATATGAGCTGCGGCACGTAGGCAGTCCCCCCCTCCCCCTCATCATTAAGCCAGGGGAATCAACCACGCCACGTGCGCGCGTGCGGGGTCGCCAATTAAAACTGCGCAAGCGAAGGTAATTGGAATCCGAACTCCCGTCGCGGCGCAGCTAACTCGGTAACGCATCTCCCAGGACGCGCTCCAAGACACACGCGTTGAGAAAAACATACAACGTAGTCCATTGACGCTTACTTACTACTTTTCTGAAGCACTTGCTGGAGTTCTACTTCCAGGCCATTCCTCCGCCTCGTGCGAATAAAGCTTAACCTAGTCTAGAAAATCACGCTATAGGATGTTCGCGGTAAAAGGAGCAATTTTGCAAGCCCTTCTTAAGATTTACTTGAATACACGTTGTGTATTCCTCCGCCTTATGTAAAATTTACATTGCCGTGTACCTCATCACTAGGGATACACGAATTTCGCGAAAATATTTCCGCTCATGCTAAATTTCAATACCCTACTAGCGTACCAGCAGTTTCCTTTTGCTTATTGGCGGCGTGTGTCTGTGGGAAACATTTTCGTAGTTGACTGGCCAATAAGAATTAAGTTACTCCGATACTGCACGTCTCTGATTCGGGGACAGGCATTTAACACGTGTAAGAACTAGATCACCCAATCACAAAAGTGGATCTGAGCTTAAAGTGTATTGAAATACAACAGGTCGTGAAATCTTTTCGCGAAATTCGAGTGCCCCTACGCGTCACTTTATTCATGCGTCGGTCACATTACACCGTGAAATTATAAAGAAAGTAAATACTGCACAAATCTTCACATTTTACACTTCGACGCATAAAAAAAAAAAAACAGAAAGCAAAATAAATAATTTTAAGTTATCATGAATGTTTGGCTAAAATATTTTATTCGACATTAATATGTGGAACTACTTTCCAGCCATCGTTACCAACTTTACTGGGCGAATGTCACTCAGTGCACCCATTAAAATATATGCATGCAGGGGCAGTGACTTTTTTCTATGGTTCATTTCTAAAGTGCTCATGTTATCGTGAACAACCTTCAAAGGGACAACGCACCGCATTCGTGCGCACTCGGTTAAATATTACTTTACGTGAGAACTATTTCTTACTATGCATACCAGCGCACCAATTATTTCCCCTGCATTTGTAAATGTTAATTATAAATGAAATAATATAATTTATAAATTATAATATAAGCAAAATTTCAATTTAACCGAAGGTATGATACTTTTACGTTAACAGAAGGGTAACACGTTTGTGATGCATGACAAATCAAGGAAACACTCGAACACGTCATACGTGGGGTTATTTTTCAAAAGGTTCGATTCAGAAAGTGTGAAGAAAGTGCGTGTTGTCTCTTCTGTCTACGAAATTGAAACAAAGGACGTGTTAAAGGGGAATGGTGCGTTAAAGGCGTATATTTGCATTATCTTCATCGCAATTTGTGTTGACGAGGATATTTCGGAATTTTTTTTTTGCACGAGAAGACATAATATATTATAACACCTTCTTACGGTGTTAGATATTCGCGGCCTTTATTATTTTCAGGGCCATGATGGAACATATGGAAGAAAATATTATTTCTTACTGTCCATCAGTGCTGCGAGAATAATGACAGTTAATGTAATATCTAAGAAGGCGTCAGAAATTATTGTCAGTGTCTTCTCGTGTCAAACGTTTCGATAAACCGTTTGAAAAACAACCTAAACCAAAACCGGGTAAATATACAACATATGAGCACCTTTGCCCTTGAGAGTCCCGTCTCTCTCGCATTGAAGTGCACTGCACAGTTTTGGTAGAAAACTCGTTGTTGGAAAATGGGTGGATATTCTGTAGTGGTGTCTAAAACACCAAAGCTATTAAGAAATGTCTCGTGCTCAAAGACGTGTTTTATGTTGTCATTTCAACACCAGGCTTAATTTTTCTTAGGCGTGAAAAGGGCTTAAACGTGTGTTTCCAGAATCGGCTTTAGTTGTAACATGTTATTTGTATACAAAACGTTCCCAAATGTCTTTTAGACAGGTAGTTTTTATTTATTAGCGTGCCATACACTTATAAAGTTATCGTTTAGAAGTCACGTGCAGGCAAATCGCCGAAGTATATAAGGTGGATCGCCTTCGTTACGCTATTCATGCCACTAAAGAACTACATGCAAAATAAAAACTAAAGTATTTGATCCACGTGGTCATGAATACAGTACGAAAATAATTACATTTTGGCTGAGCAGACCGGCTGTCTCCAATTTTACTACAGTCGTCACATTTGTATTTCATTGCCGAAATATTCAATTACTCGGTTTGTAAGTAGAAGGTTTCTGTAATCCCATTTTTTTTGTATAACATTGTCTCTTTTAGTTGTATAATGATGTCCATGCTCTTGTCTTTATTCTGTAGTCAGCTTTGCCAATGGAAGATATTCCGACTAAATTCTGAGTAAACCGCTGCCAGTAAAGTTTGGCATCATGTACATACATCTGCACTCTTGAAATGCAAATTAATAAGATTCGAGCAAACTTGCTTGCGTAAAATAATATCGTCCCTATGATTTTAGGCGAAGATGGTACAGTCCACTCAAATTACGTGTAGATGAGCATTGCTCGTTTAACATTTATGGCTAGACAATTAATTTCACCTCACGTAGTAGTACTAGAGGAAGTGCCTTCCTAAAGTAAAGAAGTCCCGAGTGTCCTGGCCGGACAGGAAAATGACTACCAATGATCATAACAGTCAATAAGAAAAAAAATTGTACCTACATATCGTACCGAAAACCCGTCCTATACTGTGATTATTTGGCGAAAAATCGTTGGGTCTACCATTTGCAAAAGTAAATCTGGTATAGGCTGTTCGCAGTCAGTTGAGCAGTTTTAAACGCACAGTTTAAAATCTATTTTCTCCTCATTTATATCACTCCGCCATATGTAAAAAATTACATTGCCGTGGGTCTAGTAAGCACTAATACCCCAATAAAGTGAAAATGTGACGTTGTTAGGAACTTAAATGGAATGGAGTGGGGTGGTTTGAGTGGCTATTGTCAACGAGGTCTTGAGAGCCGATGACGGTGAAATGAGGCGAATAATGGAGCAGTGTCGGAATGCAAGGGCGAAGGAAGCGGGAGATCCCCGAGAAAAAAAACCGCCTACCAGCGGCATCATCCGGCACGATTCCCACTTGCGGAAATCCGGGAGAGACCAGGCCGGGGACTGAACCCGCTTCGTCCTAGTGGCAGGCGAGCAGGCTAACCGCTCAGTCACCGCGGCCCCTCAGTGGACTAGTGAGCTGGCTATAATATACCAATTTAATGGGCGTGTAGTTTGCAACACGATATAGAGCGTATCGCGATCCTTTCAATAACTTAACAAAAAAAAACCTTTTTATTTTTATTTATTTAAAATATTACTGGCGTAACGCAGTGCGCATGTTAGGTCAACGTAGTTACTAGCAAAGCAGTGAACGCCTTTACGTATGAATTTGGTCCTGAAGGACATAGAAATCGTCTTACTAGCTTTGCCCGAAATATACTCGGGCATAGTGCTGGTAGACACGAGGCCTCGAATACTCCCCCCCCCCCCCACACACACATCCGGCTCACACAGATCACCAAAACACCGCAGCAGCACCGTAATTAGCGGGAACATGAAACACCAATAAACATTCATTGCATTTCCATCGGAACACCAATAAACATTCATTGAATTTCCATTCCCGCCCCTGTCGTCGAGTGCTAATAACCGGGGCATGCCTTTGATCGGTCGCGGCCTCTATTCATTTTTTTTTTCGGAAGGGGTTGGGGGGATCTCCCTTTGTCGGGGTGGGGCTGGCAGAAGGGGTGGGTAGGCTAGGAGGTTGGGAGGCACGGCGTTGAAATTAATACGGCGCGGGGTCCAGTCAAACCTGGTTCAACGTTGACTGTCAGTGAGTACACAGGAGTGCTGAAGCTTACAGAAACGAAATTGTCACTAGTCGTGGGGAGGAGTCACAAACTCTCTGATATTCCCACAAGTACATCTGCGTTCATGAGGTGCCGGGGCATTTCCATAACGTATATTTAGTCTATAGGCCGCGGTGGTGTAGTGGTTAGACTATTCACCTTCCACCAAGGCTAACTGGGTTCGACTCCTGGCTGGGTCGCCGCCGGATTTTCGCCGGACGATGCCGCTGGTCGGTGGACTTTCTCGGGGATCTCCGGTTTCCCCCCGCCGTAGCATTCCGGTGCTGTTTCATACTCACATCTCTTCCCCTCTTAGACCTCGATATTAAGAGCCACTCAGATATATTCACACTCACGCGCTCCAGATTCTAGAAAAATTCGGTTTGCTAAAGCGCATCTCACTCTTAGATTGCAGTGGGTAGCTAATCAAACAATTTTATATTTATACACTACTGTACAATTTGACGATTTTTGTTACGTGTCTTGGACGTATGAGCTTATTCTGTCAACACAGCATAACCTCTTGGCTGTTGATAACCCTAGCCATCTGGAAACAGCACGCGTCATATGGGGATAAGCTTGACTTGACTGCCCTGTACATAGCAGAGCACAATGCGTGATTTTACTGGCTGATGGTTTTATACGAGGTCGTGTGATTGGTCTCTCTACTGTTGAATTGTTGTCATTAACTAAAAGAATGCTTCCGGTCCTGTCACACAAATGGCCAGCGAATGGCAGAAGTGACACGAGCGTACGGCAACTTTTGAGGTCATTCTGCTGCCGAATAATTACGTATTTTGTACGTTTCCATCTATAGGCTGTTCACTGTTAATTGTGCACTTTTTGAAACCAACCTTTGAAAAATGTCAATCTGCTAATTTTAATAGTACTGTGCATTAAAAAAAATAATTTTAAGTTATCATACATGCAGATAGAGGCAGTCACTTTTTCCTAAGGTTCATTTCTAAAGTGCTCACTTTATCGTGGAGAGCCTTTAATGACGGTGAGAGTGTAGTTCCGTGTCGTAACGTTGACTTAGAAATGTTAGGTAAATATTTGAGAATACTGTTTATACGTTTTTGTAGTGCATCTACGTGCAAGAGCAAGTTTGTAAAATATTCACTTATTTTACAATTTCGCGTTACCGACGCATAACTAAAGTGATCAGGTACATGGCTATGTTAATTGGACATGCATATGGTAGAAGAACGCACAATATTCATACAAGTAGGTTTTTAACAGGGCTTTAAAAAGTTGTCAGTTTACCGTGAACAGCCTATATCACGTAGTATTCGAACGCGGTAAAAGATAAAATCTTTGGCAACTAGTTTTCAAAGGATTGTCTTTAACAACTACAGAAAATTTTTACTGTGCAGGAACCCAGAGTCGGCTAAGTCGTTAAGGCCGATATACAGTCAAAAATTTTTGGAATTTTACTTTACGTTTTGACTTTGTGCATGCTTTATTGAGATGTTTCCTGCGAAGCTTGATCCGATGGAACCGCCACAGTTGAAGTCAAGCGCTTTATATTTTTCAGTTTCGAAAACTTGAAAGTTACAGTCAAAATCAAGCAGCCATTTTGCCGAAAATAAACTAGGATGTTAGGTGAAAAGAATTTACAATGGATTATTGTAATAAGTATGTACATAAGAAACATTAATTGGTGATCTATAATGATTTATCAAATATTATGTAAATTTTCAACTAGATTACTAAGCTGCGGGCCCGAGAATATCTTTGGGAGGGGGGTGGGGAGGGGACATATAATTATTTGAGAATCAGTGAAATTTCGTGTACGTATCGGAATAGTTGTAGCTCTCTATGCCTGGTAACGAAAGAAGGTGATTATTTTACTACGTCCGGCTTAAAATACGTCGTTAATTAAACATTATGTTCTTGATAAGTATGATTAGGTTTACATACCTCCCTGCCAGTGCTGTCGGAAAGTGACAGAAAGGCGTAGTAACGGGACATATCAAAAAGGAAAGCATCAACTGAAAAAGTGTGGGCATCACTGTCGTAAAAAGAACAAAAACTTGGAGTGAAATTCTTCAGTTTATAATTGTGACGCCAGCATGTCACCGCGCAGGTACACAAGTTGGATCCCGGCAGAGGAGAGATTTGTCGGCCGGCGGGGGGGGGGGGGGCGGATATTTCAGAAGGGGTTCTCTCGTAGGGGTTGTGACGAACCCTGTCGTTTATTCTCCCGTCTTCATAACGCCTACACACCGCGTCATCTCATCACTCGTATAATGTGATCAATTCTTCGGGCCGGCTCGAACAACAGGCCTGTCCTCTCGGGGCTATAGTTAGCTCCAACTGCTTCTGATCCATTCCGATTCGGCCTGAGTGTGGGGCCGATGCACAGATATACGTAAAATACATTACCACGCTGAGAGAAACTTTTGTTCATTTATAGCCAAACAAATGCAAACATTTGACTCAAACAAATATTTGACTGTGAAACAGATCTTGTTCGCCCAACTAAACCGTTTGGTCAGTTCAATTGTACATTTTGTTAGGTGGACAAAATCGGTTTTGTAGCATTTCAGATATTGTTTAGTCAACTAAATATTTTGTTCGATGAACTACTGATTTGTTTGGCCATATACAAACCATTTTTTTTTTGTTCAAGTGAACCTTTCTCTCAGTGTAGGGACTGGCCGCGTGTCCGGGCCGGTCGGATTAAGGCCACACTTAGAGAAAGGCAGTCCAAATTGTTGCATACGTTAAAGGGTTGAATACGCCTAAATGCAGTAGGATGAAAAAAAAAATAACTAAAACCATTCCGGTGCGTGGAAGTAAATGCTCCGAAGACACACATGGACCTTCGAGTCAGAGAATAGAACATCTAACACCATCTCCTTACCTTCCTTGCTTTTTTTTAAAGTCCTTAAATAATCTCTGTCTCGCGAACCTTCGCGTGACCAACAATCGGCAGGCTGCGGTCCGCCACATGAGAAGCTCAAGATATAAAATACATCACACGTCGTGTCAGAAATAAACACACAAGGACCCAGACACCGACTTCAAAGACATCCGTGTGTACGGAGCCCATAAAAACAACTGCCAAACATTTTTTTTTTTCATGCGACGCGAGGTCCTTCACTAGGGAATAAATCTGAGGTTACGTCTGGAATTTCTTTGCTACAGTTAAATGTTCTTTTTTTTTGCGCTGTTATTTAATTATAGCGGACTACCCGCATACTCGGTGAGATCGTAACAGCTTACCGATCTCTTTTTAAAAATTTTACAGCGCCTTGGAAAATTAGGAGGACTTTATTTCCAAACAGTCCCGAACCTTGAAAGTCACAGTGGCTTCTGCGATTGGACCCCAGGTTTATTGACATAAAGACCTCTGGTTCAGGGCCAATTAGTAATTCTCGTTGAAAGAAGGGCTCATTCTCTTAAATACAACTCACTCTTAGAGTCACACTAGTAACTCACTGCGGTAGCAGAGAGCCAGCAAATAGATTAAGTGAAGCCTTCCCCTTATGTCCCCCCCCTCCCTCTCTCTCACACACACGCACAGGATTCCTGGTTTTTATAGCTAGTTTGCATTTTTTTAAAAGAAAATTCCGAAAAGTGTCCTATATGCAACTATCTGTTGACCTTACACAGCATTACTAGCGTAACGACTGAGCTACGAAATTATAGTAATGCCACAATATTAATCCTTTCTGACCCACTTTAACCTTTTCACACCTGCTTTAGGGATGAGACGTAGCAAACAAAGATTTTTATGATGCGTGCTGTACTTAAGTCAACCCAACACTTGTTTCGTCGACACAGCCAATGAGCTATAGGCTATATGTCTGGCTACAGTCATATGGACCAATTAAGACACAGGCCACTAAGGTGGCTTGCGAATCATTCAGCTACCTGTAAGATAATTGGTTATTGAGCTTCGCATTGTGCAGTACAGACCAAAAATTACCTACACGTGCATAATGCACACAAATGTGTACACCGGGTCTGAATGAGTTAATTTAAGGTTTCAGGTGTTGCAAACAAGAAATTTGATGATGCATGCTGTACTTAAGTTGACACTACACTTATTTCGTAGTTATATAGCCAATGAGCTGAAGGCTATATGTTCGGCTGCTGTTATGCCAGTTATGATCTGGACCATTACGATGGTTTGCGAAAAATTTACCACAGGTAAGATTATTGGTCGTTTAGTTTCGCGGTGTGCAGTACAGAGTAAAAATTACCTACACGTGCGTAGTTAACTCAACTGTGTACACTGCGTGTGAGTGGTCCGTGGAAAAATTTGGCTAAACAAATCTTTCCACGTAAATATGAGGTCGTAGTTAAGTCGTTGTGCCTTTATAACTTTGTAAGCTCAATAGATAGAACGTAAAAACTAGATAAACCAACAATTCAAGTCAGTACAGTGGGGGAATGTTCACCTAAAGGTTCGAGTACGTATAACACTGTGAAATCTAGCCGACAGGTTACTGAGTCCGCGAATCCCACAAGTGACTATAAACGAATATTTAATTTATATATCTGCGAAACACAATTTTGACTATAATTTTAACAGCGTCAGTATTTCTGACACTGGGCCAGATGCATTGCAGAAGCAACTATGCGTGGGCTTGATAATTTTCACCCGCCGTTTACGAACCAAGTGTGTTTTCAGCTACAGAAATATTCGCATACGTGAAAAGTACTCGGTTTATTGGAGGCTGTTTCCTTAAGGGGCGAATCTGCTTGGAGATTACTTCCGCATTTCAGGCCCATAAGCGAGGGACAGGTAAGGGCGACACTGCCGCGCGGTTCAAGTGTGTCATCGCCGCTACTGAACTGGCGTTCTGTAGCAAGGTTCGGTGAGTAGTTTATGTATGTATATGAAGCGTATATTTTTAGATGCAGCGTCCTGAATAGCCTGTCTTTAGCTATGTTTGCTCTGAAATGGCGTTTGTAATGGCCATAACGTCTTGACAGCCCGCCGACCACGTGCATCGTCCGACACGATCCCCACTTGCGAAAATCCGGAGTAAACCGGCACGCATTGGTGGTAGGCGAGCAGTCTAACCTCTCAGCCACTGTGGCCCCGCGCCATTTCATCTCCCGGGCCCCCCCTATGGAGTATGTCGGAAGAAATTTTTCATCTCAATCACTGTCACAATTAATGAAAATATAATTCAAAGAACCTGCAGAAATTCATTTTGGACTACAACTGCGAGTTTTTTTTTTTTTTTTTTGGGGAGATTTATTAATTTCTTCTGTATTGAGACTCGCATAGTTTACTCTCTCGCTGAAGGGACTGAGACAACGCAGAGTATTTATTTCTGTATTCTGTGGACGGGAGTCGGACGCGAATCGTCTCCTTCCCGGCCTCCTAGCGCCGTTTGCACGTAGAGTAGATAAGCAAGTACGCCGAGAATAAATGTCGTGGCGGTTC
The DNA here is from genome assembly GCA_029891345.1 of Dryococelus australis. Classification (NCBI taxonomy): domain Eukaryota; kingdom Metazoa; phylum Arthropoda; class Insecta; order Phasmatodea; family Phasmatidae; genus Dryococelus; species Dryococelus australis. The sequence continues at coordinate 350,947,148 of CM056995.1, forward strand.
CTTTGACGTGCCCGTAGCCATTCCCTGATTAGCTGCGCGAGGCTCTGGGAACTCTACTTGTGTATGATTGGCCTCTGTATGCTGCAAAAGTTTCTCCTGTGCTGTGCTGTGTGCTGTTACTGACCAGTGACGCCATTTTGCTGGCGTGTGTGATGCTGGAGTTCGCGTTATAAGCGGCTGTTTCACCTCTCTGTTTAAGTATATGTGGCTTATGCGTGTCGCTTCGGCGAGCTTGTCCACAGAGAAAACAATTCATTCCTAACTGACTTGTTATTTTAACGCGGCACTCTTAGCTCTTAGGCCCTGTCTACAATCGACATGGCGCACATAACAAGCATAGCATAAATAAGTAAAAAACTGTATTTAAGATTGCAACGTCAACCACTAGTATTTGGCGTGACTTGCTTGGCGTTATTTACGTTACTTGGCGTTAAGATGGTCATCTCTGAGTAACTTACGCCAAGTTTTCAACGCCGGCCAATGAGAATATGAAACGTCGTAAAAACTGCTGTAGCTGACTTATGCATACAAAAATTCTTGCGCTGGAATAATTATTTCCTATTCTTCTGCTGTTTCTTATTGGTTAGAAAAGGTTTTTTCTTTCACATTAACGTCTATCGTACACTGGCGGTTTTGCTTGTAATTCTTAATATAGGCTATTCACAGTAAAGTGAAACGATAGACGTTAATGTGAAAGAATTATGTGCAATTATATATATATATATATATATATATATATATATATATATATATATAATTGCAGCCTTAGACATTTACTTATGAGAGTGCTTAAATGTGTACACTGTGTTTATTGGCCACATTGAAATATTTATTGTAAAAAGCAGCAGGGAGGTAGAAATAGGGTAAAAGTTAAAATTTATACGGGCCTTAAAAAGTGCTCACTTTACCGTGAACAGTCTATAAGTAATGTTATCCAAGGTAAGTCGATTGTGGACGGGACCTTAGGCTCTACTGCAGCTCGGCTTCCGCGTAACGGAAATAGACATACGCTCTCACATAGGCTTCCGAAACCCCTTCTCTCGACAGTTGAGAGACGTTAATATAATAAAATTGATTAACGATGGTGTCCCGGTCTGTGAGGTGACATCACAGCGTACCTTAGTATACTGAGGTGAAACAACTGCATATTCCGCGAACTCCAACCGCAAACGCCAGCAATATGGCGTCACTGGACAGCAACGTGTTGGGAAGCCGTTCGCCAATCACCGCCTGGTGATTTGCTCGTCAGCGGGCAGCCCAGCCAATAAGAAACGTTTCGCAGCACGCAGTAGCCAATCAGACACAAGGCCCGTTCCCAGAGACTTGCACGGGCAATCAGAGAATGTGTACGCCTACATCAATGGAAGGCTTTTGGCATTCCGTCTGTATGTACACTATAAAAAAAAAATTCCTTCGTTTTACGTAAAAATGCTGGTGAAAACTTGTCCAGAAATGTCCGTAAACTCTCCGTAAAATTATGGACACGTTGATTTTCAGAAACGGACTTTCCGTAAATTTCACGGAACCTTTCCGTTAATTTCCAAGTTAGTTTTCTGTATTTTCCGTTTAAAATAAAAAGAGATAGTGAAAATGTCTTTATTGTTCGTTCTGTGGGTGTTCTACCGTGTATCAAAAATTGCATTCAAAAAGTTAAAATATTTGGTACAAAAGCGAGGTTCGAACCCAAGTCAAAAAACCCCTTTCACGACTCTTCTATTCACCTACTCTCACTTGAAAATTGTGGTATAACTTTTATATTTGTATACGAAACACAGAAGCAAAAATTCAGTTTCTATTAATTTAGTGTATTTTTAGTGCTGGCGAATGTTAGATGCCTGATGCTCTTTTTTAGTGTTTGAAAAAAAAAACGCCATATTCGCTCGCGTGGATAACCTGAACTGCCGCAGAGAAACGATAATTTTCTTGTTACAGTGGCGAAGAAATATTCGTGTAGAATCGGCATTGTTCGTCCCCGTAACTCGAAGCCAAAGGGAATACGGAGAATTTCCGTATTTTGTATTTACGGACTTAACTACGTTCTTCGCCATTACGGATTGCCTTTCCGTATATACACTGTACATTTCCGTAAAACACTCCGTAAATATACGGAAATTTTTAACAGTGTATTTATCTACTCTGTGGTGTAACATTCATACATTAAAAAGAAATATATTGCAATGTTTCAACACTTAAGACCGTGTATTAATGTAGGGATTGAAAAGGGCGAAGTTGTGACAAGAGTGGAACAACTAGGGGTTAGTCTGTGAGAATTTGGTTTTCCCTACAGGACTAGCGGGTTCGTCCTGGCCGCCTGCCAGGCCACGCCACATAAATCTGTTCCCGTGGCGATGGCGCGCGGTCCTCTGGCATCTAGCACAGAGTAGATAAGTTTACAGAGTCGAAATTACGTGTCGGTTTCTGTGAAGTGGGCGTAACCATTCGCCCTTTTTGCTGCTCCGGCATGTAGAGGACCGTGGGCTCTGGCTTTGTGCCCTTTTATAAAGCGAATTAATAAAGTCTCTAGTAATATTAAGTCGATTTGATTCGAACGACGTGATATCTTATAACTAGAGCCCCGAGTATTTCACGGATTTAGTTGGCAGCGAGCTAGGCTGGACAGCCCTCTATACACTTGAAACATTATCGCTAGCTTATTGGCTGCTGTGATCAAGTGATGTCACTGTACTGGACTGTTAAACACTCACTCGCACTACTGCCCCCTGCTTATAACCTGCTCGCAGTTAAACGGGGCGTGTCTAAAGAACTGTCGTCCAATCACAACAGTAGGAGAAAAGAACAAGTGTTTGGAGTCTACCTCTCCTCCGAATGAATTCGCGAAATACTCATGGCTCTACTTATAACACATTTAACACTTCGAGTGCTGCCTTCGTAATGTTTACTTCGTCTGAATTTAACTTGAGTTTTATGGAAATTTAGGAAGTTGGCCTAACCGTGAATTGACTATGGCGTCTGTGGTGGTTAACTTCCTCCCGCCACCTAGGAGCCGCGGTGGCTAAGCGGTTAGGACGGTTGCCTCCCAAGGCGATCCGGGTTCAATCCCTGGCTGGGTCACTCCCGGATTTTCGCAAGTGGACTATCGTGCCGGATGATGCCACTGGTCGGCGGGTTTTCTCGGGGATCTCCAGTTTTCCCTGTCCCGTCATCCCTGCACTGCTCCATACCTTGCTTCACCCTCATCGTCTCTCAAGACGCCCGAATCACTTCACTCACTCCTCGCCACCTGCCCCAGTGTACGTTCAAACGGTACATCTGCATTATGTGCCGCCTTTTGGTTTGGTTGAAAGGGAACAGTGGGGTCATCAAAACGTGTGTTATAGGGTTACCCAATTTTTCCGAAAATATTTCGTGATTGATCAGTTGTATATCATAACATTTTAGCTCAGATCCACTTTCTTGGTTGGATTATTTTTAATTTTCCCTGTGTTACGTATTTCTACGCTAATCACATACCATCAGTAGCGGAGTAGTCTTATTCTGATTGGCCACAATTTATTCTCACAGGCACGCCAGCCAGTAAACAAAGAAACGCTGTAGATGTGCTTGTAGGATATTTAATTTCTAGCAAGTGCACAAATATTTTCGCGAAAATCGGGCGTCCCTATTAATTATGAATTAATTTCTAAAGGTCGTTTACGATAAAGTGAGAACTTTAGAAATGAACCTTAGAAAAAAATCACTGTCCCTACGTGTATATATTTTAACGGGCGCGCCGAGTGACATTCGCCCAGTAAACTTGGTATCGATGGCTGGATAGCAGTTCCATATTTTAACATCGAATAAAAAATTTTAAGTAACCGTTTGTGATAACTTAAAATTATTCCTTTCGCTTTCTGGGTTTTTAATGAATCGAATAGTAAAAATAACCAGATTTGTAAAGTACTTACTTTCTTAATAATTTCACAGTTTCATCTGACCGACGGATGATTAAAGTGATGAGGCCCATAGCAATGTTAATTTTACATCAGGCAGAGGAATACACAACGTGTACACAAGTAGATCTTAAGCAGGGCTTTCAAAGGTGCTCATTTTTCCGTGAACAGCCTATAGCATACAACATTTTAGACCGTAGTTCATATCACTTTGAATGCTACGATACCGACGTCATATTACATCGCTCACGTCGAGTGATATGGAGTTCGCTATTAAGACGTCCGCATTACTTTGTGATATTGCATCCTCAGCATGGACCGCGGAGACGCATGTACTATAGCACTCTCCTCCCGCCAAGGCGAGCCGGGTTCGCTTCCCGGGTAGGGTGGGGGGGGGGGGGGTAAGTTCCCGAATTTTCTCACGCTGGTCGGCGGATTTTATCAGGGATCCCCCCCCCCTTCTCCCTCAATCATTGCATTCCGGTGTGTTGCTCCATTTTCACCTCGCTCTGATCAGCTCTCAAGATATGGCTGTTATACCGATATTACACGATACCTGCAGCCGAACTTGGTTCTTGTACAAGGCCTAGTGCACGAGCCGGTATACCAGCCGCTATGTGAACTGCCAGGGAAGATTCATATTACACGACAGTAGTTTTCTTTACTATAGGCTGTTCATGGTAAAGTGAGCACTTTTTAATGCCCTCCCAAAAGGCATCAACCCCCAATAAATATATTTTATTGCTTTCTCAGACGTTAACTTTTAAGAGTGTTGGTATGTATACACCGTGTTTATTAGTCATATTGCAATGTTTACATTAAAAAGTGGCGAAAAGGTAGAAATTAATTGAAAGGAAAAATTTAGCAGGACCGTAAAAAGTGCTCACTTTATCGTGAATAGTCTATAGCATTTGGCACCTTCATTGGGTGCGCAGTATTTGTGGTTTGTAACAAACATGAACCCCAATCGTACATTTACATTCCGAATGTAAAATTTAATTATAAAAAAAAATTTGGGTCTGACGGAGTTTTGAACTCAAAAATTTAAATTAAGTTTTATTTCATCAGCGGGAACCGTAACTTTATCACTGTACCACCAGTTCACACACTAAGTGGTGAGTTTATAAATACTATAGACACACATAATATTTGAATTAATTTGGTTCCTACAGTAGGTAAGTATTTAGAACGGTTATAGACAGTATTTAAAAATTCTCGTCACCAATATTATTAATTGATGTCGTATTTTTAATCTATTTGAAAGAGTTTCAACTTCATGGATGTATAATCAAGATGGAGGCGTCTTTTTCGCTTTCTACATCGACTCGTTTCAAGTAGTAGCCACGGGGAGCGCCCTACGCTCTGAAACTGCGATGTGATTGGCCAGGTACGAAAGCCGGTGTGGAACCTACCACGAAAAATAGGACGTGTCCAATTACCAAACCTGGTACGAAATCTGCCAGTACAAGGAGGTTGCCATATTAGCTCGTATAACGGCTGCTATGGCGGACCTTGTACAAGCTTTCACGGAATCTGGTATGGTGTAATATCGCCTTTAGGAGCTGCCCCAAATCTCTACACTGTCCTCCTCACTGGGCCGTCACCAATTTCGATAAAGTCGACTGTAACAATTTCCCTTGTATATTTTATTTTAGCCTTAGATGTTAACTTCCGAGTGTGGTGGAATATAGATATTGTGTTTATTATAAGCTGTTCATGGTAAAGGGACTATTATTCCAAACGAGTGAGCTTCAAAAAGTGCTTATTTACAGTGAGTATCATTTACGTACATGGCAATATTTATTTATAAAGTTCGTTAAATGATAAAAAAATGGCTGAAAGGAAAAAATAACTAGGGCCTCAAAAGTGCTCACTTTACCGTGGGCAGCCTATAGCAGCAGTTATTTACGAGCCTATTGCCTTGTTTCTTCAACCAATAGCTCTGCCCTCAAGGCTGGAATTTATTTATTTGAAAAATCTCTTTCCAGAGTACAGTTCAAATTATAAATCTGCTCTTGTCCAATGTATCCTCTGTTCAAGACATAGGACCGTCATTAATTAATTTTTGTAACAGCCTTTTAAAATTGCTATCATTTAATTATGTTGACCTTGCTTTCTCAATAATATCGATATTTCCAAACATCTTAATTCTAATCAATACTAATGTTATGTATTGTTTCGATACTATCAATACATTGAAAATATGTAGTGGCTGTTCCAGAACAAATACCGATATCGATATTCGTGATATCGGAGATACCTAGCAGGCACGTCGTGAAAATCGACCTTCCCGCCTCCCCCCGGTTTTTGACGGAGCACACCCCCGGGATTGACGCGACTAGGGGGTGAAGGCCGCAGCCACCCTCTCGCCGCAGTCTAGGCAGGTGTCGGTACGGGCGGGTGTCAACTTGTTTAATAATTAGTTGTGTGGCAGGGGGGGGGGGGGAGTGCGCCGAGTGCCGCAAGTCGTATTCCCACCTCCTGTAGAGATCCCGTCAGACCTGTCACTTCTTACCTAGGCGCTCGAAACCCCCTGAGGGCGCGCGCCAACTTGTCTTAGGGGTTGAACGCCTCTCCCCAACCCTCGCACACCGCCGCCCTTCCTCGGCGCTTCCAAACTTGGGCCTACGCCACGAGGGTGAAGGCATGAATAACTGAACTTCTCAGTTTTGGCACGGAATTCTTCATAACACCGACGTGGCCCTTTATAACGTCATTTATTTAACAGGAAATTTGTACAGACATGGACAGACACAAGCAATACAATATAACGATAGACAACATAAACACACCAGCCAGGATATTGGCTCTTCTGTTGTTGCGGAAATGTTTAAAATTTACGGAGAACATCAGTAATGACTGTAACAAAATTAATGCAAAGTATATCAGATGAGTAACAATAATAACGGAGGCAAAAAAAACCTCAAATAGGACCAACAACATCTAGATGACAAGTACTTCGATAGACGAAAAGTAATTAATTAGAAAAACCTAATTGTTACAAAGCAACAGTAACCAACTGTTAACTGGAACAAAAATAGAAGTTGACTTACTTCACACGCTGCCCTGTGACAGCGACAATGGACAAAATTACCTTCAATAATAACGTGAAGGTAAAAGATTGTTTAGTGCAAGACATATTACCACTAGGGGAGTGACGGATGGGTAGTTGGTACTATGAATGGTGAAACGAGAAAGGAACAGTGGATGGGAAAGGAAAGCAAATGTGTATGTTAAGCGTGGTCTGCGGCACCATCAAACCATATGTGTAAAATGTGGTGGAAATAGAAGAAAATAGGAGAGAGGCAGCAGGACAAGTGTCGCAGAGAAAGCTGGTAGAAATAAAGAACACTACAAAAAGAGGAAGGTAGGAAGGGAAATTTACGCGTTTCGCAAGGTCTTTTGGCGCCTTAATACCGAGGTCAAACTGCTGCTTAAATCACCTCGGGGCCGCGGCGGTGTGGTGGTCAGACTGTTCGCCGCTGACGTAGGCGAATCTGGTTCGATTCCCGGCGGAGTCGAGTAGTAATAACGTAGGGGTTTCAGATATAGAATCGGGGAAATAAAGGTGGGTGAGGTTTTCTTGCGGGTTGCGGAGTTTAAAGGGTTTGTAATTGACTTGAAATTCTCCCTAGGTTAATCTTATGGGACTACAGATGATTGGGGTTAGCAAAATCTGCTCTGCATGCTCCAAACCCCTTCCCCTTAAAAACGGAATATATTGTGAGTAGTTTAGGTAAGATCGAATCTCTGCTCCGAGGCTAGGCTAACCCTCCTCCACACCAACCCCACCAATCATCGGCGCGGCTATCTGGAGGTCACAAAGAGACAAACGGCAACCTCTCTACTCCCTTTAGTGTTTGCTATTTTAACTCGTCATCCCAACCCTACCACACAGTATTAGGGGCGTAGGGGTTCTAGATAAAATGGGATGCCGCCTTTTTTGATTGACCTAATTAATTTGATATCAAATGGTTAATTAAATTGATTTAAAGGGTTAATCAAAAAGCGTTTATCAAATTGAATGGGTTAAATTTAATGAAAGGGTTAAGTTTATTGAAATGGTTAAATTTATTGACAGGGATAATTTTTTTATAATATTTCATTAATTTTGTTGTTTTCTATAGTTATACTTCTTTCTTTCCTTTTGTGGAGAGCTCTGGTACGTCTTCACCCTTGGAGCTCTGGCACTCGATGAAGTGCGGCGTGTTGGGGACAGTGTGTGTGAGTGTGTGCGCGCGCGTGTATGTGTGTGGTGAGTTTTGTGCAAGAGTGGCCTAAGTGTAAATTTTTATGTTTTTGGGTTTGGAGAGCAGCAGCAGCAGCATCGATGTTCACCCTTAGAGGGCCAGCGTTGTACTGAGGTGCTATATGTTGGGTAAGGGGTGAGTGTGCATGTGTGTGTGTATATATATAGAGTTTTGTGCAAGAGTGGCATAAGTGTTATGTTTTGGGGAAGAGTGTCGGGATCGAGGCACACGTCCGTACACTTGGGAAGATAGTACATGACTGAGGTCGCTTGCGACTAATGCTAGGCTGGGAGAGGCCACCAGCGCAGCACGTCCGTTCAATTTAGAATGTCTGTGCAGGAATGAGGTGTTGAAGTACTAAGAAGTAGATATTCGAAATGGTGGAACTGTGCATTTGGAAATGAATACGATTTACGGCCTCAACAGTAGTTTACTATTATAATTAAAACGCACATGAACGCTACGAATTAAATACTACCATAATCACTCCCTGACAAAAAAATAAGGAATGAATTATCCCATTTCCACAAAATCACACGAATATTGCGTTAATCAAACACACTATCCATAAACACAAGAAAGGTGCAAATTGAAGTAATTAACAAAGTAGAGTAGGTATTTCCCTACTTATCCTGGAGTTATAAAGGAATGACTTAATACATTTATACTTACAACGAAGTAATTAACCAGAAAAAAGCACCATACTACCCTACCAATCCTGGTGTCATAAAGAAACCAAACGAGAGACGACTTAATACAATTATACCTACAAAATGCACTAAATAATAAACAAAGCAAAAAAAGGTACATTATTTCCCGACAATCTAGATGTCATAAAGTAATGACTTATTAAAATTATTAAAAAGAATCGGATAAACGCACAAGTCCAAAATTGAATTACTGGACAAATCAATAAAAAATTATTTACTATGTTTACGTTGCACATACCCACACATTAGAAGAATGAAACAAAAGAAACGAATTATCATATTTCCACAGAACCACACACATATAAAATCACACTAATATAAATGAAACGGTTTGCACACTAGTCATATGCATCCTGAATTATACCTACAACGAAGTAATTAACAAAGCCAAAAATGTATCTTATTTCCCGACCAGTCTAGGTGTCATAAAGTAATGTCTTATTAAAAAATGGATATAAATACCCCAATTCCCTCACCGTCTGAAGCAAACAAGTAACAAACTGATTGAATACACTTCACATGCAACAAAGTAAGTAAATATTATCCCAGGAAAAAGATATTTTACAGCCATACCCAAGCAAGGAACGACAAACCATCATCTGCTCTTAACCCTACGATGCTCAAACAACGTATTACCAAATTAACTACCCCAAATCCATGTAACATACGCATATTAAATCACACATTTAATAATATAAATATTAACTACGGACAAAAAATATATAAATTTAACAAATATTAAACACGAAGAACCCATCTACAAGCTTTAAATTCAATATAAATTATCCACGCACAATTGACTTAACATCCATGTATAGCGATTATTCCTTTAAAAAAATCAATTAAAAAATAATTAACTCACTCATGTCACATACAAAAACCTCGTAAACACAACACCTTTACACACAACATCGCATATAAACTTACATAAAATCACGTAAAGTATATTTAAACTTACTGCCCTCAACACAACGATAGCGAATACTACGTCGGCAAACTGTTACACTCAGCTCAATGTATCACATGTTTATAAAAAATATATACGTTTTCCTTACATGAAAACGCGTAACTATTATTTTGGTTCCTATCACATTGTATGTTACGAAGGAAAGTTTAGCATACAAGAGCTCTACAACTGTCCAAGCCAATGGATACGACAAAAGTAAAATGCTCGCGTTGGAGAAACCTGCCCTGATCTCCTGTCTCAGACCCTCCCTTACAGCAGATGCCTTTTCCAAGGCATCGGCCTCTAATGAGAACGAAGCCACGCTGTGTTCATTAAACTCAACCTCAACGAACGGTAAAATGTATATATATATATATATATTCTTGTTTTCTGGTAAGACACAAAATCGTTAACTCATTGCGAATCTCCATAGTCTTTACTGTGTTATATATTAACGAATTCGCTATTTGTAGGTGATATTCACGCAAATTTATTTCACAGTGAGACAGTATTGTACGCTGCTATGGAAACCCGTCAGACAAAGTGATTCGCCAGCTCTTGTGTACACACTCGGTAAACCGAGTGTTCAGTTCACACACAAATATTTCTGCTCACTTAAAACATATAAATTTACCAGATAATTTTTATTTTGCTATGTTGGATGTTCATATATATATATATATATATATATATATATATATATATATATATATATATCTGTGTGTGTGTGTAAAAAAAAAGATGATACCCTCAAATAAATAAATGTTCTTCTCACACACACAAAATATATAATTTAACGACCCATGTTTAATAAAGTAATACATTATATTTTATTTCTCTCTAATTTCTCTAATAAATATCCATATCAAATAAAAAGACACAAAGCACGAAAAAAAAGCAATATCTTATCGCCCCGACCCCTTATCAGGCGAAGGCTTGGCTCCATATCTCTACCTGGTTAAACATCAGGGTTAAAACTTCTAAACGCGTTAGGTCACAGTAATACTAGGTTTGAGACGAGTTGTCTGGCCACTACACCACCGCGGCCCCTGAGTATGTAGAGCATTGTGCAGTCTTAGCTTGGTGGTGTCGTTTCTTAACTCGAAATGCTACAGTCTCTACGGATAGGAGACGAGATACTCCCTTGTATCTGCCGTTGATATATTCGATCCTAAAATTCAAGCTTAACCCGTTCAGTACCTCTCTCCGCGATCGAGGAAATGTTACAAATGAAGGATATTTATGGCCAACATTGTACAAATCAAGGAATCATTGCTTGGTGTTTCTGACGTCTTCCTTGTAGGTAATCTGATGTTCTTAAGCTTATGTACCTCTTATTTTTGAATGATTAAGTCTAATACACCGAGCACGCAGCAATTTGTTTATTGTTTGCGAGAAGTACACTCGACCAAAATATTTCACGAATGCAACACACGAGCTTGTAAATTAAGTCGGGACTGAACGCGTCAAGTTCTTACTAGATTCGCTAGTCCATATACCGAGCGAGGTGGCGCAGTGGTAACTCATTGGACTCGCATTCGGGAGGACCCGGGCCATCCATATTTCGGTTTTCGTGGCGAATGCTGGGATGGGTCTCCTTCCCCGATCCCTCGACCCTTGGGATGTGGCTCCCAGGGAGTGGAGTGTGACCGGCCCTTCATTGGGTGTAAGGCTTATGCCCGGTGAGGTCTTCTCAACCACTTGTGTGGAAGGGACTTCTTCTTGCCGCTCCATTCGGGGGATAATGTCAGCCATGAATAACCCACAAGTGTCATGGAAAGCGAGTGGTGGCACGGGACGATCGGTTGGCCCCACCATGAGGCTCTCTCTGGTGTCCGATCATAGGGTTGGACTCGTGATGGCAGTGGTTGACTCCGCATGCTGGAGGAGGTCTGAAGAGATTCCCAATCTCTTTGACAGACCGGGCGGTGAGCAGCAACCTGCTCCGGTTGTGCCCTGGAGAGGCACTAGGGGTATGGATAGAACCCCGGCCAGACCACACGCTTGGTTTCTGAGGACGAGGATCTCAGAATCTCTGTGGCAGAAGGGCAGGGATGTATGGACGTGCCAGGCTTGGGCTTGGGTCTGGCCATTGTTCGCATTAATCTTCCCCGCCTATTGGGAGAACCGAAGCAAGGCTAAGAGCGCTGCGTCCACTGTAACTGCCTCTAAAGACCTAGCTGTCGACGAGAGTCATAGAATCATTAAGGCGTATACCAGAGTTTAATTGAGTGGTCCCAATTTTTTTTTTTTTTTTTTGGCCCTCTCAACGTATACCAACTTAGTCGGCGCAACTACTGCATCATTTCGAACTACGAAGTTGGCGCTATTGAGTACTTATAGTGCTCCTGGCAGATATACCTTGAACTTCTTAAAACTGTAGTACAAATATTATTATAATCACACATACCGTTTCAATATCTTTAGGAAATTTAACACTGGTGGACCACCTTCAACAGCGGAATAAAATGAATTATGTGTGGGATCAGAAGATTACGATGTTTTGCCAAGAATTGCAACACAGTTCAGAAATTTTAACTTATCCTGCCGTCACGCTGTCATCAACGACAATATGGCTTGGCAACATAATAAAAATTAAGGAGCAATTTTTTTTTGTGTTAATCTTTTAGAATGCATAATTTTTTTTATGTATAAAATACTTAGCTCCCACAGTGTATCAACTGCGAAAAAATTTGTAATTGCTTTAATAGGTATAAAAATATTTCACTCTATGAGGGTATGCGTGGAGAGGGCCTGTAAAAATAAGCGACCTGTTGTTCTCTATCCTGTGAACATCCCCTGGACGAGATGTTAAAACACATATAGGCTGTTCACAGTAAAATGAGCACTTTTGAAAGCCCCGCTTAAGATCTACTTGTATGCCCGTCGGGTTTTCTTCTGCCTTATGTAAGATTAACACTACAATTGGCCTTATCACTTTATTCATGCGTCGCTCGTGTGAAAACTGTGAAATTATTAGAAAATTAAATATGTTACAGATCTGTTCATTTTTAACACTTGCTGCACAAAAAAAATCAGAAAGCGAAATAAATAATTTAAGTTATTACAAATGGTTCCCTAACATTTATGATTCGACGTTGAGAAATGGAACTACTTTCCCCACCAACTTTACTGGGTGCATGTCACGCAGTGCGCCCGCTGAAATATATGCCGGTGGGAGCAGTGGCTTTTTTCTAACGTTGATTTCAAAAGTGCTCACTTTATCGTGAACAGCCTTTACCAACCTACCCACCACTATCCCATAGAGTATCGTATAGCTGTAGAGGCTTCGGAGAATTCTCGCACTTTCGGTTGAGGTTAGACGGCAGGTGTAGGTCTGCGGAAGGATGTAGGCTTGTTGCGGACACGCGCCCAAGACGTCGCCGCGATCGGAGGGCCAAGTTCCCGCCCGCGAGGAGCCAATATCGGGTGTCACTGTGTTTGCTTACACCCCCGACCACCTTCAAGGTCGTGTTACGCTGCTCCTGTTCTCCCCCCTCTCTACTTGGTGTGTCCTGGTGTCTCCTTCACGATCCCACAGTCACAGTCGACACTCCCTTGCACACCCCCTTCGTCTGCTCGTCTTTCCTCTTCAAACAAATTAGTTTTTCCACGACTACCCTGCACACCCTATCTTTCTCTTCCTCCCGCCATATCACAAAACGCGTAGGTTCTGTTTCCGTGGCTGTCTCGGTTGCTGTGCTGTAGTCATGGGTAGCTCGCGGAAATTTCTGGAGGTCGTGCACTAGCCCAGGCGCACCTCACTGAATTGGTGTAGTGTGTCAGCTCGATTGCGCCATGGCGCAGTGACCACCCTGCAACGATCATATCATGGCCGCTGGCACAGGGCGACCACGTGCAGCGCCTCGCAGCGTACAGTGCGTCGCTGGAGCGCCCGGCACGGCGCTTCCCAAGTACGAGGTCGCATGTGCATTTTGTGTACTTAGTGTACGCCCGCGTAAGTTATTATTATAGACTGTTCACGGTAAAGTTAGCACTTTTGAATGCCCTCTCATTGGGAATAATAGTCAATAAATACATTCCATTTTAACCTTAGACGTGTACTTCCGAGTGTGGGTGGAATATAAACACTGTGTTTATTACTTACACGACAATATTTATTTTATAAGATGGGTCAAGAATTGGAAATGGCTCGAATAAAAAAGGAACTAGGGCTTCAAAAGTGCTCACTTTACCATAACAGCCCATACGTGTTAGGTAAGAGCATTCAAATCTAAATTTTATGCTTAAACTGTGTTTTAAAACTGCTTATAAATAAACACGTGTTCGTAAAAAACAAAATTTATTTCTTTTGCCAAATTTTTCATGCAATGCAGTGCAGATGCCACGCCGACCACGTGTAGAAGTGGTGTATTTTAGGAACGAAACATCTACAAGTGCATTTAATAAACGCAGGGTGCTATGACTTATTATTTCACATTTTAGTTAGTCGCATCTTTTTTTTTTTTTTTTAACTGTTTACATAATTTCGTAAAAAGATACTTTAAATATAATCGATACAACTAATATCTATATTTTCCCCGATGTCTAAATTACTAGCGCACCGAGTCATGAGTTACATATTTCGGAGAAAGTGAGTTGGCACACCCTGCGCAATGAATTGAGTTGGCACAATTGCGCGGCGCAGCGCTGTGTTACCCTTCTCTACAGTGCTGGTCCACGCTATTCATCACGCGCAGATAATTTCTACGTGCGGTCGGCGACCAAATTCGATTCTCTTGATCCCTCCTACGGATGTCACTATCAAGACACAGAGTGCGCACGAATACAGAAGCGAAACTGCCGCTTATACCAAGGACTCCACTTGCACACGCCAGCAAAATGTTGCAAGGCTGTTCGCGTGTAAGCGCTTGGTATTAACGAATCTCTCGCAGCGTGCAGTAATCTATCGGATACAGCGCCTGTAACCAGAGCTTCGCGTAGCCAATAGGAGACAGCGTAGGTAAAGGCTCTTCACGATAAAGTTAGCACTTTTGAATTCAACCTTATGTAAAGTCACTGCTCCTGTCTGCATACATTTTAACGGGCACACTGAGTGACATACACCCAGTAAAGTTGGTAACGATGGAGAGGAAAGTAGTTTCATATCTTAACGTCGAATAAAAAGTGTTAGGTAACCATTTGTGATAATTTAAATTATTTCCAGCGCTTTATGTTTTTTTAATGCGTCGAAGTGTAAAAATGAGCAGACTTTTAAAATACTTTGTTTTCTAGTAAGTTTACAGTTTCTCTTGACCGACGCATAAAGTATGCGATGAAGCGCAGGGTAATGATAATTTTACATAAGGCGGAATAACACATAACGTGAATACAAACAGATCTTAAGCAGGGCATTCAAAAGTGCTCATTTTACCGTGAACATCCTATACACATAAAGAGAACCGCTACGCCATTTCATCTTTGTGTATATCCATTTCACGGTTACTTTTTCTTAAGTCTTGCTAAAGTTCTACTTCTAGAATATTCCTCCGCCTCGTCCAAACTAAGCTTAACTAAGTCTACAAAATTACACCAAAAGGACAAAGCACTGAATTTGTGCGCACTCACTTGCAACAATATTTTGCATGTGAACATTTTCTTGCTGTGCGCTGCAAGCGCAAATTTTTTCTCATCGTTTTTATTGATATTAATTACAAATTAAGTATTCTAATTTATAAAGAAAATACTGGCAAAACTTCGATTGAACGAAAAATAAGATACTTTTACATTAACAGAACTATAAAAACGCTTGTGATTCATGGCATATTTAGTAAATAACTAAATATGTCATATATGGGGTGATTTTTCAAATGTTTGATTTAAAAAATGTGGAGAAACTGCGAATAGACTATATTACCTACGTCATAATCAAGAACACTACCGCTGTACATAAGCGATCGGTTTATCTCTTCCCAAATACGTCTCTTGCTTACATCATGTTGCTCCTGCATTTTATACTTTCCTGTAAGGTGAGAGATGCCTTCGTAATACGAATTTTTTCTCTACAGTTTTAGCGAAGACAGTGGGAACAAAGCTAGAAAGATTTTATAAATATTGTGACAGTGCTCCTAATAAACCAAATTTAAGAAATTTCGATCCTGATTTCGTATATAATATTGCTGATTATGCCCGATAAACCACTAGTTTAATTAGTAATGAAAATAATTTAAACATAAAAATTGAATTGTTATTCTCAGTATAATCGTTTATTGATACATTTTCTATCAATTGACTACTACGAAATTTTCTATAGGTACTAATCAGTATATACGCCATTGCGATATTTCAGGAGTCTACAGTGTACAATTCTAGCAGTTGTTATGAATCCTGTTAAAATCTGTTCACGATAAAGTGAGCACTTTTGAAATCAACCTCAGAAAAATGTCACTGTTCCTACCTCCATATATTTTGACGTGCTCACTGAGTGACATGCACCGAGTAAAGTTGGTAACGATGGATGGAAAGTAGTTCCATATCTTAACGTCGAATAGAAATTGTTAGGAAACCATTTGTGATAACTTAAATTATTTATGTGGCTTTCTGAAAATTTGAAAAAATATTTACTTCTGTAATAACTTCACAGTTTCACTTAACCGACGCATGAATAAAGCGATGAGGTCCATGGAAATATTAATATTACATAAGCCGGAATGCTACACAACGTGCATATACGTAGATCTTAAGCAGGGGTTTCACTTCAAAAGTTCCCATTTGATCGTGAATTGCCTATAAGAAGGGAAGAGGATTCATCACACGCAGAAACATTCCACTTGAACTTGATGGTAGACCGAGAGCATCTTGGCTCATCTCCGCGGAGTCGCGTACTATGTCACCACCACTAAGAGTATAGCTATCGACCTGTGTCTCGACCCTCGTTCTCTAGCTTTCGCGAAGCTTTCCCACCAAGGCGAACCGGGTTCAATCCCCGGCCGAGTCACTCTCGGGATTTTCGCAGGTGGGAATCGTGCCGGACGATGCCGCTGGTCGGTGGGTTTTCTTAAAATTTTTGTGAAAAAAGAAAACATTATTTCCTATGGAGTTTCTCACTTTCCTATGTGTTAGTTTCACGTATGTCATTGGACGTCAGTTTAACCGACGCTTCGTGTAGTACTCACAGCCAATTTCAAACTTTTAACACTCTGGTGGTTTCATTCTGCGTGGCCGGGTCTAACAGTAGAGTCGAGTTCTGCCTGTGGCGGTAGACAATGTACAAGCAATATAATATGCTCCCAGCGCAGCAGGAACAATACGAGAGCTAGAATGAGTAAAGAGATTTGGGCGGCTCTTAACAGCGGGATCTTGAGAACCGATGAGGGTGATGGAGGTGAGTATGGAGCTACGCCGGAATTAAGGGGCGAATTCATTTGAGGGTTATTAAGGTGTGAGTGAGTGAGTGAAGATATTTGGGTGGTTCTTCGAGGTCTTGAGAGCCGATAAGGGTGAAACGAGGTGAGTATGGAGCAGTGCCGAAATAAAAGGCCGGGCGCAACGGGAGATGTACGAGAAAACCAGCGGCATCGTCCGGCACGAGTCCCACATGCGAGAATCCGAGATGAAGCAGTAGGGTGGTGATTCCTTTGATAGAATCGTACCTCTCGTTCCCTGCTTGGTCTGGGCCCTGTGTGTGATTGGCTAGCGCGTGCTGCGAAATGTACCGTATTGGCTGGGCTACTGGCTAGCAAGTACGTTACCAGTCGCTGAATGGCGAACGCCTTTTCAATATGTTGCTGTCTAGTGACGCCATTTTGGGAGTATGTTTGGTTGGAGTTCGAGGAATATGTGGTAGAGCCACGAGTATTTCGCGAATTTATTCGGTGGCGAGATAGACTCCAAACACGTGTTCTTTTCTCCTATTGCTGTGATTGGACAGAGGCCTCGCTTGATCACAGCAACCAATATGCAAACGATAATGCCTCGAGTGTAGAGAGGGCTGCCAGCCTAGCTTGCTGCCAGCTCAATCCGCGAAACACTCGGGGCTCTAATAAGTGGCTATTTCACATCTGTATTGTTAGTATTGTTATTTACTCTGTGACTACGAAGAATGTATATAAACGTATTGCAACATTATAAAATATTTTACTAAAATATGCTTTATAAATGTAACAAATTAATCGATCGATAGAGTTCGCATTAAAAAAAATTAAGAGCATTTCCATTCTGGATACTTTAGAAAGCAGAATTTACAATAAAATCGTTAAAAGATCGTCATAATATCTACTATAATTGCATGTAAGGAAATTGTAATAATTGTCATGTATTATATCAATTTTATAATTAAATTTATTTGTGTCAGTTTCAGCCATAAATGATTGTGACTAATAGGTGCACACTAAAACCAATTACAAAAAAATATTTCCTACATTGTTATTGCAATTTTCTTACATTCAGTCGTAGTAAAAATTGTGACGATCTTTCTCGAGGAAGATTTTATTATAAATTCTGCTTTCTGAAGTATCCAGAATGGTAAGGCGATTAAATTTGGTTAAAAATGCGGATTCTCATCGATCGATTAATTTTTTACATTTGAAAAGTACATTTTAGTAAAATATTTCATAATGTTGCAAAATATATACATTCTCTTTAATATACAGCATAAATCACACTTTTCTGGAAATTTTGATAGTGCCTGTACTATTTTTTTTTTTTTTTTTTTTTAATGCTGTATAGTCGGGTGCAGTGCTCCATAGGCAGTTTCTTTACTTCAACGTAACAGGCGAGTTACCTTCGCCAACCCAGCAAGAGCATGACGACATGGATTACAAAATGTGTTTGCAACTGTCGACCTCTAAAGCCAATAGTGCATCAACAGTGACACATACGTTTGATGGTACCTGGTTTTGTGCTTTCGCTCATTTCCAGGAAAGCTGTAAGACGCAAAGTAGTCCAGCATTCTTACGACTTTGGTAAACGAGTTGTACATCTTTCGGAACCTAAAAACTGTTTGTACCCAACTCTTACGTAGCAGATAAAACCACACCCTTCGTATAATTTTCAATTCGTTGTCATGTATCACATCCTGCGGTTTATTTATTTATTTATTTTTTAACAATCTGTATATAACCCTGAAAGTTTTTAAACACGAAACATTTTCTAAAATAATTAATTACAAGGAAAACAGTGTGTTTTTTTAAGGTAAGCGCTAAACATTTCCGACTGCTATCTTGAAGATAACATTTTTTTTTTTGTTTACACATACATTTTTATTTGCGTGTAGGATTGTTAATTACTCTAACATATTTATTTTGCAAACAAAATGTAAACATATATATTTTTTTAAAGCTCCGCATCGGCTGCGGGTATTATTTCTAAGTTATTTTGTATTCTCATGCTGTTTTCTTTATTCTGGCAAGCCAATTTGCATGCATAATTTCCCAAAACAAACTTTATAGCACGCCAGCGGTCATTCGCACAATATTGACGTTGCAGCCCGCATTTAATGTGTATTTCTGTTATCCCCGTTTTGAATACGTTTATTCAAGAAAAATAAACAGGATCGATGTTTAGGTTGTCATTACGTTTAATTTGACGGTATGAAAGTGTATTTTTATTTCGGTGAAGTGATTAAATGTTTAAACAACTTTTTTTTTTTTTCAGAAATTATTTTTGTGCGAAAATTTTAAAAATTACATACTATTAACAGGATATTCCTATGGCTACATTAACGTTTCTGAAGCAAATGTGTGAACGTAACTTGGGGTGTGTCTCTGAGAGAATTTCTCTCCTTTGGATGGCTGAATACGCAGGAATGTGGTTCCATTGTTTCGGCGAAGCTGCTAACTATGACAAGGGCAGAAAATATTTGGCGGAATTAACTACAGATAGGTAGGGCCACGGGGTTTTTCGCGAAAAAGTTCCACTGCTCGTTGTATTACAAAGCACGTTAGTTCAGGACCAGTATCGTGTCCGCTAGCCAATCACTGACGTTTAGTGCCAGGGTAACTTCATTCTGATTGGCGCAGTCGAGTATAATATTTCTTCTCACACAGATACGTGGCCAATAGCAGAAGTAAATTTTTAATCTTGCACGTAGTAAGTTGAAGTATAGCCTGTGCGTACATATTTTCTCGAAAAACAGGTGGCCCTACCAATAGGTAGGGAAACCGAATTTCGTGAAAAGATTTCTGTACATGCTAGATCTCAATAACCTACGAGCGTACCAGCAGTTACCTTTTGCTTATTGAAGGCGTGTGTATGTGAGAAGACATTTTCTTAGTTGACTGGCCAATAAGAATTAAGTTACCCCGATACGGTACGTCTCTGATTCGGGGACAGACACGTAAGACGCGTAATATCTAGATTACCCAATCAGAAAAATGGATATGAGCTAAAGTGTTATGAAATACAACTGGTCGTGAAATCTTTTCGCGAAATTCGAGTGTCCCTATACCTATAGGCAGGGACACTTGCTTTTCGTGAAAAATTTTCAAGGCCAGTTTGTAAATCATAACACTTTAGCACAAATACACTTTCGTGATTGAATGACTTACTTGTTATAGGTAGGGATAGGGAAAATTAGCGAATTCATTTCGGGACAAGATAGACGTCAAACACATATATAGGGAAGTCACCTTCGCAATTGGATCACAGTTTATTAGACCCGCCCTGCACGCCTCTGAACCAATAGCGGACTTGCAAGGAAACACCTTTCGAATCCCATAACTGCCATGTGTGGGGCAACAACCAATGAACACACAGCTGGGGCTCCAGTATGCAGAGGACTGAAGAGCCTAACCTACAGGTCATTGAACTCGCGAAATTTTCCTATCCCTAGTTATAGGCTATCCTGAAAGTAGGGCTTTAGCAGGGCTTCAGGGATGTCGGAAGTAACTCTGAATTGACTACAACTATTATTCCTGCAACGACGAATAGGGCAATCACGTCTAGCTTGACGGTGTCGCGGTTGGCGTAACGGCTGGAGGGCTCGCCTCCCACCAAGGCGAACCGAGTTCGATTCCCCGGAATTTTCGCAAGTGGGAATCGTGCCGGACGATGCCGCTGGTCGGCGGATTTTCTCGGGGATCTTCTGTTTCCCCCGCCCTTGCATTCCGGCGCTGCTCCATACTCACCTCGCTTCACCCTCATCGGCTCTCTAGACCCCGATGTTTAGAGCCGTACCAACGTCTCCATGCTTCTCATTCCAGCTTGACTACAATCAGCTATAAATATGTACCTACTTCGAATTTCTAAGCTGTCTCAACCCACCCCTTGTTTAGAACATTTTCCGCTCACCCTGGCAAATACATTCACATTATCCTTTACCGAACTGCAGCCCTCAAAAAAAAATTTAATGCATCTGTAATCTGCTTGCTCATGAAAGATGTTCTCTGCGACAGTGGGCGCATTACGAACACAAAGTAGGTTGTTTATTGGTTCCAGTGTGTATGCGTGAGTAAGTGAAGAGATTTGGGTGGCTCTTAACAGCGAGGTCTTGAGAGTCGATGAGGGTGATTGAAGTGAATATGGAGCGGCACTGGAATGAGGAGGCGGGGGGAACAGGAGATCCCCGAGAAGACCCGCCGACCAACAGCATCGTCCGGTACGATTCCCACCTGTGAAAATCCGGTGACCCGGCCGGGGATCGAGCCCGGTTCGCTTTGTTGGGAGGCGGGCGTGCTAATCGCTCAGCCACCTTGGCCACTCCAATGTGTAAGCACTTGGGCTGTCACATGTGAAATTACTGGATACAGTAAAGTCTTACTTGGGGCTGGAAGGGAAAAAGCACCATCATTTAACATTATGTGAAGAAATTACAGGAAAGGCAGTGGGGCAGTTGATAAATAAGTTATAATGTCGCTGTAGGGCTCATTTGCTTCAGCTCTTCCCGACACATGCTGCGCTCTCGGCCTGTTAACGAATTTATGTTCGGCAGTTTTGGGAAAGGGGAAAACCTGGAGAGAGCAGAACGGCTACACGTGGGCGAGATGTGTGAAACGGGCGTCTGGGTTGGAATAAAACGCCGCCGGCGAAGAACGTGCGAGAGAAACCACGCGTGTGTGTCGGTAACTAGGTCGCACGGTTTCCGGTAGCAAGGCACAGCGGCGTTATCCAATCAGCGTCAAAGACTGTGCCTGCCAGACGTCCTTTAGGCCCGCGGGGGACGGGGAGGTAAATCTCGCGCAGCGCGGCGTGGCCAATAAGGGGCCGAGGGATGCCACGCCCATCTGCTCGCGGAGCATTGGCGCGGCCAATCAGCTTCCGGCCGCGGAAACATCAAAGGGGACCGGCCGCCCACCAGTTCGGCCTCTGTAACGCTCGCTTGTTCTGCGCCACCGGCGAAGTGCTGGGACGGCGCTCGACGGAATCCCCTCCGGCGAGGTCTGTCCGAGGGAGGGTGGGGAGAAGGGTCGAGCATCCCCCAGCCCTTCCTCTCCTTGTTGTAGTCTTCGCCCGCCCCGCAGGGCGCAAGATTTAATTAATGTAATGGAGAGGAGCACGTGATTAGCATGGTAAACGTGCAAGGGCGAAAGACGGCTTGCGTCAGACGTTGTAGGGACACACAATACCCACAAAGTAAAATGAAAAAAAAAAAAATGTTAATGCAATGGAATGGAATTTTTTAAAAATACATTTGTGGTTCTTTTGGCTAATGCGTGAAAAGCGCCGCAGAGGTTTGTTAGAAAACACGTGATTGAAACCCAGTTACATATTTTGCAGTGGTGTCTAAATAACAAAAACACTTAATAAACGTTTAGTGGCCAAAGACAAATTTCAAATTCGAGGATTATTTTTTTAGGCGTGAAAACGGCCAAAAAATGGGTGTTTTCAGAATCACTGTTAGCTGCTGAACTTTGCGTACAGAAACTTCTGAGTTGTCTTTGCAGACATGCTTCATACTTTTGTTTTTATTGTTTTACCATTTAAATACAGTATAAATGTTTAAAGTCATGTTCAGGCGAGTCGTCGGAAAGACCGAACGCGCAGGTAAAGGGTGTTCGCGATAAAGTGAGCACTTTAGAAGTGAACCTTAGAAAAAAGTCACTGCCCCCCCTTGCCTGCATGCATGTATTTTAATGGGCGCACGGAGTGAAATTCGTCCAGTAAGGTTGGGATAACCATGAATGGAAAGTAGTTCCATATCTTAACGTCGAATAAAAAGTGTAAGGTAACCACTAAAAAATTAAAAATTATTTCTTTTGCTTTCTGTTATTTTTTTTAATGCATCGAAGTGTAAAAATGAGCAGATTCGTGAAGTATTTACAATTTCACAGTTTTATTTAACCGACGTATGAATAAAGTGATGAGATCCATGACAATGTTAACTTTGCATAAGGCGGAAGAATACACAACGTGTATTCAAGTAGATCGTAAGCAGGGCTTTCAAAAGTGCTCATTTTACCGTGAATAGCGGATAGCACCTTGTGCGTAGAGGCGATGGGGCAAGTATTGAATGAACAAGAGTTAGCCGTAGAGGTCGCGTGTTTCGAGCTTTCCAACGTGAAAGATTGCTGCAAACGGGCAAAACCCTAGATTCGAGATTTTTTCAACTATTTCTTTTTTTTTTTTTTTATACTTGCCAGAGTTGGCTGGAATGTTACATGTTAATAGATGCTGTATGCAATGAAGGTTACATGTTAATAGATGCTGTATGCAATGAAGGTTACATGTTAATAGATGCTGTATGCAATGAAGGCTACATGTTAATAGATGCTGTATGCAATGAAGGTTACTAATAATGGCATAAGATGGACGAGGGTGTCTTGACGCTTACGGCGGTGTAAAGTATACCTTGACGTGGTTGGAAATGACTGTGTTTCCCAAGTTTCAAGTTACCAAGTATATTTGTGCACAAAATTTTACGTCTCTTGGACATCCATCGCATACGTGAATATTACGAGAAATTGTTGAAGTGTCACTAAAATATTTTTTGCTTGTGGCAGTAAATTAATTCTCACTCAGTTGTGTACACAGTGAAATTTGAATGTGGTATTTGTTTGTTTAAAAATTTTAGACAGATGGCAAGCACATTTTGTACCGTGGCAGTGATATAAGCTGTTCAAGGTAAAGTGAGCACTTTTGAGGCACTAGTTAATTTTTTCCTATCAGTCAATATCTATCCTTCCACCATTCTTTAATATAAATATTGCCATTGGAGTAATAAACGCAGTGTATATATTTTACCGGACTCTAATGTTAACGTCTACTGACTATCATTCCGAATGAGAGGGCTTAAAAAAGTACTCACTTTGCCCTTAATAGCCTATAACTAGAGATGTGAAAAATTCGTGGGTTTTTTTTCGGGACAAGCTAGAAATCAAAAACGTGCACGTATGAGTCACGTTTGCAATTGGTACGCGCATTACGCATTGGTTAACACCTTCTGATCTCTGGGCCAATAACGAACGAACGTACAACAAAATGCATGCCCATTCAACACCATCAATGCTGACAGTACGCAACCAATGAGACGTTGATATCTGTTTGGTTGAACATAAGACATCGAATTCTAACCTACACGTCAATGAATTCGCGAAATTTTCAGGTCTCTGCCTACAAGAAACAACGTTTGCGCAGCTTGGTCTGTACAGTAATACACTTATCGTCGGTAATTTGAACTGCAGGTAGCACAGTCGTTTCAAACCACGGTCCAGATTATGGCCTAATTTATTTACCTTGCAGCGGCTAGTCGCAAGCGACTGCCAGAATAATAGTAGTTCTCAGCATTGAGAGTCGCTCTCAGATCATGTAGTAGATAAGTACACAGAGATTAAACTATGTTGCGGTACCTTTGATGTGGACGTATACCCATTCTCTGATTTGCTGCGTGAGAATCTGGCCGTGTGTCTGACTGGCTACTGCAAGCTGCGAAAGGTCCCTTATTACATGGGTTGCCACGAGTAAATATACCAGGTGCTGATCGGCGAACAGCGCTCAAACGTTTTGGCTGGCCGCGGTGGTGTAGTGGCTGGACTACTTACCTCCCACGTAGGGAGAAACGGGTTCGATTCCCGGCGTAGTCGCTCCCGGATTTTCGCACGCGGGAATCGTGCCGGACGATGGCGCTGGTCGACGGATTTGCTCGAGGATCTCCTGTTTCCCCTGCTCTTTCGTACCGGCGCTGCTCCGTACTCACTTCGCTTCGCCCTCATAGGCTCTCAATACCTTGATGTTAATAGCCGCCCGAATATCTTTAATCACGCCAACGTTTTGCTGGTCGATGACGCTCATTTGCTACCGTGTGATAGTGGAGTTCGCTGTATAAACGATTTATTCGTGTCTGTATTCGCAAGTGTTCTGTGGCTAGAGTTTTGCCGCCAGTTGGGAGCACCAGTGACCAGGAACTGTGAATGTTTGAAATGTAGCTCGTCTTCAAGTGAACACACTAGATTTCCTTGCCCCTACCTATAAGGTTCCGGAAACACTAGCTACGTAACTCTTTGGTTGTTGTATTTCCTAACTGCAAGGGTTGTTGAGTTGAGAGATTTGGGCGGCTCTTAAAAACGAGGTCTTGAGAATCGATGGGGGTGAAATGAGGTGATTAGTGGAGCAGCACCGTAACACAAGGGCGTGTGGGAAACTGGATATCCCCGAGAAAACCCGGCGACCAGCGGCATTGTCCGGTGCGGTTCCCACTTGCGAAAATCCAGAGTTAACCGGCCGGGGATTGATCCCGGTTCGCCTTGTTGGGAAGCGAGCAGTCTAACCGCTCAGCAACCGCGTCCGCCTAATTGCAAGAGGTACTCGCCGTACTCTACATAGTGCTTCTTATTTTTTTTTTTATGTCTAACAAATGGAGTGCTGATTTAAAAGATTTGCATTATTAGTTTAATTTAATATGTAACGGGCCTCTCTATTCGTCGTCTTCAATTTATCATTTCGTTCAGGTAAGAAGTTTATGATAATTGGCGTGTAGCATTCTCGTAAGAACATCAAAATCTCAAGCGAAACAGAGCAAATATAATCGCTTACAAGTTTATTCTTCAAGGGCAGATAATTGTCTTTAGCAGCGGAGCCCTATCTGCAGTAGGGCGTGGGCCCCTAAAAGATTGCCTGTTCTATGGTATGATTGGACGAGGGATGGTAGGCAGGTGGCCGTTTGCGAAATAGGTACACGAGGCAATAGCAGGTGCTGATATATCTTCTTCGCAAGGGTTGTTTACCCCTGGGTGAAATCAGCAGGGTTATTGTGCATCCAAGATTTTGTAACCTTACTTCAGAACTTAAAAGGACGCTTCGTGCATAGCGAACGGTGTCTAGACGACTTCGTCAGGGCACAGAAGTAAAAGACCGTTTTGATTGTCAGACGTGGCAAGAAGAAAGAGAGCTTCTTCGTTGTCCAGTATCCGACGACATGTGATATGCCTTCACTAGAGTACCCACTCTAGCACAGTGAGAGTCTTGTACTTTGTTTTTGGTGTAAGATTTGGGTTGACAATCGGAAGTAATTAAATAGAGTTATTCCGTCTTTATCGCGATGTAATTATAATTTCAACAGGGTATGCCTATAACCTAAAACTTGGTTTATTTACGGCGCTTAAAATTTTCCCGTCGAAAAATTTTTGCATCCAGCTTCGGATTTTAATCGTGTCCTTTTATTCAGCTCTTTTTACTACATAGATTTAACATTTCAGTTTTTTTTTTTTTTTTTTTAAGTTTGGCCCCTTAAACTAAAAATACGCCGAGTTAAACTCATCCTTGTCTCACCTTTACAATAGACAAAACCCTTGTTTTCTACGCAACTTATAAAACTACAATCAATAACCCGGGCAGGCGACACTGTTTCCGCATGTTTCCCATGCAACACACATTTGATTTATTTGCAACTCTCCTGATGGTTTTATTGTTAGTCGAAGAAAGTGATTATTTTCCTAATAACCATACAGAGTCTCTTTTATGTCTCTTGATCAGTGCATAGATACTAGTTCTTGGATTCTTGTGTCTGTGAAGGATACATAATGGAGAAAAAACTAAGCAGCACTGTAAAAAAAAATTGGGGTAAAATCCCCTTACATGTAAAGGAAGCAAATTATCTCTACATGTAAAGTAAAATTACCTCTTGAATGTAGAGTAAATTTACATAATATCTAAAGTACTATTCTCTAATCGTACGGGAAAAGTACCTGATGATAATGGGGGGGGGGGGGGGAATCCCATGTCAGTAACTATAATGTAAAAAAAAATAATATTGTAGAAAATATCCCGGAGTATTAGTATGGTTGTTTTTTTTTTTTTACCCACATCCTCTGAGGGATGGTAACCGAAACCTCAACACTAGAAACGTCGACACTTGCTGGTTGGCGAGCACGAACCATGATCCTGTATCACGATAGGCCGATGCGCTATCCATTACACCACGACGACAGCGTGGCGTTGTCAGTGAATGTTAGCGTGTTACGAATTGTTTCTTCCGCCCGTCCTCTCACAGCTGTTGATAATACTGAAGAGATCCACACGTCGTAAGGTAATTTTCCTATCCATGTATGGGATTTTCCACTACCATGTACGTGAATTTTACTCCAGAGTGCGGTAATTTCACCTTACATGTAAGAAAAACTATGTTTCCACCACAAGTTTGCTAATATTACCTTACTTACATTTGTCAGGTAATTTTCCCATTATTATTTACAGTGAGGTTTTTTTTTATTTAACCCTACGTTTATTAATATTATGCTTACGCAAGAAAGCAGCATCAGCAGTCACTAATTTATGAATTCCTTCCTTATGTAATTCTTAGCTATATAGTCTATTCGTGGTTTCTTCAGACTTTTCGATTCAAACATTTGAAAAATCACCCCATGCATGACGTGTGTGGTTATTTCCTTGTTATGTCGTGTGTCACAATCATTTTATACTTGTGTTCACACTAAAGTATCGTTACAGGCGGGCCCCTATGCGAGCGCGCTAGGCACGGACGATCCATGGACGGGCGCGCGCTACCAGTTGCGACCTGAGACACAACGGCACCTTCACAAAGGAATGTTTACATAGCGTGCCTCCTGTACCGATCGGGGCGCGTGCCGCTTCCTACTCTGGGTGTCGGGGTGTCTTCGAGATATACGTAGAATGTTCTAGTGCTTGCTTCTCTAAATTCTTTCAGCCTGACTGAGGATGCGTCGAACCTTCCAGATAAAGGCCAGCGATAGTACAAAAGTGCGCCGGGCCCTCGACCGGAGAGATGTTATGAGAGTTGGGAGTCTGGGTAATTGTGCGACTAGCTGGAAGAACGACGAGTTGTTGAAGGAAGTGACCAGCGGGAGGAAAAACTGTTACTGCGAGCATCGGTGAAATGAAGTGTGCGACTGGCAGGCTCAACTACTGGACTGGATGTATTGGCGAAAAACATTAAATACTGTTAACGATAAAGTGGGCACTTTTTTTAATGAACCTTGGAAAAAAAAATCACTGCCCCTGAACGCATCTATTTTAATGGGCGCACTGGGTGTCATTCGCCCAGTAAAGTTGGTATCGATGGACGGAAAATAGTTCCATTTCTTTACGTCAAATAGAAAGTGTAAGGTAACCATTTGTGATTACTTAAATTATTTCATTCGCTTTCTGTTTTTTTTTTTATGCACGGAAGTGTGAAAATGAGCAGATTTGTATAATTTTTACTTTCCTAAAAAAATTTTACAGTTTTACATGATCGACGCGTCACGACGCACGACCCATGGTCATGTTAATTTTACATTAGGCGGAAGAATACACGGCGTGCATACAAGTAGATCTTAAGCAGGGCTTTCAAAAGTGCTGATTTTATCGTGAACAGCCCATACAAATGATGGCAACGGACAGACTGAACGTGTGTTGGTGGTGATTATGAGTTAATTTGCTATAACCAAGCTGAGATATTGAAAAAGGACGTTCGTTAGAGTTGAAATGGATATTAAATATTGCGCTCACGGAGAAATAAAAAGAGTAATAGTGGAGATAGTAATTAGTGTTGTAAATAATAACTTTGTGAATAAATAAAAAAATACAATTTAGTTTTTTTTTCTCAGACCTCCATTCCTCACGAACTCAGATACGCTTCTCAGGTGTCTTGCAACAGTACCTTATTTTTGGTGAAATTGAACTTCGCACTTATAATATATTTTTAAATTTTAATATTTTATTATGATTTATATGAATGAAGCAGTGAGAAAATATGATTGTTTGGTTGGTAATGCTTAGTAAGAAATAGTTCTTACGCAGAATATTATTAAGCTGAGTGCATTGTGCTGTGCGTTGTCTCATTGGTGTAATTTTCTAGACTCGGCCAAGTTTGGTTTTAGTTTACATGGGGCGGTGGGATTTCCTGGAAGTAGAACTTAAGCAGGGCTTCAGAAAAGTGTGAAGTAACGGTGAGTGGACTATAATTTAGTTTTAGTTAGAAGGAAATTGGCGTACAATTGAGCACTGGGACCTATTGTACAACATGTCGAATACATTAAAAGAAGTACATTTACTACCAAAATGGCAAAAAAAAAAAAAAAAAAAAAAAACAATATGATTGATGTTACATGTAAAAAAAAGAATGTACGAGTATATATTTTGTAACACTGTAAAATACTTCACAAGAATTTTTTATTACTCTGATTTTGAATACCAGAAAAAATAATAATGTTTCGAATATATTTATTTATTGATTTTATGCACATGCATTTCAATTAGAAAGATGATAAACTTTCGCGGATGAAATGAATATACGTTATTAACAGAATTTGCAAAAATTATTACCTTTTTGTTTTTAATGAAGACAACCTGATGTCCTTGCCTAATAACGGCGGGGGGTTGCAAAATGTACTTTCCAAAGCATTCAGAGTGGAAATACGCTTATAATTTTTATATAAAGTAGTATTTTTTATATGATG
Organism: Dryococelus australis; assembly: GCA_029891345.1. Classification (NCBI taxonomy): domain Eukaryota; kingdom Metazoa; phylum Arthropoda; class Insecta; order Phasmatodea; family Phasmatidae; genus Dryococelus; species Dryococelus australis. The sequence continues at coordinate 350,976,731 of CM056995.1, forward strand.
TTCGCGGTAAAATGAGCACTTTTGAAAGCTTAGCTTAGGTTCTATTTGTATGCGCATTGTATATTCTTACACAATATGTGCAATTAACGATACGATGGGACTAATAATCTAATCTCTTTATTTGTGTGTCGGTCAAGTGCAAATATGAAATTTTTTTATATAAATGGTAAGTAATTATTTTAAAAATGTTTCTATTCTTACACGTGCATTAAAAAAAAAAAAAAACGTGAAATAAAATTTTTCAGTATTTACAAATATTTACTTAATACCTGTAATTTAACGTAAATACATGGAACTACTTTTTTCGTCGTTGCCAACTTCACTGGCCGCGTGGTAGTCAGTGTACCCGTTAAAATATATGCAGGTTTGGGCAGTGAAATTTTTCAAAGGTTTATTTCAAAAGTGCTGACTTTACAGTGTACAACTTTTTATATATATATTTTTTTAAAACATTCCAAAAAAATTCTATTAAAATATTTTGCTGTATTACAAAATATATCCTTTCTTCATTCTTATGTAGCTTTTTCGTACTTTCCTATAATTTTTGTAGTTCAAGTACTACTTCTTAGTGAGCTCTGTGTGTTGTATGTACGTACATACACGTGCATTGATCTGTTTGATGTCACTCTACTTCTAACAAAAGGACTCCCTTGAAATATTTGTTCTAACTAAGATTGATTTCAAAAAGTTCTTAACGTACCGTACACCATTTGTATTTACACATGTGTGCACCTATTCTTTGACTGTCGGTGTGATCGTGTGGCACTGCAAATCTAGTATTATTGTTAATTTCCGTGCAAATTTATCCTCGTCTTGCCGCAACCCACGCGGAGCGTCCACTCATTTTTGGTCTTGTTTCCTTCTCCGCCGAGAATCCCCTCCAGCAGGTAAGCTGTGCATGCCTTTGCTCGCGCGCCAGCCACATCTGTCAGCTCTCTGCCGCAAATGTATGCTAAGTGAGGTCTCGTTTGCCCTTCACTGAAGTTTTGTAGCGCTAAGCCCGTTTTCCAATCCACTGTAATTGCCCCGTAACGATAGGATTGTGATCCCGCATTCGGAACTCTGGCCCTTCCAGCACCGTGCAAAACATCTGCATATTCATGCATGCAAATTGTGTTGGAACAGACATAAAGCTGTGTGTGTTTGTATGTGTGTGTGTGGGGGGGGGGGGTTGAGGTATAGCGTGTTATTGGGTGTCGGTTGCTATGCAGGTAGTGCATTTTCTGCGAGGTTCGTCCCTGAATTACAAGTCAGCGCGGCTTTCTACTTTTCTTTCGCTTAAACCCGTATTTGCGGTCAGACGCGGGATATAAGCGGGGCGATATTTATGCAGCCATTACCCCGAAAATGTTCACGAATGCTGAAGTTTCGAGAGCGATTATGCCCTTCCCATGCATTGCAAACATGACCCGTCCCCTCCACCTTCTAGACACTTGGAAATTGCCAATTCCTTTTCATTGCTCCTAGCGCTTGAATTTTATGACTTCTCGCCGCTGATTCCTTGTTCTTTTCTACACTGCTCCCTGCTTCCATTTGTAATGTGTCCTTTTATCCCGACGAGAAGCGGCGAATGCGCTCTCTGGCATCGTTTTATTCGGTGCGGGTAGTTATCACACTTCGCCTCGTGTGGAAGGAATTTTCGAACTGTACTCTGTGCTTCGTCACTGCTGTCTTCTCTATAGGAGCTCAACAATTGTGTGATGGGCAGTGACCTGAGAACTTCGCGTGTTCACATACAAACAAGTTGGAATTCACACACATGTACGTTCATGTTACGTTTCTAATTGGTCCAAGTGGTTTTTGACACCACGTGGAGACAAATAGACCAAAAACAAACATGCAGGAAATTGTGCGCCCAATCACCGACTTTTGCTACCACGAATATCAACCAATAAACATTTGATATCTGTATGAGAGTATATAAGACTGTGAAGTCTAGCCTACATGTATTTGAACACGCGAATTTCTCAGGTTTCTAATGATGGGATATGTAATGTTACGTATCCATGTTTTTTTTTTTTTCCAGCTGTCGATCGATACAAAATATCCTGTACTTTAATTAATCTAATTTTTATAAGTAAATAAGACGTACCAGAAAATAACCTTCGTTCGAGTATATTCGACGTTGATTTCGAAAGTACGAATCAGATGCTTCATGAATATTATTCTTCAGAAACATTTTTGTAATATTAGTAAGAAAACGTTCGACTATCCGCCACTTTGGTAGCTGTTACCACGAAGGCACTGCACGCCTTAAGTTCAGGTTACGATGAAAAAAGTGTACGTGTAACAAAATGAAAGTAGGTATACTTTATAGGAGTGTTCATGGTCGTCGTGTATCATATACGTAGTGATAGGAAAATTTCGCGAATTCATTTTGGGACAAGATGGACGTCAAACACATATACAGTGAAGTCACCTTCGCAATTGGATCGCAGTTTATTAGACCCGCCCTGCACGTCTCTGAGCCAATAGCAGACTTGCAAGTAAACACCTTGCGAATCCCGTAACTGCCAGGTGTGGGACAACAGCCAATGAACACACAGCTGAGGCTTCAGTATGCAGAGGACTGAGGAGTCTGGCCTATAGGTCATTGAACTCGCGAAATTTTCCTATTCCTACGTATACGTAAACGGTCCTAACGCACACTAAAACCATGAACCATGCCATGAAAATACCTACAGGCTGTTCACGGTAAAATGAGCACTTTTGAAATCCCTGCACAAAGATCTACTTGCATGTATGTGTTATGTATTCTTCCACCTATTGGAAAGTTAACATTGTCATGGACCTCATCAATTTATTCATGCGTCGGTCAAGTGAAACTGGGAAATTATTAGGAAAGTAAATAATTTACAAATAGCTTAGTTTTACACTTCGATGCATTAAAATAAAGGAAAGCGGAAGTAATAATTGAAATTATCACAGCTGGTTACCTAGCACTTTTTTATTCGACGTTAAGATACGGAACTACTTTGCCTCCATTGTTGCCAAGTTTACTGGGTGCGTGTCACTCGGTTCGTCCTTTATAATATACGCATGCAGGGGCAGTGACTTTTTTCTGATGTTCATTTCAAAAGTGCTCACTTTATCGTGAACAGCCTTTACTTTCTTTTTCATACGTACACACTACACGTTCTTTATGTGCCCGTTTTTTTTTTTTTGTAAACCGACCTTTACTATTGAACGTGGCACGATCTATAGAAGAACGAAGGAAAGAGCCATACCGATAGATACTACTGTCGCAGAGTAGATAACTGCGCGGCAGTTCATTTGACGTGGTCGTATCTCATTCTGTGATTGGCTGTGCGAGGTTCTGGTAATGGCCGTAGTGTCTGATTGGCTACTACATGCTGGTGAAAGTTCGCTGTTGGGTGGCTGGCGATACGTCATCGGGCGATGACCGGCGAACGGTGTTGCAACATCTTGCTGTCTAGTGGCGCCATTTTGCTGGCGCGCGATGCTAGAGTTCCTTGGCATAAGCGGCTGTTCACGATAAAGTGAGTACTTTTGAAATCAACCTTTAAGAAAAAGTCGCCGCCCCTGCCTGCATATATTATAACGGGCGCACTGTGACATACGCCAAGTAAAGTTGGTAACGATGGAAGGAAAATAGTTCCATATATTAACGTCAAATTAAAAGTGTTAGGTAATTATTTGTAACAACTTAAATTATTTCTTTCGCGTTGTACTTTTTTAATGTATCGAAGTGTAGAAAAAAGCATATTTGCGAAATATTTACTTTTATAATAATTTCAAAGTTTCACTTGATCGACGCCGAATAAGGCGATGAGGTCCATGACAGTGTTAATTTTACATAAGGTGGAAGAATACACAACGTGCATGCAATTAGATCATAAGCAGGGCTTTCAAAAGTGCTAATTTTACTGTAAACATCCTTTACCCTGAAGTAGGCTACTCTGCGTTAAGGACCTGAAAATTTCACGGGTATATTTTACAGTACGGATTAGCATCAGACACACGTACGTTTCAAGTCACTTTTTGAATTCAGTTTTTCAGCTCCATTCACAGTCACTTCCAAATTTTCCCGAAGCCGTGCCGAAGTTCTACTTTCGAGATCTTCCTCCGCAGCATTGCAAACGAAGCTTAACCAAGTCTAGCGATTTACACCTAAAGGACAACTTCCCGCATTCGTGCGTATTCAGTTTAATCATATTTAGCATGAGAACTATTTTTTTGTTAGGCATTAACCACACACATTTTTTTCTCTCTGTTTTATTCATATAAATTATAAATTAAATATAATTTATATTTAAAACGTAAGTAAAAACAAGTTTACTCAAAAATAACACACGACTACGAACATAAGTATAAAACTTTGTGATACATGGCAGAAATTATAGAAACATTATACATTATAGAAAACAACCAAGCACATCGTACATGTGTAATTTTTCAAAGGTATGTTTCAAAAAGGATGAAGAAACTGGAAACTGACTATAGTAAACTAGAAAATCACCGATTTTCGTGCTACTTGCGGGGTAGAATTGGCCACTCTGATAGACAATGAACGAAGAGTTACGCGCTGACGCGAGCTCCATTCACTGTCCGGCTCTATGGAGGGTGTAGAGGAGGGGGAAAGGGTGCGAACCCACCTCGACCTTCCCCCCTCCCCTCCTTGTACTTACGCTCGCTGCCCCTTCGCTCGGCCGGTGGGGTTATTTATAGCTCACCTGGTTCGCGTCACAGTCCCTCCTCCTTCCACTGCTGTAGAAGCCGACTAGTTTAGAGGATGCGCAAGAATATTCTGGGAACTTGGACCCTCGGCGCAACGCGGCATTTAAGAGACATTTCTGGGCGATGGCCTACGACACGATCCTATAAATATAGGCCACAGCTGGACTGTCGGTAGTCTCGTGGGGGCCATCTGGCTGAGTGCGGGATCGAATTTCCGTGCGTTGAGGGACGGACTACGAGAGATTGCGAGACGACGGCGGACGAGGTGTTTGTGATCTGAATGGACAAAGGTGCGTGAGATTCGAAGAATAAATGCTACTGTGCGTGAGGGCGCTCGGACTCTAGGACAGTGCGGGCTGGTGGGACCTGGACTGAACTGAGGTGGGACTGAATGAACATGTAATACGGATTTTATTGTTAATATTGGAGCTGTCAAATATGGACACATCTATACTACTAAATAAAATATAAGTGTCTTGTTGTGATTTTCGAATTTTTCACTTTTAATTATTTTTTCATATATGTATAATTGATAACTAAGCCATATCTAATGTTAATTTTGTTTTCGTGTCTGTCTGTCCGAATGGATTTAACTCAAAAACCACTTAATTAACATCATATTTACACAATGTATAGATAATAACTCCAGGACCAAATTAGTCTTTGTTTCATCAAGATATCTCAAACGGTTCTGGAAAAAATTATGATCAGGGATGTAAATAGTTACTGGAATAAGCTTTTCTTAGGACTACTGGATAAAAAAAAAGCATCGTTAAAAAACATTTCCGTAATTTCTCCTTTCTTTTTGCCTGTGGGCTGTAAACCTTTCTTTCCAAAAAGCCGCAGTGGCCGACTATCTAGTGTTATTCCAAGTGGGGCCGCAGTGTCCCAGTGGATAGATATATACCAAGTGGGGCCTCGGTAGCTCAGTGACTAGAGCACCCAATAAGGGGGTTGCAGCAGCTCAGTGGCTAAAGAACCCAATATTGGAGCCTCAGCTGGTCAGGGGCTAGAACACCCAATATTGGAGCCTCAGCTGGTCACGGGCTAGAACACCTAATAGTGGGGCCGCAGCTGGTCAGGGGCTAGAACACCCAATATTGGAGCCTCAGCTGGTCAGGGGCTAGAACACCCAATATTGGAGCCTCAGCTGGTCAGGGGCTAGAACACCCAATATTGGAGCCTTAGCTGGTCAGGGGCTAGAACACCCAATATTGGAGCCTCAGCTGGTCAGGGGCTAGAACACCCGATATTGGAGCCTCAGCTGGTCAGGGGCTAGAACACCTAATAGTGGGGCCGCAGCTGGTCAGGGGCTTGAGCACCCAATTAAATAAAGTGGCTAGATAAATTCAAAGTCCCAAATATTATGCTAACATAAAACATGTGTGAAGCTATGGCAGTGTGTAATCTAATAATTCCATTAAACCCGAAAGAAGCAATATTAGTATTTCCAACATAAAACCTTAATGAAACTATGGTGGGATTTATTTTAATAACTTAAAAAAAAAAACAATGCGAACGAAGTCGCACGGGTCAGCTAGTAATTTATAAAATACCTTATTGAATAAATTTTGATACTCGGTTTATTGGGACTGGTATTTCATTATTTTATTTTATTACTTTCTTTGAGGTAATTATACATCGTATTGATTGAAGTAATTAATTGTAAACAGCAGGTGATATCAATTTATTTTGAGAATTTTGGTTGAGAGAGGCTTGGGTGTCAGTTTAAGTTAGGTTATAAGTTAGTTTACAAGCTGTCCTCTGATAAGCCTTCAGCCATAACGACGGGGGACGTTAATAAGTTTTTCCAATTCCTGAAGTTATTTCGGAATGGCTGGACCGGTATTCGAACCCGGGTCCTCGCGAATGAGAGTCCAGCGTGTTAAACCACTACGCCCAGCCTAGCAGCTACGGGCCTCCGGTGCACGTCCGCAAATCGAGGATCACTCGTAGGATCGTCCTGGGTTCTCGCAATTCTGGCGGAAGACCTCTGGGCAGCGAGGGGCTGGGAAGAGCTGAGTTATGGCCGGAACAAGAGGGTTCCCGTGTCTGAGGCACTACGACACTGCTATCCACTCCGCCAGCACCCCCACACATACGCCGCCAGCTCGTACTACCCCTCGGCCCGTTTTAATTATACACGGCCACCCTCTGGCCATGCCACCCCCCCCCCCCTCGCTGGCCCCCTTCCACTGTCGCCACTTCATTAGTGCCCGCGTGCTCGCGCCAGCAGACCTTGCCCGCTTCGTCGGGAATCTAATCCAACAATCTGTTTCATTAGCCCTGTCCAGGGTCGCACCCACTAGCCAATTACTGTCGGCTTGTTCCTCCCCCCCCCTTCCACCAAAATCCTTTTTTTTAATATATATATATTTGTCCCCCACCCCCTTTACATCCCCCTTCTCATAACGCGGGCCGCGACACTTAATTGGCAACTCCGATTGTGTATTGTCTCCGCGCCGGTCGTCCGATTCATACGTGCTTCCGTCGCAGAGTTTTCGGTACACGAGTGTAGTATATACTTGTGATACGAGGACAGTTTCAGATCAGAGTTATGTTCTCCGACACTTCGATAGAGGCCTGAAATTTGGCGAGTTTGGTGACCTGCACGATAGACTCTGCAGTCTCGCGCACAAACGTGCCGGAGTCAACTGTGCATTAGTTGTCTGCTGCCACAGTCGAAAGCGACGATTGGGCCACCGTTCTCCAGGAGGTGTCAAACACCGTGTGGACCAATGGCGTGTGTTTTCAATTCTAGCATGTCCCAGAATAAATTATCGAATTCTGCAGGTCTCTACACATTGGTTATAGTTAGAGACGGCGGTTTCGCGCCGGAAAGTTGACTGCCAGGACTCGAGGTACTGAACACATCTCCTACGGCTTTCTTTCCTGATTGGCTGTCATGCATGTATGAAGCTGCTACCACATTTCACTGGGCCAATGAGGATGTTGATACTATAAGGCAGAACGTTCGTGATTGGCCTGCAAACGACTTAGCCGAGTCAAAACCTTGATCATCCAATCATAACAGAATAAAATAGCTAGAGTGTCATCGAAGATTTGTTGGCTGAAAAAATTTCCCCAATTTCCCATTATCGCTAATTATGGTTACTTCGTGGTTACTTCCAACTTTTCAGAAACCTAGCTAAAGTTGTACTTTCAGACTATTCTTTAAACCAAGTCTACAAAATTACACCGAAGGGACAACACACCTCATTCGTGCATTCTCCGTCTCGTAATTGTTTGAATGAGAGCCAACACGCCCATTTCTTTGTAGTTTCATTCGTATTGATAATAGATTGAGCCCGTGATTTTTCGTGAAAAAATTTGAGCACTGAGTAGACTTCAATACTCTATATACACCTCGGCTGTTGTCATACCTCCATTGGCTGCTGGTGTCGTGTCCGCATTTGACCAAGCCAATCAGAATTCTGTAACTCCTACACCAAACCTTCGTGATTCGTGGGTTGACATTTAACACGAACCAGAATACGTCTCAGCCAATCAAAAAAGTTGGACGACCCAACAGTGCTTTTAACGGTATCTTGTCTCGAAGTCTTTTCGCGAAATATCACTGCCCCTAATTATAGATGAAATATTATAATTTAAAGTAAAATTTAAATTTAAGCAAACATTTACTATAACGTCAGTAAAAATGCTTGTGATAGAATACACGACGTATTTAGGAAATTATCAAACACGTCATACATGGGGTTATTTTCCAAATGTTTGATTTGGAAAGTATGAAGATAACGCGACAGACTGTATTATCTGGAGCTAGAAAGTAGGAACATTCATCCACTCTTTAAACACCTTAACCCTTTCGGTTTACGCATTTTCTTGTGAGCTGAAGTGCTGCAGCCGTGTAATATTATGATGCGCATTGTACTTGTGTCTAAAGGCTGTAGAACTTTTGAAGTGAACCTTTGGAATAAAAAGTCACTGCCCTTGCCTGCATATATTTTAAACGGTGCACTGAGCGACATTCACCCAATAAAGTTGGTAACTTCGGATAAAAAGTGTTACGTAAACATTGGTGATAACTTAAATTATTTCTTTCTTTTTCTGGTGTTTAATGCATCGAAGTGTAAAAATTATCAGATTTGTAAAATATTTGCTTTCCTAATAATGTCACAGTTTTACTTTACCGACGTATGAATAAAGTAATGCGGTCCATGGCAATGCTAATTCCACATAAGGCGGAATAATACACACCATGCATACATGTGTATCGTAAGCAGGGCTTTCAAAGTGCTCATTTGACCGTGAACAGCCTATAATGTACTTTTAGCAGCACTGGCCAGCGGATCGCCCTTGTGCGTTGATAAACAGCGGTTGGCGACTTTTTCAATTTTTAATAAGTATCTAGGCCTTGTAACTGATAGCAGAAGGCTCGCCTTGATATTTTCAAAATATATCTTGACTATTCGTAGGTCTTTACATAACCATAAAGATAAATATTTAAGTAGAAATTAATTTATACAAATATTTAAAATCTTGATCGACATGAAAAAAGTGTTACGTACTTGTATAACTGTATACACAAACATACAACGCACTTTATGAGAGTGGGAAAAAAAGGGGGGGGGAGGTGGGTAGAATGGGAGAGAGATAAGATTGAAATAAAGATGGGTACTGTACAGAAAGCTAGAGACGTGCCCCCTTTTCGGAAACAAGATGGCAGCGCATGGTATAGTCTATTCTCGGTAAAGTGAGCACTTTTGAAATCCCTCTGATTAGAAATAATAGTTTTTAAATATATTTAATTTTAGCCTTAGACGTTAACTTCCGAGTGCGGTGGAATATGCACGCTGTGTTTATTACCTGCATAGCAATATTTATATGAAAAGCTGGTTAAAGGATAAGAAAAGGCTGATACGAAAAGAAGTAACTAGGGCCTCGAAAGTGCTCACTTTACAGTGAACAGCCTATAACTTACTGTACTCGCCATCCGGCAGCTCAGCCGTTGATGAAATGTTCGACGAAACACAACAGCCAGTCAGAATCAAAGTTCTTTCCATAACGCCGCGCAGTCAGTCATCGAAGGAACCGGCATCCCGTTCCACTTCTATGTACGTAGTTATTCTGTGTCAACGTGGTTTCTGTTGTAATCAAATAAAGTACTTTTAAATTTTTTTGTAAACTTACAACAGGTGAATATATTTTCATTGTTTCACGAGTGTTTTCGAGGAACCTACAAAACCGATACAAGCTTAATGCAAGTGTTGCAATATAGTAATTTTTTGGTGTGCACTGTATTTGTACTCGGTACGTGTCTTTCAACCAGTTAGCAACGTTCTGCGGGTTCGATAATACAGAAATTAACCATTCATATCAGAGAGGTGATCATGCATCGACTTCTGAGTAAAATTCAGAAATGCACCTGGTATTCACGTAGAAAACGTAATCCTGGTTGCACATGTTTATTTGGTGGGGAAGAGGGGTGTTAGTATATATATACACGCACACACACACACACACACACTTCATGTGGAATTGTGGTAGTTGCAATAACAGAGCTGTCACTTCTATCTCATCAGAGGAAAAAAAAATTATTAAGTTGAAAGGAGAAAGAGAGAAACAGGTACCCGGCGCGGGAGGAAAATTGAATACGACGCCACTTCTGAAATTGATTGCAGATTCACAAAAGCGCGCCTGTAATGCTGATTACTGGCATTGTGCAGTGTTGACACGTCCCTAGCCTTCCGCTCGTTGGCGTCGACGGGAAAGCGGGGGAGGGGAAATTATAAAAATAATGTCAGTCCCGCCTAGCGAGCACATTCGATCCGAGCGATGGACATGAAAGTCAGCCTTCATCAGAGCTATAATTCGCTCCTGGACTCTTGGTTTTGTGCGCAGGTTTCAGCTGATGAACGATGAATAGGGGTGCGAAAATTTCGGGAGCCTTTTAACCTGTAAGGCTAGACTTCACAGTACTGAGAGTTCTGGAGTCTCGACCGTTTGTCCACTGCCCCCCCCCCCTCGTTATTTTCACCAGTGGAATAGTGAGACCGTGTTCCAATTGGCACTGTGAAAAGTGACACGGTGAGAATTGAGATAAATAATTGAAAACTGAGCAAGTAGTGCGCGCGTGGGCTTCCGAGATACAGAAGTGAGGGACGATTTCCTAGAGAATCTTGTAACGATAACCCCAATCATTCAGATCACTAAGCGAAGCTACTGCACCCGTCCATGTGGCATTCTAGAGATCGTGTACCTTTTCTTAGTGATCTGAATGATTGGGGTTATCGTTACAGTATTGTCTAGGAACTCGTCCCTCGCTTCTGTGTCTCGGAAGCCCACGCGCGATCTATTTGAGCGATTAATAATCAGTACCAGATAACGGTTTTATGATATCTGAATTTCACTTATTTTAATTGTGATACCTATTGGATGTTGAGAATTCCACTACTACAAGTCACTTTCTTCCGTTCATTTGCTTGATTTGCCAGTAGGAAGCAGCTTATCAACTGACTTTCAGTGTACGTTATCTTATAGATTGATATCACAAAATTCTGCTTGGAGTATTGATAGCAAAATGGGCACGTGGCCCGTTTTGTCTACAAAATCTATGACGTATTTTTGTAATTTGCGTTTTGCGGTTTAGTCAGCTTCGATGCTGACAAATTACAAAATACAAATCTCCATACTGCCGCCATGATAGTTCTGCTTGTTTGAAACGTTTAAATACACATACAGACCAGGTTATTTGAATAAACAAATGTGTATTGTACTCACAGTATATTTATTTCACAAAACGAGTTGCTGAAATTTTCTTGAAATAAATATTTTCTGATGACTGAATTTTTGTTAAATAACCCATTTACACTATACCGGTTTCATTTTGTTAATTCGAAATTTTAGTCGTTCCTCGGAAAAACTGTCGGGAATAATAACGGTTAATTTTAAGATTTAGCGTTCTTTTAATTTGAGTATTATGATAGCATCAAAATAATAGTAACATGGTGTACTAGACAATTGAATATCGTGGTGCTCCGACTAAACCTTACGAAATGCTGAATGCAAATCACGTAAAACGAAATTCGATGCGAATTATAACACGTCCTCAGTTTTACCCCAGACCAGGTACTACTCGAGAAAGCCAAGTGCGAAGGCGGGGAGGGGTACTCGAGCGCTGGTGTATGTGTTGAGAGATGAAGAACAGCGGCGAGTACGGGAAATTCTATACCTAGGGATTGGAAAATTTCGCGAATTCCTTTCGGAACAAGATAAGACGTCAAGCATATATATAGTGAAGTGACCTTCGCAATTGGATCACAGTTTATTGCACGCCTCTAAACCAATAGCAGACTCGCGAGGAAACACTTTGCGTATCCCATAACTGCCAGGTGTGGGGCAACAGCCAATCTCCAGTATTCAGAGGATTGATGAATTTAGCCTACAGGTCATTGAACTCGCGAAATTTTCCTATCCCTACTTATACCGTTAGCTGTCTGAGCAAGTACCTTTGTGTGCTGACAGTATCTATCAATGATATCTATCAATGATATCCATCAAAATGTCTTTGCGAAGCATCATTTCTCCGCCATTTTGTAATATAGCCCCACATGGACTAATAAAGTTTTTATGCCGTATCTCGGGAAACAATCAACCGATTTCTTTCAAATTTGGGGAGGAAGTCTCACTAAAATTTATTTTCACCCACGTAGAGGAAGGTAGGCTCATTAGTTAGCAGTACCTTCTTGTTCTATATTATCTTGTTAACACTTTGAGGTCAGCAGACTGTTACAAGACAACCAAGACAAGTTATAAGTGAGTTACTTATATCCACGACTGCAGGGACACCAGTTATATTGGTCTCTGTGTTCCCACTCACTGCAGTTCTAGTGCAGGCCAACATGACCTACTGTGCTCTACAACGTTCATTATTGGCTGGTCATCAGTCACTGAGGCACTGAGTTGATTTTGTCCCAATCAAATGTCTTTATCTGTGTAAGATGTTTTACAATCACACTTGTCCTTTTGCGGAGATGTAACACAAATGTTTTTGTAGTCAGGAAAGCAATTGTTACTGAGCTGTAGAGTTGTTGTAAAATCCTTTTAAACACAGCAGTACATCGAGTGCATGGAGATGCTAGTTTTCTTTTCAATGACAAATAAATTTTAAAAAAATTTCTGTTCGAGCTACACTGGAGTGTAATCCTTAAAGTGTTAATTATTAACTGTATAAAAAAAAAAAAAAAACAATGTCTTGAAGTTATACAAGCTTTCACGTAGTATCCATATAGTGCTCGAACCAGCTAGATAAACATTTCTTGCTGTTTGTTACGTCACTGAGAATACTATTCAAGCATATGCATTCCTCATCGTAACGATTTTATAACAACGTCTCGAATCTCGTTTTTAAGTAAACCATAGCCATGAGCGGAAAACTGGAACATGCAAAGTGCATTTCGGGATAGTAATTTTCAAATGCTTTCGGGGAAATATTCCGAACACAGTGTTTTTCTATTTCCTTGCTCCGAAGATCTGTGAGGGAGCTTATCGAACAAAGAACTCGTTTTTACCGTAATTTTGCCGCCCCGTAACAGTGCGTTGACCGCCTGGATTTCCACGAATTTCCCTCCCTCCTTTCCACCTCTTCTTCTGTTCCCCTCAGCGACTTCTTAAACTGCATGCCATTTGAGCACTTATCCAGATTGGGCGACGCGCGTATTTGGGTCCCTCGAACTGCGAAGGAAGAAGGGTTCAAGAGTGTTCTAAAAGAACTGGAACTTGGCGCAAGCCTTCAACCCTTCAGAAACCTGCGGGAGGAAATAAAAACGCTGCACAGAAATTTTTTTTTTTGTATTTGTACCATTTTTTTTTTTTTTTTTTTTTCTCGTCAAGATTATTGATGTTATACTGAAATCTAGAATCGGAATCAGTGATTTCAATCAGTAGAATTATTTTGCTTCATTTTTCTTCATTTCACGAGTTATGTGCCGGCGAGTCAGTGGAATGCCCTTAGGTTTCACTGCCAGACCAGTGCAATTAACTAGGAATCGCTAGAAATTACTGCTTTATCAGTGGATACCAGTGACCAAAATGATGAGCAGAATTTTGCCGATTCAGATGGAGCAATTTCAACAGATCTGCAGTCGAATTCGCTAATTTGTAGCAGAGCTGTTTTGATTTTAGAGTCCACAAGTATATTAAAGCAAATTTTACACTTTTTTTATTTTTAAGAAAAAAAGCTACTTATATTCTGACAAGAAAATACTGCATTCTTCGTGTTTATTAAAAACATTGTTTGTATTATAATTATAATTATATGCTGTTTATATTTCTCTTGAATATATATATATATATATATATATATATATATACACCAAGTCCTCGTGAGAGGCGCCCAAGTCTCTCAACCCCACAGAAATTAAACAGTTTTTGCAAAAAAAAAAATTATTATGGTTTCTATCTCTACTTGAGATGTAATTTTCTACCTATTTTGTATTGTCTTCTATGATTTAAAATTAACACTGCAGTATATATGATCTTTATATGTGAACTCTGATCAGGCGAAACTGTTCAAAGTTCGGTGTCTCTAGACAAGTTTGACATAGAGTCGTATAGTATGTTTTTTTTTTTTTTTAGGTGTAAATTCTAAAGGACCGTCAAAAAATGGCCCTTTGGAATTTAGACCTAAAAAAAAAAACATATCAAAGATCACTGTACACTATTTTGTTTTTATAGCTTTGTAAACGAAGTATTTTTGGTTTTTGGAGCAGTAATTTTTCCACGAATATTAATATTCGTCAATATATTAGCGTTCTGTTACAAGAAAACTAGGATGTACGCGTAAAATACATATGCTTAATGTGAAATGTGAAATTTACTACAGTATTGAAATCTCCACGTTATTTTGTTTTATAAGGTTATGTTTCTGTTTTTTTTTTTTCTGCAGCCAAGCGAGGCCGACCTGTCCGACACCCGACGAAATAGAAATAGAATTTACTTTTGTCGGGGTTGCGTTTGTCAGGGTGACCTTGCTCCTGATTGGTTGATGAAGAATTCTCGTCTGTGTCGGTGTTGTTTTGTCGGACTGTCGGATTATTGTAAATCCAGCTTTAGAGTCCCATTCCGACCGTCCTGATTTCGGTTTCCTATTGTTTTCCGAAATCGCTCTTGGTAATTGTCAGAATACTTCCATAATACATGCTGTGGCCGATTCCTTCCCCGTTACTTACTACCCGACTGTCGCACACTGTCAAAAAAAATTCCTTCATTTTACGGAACAGTGCTGGTAAAAATTTATCCACAAGTGTCCGTAAACTCTCCGAAGAATTACGGACACGTTGATTTTCAGAAACGGACTTTCCGTAAATTTCACGAAACCTCTCCGTTAATTTCCAAGTTAGTTTTCTGTACTTTTCGTTTAAAATAAAATTAGACAATGAAAATGTTTTTAATTTTCGTTATGTGGGTGTTCTACCGTGTATAAAAATGATATTAATTTAAAAACTAGAGTCAAAAAATTAGTAGTCCACGACTCCAACCATTCACCTACAACTCTCCGTTAAAACATTATGGTATATCTTTTGTAGTTGTATTCAAAAGACAGAAGAAAATTTCAGTTTCTATTAAAGTTGGTATATTTTTAGTGTTGCCAAATGTTACAGACACCTGATGCAATTTTTTTTAAATGTTTGGAAGAATAGGTAACAATCGTATGGATAACTTTAACTGCCGTAGAAACTATAATTTTCTTGTTACAGTGGCGAAGAAAGCTTCGTGTGGAATCGGCATTGTTCGTCCCCGTAACTCGAAGCCAAAGGGAATACGGAGACTTTCCGTATTTTGTATTTACGGACTTAACGTTTTTCGTCATTGCGGATTTTCTTTCCGTATATACACTGCACATTTCCATAAAACATTCCATATATATACGGAAATGTTGAACACTGCAATGATAGTAATTTCGTAGAAACACCTTGCAGTCCAAGCGGATGGTATAGCTGTGCTGGTATACACTTTGCAATATAGTTTAGAAAAATGTTGAGCATATCGCTATCGGTGCGATATATCACCCCCACAGAGGACTGAAAGTCGATGGCGACACATGGGGCCGCGGTGGCCGAGCTGTTAGCCTGCTCGCCTCCCACCAAGGCGATCCGGGTTCGATCCCCGGCCGTGTCACTCCGGATTATCGCACGTGGGAATCGTGCCAGACGATGCCGCTGGTCGGCGGGTTTTTCTCAGGGATCTCCCATTTCCCACGCGCCCCCATTCCGGCATTGCTCCCATGCTCATCTCAATCACTCTCATCGGCTCTCAAGACCTCGCTGTTAAGAGCCGCCCAAATCTCTTTACTCACTCACTCACGCGATATCAGCCATATCGCATATCGCCCAGTTAAAACCAAGGGGTGGCCTTCCTTATATATATGCATGAGGAAATTATGAAGCTCACCTGCTATGTTGTGACACCACAAAACATATACACTGTATCATGTCAGAAATTAGATACAACTACTGTATTATATAAAAAATGTTAATGCTTGACTTAAATGTTGATCTTTGGCAATTTTACTTATAAAAAACTTTTGCAATTTACGTTCATTTCATGCATAAATAAACAACCACAATTTTCAATGTTTTGGGTGTCATAATATGATGATGATCGAAAAAATATCTTCAACTACGTCATAGCACATCTCTTGATTATTCCTACCCCGTGGTTGAATCATGTAGCAGTTGCGATATTTCATAGACGATATATCGCCAGATCGCACAGCCCTAGCGGCAGGTAGGAGTGAACGCATCAACTTGGAGAAGAAGAGCTACGTACAGTCCTGCGTAGTTCGCAAAGTAATACAAAGCCCGCCCGGGTTATGATATGATTCGCTGGAACAATACTAGGCTAAATAGCGCAATACACTTTCGCGGTTACTCTGGGTAATTGGTATCGACGTGGCGACGTAAACCCTTTATTCAGTCGACGACCGCGTCGCTAAGTGATTGAGTTTCAGTGGCGTGCCGCCGGGAAGGCTTAGCCTAGCTCGACACGCAGTTGCCGAGGGGCTGTGCCGCAGAATAACGAAGCATACAGAATAGAAATTGCGTGTCGGTTTCCCTCACGTAAACCTTGCTCCTTCAGGGATCCACGGGTCCCTCTCCTGGCTGCTGCCTAACGAAGGGATGGATTTAGTTATGCCGCAGTCGCCCTCCGAGCAGCTTGGCAGTATAATAAAATATAGTTTATAATCATATCCAACAGTAATCAATCAAAGGGTGGTGGTATGCAAAGTAATAAAAATAAAACAAAAATAAATAAATTTAAGTGGTGCGAGAGAGCCAAAATATAGGAAGTGTTAAGATAGATAACACAGTAAAAATCCTAAAGGAAATAATTATACCCTTGAATAGCCCAGAAAGGGTAGAAGCGCGGGGGTGAAAAGAAAAAGAATATGTGTCTGGCTTTTGGCTGACCACTTTAAAAGAAAAAAAAAAGTCTTCCAGTTTGCTCATTGGTCGTGCAGGGATGTGGGGTTGGAGCATACACTAAAGATGGGGTAGACCTCTTATTCGTCTTCTGCGCATTTACCCCCAACATTGACCTACCCCGAAAATGCACAACTGTTAAACTCACACGGTCAGCAGTGATGAAAGTGTTTGTTTATTTCTTAATGTTTAAACGACAAGAACTATTATATGAATAAAATACTTTTATCGATTCGGATTTAATCAAACTGCATTGCAAATTGATGAGATGAATTGTAATAACGTCGCAAAACATTTGTTTATAGATCTTTTCGCTAGACGTGTTGGCAGAGAAGCAGTCCAACATTGGGATACGGAGATTGGTTGTGCGCTGCCTGCAGCGAAATCGGTCTATCGCATCTTTAGTCTATGGGTTGGAGAATGCAACAACAATTGTGGCGAAGTTGCCAACTTACGGGCGTCAACATTAGCACCTAGTGTGTGCGCGTTGTTGCTGTAGACCTCTCCCCTTTACAGCGTCCCACAAGAAGGAACCACGCACGGATACATCTGGAGAACGGGGGTGGCATAGGTTGGTTTGTTCCGCGGCTCATGACACGATCAGGCTGGAACACCGATTCAATGCGCGCGCTCGTTACACGTGAAGTATGCGTCGTGGCTCCATCCTGCTGGAAGTACGCATTGTTTGCGCTCATCCTCCGTCAGTTGTTCCGCAAACACATTGACAATGTGTTCGATGTAACGAGCCGAGTTCACAGTCTGGTGGAAGAACACGGGTTCTCTTTTAAAGGACTCGTCCTGTTCTTTACAACACGTAAACACTTAGTATCACGAATATAAATTATGCTCGTTTTATAACACCCCAAGTTAATATTGAATAGGGCTATTCATTTATACTTCTTGTTGGGAAACTTAAAAATAATAATACCCAGGGACACCAGGTTTTCGCGAAAACCTGGTGTCCCTGGTTGGTACGCGCTGCCACCCGGCGCTGTGGGGGTGGACTCACCTCACTCCTCCCCACCCCCGGGGTTGCCTATTGACCCCCTTTCTGGGAAACCGGTGAATAATGGGCAGCGGCCGTCGGGCTGTCGCGCTGCTCGGTACCTTGCATGCGACACGGCCACTCTCCCCAGCTGGAGGTTTCGATGGGTCTGGCGACGACGCAAGAATGTTCTGGTGAGACTGGCTGGCGCATCGGCCCTCCGCGACCCATGACGCGAGTTGAGGAAGATTCTAGGTGGCGGCCTAAGAAACTATATCTCCTGCTGCAACCCAGCGGCCGGCAGTCTTTGACGGAGGCCATCTGGCGAGAGTGCGCGAGCGAAGTTATATGCGGACGACGACAGGACGACGGAGAGCGAGGTGTTCGTGGCGTGAATGGACGAGAGGGTGTGAAACCGACGACTGAAGCCTACTTTGCGTGAGGGCGCTTGGAGGACTCTAGCTAGAACATTGCGACTGGCGGGACATGGACTGAACTGAGGTGAGACTGAATGGAAGTGTAGTAAGGATTTTATTGTAAATATTCGAACTTCAATATGGACGCATAATTTATAAAACAATTGAATAGGTTGATACACTGTCTATTGGGACTGATCTTCAACTATATAATTTAATTGCTTTTTGTGTGGTAATTATAAATTTTATTAATTGGTGTCAATTTTGAACAGTTAGTGATATCCATTTCTTGTGAGAAGTTGAGCTGAGAAGATTTTTGCTGTAGTTATTGTATAAAATTATAATTAATTATTTGATTTGATTAAGACCTCCATCCCTTAACGAACTTAGTTTAGCCCACTTAATTTATATAGAGATAAGTTGAAACAATACCATACGAGCACATGGGCAGTTTTATTTTGCTTATTGCGCCCATAATTTTGTCAAAAGATGTTTTTTTATTCGTCTGGCCAATCATAATTGGATTACTCCGATAGCGTAAGTCGGTGATTCGTGGGCAGACACCTAATACAGTTAACATGTAAACCGTACAATCACAAACGTGGATATATAACTAAGTATTTCGTTTGCGGGCCAGATATACGAATCAAACAGATCGCTTGTGGCCTGCGGGCTGCTAAGTGAATTACCGGGATATATAGAAAGTATCGTCTATTATAGGCTGTTCACGGTAAAATGAGTACTTTTGAAATACAGAAAGAGAGATATATAATTTCATTTATTTATAAAATATGGTTGCCGTACACTTTTTGTTCGACGTTAATAAATGGAACTACTTTCCCCTCCATCGTTACCAACTTTACTGAACACAGGTCTCTCATTGCACCCGTTAAAATATATGCACATGGGGACTAGGTGATTTTTTTAATGCTCATTTTATCGTGAACAGCCTTTACATATGAAATTATAATTGATTGGAAGACAATCAACGTGGCACTCCATTGACTTACAGACATCCGGTTATATACTTTATTCAGTGCAGTATACATTCCACATGCAGTGAAAACAATTAAGTGGGAAAGCAGAGACCAACTGAAATGTTGTCTGAAGGGCCACAGTTCTAGCTTGCGTGAATGCCATGTGAACAGTATGCAAAGTGTTAAAACTTATCTTTGTGCCACCGAATGTGCCATAACCTCGTGGCTAATACACCAACGTTAGCTCACTGCTTACATAAATATGTGTTTGAAAGTGTTCGTGCATTTTCTGAATTTTATTTCACACCTAGCGGTCGGTGTAGATTTACCAAAATTGGATTGCCTGTATCAGATGGCACCTTTTGTTACTACACGTGTAGTTCTGAAGTCAATTCACTCTTCTCACGAAATTTGTCGTATCTAGTGGTTGTCCACTGGTGACATATCATCATAGTACTCCGTGATACCTGACGTTCACGGAGGTGTGGGGGTAAAGAAAGTTATAAAATTAATTTTTTAAGCTGCAAGCCATACGTTAACGTTTCATCTCTTATGAATTGAGAATAGAAACATTTGTGGGTGGAGTAACTTGTGTACTATGTTTCACAACGATACACCTTCTGGTACCTCAGCCGTTTCATACGTTGGCATCTGCCAGATTGGGTTTCACCCGTCTTATGTTGCGAATTTATTTTTGGGCTAGTTCCACCCAGGGACGTCTGATTAAACAGGTGTCTTGATGCAAAAGCCACACCGAACTACGGCGTTCATGGTGTTTTTTTTCTACGGGTGTTAAAAACCCTCCAAGTATAAGTACAGTAGCAGCCACCAAAAGCTTAGTTTTCCTTCCCTGTTCTTCGGGAATATCCCGATTATGATTAATCCATCTGGGTGTTTTTTTAAAGCAGTTTGTGAGGAGTGAATTAAACGATAACATGTGCACATTAGTCTTTCGCTGGGTTATATTGATTCTCACAACTCCAGCGTTCGAGGTAACAACGATGAAGATATTTTTTTCCTATTTGCATGAGGAGACTTGTCACCAACTCCCCCCCCCCCCCCCCCGGTCCAGCACACATATCCACATACAATGTAATCTACTCTCATAATATGAAAGGAAAGGAAGTTGCCAGTTGCTGCATGTACTGTAACATTTCAACGCGAGAAATATTTGCCACCTTAGCTTTGTGGTCATCCTGTGTTGGAAAAGGGGTAGGCCATGATTTACTTATATAGGCTGTTCACGGTAAAATGAGCACTTTTGAAAGCCATGCATAAGATCTACTTGAATACACGTTGTGTGTTGTTCCGCATTATGTAAAATTAACATTACCATGGGCGTCGTCAATTTACTCATGCGTCGGTCAAGCGAAACTGTGAAATTATTATAAAAGTAAATATTTTTAAAATATGCTCATTATAATACTTCGATGCATAAAAAACAGAAAACGAAAGAAATAATTAAAGTTATCACAAATGGTTTCCTAACACTTTTTGTTCGACGTTAAGATGTGGAACTACTTTCTATCCATCGTTACCAACTTTACTGGGCGCGTATTACTCAGTGCGCCCGTTAAAATGTATGCAAGTAGGAGCAGTGATTTTTTTATAAAAGGTGTATTTAAAACGTGCTCACTTTATAGTGATACAGACTTTACGAACAATTCTTGTTACACTTGAACGTTCTCTTACAACTCGTGACCAATAAACAGTTTCGGGTAACTGGCAGAAGGTGTACATTAAGCCAAGGAGTTGTACGAACAACAAAGACCATCTCACACATGAAGAAGAGTCAGTGTGTGACCAATAAACAGTTTCGGGTAACTGGCAGAAGGTGTACATTAAGCCAAGGAGTTGTACGAACAACAAAGACCATCTCACACATGAAGAAGAGTCAGTGTGTTTCCCTTGCTGAACGCTGTTTTCCTGCTGTCTGCAGTCTTAGACCATTAACCCACTTCAAGTTGAATACGTCCTCTGTGTGCTGGGCACCGTGGCTAAAACACTAAACATGAAATCCCGACTACATTCACCTGAGTCAGTTTGTTGCTGAAGTGAGAAACGTTATGACTGGTTCAGCGAGCGGTAATCAACTCTTGCAGCGGTCTGTTCACCTCCTCTGTACGATGTTATTGGTCGCAGCTGCACAGTAGTTTTGTAACTGGCTGCTGAATCTAGTTCAGTAATACGAAAGCTTTCTCGCTTGCTCGCTTGTATTTTGCCGACACTAGCTTTAGGTGTTCTTCGCAATAACACTTAAATATAGTTTCAGGTGAAACAACGAAATAATCGTATGCGTCTCAGATCTAATCGACAAAGAATGTCGTGCTTGATATTATTTGTAGCAAATATTAATATCGTAAGAAAATTACTTCAACCAAAAACATTTTCCCGTGTTTGATGTTGAGAAGCTCCGGAGCGATAAGGACGACTATGCCACGCGCATCAAGTACGCCATCGCCACTAAGAGGAGGACTCTGAACTGCCGTGCAGTGTTCTCGTCTCACTGCATGTACCTATGAATCTTTCGGCGGTGAACTATTTTTTTTACTGATGGAAAGTCAGTAGGAAGGTTCAGTGAAGGACCCTTGAGTAGTTTTGCATGTACGTGAAGCGTATACTTTTGAGATACACTGCTTTGTAAAAGCCGTTTTTACCTTTTTCGTAGTGTTATAAATTGTGTTTCTAATTTGCGTGAAGTATTGGAAGCTCTCAACAGCCCTCGCCTGCAGTGTGTTCTTTTCGTAGAATAACACACTGGACGCACGTTTGATAATTTCGTTTAAAAACGTGTATTTCCAGCACATTGCGACGCAGTCCACGCGCCATGTAGACGGAAGCCTTAAGGGGACAATGTAGCTGTGCGTCCAAGGTCAAGAAGCGAGGGAGCGATACGAGCGACAGTTACACGCATGCCTAGTGCCTCGTCACTCCTATGTGCAAGGCGTGCAGTGTTTCCAACGTGGCGCTGTACTGTGCAAATTAGATCTGTAACATAAGGGTTTTATTACATGCGATGAAAGCCCACAGATGAAACTACGCCTGTATCTTTGTACTTTTCTCTTTCCGCTTAAGGCGGGGCACTAGTTACATTTTTTACGGCCGATCTCGATGAGATTTTGTACACTACTTTGTTAAGCTTTTTTTGTTATGTATACTTGATTTTATTAATTTTTTTATTCATTGGAGTTATTTTATAATCAATTTAATTAATCTGACGCTTCATAATACTACACCTATTGAAAATATGTGTACGAGGTTTTGATCATGTGAACATACAACTTTCTGCTTTATTCTGATGAAATTTGGTTTATATAAGTAGAATATTTCTGTTATTAAATATTACTTATTTCCACCTCTCCATAAGGTCAATGTGCAGACTTCGGATAAATTGTCCACTATAGATTATACAATACTCTGATACAAATAAAAATAGGACATGCTACATTCAAGTCATTATGCTAGCATTGTATGGCTAGAAAACACATTTACAACATCCGAGAAAGCCACACTAGTGAACATAAAAAGCATCAAATTTTCGCTGGTGATGAGTGCAGGCTTGTAGGTAATTACTTCCCACTCAGCACATACACAGTGTACCAAGGTAATAACTACGGCATTCTACAGAAGAAACAGTAACCAACATTTTTATTGCTGCACACATTAGTGCCATGTCCGAAAATGCCAAATTAACTGCCATTAGAGGCATAAAATTGATAGTTTTAAAGACAAATCTGTTCAGATTTTTGAGGACGTTCTACCTTACATGCAGTGCTGCTGCAGAGATCGCAGTGACGAGTCTTAGAACTTCATCCAGGAGTGGTAGAAGAGTAAAAGGGGAAGGAGGAGGGAAAACACTTGGCAGCTCGTTATCTCTTCTTCCGATCGGCTTACTGTTTGGAAGTGAATGTTCCCAACCTGTTTGTGGGTTTCTGATGGGCTGGTCCGCTAGCCAGACTCATGTTGGAGTCACAATAACGCGACGGATGCAATGCGAAGAGCGCTTACCGTCTCGCGGTCAACATTAAAAAATATTTTTTATAAATGGTTTCTTTTACGATGGTCATAAAGTTTCCATTATTTTCTTATTTTGCAATCCTTTAAAAAAATATTTCCATATCCGCTGGTACTTTGAGTGTGAAAAATGGCTGTAATTACATCTACATATTAAAATGCGTTGCATTGTTTATTAATACAGTAAAACATATAGAACGTAAAATTAGCACCAAAAATATGGCGGGTTAGACAGATTTACAGACCTGTCACGCCCGCGACGCCAATACATTACAAATATTTTCTATTCGGAAATCGTGTTGCGCTGGTTATTTCCGTCGCGTTGACGTCACAGAAGTCTCGACCCTGATTTGCTCGGAAATGATTTGATCCGCGTCGCGCTCATCGCGTCGCAGCTTTACACTATTGTGATTCCAGCACGACACGCTGTGTTCTGCCTACTAAAATTAGCAGTCTCAGCACTCTGTTTTGCTAGACTTGGATCATTTACATGGGCTTGCAATACGATAATAAAGTACTGCAAAATGGTTTTTATGAAAATGTACATTGCTAATTTCATATGGAAGAGCTTATGTTTTTTTTATTTGTTTTTCAAAATATACAAACACAAATCCGTGCATACTTATTTTTTTTTTAGGTATGGAAGCATATATATATATATATATATATATTAAAAGGATTCACGCAACATTGAGATGTAATCCCTTGGTTACGTAAAGGTTAGTTAAAATTGGCAGAATGTCGTGATTTTAATTATTTTAGCAAATACCAAATCACTTGGTTGCCAATTATTTGATTAAGTCATGAGTCACCCTGGTAGTGGGTTCCCAGCCATCACTGTTTCGGATTTATCTAGATGTGAGCTAGCGTGGTCATAAGAAGGCCCCCGAAAATTACTGACTCAAGAGAATGAATGAAAAAAAAAAAAAATAGTTAAAACGAATTCGTCCCCAAAAATATTTAGTTTGCAAACATTTGCATGTGCGGTACATTTTTTAAAAAATTGTATTTTAATTGCAAAACGAATTATGGTTTCTAGTCATTGTCTAGGCTGTATTAAAATGAAACTTAGGTTTTACATAAACTAATAACTGCATGCATTGCAGGTATGTATTATTTATGAGGCAATTAATATAATACAAAAATCTAATCAACATTAATCATAACTCCAAAAAGCTGGTTGGATTACACCCAAATGCCTGACAATTTTTCCCTGGCATCTGCCTGGAATAACAACTTCGCTAGAAGCAGCTAGCACAATTGACTGATTACACACTACTGGGCAACTCATAGGCGAAGATGAATCTTGTTGTGTTGATACTACCTACTTGGTATGACCTAACCGTAACACCCCCAGTCGAGTATCAGTACAACATACCAGCTCACGTAATACATCAAGACCCAAAATGCATTCGTCCTCTATTTCTGCTATGTATCTATCATGCTCTATCTCAAGGTTACCGA
Organism: Dryococelus australis; assembly: GCA_029891345.1. NCBI lineage: Eukaryota > Metazoa > Arthropoda > Insecta > Phasmatodea > Phasmatidae > Dryococelus > Dryococelus australis. The sequence goes on from CM056995.1 coordinate 351,001,728, forward strand.
GTTGTAAGAGTACCCTTATCTTACCCTTGACTGGAGTGGCCTCGCCCGTTACTGTTGTTAAATAGCAGTGATCCATGCTCTCATCGGATGATCGCTGGCGGAAAGGCCCAAGAATGTGGAGTCTTACCACTGTTATAGTCGCTCCTGAGTGAACGACCACCTGACAAGAAACAAAATCTAGGCCCCCCTCCATCAGTTTGGCATCCAAGTCCTGTTTCATAGAACGCACTTGCAAAAGCATTGGGGCCTTCTCTCCAGCAATCACCGACCTTCGCCCCTCAAGACCGATTTTTACAAGTTTCCCGAAGACATTGCACTCTCACTTGCTCCTTGGTGCCTGCTCCCTGGCTATTGCTGCTGCTGCTGAGGACAGTTTGCTCTCAGGTACCCCGGCTGACCACACGTCCAACATTCCGGCCGTTCGGGTGTCGGACGGCGAGTCTCCGTAGTGCGCACCCTGGAGGCGATGTCCCTCGTGGTCGTTTGCAAGTCTTTCGACATTCTCTTGACACTGTCGTGCTCTATCTTTCATCAAGCATCACTGCCCGCACTGGACGTCGGGGCATTGATGACTGCCGTGCTGACTCCACTACCAGTGCCCGGGCCGAGGTATCCTTCATGGTGTGAGGCGCAAGTAACCGCACAGCTTGCCGCACATCGGTGTCAGCGATAGCTTCGACGAGAAGGTCGACGGCGATCACGGCGATGTGACTGTATGAAAGAAAACACCTTCAGGGGAATACGTCTGAATGCCAAGGATGTTGGGAAGGTCCTTACGAAATTTTGAAGCAAGTAAATGACACTTTCTTCCAGATCTGTCGCCGGGACTCCTGGAAAGAAGATCCTAAGGTTGTACACATCGACCTATTGGCGCTATACGAAGGTCCTGGTGTTGTAGGGTTTGTTCGGGACGAACAGACTTAAGGAGGGGGCAGTGTTATGTGCTGCTGTCCGGCGCTGTGGTGGTGGACCCATCTCACTTCTCCCCACCCCTGGGGTTGCCTCCTGACCCACCTTTCTGGGAAACCCATGAATAATGGGCAGCGGCCATTGGACTGCCGCGCTGCTCGGCACCTTGCTTGCGTCACGGCCCATCTCCCCTGCTGGAGGTTACGACGGGTCTGGTGACGACGCAAGAATGTTCTGGTGAGCCTGGCTGGCGCCTCGGCCCTTCACGACGCATCACGCGAATTGGGGAAGATTCTAAGTGGCGGTCTAAGACAGACTATATACTGCCGCAACCCAGCGGCCGGCAGTCTTTGATGGAGGCCGCGTGGCCGAGTGTGCCCGACTGAAGTGAAGTGTGGACGACGACTGAAGATTGCGGGACGACGGCGAGCGAGGTGTTCGTGGCATGAATGGAGAGGGTGTGAAACCGACAAGTGAAGCCTACTGTGCGTGAGGGCGCTTCGAGGACTCTAGAACATTGCGACTGACGGGGCTTGGACTAAACTGAGGTGGGACTGAATGGAAGTGTAATACGATTTTATTGTAAATATTCGAACTGTCAGTTTAGACACATATTTTATAGAATATTTAATTAGGTTGATACACTGTCTATTGAGAGTGATCTTTAATTATTTAATTTAATTGATTTCTTTGTGGTAATTATAAATTGTATCAAATGGGAGTAATTAGTTGTGAACAGTAAGTGGTATCAATTTATTGTGAGATTTTGTGTTCAGAGAATTCTGCTGTAGTTATTGTAAATATAATAAGGAAATTATAATTAATTATTTTATTTACTTAAGACTTTCATCCCTTAATGAACTTGGTATAGCCCACTTAATTTCTAGAGAGAGAAATTGTAACACTAACTTTTTCATTTGACCGACGCGTGAATGAAGTGACGAAGCCCATGGCAATGCCAATTTTGCATAAGGCGGAATAATACGCAACGTGTATATGCCGACAGGTAGTTCGTAAGCAAGGCTTTCAATCAAAAGTGTTAATTTCACCGTGAACAGCCTATAATCTCGAGTATTTCGTGGTGTGTACCTGCTAAGTGAACTTCACTTCATTAAGTGTGGGGTCGACTTGCGAGTCTTTTGAGAAGTAGTTGTATCTCGGTAAATAGATGCTCTACAAGTACGATTTTTTCCTCAGAAAAGATGAAAAATAAAATATCTGTTTATGCCCCTATTTTTTTTTTACTTTTGTCGTATTAAGTGTATTCTTGGAGACAAAAATTCGTCAAAATGGTTCAAAATTACATTTTTCAAGCTTTCCGAGGCAAATTTCCTTAAGCGCCATGAGGAAAGTACAAATATCTGTATGCTTTCATCGCGTGTAATAAAACCCCTGTATTACAGATCTAATTTGCACAGTGCATCGTTACGACGGAAACACTGCACCCTTTTTGCGCGTAGGAGCGATGAGACGCTATAAATGCGTGTTAGTGTCGCCCGTATCGCTCCCTCGCTTTTTCACCACGAACGGAGGGAGGGGTGGGTCCATCCCACTCTTAAGATGGCTTGGGTAGGCCGCCGAACGGTTTGCCAATCTCCAACAGCAAACGTTTTATTTAAAAACCGTCCAACGTGTCTGAGCGAGGTCTGCTGACTAATAACGTTTAAAAAACGTTACGCTTCTGAATACGTTTTTCCAGTTCCTTTAATTTTTTTTAAGCCATGTCTTGTGTGATAGTGTTAATATCTCAAACGGATGTTTTCACGGTCATCTGTAGGTATGAACATCCCGGTACAAAACATTAAAGATGAATAGGGACGTGCATCCAGCCTTCGTTGTTATTATTAGGTTATAAAATGGTAGGGTCTCCTCTGAAAGTCTCATAGAGGCGCGTTATCGAAGGCAAGATTGCACGCCAGTTCGATGCTTTGCGCGTAGAGGCGATTTGAGAGTTTATGCGCGTGTCTCGGTCGCCCCTGGCGCTCCCGCTTTTTAGGCCCAGGAATGAAACAGTTAATCCATTGTAAAATATTTCTACACTCGAAAACACGTGCGGCTAAGAATTGTTCTTTCAGCACTATTAGGGGGCCACGGTGGCTGAGCGGTTAAACTGCTCGCCTCCCAACAAGGCGAAACGGGTTCAATCCCGGCTGGGTCAGTCCCGGATTTTCGCATGCGGGAATCTTGCCAGACGATGTCGCTGGTCGTCGGGTTTTGTCGGAGATCTCTGCTTTCCCCCGCACTTGCATTCAGGGCTTTTCAAAACTCACACCTCGTGTCATCCTCAACAGCTCTGAGTACCTCGGTGTAAAGAATTGCCCAATTTCTCCACATGCAGCCTTGGTAGGCAGAGCCCTTAGAAAACCGGATGTATAAAAAATACTCAGGTATATTGTGTAGGTTGACGAAACGTGATACATTAGATCTGCAGATAGGCGCTTACCTCTTATTTACAGAAGAGGGGCAAGTCTTCAACTTTCTGTTACAGTAATAATGCTCATTTAAATGTAACCCCCCTCCCCTTCTCTCAATCATTCTTTGCTTTGTATATTTGTGCATGCTGTTGTGCACTTATGTTAAGCACCTAAAATGGGACTAAGGTTAAACTATTTAAAAATAATTATTTATACCAAATATTGCAGTTTTTGTTTAGCTGTATGAAGAATTATAAACAAGATATATTTTGAAAATAATGAGGCAAGTGGACTAAAATAAGCTATAAATACTTATTGTATAACGAATTGGTTACCAACCACATTTTATAAATCACGGAGATAGGGGGGCGATATCCCTGCTGGCTGAAAATGTGAAGGGATGACCGCTCCCCTTGTAACCACACCCCCCCCCCTCCTTCAACCTCGTATTCCGTCCTATAAACCTGCAAACGTGTATAATTATGTCAGAACCAGGGACCCAGTCCATGACCTCTTTTTTAGTACTGTCACGTGCTTACAATAGTTAACCATGTTACAAATCTTGGTTATCATAATATATATATAATGTAACAATAATTACCATGTTATCATATATATATATACATATATATTATGATAACATGGTAACTATTGTAGGCACGTGACAATAATAAAATAAAGGTCATGGGCTGGTCCCCTGGTTCTTACATATATATAATGAAATGTGAACTTAACTCAACATTGAAGCGAGACACTTAAAGTAAACAAAAATGATATTCCATTCATTACCTGCATACCTCTATCCAATAATCTCTATCCATTAATACAAAACTTTCATATAGGAAAAAAAAATAATTAAAATTAGTTTTTAGGATAAAAGTTAATGATTGCGTAATCTGATCTTGCTGAAATTCGAACTTGACCTGTATTTGACCATGAGGATTCGCTCTGCAAAATTTGAAGAACTTCGTTGAGTTTCAAGGGACTTACAAGTATTAAAGACGGACAGACAGAGACCGTCTCCTTATATATAGGATAAGATACTTCGGCAGCGGATACTTTAGCCATTTGACGCTTTTAGATACAGAAAATTGGTTCCGCCCTCCTTCCTTTGATAAATGACCACGGACGCAATTATACTACTAAGATAGTAATAGGAACTGTAGTTGGTTCGTTGCCGATGAAGAACATTTTAAAACTATTTTTGAATTTAAAATCTCGATGAATTGTTTTGTAAAGTATTTTATGTTTTGTTTGTATGAAGTCAACGTCTATAACACGTCATAGAACCATAAAATTCCCCCAAAATTCAGGATAAAAAAAGTGCGTGAAACGGTTTTATAAGACGTTTACATTTATGAGTACTGAATTTGTATAAGGAAGTTCCCCCCCCCCCCCTTTTTTTTTCTCACCCCTTGGATTTGAATACTATCCGACAGTAGATAAACTCCAAGTTGCTATAGGCTCGCTCAACTTCTGTCATTGGCTAACCATTTGTGTGATACGACCTGAAGTACTCTTTTAGCCAATAACTGTTCAACGGTAGTGTGTCACACACTCGTGACTCGGTCATACAGTTACTTGACCCCGTATAAACTCCAAGTTGCTATAGGCTCGCTCAACTTCTGTCATTGGCTAACCATTTGTGTGATACGACCTGAAGTACTCTTTTAGCCAATAACTGTTCAACGGTAGTGTGTCACACACTCGTGACTCGGTCATACAGTTACTTGACCCCGTATAAAGTCCGCACACGGCAGTCAGATCTAACTTATTCTCAAATAATAACGCATATTTCACTCGTCTATACTTAACAGAGGAAGGATAAAATGGTCACATCTTAAGCAGGGCTTTAAAAGCGAATAGTGCATTGCATGCATATTGGTTACACCCGAGACCCAATGCAATTCAGCCGATGAGGTCTTTTCTCTTTTTTACGGATGTATATCTTAGTGGAAATTTAAACATTCCATTACTACCGTGGTATTTGCAAGTAAATCTGCGATTGTTCAACGACTTTTTACTTAACTTTTATCTCATGCCTTTTGTGATAGGTGCCATATCGTGCGTATTCTGTAAATGCAAATGCGAGAAAGTAAGTCTAATATGTATTCCAGTGTTATTAGAGTACTTTAAAAAAAAAATACGTAAACGCATAGTTATTAAAACAAAAATCTCATCTTTTTTATTATTTATTTTCTTTAATCCCCACATTTTAGAGTTTTAGAGGAATTATCGCTTCCAAAAATCTGTCGCCCCAGACATCTTATCTGGATTGTATCGGTTAGACCTAAACGCACACCTGGTGCGTTGTACAAAAAGTTATATACTGTGATGAATTTCGGCAACGCCAAATTTATGATTTTTGTGTGTTGTGTCGGGGGGGGGGGGAGGAGGGGAGCACGCACGAGAAGTAGTGGATGAAAGGAGAGGACGTAGCGTTGAAGAGGCGATGCTAGGATGGTAGGAAGAGGAAGGGGAGTAACGAAGGCCAAGTCCCGACTTGCAAGTGCCGAGTTTGGAATTGGACTGGTAACGGTTTTTGAATACAGAGCAGGGTTCCCTCCCACACTCCCGCCTGTGTTATGTGCACGCACGTGTAATACGGTCCCAGACACACCCGCGCGCACACACACACACACAGGCCGTGACGGGGAAGAAGGAGGATATATGTATATCGCCGGGTTGTGCCGAACTTTAATACAGTGCAGAACACGGAGCGGAAGGAGTTCCACACAAATAGGATCCTTCTCTTCTCTGCGGACGTGGTTCTGTGAAGTGTCGGTGTATTTTACAGCGGCCAGACTAAAGAACATTTGGGTACAGAAAGAGGTTGGAAATACGAGCGGAGTCATCCAAAGACTGTGCAAACGGTAGTGGATTTTATAATGGCAACCAGGGCGCTTCTTATTCGAAGTTATTCGTTCGTTTGACGTCACTATGTTCGACAAAAAAACTGGAAACGATAACGAAGCCCTTCGGCCTTTCGTTACGGAGTTCTATTAGGAGAACTTGGCGGGTATGTTACACGTTGTTGTTATTTGTGACTGTTCAAGAAGAGAATCATGAAGTTATGTCCCTTCTTGCAGTAAAAAACATAAACATATATTTCAGAAAAATTATTTCGACAGCACCAATTGACCTTTCTGTTTTAATTTGTGAACCATGGAAGCAGCAGTATAGGCTGGCTATTGTGAGGGTATTTCTAGTTACAGTTGTTTATAATGAAATACGAGAACATAAACACTGATTTATTCAAAATTTTCCTCTGAACGAAGTAGTTTGTAAATTAATCTATAGGTAGAGCTAAGCTTTAAATAGGGATGGGAAAATTTCGCGAGTTCAGTGACCTGTGGGCTAGATTCCTCAGTCCTGTGCATACTGAAGGCTCGGCTGTGTGTTCATTGGCTGTTGCCCCACAGCTGGCAGTTTTGAGCTTCGCAAGGTGTTTCCTTGCACGACTGCTATTGGCTCAGAGGTGTTCAGGGCGGGTTTAATAAACTGTGATCCAATTGCGAAGGTGACTTCACTGTATATCTATCTTATCCCGAAATGAATTCGCGAAATTTTCCTATCCCTAGCTTTAAATAATTCTTGGGAGTATACAAGAAAATTCCATTCTGTTGAAAATAATTGAGTGAATATTTATTCCGTATTGGAATTAATTCAATCGACTAGAAACTCGACAGCATCTAGTTTGTTGTCCATTCGCTTATTTTATAATCTTGGTATTAAAAAGAACACTCTAAGCAGCGTTTTCGTAAATAACTTGCAACCAGACAGCAAAATGGCCATGGAGAAAAATGTTCGTACATGGGACAACCGAAGTTCTATCTGTTCGTTCTTATCGACGTACATGCGAGTCCATTTTAACACAGAGCATACTAAATTACAGCATATTTATGTGTAATGCATCACACGTCCACCCGAGTTAGAAAATAGTACGATGTCGTCAGCAAGTGTGACACACTTGACAAACGAAATACACCTTTTCCCTAGAAAACATTATGTATTTATACCAACCCTTTGAAACACACCAAGCACAAACAACATATTTAGGGGCTTTACAGCTTTGGTTTACCAATATTAAGTATTCATAACTTGTAAACAAACTCTCGTAATTCTGTTTAAGGTAATGTGCATAATGTTGCCATCTTGCAGTCGCTAACGAAAACCCATACATTGCCGGAGGCTCGGAGGGCTTAGAATAATAAATGGTCTTTCTTGGATATTTTATTCGTTTCGAGAGATTTCGAAACTTAACGAATACAAAAATTAACGATTAACTTAGAATACGTCCCCAGATTTAACCCTTCCAGTCATTGTGGTCTATATACAAGTTGTATCCGGAGTCATATCACAAACTTTCAAGGATGGTGGAGAAAGGAACCATCATCCATTTGAGATAGGTGGAGACGTGCAAAATTAGCGTTATTATCTGACTCATTAAACAAACATGTTTACTTTTTTCAATACGTTTGTCATTGGACCATACTTCATCTGGCACGCGCTGGATAACTCTGCACCGATAGATGAACACTTTACAATGGTGTGCCTCAATCACGTGCAGTTCAGTCGGAAGGGCGGGGCTTCAGATCTGTGCAGCAGCCAATGGAAATACTACGCCCGCTTCGATATGTACCGTACAGTGAAGTTCAGCTTGATGCCAAATAATAACGCCAATTTTGCATGTCTTTAGAGATAGGAAACTCTGTTACGGAAAAGCCTCCGTCGAACGTTACAACCAAAAGAGTTTTGGGATGTCTATTACAGTGGCATACGACAACGGTCGGGGATGTCTATTACAGTGGCATACGACAACGGTCGGGGATGTCTATTACAGTGGCATACGACAACGGTCGGGGATGTCTATTACAGTGGCATACGACAACGGTCGGGGATGTCTATTACATTGGCATACGACAACGGTCGGGGATGTCTATTACAGTGGCATACGACAACGGTCGTGGATGTCTATTACAGTGGCATACGACAACGGTCGTGGCGTTGTGGAAGAATGTGCTACGTTTAAGACTGTCGCCTGGTTGAAAATTTGGTATAGTGAAATACATGTTAATGCAATTCAGTTTTTTGAAGCCAATTTTGAAGATATAAACTTGAAACAAAAACATATGTGTGAGAAATTATACTCTCAAGCTCGGTATCGAGGCAAATGAAACAATTTGTTTTAGTAATGTTTAATTTAATTATTAAGTGTTCTGATCTTTCCAGGAAACATGCTATACATTAATGTTACAAAAAGCTTCTATAGCTAAGAAGTAAGTATTTTTCTTCTCAAAAAGTAAGCACTTTTGAGGTCCAGTTACTTTTTACTTTCACCCATTGTTTATACTTTAACCACATTTTAAATTAAATATTGCCATGCAAGTAATAAACGCAGTGTGTATATTCCACCGCACTACGAGTTAACTTGTAAGGCTAAAATAAAATATATCTATTGACTGTTATTCCAAATGAGAGGGTTTTCAAAGTGCTCACTTTACCGTGATCAACCTATACCAAATTCTCAACCAAGCCACTGCCTTAATGTCATAAGGCAAAGTACTAAATTTGCCTTAAAGCTTGCAATCCTGGATAAACATCCTTGCCCGAGCCGGGAATCGAACTCGATACCTGGAAGGTTGCAGTTTAGCATGCCAACCTCGATGCCACGAGTCGGTCAACATGATCTGTGGGCGTAGTACAGTACAAAAAAAAGGGGGGGAGGAGAACAATGCACGGTAGACGCCATCCTGTCTGTTGACATGATACGGGGTCCTGAGACATGAGTGCGGGTAGACTGCAGTATGTGTTTACATACGGACGAGTGCACTTTATCAGTATGTACGTCGTAAATTAGTACACTAGATTACATTGAATTAGTTCACAAAGTCGTGTAAGTTGTATTCCACTCTAGTAGTCATCTCAAAACCTCTTTTGGTTGCAACGTTTGACGGAAGCGTTTCAGTACCGCAGTTGCCTATCGTCATCAGCCCAGATACATCCTGTCATCAGCCCAGATACATCCTGTCATCAGCCCAGATACATCCTGTCATCAGCCCAGATACATCCTGTATTGTACGTTGCATTGAACACTGCAGAAAGCAACGTCCAGAAAACAAAGTGCCTCAAGTATGAGAATCATCGTTCGTTGTCGAGACAATATTCCTCTTGTCTCTTAAAAAACCCTGCCGCCAATTACTTCAAACATAAACACGGTTTTATTGCTTCAGACTTGTGAGAGTATGTTGTACTGATTTTCTTCACTTCCAATAAAATTTTTTTTTCTTTTTGCAATGCCTTAAATTATATATTTATCTCAGACAGGAAGAGTTAACAGACACGACCCTGGATGACCTTGCGAAGTTAAGAAACAAAATCTAAGTACTTTCAGGTGTCATCTAGCGTGGAGTCAAACTACCTACAGGTTGTTCACGGTAAAATGAGCACTTTTGAAAGCCCTAAATCTAGTTGTAATCACATTGTGTATCCTTCCGCCATATGTAAATTGTACATTGCTGTGGACCTGTTCAATTTTTGCGTTAATAAAGGGAAACTGTACAATTATTATATACGTAAACATTGTCCATATTTTGTAATATATATATTTATATACTTTTTAAAAATCAGAAAGAAAAATGAATCACTGTAGTAACAAACGTGTACCGAACACTTTTAAATTCAACATTTAGACATGGAAATACTTTGCCTCCATCATTACCAACTTTACTAGGCGCATGTCACTATGCGTGCCCGTTAAAAATACATGCAGGTTGGGACAGTGACTTTTTTCGAGGGCTGATTTCAAAAGTGCTCATTTTATCGTGAACAGTCTTTAAAAGCTGTTCACGGGTAAGGGGACAGTTTGAGAAACAACCTTTTAAAAATTTCACCACCCACGAGTACACGTATGCTGCAGTACACGCTCCCTGTTAAGTTGTCAGCAAATTAATAAAAAATTTTCTATGACTGGATGTTGTATTGAGAGTGAAATATTTATTTTATGGCCACTGAAGTCGAAGTTTTGTTATTTTATACACATAAGAGCACGTGTCTGCATAATGCGACACTTTTCCTTTCCTAGAAATTACAAATGTTTCATTTGGATAACATATGAATATTGTGAGAAAGTCCGTGGCATTGTTAATAGTACCTACAGTGGAAGAATATGGAATGAGATCAAAAGTAGATCCTAAGCAGGACTTTAGAATGTGCTCAGTTAACCAGAAACATACTATACTTACTGGGGCTCATGCTTATCAGAAAATTGCTGATACTGTAGTGTATATAATACGAATTCTGTACTCCATTGGTCACTAAAATAGAGGTTGCTAACCTGACAGGATGTAACGCTTTATCGAAATTGGAATGCAGCTTGAGTTACTTGCATCCCTTCTTATTCTATTTTGTGTTTGAAATACAGAACTAATAAAATATGACGTTTTTACAAGCTTTTATGTAATTTATGTTGTTTGTAAGTACGGCGGCAGGTGTCTGTCCGACCTCTATCATCGAACTGACGTGCAGTCTGCCTGCAGCGCATCACTGTTCGTCAGGTTGCAGCCCGAAGTGTGGAAGGGCGCGCCAGCGTTTAACTTCACATTTTTAGTCTTTTTAGTTACACTAACTGTTTTTATTATTAATATACAGGGAGGTATTTGTACATTCATGAGTCTGTGAATGTATAAACAGTCTACCTATATTATAATAACAAAAATAATTATCCGGCTAAAAAAAAAAGAAAAAAAAACTGTAAAAAAATCTTTTAAAACCAACCTTTTACTTATAAACGTACAAAAAAGAGCAAAATAATAATAGTAGTTACAGAATTTGTAGAACTTGTAAGAAGGTGTTCGAACAGCCGTATCAAACGTTACTACAAATTGATATTTTTGTATCAATTTATATTTAGTATATAAAAGCTTGGCGCGAATAGTTACGAATAGTTAACAGCCTTACGCACAATTTGTGATTACTACAGTTATACAAATGAGGTATACATTCTATATTGTGAATATTTATGATTCTTACTCAAGATATGTGCTTACTACGATTACGCAAATTAGGTATACGTTCTGTATTGCTCCGAGGTTTTATATATTAAATTTAAATTAATACAGAAATACCAGTTTGTAGTAAAGTTTATTACAACTGTTCGGCCACGTCTTACAAATTCTACGAATTCTGTTACTAGTATAATTATTTTTCTCTTTTTAGTGTATTTATAAATAAAAGGTTGATTTTAAATTTTTTTTTACAGTTAATTTATATTACTGCATAAGCGAGTTCCCTAAACTGACATTTTGCACTTGATTGAGACTGCAATAACAAGTTCATTCAAATAATTTTCAAAACTTGCACGTTTTGGAAATATTTGTGGAACCTTCAGTATGTTTTCGCAAGATTCCAGTGAGTGTTCAAGAGTATTTAAACATTTATAGCAATGCAAAGCGGTTTATACTCAAAGAGTGATTAAGGATACAGAGTTCGAACAGCCGCTTACACTTCGAACTCCGACCGCAGATGCCAGATAAATGGCGGCACTGGTCAGCCGTTCGCCAATCAGCGCCTGGTAACCCACCAGCCTGCAGCCCAGCCAATAAGGAACATGTCGCAATATGCGATAGCCAATAATACGCGAGGTCCATCCCCAGAGCCTCGCACTGCCAGATAACAGGTACGCTGACATCAAAGGAATTGTCACGACATTTCGTTTCGGTGTACTTGTCTACTCTGTGTCTCGGGCCTAGGCGCCATTAGTAGGGACCTGCAGTATTTGTGTTGTTGTTTTAACATTATCCTAGATTTTATATCCATACATGTACCAGAGACAGCGTCATTTATTCAATGGCTGCTGATTCTGTGAGAATCCTTGTATCTTCTGGCTGTGCGTCGTGTTATTCGGTCACGCAATCACGCAGCGTCCATTCATTGGCGCTCAGTCATCCAGGGCATGTCTAATGAAATGTGGTCCAGTGGAAATAAGAAGACCCTACCTGGAGTTGTTGCCGTCGTTTGAGACCGAGAAGCGAGGGATCGATACGGGCGACATTAACACCCACGCCTAGTGCCTCATCGCTCTTACGTGCACGGCGTGCAGTGTTTCCGCCGTAACGCTGTACAGTACAAATCTGTAACAGTGAAGTTTTATTACACGCGATGAAAGACCACAGATTAAACTACACTCGTAACTTTGTATTTTCTCTTTCCGCTTAAGGAGACTGCTTAGGCAAGCTTTGAAAATGTGATATTTGACCATTTTCACGAATGTTTTTCTCCATTATGCATTTAGTGTGAGAAAAGTAATAAAAAAAATGGGGGCATAGATAATTTTACTGTATCTCCTGTGACAAAAATACGTATTTGCAGAACATTTATTTACCGAGATACGCGTATTCGCGCAAACAACTATTTCACAAAAAAAAAAAAAACGTGGAGATCCATCCCATTCTTAAGCCGAGGCTCCATCCTTTTTCACTGGTGCAAAGTCTGTATTGGCTATTTACGGTAAAATGGGCAGTTTTGAAAGCCCTGCTTAAGATCTGCTTGTATACACGTTATTCTTCCGCCTTATGTAAGATTAACATTATCATGAGCCTCATCACTTTATTCATACGTCGATAAAGTGAAACTGTGAAATTATTATTAAAGTAAATATTTTGCAAATCTACTTATTTTTACACTTAGATGCATTAAAAAACTTTTTAAAAATTTATTTTATTTTTCAGAAATGGTTACCTAACACTTTTTATTCGGCGTTAAAATACGGAACTACTTCCCATCCATCGTTTCCAACTTCCCTGGGCGCACGTCACTCAGGGCGCCCGTTAAAATATATGCAGGAAGGGGCAGTGACTCTTTTCTAAGGTTGATTTCGAAAGTGAACAGTCTTTAGCAATGTTCTATGCAGGGCCGGTGAATATTTTGTATGCGTCTGGAGGGTGTATTCTGAGATAACGGCGCTTTTCAGCTGTGTTGGAGTGCTCTGAGATGATGTTTCTAATGCGCATATCATATTGAAAGTACTCAACAAGCCTCATCTGAAGTGTAAGTCTTTTCGTCGATCAGCGATCTGGACGCACGCTTAATAGAGTCTTGGGAAACAAAACGTATATTTCAAACACTCTGAAAATCAGTTCACGCGCTGGGTAGCCGGGGGCCAATGCCAATGTTGCATGTCGCTACTCGTATAAAGTTTAAGTCTCAGCCGTGCACCGGGTACAGACAAATTGCCGCTTCTCTTCAAGGCATAACTACAAAGAGGTTGTGTGGAGCTACACATGTCGGTTCTGCAGGAGCGATGCAAGTTCCGCTGATATTATTAGATTCCTCCGCTTCTCGGGCAGACATAAACTTGCAACCGCGCAACGGGGGTAAAGTATTTACAGCACAGCAACCAGGTTTCTGCGGAAAGGGGCAGGGGGTTGGGTTTGCGGTAATGCCAACCCTTCGTCATCAAAGAAATGGGAGAGGAACGTTTCCGTATCTCACCAAAGCGAAACTTGGCCGAGACTTCGAGTCGGCCTAGAGCTCCTTTTCTTAACCAGCCTCGCCCGGAACTAACTTTCCTATGGCTGCAAGTTTACCGCTGCTGTTTCCGCAGTTCCAACCCACACGCGGCGAACAGTTCCGTACATGCGCTCGTGTCTATCTGCAGGCGTAGAGGCAACTTGTCTGCAACATTGCTCACTTCCCGAAGTTAAAAATATAAAAATGGTCGCGCTTGGAACGGAAGGATTTTCAATTACATAGGCTATTTTTCGAGAATGAGTGAGTGAAGATATTTGGAAGGTTCCTAACATCGAGGTCTTGAGAGCCGATGAGGGTGATTGAGGTGAGTATGGAGCAGCGTCAAAATGAAAGGGCGGGGGAAATGGGAGATCCCCGAGAAAACTCGCCGACCAACGGCATCTTCCGGCGCGATTTCCACATGCGAAAATCCGCCGGAGTGACCCGGCCGGGGATTGAACCAGGATCGCCTTTGGTGGGAGGCGAGCAGGCTGACCGCTCAGCCACCATGGCTCCTCTATTTTTCGAGAAGCTCAAGCTCTCTTTTTTGTAACGTACGAGGGCTGTACACCAAAATTTTTGTGTGAAATTGTTGATTGCACGTTTACCCGTACATCAGCAAATAAAAGTTCTGGTAATACGACTCTTAGTAAAAAAAAAAAAAAAAAAAAAATCTAATGCTGCATGGTTTTGCTTAAAATGATTTTAAAAAATGACACAATTGTAGAGCCTGTCGGGGCATTTTCCTTCAGAGGTAGGAGAACAGTACAAATATACGTATGTAGTTAAATCTGCAGGATTTCATCGCGTGTAATGAAGTATCACTGCTACAGATCTTGTTTGCAGAGGAAAGCGTGGCAGCACTGCACGCCGGTACACTGTCTTGTGCGTAGGGGCGATGGAGCGCCGGGTGCGCGTGGTATTATGACCCGTATTGCACCCTTGATCCTGGGCCTTGAATGCGCAAAACAGCTTCAAGTACATACAAGCCGTAAGCGCGGAAGCGATAAGGGCTAAACTGCCGCGTGCACCAAGTGTGCTATCGTCGTTAGCCACACAACTCTGAACTAGCGGGCAGTGTTTTCACCGTTTTTCGTGTATCTGTAAGACTTTAAAGCAGTTCCCGAATAATTTTATTGGTGGAAAGTATAGCAAAGTTCTATACAGGCTCATATCGTAGTTTCGCTCGTGTCCGCGTAGTATACCATGCAGCAAGACAAGGTTGGTATATCGAGTTTTGTTTACTGATGGCTAGAGAGCTGCAATATTCGCGTTATTATTTGATGAGATTTTCACGTTTGCAATTCGTTTGTCATTGGACCATACTTCACCTGGCACCCGTTGGGTAACTCTGCGCCAATAAATGAACACTTCACAATTGTGTGCCCCAGCCACGTGCAGTTCAGTCAGAAAGGGCGGGGGGGGGGGGTCTTAACCCATTCAGACCCTGTGTACACAGTTGTGTACATTAAGTACGTGTAGGTTATTTTTGGCCTGGGCTGCACACTACCAAGCTCAATGACCAATGATCTTACCTGTGGGTAAATGATTCACAAACCGTCTTACTGGTCTAGTTCATATTGGTTCATATAACTGTAGTCGAACATACAGCCTCCAGGTTATTGGCTGCGACAACGAAACAAAGTGTTGTGTCGACTTAAGTAAAGCAAGTGTCATACATTTTTTTTGTTTGCAACATCTGAACACTTGTATAAAAGCGGGTCTGAAAGGGTTATCATCTTTGCAGCAGCCAATGGAAAAACGACGCCAGTTTTGGTACGTACAGTATATAGTTCAGCCTGGTCGCAAATAATGACGCGAATTCTGCATGTGTCTGCGGCTTACACAAGTGGCCCAGTCATGGTTAACCGCCGGTAACGATACGGTGAGGCACATATGGCAAGTTAATGGAATGTAGATGGCTGCGAGGCTGGCCCACTTGCTGGTCACTGGCAGCAAGCCGTTGGAGTTTCCCGCACAGTGTTCTCCACCGAGTTTGGCTAGTGTATGTGTTGCCCTCTCAGGTCCAGCAATGGTACCGGGTGGATTCCAGCTTCCGGCCTGCTCTATGCCATTGATGGATTATTTGAATTTTCCTACATGGGGTGTTTTGAGATTCAGCAGTCTGCTGGAAGGGTCCAAAAAGTATTGTATAGCCTATTCGCGGATTCTTCACACGTTTTGAATATAACCTTTGAAAAACCACCCCATGTGTTCATGCTTGCTTGGGCCATATATATATATATATATATATATATAAATAAAATTAAGGTGCTTATATATATATACATATCTCGCAAGTATTTAATACCTATATTGAAATAGAAGCACCTTAATTTTTATTAAGCTGATCTGTAATTTATATTTTATCTATACATTATAATACTAAATTTATAATCGAAATAGATGTAGGCTGCTCACGGCAAAGTGAGCTCTTTTGAAAGCTGTATCATTTGAAATAAGAGTCAATAAATATATTTTATTGTACCTCAGACATCTACTTCCGAGTTGAGTGGGATCTACACACACTGTGTTTATTACTTACATGGTGATACATACTTTAGAAGATGGTTAAAGGATAAAATATGGCTGAGAGGACAAAGTAACTAGGGTCTCAAAAGTGCTTACTTTACCGTGAACAGCCTATAACAAGAGGAGAAAATAGGTATGTTCGTAATACCTAGTAAGAAATATTTCTTACGTAAAACATTGTTACCCTGAGTGCGCACGAATGCGGTGTGTTGTCCCCTGCGTGTAATTTTTTATACTTGGTTAACCTTTGTTTGCGTGAGGCGGAGGAATATCCTGAAAGTAGAACTTAATGCGAGCTTTAGACAAGTCGGAAGTAACCATGAATGGACTGTAGGATGCGTAATATCTTGAAAGTACTATTCAGTCCGCGTCTGGGGTATGTTTTAATTTGGTAGGAAAACATATTGGGAGCATGTTAATAGCTCCGTAAAAAAAAAAAAGTTTTTCAAACACGCTGCGACGTATTAAAAGCAGCCAGTAGGCGACCGCATTAACATTAAGCTTGGCTCACAACCATCCGTCGCTTCCGCCAGTCGGCCATCCGTTCGTTTTTTCGTCCGTCAATTGAAAGCGACTCACAACTGTCCGTCATCCGTCGATCCGTCGGGGCAGAAAATGTTCAGTGTTACCACCCAACAACACGAACTTTCTCGCTCAGAAACTATGTTATTTAATGATTGTCATAAATATATTCTTTTTCCCTAACATAATTTAACAGCATTTACTCTGAAAATCTACACGTCATCTTCAGTTCAATTCAAAGGAGAAACGTAAAAAAGTAAACATCTTCACGGCCTTGTGTATTTAAAAAGAAAAATATTCGAACAAAGAAACAAGTGACTGTTTTCCAACAGCCATGTTCAAGGAACGATATTACAAGGCGGTGGGACCGTCCGTCAAATGTTAAAGTTTGAGATGTATTTGACGGTTTGACGGGTAGAAGAAAAAAAGTAGCCCTGCGATTGGTTGAAGCTCACGTGACCGACGGACGGACGGGCGACTGACGGGCGATTGTGAGCAGCCCAGCTTAACTCGCATGAATAGTAGGGGGTCCGCTGCCGCGTACCCGAGCACTTGCCTCTAACCACGGCAAACTGGGTTTGATTCTTGACGGGGACCGTCCCGGAATTTTCACGCGTGTGAAAACGTGGCGGATGTTGCCGTGCACAGGTTGTTTCAGTTTCCTTCATCATTGTATTCTGTCGAGACCCGCCGGCCAACAGCGGTGTTTGCAAGGTCTCCTACGTGCGAAAATCCCGATCCGGCCCCTGGCGTGAGTCGAACATCATTGTTCTTCGTGGTAGTAGGAGATTGATCTAGCCATTCCATCACAGAGAACCCCCTGACAAGAGAAAGATCGAGTTCGCGTTTTACAAGAACTAGATACTTTATCATTTTGTCGTTGGGAAAAGTTTGTAACAGAAGACAGTGGATATCTCTGTACAAGTTACACGTGTATTGGCGCTGTATGCGGTAAGAAACGTATAACAAACTTGCAGGTACCGTTTTTGGTTATGATCTTAACGTTTTATGACAGTATTTGCAATACGAGATATGTTTTCAAAGCTGTATTACCAACTCAGGATACTCAAATGAAGTGTGTCGTTCATTCCTTACGTAAACAGATTGCCAGTACGATATAGTTTATACTGTACATGTATTTAAAACACACTGCGAAGGGGTTCATGCACCTCGTATTTAGAATCGTTCGCGAAGATGCTTTACTGTAAACTTTTAGACCATTAAATAAAGACATCCATTAAATATTTCCAACGAACAATTGATCGCAAAAATCTCAGCAACATAAAAAAAGAATACTGCGCTATTAAATTTTGTCCATACCTAGTTTGATATATTTACTGAAATTATTTTTAAATTTGGATAGCGAAATCCATCGCAACAAGTAACCTCAAGAATATTTTTACCTGCCCCCTCCCCCCCTTTTTTTTTTTTTGTCGTTCAACGAAAATATGATTTTACTTACAAAACAAATTTTCTACAGCACTGCTACATATTTTTGGCTTATTAATGGATATTTTTATTACTTTGCAGGCGGTGTCATCTTTCATTGAACTAAATTAGCTCCACGTCCTTATTTGGCTTCTGTGTTGTTGTGTGTTTCAGATGTTTTTAAAACTAAGCATGACGGTAGCGAAGTTACAATGATGTTACGAAAAACCAGCCATCTTAACGACCTATTTGTTTTAAGATGACATTTAACAGCGTTTAAAGAGCTTCAGTATTTTCGAAGACAGAAAAATTCTCTAGGCATTACACGTGGCGAAATTTTTCTGAAACTAAAGTAATTCGAGGTTCACATTTTTTGTATGATCACATGTAAAATCGTATTTTTATTTCTTTCGAACACGCGTTTAATAAATAAAAAAAAACAAGTTATCTTACAGAAATTTAATAATTATTTATATTTTAAAAAATTACTAGGTTTTCTTCCACAGAAAGGTTTTTGGGGTTTTTCAAAATTTGAATATATCGAATTTTTTTTTCTTTTCAGAACCATGCCATTTTTTTTAGCTGGCTTGTTTAACTTTTAAAAATTTTGATATAATTCGTATGTTCTAAATACAAGAAATTGTTGTTTTAACATACGGTCACGCACACAACTACGGGAACTTTTATTTAGTATTCGAGGAAAATGACGTAATTTGTAACGTGTAAAAGCTCCAAAGTGGATTTCAGAAATATAGTATATGTTTGGCCGTGAGAATCTATTTAACCCGCACATGTGAGCAGAAGCTACACGGCACAAACGATCAGTCATATTCACAGATTTCCTGTCATACGAGCAATAAAATTATATTTGGAAAAAATATATAATAATTCATAGACCCTCACTCGGAAGAGATGGTGATACGGGTCGCGTACCGTTCATTGCATGGACGCAATCATTTCTAACTGTTGTTCCGTTGCGCGCATATTTGCCCAGGTTGGTAGGTATAACAGCTGACGTGCTGCATAACTAGTCGTAAACTAGATTGAGAATGCACAACAGATAAACAAACTTGACGCCAAGTAAAAATATTTACTGTAATTTAATTTTGATGTTCACAAATAACTAAGCGTCTCTGCACTGCGCAAAAATGTTGGCATGTCTTCTTGATATAGGCTGTTCACGGTAAAATGAGCACTTTTGGAAGCACGTTCTGTGTTTTTTCCGCCTTATGTAAAATTAACATTGCCATGGGCCTTGTCACTTTATTATGCGGGGGCCACGGTGGCTGAGCGATTAACACGCTCGCCTCCCTCCAAGGCGAACCGGGCTCAATCTCCGGCCGGGTCACCTGATTTTCGCAAGTGGGAATTGTGCCGGACGATGCCGTTCGTCGGCGGGTTTTCTCGGGGATCTCCCGTTTCCCCCGTCCTTGCATTCCGACGCTACTCCGTACTCACCTCGCTTCACCCTCGTCGGCTCTCAGGACCTCAATGTTAATTAAGAGCTGCCCGAATCTATTCCCTCTCTCGTGCAGTTGATGCGCGCAGGCCGAGGTAAAGGAACGACTTCGACGTCGCGTCGTGCGCATTGTGGGCGTGGAATGCGGCTTTGGACGTGTCGTGGTTCGGTGCGAGGGTGAGAAGGGAATGTAGTCTGGCAGCGACATTAGCGGGAACAATGGCGACTCGACTCCCCGCGTCACTGGGGAGTTAAGGCGATAACGCAATACGCGTCGAGGCAAACGACCGCGGCATTAAGGCGATTATATGCGCTCTACGCGTGAACGGAGCGCTAATGTGGCTTGCGGCCTATCAGGCGTCAGGGAGACATGTGATAAAAAGTGTGGCGTCCTCCATCTTCCTTTTGCGTTTTTTTTTTAACCCCGACATTTTCCTTTGTTGAGTTTTTCGCATTCCCCCGTCGTTTACACCGTGCGTCAGTCCAAGAGATAGAAATGTATTTCTTTTCTTTTTTCTTCTGAACGTCGTGCTTGGAGGGAGGTAAGCAGGCGCGATAGAGGACAATGTGCTGAAAATCCTGTGGCAGAATTACGCTGGATGCGCGGTTAAATGAAGCTCTTTCGTCATTTAGATAATTTCCTTGTTAAATAGGCACTTCCAAATCAAACGTTGGAAAAAAAGGTGCTTGTCAGTTCTTTAATAAAGCCCTGAATCGCAAACGGCTTTAAATAGCTGTTCCACGTCTCTACGTGCCATTGAAAGTGTAATGAATTTTTTTTACCTTTGCCACTAGAACTTATCCTTTTTCTTGTCCACGTGCAGTAAATGGCGTAATTGAAACGGGTCCATATTTACTACAATTTTGCAGCTTTTTCTGATGTAGGAAAAAAAAATGTGCGGGGGGAAAATATTACTATTTCGTTGAACACGAACGAACTATTGTCTGCGATTGGTGTACGAATAACAGGCAAAAATAATATAAATGACAACTCTGGCTGTTAAATATTGTAAACAGAACAATATCGTTTAACTCTGTGATCCCCAAATACTATAACAGTGTTGTAGATAATGTGATTGTAAATCTGTATTCAAGTTATATTCGTAAGCGGTTTGTTACTTCCTGTGTTTTTCCTATTGCTGGCCATTTAGCTTTTAAATGAAAAATGACTTTTATTCTTACTTTTTTAAGTTGTATGTGCGGCTATTAGCTATTAAGATTTAAAATAACTGAATTTCTTTCGTTGCCTATGTGTACGATAAAATAATGAAGATATTTGGGTTGTTCTTAACATCGAGGTCTTGAGAACCGATGAGGGCGAAGCGAGGTGAGTATGGAGCAGCGCCGGAATAAAGGGCCGGGGGGAAACAGGGATATCCTCGAGAAAACCCGCCGATCAGCAGCAATGTCCGGCACGATTTATTCCCCACGTGCGCCTGGTTCGCCTGTGTGGGATGCGAGTAGTCTAACCACTTCATCACCACGACCCCTACGAAAAACGAATCAAGCACGAATGCAAAGTTTTGTTTGTGGCTTGTGGGTGGAGGTCTGGAGAAGGGGGGGGGGGGAGTGCCCTAAACCAGTTTCTCCTTACAGATACGGGAAGTTACAGGCCAACAAGTGATGCAGGAAATTATGCGTGGAACTGTAGTAATTGTAACGACATAATTATTCTTTAGGGCTGGGAATGAACGAAATCATATTGTGCTTGATATTGGCAGTAGCTGTCTGTAAATGTTAGTAACGGTCTCAAAAATACGTGGCTATCATGTAAGAAAATGAGCTTCTTTATTGAATCTGTTTTTGTTGAATATTCCTAAATCTCGAATCACAACCCTACGTGCTGTGCCCCGTGCATGTTTTAAAGGACAACGTGACTGCAAGAGGCCAAATGATTGGATCCTTATGCTATTTGTCGAAATTAAACATTTTTACTATTACATACATCTGGCAATATGTTCGATCGAAGATATAAAACAAATTTTACAGCTTATTCAACGTAATATAAACTTAGCACATATTTGAGTTATCATTTGTATCATATTCTTACGTCGAATGCCTGTCGGTGCAGATCGATATTTAAAGTTAAAATTAAAGAAAAAAATCTTTAACAACCACGCGACTTCAGAATTTGTTTGGTACCGAAAGTGTTATGGTAAATATTTTGTACTGAAATATTTATATTACGACGCGTCTCGTTTAATTATTTCTATTTTACAATAAATATTCATCAGATACGTATCTAGAAAAGCGGAGAATATTGTACGAGAATGAAAAATTCTCACAATACAATTAGTGAGCAAACATCAGTAAAATTATTGAAAACTTAATGAATTGAACTTTTCTTTTTAACGAAAACTTTTTTTTGCTGTCTGACGCTCGGGTAGAAGCCGGTCTTAATGCCAGCGAACTTGGATTATCCGCTGCCCCATTACGGACCATGTAGGGTCTGGGGAGGGGGGGGGGCTGGGGTGGAGAAGAGGGAATGACAATCGATCGACGTCATTGTGTCTGAGCTTCCTTCTCTCCATTAAATATGCGTTACGGTTAACTTACTGGACGCCGTCGGACATTCATTCCCTCCAGTAGCAGGCACGTTTATAATTGTGTCGATATAATGCTCGCGTACATGTCGCAATCAGTAAACGTCACATACGAGTAACTTCGTTCGACATGCGCATTTGTATACGTGTTGAGTAAAGTTCGCGTACTTTTTTTTCTGCAAGCTCCACGTGGTCTGTATTTATGACCGTGATAACTTCGCGTCTAAATTCGAGGACAGGCTGGATTTGAAACGCATGTACACGTTTGAGTACTTTCGTGAAACCGTCCAATCACGAAAGTGGAACTTAGCTTAAGTGTTTGGGAGTGCGATAAGCCACGAAGCAAAAAAAAAATTTCCTTCATTTTACGAAAAAGGTGCTGGTAAAAAATCTATCCAGAATTGTCCGTAAACTCTCCGTAAAATTACGGACACATTGATTTTCAGAAACGGACTTTCCGTAAATGTCACGGAACCTCTTCGTTAATTTCCAAGTTAGTTTTCTGTACTTTCCGTTTAAAATAAAAAGAGATAGTGAGAATGTATTTAATTTTTCGTTACGTGGGTGCTCTACCGTGTATAGATAATCATATAAAAAATTTAAAATATTTCGTACTTGAGCGAAGTTTGAACCCGAGTCAAAAAAATTACTAGTCGACAACCCTAACCACCCACCTACAACTCTCGCTTAAACTTTGTGGTATAACTTTTATGTTTGCATTCGAAAGACAAAAGCAGAAATTCAATTTATATTAAATTTGGTGTTTTTTTTTTTATGTTGTCAAATGTTACAGACGCCTGATGTTATTTTTTAATGTTTGAAATAATAGGTCATAGCCACGTGGATAACCTGAACTGCCGTAGAAACGATAATTTTCTTGTTACACTGGCGAAGAAAACTTCGTGTAGAATCGGCATTGTTCGTTCCCGTAACTCGAAGCAAAAGGGAATACGGAGACTTTCCGTATTTTGTACTTACGGGCCTAACTCCTTTTTTCGTCATTACGGATTGCCTTTCCGTATATTACATTTCCGTAAAACATTCCGTAAATATACGGACAACAGTGCGTTCGATATTTTCTTCAGAGACCAGTGCTCCTACGTATGCATAGAGACCTGATAAATTCGCGGATTAATTTTGGGACAAGCTAGAATTCAAAACACGGGTGTTTATATAACTTTAGCCATTGGTCCACACGGTGTTTGGCACCTCCTTGAGAAGGATGGCCCAATCGTCGCTTTTCGCCGTGACAGCTTACATCCAATGCACAGTTGACATGTGCATGTTTGTGAATAAAACTGTAGAGACTAGCCTGTATGTCATTGAACACTCGAATATTTCAGCTCTCTACGTATGTACTATGTTATTTAGCTGGCTTAATAAAGCCCTGCGTCACGGATTTCACGTTAAATCGACTCGTGTGTGATATGTTGAACGTGAGAAGAGTGTAAGTTTTTTCTCGAAAAGATTTACGCGGAGGCTACACGTCAATATCCCATGTGCACTCTTGCAGCCTATCTTTGGCTGTTGGCCGCTTGTGCTTGTGTGGAGACAGTCTGTTACATGAGTGAACGAATCAGCATTAAGTTTCTCCGATACTGACCTTTCCGTTATTCGTGGGCAGACAGATAAGACCCGTAACAATTCAAATGATCCAATCACGAAAGCGGTTCTGAAGGAAAGTGTTTTGGAACGTAACTTGTCCTGAAATCTTTTCGCGAAAAAACCGGTGGTCCTGAGAATAGGCCGTCCACGGTTAACTGAGCTTGAAATCAGTCTTTCACAATGTCAATGCAGCTATCTGCACATATTTAAACGGGAAAACTTACTAGAGTGCGCTCCAGTAAAGTTGGCAACAACGGAGGTAAGTAGTTCCACGTCTTAACGTTAAATTAAGTGTTCAGCCGCTGTCACGCTGTCAAATTTTCGTGTTCAACTATATTTTACGATAAAATTTGAATACAAAATACGGTCATCAAATTTTTCCTTCAAAAAAATGTTATCAAATAATCG
Organism: Dryococelus australis; assembly: GCA_029891345.1. Classification (NCBI taxonomy): domain Eukaryota; kingdom Metazoa; phylum Arthropoda; class Insecta; order Phasmatodea; family Phasmatidae; genus Dryococelus; species Dryococelus australis. Next base: position 351,026,057 of record CM056995.1, read on the forward strand.
TGAACGTGTTTGAAAATGTGTCACACTGTCAACATTTTTGACTGGGATAATCTAATTTAAATTATTATTTAAATTTTTTTTTTCATAGTTAAATATGGCTTTTGTTTTTACATGCAATCCATTACAAGAAGAAATGTAAAAAGCATGTTGTAATTTATTTTCGCTTCTGTACTATATTGCAAATTTTATTTATCATATGTTTCCTGCACAATGACATTTAATGCCTCTGAGTTCATAATATTACGTACAATATTCGCTTAAAATAGAATTCATGCCCAGACAGCTTCTGCACAAATTAATTATCTTCATAACCTACTTCATTTCCAGCAATTGTCCATTATTTTAAAGTTACTCGACGTCCATTTTTACCGTCCACTATTCTGATTGGCCGAGATCGTCAACCATCAAAGAAATTTTAAAACCGGTCCAATCTTCAAATGTTTGGTGGAAACTGAAGACAACAACTTTCTCAGACAAAAATGGCGGCGTTTATGACGTTTCAGCGAAAAACTTGTATCCATACCTATCGGTCTTGCTTGATCCTGACTTCTGGCATGACGCAGTTTATGAATGCGGAGTGTGTAAACATGTTTGTCAGCGAGATAGGGTTGATCACGTTGGATACCATCTTCCAGTGAGCGGTCGACGCGTCAAAGATGCGCAAGTGTCTTAAATTATTTACAACACTTAATGTATTGAATTTTCTGTTTTTGTGTTAAGAAATAATAGTCTGAAGAAAGAACGAGAATGGCTGAAAATGTCTTTTCCAAAACGATCGAAAGGAACTATGAAAATTTGTAATTCTATCCATTTGTTTTTTTCACGAATTTCAAAATGGTATTAAGTATTAGGATACAGCTCATAATAAAAATTCAAAACAGTCAAATGTTGGGTTGATCAAGTGTCGAATTACCAAAAAAATTTGAACAGGCCACCCCTATCTCTTCGAAGTGAAGTGAAGATATTTGGACGGCTGTTAACAGCTAGGCACCTTTAACCACAAGATCGCCATCACTTAGAAGAGTTATGTTGTTCACTTAAGAGATTGGGACGGCTCTTAACAACGACGTATTGAGAGCCGATTTAAGAGTTCTGTGTAGCTGTGAAACATTAACAGTTAGTGAATAATACGGTCACGTTTTTTGAAATTGTGGTTTTTTTTTTAATGTTTATTTGAGTTTTAAGTATTTTACGTTATTCAAATGTGCAAAACATTTCTTCTTACACTCAGCTACGCTTTACATCACCCATAGTTCTTGCACACACAGCTAAATACGGTTTTACGTTGAGTGTTCGCCATTTTGCTGAAGCTCATGGAAACGGATCAGTATAGTACAAATATTTCTTGAGGTATATTACAAACACGGTCTTTGTAGTTTTACAAGGGAAATCTTTGTACTATTAACAACCATTTGTAAAAATTACAAAAGAGTTTCTCAGTAAAAATTAAATTTTTTTTTTACAAAGTAGCAATGAAGTGTGTGTTTGGATTTTATATAACTTTTTGGTTAACCAGTCACAAACCAGAGTTTTATAAAATTATCCACAAATCACATTACCTACACGGAAGAAACTCATGGCACTCTTGTGGTGTGTGTGTGTATATATATATATATATATATATATATATATATATATAATATATATATATATATATTGGACATAGGAAATGATGAGAGGGCCACGATCCTTCATTTCTACAGGTTCTGTGAGAATGAATTTTTTGTGCCCAAACGGGAGCCGATATTGTAAAATCCTCTTACAATTTTGTTACTAATTGTTATTTGTTATTAAGTCAAATTTTTCCAATACAAAAAAGTGCATACTGGTATCCAATTTATTAACTAACTCAACGGGCGTGCAGTGTTCCCGTTGTGCTGCGTGTACCTATGGGACTTTAAGCGGCGACTCTTATCATTGTAGAAGCCTGTAGGAAGGTTCGGTGCAGGTCCCTCGAGCAGTATATGAGCTACAGCAGTGTGAGAAAGCCGTTTTTAGCTATGCTGGAGGGCTAGCATTAATGCACGTGTCGTGTTGAGAGCATTATACGTACTTCGCCTGAAATGTTTTTTCTTTTCGTGCATTGGTATCATGGGGACACGTTTAATGGTTTCGTAAAAAAAAAAAAAAACCTTCGGATTTCAAACACACCGCAAGGCGTTTCCACCTGCGCCCTTAAGCCACGGCAGCCCCGGTGCCGCCGTGTAGAGACAGCAGTGGTCCAGTAGCCAGGTCGGGCGGGTCGCAGTATACTCGTGATTGTGCAACCGCACGCACTGTTGTTTCAGATTGGTAGGGACCACGAGGGTTCTGATCAACAACAACCGTGAGAACTGCGAGCACCTGGCGTTTACACTGCGCGTTATCCGTTGTTCGGCCGAGTAGCGGCGTAGTCCCTGGGCTAGGATCGCCTCGTAAAAATGATCTAAGAGCGCGGTCGAAAGTTGTCTAGTTGATGTCGCAATCGGAGGCTATAGTAGGAGACACGAAATTCACCCGAAGTAAGTAGGGATAGGAAAATTTCGCGAGCTCAATGACCTGTAGGCTAGGCTCCACAGCCTTGTTTATACTCGAGGCCCAGGTGCATGTTGATTGGTTGCTTCCTCTCGGTGTAGACAGTGTTGCCTCACACATGGCAGTATAGGATTTGCTACTAGTTTCACTGCAAGTCTGCTATTGGCTCAGAGCCGTTCAGGGCGTGTCTAATAAACTGTAATCCAATTGCAAAGTCAATTTCAGTGTGCACAAGCTCGACGTCTTTCTTGTCCTGAAATGAATTCGTTTTGAGGACAAGTTTAATTTGAACCACGTGTACATGGGAGTACTTCTTATTGGACTACGGGTTGGTGGACATGCCTAGGGAGACTTTCGACCAATGACGGACTTGCGAGGAAAACCAAGGCTGAATCCCGTCCTACCTGCTATCGGTAGACACGGGTGCCTTTCGCGTAAAGATTTCAAGACCAGTTGTTCTCCAAAACACTTTTGTTCATATGCGCTTTCGTGGTTGGATGATCTTGAATGTCACGTGCCTCAAGTGTCTGTCCGTGAATCATGGACGTTCGGTATCTGAGTACTTTAATTACTATTGGCCTAGTCAAATGAGAACGTGTCTTCTCACGTAGACACGCGGCCAAATAACCAAAGGAAGTTGTGATTGGGGACGTAGGATGTTGAAGTCTAGCAAGGCCATAAATATTTTCGTGAAATACACCTGTCCCTAGCTATCGGGTTAAACTGGAGCAATAGCCTAACGATGGTTTATCGCAGGAAAAGTGGACTGTTCCCTAGGATTTAACGTACAGTGTTTAACGTGTCTGTATATTCACTGAAATTTCTACGGAAAGGTAGAATACGGAAACGAAAAACGAAACTGAGATCTGTAAACACAAAATACGAAATGTCTCCGCATTTTTTCCTCTATCTCTGGCTTTCAGGAATGAGCATTGCCTGATAAAGGCTGTTCACGATAAACTGAGCACTTTTGGAAAAACCTGGTTAAGATCTACTTGTATGCACGTTGTGTATTGTTCTGCCTTATGAAAAATTAACACTGTCATGGTCAATTTATTCATACGTCGGTCAAGTGAAACTGTGAAATTATTAGAAAAGTAAGTGTTTTAAAAATTTCTTAATTCTTACACTTACATGCATTGAAAAACATAGTCAGTGAAAGAAATAATTTAAGTTATCAGAAATGTGTAGCCTACCGACCTCTTTTAATTCGAAATTAATCCACGCAACTACTTTTCCTCCATTGTTAGGAACTTTACTGGGCGCATGTTACACAGTGCGCCCGTTAAAATATATGCAGGTAGGAGCAATGACATTTTTTATAAGGTTGATTTCGAAAGTACTCACTTTGTCGTGAACAGGCTTTATACACGAAGATTTATTCGCCTCTGTAACCAGAAAATTGTAGTTTCTGCAGCAGTTAGCAGCCTGTATCCACGCTGCTTATACCTATTCCTAGAAACACCTTAAATAGCGTCAGGAACCTGTAGTAGTTTGCAACACTTAAAACAAACATTCAAACATTACTGGAAACTATTTTCAAAAAAATGTAGCGTAGGTATGTTACGGTTCTATAAATGCAGTAATTATATCTACCACTAACACAGGAAGGTCTCAGGTCGAATGGTTAGCTTCATGGACTCCCAAGTCTTTCGGATTTGTGTTAAAATTTTACTCCAAAATGAAATATTTTAACTTCTTTAAATTTTTTTTGCATGTTAACAAAAGATAAAAATTACTGTCGTAATTTTTTACTACCCGAAGTTCAGAAAAAACATGAAGTGATTCTGTAAATTCACAGAAAGCGCGTTTTTGAAACAGCCGAATGTCTGTTATTTTAAGGAAGGTTCTTGGGATTTTTTTCCCCCAACATTTTTCTATAAAATGGTACACAGTTTTTAACAGTGTGCTGTGCACATGTCCGACAGTTTTCTTTCATTTTTGGCTGTCTTTCATGTATGAATACCATTCCATTGGGCTAATGAGGGTTCTTATACTCTATAAAGCCGAACGTTTGTTATTGGTGCGGAGAAGAACTTAACCGAGACAGAAATTTTTATCTTCCAATCATAAAAGAATAAAATACTAGAGATTTTCGCCGAAGATGTGTTGCCACAGACATTTCCCCTGGCTTTTAATTTTCACTAGTCAAGGTTTAAGTAGCGGAGGAGCTATTACCATCTTTGACCTTTCCCGTCATAATTAGGTTTGTGAAACTGTAACTTTGACTTCAGCGATAAATTCTCTGTGAAACCTTGCATCCGTGTACTGCGCTGGTAATAATGCTATAAAATGTTCCCCCGAGGTTTGCGGTGATGTCTCCAATTACAAGTCCATGTATTCTGTTCTTTGCCTTTCTTCGGGAGATATAAGTCTTCCTACGGTCGTAGTTAGCGTCTGGGCAGAAAGAGAGAGTGAGCGAGGTGTATCTTCCTGCGGGGAAACTTTATTCTTGTGACTAGTACTTTACTTCCTTCGGTAATAAGACGCGGACTATAAAAAGCGACAGTTCTGAAATTTCGTGGCTCGACCACATCCTCGTAGAAGATCCTCTTTTGTCCTGAGAGCGCGCGTCAGTCGGTAGTATTTGTTTTATGACGCCTCTGGAAGATTTTAACCGCCCCCCGAGTCTCAGGTCATCCGACACTGGCTGGGGAAACGTGAAAGTTTGTGTGTTTCGTTGCCGTGACCTCGGAGACGATTTATTCTAGTTCACAAAACTTTAGATTATAGCCCTTGTAGTCACAGTGTCCAATATACAGCGAACGTGTTTCGTAAGAAGCAGGATCACGATTCGGACTATATACTACTCAGCATGAATGAACCATCCAATGATGTAAATAACCTTACCCATGTAGTTTGCTAACGTTCATAAAAAACTAATGGCACAACCACCAATTACGATGTGTGTCATCCATGGATTCTGGAATGAAACAAATCATTATATTGACGCTATTATATGTTTACATGTGTGTGTGCGGGATTTAAAGGGCATTTTGTACAGGAAACGGATTTATGATCCGAACTGTATACAAAAGGAAAGCATTAAGTTACCACTTCAGCTAATCAGCCTACGTTCTTCTAAAAATATGCAAATTATTTTGATATACTCGAAGACTTAGGTAGTGCGATAAAAAGAATGGCCAAGCAGAAGGGATTTTCCACCAGATTTTAGGGTATCGTTTGAGCAGTTTCTGGGAAACAACGTAAACGTTTATGAATGGCAGCAAATTGAAGCTATTTATTATTGAGGTTAGTGCATACTGTAAGGACGTTAGCACATCCACGTTATAGTAAAATTATTTTACTATTACCTGAGATCTGGCATATTATACTACAAGAATAACACAGCTGCTTTGAAAATGATATATTTTGTATAAAAAAAAATATTTGTTGGCCCTTTATAGCAGGGCTGCATACAAAATGTAAAGAAAATCGGTTCAGAAGTTACTGGGATATGGCATTTATGTTTAATTTTCAGGTGATATATTTTAACAAACTACACTCAAGATTAACACAAATTGTAACCGTATGCTTACTTGTGGTTAGTTATGGTAATTTGTGAAATATAGTGTTCAAAAGATTTATTTCCAAAGCCCTTTCTTACAAAATGGTTGACGAAAATTACGAAAAAAAATGAATTTCAATGTTCATATAGGCGCTATCGGTGTGCAGAGATTGATAGACACGACATGCGTACTGCAGCGGTGCTGCGTTCTTTTGATTAGTTCGCGCCATCGCCACCGTCGCCAGCGCGCGAGGACGTTCTCCGTGGCCAGTTGGTACTTTCTCTTCCCCCGCTCCCCTTTATCCTCCCGGCACGTGACTAAATTACTTTGGAGGGGGTCGCGTGACTACTGGAGGGTAGGAGCACTGACCTCTCTCAATTGGTGTGCTTCGACGGGAACGAACAGTATTGGCGAGTGCTGGACAGTTTGAGGAAAGATAATGGGTCATGTTTTGTAATTGTCCAGTAACTGTTGAGAGTGCTTAATTTTGGTGGCGAGCGGCCTTAATTTCTAGAGTAGCATGTTTGTATATCTTTTGGCTGGCACGTTCTAAATTTCAAATGGTAATCATGTGTGTAATTAATTTCGAGTCTCGGCATTTTGTACTGCAGACGCGTAGTCTAGTTTACTAGCCGATGCCCCATTTGTCCGGCACGGCTAAGTCTTGTTTGTATCGGCGAACTGTCCACACCTAGCCTGAAGCAGAAACCTTTTAATTGTCTTTTCTATCATTGTTAATGTTCCGTTTCACGACGTTTCCGTAAACTCGTATTGGGTGCTGTGGTGTAAATTAAGCCTGTCAGATTCTTTTAATGTGATAAATTTTAACGTGTAGATTTATGGTAAATGCCCTTTGATGGGTCGTTTTGGTCGCGGCGTTTGCCATGTTTTTTAAATGAAAATTATATTTGGAGCCAAGTAATATTTAACAATCATGCGTATGCTCCGTTACTAAACTGCGTATCTTACGTGCGTGCTCGTGGTTTGCACGAAAATGCGAGCAGCAAGCCTTAAGGAAATTTTTGAATAATTAAGGGTGTTGTACCTAATAGGAATTATGATCACCATAAAAGTGAGCTTCGTTGTTTTTCGTCCTCTACTGTTGACGAATTGGTTCGAGGAATATTTTAAAGATAAAGACAAGCTGGTGAGAATGCTATTTACCACTTTAAGAATCAGTCAGTGTGACTCGTTGGTAACTAGAAGTACATTGTAACAGTTAGATGCAGTTTTTAGGCACGTGAGTTCGTGTTTATCCAACTGCAGTATTGTCGGATTAATTAAATTTCATGTGGTGGCCAGCTAAATTTAAATTACAGGAGTCTAATCAGAATAAATTGTGCCCGGAAAACCTTCCGGAGAAATAAAGGGTGGCATTTGTTGAAAATTGCTTTGAGCAATCTGGATTGGCTATAGAAATCTTCCTTTACGTCCACTGGCTGGTAATGTTAAGTATTTAATCTGTCATTTAGATATTATGGGCACTGCATGCCGTCTAGTAAATGTGGAGTGTTGTTTGTGCCAATATATTTTTTATGTCATGATTTTCATGCCCCGAGTGAGTATTCTCATAATTTCTTACCATTCAGTATTAATAGTTGTAAGCTTGTGATTATTATAACCTTTGTCAGTATTATGGATTGAAACTACGTGACATTCCTGTTTCAATTTTTGCTATGTTGTTAATTGATTTTAAAACACTATTAATGTTTGCTGAGACTAATATTGAAATATATTGCAGTTTACATAAAAGGTTGTTGTCATTTGTATGTGACGCGCTGAATTATCAGTGCAGCGCATAAAATATTCAGATGACTGCCGTTTTGAAAACGAACGTTTCAAATTCATAAAAGTTTGGGGTAGATTATTGTATCACTGATTGTATACCAGAATTGATATATATATATATATATATATATATATATATATATATATATATAGAGAGAGAGAGAGAGAGAGAGAGAGAGAGAGAGAGAGATATAGAGGCTTAACGTAATGTATAGTCCAGATTCCTTGCGCTCAGTTCGGTTAATTTAAATGATCAAGAGTTCCTGACTGATACTGCGTTGCGGTAATTTTTACGAATACTGCTGGTGACAATGTTACGTCTCGTGTATTATATTTTAAAAATGTGTACGCCGTAGTATCACTGCAAACTCCACATTACTTTGCGGAGTTCAGTGACAGGGTTTGACTATAACATCGGTAGCATTCCAAGTGTTAATGACTCTCGAGACATGCATATGGTTTTTTTTTTTTTCAACATTACAACTGCAGTTAGCGTGTACGTGGAAGTACGTATTCATTAGTGTCAGGTGGGATTTTTTTCCCCACATGTGCATTTCAGAAGTTGTTTAATTTTATATTATTTAATATATTTATTTTATATTTATATTATAATAATTAATGCACTAATTTACGAAAGGAAAACAAACTTCAGGCAAAAACGAAATGTCGCTTTCAAGACGCTGCGCATATTAGAACCACACTATTTCCAAGCCCTCCAAAATAGCTAAAGACAGCTTTTTCAGACTGCCTTATGTCAAAATGTGTTTACTGAATCTACGTGAAACTCAGATACAATCCTGCGTTGAACTTGGCATCTAACTTTACATCAGTAAAATAATATGGTCACATCTTAAAGTCCCCTAGAAAAAACGGTTGAACGAAAAGCTTGCGCGCTAGTTTAGTACTTCGCGCATAGTGGCGATGTGGCACTTGATGCGCGTGCCAGTGTCGCCCTTAGCGTCCGCTCGCTCTTGTGCCACGTCGCGTCAAGTAGGTGGCCCCCTTTAGCAACTACCTATGGAGCACTGCACCGGACAATACAACGTGAAGAACTCATCAAGGAATAGTACAGATGCCATGTAAATTGTCATATACGTGCTATTTATTCTGTATACGAAGGGAGAAAGTAAATATTTATCTAAAATGTAGGCCTACTTCTTAAATGTAAAAAATGTATCGAACGATAGAGTCCGCATTTTTAACCAAATTTAAGCGCATTTCCGTTTTGGATGCTTCGGAAAGCAGAGAATTTACAAGAAAATCTTCAAGAAAGATCGTCATAATATTTACTATGATATGTGACAGCAAAGGCCCAAGTACTCTCAGGAATGTGGCATTTTACCTCCAGAACTTAAATCTCCCTAAATTTGTCTCTCATTTATGATAAGTATATTTTCTACCATTTTTTTGTTACGATTTGATAATAATTCGGCGTTATAAACGTTTGAGTTGGTTTCATGTGTGATATTCGACCTCCGACCGTCCGACTAACTCTGCAGGGCTCTGGGCCTGTAATCAATACTAGGATGCAACCAGGCATAATGTCCGGTTGCACGAACATCTTACCCGATCCGAAATTGAGTGATCCTAGTTCCGAACTATGATCCAGTTTGATCATGGCTCCAATGTAAAAATGTTGCTCCAACTAAATTTCATGACTCTGGATTTCCGATTCGTCGATCTTGGTTCCAAAGTGAGAGATCGAAATTATGTAAGAAAAAAATTTTGCTATTGGTTCATAATACATGACGTCATGGAAGTAGGCGTATTTTTCACTATAGATAGAACTAGATGTGCGATTTCTTATCTGTTTTAAGTGAATTATTGTTGTACGAATTTTCCTAAATAATATTCAATGAGTAGAATGTTTTTTTTTTTTTTTTAATTTCCCAGAAAAACAATCGAACGTAGTTCTATCTGTTGGCTTATTTTCAAACTACATTTGTGGACGATGGCTGCTGAGATCGGATCGAGATTTCGAACCGCCAATTTCGGCGGTTCGAAATGAACTTCATCTCGATCTCGGATCGAGTTTCGAACCACGATGGTGCAAACGGGCATTAGTGTGGCCGAGTTGAACATGAGAGTGGATTATGATTGTGACAGCATTCAGTGAACAATTTTTCTTAAGCTTTACCAACTCGTAGAGGCCTTTGAATTATTGCATTGTGATTTTGTGAAAGAGCATGTCTGATGTGTTTTATTATATATTATATATATATATATATATTAGTGTGTGTGTGGCCTGACTCTTAATGCTGGAAAATGCCTTGATTTAGACATACCTACTCGATTATTGCATCAAGAAAAATAATTTTTTTCTTAAGAATATTCTGAGAACAAAATTAAGTTTAATATGTCTTCGGGAACTTTTAGTGCAGTCGTTGAGCACGGGGGGAAAAATTACAACGCCCAACATCCCCCTTTTTAGTTCGTCTCTCATAACGGATGTTCTGAAACCACGAACCAAAGTTTTTCGGCGGACGAAAGAAAGACGGTAAGAGACAAAGTGGGGTGAAAAAAAAAAATCTTGATAGAAAAAAAAACGGAAGAAGCTGACCTACTTAGAAACACTTTTATCTCTGGCTGCAGCGTTTTCGTCGACTGTAAATTGCGCTTCAAGTTGCCCGTTCGTTTCTATTTAAGACGGTATTCGCCGCAGAACCCCCCACGGAGTCTGTTTTCCAGGGTAGAGCGGGAGGGAGAAGAGTAGCCCAGAGGCATTGAATAGAAGCGACGCGGCGTAACCATAGAATAGGAAATGATACAGAAGCGAAACGACGTAGCGGGGCGTGTCCTTTCGCTGGTTGGCATGCGCAAGGCGCTGATTGCTTCTGTTTGGCCACCGCGTGTGCCGGAAGACTCCCTATCAGCTATGGGCCGCCAGCTGTAAGAGTGAGTTACCAGGCGATGCGATGCTTTGCCGGTCAGTGACGCAATTTGTTTGTGTGCGTACGGACGTGTTTCTCGTCTGTAAGTCCCACATTCTGTGCCGTAAGGTAGCTCGGAATTCTTACAATTTCAGGGCCGAGACAAAACACCCACCAATATATTTTCAACATACCGCTCGTGTTGTTAAATATACTACATGCAGGTCAGCAGCAACAAATAAAAACTAAAAAATGGGGTGTGGCTGTGTTGGGGTCACGGTCGTTTGTTTTGCGTGAATACGTCTACGTTGACGCGCTCGGTAGCCTACGCTTACGTTTACGTTCCCGGCACCGCTTCACTCGATCATATGGGGTTTTATGGGTATCACTGGATTGATTTTGAGATGCTCTTTCCAACTGTATACGATTTATGTATTTCTATTCCGACTTGGCTTTTTAACGAGTATAAACCGACATCGTGTTAAGTTTTCTTTAATTTTTTTTTACATTAAACTCATACCATTTCACCATAACCACGTCACACAACTGTTTTTATACACGTAATCGATTGATCTTGACGAGAGCTGTCGATCGAAATGTAAATGAGTATCGTAGCATCTCCTAGTCAAAAGTTATATTACGCAAAAGTGTTGAGATACGGTGAAACGAACTCTAAATTGTGGCCTCCCCCCCCCCCCTTTTCTTACTGCCGCGTGCGATGTTTCACAGTCCTCACTCTACGTAACATATTCTTTTATCCTTCGGCAATCGAGCGATGTAATTGAAATTTGAATGTAGACTATAGATCAGGAGCTGCAATGCCAAACTGAACCCCCCGATTTTGTTATCATCAGATTTTCTTGATTGCGTCCCACTATGGTTGCAAATTTAAAGACGTATCCACGTCAAAATATAAAAGAATACTTAAATAAAACAATAAATACTAAAAACTGCCAGGAGTGGAGTTTGGTTTCAAGGTCACACAGCTATGCGAAACTGTAAAGACAATGGGGCCTCCTTGAGTGCAGTTGGCTCCTAGCCACTTCGATCAACTTGTTTAACACCCAAAATAAATTTTTTGTAAGTTTACATGATCGTTTTATACGCGCACTGAGAAAGTATGAATTATAAGGTTCGCCCCTTCCCCACCTCTACCACAAACGTCTGTTGTAGTTTCCCTAGTTTTGTTCAGGGAATACCCAAATGCACTGCGAAGCTGCCAACTTGACGTAGTAACATTTCTAACGTTGCAGCGTGATGTGTGGGAATTCTCCTGATCTATGTAGGTTAGAGAACTTCCGGTGCAGTGGGCGGCTCTTAACGACGAGGTTTTGAATGTCGGCGAGAGTGAATCGAATATATGGAGCAGCGCCGGAATGCAAGGTACCCTACCACCCTACCGGTGAGGTATTGTCCGGAACAATCCCCACGTTCGAATATGCGCGAGTCGAACCCCAACCGCGGGAGCAAAAGTTCAGCAGAAATAAAATTTACGATCTATAGTGTAATGCATCACTCTCGAATCCAGTGGCGCTAATCGTATTTTATTTAAACTGAACTAGTTTGTTTGTAAGCCGTTATAGGCAGGCTAACTTAATTTGCTGTGCCACTTTCGACAGTCAATAATTATTATTTTGTGTATTATAGTTCATCCATGTTTTATTCTGTGAGCCAATCTCGAGGCATGAGTTGTCAGGGAGTTGTTGATTTTGAATATTACAGCAGTTTCTTTTCAATAAATTGGATTTAATATTTATTTTAATGTTATAGGTTATACAGTCGGATTAAATATGTAATATGTTTGAACACTTACAAATACTGGTTTCAACTGACATTTCTGCCACTCAGTTGGCAAGTCTGTTTATTATACTAATCAAAACAGGACTACTCTTGTGGTGTGAGATTTTTTTTTTTGCCCCAGTAGTCCTGAAGATCAATATTCAATAATAATTCTAGCCGAAGTCGTATCATTAATATATATGAATGAATACATGAAGTTGATTATTTAAAACGTACAGACGGGCCTACAAAATGGTTTTCCAAACAACACTAACTTTAGTCATGCCAGCTCGACGTCTCGTCTTTTCCGTTTTTTTTTTTTTTTTTTTTTTTTTCAGAAGGCTTCTCGGATCGCTACACAAGTGCGGAGTATACGTGTCTTTACGTATTCCCGTGATGAAATCACGTATCGTGGTGTGTAAGGCCGGGTCGCGCACAAAGCGGAGTCCATCGATTATACAGAGCGCGTTGCACAAGCTCTTCGTCCACGTCCGCTGGATTATTGAATACCCCCTCCCCCGCCCTACTGAATGTGTGCCCTGATCGTGCCCACGCTCCCCAACCGCTAACACGATAATGCCAACCCACGTCGGAACACCGCGTTTCGCAACGCTCAAGGTGGTCGCGCGGTCAGCGCATCCTGGCGATCCGCGCACTCAATACTGAAGGGGGCTGCCTACTAAAGGCTGTTCACGATAAAGTGAGCACTTTTGTATCGACCGTAGAAAAAGTCGCTGCTCCTACCTGCGTATATTTTAACGTGTGCACTGAGTGGCATGCGCCCAGTAAAGTTGGTATAGGCTGTTCACGATAAAGTGAGAACTCTTAGCCCTCTCATGTGGCATAATAGTTAATAAATATGTTATATTGTAGCCTTAGACGTCGACTTCCGTGCGTGGTGGAATATTCACATTGTGTTTATTAATTACATAGCAATATTTATTTAAGGAGGTGGTTAAATGAAAAATAATAGCTGAAAGAAAAAAGTAACTAGGGCCTCAAAAATGCTCACTTGAGTGTAGACAGCATTTAACGATGGATGGAAAGTAGTACCATTTCTTAACAACGAATAAAAAGTGATAGGTAATACTTTGTGATAACTTAAATTGTTTATTATTTTTATTTAATATATCTAGTCTAAAATTGACCAGATTTGTAACATATTTACTTTTATAATAATTCCACAGTTTCTCCTGACCGAAGGATAAATAAAGCGATGAGGTCCGTGGCAATGTTCATTTTACATGAGGCGGTAGAATACACGAGATGCGTTCACTTAGATCCTCAGCAGGGCTTTTAAATAAAAGTGCTCATTTTACCGTGAACAGCCTATAGGCGCTTGAAATGTGTTGCAGTGTGTTGGGAAATCCGTTTTTTTTAATGACGAAACTATACCACTTGCGTCCAATGCTCTAATTTACGAAAGGAAAACAAACTTCAGGCGATGACGGGATGTCGCTTTCAAGATGCTGCGCATATTAGAACCACTCTATTTCCAAGCCCTCCAGAATAGCTAGAGACAGCTTTTTCAGACTGCCTTATGTCAAAATGTGTTTACTGAATCTACGTGAAACTCAGATACAATCCTGCGTTGAACTTGGCATCTAACTTTACATCAGTAAAATAATATGGTCACATCTTAAAGTCCCCTAGAAAAAACGGTTGAACGAAAAGCTTGCGCGCTAGTTCAGTACTTCGCGCATAGTGGCGATGTGGCACTTGATGCGCGTGCCAGTGTCGCCCTTAGCGTCCGCTCGCTCTTGTGCCACGTCGCGTCAAGTAGGTGGCCCCCTTTAGCAACTACCTATGGAGCACTGCACCGGACAATACAACGTGAAGAACTCATCAAGGAATAGTACAGATGCCATGTAAATTGTCATATACGTGCTATTTATTCTGTATACGAAGGGAGAAAGTAAATATTTATCTAAAATGTAGGCCTACTTCTTAAATGTAAAAAATGAATCGAACGATAGAGTCCGCATTTTTAACAAAATTTAAGCGCATTTCCGTTTTGGATGCTTCGGAAAGCAGAGAATTTACAAGAAAATCTTCAAGAAAGATCGTCATAATATTTACTATGATTGCGTGTAAGAAAATTATAGTAATAATGTATCATATCAATTTTATCTTTAACTTTATATCCGTCAGTTTTAGCCATAAATGTTTGTGATAAATAGACTCATGAAATCACTTATAAAAATTATTTCCTGTATTACTTTTGCATTTTTTTCTTACATGCAATCATGGTAAATAATATGACGATATTCCTTGACGAAGATTTTCATGTAAATTCTACTTTCCATAGCATCCAAAATGGAAATGCGCTTAAATCTTGTTAAAAATGCGTACTCTATCGATCGATTAAATGTTTACATTTAAAAAGTATATTTTAGTAAAATATTTTATAATGTTGCAAAATATATATTTTTTCTTTCATACAAAGCATATATCGCACTTTTCTGGCGATTCTTGATGGCGTTTGTACTACTTTTTTTTAATGAGTTATTCACATTTTATAGTCGAGTGCAGTGCTCCATACACAGTTACTTTACTTCGACCCTCAGAGAGGATGTCACCCGCCGTATTGAATTTTTTTATTAATTTCTAAATGATTCCAATTTAGGAGCTTTTATTGAAAAATATGACAATAGGAGCGTAACTAATTACTTTGCCCATTATTACGACCATTATATATGAACTACTAACGCATATTTATGCAACAATTAACTTAATACAAAATATTATATATTAATTCTTTCTCATTTTTTAATGAGTACCAGGGAACGCCTACTAACTACCAAGTACAAAAATTTCCACAGAACAATGAAATGTAATGCTTCTATAAAGAAACATTTTTGATAATATTCCTGGCCCCTCTGTTATGACTAGAGAACCGAGAGTTTTGCGGATTCATTTCTAGACAAGTTGGAATTCACACACATGTACGTTCACGTTACGTTTGTGATTGGTCGACGTGTTGTTTGTGACACCTCGTGGAGGTAAATGAGCCAATAACAAACTAGCAGTAAATTGTGCGCCCAACCACCGCCTTTTACGTCCACAACAATCAACCAATAAACAGGTGATACCTGTATGAGAGTACTGTGAGGTATAGTCTACAGGTCATTGAACTCGCGAATTTCTCGGGAATATTTTAGTTATGACTAGGACCACTTGTTTTCCCGCGAAAAGATTAACACATCGAGGTCCGCACACATTTACTGGCACTAAAGACGAATTAGAAGTGAGTTACATATATCCACTACTGCAAGAACACTGGTTCTGTTGTTGTCTGTGTTAGAACTCAACATCGTCCTATTGGTACATACCACACCGGACACTACCGTGGACTTTACAGCGTTCATTATTGGTTGATCATCACCCAATGGAGAGCCGAGCTGGTATTTACCCAATCAAATGTCCTTTATAGTATAAAATTATTTACAATCAATCATGTCCTTTTGAGTGGCTGTAACAAAATTTAGTTCTATCGTTATCAATATAATTGTTACTGTGCTGTTATGTTCTTGTGGGGTCGTATTTAACACTAGCCGAACAAATACTGCACATCCATGTGAGTTTTGTTCTGAACAACAAAAGAAATTTTCAAATTAGCTTTGCTCGAGCTACACTCGAGCGTAGTCTACAAAGTGTTAATACGGAGGCTAGGCTACAATATCCAATGCGTACATTTGCAATCTTCGTTTGACTATTGGCCGCTTTTCTTTGTCTGAAGAGAGTCTTTTACATGAGCGAGCCTATCAGAATTAAGTTTCTTCGATAATGACCGTCTGTGATTCGCGGACACACAGCTAAGGCGCGTAACAATTCAAATGACCCAATCAAGGGAGTGATTCTGAACTGAAGTGCGTTGGAGCATAACTTATCCGGAATTTTTTTTGCGAAAAACAGCCCCCCCCCCCCCCCCCCCCCCCCCGAGTTATAACTCTAAAACGAATAATTTCCTTATAAGGGGTGACACAACTTCAAAAATAGTTGTAGTCCGGTCATATTGTCTGGAGAGATTCGTTGTCTGCGCGTTCACGTTAGTACAGGCTGTTCACGTTAAAGTGACCACTTTTTAAAGTCCTCCCAACAGATATTAGCTAATAGAGACCTGAAGAATTCGTGGATTAATTTCGGGACAAGCTAGAATTCAAAATGCATGTGTTTATATGGCTTTTAGCCGGGGGCAGACAGTTGCTCGGCCTGAAAAACCAGTAAGAGCCAGCCCTGATGACGCTCACTGGCAGCTCACTTTCTCTCCTTTAGTTTTCAGCTTCATAGAACTGTTCTGGGGGGGGGGGGAGGCCCAATAGTGTCACTTCCCCCACCAGAGACCTCTCTGGTTACTGCCAACATCAAGTTCAAAGGCCCCCTCCTCGCGCTACGTGCGGTGCCTATGCTCGGGTCCACCCTTGTCCGCTGCACTGCTACTACACGCCAGTTGTAAAGTATCATTTTCTTTTATATATATATATTTTTTTTTGTGGCTTACTGAAACAGGAATATGCAATATGCATCGTGAACATTTTTTCCGTCACGTTAATTTCTTGTGTCCGTTTTAATTATTTATTAATTTATTTACTGAACTGTGCATTGTGTAAATAGCTACTATTCTTATTAGTTTTAAAATATGCCAGGATGTGACGTGCAAAATTGTAAAATCTACAAAGAGAAAACAGAGGGGTTTGTAAGTTACTTTAGATAAAAAAAAAAAAAAAAAAAACTAAAGATCTTTCGAATATGTGTATCTTTCTGTGTGCAAGAAATTATAAATTCTACCCCAAAACCGCGGGAGTTAGTTCCGAGCATTTCACCCACGATGACTACCAAAGATATTAGCGAGGTGAGTTAATGGAAGAGGGAAGAAAGAAACTGCTGAAACCGGAAGCGTTTCCAAATAAAAACTTGCCGAACAGAAAAAGGAAACTGCTGATTGCGCGAGAAGCGAGAGGCTACAATGCAAAGCATTAGAACGAAGCTTGTTGACGAGTTGATTACAGCAAAACCAAAACAACTACGACCAAGTGATAATGAAACAGTACCGCAGGGGAAGTATCAAATCTCTGAAAGTGCATTACTGCTACTACTGAAACAGCTACACCGCTTCATTTTAAACTAGATCTACACTTCCAGAAAGAAACAGACCTACGCAAATTGCGAATTCTTACTTTAGAAAAACAGCTTAAGGCCAGAAAAAAAAAATGGAGCTGAAGTTACGGAAGCAAAACGAAGTTCTGAACTCACAGTTACTTGCTCTGAAATTTACCCACGTACGATGTCAAGTATCAGCCAGGCGAGCATTAAGGAAGATTTAAGGAAACAATTTTCACTCCTAAACAAACAGAAAAACTATCAAATTAAAGCAAAAGGCAAGTGTGGTGGGAAGACGGATATATAGCTGCTGCCATTACGTTACGTTCTATCTCGGGTGAAGCTTATTCTTATTTAAGAAAGAAAGTTGGCATTCCTCTTCCTGGCCTGTCGACTCTACGGAAATGGACGAGAAATGTGAAATGCGCTCCAGGAGTCCTCGAAGAAGTTTTTACTGTTCTGCGTGCAAAGTCACAAACAATGACTATTTTTGAACGGCTCACAGTTCTTTCTCTGGCAAATCGACGGAAGGTATTGTTATGATCAAACAGCTGTTCAGATTTTTCGTCCATGCAGAAATCTGCAGGCGATAATGGCAAGAGGACTCGCCTCCAAATGGAAGAAACCAATATTTTATGATTTCGACTCGAAGGTCATTCGGGATTTACTTTTTCGTGATATTAGAAAGTTGGAAGAAAGAGGATTTATTGTTATTGCAGTAGTCTGTGATATGGGTGGTAGTAATCAAGACCTGTGGAAAATTTTTAAGTATATCGGTTGTAAATGTTTCGTTTCCGAACCCGTCGGGCGTAAAAAGAAATGAGTTCGTTTTTGCTGACGTCCCGCATCTTATAAAATTACTGAGAAATAACTTTCTTGATTATGGCATACAGTTGCGTAGTGGAACTGTAATACGCAAAGAACCCATAAGCAATATAATAGAAGACAAGGAACTGAAGCTATGTCCCAAGCTATCGGATGTGCATTTAAACGTCAAACGCAGTGCAAAGCAGAAAGTTAAATACGCGGTGCAACTTTTTTCACATCGTACTGCTATGCGTTTTTTGGTACATTACAAAAGTCAGCCAGAAATCGGGCAATTTTTTGAAACAGTGGATAAATTCTTTGATGTCACGAACTCCATATTCATCACAAAAAAAAACACAGGGGCATAGTGCATTTGGTCTTTTCATTGACGAGCGACTTGGCATTTTACAAGTCGTCATGGAAAATGAAACAGCAAACATGAGAGCATTGTAACACTGATGTCTAATACTGTTCCAGAAAGGCATATTAGTAACAACAAACTTACTTCGTGAACTGCGTGAATTATTAAATGTGAGATATTTACTGAAGTGCATCCTCACGCCTCGTCTCAGCCAAGACGTCCTGGAAAGTTTTTTTTTTTTTCCCCCGTGGATTAGAAGTGTCCGACATGGAAACCAGAACCCTACGGTCATGGATTTCAAGTATAGGCTACGTTTATAGTCGCTAGGATGCGGAATGCCTCTGCCAGTTGGTGCGTGTGTTATGGATGACAGCTTGGCTGACAAGCCACATTTGACAAGCCAAATGTTTATTTCTTTAAACACTTGTCAAGAGGAACGAGTGCAAAATACAACAGAGCATCAACCATGTGACGTGTCCCCTGACATGACAGCAGAAGAGAATGAAGCACTGCGTTATGATGCTGGCGACCTAGCTCACGGCACCAGTGACGGAAGCCTCGCCTCTGATGTCCCTGCAAACGAAGCTACGTTGATTTGCTGGGATACTCTCTTAATTAGTTCAATGATTGTCAGTAAATACACTTCTTATGGCATTTCCTTACGTGTTTGTTTAGATGGATGGATAGAAAAAATTAGTCGAGGTGGTCTAACTATTCCGTCGCCGGCCTTTCTAAATACTGTGTAAGTAGCGGAGGAAATGTTGTAAGCATCTCCTTGGCGAGGAGATAAACACAGAGGCAGGCATCGTACAAATATTTTATCACTCTCTGGTGACAAAATTTCCAGAAACTAACCCAAAAGTTTTCATGAAGCTTGCCAGAACAAGAACATTTTTCTTCTTAGGCATTTAAATAGGAAAGCAGAGGAAACTAAACTAGCAGTTTAAAAAGGGAGCAACGAAAGAAACAGCAATTCACACGGTCTTTAAAAGTAAGAATGCATAATCTCTCAGCTTATAAACATTCATAAATGTAAGCTGTAATGTAGTATGTTTCAAATGCATAAGTTTATATATTTGTAAAAATAGTCATTGCTCACAATTTAATAGTAAGCATTGTTCATGTTTTTTAAAAATTATTTTGAGTTTTGCAGGGTTTGGAAATTACAGTTTTTTTGCTATTTTGAAAATCGTTGACTGTTTTCCCCAAAACGTAATTTAATCTTATCGTGATACTTAATGCTGATATTTTAGTGCTACGAGATTGCAAAATCAAATATATAGAAATGTATGTTTATCTAGTACTTTTCGTGGAGTATTTGCATTAGACCTACGCCGTATTCCAATTGGTTTTCAGTTTGGTAATTAGCGATTTGTAAATTGCGTTTCGTAACTTTCAAACGGAATGGTTGGTTTTAATTTGTTTAATGTTGTGCTGCTGCTTGGAGTTACGACAGCGAAGTTATACCACGAGAAATTACAGTGCGCGAATAGGTTAGGTTAAAAAATCTATGTCCTTTAATGATGTTACAAATTGTAGGAGGTAAAAATAAAAGGAGAACGATTAAACGTAGGCAATTAAACATGTAAACTAATAATGACTGCAAAGGATTCTCACGCATTTAAAAAAGGACGTACAAAACTAGGTCGGCATATCAAGGTTGGAAATAAAGGCACATGAAAATTTTTGGCCTAATTGTAGTATAATTTGATGGGTTTTAAAATCACCACACAAATATATTCGGCTTGCACGTAAAATAAGAAATAATTTCACCCACAGTAGCTAACAACCAAAAACAAATATGACAGTGATTAAATGGTAATTTGTTAATTGAAAGCTTCAAATCTGTCAAAATGCTAAACGCAAATCACGAAAGAACGTAATCGATAATGCAGACAACCGGGTCACGTGACCGTTTGGTTGACAAAAAGTGTCAATTGGAACACGGCCTAAGGTTGTGTTGCAATTGGTTTTGAGATTGGTAATTTGCGATTTGTAATTGGCGTTTTGTAACTTCCATTCGTAACGATTAGTTTGTCAACTGTTTGTTACTTTGCTACTGTCTGGAGTTTGCGATTCGTAATTTTCGAAGCAGACAAAATCGTGTTACGTGACCATTTTGTTAGCAAAAAAAAGTGCTAATTGGAACACGGCCTTACGCAAGGAAAATTTAAGTAACAAACATTCTTCGGTACGATACATATTATCTAAAACACAGTGGTGATAAACGCGAGGAAAAAACACTTCATCATGTAATTTTAATTATAATGTTACAAGAAATGCATATCTTTATGCGATAAAATCCAGTAAACGTGCAGTTACGGTTTTACATAGTAAATTGCCAGTGTTCACGAAAATTCGCTGTAATTGATTTCCTAAACTGTTGGTTTACATTTGCTTGTAAAATGGTCTGATGCAGACTGCTACAGCGGCAAGGCCAGGGTAAAGCTTCTTACACAATAGAAAACTTTAGCATTTGACTTTACGTTTCCTTTCCTCTGACGAAACCACCAATACACAATACAATTAGAGTTCAGACAATTGAATATCGGTTCTGCGAGCTTCGTAAAAATGTGTATCTTGTTATGAAAATAATTATAATATTCAGGAATGCATTTTACCTACCTTTTTTTAAAAAAATAGGCTTAAAATTTATATTAAAAGTTTATTTCAAATCAAAAAACTAATTTGTTTACTTTATTAAAATATGTCATTTCATATATTACCTCTTCACAATATTTTGGTTTGCCATTTATTTAATTTAAAAGAACTTTGTCCAAAATACCGAGATTAAAATCGAACTACAATAAAATAACGCACTTTCCACATAACCTCTATTAGATTCTCGGTAAAATGGCTGCTTCAATTTGACTATAACTTTTCGAAATCGTTAAGTCAAGAATGCTTGACTTTGCCTCTGAAAGTTCAATTGTGTCAACCTCCATAAGAAACAACATGTCGGAAAGTCAAGTGGTAAAGTCAGGCCAATTGTGTAAGGCCAGGGTAAGGCTGCGGAATGCGGGAGGGACTGCTCCCAGTGCGTCACGGGGTGAGGTCCCTCTCCCTCTCTCCCCGCAAACCAGGCCGACCTCCCCCTCTTTGACAACCCCGATGTTGGGGTGCTCCGAACTGGTGTTTCCAGTGTGCGTGACTTCTTGAAATCACTCAACACCCTTCGTTCTAAAGTGTGTGTTATTTCTGTGGATGAGTACACGGGGAGCAGATTAAACACTATGTAGGCGGGGGCCTTAAAGGAATGTCACGTGGTATACTTGAAGGGCAAAGATTGCTATAGGCTATACACGGTAAAGTGGGCACTTTCGAGGCCCTATTTTTTTTTTCAGCCAATTTTTATCGTCTAACCATCTTTTAAAATAAAATATTGCCATGTCGGACATTAACCTCGGTACGTAGAGTCCACCGCTCTCGGAATTTAACTTCTAAGGCTACAGTAAAATATATTTATTGACTATTATTCTTAATGAGAGCGCTTTTAAAAGTGCTCACTTTACCGTGAATGGCCTATAACACCTCCTCCGTAACTTCTTATAGGCTGTTTACGGTGTACTGAGCCTCTTTAGTTTATTCATGCGTCGGTCGAGCGAAACTGTAAAATTATTTTACAAATTAAATATTTTTGCACTAAGGTGAATTAAAAAAAAAAAAAACAGAAAACGAAAAAAAAAAAAATGTTATTCTAGGGACACCCGAATTTCGCGAAAAGATTTCACGACCAGTAGTGTTTCATAACACTTTAGCTCAGATCCACTTTGGTCAATGGGTGATCTAGATGTTACGCGTCTTAAGTGTCTGCGCACGAATAAGAGACGTACGGTATCGGAGTGACTTAATCCTGATTGGCCTATCAACTAAGAAATGTGTTCTCACAGACACACGCCGCCAAACAGCAAAAAGGAAACTGATTGTCCGCTAGTGGGGTATTGAAATCTAGCATGAGCGGAAATCTTTACGCGGAATTCGGGTGCCCCTAGTTATTACTAGGGATAGAAAAATTTCGCGAGCTCGTTTCAGGATGAGATAGATATCAAACGCGTGTGCACTGAAGTTACCTTTGCTATTGGATCAGAGTTTATTATGCAAGCTCTAGAAGACTCTGAGCCAATAGCAAACTTGCAGGGGCACAAGATGCCAATCCCATACTGCTAGGTGTGGGGTAACACTGGGGTAGCAGCCAATGAACAAACATCTGAGGCTCGACTGTACAAAGGATTGTGGAATCTAGCCTACAGGTCATTGAACTCGCGAAATTTTCCTATACCTGGTTATTGCAAATGGCTACATAACACTACGGACACCCGATTTTCGCGAAAAGTTTTACACGAAGGCCAGACTCCAATGTCCTACGGCTAGAGACATGCAAAATTCGCGTTATTATTTGAGGACGTGTTAGATTTTAAACACATGTACCTTTGCAATACGTTTCGTCATTGGACTATACTTTATGTGACACACCCAGGGTGACTCTGCAGCAAGAAAGGAACACTTCACAACTGTGTGCCCCAATCACGTGTAGTTAGTTCAGTCAGAGAGGGAGGGTCTTCACACAATTATGCAGCAGGCAATGGAGAAACGACTCCGGCTCTAGTGCATACAGTACTGTGAAGTTCAGCCTGATGTCAAATAATAACGCGAATTTTGCATGTACGTAATTATGGCATACGCGAAGTTTTCCTGTGGTTATTGGCCATGTGTATGTCGGAAGACAGTTCCTTACCTGACTGGATCAATCAGAATTATATTCCTCCGTCACCGGGTATCCAGGACTCGCGGGCAGACACCTGCAGTGCGTGACAGTTAAAATCATCCTATCACGAATGTGGATCTGAAATATAGTGTTTTGGAATAGATGTAGTGCTGAAATTCTTTCGCGAAAAACGGGTGGCCTTGTTCATTACACTTTAGTTCAGATCCACTTTCGTGTTTTGATGGTTTCCGTGATACGCTTCTTAGGTGTCTGAGCTCGGATCACAGACGTACAGAACTGAATTTATCTGATTCTGATTTGGCAGTAAAGTCGGACAATTCCTTCCCAAAAAAAAAAAAACGTGCTGCCAATGATTATAAAACTTTTTAAACGTCCGCAGGGTATTCAAATTTAACATGTGCCGAAATATTTTCGCAAAATTTGGGTGTTCCTGTACCTCACTTTTAATTCCACGTAAGAATTTCCCTCCATTGTTACCAACTTTACTGGGCGCGTGGTACCCAGTGCGCCCGTTAAAATATATGCAGGTGGGAACAGTAACTTCTTCTCTAAGGTGAGCCTTTACCGTCGTGGTCGAGAGGCCGCGGTGACCGAGCGGTTAACCTGCTCGCCTCCAACCAAGGCGAACCGTGTTCAATCCCCGGCCGGGCCACTCCCGGATTTTCGCATGTGGGGATCGTGTCGGATGATGCCGCTGATAGGCGGGTTTTCTCGGGTATCTCCGGTTTCCCCTGTACTTTCATTCCGGCGCTTCACCCTCATCGGCTCTCAAGACCTCGCTGTTAAGCGGGCTTTCCACAGGAGCGTGTCTGCGCGAACAAGGTGACGTCACGTGCTCGTGGGGTCCCTCGAGACGACGTCCGCTTGCTCACAATCAGGCCTTTCCAACCGCAGGACGCGCTTGCTCGCGATGGCCCGCTCATGCCCATGGTGGAGGAGGTTTGGAAATTTCCACTGTGCTTGTCTCCCAGCCGTGCAGACACTGCAGTGCAGGCAGGTGTGTGTCCTAGTCAGTCGACGACATGGAACGGGAGGTAGAAGTATGTGTCGACGTAACAGCACCTTGCTTGTTAATAACACTCTAAAGGCCATTTAACATTATCAAGTGCTTTATAAAATGCGATCACTTGAATTCAAATTATTGAATACTCATGCAGTTCAATTTATTGAATTGATTACAACAGAATACTTCAGAGTTTCGAAAAGCTTTTTACACATGCAGTCGTATTCAGTAGATATTAAAGTTAAAACCTGCACTTTTTTTAATCAAAAATATTTCATTCAAAAAATACCTATATGTTCAGAATATTTTTCCAAACCACTTCAAACCATACAATACACGAAAATAACTTGTCAAAATCAATACAAACTTTTTTCTAACATGATATATTTGCTTTGTATGAAATAAATATATGCAAGTACTTTTGTCGCTTAACTGCTCATTAAATACCGTAACACTTTATATTTATACTGTTTAAATTATTCGGAGTGCTGGTTGAAAATTTTGATTCAAGGAAACATAGAACATGTTATTAAAGAAAAACGTTGGGGGAATTCGAGTTATTCAATGGCTTGAAAGACAAATTTTACCGTGTTTATGACGTCTAAGTAATGTCATACAGGATTCAATAAATATAATTCAATATTGAAGAAGATTTGAAGTGAACTTTGATCATGTTAAAGGGTCTAAATAATGTTTAAGTTAACTATCAGGCACTTTATGAAGTTATTGTTGTAAATGATTGACTTACGGTGTTAGTTACTTGTAGTATATACCCTACAATATTCCTGATTACCCTCGCCGAATTCGTTTGTTTGGGAAACAACAGTAGTAGGGGAAAAAATTATTTTGCCATATTTGATAGAAAATGATGGGAGCCAGAAAGCGACGTGAGAAGTCTTCAGCAATGGCATGCAGACGTAGCGCGCCATTGTCCGTGGTATCTAGAGGGTTTGGGGAGGGGGGAGGCCCGGCCCGTCTTGAAAACGTCCCACACTGCGCGGGCGCTGTTTCCACTGTGCGTCTCTTCCCACGTACAGCTACAGCTACCTGGAGGCTCGCCTCTAGACGGACACGCTCGACGCAGAGCAATGAGGCTTCTCCACAGCCCGCTGTCCTGCTCGCATCCCACACCCGAGACGTCAGGATTGACGTCATGTTCGCCGAACACGAGTCAGTGGGAAGGCCCCTCTACAAGCCTACCTTTTTTTCTTCTAAACTACCTTATTCTAAGTGTTATGCGAAGGTAGGGCGGAATTGTATTGCGTCTCAGGGTTAACCCCTTACGCCTACAAGGAAGGGAAATCGTGCAAGGAGACATGAATCGCGGCAGAGAGGGATTGGGCAACAATGGCCTACACTTTGGGGCCATGACTACCTCCCTAAGTGTACTTAGAGCTAGTCTTAACTAGGAAGAGCAAGGGAAAAACCGCCAAGAGAGACCTAAAAACCCTTGCGACAGAGAAGTAATAAATTGAAGAATGGAATGCTACAGGAGACTGAGTGTTTGGAAAACATGCTCTTAGTTAATAGGGCCGGAAATACTAGCAGAGAGAGGGGGCGGGAGCTTTGTTTATTCTTAACTTGATGCCGGCAGTAACCGGAGAGGTTTTTGGGCTCCTCCCTGGTGGGAGAAGTGACGCTATTTGGCATCTTCCCCCCGTTCTTTTCTATGAACCTGAAATCTAAAGGAGAGAAAGTGAGCTGCCAGTGAGTGTCGGTAGGGTTGGCTCTTTGGTTTTTTACTATAACATTAAAAGACGGTAAGGACCTGTGGATGAAAAGACATTTTAAGCTAGCATAAATATAGCCCATAGTAGCATCTGTCCTCGGGGACATATGTATCTAAAATAATGCTGTGCTACCTCACAGCAGCCAGTCTCTGTAGCCGTAGGCTGTGACAGAGCATATCTAGGGCCGTTTGTTGTAAGTGCACTGAGCTTTGTTATGTTGGGGCAGGGGAGGGGTGGGGGAGAAAATGCTTATAATTACGGGGAGGTCTCTCGCCAGTTGAAGCATCAAACAACACGACGATGCAAACCTCTACCTCTCGGCAGAGGCGGCCTTGGAATCAGCTGCAGCGCAGGGCCAAGCATACTAGCACCTACAAGTCGCCGAATTCTCTTCACTCACTCGCTAGTTGTGGTCGACGCGAAGGGGAAGGTCAGGTGACGCAATAGCTACAGTGGCGCCAGACGACGGCGAAGACGAGGGGAAGATGGACGACTGAAGTGCTGAAGTGCGGTGAAGGAATGTCGGTCGGAGGGGCCTGTGACTTGAGAGTCATAGGTGGCTAAGGTCGTGTTGGCGGGTCTCTTGTCCACCGTCACGTGACCCGACTACCAGGCCCGCCTCGCCGCTTCTGGGCGCGAACATATCCCTCCCTCCCCCTCTTTACATCGTCCTGACCCCTCGCTGCTCTGTTGGACAAACTTATCTAAAGGTCGTTCACGACAAAGTGAGCAATTTTGAAATCAACCTTTAAAAAAAGTCACTGTTCCTATCTGCATATAGTATAATGGGCGCACCGAGTGGCATGCGCCCAGTAAAGTTGGTTACGATGGAGGAAAAGTAGTTCCATAACTTAACGTCTAATAAAAAGTGTTAGGTAACCATTTATGATAATTTAAATTAATTTTTTAGTTTTCTGTTTTTTTAATGCATCGAAGTGTGAAAATAAGCATATTTGTAAAATATTTACTTTTCTAATAATTCCACATTCTCACTTGAACAACGCATGGATAAAGTGATGAGGCCCATGTCAAAGTTAATCTTACATGAGGCGGAAGATCACACAACGTGCATACAAGTAGATCTTAAGCAGGGCTATCAAAAGTGCTCATTTTACCGTGAACAGCCTATATAGCCCATTAACAGCAGTTGCAACGCGAGGTTAGGAATGCTTACGCCATACATATTGGAAGTGTTTAGCCCTTCATGGTTTTCGCCTTAACTTCAAACACATTTAATTCTGAGTTTACGTTTCCGATTCGAGAAACGGAGTTTTCGTAACTCCTGTACTGTGCATGCACAGTGCTGCTATCTAGTATTCATTTCCAATAGTATTCATTTCCACAAAGGGCAGCGACTATCGATGAATCGAACTCGCAAGCAACAACACGCCACACGCTCGAGCTCCTCCGTCACCAACCGCGTTCCTTCGGCAGGGTGAGCAGTCGTCCTGTTTGCGTCCTCCAGTCGTACATTCTTTCTTGGAAAGTGGGTGAAAGTGTTCGGGAAAACTGGAGTTTCTCTAAATATTATTCAGTTTAAAATTATCATAATGTTAGGTTTTATAAAACGGTAAATATATGTGGAGGGTAAGCAAAGTTGGAAGTTGCGTTGGTTAGTATAAATTGAAAATAGAACCATAGCCCGGCACTATCAAGACTGAGTGTAAAATATGCGACCTACTGAAGCGTAAATTTTAATTGCATTTAACTAAATGTTATCTTAAAACACTCAAATATGTGGGGATGTCATATTGCTTACCCTGTAAAGAAAACTCACTACACGCCACTGAGTAACAGTATCGTAACACTTTTTTGAAACAAAGATTTGTAAAATCACCCCATGTAGTTGGGAGAGAGATTTGGGCGGCTCAGCGGAGGAAAAGGGATATCCCTGAGAAAACCCGTCGACCAGCGGCATTGTCTTGCACGATTCACACTTGCGAAAATCTGGGGATTGAACCCGGTTCGCTTTTTTGGGAGGCGAGCAGTCTAACCGCTCAGCCACGGCAGTCCCCATCCTATGTTTGATTTGTTTGGCTGTTTTCTATGTATGTTGTGTATCACAAGTGTTTTATACTTGTGTTAACATGAAAGTGTCTTAACATTTTAGTTAAAATTGAACCTTTGCTTATATTTTACATATAAATTACAGCATTTTATTTATAAATAAAATGAATTAAAAAAGAGACACTATATGTGTCGGTAAAGCTTAATATAGACAGTTCGTGGTAAACTCAGAACTTTTGAAAGCCTTGCTTAAGATCTACTTGTACTCGCGTTGTGTATTCTTCCGCAATATGTACTACAGTTAACACTGCAATGAGCCTCGTTACTTTATTCATGTTTCGGTCAAGTGAAACTGTGAAATTATTAGTAAAAGAAAATATTTTACAAATCTGCTACAGTTATGTGCATTAAAAAACCAGAAAGCGAAAGAAATAGTTCAAGTAATCACAAGCGGTTACCTAACATTTTTAATTCGACAACTACTTTCCCTCCATCGTCACTAATTGTACAGGCCAGGCGCACGCCACTCGGTGCGCCCGTTAAATTATATATGCGAGTGCTCACTTTATCGTGAACAGCCTTTAACAAATAGTTCTTATGCAAAATTGTATGATACTGAGTGTGCACGAATGTGGTGCGCTGTCCCTTCGGAGTCATTTTCTAGATTCGATTAAGCTTTGTTTGCACGAAGCGGAGGAATATCCTGTAAGTAGAACTTTAACACTTTGAGATCAGCACGCATTTACAAGACAACCAAGACAAGTTAGAAGTGAGTTACTTATATCCACGACTGCAGGAACACCAGTTATATTGGTCTCTGTGTTCCCACTCACTACAGTTCTAGTGCAGGCCAACATGACCTACTGTGCTCTACGACGTTCATTATTGGCTGGTCATCAGTCACTGAGGCGCTGAGTTGATTTTGTCCCAATCAACTGTCTTTATAGGTGTTTTATTACAATCACGCCTGTCCTTTTGCGGGGAAGTAACAACAATATTTTTGTAGTCAGAAAAGTTATTGTTACTGACCTGTAGAGTTGTTGTGAAATCCTGTCAAACACAGGTAGTACTATGACTGCATGAAAATGCTAGTCCCCCCCCCCCCCCCCCCCAGTGACAAAGTAATTTTCAAAATATTTTTGCTCGAGCTACACTCGAGCTTAGTCCTTAAAGTATTAGCAGGACTTCAGAAAAGTGTTAAATAGCCGTGATTGGACTATAAACAACTCGAGACTGGTCCATCGAGAAAATAAACACACATACGGAATAGCGTGGTTGTTCCTTTAATGTTGGCCTACCCATGCTCTGATTGGCTGCGCGAGATTACGGGGACTGACTTTGTGTCTGACTGCAGATTGGCAAGTACTTTACAAGGCGCTGATTTGAGAGCAGCGTTTGGACTTGTTGGTGTCTGGTGACGCCATTTGGGTGGTAAGTGCCGCTGGAGTTCGCAGATTAAGCGGCCATTGCAGCTTTGTAATATGAAGTACTCTGTACATGAGTGCTTGAGAGCTGCAAAATTTGCGTTATCATTTGAAGAGAGAGTATTTTTCAAACACATGTTTCCTTGCACTGCGATTGTATGTACGCGTGTCTGAAGTCTAGCTTGTCCTCAAATGAAATCGCGAAATTTCCAGGTGTCTAAAACTGGACTGTGGGCCCTCGGTTTTGAAAAAAGGTACTAAATAGAGCTTGTTAATTTACGCGAGAAAAAAATGATTACGTGGTATACTTCAGTTCTATCAGCACCCAAGGACAGTTTGCACATTGCTATTGGTGGCTCTCTACTTCAGAAGGCGTTTTCATATTTTACCCGGCCACTCAGAATTCAGCAACATCGCCACAGTTGCTACGTTATTCCATTCGTGCATAGACACTCAAAACGTGTCGTAAAGCAATTCAACCAATCAAGATAGGTAAACGACCCAACACTATTTTTTTAAATATAACTTGTCTTGAAATCTGTTCGCAAATTCCACTGTAATTACCAATAAAATGGTTAAATCTAGCTTGCTGCCAATTAATATAACGCGAATTTTGCATGTATCTGCTGAGTGCTATAGTCTCCCTCACTGTGACGCGAGTTGAGTTGTTCGGCCGAGGGAGGGATGGAGAGTCAAACATGGTAGTTATAGGAAGCCCTGCTTATGATCTACTTTCCTGTCCATTTTGTATCACTCCGCCTATGCTAATACTAACATTGTCGCGTTCTTGATCACTTTATCCACGTGTCTTCCACGAGAAACCGTAGGAAAGTTAGGAATAATAATGTAGAAAGTTAGGAATAATAATAATGTGTTACTATAGTAGCGCCGCTGTAACTAAGCGCCTGGGAGCTCTGCCATTGTCGAGCCACTTCTCCCCGCTTGCTATGGTTGGTGCTTTGAGTCGTTCTGCCTCTCTCTCTCTCTCTCTCTCTCTCTCTCTCTCTCTCTCTCACTGGCGTAGGCGGAGCCAAGTCCGTCCTTTGGCCGGCGCGACTATAATATGTAAATTCACACGCTAGTGGGAATAAATAAAGAAACATTAACTATAGTACCTTCACTGGCTATTAATTGAAACATCACAGTTACAATACGATGTCAATTATTAACAACTATTTAAATTCATTCGATACCGACTCAACTGCGAGCCGACACGAGAGTGTGTACTGCTGCACGTTATGGTCAGTGTTTTTTTTCCCCCGGGGTTTGTTTCAAAAGTGCTCATTTTACCGTGAACAGCATTTAGTTTTTCGCAACGTACGCGTATCATTTCAACCGACAAACCAGGAGCAATAGTTAGGGGCCACCTGTTCTTGTGAAACATACCTTGACTAGCGATAGGAAAATTTCGCAAGTTCAATGACCTGTAGTCTAGATTCCACAATCCTTTGTACAGTCGAGCCCCAGATGTTTGTTCATTGGCTGCTACCCCAATGTTACCCCACACCTGGCAGTATGGGATTGGCATCTTGTGCCCTTTCAGGTTTGCTATTGGTTCAGAGTCTTCTAGAGCGTGCATAATAAACTCTGATCCAATAGCAAAGGTGACTTCGGTATACACGCGTTAAAAATATATCTTGTCCTGAAATGAATTCGCGAAATTTTCCTATCCCTAACCATGGCCAGTTGTACCTACTCCAAAACACGTTAGTTCAGAACCAGTATCGCGGTTGGATGATTTTAACTCACACGCGAGTTAGGTGTCTACCCCTGAATCACATACGTGACCTAATTCTGATTGGCCAGTCAGGTAAGAAAATGCCCTCTCACAGAGACACGCCACTAATAAGCAAAATAATACCGTTGGTATGCCTGTAGGGTATTGAGATCTAGAATGCGCGGGAATCTTTTCGCAAAAAAATGGGTGACCATAGCAATTGTAACTTACTTCACACAATTTACTTGATTCCCGTGGTAGGTCGTGTATCATGTTTGGTCCCGCTATTCCTGTTAGGGTCTACGGGTGTTGGCCGCGAAAATAAATATTATATTTCTACCAGATATATCCAACCCTGTAGACATCATTTGTAGCACTTTTTTCTGCAGATTTTTTTTTCTCAAGTCCCATAGTTTTGGCAAAATTACATGTCGTCTAAATTTAATCGTTTCTCTAATGTAAAAATTGATCAAACCTAACTATGTGCAACAAATTCAACAAGGGCAACTGACAGCCGCAAATGAAACATATGCAAGATTTCCCTGATTTTCAGCAATTTAAAAAAAAAAAATAAAATCATTTCCTTGTTCGATTTTGTAGATGTCTTGAAGAAGCAACTGGCGTCTTCTTTCAGTGTGAATTAACTCATTTCCGGGCGTAAGTTGGTTTTCGTTATTTGTATGTATCCGAGACAGTAAAATTATGATTTTGACGTAATATTTTGCAAAAAGTATGCTCTTAATTTGTACATATGTAGGGATAGGAAAATTTTGCGAATTCATTTCAGGAAAAGATGTATTTCAAACGCGTGTATACTGAAGTCACCTTTGCTAATGGACCAGCGTTTATTATGCACGCTCTAAAAGACTCTGTGAGCCAATAACAAACTTGCAAGGGCACAAGAAGAAAATCCCGTACTGCCAGGTGCGGGGTAACACTGGGGTAGCAGTCAATGAACAAATATCCGAGGCTCGACTGTACAAAGGATTATGGAGTCTAGCCTACAGGTCATTGAACTCGCGAAATTTTCCTATCACTATACGTACAACTTAAGTGTCCACAAATGTTTACCTAACACTTTCAATTCAGTGTTAAGACTTTTTGGTCATATTCGTAGGGGAAATGGGATGATGGCGTAGCTGATCAATGAGACACTATTTGGTAGAGCACAACAGTAAATGATGGGGTTTACTGAACATGGTGGACTTTCAATATCAAAACACGTGATATTTTAATCGGAGGAGTTTATATGGAAAGTCATTATTCTAATTTACATCGTTATGATCAACACATTGAGGTCCGCACACATTTACTGGCACTAAAGACAAGTTAGAAGTGACTACTGCAAGAACACTGGTTCTGTTGGTGCCTGCGTTAGAACTCAACATCGTCCAATTGGTCCATATCACACCAGACACTACCCTGTACTTTACAGCGTTCGTTATTGACCGGTCATCAACCAATGGAGAGCCGAGCTGATATTTACCCAATCAAATGTCCTTTATCGTATAAAAGGATTTACAATCAATCATGTCCTTTGGAGTGGCTTTAACAAAATTTAATTATATCGTCAGCAATATCATTGTTACTGCGCTGTGGTGTTCTTGTGAGGTCGTATTTAACACTGGCTGAACAAAGATTGCACATCCATGTGAGTTTTGATCTGAACAGCAAAGAAATTTTCAAATAAGCTTTACTCTAGATACACTCGAGCGTAGTCTACAAAGTGTTAATTACCACACGCCACTATCATTGCAATCTAAGCGGAAAGTCCCCACCTTATTCATAATGCCGAAGGCTGTTTCTGGTAGGCGATTAACGACGGCCGGACATACCCATCTCCGTAGTCTTCTCGTTGCGATGACCTGATGAGGAAATACGGCGCGCCCCGCATAACGCTGGTTCTTGATCGGGCGCGTTGTTTATCATATTCAGCCTAGATTACTGGCCAGTGGAGGGGGTTTCTGTAATTCTATTCTCACGGTGATTACCGCAATCACGCTCGTGCCCTAGGTCAATGTTTAAAGGTGTGATCAGGCATGTCGTCCACCTAAGGCCTGATCACACCGTAACAACATGGAACTGTTTTTCCCTCGTACTACCAACTTTACTGGACGCATGCTGGACATTATACCCGTTAAAATACACGAAAGTTGGGGCAGTGACATTTTTCAAATGCCGATTTCAAAAGTGCTGAATAAAGCGCGAACAGCCTATACACATCTTAGCACTGTGCGCACTACGCTCGAGTGTAGCTCAAGCAAAAATAATTTGAAAATTTCTTTGCCATTGAAAAGAAAATCAGCCTTTTCATGCAGTCGTTCTACTGCCTGTGTTTGACAGGATCTTACAAGCACTCTACAGGTCAGTAACAATAACTTTCCTGACTACAAAAGTATTTTCGTTACATCTCGGCAAAATGACAGGTGTGATTGTAAAACATCTTACATAGATAAAGACATATGATCGGGACAAAATCAACTCGGCGCCTTAGTGACTGATGACCAGTCAATAATGTACGTTATAGAGCTAGGTCATGTTGGTCTCCACTAGAACTGTAGTGAGTGGGAACACAGAGACCAATATAACTGGTGTTCCTGCAGTCGTGGATATAAGTAACTCACTTCTAACTTGTCTTGGTTGTCTTGTAACAGTCTGCTGACCTCACGGTGTTAAATATACTGTGATAAAGGCATAGCCAAGTCGACACTACATTGGTTTAACTAACAGCCAGTCATAAATTAACATTGTGCCCTACAAGAAGCGTCCCTCATGTAGTCTGGGACAAACGGAGTGGTGTCAGAAACGCAGGCCTATAGAACTGACTTTCCTGTAATCGTGGATAGAGCCGACCCGCTTCTTAATAAACTTGAACGCCTGTAAACGTGTATCGACCTCAAATTGTTAAATTCTTGCCTGCATTAACAATGCGCGTCAAATAACCGTTTCACACGCCAATGCTTCGGCACCTGCTATCGAAATATTTTTCTTTGAAAGAGCTTTCGGGAGTGAAATTTCGCTTTCGTCGTTTTTAGTCGCGCTCTTTCGCACCCATCCCTATCTCACTCACCTCGTCCGCCTGGAAATGCAAACAAATTGTCGGCGACGGGAATCGGAATGAAACCAGATTTTTTTTTTTTCGTCAGGAAAAAAAAAATGAAAGTTGATTGCACAGTGCGAATTCCATCACAATGTTCGATATATAATTTTTGCTGGAATTTATCAACGTTTCAATGTTTTTTTAATAACCTCTGGGTATTACAGCGCCGGGGAAAATCCCATACGTGCTGGGAGGCGCGAAGTTTTTCCAGCGTGACAGCGAGCAAATTGATCGATTTTCCAGCCAGGGTTGGGTGTAGGGTTTTCGAAGGGGGAGGGGGGGGCAGGGGGGTTGGATCGAGAACGGGGTAGCTAATAACGGGGTAGCTATTGTTACATATGGGGTGAATTTCGCGGGGTCGGTGACCTCGAGCCTAGACCCACACATGGCCTGCGCGGTCTCCCAGTTCAATGACTGTCGGCCCGGAGAATATAGCCCGTTCACGGTTACTCCCAACTTTTCCGAAGCCCTACTGCTCAAGTTCTACTTCCAGGATATTCCTCCGCCTCAATCGCACAAAGCTTAACCGAGTCTAGAAAATTACACCAAAGGGGACAGCGCACCGAATTCGAATTCGTGCGTGCTCAGTGTAATTACGTTATGCATAAGGACTATTTATTACTCGGCATTACCAACACTCTTGTTTCCTCACGGTTTTTATTCATACTAATTATAGATTAAATATTACAACTTACAGGTCAAATATAAATAAATTAATAATTTATCAAAAAATACGGTAGTTTTATACCAAGACATGCAAAAAAAATTGTGATACATGGCATATTTAGGAAAAAACCAAACATGGCATACATGGGGTGATTTTTCAAAGGTATCATTCAAAAAGTGTGAAGAAACGCTAATTGACCATATTCTGTGATATGGCTGAACGTCGTTTGGCATCCAGTCTCTTCGAGTCAAATTCAGTGGACGATGGTCGCGTCTGTTCGAGAGCTCTTACGACATTTTAGTTATAGGCTATTCACGCTAAAGTGAGCACTGTAGAAAGCCGTCTCATTTCGAATAATAGTCAATAAATACATATTGTTTTAGCCTTATATGTTAACTTCCGAGTGCGGTGGAATATATACACCGTGTTTGTTACTTACATGGGGATATTAATTTAAATAAGGTAGCTAAGGGATAAAAAATGGCTGAAAGGAAAAAGTAACTCGGGCCTCAAAAGTGCTCACTTTACCGTGAACAGGCTATACTTGGACGCGAGGCGTGTTACCAGAGCTGCGCTCAGCGCAGTCGGTACGAGACACGAGGCTGAAATCAAAGAAACTTCATGCAATTTCTAGTCTGCACAGTTAACGTGTCTCGTAACGTGAACCCATCCTGGTTTTCTTGCTGGTTCGTTATTGGCAGGGTCCTGCAGGACATGTCTAACAAACCCAGGTCCAGTTGCAAAAACGACCTCCCAGTTCACTGGTGCCTCAAGTCTGGTTCGACCTCTGACGACTCAGCGAAAATATAGCCATCATTAACTGTGGGTGAATTTGCTCTCAGCTGCACTATGATCTACAGAAATTCCTACGCACATGCACTGCAGCGTATTCCGCATTGCCTGTTGTCATGACTAAGTGAAAGCGGACAAACCAAGCGAACTGCAGCGACGTGTTGGTATCCAGACCAGGCGAATAATCCATAACCAGAGCCACGAGTATTTCGCTATTTCGTTCGGTGGCAGGTTAGATTTTCAAATACTTGTTATTTCCTCCTTCTATTTTTATTGGACAGCAGTTATTTCACACGCCCCGCTCCGCTGTGAGCCAGTAGTAAGCAGGAAGCAGTAGTATGATTGTGCGTTGAACAGTGCTGCACAAAGGCACGCCTCAGTCCCGGCAACCAATTAGCAAACGGTAGTGTGTCGTGTGTATACAGGACTGTGAAGTCTAGCTTGCCGCGAGATATTCGGGGCCGTATCCATAACACATTATAGTTTTTAAAACAGCACAGAGGCCGCCGGCGGTTCTCTTCTCTGGGCGGCCCTGCATTCGGGACTCTTACGCCGCCAGAAACTAGGCAACACTGTGCACGGTGTCTGTCTGTGGACTTACCCCGAGAAGTCCTCCAAGATGCTGCTATACGCGCCGTCGCTCGTCGCTTTCCGACACAATATTACGCCTACGTCAAATATACCATTCAGGTTGTAGTATATTCGTGGTTTTTTCACACTTTTGAATCTTACATGCCAAAACCTCCGAGGATAGGGGCACTCCGCCGGGAAGCGAACCCGGTTCGCCTAGGTGGGAGGCAAGTAGTCTAACCTCTATACCCACATAGTGTTCTCGTAGTGTTCTCGTAGTGCTGTGTCTAAGTAGAAATTCCACCGGTGACCCTATCATATTTCCGGTGCAAAGTGTGTAGCAAGGTGCAATACGGCCTACTATAGGCCGTTCACGGTAAAGGACACTTTTTTTAAAGCTGTTTCATCAGACATAGTAAGCAATAAATACATTTCATTGAGACCTCGGACTTCTGGTTTTAGGTATGGTGAATGTATACACTGTGTTTATTACTCACATGGCATGGTTTACGTTAGCAATTGGTGGAAAGATATAAATTGGTTGAAAGAAAAAAATTACTAGGGCTTCAAAAGTGATATCTTTATCGGTAACGGTCTATATCGTAGTCGCACTCATCTCCTGGTAGTATGTTACAGAATGCAGCAGTCTAAAAGAGTTTTTTTTTTTTTTTTCGATGACGTAGAGTTCTAAAATAATATTTTGGTACAACATGCGTGATGTTTTGAAAGAATAATTTTGAAAGTGCGTTTGACTGATTCCTGAGAAAATCTAGGAACGGTCCTACGGACGTATGGGAAACAGTTTTAAAATTCCCTCTAATTTGCGAATAATTTCCTAGCGTCAACTTAAAAAGTTCGTGCGTGCGTACTCATAATGGGATCGCAAATAAGTTCTACTTTTTATGGACAAATGTTTTTACGGAGACCAGAACGTTTCTGGTTGTGTTAGTTGGCAACGTTGATCTGACGACGGACATAAGACTGTAAATCAGTGGGCTTGGAGATGGAGTAATGGATGAGGGACGGAAGCAGCGGTATTTGATATATTCACGTCCTTACGAGAACAGTTCCTAGCTTCTCTTCTGTGAACATTGAGCGGTTAGGGGGGGGGGGGTGTTATGGTCGTGCGTATTATTTTCCTTTTTATTAATCGATGGTGCCGCATTTGCCGAATGGCTAGAGCCCATCGATTTTTCTCCAAAGAGATCCAACTTTAATCTTTACAGTCACAAATAAACATATTACTTTAGGTGTTGCAAAGATTACATTTTTGGTGAGTGTTTTACTACTATAGGCTGTTCACGATAAACGGAACACTTTTGAAAGCTGTACGTATTATAGGCTGTTCACGGTAAAGTGAGCACTTTTTAAGGCCCTTCCAACAGGCACCACTAATAAATATATCTTATTGCAGCTCCAGGCTTTAAATTTTGAGTGTGGTGAATGTATTCACTGTGTTTATCGCTCACATTGCAATGCTTATATTAAAAGGCAGCAGGAAGATGGAAATCAGATGAAAGGAAAAATTTGGAAGGGCCTTAAAAAGTGCTCTCTTTACCGTGAATAGCCTATAGCTACTTGTATGCGCACTGCGTATTCTTCCAGTCAGTGGCGCAACTGGAACATTATTTGGGGGGGGGGGCACACACTTAACATACTTTACGAAGACAATAAAATACTAGTTACACACATTTGTAATATTATATAACATATTTAATTAGAATGTTATATCTCTTTATATACCAGGACGAATTTATACTTTCAGTGTCGTGTTATTAACTCCACTACTTTTTTTGTTGCCTTTCTAACATATTACTAAACTCCTGTTTCTTTTTCTTCCCATATAAGTACAACAATGTAATGAACGAATAAGTTAAGTTATCATATGTGTTTGTAAAATCACTTTTAAATTGTACAGGGTTGCATGTCTCTATAAAATTGTTCCTTTGGCAATAACCACTAACCACTAATATAAAAAGTAGATGTACAAAATGTTGGAGGTAGAATACTTGCTACAGCACGAACTCCAAACGGCGCTGGCCTGTTTTCTGCAACATATCAGTGGCCTTTTCGGAGCTGAGATTTATTTGTCTGAGGATGTTTACAGCTGCTAAGTCAGCTAACCGCTCACGTCCCAAAAGAGGCAGAAATATCACTTGTTGATGGAATTCAACAGCAGCCATGTTTTGGCTACATTATTAATGTGCTTATGAAATATTTTTAATTAAGAGCAAGGTTTTTACAGTCTCGGAAATTTTGTAGAATTAATAATCACTTAAACAACACGCATGCAGATAGAATTAATTTGAAAAAGCTATTTCCTGCATATAATACTATTATTTTCTATTCTCTTACGTATAAATTTTTGGTTTGGGGGGGGGGGGGGCTGTGCCCTAGTGCCCCCCCCCCCCCATCTCCCTTAGTTGCGCCTATAAGTTCCATTATATTTCGCATTGACATCGCCAAGTGTATGGTCACTTTATTGATGCGTTTGTGACGTGAAACCGAGGTATTATTATAAATGTAAGTATTTCACAAAATTGCAAATATAAAAAAAAATGCAAAAGAAATAATTTAATTATTCACCGCTCTTTACCTAACCCTTTATTTCAATGTTATAACTTGGAACTACTTTCCTTCCGCCGTTGCCAACTTTACTATGCGCACGCCAGTCATTGTGTTCATTAAAACATGTGTAGTTAGGAGTAGTGACATTTTAAAAAAAGTAGGTATCAAAGGTTGTCAATATATACGTGCATGTGCAGGCCACTAGTCACTTCGTATGTAACGTTCCTTACAGAGAACGCTGTGACTGAAAGAGTTCATTCATTCCCGCGCATTTTCGCTCGTGAGGAAAAGTGGCGGACCTTGCTATAGGCTCTTGGTGTTTTCTCTGGGTACTCCCCCCCCCCCCGGTTGTGTTCCGAAGCCGCTCCATCTCCGTATCACTTCACTCTCCTTGGATACTCCCTGCCGATGTAATGCCGAGTTGAAAGGGATGCCATCATATGTTCTTACCTTCGTGTAGTAACATGCGGTCCATATTCTTCTTTAGAGCAATACACACCTTGAGTGGTGTTGATATAACATTACGTTACAGACAAACTTATGAGTACTGCCGGGGAAGTAATATCTCTCCGCCAGTGTCTTCAGAGAATATGGATGTTGTGATGTTACGGAAAACTTATTTATTTATTTATATATTTTTCTCGACTCTATTTATACTGGCGAAGTTAAGGCTTCCATGCCTTCTCTTACACTTAACCTGGTATAACTCAATGCACACATAAGTAAACATAAAGAACAAGAAAAATACTTACATTAACAAGAGGCGAAACAGAAATATGGTAGCTCAATTTTCGTTTTTAAATCTGTAAATGATCAGTGGTTTCGTATTATGTATCGTGAGCAGGACTAGAGACACGGCAATGTTTAAAAAAATAAAAATAAAAATAGGCACAACAATATTGATCTACAATAACACAAAGAATCTCAGCTCATTAAAATAAATAAACAGATCTATAATAAGCACTTACATATAATGAAAATTGAATGGAGCAACATATTAAAGTAATTTGACGAATAGACAGCAACAATTTACAAGCTGATCAAAGTGAATGTATAAATCAAAAGGTGTAGGTAAAGTATACAAATATTTAAGAAGAAAAATATTAACAATATAATGGAATAATGATGCGTGTGTGTGGAATCATTGGCGCATATTCATAATGTACTTGGCAGCACTGCTCTTAGAAGTTGTTAGTGTTGTAGAGTTTCTCACTTCTACTGGTAAATTATTCCATGCTCGTGCGACAAAGACGGTGAAAGAATCTGCATATACTGGGTTTTGTGAGCTGGAATATTTTACAGAGATGTGTTTTTAGCAATTGTGTTAATAGTGTGGCCAACCCCCAAGGTTTTCAGCCGAGTGCGTTAAGTATTCTGGAGTTGTAATATACGAGGATAGTATTTTGTACGCTAGTGTGAGACTGTGGAGCTGACGTTCGTCCAGACGTAGCCAATTTAGTTTATCAAAGTAAGGAGACGAGTGATCACATGGTTTTAGACTCAACAAAAGTCATAACACAAGAGTTTTGTACGCGTTGAAATTTGGCTGCCAACTTTTGCGTGATGTCTCCATAAACCATGCCACAGTAATCAAAACTTCATGCAGTTCAGTTAAATTCAAGCGACGTAATTACCAGGGAACTACAATAAGGTATAGAAAACAGTACAAACTCTGAGTGATTGACAACAGTGGTACTGTTTGTGACACAAAAAACTCTTTCTCATTGGCGATAAGGATTCATCTTTTGTTGATGATGCCAGAAGCAAGCAGTGACAATTCACTACCTCGGAGAGGAATGTTACTCCGGTGCGTTATCAAAGTGTTTAGATGCAATTTTATTTATTTTTGTTAGTAATTCACGCGGGAATAACGTTACTGAATGTTTGCGATGTCGTCTGAGACGGGGTTAACGGTCGCGGGGAATTCCCCCTCCCCCCCCCCCCAATTCAGTGGTCTGCGGTGGGGCTCGACGTATATGGGTTGATAAACGTGTAAACAGCATCGTGTCCCCCCGCTACCCTTCGCGCGGGTAGGGGTGGGGGTTTAACCAACCCCTATCCCCTGACGATGTAATCGCGAGGGGAGGTTTTGAACGGGCGACACACCGCACACTCGCAGTCCCTCCTAGACGACACAGACACACACACACACATACACCCTTCACCCTCGCCAGGACACGCTTCCCTCCGGAGCAGATTGCAATCAGGGGGTGGGTTTAGTGGCAGCGGGTACAGTCGCTGCCAATTACCTCGCACGTCAACCGCCCGTGGCAGATTGGAGGGGAAGTCTTCGGCAACTTTCCCAGTTCCTTTCTGTTTCTCTTCGCAACGCAGTGACGTAACATCTTCTCCAAGTTGGGTGAGACCACTTCTTATAAATTTCCTTTTGGTGTGATCGAAACCCTAATTGCACGGCGCACGAAAGATAAAGTTTATAATTTAGAAATTGAAATTTATATAAATTCCAGAAATGCACTCATTTGCAAAAAAAAATTGATCATTCTGCAGGCGCCATTGCAGGGGCACGAATTGGGTACAGACACAGGACATGGTAGTATTTATGTAGAAAACATCAAAATATTGTACCAGACGAAGTATGTATTGCAAGGAACCATTACTTGCAGGATGCAGTTAGTATGTTGGTGGACCACCCGCAGCACGGAGACAAGAGGGCGATACGGTCGGCATGAAGGCATACAGACGTTTGAGAGAGATCCTGCCACAAATAGCGCAACTAACCCTCCAAATCCTCCATAGTTGCCGCTGGCCGCAGCCGTTGTCCAGTCCGGTCCCAAACGTCCTCGACGGGCGAGAGGTCTGGGGTACTTGCCGGCCAAGGAAGCATGTTGACATCACGAAGGCAGGCCAGAGATACCCGTGCTGTGTGAGGCCAGGCATTTATCCTGCTGCAAAATGGGGCTGTGAAGCTGCACCAGGAAAGAGAGCGCATATGTAACAAAAAATTTCCTGGGCGTATCGCCGGGACATCATGGTCCCTTCAATCGCCACCAACGGGGTGCGGGAATCGGAGAAAATGGAAGTCCACACCATGACACATAATCGTTGGCTCTATAATGAAGCGTGGATCACAGCGCTGGCCAGGACGTCTCCAGACTCGGATTTGGCATTCGTCTGCATCCAGACAGAACCGTTTGATTCGTCGCTGAACACCACTCGTTGCCAATCCGCAAGCTGTCATGCTGCCCGTTCCCGACAGAAGGTCACGCGTGCTCAGCGATGCTCAGGTCTTAATGGTAGACGTAGTAAGGGGCGCCGCGACGACAGGCCCCGCTCTGCTAGCCGCCTGGACATGGACACAGGTGTATCCCCAGCTGCCGTGACACGTCCCTGGATGGCGCGCAGCGACGCCCGTGGAGTGCTCACAGTCTCGCACTATGGGAAGATCGCCCCTGCTTGTGGTCCGCCGGGATCGACCCGGGCCTTCTCTACCGCTGTGTGTGCCCTCCTGTTCTCACTGCTTCCAACGCCGACTCGCACTGTAGGCAGACGATGTGCCGAAACGACCAACTAGCCTCTCGGAGAACGACGATGCAGCCTCTCTCGAAACTCATCCAGTTCGGTAGAGACTTGTCGAATGCTGGAGCATGTTGATTATTCACTGAACTTGGCTCTGTGATTCAGACTGTTACTAAGGCTGTATTCGGTATGACTGATTGAGGAACGTGTATGCCCTCTCGTGGCACATCTGCGCAAGCAAACCATATTGAACACATGCAGTGCTATGGCGATACTGTGTGTCAATCTTATACAGTACTCACGCAATTCGTCCGTAATTTTTGCAAATTATTGTACATTACAATTTATTATAAACTGTTCACGTTCAAGTGAACACTTTAAAGGCCCTAGTTACTTTATCCTTTCAGCCCTATTTTATCAGTTAGCCACCTTTTAAAATATATATATTGCCATGTAAGTAATAAACACAGTTTGTATATTCCGCCGCACTCGGAAGATAACGTCGAAGGCTAAAATAAAATATATTTATTGATTCTTATCCTAAATGAGAAGGCTTTCAAAAGTGCTCACTTTACCGTGAATGGCCTATATTATATATTTATACAGTGTAGTAACGCATCTCGGTAAACGAAAGTAGTGCGGTACCCATTGACTCTTATTCCGGTAACATTTTCTAAATTTTGGGATGGACAGTATTACCCTGCCCTCATCCTCTTCCTAGTTGTCAAACCACTTCCGACATGGAATTATAACAGTGATGTAATTTTTCGGAAACAAAACTAGTCGTGAAAAAAATTCTAATACTTTGGCGGCTTGGACATTTCGAGTTACTATTAGGTGACAGTCTGTTCTTAAAGCACGTTTAGGTGCGTACTTCTTTCGTCATTGGACTATATTTAATTTGGCATGTCCCGGTAAATGTGTGCCAGTGAATACATACTTCATATTTATGTGTGCGCATCTTGAGCCGTACAGTTTGGCTGTATCGCAATTATAAGTACATACTTGTTAGGTATATACATATTCGTACTTGCCGTAGTGTGTACTTATCCTGACTCTTGGGGCGGTTTTTTTCTTACTTTACTTGACTCGTCGCATAACCTGGCGTAAATAACACTAGCTACTAGCAAGTAAACACGTGTTTTGTCATTCTGAGCTATCAACTCTATGGTTTTTGCTGTAAATAAACATTCTGTGTTCTATGTTGATTGTCTTTGTTTTCGTTTATGTATATGGTGTTTGGTGTTTTTTACAAAAGAATAAAAATTATGGATTTGTCGTGTGCAACATGTAAGTTATTATAAACACATAAATAATGTTGCACATTGGTCTCTTCGTAGAGCAATAAGACGGCGGGTAAACAGAATCACAAAAAATTCCCATAGGTTATGTACGTGACGTTTGAAAACAAACATGGCGACCGCCGCAAGTACGCAAATTCACCCAGCAAGTAAGCAACTTCGTGTACTTGGCAAGTACAAACGCTGTGTGTACTCTACTAGGAATTGGGACGACGCTAGTGTATACTTAGTGGAGTCACAGGCGGGACGAAGTATGGACATGTATATACTTGAAGGGAATTGGGATGGACTCGTACCAATAGAGCAACCAGTGAACTTATGACGTCGGCTCGAGTAAACACAGGTCTGTGAAGTATATCGTTATGCCAAATAGTAACATGAATTGCATATGTCTCTAGTAGTGCATGTAAAATGGTGTATTTTTCCTTCACATATGTATTATTTATAGACGGTACAGATCAGTTAAATGTTGCACAGATGTACATATGACTTAATAAAAATATAATCTGCAAATATTGCAGTACTTTCAAACCTCTTCGAGGTAAAATTTGCTTTACCTTCAAATTATGTGTGTATTGTGGGTGTACAAATACATACATATTGACAAAGTCTTTCTAAGACAGCGTAGAAGGCAAAAACGAAAAACATGTAAATCATCGTGGATTTATAATTGCACTTAGAATGCAAAAAAGAAAAACAAGTAAATCGGCGTGGATCACAATGGCACTCTACTTTAACAACCCCTCACCTGGTAGCTGCACATAGACTACAACCAGTTTTACAATGACACTCTACTTTAACAACCCCTCACCTGGTAGCTGCACATAGAATACAACCAGTTTTACAATGGCACTCTACTTTAACAACCCCTCACCTGGTAGCTGCACATAGACTACAACCAGTTTTACAATGGCACTCTACTTTAACAACCCCTCACCTGGTAGCTGCACATAGATTACAAC
Source organism: Dryococelus australis (assembly GCA_029891345.1). NCBI lineage: Eukaryota > Metazoa > Arthropoda > Insecta > Phasmatodea > Phasmatidae > Dryococelus > Dryococelus australis. The sequence goes on from CM056995.1 coordinate 351,070,829, forward strand.
CTGTTTTACAATGGTACTCTACTTTAACAACCCCTCACCTGGTAGCTGCACATAGACTACAACCAGTTTTAAAAGTTAACGCGTTTATATGACACATTTACAAACACATTTTTTTTTGCCATGTCCTGTAATGTTCTGTTACAATTTCACTCTCTAGAAATTAAGTGGGCTATAAGAAGTTCGTTAAGGGATGAAGGTATTAATTAAATAAAAATATTAATAATAATTTCCTTTTTTTATTTACAATAACTACAGCAAAATTGTCTGAACTCAAAATCTCACAGTAAATTGATACCATTTACTGTTCGCAACTTATTACTTCACTTTCATACAATTTATAATTACCACAAAAAACCATTAAATTAAATAATTAACGATCGGGCCCAATATACAGTGTATCAATCTATTCAAATATTCTGTAAAATATTTGTCCAAATTGACATTTCGTATATTTACAATAAAATCTGTATTACACTTCCGTTCAGTCCCACCTCAGTTTAGTCCAAGCCCCGCCAGTTTCAATGTTCTAGAATCCTCCAAGTGCCCTCACGCACAGTAGGCTTCACTCGTCGGTTCCACACCCTCTCGTCCAGTCACGCCACGAACACCTCGCCCGCCGTCGTCCCGCAATCTCCAGTCGTCGTCCACACTTCACTCCGCTCGCGCACACTCGCCAGGCGGCCTCCATCAAAGACTGCCGGCCGCTGGGTTGCGGAAGTATATATAGTGTCTTAGACCGCCACCAAGAATCTCCCCCAACACCCGTGATGTGTCGTGGGTGGGCCGATGCGGCAGCCAGTCTCACCAGAACATTCTTGCGTCGTCGCCTGACCCGTCGAAACCTCCAGCAGGGGAGAGGGGCCGTGTCGCATGCAAGGCGCCGAGCAGCGCGACAGCCTGACGGCCACTGTCCATTATTCACAGGTTTCTCAGAAGGTGGTGGACAGGAGGCAACCCCGAGAGTGGGGAGGAAGGAGGTGGGTTACCGCCACAGTGCCGGGCAGCAGCACGTAACAGTCTGTGAAGTCAAACAGTCAAAATATTGACAGTTGTTCAATTTCAAGCAGAGATAAATGTTCATTGCATTTTATCCGGTGCGTATGCATCGAAGAGTTAGTGGCGTCGATTTTTGTCTTTGGTAAACTGAGAAAAAAAAAATTAAAGTTGGTTTAATACATTCAAAGTTTCTTCACACTTTTTGAATCAAAACTTTGAAAATCACTCCCTGTATGAAGTACTTGGTGGCTTCCTAAATATTCCATTTATCACAAGTGATTTATACTTATTTTAACATAAAGGTGATTTATTTTTGATTGAATTGAACTTTTACTTATCTATTCTTTATAAATTATAATATATAAATTTTAATTAATATGAATAAAACAGGGCGAAAATAGGTGTGTTGGTTATGCCTAGCAATAAAAAACTCCCAAGCATAATTTTATTACACTGAGTGCGCGCAAATGCGGTGCGCTGTCCCTTTGGTATAGTTTTCTAGACTTGGTTAAGCTTTGTTTGCTTGAGGCGGAGGAATAATCTGGAAGTAGAACTTTAGCAGTGCATCAGGAAAGTATGAAGTAACTGTGAATGGACTATAGCATATCAATATATGTGTAAAATGATAGTTTCCACCTTTCTAACGTCTAGTTTCATGTTTAATATATTTTTTAATTTTTTTTAAATCAGTGTATGGTCAACCCATTCTATGGCAGGGGAAATTCGTTATGAAAATTATTACGTTGCAAATAATTAATTACAGTCCAGTGTTTGTGAAATTGATGTGTTAGAGATACTGGATGAGCGTTTATTTGCAATAACCACTATTTGTAGTTTTAAACGAACAAAGCGGATGCCAGACATTACGAGATTGCGCAGGTATTAAATAACTTCGTATTACTCCCCTCCCCCTTACGCCATCTCGGTACCGTCGGTGTGCAGCTGGGACTGCAATATTGTTTTCTCTGTGACGTAGTTGAGATGGCGGAGCGAGATTGCCCTCTGGCAAACATAAGACATGGCATTAGTTGTTGCAGCTGGGAAATCGTGAGCTAATTTTACATCGTCGTTTTCCTCTGCAGAAGTGTAGCCACAGTGGCCCGCAGACTACTGATGTGTGTTTTGCGGCAGATGTGTAAGGAGCAATCTCTGCTGTAACATAGACCCCTTGTTTCTCGTTAACAACGTGGAGATTCTATATAGACGGTTCACGGTAAAATGAGCACTTTTGAAAGACCTGGCTAAGATCTACTTGTATGCACGTTGTGTATTCTTCCGCCTTATGTAAAATTAACATTGCCATGCGCCTCATCACTTTATCAATGCGTCGGTTAAGTGAAATTGTGAAATTATTTGAGAACTAATTATTTTACAAATCTGCTCATTTTCACACTTCGATGCATTAAAAAAAAAGCGAAATAAATAATTTAAGTTAACACAAATGGTTTCCTAACACTTTTTATTCGACGTTAAGATATGGAACTACTTTCCAACCATCATTACCAACTTTACTGGGCGCATGCCACTCAGTGAGCCAGTTAAATTATATGCAAGCACGGGCAGTGACTTATTTCTAAGGTTGGTTTCAAAAGTGCTCACTTTATCGTGAACAGCGTTTAGGTAGAAAAATTTCGCGTGTTCTTTGACTTGCAGGATAGAAGCCACATATACTCGAGCCTCAGGCGTCTGTTTATTGGCTGCATCCTCAGTGAGTAGCTAGTTTTACTCATCCCATGTAACACAGGTTTTGGTAATTTATTCCTAGCAGTGGCCGTTAAATAAACTGCAATCCGATTGCAAAAAGTGATTCAGGTCTGAAATACAGGATGCTTCTAAAAGAAACAGACTAACTTCTGCTGCGGAGTCAATCATGAAAAAAGAAGAAAACATATATACCTGCAAAATTCGCCTTATTATTTGGCATCAGGCTAAAATTCACATTACTGTATATACTAGGGCCGACATCATCTCTCCATTGGTTGTTCGATAGTTGTGAAGTCTCACCCTTTCTGATTGAACTACACGTGATTGGTGCACTCTATTGTTAAGTGTTCCTTTATTGGCGCAGAGTTATCCAGGTGTGTCAAATAATGAATGTTCCGATGACAATCGAATTGCAAAGATTAACGTGTTTAAAGTTTAACATGTCTCCAAATAATAACGCGAATTTTACAGGTCTCTTGTCTATAGTGAATCCTAAGGGCATTAAACATATTTGAAGTTGCGGCCTGAAACATTAGTTTATTCACAAATATCGGGCGGAAATTTTTTTAAGATGGAACACTTAAGTGTCTGGAGAATGTGAAATGGAGAAAACATCTGTAAACACAACACCTGTTTGTTGCTGTCATAAAATTATTTAATGGAAATAATCATGGTTTCTGCTCTTATTTCTACGTAACTGGTTTGTTCCAACCGGGTATAAGCATTAAAATAAATAGATGTTTTAATCTGCGAATATAATATGATCTAGAAACTATTAAAGGCCAGAGTATTTCGCATATTCATTCGGTGGGAGGCTTAACTTCAAGCATTTATTTTTCTTGCCACAATGCTTTGTTTACATAGCATTTCTTTGGCCAAATCGAAGAGTAATTGTGAGCTAGTAAGGCATAATGTGACCTAGTCATGAACAACACAGTATAATAGATTTTCACTGTGGCAGCTGCCAATGAACAGATGACAATGACCAGGGACGTATTAAGGCCCATGCAAAACATGCAGCTGCACGGGCCTTAACTATTTTAATTTACAAGAAATAAGGAAAAGTATAAATTTCTACAAAAAATAATTGTAAGAGTAGAAAAGAAGAGGGTGATTTGTGAAGCAAATAAAATCTCGAACAGTCCCCTCACAATGGCTCGATTGTATAGAAGATTTGAAGTTTATCCTGCTGCCGAGGCAGTTCTGAAATACTTGGGGCCTCATCTTTTTGCTTAATACATAGGGTTATTTTTACAAAGTAGATTTCAAAAGCACTTGATTAACCGTGGATCATCTAGAGTTACGTTGTCGTACTTACTGAGGTAGAGCTGTAAGCGTTCCTGGAAATTCGAACACCATCAGATATGCCAGTGAAGTGAAGGTGTTTCGGGACACAATGGCGCCCAAGTTATAGACGACGCGGCTGGAGGGTTCACGGTCCGATTACCGCGTTCACTTCGCTGCCACCCAGGTGTTTTTGTCTCCGCTTCCTGTTTGGGACTAGCCCATATCTTGTTCTCCGGGCGTGGCTGCGGCTTCAATGGAATGGTGCGCAACTGCCCCTCCTGCGAGGAGATCCTCCCAGGTTCCGGGGCAAGCAGAGAGCGGCGCTATCTATCAGACTCTGCTAACTCCGGCGTGTCGACGAGGAGATTAGGGCGCCGCCAGCCAACCCGCAGACTTGGCAGAGTTACCCCTCCCTTACTTCCATAATATTTGACTCATCTGTAGCCCGTGTTACAAGGTCACGTGCAGAGGTGAATTTAACCAAATGCTTCAAATCCTAAATCAGCTCGGTTGACGCGCTGCTATGTTACCAGAAATTCCAATTAGTTCTTCGAAAAATTTTGAAACCCTTCGTAAGTTCTACTTTCGGGTTATTCCTCCGTCTAATGCAAACAAAGCTTAACCGAGTTCTAAAAATGTACACCAAAGGGACAACGCAGCGCTTTCGTGCGCACTCAGTGTAATAATATTTTGCATAAGGACTATTTTATGTCACGCTTTACAGACACACCTATTTTCGCTCTGTTTTTATTCATATTAATTGTACATGATTTACAATTTATTGATAAAATATAAGTAACAGTTTGGTTTTGAAAAAAAAAAAACAATGTACTTTTATGTTGATACAAATATAAAACTCTTGGAATACAATAAATATTAATGAAAGAACAAAAGAGTCATACATGGGGTGATTTTAATAGACTATAAAATAAATACTTCACAACTTTTCGGAAAATTACGGACATATTTCTTCAATAACGGATTTTCCGTAAATTTCACTGAGCTCGCCCGTAAATTTGCTAATTAGTTTGTGCACTTTCGGCTTAAAAATATATATTTCGAAGGCTATTTATTTAAACTTCTCTATACATGTGTTTTACTGTTTATATAAAGTGCGCATTAAAAAGTTGAAGTATTTAATTTAGAAGCGTGTTTTGAAGACTAGTCGATGTTTACAGTGTCCAAGATTTTTACTAGAAATGTGGCAAACGCATTTTTTTTATCTAGTGACGTTTAAGTGTTTTATGCGTTGCTGACTGTTGATGTTCGAAGGAATCGTTGATATAGGTTGTTCACGATAAAATGAGCACGTTTCAAAGTCCTGCTTGAGATCTGCACGTATGCACGTTGTGTAGTCTTACGCCTTACGTAAAATTAATGCTGCCTTGGGCCTCGTCACTTTATTCATGCGTCGGTCACGAGAAACTGTACAATTGTTACGAAAGGAAAATTTCACAAATATGCTCATTTTTACACTTCGATGCTTTAAGAAAAAAAAAACAGTAGGCAAAATAAACAATGTAAGTCTTTCTAAATAGTTACCTAACACGTTTTATTCGTTGTAAATATATGGGACTACTTTCCCTCCATCGTTACCAAGTTTACTGGGCGCATTTCACTCAGTGCGCCCGTTAAAATGTATGCAGGCAGGGGCAGTGACTTTTTCTTGAGGATGGTTTCAAAAGTGCTCAGTTGATCGTGAACAGCGTTTACAGGCGTGGGTAACCTGGCTGCCGCAGGAACGACAGTTTTGTGGTTACATCGCCGAAGTAAGCTTCGGTTGGACTCGGCGATGTTCGGCCCGTAGACCCGAAGCTGTAGAAAATACGGAGACTTCCCTCATTTTACATTTAGTTTCTCGTCGGGATGGATCGCGTTTCCGTTTGTTAACTGTGCCTGCATTTTCGCCAACGTTTCCGCGAATAGAAGAAATTTTTCAACCGTATGGAAACTAGTTTTTACTAGCGAACTTTGCGAAATATGTGTCAATAAACGGCAAAAACACTTTGTAAACTGAGCTCGAGCTGTACTCCAGCAAACCTAATTTGAAAATTTATCTATTCCTGCAACTCTCATGGATGTACAGTCTTTGCTCGGTTAGTGTTTAACATGATCTCACAAGAACACGACATCTTAGTAACAGCGATTTCGCTAACGTTGGAATATATTTTTATAGCCGCACAAAGGGACACGATTGGCTGTAAATCCTTTCATACGATAAAGGGCATTTGATTGGGTCAAAATCAGCCCGGCCCTCCATTGGCTGATGACCGGCCAATAATGAACGTTGTTAAGTATTGGGTAGTGTCCTGCGTGGTATGGACCAATAGGACGACGATGAGTTGTAACACGCGGCAACACTGAAAAGGAAGATTTCTTTGTCACTGAAAACGAAAATCGCGTGGATGTAGTTATCTGGTTTCGTGAGTGCCTATTACGACCCTAAAATATCTTTATAGTGCACATGAGTAGTAATAACCTCGAATAAAAATAATTGTATTTTTTAAATAACTGAATTGAAAAATATATATAGTATTACATGTTACATATGAAATTATATTTTTTGGGAGATCATTCTGCACCGTATTGTCTGACAGTTAAGCCAGTAGTAAACTTTATTTAGTGGAGTAGACATGTAAAAATGTGGTAAGAAATTTTGTTCTTTTGACGGTGAATATAAGTGACAAAGTTTTATGCTTGTCTTGAATGCCAGTAATGGACAGAGTGCAAAGTGTTAGAATGTAAAGCGGCAAAGCGATTTTCTATTGACTATAGTTACGTGGTAATTATGCAATTCAACGTTAGTAACACATAACTAGAGATAGGAAAATTTCGCGAGTTCAATGACCTGTAGGCTAGACTTCTCAGTCCTCTGCATACTGGAGCCTCAGCTGTGTGTTCATTGGCTGTGGTCCCACACCTGACAGTTATGAAATTCGCAAGATGTTTCCTTGAAAGTCTGCTATTGGCTCAGAGGCGTGCAGGGCGGGTCTAATAAACTATGATCCAATTGCGAAAATGACTTCACTATATACGTGTTTGGCGTCTATCTTGTCCCGAAATGAATTCGCAAAATTTTCCTCTCTCTTCGCAAAACTAGTCAGTGGAAAATCGCGAAAATCTTTTGCGCCAACGTATTTCCCAAAAATACTGTAGCAGGTGATCCCTCTATGATTGGGCGATGCGTTTATGACGCGACTCAAATGTTTTCATAGGAATCACAAGCTGTCAGTTTCGTATTACCAGAATCCCTGCAAGCGCAATGAAATGAGGCGCACACAAGGCGCATGGTCTGACGTCAGCTGGACTACTACGTTTTAATAAGTGCTTTTTAAATTATAGGAAACAACTAAGTACAGGAAAGAACAAACAATAATTTAACTTGCAACACTACCGTATATAATCAGAACAAAAATTCGTTTATTGTTACGGTTAAAATGATTATTTAATATGAGACTGCAACAGTTGATGTAATAGGAACTATGCGTACGTTATGAAACGTTTTCTTTCTAATTTAACTATATCAGCACAGCTTTGTGTTACAATACGAAACGTACAATTTATAAAGAAAAAATACAACATGTTATTATTATTATTGTTAAGTTTTTCTGATCGTTGAGGTGCCTGGGCGTCTCCCTTAAACACATACGAGCCACGGCCAAATTTAATAATAATTTCTGCGTCCCAGTGGAAATAATTACGTGCGGTCTGAAAAGGCAATATTGTGGTGTTCCTTTACCTTAAAATGAAGTTGGAGGTTTCGTCTGCTGGCTTGTGAACCTTGTAACGTTGCGTGTTTTCAGGGGTTATATTTACTATTAGGCACAGATATTATAATTATATATAATTACAGAGTATTTGCTCATGTTGCCAATTCATTTAATGAAATTTCAATCATATAGGAGTTAATCAAGATACAGTATATTCTGTGGTTATTTTAATATTTTATTGGCATAGATATATAATGTGTAAGTACTCTATTTGTTTCTAGACGATATGCAGTATTCTAAATTTATTAAATTAATTTTCTTTAACAGAAAGAATATCACCATCTAAAGGAATGGACGTGTGTGGAAAAAAGTTTTAAAAGTGAGAAAACTATAAATACGCGTAAGTATTAGAATGGTTATAAGAAGTATATGATTTTACTCGTCGATATGTTTTGAGAAGATGTACGTTGTTGAATTTGTCTGAGGAGAAGAGTGAATTAGTTATTGAATTTGTTATGAGAGATGTCTACATTTATGTGAGTAGAAGAACGAGAAAATAAAATTGGTGAAAAGGATTTCGAATTACTAATTTCAACTTAAATATTATCGCTGAAGTAATTTCTGCATATCTGATTCAATTGAAATGTTACAACCTCTGGAATAAACCGACCACAGAAGCCGACAAATGTGTCTTGCCGTCCAGCAGTGGCCGCAGCCAGGTAGCCAGTTGTCCTCATGAACGTCAAAGTTCATACTGCTCGCCTCCCACCGAGGCGCAGTGTTGCCGACACGGAAAATAGGCCATTTCGCTACACCTGTAGTAAAATTCCACTACATTCCGCCACACAACTAATTTTAAAAATTTCATTCTAATAATTTGGCAGAACCGTCACAGACGGCAAGAACTGCTACTCAACTGTTAATGGGAGGAAAAAATACCTTTATGACAACAGGTGATAAAATCGGAAGGGTGAAGAAATCAGACATTCATTTCACTATAAAGATGTATTGAACATTCTGCTGTCTTCAGCGCAGTGGTATTATTGATGGTAGCAAGACAGGCGATGAATTACGTGGTCGTCGAACTAATTATATGTTCACAAAATCAGAACAATACTAAAATATTAACAAATAAAAAATTATGTTTAAGCTTTAAAAAGTAAACCTAATTCTGCTGCGATACATTTTAAAGTATCAATTGTTTTTTTTTGTGGGTGCCAGCGGCATGCTAGAAAGTCACTGCATTATACATGTTTTTCACATTTCGCCGCTTTGTCTCCCCAAGGTTTAAATGTCGCTTTGCGTAGCGGAATTGCGCTACTGTTGGCAACACTGCCAAGGCGAACCGGGTTCAATCCCCGGCCGGCGATCGGATTTTCGCAAGTGGGAATCGTGCCGGACGATGCCGCTGATCGGGGCCAGGCTGGGGCCGTCTCAGGGTATTCGGCTCCCGTCTGCGTCGTCATACATTTAAGATAAGTATTGTTTTAAGGGGCCCTTCTGGTCAATTCTTATATGTGCATTTTGTGTTAGGATTTCGTTATGATACATTTTATGGTCCTGATTGCCTGTTTTATTGCATTATCTTGTGTAAACTATAGAAGTCTTTAATGTGCCATTCATACTTTGATGAATCCATGCGGCTTTATGTATTAGTATTATGTAAGCACCATAAGGTTGATTTATGCCCGTGTGAGCAACTTTATACATTCCTTTGTAATATCACTTTGGGTTACAATTTTCCTGTAAATATTTATACCGCTATTTTGGTATAATTTTAGGCCCAATTGTATTAAAGAAAAGGAGAGCTTTAAAAATGAAACTGTGCCTGTAGTATATTTTTGAAAATTGCGTCTCTGAAATTTCGTACTATGTAACATGAAATTAAGAAAATTGTGTGTGAAAGAACTCCCGTGGCAAAGTATTCGAGATTTTCCCCATTGATTTTCACTGGTTTTGAATGGTCGAGACGTTTGAGTTGTTTAAGAGAAAGAGTCTGAATCAACGTTTCCTTGTAAGTTGGCCAACTGCTGAGTTGTTGGGCGCGGGACGGTCGAGGTGTTGACACCTACACACTTGAGGGGCCAGCGACGATACCCTGGGTTCTCGACTTCATGACACATTACATACTTGTTGGTGCCTTTAATTGACATTTACCAATTAACAATCACACGTATAAATATGTGGACGTGCAAACCCGTTTTTGTGCGAACTAACCTGGGGTTCCAAAGGTTACCAGCTTTTCGTGCGTGGGGGAATAGAAGAGTATCCACAACCGATTTATTCATAATTTTCTACTAGGGTGAATTTTACGCGGGAATAAATATGGCGTGCAAATAATAGTATTACAAAGAAAAATATTCAAGCACTCCTGCCATTGGGCTCATCTGTTGATGGTGGTTGGGATGTAGCAAATATTTTGAGCGTTTCATTGAGAATTACAATATCAATTGCAATCAGTAGAGATGAAAAAACAGAAATCTAACGTAGGGATACGAAATTATTTTTATGTTGAATTTTTGTTTTTATTTTCCTCAACTGGGCTGTTTCGTGATAGCCTAATTAATGCTTAAGACGTAAATTAAAGCGTATAATTCTCCGGAAAACAAAGGAAAAGAAATTACTTATATGCTATTCACGTTAAGTAAGCACTGTAGCTGAACAAAAAGCTGCAAACTAATTTGCTGTGACAATAAAACGAGTGCTGTGTCGACTTAAGTACAAAACGTAGTATAAAATTTCTTGATGGGTACATTCGAAACTGAATCAACTTACCGTTTTAGAATGTTTGTCGTTCGTGCAAGCGTGGTCACCCCTAGTCGAATTATCGTGGAAGGAGATAGAAATTCCAACCTCTATGTATGTATGTATGTTTGTTTGTTCCCTATGTAATTCTACAACCCGTTAGACGGATCTGAACCAAATTGGGCAGGAATGCCCTTCCAGTACCCAAAATATATGTAGGGCAAAATTGACTCTGGACCCCAATTGGGTGGGAAACCTCTAAAAGACGTTCGTATATCTTCGGCTCCCCATTGGGCCCGGAAGCCCTAAAAAGAGGTTGTGTTTTACTCTCATTGCCTACTTAAACCTGGGCAACGCCGGGTTGTCCCGATAGTATTGTGTATTTACAACACATAATTTTAGAAAATATACATAATCTTTTATGTAGTTCTATTCTACATTACTTGCTTGTCAAGGTTCAATAATAGTTTTACAGATTCCGCAGTAAGGTTTTGGGAAATTTACTCTTAATTTACTTGTTAAGTTTTTAAAAAATACTTCCGACAGCTGGTTTTCAAATAATTCCTGTTACAAATACCAAAAAATAATTACAGTGCAAGGCAGAAATGTAGCTGACGGTGCATAAAGAGTCTGCATATAAAAGCCGGGGTGCCCAGGGCCCCTCAGGTACTGTAGAAGAATGCAACTATTCTGTCGATTTGGCGGGAAGACGTAGTGTGGTAGTGTGGAACGCAGAGCAACAACGTTTTCGCGAGCCGTTAATAAACGTGTTGGTGTGGGGAAAGGTGAAACCGGGGAAGTGAACATACCTGCAAAGTGGCAGGGTGAGAAACCAGCTTTCGGGTTTGTTTTGTGCTCCAAGGGAGAAACTGTACTGGGTAAATATTCAACATACTTGTATATTGGCTATTCACGGTAAAGTGAGCACTTTTTAAGGCCCTCGCATAAGGCATAACTACCAAGAAATTATATGTCACTGTGGACTCAGGCGTTAACTTTTGAAAGCTGCAAAACGTGTGCACTGTGTTTGGAAAAGAAAAGGCCAGTACCTAAGTCGTACCACAAATTCCTGGAAACAACAAAAATGTCTGACTCATTAAGGAGAACTATATAGTTATGCAAATCGAGTCTGTTCGTTAAATTATTTGTTTGCGACGCGTATACGCTATACACGCAGGTGTGACTTAATGTAATAACGTAATTGGCCAACGTTTTCTGTAGTGTGAGAGCTGAATCGATTTTGAACAACTACGCTGTTGCAGCTGGCCTGCTAGAAATCTACGGACTCATGAATGCATGACTAGCTTGCTGTCGCGTAAATTTTTGTACAAAATCTGTGCCGTGTCAGTGACTTTTACATTATATAGGGCCGACGACATTCAAATGTCACTATTACTTGTGTGCTTAAAATAAAATAAAAATCTCACGAATTTATTTATGAAGTACATAAATTTTTAGGCAAACTTATCGCACGTCGTATTTTCCGTTGTATACATTTTGTTTGTAAAATTTACTATACGAATACAAAAATTTGCAGTTGACCATTGAAGTGTAAACATACAATACGTGTAACACACCTTAGGCAACCGCGTTGGGATAGCCAAATTTACTACGAAACGTAAATGCCACATTCACATAATAAAGTAACACGAAGTCGTCTTATATCCTTTCGTCAATATAGCCAGAATATTTCTATAGTTTATGCACACCAGCTTACTGGAAAGCGTACACGTAGCTTGCCAGCATTACATACGTCACACAATGCCAAGTGCCCTGCCATATGTATCTGCTGCTCGTGCTGTAGGCCTATTCCAAGTACTTAGTATTAACACAAAACATGAGCAGACAGGATATTACCATGCGGCACTGAATAGAAAATACGTGACAATGTGTGAAATAACGGTAATGTACTTACTATTGAACTGTTTGTATAACCATACTCTCCCATAGGCGTATAAAACAGTGCGAAATAACGGTAGTGTACTTACTATTGAACTATTTGTATAACCATACTCTCCCATAGGCGTATAAAACAGTGTGAAATAACGGTAGTGTACTTACTATTGAACTGTTTGTATAACCATACTCTCCCATAGGCGTATAAAACAGTGTGAAATAACGGTAGTGTACTTACTATTGAACTGTTTGTATAACCATACTCTCCCATAGGCGTATAAAACAGTGTGAAATAACGGTAGTGTACTTACTATTGAACTGTTTGTATAACCATACTCTCCCATAGGCGTATAAAACAGTGTGAAATAACGGTTGTGTACTTACTATTGAACTGTTTGTATAACCATACTCTCCCATAGGCGTATAAAACAGTGTGAAATAAAAGCACGTGTTGATATCGTGTTTTAGGTTAAGTATATTTTTGGCAAAATTTATTTCGACTGAGCAGTGTGATAGTAGAATATTTCTCCCCTGAGGAAAACGTCTGCCTGCCCCTTGCAGGCTGGAGAACTTCATGTTCTATGCGAATAACACTCACCTTAGTTTACCGCACTAACTTGAGACCAGTGACCATTTGTCACACTCTGAAAATGATGCAGCTTACTTTCCATAAGAACAAGCAGAAATTATGCAGAACTGGGTTATCAGTGAAGGCGAGGAAGCGAAAACAATTATTCATGCAAATAGGAAAAGACGTCAGACTACATAAAGTTTCCAGCCAAATTATTTTATTTCAAATTCAGTTTCTTTAATTTAACTGATATGTATTCTGGCTGTAACTGAAACTAATTAAAAATTCTGACTGGCAATAGCAAAGGGTTTATGGAAAAAAAAAAAAAAAAAAAAAATTCGAACTAGCACTGCTGATAGGAAGCGGTCAGATATAACGGTCGTTAACAATACCCTTATTCAAAAACGTAAACTAGCCTGACGTGTCAGTTTGTCACTTCAAAAAAAATCACTGAATGAAAACGTCTGCAATTATTAGTTGAAAAAAATTAAACTTGGCTCAGCTTAGTAGTATAACAATAAAAACTCTGTCTCTCAGGTTAAATTACGGTTAAAATATGCTGGTTCGTAGCTGTTAAAAACGCTGTGTCCACACAGTGTTGTGTTGAATATTCTCTTACAAATGGCCGCTCTCTTAGGCCTGTAAGACGTGTAGACTAAACTCGTAGAAAAATCAGTAGTGTAGAAAATTAGTTAACATGTAGGATGATGCCATTTATAGTAGAAAGCAGGCCGGGATTTCAGGAAAATGTAGAGTAGTATTCAAACTTCGTAGAGTTAAGGTGTTTCTTAACGTGGCTTACAGCTCACAGAACGTCACAGCGTCTAACTGACTTAAGCTCGTAAACAGCTCCTTACAATATGGTGGGGCATACAGTACACTTATCTACGTAGAAACAAGATAATATTAATTAAGCAGGCTGTAGAAACTAAAACACCCTATTACTACAAAAACTCTACGCCCAACTTCTGGACGTGCGTCCTGACTTAGGTCTTAACGTATTAAAAGATGGCGGCAGAGAGAGCGATCTTCTAAGTGAAATTACCCGACTAGCCCTACGCTACCACGCTAGCCAATGGGGGTGCAGTATTCAAACCTGCCAGCCAACCGGAAGGCTTCCTACTCAAGCAGCTAATCTGACACACTCCTAACGGCCTAATTCCCTATGTCAAAGAGTTACGGGTCTCGTAGAAGGTAATGAAAATAACACAATAAATTCCCTGAAACTATTACAATGGTGTGAGATAAAGAAAATAAATTAAAATATTGAATTATTAATTAAAATACAAGCAAAAATAAAATATAGCTATCTAAGGAATTTAAGCACAAATTATTGTCATTCTAACATCTAATTATTCAAAATCCTAAACATACGAAAATTAATAAAAATTAAACATATGTGAAAAACGTATGCAATTTACAGTGTTTGACGTTAAAAGTGTAGAATGTGTAAAAATACACGTAGATTATAATAATGGTTGCAGAAATTGAAAAAGTTTATGTTACGCCATTTTTAATTTTCAAAATGATGTCCCTGTAATTTTGCTGTTATTGTGGTGTTTCTGATTGTTTGAATCAGAGAGTTTATTACTGGTTTGTTAATATTTTAACATGCTATTCATATATATTTTAACATAGTCTTTAACATTTACCATGTTTGCCTATAGAAGGACACATGCATATAACATGTTTCGTTGCGAAACACGTATCCCCGGCTGAGTGTGGAAGACTACACCATTCCTATAGGAAATACAGTTTCAGACTTGTGGCGTTTTTATTCTTTACATTCGAATGTATTCCTTCTGACATGTTACTACAGTGTAGCGGAGTTCACAAGAAATATTTCCAACACGCTGTTTTATCAACCTCACGACAATTATTGCCTGCCATTTAGAAATATAACAATTTTCTTTTTCTGTTTTAATCATAGAAAGAATAATCGTTTTAGAAAACGAACTGGATTACGTATTTACTTCTGCCCCAGTAACTAGCCATGACATGGTATCACGGAACTTCCTCGTTTTCTTGCAGGTTTTTTTATTGGCTCCTAATTCCTGCCTTGCGTGTTTAAGATCTACTTGTATACACGTTGTGCATTCCTCCGCTTTATGTAAAATTAACATTGCTATGGGCCTCATCACTTTATTCATGCATCGGTCAAATGAAGCTGTGAGATTATTAATAACGTAAAAACTTTACAAATCTGCTCATTTTTCACTTCGATTCCATTAAAAAAACAGAAGTGAAAAAAAAAATAATTTTAAGTTGTCACAAATGGTTACCTAACACTTTTTATTCGACGTTTAGATATGGAACTACTTTCCAAACATCGTTGCCAACTTTACTGGGTGAATGTTACTCAGTGCACCCATTAATATATATGCATGCAGGGACAGTGAATTTTTTCTAAGGCCCATTTTCTAAAGTGTTCACTTTATCTTAAACAGTATTTAGTTTTTGTGTTCATATTTTGTTTCTCAGACTTGGTTTTTTCTGACATCTTAGTAAAGTAAATCAATGGCGTTTGTTCGAAATATTTCACTTAATCATTCTCCACCATCGCAAGGATCTTTTAAACATGTAAACTGTCCAAAAAATTCAAAAATCGCGAGAATCGTAGTAATGCAAAGTGCAAAGCACTGACGGGCAGGCCTTCATGTACCACATCGTGTGGTGACTGATTATCGGGATGTATCACACGCACCTTACAACAACTGAGAAATAACTTTGAGGTATGAATGCAATATGTTAGGTTCACACGAATCATCGAGTCAAGGTAAACCACAATGGCGTATCGCGATCTTAGCCAGAATGGTGCCGGCAGTACATTTTACTACAAGTGCTTTCAGGAGGATCAATATACGCTCTAAGTCTACGTCATATCCACTCTTTAATATCATTTCGAGGCATGCCAGAAACATCGATACACACACTAACGTGCAACGAATATACAAATATTGACCATACATATAGCAGAAACTCGAATCACGTTGAGTGACAGTTGATTACATTTCTATGTCGACAGACGGCAACACAAAGGTGTCCGAAGAACTGACGAAACTCTCTGCATCATATCGTGCCCCTTCACGTTGTAACGAAACACAGCACAGATTGTCGCAACTAAGGGAAATATATATGGGTTTAAATAAGAGCATAGTTGCGTCTTTAATCCATGGATAACTGCTGATGTTAAACAATACCCAGCCCATCCTCCACAAACATGAAGAAGCTCGAACCTAGCCGGGGCCGCAGTGGTGTAGTGGTTAGACTACTCGCCTCTCACCTGGGCGAACCGACCGGCGAGGTCGCTCCCGGATTCTCGCACGTGGGGATCCGGCTAGTCGGCGGGTTTTCTCGGGGATCTCCCGTCCCCCTCCTCTCTTCACCCTCAACGGCTCTCAAGACCTCGCTGTTAAGAGCCGCCCAAATCTTTCAACTCAGCTCAATTAAAGGCACGAAATTGTTGCAAGTTCACACTAGGGAGTATTACAATGACGTGGATATTTGAGTTCCTACTGAAAATGGACCATAGTCTGGCGCATCCTGTCGACTGAATGAATAACAAAGGAGATAGAAACGAGGGATGTTTCCCTGCGCTAATGGCTTCAAGGTAAAACAGGATATTCAATTGAGTAGCAGCTAGTGAGCAATCCAGCTGAGCCTCAGGTATGCATAGGACAGTACGATATAGATTACAGGTCAGTGTGTACAATAAGGAATTTGCAATATTTCTCGAACATTGCACGGCTACCACCTTATCGGTATGAGTCGCAGAATTTCCAGTCGACAAAGGACAGGAGGTTTGGAGTAGAGAAGAGTTGCCCCGCAGGCCCGGAAGCACAAAGGCGGTAAAATAACCCGGAAATCACCCCCCCCCCCTCCCCAACCCCTTTCAAGAACACGATGCGTTCGTGCCACAGCGGAACGCTGCGGGCAATACATTACCTACAAGGGCTCACTGGAGGATCGTACACGAACAACGGACTACGAGAAGGGAAGGTTTGGAGTCTGCATCCATCCCCCGTACCTGATCGTTACTCGTTACTTCGGCACCTCGTCTGATACTACCGTTTCTTTTCCTTTCGAGCAGCTTTCGAACGGCACTACGTAACGTCCCTACGAGGCAGATCCCCCTGGCTGTAATGTAACTGGCTCCGAAAAAATCTGGCCTTGGCTGAGTCGGGAACATGCCCATGGGTTTTGAGTGAAAACGTCTGCGTTAGAGCGTAATATTTTCTTTGGGCTATGAGGATTAAATTAAAGTAACGAAATGGTTACTTGGCTACTATGGCTCAAGGCTCCCGAATCGCTTTGCAGAGTGTTTGTAATACCCCTTTTTCTAAGAAACTGTTAAACGTGCGTCCAATGTTCCAATTTACGAACAGAGCAGAGCACACACTTCACACGACGGCTGTCGGGTGCTATCAAGATATCACGCACATTAGAAACACCACTGAGTACACCGAAATGGCTAATTACTACATTTTCAAAGCGTCGTATCTCAAAATATACACGGCAGATACACCCAAAACTATCCAAGCGCCCTGCATTGAACCTTCCTACAGACTTTCTAACAGTAAAACGACATGGTGACAGCTGAAAGTCCAGTAGGTACATGTAGTGCGACGAGGACACCGCACGCCAGTTGAGAGCCTTGCGCTTAGCGGCGATCGCGCACTTGATGCGCGTGGCAATTTCGCCCTTATCGCTTCCGCGCTTCTCGGACTCGAACGCGGAGAAATAAACTTCAGGTAGGCGCGGGGCCTTAAATCGACCTATACATAAGATACCTTTCAGCGCAGCAGCATATCGAAATGACCGCCAGTCGCCGAAAACTCGCAACCATATCCACATACTCGTGTGCCCGCCCGAACCAGACCGCATTTATTTCATTCGTGTTATTTGGTCGTCATAGTGCGTGAATGCATCATTCTGCGAACGTTACGATGTCTGTATCCCCCCCCCCCCCAAATCATTGATGGTGTGATTTTAGAGACGTGCCCATGTCAATGCCGGCCCTACACGACGGTAAATCAGTCAACGATAATTCATGGTGGCCCTCAACAACTTGTATTTTAACATGAATATCGCTCGACAATACACATCGAGAGTATCAGCATTTCCCTTTCTGAACTTCTTATAGTGCAATGTCTATGAGCTACCGTCTTGTTGAAGCACGAGGTGCTTTGCAGAGTGAGTGAATGGGCGAAAAGATTTTGGCGGCCTTCAACATCGATGTCTCGAGATCCGATGAGGGTGAAGCGGGGGTGATTACGGTGCAGCTCCGGAACGCAAGGCTGGGGGAAACGGGATATCCCCGATGAAACCCCTCCGACCAGCGGCACCATCCAGCACGATCCCCGCATGCGAAAATCCGGACGGGATTGAACCCGGATCACAGTGGTGGGAGGCGAGCAAGCTAACCGCTCAGACACCGTGGCCCCAGCATATTGGATGCACGTTTGATAGTTTCTAGGGAAAAAGTATACTCTGCGACGCCGTGAAAGCACCAGGTTTGCGGGGTCCTTAAAGAGTGGGATTGACCCCCGCGACCAGGGTCAAGAAGCGAGGGAACGATACGGGCGACAGTTACACTCACGCCTACCTCCTCATCGCTCCTACGCGCACGGCGTGCAGTGTTTCCGTCGTAACGCTGTACTGTGCAAATAAGATATGTAACAGTTGGGTTTCATCACACGCAGTGAAAGTACACAGATAAAAACACGTCCGTATATTTGTACTTGCCGCTTAAGGACAATGCATAGGCAAGCTTTAAAAATGCGATATTTGACCATTTTCACGATTTTTTTTCTCCAAGAATACACTTCAGACAAAAGTAAAAAGAAAAAAAAAATGGGGGCATAGATAATATTTTTTTAACTTTTATTTGCCGAGATACGCGTATTCGCGCAAACAACTATTTTACAAAAAAAAACGCGGGGGTTTCATCCCACTCTTGAGGGAGTTGGTGGTAAGTAGGATGTAAAGAAACTACGAAGGAACTTGATCAAATATTAAATTATCAGCACTTCGCGTTCTGTGTGAGTCGTGACGTCAACAAACACCGATCGACGACTCGCATGTCACGCGATGCGGTACTGTCTGTCCCCGGGGAAATGGAACCCGACCTTCGCCTAGCGTGTTTGATCATGTGGAGGGTTGGAAGACTTCACTGAACGCATCTGAGGACTTCACATTTACATACTTTTTTTTTTTATATCTTTTGCATTTTTATCGCAGTTTACTAGACACGCAAGGCAGGAATTAGGAGCAAATAAAAAAACCTACAAGAAAACGAGGAAATTCCGTGATACCTTGTCATGGCTAGTTACTGGGGCAGAAGTAAATGCGTAATCTAGTTCGTTTTCTAAAACGATTATTCTTTCTATGATTAAAACAGAAAAAGAAAATTGTTCTATTTCTAAATGGCAGGCAATAATTGTCGCGAGGTTGATAAAACAGCGTGTTGGAAATATTTCTTGTGAACTCCGCTACACTGTAGTAACATGTCAGAAGGAATACATTCGAATGTAAAGAATAAAAACGCCACAAGTCTGAAACTGTATTTCCTATAGGAATAGTATAGTCTTCCACACTCAGCCGGGGATACGTGTTTCGCAACGAAACATGTTATATGCATGTGTCCTTCTATAGGCAAACATGATAAATGTTAAAGACTATGTTAAAATATATATGAATAGCATGTTAAAATATTAACAAACCAGTAATAAACTCTCTGATTCAAACAATCAGAAACACCACAATAACAGCAAAATTACAGGGACATAATTTTGAAAATTAAAAATGGCGTAACATAAACTTTTTCAATTTCTGCAACCATTATTATAATCTATGTGTATGTTTACACATTCTACACTTTTAACGTCAAACACTGTAATTTGCATACGTTTTTCACATATGTTTAATTTTTATTAATTTTCGTATGTTTAGGATTTTGAATAATTAGATGTTAGAATGACAATAATTTATGCTTAAATTCCTTAGATAACTATATTTGATTTTTGTTTGTATTTTAATTAATAATTCAATATTTTAATTTATTTTCTTTATCTCACACCATTGTAATAGTTTCAGGGAATTTATTGTGTTATTTTCATTACCTTCTACGAGACCCGTAACTCTTTGACATAGGGAATTAGGCCGTTAGGAGTGTGTCAGATTAGCTGTTTGAGTAGGAAGCCTTCCGGTTGGCTGGCAGGTTTGAATCCTGCACCCCCATTGGCTAGTGTGATAGCGTAGGACTAGGCGGGTAATCTCACTCAGAAGATCGCTCTCTCTGCCGCCATCTTTTAATAGGTTCAGACCTGAGCTTGGACGATGACACAACGGCGAAGCAACAGCCGCAAGGCTAGGCGACATAACGATAACGAAACAGGAGAACACAGAAGGTTTTCTTTGACTAATTTGTCGGGGCGTTTCAGGAGCTGACATATGCGCCCGTCCTCAGGCGTACTAAAATATTTTTATTAGCTGTCCACTGTACATAAATGTGTAAGTTGTCATTTGTCACAAGTAAGTTGTCTGCGTCATCGATGTTTGTTGCATTTCGCCATGTCTGTTACGACCTGTGAGGGTAGTGGGTGCACCGTGTTCCTGGAAGAGGCCGGTGGGTGGTGAGTCTAAGGGTGGTTTTACTGCGGCGCCCTGGAGCCAACATGTCGCTGCTATTCGCGTGTCCCAACCCCTTTGGTTCCCCTCCTTCAACCCTCTTAACTGCTTGTAACCGCGATGCTAAATGTCACATGAATGCCCCGGTGGTGTACCTATTTTTACCCCAGCTTCGCGGTCTGTAAATAAAATAATCCCTTCTTTACCGGGCGGCTGTATGTCGGCGGCAGCCCTCCTTTCTCCAGGTTAGACTTCGGCTCCAATGACCACCATTGTTTTTTATGACCGCTAATGCGATATCGCTTTACGGCGACCCGCGGGGTAACTGCCCCTTGCAGTCGTAGTTCCGAACACGAAATGAAGTCTTTTTCCACCCTCCTGCGCGAGAGAACACGTGTAGAGGGTGAGCCTTTCGTGGGAGGGTTTGGGGGGGGAGGGGGTTAAGACCTAGCGCGAGTCTTACGAGTTAATAAACAAGCTCCTTATGAAAATATTAAAAACCCCAGGCTCTGCCCCCCCCTTCCCCCCCCCCCCCTTCAACAGCTATACACTCCTCGCCAGTAAGGTCGAACACAAACACACTTAGCAAACATTAATTTTTTATTCCTTTTAAAAACACTGGCAGCTAGCTCTAGGCCCAGGAAAGAAGGGATGGAGAAAACTACCAGAATGGAGGAAGAATGGTATAATGGAAGCAAAGTAACTGGGCCCGGGGCATATTTCCTTATAAATGCTTCAGAACAGAATTTAATTACTATATAAAAAAAAAAAAGAACCGCACGCTTCTGTAAAACGTTTTTTACCCGGTCCCTTTACTGGGTACTTCCTCGCGAACCCTTCTGACCTGCGACCCTTGCAAGGGTCAGTACACCCTCCCTCCTCCTCTTGTACCAACTGTGTTCATGACGCGTCCCACGCGCGGCGTTTCACCTGCGGTGCTTGCTTCGTGTTGGTAATCCTGCTCGGCTCCACGACCCTGCTTTTCTACGTCTGTCATTCTCAGCCCTGGCTCGGTTCCATGGAAACCCGACGTTGTAGCTACAGGAGTGTCGCTTAGGTGGAAAGAAAAAAAAAAAAAAAGGACTCAGCTTCTAATTATTGCGCATTCTTAACAACAAAGCTTTGCTGGAGTTAATTTGATGTGCATGAATGCTTTAATATTTTTACTATTACCCGTGTCGTTTCTTTAATAAAGACCTTGCTGCTGTCCCGCGTTATATCATCGCACAATCCTGAGGCATCTCATTCCTCGGGAAACACGGGCAAGGGTCATCAGTTCGTCGACTGCTGCCACAGACACACTCCTGTTCGACTCCTGCACGGGGACTTAAGAGTGATCAGGACGTTAATTAATGCTAAACAAGTTGATTAAAATCTGCAGTTCTCTTCACGCCAATGCACGTAAAAAATAAGGCAAGGCATTTCTTCTTAACGGCAGTAACACATTTAAGCTGAGCGTTTACTGACGATTTAAACAGGTACATTTAATTTGCGGCACGAAACACGATGGTATAGACTGCTCACGTTTAATTGAGCAGTTTTTGAAATAAACCTTTGAAAAATGCCACTGTCCGACCCTGCATGCATATTAACGGACACGCTGATTGGCGTGCGCCAAGTAAGGTTGGTAACGACAGAAGTAAAGTAGTCCCATGTACTACCGTTGAATAAAGTGTTAAGGTAAATATTTGTGAATACTAGAATTATTTCTTTGTTTTTGTTTAAATATATATAGATTTAAGTGTCAGCAAAATTTTATAAATATTTACAATTTAAATAATTTCATCAGGGCTTTCAAGTGTACTCAGTTAACCGTGAATCACCTATACACGTCTTTAATGTTTACTATAGAGGGGGATGGGAAAATTTCGCGAATTCATTTCGCGAAGTCACATGATAGACGTCTAACACATGTACAGTGAAGTCACATTCGCAATTGGATCACAGTCTATTATATCCATTCTGCACGCCTCTGAGTCAATAGCAGACTTGCAAGGAAACACCTTGCGAATCCCATAACTGCCAGGTGTGGGATATCAGCCAATGAACACACAGCTGAGGCTCCAGTATGCACAGGACTGAGGAGTCTAGCCTACAGGTCAATGACCACACAGCTGAGGCTCCAGTATGCAGAGGACTGAGGAGTCTAGCCTACAGGTCATTGAACTTGCGAAATGTTCCTTCCCTTAACTATAGAACATGGAAAATCGCGAAACTGTTTTGAGCCGTCATATATTCTATAACACTGTAACTGGTTTATTCTTTCATGATTGGATGAACAAGATTGTGACTTTGCTAAGTTGTTTGCAGACCAATCACGAACCTTCTGCCTTATAGTGTCAGAATCCTCATTGGTCCAGTGGAATGGTGGTAGTAACTTCATGCATGCTTGACAGCCTGTATAAGGAGAGAAACCTGTCGGACATATATATACAGTACGTTGAATCCTAGCAAACAGTCAGCTTTTCCCGCGATAAACCATCATCTCTAATTATTACCTGTTCGCCCAAAACGCGAAACGCCCGATATTGGGGAAAATATGTATCATTTTACTTCGAATCCTCTTTCGCGGACTGAGTAGTATTTACAGGTGTTTGTAAGACCCGTCTGTCTCAATAAAGAAAGTTTCAGCAATTATAAAAACTATTAAGCTGTTTGTCTGCAGTGTAATGGTCGTATTTTCCGGAGAGGACAGACGTATATTTTACTACTTAACCTTACAGAAACTTAAATCTCTGTATAAAATACTCTCGTAAAATACCCATTATGTCGCTCGGACACTTATGATATAGACGAGCCATAATAAACATAGATATCAAACTCTATGGCTGCTGTCTTTTTATTAATGGACTGTTTGAAGCTAAAATAAATAACAACAAAATTAATCCTGGTTTGGGAGGATGGGAAGCAATGAAAGGGAAGTTGGCTGTGCATTTGCCAATGGGCTCCATTTAACGACGCACCCCGTGATGTGGAAATTTCTTTAACTTTGAATGCTGCATATTAAGTATTACGTCCATACGGAATTACACTGAATTATGTGGGATTCGCCATAATATTACGACGTGGCGAAGAAATGATGTTTTCCCAGCAGTTTTCTTGATGTTCTCAGAAACGTGATATTACCCCAGCGCCACTCAAAGTGCAAATTACTCAAATGAACAGGCTGATTTGTATATTATTCTACGCAGGAAACAACATTTGATTGTGACACATGCAACCCTGCATTGTATTGGTAGGGACACCCGAATCTCGCGAAAATATTTCTGCACATGCTGGATTTCAATAACATACGAGCGTACCAGCACTTTCCTTTCGCTTGTTGGTGGCGTATGTCTGTGAGAAGACACCTTCTTAGATGGCTGGCCAATCAGAATTAAATTGCTCCGATATGGTACGCCTCTGATTCGTGGGCAGACACTTAAGGGGCGTAACATCTAGATCATGCAATCACGAAAGTGGACATCAGCTTAAGTGTTTTGAAATACAACTGATCGGGAAATCTTTTCGCGAAATTCGGATGATCCTATATATTGGCACCGAACTGGCAGTAGTGAACGTTTTTGAATACAGTAAGGATGTCCGGTGTTCTGCGAACCAATAGGACGTTTACATATGGAGATACAAAAACCAGCAGAACTGGTGGTCATTCAGTCGTCATTATAAACTATTAACTTCAAGCTTGTCTTAATTGTCAGAAAATCTGTACTGCACTTAAAGTGTTAAAAATATTGCGACAGTTATGTTTAATCAAAGTGTCTTTAAACTACTGATGTCTAGTCTCTTATTTCGCAAGACACAAGCCATAGTACATTATACTCAGCTGATTGAATAACAGTAATTTTCCGGTAAAAAATGTGAATTAAATGTTGATAATTTTCTGAAGATGATTGCGAGAAGTCAAGAGAGGATCGTCTCTAAAACACAAACGATGTTTTACACCCTAACAGAGCCACATTTTAATCTCAAACATAAGTAATGGTAAAAATGGTACAGATTCAAGATTGCGTGAAACTCTGTCCCTTAAGCGCCCTGCATTTTTCTCAGTTCTATTCATCTTCTGCTTCCACAGCCGGTGCATTTATTCTACGTTATAACAGCTTTAAATCTAACGTATTAATTCTTAGAACTTATTACGTGTGGTTAAGCAAAATTATAGTTTTAATCATTACCATTGTATTCATATGGTGACATTTTTAATTTAAAATTCTAATCACATAATTTCTAATTGAAACCTTTTACTTTATAATCGCTATCTAATACAGTGATGTCCAACCTTTTACAAAGGGCCTCAACTCTCAATTTGAACTAGTGCGCGAGCCGCAAGTTTAAAAATCATAACCTCAAATACATAGTTTGAAAAAAAAAGTACAAATTATGTAGTTTTATTTACAAAACACACTACTCCATCACAACCAAAATACTAATTACAGAAAATATCCACATCGAAATAAATTAGGCTTAAATTTTAGAACTTGTTTTTACACAGATCTCTAAAATAAAATGATAATGTGACACTTGGCACTGCTTTCCACCAATAAGTTTTCCAATGTCAGACATTATTGACGAAGTTGCAACACGCTGTGAACTCTCCAGATGAACATCCGTGATTCGCGATCTTGAAGTGCACTGAACATGCTTCAACCTATAGAAGACTTGCTCACACAAATATGTGCTACCAAATAATGAAGTCATTAAAATGGCATGTTTGTGAATTCTAAGATAAGTTTCCTGCGAGACGTATTTCTTGTAGAAATCCAACAATGAAAAGTTGTTAAATTTATCACACTGAAGACTAACACACTCCATTTGTAGGTTCTCTGGAACATCATCGATACTAGTGGAGAATGGAAACGAATAGAGGTTGAAACTTGCAGTATTCTTCTTGAAGTCTTGGAATCTGGTGTCGAATTGTTCCATAAGTTCCGATATAATTCCATAATATTTTTGAGAGTCGGAAAAGTATACTTCTGCAGAGCTGGGAGGTGTGCAAAGTTATTTTTTCTTATCTGTGATTCCCAAAAACTCAATTCTGTTTCAAAGGCCTTGATGTGATCAAACATAGAATTTATCAACTGATCTTTACCTTGTAGGCGTAGATTCAGTTCATTCAAGTGGGTAGTTATGTCCACTAGAAATGCAAATTCGCACGTCCATTCATCATCGGCGAATTCCGCCACTAGTTTACCTTTTCCTTCCATGATTATTTGTATTTCGTCCTTTAGCTCGAACACTCATTTCAGCATTTACGACTGAGCCGTAGAACCTCAGAACAGTAAACTACATCTGCAAATTCTGTCGCCAGGCTGTTCAAGAAGTCTCGAAACTGCCTGTGGTACAAACCTTTAGAACGGATAAAGTTCACTTCTTTAACGACTGTCATTATTCTCTCAGCCTTCAGGGACTTCACACAAGGGTTATCTTGGTGAATTAAACAGTGGTATTGCATAACAGAGTCATTTCCAACTTTAGTCGCCTCTTCTTGAATTAACTTCACTAGTCCCTCTCGTTTCCCCACTATTGCTGGGGCTCTATCAGTCTTTACACCTGAAAGATATGAATACTTTAAGCCAAGACAGTTCAAAGTTGCAGTTACCTTCTCTAATAAATCACTAGCTTTTGTGGTGCCTTTTAGAGGCACTAACACCGCCATGTCTTCCGTTATATTGAAATATTTATCAGTCCCACGAATGAAGATTGCTAATTGGGCTGTGTCGCTGACATCGGTACTTTCATCCAGTGCCAGTGAATAATACACAAAATTGGGAGGTTTTCATATTTAAGTGCTCTATAAACTGGTGGCTAACTCATCAATACGGCGAGCAACAGTCTATCATGACAAACTTATTTCAGCAAATTGAGATTTTTTTTTCTCAGGGCATATTACGTGAGTAACATGCTCAAAATATTGTTTTACAAATCCGCCATCTGAAAAAGGTTTTGATTTTTTCGTGATGATTTCAGCTTTGGCCAATTGTTCTGACTGGAAGGATGCATTGTTGAAAAGCAACTGCTGGCCTGAAAGTTTACGTTTTGCTTCAGACGCTTTGTCTTCACGAAATTGACCTTTAAACTTGTCAAACACAGATGCATGCTTAGTGTCGTAATGCCTCTTAATATTAAACTCCTTGAAAACTGAAACCGCCTCATTGCATATCAAACAAACTGGTTTGTTCTTCATTTCAGTAAAAAATATGTATATATATTGGTTCGACCACTGCACTTGAAATGTCCTACATTCGTCTGTAACTTTCCTTTTCTTACCCGATACGGAAGCCATGGCCAGTAATTACACGTTCTTAATACAGTTCAATAAAAGAAAGCATCTTACCAATGTAGACAGCTGACAGTCTCACATTCATACAAATCACAATGGGAAGTCAACTGCACAAACAAAACTACTGCCCCTAGCAATGACCGAACACCCGTACATAAGAGGAGAGACTGACGTGCAACCTGAGGATGAATGGATGGGTGGGGATGAGAAAGGGGAAAGGGGGTGGTATGGGGACTTCCCGGCCACCTGTTGTTTCTCGCTGCAACTCTTCAAGGTCGCGCTGACCCTATGCGGGGTCAGCGCGACCTTGAAGTGTGGATTGTTTCCAGCCAACACTTACTAATCACATGTGACATACCACCTGCTTGATACAAGAATAACTCCTGCGAAATTATGTTTACTCTTGAAACACAATTTTTTTTTTCTTATATAACTAAGGCCGCATTACATGAGACAGCGGCCCGTATAAAAAAAACACGGCGAGCCGCGTGCGACCCATGTGCCGCGGGTTAGACACCCTTGCTCTATGTTTTTATTTTTAAATTACATAATATTTATTTAATAATTTTTTATTTATTTTTAATCTAATTTATCTCTACAATTTGAATATATGATCATTTAAATTAAATATTTAGAACTATTATTTACAATTATTTTAATAAATGATAATGTTCTATTCAAAGTCTACATTTATAAATTAACAGTATAAATTTAAAAATTGTATTTAAAAGTTAAATTGTTGAACTCAAATTTAGAAATTAAGTGTAAAATTCATAGGATATAATTTAGTATATAGCCTAGATTGAGAAAGTAAAATAAAAAAATATTAAATATAAATTATCTAACTTAAAAGTTAATATGAAATGTTTTAAATATAAATAACATAATAAAACGTTTTAATAAAATAATTAATCAATTTTAATTTTAAAGTTTTTGATTAAAATATGTTACCACATACGTTATATTAATAAATGTGATTCATTCTGCAGATATATACTATTATAATTTTTTAAAATTTACTTTGTACGAACAATTCCCTTTCTAAATGTCAGCCTTACGAATGATAATCGTACTGTTTTCAGCATCGTTTCCGCCGTGGAAAATCGACCCGTGTGAATATGCTTCTCCCACCGTAGTCTCGCTGCTATAGGCTGTTCACGATAGAATGGACACTTTTTAAGGCCCTCTCAAAAAGCATTAACCACCTAATAAATATGTTTTATTGCAGCATCAGACATTAACTTTTGAGAGTGGTGAAAGTATACACCGTATTTATTAGTCACGTGACAATGATTGTATTAAAAAGTGGCTTAAAAGAAACGTTTGGAAGGGCCTCAAAAAGTGCTCACCTTACCGTAAGAGGAATACAGATCTTCGATATAATAATGTTTTTTACCCCTGTATCCACGGACAAGTGTCAGGAGATGGCAGGGGACCGAGATTTGTGTTTTCTTTGAAAACCGGATTGTGTATTACACTCAGTAACAGATGTGGGCGTCGATTTGTTTGCATTTGGTTCGCAATACCTCGAGGATGCGTTCGATTGACATTTTTCTACAGTCGTGTCCTCGCGATGCATTTTTTTTATGTATTTGCCGGAATATTTAAGTCAACCTTCCACAGCAATTGTGGCTAATCTGATTTGTGGAGTTTTCTACACCTCTTTGAATTAAATAATTAATGTCAATATCATGGAACACCCAGCTTGTTCTTCACTGGTTGCAAGGCAATTACTGGACACAAGTACAGGGCATACCAAAAAATTACGTGATTGCAACACTTGCACTTATTATTTTCAGCAATTGAAATTATAAACTGAAAAGCATCTGAAAGTGTTATCATTTTTCTTCTAGTATTTTTAGTCCTTTCATGATCGGGGATAATAAAGTATATTTACATTTAATGATCTGTATACTAGAATTCACTAACTCTGCATATGCGACCCTTAGCTATCTGACTATGGGCTGCTGCTGTAACGAATCGCCAGTGTTTACCCTGGCCGTTGTTCTGTAATACTGTATGTAGGTTCCTTCGTGACTTTTATTGTCCTGCATATCGTGTCTAGTAAAACTGTCATCGAGTTATAAAAGCGTCTTTAAATTTCACTTCCTTGACGTCTCGCTAGCGTGTCCTTAAAAAGAATTCGAGAAATTTTCTCTTCGCTATTAATGACTCTTACCAAGGCGAATATGTGAATAATTTTCGCCGGCCAATAATTTCCCTCTTAACAGTTCTAGCGAGGGGTTAGTGAAGCGATCATCAATAATGCGCTCGGGCGATCTACCGAGGTAAGACGTGCCCCTTCGCCGCCATCAAACATTCAACCGAGTTGTTCCCTCTCGCTGGAAAGGCAAAGGAAGTTAGGTGAGGGGGGGACGGGGGGCGTCCCTCGAGACGTCGACTAACTGGCTGAATACTGCAAGGCGACATGCGCACTCTACTTTCCTCGTTCACGCGAACTCGTGTGCAAGTACCAGGGGCCGCAGACCAAGGGACCATAGCACTCCCCTCCCCCTCTCCAACCACTGCTGCAAATACAAAAAAAAAAAAAAAAACTGCTACGATATTCACATAAATGTATTTCCGAACGACGTACAGACAAACGTAATCAACAAAATGCATGAAGAGTACAACACAGAGTGGGTGAAGAGATTTAGGAGGCTCTTGTCGTCGAGGTCTTGAGAGCTGATGAGGGCGAAATGAGGCGAGGAATGGAGCAGCACCGGAATGCATAAGGCGGGGGAAACGGAAAATAGCCGAGAAAATCCGCTTCGTACCGCACGATTCCCGGGTGCGAAAATGTCCCGAGAGCGGCCCCGCCAGGGATTCAACCCGGTTCGCCTTGGTGGAAGGCGAGCAGACTAACCTCTCGTCCACTGCGACCGACCCCCTTATTCCAACCGAGAAGTGTTTGGAACGTCATTCTGAGTATAGTTTATTCGCGCTATTTTCACACTTTTCTGTATGAGGGTTTTGAAAAATCACCGTACGTAAGACGTATGTGGTTGTTTATCTAAATATTTCATGTATCGCAAGCGGTTTTTTTTTATCACTCTGTTAACATAAAAGTTCTGATTGGCCCGGACAGGAACTAAGAGAAACTTCTCACAACCAGTAACATAGCGTCACACAGAGAAAAATGTATGTTTCAGCCAACAAAATCTTGTTTGTATTGGCCTAATATGTTACAAACTAAATGTTCGTTTTTACCGATCTTAGGATAGGGGGTGGGGGCAATTGAGATCCACGAAATAAGTATCTGCGCTACCAGGAGTTCCCATTCCAGAAGAGGTCGCTACACCACAGCTCACAACTTGCGCCCAATAGCGACCAATTGAAAACCGTGCGGATACCAACGTAGAATAATAGCAAAGCCTCGCTTGCGTGGCTTTATTTTTCGCGAAAGCTAGCGCGGCCTTTACTACTGCTGGCGTATAGGCTGTTCATGGTAAAGTGAGAACTTTTGAGGCCGTAGTTACCTTTTTACTTTCTGCCTTATTTTATCCTTCGATCGTCTTTTTAAATAAATATTGCCATTCAGGTAATAGACACAGTGTGTATATTCCACCGCACTCGGAAGTTAACGTCTATGGCTAATATAAAATATATTTATTGACTATTATTCGAAATGAGAGGGATTTCAAAAGTGCTCACTTGATCGTGAATTGCCTATATCAGTTTTTTTTTTATCCTTCTACCACTTTTTTTAAATAATTTCTTACGTTTATATTTCACCGGTCTCGAAAATTAACGGCCAGGGCTACAATAAAATATATTCATGGACCATAATTCGAAATGAGAGGGCTTCTAAAATTGCTAACTTCATCGTGAATAGCATATACACGAGAGAACCAGTGAGCAACCAGCTAATGTGAGCGGTTCGCGGGCAGCCCCATTTCGCAAGTCGCCTGCAGATGGAAATCACGCAGCGGTATTCGCGTGGGTTGAACCCTGCCCTCGGGAAGCACCGTGTTGTATTGCTACGTGTCCCGCGACCCGTCTGATCCCACGCGACCGTAAAAGGTCACTGGTAGAATAAAAAAAAGACACCAAAATAAAATCACAGTATTCGACGTGGGATGTTTTAAATACGAGCGAATGCTCGTAGCGGTTGATAAATATTCCTCTATCAATACTGTTTTTTTCCTTCGGTGAATTCCGCGGGGAAAAAATATGCTGGCAAGGAATTGTATAGGCCGTTCACGGTAAAGTGAGCACTTTTTAAGGCCCTTATAAATTTTTCCTTACATCCAATTTCCATCTTCCTGCTGCTTTTTAATATAAACATTGCAATATGTCCAATGAACGCAGTGTATACAACTCACCACTATCAAAATGCAATGCCCGAGGCTGCAATAAGATATATTTAGTAGTGGTTAATGGCTGTCGGGAGGGCCTTAAAAATAGTTCTCACTTTACCGTGAACAGCGTATATAAATATTTTTTTGAAAATTTAATCTCGTTTTGTTAATGCTGTTGCCTGGTTGAGAACTTGGTATATGGAAAGACATGGTAATGAAATTAGTTTTTTTTTTTTTCTTGGTATTCCTGTTAAAATTAAGATATACACTATCAGATACTTTTTGAGCAGAACAAATAGGAGCCTACGTGCTTCTTTGCTATATAATGATTTGTTTTAAAATGAATGTATAAACTGTTTTCTTTAAAGATAAGAAACTTAATAATTAAATGTGACATTACTGAAAAAAATATTATTATATTTGCTTTGAGAGTATCGATTCTCACACTGAGGTATGTGTTTCAAGTTAATATCTTCAGAATTAGCTTCAAAGAACCTAATCTCATGATTATATATTATATATTATTATATTCCCCTGTATCTAGGGATAGGAAAATTTGGCGAATTCATTTCAGAACAAGATAGATCTCAACACGTGTATACCGAAGTCACCTTTGCTATTGGATCAGAGTTTATTATGCACGCTCTAGAAGACTCTGAGCCAATAGCAAACCTGAAAGGGCACAAGAAGCTAATCCCATACTGCCAAGTGTGGGGTAACACTGGGGTAGCAGCCAATGAACAAACATCTGAGGCTCGACTGTACAAAGGATTGTGGAGTCTAGCCCACAGGTCATTGAACTCGCGAAATTTTCCTATCGCTACCTCTACCAAATTCTCAACCAGGCAGCAGCCCTATGAGCCTGCCTGCTAGGCTCTTGAAGTGTGCTTGAAATCCCGGTTTATTTAGGAAACAAGAAAACGCGCGGCAAAAATTCTTGTCTGCGAAAAGAAAAAATAAACACTTCAGACTAGTCTTGCATGGTACTTTCGAGAAATCACGCATATTTAAAATATTATTAAGTACTCTCCAACGTGCGCCCAACGAATTTTCCAGACTGCTGTTTCACAGAATATACGAAACGGATTCAAGCGAAACTACGAGAGAGAAGTGTATTGGATTTTGGTACACAATGTTGCGTTCAATAAAAATATAAGGTCGCCGCTTAAAGTCCCATAGTTCGAGCTCGGCACGACGGGAACACAGCACGCGAGTTCACAACTTTGCACGTAGAGGCTATATCTCTCTACATGCGCCGGCCGGCATCGCCTGTGGCGCTTCATCGCGTTTGGCCTCACGCACGCACTAACACGCCCTTCCCGAGGTGGCAGACACGTTAATACTGCGAACTCAGCAATTTACAGTGCACGATGAATTCAACAAGAAAATACAACCATACACTTTAGAAAACAATCGTCAGGGCCAGTGAAATTTCACGAAAAGATTTTAAGACAAGTTATATTTCAAAACACTGTGTTGTTGTTTACCTTTCTCGACTGGCTACCTTAACTTGTTACTCTTAGTGCGCGAATCACTTAGTTCACTGCCAAAGTGGTTGAATTTTAATTGGCGCTGCTAAAACCAGAATTGGCTTCTCTGGCGAAGGTGTTAGGAGTATTGAAGTATACCGTATACTCGTTTTTTTTTTTCTCGCGAGAAATCACTAGCTGTAACCATCGCGCGACCCATTACCCGTTATGCCGGCTTCATTTTTGTACTGCCTATTTTTTTTCCAGAAAAATCTCGCCCACAGGCAAGTCTGCAATATCCATCGTGCGCACCTGCAAACTTTCCTTCGATTATCAGCAGAGACGCTACCGTTTCGCGTATTGAGTAGAGACCCGAGAATTTCGGGGGTTCATTTCTATACAAGTTGGAATTCACACACTTGTACGTTCATGTTACGCTTGTAATTGGTCGACGTGTTGTTTGGCACCTCCAGGAGATAAATGAACCAGTAACAAACATGCAAAAAAATTGGGCGTCCAACCACCGCATTTTACTATCACAACAATCAACCGATAAACAGTTGATATCTGTATGAGAGTATGCCCGTAAGACGGCGAAGTCTAGCCTACAGGTCATTGAACTCGCGAATTTCTCGGGCCTCTAGTTTTGAGCAGTCACCAAGTTAGACTCCACAGTCCTCTGCACACTCGAGCAAAGGCCACTTGTTCATTGGCTGCCTTCCACGGGTAGAACTTACTATCCTGTTGCACTCGACCGCACGGAATGAAGCCACCAGAGTGCCGAATGATTACTATTGGTCGTGAGTCCCGCATAGCGTGTAAGTTGAGGGCCGCCTGTTTTTTCGAGTCAATATTCCACGACTGGTTATATTCCGAAACACCTTAGTTCAGAACCAGTATCGCTGTTCGATTATTTTGACTTGCATGCGTCTTAGGTGTCTGCCCGCCATTCACAGACGTATAGTATCGGAGTAACCTAATTCTGATTGACAAGTCAAGTAAGAAAATATCTTCTCTTAGATGCACGCCGCCAAGAAGCAAAATAATACCTCTGTTATGCACGTAGGGTGTTGAAATCTACCATGCGCGGAAAGCTTTTCGCGAAAAAAAAGTTGGGTTTGGCTGTGTTGGGGACACGACTGTTTGTTTTGCGCGAATACGTCTACGTTGACGCGCTCGGACGCCTTGATGCTTATTTTACGTTCCCGGCACCGCTCCGCTCGATCATGTGGGGGTTTTATGGGTATCACTGGATTTGTTTTGAAATGCTCTTTCCAACCGTATACGATTTCTGTATTTCGACTTGGCTTTTCGACGAGTATAGGCCTTCATTGTGTCACGTGTTCTTAATTTTATACCTTAAACTCATACAGTTTCACCATAACTACGTCACACAAATGTTTTCATACACGCAACCGATTGATATTGACGAGATCTGTCGATTGAAACATACACGAGCATCGTAGTAGCTTCTCCTAGTGAAAAGTTATACTACGCGGAAGTTATGAGACGCGGCGAAACGAACTCAAATGCCCCCCCCCCCCCCCGGATAACCCACTCGTCGAGCGCGATGCTTCGCAGTCCTCACTCAACGTAATATATTATTTGATACTTTGGCAATCTAGTGTGGTGTAATTGAATTTTGAATGTAGACGATAGATGCGGTGCTGCAGTACCAAACTGTATCCCCCGCTTTTGTTATCATCGGATTTTCTGGATTGCCTCCCACTATGGTTGCAAATTTAAAGACGTGTTCGCGTCAGAACAGGCGGTCCTACCAATAACATCCGTGGAACCGATTCTAGTTACCTTCCTCCTGCGTGAGAGAGGAATCATTTCTTCTCCAGGCTGAGCCAGTCAGAATTAAGTCACTCCGATTTTGAGAATCCGCTGGATACGCAACTAGGGGCATTAATTGTTATTACAGCGATGGCTGTAAGTAGCTCGCCTCCTTTGGTTTCAGTTCATAGGTGAGGGGGGGGGGGGCTGAAAAGTATCCATTCGGAATGGTTACCATTTCGGAAATTTTGCATCGATACTTCCCCAGAAAAATCCGGAATGGTAACCATTCCTACAATGGATATTTTCCCGGATTCAGTAACGCAGTGCTTTGCTAGTAAAATCGGAGCGGTTGCCGATCACGATTTTTCTGCGCAAGTATGGATGCAAAATTTCGAGAATGGTAACCATTCTGAATGGGTACTTTTCAGTCGCCTCTGTCTTTCAGTTCAAGCGATGGTGCGCCGCTGTGCAAGTGTAAGAGGCAGCTTTGGAAATGTTCGGGCTCGTATTTATCAGGCGGGTGAAGTGAGTTCTGTAATTGCTTTGGAAAACCGTAACTTCCTTGAACGCTGCGTTGCGTGGGCCCAGAAGCGGCGGCGGAAATGAGAGACGCCAGTATTTGCCGAGCAGCGCGAGCAACACGGCGTTTCCTGTTCCGCCGATATTTGCGGCTAATTTCCGCCCCCCCCCCCCCAAAACCTTTCGCCACTCCCGCTTAGCGGGAATTCGTAACGGCTCTCGATCAGAGTTCGCACGAAGAAATGTGTACCCTCTTTCGCATTGGCTCTGTTAAGTGAACACATGCGTATATTAACCAGCTGTAATCCCGTACACAAGTCTGCAATCCTTCCTAATGATCCGTAGTATGGATGTGCCCTATAAATGTTGCGAAACCATTTGGCTGAAATAAAGTTATTTGTTCGAATAATTCAGTGGCACAATACTTAGCACTCTTGGGACTACGCCCCGGGTGTACGCAAAGAAAATATATTACGAAAATGTGTATCTTTTCTCCTGGAAAAAAAGTTGGCAGTGATATTGTTTTACTGTGTAGGCTTTATGAGGAACAGAAAAAAACGCTGCAACACATCCAATAAATATTTTTCTTCATTAAAAAACTGGCACCACATTTTCGCAGATTAATCTTTATATATATAATTATAAATTCTTTTTGTTGTTTTCATAATTTTCACATGTTCAAATTAAAATTCTAAACGAAATTTATTTAGTTAATTAATGAAGGTTATAACAAATTTAAAAACAGTTATAGTATCATATTCTGCAAAATACTTACAATAAAATACTTTACTTTCACGTTGGTTTTTAGACATCGAGAAAATGCAATCCTACGGACGTAATATTCATGTATGTTTGTATTAGTCTATGTATGGATTTCTATACATAACATTGTACATGGTATTGTTTTTTAGTAAACAAAATTTTAGTCAAATATTTTAAAATTACATATTCGACGTTAATGTAGAACACATGATATGCCGAATTATACATGTGAATACTTTCAAATAAATTTAAAAATAATTTAATAGCATTAATATTATTTATTATCGTTAATTAATATGCTGTGTATAGCTATGTATTTTCTTTGCAATATTATAATGTACCGAAATCATGTTTTGAAAAGCTAACATCTTCAATAACCGTTCTATTTCATTACTGCATTTCGCATGCTGAGTTGAAGTGCTACCGTGACTCCTGCGAAATAATGAATGTTCGTCCTACATACATGTGGCAACACTGCGGATTCAGGTTGCCTGTCGTATTTTTCAAACGTTGCAACCTCGCCTCTCCCTCTCGCTGGTGAGTCTGCTCGTGTTGATGGCAGCGAAGCAATTAGACACAGTACATTTAGCTTTATCAGTGGATGGTCAGCACTGCTCCTGGAGGGGCTGGGGGGTTGGTAGCACAGGAGTGCTGACGACACACAACCCTCCACTACATTTCCTCTCGGTTTGCTGGCCGGTATCCCCCCCCCCCTCTTCAACGTAACAACCACCAGGCATCCCTGTAGTAGGCTGGACGACACGCGTCAGGGCGCTATCTCTGGTCCTGACGACGGACGGAGCCACGTCGATCGTTCATGACGTCGTGGGTCAGTCACTCCGGACGAGAACTGCACAAGTCAACAGCTCCCTCCCTCTCTGCCGATAGTCCGTTCACGGTAAAGTGAGCACTTTTGAAGCCAATTTGTATCCTTCCACCACTTGTTTAACGTAAACCCTGCCATGTGAGTAATGAACACATTGTGTACACTCACCATACCCAAAACCAAAAGTCCGAGGCCACAATGAAACTGCTTCAAAAAGTGCTCACTTTACCGTGAGCGGCCTATACACGCATTTCTGCTTAAGGGCCCTGCCTACCGGCTGGCAACTGCAAAATTTTAATAGGAAATCCCATGCCAACGAAATTTCGCCTCCGTGCGTTAATTTTAAAGATAAGCGTCCCAGACAAAAATGTATTCTTCGCGAAATTTTTTAGGGTAAGATCCTCCCGAGCGTATATTTTCAATGTAGATACGCAGTGTGCACTTTGTTTTTTTTTTTTTGTAAGAACACAAATTTGAAAAATTTCTAACAAATAGGTTATACATGCTAAGAAACACCTGTGCTGTGGGAACTGCTGAAAAATTCGTGAAGAATATATTTTGTTTGAAACACCTTATCTTTAAAATTATCGCACCGAGGCGAAATTTCCTATAGGGTTTTATGTAGCATTGCCATTATAGTTTCATACAATGCTTTGCAAAGCAATTAATATCATATAGGGCCTACATGGGACTACTTACAGAGATTTTCGCTCGCTTTGACACTTTGCAATGACCACATTTGTGTTTCACTACATACATTTATAAATTCGCAGAGAAGTATCGACTGTAATTACTGCCCTAAAAAAAAAAGTATTTTTATTCACATATTCTGTAGCTTTTAACAAATTAGGTTAGACACAGCTGCTTCTGCTTACAATGAGACCCATACGGTAATTATGGAATCCTCTTAAGAGGAAGAAGTACTGAAACTTTTTTGTGAAATAGTTGTTTGCGCGAATACGCGCATCTCGGTAAATAAATGTTCTGCAAATACGTCTTTTTGTAAGAAAAGATGAAAAACAATTATCTGCACTACTTTTTTTTGTTTTTTACTTTTTGTCGTATTAAGTGTATTCTTGGAGAAAAAAATCGCGAAAATGGTCAAACATCGCATTTTTAAAACATCCATATGCAGTTTCCTTTAGCGTGAAGAGAAAAGTACAAAGATACGGGCCGTAGTTTAATCTGCGGGCTTTCATCGCGTGTAATAAAACCCCCTATGTTACGGATCTAATTTGCACAGTACAGCGTCACGACGGAAACACTGCACGCCTTACGTGTAGGAGCGATGAGGCTTTCCAGCTGGGACCCGTAGATGCCCGTCATGCCCGGACATGACATGAAGTGAGACCCTAGGATGGAGCGGGGCTGGAATTCAAGGGGGGGGGGGAACGGGAGATCCCCGAGAAAACCCGGTTCGCCTTGGTGGGAGGCGAGCGTGCTAACCGCTCGGCCACCTTAGCCCTTTGTTTAACAGGTGTCTAACTTTAATTGCAGTGTGGTTCGCTAGAAAAGGCACTCTTGCCTCATCGATTTCGGTCACATTTTTTATTTCTGAATTCAATACTTGTATTTATTTCCCTCTTGTCTTGCACCCAGTGGACAGAGTGCTGCGTGCGTGGTCATGTTGGTATTAAACGTTCATTTCAAAATGGTGTAGGAAATTCATCAAATCAGATTGGGCACTGGTGCCATGCTGTGTACAGTACTGGTCATAAATATAATTCATGTGCAACATGTCCACTATCGTGGATACGGTAACTGAATGGGTCATCTGCACCACTAAAAATAAGGCTGTTGCTCGAATGCTTATAGGTTGTTCACTGTAAAATGAGCATTTTTGAAATACCTGCTTAAGATCTACTTGTACGCACATTGTGTACTCTTCCGCTTTATGTAAAATTAACATTACCATGGGCCTCATCACATCATCCAAACGTCGGTTCAGTGAAACAATGAAATTATAATAAACGTAAATATTTTACAGAATGTTCATTTTTACACTTTGATGCGTTGAAAATTCAAAAACAGAAAAAAATCATTTAAGTAATCACAAATGGTCACCTAACACTTTTTATTCGACGTTAAGATATGGAACTACTTTCCATCCATCGATACCAACTTTACTGGGCGCACGCCACTCAGTGAGCCCGTTAGAATGTATGCAGGCAGGAGCCGTGACTCTTTTCTAAGGCTATCAAAATTTGCTCACTTTATCGTGAACAGCCTGTAACAGCTGTCACTCTCCTGCTAATGCGGCGGGTGATGAACTGAACTCTCCCACAGACTTTGCACTAGGCCTAATAAAATTATAGGGTTACTGTTTAATGTAGCATGGTTCCAGCGAGCACGCAGAACGCCATCTCAGAACCTCGCGTGTAGATGCGCCGGAAAAACCCGAATACACAGGAAATTG
This sequence comes from Dryococelus australis, assembly GCA_029891345.1. Classification (NCBI taxonomy): domain Eukaryota; kingdom Metazoa; phylum Arthropoda; class Insecta; order Phasmatodea; family Phasmatidae; genus Dryococelus; species Dryococelus australis. The sequence continues at coordinate 351,109,719 of CM056995.1, forward strand.
TAACAATTATGTAGGAAATAATTTTTATAACTGATTTGATGTGCGTCCATTTGTCACAAACATTTATGGTTGAAACTGACGTAAATTAAAGTTAGTTATAAAATTGATACGATACATGATTACTATAATTTTCTTACATGCATTCATAGGAAATATTATGACGATATTCCATGACAAAGATTTTCTTGCAAATTCTGCATCCCGAACTATCCAAAAAGGAAATGCGCTTAAATTTGGTTAAAAATGCCGACTCTATCGATAGATCAATTATTTACATTTAAAAAGTATATTCAAGTAAAATATTTAAAATGCTGCAAAATATATACATTCTTCTTTCATAAATCGCACTTTTCTGACAATTTTAATGGCGTCTGTACTACTTTTTCAAAATGATTTCTTCACATCGTATAGTCGGGTGCAGTGCAGTGCTCCGCAGGCAATTGCTTTACTTCTAACAGATATGTAATACTCGTGATGGTTGGTGTCCTACAACCACGGAATCCCATATAAGCAGGCGGTCTCTGTCTGTCCGTATTTAATACCTCTAAGTCCCTTCAAACTCAACAACAGTTCTTCAAATTTTGCAGAGCGAATCCTCAGGGTCAACTGCATGCCAAGTTCGAATTTCAGCAAGATCAGATTACGCAACCATTGCCTTTTACCCTATAAACTCATTTTCTAATTACTTTTTTCCTATATGAAAGTTTTGTATTAATGCATAGATATGAATGTAATGGAATATCATTTTTGTTTACTTTAAATGTCTCGCTTCAATGTTGAGAGAATTAAGTGGGGCCTTAGTTGCTCAGTTGATAAAGAGATACCAATTGGATCCGCAGTGGCTCAGTGGCTAGAGCAATTCCAAGTGGGGCCGCAGTGGCTTGGTGGATAGAACTATATCCAATCTTGAGTTAGTTTCACATCATTTTTTTTTCTCAGTCTTTGTATGATAACAAAAATTTGTAACATCGTAATTGTTCTAGGCACGTGACAATGCAAAAAAAAGAAGTCACGGGCACGGGTTGGGCCCCTGGTTGGTTATAAACCAATGTGCTTTCCAAAACAACTAGTAGGCCTACTGGAATCTTTACGCTTAAAAACAGGTGGCCGTAACTGTAGACTGACTACCTTGTTCCACGTCGACGAAACACGCATGTAGCTCGCACGACGACGCGACAGTGGCCGATGATGCCCCGCGGGTCGATGGGTGGCCGGGGCCGTCCATGCACTATCTGCGCGGCCACATCGCGGCCCGATTAATCATTCAACGGCGGCGATCCCCGGGCGGCGGCCATTGATCACTGCTTACCGCCCCCCCGTCTCCTTCTATAAAGCCATTCCACCGCCCCCTCGCACGTTTTGAACTCGCGTCCTTGCTTTCCGGGCTCGATCCTTGGTCCGGGTTCGGTCACACAGTAGATACGTGGTGGAACCATTGACTAAAGGCGAGGTAGACAGCTTGTTCGTCTTATGCGCGTGTGCTGAATATTGACCAACCCCAAAGGAACACAGTTTTCAAAGTCACATTGTCAGTAGTGATAAACATGTTTTGTTAATATTTTAATTTTTAAATGACAAGCACTTTTATATGAATAGAGTACTTTCTTCAATTTGAATTTAATCAATCTGCATTACAAATTGGTTAGAGAGAGTATAGGAACATCGCATCTCAGAACACTAGTCCGTATTGCAGGCCGGCGAAGGACTTTTGCTGGCGTGAGTACGGCTGTAGATGGCAGTAGCTTTTCACCTCCGTAAAGACTGTTCACGATAAAGTGAGCACTTTTGAAATCAACCTAAGAAAAAAGTCACTGCTACGAACGCCATATATGTTAACATGTGCCCAGTAAAGTTGGTAACGATGGATGGAAAGTAGTTCCATACCTTAACGTCGAATAGAAAGTTATAGGTAACCCATTTGTGATAACTTACATTATTTATTTCGCTTTCTGTTATTTTTTAATGCATCGTAGTATAAAAATGACGAGATTGGTAAAATATTTCATTTTCCGAGAATTACACGGTTTTACTTGACCAACGCGTGAATAAAGTGATGAGGCCCCATGGCAACGTTAATTTTACATAAGGCGGGAAGATACACAACGCGCATACAAGTAGATCTTAAGCAGGGCTTTCATAAGTTGCTCATTTGACCGTGAACAGCGTATACTCTTCAGAACTGTGTGTCGTCGGGGAGTGCGAGGTCGCGTACGGCAGGACGTGACGACCAGTAGAGTGTGTCGCCGCCATGCGGCACCCCCTGTTATCGCTGCTAGCTGCATGGAAAGGGCGGAACTGCAGCTCGCACGCAAGCATAGACACTGCTCTTGTCGCTGTGTCGACTTGCCCGGATTTCACGCCACTACTCGTGCGCACTAGATGCACTCCACACTCTCCTTTCGATAAGCTGGAACGAGCGATTGCCATGGGTAGAGCCCCGAGTATTTCGCGGATTGTTTTGGCAGCAGGCTATACTTGACAGTCCTCTATACACTCGAGACACTGTCGTTTACTTATTGGTTGCTGCGATCAAGTGAGGCCTTTGTACAGGAATGTTCAACGATAACTCACACTACTACTTCCTGCTAGCTACTGGCTCACAGTTAAACGGGGCGTGTCTAAACAACTGCCGTCCAATCACAATAACTGGAGAAAAGACCAAATGCTTGAAATCTACCTGGCCACCGAATGGATTCGCGAAATACTAGGGGCTCTAGCCATAGGTAGGGATAGGAAAAATTCGCGAATTCATTTCGTAACAAGATAGAAGTCAAACATATATATAGTGAAGTCGCCTTCGCAGTTGTACCACAGTCTATTAGACCCACCCTGCACGCCTCTGAGCCAATAGCAGACTTGCAAGGCAACACCTTGCGAATCCCATAACTGCCAGGTGTGGGGCAACAGCCAATGAACACACAGCTGAGGCTCCAGTATGCAGAGGACTGAGGAGTCTAGTCTACAGGTCATTGAACTCACATTTTCCTTTCCCTAGCCATGTGTTATGTTGCGCATATCTAAATAGCTGAGGTATCAGTTATCGTCATCTCGTATATATTGTTCATATCGATACCTCTCAGTTTATCCACGTATCGACATCTCTTATATTTATCGCTCATATTGATACCTCAAATCGCAACACTGTAAATCCTGTTAACATCGGCTAATGCATATTTCACAATTGTGCAGAACATATTGTTACAACAGGTTGGGGGCGTATCTTAATTTGTGAGGGACGGAGGTCTTGATACGTTAATAAAATAAATAAATTTAATTTCGAATTTATTTGTAATGCTTTAGAGATACACGCAGCTGTTATTTTCGACATAAAACTATCTATCTCCACTATTACTCTTGAGAACGCAATGTTTGATGTCCATCCCAATTCTAATTACAAGTCCGTATCACTGCATCTGCATTTTGTTACAGGAACTTAATTCACGCTCATTATCTACACGTGTTTAATCTAACCGTCTATTGTTATTATTGTGTCTGTCTCCTACGCATTCAGTTCAATAATTACACCCGTCGGTCTCACCCTTCACAGTAACGATGCTCGCAGTCCTCAGACTCCACTCCCGTTGCTCACTCTCGCCGCCATTCTACACTCTGCTGACTCATCGCTTCGTTGTATTCCCGCACCTCTCGCTTAAGGCCGTGCAATTATCTAAACTCTAGACTGTCGACTTGGAGGCCCGTCGCGGCTTAAGGGGAATGGTGAATGCAAGCAGTATATGTATCTGATTTTCGATATAAGTCGTTTTCCAAAGGGTTTATCGAAATTTTTGGCTCGACAAGATATAAATAATTATTTCCATCACCTTTTTACGTTGTTAGATTTTCACTGCCTTCATTCTTCTCAGGGCACTGATGGAAGAAAATAAATTAATAATTTTTCTTGTCTTCAATCAGAGCTCCGCGAATAAAGAACGCAGAGAATTTTTAACTATGTAATAAGGTGTTCAAAAATTTTATTTACGTCTTGTCGAACTAAAAATGTAGAAAAATCATCTTTAAAACTAATACGTGACAAAAATGATATAAATATACGATATTCGTCCACCATTCCCCTTAAATACACCGGCTGGCCCGATCTAGAAAGTTTCCCGCACCTCGAGTCTTGCTGAGAGGTTAGGGGGATGACCAGAACATCCATGTGATGATAACCTCAGAAATTCGATCCTCTCAAGAGCGGGAGCACATAAGTCCTGAAAGCCTAGTAGATAGAAAACTGCGAAATGTGCTTTATTTTGTGGCTACAGACTAAACTCCAAGACGTTATATGCTCGTTTGACGTATATCATTGGCCGACAAGTCGTGTGGCCCGTCCCAAAGACGTTTCTAACCAATAACAGACACTGGCCGAGTGAGCAACTAATCTATAGTGAAGCGGTCATACAGATATATGAGGCCGTAGAGTTACTTGCAGCCAATGAAATCACGATATGCGCTCATGTAGGTATAATGCGAAAAATTCTTGCATGTTATCAAATAATAATGCGAATTTTGCAGTTCTCTACGATTCGGGTGGGCGTTGCGTCTGCCCTTTGTAAATCTCCGCGCACGCCCTGGGTCGCCAGAGATTCCCTTCACACACTTTGCTTCGCGTCCTCGGGCGGGACACTGGCAAGGGAAGCTACCCAGATAAGCAACATGTAACAATATTATACCGGCAATAAAAATACCGAAATTTCAAACAATTAGGGACCTACAAAACTCGCGTTAATATTTGGCATCAGGCTAAATTCCACAGCAATATATACTCGAAACAGTGTCATTTCTCCATTAGGTGTGTATAGATGTAAAGTCCCTTTCTAACTGAACTACACGCGATTGGGTCACACGATTGTGAAATGTTTATTTATTGGTGCAGAGTTACCAAGGGCGTGTCAGATTAATTATTGTCTAGTTACAAACGTATTGCAAAGGTACATGCGTTTTAAGTTTATCGTGTCTCCGAAAGATAACGAGAATTTTGCAGGTCTCTAGGAATAATTATTTGTTGAGACCTGTAAAATTCGCGTTATCTTTTGGACGTAATTAGTTATATTTTTTTAATTAACTCAACATTCTATTTAGTTCTATCCACTAAGCCACTACGGCCTCACATGGAATCGCTCTATCCACTGAGCCACTGCTGCACCACTTGGAATTGCTCTATCCACTGAGCCACTGTGGCCCCACTTGGAAATTAACCCAAAATTGAAGCAAGACATTTAAAGTAAACAAAAATGATATTCCATGACCTTCATATCTCTATGCAATGATCTCTGTGCATTAATACAAAACTTTCATATAGGAAAAAAGTAATTAAAAATGAGTTTTTAGGATAAACGGTAATGATTGCGTAATCTGATCTTTGTGAAATTCAAGCTTGGCCTGTGTTTCACCCTGAGTATTCGCTCTGCAAAATTCGAAGAACTTCTGTTGAGTTTCAAGGGACTTTGAAGTATTAAAGACGGACAGACAGAGATCGTCTCATTATATAGGATGCTCCAGTTTTGCCTCAGGTTAGGTAGCAGAGGATCTGGTCCTCATTTTATTGCAAGGTTTATGAGCTCAAATTCGTCCAGAACGTGACTTACAGACTGCCATCGAATTGAACAAGACAGGCGGATGTACTTTTGTTGGAAGTTCAAGTTCATCCTCAAGGGAATTTGCGAAATTTTCGGGCCTCTAATAAACATATTGCAAGTGCCGTAAATGTTATAATAATGGATTATTGCATTATCACAAACATCAACATATCCAGCTTTATTGTCAACGATATACCGTTGATAGTGCTAACAAAGAAACTACACTAAATTTTTCGCTAATATTACAGTTGCTGTTTTTCAGAAATGCCTGAGCGTAATTCTTATATCACTGTACAAAGCCCTATTGTATGTCAGTTAGAATGTCGCAGTAACGTATTTTAGTTCTGAAAATAAACTGGAAGAATGCGCTTAAAGAGACAATAAGTATAACTAGAGACCCTGCCATTTCGCATTATAGGATGTCACCAAACTGGACTCCACAGTCCTCTACACGCTCGAGCAGAGGTCACTTGTGCATTGAGTGCTGCCACAGACAGAGCTCATTCTCCTGTTACACCCGGCCGCCACACGGAATGTAGCCGCCAGAGTGCTGGATGCTTACTGTTGGGTATGGGTTCTACAGGGCGTATTGTATGAGCGAAGGTCCAATTGAACACTTAGTACTAACATATACCAGTTACCCGTACACTTTGGTATCGAATAATAACCCGAAATGATAATGTGTCATATGAGTCGGGAGGGTGAACATGGACCAAACACGACAAAGCATAAGCCATTCGAGGGTTTCCTTTGAAAACAGCCTGTGATCCACGAGGAAAAAAAACCGCACTGTGTTAACTGTACAACTCAAACGGATTGTCGCCTCGACACTAAATATTGTCGCAATCGAAAAAAAAAAAAATCGTCTGTCCATTGCGGAACGATTGAGCTCATGTCGTCTTTGCCTATGACTAGACACACCTTAGGTTCTCGAAAAAATCTCCACCTTAATTAGGTGGAATTCTACAATGACACGCGCGCGGACGCAGATAATGTACGGTACACGTAAGACAGCTCGGCAACTGCCAACTCTCGCGTGTCCGCGAATCCGCGTAGCCAATAGGAGTCGAGTATTCGGTTTGTTTATACTCGTTTTCGTGGCCATTGTGGTATACACTGCAACAAGTCCTTCGATTTGGCGTGGTGATTATCGTTTTTGTTTTAATGAATAAGTGCGCGTGGTTGTGCAGTAGTATTTATGTATTTGTAAACACTGTTAAAAATATCCCATTCAGACCCAGAGTACACAATTGTGTACGTTACATACGTGTAGGGAATTTCTGGTCCGTATTGCACACTGCGAAGATCAATGACCAATGGCAGAACATTTAGCATACATCTCATTGGCTGTGACAACGAAACAAGTGTTGTGTAGACTTAAGTACAGCACGCATCATAAAAATTTTTGTTTGCAACACCAGAAACCATAAATTAATGTGGGTCTGAAAGGGATATACAGAATGCTATGTGTATATTATGAAACCTGTATAAGTGATTTGCAACAGCTGAATATTTTTGATTTCGTGAGTTGCAAGACCGTACGTTTATTCGTAATGTAGATTGGTTATAATTCATCCCGAGTCGTCGGCTTGTTCCGTTTACTTTTCCGAATCCGTTTTCTTACGTATCCGTGCATTGTAGCCACGGGCCTTAGACTTCAGTATATCACGTGTTCACTAGCAGTTTTGCTTCGGTTAGTGGCCGCGAGTATTTGTCAGAGTTGGCTGGGCCGATTAGATTTGTGTTACTTATATGTATGAACGTCTGCATTTCACCAACATGCGACTAATATCAGATGCGTGTAAACATTCTAATCGCGATAGCGGATCCAATGAGAGTATAACTTGACAGGAAATATTTTCATCAAATTTGGATGTCGATGGTAATAAGTTACGCTGTGTGATGTAGTTTGGTAGCTGCTATCCTTGGTAACCTATTACACAAATGCTCTTTCTCGGGGCCATCTGTGGCCCCGAGAATTTAGCGGGTATGTCTAGACAAGTTGGAATTCACACACATGTACGTTCATGTTACGTTTGTAATTGGTCGACGTGTTGTTTGAGACCTCCTGGAAATAAATCAGCCAATAACAAGCATACAATAAATTGTGCGCCCAACCACCGCCTTTTAGGCCTACTACCACAACAATCAACCAATAAACAGTGCGAGAGAATATAATACTGTGAAGTCTAGCCTACAGGTCATTGAACTCGCGAATTTCTCGGGTCTCTACCTATGTCATACGTGCAGTTTTTCTTTGGTTATTGGCCACGTGTCTGTGTTAAGAGACAGTGCGTTACCTAAATGTGCCATTCAGAATTATGTAACTCCGTGCAATGTGTGGCAGTTAAAATCATCCAATCACGAAAGTGGATCTGAGCTCTAGTGTTTTAGAGTGCAAGTAGCCTTGAGATCTTTTCGCGAAAAACAGGTGGCCCGACGTATAGTATATTCGCAGTTTCTTCACACTTCTTGGATGAAACCTTGGAAAAAATCAGCCCGTGTATAGCGTGTTTGGTTGTTTCCTAAATATGTCATGTATCGCAAACTTTTTATACTCTTGTTGACATAAAAATATTGAATTTTTGGTTAAATTAAAATCATATTTATATTTTGCCAATAAAATACAATATTTTAACTTCATAATTAATATGAATAAAAAAGTGAGAAAGTAGATGTGTTGGTAATGCCTAATTAGAAATAGTTATAATGCTAAATATTATTACACTCGAGTGCGAACGATTGCGGCGAGTTGTCCCTCGGGCGTAATTTTCTAGTCTTAGTTAAGCTTTGTTTGCATGAGGCGGAGGGATATCTTGGAAGTAGAACCTTAGCAGGGCTTCGTGAAAGTTGGAAGTAACCTTGAATGGACTGTATTCATTCCTCTGCTGATATTTTACTGTATGGAAATATGTTTTTTTTTTTTTTGCGGGATTCGATAATTTCGCTTACACTTTCCCTTTGTTTTGCTCCATACATTAAACATGCTAATGGCTGGTGCTCAGGTATGGACCCGGTGTTGCATTAAACACGAGCTCTGTCAGCTAATGGCTCGATGGAGTTATGAATACTGCGCCGGGATGCTGCGAGATCAGCGATGCGTTGTTCCACGCCCCGGTTAACGATGCGTCTGCGAAAACCGCTGAACGATGCAACGTGCAGGTGGGAAAATAAAAGAGAAAAGAAACCAATATGTTCATGATGTTCTCGCTTGCAGGCAGGGTCAACATTATGAGAAAAGAGAGAGAGAGAGAGAGAGAGAGAGAGAGAGAGAGAGAGAGAGAGAGAAGAGAGAGAGAGAGAGAGAGAGAGTGTGTGTGTGTGTGTGTGTGTGTGTGTGAGTAGTAGAGTGGGCAGTGAGAGGGGGAGAGTGGGGGAGGTACTGACGTCCTTTCTGAATGACGTAACCTGTCGTTCCGGCTGCACAGAAAAAAGGTTTTGTTGAACCAAACAAAGTTTGTGTGGCGCAAACAAATTAGTTGTTTGAATAGGGGCAGTTTTATTGTTGAAACCAATTGATTTCGTGGTTCTTATTAGTTTTCCCCCGACAAAGATTTGGTTGGTGCAACTGAAGATATTTATTTGGCTCTACTTACACTAACCGTCTCGATTATTATAAGAGAAGCGGTAACACGACCGCGATTCTATCCCAGTTCATCTGCACTGGACCACTACGTTATAGCAACCTCGGCTGTATTGACTACTGAAGAGAACAGAGTTATTAAATATAGACGTTTAATATACTGGACAAAGTGCTCAAATAAATATATCAAGGGTTACAGTTGTACTTTCCAGTTTCCTGTCGAACCGGTTTTATTAGGATATTTCTACCATCACTAAGCATCGATAGAGGCACTAACAAACACAGTTACTACCATGATTGTGACAAAACTGCAAACAAACTCTTGAGCTGTATTTTTGAACGAAGGCAATCAAATGAGCAGTCAAGATAATATGTATAGTCCATTCCCCATTGGAAGCAACTTTCTCGGAGCCCTGCTAAATATCTACTTGCACGCCCGTTTCGTATCTTTTCGCTAAATGTAAACAAACATTGCCATGTAATTGCCATGTAGCATATGTCAAAATCAATGTTTACATGCTATTGTGTGTGTACATGTGTTCGTATACTTTCGCTACACCTAAAAACAAACATTGAAATGTGACTTCCACTTTTATACCTGTCAAATGTGTTGTTTACTGTCTACAGATTTTCAAAGGATTCTGTCTTAGGTCTATTTCAAAAACCATTTCGTATGGATATTCACAGTTTAGGCCTATGGCATTATTTAGGCCAGCTTTATGACGTTTTAAAAATGCCTGTATTAACGATAGTTCTTACGGTTACGTTACATTAACATATTTGTTTTCCACGACATAGCACATTACACGTAAGACACGTTAATATTTTGCCGTGACTGTGTTAAACACTGTTACAACTGCGGGATAATGAACTATAGTATTTAACATTTTGTTATTGAGATGTGCTGTGTTATTTTTTTAAAAGGACGGCCTCAGTTCGAATAACGAAGGAATAAACAGTTCAACGAAAAAGCGACAATAAAATCAAGCACGCAACTCATGTCGCTCATTTTTTGTTATATAAACTTAAAATATCGTGGTGAACATGCACACAAATAAGCCTACCGTAACTTTTATTCCGCTCATATTTATATGCATTGCTACTTACTGTTTATTAGGTTTATTGAAATTCGTTGGGGCTGGACCTGGTTATTTTGTTGGGATTGTGGTAAATCACGTAACACGACTGTGTTTCAAACACCCACTAGGGCAATGGTACAACGTTGTGATAAATAAACAGACGTGGATGTAAATAAATAAATTCGTCATAAAAACAGTTCACATTTACAGCATATAAATAGTTCACATCAAATATTTGAAATCATGCACACACAGATCCAGAGTAACTATTACCAAACAGCCACGCCACGCTATTCCACACGCAGCGGTGAACGAAACACACCGTAACAGTGTATTTATTACTGCCGCGGAAACACAGATTTATCACAACATCGTAACTTGCTTAGATAGGTTTAAAAAACACATCGTCTACAAATGTGATGTGGTAATTTGAAGCATTTTTCGGAGTAAGCACGCTTCGTTTGGTAAAACAGCAACACGCCATGTCATGGCTCGCCACGTCTGCCAACTTCACATTGTTTCTGCCCCGCCATCATATCTAAATATATTAAAATAAGTATTCAAACATTACATTCTTTTTTTTTTCAGTTGCAAATTACAAATTCCAAAAATCATTATTTTGCTGTAATAAGCATGAAATATGCTACAGTCGAAAACATGTATAATTGTACTCGTCTACTAGCGAAGTGAAACTTCCTGACTGTGAAAGAGACAAAACAAGAGAGACAGACAGAGAGAGAGAGAGAGAGAGAGAGAGAGAGAGGGCGACAAAGCTCACTCGGCATATAGTTGTTTCAAAGTTGCTCTCGCTCGATAAAACAACACCTTACCATTACGGCCTATTCACAAAAGTTTCCGCTGTTATTTTAAACTGTAACAATGAGATATGTTGCCAACGGAGCTACCTAAATATTTAAATATTTCAATAGGCACCATTTTATTTACAAATAGTATACTAAAAAATTAGGTTAAAATAATATTTTAACTGTGAACTATTTCTTACCGGCCATTGCCAACACGTCGCTGATCTCGCTGTTGTTAATTCATATTTAATACGAAATAAATATTACAAGTTATAGAAGATACTAAGGTAAAGTTTCATTTATTCAATAATACAGTACTCTAAAGTTAACAACAGTTACATATTTGTGGAATACAGGTTATTGAAAAAACAAGTTGACATGTTTTGCCTAGAGTGTTTTTTTTTCTTCAAATGTTGATTTTTATAAGTCGCTTCCAATCGGGAATGGACTATATATTTAGTTGATTCAACTAAATATTTTGTCGACAGTCTAATTTTTATTGTACCCAATACAGTGGTTTTTGTATATTCGGACGTGTATTTTCTTGGATGAATAAAACCCAATATTGCCGTTTTTTTTTTTGTTATGTTTGCGCAACAAAATTCTTTGTTGGGGCAACTAAATATATTTTTGGCCCTATGGGTACAACTATTTTGTCTACTGTTCCCTCAGTACAGCCCTAGGAAAGACGTAACGTGACTGAGAAGCAGCGAAAGGAATGAAGACGAAGCAGAAGATAATCCATCCACGGTTACTTCACGCTTATTGAATCAAACCTTTGAAAAATCGCCCCATGTATGGCATGTTTAGTTATTTCCTAAATAGGCCATGTATCACAGTCATCTTATATCTCTGTTTACAGTGAGAAAACACGTGTGTGTTGGTAGCGCCTAGTAAGGTATAGTTCCCATGCAAAATACTATTACAACTAGGTGCGTACGAATTAGGTGCTATAACCTTTGGTGTAATTTTATATATTTAGTTAAGCTTAGTTTGCACGAGGCGGAGGAATATCCTGGAAGTAGAACTTTAGCAGGGCTTCAGAAAATTGTGAAGTAACCGTGAATGGATTATACGTGTTTACTCAAGCCCCATAGTTTCTTAATTTATGTAGTTTAGATATTCATCTTTCAGCTTTTTTTTTTTTTTTTTTTATATATATATAGAGAAGCAAATTTCTTGAAGGTGTTGTAGTAACTTATTGAAAAGTAGGCTACCAAGGTAGGATGGCCCTTTCTGGATAAGCTTTAAGTTAGCTGAAGCCACGTGCTTTTTTTTTTTTTTTTTTTTTTTCCATGCTTATGAAATGATTCATTTTTCTGAAATAAATTACTGTTTTTGGACATGAATATAAGTACTGAAAACATGTACTCACATGCAAATGTTTAAAATCCCTGAGCTCTTGAAAAGAGGTCTACATGAGTCTGACTTTCTTTTGACATTGGTTATTCTTATAGCTCTCTTTTGCATGTGAAACACTATTTTGCTGTCAGTGGAATTACCCCAATAAGTTATACCATAACACATGATGGAATGAAAATATGCAAAATATACAACTTTTGCTGTATATTTGTCAAGACCTCTGCAACACTCCACAGGCAAAACATTCTGAACTTAGTTTAGGTAAAATATGCACAATGTGAGATTTCCAGTTAAATAAATTGTCTATTTTTAAGTCAAGAAACTTAATCACTGCAGTTTCATTAATTTTGTGTCTCATACTGCTAACATATGAATTAATGTTTTTTTTTTTTTTGTTCTTTGTTAGGAAATTCATAAGATATGTTTTATCTAGGTTGAGATTTAATTTGTTTGCAGTAAGATCATTTACGGAGTCTCCAGAGACTAAGATGCTAGTATTATCTGCAAATATAATTGAAATAGTGTCTGGGGTTAAGGCACATGGAAGGTCATTTATATAAACTAGGAAGAGTAGGGGACCTAACATTGATCCTTGTGGGACCCCATGCTTGATTTTTCCTGGTTCAGAGTAGAATGAAGTAGTTTTTTCCTTTGATCCGCACTTGTTGTCTGTTTTAAAGGTACGAGCTTATTTGTTTATTTGGTGTACCTGAGACTCCATACAACTATAATTTTTCTATAAATATGTTGTGATTTACTCAGTCAAATGCTTTAGTGAGGTCGCAAAATATTCCATTAAATGGCATATTTTTATCAAGTGCATTAAAAATGCTATTTGATTTGTTGACGTGTTTTTCCTAAAGCCAAACTGGAAATTTGATAAGATTTTGTGATTCTCAAAATGTTGCAGCAACCTCCTATCAATTAGCTTTTCAATTACTTTTGAAAAGAATGTAAAAAGTGATATGGGTTTATAATTGTTTACTTCGGTCTTGTCTCCTTCCTTGAACAATGGTGTTACCATAGCCCATTTGAGTCTGTCTGGAAACAATCCTGTATTGTAGATATCATTACAAATATGGCTTAATAGAACACTGAATCCAAAAGCGAATTGCTTTAATAACGTACAGCTAATACCATCATAGCAGCTAGATAATTTTGGACTTCCATGCAGGCGAAGCGGGTTCGATTCCCGGCTGGTCGCCCCCCCCCCCCTACCAGGATTTTCGTATGTGGATATCGACCTCGACGATGCCGCATGTTCGCCTGGTTTTCTTGGGAATATCCCGTTTCCCCCGCCAATGCACTCTGGCGCTACTCCATACTCACTTCGTTTCACCCTCATTGGTTCTCAAGACCACTCCAGATCTCCCAAATCTCTTCACTTATCCGAAGGCCAGGTCGCTGTAGGAAGGACGACACAGCCATGGTTTAACGTCGCCTTCCGATGTATGAATGTAAAGGAACGCACGGCTGACGGAAATATACACAATGTCGATATTTAAACCCGGCGACTTGCCCCTACCGGTCAGGTCTTCTAAGTGGTGAAAATGTCCAAAGTATATATTTATTAGTTTCGTATTTTAAAAAAAGTCTTGAGCTGTGTCGTAAAATATGTTTTTCTTTTGTTTCAGGTGAGTATGCATATCCCGTTTACACGTCATTGTAGCGTTACTGCGGTAAGTCAATAATTTAAATAAAAGTAGCATAATAATAATAATAATTGATATTATTAGAATTCTCTTCCTAATGCGACATGTTTTGTAGACAGTGGTGGTGCAAAATTATGGAATCCGCTTCATTTCAGTATGTTTCTCGTAACACAGTCTCGTAATGTAATGCAAAGTGCTTGTTAACGTCCCCCGGTTTTATGTATGAAAGCTTAGCAGGGGACATCTTACAGACAAACTTATAACCTAACTTAAATTAAAACCCACGCTTTACCCGGGATTCGAACCCAGAAGCTCCCGCACCCCAGATCGCTGGCGCACCAACAGATTGTTCCACGGGAGGTCGGCTACAGTCTCATATCGGGACTTATAAACAGTATGTTTTGTTCTTGATCCTATTGTGAGCAGCAGCTGTGTTTGGGCGTAGTTGCCAGCTTCAGCGATGAACGGTATTTGCAAGTAGAGGACTTCCGTAGAAACATGGCGTGGTGGTTCGAATTCAGGTTGTCCTAGCTTATATGGCTTAAATCGGACGCGAACTTATCTTGTCTAAAGTAATAAGTAGGCCCATTCAGTTTGTTCCTATAACTGTGCCGCGTTTGTTTGGCCACGGAGTGTGCAAATGTGAGCTAGTTTACGAATATGAGTCGTGAACAACAGTACAAATACGTCTTGCTTTGCCAGAAGCCGACAAATGCACAATAATGGCTCGAGTGTATATAAATCCATTCACGGTTACTTCACACTTTTATGAAGCCCTGTTTAAGTTCTAATTACACCAAAATACAAGCCGACAAATGCACAATAATGGCTCGAGTGTATATAAATCCATTCACGGTTACTTCACACTTTTATGAAGCCCTGTTTAAGTTCTAATTACACCAAAATACAACGCACCGAATTCGTGTGCACTGAGTTGTAATAATATTTTGAATCAGAACTATTTCTTACTAGGCGCTGCCAACACACACACACACACACACACACACCTTCTATCTCTGTTTTTATTCATATTTATTTTAAATCAAGTATTATGATTTATAAATAAAGTGAATTTAATGTAGGTAAAACTTCAATTGAACGAAAAATAAGATAGCGTCTTGTTAACAGAGGTATAAAATGCTTGTGATACATGGCATATTTAGGAAATAACTCAACACGTTATACATGGGGTTATTTTCAAATGTTTGATTCAAAAAGTGTGAAGAAACGGCGAATAGACTATAGAAGGGCATTGGTGTCTAGCCTGCAGCCAAAGCAGTTAGCGAAATACTCTTTAATCTATTAATATGTTTACACTCGTCAATTTTCGCATTCATTTGACAGTAAGTTAGACTTTACATTCCTCAAACAATTTTTTTTTTTTTTTTTTTTTTTTGCTGCGGCAGGGAAAAAACTATTTTTAGCTGATTCGCTTATGACTCGGTAACATTATTGCTTCGTTCGTATTACTGTTTTTATTAATTAATAACAGCAGTTCCATTATTAGAATGGAGTGATAGAATAATAGCGCGGGGAATATTCTACCAACGAAAGTATTTGTAGTGTTCACAGCTCCCTAATAGTGATTGATTTATCAATTTTTCTTTCGCCAGAAGCCCTGGACTGACTTATGCTATTTTTATAATTGCTCCGGTGCTTTCGAAATTAAATTCACCGCTCTTATCTCACTGTCATATATAAGCGAATTTCGCTCTTTCGCCTGTCGTCTGGAAACATATTATGCCGTTTTAAAGTACGTCACGGCTATTTTTACTGTTCGGTCACTGCTAGAGTACTATTTTTAATATTTTTGAAACCTCGTTTCGGTACTTTAATTCCAGTAAAAGCAATTGGGAGTGGTATTTAATTAATGCAATTATTAATACTGTTATTATCTGTTTGAGCATCTACAATTTATCTAATAATATCTATTCGTCCGATGTTATGATATAAATTTTCATGGTAAATATTTTATTATTTATTTATCAAAGTGTATGTAATGTGTTCTGAGCCTTTATGTTTATTTATTCATTGTTTATCCATATTTTATAATTTTTATTATTTCTCGTATGTTTACTTAAAAATGTAACTTTGTATAGGCTGTTCACAGTAAAGTGAGAACTTTTTAAGGCTCTCCTAACAGGCATTGACAACTAATTAATATATCTTATTGCAGCCCCAGGCATTAGATTTTGAGCGTGGTGAAGTATATACACTGTGTTTATTGGTCACATTGCAATGTTTATATTTAAAAGCGGCATGAAGATGGAAATTGGATGAAAGGAAAATTAAGAAGGGCCTTAAAAAGTGTTCACTTTACCGTGAACAGCCTATAATGTATATTGAAGGGATCACATTCTTTGTCGTAAGTAATTAATAAATTTAAAAGAAAACGATAACACACAACCACAATACCGTAGAAACAAATCGAGGGAAGTATTTGAACTGTGATGTGTGAGTAGGTAAATATGTATGCAAATGACATATTCAGATTGGTAGAGCATGGAACAGAGCCACGCTTATTCAAATAGTAACACATGTAACACTTCACTTATCATAGAAGTCTGGAAGGAAGCTGAATGCCTATATCAGGGAGACTTCTCAGCACACAAACAGAACACTTGTCACTTCAGAGAAGTAGGAGAACCAAACAACCATCAAATCTACAAGTAAAAGATTGTCCATAGGTGAAGTAACTTTTAATTGAAAAAAATCCTTTGTGTGTTTCAGAATATTCAACTCAAACTTATATATCAGTGAGATATAAAGCAGCATAAAAATACGTTCACCCTTTGCCTGTCGCACAATGACAATACCCTTAAGTTATCAGGCAACTGGCAGCTCAAAATGTTTAAGTGGCCAAATTGAAAGTGTTCTTCAATTAAATGTAGTTCTAAACCAGTCTTAACACTCGCACAGACTTTAAAAATACGTTCACCCTTTGCCTGTCGCACAATGACAATACCCTTAAGTTATCAGGCAACTGGCAGCTCAAAATGTTTAAGTGGCCAAATTGAAAGTATTCTTCAATTAAATGTAGTTCTAAACCAGTCTTAACACTCGCACAGACTTTAAAATTATTGCCTGGTTTTATGAGAAATATTACATCGGTAAAGTAAGAAACCTTAATCGGAGGATCTTCGTGGTATTTGAAAGGAATGTGTCGATTAAATGTTCAATATGACTTACTCCCTTAAATTTCACCTCAGCAGCTCAAAAATGTTATTTAAAAGGAATGAAATACCTTTACCATATTTCAGCAGCTTGTGCACCTTAGTTGCTCCACGTCCTCATCTTTTGAGCATTTGCCCACTGCGACGGCTATAATTAGCTGCCTGAGCAACATGTTCATCTTCGATGTTGTATGTTTACCACTTAAATAGACGGATACCGCACTGAGGATCAGAAACCCTGGCTGTCTTACGTAATGACATGAAGAAAAAAACACGATAGGACACCAGGGGCATTCATTATACTAAGAGTTCCACTGAAAATTCCAAATTTAAATATCGTACAGAGGGTATAGAATTTAGTGAGCAGGCATATTCAAAAAGCCCTCTTAAGTATGCTGTCATGCGCCGCTGCCAACATAGATGAACGTAGAATATTACCAATACTAAACAACCCAGTGGAAATTATTAAATATTATAGTTGCTATATAAAACATAATAAACAAACAAAAAAATAATAATACAGAAGAAATTACATTAATATCCCATGAAAAAAATATTACGTTAGGATAATCGTGTTAGTAAATAAATGTATGAATTTAATCACGTATCATTCCATGCCTACATGAGTGTCAATTATATTCAAAATAGCGAAATGCCACACCCTGGTTTTTTATTTATTAATATATTAGTTTCCCTCTGGGCGTATATATTTTAATTAATGATGCAAGAATGTCTCGTATAGTATATTTGTTCTTTCTTTTGTGCCATGCGCGATCACCCAGCATGATTAAATGTTTAATATTGCATCCATTTTATATGTTCTTGTTATAGAGTCTTTTGGTAGGTTTCTGTATTATTTTGTGCCACGTTTTATTGTATCGATAGTGGCTGTCTTTGTATTACGTTGTTTTCAACAAGGACTTGCGGCATCTTTCTTTTGATGAAGTGGATATGTTATTTGTTAATGGCCGGACATGGGCAAAGTGTATAAATACGGTTTTGGGAGAGTTTTCGAAGGAGACCATCGTTTGCTTAGTTCATTCTGCTAATAGACGATATCCTGAATTTTCCCACGGTAAAATGGTGGTCTTTATTTCCCCCCTCATCCTTATAAAATTTTATTGGGTTTTAATGATTTACTCGACGGACTTTTTTTTTTTTCAGTTGTTGGGCATACTTAGTTTGCTACGGTTTTTTTTTTTTTTTTTTTTTTTTTCTTCCAACGTGTAACAAAACATTTGACCGAAAGAAAAATTGCACCACAGATGGTCGAGAGCCGTGGGAAGTTAGTATTCGGGGGACGTGTGGTTTTCTCGGTATTGCTTTTGAAAACGTGTTGGGGGGGGGGGGGGCGAGTTGGGGTTAAAGGAGCGTTGATTGCAATTCTTCCCTCCCCCTTCCCCTCGTCTACATCTGAACTGTTTCAATTTCTGTTCTCGCCAGGTGCAAATTCACAATCCGCCATCCCCGTGGATGTGGTCGGCAGCGCTCGGCCTCTGCACTGGACCGACTAATTGCGTCCAGACCGTCTCTCAAATTGCTGCTGTCACTCAAAGGGTATACTTAACCTCCCCTTCACGTCTCTGCTGCTGCCCAACCTACCCCTTACTTCGCGAAACCTCTTTCAGTTTGGGGGAAAACCCCTTCGCCCGCACTGCGAGTGCAGAGTGGTCTACCCAATGGGAAGGGGCCGCGGTGGCCTAGCGGTTAGACTTCTCGCCTCCCACCATGGCTAACCGGGTACAATCCCCGGCCGGTTCGTGTGTTGGAATTGCGCCGGACGATGCCGATGGTCGGCGGGTTTTCTCGGGGATCTCCCGTTTTCCCCGGCCCTTGCTTTCCGGCGCTGCTCCGTTCTCACCTCATTTCACCCTCACCTGCTCTCTAGATCTCGCTGCTCACAGCCGCCCATATCTCTCAGCTCAGCTCATATAGAAGTAATGATTTACATATCTAGAGCAATGCTCGTAGATTTTCTTATCATATTCAGACCCGGTTAGCACAATTTTACGCACAACGCCGGCCGGCGATGTACATTGCAAGGCTTAACGCCCAGTGGTATTCTCTGTGGCTAACTGATTCACAGGCTTAAATGGTGTGACTGTTGTAGGTCGTGAATTATTCTTATTTCTATTGCCGAATAAAAAGCCTCCAGATCTTTGGTTCTGATAACGGAACGCGTGCTCTATTGGATTAAAGTACAGCACACACCAAAAAAGTCTTATTTGCAACACAAAACGCTGAATCAAATCGGGTCTGAAATGATCAAGTCGGTTTTGCTTGACTATTACTGCTATAAACGCCCGAAGGAAAGAAAATTCACGTAGGCGTATTTCCTCCCGGCAGATTTTAATTAAAAGTTGGTAAAAATTATGAAATCATAACAAATTAATACAGTTTAAAAAGCTATTAACTATGCCATTATGCCTTGCGTGCGAAACGTTTCTGTACAACTTTCGAATTAGTCCACGGATACTAGCGGTCGTCTTGGAGCTATTTGTGTCCGAGGCTGAGAATCACAGAAGCTATAAGGACCACAATGCTACGCGCAGCAAGTGCGCCATCGCCGCTACGCGTAAGGCTCTTCTGAACTAGCTCTGAACTCGTGTTGCGTTTAACTACGCGACTTTAAGCAGTGACCCTATAATTCTATTGGTGGGATAGTCTGTAGCAAAGTTAGCACATACTTCTATTGTAGTTTCGCTCGTGTCAGCATATATTTGAAGATACAGCGGAAAGCCGTTTTTAACTATTTTGTAGAGCTCCGAAATAATATGTACAGCATGCGTGATGTCTTGAAATTAGCACTGTCTTCACGTCTTGGGAATATGTACTCTTCACCTTTAAACATAGTGGGGACATGTGTAGTAGTTTAATAGTAGAAAAAAAGGTGTATTTTAAACACGCTGCAACACAGTTTGATCGCGGGGTAGGTGACATGTGTTTGAAACACGCGTATGTAAGGCAGGATTTACAATAACCCGTCGCGTCCGTTCGTCCGTCTCCCAGCTGAGCGATTTACAACCAAACTTCACACGTCCGTCGTTAGTTCATTGCAGCAAACTAATAAAAACAAAATTGTTTACACGTAGAAAAAAATTATCTATAAAAACTGAACATTTTTGGTAGTATTGTGTTTTTAAGTACCCAAAACGCACACACATCTACATAACGGAAATTAACCGATGTAAGAAAAGTATAAATATAATATAAAACATAGTTTTATTACTTCAATTTTTACACAAAAGAAGCTCATGTTTCCAAATGTTTTTATCAATTAATATTCAGGAGAAAAATGTAGCTTAGTTTCATTTTACAATTACATACACAAACGTACGAAAACAAAAGACAGCCTCGGGATGAACGAGTAACAAAACTTGCAAGTTTAGAAAGCTGTAATTTCATCCGTTCGTCCGTCAAAAGTTAAAGCATGCCAAGGTTTCTGACGGACGGACGGATATAATTAATGGCCACCTCTTTTTGGCTGCTGGTCACATGATCGGCGGACGGACGCGACTGGTCGTTATAAATCCTGCCTAAATGAAACTACTTCATGGGTCGGCGATCTGTTATCATGCTGAAACAACAGCACTTAAGACTAGTTCAGAATACAAATATAAAGATGTGACGCTGTGGTGGAGTGACGCGACGCCTAGATGAGCGTGCCAGCGCGCGATCTTGCAACTTCCTCGCGTATGTTTCTCAAAAGCGGAAGGCATCTCCAGGTTGGCGTGGGCCTTAAATTTTCTCCAGCGATCGTTAGCCTCTTTTCCTCCACCTCCCTTGTGGTATCTCAGCACTTCCCTCTGCCGTCCTGCCTGCCCCTGTTTTAGAAAACGAAAGCACTCCACTTGTCAATAGACCCTCATTCAGCGTCTGTCCGAGCCGCTTCACTGAAGGAAACAACAGCAACGAGCAATTGTTTTTTTTTTCCTCACCCCCCCCTCTTTTTTTCTCTTTTCATCCTCCAGCACCCTTCCCCGCCTTTCCCCTTTTTTCCTTCTCTTTCCGTCGGATAGGAGAGGGAGACGGGTGTTTCGGAAGCACGTAATCAAAGTAGATCCAATCCGCTGGACGGAAACAAAAGAACGCAGGCGAACGCGTGGAAATCGCACCGTGCCCCTTTGGGAATGGCGGAGGGCTTGCAGGCCGGACCCATTCGCTTCGATTCCCGAAGGAATAAGGGAGTGATGTCGCAAGTGTAGTGAAAGAAAAAAAAAAGGGGGGGGGGGAGTGGCGTCGCTAATGGGAGCTGCCATTGTCGTCGGTTCCGCTCCTGCTGCTTGGTAAGTTGTCGAGTACCACATTTGCTGTAGTGGTTCTCGTGAGACCTTCCAAACTCTACACGGTGAACGGAATTCAGCGTTTTTAAGTATAGGTTCGCACATGCACCTAGCTAAAGAGCAGAAAGCTTAACAGCCAGTCAGAATGAACCTCTTCTTTCTCGGAAAAGCCATGCCGAGGGGGTTCAAATCATGCCTGTAGCTCCCACTCTAAATCGGAATCAGTTATTTTTTACTGATTCTCAGTTGAAACTGCTCCATCCGGAATCTGGAGGAAAAAAAATCACTAATTCTTCAGTTAAAAGAAATCTGCTAATTCAAGCAGTAGAAAACTAGTTATTTATAGTTGGTTAATAAATAAGCACAGAGCGTTCTTATGTGATGTAAGTTAGGTACTTCTTTATTATGTCGCAGAACACAAATATTGTCTGCACAAAAACGTTTTTGGACGTGGTTGGGCTCGAACCTCCGCCCATAAAGGAAAGAGTTCTGAAGCTTTCATGATCATCCATATCCACTGCCCTACTCTACCAGTGCCAAACGTGAGCTCGTATTATCGGTACTGAAACACAAAATGTAATGTCAAATATGGCTGTTAGTTTCGTGATGTGAAAGTATTTCTTGTTGTCGAAATATATAGATTTTCTGCGTAAGTGCATGTCTTTGCAAAGTTCGAACGTCAATCTATCTTTAGTTTAGTTCGGATTCTGTGCTTTAAAATATAAATGTAGTGGTTTCAATGTACGAGATTATCGATGTCCACTAGTATTCGCCATTTTGCAATGCAATGAGACACTACAGATTTAAACTGTTATTTTCAGTGACAGATATACCAGTGATAGTTTTACTGTCTCGATAGTGCGGTGATTCAATAAGAAAGGTGGATTTACACCAACAAAAGTTTTGTGGTCTGCAAGTTAACAGATCAGATAATGAGGAAACGGCTGATTTGATTAAATATTGCATTGTTTCTAACGTCCCGCGGTCTACTCTTCAAAATAACAGTTTCATTCTGTAAAATCTCGCTGCATTGTAAAATGGCAGATACATAGAAAACACCGAAAACACCGTTAAAACCGCTATATTTCTCTTTTTAACTTAGAATGGCTTTCGAGACTTACAAAGACATGTACCTACGTACGCATAATATGTGTATATCTCGACAACATGAAGTACTTTCACATTACGAAACTTACAGCCGTTCGCCATTGTAAGTTTATGTTACCATGCAAATGCGAGACCTTTTCTCTAAGTGGCAAAGTAGCAGAGTTGGTAGGACGTCAGCCAAAAGAAACAAGAGAATGTGTTGCGTTCTGGGGTGGCGGTTTGATACCAACCACTTCTAAAATTTATTTGTACATGTACTAATTTTGTTTTGCGACATAATAATTATACTTAATTTATTTCAAACATTAATTAACGGTTTTTAATCCTTGTGCTTTTTATTAACCGACTCCTAAATAACTGATTTTCTACTGATTGTATTAGTGGATTTCATTTAACTGAAGAGATTAATAGTTTCCTTTTTCTGCTGCTTCCGGATGGAGCAGTTTCAAATGGAAATCAGTAGATATCTACTAATTCCGATTTAGAGTGGCACAGTTCCGCCATTCCACATGAGTAGGGACATCCGATTTTCACGACAATAGTCCCGCGTAGGCCGAACTTAAACATTTTACGTGCGCACCTGCAAGTTTCCTTAAGTTGTCGTCCGCGTGTATTTATGAGGAGGCATTTTGGTATTCGGCTGGGCCAATTCGAATTAGATTCCTCCTGCAATAAAAGTTTTTTTTTTTTTCGCGGGCAGGTGTTTAAGATGTGTGGCTGATTAAATCATCCAATCACCAAATTGTGGATACAACCGAGCATGTTTTGAAATACTACTTGACAGGAACCCTTCTCGCGAAAATCGTCTCTCTCTCTCTCTACACATGGATCTTGACAATTATTACGCGAAATATTGTCACGAATGTTAAATATATGAATTAAATGTTTTAAATAATAAGACCAGTTTAAATTTGTAAATCATTTTGATGAATATGGAACGAGCCTAAGACATAACACAGTGTATTGTTATGTAGATTAGTATCACCTGAGTTCTTTCGATTATGCGAACATAATGCAGTTTTTGGAATTTATCAAGCATTTCTCGATTTAATAAACTTTGCGTGAATCATGTCTCTATCTCCTCAAAAAAATGTATTTAACTAAGTATAATCGGGGCTACGGTGGCGCTTAGCGGTTTTTTCAGTTCGCCTACCGCCAAGGTGATCCGGGTTCAATCCCCGGCCGGGTCACTCCCGATTTTCGGATGTGGTAATCGTGCCGGTCAATGGCGTTGGCCGGCGGGTTTTCTCGGGGATCTCCAGTTTCATTCCGGCGCTGCTCCGTACTCACCTCGCTTCCCCCTCAACGGCTCTCAATTCTTCGATGTTAAGGCCGCCCAAATCTCTTCACTCACTCACTCACTCAACACAACACTTCGTCTTGAGTACGTTGCCTTATGTAAACCGTGACTGTGATCGCTATTCCTCGGGCCACTTGACAGCTCCCTCCTCGCTCTCTCAGCTGCCATTCCGTTTGAGTGTGATCATGCTCGTGGGGTCTGAGAAGTTTCTCTCCCAGTTCCCTCACTAACTCCCTGGTGCTAGCGCGGGTCCTGATTGCCTCGGTGGCGAGGGCTGGCTGCTCGGCCAGCCACGACGTCTACTCCAATCACATACCCGTCAGCACAGAGCAGCCCAGCGTACAGAAGCGCCCGCATAGCACAGGATATCCACCTGATATCCTAATTATATAGACAATATCTCAAATTCATCTAAGTCCTACAATGAATCTCGAATGTATATCCGTTGGGTATCCAGTAGTAGATACCAATTTGTAACACTTACAGGATATCCATTACATATTACAAAACCGCCAGTGGCCGTTACTAGGGATAGGAAAATTTCGCGAGTTCAATGACCTGTAGACTAGACTCCTCAGTCCTCTGTATACTGGAGCCTCAGCTGTGTGTTCATTGGCTGTTGCCCCACACCCGGCAGTTATGGGATTCGCAAGGTGTTTCCTTGCAAGCCTACTATTGGCCCAAGGGCGTGCAGGACGGGTCTAATAAACTGTGATCCAATTTCGAAGGTGACTTCACCCTATATGGGTTTGACGTCTATCTTGTCTCGAAATGAATTTGGAAAATTTTCCTATCGTTTTGTAAATTGGGCGGACATTTGGGTATCTTTTGGTAGTCTTTTGAATGTAACTTTGCTAATATTGGATGTCTTTGGATGTCCTGAATGCCAGAGTGACGACCGTCAGATATTCTTAGGATGTCCATGTGCTCTATGGGCAAAACTGCGATGAGAGCGAGTGCTGGGGAAATGGGAGATCCGCGAGCAAGCCTGCCAACCAGCGGCTTCGTCCGGCACGATTCCCACACACGAGAATCCTGGAGCGATCCCACTGGGAATGTAACCCGGTTCGCCTGGGTGGGAGGCGAGTAGTCTAACCACTGCACCACCGCGGCCCCTGAGAAATTATAACCCCGTTCACAGTTACGTCCAACTTCCCTGAAGCCCTGATATAGTTCTGCTTCCAGGACATTTCTCCGCCTCAAGCAAACATAGCTTAACCCCGAGTCCAGAAAATCACACCTTATGGACAACGCGCCGCATTCGTGCGCACTCAGTGTAATATTATTTCGCATAAGTACTATTTCGTACCAGGCATTACAAACACACGTATTTTCTCTCTGTTTTCATTCATATTAACTATAGATGAAATTTCACAGTTTACAATAACGGTCAAAAATTTAAGATCACTATTTGGAATGGCAATTTATTTCAACTCGGGTTAAAGTGATAGACAAGAACTTGATTTCTTTCTTGTAGTGTTGAAACGTATTTGTTTATATTCGTATTCCTATCTTGGCTGTAGTTGTTTCTGACAGATCGTTCAACAGTTATAACACAAGGAATAACGTGTGGGTATAACCAGATTATCCCATGGTCTTAAACTTTTCACCGATACTGTATAGATAAAATATAAGTAAATGTTCACTTCAACCATAAATAAACAAACGATTTGGGGTGGCTCTTAGCATCGAGATCTTGAGAGCCGATGGGGGGCGAAGCGATATGCGTATGGAGAAGCACCAGAATGCAAGGGCAGGAGAAACGGGAGATCCCCGAGAAAACCCGCTGACCAGCGGCATCGTCCGGCACGATTCCCACACCCGAGAATCCTGGAGCGATTCCACTGGGAATGGAACCCGGTTCGCCTGGGTAGGAGGTGAGTAGTCTACCCACTGCACCACCGTGGCGCAACAAGTGCACTTGAATTTTTCTACTAAGGGAGAGGTTTCGTGGCTAGCACTTTTGCCTCCTGCCGCTGGCCAGATAATTTACTGTGGTTGGTCTCCTGTAACATCGTTGCAGTCCGTCGTTGCTCCGCAGTGTAATTAACGAATTACAGGTAATCGAATTACTTGTTGCAATTACTATTCAAGTAATTTCTACTTGTAACGAATTACATTTCAAAACAGGTAATTTGTACTTGTAATCGGATTACATTTCAAAACAGGTAATTTGTACTTGTAATCGGATTACATTTCAAAACAGGTAATTTGTACTTGTAATCGGATTACAATACATTAAATGTAATTGTTACATTTTGGTAATTGTTAAATTGCATTTATTTACCGTCCCTTTTTATACTTTCGATGTGTTTCGGATGAAATTAAGAACAAGAAGAATTACCACAATGTACACTTGTAGCGTTGGTATGAAATCTTCTTTGACAGTGTTAAATAAGTTAATCTTTTAAGATGAATTGACATTACAGTGGTGTGATTATGAAAACTTATTATTTTTTATTTTATATGCATACCGGTATATTTTATGTTAGTCAAACAAGCATGTTCACAAAAAATATTCAATTATTTATAAAAATAATCACTATAACCATTAGCTGCAAATACCTTTTGAAAAAACCAAATATGTATATATGTTTCTTAATGAGTGTAATAACATGCAATGTGACTCAAATTTAAAATGGTAACGGAAGGTAATTGAATTGTAATTGTACTTTTACTGATTACCTTCATCAAAAGTAATTTTTACTTGTAATTAGTTACATTATCACCGGAGTAATTGTAATTGAGCCCAATTACAATTTGCCAGTACTTTTAACAACACTGTTGTTCCGTATACATTATGATTTCATCGTAACGGGCGTTTCAGCCCTAGTTGAGTGCTCTCCAGATCCTTATTTCAACAGCTTCTCGTGACTCTAGAGGAAGTAATGCTCACAAGGGACACATTGCGAAACGATTTAGCTTAGATCCACTTTCACGATTGCATTTCTCGAACGGTTACGAGTCTTTGGCTTGCGTTCTCGAATCACCAAAGTCCAGTATAGGCTGTTCACGGTAAACTGAGCACTTTTGAAAGTCCTGCTGAAAGTTATACTGTACTTCTATGCACGTTGTGTATTCCTCCACCGTACGTATAGTTAACTTTGCCGTGGGCCTCATCACTTTGTCCATCCGTCGTCTAAGTGAAACTATAACCTATATAAATGTATTAGATGTTAGAATTAGTTACAATCATATGCATAAAAAAACAGAAAGAAAACGAAATAATTTCCTGTTCAAATATGTTTATCGAACACTTTTAATTCGATATTAAAACTTGGAACTACTTTCCGTCTGTCGTTACCAACTTCACTTGGTGCATGCCAGCCAGTGTACTCTTTAAAATATATGCAGGTAGGGGTAGTAGTTTTTTTAAAGGTTGAATTGAAAATTGTCCACTTTATCGTGAACAGCCTTTACTCATCTGTATCGCTCACTACCTCTATATAAAGTTCCGGTAACATCCGAAGCATTCTATTGGGTGTGCAATTTTTTCTGTCCGGTAGTGTACATTGGTCGTCAGTCTGTCTTGTAAAATTAATCCACGAATTTCCCGTGTCTCTAGTGACAGGATTTGCAAGATAAAGCGTTCAGTTTTTTTTTCTTTTTGCATTATCGACCCACGATTGGCTCACTTGGTAGGTTAGTCACGTGGACGGTGTGTGGGCCTTCTAGTGAAAAGAATTTTAAAAAAATAGGGGGGGGGGCAAATGACGAGGGTTAAGGCTCTTGAAATGCGTTACAGTGTGTTTTGATTGAAATACTCGTTACTCTACAAAACTATTAAACGTACGTCCAATGGGCTTTACTATGAAAAGAATACACACTTTTGACGAGGGCTGTCGAGTGCTCACAGGACTTCGAGCATATTAGAAACGCCATTTCAGATGACTGCAATATGTCTAATCGAAGCTCTCTATCTCAAAATATACGCGTCAGATACATACAGAATTACGCAAGGGCGCGGCACTGAACCATCCTACAGACTTTCCACCAATAAAATAATAAGGTCGCCGCTGAAAGACCCATAGGTACACACAGTGCGTCGAGAGCACTACACGCTAGTTCCAAGCTTTGCTCTTAGAGGCGATGGCGCACTTGATGCGCATGGCAGCGTCGCCCTTGTCGCGTCCGCACTTCTTGGCCTCAAACGCGGATAAAGGCTGTGAGCACCTTTGAAGTCAACCATAGAAGGAAGTCACTGGCTCTGCCTGCATACATTTTATCGGGCCACTGGATGACGTGTGCCCAGTAAAATAGGTAACGATGGAGGGTAAAGTAGTTTGATATATTAACGTCGCATAACAGGTGTTAGGTAAACAATTGTGTGATAACTTAAATTATTTGTTTACCTCTCTCCTCTTTTAATGCACGGAAGTGTAAAAATGAGCAGATTTCTAAAAGATTTACTTTCCTAATAATTTTGCAGTTTCACTTGGCCGACGCGTGAATAAAGTGTCGAGGCCTGTGACAATGTTAATTTTACATAAGGTGGAATAATATACAACTAGCATACAAGTAGATCTTAAGCAGGGCTTTAAAAAGTGCTCATTGTATCGTGTACAGCCTATAAAAGCGCTATGTAGGCGCGAGCCTTAAGTGCTGTAAGGTTCCTTCGTTCGCCATCCCTCATGGAATACACCCGTTCTTCGATCATTGCCCTCGCAAAGGTTAATTCTAATCAAGCTAGGAACAAAACTAGTTTTGTTACGGGAGGGATTGGAATAGGGAACATTTCTGCCGCTTGGTAAGCGCTAGTGTTCCAACGAGGTCACTTTTAATTACAATTTTAAGCTACGTGAATAATAAAAGAGAAAAATTCATTTTAGTTAAGTAGTTATTTTATACTTTATTTATGAATATTGCAATTAATTTTTAACGTAGAAAATATAAAAAAGTTCCGGTACTCATGCGACACTAGCGCTCACCTAGCGGCGAAAAATTTTAGTAGCCAAAGTAAAAGCATGGAGTTCCCCAACCTGAGTAGAATAAAACCTTACCCTGGTGTTCAAAATTTTCCCGCGGCGTTTACGTCTTCCGGCGCTTCCTATCTGGAGTACGGCTGACGTAGGAACCTCAGCCGTGCTTCTCCTTGCGACGAGAACAATCGCGCTAACTCGTCGCATAACCGCCGGGCGCTGTCTGCATCTACCCCACCTGCTAATATCTCTCCTTCGTTAGCGTGGCCATTGTCGCGAGCGCCATGTTCCCGAGTTCGTGCGCTTGTCGCCGCGATTGTCCCGCTTCCCACTCCAATATACCGTACACAATCTCTCTCTCTCTCTCTCCCTCCCTCCCTCCCCCCTCCTCTCTCTCTTACTTTCTCTCTCTCTCTCTCTCCGGTATCGCGGGACGAAAATGAATCGTCGACCAAGAACAACCCGTCTCTTGTTTGTCTCCCTTAACGTCAGCGACGAGACAGTGTATTCATAAGATAGAGCACGATCCACTACTACCTACTAGAAAACTCTTATCGTAACATCCCCTTATAAAAATTCTTCTGTATTGTGTAGGATGTTCGCGGTAATCTCTGCTTAAAATCAACACGTGTGCACGTTGTGTATTCTTCCTCCGCACGTAATACTGTGCCATTTCCTGGGACGTTATCGATCTACTCAAGAGTCGGCTAAGTGAAACTGTGAAAGTGTAAAGAGAATCAAATAAAATTACTAATTCTTATGTGCCTGTATGCATTATAACAGGCGCACTTAGTGACATACGCCCAGTGAAAATTGTAACGACGGATGGAAAATAGTTCCATAATTTAAT
The DNA here is from genome assembly GCA_029891345.1 of Dryococelus australis. Classification (NCBI taxonomy): domain Eukaryota; kingdom Metazoa; phylum Arthropoda; class Insecta; order Phasmatodea; family Phasmatidae; genus Dryococelus; species Dryococelus australis. The sequence goes on from CM056995.1 coordinate 351,139,406, forward strand.
GTCAAATAAAAAGTGTTAGGTAACCATTTGCAACAACGTAAACTATTTCTTTCGCTTTGCACTTTTTTAAAAACGTATCTATGTATAAAAAAGGGCAGATTTGTGAAATATTAAATTTTTTAATAAATTCAAAGTTTCACTTGACCAACGCATGAATAAAGTGATGGGGCCCATGGCAATGTTCATTTTACACAAGGCGGAAGAACACACAACGTGAATACAAGCAGATCTTATACAGGGCCTCCAAAAGTGCTCATTTTAGCGTGAACATCCTATAGTCGCTGGTTAAATTTGCGAGGAAACATAACACACGAGAATCATCTTTATGCTGTTTCCATTGCCGTGGCAACGCCTGCCGGACGCAAACATTTTACTAGGGTCTTGTCTGTCCTCTATATGCTCGAGGCACTATTCGTTTCTTTATTGGATGCCGCTCTCAAGTGAGGCATTTGTACAGCATTCTTCAACACTAACTCGCGCCACTGCATCCTGCTTACTACTGGCTCACTGTTGAACGGGGCGTGTCTAAACTACCGCCGTCCAATCAAGATGGAAGGAGAAAAGAACAAGTGTTTGAAGTCTACTTTGTCACCGAATGAACCTGCGAACTACTCGGAGCTCTAATTATAGTGTATTCACTGTTACTTCCAACTTTTCTGAAGACCTTCTGAAGGTATACTTCCAGGATATTCCTCCTATCTCACGGAAACATTCGTGCGCTCTCAGCGTAATTATATTTTGCATACGAACTATTTCTTAATAGTCGTTACCAAAACACATATTTTATCTCCTTCTTTATTTATAGTATTTAAAAAAGTTAAACATTGCATTTTATTTATAAAACAAGTAAAAGTTTAGTTTAAGAAAAAGTTAGATATTTTTATTTTAATCTAAGTATAAAACGCTTGTAATACATGACTAGAGACCCGGAAATTTCGCGTCTTCATTTGGCAACAGGCTAGCTTCCAAAATCCTTTGTCCACTCGAGTTTAAGTTACTTGTTTATAGGCTGATGGTCCAGTTTTACCCCAGACCAGGTAGTACGGGATTCGGTCCTTGTATTCTTGCAGGTTCGTTATTGGTTTAAATTCGTCCAGGGCGTGGCTTACTGACCGCGGACCATTGGAAACAGGAAGTCAAACGTATACGTGTTTGAAGTTTAACTTGTCCTCAAATTAATCCGTAAAGTTTCCGGGTTTCTATCCCTACATGAGATATTAAGGAAGCAACCAGACGCGTGAAACATGGGGTGTCTTTTTTTTTTCAAAGGTTTGATTCAAAATGTGTGAAGAAATCGCGGATAAACTATAGAAGAATGTTACAGATTCAAGTCGAACAGCGTCTACGGATATCCAGCCCAATTCGCTGGTTTGGATCTATTTTAACTTATTGAATTATATAGAGTGTAGTAATCGATCAGCTGCGCGACTAAAAATCAACGGCAGTGCTTCGTGACAGCTGCTGGTAACTGCAGTATATCAGGCCGGGCGCAGTAATATCTGCTGACTTTATATTCATGACGGGACATCGTTCTCGCATGTACGACACGCACGTTCGAGCTCTTGATTTACCACCGGGTTTGCGGTTCGTGTGTGTGTGTGCGTGTGTGTGTTTTTTTTTGCGTGATCTGTCGTTACGCGCCCAATTTAGACGGTGTTTACTGGATGCGCCGTCGCTGCTGATGAATATTTCGGCGTGAAGCTAGAAACTGTCAGATGGCTGTACGCGATGTGTAGTTTACTGAAACGCCGCCTGTCAGGTTAAAAAGTTCGTGTTGAACGTCTTGGGCAAGGCATTGGTATACGTGTCTCTTTTCTTTGCTAGTCCTCACAATTTCCCCTATATTTAGGGAAATTTTTACGAAAATGGACCGGAAAAAACACGGAAACGTAATCCGTAACGACGAAAAACGGAGTTAAGTGCGTAAATACGAAATACGGAAAACCTCTTTCCCCCCCCCCCCCTATAGATTCGTTTTTCGGGCACGAACAATGCCGAGTCTAAACGGAGCTTTCTTCGCCACTGTAACCAGAAAATGATCGTTTCTGCGGCAGTTAAGTTTATCCATGTCACTAAGACCTGTTCTTTCAAACATTAAAAAGTTGCAACAGGCGTATGTAACACTTAGCAACACTTAAAATACACTAACTCTTAACAGAAACTAAAAAAAGTTGCTTATGTGACTAATACAGAAATTCAAAAGTTATACCAGATTCACCACGTGAGCATTCTAGGTAAGTGTTAAGGGTCGTGAACTTGCAACTTTTTGACTCGGGTTCAAATCTTTCTTAAGTATAAACAATTTTATCTTTTTTAAATATGTTTTTAACCACAGCTGAACACCCGCATAATTGAAATTTAAATAAAATAGATATTAAAAATAATTTAAACTATGTACAGAAAACTAACTAGGGAATTAACGTAGAGGTTCCGTGAATTTTACGTATAGTCAGTTTTTGAAAATCAGTGTGTCCGTAATTTTACGGAGAGTTTACGGACACATCTGGAAAAATTTTTGCCAGCACTTTTCCGTAAAACGAAGGAAATTATTTTTTAACAGTGCAGCATACCAAGCATAGAGCCGAAGCTACAGCAGTTCAACACTTCGGAGTGCTGCTGCTGACGTAATTGTTACAGGCTGTTCACGATAAAGTGAGCATTTTTGAAACTAAGTTTAGAAAAAGTCACTGCCCTTACCTGCATATGTTTTAACGGGCGCACTGAGTGACATACGCCCAGTAAAGTTGGTAACGATGGTTGGGAAGTAGTTCCGTATAATAACGTAGAATAAAAAGTGTTAGGTAACCATTTCCGATCAATTCAATTATTTCTTTCGCTTTCTGTTTTTTTTTAATCCATCGAAGTGTAAAAATGAGCAGATTTGCAAAATATTTACTTTTCTAGTAATTTCACAGTTTCACTTGGCCGGCGCATGAATAAAGCGATGAGACCTGTTACAATGTTAATCTTACATAAGGTGGAAGAACACACAACGTGCATACAAGTAGTTATTAAGCACGGCTTTCAAAAGTTCTCATTTTACCGTGAATAGCCTATACCTCGCTTGCGTGTAACTGAGCTGTAAGGAGTTAGCCGCATAGTCCATCCATGGCCACTTCCAACTGTTCTGAAGCCTTGATCAAGTTCTACTTCCAGGATATTCCTCCGCCTCATGCAAACGAAGCTTAGAATATTACACCAGAGGGTAAACGCACCGCATTCGTGCGCGATCAGCGTAATAATATTTTGCATACGAACTATTTCATACTAGGCATTACCAACCCATCTATTTTCTCTCAGTCTTTATTTATAGTTTATTAGTTATAGAGAAAATATTAGTAAAAGTTAAATTTTACCAAACATAAGGAACTTTTATTTTAACAGAAGTATAAAACGCTTCTAATACATGCCGTGTGTGGGAAGAAACCAAACACGTCTTTCACGTTTTTTTTCTCTCCAAAAGTTTGAAGAAACTGCGAATAAACTCTGACATTACATCAGCATTCTTTGAAGATACGAGCGAAGAAATGTTCATTTGCCAGTGGTGTCCACGAGGTTCTATGGATCGTAGTATTACGTCAATGACACTCAAAGCGTGTAATTACTCAAAATGAACAGGTTGGATCGTATATTATTCAATATAGGAAAGTACGTTTTATAGGGAAACTTTCAACTCGGCGTTATAGCGATGAACGTTGTACAGTGTAGTAAAATGTCTGGTGTTGTGTGAACATGTATGACTGTTGTAGTTGAGAATGTAGAGACCTGTAGAACTAATGGTGATTCAGTCGTGGGTACATGTGACGCATTTCTAACGTATCTGCACACATTTACTGGCACTTAAGACAGATTGAAAGTGAGTCACCTATATCCGCTACTGCAAGAACACCGGTTCTGTTGGTAGCCTATCTGTGTTAGAACTCTCCATCGTCCTGTTGGTCCATACCACACCGGACACTACCCTGTACTTTAACAGCGTTCATTATTGGTGGGTCATCAACCAATGGAGAGCCGAGCTGGTACTGACCCGATCAAATGTCCTTTTCCTTATAAAAGGATCTACAATCAAACATGTCCCTTTGAGTGGCTATAAAAATTTATTCTATAGTTAGCAACATCATTGTTAATGTCATGAGCTGAGGTGTTCTGGTGAGGTCATGTTAAACACTAGCCGAACAAAGACTGCACATCCATGCGAGTTTTTATCTGAACAACAAAGAAATTTTCAAATTATCTCTGCCTAAGTTACACTCGAGCATAGTCTACGGTGTTAATTGCCAGTAAGAAATATGGTTGGAGGTTATATTTTGGGCGTCTGAGGCCTGAAAACTTGTAATTCTCTAACAACTAATGACACTGCCCCACACGTTGGATGCGGTTTTCTACTGTATATAGTACAAATAGGTGCGGACTACGCGTTTCTTGTAGGGGGGGGGGGGGAAACCGGAGGCAGTTCTCAAACTTTCTGTGACAGACCCATGTTCATTTAAATTTTATCTCTCTGCAATACTGTTCGTTGTCTGTGTACTATGCGGTTATCGACGCATGTAACACTTAATACACGTAGGCCAAGGTATTAAATATTTAAATGAAACTATTCTGCTAAAATATTGTTGTTTTAGTTTATGTAAAGCCATTTAACAAGATATATATTTTTTAATGAATTAGGCAAGCAGTCTACATTAAGTTATAAGTACTAATTAGAAACTGAAGTAGTGAACAACTACTGATTATCAACCCAGGGGGATCCAGCTGCGGGTTAAAAAGCCGGGGGAGGGGTTGCCTCCTCCACCATAACTCACCACACTTAGTAGCTATGAGTACTCAGACCATTAAAATCGCTTCCCGTGTAATGTCCTTTATATTTAACATTTTCACTGATTGGGTCAATATATACTTACTGTCACTATATTACGTTGCATTTATAAGATGTATCCATCCAAGTCTGTTAAATTTGTTTGCTGTTCTTTCTGTGCTCTTTCAGTAGACCCTTTAACTTTTTTGCCATCTGTGGGGGTGAAAATTTTGGGTTGTCTGCTTTTGTGAATTTTTTTTTTTTTTCACTGAGGGGATGGAGAGACGAAAGTTGCTGCCCCATGTGTCGTAAAACGCCTACTGTTGCTATTTGCTGTCCACGGTAAAGTGAGCACTTTTGAGGCCCTAATTACGTTTTCCTTTCAGCTTTTTTTTTTTTTTTTTTTTTTTTAATCTTTTAATCCCCTTCCTAAAATAAATATTGACATTTATGTAATAAACACAGTTTGTATATTCCACCGCACTCGGAAGTTAACGTCTAAGGCTAAACTAAAATATATTTATTGACTATTATTCCAAATGAGAGGGCTTTCGAAGGTGCTCACTTTACCGTGAATAGCCTACATCAAATACTGAGGCGCAGAACTGGTATGGCATAGAGACGGAAAATATGGTTTTTGCCTTTTATTGCATGCATACACAGTGCTTCGAGGGGAAAAAAAAAAAAAGACTTGCCTTTGAGATGCTTTACTGCGCTGTGTGTAGCTGGCTGCCGTCCGTTTTACGTCAGCAGACAATGAATGGCGAATAGACAGCCTGTGGGGCTAGTTCAGTATGTTTCCAGTAGGCTACTTCAGCTTAACTGTAATCATTATGGAGAGGAACTGGATAATTTCAAACACAGCAACTTTTCTGTTTTTCGTATGCAATTGTTTCGCAGTTTATTAGACACGCCCAGGTGAACTCTTGAGCCAGCAAGAGAACTGCAAGAAATCAAGCACCGACCTCCGTGCCACCTGGTCCAGGGTAAAACTGGCTACACGCCGAGGCAGTAGCCAATGAACAGAAAACTGGGGCTCGAAAATACATAAGATCGTGAAGTCTATCTCACAGATAATTTAAAACGCGAAATTTTCCTGTCCCTGATTACAGACGTGCAAAATTCACGTTATTATTTGGGGACAAGTTAGACCTCACAGCCGTATACATAGCTGGGCACAATGCGTGATTTCATTGGTTGATGACTATATACTGTGTGACCGAGTTAGAGGCGATTGATCACTCTGCCGTTGAATTGTTGTTACCGGCTAATTAAGTCCTTGATATTCTGTCAAGCAATTGGTCAGCGAATGACGGAAGTTACAGGATTGTACGATAATTAGCAGTTTACTCCGCTACCAGATAGTAACAGGAATTTCGGCGGTGAGTTGAACTGAGAGATTGGGGGGCGCTCACGACTGTGAGACCAGATGGAGCAGCGGCGGAATGCGAAGACTGGAATAAAAGGGGGAGAACCTCGAGAAAACCCACCTAGCCGTGCTGCGACCGCAGCTCGCTTCGTTGTTGGACATTCCTGCGTTACTCGGTAGCTCCGCTTGCAGGTGAAACAAATGAAAAACACGCGCCCAAAGGGTGGGGTTTTTTTTTTTTTTTGTGTCAGGTTGGGGGATGTGCGCAAATGAAAACTTCCCCCGCCCTTTTCAGTGCCGTGACTGCACACGCGCCACCCCCGCCGGGCGAGTGGTGTTTCCAAGAAACAATGGGCTGGAAGTGACGTGGTATAAAACTCATTTGCCCTGGTTGTACTCGCCGAATCTGCCCTACCCTCCTCCTCCTGCTCATTTCGCTCCTCGCCCATGTGACGCAAGCTGGGTTAATGAGATCCGAGGTCCGCGCGCCGTTTTGGGGGGGACCCCCCCCCCCCCTCCGCGTCATGCATGGTACAGGTCGCTCTCGGACCTAACCTCAGCTTCCCAGGGAAAAAAAAATTACACGACAGCTGTCGTCTGACCTCTAGTAAGTAGATTGCCTTTAGCTCTTGAGCTCTTGAAGAATGTTCATCGCTACTTTTTTAATCAAGCTTGGAAACGAAAATTCCCTGCCCTAAACTGCAGATATTTTTAACGGACGCAGCTGACTGACATGTTCCCATTGAAGTTCGTATAGTCTGTTCAAGGTTTCTTACACATTTTGAATCAAACTTTTTTGGAATATCACCCCTTTGTGTTGTAAGATTATGTTTCAGTGTCCTACGAGGATATCAGTTGTTTTATGTTGCTTGCTGGCCTCATATCTTTGTGGAGAAAGCATTTTCTTACTTGACTGACCAATCAGAATTAGGTTATTCCAACGCTGTACACCCGTGATTCGCGGGCATGCGCATAAGACGCGTAGCACGTACATAAATCATCCAACCGCGAAAGTGGATTCCAGCTAAAATGTTATGAAATACAACTGGTTCTTGAATTCTTTTCGCGAAAATCGGGTATCCCTGGGCATTACCAACACACATAGTTTCACCCTGTTTTTATTCATACAAATTACAAAATTAAATGATATCATTTATATATAATATATTAGTACAGGTTCAATTTCACCAAAAAGATGGTAAAGACTGTTCACGATAAAGTGTGCAGTTTTGAAATCAACCTTAGATAAAAGTCACTGCCATTATCTGTATAAATATTATAACGGGCGCAATAGTTCCATGTCTTAACGTCGAATAAAGCATGTTAGTGATAACTTAAAGTATTTCTTTCGCTTTCTGTTTTTTTTTTTAGTGCCCCTGATTGTAAAAATTAGCAGATTTGTAAACTATTTTCTTTTCTAATAATTTCACAGTTTCACTTGACCGACGCATGAATAGTGTTGAGGCCCATGGCAATGTTAACTTTACATAAGGCGGAAGAATACGCAACTTGCATACTGGTAGATCTTAAGCAGGGCTTCCGAAAGTGCTCATTTAATCGTGAATAGCGTATATGTACACTTTCCTAGCTCAGAAATGTTTAGATCGCATATCTTTAGCTAACGTGTATGGTGTAATGCAGTTCATGAGCCATTTTTTTTCTCTAGATTTTGAGGATATTATGTCGTTTTGGGACTTATCAATGCAGATTTATTACAAATATCAAATAAATTGAAAACAACACAAAAAACTGTTTTTAAAGTAAATGGAAGACTTTTAATCTAAATTTCATGTGCTACATAATTCATAAAGGTATTTTAAAACAAATTTTGGTTGCTGAAAAATTTTTTTCGTTATGTTACAGGAGTGGTATGTTACAATTCCTTTCAAATCCGGATTTTCGCGTTTAGAAATCGTGCCGTACGATGCCACCGGTCGGCGGGTTTTCTCGGAGATCTCCTGTTTCCCCCGCCCATTGCATTCCGGTGCTGCTCAATAATGACCTCGCTTCATCCTCATCGGCTCTCAAAAACACGATGTTTAGAGCCGCTTAACTTTCTTCGCTCCATTCTACTTTGAAATTCGATGGCAGTTCCACCCGAGATAACGACTTTACTTCTAGGCGTTTTTATACTTTTTTTCTATGGTTTTAATTGAAATTAGGACGAACGACATAGTATATTTACTTATAAGAAAACGTATTTCATGATATTCTCGTGATATAGAGACAGTAATTATTCTGATCTTTAATATAACGTATTAATTCTGTTAACGGTTTTGTGATTTGTACGAAAAATACATAAATTTAAAATCCTCGTAGTTCTTTTCATTTTTCTTAAAACGAATTTCACCTTTGCCATACCATTTTTCAGTCTGTTAGTAAAAAACTGTACTGAAAGTAAAAAAAAAAATATAAAAAAACTGCAAGTAGAGCGAAGGAGTAGTGTGCATCGAACCCTGAAGGAAAGAGTGGCAGTTCTCAATACTCGTGACTGTACCAGCAGCCAAATAAAACTAACTTATGTCTCTCCACTATATCAGGACACACCCAGTCTTATAACGTTCTGCTATTTTAAGTTAATTTCTCAGTAATTATAATTTTAGTGAACATTGCTACTTGCATTTTTCGTATGTGTTGAACCTGTTGAATTTCACCCCCCCCCCCCCACCCCCGGGCCATCAATCACGCTCTACCCCTCCTTCCTGCTTCTTTACTTGGAACCTGAACCTATGAAATTAGCCTGATGGCAGGGCCATTGTTGAAGTCTTTGTAATTTCAAAAGAAGATTATTTTTATTACTTCATGGTCGGCTTACGCGTTCTCATTTAGAAAGGCACTCGAGTGGAATGCAATTTATTATTGTTTTATTCCTTCTCCTTGCGGTAATAATGGTAAGTTGTTAAGAATTTAAGCTACGAATAAAGATAATGGAAAATTGCGAAAAAAAAAAAAAAAAAATTTTGAGCTTACATCAGTATCTTTTATAACAGCCTGACTAGTTAATTCTTCCATGATTGTTGTTTGCAGACCAATCACGAATGTTCTACCTTAAAGTATTGGAATTCTCATTGGCCCAGTGAGACGGGGTGGTAGCGTCATACATGCATGGCAGCCAATAGGAAACGAAAACTGCCGGACATGTGTACAGTACGTTGAATCCTAGCGAACAGTCAACTTTTGCCACGATAGACCATTATTTCTAGCTGCGAGATCTACATACCCGAGTTATAGCTCGGGCTTCGATTCTACTGAAAAACGATTTTAGTCGTAAGATCGAGCACGCATCAGATATGTTTTCACTTGATTTTTAAATATGCCACGTAACTTCTAATGGCGTTCGGTAGGTGTGTATTATTTCGTTGAAGGGTTTGGGGGGGGGGGGGCTCGTGCTTTCCTTCCTAAACATCTTTCACTTCGAACATCGACTAATTTCGCTGCACGATATGGATGACACCTAGTGAGTAAGCGAAGAGATTTGGGCGGCTCTTAACATCGAGGTCTCGAGAGCCGATGAGGGTGATCGAGGTGAGTATGGAATGAAAGGGCGGGGGAAACGGGAGATCCCCGAGAAAACCCACCGACCAACGGCGTCGTCCGGCACGATTCCCACATGCGGAGCGAACCGGCCGGGGATTGAACCCGGATCGCCTTGGTGGGAGGCGAGCGGGCTAACCGCTCAGCCACCGTGGCCCCCATGACACCTAGTGTTTCATGAAGCACGCCACTCTACGGAGTTTGACGTAACATGACGACATCCGCATTCTTTGAAGACACGGGCAAATAAATATTAGTTCGCTACGAGTTTTTGTGAGGTTCTATGCTACGTAATATCATGTCAGCTACATTCAAAGTGTGAGCTGCTCAAGCGAACAGGCTGGATTGCACAGTATTATACGTATGAAAGAGCATTTAATTGTGGAACTTCCAATACTGCATTATATTGGCAGAGAATCGGTCAGTAATGAATAGGGACAGGTGTTTTTCGCGAAAATATTATGGCCATTCTAGACTCCAATATCGAAGTCCACAACCACAAATTCCTTTGGTTATTGGCCGCGTGTCTACGTGAGAAGGCATGTTCTCATTTGACTGGGCCAATCGTAATAAAGTACTCCAGTACTGAACATCCATGATTCGCGGGCAGACACTTGATGCACGTGACATTCAAAATCATCTTACCACGAAAGTGCATATGAACAAAAGTGTTTTGGAATAAAACTGGTCTTGAAAGCTTTTCGCGAAATACACCTGTCTCTAGTAATGGAGGTTGTTCAGTATAGTAGGTGTTATTGCCACGAAGGCAAAATTGACTATTCGAAAATTACTTAGGGTGCGAAATTAAAACACCGATAGAAAATGAGGCTGCCCGAATGGCACTACTCACCACCATGATGCTTCACGAACAACTGACTACCTCCTCTCGGCAGTCCAAGGTTGCCAACTCTGTGAGCCAGCGCTGGATGCAGGTCTGCCAACTTCGAAAACCACGAGAGTTGACAGAGCGGGGAAATCAAAACTCGAATGTGTCCAGTATACACAGACAGTCACTAACACACGAAAAATGAAATATTCACATATTTAAAGGTCCAAACAGAAGGCGTGCCCGATGTTGTGTGACACAAAGTAGATGTATAATGTCGATCCAGACTCAACCCTTATTTTCATTGAAATTATCGAGGGTTTTTGCTTCAAAATCAAGTCTTAAGTCAACATTTAGGCCCTAATTTTTTTTTAACGGATCTCTCAAAAACAAACCAATTTAAGCGAAATGAAGCAATATATATTTTTCAAACTCGTGCAGAAGTCAGGCAAATTAAGATAAAATCAGGGGAAATATTAAAAAAGAGAATTAATGGAATTCAATTTATTCAATGAATGCAATATCATGCATAGTTTCTCCATTTTTCATTTCTTTTAAGCCTTTATATGCTATAAAATCGTCCCCCATTCATAATTTTTAAGCTATTTTCGTAAATTATCTTTGCGCAGCTATCTGGTAAAGTGATTTTATACCTACCATCTAGAATGCAATTCATTTTTTTTTGCCAAACTTAGATTCGTAAATTTTAAATTCTGTAGCTTTATAACATTGATCAATTTCTAGATCCGATAATTTAGTAAATTCATATTAATTGTTTAACTTCTTGAGGAGTGCTTCCATTTTGGTTTGTGATATTCAAAATGAAACAAATCTAATAAGACTGCAAAAAGATTTTTATAAGCTCATGAATAATTCTGTGTTTGGTAAAACAATGGAAAATATAAGAAACAGAGTGAATATGAAACTAATAGCAAACAAAGAAAAAAATGAAAAATGAATAGCAAAACCAAATTTTAATAAAAGTACTATATTTAATGAAAACCTTGCAGCTATACATATGAACAAAACATGTGTGAAATTTAATAAGCCAATTTAAATTGGCATGTCAATTTTGGACATGTCGTAAGAGCTAATGTATGATTTTCATTATAAAATTATGAAACCAGAATATGGCAGTAAAATTGAATTATGTTATCAAGATACCAATACGTACATAAGACGAATGTAATGGCAAAATAATGAAAGAATTTGTTGGTTTGCGAGCAAAAATGTACCCGTATAGAGTTGACCATAAAGAAAAAAAAATCGAAAGGTGTAAAGAAATGTGTTTGTTAACAAGCTAATTACTTTTGATGATTATAAGGATTGTTTGTTTAAAGAGAAAATACAATATAGAACTATGAATTTATTAAGAAGTGGAAGGCATAAAATATATTCAGTAGAAGTTAATAAAATAGCATGAAGTCCTTATGATGACAAAAGGATTATACTAGAAAATAAAATCAATACAGTGTCATATGATACAGTTTGCCATTTTTGTCTCTAATTTCCAAAACAATGTGATTAAATCTCTCGTTGTTAATTGGTTAGAAAATTGGATATGCAGGCTCATAGCTAGTATAATCTCCAAGACCAAACATAGTTTTTTTGTGGAAAACTAGCACTTATATCAGTTTCTAAATGGTTAGACTCTTCATACTTTATAAACATTCCATATGCTAAATTACAGTGGACATTTATTGTTTTGAATTGATTAAAATTAGTTAATTTAGCTTCTACAGCAATTTTTTCTTTATTTTTTTTCAATAGTAAATTTTCTTTCAAAACCAAGTATATCAGATAGTCAGTCATCAAGTTTAATATCAAACTTAGATCTGATAGATATTCTATTTTTCACACTCCCTGCTGTTAATTCAGTGTTATTTGTTGAAAATGGCCCAATCGAATTTATTGTTTCTTTCAAAGAGTTAACAATGTATTGGCCTCTGGGAATAGTTATAACTTCATTTTTATCAACAATGGGGCTCAATTTTTCAATTATTGCTATAGTATTATTGTTTATATTTGTTGCTAAACATTTTGTATGAAAACTGACCAAAGCAATCGATTTTTCACTATGGACGATATCATAATGAAGCTTCTCTTTTAGAACAGATCTGTTAGCAGTTAAGTTGAATACTTTATTATCCATTTATATAAAAAAATATTCTTATTTAAATGGCAATGCAACTGCTAAATCAGCATAAAGTTGATTGTTCTGTTGGCGTCTAAATTTTACGAGGAACGATCTGAAATTAAAAAGAATGGAGAACTATTGCCTGATAACATTAGAGCAAAAATAGTCGGGCCGAGCAATGCTGCAAAAACAAATTTGAAGATTAATTTTATTCTTAAGCTAGGATGGATAAATTTTAGTAAACTGTATGCTTGCTCAAAACATTTAAACCATCCCAAATATATTCAGTTACAAAGTGATATCGATGAGGCATCCAAAATACTACAAATTAAAGAAAAAATTGCACACTTTATTTAATACTATGGGAATGCCCCCTTTAGACAAATGTGAAAACGGCTCTTTAGTTATATTTGATGATGTTATTTTAGAAAATCAGGTCATTATTCGCGATTTTTTCTAGAGGAAGACATACAAATATAGATGTATGTTATTTAGCTCAAACTTATTCAAAAATACCAAAACAATTGGTAAGAGATAATACTAATTTCCTGTGGATTTTTAGACGGATGACACAAACTTAAAGCATATTTACAATGATTTTGTTTGTGAGGACATGCCTTACGAGAAATTTAAAGATATACTAGTACAAAGATTATGGCTTTATTATGTTAGATGTGAGTAGAAAAATTAATGTTCGGAAGTACAGAAATAAAATTTAAAACGTTATTAAATTCTAAATATTTTTTAATAGCATATTTATTTTTAAAACAAACGTTAAAACAAACACTAAAACGATTGTTAAAATCAAACATTAAGACAATGAGCATTGCATTTTTGCATTTGAAATGAAAAATTCACAAAACAGCTGTTTTATTAATTCATGAGTTATGTGTGTTGTCAAAACCTTACCATTTTACATAAATTTTATCACCTTTAGTTTTTAAGACGTTTTCGGCCAATTATTCATTGGGATAGTCCGTTTTCATAATTTCATGTTCATAAAAAGTACCCATTATTTCGTCTCCTTCAGTATAATTTAATTTGTAAGTAGGCACAATATAATTTAAAACTTTACAAACAGTAAAACAAATTCTGTTTACCAATTAGCAGTATAACCCGTCTCGATTTTTTTTTTTTTTTTGCTTACATGAACGACATCGCCAACTTTGTATTTAGCTTGCAGTTTTGGTTCAGTAAACACATATGACTTTATTAAAGTTTTAAAATTCTTTTTATTAAATTCAGTTGGCTTCATGCTGATAGTACTATGTTTTGTATTGTTGTATTCTTTCACTAATTCATGTAATATATTGACCCACTTATAATGGCCATTCAAAGTAAATCTCTTCCACATATTATTTTTCAATGTGCGATTAAATCTTCCAACAACACTTGCTTTCAATTCTCTAAAAGAAGAATAATGATTGATATTATATTTTTGCATAAGTTCATAAAATATTTTATTATAAAATTCAGAGCCATTATCGCTTTGAATACTATGCGGTTTTCTTTTAATTAATTTCAATTCTAAAGCAATTGTACATTTTGAGCTGTTTTATCTTTAATAGGTAGATTAAATACAAATTTTGGAAAAAAAATTATCAATAATTGTCATAAAATAGTTGTATCCATTGTTTATATGTGATATTCCTTTCAAATTACCAGTATTCATCTCTACAAGATCAATTAGGTATAAATCATCAATACCATACGAAATTACTTTTATTCTTGGAAAATTTCTTCTTTTAGGCTTATATAATTCATTCTTTCGCAGTGGGCAGATTTTTTTTAAATGTTCATTTATTAGAATTACATATTGAACATATACTTTTCTGAACTAGTTACCCATTTGTAGTATTTTCAGTTTTTATGCTATTATTTTTAATGACCTTACACTTCAAGCACTAAGTGTTCTCCATTTAATAAGAATAAAAAAATTAATCTCTATATTTTATGAATACTCCTATTGTAGTCATCAAACCATCAAAATATTCAGATATTTTTGTTTTTTTTTTAATTTTAAAAGTTAAAATATCACCTATGTTAACATCAAACGGCTTACTGTAAACTATTTTTGTGACCCCTTAATAACAGTCACAGTATCGTCAGGTAAATTGGGATTAACACTAATTATTTTATAAACATTGCACTCTATCAAAAATGTAAAGAAAATTTTATTATTATCACTTTGCAAGCAAATGAAATATATGTCATTTTCCTTCCTTACATTTTTCAATTTTCAAGTTAACAAGTGTATCACAATAATTCAAAACGGATTAGTATAAATTTTGTAATTTAACATATATTTCTTTATTTTTGTATCTCGAATCTACTTCCTTTTTTAGTGCCTGTTTTGAATTATTTATTCATTGTATATAATCAGCAACAGTATTACTGAATTGTAAATATATATCTTCTTTTGAAGCATAATCAGATTTTTTTTAATGAAAAAATGTTTTATTGACTGTGACTTTATCGTCTCTAAACTCACCTATATTAACAATTCTATGTCCTAAAAAAGTAACATAAGATTTTGTATAATCAAAGCAAGTGCTTAGTTTACTTTGTAAATCAGAAACACCCGAATTGAATTGTGAATTTTATTTAAAAAATTTTATGAATGGTTTTCCAAATATATCCGTTATTTCATAGCATAGAAATAATATCTTTAAACTTTAAACCTTTAAAAAACAGATGTAATACAGTTAAACATAGATGTCCACAGATAACTGAATTAAAATTCTGAATTCGACCATCATTGTAATAAACATTACTATTTTTAAACAATAAATTAAATTACTCTTAATATTACCTCCAAATGTATCAAAATACTCAACGTCGTTGTTTTCTTTAGAATAGCAAACCCAATAAGTTCCTGGATTAGATGATATGTCGAAATTAACCACAGCACATTCAGTTTTGGGCATTATTTTCGGTAATTCATCAATCATATAAACATTTCTGAAATATTTTATATTTAATAATTTTACATATCTATCTATATATCGATATTAGATAGTTGGTACATATTCAAATTTTTTGGCCATCCTCTATTTAATCCGCTTTCAGATTCATTTTCCATTGGTAAATTGTGTCTCTGTTGTTCTTCTAATTCTTTACTATTTTTTTTAGTTTATTCAACAAAATTATAAAGTGCACTAGCTCCTCCAGCTAAAGCACCAAGTGCACCTAAGGCAGCCAGTATAATTGGTATAATTCCTCCACGATGTAAACCACTGCTAGTTTTTTCTTTGCCCATCTTTTTAACTGTTGGCAATGATAAAGTTAATTTGAAACTTTTGCCTTCTTTCAATTTTTTTTTTCTTTCAATTTGATCATTTGTTAAAAAATAATCTACACTTAAATCTATCAATTCCTCAAAGGGAATATCGGAAGTTATATTTGTTATCTTCATTTATAAGTGAAAAATGTATATATTCAATAAAACATTTTAATTCCCCAGCCTAATTTTCTTTTTGTAAACATTGTTGATGCGACAGTAGCAGAAGCAATCTTTTCTCCAATTGAAGTATTTTTTCCTAGCATGATTTTTTTTGCTTTTTGTAAAATGTTATGAGCATCATGTCTAGGTTCTAAATCTTTATGATATATATATATATATATATATATATATATATATATATATATATATATATATATATATGCAATATCATCAAATTTGCATGCTTCGTCTTATTTATTTATTCCTGTATCACCTCTTTCTAGTCTTTCATTAAATTTTGTAAATGGTCCACAATGATTATAACCAGGCAAATGCATTTCGGGTAAATTTAAACTGTTTAATGCCCAGTTAATAATGCCTTTACCATCATGTTCAAAATTCCAAAATGAGTGTGGAATTACATTTAAAACTCTTATAAGATAATAAAATTCCTTTTGGATTATTAAAAACAAAATCAGAAAACCTATTGTTTAACGTATTCATTATACTTAATTTTTCATTGTAATAATTATTTCCAGCATTTTCTTTGCCGCGAATAATTAACAATTTATCGATTAATTTTCTAACATCTTTCATCCAAATATGTTCTTTTGGTAAACTATTCTATTTTTTTTATACCTTCTCCAGATTTAGGAGTTCTTGGAGAAATATTTTTTTCTGGTGGGTTTGGTGCTGATTTTGAATGTGGTTATCATAAACTGGTTTAATTGTTTTTCTTTGTATTTTCAACCTACACTCGAAGCTACCTTTTTATTAGGATTGTATTTTTACGATGCAGTATTAGTTGTTTTAACAATTTCTGCATAATTTTCATAATCCTCATCATCAAATTTATTCTCAATGGCTTCTTGTGAATTTTCTGTCAACAAATTACAAAGTCCTGGTGTTAATTTATATTCTTTTTCCTTAACAAATAGTGTACCATTATTTATCGTTACTTATGGCCTATTGTTGAACATGTATCGAACATGGCCATTGCAATTAAAGAAAAAAATATATAAAGAACCTAAAATACATATTAGTTTTGATTATTGGCAATTTTTAGAAAAAGTAGTTCACCCCAAATGTTTTTAGCTTCTATATAAAAGATCAGTTTAATAATTTACAATTTGACATGCCTGATTTTGTAATTGTAGGCTTTCAATTTAATACAAAAATTGTGCTGAAAAGCATAAACACGCTGCTATGTTTGATCATTGTAATGCGAGAAACATTTATGTCTAAAAAGGTAGAAATTAAATTTTTCCTAAAGAAAACTAGAATCTAGACACTGAAAACTGTGTTTATCTTAAACAATTTCTTGCTTATAATGATTTTAGAAATCAAAAAACCGAATTAGATACTGGCTGTAGAAATAGTGAACTTTATTATAAACCAACTGTAAACTTTGATGGTGATATTAATTACTATTCTTTTTGGGGGCAAATGCCTTTGTATGTTATTGATTGTTCATAAAGAAAAACAACCGCAGTAAAAGAAAAAACAAATATAAAAATTTTTGTTTATTTCAATAAAACATTTGAAGAAGCAGGTACCATTTGTAATGTTGTTTTAATTAGTATACGAAATCTTAATTATGATTATTTGAAAGAAATAATTACTGAAGATTTATAAATTTTTAATATTATTAACTGGAGGAATCAACAAATTGTTGCGATATATTAATACAATATTTTAGACTTACATATGAGTGGTTACATTTAAAATTTATACGAATTTTTAGAAATATAGTTGAATTATTTGATCAAATAAAAAAATCGTTTTCATAATCCTAAATGAGTTTTTTCTTTCTCTTAGAAATTTGCGTTTTTTTTTTTGCTGAAATTTTGATGTTTTTTAGTTGGCACAACTCTTGCACGATGAGTTTGAAACATTGCAAATTTTGCTTGATTTTGGCTTAAATTTGCCTGTTTTTTTAGAGCTCCTTTTAAAAAAAGTTTTAAATCCTAAATTTAGACTCAAAAACATTGATTTTGAAGCAAAAAACTTCGATATTTCGATGAAAAAATAAGGGGTGAGCCAGGATCGGCATTATACATCTACTACCCAATAAGACTGTTGTAAATTTTAATACATAAACAAACAGAACTTATGGTCTTGCAGTCGCGAATGTAGCCGATTCTTTTGCTTGTGTTAATTGTCAGTAAAGTGTTACATGACACGCTCGTATGAAAAATGTTCGCTAGCGGATCGCAATTTATCTGACACATCCTGCAGGACTCTTTGAGTTAATAAAAACTCGCGTTAACTCTTATTGGACAAGTTAAATTTATTGTTTAATGAGTTGCATAAGAATGACGTACGCTCTACTTTTCGCCGACATAGCACTTGTTTGTTACCACTGCTAATGAACCTTTAAGGCTTTGTGTTTTGTCATAGAAATAAGAACCATCTATAGGGTCATGTATTTTTTCCGCGAAAATGTTTCTGCTCATGCTATACTTCAATGTTCTAGGCCCACAATCACAACTTCCTTTGGTTATTGGCAGCGCGTCTACGTAAGAAGACATGCCGATATTTGACTGGGCCAATCAGAATAAAGTACTGTGATATTGAACGTCCTTTCTTCGCGGATAGAAACTAGGGGCACGTGTGACTTTCAAAATCATTTAACCACGAAACTGCAGATGAATTATAGCGTCTTGGGCTACAGCTGGTCTAGAAATATTTTCGCAACAAATACATGTCTATAACCATTTATAACGTAGAACAATAACACGGTTTACAAATAGTTAATGTCTGTTCACGATCAAGTGAGCACTTTTGAAATCAACCTTAGAAATAGTCACTGCTACTACCTTCATACATTTTAACATGCGCCCAGTAAAGTTGGTAACGGTGGAGAGAAAGTAGTTCCATATCTTAACGTCGATAAAAAGAGTTAAGTAACCATTTGCGACGACTTAAGTTATTTATTTCGCTTTATGTTATTTGTAATGCATTGAAGTGTCAAAATGACAATCCTTACGGAATATTCATATTTCTAGTAATTCCACAGTTTCACTTGACCAACGCATGAATAAAATGATGAGGTAAATGGCAATGTTAATTTTACTTAAGGCAAAATATTACACGACGTACATACAAGTAGATCTTGTGTAGGGCCTTCAAAGGGTGTCATTTTTCCGTGAACAGCTTATAACGTACACCCTTAAGGAATTATTCGTAAATTTGTCATACCAGTGCATACGCTTAGCGAGAAAGTGGGAATGGTATTGTTTTTCTCTATACATTTATTGTAACGTTCCGACTTCTGCTCAGAAACAGTTGAATGCGTAGGAAAGTTCCTAACTTTGTATAGTAACTACGCTAAACATTGCTATATATGCAGCTTGATGTGTGGTATTATTACCGTAAGTGTACACGTTAAAAACCTCCATTACAGTTTATGAAGCTTATCAGAAGATTTTTTACAGTGATATAGGGAAAATCATTGGACAGTGAGCCTCGAAGCGTACAGCACTGGCCGAAAATAACTGTAACGTGGGTATGTACACAATAAGTGTACACTGGTTCTGAATGGTCTAAGAAGTCCGGAATCATGCCAACTCGGCGGGGGTGCACAGCTAGCAAACGAGCAAATGCCAGTGTGCTGAGTAAGCAGGAAGCCTTTTGTTCCATCCTATAAAGCAACGTACTCCCACATTTCTTCGCTGTCCTTCCAGAAACTGCGAGCGAGTTGTCTATTGTCTCGAGGTAAACAAGACCTGGATGTCAAGCCGTCCTAGAGCGTAGTCGAGATGGCGAGAATCGATTGGCACCTCGCGCAACGGATGCAGTTTCGAAGGCGACCGTGTGTATGCGGGACATTAATCGCTCTAATTGTTTAACCTCCCCACTTCCCCCACACTTTCCTCTCTCTTGCACCATTTCCCCACCATTCAAGGCAATCTTCCTAATGGCCGACTAGCGAAAACAGCTTCAGCAACCCTCTGCCACCACCCTCAGTCCTTGACAAACACAAGCGCACCCCTTATCCGGGTTTTGCTGAGACAATCGTGATGTTTTGTGTATGTATGTGTGTGTGTGTGTATGCATGTTTATGCTCCTTTAATTTTTTCTCCAGCCACCTTCCCCCTCCTATCCACTTACTACCAAAATCCTCACAACAGTTTTTTTTTATCCCCTCACTTTCCTTTTATACATTTTTTTGTTTGCACAGTCAATTACCTTAATGCCGACTTTGAATCGTCCCCTTTCTTTCGAATCCCCCATCCCTCCCCTCAGCATCAACTGTTAGAAGAAGCTTTGGCAAGTGCTGAATATTTTAAGGCCCTTTTCGCTCCCCTTCTCGGCCTCCAGTCCATTTCCAGCGTTGATTTGTATTCTCGGCACTTAATCCCGGACGGTTTATCTATTGCCATAATCGTGATACGACATCTGAATACGTAGCATCTAAACTTGACTCCCTTGTGGAAGGAAATTGTGTGCCAAATGCAGCGTGGTTAGCATTTCCGCGACCGGTGTAAAAACTATCGGCACGTTATGTCCCAAATCTACGAAGTTTGTCGTGGGAATTATAGTTGGTCTGTAATCTTCCCTTCACTATCAGAACCAACGGGAAAACTTTTGTGGTGTTAGTTAACACTGTCAATAAAAAGTAGATCCCCGAGTATTTCGCGAATTCATTCGGTAGCGAGGTAGACTTCATACACTCGTTCTTTTCTTTAACTATTGTGATTGGACGGCAGTTGTTTAGACACACCCCGTTTAGCTGTGAGCCAGTAGTAAGTAGGAAGCAGTAGTGTGAGTTGGGGTTCAACATTCTTGTACTTGATCGCAGCAACCAATTAGCAAACGGTAGTCTGTCGAGTGTCTAGAGGACTGGGAAGCATAGATGCTACTAAATCAATTCAAGCCGCGGAATTCTTGTGGTTCTAGTAATAAGTAGGGACACCCTAATTTCGCGGAGAGATTTCATAAGTAGTTGTGTCTCAAAACACTTTAGCACAGCCCTGTTCCCGTAATTGGATGATTTTAATCGTTCTCTGCCTTGCGTATCTGTCCGCAAATACGTTCAGTGTCAAAGTAGCCTTATTTTAACTGGCCAGAATTTCTTCTTGCAGACACATGCAGCCAATAAACAAAAAAACGCTGCAGATGTGCTTGTAGGTGTTGAAATGTAGCATGTGCACACATCTTTTCGCAAAAATCTGGTGTTTCCTAGCAACAAGTAACGAAGCTTGCAGCTTGGGTACAGAAAAATAAACACACAGAAGCAAAACAGCTGCGTGTATCAGGAACAGAAGCCACACACCACCAACACTGACGTCTTCACACTATACGCTGTTCATGGCAAGCTGAGTACTTTTGAAAGCCCTGATTAAGATCTTCTTATATGCACGCTGTGTATTCTTCCTGCTTCTGTGACATTAATATTGACATGGACCTCATCATTTTTTTTTCACATGTCGGTCAAGTGAAATTCTGAAATTATAAGAAAAATTAATGTTTTGCAAAATTGCTGATTATTACACTTCGATGCATTAAAATAAAACATAAAGCGGAATAAATGTTTACCTAACACTTTATTCGACGTGAAGATATAGAACTACTTTCTGTCCATCCTCACCAACTTTACTGGGCGCATGCCGCTCAGTACATCCGTTAAAATATATGCTGGTAGGATCAGTGACGTTTTTCTAAGGTTGATTTCAAAAGTGCTCACTTTATCGTGAACAGCCTTTAACTAGCGAAGTGGTAGACCAGCAGTAAAGGCCGTTCCGAGCACGCCGTTATTAATAGGCATAGGAGGTTTGTGCGGGTACAGTGAATATTCAAACGACTCCACAGTCGTTTGTAATACACTCAAGCCTATTTTTCCATAGTCCACTGGCTGCTGCCACAGATAGCCATTTTTACCCCAGACCTTTTGTTGCAGTATTCGGTCTTCGTTGACTCGCTGGATTGTTATCGGCTCAAGAGTCGTCCAGGGCATGTGTGATAAACGATGAAGCCAGTTTGCACGAGCACGTCAAGCGTGCGCGTGTTTCAAGTACAGTTTATCCTCAAGTGAATTCGCGGAATTGTCAAATCCCTAGGTAATAACACTTTGTAGTCAGCAGACTGTTACAAGACAACCAAGACAAGTTGGAAGTGAGTTACTTATATCCACGACTGCAGGAACACCAGTTCTATTGGTCTCTGTGTTCCCACTCACTACAGTTCTAGTGCAGGCCAACATGACCTACTGTGCCCTACAACGTTCATTATTGGCTGGTCATCAGTCACTAAGGCGACTGCAGGAACCCAGGTTATATTGGTCTCTGTGTTCCCACTCACTACAGTTCTAGTGCAGGCCAACATGACCTACTGTGCTCTACAACGTTCATTATTGGCTGGTCATCAGCCACTAAGGCACTGAGTTGATATTGTCTTTATTTGTGTAAGATGTTTTACAACCACACCTGTCCTGTTCCGGAGATGGAAAAAAAAATATTTTTGTCAGGAAAGCTATTGTTACTCAGCTGTATAGTTGTTGTAATATCCTGTTAAACACAGGCAGTACAGCGACTGCATGAAAATACTAGTTTTCTTTTCAATGGCAAAAACAAATTTTGAAAATATTTAGCTCGAGCTACACTTGAGTGCAGTCCTCAAAGTGTTAATCAGACTCAGATAATAAAGTCTAGAGTTACGTGCCTTTGTGTTTATATGAACCTATAGTTTCCGTTGCTTTGATGTGCCAACCATAAAGGAGCTCCGAAATTCACGTTATTATCCGACAGCTCACTGAACTGCAAGATACTGTAGCTTGCCTGACTTTTGCCATTGGCCGATATATCGTGTGGCACGCCCAAGGGACTAAACCAAGAATAAAAATTCACCGGTAATGTGACAAATGTCTTGTAACATGGCCACACAGGTTAGGTCTTCCCCCTGCCTTGAGCTTTTTTCCGCGGTTGATACCGAGAAGCGCGGGAGCGATAAGGGCGACCTTGCCATGTGCAAGTCTCTGACCCTGGTCTCTCGTCACGGTTGACTGGTGAGACGTCCGGGGGCCGGATATCTCCCAGAAAGTCAAGGCGAAGGGCCGGGGAGGAGGAAGGCTTGCTAGTCTCTGTCCACAGAGATTCGGTACAGACATTTGCTAGTAGTTTCGAAAATAGTTAAAACAAAAATCACCGGTGCCTGGACGAACAGCCGCCTTCCTGAACTGGCAACATCAGAATTCAGGACCCATTAGAAGCCCATACAAATTATAGTATCCCATTTATAGGTTAAATCACCCACTCATTTTCCCAATTCTCCCTTGTAGTAATGTTCTCTTTACAGTGGTTTCTCAATCATTTTAACTATATCTTAAAAAAAATATTTTCAAAAAACTTCCTTCAAAATTAACCTCCCTCCCCCCAAATAAAACAACATTTTAATTTGATTGATAATGTAACAGAGTTCACGACTTTTAATTGGAATCAGTGTGGGGGAGGGGGGATTAAAAAAGTCTAACGATTCTCTTTTCGGCTACTGTCCAATAAGATAAATGAACGACATTATATAGGAAGTACATAAAAAAATATTTATAATAGAGTTCAGTTCAAATTTGCAATTTATTTGTAGTTTTGTTGTTGTGCATAAAGTGCGCTGTTGCCCAGCGTAAGGCTCTGAACTGGCGTACAGTATTATAGACGCACTATGTGTAAAGGCTGTTCAAGATAAAGTGAGCACTTTTGAAATCAATTTTAGAAAAAAGTCACTGCCCCTACCGGTATATATTTTAACGGGCGTACTGAGTGACGTGCGCCCAGTAAAGTTGAAAAAAAAAATGGGGGGAAAGTGGTTCCATATCTTAACGTCGAAAAAAAAAAGTGTTAGGTAACCATTTGTGACAACTTATATTATTTATTTCGCTTAAAGAATATTTTAACGCAGCGAAGTGTAAAAATGAGCAAATTTGTGGAATATTTACTTTTCTAATAATTCCACAGTTTCACTTGACCGACACATGAATAAAGTGATGAGGCCCTGGCAATATTTATTTTGCATAAGACGCAAGAATACACAACGTGTATACAAGTATATCTTATGGGATTTTCAGCGGTGACCCTATTATTATTATTTTTTTGGTGGAAAGTCTGTAGGATGATTCAGTGCGGGGTCCTTGAGTAGTATGTATCTGATGCGTATATTTTGATATACAGCACTTCGAAAAGGCGGTTTATAGCCATTTGGAGTACCTACTCATAAATGGTGTTTCTAACGTGTGTGACATTATGAAAGACTAAACAGCCCTCGCCTGAAGTGTGTGTTTCTTTCGTGTATGAGCACATTGGACACACGTCTGATAGTTTAGCGGAAAAACTTATGTTTCAAGCTCTCGGTATCATGAATTTCGCGTGTGTAGTGTAGTGAAGTCTAGCATGACACTAGATTATAACGCGAATTTTCTAGCCCTCTAGTCATACGTAGGGACATCCAAATTTCGTGAAAATATTTCGCGACCAGTTGTATTTCATAATATTTTAGGTCATATCCAATTTTATGGTAGGGTGGTCCAGATGTTACGCGTCTTAAGTGTCTGCCCACGAATCAGAGACGTGCAGTGTCGGAGTAACTTAATTCTGATTGGCCAGTCAACTAAGAAAATGTTTCCCACATACACACGTCACCAATAAGCAAAAGGAAACAGCTGGTACGCTCGTAGGGTATTGAAATACAGCTTGAGTTGAAATCTTTTCCAGAAATTCGGGTGTCCCTCGTCATACGATACGCTTCTAGTGCTCTGGGTGTTGATCTCCTGCCGGCTACAGTCACCGCCATTTTGTCGAATTCACAGTACACATTTTGTGTATACCAGTAGCGAAAATTATATTAGGCAATTTTTGAGTTTCCTGTACTGAATTGTATCAGGGTTACTTAATAATCAGATACCTGGAATTTTTTCGCTAATTAATTTGTGCACAAGCTAGACGAGGAACATACGTAAGTATGACTCACAACCGATAGTAAACATTCACAACTCTAAAAAATTTTCTAGTATACTTCCTAAACTGTAATGGAAGTTTTTAACCTACACATTGTATGAAAATAACACCACATGTCAGACTGCAGACATGGGAATGCATTTAAATGTCTCGTGAGCGAGTATAGGAACGGTACCATGGATGTATGGGGAAATAGGTACCATTAGCAGTTTTTCACTATTCGTATACATTGATGTGGTGGTTTTACGAATAATTTGTTACAGTGTTCATTCCGTGTGGCCGGGTGCAACAGGAGAATGAGTCCTGCCTGTGGCTGTAGACAATGAACAATTGACCTCTGATCGAGTGTGCAGAGAGCCGTGGGGTCTGGCTAGGTGCCGGCCTATAAAGCGAAGTGGTCGGGTCGGGTTACATAGTAGTTAAGGTGAAACAACTGTTTTGCGAAATCCAGTCAAGCAACATGTCGGAGCCACGTTCGCCAATCAGCGCCTGGTAACCTACTCGTCAGCAGGCAGCCCAGCCAATAGGAAATGTTCCATCAGACACAAGGCCCGTCCCAGAAACCTCTCGCAACCAATCCGTATACTTATCTGCTGTGTGCTAGTGTCTCACGTAGTTCGTAATATTAGTCACGTGATTGCAGTCGAGCAGTTGGTTTGTCAAGGGGCTGCGGTGGTGTAGCGGTCAGACTACTTGCCTCCAACGTAGGAGACCCGGGTTCGATTCCCGGCGGGATCGCTCTGGATCCTCGTATGTGGGAATCGTGGCGGACGATGCCGCTTGTCGGCGGGGGCTCCTCGGGCATCTATCGCTCGCCCCGCCCCTGCGCACTCACCTCACTTCCACCTCATTGGCTTTCAAGACTTCGACGTTAAAAGCCGCCCCTGATCTCCACTCCACTATAATTTTTCTAACAGTTATTTTAAATCGTATGTTGCTTGCTTACCAGAGTTAGGAATAAAATTGACTTATAAAAGTAGCGTAGCTGAACCTCAGTGTATTCAAAAATATTTTGCCGGCTTACATGAAGATTTCTCTGGATAATACCTCATCTTAACAGTCTTTGCCAATGCACGCTTTCAAAACTCGTCGCTACTTGAAGCGCCGTCTGGTGGGGGTGGCAGATTTTGGGCTTAGCGTTTCGCGTGATCTATTGACCAGTGTTTAGCCCGTGGTGTTTATTCTTCCTCCCGTGTTTTGAACAAGTTGACGAGATTTGTTGGTAAGGGGGTGCGTTTTGAGAAGAGGGCTACACTCACCCTTAGACGCTCTCGACAAAATACGCGAGGGGGAAAAATATGCGGTAATAAAGAGATTCATCTCCTCTCGAAAATACGCGTCAGTAAAAATCATCGCTTCCCCTCTCCTGTTTCCCCCCTCCTTTTGATGGCGGCTTGTCGTCGTGTCACCAATTTTCGAAAGTCCACCCTCGTTTGCCACAGCCCAGCGCCCTCCATCCATTTATGCCAACCCTTTTGTTTGCACAAACAGCACGATGAGCTGTATTTATAGTGCATATTATGCTGGCGCGCCGAGGGGTGGTAATAGCCGGGGACAAGTAGGGGTGAGAGGGGGGTTTCTGGAACACTTGAGGGAGGGGCGAAACACAATGCCCACCCTTGCGCGCTTAGCCACGGTTCCCCATCGGAACATGACCGATAGCGGAACGAACCTATAGATCCGATTCCGATGCAAAGGTCGGAACATGTTTTACGTTAGCTAAAGAAAAAAAATTTCGCTGTTTCACTTAGGGACGGGCAAGAGTTCGAACGGGCGAACTAACGAGGTACTGTTACAGTTAGATGTGTTATCCATGTTGTTATCGACTTCTGAACATTGCGAGTTCTTTCTTTCGAAGAGCATACTTGAAGCACTTCATTTTTTTTTTAACTTTTACGATTGGAACGATTTGTTCTGACTACCTTTGTGGTGCTCGTAAAGGAAAAAATGGGGTAGAGGTCGTACCCTAGGCCGTTTAAACTTTTCTTCTGCAAATACGACTATAAAAAAAGACTTGGATAGGATTTGAGGTTAGAGCACTGTTTATTCAAACGAAACCAGTGCTTTGAGATGTTTGTATTCTTTCTGTTACCAATTTTTTATTCAAGTGATTTATTCATATATAAGAGTATGTCTTTTAAAAATTAAAATATAAAATATCACGTTAATCAGTGTTGACCATGTGATTTTGACAGTGATTTTGGTGTAGGGGAGCAAATATTGCGTTCATGCACAGAAGACGAAAAATTTGTTTATAGGATGTTCACGGTGGAATGAGCACTTTTGAAAGCCCTGCTTAAGTTCTGCTTCTACAAACGTAGTGTATTCTTCCGCATCATGTAAAGTTAACATTGCAATGACCCTCGCCACTTTATTCGTGCGTCGGTCAAGTGAAACTGTGATATTTTTAGAATAGTAAATATTGTACAAGTCTGCTCGTTTTTACACTTTGATGCTTTTTAATAAATAAATAAATAAATAAATAAATAAATTTAAAAAAACCCAGAAAGTGAGAGAAATAATTTATCACAAATTGTTACCAACACTTTTTATTCGACATTAATATGTGGAACTACGTTCTCCTCCACCGTTACCAACTTTACTGGACGCATGTCACTCATAGCACGCGTTAAAATATATGCAGGTAGGGGCAGTGACTTTTTTATAAGGTTGATTTCAAAAGTGTTCGCTTTATTGTGAACAGCCTTTACCTCATCTTTAGTCGTATGGTGCTAATCCGAGCCAATAGCGAGCAGGGAGCAGCTGTTTAACCAAGTCCTGAGCAAATGAATACAAGGTCTTTTTGACTGCGACTGTCATCACTGAACGAATATGGAAGAATATCATTCTGGTTTGCTAGAAAAATAATTCGCGATTGAGTTGAGTCATGATAGTGGGATATTGAGCGCAAGTGAAGGCGAGGTGTGGCGAGTATGGGTCATTGTCGGAATGCAAGTGCAGGAAACGGGAGTACACCGAGATGACCATAGGGCTGACGGCATCGTCCGCCACGTTTCCCACTCGCGAAAATCTTCGCGACCCCGGCGGGAATAGAACCAGCTTTGCCTTGCTGGTGGGCGAGTACTCTGACTACTAGTCCACCGCGGCTCCAATTTCGTAATGTTTACAGAAGGCTGTTCCCGGGGAAGTGTGCACTTTAGAAATAAACCTTAGAAAAAAGTCACTGCCCATGCATGCATTTATTTAAATTCGCGCACTGAGTGACATTCGCCCAGTAAAGTTGTTAACGATGGATGGAAGGTAGTTCTATGTCTTAACGTTGAATAAAAGGAGTTACGTACAGTGGCGATGCGGGCTATAATTTCATGGGCAAGCTACTGTGTGCAGGGGGCAGTAGTAGCGTTGATCGCCACAGTAAAGGGGGAGAGAGGTCCGGGGGGGCCCTCCCCCGGCAAAATTTGATTTCAAGGTGCGAAATTGTGCCATTTAAGCATTTTTTTCGTACCTAAATATAAAATACACCGCTTGAAAAAATATTAATATTTTTTAACATAATATTTGCCCGAGTGAAAAATATTACAAAGATACCTTCATCAAACCCGGAAACTTGTTCACTCAAAATCAATATTATTTTAATACCCGTCGACAGTGAGGTATTTACATACGGAGCAATTATTTTTTTTGTACAGAAGTGTGGACACGAAAAATGATCATTCATTTGTGTAAATATTGAAAGCGGTGAACTCTATTTTTACCAAATTCTTTAAGAGACAAAAACGAATTTATGTGAATTTCAGAACGCTCGTGTTTTTGAATAGCATTGCACAGATTGTTAAGGTCACAATACCCAGTTGCAGTCCATGTGTTAACATCATTTGAAAACAATAAATGTGGCCAGCATAACAATTTTGTTTAGGCTGTTACATCCAGCTAACCACGAGTGTGTTTGATAAACATTTTTTTTTTTTGGAAATTACGTACAAAATTACCTTTCTTGCGTGTTGTCCTGATCGTGAGTTCAGGTGTCGGCCTACCGTATTTTATGATGTCACATATTTAGTGAAAAATGAAAGCACTGCTGGAAAAATGCTTCACGCGTTACCCACACACACTACACTTACATCCACATGATTCTGTTGCACTCATACTATCTACACGGTTCTCAGTCCCACACGGTAATTTTATAATTTTTAAGTAGGGTATACATCGCGCATGAATGTGTATAACATTCTCAGCACCAAAACTAAATTAAATAAAAACAATACGATTCGTGTTGTGCGCGCGAACTTGCCCACGCATCGATGTAGTTACTGTAAACTACACCACGCCAACTGCCTGCGGCTAGGCCAGCTTCGACTACGTCCGCTTCAGTTCGGAGAAGAAAGCACTACCACCGTAGCTTCTAACACAGGCTGACACAGCCATAAGCCCCCGCCCCTCCCCGGGCGGTCTACCTACCCTGCCATCCTCTGTCGGCTGGGAAACCATTGCGACAGACTACCTGCTGAAAGCATTACTTACAGCGTTTCCAAACATCTTGGTTCTGCTAGCCAACGAGTTGTTTTCTCATAATTATAGTATTGTTTCCTGAGTATAATGTGTACCGCATGAGTGGAAAGTTACCTTAAAGTAAATATAAGTTAGAATGTAATATTTATTTTAAATGTATCATTGTCAGGAAACTGTCTAGGCAACCACTGCTTGCCTTGCTTGCCCTAGCGAGACGTCACTCGTTACGTAACCATTTTTGGTAAATTAAAATTTTTGATTTCGGTTTTTTATGCACAGAAGTGTAAAATTATCAGATGTGTAAAGTATTTCCTTTTCTAATATCTTCAGTTTTTTACTTGGCCGACGCATGAATAATGTGATGAGTCCTATGGCAATGTTAATTTTACATAAGTCGGAGTAATACACAACGTGCATACAAGTGAATCTTAAGCAGGGCTTTCAAAAGTGCTCATTTCACCGTGAACAGCCTATACACATCACTTAGACGCTGTGTCAACTACATGTCTGTTGACGGTTCTCGGGCAAAACTCTCACGTTCAAAACTATGGCACAATTTGCATTTAAAGTATTTTCGCAGTGTCTTCGCACTCTTTGAATCGAACCTTTTAAAAATCAACCCAAATATGACGTGTTTGATTGTTTCCTAAGTATCATGTTTCACAAGCGTTTTATACTTTTATCAACATGAAAGAAGTATTTCTTTTTCGTTTAAAACGGAATTTTACTTTTATTTAATTTATAAATTATAATGTTTCATTTATAATAAGTATGGTGTAATCAGGGAGCAGGGAGATCATCGTAGGAGTGTCGGCAATGCCTAGTAAGAAGAAGCTCTCATGCAAATTATTATTAAGCTGAGTACGCACAAATACGATGCATTGTTTTTTTGGTGTACTTTTCTAGACTTGGTATGTATTAATAAAATTCTTACCGCAGTTGAAACATAATATTTATAGAATATTTTGCACCTATGCAGCAGAATAAAGGCTTCTCACAATAAGTGAACACTTTTGAAATAAACCTTAGAAGGGTGCCGCTGGTTCTAATCGCGTGTAATTTAACGGGCGCACAGAGTGGCATGCGCTCAGTAAAGTTTGCAACGATTGAGGGAAAGTAATTTAATGTCTTAACGTTGAATTAATGTAGACATTTATAGTAATTTAAATTATTTATTTCGCAGTTTTTTATTTTATGCATCTAAATGTAAGAATTAGCAGAATTGTAAAATATTTAATTTTCTAATAATGTCTCAGTTTTACTTGACCGACGCATAAATAAAGAGACGTGGACCATAGGAGTGTTAACTTTACATAAAGCGGAAGTATACATGACGTGCATACAAGCATATCTTAAGAAGGGCTTTCATAACTGCTCAGTTTACCTCGAACAGTCTATAGGTGGGTATACAGAAGCGGAATGGTGTAAGCGGACACGGTCGCTCACTGGGCTTGCGAGGCTGTTGAAATGTCCCTTGCGTCCAGTTGGCCGTTGGGCGTTATGGTAATATATTTTCTGTTGTGCGCCACTCGAACCTAGCAGTTAACGTGCTACTGAACGGGTTGTGTAGTCTGTGGTCTCAAAATTCGAAACATCGCGAAACCACTGATTCACAGTGAAATTCACTCTAATCAGTGAAAATGGCTCCACTTAGAATCAGTCGAAATCCACTGATTGTCTCAGTGAAAAAAATTTCACTGATTGAATTAGTGACGTGAAACAATTT
The DNA here is from genome assembly GCA_029891345.1 of Dryococelus australis. Classification (NCBI taxonomy): domain Eukaryota; kingdom Metazoa; phylum Arthropoda; class Insecta; order Phasmatodea; family Phasmatidae; genus Dryococelus; species Dryococelus australis. Next base: position 351,170,650 of record CM056995.1, read on the forward strand.
CACTGATTGAACAAGTGACGGCCGACTGCAGTGGTGATTTAAATAAAGTTTTTTTTATTGAATTTAACCAAATAATTACTTGAAATAAAAATATTTGTGATAGTTTACTATTTATATTGAGCAATTTACCGTACTTGAAAAAATAAAAAGAATAAGTATCCCCAGGTGGCCCGGATCGACCTCGCACACTCGCTCTTCTTCGCTATTAGTTCGTTACTTTACCACGTGCGCTACGAAGTCAAGCCGAAGAACGAGTCTTCTAGTTCTTAACAAAATCGTGAGAATTTAACTTGTACGCTCATACTTCTCGTTTTTTCGTTTAATTGGTACCGTTAGGATTGTTAAAATGAATAGTATATATGAATACACTCTCCTCACCACATTATTATGCAGTTTAAAACTTCAAACATACAGCTCTGTGACGATTACATGAAAACGAAGTGAAAGACGTAGAGGTCGAATGAAAGGCTGAGTGTTCATAGTACCTCGTAAAATGGTGTTTCGAAATACGAAACACATCTTAGAAAGTATCTTGTGTTGCGTTCTATTAGTTTATTGGTTATTTCACTTGATGCACGTTGCTTAGCGGCCATTTCTTCAACCAAAAAATAAATCACTGAAAAAAGTGGGGGAAAAAAAAAATGATTGTGGTATCAGTGGGAAATGTCACTGAATCAATGAGTTAAGAAAAAAATTGCGGTTTTTTCAATGATTCATCGGTAGGGACCTGCAAAATTCGCGTTATTATTTGGCATCAGTCTAAAATTCACAGTACTGTATATATTAGAGCAGGTATCATCTCTCCATTGGTTGTTGCAAAGTTGTGAAGTCTCTCCCTTTCTGACTGACCTACACGTGATTGGGGCACACAATTGTAAAGTGTTCATTTATTGGTGCAGAGATACCCAGCGCGTGTGAACTAAAGTATGATCCAATGACAAACGAATTGCAAAGGTTAACGTGTCCCCAAATAATAACTCGAATTTTGCAGATATCTATTCATCAGTTAAATTCACTGAAGTGACAGTTGAATCAGTCAGGTACTCTTGACTGATTGAAACAGTGAAATTCTCACTGATTCAAATTTAGTGTGTGGCATATACTGCGATAGTTTAAAGTGGCGAGCTTTGTTTCTGGGTAACACTATGACTTTAAACGTTTTCTGATAATCAACACAAGATCTAATTCGCACAACTTCTGTTGGTCTGTTTGTATGCTTTCATTTGCCGTGGTTTCATAGGTCTACAGTTTACAATACACCAGACACGCTTACTGTACAGTACAACTTTTTAAATTGACTGGGCTGTCGAAAATTAAAGTTTCGAGATGTCTATAATGTTATTAATCTAATGGAAAATTATTCTGGAATACGTCGTTCCAGAGATTAGTATGTCGCAAAAAAACATACTGTACATTAAAGCAGGCATGGAAAACGAGGTAAATTTTAAAATTAAGGAGTATGTTGAAGTGAAATATATGGGGTCCCACAATCTCTCGGAATTTGCGACCAGCAACCTGGGTGTGGCTACTCGCGAAGTGATTGGTAGCTCGTCTGACGTTCTTGTTATAGGCTATTCACGGTAAAGTGAGCACTTTTGAATGCCCTCTCATTTGGAATTGTAGTCAATAAATATGTTTTGTTCTACCCCCAGATGTTAGCTTCGGAGTACGGGGGAATATATGAGCTGTATTTATTCCTTACATGGCAATATTTATTTGAAAAGTTGGCTAAAGGATAAATAATGGCTGAAAGTAAAAAGTAACTAAGGCCTCAAAAGCGCTCATTTGACAGTGAACGGCCTATAGAAGACTTTTCCCCTCTCTAGCCTGACCACGCGCAGTTCATCTCGGCCACACACTGCAGAAATTCTGCCTTTTCGCGTCATATTTTCGGTCTCATAGTAGTTACTGACAATGTACGATTGTAGAAAGTTTACATTTTATGATTAGATCCATATTTTGGTGCGTAATTTTAACTGTGTGTTATCTGCTCGCAAGAAGTCGAGAACATATTTATATTTTATCAATATCTCCTCGTCGTTTTTCCAAGCAGGATATTATACACAGTGATAATTAGATACAAACGAATTAAACGACCAGTAAATTGTTAATTTTCCATAATCAAACATTTCCAATAATACCGCTGAAACTTACGAAAACGGCGAATTTCTATAGAAGGAGTGAAGCTGGGCCATGAAAGCTTTTCATTGACTGACGATCCTGTGCTGCGCACAAAAACAAGAGTGCAATCGCACAAGTTTAAGTCCAGAATGGTACCAAAATACATTATGTGGGTTTCACGTATATAGTGTACCTATTGACAGAATGTGATTTTGGTTCATTTTTGCTTAAGTATGCGTGTTATGTTTTACGTTTAATGAGGCATACTAAGTTATAATTCACTAACCTCCATTCGAAGAATGATTCAGATAATAAGGTTTTCTTCCTTATGTAACACGATTTATAAGAAGCCGTGCTCATTAAATCACTGTAAAGTAATTTTTATTGCTACTTTTACTATACAATTGTTACATACTGGTGAAAGAAATCTTGATAGGTTCATGCATGTCAGTACTTGAACATCCAGGAACATACATCTTTTGAACTAACATGGCCCAAAATGTACTCAGGCTTACACCTCAAAACGTTAGAAGTTATTCTTAAGTTGGATGAAATAACTCCTTATTACAGTTCTGTATCTGACCGAAAGATAAGTTGGTATTTTTGTGGACTCAGTGTAAATGACAACTGGAAGCAGTAGAATGAAAGAGCACTTTACAGGGTGTATGGAGCTAATCGACTGATAAACAGGGATAAATGAGATTAATCTCTGCGCCCATTGCCGTTGTTTTATTTTCCCCTTTCTCGTCTAAGTAGTTTCTTGTTGGGAAGGAAAACTTTTGCTTCATTTCTTCTGCGGCGGAGCGACCATCCATTTCTCACACCCACCCAGGTCTTTTATTAATTGTCGCTATCAGGGGTGTTTTCCCTCGTCTGTTTTCAACCCTCGTGCGAATGACGTGACGCTGTTTTACTTATGGGGGGGGGGGGGGTGCGGGGTCGGGGAGACAGGGGTGTCATTCTCTTTCGCTCTCATTTTGAAATTTCGTGAATTAACAATTTAACCCGCACAAACTAGGCTTATCCCATTCAGACCCAGTTTACACGTTTCTCTGTAGTTAGGGCCACCTGCTTCCGCAGACAGTATTTACGCACAGGCTAGACTCCAACTTGTTACGCGCAAGTTTGCAAATCCCCTTCGTCTATTGGCCGCATGACTGCGCGAGAAGACATTCCATACTCGGCTGGACCAATCGGAATAAAGTTACCTTCACGCTGAACGTTCGTGATCGGCTGACAAACACTTGAGACGCGCGTGAGTTAAAATAATCCAACTACGTCATTGGGTCCGAACTGACGCGATTTGGAATACAATGGTCGTGGAATTTGTTCCGCGGAAAAACAGGTGGATCTACGTATAGTACAAAACGCACAGGTCGGAGTTTTATGGCCGGTGCTGTACGCAGTACGGAACTGTGAGTCATTGCTTTCCGTACAGGTATAGCATAGGCTATAGTAGTATACAGACTATTCACGGTAAAGTGAGCACTTTTTAAGGTCATTCCAACAGGCATTAACCACTAATAAATATGTTTTATTGCAGCCTAGGACATTAACTTTTGAGAGTGGTGTAATTTATACATTTTGTTTATTAGTCACATGGCCATGTTTATATTAAGACGTGCCCGATAGATAAAAATTGGCTCAAAAGAAAAATTTAGCAGTGCTCACTTTACCGCGAATAGCCTATACTCTGTTTCATGTAAGGATCACTAAATTTGGACAGTTATGATGGTATATATTATTTGATGATGAGCTTGCAGGTCGCAGTGACAGTCAAAATTTCTTGCACTAATGGGGATCTGAGACCCGTGGTTAACCAGTGCAATAGGAAATTTGGACTGGCATTGTGGCCTGCGAGTACATTATCAAATTATATATATATATGCTGTTCACGGTAAAATGGGCACTTTTGAAAGCCCTGCTGAAGCTCTATTTGTGTGCACGCTGTGTGCTCTTCCGTCTTATGTAAAATTAACATTGCCATGGGCCTCTTCATTTTATTCATGCGTCGGTCAAGGGAAACTGTGCAATTATTAGGAAAGTAAATATTGTAGAAATCTGGTCATTTCTACACTTCGATGCATTAAAAAATACAGAAAGCGAGAGGAATAATTTAAATGATCACAAATGATTACCTAACAAATTTTGTTCGGCGTTAATATGTGGAACTACGTTCCCCTACATCATTACCAACTTGATTGCGCGCATGTCACTCACTACGTCCGTTAAAATATATGCAGGTAGGGGCAGTGACATTTTTCTAAGGTTGATTTCAAAAGTGCTCACTTTATCGCGAACAGCAACAGTCTTTACCATCATAACTGTCAAAGTTTACTTAGCTGACATGAAACAGAGTATAGTAGGTAGTTGGGCTTAACATCTCGTCGACAGCGAGGTCATTAGAGACGGAGCAAGTTGGAATGGAGTGGAGTGGAGAGATTTGGACGGCTCTTAACATCGAGGTCTTGAGAACCGATGAGGGTGGTTGTGGTGAGTATGGAGCAGCGCGGGAATGAAGGGGCGGGGAAACGGGTCTTACGTGGACATAACTTTATTTAAACTTAATCAAAATTAAACTTTAGTTTAATCGTGGTGCTGAATAGAATGCTAATTAACGAGAGCTGCACACTGTTTAAGCTGGTTTGGACTTATCTGAGAATTTAAATACGTCGGTCGTCGTAGGCAGCAGCTAGCCGAAGCAGCCACGTGACATCAATTTGTGCACGACTCCGATCCTCTTCTGCGTCATATGTGCGTATTACAGTCCTTGCACATTCGTTTTATCAGTACGCGGAAGTTGAAACATCTTTCTTTGTAATCCTCATCATGCCTTCGTGCCATCCTACTTGCCTGGTTTTATAGTTACTCGGCTTCGTGTATCAAATAATTTATGTAAGTTCCTATAACTATGTGATCACTCCAGATCACCCAGCCCTAGCGAAAAATCCAGTATGGCTTAAAACTTCCTTAAAACAATTTAAAACATTCCCAGAGAAAGTAAAAATCTTCAATGTTCTTATTTTAAAATAAATGACTTCTCCCAAGCCTAGCTAGTAGCGCCTCACATAGTTATGGCATAAAATATTTGCACATGACAAAATGTTGACAACTTTCTCGATCAAGGAGAAATTAATTTCATTTTTTTTTCTATTAGGCCTACACATATACAAACGAGACTGTGGCAGTTCAGCTGGCTGATAAAAATCCTAACCTATATGAAAATAAATTTTCAAAATAAATTATTCGTACGTCTAGTTAAACAGATTTATACTCTCAAATTATATACGTCCGCTATCTCGAACCTAGATCATAAAAACAATTAAAACGATGATTAAAATTCAACGTGTTGCATTATCTATGAATTATAATGTTTTCATTAATATGAATAAAAATGGGGAGATAATAGTTGTGTTGATAATGGCTAGTGAGAAATATATGTACCATTCACGTTTTCTTCGGCCTTTTTGAATCAAACTTTTGAAAAATCTCCCCATGTATAGCGTGTTTAGTTATTTCCAACATATGCCATATATCACATGCGTTTTATACTTGTGTTCATAAAAGTTACTTTTTTACTGTTATATTGAAATGTTATTCATATTTTATGTATAAATTTTAATTCTTCATTTACAAATAATTTTAATACAAAACAGGGGGGAAATAGTTATGTTGGTAGTGCCTAGTGAGAAATAGTCCTTATACAAAATACTGTTACACTGAGTGCGCACGAACGCGGTGCGTTGTCCTCTGGTGTAATTCTCCAGGATTAGTTAAGCTTAGTTTATACGAGGCGGAGGAATATCCTGGAAGTAAAACTTTAGCAGGACTTCAGAAAAAGGTTGAAGTAACCGTGAATGGACTATAGTTCTCGTTCCAAATTATATTTAACTGAGTGCGCACGAATGCTGTGTGTTTTCCTTTCGGTGTCATTTTCTAGATTCAGTGCTTGCACGCGGCGAGGAATATTCTCGGAGTAGAATTTTGGCAGAGCTTCAGACAAATTGGAAGTAACCATAAATAAATAAAAATTATTTTGGCGCCTGAACAATTCCAAATTAGAGGCAAAGGTGATTTCTGCACTGAAAAAAAAAAAAAATTGTGGCGACCACCAAATATTTTTTTCAGTGTGTGAGCATGCTAGAACGGTTAGAGAACCCGGGCAGAGATTTCATAAGTGTAGGATTAAGCTGGGCCCACAACCTTCCTTCACCCTTCGGTCGCCCGTCCGTCAGTTATGCGTCAGTTTTTTTTTTCTTCCGTCAGTTGAGACCTACGCACAACACTCCGTCGTCCGCCAAACCTTCTCTACGACAATTTAAGGGGAATGGTACACGAAAATCGTATAGGCCTATTTATTTGATTTTTGTCACAATTTGTTTTACAGAGGATTTTTTGAAATTTTTGATTTGACAAGACGCAAATAACAATTTTTACCACCTTAATACATAGTTAAAAATTCTCTGCGTTCCTTATTCTCGGAGCTCTGATTGAAGATAAGTATAAAAAAAAAAAAATCCTCTCTTTTCTTCCATCAGTGCTCCTAGGATAATGAAAGCAGTGAAAATCTAACAACTAAAAAAGGTGCTGAAAATTATTATTTACGTCTCGTCGAACCAAAAATTTCGATAAACCCTTTGGAAAACGACCTATATCGAAAATCGGGTAAATATACTGCTTTCATGCACTATTAACCTTAGCATTGTTATCTTTCTTTAGTTGGAGATATATCTTGGTTGTAAATACATTTTCAAGAGGAAACATTTTTGGGAGAGAATTTTTTTTTATGGGATGAGAATTTATACAGAAATATTGTGTACATTTACAATTGCTGAATTTCCCACCAAATATAAATATACGCGTACCCACCGCCTTGCATTTGAATTCAAAGTGCGTACTCGCGTCTACAGAACGTAGTCAGAAGGCGGTGTAGGTCCGTCGAAAGTTAGAAGTTTTGACAAATATATTACGGATTGACGGATAGAAAAAAAAACAGTTGCCCTGCGATTGATTTGAAGACCACGTGACCGCCGGAAGGATGGGTGACCGACGGATGTGACGGATGGTTGTGAGTCCACCTTCAGTTGTAAACGAGTAGTAGGAAACGTCAGATTATGGAGCGTTAGCCGTGTCACGTCTTAACTCCTGTTGCTATCTTCCTGGAAGTCACAGCCGGTTCATTAAAGGGGGTAGTATCCTCACCATCTTAGAATCCAGAAATAAATAAATCTAAGCTAGACATGACATGAACGACTACTTAATGAATTTTTTTTTTAATTTGTAGGGTTTCAAATATACCAGTATTTTCCCATGTGGGACTGAAATTATTAAATAATTAGATAATGTTTGATTACGGTTACAGATGTTACACTAATCATGTTAAGAAAAATAAGTGGGAATTAGAAATAACTGTTAAAATGTTCCCTACGCCATGACTGGCTTTGTTTTTAAATATTGACTCCGAAAATTAAGTTCATGAGGAAAATACGTAAATCCAAGATATCAAGGATACTTCCCCCTTATCGTATGTAAGTTAAGTCACACTGCCGTCAGGAAATCGCTGATGAGGTATCGTCTCGTCGTAGGATCTGACATTGGACGGAGGAGCAAGTAGTGAGATAACCACATTGTCTACCGAGCTATCCTGCCCAGCGCCACTTCCTTCAGTCTATTCTTATCTTATGCAAGTTAAGCCACACTGCCGTCAGGAAATCGCTGATGAGGTATCATCTCGTCGTAGGATCTGACATTGGACGGAGGAGCAAGTAGTGAGATAACCACATTGTCTACCGAGCTATCCTGCCCAGCGCCACTTCCTTCAGTCTATTCTTATCTTATGCAAGTTAAGCCACACTGCCGTCAGGAAATCGCTGATGAGGTATCGTCTCGTCGTAGGATCTGACATTGGACGGAGGAGCAAGTAGTGAGATAACCACATTGTCTACCGAGCTATCCTGCCCAGCGCCACTTCCTTCAGTCTATTCTTATCTTATGCAAGTTAAGCCACACTGCCGTCAGGAAATCGCTGATGAGGTATCGTCTCGTCGTAGGATCTGACATTGGACGGAGGAGCAAGTAGTGAGATAACCACATTGTCTACCGAGCTATCCTGCCCAGCGCCACTTCCTTCAGTCTATTCTTATCTTATGCAAGTTAAGCCACACTGCCGTCAGGAAATCGCTGATGAGGTATCATCTCGTCGTAGGATCTGACATTGGACGGAGGAGCAAGTAGTGAGATAACCACATTGTCTACCGAGCTATCCTGCCCAGCGCCACTTCCTTCAGTCTATTCTTATCTTATGCAAGTTAAGCCACACTGCCGTCAGGAAATCGCTGATGAGGTATCGTCTCGTCGTAGGATCTGACATTGGACGGAGGAGCAAGTAGTGAGATAACCACATTGTCTACCGAGCTATCCTGCCCAGCGCCACTTCCTTCAGTCTATTCTTATCTTATGCAAGTTAAGTCACACTACCGTCAGGAAATCGCTGATGAGGTATCGTCTCGTCGTAGGATCTGACATTGGACGGAGGAGCAAGTAGTGAGATAACCACATTGTCTACCGAGCTATCCTGCCCAGCGCCACTTCCTTCGGTCTATTCTAATTTGTGGGGTAACCTGTTTTTCGCGGAAAGATTCCACGACTAGTTGTACTCCAAATCACGTTAGTTCGGAACCAATATCGTGGTTGAATGATTTTAACTCGCACGCGTCATAAGTGTCCACCAGCCAATCACGGACGTTCAGCGTTAGGGTAACTTGATTGCGATTGGCTCTGTCGAGTAGAAAATGTCTTCCTACACAGGCACGCGGCGAATCCGAGCCGAAATAAATTTGCAAACATATGCGTTAGAAGTTGAAGTCAAAGTCGAGGATAAATCTTGACGTGAAAAACAAGTTACCCTACTCATTTCTCAATTTCAACTCCAGGGGAAATTTTTTTCTAATCCCTTTGCGTTGCGATGCTCAATTTAGCAGTGCACTTGTTGCAAGGAAATGGGTTAATTATATAAATTAATCGTTTTCATAATTGCTTTTATGGCCAATTCGTGGTTACTTCCAACTTTTCTGAAGCCCTGCTGAAGTTCTACTTCCAGGATATTCATCCGCCTAATGCAAACAAAGTTGGTCGAAGTATAGAAAATAACACCGAAGGGACTACGCATCGCATCCATGCGCACTCAGTGTAATAATATTTTTGCATAAGAACTATTTCTTACTAGGCATTACCAACACACCTTTTTCTCCCTGTTTTTATCCGTATTTGTTATATATGAAACATAAGTTTTAGATACAATATAAGTAAAAGTTCAATTTTACCAAAAAAAAATGGTAGTTTTTATATTAGCAAAATTTTTAAAAAACTTATGAAACAATGCATGTTTAGGAAACAACCAAACAAGTCATACAGGGGAAAAATTTTAAAGGGTTTGAATCAAAAAGTGTGAAGAAACCGCCAACAGACTACCACAGCCTGCTGTATATAGAAAGTCACTCGATGGACCTCATGCCTCGACACCTGGTCATTAAGGTTATTCCAAAACGTAATAACAATAATAATTCAATAACTTAGTAAAACATAGTGTCGTAACAAATTGTATGCTTATACGTGGTTTTACTGTAAAAAGTAGAAAAAATTAGTAGAGAAAGTATTGTTATTGTATGATATTTTTAAACCGAATAGGAAGTGGTACAGAACTATGTACAGAAATGAATAAACAGAATGATCAGTATTTTGAGTTAGGCATCTCGTGTCGATGAAAATATTTGACGAGCATATCCAAATATTTTAGCGGACCATCTGGAATCCAGCAATTTACCACGAGTGGTCCTCGAACAGCACTTTGAGAATCACTATAACTTATTTTGACATACAGCTGCTTCCAGGCTGGAGTAAGGAAGAAAGATTCAAAATACCAGAGTACATAAATCTACACACACAAGGGGAATGTAATACACGACAGTGATTCGCAAGTCGTAGAAACATACAGAAAGTGTTCTGCAAAACTACGTATCACATATTCAATATAATTAGTTGTAGTATATTACATATTTGCATTCCTACTTTTAATAAGCATGTTAATTTATGGTACTAAAACATCATATATAAAATTGTAAAAATCAATCAAGTGAAACATACAGTTAAATATTAAAAACTGAAGGGTATAATTGAGACTTATAGGAGCCTGGATTCCAGAACCTCGGTTTAAGTTGTGAAAAGTTTTATAGGTCTACTGGCAAGAGATCCAGCGCGAGTGTATGCATACATAAACATAAATATGCACACATACCATATACGCGCATTCATGTAGGCTATATCACATATGCATATACATCAACTATTTAGATACACTTAACATTACTTATTTTTGTTTATAACATATCACACATACAAACATTCATCTAGTGTTGTAGCATATATTGTCTCCACGTATACTTTCTGATTGTCTTAAAAATGAGCTAAAATTGGAATGGAGGGAATCTCAAATGAAGTTTTGCTATATTTCTTGTAACACTGTAAGTAAAAGATTGAAGTCCATACTAGGTAGACTTACGGTGTTCACGTCTAACTGATTGTTTGCTCTTGTATTGTATGTGTGGCCATTTAACCTTCTTGTAGTACTTATGTGAGTTTTCACTGATTTATCTCAAATCTTTCATATTTATATTTATTTCTAATTATTTTTACAAGTACATGTGAGCAGAACTCTACTGATATAGATGGAATCTCTCTTGTATTCACTATGTTGATGGGTCCGCGGTGGTTTAGTGGTTAGACTACTCGCCTACATCAAGGTTCAGCCTCGGATTTTCGCATGTGGGAGTCGTGCTGGACGATGTCGGTAGTCGGTGGGTTTTCTCGGGATCTTCCCTTTCCCCCGCCCTTACAGCCCGGCGCTGCTCCATAATCACGTCCCTTCACCCCCATCGGCTCTCGTGACCTCGACGTTAAGAGCCGTCCAGACCTCTTCACTTACTCTTGTTTTTAGTTTTCCTTATACTCTCTCTCAAATGTTCGTCTCTCGTGCACGATTTTGCCCCCTTTCAGCAATTCGTGGGGGGCAAGTCTCCCTCACTACCCCCACTGAGCACGGCCCTGAATGCATTTCATGCACCAGCTTGGCGGAGCCCTTAAGTCTGTTGCCTGGTTGAGGATTTGCTATACGGAAATACATGTTAATGTAATTCAATTTTTTGGTGTTCCTGTTGAAAATATATATATACCACCAGTGTTGTTTTTGAGCAGAAAAATGCATACTTCTTTGCTATCGAAGCCACTTGTAACATTATTGTGTATCCTGGAAAGATCAGAAAAATTAATAATTTATTAAAAAATTACTGAAAAACGAATTGTTATATTTGCCACGACACAGAGCTTAATAGCATCATTTCTCACACTTAGGTTTTTTTTTTTCAAGTTTATATATTCAAGATTGGTTTTAAAAATCGAATTTCATTAACATGTATTTCTCTATACCAAAATCTCAACCAGGCGAAGGCATTAACGGGCCTGCCTACCAAGCCGGTTGACGCGAACATCAAATGGGGAATCAATGTTAAATGAAATTCCTTCTCATTTCGTCAGTTTTAAAGATAACAATTTCTAACAAAAATTATTTCACCTGAATTTTCTTAAGGAATGTTTTTATGTTAAGAAATGTTGCCGATGTTTTTGTTTGATACATTTTCCCCCCTATAGTGTAATTTCGAAATTTACATTACAACAAAAAGAAAAATGAACAAACATATATTTTTTTCAAAAATTATTTTATATCAAAATATTTTATTTTAAAAAAAGTCGCGTATACATACACAAGACTGTGAAATCTAGCATTCTGTCAGATAATAACGTGAAATTTGCACGTATAATAACTTGTTATAAGTTCCTGCACTTTAAACTGAGTTCATTAAAAGTAGCTGCTTATAGAACGGACTCAAGCAGCACACACACCAGAAAAATGCTGGAAAGGCGTTCGCCTATCAGCTTGTGGTAGCCCTCTCGCAACTCGGCAGACCAACTAAGTAAGGAACCTGTCACAGCCTTCAGTCGCCAATCAGACGCAAGGCCCGTTCCCTGAACTTTGCTTAGCCAATCAAGGAATCCGCTTTTCCATTTCGTCTCTGTGTACTTATCTACGTGACTTTTACCGTGATCGCTCAATCCGCCGATCCTTTGGCTGGGTGGGAACTGCAGACGTCATTGGAGTCGGCGTTAGGCGCCTGGGCCGCGGGTGACAGATGGCGCTCTCGCTCCTCGGGCCCGCGCTGGAGGCCTGACAAAGGAGCATCGGCCGAAATGCGAGCGGCGTCTATGGAAGGGGGTGACTCGGCGGGGCGAAGTTTTTGGCACGAGAGAAGCACCGTGTAAAAGGAGGACGCGAGAGAGGGGTGATTGAAGAATGGAAGCGATCGAAAAGTTTGTCGCGGGTGGCGCCACCTCCCTCCCAATTCTATCTCCTATTTTAGCATCTTCTCTTCTTCTTCTGCTCTTCGGGCGTCTCCCCCAGTCCTCCCTTCCGTCCTTCTTGCTCGACCCTGTGCTAGGCTCTGAGGTCTTGTCACGAGCACCCCTCTAGGGACATCCTCCAACCCCCCTTTCGACAAGCACCACAAGAAAAATCTCATCACCCTTAAAGTCCTGAGCACACTCATAAGTTAAAAATACCCCAGGAAGAAAAAAATCTGTGGGGATGAAGGGTGGGTGGAGAGATTCCTCTCCGGAAGGCCGCGGTCACCAATCTGTTAGTCCAAGGAATAAGCCCGAGAGAGGAAGATGGGAAAACCTGAGAATTTTCTTATCGGCTCTCGAGTTTCCCCAGCCCCAGAGGCCTTCCCTGTCGGTGGAGGGAAAATGAAGATTCTGGGGGAAGACGTCACAAATTGATATTTCCCTTCGCGGTACCTTCCCTCTCGTCGTGACCCCTGGCGCAGTAATATACCAGCTCCATGGAATGTCTGAAGATGCGGAAAGAAAGGTGTGGCACGTGACTCGCGAATTCGAGCCGCTCGCGCTGGAGACTGGGTTGGACATCGTTCGCCAATCTGGGTACGGAGACTCGACTTGTCTGGTAGCGGTCCAGGAACAACAAGGCTTATTGCTGTTCCAGTCCCCAGCTTATCCAGCCATCACCGGGGTTTCAACGTACTCTTGATATAAAAGTACTGTATTTCGAGATCATTGTTATGTCGATTCGAGATCGAAGTTGTCATGATATATATTTGGACTAGTTCTAGTCCAAGCAAGCCTCATAGATCATCCATGTCTGCAAACATATATGGATGTTTAAAGCAAACGCCCCTCACTCCTCCTGTTTCCCAGCCACTACTGCCCAACTGGGCGTATGTCCAAGATTTTTCGAAACTCGTACCCCACTGGGTATATGTTTTTTGCTTCAATGCCCCTAGCCACCATCTCTTCATCTTATTATTTATCCATAACCAGGGATAGGAAAATTTCGCGAGTTCAATGACCTGTAGGCTAGACTCCTCAGTCCTCTGCATACTGGAACCTCAGCTGTGTGTTCATTTGCTGTTGCCCCACGCCTGGCAGTTATGGGATTCGCAAGGTGTTTCCTTGCAAGTGTGCTATTGGCTCAGTGGCGTGCAGAGCGGGGCTAATAAACTGTGATCCAATTGCGAAGGTCACTGCACTGTATATGTGTTTGACATAGATCTTGTCCCGAAATGAATTCGCGAAATATTCCTATCCCTATCCATAACAGATTCACCTGCCGGCTCGCTGAAGTGCGGACCCCTAAATAACTATTAGAAAGACCCGCATCCTGATAAGCCAAGCAGGCTTCACTAGCATTCACAGTAATATTATTATTGCCAACTCCCCGCTCGTCTTTCGACGACTGGAACATTCCCGGGTGCGATTTTCAAATACTCTGGCAGCCCAGCGTGCAGCGAGCAGCGAAATGAGATGCAAGGTCTGCTTTCTTCCAGGTTGTCACGAGTCGAATGAGAGGCCGAGTACGACATCAAAGAAACCGCCATCACATTTCGCGTTGTGTAGATATAAATTCTGCCACAGTGCCCTGCGTTTATCACGGAGCTTGGTTTATTAACCTCATGGACGTGTTGTCTCGAGTACGACTATGTTCCTTCGTTTGTTCGCGTGCTGCAGATAAAGGAACTATGGTCGGTGCTGTTGTTGTTGTTCTGAAACCAGCCCCACAGAATACTTACTTACGAATACAGGTTAACAAACTCTTATACCGCGAACTCCAGTCGTACACTCAGACAAAATGACGGCACTGACGTACAGCATACCAGAATGCCGTTGGCCAATCAAAGCATGGTAATTTATTTACCTGCCCACAGTCCAGTAGACTGCGGATCCTTCGCAACACTCAGTAGCCAATCAGACAAAAACCCGTTACAGACACTGGTGTAGCCATTCAGCAAGTTGGTGCGCTCGTGTGACTGAGTGAAAAGATTTGGTCGGCTCTTAACAGCGAGGCCTTGAGAGTCGATGAGGGTGAATGAGGTGGGTATGGAGCAGCGCCGGAATGAAATGGTGGGGAAAACAGGAGGTCCCAGAGAAAACCCGCCCACCAGCGGCATCATCCGGCATGATTCCCACATGCGAAACTCCGGGAGTGACCCGGCCGGGGATTGGACCCGGTTTGTCTTGTTGAGAGGCGGGTAGTCTATAAACTACACAACTGCGGCTCGTGTCTTAGCAAGAATACCGTTTTACCTTAAACCAGATAGCACGGGATTCTCTTCTTGTTTTGTTGCAGGGTTGTTAGTGATCCAAGAAGAGTCCTCTTAGAGTTTTTGTTATAAATAGAGCCCCGAGTATTTCGCCGATTGATTTCGCAGCTGGCTAGGTTTCACAGTCCTCTATACACTTGAGACAATATAGTTTGCTATTTGGTTGCTGCGATCAAGTGAGGCCTTCGTACAGGCATGTTCAACGTTTACTCACACTACTGCTTCCTGCTTACTACTGGCTCACTGCTAAACGGGGCGTGTCTAAATAACTGCCGTCCAATCACAATGGAAGGAGAAAAGACCAAGTCTTTAAAGTCTACCTTGTCACAGAATGAATTCGCGAAATACTCGGAGGAGCTCTAGTCATAAATTGCGATCGAAATACAAACGGAACTCAACGGTGGGTGCTTTTAAAGTCCAGGTTGTCACCGTCACCAGCTGAATTCCCGAAATTTCCCAACCCATCTTATGGCTCGGAGGATAATAGATTTTCAACCCGTATATCTGACTAAAGGAAATAACGTTTACAAGTTTTGTGCGGCGAAATGCGAGGGTTTGTGCTGTAGGAATGATGGCAAGTTGGAATGGAAGAACCAGCTGTTTGTTTTCCATCCCAAGCCGAATCTCTTATCCCGATACAGTTGGAGAATGCCGCGGCGCTGGAATCTCGCCCCTCCCTGAACAGACAGAACAATTCTCCATCAGGAAGGGAAAGCTATGGGGGGGGGGGGGGTTGCAGAATTCACGTGGAATTACCGTCTGCCACCCTCCAGCCCCTTGCGCATTTCTTCCCCCGTAAAGCAACCCGCATAACATCCGTGCAGGAAATTCCTCCCCGCAGATAGAACCGCGCTGGGGGTAGGGATGCAAGGATTTACTCTCCGGGGGTGCTTAAACCTCGCGAAGTATGGGTCGTCTCTTATTGCGTTGACTTGTATTAAGATTCTTCCTTCTTACCCTCTCCCCTCCCTTCTTCCACAGCCACCACCTTTCGCCCTCTTAGCTATGCAGTTCCTGTTCTTGAGGAGAAGAGCCAACATAGAGTAAAAGCACGGTAGACTGGCCTTCGTCTACTCCACACTTACCCAGTATTAACCCTTCAGTAGGGATAAGTAGGGATAGGAAAATTTCGCAAATTCATTTCGGGATAAGATAGACGTCAAACACATATACAATGAAGTCGCCTTCACAATTGGATCACAGCTTTTTAGACCCACCTTGCACGCCTCTGAGCCAATAGCAGACTCTCAAGGGAACACCTTGCGAATCCCATAAGTGCCAGGTGTAGGGCAACAGCCAATGAATACACAGCTGCGGCTCCGGTATGCAGAGGACTGAGGAGTCTAACCTACAGGTCTTTGAACTTACGAAATTTTAATATCCCTACTGATAAGTATGTAGTTTTAGGCGTAACAGTCTAGACTAAAAGTGTAGTAGACGGATTATCGTCTTCCCCACAAGTAGGCCTACCCGATTTTCACCTACACCACACAAACACAACTGTTTACGTCACGTGGTAAACACCGATGAACGTGGTGGTTTACGTATTTCTTCAAAATACAATCCCTTTTATTTGGATAAAATACTTTTGCCAATTTGAACTTAATCTGATTCTATAGTCCATTTACTGTTACTTCCAACTTTTCTGAAGCCTCGCTAAAGTTCTACTTTCAGGATGTTCCTCCGTCTCGTGCAAACAAAGCTTAGCAAAGTCTAGAAATTTACACCTAAGGAACAACTCATCAAATTCGTGCGCGCTCCAGTGAAATAATAATATTTAGCATGAGAAATATTTCTTATAGGCTGTTCACGGTAAAGTGAGCACTTTTGAAGCCCTAGTTATTTTTTTCATTTCAGCCACATTTTATCCTTTAACCACCTTTTAAATTAATATTGCCATGTAGGTAATAAATATAGTGTGTGTATTCCACCGCACTCAGAAGTTTACGTCTAATGGCAAAGTAAAATTTATTTATTGACTATTATTATTCCAAGTGAGAGGTCTTTCAAAATTGCTCGTTTTACCGTTAATAACCTATACTAGGCTTTACCAACACAACTGTCTTTACACTGTTTTTATTCATATCAATTATAAATAGAATAATAGTTTTTATATATAATAACGCACTTTTCGGTAACAGAAGTATAAAACGCGTGTGACGCATGGGATATTCTCAAAGTGTAGTTTCGAAAGGTGTCAAGAAACAGCGAATAAACTATAATTGGAGCCGCGAGTATTTCGCGATTTCGTTCGGTGGCAGGGTAGACTTCAAACACTTGTTCTTTTCTCCCTCTATTGTGATTGGACGGCAGTTGTTTAGACACGCTCAATTTAACTGTCAGCCAGTAATAAGCAGGAAGCAGTAGTGTGTGTGTGTGTGTGTGTGTGTGTGTTTGCACAGTGCTGTACAAAGACCTCACTCGGTCTCAGCAACCAAACGTTGGTGTCTCGGGTGTATACAACTCTGTGAAGTCTTGCTTGCTACCAAATCAATCGGCGAAATACTCGGGGCTCTAACTATAATAAAAATTTGTTAGAGTGCGTATACAAACATCTCAAAGCACTTGTTTACGTATAGGCTATTCACGGTAAAATGAGCACTTTTGAAAGCCCTGCTTAAGAGCTACCTGTACGCACGTTGTGTCTTCTTACGCCTTATGTAAAATTAACATTGCCACGGGCCTCGGCATTTTATTCAGGCGACTGTCAAGTGAAGTGCTCACTTTATTGTGAATAGGCTTCAAACAGTTTTATCAACTCACATGCTATCCATGTCGTTCTACGAGAGTCGTGTTGACAGAAGAGCAATCCAGTGTTGGAACACTATGTGGCCAATGCGCAGCTTGGGCGGTCGCGCTCTCTCCCATTCTCCACCTGTGGATGCAACGAACACACAGTTTTTCTTTGGGAAGTATACAAGTGTCAGTTTGTCGCTTTATGTCGGGAGGACCAGTGATAATAATGTTGTATTAGACATTATTGACAGCAGATATCTATGCGACTACGTAGTTCGGTTTCAACAACTTGTGAATAGGGACAGGAAAATTTCGCGTTTGTTTTAAACGATCTGTAGGCTAGACTCCACGATCCTGTGTATTTCCGAGCCTCCGCGTTCTGTTGATTGGTTGCTGCCTCAGTGTGTAGCCAGTTTTGCCTCGGACCAGGTGGCACGGGAATCGGTGCTTCTTTCCTCGCAGGTCCATTATGGGCTCAGAGTTCACCTAGGCGTGTCTAAAATAATTGTGGTCCAATAGAAAACGTAAAAGAAATGTACTTGTGTTTGAAGTCTAGCTTGTCCTAAAATGAATTCGCGAAATTTTCTAGTGCCCATGTATGAAGTTCCGACCATGTGAACGACTTGTCTTATTGGACGCGCGTTTGCTGTGTACATCGTTATTTGTTGTGCAACGCCCCGTACATAAACCACTATGTTTTAAAGGGGTGACTCAACAATACTGTCAAAACTATGTAATGAATAGAGACCCCGAGAATTTCGCGGGTTCATTTCTAGACAAATTAGAATCCACATACATGTACGTTCATGTTACGTTTGTAATTGGTCGACGTGTTCTTTGAAACCTGCTGGAAATAAATGAGCCAATAACAAACATGCAATAAATTGCACACCCAACCACCGCCTTTTATCACCACAACAATAAACCAATAAACAGTTGATATCTGTATGAGCGTATATAATACTGTGAAGTCTAGCCTATAGGACATTGAACTCGCGAATTTCTCGGGTCTCTAGTAATGAAACAGTCGTGTATAGGGACACAAAAAAAAAAAAAATTTGCGGAATTTTTTCCCCCTCGTGAAATTCGCGTGTCCCTACCAATGTGTTAGTCAGGAAGAAATACGTTATGTCAGAGCACAGACATTGCATTTTCACGCCATGACATGTTTAACGCAGTAGGGTATTATCGGTGGTTATTTAATATAAATGTTTATTATAGTTTCTTCCCCTATCCGTCGAAGTTTGAGTATTTGCTTTAGTACATCGGATATATTTATCTGTGCCTTGAATAGTAAAAGATAGAGTGCTAGGACACCTGATTTACGCAGGCTGGACTTCAAAACTTTGAAGTCAGCAGACATTTACAAGACAACCAAGACAAGTTAGAAGTGAGTTACTTATATCCACGACTGCAGGAGCACCGGTTATATTGGTCTCTGTGTTCCCACTCACTACAGTTCTAGTGCAGGCCAACATGACCTACTGTGCTCTACAACGTTCATTATGGACTGGTCATCAGCAGGGATATGTAAAATTCGCGTTAATGTTTGGCACCAGGCTAAACTCCACAGTACTGTGTATACAAGAGCCGGCGTCGTTTACTCATCGGCTGCTGTAGCGATGTGAAGCCATGCCCACCATGCCCTTTCTGAGTGTACTGCACGTGATTGGGTTATATAGTTGTGAAGCGTTCATTTATTGGCGTAGAGTTACCTAGGGCGTGGCAGATAAAATGGTCCAATGACAAGGGTATTACAAAGGTACACGTGTTTAAAGTTAAACGTGTTCCCAAATAATAACGCGAATTTTGCATGTCTTTAGTCTTCAGTCACTAAGGCGTGGGGTTGATTTAGTCCCAGTCATATGTCTAGGGATAGGAAAATTTCGCGAATTCCTTTCGGGACAAGATCTATGTCAAACACATATACAGTGAAGTGACCTTCACAATTGGATCACAGTTTATTAGACCCGCCCTGCACGCCCGAGAGCCAATAGCACACTTGCAAGGAAACACCTTGCGAATCCCATAACTGCCAGGTGTGGGGTATCAGCCAATGAACACACAGCTGAGGCTCCAGTATGCAGAGGACTGAGGAGTCTTGCTTACAGGTAAGAGAACTAGCGAAATTTTGCTATCTCTACATATGTCTTTATTTGTTGTAAGATGTTTTAAAATCCCACCTGTTCTTTTGCGGATATTTAACGGAAACATTTTTGTAGTCAGGAAAGTTATATTGTTACTGAGCTGTAGAGTTGTTGTAAGATTCTGTTAAACACAGGCAGTACAGCGACTGCATGGAAATGCTAGTTTTCTTTTCAATAACAAAGAAATGTTCAAAATATTTTTGCTCGAGCTACACTCTAGCGTAGTCCTCTAAAGTGTTAATATGTTTCGTGCACACCTGCAGTTCTCGACTGGATACTGGACGCGTGTTTTTGTGGAAGATACTCTGCTACTTGGCCCGGCCAATCACGAGTCAGGTTACTCCGGTGCCAGACGACTGCGACTCGCCTCACGTAGCAGTGAAAACAATCCGATTGCGGAAGTGGATCGGAGCTGAAGTGTTTTGAAATTTAACTAGACGGGGAATCTTTTCGCGAAACTCGGGTGTCCACCATGAATAATTTATGCGCTGTTTTTTTTACCCATTTTATTTACCGCTAAACCGTCCCTTTCGTCGACTTGTGTAAAACGGAATGCCGTAATAGTTTCCCCTCCTCCATCAGTGGTAATCGTTTCTGTATGAAAAGGAAACCCGTATTGTGCAAAATTGTCGTTTTTATTTGGCGACAGCGTTGAATGTTAACACCTGGAGTGCGGTACAGATTCACTGGCATTTCAGACAAGCTGAAAGTAACTCGTCTGTATTCTCACGACTGCTTGACCAGCAGTTCTGTTGGTCGTTGTCAGGGGCACTCGAATTTCGCGAAAAAAAAAACATTTCCGCACATGCTAGATTTCAATACCTTACTAACATACCCGCATTTTCCTATTTCGTATTGGCGGCATGTGTCTGTGAGAATACATTCTCATAGTTGACTGGCCCATTAGATTTCGTTTACTCCGATGCTGTACGTCTCTGATTCGTGCGCAGACACTATGCGCAGACGCGTAACATCTAGATCATCTAATCATAAAAGTGGATCTGAGCTAAAGTGTTTTGAAATACAACTGGTCGTGAAGTCTTTTCGCGGAATTCGGGTGTCCCTAGTCATTGTGTTCCAATATACAACCGTCCTATTGGTTCTCACAACACCTCACCCGCCTACTATATGTACTATACAACGTTCATATCCGGCCGGCTCTCACTCGTCGTAAGCCTAATGCCTGGAAACCTGCAAAATTCGCGTTATTATTTGGCGTCAGGCTGAACCTCACAGCACTGTATACACTGGAGCCGGCGTCATTTCTCCATTTGCTGTCGCATAGTTGCGAAGTC
This sequence comes from Dryococelus australis, assembly GCA_029891345.1. Lineage (NCBI taxonomy): Eukaryota > Metazoa > Arthropoda > Insecta > Phasmatodea > Phasmatidae > Dryococelus > Dryococelus australis. The sequence goes on from CM056995.1 coordinate 351,191,674, forward strand.
ACTCCCTTTCTGACTGAACTGCGCGCGTGATTGGGCACACGATTGCGAAGTGTTCATTTATTGGCGCAGAGTTACCCGGGGCGTGTCAAATAAAGTATGGTCGAATGACAAAGGTATGGGAAAGATGAAAGTGTCACAGGCTATTCGTGGTAAAATTACTCTATGCCTGTGCGTTGAACACTGACACCGCGAACCTTTCAGTTCAAAAGCTCTGTAATAACAAGGACATTTGCATTTGACACCTGTCCTTATACTACAACGATTATGACAGTAGAAGCACTGCAAAGTTCGTTCAATTGAACTTTAGCTGTTGGGATAGTTTTCTTTATTAGAATCGAATTCCTCGAAACACCAATTCCTGTTGAATGCACTGCAACACATTTCAATGCAAACATAGCCTTCTCAATTAGAATAATAGCCAACAAATAATATTTTATATTAGCCTTTCATGTTAAGTTTTGAGTGTGGTGGAGTATACACTGTGTTTATTACTTGCATGGCAATATTCACTTAACCCATTCGGACCCAGTGTACACAATAGTGTACAGTACTAACGTGTAGGTAATTTCCGGTCTGTACTGTACAGTGCGAACGTGTAGGTAATTTCCGGTCTGTACTGTACAGCGCGAAGCTCAGTGATCAATGATCCTTCAGGTGAGTAAACGATCCGCAAACCGGCTTACTTGTCTAGGTCACAATTGGTTCATATAACTGTAGCTGAACATAAAGCCTTCAGCTCATTGGCTGTGACAACGAAACAAGTGCTGTGTCGACTAAGTACAGCTCTCGTCATAACATTTTTCGTTTGCAACACCTGAACCAGTAAATAAAAGTGGGTCTGACAGTGTTAAAAGGCGGTAAAGGATAAAATTAATGGCTGTAAGGAAAAAGTAACTAAGTCCTCAAAAGTGCTCATTTTACCGTGAAAGGCCTATAAAAGATTAAAGTGTGTCCAAATAATAGCGCGAATTTTGCAGGTCTCTACTAATGCCGAATTGAAAGCGTTTCTGAGTTGAATAACATTATACAACCTGTTCTGGTAATTTGAAAAATTTACACTTTTGAGTGATGTCGACGTACGTAATATTAAACTGCAGAGAACTTTATGAAAACTGCCGGCGTAATAATATTTCTTCGGCCCTGTTAAAAAAAATAACGATACTGTCGTAAAGTTACACAAACTCCAACTCAGTTAACCCGCTCTTACACAGTGTCTACGATTGTGGACTCGCTGCACATTAACGATTTTTTATGACGGGTGCTGTACAGAACAAGGCACCAGTGTCCAGTCTTTCTTGCTGCTAATCTGATTTGTGGTATTTTCTGCGTTTCTTGGCAGAATGGTTAATGCAAAAATATCAACGAGCACGCAGTATATCGATCGCTGACGACAAAACAAGTGCAGAACACATGCACAGGGCGAGGCAAAAAAACTACGCGATGGCAACACTCTAAAAATTAAGAAATTAACGTGTGATCAAACGGGTTAAATTCATTCGACGTAATATTAAGTTGGCATCTGTCAAAGTGTTAACACGTGTATGTTTACATCAGTTTTGTCCCTGGGACTAAAATTTTACCTTAAATGCCTCTGAGCCAATAACAATCGCCTTATTGGAACGATCTATAAGCTGTTCGCGGTAAAATGAGCACTTTTGAAACTCCTACTCAAGATCTATTTATATGCATGTTGTGTATTCTTCCACCTTACGTAAAATTAATAACGTCATGGGCCTCATCACTTTATTAATGCGTCGGCCAAGGGAAACTGTGGAATTAGTAGCAAAATAAATATTCTACAAATCTGCTCATTGTCGCCCGTTGATGCATTAAAAATCAGAAAAGCAATAGAAATAATTTAATTTATCACAAATGGTTACCTAACACTTTTTATTCAACGTTAAGACATGGAACTATTTCCTCTTTGTCGTCCCCAACTTCTACTGGGCGAATGTCACTAAGTGCGCCCGTTAGAATATATTCGGAGAAGGAGGAGGAGGAATTTTTTCTATAGTTGATTTCAAAAGTGATCGCTTTATTGTGAACAACCTTTAGTGAGAAAAGCATGGCTTCTGCGGTAACGGCTATGAACAAACTATGCCACTGCGAGCGTACACCTAGACTGTACAGAGTTCAAGGTAACAAAGCAAATTTCGCGTGTCTTTAAAAAAAATACTTATTTTTACAAGTATGAAATTTTCGCGGGATTTGTTAGCCTATTTGCTGGAATCAACGATAATCTACGCTCTCGAACCTCGACAGTACGTTCTCTGTTCACGGTTAGTAAAACGCTTTTGAAATCAACCTTCGAAAAATTTCACTGTCCCTACCTGCTTTTGTTTTGAAGGGCGCACTGACTGGCTAGCGCCCAGTTAAATTGGTAATGATGGAGGTAAAATAGTTCCAGGTTTTAACGTTAAGTTAAAAGCGTTAGACAAACATTTTTGAATACCGAAACGATTTGTTTTGCTTTCTATTTTTTTAAAGCTTGCAGCGAGTTTATTTGTCTCACAATGTTACTGTATCACTTAACCAAAGGATTAACAGAGTGACGGGGCTCATGGCAAAGTTTTGTTTACATATGGTCGAGGAATACACAGAGTGCATACAAGTGGATCTTAAGCAGGGCTTTCAAAAGTGCCCAATTGGACATTAACAACGTATCAGCGGCGTGTGGTAAACTGTTGCAAGGTAAGCTGACGTTAGTTGTGTGCTGTACCTTGTTGCTTGCTAGTTTACACTCGCGCCACTGAAACGTGGCTCGGCATGTGACGCCAGAACACGTGTGTAATGGGTCCCTCGCCTGCTCGTCGTGAGTCGTCGCAATGCACTCAGTTTCCCTAGACTCTTCAGTGGTTATTCGTGCCTGCTGTGTACACCGAGAATATACATCAGTGAGCAAGCGCCAGCTTACATTGCAACAGATCATCATACGCCATTGCAACCTATAATCAGTTCCACCGCAGGTCACGTAAGACGGGACTTGCTGTTTCTCCAGAGTGTAACTAATTAGCTGTGAATCAATTGCAATAGTAATTCACTTGTACATGTGTTTGAAGCTTAAATTTTCTTCATATATATTCGCAAATATTTTCTATACTTATTAATTTTAAAGTTATGAAAAATTAATAACAAAATTCCTTTGTTGAAATCGTATTAATAGTTTCACATTCTTTTCAACATTCAAAATATACTACATGTGAGTGCATTAAAAACTTATTTTGGAAAATAGAATTGTGTGTAGTTGTTGCAATAGAGTAAGTGTGAATGTTTTAAATTGAGACTATTGTGATATATTTTGTGAAGGTATATTAATTGATGTTTTTGCTTTCATTTTTTTTTATTTCTGGTATTGTTCTTGCAAAATTTTGTTGTGCATTGTCTATGTTTGAACTCAAATCAGCGCCTTTTTTAGTTATGACAGTGTAATTGCTTCTTCGTTTTTGTACACTGTTAAATAATTTTTCATGGCTTCGTTTTAAATACGGAAAAGTACGAGCGAAATAAACATACATTTAGTTTCATTAGTATGCATATAATGTATTTATATCATATTTATATACTTATATTATAATGTTGCAATTTCTCTCTCTAGAAATTAAGTGGGCTATACCAAGTTCGTTAAGGGATGGAAGTGTTAATTAAATTAAATAATTAATTATAATTTCCTTATTTTATTTACAATAGCTACAGCAAAATTATCTGAACTCAAAAGCTCACAATAATTTGATACCACTTACAGTCCACAACTAATTACTCCAATTTCATACAATTTATAACTACCACAAAGAAATCAATTAAATTCAATAATTAAATATCAGTCCCAATAGACGTATCAACCAATTCAAATATTCTATAAAATATGTGTCCAAATTGACAGTTTGAATATTTACAATAAAATCCGTATTACACTTCCAATCAGTCCCACCTCAGTTCAGTCCATGTCCCGCCAATCGCAATGTGCTAGAGTCCTCCAAGCGCCCTCACGCACAGTAGGCTTCACTCGTCGGTTTCACACCCTCTCGTACATTCGCGCCACGAACACCACCTTACCCGCCGTCGTCCCGCAATCTCCTGTCGTCGTCCACACTTACCTTCGCTCGCGCACACTCGCCAGATGGCCTCCGTCAAAGACTGCCTGCTGCTGGATTGCAGCAGTATATATAGGTCTTAGGCCGTCACCTAGAATCTTCCCCAACTCGCGTGATGCGTCGCGGAGGGACAAGACGCCAGCCAGTCCCACCAGAACATTCTTGCGTCGTCGCCAAACGTATCGGAATTTCTAGCAGGCGAGAGGAGGTCGGTGGCGCCAGCAAGTCTCGCCGCTGTCGGCATTCACGGGATTCCCAGAAGGGGGAAAAACAGACAGCGAGCGCATCGTTCCAGGAAGAGGGGAGGGCGAGGCGGGTCTCCTACCACGGCGCGGGGTAGCCGAGTCGGCGCCAGCTGCAGCACGTAAAAATAATATGCTTTTACTTTTTTTTAACCTAATATTTAAAGCGAATAAAATTTTCTTTGATATAGCACTGAAGTCGCCGACCTGTACCATGCTACGTTGGTTGCATGAAGTATAGGGCATTCGCACATATTTTCAGTTTTCTCTCCAGTTGGAGGGTTCGGAGAGGGGTTGTTTTTTAGAGCTGTCCTACAGATTTTAAATAATTCAAGGTACGGATGTAAATTGCGCGAATGGTATTATGTGCCGCAAGACTTATAATTTCGTGGATGTATCGGCGAAGAATTCTTGACGTCAGTAGTCTTGGCACCGGAAGTCATTTAGAGCATTTCCTGTGCACGTGTATCTGTTGTGCATACCTTTGAAAGTTTTCATTAAAGATTATGACAGCTAGAGTATCTTCCGTGTATCTGTTATACATACCCTTGAAATTTTCCATCAAATTCAGGGTAACAATATATTTTCCCGAGAATTATTGATAGTTTCTATTATCAAATTAAGGTCCTGGCTAAAGTATTTCCCGAAAGTCTTTCAATTGCAACAGTTCTGTTATATCTTTTGTGCTTATCCTTGAAAATTTCCATTATCAACAGGGTAGCTAGAGAATTCCCTGTGTTTCTGTTATACATGTATGCGAATTCGATTAACACATTCACATTGCCTATGTATATGGTGTTCATATTTTTCTGCGAATGTTTCCGTTAAAACTTCAGGTTAGTTGGAGCATTCCCGTGCATCATATATGCATATCTTTAAAATTTTCCATTTACACTGTAGTGTAGCTAGAGATAAATTATTTGAGGAACTACAGAAAGGTAATCGTTGATGATCACGCAAGCTCGTGATAAACACTTCCGTAAGAACGACACTGTATCTGTGCGTGTTTTGTCTTCAAGGTAAAAGGAAATGTTACGAGTATCGTATCTGCAACTATAGGCTGTTCGCGGTAAAATGAGCACTTTTGAAAGCCCTACTTAGGATCTACTTGTATTCTTCCTCCTTAAGCAAAATTAACATTGTCATGGCCCTCATCACTTCATTCATGCGTAGATATAGTGAAACTGTGAAATTATTAGAAAAGTAAATATTTGACACTTTGTATACTACGCTCGAGTGTAGCTCGAGCAAAGCTAATTTGAAAATTTATTTGTTGTTCAGAACAAAACTCACATGGATGTGCAGTCTTGGCTTGGCTAGTGTTAAATACGAAATCACAAGAACACCACTGCGCTGTAACAATGATATTGCTAACGATAGAATTAAATTTTGTTATAGCCACTCAAAAGGACATGATTGATTGTAAATCCTTTTATACGATAAAGGACATTTGATTGGGTAAATATCAGCTTGGTTGATGACCGGCCAATAATGAACGCCGTAAAGTCACGGTAGTGTCTGGTGTGATATGGACCAATTGGACGATGTTGAGTTCTAACGCAGACACCAACAGAACAGGTGTTTTTGCAGTAGTGAATATAGGTGACTCCCTTCTAATTCGTCTTAAGTGCCAGTAAATGTGTGCAGTCCTCAATGTATTAACAAACCTAATTATTTTCATACTTCTATTTATTAATAAAACAGAAAGCGAAAGAAATAATTTAAGTTATCGGAAGTGGTCACCTAACACTTTTTATTCGACGTTAAGATACAGAACTACTTCCCATCCATTGTTACCAACTTTCCTGGGCTCATGTTACTCAAGGCGCCCGTTATAATATATGCAGACAGGGGCAGTGACTTTTTTCTAAGGTTGATATCAAAAATGCTCACTTTATCGTGAATAGTCTTTACATTGACGTTATAAATTACTTGATCTGTTAGGGCCGCATGACTGACTGCTATATCCCACTTGCAACACAACATATCCGGGGAACTACGGAACACCGTATTTGACCGTTTCGAAACACGACTTCTATAATTTGCTTTCTACTCCCTTACGACTTGTGTCGGCCTACGTTCCGCCACACCCTTTTCCTTTTTTTTTTTTCTCTCTCTCTCCTCTCTCGCCAATTCTCGGGGTCCTTTATCCCACTCCTCTTGCCCGACCAGTCGTTGCCCATCTAACGTCTCCACTCGGCGGAGAGCCCTTGTAACTTCACCGGCCACTTCAAACACAGTCCCTACCACGCGAACTCCTTCGCCCCCTTTTCCCTGGACTCTCAGCAAACCCCGTCGACCAATCCGCAACCCCCTTCAAGCCCTCGCGCGCTATCTGCGGTCTTGCGGAGATATATATTTCTTTACGTCGTCCTTGCGACACCCCGGCGAATTGTCGAGCAGGAGACGCGACACGCCCTTGAAGCTTTGAGGTCGCCTCAGAGTTAGAGACGCCCAGGACACACTGTAAGTAGGTCGCCGCAGAGTTAGAGACGGCCACGACACACTGTTAGTAGGTCGCCGCAGAGTTAGAGACGGTCAGGACACACTGTTAGTAGGTCGCCGCAGAGTTAGAAACGCCCAGGACACACTGTAAGTAGGTCGCCGCAGAGTTAGAGACGGCCACGACACACTGTTAGTAGGTCGCCGCAGAGTTAGAGACGGTCAGGACACACTGTTAGTAGGTCGCCGCAGAGTTAGAAACGCCCAGGACACACTGTAAGTAGGTCGCCGCAGAGTTAGAGACGGTCAGGACACACTGTAAGTAGGTCACTGCAGAGTTAGAGACGGTCAGGACACACTGTAAGTAGGTCGCTGCAGAGTTAGAGACGGTCAGGACACACTGTAAGTAGGTCGCCGCAGAGTTAGAGACGGTCACGACACACTGTAAGTAGGTCGCTGCAGAGTTAGAGACGGTCAGGACACACTGTTAGTAGGTCGCCGCAGAGTTAGAGACGGTCAGGACACACTGTAAGTAGGTCGCCGCAGAGTTAGAGACGGTCAGGACACACTGTTAGTAGGTCGCTGCAGAGTTAGATATGACCACGACACACTGTAAGTAGGTCGCTGCAGAGTTAGAAACGGTCAGGACACACTGTAAGTAGGTCGCCGCAGAGTTAGAGACGGTCAGGACACACTGTAAGTAGGTCGCCGCAGAGTTAGAGACGGCCACGACACACTGTAAGTAGGTCGCCGCAGAGTTAGAGACGATCAGGACACACTGTAAGTAGGTCGCCGCAGAGTTAGAGACGGCCACGACACACTGTAAGTAGGTCGCCGCAGAGTTAGAGACGATCAGGACACACTGTTAGTAGGTCGCCGCAGAGTTAGAGACGGCCACGACACACTGTGAGTAGGTCGCCGCAGAGTTAGAGACGGTCAGGACACACTGTTAGTAGGTCGCCGCAGAGTTAGAGACGGCCACGACACACTGTAAGTAGGTCGCCGCAGAGTTAGAGACGATCAGGACACACTGTAAGTAGGTGGCTGCAGAGTTAGAGACGGCCACGACACACTGTAAGTAGGTCGCCGCAGAGTTAGAGACGGTCAGGACACACTGTAAGTAGGTCGCCGCAGAGTTAGAGACGGTCAGGACACACTGTAAGTAGGTCGCTGCAGAGTTAGAGACGGTCAGGACACACTTTAAGTAGGTCGCCGCAGAGTTAGAGACGGCCACCACACACTGTAAGTAGGTCGCCGCAGAGTTAGAGACGGTCAGGACACACTGTAAGTAGGTCGCTGCAGAGTTAGAGACGGTCAGGACACACTGTAAGTAGGTCGCCGCAGAGTTAGAGACGGTCACGACACACTGTAAGTAGGTCGCTGCAGAGTTAGAGACGGTCAGGACACACTGTTAGTAGGTCGCCGCAGAGTTAGAGACGGTCAGGACACACTGTAAGTAGGTCGCCGCAGAGTTAGAGACGGTCAGGACACACTGTTAGTAGGTCGCCGCAGAGTTAGAGACGGCCACGACACACTGTGAGTAGGTCGCCGCAGAGTTAGAGACGGTCAGGACACACTGTTAGTAGGTCGCCGCAGAGTTAGAGACGGCCACCACACACTGTAAGTAGGTCGCCGCAGAGTTAGAGACGGTCAGGACACACTGTAAGTAGGTCGCTGCAGAGTTAGAGACGGTCAGGACACACTGTAAGTAGGTCGCTGCAGAGTTAGAGACGATCAAGACACACTGTAAGTAGGTCGCTGCAGAGTTAGAGACGGTCAGGACACACTGTAAGTAGGTCGCCGCAGAGTTAGAGACGGTCAGGACACACTGTTAGTAGGTCGCCGCAGAGTTAGAGAGCGGCCACCACACACTGTAAGTAGGTCGCCGCAGAGTTAGAGACGGTCAGGACACACTGTAAGTAGGTCGCCGCAGAGTTAGAGACGGCCACGACACACTGTAAGTAGGTCGCCGCAGAGTTAGAGACGATCAGGACACACTGTTAGTAGGTCGCCGCAGAGTTAGAGACGGTCAGGACACACTGTAAGTAGGTCGCTGCAGAGTTAGAGACGGCCACCACACACTGTAAGTAGGTCGCCGCTGAGTTAGAGACGGTCAGGACACACTGTAAGTAGGTCGCTGCAGAGTTAGAGACGGTCAGGACACACTGTAAGTAGGTCGCTGCAGAGTTAGAGACGATCAAGACACACTGTAAGTAGGTCGCCGCAGAGTTAGAGACGATCAGGACACACTGTTAGTAGGTCGCCGCAGAGTTAGAGACGGTCAGGACACACTGTAAGTAGGTCGCTGCAGAGTTAGAGACGGTCAGGACACACTGTAAGTAGGTCGCCGCAGAGTTAGAGACGGCCACGACACACTGTAAGTAGGTCGCCGCAGAGTTAGAGACGGTCAGGACACACTGTAAGTAGGTCGCCGCAGAGTTAGAGACGGCTACGACATACTGTAAGTAGGTCGCCGCAGAGTTAGAGACGATCAGGACACACTGTAAGTAGGTCACTGCAGAGTTAGAGACGATCAGGACACACTGTTAGTAGGTCGCCGCAGAGTTAGAGACGGTCACGACACACTGTAAGTAGGTCGCTGCAGAGTTAGAGACGGCCACGACACACTGTAAGTAGGTCGCCGCAGAGTTAGAGACGGTCAGGACACACTATAAGTAGGTCGCCGCAGAGTTAGAGACGGTCAGGACACACTGTAAGTAGGTCGCCGCAGAGTTAGAGACTGTCAGGACACACTGTAAGTAGGTCGCCGCAGAGTTAGAGACGGTCAGGACACACTGTAAGTAGGTCGCTGCAGAGTTAGAGACGGTCAGGACACACTGTAAGTAGGTCGCTGCAGAGTTAGAGACGATCAAGACACACTGTAAGTAGGTCGCTGCAGAGTTAGAGACGGTCAGGACACACTGTAAGTAGGTCGCCGCAGAGTTAGAGACGGTCAGGACACACTGTAAGTAGGTCGCCGCAGAGTTAGAGACGGTCAGGACACACTGTTAGTAGGTCGCCGCAGAGTTAGAGACGGTCAGGACACACTGTAAGTAGGTCGCCGCAGAGTTAGAGACAATCAGGACATACTGTTAGTAGGTCGCCGCAGAGTTAGAGACGGTCAGGACACACTATAAGTAGGTCGCCGCAGAGTTAGAGACGGTCAGGACACACTGTAAGTAGGTCGCCGCAGAGTTAGAGACAATCAGGACATACTGTTAGTAGGTCGCCGCAGAGTTAGAGACGGTCAGGACACACTGTTAGTAGGTCGCCGCAGAGTTAGAGACGGTCAGGACACACTGTAAGTAGGTCGCCGCAGAGTTAGAGACGATCAGGACACACTGTAAGTAGGTCGCCGCAGAGTTAGAGACGGTCAGGACACACTGTAAGTAGGTCGCCGCAGAGTTAGAGACGGCCACGACACACTGTAAGTAGGTCGCCGCAGAGTTAGAGACGATCAGGACACACTGTAAGTAGGTCGCCGCAGAGTTAGAGACGGTCAGGACACACTGTTAGTAGGTCGCCGCAGAGTTAGAGACGGTCAGGACACACTGTAAGTAGGTCGCCTATACTGTCGTCCATCGCTGCAGCACCAGTTCCGTTCGTCTCTACACCATCGCTTGCCGTCGTCCTATCATTCCACAATTCACCGAACACGCTTTCTCTGCACTGAGACAATAAATGTTGTTATAGCTACCGTCTAAACTATACTCTAAGAAATTATTCTGAAATTTACAATATTATTGTATATGCTTAGCGAGAAAAAAGGAATGGTATTGTTTACCCCATTACATTCATTGTAGCGCTCCTACATTTGGTCAGAAAACAGTCAAATGCATAGGGAAATTTCCAACTTTGTATAGTAGTGCTACTAAAAATCCCTATAATTGCAGCTTGATGTGCGATATTATTACCATACAGTGTATAGGTTAAAAAATGTTATTCCAGTTCAGGAATTTACCAGAATTTTTTTTTACAGTGTATTAAAAATAGGGACAGCCATGTGAGAGGTTGATGGTACTATCTAAATATTGTTACTGTTTGTTGTTTTCCTGCCTGTGATTGTATTTGCTGCTGTAAATATTATTGTTACAGTACTAACAACACAACATTCTTATTGCAATCCTGGGTGTGGGAAAAATTCATTTTTTGTAAGTGGTGTTTACATTAGACGGGCGAAGGGGGACGGGGGAGTTCGTGACACAGGATTTTTTTTACTGTTATTTACATTTCCTCCAATTTTAAAGAGGCTATCCCTATGTTCAGTGGTTCAATTGGCCTCGCTGAATATTCGAAATGTCCCACTGAAAAAATAGTAGGATATTTAAATGTGGTTTTTTGTGTTACAAATCACTATGAACGCAGTATCCTTGTGTAGCAATCGTACATATGTATATACAGTAGCAAATATAATCGCAGACATGAATACAACGAACAGTTCTGTTGTTAGGGGCCGCAGCGGCCTAGCGGTTATCACGCTTGCCTCCCAACAAAAGTGAACCGGGTTCAATCCCTGGCCGGGTCACCGGATTTTCGCTTGTGGGAATCGTGCCGGACGATGGCGTTGGTCGGCTGATTTGCTCGGGGATCTCCCGTTTCCTCCGCCCTTTCATTCCGGCGCTGCTCCATTCTCATCTTAATCACCCTCATTGGCTATCAAGACCCCGCTGTCTAGAGACGCCCAAATCTCTTCACTCACTCACTCAATTCTGTTGGTATTACTATCTATGTCAAAAATACATTGGTCTGCCTAACAGGCGTATTGCGTACAGGCGCTCTGCCTGGCAGTCGTTGAACCTAATGCCTCTCTAACACTATCAATTTGTTCGCCTTCAAATACAGCTAACAAATTTTGCCAGCAAACAAAATTGGTCAAATCCTCTAGAATATGTCTGAAAATATGCCGCACTGTCAAGGTTTTTTATTTGACTGACCTCGTGTGAACTTTACTTCAACATAATTTTCGAAGTGGAATAATGGAGTCGTTTTTCTATGCAACCCAAAGAGGAATGAGTATTAAGAGTGAGTGAGAGAAGATGTTTGGGTAGCATTTAACAGCGAGGTCCTGAGAGCCGATTGAGAGTGAAGTGATGTGAGAATGGAGCAGCGCCGGAATGCAAGGACGGGGGAAACTGGAAATCCCCGAGAAAACCCGCAGATCAGCGGAATCGTCCGGCACGATTCTCAAGTGCGAAAATCCGGGATCCTGGACGCACAGGATATACTTACCGTTCTCTGCAACGTTTCTTGCTGGCTGTCCGTCGTCCAATTAAGACGCGATTTGACAGTGTACCAATTAGTGTGTCGCGTCAGATGTAACAGGTTACAAGATGCCGTGGTCATTTGATAAATTATTAAAAGTGACAGTTTAATTCTTACCAACTAAAGTGTTGTTTGGTTGTAATTTCTTTCTTAGATTCCGATAAAGTCGAGTGAAATATTAAAACCGTATTAGTGAGTTTTGTCTTCAAGAGCTAAGAAATTCTCTTATAAACGTACATTCTCTTCAATGTTAAGTAATATTGCAGAACATCGTTCTTAACTTGTTAACAAATATAAAAAAAAAACTTAAATTCACAAAAATGTTGTATTCAGTACAGTTCTTTCAGTTTCCCGCATTACTACTTATTCCATATCAATGTTGCGTAGCGACTGAATCGACAGTGATGTCACGTAGAGTTTATACGGCCTCGATAGTCTCGGAGGTAACGACCGTACTTGGACAATAAGATTCGACACTCTTAAGTCCGAATGAGTGATATCGATCGGTGAAATATCATTCGAAAGTCAGTTGATACCGCTGACTGCCGAATCAAGCAAATCAACAGAGGGAAAAGTGTATTATAACTAGGGGTAGCCGAATTTCGCGAAAAGACTTCACGACCTGTTGTATTTCAATACACTTACGCTCAGATCCAGTTTCGTGATTGGGTGATCTAATTGTTACGCGTGGTAAATGTCTGTCCCCGAATCAGAGACGTGCCGTATCGGAGTAGCTTAATTCTTATTGGCCAGTCAACTAAGAAAATGTTTCTCACAGACACACGCCGCCAATAAGCAGCAGGAAACTGCTGGTACGCTCGTAGGGCATTGAAATTTAGCATGAGCGGAAATATTTTCGTGCAATTCGTGTATCCCTGCTTATAACAGTGAAATCCTTGACATTCAGTGGTAAACACTAATAAATCAGTGGATTCAGTCATCACATTAATCAGTTATCTGGCACTGATGATCAGTCGCTCAGTTTTCACTGAGTTGGCTCAATTCTTACGGTTTCAAGTTTACAGTGAAGTTGTTCCGACACTGAACGTCTTTGATTCGCAATTAGACTCTCAAAAGGCGAGTGACAATTATTATAGTTGTCGAATCACGGACGTATGTATAAACTTATCTGTTGTGGAGTTCAACCAATCGTGGGACCTTTCCGCTATAAACAGGCGCCCTTGCGGACATGTGGTTGGTATGGTGGGAAAATTTCGCAGATTCATGCAAGGACAAGCCAAACTCAAAACACTAATTATTTCGGCAATTGCATCGCAGTTAATTACAAACGCCCTGTACGAAGCTCAGTCAGTAACAAGTGCACTGCTTCCCTGTGCGGAAGAAAGCTTTCTGCAAACAACCAGTATACATAATGCAGAGTAGTGCTGCTGGTCATATAAATAAAGTACGATTATAATTATCTCAAAGTCAGTGGGTTTAGCCAGGTTTGTTGAAGGCTTGAGGTTGAAATTAAATAAAAGATTTAATAATAATTTCCTCATTTATTTAGAAATATAAAAATTATATACTCAGTACCTAACAATAAATGGCTATCGCTTTCAATTTACAATTAATCAATCGATGCAGTAAAATAACTAAAATTTGTCCAAGTAAACTTATTGAATTATTTTATAAATTACATGTCCACATTCGACAGTCCCAATATGTACAATAAAGTTCGTACCACATGTTCATACAGTCCCACCTTCGGGCAGTCCAGATTCAACCAGTCCGAAATGTTTTAGAGATCTCCGAGCGATACTCCATGCATAGAGACCTGAAGAATTCGCGGATTCATTCTGGGACAAGCTAGAATTCAAAACGCGTGTGTTTATATAACTTTAGCCATTGGTCCACTAGGTGTTCGACACCTCCTGTTGAACGGTGGCCCAGTCGTCACCGTCCACTGTGACAGCAGGCAACCAATGCACATTTGACATGGGCATTTATGTGCATAAGACTGTAGAGTCTATCGTGAATGTCACCGAACTTGCGAATTTTTCAGTTCTCTACCCATACACTCTCTCGTCGGGTATCACGCCCTACCGTCCGTTCACACCACAAACACCTCGTCTGCCGGCGTTTCGTAGCCTCCGCTGCAGTCCGTCCTCTTCACCGCTGCCCCTCGCTGCACCATACTGTACCCAATAACTGCACTTCAGCCAGGTGGTCACCGCAATGACACCTGATCCTCCAGTTACAGAGGTATTTGTAGTGTCGGGCCATTGCCCACAAACTTCTCCAAATGCCGCGTTTCACCAACGGACAATATAACCAGAAAATTCTTGTTCTTCCTTTCAGGTTGTCGACTCCTTCGGCAGGAGGACGGAGGGGCTGAGACGCCAGCCAGATCGGCTTCGAATCATTCCGCCTAGCGCCGGGCGACGGAGCAGCGAGCGGGTCTGCCTGGGGGAACGGAGGAGGGTAGGGTCGAGGTGGGTCACCTCTTATAGTGACGGACGGCGCTTAAAGGCAATATTACACGGTACCAGATTCCGTAAAAGCTTCTGCAGGGTCCGCCATAGCGGCCGGTATACGGGCTAACGTGGCACCCGTCATGGCATTTCCCGCCTTGTACGGCCAGATTTCGTACCAGGTTTTGGTAATTGGACGTCCTATTTTTCGTGGCAGATCTCATACCAGATTTCGTACCTGGCCAATCACATCGCAGTTTCAGAGCATAGGGCGTTCCCCGTGGCTATTACTTAAAACGAGTTGATGAAGAAACCGAAAAGGACGCCTCCATCTATATTATACATCAGTGAAGTTAAAACTCAAATAGATTTAAAATACGACAACAACGAATAATATTGGTGGTCATAACTTTTAATTACTGTTTTAAAACCATTCTAAATACTTCAAACATTACCTACTGTATACAAAAAAAATTAATTTAATGATTTACACTATCTATAGTATATAAACTCCTCATTTAGAGTGTTAACTGGCAGTACACTGGTAGAGTCGCAGCGCCCGCGGGTAATATGTAACTTTTGGACGTGAGTTTGAAACTCCGCCGGACACAACTTTGTCATCGTTAAATGTTACTTGCGGATAATAACCCCGGTACGTAAAGAAAAAAAACTCTATTTTGCAACCGGTCAGTAATTTTCGTCAAAATTAAAAATAACACACTCGCATCTAGTGACTTCACATTTTCAAGAAAATGAATGAAACTATACTAGGAGTGAGTAATCAGTTTATGTAAAAGGTGAACAGTAGTATAGCAATATTAAGAAACTAGTTTTTTTCATATGCTTACGCATATTACTAACTGGTAGCAGTTCTACGAATGGGGTTCATGTTTACTGCAAACCACGCCCTGCGCACCCACCGAGGGTGCTAAATGCTAGTACGCGAACTGCTGTCGTGTAATATGTATCTTCCATGGCGGCTCATATAGCGGCTGGTATACCGGCTCGTACACCACGGCTTGTAGAAGTTTGTATGTACAAGAACCAAGGACGGGCAGCAGGTATCGTGTAATATCGGCTTAACAAGGCAGCATGGAACCCGTGCATGAGTCCGCGCGCCGAAATGACGTTCCGGCTCGTTTAATGTGGACGTAGCCATTCTCGGATTGGCTGCGCGTGGCTCTGAGGACGGACGTTGTGTCTGACCGGCTGCTTCGTTCTGTGGAACATTTACTATTGGCTGGGCTGCCTGTTGGCGTGTACGTCACCAGGCGCTCATCAGCGAACCGCGTTCACGCATTTTGCTGGCTAGTGGAGCCGGTTTCCCGATGCATGAAGCTGGGAATTCGCTTTGTACACGCTATTCACGGTAGACTGAGCACTTTTGAAAACCCTCTCATTGGGAATAATAGTTAACGAATATATTTTATAGGCGTTAACTTCTGAGTGCGCTTTGGTCACGCATTTTTCTTATCACCTCCGTACCTGTGCCCATTCTGGGTGATGCAGGAGTATGGAATGTTCCTTTTTTTTATTTGTTTGCTTTTATTTGATACTTTATTTTCCCATTACAGCCTTTATGAATTTCATTTTTATATAATATTGCAAACTATCTACACCAAGTGTCCTGGAAGGTGAGCGCGGCGCGGGTTTCCTGCATTCCACCCTGACTCCCCTAGCAGCTTGGGGGTCAATGTATTGTCATTCTATTCTATTGACGCTGGGATATACATACTGTATTTACGACTTACATGGAAATGTTTATTTGATAAGGTGGTTGAGGGATAAGAAATGGATCAAAGGAAAAAGTAAGTCAGGCCTCAAAAGTGCATTCTTTATCGTGAAGAGCCTATAACTAGAGACCTACAAAATTCGCGTTATTATTTCGGGACAAGTTACACTTTAAACACATGTGTCTTTGTAATAGGGTTGTCATTGGATCATACTCAATCTGACACGCCCTGGTTAACTCTGCGCCGATGAATTATCACTTCGCAGCTGTGTGTCCCCAGTCACGTGCAGTTCTATCATAAGGGCGTGGCTTCACATCCATGCAGCAGCCAATGGAGAAATGTCGCTGGCTCCAGTACAGACAGTACTGTGAAATTTAGCCTGGTGCCGGACAATAACGCGAATTTTGCAAGTCTCTAGCTATAAGAGATTGTTTCAGCGCTGTATTCTTAAGTACTCTGTGGTAGGAGTCTAGCCTGATGGCTCGCCGAAAATTGTCTTTCCCCTCTTGCAGAACAAAGTCCGCTGCACGTCTTATGATGTACGGTGGTTAAGTAATTAATAATTATTTACTTGTGGCCGGCCAGACGGCGCTGGTTATAGCTAAAGGTCCCCACAGACCGTGACCCGTGTATGGGCAAGCAGCACGAAACATTATACTGTCAGGGCGCCGTGAGTAATGGGCAACGCTCGGGTGACCTGCCTTCACACCCTCCCCACCCCTTCTTCGCATTACCAACTCGCCCTCCACCGCCCAGATTGACCCAGGGGCAGGGGGGGGGGGTAAGTGCGGGATCCATGATTGGTCAGTTGCACTCGGGATTGGGCTACATGGTCGCATCAACACATTCCGGATATTGCTCGACTAAATTAACACGCCTGATTTGCAGGTCGGACACCCTTCCACTCTCTTCAGTCTTCGTCAAGGTCGCGGGGCCGCGATGGATGTAGTGGTTAGACCGACCACTAGACACTGTATAGGAGTAAACGGAACGCTTAATTTATTTCCGATTCGAATTTGTTTAATTGTCCAGTGCAATGTTGGCAACATAAAATCGGAGAATTATTTGAATTTATTGATATAATGTAAATAAACTGCTTATCGTTTTATGAATATTTTTCAACGGAATTGAAAATAAAAATACAGTTATATTGAGCCAATAGTAGAGGCCGAGTTACAGTGATTTATATAAATCCACATTTCTCTTTACGATGTTGGTGGTGATGTGAGCACTACATGTCGTATAGCCGTACATTGACGATGATGTGAGGTAGTTAAGTGTTTTAGCAACGATTTAGCGTTGTGTACCGACACTTGACAGCTCACAGTGGCCGTTTATCTTTGGATGTAATTCTACATATTTTAAACGTGAATAGTAAACTTATTTTTATTAAAATGGGTGGAATTACACAATTGAAATGTTATACAGAAAACTGATCACTTGAAGTAGTGCCAACCCGTGAACACATTTTTTTTTTTGTTTTGATATTGGCACATTTGCACTGGCCAAAAAATAAGTGTTCCACTGCTTTGCCTTGAGTGGCGTCTCTGGTACTTGTATGCTCGTTGGGCTAGACTACAGCTAAACATTACCAACTCGTCTATTTTCTCCATGTCTTAATTCATATTAGTTAAACATGAATTATTGTAATTTATAGATAAAATATAAGTACAAGTTGAATATAGTTAATACAAGTATAAAATGCTTGTGCTATATGGCATATTTAGGAAGCAGCCAAACACGTCATACATGGGGTGTTTTTTTTCTCAAAGGTTTGATTAAAAAGTGCCAAAAAAACCGCAGTTGGACTATAAACGGCAAGCTCCTTTGTGCTATGAAATCCGGCCGGGTACCTGATTCGCTACAGCGCTATGTGTAATGTTTCCTATTAGCCGGCTTGTTTCTCGCACTTCATTGTCTGGATGCTGATAGGTGGTTAGGACGTCCTGATAGACTGCGAGTATGTACCCTAAATTATAGTTTCTGCATATTAAAATATGCCAACAGGTTAAACTCCATAGTCCTACGCGAATACTCGAGCCTAAGTTCGGCTCTGTTTATTTATTTATTTTGGAGGGTTGTAACTTAGACTGGAGAAAGGGAGACCTTGGCCGCTATTACACGAGTGCTGTTAAACACATTCAGCTAAATATATTTGGTAGCCATGTCTGAACAAGTTTAAAAACAGAACGTGTTTTCGTGGTTACACACCCAAAGCAGAATGAAATCAATGGAAATTCTAACCTCAACAAACATGTAACTTAAAATGTACGATATTTAATTATAATAGCCTTCAACATTTATCACTATTGAACTTTTTATTTCTTATGAATCCTACAACTTTACTGTAATGGCATAATGGGTGGGCATTTGTACATTCAACCTTAAACTTAAACTAATTTAACAAGTGCAGGAATTCCCGCCAAATTCAGTAATATTTAATACACTGCTTGTTTACTTGGAAGCAACCAATAGGAGCGCAGCAGAGAAGAGAAGTCGTTCGAAATGACTTGTGAAAACTGTTCATTTCGAACGAGAAACAACTGCGATCCGAACTCGTTCGAAGGTAATGTAACCTCTTCAGTAGCTGAACTTGCTTGAAGTGAAGTAGTTCTGCATCCCGTGTAACCGCGGCCTTACGCGCGGACCTGGTTGGCGCACATGGGCCTCCTCCTACCTGCTGGAGAAGCCGACAAGTTTAGAGAATGCGCAAGAATGTTCTTGAGAAGCCGACAAGTGTAGAGAATGCGCAAGAATGTTCTGGAGAAGCCGACAAGTTTAGAGAATGCGCAAGAATGTTCTGGAGAAGCCGACAAGTTTAGAGAATGCGCAAGTATGTTTTGGGAAGTAGGACCCTTGGCGCAACGCGGCGTTTTGAAAGATTTCTGAGCGGAGGTCTACGACCCTATAAATATAGCAGCGGCTACATAGTCGGAAATATTGCGGTGAAACTATTCTGGCTGAGTGCAGTAACCGGACGAAGTCAAGTGCGACGAGAGACATCGGTGTAAAGGACAGACGACCACGGAGATTGCGAGACGATGGCGGACGAGGTGTTTGTGTTGAAAATACTGTGCATGAGGGCGCCTGGAGAACTCTAGAACATTGCGGACTGGTAGGATCTTGACTGAAATGATGTGGGACTGTATGAACATGTGATACGGACTTAAATGAAAATATATAAACTGTGAAATATGGACATATAGTTAATAAAGCATGTTGGGGGAGGATTGGTCAAATTGTGAGGAAAATATGTGATGCGTGTACGTGTAATCTGACATATATATGTGTGTATTTACTTTGTACAGCTATGTATTGAAAAAATATCTTACGGATGCAATAAAACAAAACACAAAAAAAATAGGTTTTGATTAATTGTTTATGGGGACTGATTTTATTTATTTAATTGCATGAGTTTCTCTGAGGTAATGTTAAATTTTATTGATTTGATTAATTAATTGTAAATAGCAAGTGATAACAGTTATGTTTGTGAGGTATTGAGTCGAGACGATTTTTGGTTGTAGTTATTTTAAATAAATTAGGAATCTATAATTAACTCTCTTATTTTATTCAGACCCCCATCCCTCAACGAACCTGGTTTAGTCCACTGACTTTGAGAGAAATTGTAACAATAATTTACTCTGCTCCAATATCATATTTTATTTTCTCCTCACTTAAGTATTGCCACTCACAGACTAACAGAATTTCACTTAACTGGCCAATATTCTTCATTCATCTGTTTTTCTTATGATACAGTATTCACTGCCATAAAGCAAGGCTTTTATAGGCTGTTTACGGTATAAGCACTTTTGAATTAAATCTTTGAAAAATGTTTCTGCCGCTAACCTGCTCATATTTCAACAGGCACACTAGTAGCATGTGCCCAGGAATGTTGGTAAAATCTGTTCACGGTGAAGTGGGCACTTCTGAAATCAAACCTAGAAAACTGTTACTGCCCCTACCTACATATATTTTGACGGGCGCACTGGGTGACATGCTCCCAGTAAAGTTGGTAACGGTGGATGGAAAGTAGTTCCATGTCTTAACGTCGAATAAAAAGTGTTAGGTAACCATCTGTGATAACTTAAATTATTTCATTTGCTTTTATTTTTATATCAAAGTTTAGAAATGAGCAGGTTTAAAAATATTTTCTTTACTAATAATTTTAGAGTTTTACTGACCGACGCATGAATAAGGTGATGAGGCCCATTGGAGTGTTAATTTTACATAAGGTGGAAGAATACACAGCGTATAAAGTTGATACTAAACAAAGCAAAGTGCTCAGTTTACCTTGAACAGTGTATAACAACAGAGAGAAAGTAGTTCCATGTCATTACGTGGACTTAAAAGTGTTAGGCATACCCCTTGTGAATAATGGAACGAATTCTTTTCCTTTTTTTTAAATTCATATATCTCATTTTAAATATTTAATTTTCTAATAATTCCACAGTTTTACTTGACCGACGCATGAATAAAGTGATCAGGCCCATGACAATGTTAATTTTAAATATGGTGGAAGAATACACGTTTTGCATACAAGTAGATCTTAAGCAGGACCTTACCAAAGTGCTCAGTTTACCGCGAACAGCGTGTAGTGTCATCACTTGCCTAGATCTTCAGTAGGGTATGTTACTGACCTACCACACCCAATTTTATAAGTCAAAAATTATACTTTTAAGCTTTTAATGAGATACAATTCGCTGGGGTGTAATTGTTTATTTCAACCCTTTCAGTTGTAGGTAGGTTAGACTGATACATTATTTTTCGTTGCTGCAGCAAAATAAATTTTTTATATTATGACGCTGGGAAAAGGGGGTTTACGTTTGATGTTGCAGAATATATTTTTTTTTCGAATATAATTAACAGAACGCATATCATTGTAATCTCTCCCGAGTAAGGGGATTCTTTTATGATATGTTTTCCTGCTGTAGGCTATGTCGTTATGTCGTTTATATCATTAACCCAATTCCTCTGTTACACGTACTCTGTTTTCACATTGTCAGTAAAAGCTTCAGAGCATATTAAATTAAACTAGAAAAGAGGTTTTTTTTTTATTATTTTTACTTTTTTCGAAGGTTGATTTCAGTTGACTACTAAGTATTTGAACCCCGTGGCCTTATTTATGTGCACATTTCCATTGTTAATATTACGAAATGTGGGATGAACACACTGTAGAATATTACTCAAGGAGGACTGTTTCCTGATGTCATTCCCAGAAATGAATTAGTTGGACACTTTATTCAAACGAAAGCCAGTTTCGACCATTTCGAAAGTAATATTCGGCCTCGTCAGCTATTTGCATGTAGTAGCACGGTTTTACAGAGCGAATCACTTGTTTCTTATTCATGCTTCCAGCCTTTGCAGATAATCGCTCCTCAACCGATTTCCCTCCAGTTTTTCTCAGTCTTTATTGTATATATCTTACCAGCCCGCGTATAGCACGGCATAGTGCCGCGACCCCACAATCCTCTTTATACTAGGTTGGAGGTCGCTTCTTCATTGCTTGCTGGCGCAGTCAGAACTTATCGGAATTTAGAAGTGCACTGTAAAAAAATTTTTCTCGCAAACTTCCTAAACTCTAATGGATGTCTTTAAACCTATACATTGTATGTAAATAATACCACATGTCAGACTGCACATATAGGAATGTTGAGTATCGTTACTACACAGGTTTAGGGACGTCCCTGTGCATATTGTTTCGTGAGCGAATGTAGGAACGTTGCCGTGGATGCGTGGGAAAATAGTTCAGTTTACCATTCGCACCTTCTCACTATTCGTGTGCATTGATATTGCCATTTCACGAATAATTTCTTACAGTGTGCCCGAATTCTGCGCACGGAACGAATGGGTTTCTTTTAGGGATGCCATATGCACCGATTCACTCGGAGCAATTCCGATTTGGCTCATTTTGACCCGCGTTCTGGTGTTGTGAGTTACAGCTCATTGTTCCTATTTTCTAGATCAACTGCAAATCCGAACAAAAATTAATGCGATTAAAAATTAGCTATCTTAGCATCCTTTGAAGAAACGTGTATTCTTTTCAAAGCGTGCTCTTCGCATTCAAATAATTCCATTTTTACGGTTTTGCGATTTTAATTAACAAACAAATACAAAATTATATATATATATACACACACATACACACATGGTCTGACCATGTTTATTAAATGTATTATCTTAAAAGTTTGGTTTACTATTTTTTTTATCTCGTTGGTTTATTTATTAATTCATTTGGTTTGGCATGTTAAAGACCTTCGTTAATTTAGGATGAGTCAAAAAGCAATGTCGTCAAGACATGTGCTGATTTACCTTTCCGAATATCTGGTAACGTTAGTCTCTTTTCACCCCTTTACATATTTTAACACGTTCAAATCGCGCCACACGTTAACCAAGTGTCGATCTCAATTCTCTTACTTCAGAAGGTTTTAACATTAAAAATAGATAAAATGGCGGAAATTTGCCTGGTTGTATTTCGGCGGGAAGAAAAGTAGTTTTGTAGTAACCACCGAGCTGATTTTCCTTGTTTAATAAGAATGCGAGAATTATGCGTGTTCTTTTGAGCACAAGCTGAAATTCAGCACGTGTGTATTTCAGTTAGGTATGCAGTTGGTTTTGCAAAACAGCCCTGCAGAATTCTTGATATAGTCTATTCGCGGTTTCTTCGCATTTTTATATCAATTCTCTGAAGAATCACCCCATGAATGACGTAGTTGGTTGTTTCCTAAATATGGCGTGTTTCACCAGTGTTTTATTCTTGTGTTAACATAATAGTTCATTACTTTTGGTTAAGTTGAACTATTACTTATATTTTATCCTTTGTAATTAATATGAATTTAAAACAAGGAGAAAATAGGTGTGTTGGAAATGACTGGTAAGAAATAGTTCTCACGCAAAATGTTAATTACAATAAGTGCACTATGCATTAACAAACAAACCCTCGAGCAATATTTTCGGACGAAGGTAACCATACAAATACGTACATTTGATTCACCTACATATTTTATCAACAGTCTGATTCGTTTTGGACCAACACCGAGGTTTTTTTTATTCAAGTATGTATTGTTAAATCAACAAAGTGTATTATTTTTCTTTCATTTTTCTTCTAGTTACGTTTACTCAACAAAATATTTTGTTGGGGTAGCTAAATGTATTTTTGGTCCTGTACAAACAAAGTGTTTTGTTGGCTGGAGCAAAACATTGATTCAGTGTGACGTCAGCCCCGGAAGCGTCAACGCGTCCCCCTTACCGCAGGGGCCGCGGTGGCCGAGCGCGGTTAGACTGCTCGCCTTCCCACCAAGACGAACCGGGTTCAATCGCCGGCAAGGTCACTCCGGATTTTCGCATGTGGGGATCCTGCCGGGCGATGCTGCTGTTCGGCGAGTTTTCTCGGGGATCTCCTCACGTTTCCCGCGCCCTTACATTCCGGCGCTACTCGGGTCTCACACCTCCATCGGCTCTCGAGACCTCGTTAGAGCCGCCCAAGTATCTCAACTCAACTCCCTTCCACCGGATACTAATGAAGTTGTCCTGGGAGAACAACCACTAGGCCGTCTGGAGGGCGAAGGCGAACCAGTCGCACCTAGTGTTAATCATAGGCCCGTTCACGGTAAAGTGAGCACTTTTGAAACCCTCGTTACCTTTTTATTTCAACCAATTTATATCCTTCCACCACTTTTTAATGTAAATCCTGCCATGTGAGTAATAAACACAGTGCATACATTCATCATAACCAAAACCAAAAGTCCAAAGCCACAATGAGATGTATTTATTGGTTATTATTTCTAATGAAACAGCTTTAAAAAGTGCTCACTTTACCGTGAACGGCCTTTAATATCCATAATATTTAAGCTCTATCGCAAAAACAAAATAAATTCGTAGTTGGCGCGGATACGGTCTGGACTTCTTTCGAAACCAATGCAGGAAGAGTCATTTGAATAACATAGTCAAGATCCTTCCGTTCTTCCTGCCTCGCGTCGAAAACTTCGTAGCTGAATTCTGATTGGTCACTCCGCTCCTACCACCAACACACGAAGTTTTTCTTTGCTGTAAATAGTAGGCGACAATGTGATAAGTAATTTTCCGTTCACAACCCCTCTCCAGCATTCTGATTTTCCGAAGGTGACGTGATCAACTTTCAGGTAGGACTACGATCATTTGATTGGTTGGAGGCAGGCACTTACTGGGCCTTTGATAGGCAGTGAAACTAAAAAAAAAAAAAAAACGTAAGTGACAATCGAGA
The DNA here is from genome assembly GCA_029891345.1 of Dryococelus australis. Classification (NCBI taxonomy): domain Eukaryota; kingdom Metazoa; phylum Arthropoda; class Insecta; order Phasmatodea; family Phasmatidae; genus Dryococelus; species Dryococelus australis. Next base: position 351,216,097 of record CM056995.1, read on the forward strand.
AGCGCGCACTGAGAAAGGGTTAGTTCCACCCAACAGAATACTCGTTTGTCTAGGGCCAAAAATATATTTACTTTGTTCCGACAAAATAAATTTTGTTAATGTAACAAAATACTCGCTTGAATTTACGAAACCGATGTGTTGCGTCAAAAAGAAATTTGAGCGACATCCATAAAAAAATAGTTAGTTAAATCATCTGTATATACTTGTTTGGCCAGTCGTTTAATTGCCTTAATTTAAAATTCAGCTCGAAATTATTGTTCGTAATTTTTGTGACAGTTAAGGTAGTAAAGTGTTTGATATTGCATTTAGTGATGCAAAATTACAATTTAAAAATCTGCATAAAACAAGTTCAACAGGAGAGTAAAAAGTAAATGTGTAAAACTTGAAATATTTACTTGCGCACGTTGCCAGGTATTTGAAATGTGTGTATTGAAAAATATTATGATTTCGTTAGTAATCACTTTATCTGATGCTGCTAGGACGTAGCTCTCTAATTTCTGTTAGGGTTTCAACTATTTGTTACTAATCGCAACTGTTTAATATACTTAAAGCCATGCAAATCTTCAGTTGCGGAAACCAAAGCCTACAATTTGGGACAACAGATTATGAAAAAAAAAAAAAAAAAAAAAAGTAAAAATTAACTGCCTGTATACTGACAATTAATTTTGTTGTGCCAGACAAACTTAGTTTTCTCCAGTAAATTTTTTCTCTCAGTGTAGTATTCAAAAATATGCTCATTTCGGTTACTTTTACAATTGGATTACAGTTGATGAGACGCACCCTGGAGAACTTTGCGCTAATAACGGGTCTACAAGGAGATGAACGACAGAGTCCAAGATAAGCTGTTTTGGGGTTAAAATTTCTCACTCCGTATAGCAGCAGTCAATAGTAAACAGCTTAGGCTTGAATGCACACAAGACTAGGGAGCCTAGCGTAGTCTACTTTCTCATTGAATCTGCGAAAATTCCGTGTCTTTACGCATAGGCTTTCCTGTATTATAGTAAACAGCGAATCCCTTCGCCCGATTTTATCCCTTTCATTCCCATTATACACAATCGTCGACATGTTGGGGCCACGGTGGCTATGCGGTTAAACTACTCGCCTCCCACCAAGGCGAACCGGGATCAATCCCCGGCAGGTTCACTCCGGATTTTCGCAAGTGGGAATCGTGCCCGGACAATGCCGCTGGCCGGCGGGTTTTCTCGGGGATCTCACGTTTCCCTCTGCCCCTTCATTCCGGCGCTGCTCCATGCTCACGTCGTTTCACACTTATCGGTTCTCAACAACTCGCCGTTAGTGGTTCTTGGTCTATAAGTTCGTATGTTGGCTATTGTGCTGTGCTTGTCGCAATCAATACTACGTTTGGTTTTCATGGAGTGTTCAGCACAAAAGCGAACATACGAACTTATAAGACCACTAATCAATAGAAATATTAAAACGTCCGAATAACATGAACAGAGAAGTTGGATACAAGTTAAACAAAATAGACGACCTGAAGTCCTGTGATGCGAGAGCAGAGAACACGGACTCGCCAGGATTGGCCGACCAACTCCACGAAGCGGCTCAAACCCGGAAGCCTAGAAATTGATCCCAAAGCACTTGTTGACTAAACAGTGTTCTAACCTCAAATTCAATCCACGCCGTTATCGCTAGTCGTGCAGGGCCACCTGTTTTTCGCGAAAATATCTATGCACAGGCCAGATTGAAACTTTTTACGTGCAGATTTACAAATTTCCCTTTGCTGTAGGCCGCCTGTCTATGTGAGAAAATATTTTCTACTCGACTGGGCCAATCAGGAAAAAAGCTAATCGGGCATTGGACATCCGTGGTAGGCTGGAAGACACATAAGATGCGCGCGAGTTGAAATCACCCAACCTCGATATCGGTTCTGAACCAACGTGTTTTGAAGTTGAATGTTGGGACACGAAGATTGGTTGTGCGCGGCCAGCGAGATCTCTCTACCTCATCTTTATACGCTGTTCACGTTAAAGTGAGCACTTTTGAAAGCCCTGCATAAGATCTACTTGTATGCACGTTGTGTATTCTTCCAACTTATGTAAAATTAACATTGCCATGGGCCTCATCACTTTATTCATGCGTCGGTAAAGTGGACCGGTGGAATTATTAGAAAAGTAAACATTTTATATATCTGCTAATTCTTACACACAGGAGCGTTAAAAAATATATATAAAGCGTGCGATATTATTTAATTTAACACAAATGGTTACGTAACACTTTTTATTTGACGTTAATAAACGAAACCACTTTCCATCCATCGTTACCAACTTTACCAGGCGCATATCACTAAGTGCGCCCGTTAAAATATATGCAGGCAGGGACAGTGACATTTTTCTAATGTTGGTTTCAAAAAGTGCTCACTTTATCGTGAACAGCCTGTAGTCTAGGCTCGGTAAGCGCAGAAGTCAAGTCTCGCCCATCCGACGATGAGAGGAAGGGTTCGCAGTTGAAAAGGGTTGTTGAAAGGAGGGTGTTGGTAGCCGGGCCAGGCCCTCCGACTCTCCCTGTGCGATCCGTGGGCTTTGCAAGGGTGTTGGAAGGGGATGCAGCGGGAACCACTAGGGGGGGAGGCGGGAAGGAGAGAGGGTAGGAGGAGGAATTGATCGCGTCATGCCCGGCCACACCTCAATGAAATGCAAACAGGCTTGCAAACACTTGTGATTGGTTTCACGCGCCCTCGCGCGCGTCCGAACCATCAATCAGCACGCCCCGTCTGCTCTCTCGAGCTCTCTTCCTGCACACCCCCCTTCTTATGCAGATTTTTTTTATTTTACTTTTTTGCTACGCCTCGCTCTTCAGCGCCGGTCATTCCGCTTGATGGCCTGAGACTTCCTCTCGCGTTCTCTCCGAGAAATCCTCGAACGATGCTCAACGTTGTGGTGTTGGTCTAAAACTGTCATTGATATTTCCACGCGCCCATCAACGTAGCAGTGGCCAGAGATTGCCAATTTTCTCGTAAAGCCTGTTCACGATAAAACTTTTGAAATCAACCTTAGAAAAAATTAACTGCCTCTGCCTGCATATATTTTAACGGGCGCACTGAGGGACATATGCCCGGTAAAGTTGGTAATGAAGAATGGAAAGTAGTTCCATATCTTAATGTCGGATAAAGAGTGCTAGGTAACCGTTTGTAATTAATTAAATTATTAATTTACCTTTCTGCTTTTTTTATGCTTAGAAGTGTAAAAACAATCAGATTTATAAGATATTTACATTCCTAATAATTTTACTGTTTCACTTGGCCGAGGCATCAATAAAGTGATGAGGCCCGTGGCAATATTAATTTTACATTAGGCGAAAGAATAAGTAGATCTTAAGAATGGTTTTCAAAAGTGCTCATTTTACCGTGAACAGCCTATAGCTGGTCGTTTCATTCCAAGAACGCGCGGGACAACACCTCAACCCATTCGGTCACACATTTACCTATGAGACACACTTCAATTTACGGTTTCAGGTTGTTGCAAACAAAAAATTCTGTGATCCGTGCTGTACTTAAGTCGACACAACACTTGCTTCGTTGTCACAGCCAGTGTTCTGTACGCTGTATGTTCGGCTACAGTTATGTGAACCAATTAAGACATAGACCAGGTAAGGTCATTGGTCGTTGAGCTTCGCAGTGTGCAATACATACAAAAAATTACCTTCACTTGCGCAATGTACACAGTTGTGTACACTGGGTTCGAATGGGTTAAATAATTAAATTTCTTGCGGGGAGTGCACCCACGGCGAGGGACTCTTGGAGTGCAGCGGCGCCGGAACTCAAGGCCGGGAGAAACGGACAACCCCGAGAAAATCCTCCCGGCATGATTCCCACGTGCGGAGATCCAGGCGTGAACCCGCCGGGGGTCGAACCCTGATCGGCGCCCCCGAGGCGGGTGGGGGGGGGGGGGGTGCGGCTCCAGCCACGTCACCGCTGCGCCCTGGTCACACATTTACTTCTGAGCTCAAGTGTTGCAGTCGCGATTTGGTGTGCGCTGTGCTAGCCGTTTATAATGATATCTGACGTGTGGTGTATTATTAGGGAGGGTTCAAGATGAACATTTATTAATTTAGTTTCGAAAATTATACTAATAGTTAATATTGTTCACACTATATCTACTGTCTAGATTGGTAGGTGTTACTTGTGTATTTATGTTGTCCGATCCACAAAGTCATCGATATTACACACAAGAACATATAAACTGAAGGAACAACACTTACACTATACAACTCCTACACAAGCAACATTACACTGACACCAACACAGCACAGACACAGACATCAAACACACGACGGACACCTCACAAAACGACAACAACCACAGTCGGCCACTCTGTGTCTCTGGAGAGGATGGCGGGGTGAGGGTTCAAGGGTCGACGCAGAGGAATTTTAACTTTTGACATTTTAAATTATAACGTAACCTTTTTCTTTTATACTGTAACAAGATATAATTTTAAGCCTCGTAATTTTAAAATTTAACCTGTTTTTAATTTTTATAAGGCGACAAATTTTATATTTCGACTGTTTTCCCAAATTATTTATAATTTAAGTAGCTAAGACCAGTTTTGGCCTTCAGCTGGGTAGGCTGGTGCCATCAAATATGTTCTGTTCTGATCTGTGTGCTGTACTTGTGTCCAGCAATTGTGAACAAGGTGCCGCGTGGTCGAGATGATAAAGGCTGTTCACAATGAAGTGAGCACTATTGAAATCAACCTCAAGAGGAAAGTCACTGTCCCTGCCTGCGTATATTTCAACGGGCGCACTGAGTGACATGCGCCCGGTAAAGTTCGTAACACGGGATTGAAGGTAGTTCCACATATCTTAACATCGAATAAAAAGTGTTAGGCAACCATTTGTGATAATTTAAAATTATATCTTTCGCTTTCTCTCTTTTTTTTTTTTTTTTGCATCGAAGTGTAAACATGAGAAGATTTGTAAAATATTTACGTTTCTTTTAACTTCACAGTTTCATTTAACAAGGCATTAATAAAGTGATGAAGCCCATGTTAATGTTACATAAGGCGGTGAGTACATGCAGATATTTAGCAGGGCTTTCAAAAGTGCTCATTTGACCGTGAACAGCCTATATCGGCATAAATAACACGACTGTACGACACGTCCGCCATCACGGACATGACAACTGGACGGGTCAATTCAGGGGTCCTTGAGAGTGGGATAGACCCCCGCCATCACGGACATGACAACTGGACGGGTCAATTCAGGGGTCCTTGAGAGTGGGATAGACCCCCGCCATCACGGACATGACAACTGGACGGGTCAATTCAGGGGTCCTTGAGAGTGGGATAGACCCCCGCCATCACGGACATGACAACTGGACGGGTCAATTCAGGGGTCCTTGAGAGTGGGATAGACCCCCGCCTTTTTTTTTTTTTGTCAAACAGTCGTTTCGCGCACTGTTAAAAATTTCCGTGCGTAAGGCAATCCGTAATGACGAAAAACGGAGTTTTAAGTCCGTAAATACAAAATACGGAGAAAGTTTCCGTATTCCCTTTGGCTTCGAGTCACGGGGACGAACAATGCCGACTCTACACGAAGCTTTCTTCGCCAGTGTAACAAGAAAATTATAGTTTCTGCGGCAGTTATCCACGCGACCATGACCTATTCTTTCATACGTTAAAAAATATCAGGCGTCTGTAACATTTGGCAACACAAAAAATACGCAGAATTGAATGGAAACTGAATTTTTGCTTTTGTCTCTTGAATAGAAATATAAAAGTTATGCCACAACTTTCAAGTGAGAGTTGTAGGTGAATTGAGTCGTGGACTCTTAATGTTTTGACTCTGGGTCAAACCTCGCTTAGGTACAAAATATTTAAAAATTTTAATATAATTTCTTATACACGGTAGAGCAGCCAAATAACGAAGATTAGACACATTTTCACAATCTCTTTTTATTTTAAACAGAAAGTACAGAAAACTAACTTGGAAATTAACGGAGAGGTTCCGTCAAATTTACGGAAAGTCCGTTTCTGAAAATAAACGTGTCCCTAAAAAGAAGGAAACTTTTTTAACAGTGCGCGAATACGCGTGTCTCGGTAGATACTTGGAGGAAAATTCGTGAAAATGGTCAAATATCGCAATTTTGAAAGCTTGCCTATGCAGTTTCCTTTAAGTGGTAAGAGAAAAGTACAAATGTATGAACGTATATTTATTCTGTGGACTTTTATCGCGTGCAATAAAACCGAACTGTTACATATCTAATCTGCACAGTACAGCGTTATGACGGAAACACTGCACGCCTTGCGCGTAGGAGCGATAAGTCACTAGGCGTGCGTGTCAGTGTCGCCCGTATTGCTCCCTAGCTTCTTGACCTTGGACGCGGGGTTCTATTCCACTCTAAACATCGTGATTTCGCTTACTCTTGATAGTATGTTGTACATTTTGCAGGACCCCCAACTGTTTCTGGAATACATGCTAAGAAATATTTTTCATGCATAGGCTGTTCACGGTAAAGTGAGCACTTTTTAAGGCCCTCCTAAAATTTTCCTTTCAACTAATTTCTAACTTTCCGCCACTTTTTAATATAAACATTGCAATATGACGAATAAACACAGTGTATGTATTTCACTACTCTCAAAAGTTAATGCCTGAGGCTGCAGTAAAATTTATTTATTAGGGGTTAATACATTTTGAAAGGACCTTAAAAAGTGCTCACTTTAGTGTGAACGGCCTGTATGTAACATTACTCACATAAGTTCTTATAATTTCAAGTTCAGTTAACAACAAAGTTTAAAAAAACCACTTCTTTAATTCAAAAAAAGTTGTAGCATAACATGTTTATCATCAGTGAGCGAAGAGATTTGGGCGACTCTTAACATCGAGGTCTTGAGAGCCGATGATGGCGATTGAGGTGAGAGTGGAGTGGCGCCGGAATGAAAGTGCAGGGGAAACGGGATACCCCCGGGAAAACCCGCCGGCCAGCAGTATCGACCGGTACGATTCCCACATTGGGAAAATCCGGGAGTGGCCCGGCCGGGGATTGAGCCAGGTTCGACGTGGTGGGAGGCGAGCAGACTAACCGCTCAGCCACCACGGCCCCATGTTTATTATGTTTTTCTTATTAAAGTAAAATCAACAAATTTTAATTTCACTTTTGGACCCCTGAATATTACTCAAAAGATCTGTGTCCGCGGTCCGCAATTTAACAACGTCTGTCTTAATTTAAATCGTTCGGTCCAGTGCCCTTTATATCTAGGACGTTGTACACACATTAGATTTAATTATCTGTACGGTATACAGCAGGAGAGAGAACAGAACAAAATAAAGGAATATGTCACCAGTCCCCGGCTGAAGATCAATACTGGTCGTAGTTATGGAAATTTTTGAACGAGAATAGGAATATTTGTCAAAATGTAAAATTTGTTGAGGCATAAAATTTTGAGATTATGGTATTGAAAATTTTACAAATAGAGGCGCGAGTATTTCGCGGATTGATATGGCAGCAGGATAAACTTGACAGTCCTCTGTATACTCAAGACACCATCGTTTGCTTATTGGTTGCTGTGATCAAGTGCGGCATTTGTACAGGAATGTTCAACACTCACTCACACTAGCTTATTGGTTGCTGTGATCAAGTGCGGCGTTTGTACAGGAATGTTCAACACTCACTCACACTAGCTTATTGGTTGCTGTGATCAAGTGCGGCATTTGTACAGGAATGTTCAACACTCACTCACACTGCTGCGTCCTGTTTCCTGATTTCACACAGGAGGGTCGTTCACTTTTACACGGATTGTGTTCAACAACATTGTCTACGTGTACGCAGATATTCTGTGTTAGCGTTTAGGTGCCGATGGTAGAGAATTTGGTTTGCGACCGTACTTCCGTTATCTAAAACGTTGATTCCTACGTAAATGCAGGACTTAAGTCCTGCCTAGGATCTACTTTTATCGATACGTTTTCGCCCATGTGTAAAATCAGCCATTGCCACGGGCGTCATTATTGTCCTACTGCGTCGTTAAAATTAATACTTGGAATTGTTAAGAACGTAAATGTGTTAATATGCAAATCCTTACACTATTATGTACAATACGAAAAACACTAACCTTGGTGGCCACTAGAGACATCCTGATTTCGCGAGAAACATTTATGCGCACACTAGATTTCAACATCCTTCAAGCACATCTGCAGCGTTCTTCGTTTATTGGCTGCATGTGCCTGTGAGAAGAAATGCTAGCCAATCAGAATAAGACTACTCTGATACTGAACGTACGTGATTATCGAACAGGTGCGTAACACAGGGAGCAATTGAAATCATCCGCTGACGGAAGTAGAGCGGTGCTGAAGTATTCTGAAATAGACTACAGCTAGTCATGGAATCTTTTCGTCAAATTCGACTCTCCCTCGTGAATACAAATGTAAACATTTCGCTGTTAGTACTATATCAAGACAGAGAACTAGAGGCTGTTCACGGTAAAATGCGCATTTTTTAAAGCCCTGCTTACGATCTAATTGTATGCACGTTGTGTATTCTTCCGCCATATGTAGAATTAACTTTGCCGTGGGACTCACAACTTTATTCATTGGGTCGGTCTATTGAAACATTGAAATGATTAGAAAAGTAAATATTTTACAAATCTGCTAATTTTTACTCTTCGATGCGTAAAAATGCAGAAAGCGAAGGAAATAATTTAAGTTATCAGGAACGGTTTTCTAACACTTTTTATTCGACGTTAAGATACGAAACTACTTTCTATTCATCGTTACCAACTTTACTGGCCGCATGGCACTCAAGGCGCCCGTTAAAATATATGCAGGTAGGGATAGTGACTCAATTCTAAGGTTGTTTTCTAAAGTGCTCACTTTATCGTGAACAGCCTTTAGCAATAAGGACCAGTGTGTCGAGTAGGGGGCGAGTTATGTGTAGTGTGAAGGAAAACGCAGCAACCAGGATAACATGTTATTCCGGCGGTGTTTAATGATAAAAGCTAATTTTTAATTATTGAGTCCTTTCTAATGTGTAGTTTTAACTCGGCTAGGAACTGCTGAGGCGTAAAAAAAAAAAAAGAGTGACTTTTTCCTTCTATTGTTATTATTATTATTTCAAGATATTTCACGAAAACATTGGAGTAACCATTAACTTGTCTCCTAAGCGCGAGATAGCCGTTGCTGCTAGAAACTGTTCCCCCGCGACGCGAACGCCTCAGATATTTTGAATATTTCACAAAGTGAATTAGCCCGCTCCCCTCCGCTTCTAAAGTGAGTTTTGTGTCGGATTCGTTAACATCCGGCCTTGAGTGACACTCATAATTACCCCGGTCTGAAACATATACATAATTAGCGCTTCGCTAATACTTCCACGCCAGCCAGCCCACCCCTCCGCGCTCTGTCAGACAACTCAAAAAGTTTGCTTTTCGCCCCCTTCTTCCCGCACTTCCCCTTTCCCCTAGGGGGGGGGGGGTGGTTGTAAAACTGCCTGTTGTCGTTACGAGTAGATCCACCCATCTATACGCTGTTCACGGTAAAGTGAGCACTTGTTAGGTCCTAGTTACTTTCTTCATTAAGCCATTTGTATCCTTTATTTACCTTTTTTAAATAAATATTGCCATGTAAGTAATAGACACAGTGTGTTCGGAAGTTAACCTCTAACGCTAAAACTAAATACATTTTTGACTTCTATTCCAAATTTGAGGGCTTTCAAAAGTGCTCACTTTACAGTGAATAGCGTATACCAGCTCCTCTCCGAAAGACTCCATCAGAATGTGAACTCCAGGGCACTTCTTGCAGTGCATAATAATTTTAAAAATTAAGAAAACAAATTTATTGCATTGGGTAAACGTTTGAAAAAGATTACATTTGCAAAAAAAAAAAATGCTAGCATTTTAGTTTGGTTGTCGGTGTTGAATTGCGGCTATCAGGGCTCTTGCCTTTAACGACCTTGTGAAGGAAGTACCAATATTACCAGACCATCTGCGCAACTCCACGGGAATTTTCAGTTAACCACCATTATTATTGGTATCTCCTTACTAGCGATACAAGTCATACATTCTCCCAAGCTCCGATTTATTTCAGGGAAAGGATGCTCTTTGCACCCTCCCTTCCTCTCGCGTGTGCTGGCTACGAGAGGGAATAAATATTGTAAAATCGTGGCATAAGCTGTTCACGGTAAAATGAGCACTTTCGAAAGCCCGTCTTAAGATCTGCTTGTATGCACGTTGTGTATTCTTCCGTCTTACGTAAAATGAACATTGCCATGGGTCTCGTCACTTTATTCATGCACCGGTAAAGTGAAACTCTGAAATTATTAGAAAAGTAAACATTTTTCAAATTTGCTCATTTTTACACTTCGATGCATAAAAAAAAAAAAAAAAAAAAAATTGAAGCGAAATAAATAATATAAGTTATCACAAATGGTCACCTAGCACTTTTTATTCGATGTTAAGATACGGAACTACTTTCCCATCCATCGTTAACAACTTTACTGGGCGCACGTTAAAATATACAGGCTGTAAACGATAAGTGTTTACAACTGTACACAGCAGTGTCAAATCTGGCAGGAAACGTTTAGCAATTGCTCTTGTTTCGCACTTCGGTTTATGACACAGGTGTTTCATTTTCAATTGCATACTTTCTTTCCTGGTTTCTGCAACTTGTACGTAGTATTGTGACAATGCAACATGCGCTACAAACAAAAGCAATTACTAAACGTTTCCTGCCCGGTTTGATCTGTGTACAAACCAGCTTCAGCTGACCAGCAGGTCGATTAAAGCCGGGCCCACAGTGGCGCGCAGCTTTGTCAAGCGCTTTTACGGTAATTTCCCGACCCTGTGGACCGCAAATTCCCTGCATCAAATTGCTCGTCTCGGGGCCCTGTACACAGCTGTGCACAGTTGTAAACGCTTTTCGTTCACACTCGGTATGCAGGCAGGGGCAGCGACTTTATTCTAACGTTGATTTCTAAAGTGCTCACTTTACCGCGAACAGCCTCTTTGTGTGCTGCACGACTGCGGTATCCCATGTGTGAATCCCCGACATTGAGTAGCGGGATTGGCTAGCTGTCCTCAATCCGGACCCTACTTATTACATCTTGGAAAGCCAATGACCTCCACGGGTCTGTTCTTCCCGCGCCCTTGGGGGGGGGGGGGTGGGCTAGCGCCAATCATGACAAAACGGCGCGCGCTGGCGCCGGGCCGAGTTTTCAAGTTCGGTAAATACGCGATGGTTCACCAAACAGGAAAGGAAATAAGTCGCTGTCGGTGATGAATGTTGCACGTACGTGTTTCTGCAACGCGTAGCCTACATACGATCTATGCTACGAATGAAACTTGTAAAGTATTAGTATTCTTAGGGAACTCAGTAAATCTGGGTGTTTTATGACGCCATGCCACTGCCACAACGTGATGATACAGCTTTAGTTGTATGGCTAGCGGAGGTGCTGCAATTTTGTTACAATTGTTCAAGTCAGTAGTCTCAGCTACGTTCTTTAAGAGATGGAATACATAGAAAATACTCTCGACATAATAACTCACAATAAATGACTAAATCATCAAGTACCTCACAGAAATTAATGCAATTAAATAACTTATATCAGTCCCAGTAAACCGTGTGTCAACACCTATTGAAATATTTTGTAAAGTATACACCCATATTTACAGTTCCAATATTCTCAATAGTCCGTATCACACATTCATACAGCCCCGCCATAACTCACTTCGCATCCCGTAAGTCCGGAATGTTCTAGAGTTCTCCGAGCGCCCCCACGCACAGAACAGAAAGGAAGATGTGACACCAGTCCCCGGCTAAAGGCCATTACTGGTAGAAATGATGAGAATTTAAATATAGAGATATATTGTCGAAATATTAATTAAAAGGTTATAGAATAAAACAGTCTAAGATTATAATGTAAAATTAGTTGTCATGTTATTAAGATTATCTGGTTGTCCAATTAGGAAAATGTTAATTTTTCAATGTATTAAAGTCCTTCTGTGTCCTTCTCTTGGACAGCCTCGTTCCTATCCATTGTCTTCCTTGTTGGAGATCGAGAGTTGGGATTGTTATCCGTAAAGTGTCCAGTTAGGGGATTGTTATTACTATATAGTGTAATTTGAATATTAAATTATTAGTTATAAAATTTTGTTATATAAGTAAAATTGTTAAAAAAATAAAATTATATTTTTGTTTTTGATGGTTATAAAATATATCTTGTTATACAACGATTCACCCATCCAACGTAACCATCATGCACAGAACAGAACAGAACAAATTTAAATTGCATCAATACCCGACTATTGGCCATTACTGAACTTGGTTATGTATATGTAAGTAAATAAAAATAAAACTAACTTTACTACTCAGTGAAATTGATGAAATGGATTGACATGGATTTTGATGAGAAATATCTATCGTTTCTTTTGGGCCTGGAGATACACAGTAGCTCGTCGGGCACTACGCCATCTCGTCCGCGCACACCGCACATAAACACGCGTCTGCCATCGTCTCACATCCTCCGTCGTCGTCCGTCCTTTCCCTGAGGTTCCTCGTCGCACCAGGCTGCACGTATTAACCTCACTTCAGCCAGATGGCTACCACAAAAATAAATTGCCCGTCTTCCAATCGTGGCGATATTTATAGACGGGGCCAGCCCAAGTCTAGGACCTTCTTCAACTGCCGAACTGCGCCGAGAAAAATAATTATTAGAAAATTCTGGCTCGTCCTCTTGAAGTCTTCGGATCCCGCCCGGGAAGGGGGGGGGGGGGCGGTTGTGACGCCAGCCAGTTGAGCTGTCAAACATTCCCCGGCCGCTGGGGCGACGTAGCGGTGAGTGGGTCTTCCTTATGGTAAGGGAGGATGATGGCGGGTCACTCTCCACAGCGGCGCCTTTTTTTTCCTAAACTATCTTATTCTAAGTGTTATGCGAAGTTAAGGCCCGAAGGTAAGGCGGGATTTTATTGCGTCTCAGGGCTAACCCCTTACGCCTACTAGGAAGGAAAATCATGCAAGGAGACGTTCATCGCGGCAAGAGGGATTGGGCAGCCATGGCCTGCACTTGGGGGCCATGACTACCTCCCTAAGTGTACTTAGAGCTAGTCTTAACTAGGAAGAGCAAGGGAAAAACTAACAAGAGAGACGTAAAAACCCTTGCAACAGAGAAGTAGAAATTTCAAAAATTATTGCATGCATTAAATTAACTAGAATGCTACAGGAGACGGAGTGTTTGGAAAACATGCTCCTAGTTAATATAGTTTGAAAGACTAGTAGAGAGGGGGTGGGAGCTTTTGTTTATTCGTAACTTGATGCCGGCAGTAACCAGAGAGGTTGTTGGGTGCCTCTCTGGTGGGATAAGTGACGCTATTAGGCCTCTTCCCCCCAACACAGCGGCGCCAGAACCGCGCATAGCCAGGTACAGGCTTTCCACAATAAAGTGAGAATATTAAAGGCCCTCCCAACAGGCATTAACAGCTAATAAATATATCTTATTGAAGCCTCAGGCATTACATTTTGATGGTGGTGAAATATGTACACTGTGTTTATTGGTCACATTGCAATGTTAATGTTAGAAAGCAGCAGGAAGATGGAAATTGGATGAAAGGAAAGGTTTATAAGGGCCTTAAAAAGTGCTCACTTTACCGTGAACAGCCTAACACGGCGCCCGGTGCCGGTGCGAGAGTATATCTCCTGAAGTCTACTGTTCGACTAACGTGTAGCCACCTGAAAGAAACAGGCACCCACGTCTTCTTGGCATTTTCCGATTAGAAGATGCTGAAAGACAGCGACACTGCTGCGATTGTGAAGTTTAAAATATTTGAAGGACCTTCCGAAATATGAGAATACGTGATTTTGGCCGGTGCAGAGGAATCTATTATTTTTATTTAATTGTATTTGTAACTACTTAAACTCTTTCTTATGCATCAGAACAACAAAACAGTGTGTTCCGTGCTCGATGTTTTTGAGGAAAACTGTTGAGTAGTCACAACAAAGAATGGAGTCTCGCAAATGTGTTATTATCAACCGCATTATAACATTGCTGCACTTCCTGTGCAACACAAACTCTGTATTCGACAGTGTGAAATATACATTTAATACCTTCGCGTGGTTATTGGTAAGGGCACCTGAATTTCGCGGAAAGATTTCCGCACATGTTAGATTTCAACACCCTACGAGCGTGCCAGCAGATTCCTTCTGCTTATTGGCGGCGTGTGTCTGTTAGAAGACATTCTCGTAGTTGACTGGCCACTCAGGTATCAGATACTCCGATACTGCAAGTCTCTGAGCAGACACTTAAGACGCGTACCATATAGATCACCTAATCACAAAAGTGGATCTGAGCTAAAGTGTTTTGAAATACAACTGGTCGTGGAATATTTTCGCGGGATTCGGGTGTCCCTAGTTATTAGCCGCCAAATTTTCCCTCTTACCTCCTACGGAGGATGGAACCGTCTGTGCCATTTGAGAGTACTTTTATTAATTACGAGAATAATGGCTACAGCCAGGAAATTGCTTTCGCCGAGCAAGTGACCTGTAGACCAGGGTCGCATTCCGTTACGGCTGCAATGTGCATTAATGCGCGAACAAGTTATTCCGGTGCCTGTGTACAGACGCATAGATCACGCGCCACGATACTTCCCGAAAATCTCGCGCAAAATTTGCTCTTGGCCTGGAGGACGAATGCTGCCCGCTGACGACATTTTGTTGTTAATTAATAGCGGGAACGTTCGTCAAGTTAAGTAGCTAAAAGATCTTCAAGGGTGCCGTTAATTGTGTAGATGAGGTGTTTGTGCAATTCTCAGTATGGTTGAACTTCGTTGCCTATAAGTAGTAAGTACATTAAAATATTTAAGTACGTAAAGTAAGGTTTAAGGTGTTCGGAGCTTGTTTACTTGATGTGCGGTCGCCATCTTTTTTTTTTTTTTAAACCAGTTTTGAAACAGGTGAACTATTGTTGTTACGTTGTACTGCACTGAGAAGAACGTTTTGTTGAATCAAACAAAATTTGTTTAGGGCAATCAAATTAATCGTTTGTATAGGAGCAATAAAATGTTTTGTTGTTCTTATTTGTTTGCCATAAACAAATATTTAGTTGGCGCAACAAAATATTTTTTTGGCTCTACGTAAATTAAACAGTTTAATTTAATATAAATAAAAACACATGAGGTGCGACAGGGGTTCGAACCTACGCCACGTGCAACGGGGCGCATCGCCTTAAGCAACCGCGTTAACGTATCTACTGACGGTACAGCGATGTTTTTATGTATATACATTTGAAATAATGGACGATGTGCGCAAATAAATGCTTTCTAAGTTCTACAGCTTTCCCTTGCTAGTTACCCATTGAAATTGTTTTATTAGAATGTTTATACCCTTATCAAACGTCAATAAATCCACTAACAAACACTGTTACAACTCTAATTATCATAAACTATACAAACAAACTCTCCAGCTGTATATTCGAACGAGGCAATCAAAAGAGTAACCAAACGAATTTATATAGGTGATTCAACCAAATAGTTAGAGAACAGTCTAATTTATTTCGGCTCAACACAGACACATTTTTAATTAAATCGTGTATTTTGTTAGCAGAACAAAATTAATTTGTTGTTTTTCAACTTTTGTGTACTGAACAAAAAAAAAAAATTGTTGGGGCAACTAAATATATTTTTGGCCCTATACGAACAAATGTCTTGTAGGTTTTTCTCTCAGTGCGTGCACTCAAAAATGTATTTTATTGACGGAGTGACGTCACGCGAGTTTTCTATTATAGCAGCTGCGTTAGTCGAGGCAATGGAAAACGCCTTAGACTGCGCAGTTTTGTGCGTACTTGACCTTCGGCGCTTCTACCGCTGCTGCGAGTGAACACATTGTAGCTTGTTCCACTTTCCACCGAGTTATTTATGAATGGACCTTTGTTTTTGTTGGGGGCCGCAGCGGTTAGGGGGCTCGCCTCCCACCAAGGCGGACCGGGTTCTATTACTGGCGATGCCGTTCCCCGACTTTCGCACGTGAAAATCGCGCCAGACGATACCGCTGATCGGCGGGTTATCTCGGAGATCTCCTGATTCCCCCGCCCTTGCGTTCCGGCGCCGCTCCATACTCGCCTCGCTTCACCCACACCGGCTCTCAAACACCCTCTCCATTCCACTCCATTTCTTTTGGTGCGTGTTGGTTTTTGGTCCATGGCAATTTCGTAGACTGTTGCCCTGAGGCTCAATTGAAAATGCCAGAATGACATTTACTTTTTAGTATTATGGGGACTATTTAGCTGCGCGTCCAAGGTCAAGACGCGAGGGAGTGATACGGGCGACACTAACACCCACTTGTAGTGCCTCATCGCTCCTACGGACAAGTCGTGCAGTGTGTCCGTCTTAACGCTGTACTATGCAAATTAGATCTGTAACAGTGATTTTATTACACCCGATGGAAACCCACAGATTAAACTACGTCCGTATCTTTATACTTTTCTCTTGCCGCTTAAGGAAACTGCATAGGCAATTTTTAAAAATGCCATATTTGACAATTTTCGCGAATTTTTTAATGCAAGTAAACAAAAGTATAAAAATAGGGCTATAGATAATTTTTTTTTATATTTTCTGGCAAAAAGTCATATTTCCGAGATACGCGTTTACGCGCAAGCAACGATTTCACAGGAAACGTTTTAGTACATAGAGCCCTTAAATGCTGTATTGAAAGGAATTCGCAAGTTTTCCCAGCCTCTAGTTATCGGAAGCAGTTTGTTATCCTCCGAGTGAAATAGTTTATTCCTTCGCGAGTCCAACATCTGCTGCTGGTTTATTTACGTCTGGCAATGTGTACATGTTTGGTAGAGGCGCTCGCTCGGAGGGCCACTCGATGCGCTCAGGTCTCGTGAAATATTATCCGTTAGAACAAGCAGCCGTCGGCCATCAATCTTCTTCTGCGCTGAAGGCTTCATCTGAAACACTTCCCCGTCTTCAACTGAAGACGCTGCCACTAGGGGGGAGGGAAAAAAAATACTCCCCTTCTTCCGTCCAGCATGTGGTTCGTTAACTTTCTTCCCGCCACTTGGAAGGGGGGGGGGGGGGCTTTTTTTTTTCTCCTTTGCGTGATAATTGCACCGTGGAAACAGCGTGCACTGTTGAAACTGGTAATTCCTACGCTCCACAGTTTCAATGCAGTTCATTGAATATTCATTATTACTTCTTAATCTAGTAGCCACATTATATGTCAATTCATTAATTATATGTCAATTCATTATTACTATCGTCTTTTCTGAAGCCCTGCATGAGATCTACTTTAGGGCTGTTGCTCCGCGTCATGCAAGCAAAGCTTCATTAAGTCTATAAAATAATATCAAACGGACAACGCACTGCGTTCGCGCGCAATCAGTTTAACAATATTTTGCATGAGAACTATTTATTACTGCACATTACCAACACACATAGTTCCACTCTGTTTTATTCATATTAACTATAAATATTTATATTAAGGGCTGTTCACGATGAAGCAAGCACTTTTGATATCAACCTTAGAAAAAAGTAATTGCCCATGCCTGCATAAATTTCAACGGGCGAACTGACTGACATGCGCCTGGCCAAGTCGATAATGATGGACGAAAAGTAGTTCCTTATCTAAATGTTGATTTAGAAATTCTCAGGCAACCATTTGATAACTTAAATTATTTATTTTGTTTTCTATCTTTTTGATGGATGGAAGTATAAAAATAACCGGATTGGTAAAATATTTACATTTCTAATAATTTCACAATTTAATTTTACCGACGCATAAATAAAGTTATGATGCTCATGGCAATGTTAATTTTTCATAAGGCGGAAGAATACACAACATGGATACAGGTAGATCTTAAGCAGGGCTTTTAAAAGTGCTCATTTGACCGTGAACAGCCTATATACACGTTGTGTATTCTTCCGCCTTATGAAAAATTAACATAGCCATGGGCCTCATCACTTTATTCACGCGTCGGCCAACTGAAACTGTGAAATTATTAGGAAAGTAAACACTTTACAAATATGTCCATTTTTACAATTCGATGCATTAGAACAACAGAAAGCGAAAGAAATAATTTATAACTAACACAAATGGTTACCTAACATTTCTTATTCGACGTTAAGATATGGAACTACTTTCTCTCCATTCGTTACCAACTTTACTAGGCAAGTGCCACTCAGTGCGCCCATTAAAATATATGCAGGTAGGGGGCAGTGACTTTTTTCTAAGGATCATTTCTAAAGTGCCCACTTTATCGCGAACATCTTATACCACTGGGAACCGTTTGCTTTGCAGCAGGACTACAAGCCCTCGTGTGTTTGGCCAGGCTTCCTCTTCTACATCAACAACACCGTCGTGCATCGTTCACACGGCTCCTGTTGTGTTGTGAAATGAAAGGTGGGCCGGTCTTTTGGCCAGTATTAGGCGCGTACTTTCACCGGGTTGCCTGACCTCAGGACTACAAGCCCTCGTGTGTTTGGCCAGGCTTCCTCTTCTACCACAACACCGTCGTGCATAGTTCACGGCTCCTGTTGTGTTGTGAAATGAAAGGTGGGCCGGTCTTTTGGCCAGTACGTGGCGCGTACTTTCACCGGGTTGCCTGACCTCAGGACTACAAGCCCTCGTGTGTTTGGCCAGGCTTCCTCTTCTACCACTACACCGTCGTGCATAGTTCACGGCTCCTGTTGTGTTGTGAAATGAAAGGTGGGCCGGTCTTTTGGCCAGTACTTGGCGCGTACTTTCACCGGGTTGCCTGACCTCAGGACTACAAGCCCTCGTGTGTTTGGCCAGGCTTCCTCTTCTACATCAACAACACCGTCGTGCATAGTTCACGGCTCCTGTTGTGTTGTGAAATGAAAGGTGGGCCGGTCTTTTGGCCAGTACTTGGCGCGTACTTTCACCGGGTTGCCTGACCTCAGGACTACAAGCCCTCGTGTGTTTGGCCAGGCTTCCTCTTCTACCACAACACCGTCGTGCATCGTTCACACGGCTCCTGTTGTGTTGTGAAGTGAAAGGTGGGCCGGTCTTTTGGCCAGTACGTGGCGCGCACTTTCACCGGGTTGCCTGACCTCAGGACTACAAGCCCTCGTGTGTTTGGCCAGGCTTCCTCTTCTACCACAACACCGTCGTGCATAGTTCACGGCTCCTGTTGTGTTGTGAAATGAAAGGTGGGCCGGTCTTTTTGCCAGTACTTGGCGCGCACTTTCACCGGGTTGCCTGACCTCAGGACTACAAGCCCTCGTGTGTTTGGCCAGGCTTCCTCTTCTACATCAACAACGCCGTCGTGCATCGTTCACACGGTTCCTGTTGTGTTGTGAAATGAAAGGTGGGCCGGTCTTTTGGCCAGTATTAGGCGCGTACTTTCACCGGGTTGCCTGACCTCAGGACTACAAGCCCTCGTGTGTTTGGCCAGGCTTCCTCTTCTACATCAACAACACCGTCGTGCATCGTTCACCGCTCCTGTTGTGTTGTGAAATGAAAGGTGGGCCGGTCTTTTGACCAGAACTTGGTGCGCACTTTCACCGGGTTGCCTGACCTCAGGACTACAAGCCCTCGTGTGTTTGGCCAGGCTTCCTCTTCTACCACAACACCGTCTTGCATCGTTCACGGCTCCTGTTGTGTTGTGAAATGAAAGGTGGGCCGGTCTTTTGGCCAGTATTAGGCGCGTACTTTCACCGGGTTGCCTGACCTCAGGACTACAAGCCCTCGTGTGTTTGGCCAGGCTTCCTCTTCTACATCAACACCGTCGTGCATAGTTCACGGCTCCTGTTGTGTTGTGAAATGAAAGGTGGGCCGGTCTTTTGGCCAGTACGTGGCGCGTACTTTCACCGGGTTGCCTGACCTCAGGACTACAAGCCCTCGTGTGTTTGGCCAGGCTTCCTCTTCTACATCAACACCGTCGTGCATAGTTCACGGCTCCTGTTGTGTTGTGAAATGAAAGGTGGGCCGGTCTTTTGGCCAGTACGTGGCGCGTACTTTCACCGGGTTGCCTGACCTCAGGACTACAAGCCCTCGTGTGTTTTTCCAGGCTTCCTCTTCTACATCAACACCGTCGTGCATCGTTCACACGGCTCCTGTTGTGTTGTGAAATGAAAGGTGGGCCGGTCTTTTGGCCAGTATTAGGCGCGTACTTTCATCGGGTTGCCTGACCTCAGGACTACAAGCCCTCGTGTGTTTGGCCAGGCTTCCTCTTCTACCACAACACCGTCGTGCAGAGTTCACGGCTCCTGTTGTGTTGTGAAATGAAAGGTGGGCCGGTCTTTTGGCCAGTACGTGGCGCGTACTTTCACCGGGTTGCCTGACCTCAGGACTACAAGCCCTCGTGTGTTTGGCCAGGCTTCCTCTTCTACATCAACACCGTCGTGCATAGTTCACGGCTCCTGTTGTGTTGTGAAATGAAAGGTGGGCCGGTCTTTTGGCCAGTACTTGGCGCTCACTTTCTCCGGGTTGCCTGACCTCAGGAAAACCCACAAACGTCGTGAAAAAGGAAGGAGGAGCGTGGGATGACCTCTGAGCCCGTGTCAAGGGTTTTCTTGGCGCTAGGTCACGGTGGGGAAGGACTCGTGCTGCCAGTGGTCATATTCACACCCAGAGGCTATCAGAGGCGCGTAAGGATATTGTAAAGGAATCTTAGTATATAATGCCTACTTGGAGATAGCCTCGAACAGCTTTGTAGCAGAAGACAATTAAAGCATAGATATAGGGAGCTTTGACTGCATTAGGCCGTTCACGTTAAAGTGAGCACTTTTAGAGACAGTCTCATCAAACATAATACTCAATAAATACATCTCATCATAGTCTATGACTTTAGAGTGTGGGTGTGAGAAAGTGCATTCACAGTGTTTGTTACCCATACGGCAGTGTTTAAATTAAAAAATGATGGAAGGATATTAATTTGCTGAAAGAGAAAGGTAACCAGGGCTTCGAAAGTGCTCACTTTACCGTGAACGGCCTGTACTAACGATCTGTGATAAAGACCAAGAACAGCAAACAAATCAAGTATACAAGAATACCTGGAGTGCCGAATGTCTATGAATGTTAAAGTGAATATTCCCGGCTGAAATATGTTGTGTTTAGCGATGAGAGCAGGTTCTGCCGTCATGCAAGTGCCGGCAGACCTGGTAAGAGTTATCTGCATGGTCCGGCACGATTCCCACATGCGAAAGTCCGGACCCGCCGGGAATCGAACCCGTTTCACCTCGGCGGGAGGCGAGTAGTCTAACCACTACACCACCGCGGCGCCCAACTCTCTTTAAAGTAGTCTGGGATATCAGTAAAAGTGCGCGGACCTCAAAGTGTGCACACTTGGAGAGCTATGCGCGAGTCACAGAATACTTAGTTATACAGAGGTGAAACAGCCGCTTATATCCCGCACTCCAGTCGCACACCTCATCAATATGGTGTCACTGGGCAGTCAAGTTGTGTATGGCTGAACACGTATCGGTAGGGACACCCCTGAATTTCGCGAAAAAATTTCCGCTCATACTAGATAACTGTACCCTACGAGCGTATAGACTGTTCACGGTAAAGTGAGCACTTTTTAAGGCCCGTATAAATTTTTTCTTTCATTCAATTTCCATCTTGCTGCAGCTTTTTTGTATAAGCATTACAATGTGACCAATAAACACAGTGTATACAGTTCATCACCCTTTAAATGTAATGCCTGAGGCTGCAATAAAATATATTTATTAGTGGTTAGTGCCTGTTAGGAGGGCCTTAAAAAGTGCACACTTTACCGTGAATAGCCTATACCAGCAGTTTCCTTTTGCTTATTGGCGGCGTGTGTCTTTGAGAAGACACTTTCTTAGTTAACTGGTCAGTCAGAATTAAGTTACTCTGATACTGTACGTACATCTCTGACTCGTGGGCAGAAACTTAAGACGCTTAACATCTAGATGGCCTAATCACAATATTGGATTTGAGATAAACTAGTATGAAATATAACTGGCCGTGAACTCTTTTCGCGAAATCCGGGTGTCCCTCCCTATCAGCGTTTAGTAACCTACTCGCCAGCCGGGTGTCCCTACATATCAGCGCTTAGTAACCTACTCGCCAGCTGGGTGTCCCTACATATCAGCGCTTAGTAACCTACTCGCCAGCCGGCTGTACCTACCTATCAGCGCTTAGTAACCTACTCGCCAGCCGGCTGTCCCTACATATCAGCGCTTAGTAACCTACTCGCCAGCTGGGTGTCCCTCCCTATCAGCGCTTAGTAACCTACTCGCCAGCCGGGTGTCCCTACATATCAGTGCTTAGTAACCTACTCGCCAGCTGGGTGTCCCTCCCTATCAGCGCTTAGTAACCTACTCGCCAGCCGGCTGTCCCTACATATCAGCGCTTAGTAACCTACTCGCCAGCTGGGTGTCCCTCCCTATCAGCGCTTAGTAACCTACTCGCCAGCCGGGTGTCCCTACCTATCAGCGCTTAGTAACCTACTCGCCAGCCGGGTGTCCCTACCTATCAGCGCTTAGTAACCTACTCGCCAGCCAGCTGTCCCTACATATCAGCGCTTAGTAACCTACTCGCCAGCTGGGTGTCCCTCCCTGTCAGCGCTTAGTAACCTACTCGCCAGCCGGGTGTCCCTACCTATCAGCGCTTAGTAACCTACTCGCCAGCCGGGTGTCCCTACCTATCAGCTCTTAGTAACCTACTCGCCAGCCGGGTGTCCCTACATATCAGCGCTTAGTAACCTACTCGCCAGCTGGGTGTCCCTCCCTATCAGCGCTTAGTAACCTACTCGCCAGCCGGGTGTCCCTACCTATCAGCGCTTAGTAACCTACTCGCCAGCCGGCTGCTGCTTTACCAAAAGCTAACCGCAGCATGCAGTAACTATAGTCTATTCGCGGTTTCTTCGCACGTTTTGAATCAAACCTTCGAAAAAATACCCCATGTATGATGTATTTGGCTGTTTCCTATATATGTCGTGTATCACAAAGTTTTTGTACTTGTGTTAGCATAAAAGTATATTATTTTTTGTTTAATAGAAATTTTACTTATATTTTATCCATTACTGAGAATATTTAATCTATAATTAATATGAACAAAAACAGGGAGAAAATAGGTGTGTTGGTAATGCCTCGTACGAAATAGTTGTTATGCAAAATTTTACTACACTGATACATAAGAATGCGGAGCGCTGTCCCTGTAGTGTGATTTTTTAGGCTCTTATTGGTTGAGGCGGAGGAATTTCCTGGAAGTAGAACTTCAGCAGGGCTTCAGATAAGTGCGGAGTAACTGTGAATGCACTATAATCATACACAAGGCTCACGCCATTTCGTACCTGTGTTGTTACCAATTCTGTACCCGGATGTGTTAGTTTAGTAATCGCTGTGTGACAGAAGCCAAAATTTGTAGCGACAGGCTTCCGCTGTTTTGCTACTTTCTATGTTGATCTTACGTAATCAGTACGTCGTATCAGTTATGATCTCCGTAGGCAAAAAGTTTCATTTTTGTTCAGCTATGAAAATGAACATGAGCTGAATCAGCTCTCAAGACCTCGATGTTAAGAGCCGCCCAAATCTCCTCACTCACTCGCGATGGACTGAATACCTTGTTACACGTGACAAGTCACTTATGTTTGGGACACAGTAAACTCGCCGTTACATTTACTGACACCCTGTACAGCAATGAAATTTGTTCACACAGAGAAAAAAGGCTTTGTTGAATTAAACGAAGTTTGTTAAGACCCAACCAAATTAATTGTTTGTGTAGGGGCAATGAAGAATTTTGATGTTGAAACCAAATTATTTTGTTGTTTGTATTTGGTTGCTCCAAACAATGATTTGTTTTGTGCAACTGAAGATTTGTTTGGCTGTACGTTCATTGAAGTGTTTTGGTTAATATATTTAAAAAAAAAAACTAGAAACCGGTCTGACATTCCAACCTAGATCGTTCGCACGCGAGTTTGCAGCAACTAAATATTTTCTGGACAATCCAATTTATTTTCCATCACAGAGGTTTTGTTAATTCACAAGAGGATTTTGTTAGATGGACAAAATTAATCTTGTTACTTTTCAAGTTTCGTTTACTCAGCAAAATATTTTGTTGTGTGTTGTTCTCTTAGAGCAGATTGATAATGACGTCATGTGTAATTAGGACCAGTAGGACACTGATACTGTCTCCTCTTCTTCCTTCAGGGCTTTATTTATTTAAGACCAAATTCAGGCCAAGGTTGGTTTACAATTGATACTTTTTACAACCTAGTATAATCTACAGCCTGTTTTTTGTAAGTACTACACAGTATACATAGGGCGGAGGTATAGACTATAACTTTAACTTTCATTTCATTGTTAGTCTGTGTTGACAACTTACTTATGATAGCTCTACTTAAACTGGCTCTGAAACAGAAAGTACTTATACCTCACCCTGGACGAGTTCAAAGAGGTGGTTTTCAAATGTCCAGGCAGGTCGTTCCAAGTTTTGCGTGCCATAAGTATATGTGAAAGATTGCTGATACATGGACTTCGAAAATCGAGGAACGCGAAAGGAATTTTAATACGAGTATTGTGGCGATACACAGAGTCAGAGTTAATAAGCTGTGCTAACAAATATTCTGGCTTTTGCATTTCAATAATTCTTTTTAGTTGTGTAGGCTGAATGATACAAACACGTATTTTCCATATTCGGCCATTTGGATGTGAAAAGGGCGTCGGTGAAGTGATCTCCCTTTTAAAGATTGAAACGATATCTAAGGCACGTGTTTTGTACTTTATGTACCAGTTTGTCAGTAAGTCAGTGGGAAATATATTCCTCTGGTGTAGTGTATATAGCCGACTCATTTTTTGTGTGTATGGACGGCTAAAAAACGTACACCGGTCTAGAAGAGCTCATTGTGGTACAGTTGCCAAATCACCAGTAACATAAAATTTTCAAATCCTGGACTGTCTTGTAAAAGGTGCCAAATATCTGACTTCAGTGTTGATATTTTATTCTTGCAAATTAACTCTTCTAAACGGAACGTGCAGGGGAATCGTATTTTTTTTGGCGCACATTTGTGATCAGATTTCGTTTATTAATTTTTTTTTTTCAATTGTCACTTAAATTTAATAGCTTATTCTACGGACTCCTGTGGAGTGGATGGCTGTAAATTATTATACTTTTTTAGGTTTTCAAAAATTTTAAACGATTATTTTGTACTAGCTTTGTTACCTACTCATTGGTAAGTGAACATTTTACGGTCCTCGATCAGTGTATGCAGAGTACCGTTAAAATTCCATCCCATATTTTCTCCTATTTTTTTACATTAGGGGCCTGTGCATAACGCATGCAAACCTTTCTTTTCGTTAGACCAGTTTTCGCATTGTATTAAAACGTAACTGATAAGTTCACGAAGGATCCTAAAGTTCACAGGAATTTCACTACATAGAAAACAAGGAAACGAAGTGTTCGTAATTTCGCTAATACTTCTATATGAGGTTTTTAACTCACAGAAATTCGCCTTTGTCTTGCATGAGGAGAAGCACCTTATGAAGGTTTGTTCCTAACACGGAAAAAAAAAAAACTGGGAGGAGGGAGGTTGTTTTGTCTCTGCTGGGAACGCAGGGGAAATTGATCACCGAGAGCAGGCAGACGAAAGAAGGAAGAGAAGAACGATAGACGGGTCGTGGAAGGGCTGGAGGGAAGGAATGTGGAAACAATATTTAAGAGTTGAGTTGCTAAGTGCGTGCGCTGATGGGACGAAGGAAAAATGGGGGAAGGGGTGGAAGGGGTGGGAGGGAGGGTTGAAGACGTGTTGAGGTGTCAGGAGCAACGTTATTAACACGAGCAGGGCAGGGCGACTGCCAACAGATGCTCATTCTTCACTCGGGCGCTGCTGTCTCATTATTAGCTGCAACCCCTCCGCACTTCCGGGGCCAGACATCCACCCCCTCCCCTTTTTGTAGAGTGGGTCGGGGTTAAGGGGGTGTTGAGTTAACATTCCTTGGGCCACAGCCAAACTCTCCCCTCCCAGTCGTCCGAAAATCCTGTCAGCGTACCCCTCCCCCGTTTAGCCCTTCCGGCGCCATCCGAGATTGGCCAGGCGCTATTAAAGCATGCATGTACAGTCAGTGAGTGAGTGGAGGTATTTGGGCGGCCCTTAGCTTCGAGGTATTGAGAGCCGATGAGGGTGAAGTGAGGTATGGAGCAGTTATGATCGGGAGGGGGGAGACAGGAGATCCCCCAGAAAACCCGCCGACCAGCGGCATCGTTCAGCACGATTCCCACTTGCGAAAATCCGGAGTGAACCGACCGGGGATTGAACCCGGTTCGCTTTGGTGGGAGCCGAGCAGTCTAACCGCTCAGCCACCGTGGCCCCCTGCATATACAGGATGTAGTTCCATTGGTGCAATAGTAATACCGTGTTTAAAGTTGCGGCATACAACACTTGCAAAACAAGAAGGAGCGATCATGCGTGTAGGACGAGTTGCATAGGTGGTAGGCGCGGGACACTAAATTATTACATATCCAGAGTCGTGCGCCTACAACCTATGCGACATATCCTACACGTATGATAGCTCCACCTCGTTGTTCAGGCGTTAAACTCCGCAACTTTGAAAGCAATTATTTGATATAAAACTACATTTCCGGGTATAAGTGTATACGGCTTTTCTGTTATTATTGGCCCGAAGAAACTGTGTCTGGAGAATGGCCACTGAGTTTCCGAATATACTGCTTAAGTCAAAACCCTCAATAATCATACATCTTGGTGGTGTGCTTCAATTCTACACCCTTTGCCAACTTAAAACTATCCCTTTCGGGCACAAATGGTTTCGGTCCCCCAATGAGCCCAAAACTCCCAAAACATTTTTTGAAATGATGTTATGTACTACAGTTCTACACCGTTCGACTGATCTGGACCAAATTTGGCAGGGTTGCCCTTTATTACCAACTTAAAATTCTGTGTGAGCCAAAATGGACGCTTGGCCTTCCAGTCAAGCAGGGACCGTTAAAACGGGGTCGTGTGTCTCCAAACCCCCCTTTGTGCCTGAGAACTCTAAAACGGGGTCGTTAATCTCTCTTTGCTTTCTTATACCCGGGCAACGCCGGATAATTCAGTTGGTTTGTTGCAATTTAAGAACTGTAGCTAGGTAGGGATACTTAGAGACCCCGAAATATCACGAATTCATTTGAGGACAAGCTATATTTCAAACACGTGTACATTCGACTTTGTTTTCAATTGTATCGCAGTTCTGAAGCCACGGCCTGGGTGAACGATTGCTGACTGTTAACCAGTAAGAAAAACACGACCGGATCACATGTAACCTAGTCTGGAGCATCAGCCAATGAACAACGTACTGAGGCTGGAGTACACAAACGACTGTGGAGTCTAGCTTGCTTGTTGCGAATTGTATCCACGAAATTCCCGTGTCTCTAGGGATAGTTTGAGCACTTTTGCCATCAAACTATGATCAGACAAACTCTCGCTTTGTAGACTGCAAATTATTTTAACCACTGATTTAAGTTAAACGTACAAATTTTTTTTCCCCTCAACGAGGGGCACGCATTAATGGTACGAAATTCATCAGCTATGGAAAGTACAACTATCGCATATATATTTTCAGTGATTCGCACGTTTCAATCCTAATTTCAACAGAAATTTTTATGGTCATATAAGTGTTTTATAATTCCTTTAAATTATGAGGTATTGTATATCATATTATTAATGGAAAATGTTGGTTGGAAAATCTTAACCCGGCACTCCACTGGCTGACAGTCAGCCAGAAACGAACGTTTTACAGTACTAGTGTAAACGGCCAAGATGACTGTGACAAGTGGCATTACAGAGACCTGACGACTGGCGTTCCTGTAGTGTTAGAGAAGGATGTCTGTTATAGAACGTGCTCTGAATGGTAGTAAATGTGTGCAGATCTCAAAGGAGAACATTGAGTGCGCATATGTTTATGTGTACGAATACAAAGATCATTGGCGTCGTGAAAAGGGGAGTGGGGGCATTTTACCCTCCCCCGATCTCACTAAAAGATGCCAAAAACTGCACGTACTATAAGCTATAACTGTAGAGTGTCGTACTTTAAGGTACATTTAATAAAGTCACAACTCACTCAATGTTAGACAGTGTTTTTGTATTGGTGTTAAGTTTTTTGGGGGTAAAATGTGCGGATACAAAGCTACAATTCTGTATAAACACAGACGCAATTGTTTTGAAAACTAAAATTTCGAAAGTGACGTTGTATTCAGTACTTTGGAGCCCAAAATTCTCTGCATGGCTTTGTCACCATCCCCCACCCCTAACCTAACATAACTGAGACAAGTTATGACGAGCCTGGAAATGATCGTTTCGTCATCTTGCCAAAACAAGTAGTAAAAATGTTTTGACTAAAATTTGCACTTTTTTTTTGTAACTTCGCCTGATGTTAACGATGACTACCGAGTTCCGTATCGTACATAAGGTCTCTTTAATTAGGACTCGGTGAGCTTGCCAAATTCATTGTTTGACAGGCAGCAAACAATAAACGTTTTCCTGTTCAGTCAAGCGTGCCGATGTATTGCGAAGCAATAGAACGGTATATGTAAGTGGGGATACGTTTACCAACAAGACTGAGTTTACTACAGTGGTGAATCGAAGCAACACGGTAAGAAATTATTTGTAAATTTACCATATCAATGTAGGCCTATGCGTACAGTGTATAATAATGTTATAATATTTTCCCTTACATCCATGGTAACGTTCTTACAGATGCTCAGGAAAGAGGCAAACGCGTATGTAAGTTCCAATACACTGAATAGGTTAAAAACTTCCATTGCAGTTTAGGAAGTTTACCAGAAAACTGTTTATAGTGAACTCTTTCTTTCACTATCTTGAATGCGAGTGAACGTGTGCTTATCCAATATTGTTAAACGCAGAAGGCTGTTGTATGTGTCTATGATTTTCTCGTGGTTATGCAAACGATATTTAAAAGTCAGTGTGTCCGTTGTGTAACCTACCGCCATATTGATGTGGACCTAATTATTTGATACGTGTAAATGTCGCAGTATTATCTGGCACCAGACACGACTCTGCATGTATTCGAGTCGGAGCGTTTTACCCATTGACCTCTAGGGCTGTACCACGTGGCGATGTATCGATTACGAATCGATCGCAACCGTGATGTAGTTTAACAGTGTTACCCGTTCATACACTTTGTTATTGAAACATAAAAGTGACCGTTGAAAAGTGTTATAGTCAGCAAAATCGTTTACGTGGCCTTCTGTTTACGAACGATATATATTCTTGTGTAAAACAGTGCTTTAAGCTATAACAACTATGCTGTATCTTTTCTGAACAGATTACTCTGTTGAAACGTTATAGCACGCTCACAATTCTGAGGATACAGAACACAAGCCATTCTTTATGGTATTTACATAGCTTCCTAATGTTTTTTATAGCTAGAGAACTGCGAAATTCGCGGTATTGTTTGGCGCAGACTAACTCAAGATGCTGTGTGTTCTATTGACTGTTGCCATTGGCAAACAACTGCGAGGCTCGTCCCAAGGACACTTTGATACGCAAGAAAGGCTCGAAAGGTTGAGCAACCGATCTCCAGTAAAGCCGTCACACGGGTACAGGCAAGTGAAGTCTATCGTGTCACCAAATAATAACACGATTTTACACGTCTCTACTTACAGCCTGATGTGACCTTGAAAGTGTTTGGAATTGTTTACTGTGCGGAATTCGCCCTTAATCCTTTCAGTCGCTCTGTGTATGTTCGTGCGCGTGTTTCACGTGATGGATGTTTATGGGCGATGCTGTATACAGCGAGTAATCAGGAGTCCAATTCAAACGGTGTCTTCCGTGCAGCTTGTACGGTTTATGGTCATCGCTACAGTTTTGCTTCGGGAATGGTAGGAGTCAGTGAGCACTTATACACTAAGCACGTATTTCATTGGTTGTTGAACGCAGTTGACAGAATTCAGTATAAATTACAAATAAAGACGTAACTTTTTTGCGACAAATACAAATGCATCAACCTGGGACTGACTTTACGTTAATTACGTTAGTTTCTTTGAGGTAATTGTAAATTGTATTGATTGAAGTCATTTATTGTAAACAGCAAGTTATATGAATTTATTGTGAGATGTTGAGTCGAGAGAATTTTGTTTATAATTGTTGTAAATAAAATTAAGAAATTAGAATTAACTATTTTATTTAATTAAGACCTCCATCCTTTAACGAACTTGGTTCACCCCACTGACTTTGAGAGAAAATTTTTAACAATAATTGCTCTCCAGACTTGTTCTCGAGTATTCAGTGTTACAGAAAACGATGAAGTACTTTACATCCTGTTAGTCCTACAGTACATAACCTTTAACATAAGAGTCTGTGAAATATGATTTAGCGAAAACTAGTCGAAAAAAAGTTTTATAGAAGGAACATTGGAACATAACAAGCGACGTCAAAAATCTCGGGATCGGTGACCCGGTCGCTAGACTGTACAGATATCTGAATAATTGAGCATAAGCATTTTTTTTTTTCATCGGCTGCTGCCCAGTTAAACGCAGCCAGGTCGCACGGATTTCTGTCCTTGTTTTTGCAGGTTTTTTTTTTTTTTTTAATGGGATCTTGCAGGGGGTACAGTACATTGCAAACTACGATCCTGTTGCAAGAGTTAATTAAAGGGCCGTCGTAGTAAAAAAATATTTTGAGCACCTCGAGGCCGCGTCAGGCAGCAAGAAATCATTGCGACGACAATGGAAAATAGCCGGGGACACGAAGGATTTCGCGTTTTGAACTACTTGTAGGCTAGATTCCACGGCACTATGTACTTTCGAGCCCTAGCTTTGTGTTCATTGGCTGCAGACCCCAGTTCTACTTCAGACCTTGTGGCACAGGATTCGATGTTGGTTTCCTCTTACAGGCTGTAAGTTTACCAGGGCGTGTCTAATAAACTGTGATCCAATTCGAAACGGTACAAAAAAATGCACATGTGTTTGAAGTCTAGCTTGTCGTAAAATGAATCTGCGAAATTTCCCAATCGTTAAAAATAACATAAGCTTCGAGTGTGTTCTGTTTTCTCATAATTTTAAACGGCGACTGTAGGGTTTTAATACAGCAATCTGTTCAGGAAAGATATAGGCCGTACACGGTTAAGTGAACACTTTTGAAGCCCTGGTTACTTTTTTTTCAGCAAATTAATATTCTTCCATTACTTTTTAAATGTATAAACTGTCATGTGAGTAATAAACACAGTGAATACACTTCACCAATCACACGATAAAAATTCCTAGACCATAATGAGATGTATTTATTAACTATTATGTTTGATGAAACTGTCTGAAAAAAGTGCTCACTTTACCGTGAACGGGCTATATATCGTTGTCGCTATATCACTATAGTTTAAGATACTGTTTTACAGAAGAATAAGTATCGTTAATAGAGGGCTATAGGTTGTTCACGGTAAAGTAAACACTTTTAAAAATCAACTTTTGAAAAATGTTACTGCCCCTACCTGTCTATATTTTAACAGGCACACTGATTGGCATGTGCCCAGTAAAGTTTGGTAACGACAGAACGAAAGTAATTCCTTGGTATAACGGTGAATTTAAAAAATAATTATATGGAGAAAAAATACACAACGTGCATGCAAGTAGGTGTTAAGTAGGGCTTTCGCGAGTGCTAAGTTTATCGTGAACAGCCTATACTTACAGCGGATCTTGCTGAATTTGACGACCCACCTCCCGTGGCGTAGAGGGTTGGTGCGCCGCCGGAGGTTCTGGGTTCGAATCCCAAGTAAGGCATGGTTGTTAGTTTAAGTTAGGTCATAGGTTAGTTTGTAAACCGTCCCCTGAGTAGCCTTCAGGCAATACACTGTGGGACGTTAATAAGCCATTTCCAATCAAACACGTGTATGTTTCAATAACCAAATTTACAAACTGAAATGGTCTGTTTCGACTTGAAACTTACATATTTAAAGTTTGATAAACTGTAACGAACGCCACGCGTCCGGCCTCGCCCGCCGCCATCTTCTACTGATGCCTCGTCGCTCCTGGCGGCCACCAGGAGAACTGAAGTCGTGGTGCTCTGTAGGAGCCAAGTTCTAAAACAACACGTGTTGAATGTCTCGTATAAACACTATACTCCACGTCACTATTCGGACTCAAGCCCTCACAACAGGCTATTTACAATTATTTACAGTCTCGGCATAGTTCAAGTGTTGTAAACGCGTTGGTGTGCGCTGTACTTGTATCCAGCTCTTGTCTTGCAGCCAGTGAACAACGGCCTGCGTGCTCGATGGCATCGACATTAACCATTCGTGTCAAAGAGGCGTGGAAAACGCCACGAGACAGGCAGTTAATCAACCCCAACGGTGGAACGAAGTAAATTTTTCCAGTGGTCATTAAATATTGGCGGTAAAAAATTTCAGTAAGCCTATGATATCGTTGGAATTTCATATCTGAGTACTAGCTTTACTTTGTGAATACTCGTATTTATATTTTCATTTATGTTCTGAAAAATATTTACATTGAAGAATTCGTCAGTTTTTCTTATTATAGTTGACACGGTTACTTGTAATGAGACCGATATGACACCTGGAGAGGTCCCTTAAATGTATTTTAAATTGAAGTCTGGTTGTCGTCAGTCAAGAGATTTTATCGACATTTTTCCGTCCCAAATGATGAAATATAGCGTGGTCGGGCCCCACACAAGTCATCCTCCCCTGGTTCGATACTCCCCGCGGGAAATTGCAAAAAGAAGCTGCGGCGCGCAACAGCAGCAGACGGGATCTCGAGTTAGGAGAGCGCGCGAAATGTTTGTCGGAACGCTTAGTTTTATTTATAACTCGTAATCCAGATCCGGCGTATCGGATTTCAATATCTGGGGCGGCGAGTAAGCGGTTAAGCCCAGCGGAACATACAATGCCGAGGGGAGGGGGCGGGAGAAGAGTTAAAAAAAAAAAAAAAAAAAAACGAGACCTCGGAATGAGTACGTGGTCCCAATCCCACCCCACGCTGTTAACATCGGCTTCGCGTCTCGCCGTTGATTTCGCATTATAAAGAGTGCGAAGTGAAACATATTTTGTGAAATCGTTTGCGCGTATTCGCGTATCTCGGTAAATATATGTTCTGTAAACACGACCTTTTGCTAGAAAAGGTAGGAAAAACTATTATCTATGACTTTATGTTTTTACCTTTAACATATTTAGTACATTCACGGAGAAAAAAAATTCGTGAAAGTGGTCAAATATCGCATTTTTGAAGCTTGCCTATGCAGTTTCCTTAAGCCGCACGAGAAAAGTACGAACATACGGACGTCGTACGAACATACGGACGTCGTACGAACATACGGACGTCGTTTAGTCTGCGGGCTTTCGTCGCGTGTAATAAAATCCCACTGTTACAGATATGATTTGCACAGTGGAAACACTGCACGCCTTGCGTGTAGGAGCGATAAGGCACTAGGCTTGCGTGTAAGTGTCGCCCGTATCGCTCCCTCGCTTCTTGACCTTGGAAGCGCAGGTTCACACTCCTCTTAGATGTAGGGCGCCTATCATGACGCAGCAACGACCATGGTTTTGACATGTTCTGCGTCATGTTGTTAAACAAGCCGACATGATTGCGGTATCATGTTCAGCTCCGCAGCCACCAAAGTGGACACGTTGCGCATTAAAATGTATTTCTGTATACCAGGGGCAAAGTGTCCTAAGTGCGTTTGCAGTAAAATTGTCCGTATTGTTTTGTTGCCGTAGGATCTGTGCTCTTTATTTATTGGTGTCTTGTACTGTCTCCAAAAGAAGTATAGTACGCGAAAGAAAAAAGGATGGCATTCTTTGATGCCCACATTCCGTTCGTTAATCAAAGGCAAATGGGACACATCGTAAGTTCCCGTTGGAGTCTATGCTTCGCAAGAAAACGGCATTCCTTTTATTGCTGAGGCAAGCAAGTGGGGTAGTGAGATTATCGTGTCAATAATAGGTAAGGACACCCGAATTTTTCGATAAAATATTTTCGCACATGCTAGATTTCAGTACCCCATGGGCATACCAGCAGTATCCTCTTGATTATTGGCGGTGTTTGCTTATGAGAAGACATTTTCATTCTTGACTGATCAATCAGAATTAAATAACTCCGCTACTGTACTTCCGTGACTCGCTGTCAGACACCTTAGACGCGAAACACCGAAATCTGTCAATCGCCGAAATGTATTTGAGCTAAAGTGTTATGAAATACAAGTGATCGTAAAATATTTTCGCCAAGTTCGGGTGTCCCTAATAATAGGGAATATTACGTTTCCAAATAAGTTCATAAAAGTTTAATAGTGTGTGAGCCTTCACGTAAAATGTTATCTCTTCAAGGCGATGAAAATATTAAATACACTATCCACGTCCCTGACGGCATGTAACGATGTGTGCAAATCTGTAATGCAGCGTGAAATAATGAACCTAACATCAGTAAATAGTATCCTAAACGGTAATAATTATTGTTTTCAGGCAATGTAAGTAATTAATAATGCGAGCAAATAAAAGAAACCTAAGTATATCTATGGCATTCAATTTAGCTGATGCGTCAGCGTTCCTGGAAATACCATGTTAATATTGAAAAATACACTGTACTCTACTCCTAGGACTTCGCCCTTCGCTGTTCACAAAGTCTGCTTCCACAAAGAGTAATTTATACTTTCTACGCTGTTCATTTGCAGTTAAGACAAGACACAGTAGGGCTAATTTAATACAAAAACATTATCTGAAGACACCGCTTTCAAGCAGTTGATTTATAGAGAACTATGAGTATTCACAAAGTTACTTTACCAGCAAAGCTAGAACTCAAGATATCAAATTCCAATTCCAGCCCAAAAATACAACGATCTCATAGACTTACTGCAATTTTCATCCCAATATTGTAATGACTAGTGCAAAAATTTACCTCGTTCCACCATTGGGTTTGATTAAATCGCCTTCCTTGTGGCTAATCTGATTTGTGGCATTTGATACGCCTCTTTGACATGAATGGTCTATATAGGCGTTTCACGGTAAAGTGAGCACTTTTTAAGGCCCTTCCAACAGACGTTAACCACTAATATATATTTTTTTTACTGAGCTAAAGACATTAACTTTTTGGTGGTGGTGAAATGCATACACTGTGTTTATTAGATACATGGCAAGGTGTATATTAAGTGTGGCCGGAAGATAGAATGAAATCGAAAGGAAGAAATTAAGAGGGCCTTAAATGTGTGCTTACTTTACCGTGAATAGCCTATACCAACGACCACACGGCACGTTGTTCATTGGTTGTAAGACAACCGAAACAATTGTGTAATCGCAACCCTTGAACTCTGAAATTATTTTGTGTGGCCGGGGCCGCGAATTCCCGGTAATTTTTAAACTCGCAACGCCCAATATAATACAATAAAAATTAAAAGAACACCACAAACACTCTAAAAAAAAAATTAGAAAACGGGAACGGGGAGGGGCTTCAAGTTCCGTGTGTGGCATAAAACTTAACTCATGCCAACCGAAAACCAGTCCTGGTATAAACGATAAGCAATGCATAGCAGAAAGGAAAATCCAAGGCATCACGTATTGTTCTAGAATCTATAAGAAACTAAACAAAGAAACAAAAGAGAAACCAAGAAAAAATACAGTGACATACGATACAAAAGATGAGTCGGAAATGTCCTGTATAGTTTGAACAAATTTCCACATCCGTTAAAAACTACTGGAGTGTACTACTGTCTGATTTCGATGTATATTAATTTTCGTTAAATTGAAGGTTTACCTGTGTTTTATTTACAAATTATAATATCGCATAATAATAAATATGAATAAGACAGTGAGAAAACGCGTGTGTTGGTAACGCCTAGTAAGAAATTATTTTCGTGCAAAATATTATTACAGCTGAGTGCGCACGGATTCGGCGCGTTGTCCTTTGGCGTAATTTTCTAGACTTTGGTTGCACTAGGGGGGGGGGGGATATCTTGATAGTAGAACTTTAGCAGGGCTTCAGAAAGTGTGAAATTCCCCGCCAATGCACTGTACCATTGGCTTCCTTAACACTGAGACGTAGGCACACATTCACTACTGAAGAGAAGCTAGAAGGCAGTCGCCTGTATACGTCATAGACTAAAGATGAGACAGACCGTTTATTCGTCACGTGCGCATGTAGGCCTACCCAGCATTGACGTACCCCCAAACCAACACAACTGCCAATGTCACATGGTCAAGTATGATGAACGTGTTCGTTTGCATCTCAACATACGGAATTACGAATTTGTTAGAGGAAGAATAAAAACATCTCAAAGAACTTGTTTACTAAACTTTGTTCTAACCTCAGATCCAATCGACACCGGTTTTTGCTAGTCGTGTTGGCAGAAACACAGTTCAATGTTGGGACACGGAGAATGGTTGTGCGCAGCCAGTGAGATTGGTGCACCTCATCTTTAGTCTATGGTGTAGATCGCTATAGGAAATTAAGTTATGCTAGTTGTGGTATTTCCAGTTACATTCATACAGTTTATCCACACCACCTAAAACTCGCCCTGTACCCTATAAACCATTCCTTATTGGCTAGCCCTCATCATTAACCTGGCGAATTGGCTTTTGATCAAGTGCCGTCACTTAAGGCCGTTCAAGAGTCAAGTTTTCTTTCTGTTTTGAAGTGTGTGGCGGATTTCTTTGAGTGGATTTTATTATTTATTTATTTTTGAGGCACCCCACAACTGACAGAGACATAGGGAATAGATAAATAATAAATATGTAATGGTGTGACGTGAGGTGTTTTATATATATATATATATATATATATATATATATATATATATATATTATATATATATAACAAAATAAACTTTAGTAGTTTGGATTGACACAAGATTCCCTCTCACACATCAATAAAAATCCCTTCCTTCTCTAGTCTAGTCAGCCCCCACAAACAAAACACATTACTGGCACTTGTGGAGAACATATCTTGTTAAATGAGAAAGAAAATTGTCTTGAACAGAACCTAGGGTATTGTAAGGTACTAGTGCCTGCTATTTTCAAGGAAAAACACTAAATAAATATTCATCATTTTTGATATTGTGAAAGTTTATGAAAATTAAATTGTTCCTCATTAAACATACTCTTGCCAATATTTAAATTCCCTTTGTTGACCAAGTACCTATAACACGACTTAATCCATATTTAACAAACATAAACACTGTTCATTCCACGAGAAAAATATATATAATTTTTTTATTTTCCTCGATATGAGCGCCAGCCAGTAAGTATGAAACTCCTTTATATCTGAGGGTACTCTAATAGGCAGAATGTCTTCTTTAATTCTGACATTGAATTAAAATAATTAATTGTGTTGAATGACTGTTCAAAAAGCTTAAAACATGTCACTGTGAGATAGAAAGTTCAAAAGTCTTTAAAAGTATTCCAAGTAAAGTGCTCCTATTTTTTGCTGGTCATATCTTCCCTCGGTCATTATTACAAGAAGATTAATAGTTGAACTAAGCGTATATCTCTTCATATTATTGTAATCCAGCAAATACTGGGCCTCTTCTTCACCTTGTAGCAGCAACCCAGGCGCCGCACACGAACCGCCTAAGGTTCAACAGAGTATAGCTTGTGAACGGTCACCGCAACGCAAGAAAAGAGTCAATATAATATTCTTCGGAGTCGACATTGAAGCTGAGACCATCAGCACAGATCAGGCCTGGAGGAGCTCTAAGCCATACTGCAGTCTGCTATATTGGCGAGCACAATCCGCCTAGCAGTTAGGCGTAACGCTGTTTCTCGAGTCCCCGTTACCGTCTTCCTAACGTTAATCTGGCAGGGTTCACTCAGAGTCTTACAATTAGAGTAACTTGTACTTCGTGTAATTGATGAGAGCTAATAATTGTGCAATTAGCTATTGTGTATTTAACAGTCAGTACAAATGTGTAGTTAATTCTTGTAATAAAATATATTGTTTCAACGAATTCTGGTGTACCAATCCGTCTAGAGTTACGTTCCCCTTGAAGATTCCCCCTCCTAGTTTGTGTTATACAATGAATGAGTAGAGCACAGGAGAAGTCTAGACCAGCTTGAATAGGAGGAAGGGCGGTTACAACCTGCCCACTGCTCTTTAGTTCTTTAAAACATGTTTCATAGAAATATCTTACATTTTACTACACTTTACTTCAGACAATAACATTTTAGTTCGAGCAGCATCTTAGTGAGCAACTGGTCCAGATGAGACCTTGTTGCAGAAGAAGGGAACTAGGCGGGCCAGCGAACCCACTTCCCTGGTTTTTTTTTTGGTGCAAATTCACGCATTCAATCACAGCCAGCATCCGCCCTGGAGCTGTCTGAGATGCGGATAACGCGAATACGCCAGTAACAATTACCTGTCAAAATGATATGGTAGCTGCTCATGTAACCAGTGTTTTTGCTCACATAGCGTGTGTCCCCGACGCCGTGCATGCACTCATATCTGGCACTCGTGACTTTAAGAAATACACTTCTAAATAACATACAGACATATTCAAACAACTTTCACTATAAAATAAATAGTTTTTTTTATACATATTGTGTCAATTTTTCACTTCTTTGTTTTTAAACAAGGAGAATTTACTTTTAGCGCAACGTCTCTATAAACATCTGTCAAACCATGACTTTGAAAATGGAGTTAAAACGTAGAGAACATGTGAACAAACAATACTTTTATTCTAAAACACATACATATTTACATTACACTTCAAAACATGTAAAATTACTTCAAAACTCATATAATATGAAATAAACAAACATTCTGAATCTCGAAAGCGTGTTAAGCATATTTCGTAGTTTCGTGACATGATATCAACGATAACTTATTAAAAATACCAAATCATTTTTTAAATAATATAATTTTTTGTGTGTTTAATATGATGACTTTAATTAAACATACTGATTAATATAAAATGAATAATATATTAATATCAAGGGTCTAGATTAACAGGTAAATTACTTGAAGGATAGCGAACGGTGACGTAACAACATGGCGGCCTGCTGAATCCCAAACCTGTCCCACACCCCACTGCGACAGACTCCCCCTTTCCCTACTACTTATATTTAAGCTAATTATTTATTGATTTTCTCAAAAGTGTTTCTTGAAGTCACAA
This sequence comes from Dryococelus australis, assembly GCA_029891345.1. Lineage (NCBI taxonomy): Eukaryota > Metazoa > Arthropoda > Insecta > Phasmatodea > Phasmatidae > Dryococelus > Dryococelus australis. The sequence continues at coordinate 351,255,071 of CM056995.1, forward strand.
GAGAGACACGTCAGAATTCCTCTGAAATCTAACACTTGGTTCATATGAGGCGTAGGTATAATTATAGCTATTTAGACGTGAAGCTTTACCTCTTAAGTTAAAGTTTGAATAAGGCACACCACATAACAATTTTTTATGAAAATTTTATTTATGCGATTTATTTGAAATAAACAATTTTTTCTGATCTATCTTAAGGTTTTAATTTTATTCAATATAAAAGTTTTCAGTGAAAAAATATTTAAATTTAAATTTTCTATTGGTCCCTCCCTTTGTTTTGACGAATGCTATAAATGTATAAAATAACAGTGCTGACTAGTAAACTTACAAGTTATTAAGTTCGATTAAATTTGCTGTTAACAGCCGGTATTGCTCTTGAAGATCGTTAATAGCAGTAGTAAAACAATGGACGCGTGTTTGGCGCATGTTCAATCTTGGAAGAGCAAAAATAGTTTCTTAGTTCCTTTGCCCAAGCCTCACTCAAGCTTAGGAATGAAACTTAAACTGTTAGTGAAGTACATGATTGATTTATTTTACTGTACAGATGTTACCGTGTAGGCTGTTCACAGTAAAGTGAGCACTTTTGAAGCCCTAGTTGCATATTACGTTCAGCCATTTGTTATACTTAAACCACTTTTTAAAGTTAATATTGCCATGTAAACAATAAACACAGTGTGTATATTCCACTGCACTCGGAAGTTAACGTCTGAGGCTAAAATGAAATATGCTTATTGACTATTATCCCAAATGGGACTTTTTTCAAAGGTGCTCACTTTGCCTTGGCTAGCCTATATATTAAAAGTTGCTCGACGTCGCAGACTTTGCTTGCACAACAGACTCACACGTGACCAGTCGCCTTTCGGAACGAATCCCGTAAGATCTAATTTTACTTCCTGCAATGGCTGCTTCGTGTCCGCACAGATCTGCTACGTCGGTCTCAGTTTGTGCAGATAATAATCAAATTATGGCTTCTAACTCCACTTTTGATCCGTTTCCGAATCTCTCCAGGAGATCTTCCCTCCGTCTATTTCTGCTGTTTCAAGTTAGCGGTCTATTTTCTCGTCTGTCCGTCGGTCATTCGGACAGTTTAATCTTTTTTTCTACGGCCGCACGAAGTAAAAGTAAACTTTCTGAAGTAATATTTTCATCCGCCGGTTCTTATAAGTGCCTGCAGTCTCCGTTTGTGATATTCATCCCATCACCATAAAATTCTCAACGCTATCGAATCAGGAACAATGAATAATTCTCGGAAAATTGCGAGACTTTCCGTCTATTGAATAAAAAAAAAAAGTAAATGATTTTACGTACACTTTTGAAGTGTTTACTTACAACTATTTGAATAAAACCTAAGTATGTACTTGAAGTCAAGTCTTTACTTGTACAAATATGTACACCCCTAAGTTTTCCAGCAATTTCTTATTTGATAAATATTGACTGAGCGATTTTCCAGTAAATACCGGTTTCTGGTTAAATAAAAAGAAGAATTGACTGGGAGCACTAAGCAAACACTGGAACTATTTTAAGGTAGCTAAATAGCATACTTGTGGTTTTATATTTATAGGTGTTTTGAGACATGGCAAACTTTATACGTGTGAGAAATGTGAAAAGTTGCAAAGAAAGACGAAGTATAAGTCCGAGTAGTTCAAAAATTTTGTTGCGTTTTGAAAGTGAAAGTGTAGCTTACCTGTCCGATCATTTATTAAATGAATCTGAAGAAACAGGAGGAGGTGCTCTTAGTTCACGTCAAAGGATGGAAATGTTGCTTCGTTTTCTGAACCACCCAGGATTCCAAACAGGTATCGCAGAAGATTGTGCGAGTTCACTACTCCACTGTGTGCAGAACTGTGCATGGTGTAGCAGACTGCATTGTGTAAAAAGCACATCGTTAGGTAAGGTTTCCATCAGATTTAAATGCCACGCATGAAGCGAAAGAAAATTGGTCACAGAAATTCCAAATACCCGCAGTTATTGGAGCTTTGGACTGTACTCACATACAAATAAAAAAAAAAAACCCCACTGCTTATGGAGATGAATACGTAAACAGGAAAGGATGCCCAAGTATAAATGTGCAGGCGACTGCAATGACCATGGAATGATAACAAGTGTAGGTTCACAATGGCCAGGAAGCGTGCATGATTCCAGTATTTGGAAACAGAGCACAATTTACAGTGCTATTTCCAGATTTAATGGCGACTTTAGCTTGTTGGGAGACAGCGGCCAAGGAATTACGTCATGGCTATTTACACCATTAAAAAAAACCCAAAACAGAAACTAAGAACTATTTAATAAACTTAATTCGAAGGAGAGGGTGATAATTGAAAGAGTATTCGGCCAACTGAAACAGAGGTTTCCAATTTTTTGTAACATAGTAAGGGTATGTTTGGAAAATACACCCAGAATAATTACATGCTGTGCTGTTTTACACAACATCCGCAAGTATTCAAACGACAATTACGAATTCACCTTTCCAGGAGACATATTTCCGGAAGGTGTCGAAAATACGGGAGAAGATGAAAACTAGGACATTCTCCAAAAAAGGCATTAGGACACGTAATGAATTATTGGCCACCTTATTTATTTAATTGTTTACCGTTGTTTGAATCTCTTTGTAGAAACTGTTATATGGTCACATTTATCTATTGACGTACATTTTAGAGTTATACATATATTTAACAGCAAATAAAGATGCTGTCTAATAGAAATAGTAAAAAATTATTGTGCTTATGCGTAAATGACGACAAAGCGAGTGAAGAGAGTAGCTATGTGAATCGCTCTCATTTGCTCCATCACTCACGTCACACACCTACACTCGCTCACAGGCTCCTCTCTCTCTCTCTCTCTCTCTCTCTCTCTCTCTCTCTCTCTCTCTCTCTCTCTCTCTCTCTCTCTCTCTCTGTGTCTCTCATACACGCTTTGTAAAAGCTGTTTATTTTTATTTTGTGAAGTAGAATGTTATATACTCATTTGTTTCAGCTCGTGATTTACGTTATTTTGTTTTTATTGTATATTATTCAAATTTGTAACTGATTTATTGTCAAGAACATGCAATTGTCAAGTGTACAAGAATACAAAAATAGAGGTTTACACAAAATATTTTGTCGTAATGATTCATAACAGTAATACTAAATATGCTGAGGAGTATACACAGAAGTAGACGCATTTGGATTTTGTTGCTACAGTTGTAAGAATTCACTTAGTTCTGTTAACATCCCGCTCGTTGATCCTCTACTGTCTGAGGGATGAGTTGTATGGCCTTGAGCAGAGAGCCGTTCGACCAATAACTCCTCTCTTCTTGCTTTATAACTGGGCAAAGTTTAGTTGTTCTAATAACACAAGTCTCTGCAGTTCTGCGGTTGATAATGCTTCGATTTCTGCTGTCTTCTGAATAGTTATACTCCCTTATTCTGCATTGGGATATACGTCAACACCAACTACGCAAGCTCCTAAGAATTCTCTCTCCCAGTCCTACAGATTGATTTTTTTTGTTCCCTGTCATGTTTTATCTGACTTTTTTTTTCACATATGTCTTCATCAGTAACTTTTTTAACTGTCCTACAGTTACTGATGATTTCCCTGTACTCTTCAAAAAAATCATATTTCGTTTACGTCGATGCCTTTTCTTTTTCCTGGACAATTCCTGGCGTCATCGCTTTATTTAAGACCACAGAGCGGTCTTTTAATAATTTTACAAATAGAATCCTCTTACAGCCACCTCGTACTCACTTGAGGACATGTGAACTTACAGACAGCCGGATGACAGAGAACCGACTATCTGCATTCACCGCATTCAATGGTTAAACGGGGCGGACACGTCTACGTGCTCTCTCGTTACTGAAGGACGTTTTTACTTGTCCGTATAACCAGTTGCTTATCAGTAAATACTTATTTCTCCCATGGTTTTTCCAGTATTTACTTTTAAGCAACTCATTTTGTTCATTCAATTGAAACAAGTCATTACTTTTACTTACAAGTTTATACTGCTTTGCTGAAGTAATCACTAACAAGGCTTTGCTTGTTTTTATTCAATTGGCCCATTGACCCATTCTGTCTCAGATAGAAATATTCGTTGCCATAATATGTGACGGCTGTAACGAACACGTAAGACCACTTTCAGACGTTACTGTTTTTTACTATACACGGCACAGCACAGTGCCTCATGGCCTATCGTATGAAAGCATCTTTAACTAACCTCTAATCCTCGCCTACAACGAGTATGCTCCAATTTTCTTGTATAAATAAGACAGTTTTCTGCAGTGAAGAACCAGAAATCCAGATAACGACGAACTGTCTTTGCGAAAAGGGCGGGGTAGAGGGGGAGCGCTCCTCATTATTATCAATGGGAAACGCCAAGTGAAGGAAACAAAGCTGTAATATTTTAATACTAATTATTTTGTCATTCCCACATTCATTTATAATTTATAGTGTTGCAAATTAGTGAGAGTGAAGAGATTTGGGCGACCTCTTGAGAGCCAATGAGGATGACAGGCGTTTACAAATCAGCCCTGGAATGAAAAGGCGGGAGAAGAAACGGGAGATCCCCGAGAAAACCCGCCTACAAGCGGCATCTTCCGGCACGATTCCCACATGCGAAAAACCGGGAGTGACACGGCCGGGGATTGAACCCGGTTCGTCTCGGTGGGAGGCGAGCAGGCTAACCGCTCAACCACCGCGGTCCCTGCAAATCAGACATTTTTTTGATTCGTGCTGTACTTAAGCTGGCAGTGTACTTGCTTCATTATCATGAGCACAAAGCTTTAGGCGTTGTTCTTGTTGATATAGGCTATTCGCGGTAAAATGAGCACTTAAGAAAGCCCTTCTTAAGATCTAATTTTATACACGTTGTGTATTCTTCCGCCTTATGTAAGATTAACATTGTCATGGGCACCATCACTTTATTCGTGTCTCAGTCAAGTGAAACTGTAAAGTTTTTAGAAAAGTAAATATTTTACAAATCTGCTCATTTTTATACTTCGATGCAATGAAGAAACCCGAAAATGAAAGAAATAATGTAAGTTTTCACAAATGGTTACCTAACAAATTTAATTCGACGTTAAGATACGGAACCACTTCTCCTCCATTGTTATCAACTTTGCTGGGTGCATGTCACTCAGGGCGCCCATTAAAATATATGCAAGTAGGAGCAGTGGCTGTTTTGTAAGGTTGATTTCAAAAGTGCTCACTTTATCGTGAACAGACTCTAGTGATATGGACCACTCATAACGTAGCACAGTATCCAGGTTTAGGAATCAGTTACCCACAGGGAAGATTTTCCTATCCCTAACTATAGTTTAATATTTCGAGTTTAAATTGATTGCATTTCCAGTGTTTCAGTGTACGTTTTATTTTATGTACTGTATTGATAGCAATAATATGGTGTTATAGTAAAATGGAAAATACAAAAGATAAAATCACATAGTTTTAATTGTGATACGTTGTTAAATTATAACATTGTTAGGTTGTGTGTTTGGGTGATGTTCGAACTCCGAATAGCCTGCCATTTCACTTTCCAAACTGCGCCTGCGTCTACCCCTCTTCAACGTGTCTGGGTGATCACACTCATTCTCTCACGCGCATTCCTTAAAGCCCCTGTCACGCTGTTGAATTTATCCGTCAAACTGCTACCAATAAGTTTGATCCGATAAAGTTTGACAGTTATGAAGTTATCGAAACGCCATAAAGGCCGCCATATGTGTATGAAAAAGTTTGATGGCTTCAGTTTCCACTAAACATTTGAAAATTGGACCGATTCTAAAAATTATTTGATGTTTGGCGGTCTCAGACAATCATAATCGTGCACGACAAAGATGAAGGTCAAGAAACTTGAAATAACGAATAATTTCCGGAAACAAAGTAAGTTATAAAGATAATTAATTTATGTAGAAGCTGTCTGGGTATTAATTCTATTTTAAGTGAATATTGCACATAATATTACGAACTCAGAGGCATTAAATTTCTTTGTTCAGGAAATATCTTTGATAAATAAAAATTTTAATTTAGTGAAGAAACGAAAATAAATTACAATGTTACTTACATTTCTTCCTGTAATGGACAGCATGGAAAAACAAAAGCAATATCTCACTATGAAAATATTGTTTAAATAATATATCAAATTACATTCTTCCGGTAAAAAATTTGACAGTGTGACACATTTTCAACCACATTGAAGATTATTTGATAAAACTTGTTGGAAAGAAAAATTTGACCGCCGTATTTTGTTTTGTCCCCAAATTTTATTGTCAAATATAGTTGAAGGCAAAAATTTGATCGTGTGACAGGGGCTTTCGTGTCCACGGCCCCCGCGCAAGCATGCCGCACTAACTCACTTGACTAACCGAGCAATAAAGATGTCCGTTGAAAACAATAGTATTGACAATTAATAGAGACCCGTACATTTCGCGGATTCATTCTGCAAAAAGCTTAGAGTCCACAATTTTGTGTGCATTCGAGCATCAGTTAGTTAGTTAATTGGCTGTTACTCCACTTTAACCCTAGACCAGGTTACGCTGAATTAGGTTCTTATTTTCCTTGCAGGTTAATTATTGGTTGAAAGTCGTTCGGGGCGTGCCTAACAAACTATGGGTCAATGGAAGCAACAAACACATAAATACACGTGAATTCAGTTTAATTTGCCGTCAGATGAATCCGCGTAATTTCTGGGTCTCTAAAGTAGTATGGGCGCACGGCTACTAATCCATATGGGATCAACTGGCATTAATTGATGGATTATCGATTTAATTGGTTGAATTGATCCTTAATCCAATCGGGTTTTAATCAAAAAGGGTTAAAGTGATTGAAAGGTTTAAATGGATTGAAAGGGTTAAATGGATTGAAGGGGTTAAATTTAATCGGACTAATTTTTTTTATTAATTTTCTTTTTCTTACTTTTAGTGTGGGGTTAGCAGGAGCTACGTACGGTGTTGACGGTGTGGTTCCTGGAGGTGACTGACCAGAGTGGTGGGTTGCAATGTCTTATAAAGGTGTGGAGTTGAGTGCAACAGTGGGCAAGTGTAAATTTTATGTTTCCCCTATCCGAACGCAACTAGTCATTTGGCGCCATCTTGCCTTAGTGCAGAAAAAAATTGACAATCGCGAGCAGCCCGGGGTTGCACTCTGGCAAGGTGTAGGAGGAGGTGTAGGGAGCTCTGGAGCGAAGTGACAGCTATCCAGTCTGCGCCACCTTCTTCAGTTGGTGATAGAAGCTTGGAGAAGACACACATGTACAGCTCTCTCACTCTCTTTCTCTCTCACACTTCATCGGGCGGGTAGGCTGTTGGGGAACGACGAGGCTACGATCGCGGGTTATTTCAACTACAGACTGACGACCATCTCTAGTAATAGCTGCGATTAACATTTTAACGTAAAAGCATTTTATCGGGAAAATATAAATGTTGTTGTGTGTTAAGTCAATATTGCGATAAGATTGGTAGACGAGAATACCGTTTGTGTTAACAAGTGTGCTCTATTTACAGAAATTTGTAGTAGATGCATTATTTTAAAAAATAATTTTCTCTTCTAGAGTGTTTGTGCATTTTTTTTCCATTACATTTATAAAGTGATGTGGGATTATGCTTTATGTAAGTTGGCTATGTTGAAACAAATCATTTGGGGTAGGATTTTCTATCGTTATATATTTTACTTATCAAAATAGACGCACGCTATTGTGTCTTGCTTAAATCGTATTCAAAGTTTTTTTTGCCGTAAGATGATATTCTCCAGGCTGAATCGTGTTAATGTGTTAATTATTCATACTGACTAACTGGATTTCGTTTAAAGATAGTAGTTCGTTATACTTGTCTCTTGTGCTATTCATTCATATGTAGAACTCGTTTAAATACTCTGCCTTGTGTAATTTCATACTGGCTAGCTGGATTTCGTTTAGTATTTACTTTCTTAATAATTTCACAGTTTCATTTCACCGACACATGAATAAAGTGATGAGACTGTTACCTTTCTGTGTAAAGTTCATATTGTAAATGTTATATTTTGTGTACAGAGCTGAAAGCTGGGTTCTTAGTGCAATTTAGTCGTAACCCAGAGAGAGAGACACACACATAATTCTCGTGCACTGTACTCACATGTATGTGTGCGTCTCTTCCTCCACTCGACAGATGATTAGACACTCGATGGGCGCAGCGAGGTGGATATGGAGCAGCATCGGATTACAAAAGCGAAGGAAATGGGAGATCCCCAAGAAAACCTTGCACGGTTCTGATATACGAAAATGGGGACTGGTGCCGCCGGGAATCGATCCCGGTTAGCCTTCGTGGTAAGAGAGTAGTCTGACCACTACACCACTGCGGCCCCTTGTGTGCATGTAGCAGAGGAAAAGACTGACAGTAGAACTTTATCAGGGCTTCAGAATAGATGGAATCAACCGTGTATTGACTATGGAGTATAAACTCTTCGTTACAGTTGTACGTAAATTTATCCGCGTAAGTAAATTTCTAGCCCACTGAAGAAATCGTAACCGAACACACTATAAGAAGGGATAGTGTGACCAAAAATATTTTTTGAAATTGGATTTAATTCGTAAGCTGCTTGGTTTGTTATTGGTTGCTTGTCTGAATTCATTAAAGCCACATGAGTTTTTCATGAGTTCTGATAGAGGAGAGAGGTTAGTGCAATTCCAAAAACTAAACACTTAGTAATTTGGAAACAGGGCAACTTTATGATGGGGCATCGGAAGCTTTAGCTCAGCTCCACTGTCGTGATTATATAAATTATGTGTTACGTGCCTTAGGTGTATTACCGCGAATCACAGACGTCCAGTGTAAGAGTAACATAATTCTTATTGACCAGTCAAGTAAGTAAATGTTTTCTTACAAAGACGCGCAGTCAATGAGCATAAGAAACCGTTGATATAGTCTATTCACTTTAAAGTGAGCAATTTTTAAGGTGCTGCTAAATTTTCCTTTTTATAAAATGCCGTTTTTAATATAAACATTTCCGTGTAACCAATAAACGTAGTCTATATATTATACCACACCCAAATGTTAACGTCTGAAGCTGCCATAAAATATATTTAGAAGTTATTAATTCCTATTGTAAGGGGCTTAAAAAGTGCTCACTTTACCATGAATAGACTACATGTCCATAAGGTATTGAAATATAACATGAGCGGAAATCTTTTCGCTAAATGCGGGTGTCCCTAGAAAGAGTTATTTATGGACTTTAGAAGAGACTATTCCAAATACATGAACTTTACAGGAGACTGTTCCAACGTGGACATAAGTCCTTTAATTGTACAGTGTATTCCGGTTGAGAACAGGTCAGATCATAAACCCGCTCGCTCCCTGTGAAACAGCCTTACCTGGAGTGTAGGCGGCGACATGTGGCTTCACTCGGTGACGATGTTAACGGCCAAATGGACACTCGTGAATGATTCCAGCCAATTACTGCACAGCACTTGGCTGGGATGCTGGGGAGTGAGAGAGTAGAGATAGTGGGAGTTGCAACAGCCTCGCCGGAGTGTCGAAGTGTGTGACTGCCGTGCTTCCAGAGAGACAGGGGTTGAGAGAGGATGATATATATATATATATATATATATATATATATATATATATATATATAAGAACATGTGATATTTTTGATAAGCCTGAAAGAAGTGTGTGTGTATATATAGATATATATACACACACACTTCTTTCAGGCTTATCAAAAATATCATATGTTCTTTCACGAAATTATTTCATGTTAAATAACTTTTTTTTTTTTTTTTTTTTTTTTTTTTTCTCTCAAAAACCATCAACTGAGCTTTGTTATCGTGGTTGGATTATTTATTGGAAGTTTTTTTTTTTACGTTTCTTATGCATTTGTCCCTGAATAATACACATTATAAGAGTATTATCCATTTCACCTAGTGGGTAAATTTTGACAGTTCTAGAAAAGTAGCACGCCCACAATGTATCCTTCCACTGCAGCTGTTTTGCCACTGAAGAAAAGACGCTAGTATACAGATTTTTTGAGTCCAATACACATTTGCATTTTCCTCCTTCCTCGTGTTCCCTGTCATGGCAGCCACTGGAAATCTGACTGACGTTGGCTAACTTCCGTCCAGTAACTAATGTAGGATATTAGCTAGGATGACATTACAACCTGTTTTATTTTTTAATTATAGAGTTAAATTTGTCGGGTTCTGTTTTTTTTATTTCGAAGGAAAAAGTGAAAAGTGAGAGGCGGGAATCTTTAGATTAACGTCTTTTGCGAGACGGCATTATTTTGATGTTCTTACGAGTACGTAGCATTTTGTGTTGCATATTTTTTCGATGGAGCATTGGAAAATTTTCTCGCTTGGAAATAACATTTAAATTATTTAACTTCGAAAATTTTTCCTTTAATGAAAAAAACAAAACGCTATACATACGTAGCTGTACGTATTCATACAGATACAGCAATATATACAAGCTCACACTGGCCGAAGTTAACCATACACTCGTTGAATTTACTATATAGACAAATAAACAAATATTATTCACTCACCACCAAAGTGTGGAAATTGCGGCTTTTTCAGGTCACGTGCATTTCAATAATTATATAAATGGTTTACATATACATTTACAAAACACGCAAACCTACTGTTTGTAAGTTTACCTTGCAAGGTTACACTAAAATCATGTTTGTTAGCCATTAGCATTAAATTATTTATTTGCAGAATCATTCAGTAAAATTAACACTGCGCACGTTTCCTGAAACCAATAAAGTTAAACTCATATACGTAAATTGTATTCGTGTCAGCTCATTGCGGACAGCGGTAAGGATAATGGCGGAACGAGCAGTTTTAACGAAACTGTAGACAAGTTACGAGTAATATTACATTTCACTCACGAAGACGATCTACAACGGTACCTGCAACCAACTATGCTTGAAAAAAGCAAATAAAAAGATTATTAACTACCGATTAAATATTCCGGCAAGGCCGACAAGATGTTGGTGTAATAAACACGATGAGAAAAAGGCACACGCACGACGGCCTCCACCGGGCTGGAAACTGAAAACATAAACATGGCTAACCATTGGCTGGAAACGTTTACTGTTAGTATGTGTCGACATACTCTGCCATAAATTCCAAACATGTTTTTAAAGTCCAGTCACTAATAGCCAAGAATATTCAATATTGTTTTAAATTACAACTTTCAGTTCCGAGTACTATTTTTTTTTCTCCAAAGCCAACATCAAGATAGCCAACTTAAAAACACGGATTCCGCAGCATTTCGTCAGCTGATACAACACTGTGCGAACGAGAGCATTTACTGTTTACGTAGTGTGTAGGTTGGTCACATTGTCTGTCAGATTTTACCCCACTTATATGAAGTGGACAATAACCTGATTGAAATTCACCCATTCAGGTACGAAAATGTATTCTTCAAATGTGCGTGGCCAGAAACAAAGGAATGTTGCAAGTGTGCTCGTAGGCTGTTGAAGGGGAGCTTGCGCAAATGTTTTCAAGCGAATCAGTTTTCTGCACACTTCAGTGATCAGCACTTCCCGCTACTCGTGAAAACAAAACTGTGTGTGTCGCTGGGCAAGCAAATATATGCCGTCCCCTGTACGAGGGCGGCATATAATTGTCCCTAAATACACCAATAGTATAAGGCTGTACCATAACAGAGTAGGTAAGGGAACAGACACGAAATGGCGTGGCCGTTCCTTTGTTGTGGGCGTACTCATTCTCTGATTGGCTTCGCGAGGTCCTGGAAACCAGCGTTATGTTTGATTGGCTGCTGCGTGCTGCGGAAGATCCCCTATTGGCTGGGCTGCAGGTTACCAGGCGCTGATTGGCGAACTGCGTTCCGACGTGCCGTCGCTGACCAGTGGCGCGTGCGGTTGGGTTTCACGGAGGAAGCAACAGTTTCGTCTCTGTATGTTTATCTGCTCTTTGGCTTCGGTATATACGATTGTTGCATGAGGGTGTGGCGTCCTGGGGATAATAAGTGGGCTGGCATCCCCCCCCCCCCAAATTCACCCAAACCCCTCTGTGAGAATGAATATTCGATGGAGCGTGGCGGGTAAACGACTGGCTTCTGTACGTGCCTCTGTGCCCGGGGAGGGGGGGGGGGGGACCTAGCTCGGCGATCGTCTTTTGTCACGCGATTCCAGATAAGGTTTCGGGACATTTCATGGTATTTCACCTCCCCCCCCACCTTTTTTCTCCCTCCACTCACGACAGAACTTCTTTCCCAGTCGCTCAGCGTGATCTTTCGGGCAATTTATCTTTCACGAAGTCGGTCCGTGATTAATTGAAGCACTTCCAAGCTCGACTTGTCGGTAAAAAATTCTTTCCGGGTTTCTTTTTGAAAGTGTTATGTTTAAATTGGTCTCCCTTCGTTTTTCACGCATTAGAGTTAGGCTTGCCGTAACTGTAACATTTATGTTCTTGGCGTTTTATAGTCGCGCTCCGGCCTAATAACGGACTTGGCTCCGCCTACCCGAGCGAAAGAGAGAGGCAGAACGACTTGCGAAGCACCAATCACAGACTAGCAGGCGGGCAGCAGGCACTCCCTCCCACCCGCCGTAACACCGTCGTGCAATTGTTTCCTTTCCCGGAGAGATGTGGCCCAACATCGACAGAGATCCCAAGTCCTAAGATACAGCGGCGCTACTGTAGTAGCCTTATGGATTTAAATCAGCAGGCATATGTTGGTAAAGATAACGAGTTGAGTCGATAGATGAAACGTGTGGTAGTAATCAGATTCTTATAACTTATCGTTATATCGTCAATCGGCAGTAATTCATTTTGCTGTTGGGTAACTCCGTTAGCAAACAGGGAACTGACAAAGACGATTATGTTATTGTGTGGTCGCCTTTTCAGATATGAACTGGTTAGCATGACTGGCACTTAAAGATATGTTTTTGCCAACGAAATACTTTGTGCTATATGAGAAAATGTGTACTGTCAATTTGGCCAATTTTTTAGTTAAGGCAATTTTGTTGCATTACACGATGGCAATTTTTGTGAGTATCGCGTATGCTTGTCAGCTATATAAAAATTTTTTGGTAACCAAGAATAAAACGGTGACAGAACTGTGTAATATCTTACACAATTATATTTTGCTAGCCCATTTTAATAATTACTGTTTTTTCCTCCCACTTTCATACATAAAAACTAAACGGGTATCATGAAAATGGTTTCTCTTATATATTTACATGAATAGTAAATGTGTACGTGAATATTGACTTTAAAAATACCCTTTTGAAATCTTATGTATACAGTTTAGAATTGCAAACACTGATGGATAACAAGTATGCGTTTGTATACATGTGTATGCCTACAGTAGATATACACACACGCACACTTACATAATGAATCGAAATTCATTACGCGCATGAAATTTTACAATGCACGCACACTGAATGACGCTTCCCAACTTAGGTAAATCACATGGCTAGAGACATGCAAAATTCGCGTTATTATTTGGCACCAGGCTGCGCTCCAAAGTACTGTATACACCGAAGCCGGCGTCGTTTATGCATTGGCTGCTGCATAGATGTGGAGCCACGCCCCTTATGCCTGAACTGCGTGTGATTGGGGCACACAATTGGCGCAGAGTTACCCAGGGCGTGTCAGATAAAAGCATGGTCCATTGACAAACTTATTTCAAAGGTAGTCTAAAGTTTAACGTGTCCCCGAATAATAAAGAAAAGTTTGCAGGTCTCTACACATGACTGACGCCACTTCGTGATGTGTAAGTAGTCTTCACACGGCGTTGCTAGAGCGCGAAAAGTGTTGCGTTATTTCCTGGCGCAAAGTTTACCTTTGCAATCTTTGTAATTGCCGTCGTGTGTTCAATGTCTGTGGCAATTGTAAGGCGATTTTTTTTTTCCGCTGGCACAGGACCATCCAGAGCGTGATAAATTAACTGCGGTCCGTTGTCAAAGGTGAAGCAATTCACTGCTTACGTCATTACTAGAGACCCGGGATGTTCGCGAGTTCAGTGACCTGTAGGCTAGGCTTCACAGTTTTATATACTCTCATACAGATATCAACTGTTTATTGGTTGATTGTTGTGGTAGTAAAAGGAAGTGGTTCTGCGCACAATTTATTGCATGTTTGTTATTGGCCCATTTATTTCCAGGAGGTGTCAAACAACACGTCGACCAATCACAAACGTAACATGTACGTACTTGTGTGTGAATTCCAACTTGTCTAGAAATGAACCCGCGAAATTCTCGGGTCTCTAGACATTACTTGTCGCCAGATAATTATGGTAGTGTTGTTATTCTCCGCGTGTACTTAAATTATTCTTGATAACTAGATACTAGAGATTTTTTACGAAATACTGTAGCACCAGGCTAGACTTAGGACATCAAGGTCTGCAGACATTTACTGGCACCTAAGAGAAATTAGAAGTGAGTCACCTATATCCACTTCTTCAAGAACACCGGTTCTGTTGGTGTTTGTGTTAGAACTCACCATCGTCCTATTGGTACATACCACTACCCTGTACTTTACAGCGTTCATTATTGGTCGGTCATCGACCGGTGGAAAGCCGAGCTGACTTTGGCCCAATCAAATATCCTTTATCGTATAAAAAGATTTACAATCAATCATGTCCCTTTGAGTGGCTATAACAAAGTAAATGATATCGTTAGCAATATCATTGTTACTGAGCTATGTTGTTCATGGGAGGTCGTATTTAACACTAGCCGCACAAAGCCTGCACATCCATGCGAGTTTTGTTCTGAACGACAAAGAAATTTTCAAATTAGTTTTCCCCGAGCTACACTCGAGCGTAGTCTACAAAGCGTTAAAGGCTGTTAACGATAAATTGAGCACTTTTGAAATCAACCTTATAAAAAAAGTCACTTTCCCTGCCTGCATATATTTAAACGAGCAATATAAGTGACATGTGCCCAGTAAAGTAGGTAACTATGGAGGTGAAAGTAGTTCCATACATTAAAGTCGAAAAAAAGTGTTCGGTAATCATTTGTGATAACTTAAATTATTTCTCTCGCTTTCTGTATTTTTTTTTTAATTCATCGAAGTATAAAAATTAGCTGATTTGTACAATATTTACTTTTCTAATAATTTGACAGTTTCACTTGAACAAAGTGATGAGGCCCCTGGCAATGTCAATTTTATATAAAACGGAAGAGCACACAACGTGCATACAAGTAGATCTTATGGGAGAGTTCGGCATAGGGATAATTTACTCCCTAAGGTTGGCTGGTCGACCAATGAGGTCACTTATATTCTGGCGGAAAATTGGGAAATACAATATCTTTGTGTGTAAAAGCTCGTTTATGGCTTTAATTGAAGAGTGAAGAGATTTGGACGGCTCTTAACATCGAGTTCTTGAGAACCGATGAAGGTGATTGAAGTGGGTATGGAGCAGCGCCGGAATGAAAGGGCGGGGAAAACGGGAGATCACCGAGAAAACCGCCGACCAACGGCATCGTTCGGTACGATTCCCACATGCGAAAATCTGTAAGTGACCCGGCCGGGGATTGAACCCGAATCGCCTAGGTGGGAGGCGAGTGGGTTAGCCGCTCAGCCACCGTGGCCCCTATGGCTCGAATTGTAACGTATACTAACTCCAGCCAAAATATTAAGTATGAGCGTTATTCCGTAGCTATAATTTGTGTCCTTCTGTGGTGTTTACAAGAGCAAACAGCAGAAATACAGTTATGTTTGGCATTGAGCGTACATAAGCAAGCTTAATTCATGGGGAAAACAATAATTTAAATATAAAAAATTATAGCTGTCATCAAAAGTAACTTTGTACTCTTCTCTTTCCGTTTTTGGAAACTATGCAGGAAAACCCTAAAGATGGTTTTTTTTTTTAACTATTTCGCTATTATATTTTTCAACTCAGTTGTGATATTTAAATAAAATAATGGTATGAGCCTACGTTTTGCTAAATACAATTTATGACAAACATGTGAATACATTTCGTTATATTTCCACTCTAATGTGAAGAACAAGGTTATTTATTTACGTAGGGCCCAACACGATACAAGTCGTAAGATTTTTACAATAATATTTATTGTATGGAAATTGCTATTATCACAGTTACTTGCAAGAAAAACGGAAAAATCCGGTACACATGTGACATCAGTGCAGCCTGGTGGCGAAATGTTTTATTTGCCAAACTAAAAGTATTGAGCTACCCAGCCCGAATAGAATAAATCTTCTCTAGGCACGTTAGTTAGAGATGAGATGGAATATCGCGAACATTTTTTGAGCTAACAAATCTTCTATAACTAGAGACGTGAAAAATTCGCGAGTTATATAACCTGTAGGCTGGACTTCACAGTTCTATATAAACTCACAGGACTCCACAGTCCTATATAAACTCACGTAGATATAAACTGTTCATTGGCTACTTGTTGTGGCAGTATGAGGCGGTGATTGGGCTTACAGTTTATTGCATGTTTGTTATTTGGCTCATTCATTTCCAGGAGGTGCCAAACAATGCGTCAACCATTTACAAAAGTAACATAAACGTACAAGTTTGTGAATTCCAACTTGTCAATAACTGACTCCGCGAATTTTTCAGGTCTCTATCTATAACTAGAGACCTGCAACGATATTATTAGGGAAAGGAAAATTTCGCGAGTTTAATGACATGTAGGCTAGACTTCTCAGTCCTATGCATACTGGAGCCTCAGCAGTATGTTCATTGGCTGTTACCTCACACCTGGCAGTTATGGGATTCACAAGTGTTTCCTTGCAAGTCTGCTATTGGCTCAGGGGCGTGTAGGGTGGCTTTAATAAACTGTGATCCAATTGCGACGGTGACTTCACTGTATATTTGTTTGGCGTCTATCTTGTCCCGAAATGAATTCGCGGAATTTTCCTATCCCTAGTTATTATTTGATGACAGTTTAAACTTAAAGCACTTTTAACCTTTCAAACCGTTTGGTGTTGGACCATGCTTCATTTGACACGCCCCCAATAAATGTGTACCAATAAATGAACACATCACAATCGTGTGCCCCAATCACGTACAGTTCCCTCAGAAAGGGAGTGACTTCATATTTGGGCAGTAGGCAATGGAGAAACGACGCCGTATCGAGTATATACAGTACTGTGAATGTTAGCTTGATGCCAAAAAAATAACGCGAATTTCGCAGTTCCCTACCTATAACACACTATCTAGTTTATTCTGTCATGATGGCATGAACAAAGTTTTGACTCGGCTAAGTCGTTTGCAGACCAATCACGAACGTTATACCTTATATTAACAGATTCCTCATTGGCCCAGTGAAATTGAGTAGTAGCTTCATACGTCATCCAATAAGGAACGAAAACTGTCGGACATTTGCACAGTATGTTGAATCCTAGCAAACAGTCTCCAACTATATACATTTTTGTTAACTGCTGTCGTAGTGCGAAACCTTTCTACTGTGTTGTTTACGACTCGTCCACACTACTGATTCCTGTTTATTACAGACTCAGTGTTATACAGGACGTGGTCAGACAACTGCGGTCCAATCACAGCAGTGCCGACAACAAGAAAATTGCTTCAAGTCTAACTACCTTTATTAATAACAGGGAACATTTCAAGGGGCTCAATGGCAACCTGCAGGCGTGACCGCACAGTCCTGTGCATATTCGATACTTATAGCTATTTGCCCATTGGCTGCTGCCTCAGCGAGTGGGCAGTTTTGCCCCAGGCTAGGTGGCGCTGTATTCGGCCTTTTATTTTCCGTGCAGATTTGTAAATATCAGGTACATCTTGTCTAAAAAAAAAAAAAACTATGGTCAAATCCTAAAAGTAACTTAACTGTAGGCTCTACGTTTTTTTGGGCTCTAAATTGTGTTCACATTTATTAGTTTTTTTGTCAACGTTGAGAAAAATTGGCGATTTTCTCTGGCGCTAGGTTATTTTTTGGAGCACGTGGAGGTGCCGAGGAGTTATATCTACTCCAGCTCTCTGAGTCTGCAGTGTGTACGAAAGAGAAAAGCGTGTTGTCCGTGAATTACGATTGAACACTTCGAAGCTCTTCATAATGTAAGTGTTAGCAGTTGCAACGTTGGTTTCTTAGAACTAGACGTACGTTTTAGTTTTTGGACCCTTTTGTGGCTAAGCATAAACAGTTTAGTAGGTTTGTCCAGGATACATATTATAAATATATTCGTTCAATAAAAGTTGGATATATGTATACAGCTTATACACGTTGAACTCTTTTATTTGCACTGTTGGAGTTTTTGCTTGTTATTGGTTTCGTGTCTCTATGAGAAGACGTTTTGGTATGAACTATGCTAATCAAACTTATGTTACTTCTGTGCTGAATGTGTGAGATTCTCGAGTTTGGATCTACAAACGCGTAGCCATTAAGGGGAATTGTGCATGAAAGCAACATATTCACTTGCTTTTCGATATAAGTCGTTTTTAAAGGGTTTGTCGAAATTTTTGGCTCGTCAAAACGTAAATATTAATTTTCAACGTATTTTTACGTTGTTTGATATTCACTGCCTTCATTATTCTCAGAGCAATGATGGAAGAAAATAAAGAATTTGTTTTCCTTATCTTCAATCAATGCTCCGAGAGTAACGAACGCAGCGAATATGTAACAATGTAAGGTGTTCAAAATTGTTATTTGCATCTTGTCGAATATCTCGAAAAATCCTCTGTAAAACAAGTTGTGACAAAAATTATATAAATGTACAGTTTCCATGCACCATTTATCTTAAACCATCCAGTTGCGATAGCGATTCCGAGTTAACTGCTTTAAAATACAACTACGCGGGATCTCTCGTCGCAGAAAAAAAAAAAAAAAGGAGGGGAGGTCCCCTAGTTATTGTGTGATCATGCATACATTTCCGCCAGCTTTGTCGTTTTATGAGTATATGGAAGATCTAGGGGGATTCTAGAAATCTTGGTACTTGGAGCAGTGTCGGATGGAGACATTGCTGTGTTTTAAACCAATTTTTCTTCGCAATTTTTTTCCCCTCCCGACGTTCATTGGAAGTATTCCCTGTCGTGTAGTAGGAGACACGGAAACGTACGCTAGGATCAGGTGCTTGCCAGTCCCTTGGCCTCAGGTGCATCCCTTGGGGGGGGGGGGGGAAATAATAATATGATGCGTCGCGCAGCGGTCCTGAAGCGTAGGACGGCCTAGTAGGGCTGTATGTCTCCCGTCACGGCTAAGAGGTATCGTGGGGTCGCTTGTTTCCTTCGGTCGAGCCGAGGGCTTCATTCATTTTTCAATACGTCTCCCTCGCTAATCCCTCACTTAAAGTGGTGCTGTGTTTCCTTCCCCCCCCCCCACTCCACCACCTCCCCCCCGCCCCCCCCCCCCCACGGGTGGCACAGGTGGCGTCATTTTCGTATCCCCCTGTAACAGCACCAACTGCATCGCAGTTACGATGGGAGCAGCGGCGACTAATACATCCGGATATACCCGCATCTTCCGGACAAGGAAATTTCCCAGCCGAGGGGTTGTCTAAACCACGCATAATGCGGACTTGCGGGAAGGAGAAAGCTCTCCAGAAGTTACTGTCTCTGGCTGATATTTTCCATCGCGTGAAACTTGAGTAAACAATTATCAATCAGTGCACCACGTGGGGCCAGCGCGTGGTTCGCAGATATTCCAGGCGATGGACAAAGCCGAGCTGAATCAGTGTTAAAAAAAATTCGAGGAGAAATTCCCTTGCATGTAAGGGAAGCTAATTACCTCTACATGTACAGTAAAATTACATCTTAAATGTAGAATGAATTTACGTAACAAGTTAACTACTATTCCCTAATCGTACGGGAAAAGTAAATGATAAAAGTGGGGCAAAAATCCCATACAAGTAAGTGAAAATTAGCTATATTGTATAATAAAGTTATATTTAAAAAATATCCCGGATGCATTAGTACTGTTCATTTTTTTAAATTACCTATATCCTGTAACGAAAAGTAATCTAAATATCAACACTTGCTAGTGAGTGGGCGCGAACCATGGTCCTCTGTCACAATAGGCTGATGCGCTATCCATTACACCACGATGACAGCGTGATATTGTCAGTGAATATTATTAGCGTGCTATTTAGTTGTTTCTTCCGCCCGTCCTCCCACTTATCTGTTGAGAATGCTGAAGAGATCCACTCGTCCTAAGGTAATTTTCCCACCCATGAATGAGATTTTCCACTATCAGGTACGTGAATTTTACTCCAGAATGCGGCAATTTTATCTTACCTTTGAAGAAAACCATGTTTCCCCTACAAGTTTGCGAATACTACCTTACATTTTCCGGTAATTTTCCCATTATTTTCTACAGTGTTTTTAAAATAATTTTCGTTGGTTCCTATTCGGAACACAATCCATAGCTATAGTCAATTCATGGTTACTTCACACTTTTCTGATTCCCTGCTAAAGTTTTACTTCCAGGGCATTCCTCCTCCTCATGCAAACAAAGCTTAACTATGACTTAACTATGTAGACAATCGCACCAGAAGGACAACGCACCGCATTCGTGCGCACTCATTTTAATAATATTTTACATGAAAACTATTCCTTACTAGGCATTACCAACAAAAAAATTTTCTCTCCCGGTTTTATAAGTTTTCATTATGAATTAAATATTATAATTTAAATGAAGTTGTAAGTAAAGTTTATATTTAACCAAAAATAAGGAAAGTTTGTGTTTATCACGAGCAATAAACGGTTGTGATGTATGGCATATTTATGAAACAACTAAACACGCCATACATAGGGTAATTTTTCAAACGTCTGGTTCGATATGTAACTTATTTCATTTCAGGCCAGGGTTTTAAATATTTCAATAAAATAACTCGTACTACTGAAGTATTGTTTCTTATTACGTAGATACCTATAAATATGAGATATTTTGTAAATAATAAGGCAAGCAGTCTGCAATCAGTTATTAATACATATTATTAGAAACAGGTAGTTTCTCGCTAAAAGATTCCAGGACCAGTTGTAATTCAAAACACTTTAGTCCATATGCACATTCGTATCGGAGTTCTTGATTACGATTGGCCCAGTCAAATAAGAACATGTCTTCTCACGTAGACGCCTGGCCAATAACCAAAGGAATTTGTGGTTGTTGACGTCGGATATTGAAGTCTAGCATGAGCATAACTATTTTCGCGAAAAACACGTGTCCCTACATATTGGAAACTGATGTGGTGGCTAACCACTGTTTATGAACCCAACACAACGATGCCTCAGCTGGCTGAAACGTGGAGGGGCGACAGCCACCTTGCTTCCCCTATACTCGGAGGCTATGCATAGATGCGGGGATATTCAGAATTCCTCGGTCGATTGATGTGTGTGCCTGTCTACAGGCTGTTGCAATACTTCGGGGAAACATTCCTCACATCTGGAGGATGGAAAAAAAAATGTAATGTAAACATAGGTCCGCGAATGCTTCGTTTCTTCGCCACAGCCCGTAATACGTAAAGTGTATGGCTCGCGGGCTGGATCATGCTACTATGGAATGTCATCGCAGCGTTCGTTTGCATGACACACGACACCTCACGCTACGACACTACACCGAGAACAGTAGGAACTGAACACGAAGTAGTTACACAAGTGTGAAAGCTTATCGTCGGCACTAAATGAAATGTTCAGAATGTCCTCCATCAGCACGAACACATGCATCAACCCGCCATTGCACGGACACCCGGGTGCGTTGGTGAATCCCTGGAGAAATCCTGAGTGTTTCGCAACATGCCACAATACTGTCACGGAGTGTGTCCACATCGTTCACTGGGGTTGTATACACAAGTGGCTTTAAATTTCCCCACAAATAAAAGTCTAGTGGATTTAAATCAGGGCTTCTCAAGGGCTGCCAATTACAGCTGCGATGGCATTCCACGTTAACATGACCCAGTCTGCTGGACATAACCTGCACTTTATGTATCACGGACAGTAGTGACGAAACAAAGCGTTTGCGGATCTTTGTTCATATAACATTTTTTTCATCCTCCAGACGTGAGGAACGTTACCCCGAAGTATTGGCACGCAATTTTTCAACATTCTGTATAGTGTAGACGGTGTTTGTTTGAAAAGATAATTGCTCTTGACGATATGACAGGTATAAATATATTTTAAAATGTATATAGTAGCGCCATTGTAACTTATAACTTGGGAGCTCTGCCAATGTCGGACCACTTCTTCCCAGGGAAGGAAACAATTGGACGCGACGGTGTTACGGCAGGCGGGAGGTCGTGCATGCAGATTAGTCTTCCTGCCTGCCACCTACCTGTGATTGGTGCTTTGCGAGTCGTTGCGTCTCTCTCTTTCACACAGGTAGGCGGAGTCAAGTCCGTTTCTTAGGCCGGCGCGACTATAGTGTATGTGAACACTATTTAGTGACGAAGATAGGAATAATGAATATTATTTATTATTATCGTAATTCCGACTATAGAAAATACAAAGAAACTATTTTTTTTTCTGTGGAGTGGTCTAGAATTGTGCTCCTGCCTCACGTTGTCAGCCCACATGCTGCAAGTAAGGAATGCACTTGATCTAAGAAGGTGGTAAGGCTTCTTGGGAGCTGGCCAGTCTGGGGAAAAATATGACCAGAAGTTTAATTTGAGAGATTCGGGCACCCAGATATCCAACATGGCAGCCACCTTAATCTACGCATGGCCGAGCTTTGACATACACTAAACTTAAAACAGTGAGAACTGAGCCAAATCAGTGAAAACTATGAGGAATTGCGCAGCAACTGATAATCAGTGTCATTTAACTAATTAACCCTTTGACGAGTATACACGTATGTATTCGGGTCGATGTTATATAGAATTTTCTTTGCTCTTGAAGACAAAACTAGCACTTTTATAGACTTACTCTTTAGCTGTAATGTGTCGAAATCCAAGAAGCAGCAGCACTTAGTTAGCAATTCAGTTGGCAAGAATAAAACTTTTTTATTTAAATGATTTCTCAAATAAACACAATGAATTGCAAACAGTGGTACATCTGCAGCGTTGCATTATTTGGCACACAGTCAATGCGTGGCTTGGCCAGCCAATTATAAACGTCACAGGGCCCAGTACGTGTTTCCGGTGTAGCCAGGACCAACAGGAAAATAGCAAGTAGAAATACAGGAACCAACACAACTGACATCGCTGTAGTGGCGAATGGAAGCTCACTTCAACATTGTCTTCAGTGACAGCAAATTTGTGCCGTCCGCAAAAGGTTAATAGAGCGGTTGAATTTCACTGATTTATTTGTTATTTCCCACTGAATGTCAAGAATTGCACTGCTATAAATCACTTGTTCCCAGTTAATTTGCTGATCAGCAGTAGCTTATCAACTGACTAAAAGTGCACTTGGTTGATTCAATTCTCAGCTCTCGTCCTAGCATCTTGCCCCCGAACATACCTTGTTATACCAATGTGGATTGGTGCGACCTCTGTTTTTTTTTTTTTTTTTCACTCTGTGGACGGTGCCAAGCTAGATGTTATACCTGCGCTACTATAATGGGCACGAAAAGACACTCAACCCGATACGTCATTGGCTTAGGTCCAGCCAATGGTGGACGTTCTACAGAGCAGTAAGGTGTGAGATAGCCTAACAGGCTAGCGATATGGCTGAACGTCGTTCACCAGCCAGCTCCTGAAAATGATCTTCCCAGGTTGCAACCCGTCCAGTGGGAAATATTTCAGAACAACGCTATGGCCTGTCAGACTCAGGGATTGTTCCCACAGATTCGCATACCCAAAGAGCGGCATTATACGCTAAAACGAAAGGAACTGCCTCTTCATTTCGCGCGTGAGTGCTCGCCTGTTTTATGTTGTGGACAAACAGGACTGTGGTGAATGGAAATACAGCTGCGTAAATGTGCTGCATCCATGCTAGGCGACTTGCTTCTAACTCGTTTTTTAATGCAAGTAAAACGTATATAATAAATTAACGGTTACTTCACACTTTCCTGAAGCCCTGCTAAAGTTCTGCTTCCAGGATATTCCTCCGCATCGTGTAAACTAATCTTAACTGAGTCTAGAAAATTGTACCAACGGACAACGGACTGAATTTTTTGCGCACTTAGTTGTTTTGCATGAGAATTATTTATTATTATAATATAGGTGAAACTTCAATTTAACGAAACATAAGATACTTTTATGTATAGGCTGTTCACGGTAAAATAAGCACTTTTGAAAACTCTCTTAAGATCTACTTGTATGCCTGTTGTGTATTTTTCCGCCTTATGTAAAATTAACATTGCGATGGGCTTCATCACTTTATTCGTGCGTCTGTCAAAAGAAACTGTGAATTTATTAAGTAAGTAAATATTTTATAAATCTGCTCATTTTTGCCCTTCGAGGCATTAAAAAAAAAACAGAAAGCGAAAGAAATAATTTAAGTTGGCACAAATGAGTTACCTAACACTTCTTATTCGACGTTAAAATATGGAACTACTTTCCATCTATCGTTACCAACTTTACAGGGCGTATGTCACTCAGTGCGCCTGTTAAACTATATATGACGTTAGTAGCAGTTACATTTTTCTTAGGTTGATTTCAAAAGTGCTCACTTGATCGTGAACAGACTTTAAACAAATCTATAGAACGGTTGTAATACGGGGTGTATTTAGGAAGTAACTATACACGTCATAAGTGGGGTAATTTTTCAAAGGGTTGATTAAAAAAGTGCGAAGAAACCGCGAATAGGCTATACCGACCTCGAAGCGATGAAAACAAGCCGTACTTAAAAAACGTGTACATTTGTTTCCATTTCTTTTTCCAGCCGTCCATCTTCTCTTGAAATACAATCAAATGAAGTTTACTGTCGCAGGTGGCATCTCTCGAGATTCCTGTAGCAGTGGAAACCATGTGGTATTTTAATGGAAACGGTTCCAGCAGGTACATTGGGATATACTCGCCATTCAGAGGTAGAAATTCTCTACACCCCGCTTCTCTTACCTCCTGAAATGGTTACTTAAGCCGCTCGTAATAACATTTCAGTTGGAAAAGAGCGTGTCTTCTTTCATTCCAAGACATAATTCACAAGCATAAAATATTGATAGATACAAAATACTGCATTTCGTGTAACTGTACACTTTTGCATCTGCGGAAATCAATTACATGGCATATCTTCATGATATATGATGATACCTGTAATTCACGCAGTGCTGTTTTTTCCTTCCCGAATACTTTACACGGGACTCACATGTATATATAAAGTCCTTGGTTCGAAACAATGCGGTATGGAGTTGAAACAAACTCAATCATTTTTAAGAATGAGGAATACAGAAGTGTGAAATTTGCCATGTTGATCAAGTGTAGTCCGAAATGATGGCGTCTGTAAATTATGGTATAGAAATATCGACACCTCTGGAAGGAGAAGGGGGTTGGGAGGGAGGGGGGAGGGGGTTATCTAACTGCCAATTAGCAACCGCCGTTCTGGAGTCTCGCCTGCAAATAGAAAACATACCAGGCAACGTAGTTCTCTTCAGTTTTCACTTCAGGCTTCCTCGGATAAAATAGCCACCGAGCTTTTCGGCAGTGAGTGCAGGAAGATCGCCAGTGGGGAATGGATTAATCAAAAGATCCTCCCACATATATTCGTTATCTTCGCGAGAAGAGTGAAAAATCTGTGATCCAGCTTTCCTCCTCCATCACAAATCTCGCCCAACAAATAAAACTCTTGTCGCGCACTGAATTTCTGTTGGGGGTTTTCTTTTACGCGCTCTTACTTCCTCGCTTAAAATAAATAAATAAAATTGCTTTTCCGTATATTTTTTTCACTTCCCCTTCCCCCCCCCCCCCCCCTTGTGAGCGCGCTCTGTTTCTCTTTTCCTCTCTTTGTTTCGCCAGACGGCCCTTCACGGCAGGCTAATAAAACAAACCTTTCCGCAAGTACCAGGGCTATAAAATCTGCGATGGCAGACACTCCGTAATTTATCTCTCTCGCGAGGTATTTGCGTGCAGCCTGCCCACCCTGGCAAACAGTCCGACTTTGGTCCGTGCTGAGGGTAGTGATGCCCCGAGTTTTTACAAAAGGGGGAACGGGGTAGGTATTTCGATAAAAGCCCCGAACAAAAAAAAAATAGGATGACGAGGGCGTCAATGGTGGCCCTTAAAGGTTGGTGGTGTGGGGAAGCCTTACAGCGCCAAGGAAATGTGACAGAAAGAGAGAGAGAGAGAGAAGAAGAAGTGACAGCGAAATAGGAAGCATCGGTATAACATATGACCGTCGACAGGATCACACCGACCAGAAACGAAATGAAAAAGTCTGGTTGGGGACACGTAGTATACGAGTAAGAAAATTTCGCGTGTTCAGTGACATGTGGGTAGAGGACCTATGATTACATGCTATAATTCAGTGTAGTCCAGTCGCGGCTTCTTACTTTTTTAATCAAATCTTTGAAAAAACACACCATGTATGGCGAGTTTGGTTTTTCCTAATTATGTTATGTATCACAACCGTTTTGTACTTTTTTATAAAAATTAAGTACCATATTTTTGGGTGAACTAATATTTCATCTGTAAACTATATTTCTTTTTTAATTAATATGACTTAAAACAGGGAGAAAATATGCGTGTAGGTAATGTTTAGTATATGCTATTCACGGTAAAATTAGCATTTTTGAAAGCCCTGCTTAATATCTTCTTGTATGCACATCATGTACAGTATTATTCCGCCTTATGGGCCTCAACACTTTATTCATGCGTCGGTCAAGTGGAACTGTGGAATTATTAGATAGGGAAAATGCCATAAATCTGCACATGTTTACACTTTGGCGCATTAAAAACAAAAGAGACAGCGAAAGAAATAATTTAGGTCTTTATAAATGGTTACTTAAAACTTTTTATTCGTAGTTAGGATGTGGGACTACTTTCCTTCCATCGTTACCAACTTTACTGGCCGCATGTCACTCACAATTTTGCAGGTCTACTCATTCGTAATGTCTTAAACCGATATTAACAGCGTAGTTAGGATGTGGGACTACTTTCCTTCCATCGTTACCAACTTTACTGGCCGCATGTCACTCACAATTTTGCAGGTCTACTCATTCGTAATGTCTTAAACCGATATTAACAGCGTAGTTAGGATGTGGGACTACTTTCCTTCCATCGTTACCAACTTTACTGGCCGCATGTCACTCACAATTTTGCAGGTCTACTCATTCGTAATGTCTTAAACCGATATTAACAGCGTAGTTAGGATGTGGGACTACTTTCCTTCCATCGTTACCAACTTTACTGGCCGCATGTCACTCACAATTTTGCAGGTCTACTCATTCGTAATGTCTTAAACCGATATTAACAGCGTAGTTAGGATGTGGGACTACTTTCCTTCCATCGTTACCAACTTTACTGGCCGCATGTCACTCACAATTTTGCAGGTCTACTCATTCGTAATGTCTTAAACCGATATTAACAGCGTAGTTAGGATGTGGGACTACTTTCCTTCCATCGTTACCAACTTTACTGGCCGCATGTCACTCACAATTTTGCAGGTCTACTCATTCGTAATGTCTTAAACCGATATTAACAGCGTAGTTAGGATGTGGGACTACTTTCCTTCCATCGTTACCAACTTTACTGGCCGCATGTCACTCACAATTTTGCAGGTCTACTCATTCGTAATGTCTTAAACCGATATTAACAGCGTAGTTAGGATGTGGGACTACTTTCCTTCCATCGTTACCAACTTCACCGGCCGCATGTCACTCAGGGCGCCCATCAAAATATATGCGGGCAGGGGCAGTGACTTTTTGTAAGGTTGATCTCCAAAGTGCTCACTTTATTATGAACGGCTTTTATATGTTAGTATTAACTGTGTTATTAGATCTCTGCTCAAATGACACGCCCTGTATGACTCACAATCAATAGTAAACATTCAGTACTCTGGTGTATTCATTCCGTGTGGCTGCATGTAACAGAAGAATGAGTTCTGCCTGTGGCGGCAGCCAATGAACAAGTGACCTGGGCTCAAGTGTGAAGAGGATTGTGGAGTCTAAAGGCGTATTTTTTTTACGCTCCGAACTGCCTTGGAAAAAAATCCGCGAATTTTCCCACTCTCTGTTTTGAAGTGGGCCAGGCCTTTCTGTAAGTGTAGGCTGTTCACGGAAAAGTGATCTCTTTTGAGGCCCTAGTTACCTTTTTTCCCATCAGCCTTATTTTATCTTTCCAACACTTTTTAACCCATTCGGACCCAGTGTAAACAATTGTGTACATTACGCACGTGTAGGTAACATTTGATCTTCGCTGCATGCTGCAAAGCTCAATGACCAACTACATTACACTGAGAAAAAGGAATTGCCGAAACAACCAAATAGATAATGTTGACATTTATTTTGCTGTTTTAAACCAACTATTGCTAAAACAAACACTGGATTGTTGAAGTATATATAGTGATTTTTTTTTGTTTTGAACAAATAATTTAGTTGTTTTGCTGACTATACCATATATTTCATGTATGGTATGGTCAACATATATATATATATATATATATATATATATATATATATATATATATATATATATAAAATCTTGCAGAAAACATATATTAGTGTTTAAAATGCCTACACATGTCTGCTTTTACAAAACGATTTATTTAAATCAAGTCTATATTTGTCAAACTATTTTGACCTGGTAAATTTAACCATTTGGATACGTCCGTATGAACAATGAACTTATGGTTGGTAGTGAGCGAGTGCAAGATGGCAGACCAAGAAACAAGAATGCTCGTAGTTTCATAGGTATTTGAAAAAATTTACACCTGTTTTTGAAGGTATGTGGAAGTTTTGTTTCAATTTTTATTTTGCGTTCCTATGGTCAATATGGATTAATTCCAGTGGCATTTCATAGTGATTCAGAACGTTCGTTCTATACTGTCCTTGTTATAAACTAGATTTAAAGTAATAAAATTACTTTTATTACATTTCCGAGGTGTGTTCCGAAATCAGGGCGCCCAGAAACAAGTAGGAGTAGCAGCTAAGTGGGAGGACGGGCAGAAGAAACAATCCTTTAACACACTAATATTCACTTAAGTTACAAAGTAGTTGTGGTGGTGTAATGGATAGCGCATCGGCCTACCATGATAGAGGCCGATAGTTCGCTCCCACCCTCCGGCATGGGTCGCAGATTTTAGAGTCAACATGTCGGTTACTATTCCTCAGAGGATATGTGATAAAAAAAATTAACAGTACTAATACCTCGTGTATTTTTTAATATAATTATATTTTACCTCAATTTTTTTACAGAATGGTTAAAAGAAGTAATACTAATAATTAAGTCGAATAAATGCATGTCTGGTTTAACTAAATGATTTGGTAAAAAAAAAAAATATCTTAGTAGCCAAGTCAAATAAATTCACGTTTTTTTTAACACAGTCATATATTTGGTTCGACAAAATTATTTCGTTAAAAGTAATTGTCTTATTAGTCAAGCCAAACAATTTCTTGGTTGTTTTAACACAGACATGTTGAAGTTCAACTGAATTAGTTGGTTAAAAGAAACTACTGTTGTGGTTCTGCCAAACCTGTGAACTGACTTGATTCAGCAGTGTATATCGGTTATTATTACAGCAATGTGACGTTGTTGGAACAACTAAATAATACCAAACAAATAATTTTGTTGCGCCAAGCAATGATCTTGATTGCTAGTAGACAAATATACCATTTGGTTGTTTCAAACAAATTCCATTTGATCCTACCAAATATTTTTCTCAGTGTACCTGTGGGTAAATGATTCGCAAACCATCTGACTGGTCTAGGTTATAATTGGTTCAGATGACTGAAACCGAACATATAGCCTACAGCTCATTGGTTGTGGCAACATAAAAAGTTCTGTGTCGACTTGAATCCGGAAATTGAAGTGAGTCTGAAAATGTTAAAATAAATATTGCCATGCAAGTCATAAACGCAGTGTATATATTTCACCGGGACTCTAAAGTTAAGGTCCAAGGCTGCAATAAAATGTTTTTACTGACTATTATTCCAAACGAGGAGGGGTTTAAAAAGTGCTTATTTTTACCGCGAATCGTCTATGCACACACGTGGGACCAGAAATGCTTAACTGTACCAACAGTTGGAGTTAAAATTCCATAGGTAAGTTGAGTGAGAGAGGGGGGGGGGGTTAAGTCGGAAACAGCTGCATTAAACTCCCGGCGATGATCGGTTTTACGGGGTTGGTGACTCCTCTGTGATGGTACGAGGTGAGAGGGTGATTACCCCCCCCCCCCCTACTTTGGGCATCACGCGCGCCATTACAGGTCGCCCGGGGCCGATAAAGATGTTCCGTAGCGCCATTCCGCGGCCGAGGACAGCCCCTTGATGCTCGCGTAGAGGATGATGTGTTGCTTGGCGCGGCGCGGCGAGACACTTCCCACGGGGGCCATACACTTCGCGTAGACTCGCGCCTAATTATTTACCCAACGTTCTTGTTCTTAATATTATTCATGCCGACCTCCGTCCACGCGTTTTTATCGTATCCGTCGATGCTTCTGTTCTCATCCCGTTTGTCAGTAACCGCGTAAAGCTTGGTTCACAATCGAGACCGTAACGGCAAGCACGGAGAGTGGGTAGCGTGCACAAGAATTGAACGCCGTGTTTTCGAACGTATTGATTCGCAACTGCGCATAACAGTTCGTTTACAGTACATAAAAGTTCCCGACACTTTACACAAAACAAATGGTTATATTTCACTCGTCACGCTGACGCATGGAGCAACAGCCAGTCAGAGTAAAGGGCAAAATTTTTGAAAAAAATTGTTTATTTAAAATGGAGGAACAGTTATACTGCAGAAATGTCGCGAAATATTACTTTAAAGAAAAGTACAGGTGACAGTTTATTAGAAGAAAAATTTTTAAGGTTATTCACATCTTTACGATCGCAAAAACAAAGATTTTAAAGTAAAGCAAAAATTCAAAATATTTCAATCACTGCAAATGGCCAACAAAATGTATCAGAGTGTGTTACAAGAATCCTTTATTTATCGACTATGCCGACTGACGTCAAACTCATCTGAAAATTTCATTGGCTATAAATAACACATGAGTAATTCAATTGTGAATCAATTTCCCGCAAGAATTCTGATAACGTGAATGTTCTGCTGTTATGTTCTACACTCTATGCGCATGTATTTCGATTGTGAACCCAGCCTAAGAGTCAGTGTCACCCGGCAAATTGACTCATTTCATTAATTTCTTCCTGATTCCAATTTAGGATGATTTACTGAAAAAGGCGACGATCGAAGCTTAGCTAACGGCTTTAAAGGCTGTTCACGATAAAGTGAGCACTTTCGAAATCAACCTTACAAAAAGTCACTGCTCTTACCTGCATATATTTTAACGGGCGCACTGAGTGACATACGCCCAGTATAGTTGGTAACGATGGATGGAAAGTAGTTCCACATCTTAACGTCGAATAAGAAGTGTTAGATAACCTTTTGTAATAATGTACATTATTTCTTTCGCTTACTGTTTTTTTTTATGCATCGAAGTGTAAAAATGGATAAATTTGTAACATAATTACTTTTGTAATAATACCACTGATTCACCTGACTGACGCAGGAATAAAGTGATTAGGCCCATGGCAACGTTAATTTTACATAAGGCGGAACAATACACGACGTGCATGCAAGTAGATCTTTAGCAGAGCTTTCAAAAGTGCTCATTTTACCGTGAACAGCCTATGCCCATCATTACAGGCATAATAAATGAAATTGTAATCCATATTTATGCAAATAAACTTAATATAGAATTGTTTAAATTAATCCTTTCTCACATTTTAATTACAATCAGGGAACACCTATTAACAATAAGGTACACAAATTTGCAAGTGAGCATGAATTGTAAGCTTATATAATGAAACATTGTCAATAATGGCCCTGACTCTTATGCTATGACACTAAAATGAATAATGTCTTAAGGAGCAACGCAGCTTCTTGTTAAAGGTGTTGTTCACCAAGTCTGCGACCGCAGTGTTTGAATGGAGAATCAATGTTAAAGAAATTTCTCTCTGAGTGCATCCTTTTTGAAGGTAACGTTTCACACAGAATATATTCTGTAGTCTATTCGCGGTTTCTTGACACGTTTTTAATAAGACCTTTGGAAAATCACCCCGTCTCCCATTTTATGGCGTGTTAGTTTCTTTCCTAAATATATCGTGTATTAAAAGCGTTTTACAATGGTATTAACGTAAAAATACTGAATTTTCTGTTAAATTAAATTTTACTTATATTTTATCTATTAATTGTAATATTTAATTTATAATTTATTATTGGTTATGAATAAAAAAAACATGGTTAAAATATGTATTTTGGTAATTCCTGGAAGGGAATATTTCTTATGCATAATATTATTACACTGAGTGCGCACGAATACAGTGTTGTTCCTTTGATGTAATTTTGAAAACTTGCGTCAAGCTTTGTACGCATGAGGCGGAAGGGTGTCCTGAAATTTGAACTTAAACATGACTCTAAAAACGTTGGAAATGACCTTGAATCGACTACATGTTACATTTATTATGATAGGTAGGTAGTTGGTCTTATCGTCTCGTCGACAGAGACGAAGCAAGTTGCTCAGAGGGAATAGGGATTGGGGGAAGGAATCGGCCATGGCCTATGTTAAGGACCCATCCCAGCATTTTTCTTGGAGTGATTTCGGGAAACCATGGAAAACCGAAATCAGGATGGCCGGCATTTCTTAAGAAATACTGGCACATTAAGGAATCTTCTTCATTTTTATGTTTAATATTTTCTTCTAGAAATGTGTTATTTCATTTTACATTTTACGAAAAAAATATGAATATATAATATTTTTTCAAGATTTCTTGACGTGGTAGTCTTCAATGAGAATGCCGCGTTAATTATTATTTTTTGTTTGAAACAGTTATCTTTGATGCATCGAGAATGATCTTTCTTTTACGCTGATGCTGCTTTTAAACTCTGACTGGCAGGCTTGGCAAGTAAAGTCCTTAATGTACACATTAATTTTTCATCTCGTGTGTCACAAAAGAGGAAATTTATGGCGCGAACGGGGCTTGTGAATTTCTAATGACAACTGGCACATTAGAACGCGTGGAAAGGGTTTCAGTAGATCCACTTATCCACTTTACAAAAAGCAACCGTTCATAAAACTATTGGTATGTCAGCAGTAACAAATAATATTATCCATTAAAAGACGCGGTCTTTACTGTTGCTAGCGTTCGATATCGCACAACAACGGCTATTATTTTACCTGTTTTGAAACATGCCAAATTTGAAAGAATATAAGTACTCGGAATAATATGTTATTTTGCACTTTCACCAAATCATCTTCCACCAGACTTCTCACATGCATTCCTTCACGAAAACGTTTTATGAAACTGCCACAGTGATATTCATGTTTGTATTCCTCAGACACTATGATAACATAAAAGCGATCGTCTAAGTTTTGAAACGCAAATTTTCCAACGTCTGGATAAAAGATCCGCGGTCAACGCACAATCCGATTACAGCATGTGGTCTTGTCCACCCTAGAGGGGCCCCACAAATATAACTGCTTCTTTGTGTGAAGGTGAGATTGTAAGCAATCGGATGTGCCGCTCTACAATCTTATCGTACCAGTACATAAAGGTTGTATCAATAAGGCTTAAACAGCCGTCTTTCTGAGAGTGTACATAGTGTCCTGGACAAATGTAAGATACTATTTATTCATTACGTCAAAAGGATCAAATAAACTGAACCGTAGTTAATATACTGTCTCTAGAAATACTTTTTTATTTATATCAACGTAACTACATTGAAAAAAAAGTTTTGTATTTTACTGATTTTTTTTT
Organism: Dryococelus australis; assembly: GCA_029891345.1. NCBI lineage: Eukaryota > Metazoa > Arthropoda > Insecta > Phasmatodea > Phasmatidae > Dryococelus > Dryococelus australis. Next base: position 351,288,737 of record CM056995.1, read on the forward strand.
TTTTTTTTTGGAAAGTAGTAGACAAAGATTTTTATATGATTGTAACACTACTAATATATTATACATATAAAGTCTACGATACATGCTTGTTAAAATTCGACATCAGTTTTTCACTTTACGTAGGAATATGTTGTAAATATTTTACTAATTTTCTCGCTGCGCATTAAAAATAATTTTTGCGACCCCATTCCAAAGAATTATCTTTAAAATTCACATGCATAGCTATAAATATACAGGCTGGTCCTGAACTACATATACAAACGCTGTTAGGTGATTCCCTCTGCAAAAGGGGATAGAAAACATTATACGAACTAGTCGTACAGTAGCTCGCAAGGTAGGAAGTCACCCGTGCAATGCGATGTGTCAAACGGTGATATCTGAAGATAATAAAACCTGCATGAAATGTAAGAGCAATTCTGTGCATAATGATTTCTTTAACCAAGACCTGAAACCTGCGAACAGTTGTGGCGTGCTGTCGTTCCTGTACAGTGAGAAAATAGGGATGGTATGTTAATATCCTACTAATGTGCGTGTAACTCCTGAGAATTTCTTTAAGACATCATAATCATACGTTAAGTACGTTAATGAACAAATAACGTGCAGTAACGTATGATTATGACGTCTGTACCAAATACTCAAGGGTTACACACACATTGGTAGGATAATAACATACCACCCCTTAGTGTCTCAATGTAGGGGGATGATCGTACTCCACAACTGTTCGCAGGTTTCAGGTCTTGGTTAAAGAAAACATCCGCATAATTGTGCTTTCATCTCATGTACGTTTCATTATTTTCCGGTAGAACCATTTGAAATATAGATTTTCAAGGGTGGCTACCTCACTTACGAGTTACTCACTGTACGACATTGTTCGTATAATAAGTTCTATCCCATTTCGTAAAGGAAATCATCTCACAGCGTTTGTACCTGTAGGTCAGGACCATTCTGTCGACAGCTACCAGTTTCTGGTCGTAGCCACGTTTTTTGATTTTTAATAAATTAGATTTGCAAAATCCAATTTCCTCATTTATTTCCTGTACTATAATTTCAAAAATACAGTTAGAATTTTTACGATGAAAGCGTTTTGCACTGTATCACATTGCTGAATGCAATTACAACGAAAGTTGCCACAATAAAACAAAATCTAAGTAAGTGATACTCCACACGAAACAATACTGAATTTAATTCGCTGTTTAACTACCTACTTCACACTAAGGTTGGAGTAAACATCACAAATAATGTACTTACGCAAATAAGTTAAGAACAAATAAGTTAAATAATTTTTATTTTTGTGGACGTATAACAATCTTAAAGTAATACTTGAAGTATGTGATCTCTCTCTCTCTCTGTAGCTGTTTCCAGCATTCGGGGTTGAGATTGTGACAATTCTTAGATCGCCAGCTAGTAAAAATATTCTTATTGCTTAGTGTTAATCTATTATGAATTTTACTGCACGTATTTTATATGGTTGTTTTGTATGATATTTGTAATCGATATTATTTGTGCAAATCGATTTGTAAAGAGTCGCGACCTTGGCGCTTGGGGTAGCGGGATACCGCGATGTCTCCGGGCTATGACAGCGTGCCCTAGCCAGTGTGTGAGTGTCCGCCGCGGTGTCTAGACGGTCGCAAGAAGTGTCTGCTCGACCGCGGAGCTGGACAGTATTGGGAAGTCGGGCGGACGTTTAGCAGTATGGGACTGCTATGTAATATTTCCCTGGTCGCGATGTGCAGTGTGTTACCAGAGCAAGTGAACGTCTCCGTAAAGTTTTCAGGAGCAAACAAATTAACTGTTCAAAGAATACTGTAAGCACACGCCCGACGTGAACATAGAGACGATGTTGCTATGTTTGCCTGTCGCGCGCAGCTCCTGCTAGTGAAATATGGGCCAAGTATCACACAGATGTAAGCTTGATGCGGACGTGCTATGTGTGAAAAACTGCGTGAACGAGTAATATTCACTTTAAAACGAGTGTTACTGAAAATCGCGGAAATAACTGCGGGACCGCGACTTGTGACTGATGGCTCGTGAAATTGAATTTTGCCACGCTGGTCAAACTGCCCGTTTTACGAGGCTCGAGGATGAGCATATTGAAGTGTACGTGGAGTAACAGTGACGTACGTCAGCGGCCCGTGTTTTTTGCAATATTTCCTTGGAGTCTAGAAAAGTAGCTTAAAGCATTTCTCTGCAACTTGTCATACGCAGGCTTTATGGCGAACGGTGTTTCATGTGGTTTGAGTGCTGGAAGCATGCTCGTACTTTTGCGTAACGACTAAACATGCAGAATATTCCCGAGTGTGTCAGTGCGATTCTACATGCTAGCGAGTGTAAGAAATCCGCGTATGCTTGCGTGGAGGCCCCGAGGTGAACGATCCGTCAGCTGCTCTCCTTTTGGCAGTGTCAAATGGGGTGGTGTGAGCTGACACTGGGCAGCAAGGACGTTCCCCGACGTGGCCAGGTGGTCGGCTGTACGGTATTCTGTTGTACGAATGCCAAATTCAAGGTATGAGTTATACATAAGCGCCGTCGTCAGCTTGTACCTGCGGAGTCCGTCGTCCTTTTTTTTAAATTACTTTTCAAGTACGCCGAACGCCGCAGAAACGATTCTCTTTCGTAACTTTAATATTAAATTTTATGAGCACCAGTTATTGAAAGTTACTGCGTAGGGCAAAATATATTGAATTTAATTAAGGGGTCTGCCCACGCAATATGTAAACTGAGTGCGAAACATTTTAATATTTTTATTGTGTGCATTTACGAGTAGAATCAGTGCCTGTAAACAGTAGTTTTGGTGCAAAATAAATAGTGAACCAAATACCGTGGGACTTAAAGAGTAGAAAGACATAATTGGCATATGGCCCCCCGATTTACGAACTATACTAAGCATGCGCGATCGTCAGCTATTCTTTCATTGGCTGATACCCCAGTGAATAAAACGGCTTACCCTCTTCGTAGCATGACATCCCGTCCATGTTATCTTGGAGGTCTCGTTGAGTTCTGGAATGTCTACAATAAACTGCAAAAGTTATTTGTCTATTGCTGCCACCCCTGTGAGTAACCTGAGTAGCGTGTGTGACTCCGTTAATGTTTTTTTTTTTTGGAGGTATCTTAATTGAGTCCATGCATGTCTACGAAACTGCGAAAGTAAGACGAATGAGTGTGAACGTGAAGGCTTGTCCTGAGACGAATTTGCGTAATTGTATTATCCCTACTTGAATTTTGATGGTTTACTTCAATATTTACGATCTGTAGTTTGCTCTTCTTGGTACTTTTAGCACTCTTCTTCAGAGCTTTAGCCCCACGTGTTCAATCGAGTGAGCTATTTTGCTGCCGCGAGCGAGTCACGAGTTCGCCGGACGTTTACTCTTCTGTCGCGGAAGAGCAAAATGTAAAGGTAGAGGGGGAAGGAGGCCCCTGTTTGGCCTCTTGAAATATTCAGTCCCGCTAAGGTCCATCGCAGCGTCCTCACCTACTCCCTCCCCCCTCCCTGGCACATCACCTCCTCATCCGGCCGTCTCGACCAATTCCCATCTGGAAGGGGTTCTTGAAAATTTGATTCGCTGCCGTAGCTGTTAATGGCCTCCCGCTGGCCCTTCGGCCTAACGAGACTGCTTCGAGCCCATTTCCCTCTCCTCTCTCCACTCACGTCAACCCCCCCTCCAATCCTACCCCTTGCACCGTCAACGACCGGAAGGCTGGCGGCAGCATCTGCCAATATGGCGATGGTTCGGGACTGGTCCCGAAAATACCTTCCACTTCTACTTACTTCATCGGCTGACATTTTGTTCTATCAACCACAGCCGTCAATACAGACGTAATAGTATGTATTTATTTATATGCATTTTAATACTTTGAGACATGTGCACATTTAGCGACATCGAATACAAGCTAGAAGGAGTTTCATCGCCCGCCTCTTCCATCGGTGTTACAGGGTGTATTGTTCCCAGCCATTATCGCGCAGTTTGTTCAAATTGCGCAGCATATAGCCCGAAACTATTTGCCCTCTGCAATAGAGAGCCGAGTTCAGAGTTTTCCAAGTTAACAACCGTTACTTATGTAACTGGGTTTACATATAAATTACGTTCCTTCGGGAGTGAGGTACATTATCTACCAAAAAATAATTGGGCACCTGCTCGGTGGTTGTCACCCCGTTAGAATTTCGTAGGGCCACCTCTTGCGCTATAACAGCAGCCACCCTGTCTGGCATGCTCTCTACGAGTGTGTGCAGGACATTCACGGGGATTCATCGCCATTCCTCTTAAAACCATTCCATGAGTTGAGCAATGGATTTTGGCCGCGCCTGACGAGCCCTCACCCGGCGATCCAATTCGTCCCAAATATGTTCTATAGGGTTGAGGTCGGGGCTCTGGGCAGGCCAGTCCAATCGGCGAACATTATTGTCGGCGTACCGCTGCATAGTAGCCCTTGAAACATGGCACCTGGCATTGACATCCTGGAAGTAACACGGGTCCATTCCGTAAAAAACGTCACAATGTTGGTAGCATTTCATTATCCAGAATGTTACAATAGGCCTCTGTGTTCATGCTACCACGGACAAACACCAGCGGTCCTACGCCGAAGGCCGTGAAACACAAGTTAACTGACGTACTGAATTACCTATCTTCACGGGTGCCCAATTACTTTTTGTAAATAGTGTATATTTGAATGGCTCTTAGCAGGTGGGAGGGGGACGGTAACATATTGAGGATGGAGCGACAGCGGAATGTAAGAGTGGTGAGGATGGAAGGAACTCTACAAACCCCCACCAGCAGTTGGCAACGCCCGCCACGTGACCTTCTTGCGAAAATCGGGGACGGCCCTGCAAGTGGATAAATCTAGTTGGCGCTTTGGGAGGCGAGTGGTTTTACCAATACATTACCATTTTTTTTTTGTGTTCACATGAGAATTTCGCAAAACCTACTCAAAATGTATTTTTGATGCTTGTACTGTTCTTGTAACATTTTCGAAAAATATTTGCCATAACAATGACAATGTATTATTCGTGTGCAGATTTGCACGTGCAGAGAAAGCGTCATTCGCAACGTGAGCGAGTGAAGAGATTTGGGCGGCTTTTAACATCGAGATTTAGAGAGCCGATGATTGTGAGGTGAGATGAGCAATGAACAGGGGCGGGCGAAACAGTACATTCCCGAGAAAACCCACTTACTAGCTGCATCGTCTGGAACGATTCCCACGTTCGAAAATCCGGGAGCAGCCCCCGCCTGGAATCGAACCCGCTTTGCCAAGGTGGGAGGCGAGTAGTCTAACCGCTACCCCACCGCGGCCCCGTTATTAGCAGCGTCTCGCTCAAGTAACACTCGGACCTAGTCCTAAGAGAGTGTTGCAAATGTCATCCCAATAACTGTGAAAATCGGAGACTGGTAGTTAACCTCTTAAAATATTATTTCGATTATACTCGTTTACGTCTGACATGTTGCAGAGTATGTTAAATCACGGCCTCTCCAAGCAAGTCCAGAAACTAACACCATCCCCGGGGCAATGCTATTGGTTGCTGGAGATATATAAACTATTCTATTGGTTCCTTTTTGTTATATGGATCTACAGAAACCGAGCCCATAGGTTCCAAAGTGTCGGTGGGTGTAAAAATCCGTTAAGTATTTTTCACACCGCAATTTTGCACGTTTGAATCACGCGAAACTAAAAAAATATCCATGTGTTGTATGTTAAGGGGTTACACTTGGCTGTTCACGATTGTTTTAAGGACTTTTGAAAGCCATGCTTAAAATTTAATTTTACTTCTCGTTTTGTATCCTCCCGCTAAATGTAGAAGATTGTATTGTCATGACCGCACCATCCAATTAAAACGTTTGAATTATATAAGGAATGGCTATGTGTTGCTAACTAATATGACAGCTCACACTGTTAAAATTTCTCTCAAAGTCAGTGGGCTAAACCACGTTCCTTAACGGAGGGAAGAAGTAATTAATTTAAAAAGTTTACTATAATTTCCTAATCTATTTACAATAATTACAAATAAAATACACACGCCTCAAAATTTCACAATAAATTGGTATCTCTTGCTATTTAGAATTGTTAACTTCAATTAGAATAATTTACAGTTACCTCAAAGAAATTAATAGAACTAATTAATTAAATAAAATCAGTTCTAATAACAGTGTATCAGAACCGATTGAATTACTTGATAAATGATATTTTTGTACTTAACAGTATCCATATTTACAGTAAAATTCGTTTCACGTGTTAATTTCAGTCCCACTTCAGTTTAGACCAGATCCCACCAGTCCGCAATGTTCTGGAGTTCTCCGAGCGCCCATTTGCACAGTAGTCTTCACTCGGCGGGTTTAACTCCCGTTTGTCCGTTCACACCACACAGTTCTCGTCCGTCGTCGTCTGTCCTCTTAGCCGATGGGGCCCGCGGTGGCTGAGCGGTTAGCACACTCGCCTCCCACCAAGGCGAACAGGGCTCAATACCCGGCCGGGTCACCGGATTTTCGCAAGTGGGAATCGTGCCGTCGGCCGGCGGGCCTTCTCGGGGATCCTCCCGATCCAAGTTCGAACTATCCTAGTTCCGAACCAGGATCCAGTGTGATCTTGGTTCCAATGTAAAAGTGTTACACCAACGAAATTGAATGATTCTGGATCTCCGATTCGTCGGTCTTGGTTCCCATGGGAGAGATCGAGTTTAAGTATGAGACGAACTTTACTATTGGTTCGTAATATATGACGTCATGGAAGTAGGCGTATTTTTCAGTATAGATAGAACTATATGTGCGATGTTTTATTTGTTTTAAGTGAATTATTGTTGTACGGATTTTAATGACTAATATTCAAGGGCGTATAATGTTGTTTTAATTTCCCAAGAAAACAATCGAACGTAGTTCTATCTGTTTGCGTATTTTCAAACTACTATTGTCGACGATGGCTGCAGATCTTGCGGTGGTTCGAAATGGACTTCATCTCGATCTTCAGTCCAGCTCTGAACTCGAATGGTGCAACAGTTTTCTGTGTCGATCTTAGATCCGATCTCGGATCGAGTTTCGAACCACGATGGTGCAACCGGACATAGTTGTATAAAGGGCATTCATGTTGAAGTGAGCACTTTTTTTAGATCAAGCTTTGAGAAATGTCGCTGCCCCTAGTTCCACATATTTTCACGGGCATAGTGATTTGACATGCGTCCAGTAAAGTTAGAAAGGATGGAAGAGAAATAGTTACACTGAAAAGTGTTAAGTAAACATGTTTAATTCAATTATTCTCTTTCCGGTTTTTATGCACAAAAATGTCAAACATGAGGAAATAAGAGATATTTACTTTTATCATAATTTCACAGTTTCGCTTGACTGGCGCATGAATAAAGCGACTAGGTCCATGGCAATGCTAATTTTACAGATGGTGGGAAAATACACAATACGCATGCAAGTAAAGCTGGTTTTTAGAAAGTGGCCATTCTTATATGAACAGTCCTTATAAGAAGAAACACTTAACTTCAACAGCCATAACATTACGTTTGTAATGCAACGTCGTGTTGAGAACTATTTTAATCAATTCGTTGATAACTTAACAAAGAACCTGCACTCCGGTGCTTTAAGTAATATTTTGAAATCTATATTAGGAAAAAGTCACTGCTCCTTTCTGCATATATTCTAATATATTCTAACGGGCGCACTGAGTGACAAGCTCACAGTAAATTTGGTAGCGATGGATGGAAAGTAGTTCCATACCTTAACGTCGGATAAAAATAGTTAGGTGACGATTTGTGATAACTTAAATTATTTCTTTTGCTTTCTGTGTTTTTTTTTAATGCATCGAAGTGTAAGAATAAGTATGTTTGTAAAACATTAAATTTCAGTTTCACTGGACCGACGCATGGATAAAGTGATGAGGCCTTAGCCTGTGTTAGTTTTACATAAGGCGGAGGAGTACACAACGTGCAATCAAGTAGATCGTAAGCAGGGCTTTCAGAAGTGCTCATTTAGTTACACGCAGTGATTTTTCTCTCTAAAGCGCGTTTCAAAAGTGCTCACATCTCCGTGAACGGCTTTTAAACAGATGAATGAAGTTCACACTCACTTTCACCGCACAAAAATTACTCACACGTAAATGTTGAACAATAAGCCAATTACACGCAGTATATTTACAAGTGGGCCTGAATTAATAATCAGAAGATTGCGGATACAAACAAATACTATATTATGAATTGAAAACTATTTTGGAAAAAATCAACTGCCTTCCGTCGATCTGCGATCTAAGCAACTGTCAAATTGTTAAAAAAAAAAATTTATTTCGTAATTTTACGTAAAAGTACTGGTAAACAATTCCCCAGAATTTTCCGCAAAATTAAGGACACTTTGATTTTCCAGTAATGGAATGACTGTAAATTTCACACCACTTTGTGAATTCGCGTAACCTGTCCGTTAATTTGCTACTTAGTTATTGTGTACTTCCTGTTTCAAAAAATTAAATTACGGAAAAAAAAAAAAACTTTGGTTTTTATTATACCCATGTTTAAATGTCTTGAAAACATTTTAAAACGTTAAAAATAATTCTCCTGGAGTGAGAATTGAATGAACACGTATTAGAAGTTTTGAACCCTCTAACTGTTGGAGATTTTTGGGCATTCGCCATTGTGGTGCAGATGTCAGTCAAGAGGAGGGGGGGGGGGGGGTAGAGAGAGAGAAAAAAAACTAGTCATTCAGCCCCATTGCACCATTCATTGATAGATCTCGTGAATGCCCGGTATGGACGCTGTAACCATATTTCTTTGAACTTTTTTTTTCCCATTACAGGCATCTGCATCGCAATGGCCAATGTCCAAAAATCTCCATCTAGTCCTCTAACTGTTACAACACACCTAGAACCTTCTCTTGATCTCATTCACTATGAGTATGTTATTTCTACAAATCTGACATGAGTGAATTTTTCAGTTTCTCGTGATATTTGAGTGTTTTAAGTGTTAGTTGCAGGTGCCTGATGCCACTTTTCGATGTCTAAAAGAATAGCAGCGTGTATGCCTTAACACTTTGTAGACTATGCTCGAGTATAGCTCGGGCAAAGCTAATTTGAGCATTTATTTATTGTTCAGAACAAAACTCGCATGTATGTGCAGCCTTTGTTCGGCTAGTGTTTAACATGGCCTCACAAGAACACGACAGCGCATTAACAATGATTTTGCTAACGATATAATTTTTAAAGTCACTCAAAGGGACACGATTGATTGAAAATCCTTTTATACGATAAAGGACATTTGATTGGGTCAGTTTCAGCTCGGCTCTCCATTGGTTGATGGCTGGCTGGCCAATGATGAACGCTGTGAATTACAGGGTAGTGTCCGGCGTGGTATGTACAAATAGGACAGAACCGGTGTTCTTGCAGTAGTGGATATGGGTGACTCACTTCTAATTCGTCTTAAGTGCCAGTAAATATGTGCAGACCTCAACGTGTTAACTGCTGCAGCAACTATATTTTTGTGATTGCAGTGGTGAAGAAAGCATCTCGTGGACTCGGCATTGTTCGTTCGCGAAACCCGAAGCTGTAGGAATTACGGAGACGTTCCGTTGTCCGTCACTACGGTACGCATTTTCCGTACATTTAACTGGACAATTCCCTAAGAGTTTGCATAAACATACGAAAAATTTTTATCAGTGAAGATGATAGGGTGATCATGTTATCCAGAACTTCCGTGCCTGAAATGTAGCACGTTTATTAAACCATTTTTTTTTTTTTTGTGAATTCGTAATTTGTCTGTTTTATGCTATAAAGAAATCGTCCGTTTTCAATGTTTTTTTGTAATTTTCCCGTCACACTTAACAGTCGTTACTGTTCTTAACACTATGTACCAAAAAATTCACTTCAATGCCATCAACCGGGTTGGCTTTGTCTACCATGAGGTGACTTTGTCTCACCGTTTGGAAAAACAGTCAAGTGGGACAAGTTCACTAGCGTGGATTCCACTATTTAAATTAGCTAGCTTGAAGAAAAAATTATGGGCTTCAAAGCTATGTATTTATCAAAAAATTGATCGATTACTATTATTCAAGCTATAACATACCTCGAGACAAAGCCACCCCAGTCGAGGTGAGATTGTGCCATTTTTTTTTTTCCGAAATAAATTTTTTAAGGTAAGGAAGTGTCTATAGTTTTGAAATACGATATTAATTTTTTTATTGGAATCTCTTCTAGACAATTGTTTCGACGTAATCAGCAATTAATACAGTACAGACAATCATTTCACTAGTGAAATAGATTATAGATCATGGTAGATTCAAACGTGTAAAACCTAGCAAATGTTTTGTTGGCTGAAACAGTATGACGTCAATACCACAATCTGCCGTAATAACAAAATATAGTGATTACATTGGCTATTTAATGGTAGAGTTATTTCGGTATCGTTGTTAGAAAATATAGCTCGAGCGTTCGTATACAATTTATTTGACAGGATATAAGTTGTCTTTTTTCAGTATGGCTGGTAAAACGTATTTTGGTATCAACAGATAGTCTCGGAGATATTATTTCAAACGAAAACACACACGCACATATATATATAATGTGTGTGTGCTCGTGTCTTATGTGTGAGGGTTTACTACTCGGAAATGTATAACAGTTTTGAATATATCAGTGTTAATTCGATGAATAATGTATCAGACGTCCAAGCCACAGAGCTTTGCGTTCCAATCTTGGTTGCATCGATGAGTTTTTTTATTAGGTATTTTTCTAAACCACTCATTATTATTCAATATAATGCTAGTTTAACGAAATTTAGTTTAATGCTGTTTAAAAATGTTTTTTCCCACACAAGAATTTATCTCTTTACAGCGAATTATTTCTTTCAAAAAACCAAGTTGCTTTGTATGTGTGAAACAGCAGAGTGGATGTTTAGCATAACGAAACTTTTTTAACTACAATATTTGTTAACATTAATAATGTATTCATCTAGCGCTATTTAAATATTTAATTTTGTTTACAGGTACAAATCTGGTTTGTCCCAATCATTTCTACCGTTCAGTGTGTACAGACGTATTGAGTGTCACAGACTACCATAGTTAGATTTATAACATCTCCGCATTGTTCTTTGATCAGATCCAATGTAATTGACATAATATCCGTGGCGAAATGACGTTGGTACACAATCGGCGGAGATGAACGAAACGGGTTTCAAAACGTTTGCAGCTGACTGTGGGCGTGCTGTTCGCGACGCTACGTAACTCCTTTCAGGTTTTTTTTTTTTCCCGAGATGAATATGTGTAACCAAGCAAGTTTCCACAACAGAATTATTACACTGTTGGCCGAACAAGGTATCTAATAAATACGTAGTAAGGTTGACATCAATTATTTGGGAACTCATTACTGTTGTAATTAATGTTCGTGTTGTAGTCAAATTTTGTTACATCACGTAGTCCAACACATAAAGCTTTTTTTTTTTTTTTTTTTTTTTAATCAACTCTCGGCAACCGCGTAAAAGTACTGCAAATATATCATCCATAACCATTTTTGTAAATCAAACTGCATCGATGCGATGGTTTCTACGTTATTTTATTATTTCTGGCGTATGGCTCTGCTCTGTACTGAGAGATATTTCACACTGTTATTAGTGACGGCTTGAAATGTAAATATATCGTTGATTACTTTGGCTGCTAGAATCTGCAGACTTCTCTATTATATAGACTCTGTCGATACTATAACATTTAAAATACCAAATATTTTTTAACAAATTACACCATAAACAAATAGCGACCTCGGTGGGATATAAAAAATGTATCAACCGTGCAAGCAGAAGTTAGTAATAAACGATCTAACTTAACTGAAAAAAAAAGACCGATCAGCAAAAAAAAACATAGAAACATCGCAAATAAAGCCAGTCAGTAATTTACAGTAACCTAGTTAATTAAATAACAAAAGTGTACAATTTTACAGCTTCCCAAAAAATCTAAAATAACCAGCAAACTACGGCTATCTTAGTCAAACATTAAACCAGAAAGAACAAGAATAAATACATAGGACAAGTAGAAGAATGTAAGAAATGTTAATATGCCAAAGAAAATCACAAATAACGAAACCATTAAAGGCAAATATGAAAACACGTAAACTCAGAGGGCAAAAAAATAACACGACTCCAGGACGTTTCGGGAACTGGAATCTTTCCACGTCCCCAGGAGAGATCATACAGTAAAGGCTGTTCACGATAAAGTGAGCACTTTTGAAATCAACCTTTGTGAAAAGCTACTGCCCCTGCCTGCGTATATTTTAACGGGCGCATTGAGAGCGACATGATCCCAGTGAAGTTGGTAATGATAGATGGAAAATTGTTCCATAACTTAACGTCAAATGAAAAGTGTTAGGTAACTAATTGTGATAACTTACATTATTTATTTCGCTTTCTGTTTTCTTTAATGCGTCGAAAATGACCAATTTGTAACATATTTTGTTTTCTTATACTTACACAGTTTCACCTGACCATCACATGAATAAAGTGATGAGGCGTATGGTAATGTTGATTATACATAATGCTAAGAAATTCACAACTTACAAACAAGTAGATCTTAAGAAGCGCTTTCAAAAGTGCTCATTTTACCGTGAACCGCTTATATCTTGAAACACACTCAGCAAACAGTATACAAGTAAAAATTGCAGGCTTGGAACACGGCTAAAGAACAAAATCTATTTCGTAATCTAGCCTACAAGTAATTTAAATGGTAATTTTTTTCTATCTCAGTAATTAAAGACCCTACCATTTCTCGTTATGAACCGAAACATAGCTAGACTCACAGTCCTATACTAGAGCAGAGATTACGTGTATATTGTCTGGCGCCAAAGGCAGAACTCATTCTTCTGTTACACCCGGCCACACGGAATGAAGCTGCCAGAGTGCTGAATGTTCGCTATTGGCTGTGAGTCCGGCAAGGAGTATCGTATGAGCTGAGATCCCATGACACGCGTGGAACTAACACATGCTTGTATGCCGTCTACCTTGGCACTGAATCATTACGCGGAATAGTAGGGCCTCTACAAATAATTATGACTAGAGACGTGAAAATTTCGCGAATTCATTTACTTGTAGGTTAGAATTCAAAGTCTTATGTCCAACCAGTCAACTATCAACGTCTCATTGGTTGCTTACTGTCAGCGTGGATGGAGTTGATCGGGCATGAAATTTGTTGTAAGTTTGGTATTGGCCCACAGATCTGAAGGCGTTGTGAAATAACGCGCGGATCAATAGTAAAAGTGACGCATACGTATATGTTTTTTATTTCTAACTTGTCTCAAAATTAATCCGTAAATTTTTCAGTTCTCTAATCATAACTATTAAATGAAAGAACAAATGCTTGAAGCCTGCTATTGCATGTTACTGAATATTCCGTACCTAATTGGTAGAGACATGCAAAATTCGCGTTATTATTTGGGGACACGTTAAACTTTAAACATTTTTACCTTTGCAATAGGTTTGTCATAGGAGCATACTTTGTCTGACACGCCCTGGGTAACTTTGCGTCAATAAATAAACACTACAATTGTGTGCCTCAATCACGTGCAGTTCAATCATAAAGGGCGTGGCTTCACATCTATGCAGCAGCCAATGTATAAACGACGCCAGCTTCGGTATATACAGTGCTGTGGAGCCCAGCCTGGTGCCAAATAATAACGCGAATTGTGCATGTCTCTTCTAATTGGTCGTGCTACCGGCCTACAAGTTGGTTTCCGGGAGTTTATTGGTTAAAAAACGTCTCGCCGTATTTCTGGCCAGTGGTGCCCTCTGATAACGTGTATTGCCGGAGTTTCAATTTACTTCAACATTTCGCCTTTGTATTCTTACATGTTCTGTGTCCTTGATGTCTAGTATGAAGAATGAATCACATATAAAATTGTTGACGTTCGGTAGCCTAAGCTTGTTTCAGTGCTAAATGTTTTGCTTGTGAGTTTTTTGATGATGATGGCGAGAACCGTTTTTTAAATGTATTCTTTCTTTTTTTTTTCAGAGTGGATAACTGCTATCGCTGCCTCGTAATCTACGAAAAACATCCTAACGTCTTGCAGTATAAAGAAAGTGAGTACATATATGTTGTTAGTATTTTTAGTGTTTGTATGTTGTAATTTCTGTAGCATAACTATTTTCATTGAATGAATGTTAGCGTGTGGAAAGTAGAAATGTTACTTTTTTTTCTGTGGCGACGATTTTGGATGGATTAACTTATGTTCTGCTTATTGTCGATATTTATCCGTCATATGTAAAAGTAACATTTCTGTGGGCCTGGTCGTTTTATTCATGCGTCGGTCTAGCGAAAATATAAAATTTATATTTTACAAATGTGATATCTTTACACTTAATATGAATTAATAAACCAGAGAATTTTTTTAATATTTCTTGAGTATAGAACTGTGTGTAGAGAATGAGTTGAGTTGAGAAATTTCGGCAGCTCTTTAACATCGAGGTCTTGAGAGCCGATGAGGGCAAAATGAGGCGTGAACGGAGCAGCGCCGGAATGCTAGAGCCGGGGGGGGGGTGGCAGATCCCCAAGGAAATCCGCCGACATGCAGCATCGCCCGACACAATTCCCACTTGCGAAAAAACTCGGAGTGACCCGGCCGGGGATTGAACCCGGTTCGCCTTGGTGAGCGGCGAGCGGTCTAACCGCAAAGCCACCGTGTGTGCTGTATAATGTGGACAAATAGAACGGTAGTGATGGAAATACAAGCTGTTCAAAAACTCAGTGCCCAAGTCCCACAAATAGTTTCTTGCATCAGTAGTAACACAAAAAGTCCTGTACACTTACATCGGGGAATGTATTTTTATATTAAATAATTGTGTTGAAAGTTGGGTCGTACAACGCCAGGAGAACAATGCTGTTCGATCATGTGTGTATAGGCAATCCACGGTAAAGTAAGCACTTTTTAAGTTGCTCCCAACAGGCGTTAACCACTGATAAATAAGTTTTATTGCAGCTTTCGACTTAACTTTTGAGAGTAGTGTTATGTATCCACTGAATTGATTAGTCACAAGGCAACGTTTACATTAAAAAGTGGCAGATAAATAAAAATTGGCTCAATTGAAAAAAATTAGCAGGGCCTTAAATAGTGCTCACTTTATCGTGAAGAGCCTATAGGATAAGTTGCATATGCGTAGGCGCGCGACGCTGCGTATGTAATAATTTAGTGCCGTGCGCCTACTTCCTATGCAACTTGTCATGCACGCATGATTGCACCGCCTTGTTCTACAGGCATTGTACGCTGCAACTTTGAATACATTTAAATGATTTAAAATTACTTTCCCGGATATACGTGCAAAGGGCTTTTGTATTACGATTGTCCCAAAAAAAATCCTTAAGTCTAGGGTCTGGGCATTGAGTTTCTGAACATTCGGTATAGCAAGCAGCATAATTACTGTCCCTGCATCGGTTCATCAACAGACCTGAAAGTGTTTTTCGAATCGATCTTGAGTATATGATTCCGTATTGTTACAGGCGGCCGCTCTTTAAGCGTGCGAGGCACAAATGATTTACTGACGCGCGCACGCACTATCAGTTGCAACCGGAGACGCGGCGGCTTTTCACAAAGGAATTTTTAAAAAGCGTGCCTGTTATGCCTATAGAGCATTTCTCTCTTAAATTGAGGTGTGCGTTGTAATGGACATTCCCTCTCTCTCTTTCCATTGCACGATTTCTGTCGTTCACGCTGTCTTTGTTCCCGCGGACGCTGTTGCCTGATAAGTTATTTTTTAATTTGCAACTTCGAAAAAGATAACTATCTACGTTGCTTGCGTGCCATCCAATCACAATGATAGGGTATCTCACAGGCTCCAGTTTCAAAGGAGCCGCTTAGCTTTGCGTCGCAGGATTGTATTCTTTTACGAGTTGGCAGGGAGGGAAACAGATAAAAATTCTCTTAATCGGGCCTTTTCCTTCACGCCAATTTGTTTCTCAGCTTGCCAGTTACGTCACAAAGCTGAAGCAATCTGGCAACAGTGAGCGCCATTAAGTCCTGTGCTGCTATAGGCTGTTGGCGGTAAAATGAGCACTTTTGAAAGCCCTGCTTACGAGCTACTTGTATACACGTTGTGTATTTCTCCACCTTATGTAAAATCAATATTGCTATGGGCCTCATCACTTTATTCATGCGTCGGTCAAATGGAACTGTAAAATCATTTAGAAAGTAAATACTTCACAAATCTGCTCATTTTTACACTTAGATGCCTTAAAAAAATTGAAAGCGAAAGAATTAATTTTAAGTTATCACAAATGGTTATCTAACACTTTCTATTCGACGTTAGAATATAGAACTACTTTCCTTCCACCGTTATCAACGGTTACTGGGTGAATTTCACTCAGTGCGCCCGTTAAAATGTATGCATGCAGGGACTGTGACTTTTTTCTGAGGTGCGTTTCTAAAGTGCTCACTTTATCGTGAACAGTCTTTATCTAAGCGTGAGACGGACTATAGCAGGCGCTTGTCGCTCCCGTCCTTGAGTATCGGGTGTCTTGGGACATTTGAAGAATGCTCTGTATTACTGATCTCGTGTCTCTCAGCTAGACTCGGGGTGTGGCGAACCTTCCAGGTCAAGACCAGCGGATATAAAGGAGCGTGCCGGGCATCCGAGCCGTCAGTTGTTGAATGGATGAGTTTCATTGATAGACGACTAGCGAGAAGAGAAGCTCGCGGCGAGAGAAATGACCAGCGGGAGGAAAATATGCGACTGCGAACATCAGAGCAGTGAAGAGTACTACTGCAGGCTTGGCTATTGGACTTGATGCGTGTGTGAAAGACATTACAAACGGTGGCAACAGGTTGACTGAACGGGTGTTAATCATGAGTATGAGTTAATTGATAATAACCAAACCGACATAAATAGGGACTTAATTAGAGTTGAAATATACATCAAATATTGTGCTCACTGTGAAATAAAAAGAATAATAGTGGAGACAGATAATTTAATGTTATAAATAATAGCTGTGTGAATAAATTAAAAATCAAATTTAGTTATTTTATTTCTATTAATACCTCCATCCCTCTCTCACGAACTTGGATACGCTTGTCAGGTATTCATGTAACAATATGCTACACGATTTACCTACTTCCCTTAAAACACATTTAAAGCATAGCATTGTTAATAAAAGCCAATATGTTAGTATGTGCGGAGTTACAGCTTACGCAGGTTACGAGATACGACTATACTACTGCGTGTCTACTGCACTTCTCTATCCTTCTTTACGTGGTTCAGTGGCGTAGCCAGAAACTGCTCATGTAACAAAATAATGGGAAAGGGTTAATTGCAGTGACTGAAGTGGAGGACAGAGTTTACATATTAGTGGGGTGCTGTGTCATGTGTTAATTAGGACAAATTTTAGAACGAAAAACCTTGCGGTATAATAAAATGCGCTCTACATTTTATCACAACTAAAGGCTTATTAATAATTTTCATATCATAATTATTTATATGTATATATAATTATAACTCTTGATTTCCTTAGGGGCAAAAGTGGGGTTGGGGGAGTTCCAACCAACGGACTGACGTCATCGCTAGTTGAACCCAAGTCGACAAGAGTTGTCTTGAATGCCATCAAACGTGAAACGACAAACGTGTTAAAGAATTTTTTTTCCAGCGTATTGTTGGTAATATAAAAAAAAAAAAATATTTCCACCGAAAAAATTATTCAGGATGTATTATTATTATTTCGCCTCTGTGCCATTTTATGGGTGCTACATAGAAACATAGAGAACCCAAGTGGCAATTAGAATGGGGCAGTGGTTATTTTCTCCCAAAGTACGGGAAAGTTTATCGGCACACGAGCTTTAAATGCCTTTCGATTAGCGATATTCAGAATTTTTTGCGGTAAATTTCTGTATCGTTTGTTTGTACGTGCCGGTCATTGGACAAAACGTTATCATTGGCTGTATCTACTGCATAATTAACACCTGGCTATTGAATCGGTGCGCTCGAAACGTCAAAACTCTGCATACAATTCATCAAACGAAGGCCAATGTAACAGTGTTCCGGAAATACGAAATTCGTGCGAATTCCTGTGGTATTTTTTATAGTAAACGTTCTTATTGAACAAGCAAACAAAATAATTGTTACATTTTTTCTCCGGGACAAAATACATTCTTCGGTATGAGTCGAATATATTTACCTTTGATTCGGCATAACGAGGGAAAAAATACGATTCCGTGTAAAAAATATTCCGCAAAGCAAAACATCTGACGATATAAATTATTTAAAAAACTTTTACATTAACGTATAATCCCGAATGTTAAACTTCGATTCTGATTTGGCAAATTTTTCCTCAGGGTAACTTATGTTTACAAAGCCTTTTTTTTTTTGTGCGATTCGCCGCCATAATGTAATTACAGAGTTGTTATTTTGTCCAGTACAATTCAAAGGAATATCAAAAATTCTCAAATTCATTCGAGGACAACATAAACTTTTTAAACACGTGTCCTTTACAGTTATTTTGACGACGTATCACAGTTTGTTAGTCACGCTGTGCTGGTTTAGGAGTCAATAAAAAGAGAGTTTGAAAACCAGAGCAAAATTCCATAATTAGATATCTGCTTTAAGGGCTTTAGTCACAAAATAATTAATTATTTATGAGGAAAACCCTATTTCGGTGAAAATATTTAATTTCTAAGTTGTATTTCAAAACAGTTCTGACAATGCCCCTTATGGTTGGATAATTGCAATTGCTTGGCGTCTTAAGTAAATGAGTGAGTGAGTGAGTGAGTGAGTGAAGAGATTTGGGCTGCTCTTTACATCGAGGTCTCGAGAGCCGATGAGAGTGAAGTGAGGTGGGTATGGGGCAGCGCCGGAATGCAAGGGCGGGGGGAAACGGGAGACCCCCGAGAAACTCCGCCGACCAGCGGCATCGTCCGGCACGATTCTCGCACGCGAAAAATCAGGGGGCGACCTCCAAAGGGAATCGAGCCCGGTTCTAGACGGTGGGGGGCGAGTATTTCTACCCACGTCACTACTGCGGCCCCTTTTGGCGTCTTACGTGCCCGCTAGCAAATCACAGACGTTCGTTACCGGAGTGAGTTAATTCTGATCGGCCGAGTCAAGTCAGATGAAAAGACACGCGGTCAATAAGAAAAGGGGAGTTACAAATGCGCACACGAGAAATCTTTTGGGGGAAAATAGGTTGTCCCTGATTATTTTATATTTTTACGAAATACCATTTCAATGGTAGACATTACTAGTATGCACCCTTTCCTCGCATGAAAAATAAATTTATATCATTTTTTTTTGTCTTAGTACAACAAAATCACAATAGTTAGTGTTTTCGGGACACGCAAACAAAATAAACGTAAAAATTTATAGAAAGTTCGTGTCGTAAATTATTTCATGATATACTTAAGATATATATTTTATAAATAAATTATAGACTGGTTCAAATCCAAAATATTATGCAATTTTTTAAAAATTACGGAAACATACCTTGATTTTAAAGATCTCTTGACATAACTCGTACTTTATTTTAATGTGAAATTTCCAATTTCGGTAAGTGAATTAGTGTTTATTATTCGTAGGTGCCAAAAACACAAAAATTGTGATTCTGACATGCTATCGTGCAAATAAAATTCAGTCAAAATTTTTTATGCTAGGAAAGAATAACTTGGAAGTAAATAGCACTCTGTACTAATAGATGTAAAAAAAAAAACGGATTTTCAGCGACCAGCCCCCTTAATTACTTTTATGATCAGACAACCGCTGTGTGTTTTCTCTCTCTCTCTCTCTCTCTCTCTCTCTCTCTCTCTCTCTCTCTCTCTCTCTTTTTCTCTCTCTCTCAACGACGTTGCACTGCGAATGAAATATGGTTTGTCCCAGGAAGGATCTAGACTGCTCAAATACACCCAGCCGATGAGTTGCAGGTACCATATAAATATTGCTAAAAGCTGTTAACGATAAAGTGAGCACTTTTGAAATCAACCTTAGAAAAAAGTTACTGCTCCTACCTGCACATATTATAACGGGTCCCGTAAGTGGCAAGCACCCAGTAAAGTTGGTAACGACGGATAGGAAGTAGTTCCGTCTCTTTAGTCTAATAAATAGTGTTAGGTAACCATTTGTGTGATAACGTAAATTATTTCTTCCGCTTCCTGTTTTTTTTTTATTTTTATTCATCGAAGTGTAAAAAATGAAAAGATTTGTTACATGTTTACTTTTCTAATAATTTCACAGTTTCACTAGCCCGACGCATGAGTAATGTGATGAGACCAATGATAATGTTAATCTTACGTATTGCGGCAGAATACACAACGTGCATACAAGTAGATTTCAAGCAGGGCTTTCAAAAGTGCTCTTTTTACCGTGAATGCACTGTGTAGTCTGTTCGGCAGTTTCTTCGCGCTTTTTGATTCACACATTTGAAAATCGCCGCATGTGTGACGTGTTTGTTGTATACTGAAAGCGCAATGTATCACAAGCGTTTTATATTTCTCTCAAGATAAAAGTGTCTTATTTTTTGTTTATAAATCGGAATTTTACTTACCTTTCGTGTATCTATAAATTGTAATATCTATAATATAATTAATAGGAATGAAAACGGATATAAAATAGGTGTGTTGGTATTACTGAAAATATAACTTCAGCAGGGTTTCAGAGAAGTCGGAAGAAACCAGGAATTAGTTGTTACTGTTAAACATTATTATCTACAGAACTATTCAATACGCTTAACAGGTCATTCTGTTATGTTGTTACAATGCTGAATGTTGTGGGAACAATTCAAATACTGTTGAAGTTGTTATGTTGGCGGTACCTTCGGTTTCGTAGTTGGAACGTAGTGCTCTGCTGTAGCAACAGATTCTATAAAGGCCGTTCACGGTAAAGTGAGCACTTTTCGAAGCTGTCTCATGAGACATTAATAACCAATAAATACTTTTCATTGTGGCCTCAGACTTTTAGTTTTGGGGTATGGTGTACGTATACACTTTGCTTGTTACTCACATGGCAGGGTTTACATTAACGAGCGGTGGGATGATATATATTAGTTGAAAGAAAATAAGTAACTAGGGTTTCAAAAGTGGTCACTTTACCGTGAACGGCCTATAGTAACACATCACGGACAGGAATACAACATACAGTTATATTGGTATTATATTGACAATATTTAAATTATACCTACAAACCATCAAATAGCTGTCCCTATTTTAACTTTCTAATTTGTTCCTGCAGCCAATATTTTTCCTGGTGTGGGTCTGTAATGAGCAGGCAGAAAAGCGATGTAATCGTATTATGTACAGCTCACAAAAAAAAAAAATTAACTTTCTGGTTGTAATAATTTTGCAAAGCAGCTGAAATACAACACTGGTTTACCCAGAGTTATTTACCTAAGCATATATTAGATGTGAGTGAATACAAATTCTTCTTTATTCCCTTTGTTGCGTCTTTTTTTTTGCAAATGATTTAGTTTATTATATTTGATTTTGAAAAAAATAATTTTAAATTCTAACTTTAACAAGTAATTATACTAACTCTCTGGGAAATTTTTGTACTGGTTTTTTTTTTTTTTTTTTTTTTTTTTGGTCAAGTGGAAAATGAAATAACCATTTTTTTTATCAATCGAGCACCATTTATGGCGATTAAGTACTTAATTCTTTTATTTTTTTTTTTGTTTTCAGAATATATTACGGTTTCGTGACATAAAATCCATGGTAATTTAATAATATAAGCAGGCCTACCAAATCAGTGAAACAAAAATTTCCAAATAAAAATGTTTTAGCATTGTTTAAGGCATAACTTTCGTCAAACAAATGTCAGGTTTTTTATTTCAGAGTTTTACTTTATTTGAAGTCCTGCTTTTATGATGTAGTAATGCTTTAAAAACGGTTATTCGAAATCCAGCATTTAGTTCGCCAGTGAGTACGGTATTATATTAACTTAGAATTTAGAATTAAATCTGACGTCGACAATTAATTTTACGTGTATGCATTTGTTTAGTATAGGTATTGTTTAGTAAAAATTATACATTTTAATTCCTCATAATTCTTTGATAATTTTCAGAAGTTGAATTTCTCATTTTTTAAGTTTTCTATTTAACACATCACACAAATTTGAAAGGAAACCAACATTATTGAAATTAATTTTTGGTCATTTTTCCCGTTTAAGGTTGTCTTCTTGCGCTAATTCATAGGCATTCTTGCTATCGTTTCCATCAGCGCATTTTGGCATCAATAACTCAAAAAATTATTATTTTAGTACACAGATTAATTTATAATTTTATTTGTTGCAACAGATTTTTTTTTATGAGCGGAGTGTTATTATGCTATTATTAGTGTTCGTTTCCATCTCGGGAACTGTAAAGGTATTTTACTATTGATATGGTTGTTAATAGTCCATTTCATGTAAGTGGGGTAAAATTTTGACGTTTCTAGAAAAGTAGCACGGAAAATGGCGGAGTCGGAACAAGTCAGTTTTGCGAAGCGGTAAACATGTACCCATGGGTGGGTACCTACCAGCAACTATGCATAAAGAAAGCAAATAAAAAATAATTATTAACTACCGATCAAATACTCCTGCAACACCAACAAGATACTCGTATAAACACGAAGAGAAAAAAAGCACACGCTCAACGGCCTTCACCGGGCTGGAAACTGGAAATAAAAAATTAACGTAATATTGCTTTAAAAGCATAATTTTAACCATACATGTTGTAAGTATAATTACAATTTTAAATTGCAACTTAGTTGTGAGGACTACTTTCTTCGAAAGCCGTCATCAAAATCGCCAACTTAACAACATGCATCCCGCAGCATTTCATCAGCTGATACAATACTTTACAAACGAGAGCATTTATTGTTTACATAATGTGTAGGTTGAGGCATTGTCTGTCAGATTTTACCCCACTTACATGAAATAGACTATGGCCGTTATTTAGGAATGTGAGTAATGATACCAACAACAAATAGGTATTTCCATAATTGAAGTACTTCCACAATTTTTGTCCTCAGTTCATTAATATAATCGCGCTTCGTTCGTGTGTGCTGCTGGAAAGAGTCTTACCACTTTCCAGCTTGATTTCATTTTCGGTTTCAGGTGTTGCAACTTATACATCTTATGACGGAAACTCTCCTGAGGGGGGAATTATCTATAGATTTTCCTTGAAAACCAAACGACAATCTCCGCATCGCCGAAATGTATTCAAACATGGCAGTATTACCTGAAGCGATGAATTATTAAAATTTTAGCGAAAATCCATGTTTTGTGCTTTTTTTTTTTTCCCCAACCCCGCAGAGAATACCTCCTCTGGTCGATATCTTCCCCTACCACCGCCTCCCATGCCCCGTCTTTTATGCGGAGCAAAGATCGGTCGTAGGTTAGCTTGCGTGGATCGCGTATTAATATTTTATTCACATCCTGTCTCTGCCCCATTCTTTCCACTTCCCTGTCCATCAGTTTCTAGTGCGTATAACGCGGAAGGTTTTTGGTGAGTGCATTCTCGGGAGAATTTCTTTCGTGTAACGCGGATGTGACACATGGTTTACAGAGTTTAGGAGCAACTGTTTTTCTAAATGCACCGCTACAAGCAGACCCAGAGCATATATCCGGAACGTATGGCGGAGACATATTACACCCGTTTACACGTTCACACTGACAGAACAGTGCTGTGTCAGTAGATCTCACCACGCCGTTTTTAAGGCTGTAAGAAGTTTTGTAAAGAAAAGTTTGTAGTGAATTAAATTTATTTGTTTTAGTCATTATGAGTAATAGGGGCGTGCCGATCCTAGATTTGATTAATCGGATTAGAAATTTGATATCAGGGGTTTAATTAAATTTATTGAAATATTAATCAGATTTTAATCGGATCTTAAACCGATCGAAAAATTCTTAATCCGATCTTAATACGATCTTATTCTGATTAAAATTTCTTAAACCGATCGAAAATGGAAAGAGTCAAATTTATTGAAAGGGGTCGGTTTTTTGGTTGTTCTTTATTTCTTTCTTTTTGGGTTGGGGGAGGGGGTAGCAGGAGCTCTGGCACATCCTCACCCTTGGAACTCTGGCAGTCGATGACCACAGTGGTGGGTTGCAATGTCTTATATAGGTGTACAGTTGAGTGCAACAGTGGGCTAAGGCCCACATACGCTTCACGTATATAAGCAGTCGTACATGAGAGCATCCACTCATTCTTGAAGCGACCTCCGAGATGGATGGAGGTGCGATTTCGGAGAGCTCCTGGAGCCATTGCATTACGTGTATTTCTGAGCTCTGTCTACGAAAGTACAGTTTGTGTTAACAAGTGCAGTGAATTCCATAAACATTTACATTAATTTAAACACAGTTGCCTATCGGATGTGCTACACTTATGTACTCACAGCTAGATGTAAGTGCTACTCTTTCATACTTCGAACAGACTTATTTTAATATTTCAGGTACGTGATTGTGTCTGGTTTAAATTGTATTCAGATTTTTTTCCCGTAAGATATAATTCTCCAGGCTGAATTTTGTTATTTATTCATACAGACTAGCTGGATTTCATTGAGTGAATTTGCACTTGTCTCTCGTATTATTTATGTAGTTAAAACTATCTCGCTTGTGTAAGTTATATTTATAAACTCGAGACTCACCTTACGTTTAAGACTGACATTATTCCACTTATTATTCAAATAGTCGTTTGAAATTTCCAATTCGAAAGTGTAATTTATTCATACGTAGAACAGTCTGAAATTGTCTAATGGTTAATTTCATTCTGAAAACAGATCGTTTAACATGTAAATTACATATTTGAAAGTCTCCTATCTACCATCTGCCAGTAATACCCCCCCCCCCCCAACATACAATTTACACTTAGGCCACTCTTAGAAATCGTTTTAAACACTATGAATTTCTCTTGTGTGTTAAATATATTCGTAAAAATCGACTATCTACCACCAACATCTCTACAAACACCGCAAAATTAGAAAAAATTAGCCTTAGCCCACTGTTACACTCAACTGTACACCTATATAAGACATTGCAACCCACCACTGTGGTCATCGACTGCCAGAGTTCCAAGGGTGAGGATGTGCCAGAGCTCCTGCTAACCCCTCCCCCAACCCAAAAAGAAAGAAATAAAGAACAACCAAAAAATCGCCCCCTTTCAATAAATTTGACTCTTTCCATTTTCGATCAGTTTAAGAAATTTTAATCAGAATAAGATCGTATTGATATCGGATTAAGAATTTTTCGATCGGTTTAAGATCCGATTAAGATCTGATTAATATTTCAATCAATTTAATTAAACCCCTGATATCAAATTTCTAATCCGATTAATCAAATCTGGGATCAGCACGCCCCTACTACTAATATGAATGTTCGATCAGAATTTAAGGCTTAATATGATTTAAAAGAAATTATAATGTAAAAATTTACACAGTAAGTGAAGAGTGAAGAGATTTTGGTCGCTCTTAAAAGGAAGGTCTTTAGAGCCGATGGGGGTGAAGTGAGGGTAGTATGGAGCATCGCCGGAATGTAAGGACGGAGGAAACGGAAATTGCCGAGAAAACCCGCCTACCAGCGGCATCATGCGACACAATTCCCACTTGCGATAATCCGGAGTGACCCGGCAAATCAGCTACCTAAAACCCTGCCTCTTGTGTATGAATTCGTTTCCGTGTCAATTTCAGTTTCAGACAAATTAATGACATTGCATTTTATGGGCTGTTTCATCTTTTGCGCTTTATTTCACTACGAGTTATTGCTAATCATAAAGGAACCGAAACGTACTGATATTTTAAAGTTTACATTTTGGTATGTGTGACAAATTTTAAGTTGATAGTTAGGATTTGTTGTCTTTAGGGCAGAGAAATTGAGACGGCCAAACTTTTATAATGGCATTTTTTTTTCCTTTTTTTTTTACTTCGTAAAAAAACTTTTAAGTGAGAAGGAAGTGAAAGAATCCTATACAGTGGGTGACGCTAAGTCTTAACATATTACTCCAGATGTATTTTTTTTGGCACGCCACGAAGTAAAATTATTCTCTGTGTTGTTCAGTTATAAACCAGCATCAACAAAACCATCTGACCGTGTGACTTATCGTTAGAGACACCTATTTTTCGCTAAAATTTTCGCTAAAATATGTTTTCTCTAGTTTTATTTCAAAACATTCTAATGTGGTTCCGCTTTCGCGATTGGAATACTATCCGTGCTACGCGTCTTTGAGAGCATGCCGACGAATTACATAAGTTTGGTATCGAAGAAACGTAAATCTTATTGTCCCAGTCAAGTACGGGAAGTTTTCTCGCACAAAGACATTCGGCTCGGTCAATAACCAAAAGGAAAACTGCCTGTGCACTTAGGATATGAAAATATAACATGCTTAGAATTTTTTTTTCCCCGAAATTGTAGTTTCCATTCACTATGCAGTTTTCCGCTGCTGGTACGCAGAAAATTTAAGTTTTGTTGATGTTGATGTAATAAACACACAGAAACACTTCCCACTAGCTCCTTTCTGTGAATTCCCAATAGCGATCATATTAGGTATACCCATCAGACCGAATTAGCTTTCAGTCGCAACGCCATAAAAATAGCGTGTTTAGGGCAACTTGGGAGAAGTTACAGCCGGAATAATTCAGAAGTTGCATATCAAGACCTGTGCGGTATTAGAAAAAAATGTAGTTTAAAACTCAGGTAAAAGTCATTTCAAACTGCTGTTGCAGTTCACACACGGCCCTCCGGACTATTTAAACTATCACGGAAAATTGCGGTCACTGCAAGGAAACTCCTCCGTTCGTAATGAAGGATAACTGAACTTAACTCTGTGTTCATAAAATACGTTAATCCCGGAATTGTCATGCAATTTTGGGGAACCGGGATGAACAATGTTGAGTAAAGGCTGTGCACGATAAAGTTAACACTTTTGAAATGAACGTTAGAAAAAAGGAACTGCCCTTAACTGCATATATTTGAACGGGCGCACTGAGTGACATGTGCCCGGTAAAGTTGGTAACGATGGAAGGAAAGTAGTTTCATGTATTAACGTCGAATTAAAAGTGTTAGGTATGCATTTCTTGTATCTTAAATTATTTTTTTCTTATCAGTGTAATAATTAGCAGATTTATATAATATTTACTTTTCTAATACTTTCACAGTTTCACTTGACCGACGCATGAATATAGTGATAAGCCCCACGGCTGTGTTAATTTTACGTTAGGCGGAATAATACAAACCGTGCATACAAGTAGATCTTAAGCAGGGCTCTGAAAAGTGCTCAGTTTACCGTGAACAGCCGGTATAGGCCTATACGAAGAATTCTTCGCCGCCGTCGTCCGAAAATGGCCGTTTCTGCGGCAATTGAAATATTCATGCCACTTAAACCTGTCCTCTTTTTCTTTCGCCAAATATTATTTAGCACAAACCACGTGTGACTGACCGCAACATTTCAAACGCATTAGTAGTACAAGAAACTGGAGATTATTTCGTCACTATAGTGTACACAGAAATCTTGGGCACGTTTCATAATACGTAAGCACGATAGGTGAATCGATGAATTCTCTGGGGTGACACAATTTTTATTAGTGTTTGAATTGTTCTCGGAAATAAACAGTTAAAAATTTTAGAAACTATTTTCAGACAGAATTTAACCACCACGTATTGAAAATAATATTTTTTTTTCGAAACGAAGCCGTAGAAACAAACTGACAGTTGAATATAATTCGTGGCAGAATTTTAATGATAAAATGATATTTCCTTAATTTTTACAAAACATCTTGGAAAAAAAGTACAATTTTTTTTTTGTAATTTTTTGCCAATCTTTGAAGCGATGTAATTGTCCCTGCTGTGATTGTACAAGAAGATAGTCTTGCAAACATTTTATTTGTGAATATGCAATTGTCTGCATTATTCCAAAAAAAAAAATGTGTTCCAAAAATATTGGCTTAGAACAGTGTTTCCTCGAATGCTCGTGATATGATCACTAGTCTTTCCGTGGGTAAATGCAGTTCCCAATCGTAAAAGGTAGAAGTAGTGGAGACAACATTTTCTTGTGGTATGCTTGTAGCGGAGAATTTAAGGTTTAGGGATGGAGGAGTCATGTATAAATGCAGAAACGCTTGCAAATTTTGTCCCGCATGCGTGTCTAGGAACCATCAGCTCTGGGAACCAAGGCCGTGCAGAACGAACAAATGACGTTCTATAAACAGCGAGACATCAGAAAACGATGTAGGTCTTGGAAATAGCTATACGACTGAAGGCAAGAATCCAGAGTGCACTCAACCTTCGCATTGGAATTCTTATTCGAGCAACGGGAAAATTGCACCACTTTGATCCACATATGGAAACGGCTTAACTATGCAGATGTGTTGCAAGATTTGTCTTTGATATATTTTGGATTGCTTTCATGAAAGACAAAAAAAAAACATCGCCGCGTTTTCTCATCCACCCAGTTGTCATTCATAAATTCTGAATTCTGACCCCGCATATCAGGAAGGGTCAACATGGATGAGACCAGGGCATCTGTGCTGAGTTTCTCGTTAAGGCTTCCACCTGTCTGGAGATTTTTCTGGGCGTTTGAGGCCGAGAAGTGTGGGAGCGATAAGGACGACATTGCCACGCTCGTCAAATGCGCCATCGACGCTATGCGCGAGGCTCTGAACTGGCGGGCAGTGTTCTCGTCTCACTGCGTGTATCTATGAGACTTTCAACGGTGGCCCTATTATTTTATTGGTGAAACGTCTGTAGGAAGATTCAGTGCAAGGTTCGTGAGTAGTTTTGTATGTATGCAGTGCGTATATTTTGAGATACAGAGCATTGGAAAAGCCATTTATATCCGTTCTGGAGTCCTCTGAAAGGGTGCCTGTACCTGCGTGGCATTTTGAAAGTACCCAGCGGCCTTCGTCTCCAGTTTGTGTTCCTTTTTGTAGGTCAACGCCTTGGACGCGCTTGATTAGTTCCGTGGGAAAAACGCGTATTTCAAACTCTCTGCAACGCAGTTTCCTATGGTACATTATTCATGGTTACTTCAAAATTTTCTGAAGCCCTGCTTGAAGTTCTACTTTCAGGCCGTTATTCCGCCCCATGAGACCAAAGGTCAGCAAAGTCTAGAAAATTACACCAGGGACAAAGCACCGTATTCGTACGCACTGACTTTAACATTATCTTGCGTAAGAACTACTTCTTACTAGGCATTGCCAACTCACTTATATTTTCACTGGGTTTATTGATATTAATTATAGAGAAAATATTATAATTTGTAAATATAATACAATAGTAAAGTCACTTAAACTGTAAGTTAGTTACTTTTACGTTATCGGAAGTATAACAATTTTGTGATAAATGACATGTTTAGGAAACAACCGAATATGTCAAACATGGGGTGATTTTTCAAAGGTTTAATTCTAAAAGTGTGAAGATAGCGCGAATGGACTACACCAATTAGAAGCAATTAATGTTATAGACTGTTCACGGTAGAGTGAACAGTTTTGAGGCCCTAGTTACTTTTTGCTTTCTGCAATTTTTTTTTCCCCTTTAACCATCTTTTAAAATAAATATCGCCTTGTAAGTAATAAACACAGTGTGTATATTCCACCGCACTCGGAAATTAACGTTTAGGGCTAAAATATAATACATTTACTGACTATTATCCAAATGAAAGTGCTTTCGAAGTTGCTCATTTTACCGTGAATAGCCTATACCAACTCACCGAGCAGTGCTCTGGTTTTACGATCACCCTACAACAGTTCTTCTTCCTCGCCTTCCCGTATATTCAGGCAACCAACATGACAAATGCGATACACACGACGTGTCTGCATTAGTGTACAATGAATTTTAAGTTATTCCTAGAAAAGTATATTTTTTAAGTGGTTAGTTATTGCAGAATTGCACATCTATATAACACATTATTGGCCGTCACGCATCTATGAAGATAGCATCCAATTTCGATGGACAAATGAGGACTCTGGTATTCTGAAGCTGAACGTATGTGATTGCCCTGTGAAGAACTTAGCTTGAGTCAAAAACTTCACCATGTGTTCATAAAAGGATAGGTTAGCTAGAGTGCTATCGAATATATGAGCTGGAGATTCTTTCGCGAATTGGCTCTGTGTCTGTGTATAGACTGTCTTAAGACAACCCCTGTTCCGTCTGCAAACATGTAACGAAGAATATTTAGAGAGAAATTCCCCGACGTGTGCCACTATGTCCCTTTCAGCCTGGACAGCGGATGAAGTGAGATTAAGTATGGATGGAGAAGCGAAGAAATGCATAGGTGAGGCCGACGGGAGCACCCAGAGTTAACCCACAGGCCATGGTAGCGCCCTCCACGTGCGAAACATTGTATACATAAATGCAAATTATGTATTCTTCCACCACAGGTAAAATGATCATTGCAATGGGCATTGTCTCTTTATTCATGCGTCGATCAAGTAAAAATAAGATTAGTAAAAATATATTTCACAAATCTGCTAATTCTTTCACTTATAGGCATTTGGAAAAAAAAAAAAAAAAAAAAAAAAGGAAACTATTTCAGTATGTACAAATTTTCATGGTAAGGCAAGTGAATAGTTTCGCTTCTGTAGTTACCAACTTTGCTGGTTACATTCAGTCAACGTGCCCGTTAAAATACAAGCAGATATGTGGCAGTAACATTTTTCAAAGGCTGATATCTAAAATTCCCAATTAATCCTGAACAATCTGTATTTTAAAAAACGGTATTAATCGATACTTTATAAGTCAATACCGTTAAAATCCCTTAAAACATCAATATTTGTTTTCAGATAGTTGATATTCAAACGAATTTTTCTGTTAAGATTATAATAGTCTGAGGAAAGAGCGGAAATATGTTGAAAATGTACGCATCTGCCAGTGAGCAAGTGATCTAGAGTAGAGAGGGCAGTGGAGCCTATAGGCTTTTCACGGTAAACTGAGCACTTTTTAAGGCCCTGCTAAATATTTCCTTCCAGTAAATTTTTTCCTTTCCGTCTCTTTTCTGTGTAAACATTGCAATATGACTTATAAACACAGTGAGTGTTAAGATTTCATCACTCTCAAAATTCAACGTCTGAGACTGCAATAAAATATATTTGTTAGGGATTAATACCTATTTGGAGGGCCTTAAAAAGTGCTCACATTAACGTGAACCGCCTATACCTTGGCGCAGTATTATAACGCGAAATGGCGGGATCTCTAACTATGGAAAGCCAAAGTGAGGTTCGCCGGAACTGGATCCGAACCCGGCCCCTCCCGGTTAGAAATCCAGTCCTGTTTTCTCGCGCACCAGAGATGTGTCTTCAATTACTCGTCCAGTCAAAGTTCGCAGCGTTTTTTATGCAACGGTAGTTTATATCGCAAATTTGAGCGAAGGCAGTGAAGGATGAACCGAGAAAGTTTTAATATTAGTAGATCTAAGATTCCAAAAAAAAAAAAAATCACGTATAAAATAATGATCACATGACTTCTGTGGTGGCACGCCACCACAGCCACTGGGCAAGTGAGCGTAGGCTGATGGCGAGGTACAGAGTGCTAATGGACTGTGGTGAGGGCACTAATGGACAGTTCCGAAACAAGCGGTCTGTGCGCGTGAGCACGCACAAGCATCTTTCAGCCGATGGGGTATTTCCTGGCCCGAGGTTCGTCGCGACAAAAGAGACCAGCTGGAGCAGAACAGTTGTACTGTTTGTAAGTTCCCAATTAAATCTGTACACACGCGACGCGTACTAATTTTTCATTGTCTCCCTCGCTTGCCCGTGTACTGAAGTAGCTCGGTAGATAAAGGCTGTTCGCGATAAAGTGAGCACTTTTGAAATCAACCTAAGAAAAAAGTCACTGCTCCTGCCTGCATATATTTTAAGGTCGCCCTGAGTGACATGCGCCAAGTAAAGTTGGTAACGATGGTTGGGAAGTAGTTCCGTATTTTAACGTCAAATAAATAGTGTTACTTAACCATTTCTGTTAACTTAAATTATTTCTTTTGCTCTCTTTTTTTTTTTAAATTCATCTAAGAGTAAAAACGAGCAGATTTGAAAAATATTTACTTTTCTAATAATTTCACACTTTCATTTGACCGACGCATGAATAAAGTGATGACGCCCATGACAATGGTAATCTTATAAAAGGGGGATGAATACTCAACGTGCATACAAGTAGATCTTAAACAGGGATTTCAAAAATGCTCATTTTATCGTGAATATCCTATACAGTGGTGACCCCGACGTAACCAAGGCAAGCAGGAATGCCGGGTTCGTGACATGTCTCTCACGATAACGCCGCGCCAAACAGCCTGCCGCGACGGAGAACACGCGCTCGCGAGCAAGGCCTTTTCAGTCCGCGTCACGTCGCAGGAGGGACTCGGCCCGCGTCTCGCCACTGTCGCGCTGCATTCCCACAGTCTGTCGCCCTCGCGAGTAGAGGGAGCTACCAACTTCTGCGGCACATTCATTGTCCGCGCCGCCCACGCTCCTGCGATCCCTCACATACCGAATTTATCTTCCCTCTTCCGCGCCACGTGGAACTACTATGAATAGGTGCGAAAGTGGGTAGAAGGAGTACAGTGATTCTGGGACACTATCGGTCCGTTCGTTTCGGGCTCCCACGAACCACCGCACCGGCTCCTGTGATAGTTTTGCTGTCGATCTTGGAACATAGTAGCAGTTATCGCCGACCTTCCATCGTCAACTGTCTCCATCGATAGCGTCGCTGTTCGGATCCCGCCTTTCTGGGCCCTTGACCCAGAAATGGAGTTCGCACAGGTGTAAAATCAGTTCGCACTTGCTGGAATAACTTGCGACGAGACGAAGTTTAATTTTGTGGCAGGCAACCTAGACTGTAAATATGCTACTGAAGTGTGTGACATTCTGGTTCGGCTGCCAGCCCAGGACAAATACACTAGACTCAAAACAGAGCTTATTAAACGACTGAGTGCCTTGCAAGAAAAAAAAACTGCTAGAACATGAATAGATCGGCGACCGAAGGCCCTCGCAGTTCCTATGGCACCTCCCAAACCGAGCAGGAACAGCTGTCCCCGATGACCTCCTCGAGTCACTGTGGCCAGACCACCATCCACCACCGACGCAAGCGATCCTTGCAACCCAAGTAAGTTCAACCCTTGATTCTCTCGCTGATATTGTGGACACCAATCCGAGGCTGCAAAAGTGGCAGAATCCACCTCACTTGAGGCAGTGTTTGAAAAAATGTCGATGCTTATGTCCTCCAAAATTGGTGAAGTGGCTACAGCATTACGACTGGAGATCACAGCAGTTACAGCTTATGGTCGAAATGATGGTCGTCGGGACCATTCTCCATCACTATTACACCACCAGTGTTCCCGCAGCAGGAGTTTACCTGGAGCCTGCTGGTACCATCGGCGCTTCGGTGATGAGGTAAGGAAATGTACCATGCTGTGTACTTACTCCATGGGAAACGACCAGGGGCCTTGTTGAGGGTGGCCAGTGATCCCTCTCAAACCTATAGTAGCTGCCTTTTCGTCATGGACACAGGGACGAAAATATAGTTCCTCGTTGACACAGGTGCAGACATTAGTGTTTTTCCATGTGCTCAGTTACCAGGCAGGCATCCAAAGTCTAACTACTCTCTGTTTGCATCAAATGGCTTAACTATCCGAATGTATGGTTTTGTGACATTAATGCTCGACTTTGGATTCAGTCGAGATTTAGTGTGGCATTTTGTGATAGCTGATGTGACTAAGCCAATTATTGGAGCAGATTTCCCCCAACATTAGAGTTTCCTGGTGGACATCAGAAACCCGCACCTCGTAGACAGCAAACACATCTTTTGCCGCCGACTGCCGCAAGGCCACATGTGATATCAGCAGTATCAGGACACTTCATCAGTCAGTTCGCTACTCTGATTTGCTCAAAAGATGTTCTTCCATCACTCGCCCATCTGGCACATTGCAATCTGCACAGCATACCACAGTTCACCACATCAATACCACTGCTGGGTAACTTGAGCACAGTAGGCCACGACGTTTGACTCGAGACAAGCTGCGAATTGCGAATAAAGAATTCAAAGCTATGCTCAAGCTTGGGACAGCTCGGCCTTCTGACAGCTCATGGTCTTCGCCCCTGCACATGGTACCCAAGAAAGGTGAAGAATGGAGGCCTTGTGGGGACTACCGCATGCTCAATGCTCGTACAATTCCAGATGAATCCTGGTGAGATTTAGTACATTTTGTGATAACTGATGTGACTACGCCTATTATTGGAGCAGATTTCCTCCACACATCCAGGACTTCTCTCATACTCCCCATGGCAAAGCTATGTTTTCCATTTTTGGCCTTGTAAAGGCCTATAGCCAAATTCCTGTTGCCGAGGCAGATATCCACGACAGCAATCACTACGCTATGTATTTCCCTTAATGTCCTTTGGGCTTCGCAATGCCGCACAGACATTTCAGAGATTCATAGATGAAGTTCTCAGAGATCTAGACTTTTGTGTATCCTACCTGGACGACAACCTACTAGCTTCACATAATGAAGCAGAACATGAGCAGCATCTGGAGGAGCTCTTCAAATTCCCCAGTATGTACAGTCTACTTATCAGCCCTTCTAAGCGTGTCTTTGGGGAACCACGAGTGACATTCTTAGGGCATAGCAGCTCTGTTGATGGCACCAAGCTTTTCCCAGAGAAAGTGGATGCTATCTTGCACTACAGCAGACCAACAACTGTGAAACAGCTGTATAAATTTACTGGCATGCTAAATTTATACTGTTGCTTCATCCCAAATGCTGCTGTGTCACAGGCTCCCTTGCATGAACTTCTCAAAGGTGATTTGTAGGGCTGTGCTATACTGACATCGACACCTGCCAGTGAAAAGGCATTTGACGAATGCAAGACCAGTCTTTCTAACGCTGCCCTCCTGGCTCATCCCATCCCGACTGCCCCCTTGGCAATAATTATAGATGCTCGGACTTCGCAATCAGGCCACTGCTCCACCAGCATATACCAGAAAGTTTGGCAGTCCTTAACCTTCTTCTTGAAGAATCTGAGCCTTGTTTAGTAGAAATATGAGGCTTATGATCGGGAGCTTCTCGCTATATATTCTGGCATTCACCAATTTCGCCATATGGTCGAGGGGAGAGATCCTCATTGTTTTTATAGATCACAATCCCCCCATTTTCTCATTTTCACAGAACCCAGACAAGTGCTCACCCCGTCGGTCCCACCATTTGGACTTAATTAGTCAATTCATGACCGATATTCAGCACATCGCAGGTTCAGCAAATGTCGTCGCTGACACCTTGTCGAGGGTTGATGCTGTCACTGCTACACTCGATTACCAGGCTCTTACTGCTTCACAGGCAGTGAATGAAGAGTTAAAGCAGTTCCTGCAGAAAGATTCTGGCCTGCAGCTAAGGAAGTTAAGCCTGCAAGAGTCGCCATTCGAGGTCTACTGCGATGTCTCCACCCCGACCGCGCTACCATACATCACTGTACCCTTTCGCCGGACAACCTTCAATGCGATTCACCAGCTGGCACACCCAGACAGCAAAGCTACTATCAGGTTAGTCACTAAATGCTTTATATGGCCTTCAGTTAAGTCTGACTGCCGGCGATGGGCACGTTCCTGCTTTTCCTGTTAGTGTGCAAAAATTCCTTGATATATCTCATCACCAGTGGGCTCATTCCTGCCACCCTCTGCTCGTTTCGACCATGTTCATGTAGACCTGATTGGTCCCATGCTGGTTTCACAAGGCTTCCGCTATTGCATGACGATCATTGACTGCTTCACCAGGTGGCCAGAAGCAGTGCTTGTGGAGAACATGGAAGCCTCAACTGTGGCCCGAGCATTCTACACCACCTGGATAGCTCGCTTTGGCACACCACTAAAAAATACAACTGAGCAGAGTAGGTAGTTCGAGTCTACACTTTTCAGATATCTCAGCAACATGACAGGCATGACTCGTTTGAGGACCACAGTATTCCATCCTGCTGCTAATGGCATGGTCGAGCACATGCATCGACAGCTCAAGGCGGCCATACATTGCCACATGACAGCACTGGATGAACATTTTGCCCACCATTCTCTTGGGAATCAGAGTCGCCTGGAGAGAGGACTCGCGTGCATCTTCTGCTGACACATGGTGTATGGGCAACCACTGTGGCTGCCTGGATAATTCCTGGTAGCTCACCCCAGTTCTCAACATATGGATGCCACAGGCCTTATCAAAGAGTTACGGCAGCACTTCAGTGAACTCTGACCTGTTGGTGGCTCTCGTCATGGTAAACGAAAGTTGTTCATCTTCAAGGACCTAGCATCAACAACAGAAGTCTTCATCCATCGCGAGGTGCCAGAGGGATGTCTTCAGTCTGCATATGAAGGCCTCTTCCCAGTGCTTCATCGGACATCTAAGACTCCAACCCTCCAGATGAATGGCCGATGATCACCTTAAGCTTGCATACTCCACAAATGAAGATCTGGCCGACGATCATGCCACACCCATCCCAACCACCGAACTGGGGATACGTACACATCCCCAGGTCGCAAACCTCTGCCTCTTCCACCAACTTCACGGTCTGGTCGATGCGTCCACTTTCCATACCTCCTTCAGGGTGGATTTTTGTGAGGTGGGTCCTTCACTGACAGGGGGGTGATGTGGTGGCACGCCACCACGGCCACTGGGTAAGTGAGCATAAGCTGATGGCGCGGCACAGAGTACTAATGGATTGTGGCGAGAGCACTAATGAACTGTTTCGGCACAAGGGGTGTGTGTGCGTGAGCACGCACAAGCATCTTTAAACTGACGGGGTATTTCCTGCCCCGAGGCTCGTCGCGACAAAGAGAGCAGTTGGTAGCCAGTTCCTAGCCCCCAGTCGAGCAGAACAGTTGTGCTTGTGTACTGTTTGCAAGTTCTGAATAAAATGTGTACACACGCGACGCGTACTATGTTTTCATTGTCTCCCTCGCTTGCCCTTGCACTAAAGTAGCTCGGTAGCTACAACTTCTAAAAATATCGCTGAATATGCTCATCTAACAATTAGTTGCTGTGCAAATAAAGTTAATTTTACACATTAACAGTACATGCTGTTCATAGAGTATGACCTAGCGACAGTGTGTAATGGAATGTCTTCGATTACTTGACATCCTGTAGTCCATATCTTAGGTGGTCTCATGTCTTGGGATGAACTAAATGAGTAATACATGAAGCTCGTAAATGTTTCGAAAAACATGGACGAGCCGATAAAATTACTAACACATAATTATCACGTAATAAAACATGTCTTAAAAAGCTTGAGCTACGAATAAAAAATTTCAATAATTGAAACATTTTATTTCAGTTGGCTGCTACAGAATTCTCATTCTTGAAATATTGACATCACTATTGCGCAGGTCACAAATTTTGGCAGTGCACAGTATCAGCATCAAGCAGTGACGAATCCTCGTGACCCATTCAGACCCCGTCCACGCAAGTATGTACACAACGCGCGGAAATATTTTCCTTGGTCAGTGCTGTGCACCCTGTGAGGCTCAATATCCCTGGGAGTAAATGATTCGTAAACCAGGTTGTTAAGAATTGTCCATAGTTAGTACTACGGCAGAATGTAAAGCTTGTACTTCATTGGTTCTGATAATGAACATGTGCTCTCTACAGCATGCACCACACATGTTCACATTGGCATCGCCTGAAACCATAAATTAATGTGGGTCTGAAAGTGTTAAGAGTGGGATGGACCCCCCTCCCCCGTTCAAGGTCAAGAAGCGAGGGAGCGATACGGGCGACACTAACACGCACTTCTGGCGCCTCATCGCTCCTACGCGCACGGCATGCAGTGTTTCCGTCGTAACGCTGTACTGTACTGTGAATAGAGGGTTTTATTACACGCGATGAAAGCCCATTGCTGATACTACGTCCGTATCTTTGTACTTTTCTCTTGCCGCTTGAGGAAACTGCAGAGGCGAGGTTTAAAAAAATGCGATATTTGACTATTTTCACGAAATTTGTTCTCCGAGAATACACTTAATATGACAACGGTAAAAAATGAGGGGCATAGATAATAGTTTTTTATCATTACTAATGAAATGCCGTACTCGCATAACATTTATTTACCGAGATACGCGTATTCGAGCAAACATATATTTCACAAAAAACGAGGAGGTGGTGCATCCCACTGTTAAGGCGTCTCCGTAGTTGACATATAAAGAAGGTCTCATTATGAACACTTGTGTGGATATTTTAAATTTTTCTTTAAACATACGGAGAATTCCAGTGTAAATCATTTTTCAGGACAGAAATAAGAGTCTATATTTCGTTGCACATGTATAAATTTGGTTATTGAAACAAATGTGGTCTGTGAAAATGGTCAAAATCAGATAACATGGCAGCAAGTAGCCCTCTGATTACGATGTTTATTCTTCTGTAAAACAGTGGTTCAAACTATAGTGACGATGCTGTAACTTTTCTGAGCAGACTGCTGTATTAAATCTCTACCGTCACAGCTTGAAACTCTGAGGAAACAGAACACACGCCAAGTTTGTTTACTCTGTTTTCCATCGCCGCCGCTCTACTTCCGAATGGCTGGATG
This sequence comes from Dryococelus australis, assembly GCA_029891345.1. NCBI lineage: Eukaryota > Metazoa > Arthropoda > Insecta > Phasmatodea > Phasmatidae > Dryococelus > Dryococelus australis. The sequence continues at coordinate 351,327,152 of CM056995.1, forward strand.
TCTCCTTTAGGCGTTCAATATAGTTTGCTATAGGTTCCTTTTAATGTCACAGCGCACCAGTGACCACTATGGCCGGAACGGGAATCGAGCACGTGTCCTTACGATTACAAGTCCAGAGTACTGTCACTGCACCTTCTTTCTCGGTCCTTCGTGATGATAGCGGCCGCGATCGTGTCGTTCCCAGACTGCTCGCCTCATACCTCGACTAACCGCGGTGGCCGAGCGGTTTGTCCGCTCGCCTCCCACCATGGCGAACCGGATTACCGGATTTTCGCACGTGGGAATCGTGGCGGACGATGCCGCTGATTGGAGGGTTTTCTCGGCGATATCCCGTTTGCGCCGCCCTTTCATTCCGGCGCTGATCCATTCTCACCTCAATCACCCTCATCGGCTCTCAAGACCTCGATGTTAATGAGCCGACATAATCTCTCCGCTCCACGCCTTTGTGATGGTCACTGCGATTTTAAGAGTTAATTATCAGGTTTTACTCCTGGATGTGTTAGTTTTTAGCACTTGTTTTCTCCCATGATCGTTCCAGGCGAGGCAAACGGAGCAATTACCCGAAGCGCAACTCAAGAACAGAATTTCCTTGAGCCAGCATCTCTGGAGAACTGTCGTTCTCTTAGGGAAGACTTAAGGGGCTGGAGGGCAGCCCGGTAAACGAGAGAGCCTGGCCGTTTTAATTATTGACACGGCCGCTAATTAGCACTCGTTAATAATCCCCCCTCAGCCGAGATACGGAACAATTGAATAATGGAGGGCGCCCGGGAGAGATCTCCCACGTTGGTCCTCCCCTCTTCGAGAAGATGATGGTGCATATACAGCTTGTCCCAAAACTCCTGCACACGGCCCGCGCCAAGTTGAGCGCTGGATGAAAATCTTAGCGACCATTAAAAACTTACAGACAATTTCCGCTCTATAACCTGCAAGCCCTGCTCAAAGGTACATTTTTCTGGCGATTTTGCTAACTTCCGCCAAACGCGCGGTCACTGTATACAGCTAATTTTGCTGCGAGAAGGCAAGTCTGTCCGTTGTGATGTGAGTGTTTAGAGAGGAAAAACATATTTCCAGAGTTTTTGTTTCAAATGTTTTCATTTACCTCAACCACTAACATCTGGCGAAAGTGTACAGTGGAGATGGGGGAATGTTTCTTAAATGTATTTTAATTTGGCAGTCTTACATACGTAGCTCAAGTTTTTAAGCGAAGCTTTAATACTGGGGCTTAATTTGTTCCAAGTCTCTCACAGTTTTTGCGTTAGCAATTTTATTGACTACTCGTTGGTTTTGAAAAGTATTTGCAAACTACTTTTATTGTTAATTTATTTCAGCCTGAGTTAATAAACCACTTTAAGTAATGAACTTCAGGATGTGAAGTAATCGAAGACATTCCGTCACACACTGTTGCTAGATCATGATGCGCACTTCGTGGAACACAATTTAAACACTACAATTTTATTCTCCATTTTCACCCACAGTTCGCGTATTACAGCCGTTGGCGGTAGTTGAGGAACATTCTGTAAGTAGTCGACGGAGCGCAGCTTAGGCACAAGGGGTTGTTATCTCCCTAAGTTGGTACCTCTGCGGAAAGGGATCTTCCTCTGGGAGTCGGTTCCTTCCCTTGGACTACAAGGGTTTGGCGCATCTAACGTACTTACGGGATAATGGCCCTTCTGCACGATTCAAAAACGCGCATCTATCACATCACCCCCCCACCCCCCATTTTCCGTCCATTACACATCGTGGTCGCTATTCCCTTGTTTCCTCTGGTGGCCAGGAGCTTAAGCACGTCTTTCAAATGAGTGTAGGAACCCTTCCCCGAGGAATAGGCACCATCATCGTCTGCGATTGTTGCTTGCACGCCCGCCGAATACTAACATTAATTTCAACCATTTTACGTCACCCCCCTCCCCCCCCCCCCCTCAGCATGTTCGACCATGACGTTGGCGGGTAGTAATCACAATCGAGAAGTCGTACGTTCGTTTACGAATGGCTGGACAATGTTGTCGTCCCTCATAAGTAGTTTTACAATGGCTACGACACCTTAACACTTAGAGTCCTGGGCACATTTACTGCCATTTAAGAGGACTTGCTGCTGAGTGAGTGAGTAAAGAGATTTGGGCGGCTCTTAACATCGAGGTCTTGAGAGCCAATGTGAGTGAAGCGAGCGAGGTTAGTATGAAGCAGCGCCGGAATGCGGGGACGGAGAAGCGGGATATCCCTGAGAAAACCCGCTGACCAATGGCTTCGTCCGGCACGATTCACACATGCGAAAATCCGGGGGCGACCCCGCCGGGAATCGAACCCAGTTCGTCTAAGTGGAAGGCGAGTAGAAGTTTGACCAGCGCCCCCCCCCCCCTTTTTTTTTTTTTTCGTTCTCTGTGATAAGTTTTTTTTTCGCGGGGAAAGTTGACTGTTTGCTAGGATTCAACGTACTGTACACATGTCCAACAGTTTTCTCTCCTTATTGGCTGTCATGCATGTGTGAAGCTACTACCCCGTTTCACTGGGCCAATTCGAATATTGAGTGAGTGAGTGAAGAGGTTTGGGTGGCCCTTAACATCGAGGTCTTGAGAGCTGATGAGGGTGATTGAGGTGAGTATGGAGCAGCGCCAGAATGAAAGGGTGGGGAGGAACGGGAGATCCCCGAGAAATTCCGCCGACCAACGGCATCGTCCGGCACGATTTCCTCATGCGAAAATCCGGAGTGACCCGGCCGGCGATTGAACCCGGATCGCCTTGGTGGACGGTGAGCATGCTAACCGTTGAATATTGAGAATATTGATACTATAGGGCAGAATGTAAGTGATTGGTAGGCACAGATGTGCCTGCCCGCGAATCATGGACTTTCAGTATCGGAGTACTTAATTACGATTGGCCAAGGCAAATAAGAACATGTTTTCTCACGCAGATACATGGCCAATAAACAAAGGAAGTTATAGTTGTGGACGTAGGATATTGAAGTCTAGCATGACCCTAATTACTATCGCGAAATACACCTGTCACTAGTGATTGGTATGCAAACAACTTAGCCGAGTCAAAACATTGTTTATCAAAAAAAAAAAAATTATCGCGATTTTCCATTATTTTTAGTTACGAAGTACGCCTACATCTAGGGCCGTACAAGTTCTTGAACCGACGACCCGTGATGGAGGTCTCTACCGACGGTGTACGTCAGAAATAGAACATAGCGGAAATAACTCGCCAGTAAATATTGACATCCGCAGTGATTGGCGTTGCCGGCGGTAAAACATTTTCGGAGGCTGTGTTTTGACGATTCTGACCACGACGCTCCGAGTGACCTCAGCTATACACGGACGCCTCTGCCTGGCTCGTGACGTCAACACACACGCATCGCCGGCAGCGGCGCAGTTGAGTAGGCCGTCCGCTGGAACAGTGTTATTTAATGTGGATTGCATATCGACAACGCCTTAACACTCTGTGCAATGTGCCCGAGTATGGCTCCGGTTACGCGAGCATCGAATCCCTCTTACGTTGAAGACTATTCCCGTAGGTATGGGCTTGTTCACGGTAAAGATCGCGCTCTTGGAAGATATGTTAGTATGCACATTGCGTATTCTTCCATCACATGTGAAATTAACATTGGCATGGGCCTGGTCACTTTATTAGTGCGTCGGTCAAGTTAAATTTTGAAGTCATTACACAAGTCAACATTTTACAGCTATGATGCTAATTCTTACTCTTCGCACGCATTAAAAACAAAACAGAAAGCAAAATAAATCCCTTCAGTATTCACAATTGTTTACCAAACACTTTTAATTTAGTGTTAAGGCCAGGAACTACTTTAAAGGCTGTTCACGACAAAGTGAGCACTATTGAAATGAACCTCAGAAAAAAATCACTGCCCCTGCCTGCATACATCTTGACTGGCGTACCGAGTGACATTCGCCCTGTAAAGTTGGTAACGATGGATGGAAAATATTTCCCTATCTTAACGTCAAATTATAAGTGTTAGGTAACAGTTTGTAACAACTTAACTTATTTATTTCGCTTGGTACTTTTTTTTTTAAGTATGGACGTCTAAAAAGAGATTTATGAAATGTTTATTTGTTAAATAAATATAAAGTTTTACTTGATCGTTGCATGAATAAAGTGACGAGGACCATGACAGTGTTAATTTTACATTAGACGGAAGAATACACAACGTGCATATAAGTAGATCTTAAGCAGGGCTTTCAAAAGTGCTCATTTTACCGTGAACAGCCTATATCAGCATTGGAGGCACGCTTAATAGTTTCGTAGTAGAACGTGTTGCTGTGACCCCGCCTTAGTTGACAGGTCACGCATTCAATTGTTAAGGTGAAGGCGTAGTCAGTAAGGTACGAGCACTTACATCAAACTCTACAATTTGCTGAAACTATAATTAGTATAATATGACATTAGAATAGACGTTACTTTACTCTGATAACTCTACATTATGGCTTCGATTAACCAAAAAGCAGTTATATCAAAGTATCTCTCGCCTTCTGCTCACGATACTTGGACGCCCTAACGGGAGATATAATTACCCATTAATGCGGTGACGACCACGCTCGGGCTCGTCTCGACGGCAGCTCTACCTTTTGCGTCGAACCCGTACCGATAACCTGGAGGTCCTCTCGGTGAAGATCGCTCTGGCGGCCCTCCGGCGTCAGCTGGATCAAAATGGCCGCGAGCCTCCAGCGCTCGCGTTATTTGTACTGCACGGTCCAGCCTTGTTTAGGATACCAAACTCACACTGTCGCCACAACTACCATTGCTATAGTCGACTTCCTTCCAGCAGAAAGCTCGGCCTGGCAACCCTTTGCTGGTGATGCTCACAGCAGTGTGTTTCAAACACTCTGCAACTGAGTTCACGCGCCAACTATCTGGGCCTATGTGTTTTTGGTGCGTAGAAATAACAAAAAACTATCTCGTTTATCGAAATGAGATAATTTACATTGAAACAAGATACCACGAGAAACCACGCTATGAAATGTTTTAACGATTTTTAAAAATAGCTCATAGTAAGGAAAATTTTACGTATTATTTTATTTGTAGCTATTTAAGTTTTTTTTTTTGCAAAGTTAATTTTGCGAAACATATAAGACCTTTCAGTCGCCCTTGTTAAATTTTATGTCAATACTGTCGTTTATTTCTCTATTACTTCCAAAAATTTCCAAATTGTGTTTTTTGACATTCCATAATGTATCAAATATGCGATCTATTTTTTTCTTTGTTTGTGAGGAAAGAGTTCTCATAATTAATTCACGATTTCTTCGAAGCCCTGCTGAAGTTCTACTTCCAGGATATTCCTCCGCATCGTGAAAACTGAGCTAAACTAGGTCTAGAAAGTTACGCCGAAGGACAACGTACCAAATTCGTGCGCACACTTTTGTATTAATATTTTGCATGGGAACTATTTCTTACCAAGCGCTACCAACAGACAAATTTTCTTACTCTTTTTATTCATATTTATTAATAGTGAAATATTATAATTTATAGATACAATATAGGTAAAACTTCGGTTTAACGAAAAATAAGATACTTTTATGTCAACAGAGTTATAAAACACTTGTTATACGTCACGTATCTAGGAACTAAACACGTTATAAATGGGGTGATTTTTTTCAAAGGTTTGTTTCAAAAAGTGTGACGTAACCTCGAATAGACTATATAAGTATTACCTAATAAAATTATTACATTCTTGGTGAGCAGTACCGTTACGTACTCTGTGAGAATTTTCTAAAATCCATTCGCGGTTTCTTCGCACTTTTTAAATTAAACTTTTTTTAAAAATCACCCCCATGTATGACGTGTTCAATTAAAAGTGACCTCTTTGGAACACAGCGCACCTAGCGCAGAAATTTTTCTTATGCCAAACACTCGCTTAAGAAATCTCGATTTCGTTGTTAACCTGAATAGAATTAACCGTAACCCTTTCACGCCCATTGTAGACAATTGCCTACGTATTGCGCAGGAAGATTATATTTGACCGGTTCTGTACCCTGCGAGATTCAGTGCTCAATGATTTTTCCTGGTGGCTAACTGATTCCCGAACCATTCTACTCATGCGTTATGGCTAGGGGCATCCGAATTTCGCGGAAAGATTTCCGCACATGCTAGATTTCAACACCCTACGAGCGTGCCAGCAGTTTCCTTCTGCTTATTGGCGGAGCGTGTCTGTGAGAAGACATTCTCGTAGTTGACTGGCCACTCAGAGGTATCAGATACTCCGATACTGCAAGTCTCTGAGCAGACACTTAAGACCCGTACCATCTAGATCACCTAATCACAAATATGCATCTGAGCTAAAGTGTTTTGAAATACAACTGGTCGTGGAATATTTTCGCGGAAGTAGTTATGACTGGTTCGCATCACTGACTACCGTGCACGAAGCCTTCAGCATGTTGACCGTTATAAATAAACACGTTCCGTGTCACTTATCGAAAAATGTCTTATTTCCAACACCAGCAACCGCAAATTATCGTGGGGATGAAAGGCTTGACTCGGTTGAGCTTCGTTTGCGTGAGGTGAAGGACTATACTGGAAAGAAGTAATCGTGGATACACTATAGACACGATAAAGTGAGCACTTTAGAAACGAACCTTAGAAAAAAAAGTCACTGTCCCTGCATACATATATATATATAAATGGGCGCATCGAGTGACATCCGCCCAGTAAAGTTAGTGATGATGGATGGAAAGTAGTTCCATATCTTAATATCGAACGAAAAGGGTTATGTAACCATTTATGATAACTTAAAATCATTTCTTTCCCTTTCTGTTTTCTAATGAACCGAGGTATAAAAATTAGCATACTTGTAAAGTATTTACTTTCTAAATAATTTCACAGTTTCATTTGGCCGACGAATGAATAAAATAGTGAGGCTCATAGCAATATTAATTTTACATGAGTCGGAGGAATACACAACGTTCATAGAAGTAGATCTTAGGGAGGGTTTTCAGAAGTGCTAATTTTACCGTGAACAGCCTGTATAGTGACGCGACACGCGCGTGTCTTGCCTTGGTGGGCTCGAACACGCGCAGCTCGTGTCTACGAACAGAGGCGCATCGCTGGATAGGGAGGCAAGTGTCTCCGGGTGGCAGGTAATCGGCGACGCTGGCCCTCGAGTTTCCAGTCGCTTTGATCCGGGCACGTAATATCGTCCGGGGCGATTGTGGCGGTCGTCATGGCGACGCCGCCCCCTGGGGGAGGGGGGGGGGTTGCGGCCAGGGTCGTATCATTGCTGGGGAAGGGGGGGGGGGGAGGTCGTACGGCGCTGCGAGAGTTCATTCAACTTGAAGGATAATGAGCCGGCAGGAGATTTCCCTGCCAAACAAACGTCAGTTGCTGCCGCGTGGCTTAAACACAACTCCCACATTAAAAATAAAATTTTCTGCACTTCTAAGGGGACTCTGTAGCTGAGCGTCCAAGGTCAAGAAGCGAGGGAGCGATACGGGCGACAGTTACACGCACGCCGAGCGCCTCATCGCTCCTACGCGCAAGGCGTGCAGTGTTTCCGTCGTGACGCTGTACTGTGCAAATTAGATCCGTAACATAGGCGTTTTATTACACGCCATGAAAGACCACAGATTAAAACTACGTCCGTATCTTTGAATTTTCTCTCTTGCCGTTTAAGGAAACTGCATAGGCAAGTTTTAAAAATGGTATATTTGACCATTTTCACGAATTTTTTATTCCAAGAATACACTTAATATGACAAAAGTAAAAAAACTACGGCCATAGATAATTGTTCTTTTTATCTTTTATGACAAAAAGCCATGTTTCCAGAACTTTTATTTACCGAGATACGCGTTTACGCGCAAACAACGATTTTACAGAAAACGTTTCAGTACATAAGGCCCTTAAGGTGGGTTTACGATTAAAGAATTAAGAATTAAACTTAATGTGTCGATAGGCACACGGAAAATTAACAATAAGAAGATTTGCAGTTTATGATTGAATTGGCAACTATTAAGTCTATCCAATCAGCATCGTAGAAGACGAAAACAACGGACATAACCTGAAAATATGGATAAGAGTGAAGATTATTTACATTTATCTAATTATTTGTGGTTACTACTTGTGTAAACTTTTGGAAAAAAACTCGTGATATCTTATAGAAGGGAAAGTCGATGCCAACATTGGGGATTTACATCATTGCGCCTGAAAATGTTAATTCAAGCAAATTCAAAAACCTATCCCAAGAAATACAACATAACCATGAACTTCTTTTTAAATTAATTCTTTTGGTTAAAATAATTATTTGCATACTATTTCACAATACTACATAACCTTAATCCACGATCTAAATATAGTTTCCCGCCAATAACAAATGTCATTGGTCTCTGATTGGCTACTTTGTCTTGATTTGTGCATATGATATCAAATATAACGATATCTTAAGTCACGCCAAGAACGCACACGACAGTCATAAACTAATACCCTTGAACACATTAAATCATATCTTAAGCACACGGCAAACTTATTTTGTTAAGTCAATCGTAAACCCACTTTTGCAACAGAAATTAAGGTGTACGCCTAGGTAGGCCGCCGAACGGTGTGCGGAGCTCCAGCAGAAAACGTTCTATTATAAAACCGTCCAACATTTCTGAGCGAGGTCTGCTTACGAATATCATTTAGAAAACGTTACGCGTCTGTTTACGTTTTTCAGTTACTCCATTTCTCTCTAAAGCAGGTTTTCGTGAGTGAAAAGGGAGCGAACGGGTGTTTTCACGATCATTTTTAGGTTGTGGACATTCCAGTTCAAAACATTAAAGAAGGAATATGGACGTGCATAAAACCTTCATTTTTATTATTACGTCATAAAATGGTAGGGTCTCCGCTGAAAGTCACAGACTTGCAACATTCCTTCAACCAGGCGGCCACCTTAAGGGTCCTGCCTGCCTGCACCGTTTTACTCCTCTTTTGGCCGAGTAGTGCGGGAGCTGTAAAGTTGGACTCACAACCATCCTGAGCGGTTAGCCCGCTCGCCTCCCACCAAGGCGATCCGGGTTCAATCCTCGGCCGAGTCACTCCGAATTTTCGCATGTGGGAATCGTGCTGGACGATGCCGCTGGTCGGCGGGTTTTTATCCGGGTTCTCCCGTTTCTGCCCCGCCCTTGCATTCCGGCGCTGCTTCATACTCGCCACGTTTACCCCTCATCGGCTCTCAAGACCTCGATGCTAAGCGCCGCCCAAATATCTACACTCACTCACTCTGCAGTTGCCTGGGTTCTTCCGCTATATGAAAGCTCGTCATTGCCATAAGGCTAGTTACTTTATCCATACGCCAGTTAAGTGAAACCGTAGAATTGTTAGAAATGTAAACTTGTATAATCTGTTCTTGGTTAACAGAGGACTTTTGAAACCAACCTATGAAAAATGTCACTGCTCCTACCTGCATATATTTAAACGGGCACAGCTACTGGCGTGCGCCCAGTAAAGTTGGTAATAATGTAGCGAATGTAGTTCCATGTCTCAACGCGTAGTTAGAATTGTTCGATATAAGTTTACGACTACTGATTTCTTTTTCTTTGTGTTTTTTTTATGTATTATAAGTGTGAGAATGAGCAAATTTGTAGAAATATTTCCTTTTCTTATAGTTACATAGTTTCGCTTGACCGGCGGATGAATCTAGATATCGTTCCCATGATAATATTAATTTTCCATGAAGGCTTGAAGATTTCGTGCACTGTATATATCATGGCGGAGACCTGTAAACCCTATATTTTAATAAACATACAGTATGTGATGTTTCTCATTGTTTTGGATTTTAGTTTTCTGAGAGAGGTTTCGAAAAATGCTCCCTTAATGCAGTTGCTAGTTGTCAAATCATTATAGATGTTAAACTATAACACTCTAATTCCGACACAAGCGTGTTATAGTCAGGTTCAAAGTGTTGAATTAGAGTCTAAGAGTGGCATACTGCATTTGTGTTACAAACTACGAAAGGAACAAAAACAACTTTTCCTCTACAGTTTGTATGGTTTAGACTATTTATTAAATGAATGTTAACAGTTTCTTTTGAATGAACAAAAATATATTTACGACAAGTCTGACCCTTATTTTCAACAAAATTCAAAATGCAAATACGCGCTCACCTGTGTATAAATCGCACTAATACTGAATCAGTATGTTCCGCACACCATACAGATTGCATTAAATGCAATTTGACAGGAAAAAATCTATGAGCACAGCCTAGTATGCTGCATAATTTGGGAAATTAAGACTTTTGAGTGTTATATTTTGAAAACTATAATGATTTGACAACTAATAACTGTATTAAGTTGGCACTTTTCGAAAGCTCTTTCAGATAAATTAAAAAAAAAAAGTGAAATATCACCTTAACCTCTTAACATATAGCCCGAGTATACTCGTTCATGAATGACGTGCTGTGTAATAAGTGAAATCGTGGTCTGTGTTGTACGGAATCAGAAACCAGCACCAGTTCAAACAGCGATATTTCCTGGCGAATGCTAGTGGCTGCTGCTAACACACCAAGATTCTATTATTGGTTCCTGCCGGTGCCGCGGACCAATGTCATTTCTTTTCATAGGTTCCAACATGTAGGTTATTACTAGGAGTGCGTAATTACTTCTCAAACAAAAAAAAAAAATTCTCTTCTTTCGCAACGCTTGGAGAGAAAAACTAAGTCGTAAGTTAAGGGGTTAACGCGGCCAGGTAGTTAGAGACCGTCCGAGCGAAAGGATAGGGTGTTAAATTGTTGTCCAATTCAACTTAGCCCACACTGACAGAATCAGAGTGGCACAGCTTTCTGCCCACATACATGCAACGGATAGCATCCTATACATGCAACAGACACTTTGTCCCTCTGTCCATTTGTCTCGAATTAGGCAGGTGGTTCAAAAACACCATAGAGCTGATACTACGTTACAACAAATGACCTTAATAAATTCAGTATTAACTTTTATACAACCACCCCAACTTTATCTTGTGCCTTTAGCAGAGTTTTTAAAAAATGCAATAACCGCCAGGAGGCAGTGTAAAAACAGCTAAAATGAAGTTAGGAAAAGCGTGTGGTCTGTGAAGGATAACTCCGTGGAAACTTTTCTAAAACATTTATTTATGTTGTAAGCCCAAAAATATAGATAATAATTAACATGAAAACATGCTAATATGATTTTAAACCTTCAATATTTCTTTAAACGTACGAATACATGATCTTTGCAAAATCCCAAAATAATTACAAAATATTGAATACAAAATGAACCCCAAGTGATAATCCTCTAAAATTTCGATTAAAGCAATACTAGTTAAAATATTACATGCACAAAAAATTTTGTTTCCTTCGCCTTTGAGGAGTCTGTATCTAGACATCTGCTCTCTTAATTTCAAAAAGTGTTTATTTATACACAAAAGATCGCTGGTCACCAAGACTCCAGAAGTACAAAATTCCATGCGTGGTGATAGGTACACACACAAAATTCGCGTTTTTATTTGGGAACACGTTTAACTTTAAACGCATGTACCTTTGCAATACCTTTGTCATTGGACGATTTTTATCTGCCACGCACTGGGGTAACTCTGCGCCAGTAAATGAGCGTTTGACAATGGCGAACCCAATCACGTGAGGTACCCTCAGAAAGGGCGCGGCTTCACGTCTCTACAGCAGCCAATGAGTAAACGAGGCCGGCTCCGGTATACACAGTACTGTGGAGTTTAGCCTGGTAGGTACCAAATAATCACGCAAATTTTTCATGTCCCTAGTGATAGGGCAGTTCAAATGACGTTCAGTCGCTGCTCGAGTCTGTCCCTTTTTATTAATCATGTGATCATTCCCGTACTACAGAAGAGTAGCCTCTTGTTTGTGGCTGCCATGTTGTGAGGTTATTGTATTGTTTAGTGTTGTGAAATTTTTTCTGCCATTGTTTGTAAACTTTCAAGAAAACTAATAACATTATAAATCAAAAATTAGAAAAATAAATGTCAACTTCAAACGACGTTACACCGCGCCACGTAGATGAAGTCGCCCTGTTTGCAAAGAGGGTGGGGGGAGGGGGGAGTTAGCCCTAGACTGGAGATGAGGTAGGCCTATCTCGCTGGCTGCACAACCAGTCTCCGTGTCACAACATTGAACTGCTCTTCTGCCGATACGAGTAGTAAAAAGCGGCGTGGATTGGATTTGAGGTTAGAACGCTGTTTGTTGGTAAACAAGTACTTTGAGATGTTTGAATACCTCCTCTAACCAATTAAAAATACCATTTTATTTAATTCAGATCGATGAAACTATTTAATTCTTATAAATTGGTTGTCTTTTTAAAATTAACGGCAAAGAAACTCCTTCGTCACTGTTGACCATGTGACTCCGACATTTGTGTTCCTTTGGGGTGGGGCAGTGTTAGGTGCATGCGCAGGAGACGAATGGGCGGTCCATAAAGGCTGTTCACGATAAAGTGAGCACTTAAGAAATGAGCCTTAAAAAACGTCACTACCCCTGCAAGCATATATATTTAATGGGTGCACTGAGAAATATTCGAACGGTAAAGTTGGTAACTATGGATGGAAAGTAGTTCCATATCTTAACGTGGAATAAAAAGTGGTAGGTAACCATTTGTGATAACTTAAGATTATTTATTTCGCTTTCTGCTTTTTTAATGCATATAAATTTAAGATTGAACAGATATGTTAAGTATTTACTTTTTTAATAATTTCACAATTTCATTTGACCGACGCATGAATAAAGCTATGAGGCCCATTGCAATGTTAACACTTTGAGGACTACATTCGAGTGTAGCTAGGGCAAAAATATATTGAAAATTTCTTTGTCGTTGAAAATAAAACTAGCTTTTTAATGCAGTCGTTGTACTGTCTGTGTTTAACAGGACCTTACCACAACTGTACAACTCGGTAACAATAACTTTCCTGACAACAAAAATATTTTTGTTACATCTCTGCAAAATACCAGGTGTGGTTGTAAAACATCTTACACAAATAAAGACAAAATCAACTCAGCGCCTCAGTGACTGATGACCAGCCAATAATGAACGTTGTAGAGCACAGTAGGTCATGTTGGCCTGCACTAGAACTGTAGTGAGTGGGAACACAGAGACCAATATAACTGGTGTTCCTACAGTCGTGGATATAAGTAACTCACTTCTAACTTGTCTTGGTTGTCTTGTAACAGTCTGCTGACCTCACAGTGTTAATTTTACATCAGGCGGATGAGTACACAACATGTATACAAATAGATCTTAAGTAGGGCTTTCAAAAGTGCTCATTTTCATTTTACCGTGAACTCGCCGTCACACCACGCGCATTGCACCTATAGTCTATTCGCGATTTCTTCACTCTTTGTGAATCGAACCTTTGAAAAATCACTCCATGTATGACATGTTCGGTTCTGTTCTAAATATGTCATGTATCACAAAGATTTTATACGTATGTTTGCATAAAACTTCCTCATTTTGGTTAGAATTATAATTGATTGATATTTTAAATTATAAATGTTATACTTCATTTATAATTAATGCGATTAAATACAGGGAGAAAATACGTGTGTCGGTAAAGGCTTGTAAGAAATAGTTCTTATGGAAAATATTATTACTGCGAGCGTGCACGAATGAGGTGAGTTGTCCTTTTGGTGTAATCTTCTAGACTCGGTTATGCTTTGTTTGCATGGGGCGGAGGAATATCCTAGAAGTTGAACTTTAGCAGAACTCTAGAAAAGTTTGAAATAACCATTAATAGATTTTACTACAATAAGCGGCATAGTTAAAAATGTTGACAACATAAAATACTTAAGCCAATTCCTACCTTAATGTGTTTATAAAATAAAAATAAAAATAAATAAACGGTGGATTCCAAGTCGGTGTGCAAGTGGCTACATAAAATGCAGACTTAATTTTTACTGCGAGTCTTAAAAGTATTGCTGTTTGAAACAGAAGTGTCTCTCACAAAATAAAACGTAGTCTAACTTTTTTTTTTTTAATGAAGACACGTTAATAGCTTCACATATTTTTGTAATGATCACCATTTCCATCTCCTTTCTCTTTTTTTGTTTTCCTCCGGAAGGATCTCTTCGTGTTTATTCCGGAAAACGGAGTGGTTGCATTTTATCGTTTTTTTCTTCCCCCCCCCCCCCCCCTTGCCGGCTCAAGCTTGCAGAAAATGTACCAACCCATCCTTTGCTTTTTTTTTTTTTTTTTTTTTGTTTGCACGAGCCTTCTTCACACGGTTGTGCTGCGGCGCCTTCGGAAGAAACAAAACCTGCTTGAAACGAGAGAAGCTAGCTAGGTTAAGAACGGAGAAAAAAGAGGGGGTTGGGATGGGACGTGGCAAAAAGTAAATGTGCAAGGGGGTTTGGGGGAAGGAAGGGGCATTGTTCACGTTTTGACAGAGACAAAGAAGCAGGTCGTGGGCTTTATTCCGAGCGGCTGCTGGGATAACAGGGGTTGGCTGCTTGACGGAACACCCTCCCCCCCCCCCTTCCCCTTTTTCCCTGCTCAACATTTTGCTTCCCTGATGGATGCAAAACGCTCACGAGAATGAAGAACAACTGGCAGTTTTAAAAATAAGAGCAGTAAATTTAGTCTATTCTTCCTCTTTTATTTTTTCCTCCCCACCTTTTCGCCCTGCCACCACACGAGCAGTGTCGAGTACTTGGCCTCTCTTCGCCGCGGGCTCTTGGAAGGTAACAAAAGGTGGTCGGGGCGACATTTCTTAACTAATGTCGCCTCGTAATAACTTCAAACAACAAGGCACGCCCTTGTAACTAGGATAAAGTTCCTCTGTTTGCTGCCTCTTTCTTTGTCGGTCTCTCTTGACGAGGGAGAAAAAAAAATTACCTCGTCTTGTATGTTAACGGATGAAGTACGTAGCCCCGAGTTGCTTTAGTGGGTATCTTATTTTCTCGCGCTCAACAGCTGAAGATAAATATCACCGCCAGGTCATCTCCAAACATGTACGCTTTCAGATAATTTTACAATTACGTTATTATTATTTATTGGAATACCTGATCAAAGAAGAATGTACACCCGGGTTAGACTTCACTCTTCTGCTTACATATCTCGTAACTTTCCCGTTAATTATGGACTGGCTGCGTGTGTTTGTGATAACAGAGTTTCCTACTTGGCTGAGCTAAACTGATATCACTGACTTCAATACTGAACGTCTGTAATTCGAGAGCATACACGCAAGACGCCTAACGTTTGAAATTATCTAATTGCGAAAGTGGTATCTCGGCTGAAGTGTTTTGAAATGGTACTAGCCCGTAATCGACACACATGGGTCCTGGGGACCCGTGAGAAAATTTTCTTTTCTCTGCATCAGTGCTGGTTGGCTGCACTGGCCCCGCCATCCAGGTAGTTTCCTAACCCTCAGTCGACTTTGGGTTGGTATACCGTTGATACAGGCTACAGAAGTGTGTTTAGGCCCTCATGGGCCCATGGGTGTCGGTTAAGTTACTTAAAATTACGCGTTGTTTACCAAGTTCTGCAATATGGCTGGACGTTCGGACGAATACGAAGTGCTGGCAGCTTTAGACCAAACATTAAGTGATGATAATGACATTTTAGTGGTTCGGAGAGTGGCAATGAATTATATGCTGTTCACGGTAAAGTGAGCACTGTTTAAGGCCCTTCCAAAAGGCTTTAACCACTAATAAATATATCTTATTGCAGCATCCGGCATTAAATTTTGAGGGTGGTGAAATGTATACACTTTGTTTATTCGTCACAAAGCAATGTTTATATTAAAACGCAGCAGGAAGATGGAAATAGGATGAAAGGAAAACTTACGAAGGGCCTTAAAAAGTGCTCACTTTACCGTGAACAGCCTATAAGTGAACATGAATCTGGAACGGACGAAAATGCAAATGAATATCTAACTGATAGTGAGTCAGAAAGTTCAAATTACATTTGTCGGAAAAACAGAATAAAATGGTCATAAACTCTGGTAATACAAGGTAGCACACCGCAACACGATGTTATACCTATATGGCATTTACCAGGAATAAAGGGAGAAGCTAGATGGATAACAGTAACAAGCATGTTAGCATTTGTCGGAAAAACAGAATAAAATGGTCATAAACTCTGGTAATACAAGGTAGCACACCGCAACACGATGTTATACCTATATGGCATTTACCAGGAATAAAGGGAGAAGCTAGATGGATAACAGTAACAAGCCCATTAGCATTTTGGGAACTTTTGTTTACTGATGAGTTATTAGAAGTAATCGTCCTTCGTACTAACGAAAGAATAATTTCTTTAGCTGAAGGTATCAACAAACTGTCGCATCACTGTGGAACTGACTTGAATATAACGAAAGCTCTAATAGATCTCTTCTATCTATGGGGTGCTTTCAAATCGAACAACGAAGATCTACTGGCATTATTTGCTAAAGATGGGACTGCAAGGCCAATTTTTCGTGCAGTTATGCCGTACAATAGAGTGTTTTCCTTGGTACGCTGTTAGCATTTTGATGATGCAAAAACACTGGAACAAAAAAAAAAACAGTAATGCTTGCTCATTTATCGAAGTTGTTGAAAAGATTCATAGAACAGTGTCAGTTCAATTATTCAGTAGGTTATGTTCCTATTGATGAGATGCTTGTGGGTTTTTGAGGAAGGTGTTCCTTTCGCATGTATGTACATTATTCATTGCTCATGCATTGGTGGTAGACCATTTTAAATCGGTTTATGTTTACTTGCAGTCAAGACAAACTAGAAGTAAGTCGTGTATATCCGCATCTGCAAGAACGCGTGTTGTGTTGTATTATTGCTAACCACATTGTACCTGACCCTTTGACTTTGCTGTACAAAAGTCATTACATGCTAGCTTCTAGATATTAGGTAGGGTCTGGAAACCTAATAAAAGCTAGCGAAATGTATTTCGGTGGCTTTTGACAGCGAGGTCTTGGGAGACGATGAGGTGGATTGAGGCGAGTATGGAGCAGCGCCCGGATGAAGCGGGGAAACGGGAGATCTCACCAGAGAAAACCCACCGACCAGCGGCATCGTCCGGTTACGATTACCACACGCGAAAATCCGGGAGTGACCCGGCCGGGGATTGAGCCCGGTTCGCCTTGTTGGGAGGCGAGCAGGCTAACCTCTCGGCCACCGCGTCCCCAACAGAAATGGCGAGTTACAAACTTCAAAATCACACAGCTAAAGGCAACTAAATGCGTTAATTTTGCTATACTTACGCCCTGCTTCGCCTTGTGTTTTCGCGGGCTTGTTCGCAATTCGCGGACACGCAGCTCCACCCCCGAGGCATGCGAAATATTCTTTCTGCGTGGATGTTTCCTTCCTGGATGGACGGGGATTCAAAAATATCCCCCAGTTTATTAATAAAATTGTTTGAATTCAGTTGGGTTTTCCAACCCGTGCGCGCATTTAAAGCGGAAATATTTGTGGGCGACTGCGGATTCGCGCTGTGCATTTTTCTTTTCTTTTTTTTTTTTTTCCGCGTCTCTGACTACCTAGCAAATATCGATATTTTCTCTCGCCCTCTCTGTCTCGCGCTGCAGCAGAGAGTAATTGCCGATAGCCGCAATACATTCTCGGCGGTAGCCACATTTTTTATAAAAAGAATTTATTATTTACTGCGAGCGTACTCGCACACTGGCCGGGCGTAAATCTACAGCTGTGTACTCTCACAGCTATTTCTTGCTGCACATGTGCCATTCGCCGTTACTTCACACTTTTCTGAAGCCATGCCAAAGTTCTACTTCCATGATATCCCTCCGCCGCGCAACTAAGCTTAACTAAGTCTAGAAAATTACACTAAAAGACGACGCACCGAATTATTGCGCACTTTGTTTTAATGATAGTTTGCGTGAGAACTATTTCTTACTAGTTGCTACCAACACACATGTTTTCTCACTCTTTTCCTTCGTATTTTTATAAATAAATGATTAAAATTTATTAATGAAATTCAGGTTAAACTTCAATTTAAGGAAAAATAAGATGCTTTCATGTTAACAGAGGTATAAAGGCTTGATTCAAAAAGTGTGAAGAAACCGCAAATAGACTATATATCGTTAGTACGCTGTCACTGATGCAAGTGGAAATTCCCCCGTGCGAGTTAAATGTACGTAACACGAAAAATTTTAATTTTCAAATATACGAGCAGTTAGTGAAATTGTGCTTTCACTGACTGTTGTTTCAATGAGTAGCCAATTAAACCCCAGAGCAAGCAACACGAAATTCCATCCTTATTTACTTCTTGCAGTTTCGTCCGATGAAATTGTATGCTGCGTATCTTGGTACTAAATTATAACGCGGAATGGTAGTGTCTCTACTTATTACGTATCCTTCCGCTACAAAACATAACATATTATTATTTTCATTGTTTCCCCTTGGAATAAAACAACACGAAGGGACTGTAACAGCTTATACACAATATTTGACTGGGTCACATAATAAAAAATATGTATTTGTAATAAGTAACGACTAAATTTGTCCACCAGTGTTACTCGATAATCCATATATTTTAGCAAGAAACTCTTATTTATTTATAAAATATTATTACAAAACTTACTGTGATAATATTTTACATATAAACTATATCTTACTAGCCGTTGCCAACACAGCTCTTCTGTCGCTGCTTTAATTTCATTTATATTACGAAATAAATTTTATATTTTATAGACAGCGTATATGTAAACATTTAATTAAATGAAAGAAAATTCGTCATAATAATATTATTAAATGCGTATAATATGATTAAAAAGACAATAGCCAAAGTGTTATGCCTAAAATCATTTTTTCAAAGTTTTTATTTTTATGTGAAGTTACCATACTTGGAGTGCAGACTTCGCAGTCGAGTAGATATTCAACAAACCCACAACCGATTGCCGATGGCAATTTATGTCGTCGGCAATCGATGAGATTTCCGTTTCGAGGCATCAGCATACTACAATAATTTTTAAAACTGTCAGCAATTTCATAGCCACCAATCAATTGTCTCGAAACATTCACGGGGGTGGTCTAATTACTAGCCATTTTCGGTGACGATTAATATTTTATATTTTTAGGTTACTTACAAATACATGATTTTGTACATGGAAAATTAATTTCACCGATGTAATGCTGGGTTGCACCCCGGAGCCAATTACATTTTTTGTAGTAAATGTTATTAGCAATAGCAGCCTATGTGTAATAATGCCAGCAGGGAAGGACTGCAACTTGTAGGGCACGCACTTAGTTGGGTTGTTTTACCTCTTGAATACATTTAGAATCATTTATAAGCCGTGTTTTTTTTTTTTTACTTGACATTGTGACTACAGGGCTAATGTGAGGATGTGCGGATTCTTTGAACCGTCATGGATGATGTTTCTTTTTCGTTGCGATGGATGTTGTTGACAGCATGTTTTGTGCTCGCAGCATACTGTTGTTGATGGTGTGTTTTGCCATCGAGGTATTGATGATATATTGGTGCGTGTAGTGTCTGCAGGATATTGTCAATGGCATGTGGGCATAATGCTAGAAGTTTATTGTTTCTAAGTGTGTGGGTTTGTGTTTTGCCAGCACTGTACTGATCTTGGATTGGCGTGTAGTTTCTGCTGTGTGTTTTTAATGGCGTGACGTGTGTTTTCAGTAATATTCATGTAGTGTATTGATGTTGGGTAGGTTTGTGTGGAGTCTTCAGTGAACTGTTGATGGTGCATAAGTGTATGTTCTGCCAGCAGTGTACTCATATACGCTGTGTGTGTGTTGTGCCAGCGGTGTGTTAATGTTATCTAGATGTGTGTAGTTTGTACAGTTCATTGCTGGTGATGTGTATGTGTGTGTGTGTGTGTGGTTTCTGCAGTGTATTGCTGGTGATGTGTAGGTGTGTGTTGTGCCAGCAGTGCATTGTTGCGTATGGTGTGAATGTGTGTTGTGTTGTGTGCCAGCAGAGTATTGTCGATGGTGCGTGTGGGTGCTGTGTGCTGTTGTCGACGATGTGTTCTGGCACAATGTGCCGGCGGCGTAGTGACGTAGCTGTGGACTGTGTTCGCAGCGTACTGCGACCAGAAGGACAGCCTGGACAGTCTGTGCAGCCTGATCGCCGGCGACGCGACGCTCATCTCTATGTTCCGGTCCGGGGCGGGCGCGACGCAGTGCCCCTTCAAGGGCGGCCCGCCCTACACCTTCAGCTACAACAAGGGCTCGGGCGAGTGCTCGTCGCCGCCCTCCATCGTTGACTCGTGCACCGACGAGTCCCGCCTGCTGCTGCGCTACCAGGCCTGCCCCGACGTCTACGGCACCGAGAGCACTAGTAAGTAGGCCCTTCTTTATCCCTCTCTAGGGCCACATCCAAGGGAGGGTGGGGCCTTTCTTGAGTGGGGGCCGCGGTGACTAGGCGGTTAGACTGCTCGCCTCCCACCAAGGTGAACCAGGTTCAATCCCCGGCCGCGTCACCCCCGGGTTTTTACAAACGGGAATCGGGCCAGACGATGCCGCTGGTCGGCGGGTTTTTTTTTCTGGGATCTCCCGTTTCCCACGCCCTTGTATTCCGGCTCTGCTCCATTCTTACCTCATTTCACGCTCACCGGCTCTCAAGACCTCGATGTTAGTAGTCGCCCAAATCTCTCAACTCTCAATTCGATTCCTCCCTTGGTGCTCGATGTTACACTGGTTTAAATGAGATTATTCTTGATACCAAGTACTTGTTTAACAATGCAGTATTTATAATACCTACAATTAGTAGAGTAGCAGGGAGTTTCTCAAAAGTATTTATACGGCGTATTCATTTAAATTTCTGAAATTTATACGTAGCGGTAAAACTTATGTTTGCTGGTAAGTATGCAGTTTGAACTTAATGTAGGTACAGTGCGTCATCCCTTAAATAGTCCACCTCCTTATTGGATCTCTAGATATGCCATTGCTTTCATGCCCTCTCTTATTGTCGCTAACTTCGCGCCACAGGAACCGCACCCCGTGATTGTGTTTCACTCCACTCGTCTCCCACCACAGCGAACCCGCTCCGATTCCCGGCTAAATCACTCTGGATCTTCGCATTTAGGAAACGTGGCGGACGTTGGCGATCAACGACGTAGGTTTTCTCGGGGTACTCCCCCAGTTTAACCACTGTGTTCACGATGAACGCTATATTATATATATATATATATATATATATATATATATATATATCTATATATATATCTATCTATATATATAGATATATATCTATATATATATATATATATATATATATATATATATATATATATATATATATATATATATATATTTACAAGGCTATTCATTTATTCATCCGACCATTTACAAATAACCACTTACTTATTACAAAGCAGTGGCTCCCTCATACATAAACGGTTTCTTTACATGAGAATGTAATGGAGTAAAAAATATTTTAATTTTATTACGAGTTTTACGCTAGTGCCTATAATAGTTTCAGTGTGCGTTAATTTAACTATGATAAAGTGTATACTAAAAAAAAAAAAGAGTAGATTATAAAATATTTCGTCAGCGGCGGGATAGTCGTACGTGTCTGGCGCATCGTCCACCCGTGGCGCATGTATCGCTGACTGAATATCTGTGTAAAGGCTGTTCACGATAACGTGAGCACTTTCGAAATCAACCCTAGAAAAAAATCACTGCTCCTACTTGCATACTTTTTAACGGGCGCACTGGGTGACATGCACTCAGTCATGTTGGTAACGATGGAGGGAAAAGCAGTTTTATATATCAACGTAGAATAAAACGTGTTAGGTAACAATTTCTGATAACTTAAATTATTTCTGTCGCTTTCTGTTTTTTTTTTTTTTAAATTCATCAAATTGTAAAAGTAAGCCGATTTGTAAAATATTTACTTTTCTAAAAATGTCCATGGCAATGCTAATTTTGCATAAAGCTGAAAACTACGCAACGTGCATACAAGTAGAACATAAGCAGGGCTTTCAAAAGTACTCAGTTTACCGTGAACAGCCTGTAAGATGTTTTGTCTTATCTGCAAGGCAAAGCAAATAGCGCCAAAGGACTATCGTCGTGTTTTCGAAACTTTTCTTCTGTAAAGCTTATATCAGGAAGGAGTGACGAGTAAAATTTGATGGAGTAATTGGTTACAGGTTACGCTGTATGCATGTGTACTCACAAACGTATTTAGGCGTAGGTATTCCTCTGGACAACTGTCTAAACAGACAAATTTTTAAGGAGGGGTAGTTTCTGCAAAACTCTGAAATGGGGAAGTGGGTTAGAGAAGTTGAAATAAGAACTTTTGAAAAGCATGCTCTCGACTCAGTTTTCTGAGATCGATTATTGTGACTTGCACGCATTGTATATATATATATATCCCGTTCCATAAGTTAAAGAGAAGGTCAAGATCAGTTATAGGATGGTGAGAGTTCGCATATTTACTTTCACCCCCCAAAACCCCCTTCTGTGTGACAACATAGTTAGTTTGCCACACAAGTGGCTCGCCTTCTTTCGCCGTGTGAACTGCGTTTTATGAGACAATAGTTCATATTATTGTTATTTCAGATATTTGTAAAGCTTTAGACCAGTAGAAAAAAAACCTTTCAATGGCGCTACCGTATCATGAGCGGCCCAGTCAGAAAGGAAATAGTGGCAACGTGTAGCAGCCACAAAAGATCCCGTCTCGGATGTGAAATGGGTGGGAGAAGTTCTTCCTGACTCTAGATAATAACACAGATTACTTACGAATACAGAGGTGAAACAGCAGCATATTCCACGAATTCAAGCAGCACTAGCCAGTGATATGGCTTCGCTGGCTAGCAAAATTTTGGATCGCCGTTCCCCAATCAGTGCCTTGTAACGTGCTCTCCAGTCGGCAGCCCTACCAATGGGGCACCCTTCGCGGCATGTTGTACCCAATCAGACACAATACCCTTTCTCAAATTCTCGAGGAGCCAATCAGATAACGGATACGCTCACATCACAGAATCCGTTCGTCTCTGTGTACTTATCTAATCTGCATAGACCCGGAAATTTCGCGGATTTATCTGAGGACAAGTTAAACAGAATTCACGTGCACGCATGTGCTTGTGCTTCCATTTGACCATAGTTTGTTAGACGCGTCCGAATCCAGTGTAACCTTAGACCAGGTTACAGTGGTTTAAAGTGGAGCAACAGCTAATGAACTACTAACTGATGCTCGAATGCACAAATGATTGTGGAGTCTAGCTTCTTGCCGAGAAAATCCCCGAAATTTCCTGATCTTTACTAGTCTGTGATAACAATGCGACTTTGTAAGTATATATATACATGAGCGCACCTCGTTTTCTGCACTCGTTTTTGTAACCGACAGCAATCCCATCCTGTCTTTGTGCTTCTACAAAAACCGTGCAGCATTTCTGGTTTGAATACTTTTACCACTCCAAATCTGAAATTTCTCTTGCGAAGAGATAACGATCTCCATAGGAAGTAAAAAAAAAAAAAAAAAAAAAGAATTATCAGCCCTCTTCAAATTATTTAAGTCCCATGTTGAAATTATCTTTCACCGTGTCTACTAAAACAATTTAACGTTGCAATCAGGATGAGGAGGTTGTAGGAAAAGGTCTTGCGATTATCCGTCGCGTCTCTTTACGACGGAGAGTTTCATACATTATACATTCCGCGGGAAAATGAACTCGACAAATTCTTATCTTGTCTTCAGAGTGCAAAGCAGGGGGAAAGGAAACGGGCGGGTTAGTAGAGGGAGTGAGGTTGTTCGGGGTTAGTAGTGGGAGCGAGGAGTTTCTGGACGAGATCTACCCCCGCGACGCACGGAGGGCGGGGACACTGCAGTGTTGCCAACTTCGCTTGTTTGAGGAGAGCTTGCAAAAAGGGACCCGGCGGGAGGGGGTGAAGGTTGTCTTCATCCTGCCCCGCCTTCGTGCACCGGTCCTGCTGGTTCCTCGCAGGAGGGGAAGAGTCGGGGAACCCGGAAATGTAATTTCACTTAGAAGTACTCTCTGCCTCCTTCCCTCTCTTCCTTTTATTTGCACTCGGAAGCATGTAAAATATTTGTTATTCAGAAGACGGGGAGTTTTTTTTTTTTTTTTTTCAGTAAGAAGTGCAGCCCCGAAGATGCCCTGCTGCCTCACCCCCTGGCCCTTATTAACTTCGCACAAATCTCTTTAGGTAAAAATTGGGAAGGGGATGTTAGTAAGGGGAAGTTGAACGTGTAGAATTAAAGCACGGGCTTTGAAAGCCCCGAAGGTGTTTACTGTTTCAATTCTTCACTCTAGTTAATTCACGATGGATTCAGACATTTTGATGCAACAGTTTGAAAAAAAGGCTACCAAACAGAATTTTTGTTTGCCTCTGAATAGTGATTTAAATTCATGACTATGCGTAGGAATTACACTGCTTAAACAAACATGTAAGTTGTTATTGTAGTCAGTGATTTCTTTGGTGGGTACTTAAAAGGGCAATATGACTTGTATTCTTTCCACTAAATATTTATCATAAGATAGATTATTTATTATGTTTTAGAGTACTGTTTATATTTGAGGTTTTATTGTTATTATAAATTTAATTCCTCTGGGAAATTACCTTAATGATTGTTAAGTTTCAACACTTATTGTTCGTTTCTGCAAGTTTATTGCTTGTATTAGCTTTTTTTCTTTATAAGTTGTTTTACCATATGTCTGAGCTCGTGAGATTTCTGCCACTTCACCAATGTTCTCATATGATTAGAGGGTTATAAAACATACTGCCAAGAAAAAATTTCGTGACTAAGTAATATTTCTATTTCGAAGGTATTCTGTGTGTGACACTCTTCTGCCATCTGGTTTCGCCAGTATTAATAAAATTGTTGCTAATATTGAACTTCTATCTTTCTTCTGCAGTTGGAGAAGCCTCGTCATCTAATCATGAAAGAAACAACATTCCGAATTTCCTGTTACATAGAGTTAAAATTAGCAGCAGTCATCAGTTTGTGACAGGAGCTGAGGAATTTTGATCATCTTCTCTTTTTGTGTAAATCATTTTGCGAGTTAGTCTGCTAACATTCAATAACCATTAGTTGAATTTATCAGACACTGTTTTAAGATACCATTAAGATTAGATAAAGTTGTAAAACCAATGATTTTTTAATGTACCTACATATTATGCGAATAACTTGAACCATTGTTATTATAGCGTCAAGTAATTTAATATTAAAGTATTATGGACATACAACAAACATATTAATAATGCATAAAACATTTAGCGGAAGAAATTAGTACGGTAACTGGAAACTAAATGAGACAAGAAAACAGAACGCGTGCTACCGCTAACGAGAGCGTTGTCTACAGGTGTATGTAAACATCTATAAACGACATAACGAAGACTATGCTGATGAACACAGGTGGTAAAGGACAACCTCCATCCCTCACACACTTTGTCTGGAAGGTACTCGGCTAATGTTTTCCTTGCTCCTCAATATAACTATCTACTCTTCCTGTGTTGATGGATGTCGATGACACACTTCTAGAGTGTCTTGAATAACCAGTATGTGTGTACCGACATCTGTATGTTATGGTAGTTAGAGAACCAACATTTTTCTAGATTCTGTGGATATTTTATGGCTTCGTGGAACGGAGAAATTTGGGCGGCTCTTAACATTGGGGGCTTGATAGCCGATAAGGCTCGAAATGCAAGTGCGGGGGAAACGGGAGTTCCCGAGAAAACCCGCCGATCCACGGCAATTCACTGGGTAGAGATTTCGTGTTTTAAGTTGTAGGTAGTGACCCTTATGTAAAATCTGAAAGAAAAAAATTGATAACCTTAGTTTACATATATATCACGCCATCTTTAAGAGGCAGTTCACAATTAACAGACCACTTTTGAAATGAACCTTTGAAAAATGCCATTACTCCCATCTGCATATAATTTAACGTGCACACAGAGTTGCATGCGACCTGTAAGTTGGTAATAATGGAGAGAAAGTAGTTCCATGTTTTAAAGCTGAATTACGAAATTTAGGTAAAAAGTTTGTGAAAACTCAATGATTTGTCTTACTTTCTGTCGTTTTTAATGTACATACTTGTAAGAATTAATGGATTTGTACAATATATACTTTTATAATAATTTCACAGTTTTACTTGACTGGCGCGTGAATAAAGTGATAAGGCCCCATGACAATGTAGATTTTACATAATGCGGAGGAATATACAGTGTTCATGCACGTAGATGTTTAGAAGGGCTTTCGAAAATGCTCAGTTTACCGTGAACAGCTTGTAAAGGCTGGTTGCCGTGAACTGAGCAGTGAACTGAGCATTTTTGATAGCCCTGCTTAAGATCTACTTGTATGCACATTGTGCATTCTTCCAACTATATAAAATTTACATTACCATGGGCCCCATCACTTAGTGCGTGAATCGGGCAAGTGAAACTGTGAAATTACTGTCAGAGTAAATATTATACAAATCTACTCATTTTTACACTTTTATACAGAAAGAGGATGAAACAATTTAAGCTATCACAAATGGTTACCTAACTATTTTTATTCCACGTTAAGACATTGAACTACTTTCCGTCTATTGTTGCCAGCTTTACTGGACACATATGTCAATCAGTGCGCCCGTTAAAATATATGTGGGTTAGAGGAATGACTTTTTTCTATGGTTAGTTTGAATAGTGCTCATTTTCTCGTGAACGGCCTTTGAAAGGCCGTATCGCCCCTTCTGCAGAAATTATTCGTTTTAGTGCCATAACATCACAGTCAGGGTCCTTACTGACAGTTTTTCATTATGGAATCATTGCATTTCATGTTTCTATGCAAATTTTTGTTCCCCATGGTTAACAGGTATTCCTTGGTTGTCAATAAAAGATGACAATATATAGAGTTTTATGTTAACTGTTACCTAAATATGCGTTAGTAGTTCACTTATTACGTCTGTAATGATAGGTAAGGTAATTGGCTAAAGTTCAATTGTCAAATTTTTCAATAAATTCTCCAAAATTTGAATCTGGAACAAATAAATAAGATATTCAATATGGCGTGTGACACGGACTGTTAAGGGTAAATGGTTAAGGGGATTTTCGATATAAGTAGTTTTCCAAGGAGTCTATTGAAATTTTGGGCTCAACAAGAAGTAAATAATAATTTTCAACGCTTTTTTATGTTAGATTTTCACTGCCTTCATTATTCTCGGATCATTGATGGAAGAAATGAAAGGCATTTTTTTTCTTATCTTCAATCAGAGCTCCGAGAGTAACGAACGTAGGTAAACCATGTAATAAGATGTTCAAAACTGTTATTTACGGAGCAAAATATTTCTAAAAATCCCTCGTAAAACAAATTGTGACAAAAATTTTATAAATATACGATTTTCGTGCGCCATTACCATTAAGAGTGTGTCGCCCATGGGACGACACCGTCCCAAGCTGCTTCGTTCGCGGATAACTTACATTACTTCCCTCTGTTGTTCGCTTTGTGACTCAGCGATACCTCGAGGGACTGCCACCAGACATTCGGCAGGGTCGCTTGCCCCGCCCCGTTCCCTCCCCCCCCCCCCACTTCCCACCCTAAACGCGACCACTCTAGGCAACCCCTTGGAGCACTCGAGGAGAAAATACCACGCACGGTCGTCTCCACCACGCGCACACACACACACACACACGAGTGCCTGAAACATTCAGCAGCCCACCATCCCCTATAGAAGGCGCGGAGGTTACGACTTCCTTCTATAAACTGTCCACGATAAATTGAGCACTTCTGAGGTCCAAGTTACTTTTCATCCTCTTAACAACCTTTTTAAATAAACATTGTCATATAAGTAACAAACACAGTGTGTATATTCCACCGCACCCGGAAGTTAACGTCTAAGGCTAAAATAAATTATATTTATTGACGATTATTTCAAATGAGAGTGCTTTCAAAATTGCTCACTTCACTGTGAATGACCTATACCAGGACACATTATGCGTGTTCTAGGGACGGGGTAGATAAATACACACAGAGGCGAAATTGTGTAGCTGTTCCTTTGGTGTGGTCGCTCCTGTCCTCTGATTGGCTGAGTGGGGCTCTTGGAACGAGCCTTGTGTTTGATGGCTTTTTATTTTGCCCCGTGGACAGCCAAGGCCAGAGACGCAATCTTTTCTTTTCACCCCCGCAATTATGCCCTTTCTGGGTTGTCCGGGGGTATAAGTATTTCCTTTAGCTTATCACTGCATTATCTGTCTTATAGGTATATTCACGATCAAGTGAGGAGTTTTAAGTCCCAGCCAAATTTTTCCTTTCAGTCAATTTCTATGTTTCTGCCACTTTTTTTTAAATATAAACATTACCATGCGACTACTAAACAACGTGTATATATTTCACCACCCCTAAAATTTAACGTGTAATTCTGCAATAAAATTTATTTATTAGTGGTTACCGCCTGATGGGAAGGCCTTAAATAGTGCTCACATTACCTCTTTGGCTTTCTCGTGTCACGTTGCCTTAATTTTTTGTTTTCATTACTGTGGTTAGTCATCCTTTGATTGATCGTTGTTGTGTATGGTTGTAAACTATATTTTATTCTACTTTTCTAAGCCAATGTAGAGCGGCTCTACAAAATATTAACCGTATCCACCCCTTCGTTGGGCATCAGCCCTGGAGGAGGTTCTTTGGATTCCTGTTCGACCCCGCTCCCCCCGCAGACATCATCGTTCTGCCTGTGTTCTCGTCATTAAATTCTCGTGATCCATGTTCCATTCCCTAGTACGTATATTTCCAGTCTCTATTACCCCGACTCCTTGCTTAGGTCATTGCTCCCATGTTGTTCATATTACTCGTACGCTCCCAGGTCTGCATCGTGTCTCCAACTTCTACACAGTTCGTGGAGGGGGGGGGGGGCGGGGGGCGAAGCACTACAAACTCGTCAGTGGTGTTGTGTTGGATTGGCTACCGTATGTTTAGAAAGGTTCCCTATTGGCTGGGTTGCGGGCTGGCGAGCAGCGTTACTGAACGCTGGTTTGGCGAACGCCGTTCCATCATTGCGCTGGTCAGTGACGCCATCTTGCTGGAGTTCGAGGTGGAAGGCGTCGTTTCACCTCTGTATTCTCAACAGTTCTGTAAGCCACTAGACTATAGGCTGTTCATAATAAAGTGAGCACTTCTTAAGGCCCTCATAAATGTTTCCTTTCATCCAGTTTACATCTTCCTGCTGCTTTCTGATACAAAAATAGCAATGTGACCAATAAACACACTGTGTACATTTCAACACCATCAAAATTTAATGCGTGAGGCTGTAATAAGATATATTTATTAGCGGTTAATGCCTGTTAGGAGGGCCTTAAAAAATGCTGACTTTATCGTGAACAGCCTATACCCGCCTCACACCCAAGGCGAACCGGATCACACCCGAATATTCGCCGGATTATGCTCCGGGTCGGCGGGTTTTCCCGGGGTTCTCCTGTCTTTTCGTTCCGGCGCTGCTTCATGCTCACCTCGCTCTGCCCTCATCGGATCTCAAAAACCTCGTTTTTAAGAGCCGCCCAAATTCTCTCAACTCAACTGCGTCGTTGTCTCTTAGCCGGCGTGCAGTGTTCTCGTCGTACTGCGTGTAAAGGCTGTTCACTATAAAGTGAGCACTTTTGAAATCAACCTTAGATAAAAGTCACTGTCTTCACCTGCGTATAGTTCAACGGGCGCACTGAGTGACATGCGCCCAGTAAAGTTGGTAATGGTGGATGGGAAGCAGTTTCGTAGCTTAACGTAGAATAAAAAGTGTTAGGCAACCATTTCTGATCACTCAGATTAGTTCTTTCGCTTTCGCTTTATTTTTTAATGCATCGAAGTGTAAAAATGCTCATCTTTGTTAGATATTTACTTTTCAAATAATTTCTCTGTTTTACTTGACCGTCGCATGAATAAAGCGATGAGGCCCACGACATTGTTAATGTTACACAAGGCGTAAAAATACACAATGTGCATACAAGCAGATTTTAAGCAGACTTTTCAAAAGTGCTCATTTTACCGTGAAAAGCCTGTACCTATGGGACTTTAAGCGGCGAATCTATCATTTCACCCATGGAAACTGTGTGGCTAGGGCCGTTGAGTATTACTGTGTGTATTTGACGTATATATTTCGAGATACAGCTTTTCCGAAAAACCCGTTTGAAGCTGTTATACGGAGTGCTCTGAAATGGCGTTTCTAATGTGCGTGATGTTGTGAAAACACTCAACCGCCCTCATCGGAAGTGTGTGTTCTTTTCGCAGACAAACACAGCACGTTTCTAATGTGCGTGATGTTGTGAAAACACTCAACCGCCCTCATCGGAAGTGTGTGTTCTTTTCGCAGACAAACACAGCACGTTTCTAATGTGCGTGATGTTGTGAAAACACTCAACCGCCCTCATCGGAAGTGTGTGTTCTTTTCGCAGACAAACACAGCACGTTTCTAATGTGCGTGATGTTGTGAAAACACTCAACCGCCCTCATCGGAAGTGTGTGTTCTTTTCGCAGACAAACACAGCACGTTTCTAATGTGCGTGATGTTGTGAAAACACTCAACCGCCCTCATCGGAAGTGTGTGTTCTTTTCGCAGACAAACACAGCACGTTTCTAATGTGCGTGATGTTGTGAAAACACTCAACCGCCCTCATCGGAAGTGTGTGTTCTTTTCGCAGACAAACACAGCACGTTTCTAATGTGCGTGATGTTGTGAAAACACTCAACCGCCCTCATCGGAAGTGTGTGTTCTTTTCGCAGACAAACACAGCACGTTTCTAATGTGCGTGATGTTGTGAAAACACTCAACCGCCCTCATCGGAAGTGTGTGTTCTTTTCGCAGACAAACACAGCACGTTTCTAATGTGCGTGATGTTGTGAAAACACTCAACCGCCCTCATCGGAAGTGTGTGTTCTTTTCGCAGACAAACACAGCACGTTTCTAATGTGCGTGATGTTGTGAAAACACTCAACCGCCCTCATCGGAAGTGTGTGTTCTTTTCGCAGACAAACACAGCACGTTTAAAATTTCGCGGAGGAAAAAAAATAAGGGCATTTTAAAGTCTTTGCAAATTAGTTCAAGCGGCAGGCAAAAGCTGTTCACGGTAAAGTGGACACGTGTGTGGCCCCAGTAACTTTTTCCTTTTAGCTAGGTTTTATCCTTCAACCACCTTTCAAAGTAATTATTGCCATGTAAGTAATAAACACGGTGTGTATATCCCACCGCACCCGGAAGTTAGCGTCGAAGGCTAAAATAAAATACACTTATTGACTATTATTCCAGACGAAAAGGCTTTCAATAGTGCTCAATTTGCCGTGAATAGCCGATAGGTGGGTCCCTTAACGCTCGGTTTCACTTGCCACGTGAATTACTGGTTTCTAGCTTATTTTGGTATCTTGGTTGTTCAGGGACCTTATTTTGGTATCTTGGTTGTTCAGGGACCTTATTTTGGTATCTTGGTTGTTCAGGGGCCTTATTTTGGTATCTTGGTTGTTCAGGGACCTTATTTTGGTATCTTGGTTGTTGAGAGACCTTATTTTGGTATCCTGGTTGTTCAGGGACCTTATTTTGGTATCTTGGTTGTTCAGGGACCTTATTTTGGTATCTTGGTTGTTCACAGACCTTATTTTGAAACTACAATTACGCTTCTCCGACAACATTCATTATGCCGTAGAACAAACATAAATTATAAACTTTTTGTCAACATCATTTTTAAATTATATATGCAGCTTCATTTTAGAATTTTTAATGTGTTCCTGCCGTTACGTGGCTAAAATTTGTACACTTCACTTGAATACATTTGTAAAACGGAGACGTGCTATGATAAGAAATTTTTGGTATTTCATTGGGGAATATATGTATGGTACATGCATGGAAAATTCAGCATGGCGGATAGACCTAGTTTTAACCCATTCGGTCACACATTCATTTCGTAGTTCAAGTGTTCTAATCACGTCGTTTTAGATCTGCAGTGTACTTGTGTACGACATTCTTTCTAGCGACCAACGAGCACCTCGCTGCGTGCTGGACGATATTGACATCAAATATTAATGTCAAAGAGGCGTAGAAAAATTTGAAAATCGGGATTGGCTACAAGAAAGGCTGAGCACTGGTGCCTTTCGGTGTACATTACCAGCTATAGACACAATTCATGCGCAATAATTAATGCGAGTGAACGGGTTAAGGCCAGGCTTCACCATGCATGGGTTTATAGGGGGGGAAAAAGGCTAAATTCGGACAAAGATCTCTTGGTTATTTTTTGTTAAAGCATTTTCAACTAAGGTTTTTTTTTTGTTTAAGATTGATGGGGACAAACATCTCTTAGTTAATTTTTGTTAAAGCATTTTCAACTAAGGTTTTTTTTTTTTTGTTTAAGAGTGATGGCATTTACATTTGTAAGGAATTAAAATTTTAATCTTTAACTTTTAAATGCACTTTTTAATTATTTATAAAACGTCACAATTTTACAAATAATGAAAACGCACATTTGAAATTAAAAAATTTAAATTTGGAAGGTTTACAAATCGAGATGAGTTCAATCTCTAACAAAAAAATCTTTAGTTCAAATTACTACCACAAAAAACGACTGAGAGATCTTTGTCCGAATTTAGCCTTTGATTCCCTATACACACATGCATGGTGAAGTCTGGCCTTAAGTTAGTAGTGGAGTGCTTTCATACACAGCACTGCATGCGACTGCGCAATGTGGTAGAGTTAATTTAAAAGTAGTACACTCACTACGAAAGTGTCAGAAAAATGCGACTTCATGTGAATGAACAATGCTTATACATTGTAATACTGGGAGGGGGGGGTATTTTCGTATAATTTAGTTATTTCGGTGTTTACAAATTATTTATTAATAGTCTATTATTAATTAAAATATATGCTTGCTTCAGAAATCACATTTTTGCAAGAAAAATTTCAAGTAGGGCAATTATAATATGTGATCACTATGGTTGTATGTATGAAAATATTGGTACTATTTCTAAAGAATATTTTCAATAATTGATTTGACTTACGTTTATTTTGGTTGTAAAAATAATCAAACTTTCGCGGTTCGAATGAGTGTGTATGAAATAAAAATAACGAAAATATTTGTAAATGTTTTTAGTATTTTTTTGTTTACAGGGTACAAGCAGATTTATTATTGTGATTGCCTTGCTTGGCGCTTTTATTCCTGCATTCTGAATGAAAAAATATGTTAATTTTTGTCAACCAGCTGAAGGTTTGCCTCTTGAGACTTCGTATTTTGGCTAGGTCAAAATTTCACCAGGTATGAGACGACGTGATGTTCTACTTTCGTGAACGTCAGTATCAGCATTTTTCACAGTTCGTGTAAAGATCGTCACAAACCGTGCGTGGCCCATTCAGAGGGCGACTTCAAATAGTTTTTGTGTTGTAAGGAACTGGAGCCAAGAATATTTCATTCTTGTGTAGTAACATTAAAAATAAGGATTGAGGCCCAGTATTAACTGTGATCGCCAGTTACGTTGAATATGGTCAAACATTTAAAGTGTTAAAAAAATTTTGTCAGTATTGTGAAAATAATTGTGTTGTGTGAAAAATCTTTGCTTCGCCATAATAATGAACTGGAATGAAGTGGAACTTTGGT
This sequence comes from Dryococelus australis, assembly GCA_029891345.1. Lineage (NCBI taxonomy): Eukaryota > Metazoa > Arthropoda > Insecta > Phasmatodea > Phasmatidae > Dryococelus > Dryococelus australis. Next base: position 351,360,576 of record CM056995.1, read on the forward strand.
ATTGCTGTCAGATAATTTTTGACGTATGGTATTCATTTAACTTTGTTCCAATAATGAAAAAATGGGCGTAAATCAAAGAAAATATTTTAAATAGATAATGGTAACCAAAAAAGAAACTGTCAATAGACTCAATTATCGTAGTGTTGCCCTCTTGCAATTTTTTGATGGTCGATGGAAAATATAGACTTTGCTGCTTTAAATATTCTAGTTAAGTACCATAATGTTTGTATTTGCAATTAGTCATGAAATTAGTGGTCAAAGGTTTTGAAGCCGAGTTCGCTTTTGCACCGTGGCTAGGTGTAGGACTATTTGTGGTGTCTGCACGAGTGAGGTATTTTTGAGTAGCCTGGCCCCCTTTCGGGGAAAGGGCGTCTCAAGGAGTAAGTGTAAGTTAATCGTGAGAAACTCTAGAATGGAAGAGAGAGAGACAGAGATGATGCCTTGATGATGTTACTACCACGTATATATTGTTTCGCTAGTGAATAAAACCTTTCCAGGCGCAATTTAATATACTGTTTAAGGTATCGCAAATAAGAACCATTTTTTTAATGTATGCTGAAGTCTTATTGTTAGACTATACAAATAAGAACTACTCATATCCTATAACAGTGAGACAGTTATTAATCGGTTATCTACAGGGAAGATCATCATAGGTCTTTAAGGCATAGTGTGCAGCAGCAGTAAAATTAGCCTGGATATCAATGGGTTAGTATAACCTAGCAAGAACACGGTAGTAAGTCAACAAAAATTGATATTTGTGTGTGCAAAGGATACTTGATAGCCACGGAAATTTGCACAAGAAAGCCCGACCTTAGTTATTTACGTGTACACCTGCATTTTTCTTGTGGTCATACGTTGCGTGTCTCCGTGAGAAAACCTTTGAGATACTTTACTGGTCCTTTTTTGAAATAAAATGTTTAAAGAATTTAATTATGTACGCTGGCTCATAGGCGTGAGTGCAGTTTATGTCGGGTGTGGCCACGGACACCCTAACGACCGGAAAATGTTCCTATTTAGTATCTTAGCTTCGTTATGAAACATGATTTACTTCTAACATAATCTTGACATGGAAGTGACTAAAAGCTGTTCACGATAAAGTGACCACTTTTGACATCAACCTTAGAAAAAAGACACTGCCCATGCCTGCATGTACTTCAACGAGCTCACTGAATGACATGCGCCCGGTAAAGTTGGTAACGGTAGATGGAAAGTAGTTCCATATTTTAACGTCGAATAAAAAGTGTTACGTAACCATGTGTGATGATTCAAATTATTTTTTTCACTTTCTGTTGTTTTTTTTTTTTTTTTAATGCATCAGTGTGTAAAAATTATCAGAAATATGAAATGTTTACTTTTCTAATAATTTCAGAGTTTCACTTGCCCGACGCATGAATAAAGTGATGAAGCCCGTGACAATGTTAATTTTATATAAGACGGAAGAATACACAACTTGCATACAAGTAGATCTTCAGCAGGGCTTTCAAAAGTGCTTATTTTACCATGAAAAGCCTATACCCATGTGTTTGTGATGTATACTGATTACCACTGGATTTTAATGATTGTAATTTTCAAACCTAAATACATATGATTTAGTCCGTACACTCGGCTCTATTTGTTTCTCGAGATTTGCTAGTTTGCTCTTCTTTCAAATAAAAAAAGTGATAATTTTTGTAAGGTATATAACTGAATAATTATTGGAGTTATTGGATTAATTAATTCATTCGCTTCTCTTTTCAAATTTTATGAAAATTAGCATTACACAATTGTGTTTTATATAATTATTTGAAATAAATCATTACGAAATATGGCTTCCGTATAAAATTGTATTACAGCACAACGATCACTATTTTAAACGTAAAGATCAATAATTTCGGGGAGGATTTTCTGGGTCCCTTCGTAGCCGGTGTAATTACGCGCACGCCGCGCGTCTTTCATCAACAGAAAACATCGACCAATAATGATAGTCACGTGGGTACCTTAGTTTACAGTTTCCGGTGTTACGAACGAAATTTTTTATGATCGATGCTGTACTTAAGTCGACGCAACACTTGTTTCGTTGTCACGGCCAATGAGCTGTATGTTCTGCTACAGTTAAATGTTTCAATCATGACCTAGACCGCTAAGGCGGTTTGCGACTTATTTATCCAATGGCAAGATCATTGATCACTTGAGTTTCGGAGCGTTCAGTACAGGCAAAAACTTACCTACACCTGCGTAATGTGCACAGTTGTGTACACGAGCTCTGAACGGGTTAAGAGTGCCGCAGGTCAACAGGCTCAAACCTTGAAGCCGACGGTAAAATTTCCATACTGTTGGCAGCGGCACATTCAGTGTTGCGAGGCGTGGCCGGGCGGCCGATGCACGAGGTTGGCTGACTTGCGGCGCCATTAGAAATGTGCGCGGGCGGCCGGTGGTGGTAGTTCGGTTGGGGGGGGGGAGGGGTATACGCGCATGCTCAGAACTGGGGGAGGGGCGTCGAAAGGTCAGGATCACACCGGTTCATCCATTAAACATCAGGATCGACTGGGCGACTCCAGGGCCCCGGAGTTCGTCCGGGTAATAGTGGATATAATTCCCCGGTGGGTTTTGCGACAAGATGTGGCGTAGGGATGGAGCGGTGAGACCAGTCTTTAGGGGAGCGTTGAGGGGGGGGAGGCGTTACAGAGCTGTTTGGGAGACCCACAGTGAAATACGGGTTCTCCCTTCAAGGGTGGGGAGGTCATTAGCCGAGACGTAAACTGCTAGCGCCAGACCTCCTGACTGTTTATAGTAGGCTCGCGAATAATTTAAACGTTCCTGATACCAACCTTGGAAAATTTTTCGCGTCGGTGACTCGTGTGTGCATTGTCCACCCCTTGGCTCACTACCGCGACTAGCGGTATTTTGGGGACCCTGCCATTACATATACGGAATTTTCGTGAATTCGCTTGAAGAAATTGTAGACTTCAACCTTATGAACACATGAGCTTCTTTTTTTAAAAGTGGATCACAGTTCGTTCGACACAGTGTGAGCGACATTTAACAAATGAAGAACTTGCAATAAATAAAGCACTGAACGCGTCTGCTACGTGTTCTGTAGCACAATTGTATTAGCAGCCAAATTAGTGCCAACTGAAGCTCGGGTACACAAAGGATCGTGGCGACTGGCTTGTCGCCAAATTAATCCGTGAAATTCCGAGTTCATACCTGAAATTCCGCGAGATGATTTAACATCAAAGTAGACGGCATGCACACACACATACTTACATACATACATACATGTTAGTTCCACGTGTGTAAGTGCACCACCGCTCATCAGACACGCCCCCTTCGGGACTGTTAGTTTCATTTGGTGTGGACAGGAGAACTGGCATGTGACTTTTACTCGAGTGTTTAGAAGACTATGAGGTATAGCTTTCTTCCATATTACAACGCGAAATGATTGCTTATTGCGGGAAAAATGGACTGTTTCGTAGGATTTTACTTACTACACGTGACCCCCGACAGTAAAAGGCAGTAAAAGATACAATTCCAATATTTGGAAATACTTGCTTACGACTTTCATATGAACCTCTAGATATAGAATTACATTTCTTTCGCCGTTACGAGCTTTACAGGACTCTTGCTAGTCACTGTGCCAGCATATGCAGCTAGGGCCAGTGACATTCTTCAAGGGTTGATTTCAAAAGAGTTCAGTTAACCGTGAAAATGCTATACCAGACTGCATTTTCACAAAACACGTAGCCAATAGGAATATTGCAGATGTGCTCGTAGATATTGAACGTAACCTTTAGCTTGCTTGGTAGCTAGCTGAGCGGGTAGACTGCTCCCCTTCCAAGGTGAACCGGGCTCAGTCATCGGCCGGTTTTTCGCAAGTGGGGATCGTGCCGGACCGGACGGTGCCGCTTGGCGGGCGGGTTTTCTCGGGGATCTCCCGTTTTCCCCGCCCTTGCATTCCGGCTCTGCTCCGTTCGCACCCCCGCTTCACCTTCGCCGCTTCTCAAGACCTGGATGTTAAGAGCCGCCCAAATCTGTTCACTGCTTTCCGATCCATTGCATTTTTGTCGCTAAAAGGAATATACCGTATGGGGATGTGTCGTGATGTCATCTATCACGTATCTCAGACTTATTCGAAAACAAAGTGACTATTAATAAGCACAGTGTCAGTAATTTACCACTTCCGCGACAAGTACGTTTACCCTGATGCTCTGACTAAGTGGCCACAGGTAGTTACTGTTGTCGCCGACAGATTACGTTCGTCCTCAAGTGCTTTTGTGGAAGTAGTTCTGGCCGAAATGTTGGCAGTATGTTTTCTCCCAGCCTGTGTTGGTGTCGCCTGTTTTAAAGCCGAGTAAATCAAACATTCAAATCACGCTGAATTACGACAGTGGTTACAACTAATATTTAGTTGTATGCGTTCACAATAAAATGTGATTCCAGATAGAATTAAAGCTGTTATTTTTATAACCATTTGGCTTGATCGCTTCATTGGGGCCAGGTGTCGTGTGTTTAGTTGTAGTTCGTGAAGGCTATTCATGCACATCGAACGAAAGCCAAAACCGATGGTGCCATATGAAATTGCGAAAATGTTGGCCGTTTGGGACGGCTTACCTTCGCTGCGAAGGGGGTGTGTTTGACGAGCTCCACGCCTCACGTCGGCTGGGTGGGCCTGCTGGTCTGCAAGTATGGGCCGCTGCCGCCCACGAAAACTAATACTGCCTTCCCCTCCCTCGTACGTCACCTTGACTACGTGACGCCAGCCAGCCAATCACGCACCACCAGGGTGCCCTTCCAGGACTTCAGATATTGACGGGGTGAAGATCATTTTGTAATGTTCTAGATTATTTCAAATAAAATATAAATACAGGTGTCTCGCCCAGATTCGGGGAGACAGCACAGGGTTTTGACTTGGGCAGGAACTGCTGTGCCGTCAACATTTTAAGAGGGGGGAGGTGGCTTGCTGCTATTTTAGTTAGGTATGTTTTAAAGCAAAATAATTATATGTAACCTGCATATAGCTGGAAAGAGATATAGTCTTGGAAGAATGTTGTTTTTGGGGGAAGATTTAAACATAATTATTTTTGATACCTTTGCTACACTAAATGTAATCAGCGGGAAAACTGTATTTTTAGATAACATGTATTGATTGTAAAGTTTTGGGGAAAAACTATGTGAATGATTATATTTCGATATAAAACCCAAGACAACGAATAATTTTCAAACCTATTCACTTGAATCAACCCAAATCCCTTTTTTTGTCATCATTGGGGGGGGGGTGAGGGGGAGGGGGGCTCTCAGCTGTTTTCCAACTTAAAACACCTACATTCCGGAAGCAGTTGAGACAAGTACCTCGTCCTGTATGTGTTGGCAAACACCGTCACAAGTTATAGACTTTTCACGATTAGTTGATCACTTTTGAGATCAACGTTTGAAAAATGTCACTGCTCTTACGTGCTTATATTTTTACGGGCACATTGAGTGCCATGCGCCCTCTATAAAGTCGGTAACGATGGATGGCAAGTAGTGCCAGTTATTAACGTTAAATTAAAGGTGTTATATAGACGTTTGTAAATAATATTTTTTTTTACTTTTGCTTTCGGTTCTTAACGCATGTACTTACAAAAAAATCGAATTTATAAAATATTTACTTCTATAACAATTTCGTAGTTTCGCTTGACTGACGCATGAATAAAGTGGCCAGATCCATAGCAATGTTAATTTTACATGTGGTGTAAGAATACATAATGGGTATACATGTAGGTATAGGCTATTCATGGTATAATGATGACTTCTTAATGCCCTTCCAAAAGATGTTAACCATATATAAATATACTTTACTGCAGGCTATGGCGTTTACGTTTGAGAGTGATGAAATGTATACACAGAGTTTTTTAGTCACAGGGCAATAATTATATTAAAAAGTGGCTAAGAGGCAGATGTTGGCTTAAAGGAAAAATTTTGTAGGGCCTTAAAAAGAGCTCACTTTACCGTGAACAGCATATAGAGTCCCTTATGGCGAAGCTCAGGAAGTCTATAACCCTACTGGCCAATGGCTGTGGTTGACGGTACAAGTGGCTGTTTAATGTCTGTGTTGTTGTGTATTCTATGCCAGGGCCGTACACGTCAGCGTAGTTTGCGCCCGTGACCGCTGCGCGTCGCTGCAGTCGCTAATGAATAGTTCATGAGGATCGGGGTTGGAAGGAAACGCCTAAAACGACGGGAAGATCAGGGGAGCCGGTGAATTATGTATGTTCGTAGGAACGTGGGTGTGTGTGTGTGTGTGTGCGATGGTTTGTAGGGGGTGGCAGAAGGGTGCGGCTCGCACCACGCCGTGAAGGGTTGGTGCCGCGGTCGGCAGATTGTGATCGCATTCTCCGTGCAGGAGGGGCGCAGGAATGTGGCGTGCAGTGGCACACGTGTGTGCGTGTAACGCACTCTCGTGTCGTTGGTGAAGCGGCCCCAGCCACAAGTGTATGCGGTACGTCGCATCCACCTGATTACAAATTAAAATAACAGCACGAACAAAAGCAAGTAAACCTCTCCGTCCCTTGCCGATCTTTCTCTTTCAGTATTTCGAAAATCCGCTAAGTAGTGAGAACCATTTCCAATCACTTGTTAAGGTGGTAACATTAATAATTATACTTTATACGCTTCATGTAATCTTACAATTATTTTCTGTCGATGGGTTTTCCTTTTTGTGTGCCTGTTCTCCGCCCCCCCCCCTTTTTTCTCTCCTTATTAGCATAAGTCAGCTAATAACATTGAAGGGCGACCATGTCCATAGTAGCGGCCATTACTACCCAATCCCAGAAAGCCTCGATGCACGTTTCCTATAGTATTGGCCATGAGACACACTGTGGTCCCACCACTACCTGGGACTACCGAATCCCCACTTAGATTTAAGGCAGGTTAAGGGAAAATTCGGTGAAAAGACCCGTAGGTTCAGTTGCCATGGGAGTCACGGTGGCTAAGCGGTTAGCCTGCTCGCCTCCGACCAGGGCGAACCGGGTTCAATCTCCGGTCGGCAAACCGGGTTTTCGCAAGTGGTAATTGTGCCGGACGATGCCGTTGGTCGGCTGGTTTTCTAGGGGATCTCCCGTTTCCCCCGCCTTTTCATTCCGGTGCCGCTCAATACTCACCTGAATCACCCTCATTGGCTCTCAAGACCTCGCTATTAAGAGCCGCCCAAAACTCTTCACATCTCTCCACTTCAGTTGCCATAGCAACTGAACATACAGGTCTTGTGCCTGACTGGCTACCGCGTGATTCGAAAGATTCACTGTTGGCTGCGCTGCAAGCTGACAAGTCAGTTACCAGGCTCTGATTGGCGAATAACGTCCCTGACATATTGCTGGCTAATGACACCATTTCGCTGGCGTGTGTGGCTGGAGTTCACGGAGTAAAGCTTGGCTCACAACCATCCGTCGCGCCCGTCCGTCAGTCAGTTATCCGTCGGTTTTTACGTCCCTGCAATAGAAAGCGACTTACAACAATCCGACGTCCATCGGGCCGGGAAATTTTCAGTGTCACCACCCAAAAACATGACCTTTCTCGCACAGAGAGACATTTTTTTAATGCATGCCATAAAGAGGCCTATATTCTCTTTCCCTAACATAATTTATCAGCATTTACTCTGAATATCTATAAGTCATATTCAGTTGAATTCAAAGGTGAAACGTAAAAAATCATCCGTTGGTCCGTCAAAAGTTAATGTTTGAGATGTATTTGACGGATTGAAGGATAGAAAAAACCTTGCCCTGCGATTGGTTGAAGGTCACGTGACCGCCGGACGGACGGGCAACTGACGGATGTAACAGATGGTTGTGAGCCCAGCTTAAGCTGTTGTTTCATCTATGTATATTTGAGTACTCTGTGAAGAGGTTATGCAACTGTGTGACCGAGCTACAGGCGATTGGCCACTGTATCTTTCAACTGTTGTTATTGGCTAAAAGAAAGTATCATCCAGGTTCTGTCACACGAACAGTCCGCGAATAACAGAGGTTACAGGAGCGTACAGTAACTTTTGGAGTTCAACCTGCTATCTGATAAAACGAATTTTGCATACCTGCACTCATTAGTAGGGATAGGAAAATTTCGCGAGTTCAGTGACCTGTAGGCTAGACTCCTCAGTCCTCTGCATACTGGAGCCTCAGCTGTGTGTTCATTGGCTGTTGCTCCGCACCTGGCAGTTATGGGATTCGCAAGATGTTTCCTTGCAAGTCTGCTATTGGCTCAGAGGCGTGCAGGGCGGGTCTAATAAACTATGATCCAATTGCGAAGATGACTTGACTGCATATGTGTTTGACGTCTATCTTGTCCCGAAATGAATTCGCAAAATTTGCCTATCCCGCTCATTAGTAAAGAAGATGAAAAATCGTGATAATGTTTTGAGCCAACGTATCATGGAAAACACTGTAGCAATGATTTTTGGTTGGATGTTCAAATGTTTGTATTTGGCTAAGTCCTTTGCAGACCAGCCACAGGCGTCCTGATTAAGCGCCTCATAACCATCATTGTTCCATTGGAATGGGATAGTAGGTTCACACACGCACACCGGACAATAACGGACGTAAACTGACGGACATGTGTACAGTACGTCCAACACTAGGAATCAGTCGACTTTTCTATCGATATATCGTAGTCTCTACTCATAATCATTAGAGGTAGAGCCCACGTCAATTTCGCGAGTTCACTTTGCAGTAGTTTAGACTTCTCTGTCTTTCTCATACTCGGGATGCAACTGTTTATTCATTGACTGTTTCCATGGCGACAGCCCTTTGGTGTTTTTAAACTTTTTTGGACGTGATACAGTCACATTATTTTTTCCTGTTCAGTACTGGCTGGAGTCGCCCAGGGTGCACCAAAACAATAATTGCGATCCAATAGTGAAAGGATACAGGACCATAAGTGCTTCACGTCTTACCTGCCACTGAAGGAATTTGCCGAATTAACGTATATCCTGATACATGAAAAATTCGCGGATTCATTACGGGACAAGTTATATATACGTACGTAGGGGCCACGTTGGCTGAGCGTTTAGCACGCTCGCCTCCCACCAAGGCTAGCCGGGTTCAATCCTCGACCGGGCCACCGGATTTTCGCAAGTGGGAATCGTGCCAGACGATGCCGCTGGTTGGCGGGTTTTCTCAGGGATCTCCCTTTTCCCCGCCCCTTCATTCCGCCGCCGCTTCATACTCACTTCAATCACCCGCGTCGGCTCTCAAGACTTCGCTGTTAAGAGCCGCTCAAATCTCTTCACTTACTCACGTGTGCATACGTGTCACTTTGGCAATTGGTCCCCGCGTTATTTGACGTCTCCTCTATAATGACATTTCTAACTTTCAGAATTTTTCTTTACATTGAAGGACTGAAAGTAACAAACCTGATTAGTCTACAACAAAAGCTACCCGTGGGAGAGTACCCGAAGGGAGAAAATCAAGTTTTTACTAGTAGTCCTTCGCTTAATTTTTAATGCCTGCATTTTTGGAACATTGAAGTTCGTTTCGCCAGAAGGCTCTAACATTCTTAGGATTTAAATATGTCATAAACAACAGCATGCAGTAAACTTTCCAAGGACCCCATATAGAGCTGTGTAACTTTTAGAGAAGAAAAGTTATGGCCAATTCAAAAATTCCCCAGTACAGTGATTTTAAACTGTCCTTGCAACAAGTGATTGCTTATATTTAGGGAGAGTTATTTTCTTAAAATCAAAAGATATCCTGGTTTTTCTCAGGAAGCATGACAGAAAGCACTGCCCAAGTTTCAGAAAAATTGGAAATATCGAGGCAAAAGAAATATATTTTTTATTTCACATGGAATAATAATCCATTTTAATTTTTGGATTTAATTTTTACTGCTTGTTTTTGCAGTCGGAAAAAAGGCAGGAAAGCATAGATAAATTAAAGTTTATGTTATAGTATTCGTGGCAAAATTTTGCCTCGATGGTTCGGATTCCATGTCTGTACTGCATAATAACGCTAGTAGCTATACTTGTATTGTTGTATTCTTTTTAAATTTTTCTTTGCAAAAACTTAAATCAAAATCAGCAAGAAGTGGAAGGCGCCCACAGGCGTGCGCAGTCTTCATCATCAACATGTGGCACAAGAAGATTCGCTCTAAGGTCGCCTATAAAGTAGGAATTCAGGAAGTTCTCCCCGAAAATTAGTTGCACCACAACCTAGGAATATAAGAAGACCATATTTCGCAATAATTTCTTTATATTCGTGTAAAAATCAATTGTGTTATGCTAATTTCTATTAAATTTTAAAAGTGAAGTGATGCAATTAATAAATATACTTTATTAACTTCTATAACTAAAAAAAAAAAAACGTTAAGTAAAATATTTCCAGAAACAAGAAAATTCAATATCTAGACTAAATCTATGGAAACCAAATTTAGGTTTGTAAAGAACAACCTTAAAATTTCTGTAGTAATTAGTAATGAGTATACATTACTTACACATAGGCAGTCACTTCTCATGTCAGGGTTATCTTAGAACTAAATAATGTTTTATAAAGAGATAAAAATACAAAACAGGAACATTTTTCTAGTCATTAGGGTTTGCCTGGGCGCACCCCATGCAAACGTGTATGGTGATGTCGAGCCTTAATAGCCGATTAAACATCTCCAATCCACTCAAAGGGGCTGCGGTGGCTGGGAGGTTAGACTGCTCGCCTCCCACCAAGGCGAACTGGATTCCATCCCCGGCTGGATCACTACCGGATTTTTGCAAGTGGTAATCGTGCCGGACGATTACCTCTGGTTGTGCGAGTTTCCTCGTGGATCTCCCGTTTTCCCCGCCCTTGCATTCCGGCCTTGCTCCACTTTCATATCATTTCACCCTTGTCGGCTCTCAAGACCTCAAGAAGCCCAAATATCTCATCTCAACTCCAATATTCTTGAACATTAGAGAGCGCCTTGTCTTGGCCATCGCAGCTGCACTCTTAACCTCTTTTTGTTCACATTTCAAATCAGGCTCGAAAATTTACTCTATATTGGATATCATTTGAGTTGAGAGATTTGAAAAGTTCTCAGCGACTGGATATTTTGCGCCAGCTGAGTTTAAGTGAGCTAGGCGTGGAGCAGCTGTGGAAACGCAAGGGCGGGGTAGATGGAAACAACCCATAGAATTCCGTTAGCAAACGGCAACGTCTACTATGTTTTCTCGAATGCGAAAACAGGGCACGACATCTTCGGGGATTGAACGCACATCGGTGTGGAAAGGGGGCTGGAGAACCGTAGATGTTTTCGCAGATATGGATCCATAGACGTGAAGCTTGATCATTGCGCGGAATTCTGGACATACGGTCTCTTCGCTCTCTTTTAATCAAACCCGTGTATGACGTGTTTGTTTGAGTCCTTGACCCTTTCGCACCCTTTTAATTTAAGATTTCCGGTGTTGTAAAGAAAAAAAAATTATAATGCGTGCTGTACACAACACCTGTTCCGTTGTCACAGCCAATGTGCTGCAGGCTATATGTTCGACTACAGTAATATGAACCAATTATAACCTAGACCAGTAAGACGGTTCGCTAATCATCTGCTGACAGATGAGATTATTAGTCATTGATAGAGGCCCGAGTATTTCGCGGATTGAGTTGGCAGCAAGATAGGCTGGGCAGCCATCTATACACTCGAGACATTATCGTTTGCTTATTGATTGCTGTGATCAAGTGAGGCGAGATCTCTGTACAGGACTGTCGAACGCTCAATCACACTACTGCCCCCCTGCTTATTACCGGCTCACTGTTAAACGGGGCGTGTCTAAAGAACTGTCGTCCAATCACAACAGTGGGAGAAAAGAACAAGTGTTTGGAGTCTACCTCGCCACCGAATGAATTTGCGAAATATTCGTGACTTTTGTCATTGAGCTTCGCAGCACGCTTGCAGTACAGACAAAAAAAAATTACCGACACGTGCGTAATCAACCAAAATGCGTACACTGGGTCTGAATAGATTAATTATTTCACGTATCACAAGCGTCTTATATTTCTGGTCACATAAAAGTATCCTAAAGTAATTTTTATTTTATTCATCAATTATAATGTTTCAAATTATCAGCAATAAAAACAGAGAAAGCATGCCTGGTAATAAATAATTCACATGTGAAATATTATTAAACTGAGTGCGTTGGCCCTTTGGTGTAATTGAATGACAATGACGAGTTCGTGTTTTCATGATGGTGTCATTGATCTGTGTCCATTGCCGACAATGAGACGAAATAAAAAATAAAGCACACACACACACAGAACTCAGCAAGACAAAAACGAAAGAAAACCCTTTCTACAGCACCACACACAGATAATTATGAAAAGCTGTTTCCTTGTCAATATAAAACAAATATGTGCATAATTAAAACTACAAAAATATGGTCGAACAATTTATTATTTCAAAACGAGGCAGACAGCAAAAGGAAACCAATGAAAAGTCAACCCGATCACAAAAACCGAAAGAACCACACAAGTGAAAAAAAAAGGCGCGAAAACAAAAAAAGAAAACAACAATATTAGTGGACACAGGTGAATAATAAAAACTGGAAAAAAAAAACCACACAAAAAAGAAAAATCACAATAAAACGCAGCTCAGGAAAAAAATATTCCTTGTCAGATTATAAAACCAAAGTATTCAACATTACGAACAACAAAGGGACCACAAAAATAACGACGAAAAAATTATAACACAAAAAATAATTAGAAGTCTTCACGACATTTCGGGGCCTGAAATCTGTTTTTATCTTGCTGAGTTCTGTGTGTGTGTGCGTTTTTTATTTGGTCTGATGGTCGGCAATGGACACAGCCCAATGACGCCATCATAATAGTTAAACCTTGTTCGCTTGGGGCGCCGCAATATCCTCAAAGTAGAACTTTAGCAGGGCTTAAGAAACATAAGAAGTAACCATGAATGGACTGTATATACTCTGTTATCGTGGCTTGAGACAGTGTAGAATAAATTGGATTTTTTCGCGGTCTTGTTTTCTTGCCTCCTTTATGATTCGATCATACTTTTTTTTTTATTAACGCGTACATGGATTAACTGTTTGCAGACGAATGGCGTGCGTTCAATATTAAAGTACCAGAAATCTTGTTGGCACAGTGAAACAGGGTATATTGCCTGACAGACAGAAGCTAGCAATAAGTCATAAATGAAGTCATAAATGTTCCCACTATAAATCACTGTATGTGATCATCGTTTGTATGGCTGTTTCTCGCCATACAGTTTTGTGTTATTTCTGAATTTTCGTACCAGTATGATATAATTCTGGTTGTTAGATATCCATAGAATCCCTAATTTAGACCCGAGATATTTTTGTGCATAATTTGAGTTTGGCGTTTGTACAGAATGCTCCGTAAATAGTATTCAACTGTGAAACAGGCGGTATATCTGGTCATTAGTAATCGAATAAACACAATTGGACCTTTGTAAAAACCCCACTGTTTTTAAATTGTTTAAACATTTTGCATTGAATTGATACAATTGAAGGTTATTTATTACTCTTTCTTTTTTGCGTTATATTCTCGACGATTTTAACTAACAAACGTCAGTGACGAATATTGTATTTGCAGAAAATCCGTGTCTCTTTCAGATATGGGCTGTCTCTTCATTATACGATATAGACCGTTCGTAGTGTAAAGAAAATACCAATCTAGACTAGAAATTATATTAAAACATGCCTGTATTTAGATCACTGTGAATGTAGGGAAAAATAAACTTTTTTATTAGGTTTTCCTTTAAACCCGTACACATCTAGACGAATAATTCGCAAGTTATGTTTACATTAGTAACACTCTAACTCAATGGGACATTAACCCGTTCAGTCAGTGTCCACAATCGTGCACACGTTGCAAATGAATATATAGATGAACAGTGCTGTACACAGCAAGTCTTTCTTGCGACCAGTCTGATGTGTGTAATTTTCCGCACCTGTTTAACACGAATTATTAATGCCAATATCATCGAGAAATCACCACTGTTTTGTCCACTGGTTGCGAATTGCTGAACACAGGTACAGCGCGTACCAAAATATTACGTGAATGCAACAGTTGAACTTGGAAATAAGTGTATGACCGAAGGGGTAAGAGATTAGACTTCACTGCACTATACATAGAGACCTGCAAAATTCGCGTTATTATTTGGTAACCATGATAGACTTCACTTCCCTGTGCCTACGTGAGGGCTATTCCTAATTTCATTGGTTACTGACGATAATAAGAGGTCATTTACCTGTGTGACGGCTTTACTGGAGATTGGTTGCTCAACCTGTGAGTGTCCTTGGAGCGAGCCTCACAAGTTGTCTGCCAACAACAGTCAATAGAACACACATCTTGGAGTTTAGTCTGCCGCCAAATATATACGCGAATTTTGCACGTCTCTTAACTCTACATATCTCGGCGCGATTCGTAATTTAATTGGCTACTGACATATATGACGTCACTGACCTGTGGGACAATGTTACTGGAAAATTGTTGGCTCTACCATTGAACCTGTACAATTGATTAAAACTGTCCTGAAGATATGCCACGCAAATTGTCTCTTAATAACAGAAACCAAGCAAAGCATACAGTATCCCGCGGTTTAGTTTGCATCCACATAATAACCCAAACTTGTGGCTTGTATTGAATGGTATTTAATGTGTACCATCTGAAAGTGTTAAGGGCGATAATAGGGGTTGTTGAAGGTGCACGGAGGCAGTTACCGTTCTTTGTTGGGTTTCCTAAGTGTCGTTGAAATGAGGGGGGGGGGGGGGGTGTACTCTGGCAGGCTAGCTGTGAGGGAAGAGTAACTGTCTTCCAACCGCCCCTGGGCAAATAAACGGGCGGCGTCCCTTCATAATGGATGACCGAAGCAAGGGCGGCGCAAAAACATTCAAGCCGACTCCCCGCCGCTAGCTCCTCGTTTTCTCGGCCGACTTGTTTTTTAAGACGTCGTCAGACGTCTGCGCCCGACCTTCCCTCTGCACCCCCCCCCCCCCCAGGTCTGAAACATTGATGGCACCGTCCCGCCGGACTCCGTTGGGGAAGGGGGGGGGGGGGGGGGCATCCGCCGAAGGGAGATCCGACTCAGTCTCGTCAATTATGGACTCGGTAACTTTCCTCGACTTCTGAAGGTTCGGGGAAACTGCTCCCCCCCCCCTCTCTCTCTCTCTTTCTCTCTCTCTCTCTCTGTCTCTACCCACTGGAGACTCCACGTCCGTAAACTGACGGTCGCCTTCCCCGAACGTCCCTTGGTCACGTGATTAGCACTTGGTCGGCTGGGAAATTGTATCTGAGGCCATGCACGACAACACTGGTGTGAACGAACGCCTTTGAGACAAAACCAGCACGCATACAATCCCATTTTTACCTTAGTTTTTACCTCGATCTTTCAAGTGCCTATTCTGAGACAAACGTTTGTTTCAGTCCACAGTACATTTTCTTTACTCAATGCAATATTCTGTTCGAGCAACTACTTACTTGTTTGGCCGTACACAACGAAATATTTTGTTAACTAATCTTCTGTAAGCGAGCGGAAATACAATTCGTTACGAAACATAATCAATTTATATATAATGGCTTGCATGGACAAGATGTATTGCAAATGCTCTTTGGTATATAATGGCATTTTGATTGGGACACAGGAAACTTGCGCCGTTGGATGACACCTGGCCGGTAAATGAACGTTACCATGGCAAATGTATCCAGCGGAGTCTAGACTACATATAAGCACAAGCACGGTGCTAAGTGTAAAAAAATTCAAAACTAACATTTCTGCACCAGGGGTATAGTGGACTCGTGTCTGTATTGTCTTCTGCCGTAGTTAGAGATAGTGGGAAAAAAGCGAAAGTGTTTTAGGCCAAAATATTGTTCGAAACTCTGCAGTGTCTTGCCTCCTTCGTGGCGGGATAATGTTTTTTTCTTGACGCGACATTTACTACAAGACTTCGCGTTGTCTGACGTCCAGGGAGACATTCGGCTTCCTAGTCAGGGACACCGCGGAGTGCGAGCTCCGGTCCCCAGTCAAGGGCCATTACTGTAGTTATGATGTTATTGATCATTCATTTTATTCATCTGATCGTCAGCGGGTTCCACAGGATGCGGAAACTCCATGGACATACACTCGTAAGAAATTATTCGGAAATTTGCCATACTAGTGTATACGCTTAGTGAGAAAGCGGGAATAGTAATGTTTTCTCCCTAAACATTTTTTTCTACCGTTCCTACATTTGCTCAGGTAATAGTCGAATGCATAGGGAAGTACCCAAATGTTTGTAGTAGCGACGCTAAACATACCTATATCTGGAGGTTTGTGTGTGGTATTATTGCCATACAGTGTAGAGGTTAATAACTTCCATTACGGTTTAGGAAGTTTACCAGAAAATTTTTTTACAGTGTACTACTTTCAAAGGTTCCGCATCACCCGCTGTTTCACGACTATAGGCTGTTCACGGTAAACTGCGCACTTTTGAAAGCCTTTCTTAAGCCGTACGTTACATGCACATCGCGTATTTTTCCACAGCGTGTAAAATTAACTTTGCCGTGGGCCTGGGCACTCTATTCCTACGTCGATGAAGGGAAACTGTGGAATTATTAGAAAAGTAAGTATTTCGAAAAATTGCAGATTTTTACACTTACATGCATTAAAAAAAAAACAGAAGGTAAAAGAAATCATTTCTATTCTCACGACTGTTATCTAATACTTTTAGTTCAACTTTAAAATGTGGAACTACTTTTCCTCCGTTATCGCAACTCTACAGGGTGCACGCAAGTCGGTGTGCCCAGCAGTGATATCTTTCAGGAGTTTATTTCACTTATGGGTCCCAGTTCTTCCATCTCCCAGCTTTGTTTTGAAGATGAGTCTTATGCAGTGAGATATTCTGAATCGCGATACGGTGATGCCACGCCCCTCTGACGACTATTGTAGCAGCATTGCCGGGAGCGACTCTTTAACACACCGCTAGCCCTCGTGGCGATATTGGTTGGAATCTCGGGCTGCACTTGGACGCAAGCCACATCGGGACTGCGCTTTTGTACCGTTGTTCTCGACCCGTCACTCTACTGCTCTCCCTGTGTATTACTGGCTCACTGTCAAACATTGCGTATATGCAAATAACTTCAATCCGGTCATAGTAGTGCGACAAAAAATTATTAATACTTCAAGTTTACATGGGGCCACGGTGGCTGAGCAGTAATTTTTTTTTTCGTGCCCCCTACAAGGCAGACACGCAGTCTTTTTATTTTCACCCCCGCGCCTATGCCCTTTCTGGGTAATGCAGGGGTATAGGCTATTCACGGTAAAGTGAGCACGTTTGAAAGCCCTCTCATTTGGAATAATAGTCAATAAATATATTTAATTTTAGATTTAGACGTAAATTTCTGAGCGCGGTGGAATATGTACACTGTGTTTACTACTTGCATGGCAATATTTATTTTAAAAATTTTTTAAAGGATAAGAAATGGCTGAAAGAAAAAAGTAACTAGTCCTATATAAGTATTTCCTTCAGCATATCATTGTGTTTTCTATCATATAACTTTCCTTCCTTCGAGTCTCTCAGGCCACGTAACTTTAACTTCCAGTTAACTCCCACCTTGGCGAAACGGGTTCGATCCCCGGCCAGTTCGGTCCAGATTTTCGCAAGTGAGAATCGCGCTGGACGATGCCGCTGGTCGGCGGGTTTTCTCGGGGATCTACCGTTTTCCGCCGCCCCTTCATTCTGGCGCTGCTCCATACTCACCTCACTTCACCCTCACCGGCTCTCAAGACCTCGATGTTAAGAGCCACCCAAATCTCTCCACTCGCTCTTTGACGTCTACACGGCCACCGGAGCAATGAGTGAAATATTGGGAGCTGCAGTCATTGAAAGTAATATTCGCCAGTATATATTTGGCTATTATCGCCCGAGTGTTTATCAAGGTCCTTAAAAACACTATACTAGGGCCTGCATCAAGAGTAAATAGCGAAATATTTTTTTTACGATAATTACGTTGATTTGTAAAAATGTTCTGTGCGAAAGGATAATGACCGTGCAAGGTGGCGCAGTTGCAATTAAATTAAGCAAGACAAAAGAAAGAAGCGATTGTGAGTCATTCGAAGGCAGACCAAAAAACACGATAGTCACGAAGTTTCGGAAAATTAGACCTGTTCCTGTCTTAAATTGATAACAAGACATTGTCGTTTCAACATTGCATTTGCAAACTGCGTCAACGCGTTGAGATCCAGTTTACACAGTTGTGTGCATAATGAACATGAAGGATACTTTTAGCGTCGAGGATCAGTACCCAGTGATCTACATCGTAAGAACTGATTCATAAACGTTTTAGGTTATAAATGAAATGATTTACATTGCTGTCGCCGAACACAATACAGCTCATTGGCTGTAATAAAACAGTTGCTCTGTAGGCTCAAGTACAGAACGCGTTAATTAATTTCTCATTTCACCTGCAAAATTCGCGGTATCTTCTCGATGACAGGATCGACTCCACTGCCTTACAAACAAGTGAGCACAGGCCGTGGTTTCATTGGCCGCTGCATTTTAATCAACGTCACCTATGTGCTTGATTCCCTTAAAAGAGATGGGCCACTTCACCGCTGATCTTATATTATAGGCTCGAGAGTTTTCCAGCCTAGTCGATCGAACGTACAGTAACTTGGAGTACAGTCTGACGTTAAATAATAGCGTGAATTTTGTATGTCCCTACTAATTTATCTTCCTTCTGTTAAGAGGCGTCTTGCCATCAGTGTCAATAAAGGCGCTTACACCGCTTCTATCCCGTATATAGAGCATACTTGTGGGATAATTGACCTGTCCATCCGTCTCCGAACCACGAGGTGCAGCTGCTTCTCCTCTGGAAATCCCGCAATTACGGAACACGCGTAAAGAGATTTTGTATTTTCTTTTCCCGTCCGAGAACACCCCTCCTTTTCACCTTTCCCCCGCCGAGGAAATTAATTGTCTTGCTGTCAGGAAAATTGGTAGATTTCCACCTCGGGAAACCACTTGGGAGTTTTCTCCCCGGGTGAAAAAAAAATGGGGGGGGGGGGGGTGAAGTTGGGAAAGGGTTACGCTACTTTGCCCCCCCCCCCGGGTCTGTGCAGCGTGTCAGAAGAGTTTTCCGGGAGAAAAGCTACAGCGAGTTTCCGGCGGGGATTAAGGAAGCATTGCCTTTTCCTTTCATGAACTTTCACCCCCCTCAGCCGTCTTACTCGGTGGTAGTAACGATGACTGATAGCGCGGGCCCCTGGCGGCGGTGGCTGGGGAAGAACATTTCCTGTTTGAACTTTGCTCTCCACTGACGCACCCCTAGGATCGCTGTCCAGGGGTGGCTGTTTGGCCCGTAGACTAAGAATCAGTTAGAGATATCTCGCTGGCTGCGCACAACCTGTCTCCGTGTCCCAACATTGAACTGCTTTTCTACCAACACGACTAGTAAGAACGGCGTGGATTGGATTTGAGCTTAGAACACTGTTTAGTAAACTAGTGCTTTGAGATGTTTGTTTATTAACTCTAACCAATATGTAATGCTGTTTCGTGAAATTTATTATTTTATTAATCTTAAAGTGCCTATGTTTTGAAAATTAACATATAAACGAACACGTTCATCACTGTTTACCGTGTGACCTTAACAGTTGCATTCCTTTGTGGTAGGTCAGTGTTGGATACGTGCGCAGAAGACGAATAAGAGGTCTACATCCTTTTTAATCTATGGTAGGGGCGTTGTTATGATTGCGGGGTGAGGGGGTGGGATTGCCGCGTCACGGGCCCAATATCGAAGACTTGCATATCGATCGTTTTTTCTCCCTGCCTCGCTGGTTAAACTCTAGGAAATTATTTGCAAATTTACCCTATCAGTGTATACGTACAGTGACAAAGCACGAATAGTAAAATATTTTCCCATACATGCATGGTAACATTCCTGCAGTTACTCGGGAAAAAGTCAAATGCGTAAGGAAGTCCCCCAACTTTGTATCGTAGCGATACTTAACACTCACATATTTTCACCCTAATACGTAGTACGATTACCATACGCTGTATAGGTTAAAAACTTCCATTACAATTTAGGAAATTTTTACCAGAATATTTTTTTACAGTGTATGATTACGGAAAGCCTGTTACGTCGCGTCCATAACTAACTAGTATCTTCACACTTTTGGAAACTTTGAGTGAGTGAATATATTTGGGCAGCTATTAACACCAAGGTCTTGAGAGCCGATGAGGTTGAAGCGTGGTGGGGATGAAAGTGCGGGGAAACTGGAGATCCCCGAGAAAATCCGCCGACCAGCGGCATCGTCCGGCACGATTGAAAATCCGGAGTCGAACCCGCCGGAAATCGGACCCGGTTCGCCTTGGTGGCAGGCGAGTAGTCTAACCACTACACCACCGCGGCCCCTACGAACCTTTGAAAAACCACCCAATGTATGACTTGTTTGGTTGTATATGAAATATGTCATGTGTCGTAAAAGTCTTATACTCCTGTTAACGTAAAATATATTATAGTTTTGGTTAAACTGGACTTTTATTCGCACTTCATCTGTAGGAAAGTGAAGAGGAGATGTTGGGTGGCCCTTAACAACGAGACCTTGAGAGCAGATGAGGGCGAAGCGAGGTATGGAGCAGCGCCGGAATGCATGGTCGGAGACAACTGGAGTTCCCCGAGAAAACCCGCCGACCAGCGGCGACCTGAAAGAATCCGGAAGCGATCCCGCGGGAAGTGTGACCCGGTTCGCCTTGGTGGGAGGCGAGCCAACCGCGGCCCCTATTTTATCTGTTCATTATATTATGTCATTTGTAGTTAATATAAAGACAGATGAGATATGTGTGCTGGTAATGCTTGGTAATAAATAATTACCTTGCTTAAAAATGCGGTGTATTTTTTTTAGACTTAGTTAATCTTTGTTTGAATGAAGCTGAAGAACACCTGAAAGTGAAACTGTAGCAAGGCTTCAGGAAAGTTGGAAGTGACCACGACTGTATTTATAAACTCTTTCTCCACTTAAGATTTTCTTACGGTAAATTTACCGAACATTGGAAATATCATCAAATATCTAAATGTCAAACTTCAATATTATACGAGTAATTGTTGGTTCTCGTGTATTAAATTCCATGTTTTTTTTTTTTTTTTTTTTTTTTCCTGCTTTCATTCTCTTATCGCTGATCTTCCAATGCGTAACTAGTTTGTTCCAAGGGAATATTTTCCTATCTATCGAGATTTCTTTTATGACGAGTTAATTTTCCCAGTGGATACATATGTATTTAATCAGGATTCAGTTACAATCCCCGGTTATTTACACTTTTTTTTCGTTCTAGTGTACTATAATGAATACCGTGATTTTCCAAACGTGTAATAAGACGTCAAATAATAAGAGAAATAATTATTTCCACATATCAGGCCTGAATGTGGCCCCACAAGTTCAAACTGTATCTGTGTCAAATCCAGATGACTGAATGCACTCGTGCGATATCAAAAGCTATTTTGAGTTCAATAAATATGAACATCGAAGTAAATATTGGCTTATATTTTCCCTAGAATATCGTACAAGTAGAGTGCTTAACGATATACCAATGTTTCGCATGTTCCTATTGCCCAGTATGCTTGTTATGCTTGGACACATGCTCAACTTCGCAGACTAGTTCATTGTATTTTTCAAAAACTAAATAACCACACAGCCAACCAAAGAATTAAAATGCGTACTTTACGAGATAACATAGTCAAAATGCATTATTTACCACAAAGTAAACTACTACTTCCTGTGAAAATAATAGTCAAAACACTTTACATGCACGCTAACAGCACGTCAAGCTGCAGCTATTTTTTTTCCATACTTTACAGTTTTTCATCAAAGTGACAAATTGAGTAGTAATAGTTGTGCTTATTCTAGACTGAAACGTTAGAACTAATTCAGTCTCGTATCGAATGTGTCATTTTCTCCCTATTTGACTGGCCGGCAAGGTGCAGGAAACCACTCTCTTGCCACTGAGAAGCCTTGCAACTTATTCAATTAGTTGCAATTCAGCTGATTGTACTGTAGACTGTAGTAGAGTCATAAATATAATATGCGTGTTCCTATTACTGTAAAAAATTGCATGCAAAGTTTTATTTGTAGCAAAGAATATAATTTCTTTGAGATTGTTCTGTTTACTACAACAAAATCTTGCTCTTCATTATAATGCAAAGTGAAGGTTAATGAAACTTGCTACAGGCGTGGTGTTATTAGATTTTTCCTTTATACGATTTTGTTTAATGGCAGTATTATCTTTCTTTGTAGCAAAGAAAAAAAATTCTTGAGCTTGTTTTGTTTAAAGTATAGCAAGGATTATGTAATATTAAAATTTTCCTTTCGTATTTTGTACTTTTAAGCACCCCTCATGCGTAACTAAATGCTAAATGTTATGTTACCAAGTAACAAATTCCGTAGATCATCAAAATTGTGATATTGTTTAACCTTCAAATAGAGGTACAGTAACTGACTTAACCATGTAGAATACTGCCGGGGTATTGAAACGACAATGCAAAGTTATAATTGCCATTAAAGTATTGATGAAACAAATATATTGTCTGTGGCAAGCCTACTTTGCAGTCGTTCGTATTTAACCGCAAATTTCTTTGCGACAACGAATCATGTGTTGGCAGCAGAGAAAATGTTTTCAGAGCGATAGAGTAAGTATTTGAACTTGGCTTTGAACTGATATACAGTCGGGTGAAAGTATAAAGATAACAGGGTCTTTCAAAGTGGCCAATTTACCGCCGAACTGCTGTAGTAAATGTCCGGCTGCAAGCTCGCAGAGAGAAAGAAAACGAGGTCATTGATGTCAAGTGCAGCATTGCGTGCCGAACTCCGACTGATAATGTTTATTTTTTTCTCTAGCGAACCACTCGTTATTTATGTCATACGTTTTCTCATTCCTTATAGTTATTCACTGGTGTAAGCTTCCTGTTCCAACTTGCCGTGCAGAAAATGCGTGTTAAAGTAAATTTGTGTGACACGGAATTTCCGTGAATGTTTTTTTTTTTTTTTTTTTTTTTTTTTTACTATGAAGTAAAAGTCAAGGTGGGGCCTAAATTACAGCAACAGGAACATATATTTGTGGCAATAAAAAAAAAGGTAGCCACTTTATAGTCAGCGTAAAGTCGTATTTCCAAGACGTCTGTGGCATGGGATCATAAAGGCCACCGTACATTGGATATACGCGGATATACGCACGAAACATAGATAACTCTGCAATGCGTAGGCAATGTAAAGGTTATATTTTAGTTTGTCAAATGTCAGGTTTCTTGGAGGAAGTTGACGTTTACAAAACGAACCATGACATGTAAACAGATTAGGGCAAGAATCTTTGAATGTGTTGGGAGAATGTTGATGACTGGTGAGAAAATTACTTTAGTTTATTTGACGACCAGTTGCACTTCAAACGCGTAAATGTTTTGAGTTTATTTTACAACTGCGTCGCAATTTGTTAGGTACGCCCTGCAGGACTCTTCAGTCAATAATAAACCTGCAACAAATAAAGGAGTTACTTGCTACCTTGTCTGGAGACAAATTGGCTACTCATTGCGGAAACGCCTTGTGGACAGTTAGCCAAGGCCTGAGTAAGCACGTGACTTCTGAGTCTAGGACACAGGAAACTGAGCTCGTGAAATATGTATTCTTTTTGTATATACATTCTTGTCATATGTCGGTATCCGCTTACTATGCAACGTCCTAAATATTGTATACACCACCATACCTGAATAGGTTAAGATAGTTTTTCCGCTTAGTTACGAAAATTTCTGGATAATATTTTATCAGCATTTCCGGGTAATTGTTCTAAAAATTTTGGTTTTTATATTTTACTAGTATTTTTTCCGTAATTTTTCGTACATTTCTGGGTAACATTTTAGTAGAAATTTTCCGTAAATTTACGGAAATCTACGTTTTATATTTTACCAGCACTTTTATGCTATTTAACAAAACTTTATGAACAATATTTTGTTGCTGTTTCTCCGTATATTTACGGAAAACTTTTGTAAGAGTGTAGAGTTAATGTAGTTATGTATAGGCTATTCACGGTAGTGAGCTCTTTTGAAAGAGCTCTCATTCGGAATAGTAGTCAGTAAATATATTTTATTGTAACCTTAGACGTAAACTTCCGAGTGCGGTGGTAAACTATATTTATTTTAAAAGGTGGTTGAAAGGAAAGTCGAAAGTGCTCTCTTTACCGTCAGCAGAAGCTGTTCAAAGTGGAATGAGCATTTTTGAGCCCCTAGTTACTTTTTTTTCCTATGTCATTTTTATCCTTCTACCACCTTTTAAAATAAATATTGTCAAGCAAGTAATTAACGCAGTGTATACATGGTGATTCTCAATTAGACCGACAAACTTCGGGACACGATTCTTCATGAAAAAGTAAAAGGAAAATATGTGATATTTAATACCTAAACCAAATGTTAAGGGAGGTGTGGGCCCTTAAAAAAAAACGAGATTTTAAGCCTTATTTGAGCAAAATATTGGCTCTTACGTTAAAGATCCCGATAACATACAATAATGTTCCGAGAGTTTTCATTGAATTTTATTTCGTTAGCGATCTTTTGCACAAATACCTTTTAAAACCTCTTTTTTTTTAAGGGTTCATACCTCCCTAAATATTCTGTTTTGGTGTAAAGTGTCACATACGATTTCTTTTTACTTTTTCATGAAGAATCACCTCCCGAAGTTTGTCTGTCTAATTGCGAATCAGCTTGAATATTTCAGAGTACTCGGAAGTTAAGGTCTAAGGCTACAAAAGCATATATTTATCGACTGTTATTCCAAACGAGAGGGCTTCAAAAAGGGCTCAGTTTACCGCGAGCAGCGTGTACACGGCGTGGGCGTGTGGTGGTGGTTGCAGCGGAGGAGCTGGTGTGCCTGGCGTCTTGGAAGGACGGAAACACGCGCTACCTCGTCGGCAAGATGTACCACGCGATGGCCCACAGCGACGAGGATCGCTATCGCTGCTTCGCCTACGAGAAGCACACGAGCCCCGGGTCCAAGCACGTCGTCTACAACGTGGCGCAGTCCGGCGACGCCACCTGCAACGGCCTGCTCTCCGCCACCGAGGGATCCCGCACCTTGAAGCTGATCGAGGGTGAGTCGCTCCCCCACCACCCCCCCCCAATCCACCCTTACCAACTCTCTACAGTAGCCGGCAGTAGCAGCCTCTTAATGCCTGAGTGGCGGCACGTGTCAAAGCAGCTTGGCGGTCCGCTGACAACCGCAACAATATAGGTTATTCCCGGTCAATTGAGCACATTTGAAAGGCCTGATTAAGATCTTCTTGTATCTACGTCGAGTATTCTTCCGTCTTATGTAAAATTAACATTGCCATGGGATTCATCACTTTATTCATGCGTCGGTCAAGTGAAACTGTGAAATAATTAGAAAAGAAATTATTTCATAAATCTGCTTATTTTTACACTTCGATGCATAAAAAACAGAAAGCGAAAAAAAAAAAAGTAAGTTATCACAAATGGTTGCCTAACACTTTTTATTCAAAGTTAAAATATCTAACTTCTTTCCCTTCATCGTTACCAACTTTACTGAGCACATGTCACTTGGTGCGCCCCTTAAAATATATGTAGGTAGGAGCAATGACTTTTTTCAAAGGTTGATTTCAAAAGTGATCACTTTATCGTGAACACTCTTTAACACTGTTTACGACCCTCGGTTGACCACAATACATGAGATTGACAGTAATCCCGGAGAACGTTTCCCTCGTCACTTTCTCGCCGGAATGTGTCCCTTGGTAGAATAAAAATTTAAGGAACAAGTGTAGCCCCCTCGCAAATAAAATTACTGTTCAATCGTAGCCAAATATTAACGCACCGAGCCAGAGTCCTCAGCGCCAGCAGGGGAGTTAGTACCCAAAACAGCAATTAAAGGCACTCTGGGCCGGCAGAAGTTCGCCCTAGGTTCTCACTTGCCAGGTACCCAGCCATAACGATGAGGTAGACAGCTTATTCGTCTCCTGCGCATGCGCCCAACATTGACCTTCCCCAGAGGAACACAACTGTCAAGTCATCAACACTGATGAACGTGTTTTTTTATGTTTTAATTTTCAAAAGACAAGCACTTTTGTATTAATAAAGTAATTCCGCCAATTTGAATTTAACCTATCTGTATTCCAAACTGACTACCCGATGTATAAATATATCTCAAAGCACTTGTTTACTAAACAGTGTTCCAACCTCAGATCCAATGCACGCCTATTTCGCTAGACGTGTTGGCAGGAAAGCAGCTGAACGTTGGGACACGGAGATTGGCTGTGCGCAGCCAGCGAGAAGGTTTTTAAAGCACAAAGCAAACTAAATCATTTCACTTATCACAAATGTTTACCTAACGCATTTAATTAAACGTTGAAATATGGAAATACTTTTCCTTCGCCGTAACAGTTTCACTGGGCGCATGCCACCCAGCGTATGTAGTTACCTGTTAAGATGTATGCAGGTAAGGTCTGTGAAGTTTTTCAAAGTTTGATTTCAAAAGTGCTCAGTGAACTGTGAACAGCCTGTACTTATTGAGTTTCAGGAGTTTATTATCACCTGTTGCTTAGGCGTTACCAAGAACTCTGTGACTTGTTACATAGCACAGTTATTATAACTTGTAACTAGCAAGTTCTAGAAGTGTAGTCACTAATTGCATATCAGGTACGAGGAGCTCCATCACTTGTTACTCTATAGGTATCAGGTCGCTAGTTAGCCAAGTTGCCAGGAGCTCTTGTCACTTGTTATCTGTCAGGTACCAGGAACTGTGTCAGTTGTTACTTTGTGTATATCAGGTGCAAGGTTACTAGTTATTCTAAAATTACCACGAGCTCTGTCACTTGGTACCTACTGGTATCAAGCAAGAACTAGTCACATGTTTCACAGCACATACCAGGAGTTCTTGTCACGTGTCATTCAGCAAGTAGTAGCAGCACAGTCATTTGTCCTGTCACTTAGAAGATGCCAGTAGCTATATTACTTGTTATAGTCCAGGTTTCAGGAGCTCTTGCCAGTCATTTAGCAGGCATGAGGTGACATGTCACTTGTTACCCAGAAGTTACCTGAAGCTAAATCGCTTGTTATATAGCAAGTACCAGAACTCTTTTTTCATTTATTAACAAGCAGGTACCAACAGCATAGTCGTTTACTGCGTAGCTAGTACCATATCATTCGCTACATATGTGCGTA
Source organism: Dryococelus australis (assembly GCA_029891345.1). Taxonomy (NCBI): domain Eukaryota; kingdom Metazoa; phylum Arthropoda; class Insecta; order Phasmatodea; family Phasmatidae; genus Dryococelus; species Dryococelus australis. Next base: position 351,387,710 of record CM056995.1, read on the forward strand.
TCAAGAGCAACGCCATTAGATACTCATAAGCGACCAGGATCTATCTTATTTGTTACATAACAGATATCAGGAGCTGCATCATGTGTTACATAGTAAATACCAGTCGCTCTGTCACGCGGATATCCGGAGTTATGTCACTTGTATTTTGCCTAGCAAGTGCAAGGAGTTCTCTTACTTGATAGTTATCTGGCACCAGTAGCCCTGACATTTCTTATGTACTAGGTATTAGGAGATCTTTCACTTGCCAGTTAATTTACGTTTGTTTGATGATTATGAGGATTTTTATAGTTTTTCTTTAGTTAGCTACTTAATACACGCTATTTGTCCAGAGTTTCTGCCTCGTAGTAGTGATTACTAGCTCTGGAAACTCAGTTACTCGTATTTCTTCCAAATGTTTGGCTTGCATGTCCGGACTTTTTTTCTATCTACGTAGTGGGAAGTTACTTAGATTGCTGATCGAAGAAAGTGAGCAGGGCTTTCATTAAAGCTATGTAGTCAACGAACTCCAAATGTTATAATAATTTTAATTAGTAGGTATGTGTGACATAAAATAATTATATGTTGTTAGCAAAATTTTATTATTATTATTAGTATTATATATTGATATCTCTAGAAATCGCACTTACTAGTAAGCTATTCGTCAGTGTATACGCCGAAACCTAAGCATTTCGAGTATAATAAAAAAAAAGTCTCTGTACTTTTTAGAAACCTTAGCGAAACTTAGAAGGTAGTGTAAAATCAGACGGGCCGATAGTAAATCAAATGCACACACAGCTACAGGAATAGTTGTTTCTCTGTCTATTTTACTTCCAGCCCTCGCACAAGCGTTGATCAAGAACACACATAACTTAACTGCTCTGGTGTCGGATATGCCTCGTTGACTGGCTTCTCCAGTGACTTGGCGAGTAATTATCTTTTATTGAAAGTGGCTGTTGGTGTTGTGTGACTACTTACAGTCTTGCTTCGCCGATAATTGTTTTCAATTGAAATCGTTAAGTTTATTTGCGAACTGGTCATAGGGGTTTTCACATGCACTAGCTACAGTGGCGTGTGTTTTTTTTTTGTTGCGAGGTAAGCTGGTGCTCGCTCAGTTCTGTACACACTCGGCGCACGCAGCAGAAACCAGTAACCAGAGTGGAGCCGGGAGAAACCGAATGTACTGCGGCCACCCGCGAGAGAGCTGCGAGGCACACGCATTAAGTGGCCGATGTGTAAACTAGCAAACGATCAAGCATAGCACCCAGAAAAACAAAGCTTACCGTGCAACAGTTCACCACACGCCGCTGACTAGAGAGGAAATAAAATTATATCTGTATGAATGAAGCCTTCTGACTCGCACAAATATTTGTATTAAACCAACAACCAACCCGAGCGTCACTAAGGTTTGATCTTCAAGTTTTTCCCCAAATGCTTGTTTTTGTAACTTCGCGTGCTTGTATTACTTTATAACCACGTGTGAAATATTTTGACGGCTGTTTTATACAAGGTTTTTACTTAACGTGAAGTACTTACTGGCGAAGTAAAAAAAAAAAAAAAAAAAAAAACAGTGGGCGAACGTTGGTAATGAATTTTGTTCATTTCAAACGAAAACAAAATTTTTTCTTTCCGCTCTGTTGTTTTTAATCTACTTCTAACTCTTGGTCCGAATTGCAGAGTTTTCATTACGCCTAATTTACGAATAACTGTACAAATATATTACATGGAATGCCTTGCCTTGCGGTGCCGTGCCGTGCCGTGGACATTGCTATGTCATGCTCCCCTGCCCCTACACTTTTTTAATCATGTAATATTTAGACGAAATGAATTACCGTCCTTCGTTTCACTTATATACATTCTTCATTATTACTGTTTTAATTAACTATTTCGAGTTTGTAGAGGTCTGTATCATTGGTTTGTCAACTAAATATTCCCCGCTCCCGTTCCCAAAACGCAGTTTAATTACTGGTCTTCCTTAATTGCGCATGTGCAGTAGAATTTGACGAGTAAAGTGGAAAGGGGGGAAGGGTCGGGTAGAGCTGTGCAGAATAACCCGTACTGAGTTTGATGTTGGAGAGTAATTAAAATCACCTGCGGCTAAGTTCTTCCCCCTCCCCCCCCCGGACCAATTTCCCGGTCTGTGACAAACGCAACGTGAAAGCGGTACCGAATTCGAGCGATATTACCTTCAAAATAAATGTCATAATTGGCTGTTCGGTGATGTTTGCTCATAACATAATGAACTGTTTGCAACCCCCTTTAACTGGGGTTTTTTTTTTTTTGCGAACCGGGGTTCTGCGTGCTGCCTGCGGTGGGTGGAAAAGGGGGGGGGGGGGGGGGTTGCTGACGCAGGACGTAGAGTAACGCAGTACGCAGAAGCGAAACTGGCCGTGCGAAACCCAGACGTCAGACGCATGCGGCGGTAAAACGGGGGGACGTCATCGCCCAGTTGGCTACCCTGAGAACGAACCTGCCATAGGCTACGGCACTATAGGCTGTTCACGGTAAAACGAGCGCTTCCGAAAGCCCTGCCTAACTTCTACTCGTTTGCACTTTGTGTATTATTCTTCCAGATGTGATATTAACATTACCACGGACCTGGTCAATTCTTTCATGCTTCGGTCCAGTAAAACTGCGATGTTATTATAAAAGTAAATAGTTTACGACTGCTATTTCGTACACTTATGCACCTTCTAAAACTTTTAATTCGATGGTAAGATATGGAACTACTTTCCCTCCATTGTTATCAACTTTATTGAGCGCATGCTTGGCCGTGTGCATTTTAAATTACACGCAGGTAGGGACAGGTATGTTTTCCATTGGTTAATTACAAAAGTGCTCACTTTCCATGAACACTGGGGCTGCGGTGGCTGAGCGGTTAGCCTGCTCGCCTCCCACCAACGTGAACCGGGTTAAGTCCCTGGCCGGATCCCTCCCGGATTTTCGCATGTGGGACTCGTGCCGGACGATGCCGCTTGTCGGCGGGTTTTCTCGGTTATCTCCCGTTTCTCCCCGCCCGTTCATTCCGGCGCTGCTCCACGCTCATTTTGCTTCACCCTCATCGGCTCTCAAGACTTCGGTGTTAAGAAGAGCCGCCCAAAACTCTTCTTTGCCATGAAATCCTATAACGTGATTTAGAATCATAATTTCTTTATATACTGCCGGGTGGCCCCCTCCAAGCACCCCCCTTTTCTCCAGAGTCACCAGCGGCAGTTTTCTGTAACTCGTTACCCTCGAAACGAATTATTTTGGAGAACACAAATAACGAATTCCGTAGGATGTAACGATAGTAGCGTGTCGAGGATGCGATTCTGTAACACCAGTGGAAATGGGCGCACCGGAATATTTATTTACAGTTTCTGATCCCGATAGTTACAGCTAAACGACGTTTAACACTGTTAACCCGGCGTATTACCGTTCATGAGACATGAACAAGAGTGCACTGAAAGAGAGACAGCTACAAATAAAGTCATAAAGTGAATGTTACATTAACGAGCATATATTTTACTACTTATTTATGATTAGAAAGAAAAAAAAGTGCACGTGTAGAACGTTTTAAAATACTCTGTAGTGTTCTGTTGTACGCCTTAGAATTTTCTGTCACCATGGCAAATCCAAACATTATTCACCGGGAATACTACACGTGTATGTAAGGCAAGTAAGAAAGGAATACGTTTTGACTGCACCGTCGAGTACAAAGTAACTGCCTCAACTTGAACTTGTGATATCGAAGTTTGTTGCGGCATGGTGAAAAACCTTCGTGCTGCGAGGGTTCTATGTTTCGCCTTCAAATCCCCCCCACTTCCCCCAATTTGTTTACATTTATATATGAAGTAAAACGGCTATCATTCCTATAATTTTTGTCTATTTAATAACTTTAGCAGAATATAATTTACAGACTTAGGTATAATTATATTTGTTTAACCTGGCTGATCTATGCGCATAAGTTAAGTACAGCAATTATGGTTTGCGTCGCAGTATTATTATTGTTGTATTAGAATAAATTAATCGAAACTTGATGTTACGATGTATGTAAAATGAAAAACTCTACCTATAAAAATATTCTGTAAGAGGGTAAAATTTAACCCGCAAACCTAATGTTGTCCTAGATCACGCGCGCGAGGAGCCATCATACTAACTACTACTCTACCACATCACTGACGGCAATGGTATGCTTAGCAGTATAAATTGTGGCAATATACTCCATTCACGGTTACTTCAGCCTTTTCTGAAGCCCTGCTAAAGTTCTATTTTCAGGATATTCCTCCGCCTCGTGCAAACTAAGTTTAACTAATCCAGGAGAATTACACCAGAAGGACAACGCACCACATTCGTGCGCGCTCAGTGTAATAGTATTTTGTAGAAGGACTATTTTTCACTAGGCGCTACCAACATACCTGTTTTCTCCCTGATTTTTATTCAGATTATTTATAAATGAAGAATTATAGTTCATAGATAACTTATGAATATCATTTCAATTTATCAGAAGAAAAAAAAAAGTAATTTTTATGAACACAAGTATGAAACGGTTGTGATACAGGGCGAATTTAGGAAATAACTAAACACGTCATACGTGGGGAGATTTTCCAAAGGTTTGATTTAAAAAGTCCGAAGAAACCGTGAATGGACTATAGTAACGGAAGCGCAAGAGTATCGCCACGTCAAAATATTTCGTGTTTGGGAAATAATTTCGCATTCTATTTACATAAAACTGCTATACAATGTTTAAAAGCTAACTTAAGTCACTAACTGAATCCGCTTTTGTGCTTTAAAATTTAATTCGAGTGATTTCAGCTTACAATGTTAAAGCTGTTCACGTAGGTATACCCGCCATTTTACAAAGTTACACGAAGCACACTCAACAACTGTCGTCGACTGCGACTGTTTTAAATTAAGTTTATTTATACGATTTTCACTTATTTGACTCACTTTACTCTAGTTTTTGTTTAACGTGTAGGAGAAATATCCAACATACTACTGCTTATTTACGGGCTTCAGCTAAACGAATCGAATCGGAGAGTTACCGAGGGGTCTCGTACCCCCTCGTTACGATAACGAGATTTCTCGGTTTCCCCACAGCGTAGTTAACGAGGATTCTCGATATTGTATCAACATTTGTAGGAAAACAGATGTTAGAGAATCTTTCTTCAGTGACATAAACGATATTTCTCGTTGACGGATTTTACCGGACGTCCCATCACTGCTAACGAGTTACAGGATACAACTACAAGCACGGCTTCAGCGCGCTCTGTACTGACCTAATTTTTAATAAACAGAATTACAAGAACCAATCACACATAATTCACGAAGGTTCCCCCTTCACACTTTGCGCTGCAACACGCCCAACCGTAGTGCATTGCGGTAAGGCGCGACCACAGGAGTCAGGTGCTCACACCCGCAAGAGAGGGCACATGGCACAGCGTGATAAAGCCTCAAGGTCTTACTATCACACTTCAAAATACAAGCTCTACACATGTGATGGAGCACACTCTTTATCACTAACAGTTTGTGAACGACAGTATCTCCCATTCCATTTAGTTCTCTCGGTAGAGGTTTGGATGATGAGAAAAAAAGGGAACTGTGTGGATAATGAAGTAATGGAGGGTTTGCCTTTAACAGGAGCGGCTACATAATATGGAAGTAAAGAAAAGAAGGAAATTAAAAAAATTATCATTGGTGTTTATGAATATGAGTATCTCCGCGTTACGCTTATGTTAGCTTGAATTTTTTTTCTGTGCATGAGAAGAGACTCAACGCAGAATGAACGTACAGCTACAGAAGTAAAATTTCTTTACTCATAATAGGTCATAAATTTTTACACATGCTGTAGTGCGATTATGTTACACATTGTCCAAAGTAACATTTACTTGTACTTAAAGACAGTAACATTTCGTTGTTCGAGTAACCTGTATTCTAGTAGACCAAACAGTCATGTGCAGATCACGAGACTTAGTTACATGTTCGTTAGCTACCGACCCACTGGGTAGCCGGTTTGACTCCGAGCGAGCATCACGGGAATTCTGGGTACTTGTGTTCTTGCAGGTTTCTCATTGATTTTCCACGACCGCGGACACGTTGTGCATGAATGGTATTGATGACAGGTACCCCCCCCCCCCAAAATTTCTTGTGGCAAATCTGACTTGTGGAATTTTTTACGCCTCTTTGACATGAATGGTTCATGTCGATATCATGGAGGACGCTGCTCTATGTTAACTCGTTGAAAGACAAGTGCTGAACGTAAATACAGCGCATATAGTCTATTCGTGGTTTCTTCACACCTTTTGACGTGAATACGTCTTTAAATTTGCGACAATAGTGTGAGGTAATCCGGGAAATCCGATGATAACAAAATCGAGGGACACAGTTTGGCGTTGCAGCTCCGAAACTATCGTATACATTCAAAATTCAATTGCATCACTTTATTGCCAAAGGATCAGAGAATATGTTACGTTGAGTGAGGACTGCGAAGCAACACGGGCGAGGGATAGGATGGGCCGTAATTTTGAGTTCATTTCGTCGCGTCTCATAACTTCCGCGTAGTATAACATTTGAGTAGAAGAATCTACAACGCTCGTTTAATTTTAAGTCGTCGACTACTCTCTTCAATATCAATCGATTGCGTGTGTAAAAACATTTGTGTGGCGTGGTTATGGTGAAATTGTATGAGTTTAATGTAAAACATTAAGAAAACTTAACACAATTTTGGCCTATGCTCGTCAAAAAGCCACGTAGAATTACAGAAATCGTATACGGTTGGAAAGAGCATCTCAAAAGCAATCCAGTGATACCCATTAAACCCCATATGATCGAGTGAAGCTGTGCTGGGAACGTAAAAAAAAAAAAAAAACATCAAGGCGTCCGAGTGCGTCAACGTGGACGTATTCACGCTAAACAAACGGCCGTGTCCCCAACAGAGCCATACCCAATTTTTAAATCAAACCTTTGGAAAATCATCCTGTATATGGCGTGTTTGTTTGTCCCTTAAATGTGTCTTGTATCACAAGCGTTTTATACTTCTGTTAACATACAAGTATCTTTTTTTTACGTGTATATGTTTTTTTTGTAAAACATAATTCATTTACAATTAATATGAATGCAAATAGTTAGAAAGCATGTGTGTTGGTAATTTGCTGTAAGATATAGTTCTTATTGTAAAATATTATTACAGCGAGTGTAATTTTTTAGACTCGGTTAAACTTTGTTTGCATGAGGCGGAGGAATATCCTGGCAGTAGGACTTTAACAGGGCTTCAGAAAAGCAGGAAGTGATCTTGAATGGACTATACCAAACAATTACGTGATTGAAATTTGCAACTCTGGAAATAACTCATAAATCAATGTGTGACCGAACGGGATAAAGAGTTTAGCAGGGCCTATTATGGACAGCAGCTGTCCTCTTAAGTACAGTTTAGCTCATAACTCATAAAGCCCCTGTCACACGGTCAAATTTTTCCGTCTAACTGCATCCAATAAGTTAGGTCAAATAAAGTTGGACAGTTATGACGTCATCGAAACTTCATAAACGCCGTCATTTTTGTCTGATATAGTTGGATGGCTTCAGTTTGCATCAAACATTTGAAAATTGAACCGGTTATAAAATTTATTTGACGGTCTCAACCAATCAGAATCGTGCACGACAAGAATTGACGTCAAGAAACTTAAAATAACGAACAACTGCTGTAAACGAGGTAAGTTATGAAGATAATTAATTTATGTAGAAGCTGCCTGGGCTAAGTGAATATTGCTCATATATTACGAACTCAGAAACATTTATTTAATTGTGCAGGAAACACATCTTATATATAAAATTTTAATTTAGTAAAAAAAAAAGAAAAAATTACTATATTACTTACATTTCTTCCTGTAATTGACCGCATGGAAAAACAAACGCAATATCTCAATATGAAAATAATTTTTAAATAATATTTCAAATTAGATTTTCCCAATAAAAATTTGACAGTGTGACATGTTTTCAAACACACTCAAGATTTAAGAGATTTGGGTTGCTGTTAACAGCGAGGTCTTGACAGCCGACGAGGGAGGGTGATTGAAGTGAGTATGAAGCAGCGCTGGAATGAAAAGGCGGGGAAAACGGGAGATCTCCGAGAAAACGCGCCGACGAGTGGCATCGTCCGGCATGATTCCTACATGCCAAAATCAGGGAGTGACCCGGCCGGGGATTGAAACCGGTTCGCCTTGGTGGGAGGCGAGCAGGCTAACCGCTCAGACACCGTGGTCCCAGCAAACTTCGATTCGATTGTACAGTTAATTAACTCATATACTTTTTTTTCTTTTCGTTAAATGAATTGGAAAATTGTTTGTATCCTAACCGATAAGTTTTCTAGAATTCCCGATTCACAAGTTTACGTAAAAGTTACGCAGGAAGTGCTATAGCAAAGGAAGATTTTTACGTTTCGAAATGAGAAATACTCGGCAATATTGCAATGCTTTTTTTTCTTCTTCCTTTCTCTCTCTCTCTCTCTCTCTCTCTCTCTCTCTCTCTCTCTCCCTTCGCAATTTTTATATCGAGTTTCCACTCCCATGTTACAATCTCTTCAAGTCCATCTTCCTCATTCCGCATCCCCCTTCCCTCCACCCTCACTCCGAGCTGCTCAAACTTGTTCCGTGCGGTTTTATTGTTTTTTTTCCAGCCCGTTTTTCGAACTCATGAGGCCGGGAAGGGGGTTGGGGGAGGGGGTACGGCGGAATGATATTAAATGGAAACTGGCAGGCGGCGGATGTTCCTCGTGTCCTCGAGTGCAGAAAGCGTGGCGTTGAGAACTCGCCACATGCGCGGGAACAGGGAAATTTCTGGGGATTCATTCAAGAACTATAGGATATTCACTGTTACCACCAACTTTTCTGAAGCCCTACTGAAGATCTACTTCCAGGGTACTACTCCGCCTCATGTAAACAAAGCTTAGCGTAAATACATAAAATTGCACCGAAGGGGCGCAGTACCTAATTCGTACACATCGAGTGTAATATTATTTTCAATAAGAACTAATTTTACTAGGTATTTCTGGCGCACCTGTATTTATTCATATAATTTGCTAGTAAAATATGCTATATTTTATTCATTATATAAGCAAAATTTCAATTTGACTAAAAATAAAATACTTTTACACTAACGCAATTATAAAACAACCCAACACGCCAGAGAAAAATAATTCTGCTGATGTAAATCACCGATAAATGTAGTCCATTCACGATTACTTCAGGCTTTTCTTAAGCCCTGCTTAAGTTTTACTTCCAGGAGAATTACACCAGGGCGACAACGCGCCACATTCGTGCGTACTCTGTTGTAACAGTATTTTGTATAAAGACTATTTCTCACTAGACGCTACCAACATACCTATTTTATCCCTGTTTTTAATTAAAATTAATTGTAAATGAATTATAATGTATAGATAAAATATAAATAATATTTCAGTTTAACAGAAAAAAAAAAGTAACTTTTGTGGATGCAAGTATAAAACGCTTGTGAAACAGGGCGTATTTAGTATTTAGGAAATAACTATCCGCGTCATACATGGGGAGATTTTTCAAAGGTTTGATTCAAAAAGGCCGAAGAAACTGTGAATGTACTATATTTAGTGTGTGTAAGTTATCCGTGCGGCGAGCCATATACAGAATGTTCGGAAGCTCAGTGGCCAAACTCCACGCATAGTTTATTGGGGACCAATGACGACACAGAAGCCCCTATACACGTGTGTCCGGAAACGGACAACGCCTGTAGGACAAGGCGTGTAGGCCGACAAATTGCACAGGAAACAGACGCGCGGTAACGCACATCAGCCACATCACAGGCGATGCTCGGAACTGTCCGCCACGGGCAGCCGTGCACGCGCGGCAACGCCTCATCATGGCAGGCGAAGCCGCCCGAAGACACCTGTGTCACGTCGAACAGCTGCACAGGCGTTAATGGCACGTTGTTCCAAGTCGTAAATGTCGTTAGCTGGCGTAACGTAACACTGCACTTTTCGTGTGTCCCCGCAGTTAATCGTCCAGGGGATTTAGGTCAGGAGACCGGGCAGGCCAACGCACTGGATGGGCCGCGAGGCAGTATCCAACGCGACAGCAAAGTAAGTGGAGGTAGTGATACGCGTTACCATAATCTGAAACACTTGCAATTCAACAACAACGATTTGTAGGACATGCGTTCATACATAGACTAAAGATGAGGTAGACCTATTATTCGTCGTCTGCGCTTGTACCCAACATTGACCTACCCCAAAAGAACACCACTGTCAAAGTCACAGGGCCAACAGTGATGAACGTGTATGTTCATATTTTATTTTTAAGTGGCAAGCACTATTATATTAATAAAATACTTTTATAGCCTGTTCACGGTAAAGTGAGCTCTTTTTAAGGCCCTCCCAACAGGCGTTAACCACTAATAAATATATCTTATTGCAGCCTCAGGCATTAAATTTTGAAGGTGGCGAAATGTATACACTGTGTTTATTGGTCACATTGCAATGTTTATATTAAAAAGCAGCAGGACGGTGGAAATTGGATGAAAGGAAAAATTTATAACGGTCTTTAAAAGCGTTCACTTTTACCGTGAACAGCCTAGACCAGTTTTAATGTAATCAAACTGCGTTACAAATTATTTAGAGGGAGTATACATTCCTCTCAAATCATTTGTTTACAAATCAGTTTTCTAACCTAAAATCCAAACCACGCCGTTTTCGCTAGACGTGTTGACAGAAAAGAAGTTCAATGTTGGGGCACGGAGATTGGTTGTGCGCAGTCAGCGAGATCGGTCTACCTCATATTTAGTCTATGCGTTCATAGGGCAATTTTTGCTTGTTTTGATGCCAGGAATCATCTCCCGAAGCTTGTCACAATAGTTTAGATGCGCCCCGTGGGTAGATATTTATATTTTTGTGTCACTTTTTCAAGAATCACCTCCTGGCGTTGAAGCCACGGTGGCTGAGCGGTTAGCCCGCTCGCCTCTCACCAAGGCGAACCCGGTTCAGTCCCCGGCCGGATCACTCCGTGATTTTCGCAAGTGGTAATCGTGCCGGACGATGCCGCTGATCGGCGATATCCATCATTCGCCCCCCCCCCCTCCCCCGGGGGGTCGTGCATTCCGGCGCCGCTCCATTATCACCTCGTTTCACCCTCATCGGCCCTCAAGACCTCGTTGTTAAGAGCCACCCAAATCTCTCAACTCAACACCCGGACTTTTGTCTCGTTTGTTCGGCCTCAACCTGTATAGCATAATTCAGGTCTCTAGGGACGCAGTGAGCACCGGGTCTGAGAATAACGCGGCCCTCCCGATCAGGTGGATGGCCCGGTCGTCCAGTCAACTCGCGCACAACCAGCAATCGATAGCAGCGGGAAGCCCATCCGAGTTCGGATGCTCGGGGTCTCGTGGCGGGGGAGGATGGGGTTTGGGCTGGGAAGCGGGACGGATCTGGACCTAATATCCTAGCTGGGCGGGAAAATTCCTGTCGGGTCAAAGCACGTTTCCTGCTCGATGACAGATCAATTACCCACCCCCTGCGCTCTGTGATCCGCTCGGGCCCATATCCTCTCTCCCCCCCCCCCCCCCCTGCTTCATCCCATCACCGGAGCAACGGCCGCTGGGTCGCGTCCGCGATATATGCGACTCTTCCTTCTCGTGTGGCCACTTGCACTGCAGAATATGAACTCGAAATAATTTCGCGAGTTCAGTGACTCGTAGATTATAGTTTTGAGTGCTGTCGACGAAATATGTATTACGTCCCACGAATTCAACCCGTTCGGTCCCGAATTCTTTTATGAGCTCGAGTGTTGCAATTGTTAATTTTTTTTTTGTTGGGCGCTGTACTTGCGTCGAAATTCTTTAAAATACTGATTTTATTTTATTTCTTTCATATTGATTCATATATATATATAGTGTAATGAAACACAATGCCCTTTCTCCCATGCTATGACTCACAGACGTCTAAAGGCTGTTCTCGATAAAGTGAGCACCTTTAAAATGAACCTTAGAAGAAAATTACTGCCCCTGCCTGTATATATTTTATTCGCTTGTCGAATGACATTCACACAGTAAAATAGGAAACGATAGATGGAAAGTAGTTCCACATTTTAACGTCGAATAAAAAGTGTCATTAGGTAACCATTTGTGATAACTAAAATTATTTCTTTAGTTTTATGTTTTTTTTTTGTTGCATCGAACTTAAAAATGTGCATATTTTTTTTAAATATTAACTTTCTTAATAATTTCACAGTTTTATTTGACCGGCTTATGAATAAAGTGAAGAGGCATATAGCAATGTTAATTTTACATAAGGCGGAAGATTAGATAACGTGCGTACAAGTAGATCTTAAGCAGGGCTTTAAATAGTGTATATTTTACCGTGAACAGCGTTTAGACGCTTGCTTGCACAATGGGGAAGCGCCCCACCCCCCCCCCCCTTTTGCAACACGCACCCCCTCCCCAACGTAAGTCTGGATCCCCTTCTTACCCGCGCGTGCTCTCTACTGTGGAGAGAAGTATAACGCTTACATGTTTCATTTGTCGTGGTACTCGGATGGTAAGTTTATTTCTGTGCATTTATATTCAGTGTAAAATAAAGCCCCCTTTATTTACTTCGACGTTAATATGGGCACGCAGTGAGAGATTTAACTTAACAATGTACGCGTACATATGCCAATTTATTGTGTTTGAAGAACATATCAATTTAATTTATATTTTCACGAGTTATTTAATCCGAATGTGGTATATATGTATACAGTGCTCTTACTTTTTCACATACGAAATTTAAATTTCACCTAAAGGTTATTTGTTTATTGTTTTCCAATATTTGTGGGAATTGTGTTTATTGAGAGTGAACTGCCAAAAAAAGTCTTAATTAATTAGTATCCGCCTTATTTAAATATATTGCAACACTAGACTCATTTCTGACATTCCTGTTACCAGTTTTTCTGTGTTTAGTAGAATTGTCACTTTTTAGAACTTTTTGATTAAAATGAACACCGTGTTGGATTTTTTTTTCCAAGATAGTCTCGGCAAAACGGAGTCGTTGTCGGCTGGCAGTTATTTTAATTTTGAAAGTTATTATTCCCGTGAAAGGCCAGATCATTAAAAGACACGCACTACACGTGACTGTATTTTTTTTCAAGCCAAGAAGAGGGCCTGGATAAGTTCGTCATACATAATGTCTTTGAATTTAGTTCCCATTGTGCGCGACCTTTCCAAGGTATAGGTGCTTTGAACTGTATTCGAAATAGTGGCCCGTGAGGCCAGAATAGGGAACATAACAGAAGCTAAGGAGATCGTCCAGCATTAAACCTGCAAGTTCCTAAATTTTTGAAGAGAATTTCGACGAGATTGTTTCTTTTTTTCGCAGCAGATGAGTTTCATTAACAGATAAGTGACTTCTTTCATGTATTTTATTTCGTTTCTCAGGCAGAGAGTTATATTTTGATTTTAATTGCTATGTTAACCAGTGAATTATCATTTTAATTAAATACTTTATAACCAATTTCAATATATTTTGGCCACAAATCCCTCATAGAAAGGATGTAGATGCTCTACCACACTATTTAATTTGAAATGCACTACTTTACTAAGCCTTACATGCAGTCAAGAGACGAATGAGAACATGCCATAATTATTTCATTATATGAAGTGCTAGTGACGCCAAATAAACAGTTAGAATTTTCTAAATTCTAAATTATTTTAAAGCTGCCTTAATTAACTGCCGAAAATTGTCATGGCTGTTTTGATTTGATAGTTAGGCCTAAATAAATTCAGTTTTCTACCCTCTCTGCTGGAGTTTTTTTTAAATAAATTTTTAGTTATTTTTCCATAGTATTATTTTAAGCTCCACATTTTGTTACTTTATGTGTCTGTTTGAGAAAGGAAACCTGTCTTAAAGTACCATGTGTATTTGTTTACAGCCTTTATTGTATCACTGATCACGTACATTACTTACTGAGCAGTGTAGTAATAAGGTGAAACACGATAAACGTTAAAGAAAATGCACGAGTAGAGCTGTATCTAAAGTTGTGCAGGTATTCGATGAGTGACAGACATTTGCCGGCCCTTTGGTAGAGTCTATCCGCGGTTTCTTCACACTCTTCGAATCAAATCTTCGAAAAATCACCCGATGTATGACTTTTTTAGTTTACTAACTACGACATGTATCGCAAACGTCCATTTTTGTTATTAGTTGTAAAGTCCACCCACTTCCACGAGCATTAAATTTTTCAAGTCTGGATGTTAAGTAAGGTACTTTGTTAAAGTTATAAAGGTCACTAACATTTGTGGAATGTCGAATGTGGACAGCTTGAGTTTGAAAGTAGAAAGTTCCTGTAGAGGATTCCTCCGCTGTAATCGAGTTAAGATATTTACAGGATATAATTTCACTAAGAGATATTGGTCGAGGCAATGTTGTAGTTAATTTTAGTAGAGGCTGCCTACACCTTCAGAAAAATCTTTTGAAAGTCTATATCAGTATCAGTTTGATTGTTATATATCCAGAACATTTTGTCAGATCTGGACAAAATAGTAACTCAGTACGTTGGATATTTTTGAAATGGAACAAAGAAGAGGTTTCAGAGATGCAAATAGCAGTTGAGTGGAAAAAAAAAACTTGTTTACAAAAACAGTAAAACTCTTAATTTTCTAAAATATTTACTCCAACGTACAGTTAACTTGGTAATATTCAATTTACACTTTGATTTCTGCATGCACGAGCACGTGACCTCATTCTCATCTTGATCCATCTTTAAAAAGTATTGGCTTGCACAACCCAAGTACTTTTAGATACTAAATTCACCTAGTTAGTTCTCTCATCTCAGATAATGCCATATCATTTGTATAATATCCACAGGTGACTCAGGGGGATAATCGTCATAGTCAGTTTCACCCCAGTTAGTCATCAATGTCAATTTATCATTAATTTGGCATTTTCCTCTGCAGTTAGGAATTTTTAATTAGGTCCATATGTTTGACATAATTGTTTGAATGATGGGCAAGTGTATTGTTTTGAATATCTGTTACTTTGCCATTCCATACATTTTGTAAAATGAATTTTGCTCGACTACACCTACATATATTTGACAATTATTTAAGTTTTGCTTGCAAATATCTTCAATATTATCATACTCCATACACCCACTTTCCCGGTTAAATTGTGGTGGTGTTTGGTTACCCATCTATTTGTTTTCTTGTGTTTAGGACTTAGATATTTCCAGTGGAATGGTGGTTTAATGCTGAATACAGTTGCATGTTCTTCCATATCAGTAATATATAATTTATTAATTTAAATTTTTATGGTTATTAAAATCCTTGCACATTGCAAAACATGTTGTTATTACCATGTCTTGTAGTCTACTGATTCAAGTAATTATTTTCACAAGCTTATCTCTTAAATTATAGCTTGCCAATCTATCGTGAATTATCAATACATGATATTGTGTATTTGCAATAATTTCAATTTGTGAGTCAATTGTGCTATTGGTTATTGTCTTGTCTTGTTTGTTTACATCAAGTACAAATAATGGTCCTCTGGTTTTAAATGTATCGGGTTCTAGGATCGGTGAGCTAATTTTGTTATGACAAATTTTCTGGAACTTTGGTTACATATTGTAGCAAATAAGGAATTACCCATTTCCAAAGTTTGCATTTAAATTGTTATAAGGATAAGCTTGACTGTTTAGATATAGTTTAATATTTTTCATATCACAATCTTTGAATATTGATCTATCAGCTTTTAAATTGTTTTGTCGATTTGTTTGAAGACAAATAACAACAAATCGTGGTTTCTCAGATGAAAAACTTTATTTCACATTCTATACTATTTTTTTGTGATGTTGGTAGGGTTGGAAATGTCTCCAAAGCCCACAGTCTAAATGCAATATCTAGATTGTTTCCTTTTTCGCTATATTTTAAAAACTTTACACGTTCATGAGTGTTAGTTTCATTATCTTGCATTAGCCATTCGACATTGTTTAATTCAAATGTTACAACTTCCTAGTTATTAGCCGTGTCGTATATAGCATTCAAATGCATGTTACAGAATAGAATAACTAACTCTTGTTTAGCAGTTAATATTATGTTTATAGTCTTCAGCAAAGACCATACTTAATGGTATAACAACTTCATATTTTCACCTAGGTTTATTTCTAGTGTAAAATTATTAGAATGTCTCCACCCAGCCATTGGCCTTGTATAAAGATTGCTTACAGTTTCCGAGAGATATAGCTTTATCGTGGAAGTAATTCCAACATCCCATGATTGGTCGATTTCATCACAATTGAGCAGATATGCAATTCTATCGATTAAATTAAGTAATCTGTTTCTTGCTATTTCTGTAGTTGCTGGAATAGTTGCATCGGCTGCCTTTTAAATTTTTCCTCTAAACCTTATACTTGATTTCGAAGGTTATGTGTAAATATGGGGTTTTTCTATAGCAATCCTTCATTCTGATGTAAACATATACAGTCATGCTTGGAACTATTCATATACATGTATTTACATACTGGTGATTGCGTCATAAGTTTTTGTTCCTTCAACATTAAGTATGTCTTCCATTTATATTAATGTATTCATGGTATATCCTAATTCCTTCAAAAACAATTTGTTGCCCTGTGTTAACTTTATGGGTATCTTGTTTGAAATGATCATTTTATGCATCTGTGTATGTCTTTTATAGCTCCTTTCTTCGAAATACGTTTCTTAGACACGTAGTTTTTAAATGAAGTACCTACTTTATGAGCACAATACCCAATTTTTATTCAAATAAACACATAATACATGTTTTATATAGTTTTTTTAAATGCAATCGATTGGTGATTTCTTTGTTTCTAAAATTAATCTGTTTACCATCTTTATCGACAATTGTAACAACTACTTCAATTATTTTGTTTCCTGGAACCACCGCATACATCATATCTGCTGTAAAGGCAAAATATTTACAAGTTAAATGTGACCAAATTGAACGGGATGTTTTGAATGAAGAAATATTTAAACCTGTTACGAGTAGAATGGTTACATTACATTCCGTTCTGAATATGTTTAATGAAACACCTGTAGAAATAAAATCGGGAGAACCTATAAGAAGAAAAAGCTGACTCAATTAAGACAGCATTATTTAGCTATAAAACAAACTTCGTCTACTTGCGATACTCTATTTGGCGTATATCGACATGGAAATATATGGTTTCTGGGAGATTCAGTAATTAATTTTTGTTCCTGAAAATAGAATTCAAGTAGGTGATTATGTAACTGATGTCAGTGAACGATTGTTTGAATTATTATTTTAAAACAACCCGAATCTTTATTCCGACATCGATTTGGAGAAATATAGAGAACTTATTCGTCGAACGAATGCAAAAAATTATTCAGATGCTAATGGAAATCATCCTAAACTACATTTATTAAGTGATATTGTTGGAAGTGGAATATATAAAGATGAATTTCGAAATCGGTTTTTTTCTTGTATATTGGAACAATCCTAATGAATTGGTCGATAGATTAAAACTTATCATCCCTTTGAGAGAGACTGGGAATAATTTACATAAGAACTAAATTGTTTCTATTATTGAAGAATTGACTGAAGATGGTTATATTACCAATTACGTTCAGTAAGATTGCTCAAGAGTTTCACGCTTCTGCAGGGATAAGTTATCCTAGAAGACCTGTTATTACTTAAGGCTTAAATGATCTATTTGAAGCCGATTTGTATGAAATGACATTGCTTTCCAAATACAATAAGGGTTACAAATATATGTTAACCATAATTTACATTTATTCTAAATATGGTTGGGGCATACCTTTGAAAAACAAGACAGGGAAACAGGTTAGCGATACAATGAAGATCATTTTACAAGAGAGAAGGCCAAATTTGTTCCAAACCAAGAAAGGATCTGAATTTTTTTGTGCACCATTCCGGAAACTAATGACCGAATATGGTATTAATCACTATGTAATGTATTCATAGCTTAAATCCAGTATTGTGGAATGATTGAATAACTCGATTAAGCAATTATTGTACAATCATTTCACGTCGAAAGGTACCTATAATTGGGTTGATTTTTTGCCTGAAATACTTAAATTTTATAGTTCCAAATACTATAGCACTATCAAGACTTCACCCGAAAAAATTATGGACAGTAGCTTGATGAAAACTGTGTGTAATAATGTTAAAGTAGTAGACAAAAGTAAACCAAAGTTGAAAATTGGTGAATATAATCTTTGAGAAAAAAGTTATGGTGAAATGGTCTTATGAAATATTAAAAATTACTTCAACTAGAAATAAATTTCCCAGAGTGTATTATCTGTAATCCTGTGATAGTCAGCTCACAAGAGGTGGTTTTTACGAACACGAATTGCAAAAAAGTCAGCTCTCCAAATAAATATGTGCTTGATAAAATCATTAAAATGAAAAAAATATATGTCCTTTGTTCGATGGAGAGGTTTCTTAAAAGCACACGACTCATGGGTGAAGAATCAAGATCGTAAAAGATTGAATTACACTGATTTGTAAATGGTTTTTATACTGAATAAAAATATTTTAAATAATATTTGCTGTGTTATTCATTTAATAAACCTATCGATATTGATAGGGGATGGATGTACAATTTATTGTGCAATCATTCCTATTGTTTGAGTGGTAATCTAGTATATTTAATTAATCATGAAATCAAATAAATTTCATATCAAACAATGCATTTTTATTAAGGAATTATTTAATTAATTTGATTAATTGCACCCATTAATTACATTAAATAATCAACAATTAATTTAATAGTCGATTAGCAACCAATCGAATGTTCGATAAGTCAAAATTTCGATTAATCGAACAATCGATTATCCACTCCATCTACATGTCGTTCTACAAGTTTCCCAAAAGTGAGTCGTCCCTTACTATTGATTCATCGCGAACATGTCGGACATATTAGGTTTTAACTTACTGTGCATATGTTTGCAAAATTTCTTTCCTTACTGTCTGCGGTAAATGCGAGGTATTACTTGCTGGTTTAACCAGCCCAATGTGACTTTTTGTTGTTCCCACACTGTACGTACGCGATTCGCCTGCGAAAAGCTGCAAATGTTTCGTCCCATTATCAAAGTATCAGGAAACTACAGCTGTTTTGAGACTACCATGGCATGAGGATTTTTGTAAAGAAAAAAATCGTCTTTTATTCCTATATGTCATTGAATCCCGCGAAATTCTCCTGTAGCTTCCTATTAGCAGCCAAAGGAGAATTGAAATTAATGGGATTTATTCACAAGAAAAATCTACAAAAAATAATGTAAAGATTTTCGTGTCATCGCTGAACTGGAAGAATTTTCTGCATTCGTTTATCTGCGGGCTGGACTTCAGAAAACTTTGTGTGCTCAATCATCTGTCATTATTCTTTAACCTGCTTGTGGGAAGCTTTTTACCTTCTTTTGTCCTATTTGTGCATGATGTTCAAGGTTATCCACTGAGCCTGAGTGTAGAGAGAATATGGGGAAGAGTGTCCATGTCAGACGCACAGTACATATTTCTGAATCCAAACACTAAGCAAGTATTTTGCCTGAAGACTCGTCGGAATCATTTGGCTTGAACTCGTAGTCGGCTTTCAATAACTGCGTGCTTTGATGGTTTATTTCTCTACCTTTGACAGATCTTTGATATGGCAAACATTTAATAGAAATAGCTTAAAACATAATTATTGCTCATAAAAGCACGTGAACATTTTGGATAACTAAGTGGAAACCGAACTTCACATCGAAATTTGTTCACGTGTGTTTGACAGTACCTACTATTAGCAGATCGTGAGCCAGTGTTTAGTATATGCACAAAGACGAAACTCGATTTTCCCCACCTTTAGTGTATGCTCTGGCCACTCCTGTACTTATATAAGTTCATACACTCAAGCGAGATATAATTGCGGTCCTTTTGAGTTACGATGTGATCAGGCGTGACCTAACATCCCTGACTGATCACACCTTCACATGTTAAACCAGGATGTGAGCGGAATTGCAACAACTCATTGCGAAAAAGCCATGTGCAGAAACTCCCTCCATCTGCCAGCAATCGGGGACGAGTATGCCAAACAACCCGTAGATGTACGCCAGCGAAACACTGGTCGCATCGTATTTCTCATCAAGCTGTCGCCGAGAGACGATCGCAGAAATGGGTGTGTCCGATCGTCGAATACCGTCTACCAGAACAGCCTCCGGAACAATATTTAAGGTGGGGACATTCTAGTTAGTTTGTCATGGCAGTGGCTATGGTAACTATTTCATAAGAGGTTAATTTGTATAATGAATTCCTTATAAACTCCCCCGAGTAACAATCACGTATTGTGTTATTGTAAGATCGACCAAACCATGCCTCATTATTCAGTTACGCCCTCAGTATATTTATAACAATGTCCAGTCTGTGATTGGCTGCTTTTAGTGCTCTGGAAAAAGGCCTCACGTCTGATTGGCCAAATCGCGTGGTTGGAGATTTGCTGTTGTCTCTTCTCCAAGCTATGTGGTAGTAGATGATGTCTTGCCTCGTCGCTGGCAAGTGTCGCCATTTGCCTCGGTTTGAAGAGATGAGAGACATTTCCTGCTCTGTATAAGCGGCCAGTCTGTTACTGGCATCGTACTACAATGTAGACGTGAGTTGTCTGTATTCACCTCTGCAGGAAAGTAATTGACACAAGTTGTAGTATTTCCGGTAACCATCGTGTCGATTGTCGCTAGTACACATTACACGCCTCCTACTATACACACCGTTGCTTATTGGGCTGTACGGAGTGTGTTGGCGCAATGGTGAAACTTTTGGACTTGCATTCATGGAGGTCCTGGGTTCGAATCGCTGTACGGCCATCCCAATTCCGTTTTTTTCCCGACATCACTCCAGCTGGTTAACTGAGAAAAAAACGAACAACATATTTGTTTGTATAGGGCCAAATATATATTTAGTTGCCTTTACAAAATATATTGTTGAGCAAACAGTAATTTGAAAAGCAACAAAATTACTTTTGTTCGTCTAACTAAATATATGTTTGAATAAACAAAATCCCTGTGTTGGCCCAAAAAAAAAAAAAAAAATAGGCTACCGCCTAAATGTTTTGTTGAATCAACTGTATGTATTTGTTTGGCCACTCATTTGACTGCCTTCGTTCGAAAATACAGATCGAGAGTTTGTTTGTATTTCTTGTGACAATTAGGTTAGCAATCGTGTTTGTGAGTGCATCTATTGATGCTTAACAATCGTATAAACACATTAATAAAACAATGCAACAACGAAATGACAAGTATAGCTGTAAAACTGTTTGCACACGCCCAATATTTGAGGTATATCTACAAAGGCTTTCCGACGTCCTCAGTTGTCTCATTAGCTGAGCTTACTAAGGCGTAGCGCTCGGACGCAGGTGATACAGGCTTGAGACTCGCGCGAACTTGTAGTCTTTTTTCTATATCGGCCCAAACTGTTTAATGTAAGTGTAGCCAAACAAATCTTTAGTTGCACCAACCAAATCTTACAGTTTTGGGCAACTAAATGAGAACAACAAAATAATTTGGTTCCAGCAACAAAATATTTCATTGCCCCTATACAAACAAATAATTTGGTTGCACCAAACAAATCTTGTTTGATTCAACAAAACCTTTTTCTCGGTGTATGCTTCCCCACTTCTTGCTTCTCGGAGGAACTTGCTCCGTCTCTAATGACATCGCTGCCGACGAGACGTTAGTATAGGCTGTTCACGGTAAAATGAGCACTTTCGGAATCCCTGCTTAAGATCTACTTGTATGCGCTTCGTGTATTCTTATACCAATTGTACGATTAATGCTACCATGGGCCTCGTCACTTTATTCGTGCTCAGTGTATTCCAACTGTAGATTTTTTTATAAAAGTAAATAACTTACAAAGTTTTTTATTCTTACACTTATATGAAATAAATATAAAACAAAAAGGAAAATAAAATATTTTAGTTTTCACAAATGTCTACGTAACACTTCTAATTTAACGTTGAGACATTGATCCACTCTCTCTCTCAGTTGTTGCCAACTTTACTGAGCGCGTGACGGTCAGTTGCCCCCTAAAATATCAATAGGTTTGGGTTAGTGACATTTTTCCGAGGTTTATTTTAAAATTAGTCACTTTACCGTGAACAGCCTTTACCTACCTTTGTTATTGGTATGTCGTTAAACTGGTAGAGCAAAAAAGATTATCTTTTTAAGGGACTGCTAAGTTGTGGAATAAGATATTCAAACTGTCGTGTTCATGTAAGCATTTTACAAAAAAAAAAAAAAAATTATATGGTAATAAAATGTATTGTTGTTTGCTTGTAGTTTCTCTGTGAAATAGGGCGTGTAAAAGTCTTACTTTGGTAAGATGTTCAGAGTAGCTGCTCTGCAGTGCCAAGCGCGAGTAAGAAATTTATAGGCTGTTCACGATAAAGTGAGAACTTTTGCAAACAACCTTAGAAAAAAGTCGCTATCCCTACCTTCATATATATTTTTTTTTACGGGCGAACTGAGAGACACGCTGCGCCCAATAATGATTGTAACTAATGGAGGGAATATAGTTCCATGTCTTAACATCTAATTTAAAAGTATTAAGCAGACATTTGTTATAACATTTCTTTCGCTTTCTATTTTTTAAAAGACCATTTGTAAAAATTAGCAGATTTGTAAAATGTTTACTTTTCTAGTAATTTCACAGTTTCACTCAACCGAGGCATGAATAAAGTGATGCAGAGCCCACGGCAATGTTAATTTTAGATAACGCGGAATAATACACAACGCGCATCCAAGCAGATTCTAAGCAGGAATTTTGAAAGTTCTCAGTTTACCGTGAACAGCCTATATACGTTTCTTCATGTGTGTTACTGGTCCATCCCTCATCCAACATCGCCTGCAAGACTCTAGACCAATAGAAAACCTGTAGCATTCGTGGGGCTTAATTCTGCGTGGCTGAGTCGAGCAGCAGCAGGCAGTAAACGAGTGATCTTTGTTCGGGCTTATAAAAGGCTGGGAAAGCTAACATGGCGCCGTGATAAACCGCGAAATTGTAGCTAGGGTCTGTATTGATTGGCCTGAGCGCGTCAGGGAATCATTTTTACGAACAGTTTGCATTACATATATTTTTAGTGGATACATTTGCAATTACATATCAAAGTGTGTTTATGAATGCAGAAAAAATGTGCTTCAATAAATTTGAAAAATGAGTATGATTATTAACTTTTGTACTAGTCGAATTAATTGTGATTTTTTCATGGCAAATGTCCCTCGTTGTACAAAGAGCAAAAGGAAAATAAATTGGTCGGAAAACCATAAGTAACATGAAGAGTTTATCCATATGATATGGAAGGGTTAATTTGCACCCCTGGTTAAACATTTTTTTCTTTTAACCTTTTTAAATTTTATACACTGTCTAATTAATGGAGACCTTTAAAATTCGCAGTTTTATTTATGGATAAGACAGAATTTAATCTCTTCTGCTTTTTTGTTTCATTCCTAGTTGCTTGTGAAATGTAGCTTCATGCTGCTAAGCTGAAGAATTCTTTTTTCCCTGGTCTCAGATGATTAAACTCGTCGGTTTTTAATTAAATTACTATTCGGTTTTCTCCAAATAAATTCGTGGACTCCCGAAGGCTCGTTATCATTGCGTTAAAGTTAATACATAATCAGACCTTAAAATTTTTCATTCGCAGTTTCCAGTGTACACAACATGTTTGCACAGGAAGCGGGTTAATGACCCCTAACGAAAACGTGTGATAAAAAGCATTTATTAAACCAATCCCTGTTCAGACTTGCTTTAGGTTCGTAAACAGCTGTTTTTAACGACGTGATGTATAAAACACGTTTATTGGCCACGAAGTTCAAGAGAACAGCGGCAAAAACAGTTACAAACAAAACTTTGCTGCTACCAAAATTATATGCCTATTTAACGTTGACTGAAGAGGTCATATTTATAGGCCTACCTAAGACTCCTGATTAAATATTTGAGTATAGATGTTTAAAAAAAAAAAAATCCCATGCCGGTTTATTTAAAACGTTTCTTTTAATGTGGAAATAATAATAATGTTTCAACAACGTAAATATTTTAGTTCCGTAATTATCTGCAAATCCGTAGATATCAATAAATCCTCCGTATTACAGGCAATTTATTGCTGGCAATGAAACGGCTCTTTATCGTCATTCTCGTGTAATTTAAATTAATGTAGATGTAACATTTAAATTCGAGCGCGAGACAATAACATAGCCACCCTCTGATGCACACTGCGGTGGAAAAATTTTTCCACCCGCCGTATCCTGCAGGGCGCAATAATAAATCATCAAGGCAGTTGAGCGTACGACGGATATACGCGCCATTTTTATATCCCTCCCGATATTGAGTCGTCATGTGCAAGGGCAATTACGCTGATGTGTGGTTCGTAATTAGGGTAATTAGTGCTAATCGAACACTTTTTGCTAAATAATTATTTGTTCGGTGTGTGTGTGTGTATATAACTGCCATTTATTCGGCGTCATTTCGTCTGCACGCACTCGATGGCAATTTCGCGAGTTCTTGTTGTGGAAGAGCGCCGAAGGTATTGACGCGGGGAAATTTGTAGCTTCATTTTTTTTTGCATCCCGTCCACTTGTCATTCAATTCGTTGGGCATGAAATCCCTACACGACGGCTGCGAAAATTTATTTTGCTGTGTCGAAACGATTATTTTAATGCGCGCTGGGATTACCACGGCATTAAATTTGTTTGCGGAAGTGTTACTTTTTCATTATACTTTTTTTTTTTTTTTTTGCCAGCGTCATAAACATCGAGCAAGATGTAAATTGATACAGAAAGTTTACTGGAAGTATTACTCGGAACTGCATAACCCTCCCTCCACTCACAGAAATAATGCAAGGTGATGTTGGTAGAGACCTGCAAAATTCGCGTTATTATTTGGGGACATGTTAAAATTGAAACACGTGTATATTTGTAATATGTTTGTCATTGAATCATACTTAATGTGACACACCCTGGGTGACTCTGCACCAATAAAGGAACACTTCACAAATGTGTGCCCCAATCACGTGTACTTCAGTCAGAGAGGGAATGTCTTCACACAATTATGCAGCAGGCAATGGAGAAACGACTCCGGCTCTAGTGCATACAGTACTGTGAAGTTCAGCCTGATGTCAAATAATCACGCGAATATTGGAAACCAACAAAGTCGTGAAGTCCCCTGTTCTTTCCAGCTCCTGTTAGGTAATAGCAAAGGAAACCAATTTTAGCGAAAATTTTTCATGACCAGTTGTATTTCTCAACACTTCAGCTAAGATCCACTTTTGTGATTGGAGGATTGCGTGTTAAACTTAGAGAACTGAAGAATTCGCGAATTCATTTTGGGACAAACTAGAATTCAAAACGCGTGTGTTTATATAACTTAAGCCATTGGTCCACACGGTGTATGATAACTCTTGGAGAACGGTGGCCCAATCTTCGCCTTCCACTGTGACAGCAGGGAACCATTACAAAGTTCGCATCTGCATATTTGTGCATAAGACCATAGAGTCTAGCCGTCAGGTCATTGAACTCGCGAATTTTTCAGGACCCAAGTTACACGTTGTGCCCGGTGAATCATAGGCATACAGTATCGGAGTAACCTAATTCTGATTGGCCAGCCAAGTGAGAAAATGTTTTCTCACAAGGACACGCAGCCAATAAGCAAAAAAATAACTGCCCATACACCGGTACGGTATTGAAATATAACATGCGCGGAAATCTTCTCGAGGAAGAAGACATTTTCAAAGTAGCGTCGAAGTGTCAGAAGTATACACCTAGAGTACCCGATGGCAAAATATGGTCCGTTCATGACTACTTCCAACTTTTCTGAAGACCAGACAAAGTTCTACTTTCAGACTGTTCCTCCGCCCCGTGCTGGCAATGCTTAACACATTGAGGTCTGCACACATTTACTGGCACTTAATACAAATTAGAAGTGAGTCATCTATATCCAATACTGCAAGATCTCTGGTTCTGTTGGTTTCTGTGTTAGAACTCACCATTGTCCTATTGGTCCATACGGCACCAGACACTACCTTGTACTTTACAGCGTTCATTATTGGCCAGTCATCAACCAATGGAGAGCCGAGCTGATATTGACCCAATCACATGTCCTTAATCATATTAAAGGATTTACAATCAGTCATCTCCATTTGAGTGGCTATAAAATGAAAAGTTATTCTACCGTTAGCAGCATCATTGTTAATGCCATGAGGTGTTCTTGTGAGGTCATGTTAAACACTAGCCGAACAAGGACTGCACTTCAATGCGAGTTTTTATCTGAACAGCGAAGAAATTTTCAAACCAGCTTTGCCCGAGCTACATTCGAGATTATTCTACAAAGTGTTAACCACGTCTAGAAAATTACGCCAAACGGACAGCGCAAAGCACTTGCGCTTGCACAGTTCGTTAATTTTTTGCATGAAAAATAACTTTTTTTTTTTTACTAGGCATTGCCAGTACGCCTATTTTTTTCCCCTCGGTTTTCGTTTGTTTTAATTATAAATAAAACGTTCTTTTATTTTACTAACAGTAGAAAAATGTGTTTTACCTATGTTACTTATTTAGGAAAGAATCAGACATATCATTCGTGGGGAGATTTTTCGAAGGTTTGATTCGAAAAGTGTGGAGTTGTGCATAAACGATACAGTCCTGTCTATCGCGAAGTCTAACTGCACGCGAGAAACCGTATAACGAGCACCGAATGGAAATTTACTTGCCAGATGTCGGCTTAACCAGTTTATAATCCATTCGCTGTTTCTTCACACTTTTCTGTAGACCTGCTTGCAGGATATTCCTCCACCTCATGCAACCAAAGCTTAACTAATTCTGGAAAATTGCATCACCAGAGGACAACGCACCGAATTCATGCGCACTCAGTTGTAATAATATTTTGCGTGAGAACTATTTATTACGAGGCGCTACCTAAACGCATGTTTTCTCACGATTTTTATTCATATTTATTACAAATGAAATATCATAGTTTTTTTTAGTAAATTTCAATTTAATGAGAAATAAGTTAGTTTTAAGTTAACATAAGTATAAAACGCTTGTGATATATTGTATATTTATGAAATAACTAAGCACATCGTACAGATAGGGTGATTTTTTAAAAGGTTTGATTCGAAAAGTGTGAGGAAACCGCGAATAGACTATAGAAATATGTATTTCGTAGCAGGCAGGCAATAACAGTTCAGTTCATACTCTCGACACCTGTGTTCACACACTTTCGTAGTCAGTAAAGCACTGAGTTACGTATACAGCAAAGTAACCATTCCGTCGATTGGTTTCTGCTCATTTGCCCCCCGTGTCCACAATCGAGGACATGTTGCGTGTGCAGGATGTTTATGATCGGCGCTGTACCCAACGAAGAACGGGCGCCCGGTGTTTCGAGCGTCCTTATCGCGAGGAATATAATTTGTTAGCGTTTTCTGCGCCTCTCGTTTCTTAGTGGTTAGCGATGACTGGGGACCTGGAAATTTCGCGGTATCAATAGGGATAGGAAAATTTCGCGAGTTCAGTTACCTGTAGGGTTGATTCCTCAGTCCCCTGCATAGTGGAGCCTCAGCTGTGTGTTCATTGGCTGTTGCCCCGTACCTGGCAGTTATGGTATTCGTAAGGTGTTTCCTTGCAAGTCTGCTATTGGCTCAGAGGCGTGCAGGGCGGGTCTAATAAAGTGTGATCCAATTGCGATGGTCACTTCACATATATTTGTTTGACGTCTAGCTTATCCCGAAATGAATTCGCGAAATTTTCCTATCCCTAGGTTTCTATTTTGGGAATAGTTAGAATTGAAAAACTCTTATGTTTGTGTCACCTTTGCCATTGGTCCGCGCGTTATTTGGCACATCCTGGGGAACCCCAGGCCAATGAGAAACATACAGCAGAATGCACGCCCAGTCATCCCCCTCCACTGTGACAGCAAGCAACCAACGGACAATTTATTGATATCTGCACGATTGTATAAGACCGTGTAGTCTAGCTCGCCATTTTTCCAGGTCCCTAGTGATGACATAAACGAACACACAGGTATGTTTGTTGTCCGCTGTTTGCGAGAATCATACTACGTACAGCGCACAAGGGGGAAAAAAAGAACGATTGCAAAGCCTGAGATCGTAAATGAGATTCTGTTACTTGGTCAAAGAATAATTAAGAATTCAGTGGAGAGATTTGGGCGGCTCTTAACGACAGAGTCTCTAGAACCAATTATTAGCGACCCGGAAATTTCGCGAATTTATCTGAGGAAAAGTTAAACTGCATTCACGTGCATACATATGTTTATGCTTCCATTGGTCCAGTTTTTTTAGAAACGCCCTGAACGATTATCGGCCAATAAAGGACCTGCGAGGAAAGTAAATGAACTAATGCTCGAGTGTATAAATGATAGTGGAATCTAGCTTGTTGCCAGATTAATCCGCGGAATTTTCGGGTCTCTACCAATGATGGCGAAGCGAGGTGTGTATTCAGCGATGCCGGAATGCAAGCGTGGGGGAAACGGATAACCCAGAGAAAACCCGTCGGCCAGCGGCGAGGTTTCCCACGTACGAAAATCCAGGGAGCGACCCCGCCGGGGATTGAACCCGCTTCGCTCTGGTGGGAGGCGAGCATTCTAACCGTTCAGTTCAGCCACCGCGGCCCCTTGTGTGTATAGGCTGTTCACGGTAAAATGAGCACTTTGTAAAGCCGTTGTGTATTCCTCCGCCTTATATAAAATTTGCATTGCCATGGGCCCATCACTTTATTCATGCGTCTGTGAAATGAAACTGTGAAATTATATAGAAAGTAAATACTTTACCAATTTGCTTGTTTTTACACTTCGGTGGATTAAAAATAACGGAACGCGAAACGAATAAATTTAAGTTATCACTAGGGATAGGAATATTTCGCGAATTCATTTCGGTACAAGATAGACGGCAAACACATATACAGTGAAGTCACCTTCGCAATTGAATCACAGTTTATTAGACCCGCTCTGCATGCCTCTCAGCCAATAGCAGACTTCCAATGAAACACCTTGCGAATCCCATAACTGCCAGGTGTGGGAAAACAGCCAATGAACATACAGCTGAGGCTGCAGCATGCAGAGGACTGAGGAGTCTAGTCTACAGGTCATTGAACTCGCGAAATTTTCCTATCCATAGTTATCACAAATGGTTACCTAACACTTAATATTTGACATTAAAGTATGGAACTGCTATCCTGCCATCATGACCAACTTTACTAGACGAAAATGGCATATGCAGGCAGGGCTGTGACTTTTATCCAAGATTCATTTCGAAAGTGCTCACTTTAACGTGAACAGCCCCTTTACGTGCCTATTCTGTAGCGGAAGTAGGAACCAGGTTGCAGAGGCAAGAAACTATACAGGCTTGTCGGTCGAAGGATGTTGTTTCTTCGCCTTTACACCGCTGCATCCAACATCCTCCCTTACCCCTGTCTTTCACTTCCCCACCGCCAACCACCCTTAGGCTGGTCCTTGTAACCACCCTCACCAAGCCGTGGTCAGCGCGTGTAGAACACAACCATCGCCCTCCCCCTCGCGGACTACCCTGGACCCTGGTGCACCATCTGCGAACTTTCCCACCGTCTCCCGACAGAGCGAAAAGGGCGAGCAGGCCCGACGCGGAGAAACAAAAGACGTCCTAACGAACGAGCAAAAAAAAAAAACTGTACAAGCACATGGTGCTACAAAAAAATTTTATTCGCCTTTCTTGCGTGTTCTTTCATCTCGTCTTCTTTCCTTCGTTCCTGTCTGAGCTACATCCGCTCGAAAGGCGCCTGAGTACACATATTATATACGGACGTATATACGCGCCTGTCTGTATGTACATACATGCTTTTTCTGTCTCCCTTATGTTTCAGACCAACCCGAAATTCACACTCACGAGCGTGGACCATATAAACCGAGATGAAAGTGTTCGCGAGAATAGTCCAGCACAGAGACTAGAAACACGTAGGACTTCGCAGATACGGAATGGCCTGGTGATTCCTTTGATGGGGACGTACTCGTCTCCTCTGAATGGCTGCGCGACGCTCTGAGAACGAACCCTCGTGACTGATTGGTCAAGGTGTAATGTGAAACGTTTCCCTACTGGCCGAATTGTAGGCTAGAGGTTAAGTATTACCGAGCGCTGATTGGCGAGTGGCGTGCATTCCGACTTTTGCAGTGCAGAAATTTTTCTTGAAGTGTGTGTGGCTGGAGTTCGCGTATAAGCGGCTGTTCCACCTCTGTATTCACGGTACAAGCGGCTGTTTCACCTCTGTATGCATGGTATAAGCAGCTGTTTCACCTCTGTATTCATGGTATAAGTGGCGGTTTCACCTCTGTATTCACGGTTTAAGCGGCTGTTCCACCTCTGTATTCGCGGTACAAGCTGATGTTCCACCTCTGTATTCGTGGTATAAGCGGCTGTTCCACCTCTGTATTCACGGTATAAGCGGCTGTTCCACCTTTGTATTCGCGGTACAAGCGGCTGTTCCACCTCTGTATTCACCTGTTCCACCTCTGTATTCGCGGTACAAGCTGATGTTCCACCTCTGTATTCGTGGTATAAGCGGCTGTTCCACCTCTGTATTCACTGTATAAGCGGCTGTTCCACCTCTGTATTCGCGGTACAAGCAGATGTTCCACCTCTGTATTCGCGGTACAAGCGGCTGTTCCACCTCTGTATTCGCGCTATAAGTTGCTGTTCCACCTCTGTATTCACGGAATAAGCGGCTGTTCCACCTCTTTATTCGCGGTACAAGCGGCTGTTCCACCTCTGTATTCGCGCTATAAGTTGCTGTTCCACCTCTGTATTCACGGTATAAGCGGCGGTTCCACCTCTGTATTCGCGGTACAAGCGGCTGGTCCACCTCTGTATTCACGGTATAAGCGGCTGTTCCACCTCTGTATTCATGGTATGAGCGGCTGTTCCACCTCTGTATTCATGGTATGAGCGGCTGTTCCACCTCTGTATTCATGGTATGAGCGGCTGTTCCACCTCTGTATTCGCGGTACAAGCGGCTGTTCCACCTCTGTATTCGCGCTATAAGTTGCTGTTCCACCTCTGAATTCACGGAATAAGCGGCTGTTCCACATGTGTATTCCTATTTGTCATGTTCCTTTAATCGTCTTCGATGTATGTTGTCCTGTGGTAAACTTTCTCTTTCGTGTACAGAGCGTTCATTCATTCCCAGTGCCTAGATTTCCCACGTCAGTTGTTCGGCAATCCTGAAACGCGGTGTACTTAAGGGAGAAGTATCCTTGCCATCTTGAATTAACGTATTTTCTTCCACAACTAAATTTTTCGTATTCAATATTTAAAAACCAAACTAGTCAAAGCTTAGGGAGTATCTTAACTGTTAATCCATTTCAAAATCCAACTTATTAACCGCCCATCCACCGTGGCCTTTTGAAATTTAGTAGAGTTGACAGTAAGAATAATCCGTAAGTCGTTTACTTCGTTTCTGTGATTTAAGTTTCTTGGCAATGAAAGGGGAATTGAAGAGGAATGAAAGAAGTGGTCTTAAAGCATGCCAACAGCCACTTGAACACTGGCCACTTACTACTAGCTGTGACGGAACACACGTGTGCTTTCCACGTGGGTGAGAGCTTAATATGCTACATCAGTAGAATCTGAAAGACCATAGCAACATAGTTTAAAAAAAAAAATCTTGATGTGTATTAATTATAGTTAGCAAACTTAATTTACCATTTTATGGACGTAATATTTTGTGAACAACTTAAAGTTTTACCAAACATTTACCTGTTTACACAGCATAGTGTCAATAATAATTTTATGTAATTTTTTTCCCCGTAATGACATTCCTCCAAACCAGAATACTAGGCGCTTCCCTTCCCGCGGCTCAAGACTATCACGGTCCGAAGCTTCGGAATCGTCAGCGCATCCGGGTTCGCCTTGTCGCAGAATTAATCCAACCGCCCTACACGAAAACTCCCCCCTCTGTGTGACCCCCCCCCCCCCCCCCCATCGAAATATTCCGCGCCACGTGGGCAGGAGGGCAGTGTGGGGGTGTGATGACGTGGACAATGCGATCTAACCACCCCCTCACATCCCCCCTCCCCCACACCCTCAGGGAAATCCCACGTCCGCTGTAGTTTTGTCCCCGTGCCCGCTGTGTGTTCCTGTATGCATTGAACTGCCTCGCCCCACTTCACCCCCCTTTCGTTCCACATCCTTCTGTCCCGGCTCGGCACGGTGTTACGCGTTGATTACCCAGGTGTGCGGTGTTATTGGGTCCGCGTGTACCTCTGGGGTCCCATGTTATCACACCGGGTTGTACCGCCGGCCTTGATGCCGTGGCCTGGCGTCGGTGGCGATACCAGCAGTAAGACCGGGTTCACAGTAGAGAAAATTAACACTTTCATTGCTCACGACGTTATATTATGTCACTTGAATTTAAAGGCTGTTCACGATAAAGTGAGCACTTTTTAAATCTGACCTCTGCCTGAATTATATTATAACGGGCACACTTGGTGACATACTCCCAGTAAAGTTGGAAACGATGGATGGAAAATAGTTCCGTACCTTAACGTCAAATTAAAAGTGTTAGGTAACCATTTTTAACAACTTAAATTATTTCTTTCGCTTTGTACTTTTTTAAAAATCTATCGAAGTATAAAAAAGACCAGATGTGTGAAATATTTTCTCTTTTAATAAATTAATAGTTTTATTTGATTGACACATGAATAAAGTGACGAGGATCATGGCAGTGTTAATTTTACATATTATGGAAGAAAAACAACATGCATACAAGATCATCTTAAGCAGGGATTTCAAAAGAGCTCATTTTACCGTGAACAGCCTATATCTTAGTTTTATGGAGAATGCTGTAATATCTAGAGACCCGAGAATTCCGCGGGTTCATTTCTAGACAAGTTGGAATCCACACACATGTACTTTTATGTTACATTTGTAATTGGTCGTCGTGATGTTTGACACCTCCTGGAAACAAATGAGCCAATAACAAAGATGCAATCAATTGTGCGCCCAACCACCGCCTTTTACTACCACAACAATGAACCGATAAACAGTTGATAGCTACCGATATGAGAGTATATAATACTGTGAAGTCTAGCCTATAGGTCATTGAACTGGCGAATTTCTCGTGTTTCTAGCAATAACACTACGTCTGCATTCTTTGAAGACATGGTCGAAGGTATTTTACTTCTCCAGCAGTTTCAATGCGCTTCTCTGCAATGTAATCTTAGGTCGGTGACTTTCAATGTGTAAATTACTCAGATGAAAAGAATGAATAGTATATTATTTTAAGTAGGAAAGAACGTTTGATCGTGACTTTTTCAACTCGGCATTATATTGTTAGAGAGTCAGCCAGTAATGAACGTTATTCAGTATAGTCCGGTGTTGTGTGAACAAATAGTGCGGTTGTAAATGGGAATTAATACACCAACAGTCGTTAAGGGGAATGGTGCATAAAAGCAAATATATTTACCCGATTTTCGATATAAGTCGTTTTCCAAAGGGTTTATCGAAATTTTTGGTTAGACAAGGCGTAAATAATAATTTTCAACACCTTTTTAAGATGTTAGATTTACACTGCCTTCATTATTCTCGGAGCACTGACGGAAGAAAAGAAAGGATTTTTTTTTTTTCTTATCTTCAACAAGAGCTCCGAGAGTAACGAACGCAGAGGATTTTTAACCATGTATTAAGGTGTTCAAAATATTGTTATTTGTGTACAGACGAAGTCAGTATTTTTTATTTAACGTGTTGTTTCACAATAGAAATCAGCACGTCGGGTGCTTGGTTGTGTTTTACTTAAGAGGGGAAAGAAATCATTATATTTTATATCTGAAGTAAAAAAATTCTGTGGCGGTGGCCAATAAGAACAGAGCAATCGGTGTTGTCGGCGCCATCGAAAGTATTAAAAAGGCTTGTGCATGTGCGTGGTTATGATTATATTTGTGAACCGAGTTCACAAAAATAAGATTCTCTGCCAAAAAATGTCTGCTTTGTACAGTGGTGTGTTTATACTGCACGCGGTTGTGTCATATACGAGGTTCGGGCAAGAATAGTTATTGAAAAAAAGTAACAGGATAGGCTTGTACCGAATTTTCGTTGATTGGACTTAGAATTATCATACAGTAGACATACGTATGCCAATGTTCGAGATCTGCGGATATTGTGTAATTCTTTTTTTTTTTTTTTTTTTTTTTTTTTCAATTGTAAACCCAGCTTAATATACACGCTTCTCAGCTCCGGCTGAGTGGTCAAACAGCCCTACTGGAATATCTGGCCCGCTGTAGGGGTGGCTTGCGAATATTCGGGCCACCCTGAGGGGGTTGGAAATATTCAATTCCGAGCCCCGGATATTTTATGCATCATGCATGGCAACAACCGCCGTTGAACGCTTCTCCGGGCCCTTTATTATTATTATTGTTCTTTTTTTTTTTTTTTTTTTTTGCTCTGCCTTGTAGCCATCTCGCAATAGGGCAGTGTCCAGAACGAAAATGAAAATAAAATTCCTTGGGGAGAATTGTTCCAGCAAATAGAATACCGCGGAACTGTAAATCTGAAATTGTCGAAGCCTGGGAGTTGTTACGGTGATCCAGATTCACAGCTGTGCCGGTGATTTGTAGTGACTTTCAGTGAATTCCCCTGTTCCGTGTCACTGGTTACATGAGTAATTTATTGAATCGGTCAGGAAACATAAAATAAATAATTGTAACACGGTGTGAGAGTAACTTTTTTTTGTATCAGTGCTTTAATTCACCACATGGCCGGAATGGTGACTTTTGTATGTACATTAATTACTAACGGTTAGTCTCACAAATATATTACATGTTAGCAGTCGTTCGTATTAAACCTTTGTGTTGCGGTGTTCATTACTGAACTCGAAGCCATTTGGAGAGCTCTTAACAGCTAAGTCGGCACGCCAATAAGGGTGAGGTGAAATAAAGCGAAGCCACACTGAAAATCAAGACCGGGTTAAAGCGGAAGTGCCCTAAGAAAACCCGCTGTCAACGCCAGCGTGCACCATATTCCTAGCAAGTGAAAGAGTTTGGGGAAACGAGCGCTGATCACCGTGGCGTATGGCTGGTGGTTAAACCTTCAATACAATGGCGAGTGGAGAGAGATTTGGGCGGCTCTTAATGTATAGGTCCTGAGAGCCGATGAGGGCGAGGCTAGGTGAGTATGGAGCAGCGCCGAAATGCAAGGGAGATCCCCGAGAAAACCCTGCAACCAGCTGCATCGTCCGGCGCGATTCCCACATGCGAGAATCTGAGAGCGACCTCGCCGGGAATCGAAGCCGGTTCGCCTAGGTGGGAGGCGAGTACGCTACCCACTACGCCCCCGCGGCCCCCTTTCAGTACAGAGGATGAACTGCGTAGTAGGCACGCTTAAACTCAACAAGAAAAAAAAATACATCTATTGAAGGAACCTCAAATTTGTTTCATGTACTTGCAGTTGCCTGTTACCGCCATCAATCTTTACGTTAACTCTGAATGGCACATCCGCAGTAATGACGACTCTGGATTAAAATATGTGTGTTCAGATATTACAATCGCAATAAATGTATAATTTTTTCGTCAGTGACAATTGAATTCCGTTTCGGTTACTTTCATAGACATCGGCAATTCGGTAACGTGTGGAGTTTCGGAAAATTTCATAGCATCACGTGATCGGACCGTCGTCGTGGCACTGGCTCATGAAATGATAGCAGACGCAAGAAGCTGTATCAAAGGGAATCAAATGCCTTCTGTAAGCGCTGCCAGCGTATAGTCTATTCGCTGTTTCTTCACACTTTCTGAATAGAACCTTTGAAAAACACCCCGCCTATGATGTGTCTAGATGTTTCCAAAATATATTATGTATCATTATCGTTTTATACTTCTGTTAGCGTAAAAAGTATTTTATTTTTTGGTTCAATTCAATATTTTCTTCTAATTTGCCTATAAATTATATTTATTTTATATTTAACGTGAAAAAAAAACAGGGACAAAATAGGCGTGTTGGTAACGCATAGTAATGAATAGTTCTTATGTAAAATATTATTAACATGAATGCGCCCGAATGAGGTACCCTGCCCTTTGGTGTAATTTTTTAGTGTTTGTTATGGTTTGTTTGCAGGATTCATAAGAGTCGGAAGTAACAGTGAATGAACTATAACAAGTTTTATTCAGTCGATGGCTGGTTCTTAAAATAAAAAAATTAAAATATTGAAACTTATTTTACTTTAAGAGTGGGATGGACCCCCGCGTCCAAGGTCAAGAAGCGAGGGAGCGATACGGGCGACACTAACACGCACGCCTACCGTCTCATCGCTCCTACGTCGTAACGCTGTACTGTGAAAATTAGATCTGTAACAGTGGGACTTGGTCTTTATTACACGCGATGAAAGCGCACAGATTAAACTACGCCCGTATATTTGTACTTTTATCTTGCCGCTTAAGGAAACTGCATAGGCAAGCTTTAAAAATACGATATTTGATCATTTTCACGAATTTTTTTCCCGAGAATACATTTAATATGCCAAAAGTAAAAAGAAATAGGGGCATAGATAATGTTTTTTATATATATTTTCTGACAAATAGTTGTATTTGCAGAATATTTATTTACCGATATACGCGTATTCGCGCAAACAACTATTTCACAAAAATGCGGGTTCCATCCCACTTTTACTAAACCGGGATGCATTCACGAAATTATCTTAAATTGACGTGTGTTTAAAGTTTAATGAGATGATTTCGCGGAAATCTTTAATCCCAAGAGTATGTTTTCTTTATGGCAAAAAAAAAGTGGGTGTGGTGCGATTTTGTCCGCCCGAAGGAGCTTTAAAAGGGGGCGGGGGGTTAGGTGGTGTGGGAGTTTTCGTGCAAGCTGTCGCCACGCCGACCCTTATTGGACACTTGGGGCCAGTTGCGGAACTTGCCTCGTTAGGGCTCGCCCAAACGAAATAATAAGAAAAGAAGCTAAAGCATCGCACACTTGGCCGGAGCGGTTTTCTCCTTAAGGTCCCCGTCTACCTGCTGCTTGAAACACGTTGCAGAGTGTTCGAAATACTCGTCACGAAACTACTAGACGTGCGTCCAATGTGCTCATCTGCGCGAAGAACACACGCCGTAAGACGAGTGCTGTTGAGTGTTTTCAAGACGTCACGCACATTAGAAACACCACTTAGGACTCCAAAATGGCTAAATACGGCTTTTTCAAAGCGCTGTATCTCAAAATATACGCGTCAGATACATACAAAACTACTCAAGGGGCCCTGCGTTGAACCTTCCTGCAGACTTTCCAGCAATAAAATAATTGGTTCATCGCTGAAAATCCCATAGGTACGTGCAGTGCGACGAGAACACTGCACGCCAGTTGAGAGCCTCAAGAGTCCTACGTAGGGTAAAGTTACCTAATTTGGTGACATTTTCTGAATATTTTAAATTTAAATACTCAAACATTATTGTTTTCTGCTGGTTTAATAAGGGTTATGTACACCCCTGTATTACCAAAATGCCATAACAAAAGAAATGCATTACTTAAAGTTACGGGGGAGGGAGGGTGGATTATGTAAAACTTTCACATACCTACCTAATTTGGTTATATAGGCCCTAATTTGGTTACATGGGTATCATAATTTGGTGACATTTCATTAAATAGCAAAAATGTTTCATTTTCACAGCCCTATCACATCAAATGTATCCTATAAAAAAACAGACAATTCCTGACCTTCAGTACTATCTACGCTAATGTATTTGCACAATCTTAAAGAAATTTGAGGTAACTAATTATGAAAAAAAGACTTCGGTCTAAAGACGTCTTTCATCACATTACAATAGAAAAAATTAGGAACAAATTGACTAGGAGACTTTTCAAAAGTCTTCATTGTGACAATATGTCTTACCACATTACAATAGCAACCATTAGAAAAAACTAGGAATCTTTACAAAAAATCATCATCTTGATGTCTTTCGTCTCAGTACAATAGGAAAGATTAAGGAAATAATAACAGGGAATCCGTACCGAAGTGATAATCTTGATGTTTTCCACTCATTACAATAACAAAAATTAGGAGCATATTAGTTAGGAGTCTTTGTAAAAAAAACTTTCTCAATGGAGTGGCCTTAACAGTCATTCACACATTAACTTCATCCTGAACTGCAAAAATCACACATGTAAACAAGGCTACTGACAGGCTCACTCTGGCACAGTTCGTGGTAGGGAGAAGACAGGAAGCACACTGCACTCACTTCTTCCCATTTTTAACTTTTGTCTTTGGAAAAACGTTCATTGCAAATACCACATGTCCAGTCGTCATCATCCACTGTAGGCCTAGCACTATAAACACACACATTTGTCTTATTTTTTGTAGCCTTCCCTCGGTGTTGGACTCCAGAAGGCCCAGGGGCTGCATGACGAACCTCCACTTTCTGCTGTTTCTGGGGACGTTGTTTGTTCACAGTTTGGTGAACTGTTGGTGAGTTCTCGGTGATGAATTTTGCTTTAGGGTTGGGCCTAACTCGTCCATGTGTAAGCTCTTTTCGGGGACCAGCTGTTGGGGGCTTCATAATATTGTCAACTGGATATGGCGGAGTCTGTATGCCGGGATTTGTCTCTGCAGTCGTCGGTCTTGGGTTAGCATCACTAGGAACAACTTCCTGTGGAACAGGACGTTCAGTGAGTAACGATGGGACCAGTTTTTGTTTGGGAATTACGGTTCTTGCAGAAGGAACAATCCCACATGTTCTGAAAGCATTCATTATGTTTTTTTTAGACATGGTTTTTATAAATGGCACCTTGAAAATAGAATGAAAGTCTTGCTTGTTTGGCTTGTCTGTTGGGTGTTCAATCATGCAATCATAGAGTTCCTTCTGCCGCGGATATTTTAATGCCTTGTAAACACCGACGTCCAGGGGTTGCAGAATGTGGGTCGTGTGTGATTGGAAAGTGAGGATATAGACGGAATTTTCCTTTGCAAGCTCGCTCACCTGAGGCATGATGTGTGCCCCATGTGAATCCATGAGCAGGAGCTTGGGTTTGTATGAACCATCAGTGCTGTCAAGGAAGAACTGAAACCACATTAGGAACAGTTCCTTCGTTATCCAGCCTCAATCAGACAGTCTTTCTTGTAGGCTTCATTCCAACGAAAACCTTTGGAAATGATGAAGGGTGGAATCCAAGTTCCATTAGCACAAATACAGCTTACTAAGGTCATGGTTTCTCCACGTTCTGTGTATGTCCTGCTGTATATAAATTTATTCCCGATTTCTGCCCCACTTTGTTTGGCTTCACTGCATACATGAGACCAGTCTCGTCAACATTCCATATGTGATCCTTCAAATTGTCCTGAATTTTGAGTTTCTTCGTAGTTTCAGAGAGTTTGTCAAAATAATCATCGATCATGACAGAATTACCCATTGAAGCTTTATACACAAAAAGATTTGCTGGTATTCTTAGTGTCAATCCATACCTCTCTTTGAAATTACGCCAACATTTCTTGCTTGCACGCCTTTTTTGCGTATTAAAAAAATGCCCACGGCCAGATGCCTCATCCACATCGAAAGCAATAACTTTCACTTGCTCCACAGTCAGTCCAAATCTTAATTCTTGCATGCTTATGACGCAATTGAACACTTTCTGTTCCGTTTCCAGTTCCATTGAAAATGGACGACCTAATTGTTTTAAGCCCATGGCTGAAATAACGTCTGGGTTTTCTGTTACATAACGTTTCAAAGAAGACCATGGGATTCCTTTCTCCTTAGTAACCTTATATACACTAATATAATGATCTTCCTGGACCATTCTTGCTGCTTCGATTATGTCGGGACCACTATATTTCCTGTAAGTGCCACTTCCATCTAGCACGAGTTTTATTCTATCATGCTGATCCATTTTGTTGTGCCTAAACACAAAAAGAAAGCTTTGTGTCGGAACCTTAATTTATGAAGTAACAATTTAAATCATAGACTCGTTTTTCTACTCTCAAAATACAGGAATATTCTAATTCCAAGGTAGGGGCCTTATTTGGTGAGGCGATGACCTTATTTGGTGGTGCGTAATTTGGTGACAGTACCTAATTTCGTGATAGCTTG
This sequence comes from Dryococelus australis, assembly GCA_029891345.1. Classification (NCBI taxonomy): domain Eukaryota; kingdom Metazoa; phylum Arthropoda; class Insecta; order Phasmatodea; family Phasmatidae; genus Dryococelus; species Dryococelus australis. Next base: position 351,427,725 of record CM056995.1, read on the forward strand.
TAGGAGACAATGAAGGTAATTAAATATAAGTTATACATGTGGTTTACTGCATTACATTATCAGATAATCCAAATCATAGGTTTAAACATTTAATTTTTTAAATGATGCGTGCAGTGGTCCTTAAAAAATCCTTGAACGTAAAGCTTAATTTTTGGCTAACTTCGTAAGGGTTTACAAAAGTGTTATTACAAAATAAATTTAAAATGCCATTTGCCAACAGACTCTCCAGAATTTTAAGAGCAGAGTGAATACTACTTACTCCAAGCACACAATTCAAACGAATTATATTAATTTATATGCGCACACACGCACAAGTTTCATGCGAAATTCAACACGCCATTGTTTTCTGTTGTGCACAACTCATAAAGTGAAGAACATGGCGTCACCGCTTGGATAGTAAGAAACTAGACAGCCTGCGCTATCTCTCGGCCCAATTTGAAACCTTTTCGTGGTAACCTACGATGGTGAGAGAAGAAATGAATTGTATCACCAACTTAGGAATGTCACCAAAGTAGGTAACTTTACCCTACTGATACTTTTTCTGTGAAATCGTTGTTTGCGCGCAAACGCGTGTCTCGGTAAATAAAAGTTCTCGAAATATGAGTTTTTGTTAAAAAATATGAAAAACAATTTTCTATTGCCCTATTTTTTTTACCTTTGTCATATTAAGTGTATTCTTGAAGGAAAAAAATTCGTGAAAATGGTCAAGCATCGTATTCTTAAAAATTGCCTATGCATTTTCCTCAAGCGGCGAGAGAGAAAAGTGCAAAGATACGGACCTAGTTTAATCTGTGGGCTTTCATGGCGTGTGATAAAACCCCCTATGTTACAGATCAAATTTGCACAGTACAGCGTCACGACATTGCACGCCGTGCGCGTAGGAGCGATGAGGCGTTAGGCGTGCGAGTAACTGTCGCCCGTATCGCTCCCTCGCTGTTTGACCTTGGACGCGCAGCTACGTAGTCACCTTGATGCGGACGTTTCCCGCCTTCGAGGCACAGGCACTAATAAGGATGGCATTGGCACTTAAACTTCAATCGCTGGCAGCCTTATCACTGTGGGACTTGCAAGCCGTCGCTCAATTTCTTCATTGATGGAAAGTCTGTACGGTCTGTTCGCGGATTTTTCACACTTTTTGTATCAAAACTTTGAAAAATCACCTCGTGTATGACGTTATTGGTTGTTTCCTGAATATGTCGTGTATCACAAGCGTTTTATATTTCTCCCGGGGTACAGTATCTAATTTTTTTAATAAATTGAACTTTTACTTGTATTTGGTTTATAAGTTATAATATTTAAATGATAAATAATATTAGTTAAAACAGTGAGAAAATAGGTGTGTTGGTAATACCTAGTAAGATATATAGTTCTCATGCAAATTATTATTACACTGAGTGCGCACGAACGAGATGTGCTGTCCCTTTGGTGTAATTTTCTAGACTAGGCTAAGCTTTGTTGGGATGAGGCGGAGCAGTATTTTGGAAGTAGAACTTGAGAACTATTCACATAAAATACGCTATTTTAATATGTATGGCATATTAAAAGGTGTGTTCCAGACTGGCGTGAAATGCTGTATTTTCGTATGCAAACAGATTAAAAACACGCATTGGCATTATACATTATGTTAACTGATAAATAGGGATAGGAAAATTTCGCAAGTTCAATGACGTGTGTGTTAGGCTCCTCAGTTCTCTCCACACTGGACCCTCAGCTGTGAGTTCATTGGCTATTGCCCCACGCCTGGCTCTTTATGGGATTCACAAAGTGTTTTCTTGCAAGTCTTCTATTGGCTCAGAGACGTGCAGGGCGGGTCTAATAAACTGTGATCCAATTGGAAAGATGTCTTCACTGTATATGTGTTTTACTTCTATCTTGTCTGGAAATGAATTCGCGAGATTTTTCTATCCCTACTTACAAACGTGTATTCCAGAAACTCGTTTTATTTAGAAAGTAATCAATTATTTAGTTACTTACGTTATAAATAGAGCCCTTTTAGCCCTGGAATATTTCTGAGGTTTACTGTTTAAATATGTTTTTTATAATTTTCCTAGTTCGAGACATTTAAGTCAATAATGGATTTCTTTAAGAATCTGTTTCCGGATGGAGTGAGATTGTTAAAAAAACAACACGAACGATATCACAATTTTGAGCGTACAAAATACTTATGAAATTTTATGGTTTAAAAAATCATGTTCATTTTCGTCTGAACTGGATGAACAAAAGGAATTGTGAAATTCAACATGCATGCAAAACCAAACTGAAATTATGTAATTTTGAGAGACTTCTATATTTTGAGAAGGGGGGGGGGGGGAATTCAAGGGTTTTTAGAATTACAAAAGCAAATGCTTTAACATATTTCTTATTCATGAGCAGAACCACTGTCTTCGAAAAACTTTTGAGGCGTAGAAAATTTCCCCGTTGTTTCTCTAACACTGGCAATTGCCGGGTAGCACTCCATCAACAACATTCTTCTATTCTTCGACCCATTTCCTCTTTTGAGGCGTAGAAAATTTTCCCGTTTCTCTAACACTGGCAATTGCCGGTAGCACTCCATCAACAACATTCTTCTATTCTTCCACCCATTTCCTCTTTTGAGGCGTAGAAAATTTCCCCGTTGTTTCTCTAACACTGGCAATTGCCGGGTAGCACTCCATCAACAACATTCTTCTATTCTTCGACCCATTTCCTCTTTTGAGGCGTAGAAAATTTCCCCGTTTCTCTAACACTGGCAATTGCCGGGTAGCACTCCATCAACAACATTCTTCTATTCTTCGACCCATTTCCTCTTTTGAGGCGTAGAAAATTTTCCCGTTTCTCTAACACTGGCAATTGCCGGGTAGCACTCCATCAACAACATTCTTCTATTCTTCGACCCATTTCCTCTTTTGAGGCGTAGAAAATTTTCCCGTTTCTCTAACACTGGCAATTGCCGGTAGCACTCCATCAACAACATTCTTCTATTCTTCGACCCATTTCCTCTTTTGAGGCGTAGAAAATTTCCCCGTTGTTTCTCTAACACTGGCAATTGCCGGGTAGCACTCCATCAACAACATTCTTCTATTCTTCGACCCATTTCCTCTTTTGAGGCGTAGAAAATTTCCCCGTTTCTCTAACACTGGCAATTGCCGGGTAGCACTCCATCAACAACATTCTTCTATTCTTCGACCCATTTCCTCTTTTGGTTGTTGCCATCGTGGAGAAATATCGCTGAAGTTAAATGGCACTTAAGTGTGTGTTTTTCATGATATCTATTTTATGTCCAGTTTTGCGAACATATATAGTGTTCGGTGCTAGAGCTACGCCGAGTTACGAATTGAACTCTTTCTTGAGGCGGATGTGGGGCGGAAATTTTTTGTAGGCTAAAGAATTTTTGAGTGTTGATATGATATCCTATTCGCGGTTTATTCGCCTTTTTTTTAAATCAAACCTCACCCCATACATTATGCACTTGGTTGTTTATTAAATATGCCATGTATAGGGACATGAAAAATTCGCGGATACATTTCGGGACAAGCTATAAATCAAAACCGTTTGCGTTCGTATCACTTTCGCAATTGATCCGCGCGTTATTTGACACCTCCTTTAGATCTCTAGGCCAACAACAAACATACAAGAAAATGCATGCCCAATCAACGCGACCCACGCTGACAGTTAGCAACCAATGAGACGTTGGTATCTGATTGTCTGAACATAGAACTGTGAATTCTAACCTATAAGTCAAGGAATTCGCGACAATTTCAGGTCTCTAGCCATGTATCACCAGCGTTTTATGCTTTTGTTAACATGAAAGCATTTAATTTTTAATTTAATTGAATTTACTTATTATATTTTATGTATAAATTATAATATTTCATTTTTGATTAATATGAATAAAAATAGTAGAAAATGGTTTTGGTGGTACTACCTAGTAAGAAATAGTTTTTATACAAAATATTATTACAGTGAGTGCGCACGAATGGAGTGTGTTGCCTCTTTGGTGTAGTTGTCTATATTCGGTTAAGCTTTGTTTGCATGAGGCAAGATATTTTGTTTGAGTGAACAAAACTTAAAAAGCAACGAGATTAATTTTGTTCGTGTAGCAAAATACATGCTTGAATCAACAAAACATGTGTGTTTTATACAAAAATAACTTTGACTGTCTACAAAATATTTGGTTGAATCAACTTTAGATATTTGTTTGGCCACTCGTCCGAATACCTTCGTTCGAAAATACATTTCGAGAATTTGTTTGTATTTCTTGTGGCAATTAGGATAGCAATAGTTTTCGCTTGTGCAATTATTTTTGCCTGATAATGAAATAAATATCCGAATGAAAAAATGTTTTTTAACATCAAACTAATAAGTAAAGCTGTAAGACTTGAAATATTAATTGCGCATGTTGTCAATTATTTGAAACGTACGTATTTAAAAAACGTTCACTCTAGCGAGGTTGCCTTCACTAGTCACTCTAAGCGAGGTTGCCAAGACGCAGCACTTCGCTGCAGCTGGTCGAGGTTTGCATCTCGGTCGTGCGTAAACCTATTTTTATATAGTCCATTCACGGTTACTTCCGCCTTTTATGAAGCCCTGCTAATGTTCTACTTCCAGGATATTCCTCCGCCTCGTGCAAACTAAGCTTAACAAGCCTGAAGAATTACACCAGAGGGACCTCGCACCACATTCGTGCGCACTCAGTTGTAATGATATTTTGTATAAGAACTGTTTCTCACTATACCTTACCAACGTACCTGTTTTCTCCCTGTTTTTTATTCGTATTAATTATTTGTGAAGTATTATAATTTATAGATAAAATATTAATAACATTTCAATTTAGCAAGAAAAAAGTAACTTTTATGAACAGAAGTATAAAATGCTTGTGATACAGGGCGTATTTAGAAAATAACTAAACACGTCACTTATGGGGAGATTTTTCAAAGGTTTGTTCAAAACGGCTGAAGAAACCGTGAATGGACTATACTAACCGAAACTGTTTAAAGTACGTAGAGACGCACAAATATTCAGTTGCATCAACCGAATAAGAACAAAATAATTTGGTTTTAACAACAAAAATATTTCATTGTCCCTATGCGGAAGGTTAGATTTGCTGTGCTTAACGAACTTTGTTCGATTCAACCAAAACTTTTTTCTCGGTATATCCAGTAGCTTGTGGTACGTGCGACATCTTGAAAGCAGTGTTTCCAAGTCGGCTTAAATATTCGTTGTTATCTCAGGCGAGCAATTTTGCGAGTTGTATCAGTAGTTTCGTGCTGGGTGGGACGTCTTTAGCTCGCAGGTGCTGTAAATATCTGCGGCTTCTGTGTGATATGCGACGTACTCGGATCCGCGATGTAGCCGCACTCACGGAGATTGGTCGTAATCGCGCGGAAGCTCGTGTGGTGTAAGAAACATGTCGGCTCTGTGCGCCTTCTCACGAAGGTACGGTTTAGTTTTTCGTAAGAGAATGGGGGTAGTATTGCTAAGGATGGTAAAATTTCGCGAGTTCAATGACCTGCAGGCCAGACTCCTCGGTCCTCTGCATACTGGAGTCTCAGCTGTATGTTCATTGGCTGTTGCCCCACACCTGGCAGTTGTGGGATTCGCGAGGTGTTTCCTTGCAAGTCTGTTATTGGCTCAGAGACATGCAGGGTGGGTCTAATAGACTGTGGTCCAATTACGAAGGTGACTTCACTGTATGTGTGCTTGACGTCTATCTTGTCCCGAAATGAATTCGCGAAATTCTCCTATCCCTAAGTCTCTTGAGTTGGACGCACGCGTTGGAAAAAGCTCTCGTGAAAGGATTTAATTGCCGAAAGGAGTGAGTTAACGCCGGTCGCCCACTCGGTGTTTAAACTGCAGTTCAACATGTTTGAGACTTGGGAGCTCTGCCGATGTCGGGTCACTTTCCCCGGAAAGGAAACAATTGGACGACACAGTGGTACGGCAGGTAGGAGGGAGTGTCTGCTGCCCGCCTGCCAGCTACCCGTGCCAGCTCTGCCTCTCTCTTTCACACGGGTAGGCAGGGCGAAGTCCGTTCTTACGCCGGCGCTATTATATTAAACGTGTTCCCAATTTGTTTGACTACGAAAGGAAACTTATCCCAGACAGGACGGTATGGTACTTTCAATATATCATGTATGCTGTAAAAGTTAATTTTATTATTTTTGGAGATGCGTATCAGCTAACAGAACAAAATCAAATTTCTTATCAATAGAACCACGAGTATCTCGCTATTTCGTTCGGTGGCAAGGTAGACTTCAAACACTTGTTCTTTCCTCCGTCCATTGCGATTGGACGGCAGTTGTTTAGACACGCCCCACTTGACTGTGAGCCAGTAATAAGCAGGAAACTGTAGTGTGAGTATGCGTTGGACAGTGCTGTACAAAGACCTCACTTGGTCTCAGCAACCAATAAGCAAACGATAGTGTCTCGTGTGTATACAGGTCTGTGAAGTCTAGCTTGCTGCCAAATCAATCCGAGAAATACTCGGTGCTCTACTTATCAGCCATATTAAGCGACGTCCTTATACTAGTAAGTAATATAAATATATGTAAACATATCAAATAAATAAAGCTAGCTAGTAAAATTCATCGTTCAACTTTGTTTTGTACGTGTACAGATTTTACTGTGAGCAGACTGGCGTATGTACAGTATTTTTTCTTTTAGAGATAATTTATTTTGGCCTGCCTATGTGAGAGATAGAAAGTTAACTCGGCTCTACATTGGTGAGGGTTAGCCAATAAGATGAATGTTTATAGAGTGCGGTAGGGTCATTTCCTGTGAAGGGTGGATACCTCGAAATGTTAAACTCAATTTCCGACGGGTTACGTTAAACTCATTGAAATCGCCAATTCAACTGCAAGAGGCTACTTAACAGCGACGAGTTTTTAACGTCCTTACAAGGCGGAAAGATACGTCTTCAAGTTGTTTCGTAGATCCCGCCGTTTTACGACCTCCCTGCTTGTCGCTGGTAAGGATGTAAGTTTGAATCTACAAACTTTATCACGAGTTTTTTTATTGCAAAGGCCTGCCAGGTCGTAGCGTTGCGACAAAATGTTCAGACGGAAATCTTCAGCACTGGTAAAGCGAGCGCGCAACTTCGGAAGAAAGTCTGGGTGTTCGAGCTAAGTGGAACACGTGCCTGTTGCGGGAAAATGTGCATAGAGCGTTAAAAGCTGTTCATGATATATCGAGTACTTTTGAAATCAAGCCTGCATATATTTTAACGGGTACACTGAGTTACACGAGCCCAGTGAAGTTGGTAACGATGGAAAAAAATAGTTTCATACCTAACTTCGAATAAAATGTGCTAGGTAACCATTTGTAATAACTTCAATTATTTATTTCGCTTTCAGTATTTTCTATGCATCTAAGTGTAAAATTGAGCAGATTTGTTCAATATTCACTTTTCTAATACGTTCACAGTTTTATTTCACCGATGAATGACAAGAGTGACGAGGCCTATGGCAGTGCTAATTTTACATGGCGCGGAAGAATACACAACGTGCATACAAGTAAATCCTAAGCAGGGCTTTCAAAAGTGCTCAGTTTACCGTGAACAGACTTTACAAAACCCGTTCTTTTCCGGGGAACTACGCTGTGAGTTACGACATCCAGTAACACAAAATAATCATTACACCTACGTGTACGGTTGGGATAGTTTCGTAGTGATCTAGAGGCTAAGCAAGACTCCAGTGTCGCGTGCAGCCATGTTGGATTCTCGGTTTTTATAGCTTTTTATGTATCAACAAATAAAATTGCTAAAGTAGCCCTATACCCAGCTAGCAAACAACCTTACATCGCATTACAGACAAGACAAGATAACTACGAACTCATAATTACGTCACACTATTAATTCTGCCAAAATTGGGCAAAATCAGTATTGTGACATAAACACGAGTTTGTAATGTAGTCATTACGTCTGCACGGCTTTCCAAGGTTAGTAACTAGTTGGGTATTGGGGTACTTAAAGGATTTTTTTTAACATAGATAAGCTATAAAAACCAATAGTCCAATGTGGTGGGGCGAGGTTCCCCTTAAGCCTGAAATAAAGTAAAATCCGTGAATTAAGTTGGCAACAAGCTGTATGTCACATTTCTCTACATACCGGAGTCATTGTCCCGTTCTTATTGACCGCTGTAACAGAGCGGAGTCTTTGTGTTAATGGCAGAGACATGAAAAACTATACTGGCTTGGAGTTATTGACTTTCCTACTCTATAGTCAGCCTACTTTACGGAACATGTTTAGCTAAACTGTACCCGTAGGCCTACTAATATTAAGCTGTAAGAAATCCAGCTACGAACGTTAAAGTTGTATATGGTCGGGGACGAAAACACATTAATTTTTTAATACACCATAAAATGAAAATATGGCTTCTTATAAGTCCGAGTTGGACGATGATTGTCAGTTTAGTGCTGGTAGTGGAGAGACAAGTATGCACTTGATACACGTTAAGGTGCTGCCTTTAGTGTCTACTGCTGTGCCGCAATTGTGCGAAAACTCCATGTAAGTTGGAGCCTTGTTCATTTTACTATCGGGGCAAATTCGCAACGATTTTTGGTTTTGTTTGTAAAGTAATTGGCTTAGCGTGACGCTGTCTTGCATCTCGGGAACAATAAGTACGGCGTTCCGTGCTTTGTTATTGGCAGTATATGTTTACGTGCGCAAATGAGTATAGTCTATTCCTAGTATCTCCACGCTTTTTGAAACAAAACTATGAAAAAAAAACTCCCCATGTATGACGTGTTTAGTTGAATCCTAAATATGCCATGTATCATAAGCGTTTTATTCTTTTGTCAACATAAAAGTATCTGTTTTTGGTGTCGTTGTGCTGTCTGTGTTTAACAGGATCTTACAACAACTCTACAGCTCAGTAACAATAACTTTCCTGACTACAATAATATTTTTGTAACCAATAAAGACATTTTATTGGGACAAAACCAACTCAGCGCCTTAGTGACTGATGACCAGCCAATAATGAACGTTGTAGAGCACAGTAGGTCATGTTGGCCTGCACTAGAACTGTAGTGAGTGGGAACACAGAGGCCAATATAACCTGGGTTCCTGCAGTCGTGGATATAAGTAACTCACTTGTAATATGTCTTGGTTGTCTTGTAACTGTCTGCTGACTTCAATGTGTTTAACTTTTACGTACGTTTTTTGATTAAGTTTATAATATTTCATTTATAAGTAATTCGAATAAAAACATTGAGAGAACATGCGTTGGCAGTGCCTAGTAAGAAGTACTTCTTATGGAAAATATTATTACCTAAACTGAGTATGCAGTTTGCGGTGCGATGCCCCTTTGATGTAATTTTCTGTAATTTGTTAAGCTCCGTTTGTATGAGGCGAAGGAATATCGTGGAAGTAGAAATTTTGCACCCCTTCAGAAATATTGGAGGTAAGCATGGATAGACTATAGTTTCGGAGGCGAATGGTATCTCCCTTAATTAGAACGTAGAATTACTAAAAATACATCAGTGGAACGGTGGCATGTATTGCGAGTTCTGACCATACACCGAGAGAAATAGGTTGTGTTGAGTCAAACGAAGTTTGTTTGGTGCGACCAAATTAATTGTTCTTACATGGGCAATGACATATTTTGTTGTTAAAACCAATTTAATGTGATATTCTTATTTGGACATATGTTCATAGAGTTGTGTTGTTTTGGGGTGAACTATCCACTCCCCTATTTTTTTCCCCACGTATTTGGGAACATCTGTATATGTACTCTCCATTGGCTGCTTGTTACCACTATAAGGAATTATGAATTGGCCTGTTTACTATTGGCTCGTCGTTTTCCAGGACGTGTTAAATATTAGGCCATTCGTGAACGTAACACAAACGAAATAATGTTTGAAATGTGTCTTGTTACTAGTAGATGAAACAGCAAATTTTTCTGGCTTCTATAAAGCGAGTCATATCGAAGTATAGTCCATTCACGGTTGCTTACAACTTTTCTGAAGCCTTGATAAAGTTCTACTTCCAGGATATTCATCCGCCTCAAGCAAAAATAGCTTAAAATACTCTAGAAAATTACACCACAGGGACAACGCACCGCGTTCTTGCGCACTCGGCTAATAGTATCCTGCATAAGAACTATTTTCTTACTACGCACTACCAACACATATATATTGTCTCACTGTTTTCGTGTATATTAATTATAAAGGAAATATTAAAATTTATAGATAAAACAAACAAAATTCAGTTTAATAAGAAAAAGTTGAATTTTTATTTAAACACAGCAATAAAACGCCTGCAATACACGGTGTATTCCAGAAACAACCAAAAACGTCATGGTTGGGGTGATTTTTCAAAGATTTTATTTAAAAAGTGTGAAGTTAACATGAATAGTCTATAATTACGATTCGAAGCATAAAAGTTCTTGGTTGCGGCAATATAAATGGTTTGTTTAACTGTGTGTGTAAAGGTTAACTTCCAACACTCTGGTGCGAACTCATATTGAAGGACGCGCTATAACTAGGGACACCCGAATGCCGCGAAAAGATTTCACGACCAGTTGTATTTCATAACACTTTAGCTCAGATCCACTTTTGTGATTGGGTGATGTAGATTTCATGCGTCTTAAATATCTGCCCACGAATCAGAGACTTACAGTATCAGAGTAACTTAATCCTGATTGGCCAGTCAACTGATAAAATGTCTTCTCACAGACACACGCCGACAATAAGAAATGGAAACAGCTGGCACGCTCGTGGGGTGTTGAAATCTAGCATGTGCGGAAATTTTTCCGCGAAATCCGGGTGTCCTTAGCTATAAATTTCTCAAATTCATTTCGAGGCAAGATAGACGTCAAACACATATACAGTGAAGTCACCTTCGCAATTGGATCACAGTTTATTAGACCCGCCCTGCATGCCTCTGAGCCAATAGCAGACTTCCAATGAAACACCTTGCGAACTCATAACTGCCAGGTGCGGGGCAACAACCAATGAACATACAGCTGAGGCTCCAGCATGCAGAGGACTGAGGAGTCTAGCCTACAGGTCATTGAACTCGCGAAATTTTCCTATCCCTAGTAGTTCATTGGCTGTTGCTGCAGTTTAACCCCAGACCAGGAAGCACGGGATTCTGTTTTTATTTTCCCTGTAGTTTCGTTATTTGTCGAAAGTCGCTCGGGGCGTATCTAGCAAACTACGGACCAATGGAAGCACAAGCACATATGTACATGTGAATGCAATTTAACTCGTCCTCAGATGAATCCGGGAAATTTCCAGGTCACTCATAACATGCACGGCGGACAGTAACGGAAGTAATCTGTCTCTGACATGTGTGCAGTACACTGAAGCCTAGAAAAGGGCGTACCGTTCCCACGATATACCATCGTCTCTAGCTATAACCATGGTCCCGGCTGTACCAAGAACTATCTTCGTGGCCGCGAGCTATCTTTCTCCCCTGGCACAGAGTATTTCGCGTTAGTATTTCATCGACAGAACGAGCCCCTTGATTTTTTTTTTTTTTTTTTGCCGCGGCCCGAAGCGGGCTGGAGGGGGAGAGATATTCTCAAACATCGGCGAACCCCCACCCCGGAGCAACAAAGCTGCCTCTTCACCTTCATCACACTCGTCCTTCGCTGGTCTTCCAGACAGATGCCGCCAGGACACGAGAGCGTAGGAGGACCCCCCTCTCGGTCGGGCGGATGGAGAGGGAAAGGACAAAGTATGTGTGTGAGAGAGAGAGAGAGAGTAAGAAATTTATCGCGGGCCGCGTCCAAATGGCACGAAATAAAAACAACTCAGCTCATCCCAGGAGGCGGAGAAACTAGGTCAACTTCCATGCGCGGTACTTGGCCCAGAACAACCTACCTAGCGTTTTAGCTGTTATCGTGTCTGGCTCTCATTTCGGTAACACAGGGTATATGAATGCACAGATACGAAGTTACTAAGAGAGACGTGCTAAATTCGCGTTATCGTCCGACAGCAAACTAAATTCCAAGTTACTGTACATGCTCGTCCAATTTCTATCATTGGTTGACCATTCGTGTGACAAGACCTGAAGCGCTCCTTTAACCGATATCAACAGTTCATCGATAGACTGACCAATCACATATATCTTGGTTACACAGTTAAAATTACTTCATACAAAGTCATCAGCCAATGGAAATCACGCACTGCGCACCCGTAGCTATACGGCAGTGACGTCTAGCTTGTCCCAAAATAATTACGCCAATTTCGCACGTCTGTAGAATTTACGTGGCGGTTCCTTTGATGTGACCGCTACGCTTATTGTTTGAATATCTGATAACGCATAACTAGAGCCACGAGTATTTCGCGAATTCTTTCGGAGGCGAGGTAGACTCCAAACAATTGTTATTTTCTCCTACTGTTGTGATTGGACGAAAGTTCTGTAGACACGCGCCGTTTAACAGTGAGCCAGTACTGAGCAGGAAGCAGTAGTGTGAGTGAGTGAGTGTTTATCAGTCCTGTACAGAGGCCACGCTTGATCACAGCAACCAAAAAGGGAAACGATAATGTCTCACGTGTGTAGAGGGCTGCCCAGCCTAGTTTGCTGCCAATTCACTGCGCGGAATACTCGGGGCTCTACGCACAACGTACAAGATGTACAGACCTTACGAAGACGTTGTCCGCTGCAACCCGAAGTGTTGCAATCGTACAATATTTTGGTGTACCTGTTCTTTACTCTTGTGTACTTCGTGCAACCAGTGGCCATCGTACTGCGTGGTCGAAGACATCATCAATCACTCATAAACGAGGGTGTGGTAACTTTATACCTCTCAGGAAAACTCTCAAAGGATTGAGCACTGATTCTTCGCTGTGTACAGCACTGGGCATAAATCTCCTTCATTTGCAACTTTTCTACTATTGTGCACACCGTGATTGAACGGGTCAAATGACATGTGCACGGTGTGTTGATATTTAGGAAACAGTTCCACGATAAAACCATCGCGGATTGAGTTGGCAGTAAGCTAGACTGTGCAGTCTTCTACACGCTCGAGACACTATTGTTTGCTTATTGGTTGCTGTGATCAGGTGAGGCCTTTGTACAAGGCTGTTAAAAACTCGCTCACACTACTGCTTCCTGCGTATTACTGGCTCGCAGCTGAACGGGGCGTGTCTAAAGAACTGTCGTCCAATCACAACAGTGGGGGGAAAAGAACAAGTGTTTGGAGTTTACCTCGCCTCCGAACGAATTCGCGAAATACTCTTGGCTCCAGCCATCGTCTCTAGTCATGCGGTAATGGGTTACACGGGTGAGCCCAGTTTGCCCACCGCACACTCGTCTCCGGGGACGACAGGAGATATAGGCTAGGTCGGGGGGAGGGGAGATGAGAGAGCGGTTCAGGGGACAGTACGGAAGCTGTGCCTCGCCGTTAAGGGAGGGGGGGGGAGGACCAGTAATTACGCGCGACGGCCGGCCGAAAGGATTAATTCCTATCTCGCCTACTGTCGCGGGAGTTGGGGCCCCTACTGCTGCCGTCCGGGCCTCCAGGAAGCTAAAACCCGTCCTACCCCCTCTGTCCTCTCCAGAGACGGGTGGAAGGTATATTGCCCGGAAACTGCGCATAATTGACAGCGCAAATACTTGCGGAATCCATTACTCCCGAACAGCTGCTGGCTCGGGACGACAATGGGACATCTCGCGCGCGAGAGGTGAATGTAGTGTCTTACCGAGTGTGGCTTTAGCCTCTATAGGCTGTTCACGGTAAAGTGAACACTTTGTGCCCTAGTTACTTTATCCATTTCAGCCATTTTTAATCCTTTAACCACCTTTTCAAATAAATATTGACATGTAAGTAATAAACTCAGTGTGTATGTTCCACCTCATTCAAAAGTGAACTTCTAAGGCTAAAATTAAATATATTTATTACTATTATTCCAAATGAGAGGGCTTTCTAAAGTGATCACTTTACCGTGAATAGCCTAGTTGGTCCAAGACTGGCGGCGAACAGAGAAAAGTAGTTTTGTATGTTCGACGGCGATGGAAGTGAGCATGAAGTTTCTTTGCGTGTGTTATGGTCCGTGAGAATTTTATGCGGCGTCTATGTGGTTTTAATTCAGTAATGTGTTCAGAAAAACACCGTTCGCAAACACATGGTTCACTTGATTTTTGCTGACTTCGGCACTTGTCAATGACCACATTAATATTTCAACAACCACAATGATAAATTAGCAACAAAATATCGACTTTTGTTTCTATCCTGAAAAGAGATTTACATTGAGATATTCCATAGTTTTTAATTGTAATGATCACTACTTCTTACAGTGAGGCCTATATGACAATTAAGGGGCACTCTTTAATAAGATGTTGTATTTTATATCAATGTTTCTGCTTACACGTGTATCTAAATAAATTACCGTTTTCTGCTTATATTTTTTTCCTTCAAGAAAGTAAAGTCGTTTATGTGCAGTCGCCACATTTTACTTTAATCTTATTGACAGGGGCAGGTGTTTTTCCCAAAAATGTTTACGATCATGCTAGACTTCAATATCCTACGTCCACAACCCCCAACTTCCTTTGGTTACTGGCCATGTGTCTACGTGAAAAGACATGTTCTTATTTGACTGGGCCAATCGTAATAAAGTACTCCGTTACTGCACGTCTATGATTCGCGGATAGACACTTGAGGCACGTGACATTTAAAATCATCCAACCACGAAAGTGCAAATGGACCAAATTGTTTTGGAGTACAACTGGTCTTGAAATATTTTCGCGAAAAATACGCGCTCCTACGACCCCACGATTTAGGTATGCTTCACTGATAGCGTATTTGGGGAAATGGAATTTCATTGGACATCGTGTATAACTTGGTACCGAATTACCATGCGAAATATCAGCGACTGAAGACTTTGAGGCGTGGACACATTTAGATAAGCTGTAAGCGGGAGGCCTATATCCACCGCTACAGGAGCACAGTGTATTGTGGCCTGTGTTTTCCCTCCGGATATGCTCACTGCACTGAGCAACGATTATTACTGACTACCTGTCTGTTAGTGGAAAGATGAGTTGATCGTGCCGAAATAAAATGTCCTTTTATACTTAAAGACTGTTCACGATAAAGTGAGCACTTTTGAAATCGACCTTAGAAAAAAGTCACTGCCCCTGTATGCGTATATTTAACCGGCGCACTGAGTGACTTGCGCCCAGTAAAGTTGTTAACGAAGGATGAGAAGTAGTTCCATATTTTAACGTCTAATAAAAAGTGTTAGGGTACGATCTGTGATAGGTCAAATTATTTCACTCACTTTCTGTTTTTTTTTTATACACCGAAGTGTAAAAATGAGCTGATTTGTAAAATATTTACTGTTCTAATAATTCCACAGTTTCACTTAACCGACGTATGAATAAAGTAGCGAGGTTCGTGGTAATGTTCATTTTTCATAAGGTGGAAGAATACACAACGTGCATACAATTATACCTTAAGCAGGGCTTTCAAAAGTGCTCACTTTACCGTGAATAGCCTATAACAAAATATGCAATACATAGAGACTTCGCGGAGTCCATTGACTTGTAGGTTAGAATTCACAGTCTTATGTTCAAAAATCAGACAGCCACGTCCCATTGGTTGCTCACTGTCAAGGTAGGTGGCGTTGATTGGGCATGCATTTTGTTGTAAGCTTGTTATTGGCCCAGAGATCTTAAGAAGGTGCCAAATAAAGCGGGGGGGGGGGGGCCGATTGCAAAAGCGACACGTCCACGCACACTTTTGATTTCTAGCTTGTCCCTAAACGAATCAATACGTCGCGTTCATTGGCATCGTCCTAAAAAAAAATTAAGTATTGTGTTCACGCCAGTGCCAGTTCATGCGAGATCATTATAAACACTAGGAATCCAACGAAGCTATATCTACGCCACTTTTTGTCGTCAGGGGTAGAGAGACCTCCATATTTGTTTTGCCCGAGTGTGGCTCTGGCAGAGAGCACTCAAAGATTTAAACGATTTGTCGTAGGAAGTGCGTATTGTACGCCGTGGTTAGATTTACATTCCATTTTGTTTTCCAGCTAACAGTAAAATCTTGTACGAAACAGCACGTTGAATTTGTTCGGTAACGAGTTCAAGGGGGAAAAAAAAAAAAAAAAAAAACTAATTTTTGGCCAATTCTTGCAGCAAATATTTAAATCCTCTTCCTGTAAGAAAAATTTTCTTCCGTGATGCAAACTCGTTGCTCGACGCAAAACGCGTGGCTGGATCATGGCGGAGATAATTTGTGTTTGCGTATGCTGGGAGGAATATTTGTTTATCTATAATATCCCCCCCCCCCATTTTTACCGCCACGTTTGATAAAAAAAAAATACGTAGAGTTGATTCAACAGAAGGTATTTGTACAATTTGTTTTCCAAATATACGTGGCCCCTTCAGTTCAGATGTGTGTTTTGTTATGTCCCCCCCCCCCCTTTTATCGCTCACCCATCCGCAGCCTTCTCCTCGTTTCAAATTTTTCTCACAAAAAAAATATATTTTGAAACCGTAATTATATATTTTATATCGATATACAAGACCAGGATTTAAATGTTCCGCTGAAGCAATAATCTTTTGAAAATAATGAATTAAATAACATTCTTTCATTTCTATTTTCCGTTACTAATCCGGAACTTACAGGTATGAAAATTGTATACACAGAGATGAATCCATTTGTTCCCTACGTTTGTATTTCTGCATGTGTTGCGTATTAAAGAAATTTATTTATCTGTGCTGTAAAAAAAAAGAGATATCAGAGCACAAACCAGCAAGTACCTTTGCGCGAAAATTGAATGGATTTGTGAACGTCGCTGCGGTCCTGTTTTGGGATTGATTGGCGCCAATCATCACGGAACTTCAAGCTCGAGGTTCACTGGCTGACACAAGTACACGCTTGCGTCAAATGCATCCTCGCCGTAGCATTTAAAAATAAATTATGGCCTGAAAGGATTAATTAAGGCAATCACTCAGCAAATATCACTCGTGACAAATTTAGAACCGATGACCGTCCCAAACGGGAGCCACACGGACGGCGCAAACTCTTGTCTCATTGTAGCGTGGTAGATGCACGGGCGAATTATTTAATGTTTGTTCGATGTCGGCGCGCAGTGTTGAGGCAATAATTGTGTAATTTCGCGCGTTAAGCTTTTGAGTGCCAGTCAGAGTTTATCAAGGTACGCGCCCAGTTAACCCTACCGTCGAATATGTCGGGTTTAGTGACTTCAATTGCGCTGCGACCGTGTGCTGGTTGAAAATACGCGACGGAGTGTTCATCACGTTGGTAGAAAACCTCGCAAATAAACTGTCAGTGTTCTTTAGCACCGCGGTGCTAGGCTTCGCATTGATATTATAGGCTGTTCACGGTAAAATGAGCACTTTTGAAAGCCCTTGCTTAGTATCTACTTGTATGCGCGTTGTGTATTCTGCCACGGCGACTGAGCGATTTTGCACGCTCGCCTCCCACCAAGGCGAACCGGGCTCAATCCCCGGCCGGGTCGCCGGATTTCCGCAAGTGGGAATCGTGCCTGACGATGACCGCTGGCCGACGGGCTTTCTCGTGGGGATCCCCCCCCCCCCCCCGCTTTCCCCGGCCTTGCAGCATTCCAGCGCTGTTCCGGACCCACCTCACTTCACCCTCGTCGATTCTAAAGACCTCGATGCTAAGAGCCACCCGAATCTATCCACGCCACGTCACTTGGACGCTGAAATGATTTTTTTTATTTTATTTCGACTGTACTGTACTTCTATCAAACTGGCACTCTCTTGCTCACAAGTACCAATGGCAATGAATAGGGACACTTGAATGTCTCGGTAGGTTTCATGGAGGCCTGACTTCAATATTTTACGTGCACATCTATAGCACAGAGTATATATTTTTTTGCGTAGCCAACTAGAGGCGGGACATACTATCTTATAAACCTCGCTCCTGTGTCATTTCTGGGTAATGCAGCGACATAAGTTTCCTTTTAATGTTAATTTCCAGTACATCTACATCCAGCTAAAAGCTGTTCACGTAAAGTGAGCACTTTAGAAATGAACCTTAGAAAAATATCACTGCCCCTGCATGCATATATTTTAATGTACGCACAGAGTGACGTGAGCCCAGTAAAGTTGGTGACGATGGATGGAAAGTAGTTCCATATCTTAACGTCGAATAAAAAGTGATAGCCGGGTACTGGAGCAATACAAGCTTTGTTGTTGCCATGTTATCAAAGTGATAGCCGGGTACTGGAGCAATACAAGCTTTGTTGTTGCCATGTTATCAAAGTGATAGCCGGGTACTGGAGCAATACAAGCTTTGTTGTTGCCATGTTATCAAAGTGATAGCCGGGTACTGGAGCAATACAAGCTTTGTTGTTGCCATGTTATCAAAGTGATAGCCGGGTACTGGAGCAATACAAGCTTTGTTGTTGCCATGTTATCAAAGCTCATGGATGTAGAGAATGTGTCGTAACAGCGGTCGTCTGATTATATTAGTAACACCGAGATATACGAGTCTGAAATATAAAACACGCTGTGATATGAATTAGTTGTAAGTCAGGACTAACATATTATGTTGTATTGCAACGCCAGAAATGAAGAATTATTAGAGAAGGTAAAGTTAAAAAAAATAGCATATAGGCCGTTAACGGTTACTTCAGGCTTTCCTGAAGCCCTGCTCAGGTTCTACTTCCAGTATATTCCTCCGCCTCATGCGAACAAGGCTTAACTAAGTCTACCAAATTACAGAATGAGAGAGCACACCACATTCGTGCGCAGTCACTTTCATAATATTTTACGTATATACTGTTCATATTTGAATGAGCACTTTTGAAAGTCCTGCTTAAGATCTTCTTGTATATACGTTGTGTATTCTTCCGCCTTATGTAAAATTAGCATTGCCATGGGCCTCATAACTTTATTAATGCGTCGGTAAAGTGAAACTGTGAAATCATTGGAAAAGTATGTATTTTACAAATCTGCTCATTTCTAACTCATCGATGCAGGAGAAAAAAAAAAAACCCAGGATGCGGAAGAAATAATTTAAGTGTTCACAAATGGTTACCTAACTTTTTTTATTCGACGTTAAGATATGGCTACATCCCATCCATCGTTACCAGCTTACAAGGCGCTTGTTACTCAGTGCGCCCTTTTGAAATATGTGCAGAGAAGAACAGTGACTTTTCTGTAAGGTTGATTTCAAAAGTGCTCACTCATGAACAGCCTTTAAGAAGTATTTCTCACTGGGCATTACCAACACACATATTTTCTCGCTAATTTTATTCATATTAACTATAGTATAAATGTTATAATTTATAGGCAGAAATTAAGAAAATTCCCAATTTAACCAAAAATAAGATACTTTTACGTTAACAGAAGTATAAAACGATTATGCTTCGTGACATTTACAAAGGAACTAAGCACGTCATACGTGGAGCCATTTTTCAAGGGTTTGATTCAAAAAGTGTGAATCACCGAGAACTGACTATAGTGTGACGTGACGTTATCATTTCTAAAAACTCCCGCAGTTAAACTAGGCCCGAAATTCCCCCCCCCCCCCCCCTTTGTCACGGTACTTTCTTAGGAAGCACCAATTTTTATGTATATATTCAGCAAGCCATTTCAAGTTGGAGCCAGCATTCTCTCGTCCTTTCCGCGAGCTTCTGTTTGTGTTTCCAGCGAGCTCCTTAACGTCCCTTTATACAGCAGCTGATGGGAGGCGACGAGTAGATTCCGAGAGCAAATTACTTCGTCTTAAAGTTTGCCTCGTCGGATGAGCTGCCGGCATTATGTATACTAATGGCTTAGACGTAAGGCACTCAGGCAGGCATGCGCCCCACTTCCAAGTCACCCCCGCCTCACCCCCTCCTTCTCTGTCTTGTTCCGTGTATTCCCTATGGGAACTGCTTCGTCGGCGGATTCATATTCATACCGTCTCTTTTCCCCCGAGTGCTTCGAGTCCTCGCTAATTCCTACCGCGGTCGTCATGACCCCGAGATATTGCTTAGGAATGCCTGCCGTCTACCTGCGTGGTCGAGGCCTAGAGGAGCTGAAAGCGACGCAAATACGCGTATCACATACCCCTTCTCTAGAGATGATGGTTTATAGCGGGAAGAGTTGCCCCTTTGCTAGGACTCAACGTGCTGTGATGTATCGATATGCTCGCATTCACGTTAAACCCAGCAAACACCTTATGTTGTACTTGATGCTACTGACAGTAACTATTTATGAACGTGACATCAAATGATAGTTCCCATATGCAAAGGACATTCTTCATATTTTTTTTTTAGTTCCCATATGCAAAGGACATTCTTCATTTTTTTTTTTAATCGGAGTCAGTTTCAATTATAAAACTTACTCCTGACTCCTGTGCAAAATATACATGTTGTATTGTAAGCATAGGACTGGATACTTCGCGGATTGATTTGGCAACCAGCTAAATTCCACAAACCTTTGTGTACTGGAGCCGTAGTTAATAATCGTTTATTTTCAGATTCTCCAGATTTGCCTTAAACCAGGTGGCATGGGATTAGACACCATTTTTTATTGCACTCATTGACTCAAATTCGTCCAGAGCATGACTTACAAACTGCGAATACCGATATAATGATACCGGACCGGGAATCGAATCCTGACCCTTCTGAATGCACCTCCCAGTGCGCCACCTCGCACTGCTTATAATTAGGTATCTGGAAATTCCACGAATTCATTTGAGGACAAGTTTGATTTCAATCTCCATTAGCAGCAAGCATACCAAAAGTTGTTTGTTGGGTTTAATGTGAAAGCTAGCATGTCGATACATCACAGTCCCACGTGTAAAAATACATTATTGCATCCCATCGAGGTATTCTTTAGCTGTTGACGAAAGAGTTAAATTTGGTTATTTTGTTGTTTGTGCGAGTGTTTATTTATTATGATTAAATTGCGTGGTAAAACTATTTCTCAACTTGCGGTCACATACAAGGGAGGGGAGACTTCAACATTTAATAACTTTCTGAGGCAAAAAAAAAAATTACGAGCTAGTAAATAACGAGGGTAAACACGGGTCAGTTTCAATTTTCTCGTGTACACACGAACCCCTGTTTGCTGTGGTTCACGGAGTCGGCTATCCTTTGACGCTCCCCGGGCGAAAACTGTCCCTTTACACAGGCTTCTCATTCCCTCAACGAACCGTATTGCATCTCCACGAGACAAGTCTTGTGTATAGTGATGTGATTAGTTTATTATTGCGAAGTCGAGTCCAAGGAATAGAGTACTTTTGTAAACTCGGATTTTTTTAATACCCACAGCTCTATTCTGCTTGTTTTGAACTCATACATTTTTTTCCCACTTCCGTTTACTATAAAACAACCGTATTACTATTAACCAGTTGTTTTGAACACCATGATACAGCTCTTGTTGTGCACTGAATTTAACCTTGTATTAGAAACAGTACAAATCCTTTGAATGTTGAAAGAAAAAATAAGTCGTGGCTTCACCAAAAAAGTTCAGTGTTATATAATAATGTAAACTTAACTTTAGCATAAAATTATATTTATTTACTATTTCGCAAATCATAATCACATTAACAATCACTACTGAAGTCTCCTGGCTCGCTACCTGCAGACTCGAGTCCGCTGCGGTTACAACACGATTCAATCCAGTATCTTCGAGAGTCGAGTCTGTCATCGAGACTCGTCGCATCACTAGTTGTGGATCGGTATTGTCAAATGTAATCGTACAAAAAATTATTATTTTTTACGACGTACAGACAGGGCCTGAATTCCGCAGATAGAATTACGGAAATCATGCATAGGAAGCTTACTTTAGAATTTTTATTTTTCTAAAATCATTTCGTTAATATTATATTGGAATGTATGAAATAACATCTCGTGACTTACATTAAAATGCTAATAAAAAGTGTACATTAATTTAATTTTTATTTGTATTCTTTGTACTGCTCGTGCGCAGACTTTTCCAAAGGAAAGTTAGAACTCAAATTATGTGATTTTTCTTTTCTAATGTTTATAATAGAGGCTATTAGTAAATGTATTATTTTTAATGCGGTACATCACACGTCTGGAATATTAAGATAAGGCAATTTTTGAGGTAGAG
Organism: Dryococelus australis; assembly: GCA_029891345.1. Lineage (NCBI taxonomy): Eukaryota > Metazoa > Arthropoda > Insecta > Phasmatodea > Phasmatidae > Dryococelus > Dryococelus australis. The sequence goes on from CM056995.1 coordinate 351,449,713, forward strand.
CTTCAGTCTTGAGCATTTCAACACATGGTTTGTTAGAAATTCACAGGGACTATTTCTGAGTCTACCCAACGTTTATGGTAGATAATGTAAACGTCGAGAGATAAATATGGCTTATCTTGATGCAACTCCAAGCCATCAGCATAATATTCTCTGAGGAATATGCTATTTGATTTATTGTGTCACAATTATGTACAGTGCCCGCAGTTATTTGGGGTAGGCGAGTTTCCTCATGCTGGCTAATGTGTAGCCCGTCATGGATCGACCGGTCGCTATCTCAGCGACAACTGAATGGCCCGGCATCATGTGCGCTGTCCCTCAAACATCCTGTCTTCAGTCTTTGGTAACAGCACTAATGACGCACCACCTGATGTTTGTGAGATAGCTGATGGCAAGACCAGTGCAGCGGATGCACCTCTTCTCCTCTTGCGATGTTCGCCCCACTTTCCAACACTGAGATGTGCACAGGCACCTGCTGACCACGATAATATGCTGTGACAATGTGATTTGTTAATCTGTGGCACATGTCGCAGCCAAACGAACATTTCTGCTCTTAGAATGGGATTTTAATACTTAAAACACTGGCTGCACTATGTTTAAATCACTAGCGAACAGAAATAACAAAGGCTTGTGTGCTCACATAACTGTTAAGTCCAAGTCACAGGTTACTGTACCTACAAAACTGTCTGGCCTCTGTCTAATGTAGTAGGATACTGGTTTAGTCTGCCGCAACAAAGACAAGTAAGAACTCATTAACTTTTATTTTTATACATGAATTATTCCTGGTACCAACGTGTTGGTAAAAGCATATATAATTTATATCCATGCTTGGAGTCTCGAAGTACCAGTCAAGTTTGAGATCTGGGACTTTGACATAATGCCTTCGACATTTCATTATTATTTTTATTTACCATGAAAATCTTGCCAAGTCGGTACAAAGAAATATTTGAAGAAGAGAATGTACAGAATAGTGGCCAAGTTATTTTTCCCTATCGTAACAGTACAAAAACTTCAACACTAGTATCATCATTTCGTGCAACTTATTGCTATTAGGAATTGGAAAAACTAATGGGTTCAATGACCCATTGGCTACTCTTAATGGTGTTATATATAACTGCATCCCAGATATTTTTCTATTGGTTGTTGCCCCAGTGAGTAGCTAATTTGACGTGAACAATCTTACCTTTTCTTGCGAGTTTGTAATCATCCTATGGACACCCAGGAATCAGCATGATGAAAGGTCTGTTGTTTCATAGAATACCTAAATATTGAACAGTTGTTTTGTCAACACATTGCTACTTTAGTCCGAGTGTTACTCAGTTTCTATGTGTAGGGAATGAGTCCTGTAATTTCTGGGCCAAATAGTTAGTCGCTACTTGAAATTCAGTATACGCTTAATAATAATGCAAATTTCACAGGTAGCTATGTGTTAAGGTTGAACAGTTTTTGCCATGCCATCACATATATATAGGACCACATGTTTTTCGTGAAAAGATTGACAGGAAGACTAATGTCCTATGTCATACATGCAGTTTTCCTTTGATTACTGGCCACATATCTTTGTCTGGAGACAGTTCCTTACCTGACTGGACCTATCAGAATTGGGTAGCTGCGACGCTGAGTGTCCGTGATTCGTAGGCAGACACCTGCAGTGTGTAACAGTTAAAATCGTCCAATTATGGAAGTCGATCTGCGATCTGATCTCTAGTGTTTTGGAGTACGATAAGTCCTGAAATCTTTTAGCGAAAAACAGCTGGCCCTACATATACAACATTTTGAGTTTTACATCGATATATCTAAATAACCCCCACAGCTAGTTACAATAGAGGTCCATTTCTGTGTTGTCACAAATGTCGCAACATGAGTTATACAACGCTGAATTTAAATGTTGCCAAGACCCATATCGAGGCATGTTTTTTCCTTGATATTACATGTTGCATTGTGAGTGATATGTGATAATAAAGAGAAACATCGCACAGTACTAGTCTCGAGGTGTGTTCCTCACCTTGTTGCCATTATCGCAGTGTGAACTTATATATATATATATATATATATATATATATATATATATATATATATATATATATATATATATATATATATATATATATATATAGTGAAGCATGGCCATGTGCATGTGAGATTTTTTGGGAGTTACACCCCTCCTGTAAAAATATAACCAAACCAAACGACATTTTACAATTGTAAAGCAAACTATGCCAATCAGTTTTAATTATCCTCTAAAAAGTGTTGCTGTTTGGTCATCCATTGAATATTTTTATAATTGGGCACTGCCAGAAAATTATGTTAATTTTGGAACCGAAGGAGACATTTATATAGCTGTATCCTTATTATAACAACACATAATTTCAAATCCTGTGCATGGGCCTGTATCTAAATTTTGTTAAGTCCCAACTTGTTGTATTCTTGTCCATGCTGCTGTTGAAAATCTACTGATAAGTTATACATCGATGTATCAAAATGCTGCACAGTAATAATCTCTATACATGTTCTTGTTCGCATTTAAGACAACGAATTTAAGCGATATTTATCTCTGTATTGTACTACCACACAGAGCTAGTTAGATAGGTTCCTGGCCATTTGGCATTAAGATAGCATCGTGAGCGATTATTTCTATGTATAATAATCTTTCATTATCCTATTCTCGAGACATGTCGCTGTTCACGTTGCAAGCGATACAGCTATGTAACAGTATATCTCACATTACTATTCTTGAGATGTGTTATTGTCAGCACTGTCGTATACTTCCCAGCACACACACACACACACGCCATCCCTTTGCCACAGAAGTGTGTGGTGCTCTTGTAGAGCTCACCAAGTTTCTGCCCTATGTGGCTGTGAGAGCAGTGGAGGGGGTAGGGAAAGTAGCAGGTTGTTTGTATGAGAGACGATTGGGTGGGGCAGTGGATGTGACGTACTCGCTGACGAACTCGGCAACCGGAAACCCGCGAAAAACTTTTCGCCATGGAGAAGGGGCGTCGGGGAGTGGAGGGGGGCTTAGAATCCCGGGGTTATTGGACAAGTTTCTGGGGGTAATGAGATTGTTTCGCGCTCACGACCCTGCCCCCTCCACCTGTCCGGCCCGTCTCCTCCACCACCCCACCCCTCCCCCGGGCAAACCGCAGCGCTGCCCCAGAATCCCCACGTTCCCACTACTCCCGTCTGGAGTGGCTGCGGAGACCAACTTCCTGGGGACTTGACAGCGGACACCGCCTCGGCCAGCACCTACCTCTTCATTGGCACGTCCGCCCCAACACCTGGCAAACTCTTAACCGCACCTTCTTGTTGCCTTTCACGTCGTCATGCCGCCCGAGCAAGTTTCCTCCCGAATCCAGCAGGTGAAGCGCGCCGTACCTGAACCGCGGGAGGGCTCTCCCATCATCGATGTATCGATAACTACCAACACTGAAAGCAAAATATCGTCTGTTGTACATTATTAAAAAATACTGTGTAGCGGTATCATCGTTATATCGTTATTATCGACGTTATCGATAAAATAGACTACCGTGATATATGTTTTCATTATTTTTCATATAAAATAATTCTCTATAATACTGATAGTAAACTATTGTTATATATATTGATTTGTACCGATTTAATAACTGCCTATTAAGTAATATGTGATATACGAGTCACATATGGTTTAAATATTATTTATATTAAATTGCCGATAGTTTAATACTATCAGTATTTGCATTTATAATTAGTTTACGGATACTTCATACTTTTCTGAAGTCCTGCTAAAGTTATATTTCAAGGATATTCCTCCGCCTCATGCAAACAAAGCTTAACCGAGTCTTGAAAATTACATCAAAGAGACGAAACACCGCATTCGTGTACACTCATTTTATAATATTCTGCATAAGAACTATTTCTTACTAATCATTGCTAACACGCCTGTTTTTTACTATTAATATTTATATTAATAACAAATGAAATATATATTTATGAAATATAAGTAAAAATTCAGTTTGACCAAAAAGGAGGTATTTTTATTTTAACGTAAATATAAAACGCTTATAATTACAGATGGTTTACTGCGGGGAAATTGGACTATTTGCTAGGATTCAACATACTGTACACATGTCCGACAGTTTCTTTCCTTATTGGCTGTCACGCATGTATGAAGATATTATCCCTTTTCACGGGACCAATGAGGATTCTGATTGGTCTGCAAACAACGTATCCGAGTCAAAACCTTGTTCACCAATCATGAAAGAATGAACTAGTTAGTGTGTTATAGAAGACATGTTGTCTCAGAAAATGTTCGTGCTTTTCCACCATCTTTACTTATGATACATGGCATATTTAGGAAAAAAAAAACCAAATATGCATACATGGGGTGATTTGTCAAAGGTTTGCTTTAAAAAGTGGAGAAACCTCGAATAGATTATATATTAGAATTTCGGCAGTACCGATGTATTTCAACATACAGGAAATATCCGAGTAGCTGGTTGGCTGAAGTTTCGATTAACTAGTTTCATGATACTAAACATCGTTAGCCCGGTGTCAGTTGATAGTATCAGGAAATCTTCGCCGGTGCAGTCTCCTACAGCTTGACTCGACACTCCTATGAACACTCGAATTTATTTTACTCGATATTAACAATCCGCATGTTACAGTACTTAATTGCTGTAAAAAATTCGATTGTCTGTAACTGACGTACTATGGCAGAATCACAAATTTTTGTATACGAGCAAGATTATGGTATGTCCGCGGTTAATCGAGTCTTTTGGTAGCCCGGCGTAGGATCTACTTTTCTGCCCATTCCGTATCATTCCGCCGTACATAACTTGCCAGCGTTTTTTTTTTTCTTCATGCTTCGATAAAGTGTTTGTAATTGTCAAAGTCGTAAAGTTATTACTGACATGATAATTATTATGTATAAGAAAACTCAAACTAAAATGAGCAATCAATTTCGGTGCTCAGAAATGAAAACGTCACACTTTTAATACGACTTGGAGATGTTTCTACAGAGATGCCAACTTCGCTGGGATCAATCAGGCTTACAGTTATAGACGGAACTTTTTTTTTCTTCAGAGTTTGGGTTCAAAATTCTCAGCTAACGCGCGAACGAGTAATAAACTACAGAGTGTAAAAAAAGTATGGTATTTGATATTTTACAGTGGCGGCATTTGTGTGTGCAGTATATATATATATATATACCACTGAACACGAGACCTTATGTCACTCCCAACTTTTGGAGAATTCCTCGCATCCTTACACGGTCGTTAGCCCTTTAAAAAAAATCGCGACATCCGTTGCTATACGTTCATTATTTTTAATTTTGTATGTCGAGAATAACACTTATACTTATGTTTAAAATATGCATAAATGATTTCATATTATTGTTTTTGTGATTCTTTGGAAGCGAGCTTCGAATCTGATGGGCAAGTTAATTTGGTTGATATTACCCTCATTTATTCATCTCCAGGCATTAGTCTTAGAGTAGAGTGGAAACATTTAGGCGGCTCTTAACAACGAAATCTTGAGAGCCAATGAGGGCGAAGCGAGGTGAGTGCGGAACAGCGCTAGAATGCAAGGGTGGGGGAAACGGGAGATCCCCGAGAAGACCCGCTGACCTGCGGCATTGTCCGGGCGCGATTCCCACATGCGAGAATTCCGGAGCGACCCCGTCGGGAATCGGATCCGGTCCGCCTTGGTGGGAGGCGGGTGGTCATCCCACTGTACCACAGCTCCCCCCCCCCCCCATTTTTTAGAATCAGAGAGTAGGTACTTGTACAGCGAAGGAACCACCGCCCCATTTTGTCTGTGTTGAATTATCTACGCTGCGGCGACATTCTACTGTATTTCTGGCAAAGCATGGCAATTTTCCTGGCGTTTGGGGAAAACGAAACTCTTTCGCTCATGTGTAGTTGGCTTTTCTGTGCTTGCTTGACACAATGTCTGCCTGCCACAACCCTTTGTTGCCTGTGTAAGCTACTTCAACGTGCATTTTGTGACGAAAAATAGCTCTGGCAAAGTAAACACAATTTGCAAAGCACACGCATTTCGCGAATGTGACTATTTTTCAAACGTAACAAAAGACACTGAAACTTCATCCCGAGCACAATATTCTGCTTAAATTAAAGATATAATCATAATGTTTATTGTGTACTGCGTAGTAACACTAATTATGCGATATTTAAAACTGCAATTAGCGTTAATACTCTGGGGGGGAAAAAAGGTCTGCTATTAAATATGCCGGAAGTAATGTGTTCAGCTGCCATAAAGTGCAAGGGATGGATTTAGTACCCAGCAAAAATTTTTATAACGGAGTTTTTTATTTTCTTTTTTAAGTTTGTTCGATGATTGCGCACTTCTCAGCGTTGATAAAAAAAACTTTCTGAATTGTTTTTGAATTTTAAGATACGACGATATTTGTTTCACTGATTCAGAGTTAAAATAATTACGTTACTATCCACATCGCCACGAAATATTGTGGATCTAAATGTGGTTCACACGTAACTATAATCACTTCTTGTCCCTTTTTTGAAACAGGCTTTAATTTGCTGTTTCGGGATGTTGCAAATGAATAGAGCCCCGAGTATTTCGAAAATGCGTTCCGTGGCGAGGTAGACTTCAAACACTAGCTCTTTTCTCCTTCCATTGTCATTGGTCGACAATTGTTTAGACAGTCTCCCTTTTAACTGTAAGCCATTTGCAAGCAGGAAACCTGAGTGTTTGGCATTCCTGTACGAAAGCCTCACTTGGATCACAGCAACCAATAAGTAGAGACCTGAAACATTCGCGTTATTAGAGGACTATTTAAACTTACAACACTTTCACCTGTGGTATACGTTTGTCGCTGGGCCATATTTTATTTGACACACCCTCGGTGAGTCTGCGCCAGTAAAAGGACATTTCACACGGTGTGCCCCAATCACGTACAGTTCACTCGGAAAGGACGACGATCGTGCCAGAGTTCTCCAGGAGGTGTCAAACACCGTGTAAACCAATGGCTAAAGTTATATAAATACACGTGTTTGGAATTCAAGCATGTCCCAAAATGAATCCGCGAATTCTTCAGGAGCACTGCGCCCGGCTATACAACGTGAACTCATACAGAAAGTATTACACACGCCATGAAAATTGTCAGAAAAGTGCGATTTATGCTGTATATGAAAGATATATATATATATATATATATATTTGGTAACATTATAAAATATTTTACTAAAATGTACATTTTAAATACAAAAAAAATCGATCTATAGAGTCCGCATTTTGAACAAAATTGCAGCGCGTTTCCTTTTTGGATGCCTCGGAAAGCAGAATTTACAAGAAAATCTTCTTAAAAGAAAGATCGTCATAATGTTTACTATGATTGTGTGTAAGAAAATTGTAATAATAATTTAAGGAATGATTTTTATAATTTATTTTTTATGTGCATGCATTTGTTACAAACATGTACGGCTAAAACTTGCGTAAATATAGTTATTTATAAAATTGATGTGATACATTATTACTATGACTTTATTACACCCAATCATGGTAAACATTATGGCGATCTTTCCTTTGAGAAAGTTTTCTTACAAATTCTGATCTCCGAAGCATTTAAAACAGAAATGCTCTTAAATTTTTTTAAAAATGCGGACTCTATCGGCCGATTATTTTTTACATTTACAAAGTATATTTTAGTAAAATATTTTATTATGTTGCAAAATATATACATTCTTCTTTCACATACAGCATAAATCGCACTTTTCGGGCAATTTTCATGGCGTCTGTACTACTTTTTTTTTATGAGTTTTTTACGTTGTACAGTCGGGTGCAGTGCTCCATAGTTAGTTGCTTTACTTCAACCTTAAACAAAAACCTTCGGCCGAATCGCGGCTTCTATAGGCTGCTGGCGTATTTTTAAGAACTTATTAATGAACCATTAAAAAATGTCACAGCTCTTTCCTGCAAGTATTTAAATGGGCTCACTTGACTGGTATGTGCCCAGTGAGGTTGGTATAGGCCGTTCACATTTAAATGAGCACTTTTAAAAGCCCTGCGTACGATCTACTTGTATACACGTCTTGTATTCGTATTCTTCCGCCTTACGTAAAATTAACGTTGCCATAGTCTTCATCACTTTATTCGTGCGTCGGTTAAGTGAAACTGTGAAATTATATAGGGGGAAAAAAAAAAACGATTTTTTTTTTTTTACAAATTTGCTTATTTTTATGCTTCGAAGCAATAAAAAAACAGGAAGCTAAAGAAATAATTTATTGTCACAGATAGTTACCTAACACTTTTTATTCGATGTTAAGATATGGAACTACTTCCTCTCCATCGTTACCAACTTTACTGTCCGCGTGTCACTCATTGCCGCCGTTAATATGTATGCAGGTAGGAGCAGTGACTTTTTTTTTAAGGTTGATTTCGAAAGTGCTCACTGTACAGTGGATAACCTTTGTCGACAGAAGGAAAATAGTTCCACGTCGTAACGTTGAGTTCAAAGCGTTAGGTAAACATTTTTGAGTACTCTAATTATTTATTTTGCGTTTTTTATGCATAAGTACAAGTGTAAGAAATAATATATGTATTAAATATTTGCTTTTCTAATTATTTCACAGTTTCAATCGACCAACGCATGTATAAAGTGAGCATGCTCACAGTAATATTAATTTAACATATGGCGGAAGAATACACCAGGCGCATACAGATGGATCCTATGCAAAGCTTTCAAAAGTGTTCAATTTACCGCGAAAAGCGTACATCTGCATGCAATTTAACCCTTCGACTTACGCCTTAACGTTTCGCTCCCAAGTGTTGCAAAAAAGATTTTTGGCCTGAGAAGTACGTACCAATTCCTTGCAATAACCTGCGTGATGAAGCCTGCGAAAATAATTTATAGAGACCCGGAAATTTCGAGGGTTCATTTGAGGACAAGCTAGACTGCATTCGCGTGTACATATCTGTTTGTGCTCCCGTTGGACCACAGTTTGTTAGACACGCCCCTAACGGCTTTCATTTCAACCAATAAATAGAGATGTGCGAAATTCGCGTTATTATTTGTAATCAGGCTGAACTTCGCTGTAATGTATACATCGTAGCCGGCGTCCTTTTTTTCCATTGGCTGCTGCTTATATGTGGAAACCGCGCATTTTCTGTCTGCACCGCGCATGATTTGGGGCACACAATTGTGAGGTGTTAATTTACTGGCGCAGAGTCACCAAGGGCAAGCTAGTTAAAGTGTACTCCAATTACAAATGCATTGCAAAGGTTAAAGTGTTTAAAGTTTAACGTGTCCTCCAATAATAACGCGAATTTGCAGGTCTCTACCAATAACGAACCTGCAAGGAAAATAAGAACCGAATCCCGTGCTACCTGTTCTGGGGTTTAACTGAATCAACAGCCAATGAACTACAGGCTGTTCACGGTAAAGTGAGCACTTTTTTTAAGACCCTTCCAAAAGGCTTTAACCACTAATAAATATATCTTATAGCAGCATCAGGCATTGAATTTTAAGGGCGGTGAAATGTATACACTGTGTTTATTCGTCATAAAGCAATGTTTATATTAGCAGCAGGAAGATGGAAATATGATGAAAGGAAAACTAAGGAAGGGCCTTAAAAAGTTCTCATTTTACCGTGAACAGCCTATACTAACTGACACTACTGCACAAAGGATTGTGGAGTCCAGCTTGTTGCCGAATGAATACGTGAAATTTCCGGGTTATTAATTAATATTAGCCTATATAATATTGCATATAATTTATATTGGTTCGTGGCACCGGCAAGTGTGCTAGCAGCAGCCAATAGCATTAGCCAGGAAGAAAGGTGCGGTTTGTATTTTTGCTGTCCTCTGATTTTGTACTGCACCGACCATGACTTCACCTATTTTGCAACACGCCATTCCTGAGCAAGTATACTCGGGTTAGTACGTCAAGCGGCTTACGGAAACACTGATCGGAGTTCTGACAGTAATGCTGGCAGCTAATGAGGAAAATTACTGCATACATTAACGCCTCGTCAAATCTGCACGCGTTTGGCCGAGGACTGGCACAATATTAACGTATTTCTGTCCGTAATTATTTCACAGTGTCTCTTGATCCACGGATCAATCATAAAATCCAGGGCAATGTTAACCCGTTTAGTCCAGTATAAATGACAGGTTTTGATCGTTGAAACGCATTGATTCTAAGCTATATTTGCATTCACGATGATGGACCAATGAACGAACGTATAATGTAGTCGATATTTCTGGTTGTAGCTGTTCGTGAGGCTAATGTGTTATGTCTCCGCTTAAAATAGCGTCACCAACTTGGAAGTGCCTGGGATATTGGCGGCTATTTACTTGCTTTGCGTAGCGTGGGTTCGTGCGTGAATCTGCCTTTTATGTGTCACGTTATATTCAGATGACAACTAGGCTATTTATTATTGCCTGTTGCGGATAGAAACACACTGGGCAGGGAAATGATAGTAAAATCCTTTTCCAAAGCGCTCAGTCACATATGCGTTACTGTGCCTATAGGCCGCTCACGGTAAAGTGAGCACTTCTTAATGCCCTTCAAAAATTTTCTTTTAAGCTAGTTTTTATGTTTAAACCACTTTTTAATATCAATATTGTCACCTGACTAATAGATACGGTGTTTACTTTCACCACTCCCAAAAATTAATGTCTGGGGCTGTAATAAAACATATTTATTATAGGTTAATGCGGGTTGGAAGGGCCTTAAAAAGTGCTCGCTTTATCGTGAACAGCATATTGTAACTCGTCTTAAATTCGAATTCTACATATTGTTTGAAAGTCTTTTTAAAAATACCTAATTGGCTTCGGTACTTGGTAATTGATCATCGTGCATGTTTTATATTTCTTTACATACCTCTTCTTTTAGCCGCTTCACATCTACACGTGCACGTCTGACGTCACATTACTGGAGACCCTGTTACTTCGCGTTGTAAAAAAACAGCCTATTTTATTCATCACATACTGTTCAGAAAACAATAAACATATGCCATGAGAAGGGAGGCCTAATTATCGCGAAAATATTTACGCGTAGGCTGGTCTTCACTCCCATGCGTGCGCAGTAAGACTTTCCCTTTTATGAATCGCGTACCTTCGTGTGTTGACATTTTATTACTAGTCAGGACCGATCAGGATTTGAACGTCAGTGATTCGCCGGCACCCATCTGAGACGCCTAAATATTAAACACATCAAATACGGAAGTAAGTATGAGTTAGTAGTCAGGACATATTCTCTGTACATAAGTTACGTTGTCTGCGTATAGATCACCGAATATATATCCTGGAAGTACGACTTTTTGCTAGAAATGGTAAAAACCAATTATCTAAACTCGTACTGGTTTGTGTTTATCATATAAAATTTATTAAAAATATTGCGTTTGGCTGTGTTAAGGACACGGCCGATTATTTTGCGAGAATATGTGTACGTTGACGCGCTCGGACGCCTTGATGTTTATTTTATGTTCCCGGCACCGCTTCACTCTATCATATGGGGATTCATGGTTATCACTGGATTGCTTTAGAGATTTTTTTTTCCAAGCGTATACGTTTCTGTATTTTGAGACTTGGCTTTTTGACGAGTAGGCCTATAGGTCGACATTGTGTTAAGTTTAGTTAATTTTTTACCTTAAACAATTTCGCCGTAACCACGTCACACAAATATTTTTATACGCGCAATCGATTGATCTTGACGAGAACTGCCGATTGAAACTTAAAACGAGCGTCGTAGTTTCTCCTAGTCATAAGTTATGCCACGTGAAAGTTATGAGACGCGGCGAAACGAACTCAAAATTGTGCACCCCTCTCCCCGACTCGCGCAATTCTTTGCAGTCCTCACTCGACGTAACATATTCTTTGATCCTTTGGCAGTCGAGTGATGTAATTGAATTTTGACTGTAGACGGTAGAGTTGGAGCTGCAACGCCAAACTGTATCCCCCGATTTTGTTGTCACTGGATTTTCTGGATTGCCTCTCACTATGGTCGCAAATTTAAAGACGTATTCATGCCAAGGATTGCATTTTTATAGCTTGCCTTGCCCATTTTCCTTGTAGGAGAAAAGTAAAACCGTGCAGTTGTAGTTACATATGTGGGCTTCCATGCTGTGTAAGAATGTATCACTGTTACGTATCTAACTTACACAGTGCAGCGTGACGACCGAAGCATTGCACGCCCACTGTAAAAAAAAATTCTAGTAAACTTTTGGAAATTGTACTACGCATCAGGATGAAAATATGGGGATGTTTAGCATTGCTACTATAAAAAGTTGGGAACTTCTCTACGCATTTGATTCGTTCCTCAGCAACTGTAGGAAAGTTACCTCGGATGTACGGGAATTTATTTTTTTTTTAAGTTCGCGCTTTGTCATTAAACGTATACACCGATATGGTAAACTTACAAATAATTTCTTAAGAGTGTGGGTTCAGCGCCTTGCGCGTAGGTGCGATGGAGCGCTGGGTTCGCCTGTTACTGCCGCCCGTATCGCAGTTCTTAAGTTTTAATAACCTGAGGTGTTTCATGTTATTAAAGCGAACAGGTTTGGGTTAGGCGTAGCTCAAGTTAAATACGGGGTCAATTCAAACGTCTTTGTGTAAAACCCAAATAAATAACAATTAGCACAACTCTCTACAATCTACGAGTTAAAGCGGGGGAGTCAATTATAATATCTGCTAACCAATTACACAGAAGCCACGTAATTATTAATTAGCTAAATGTTTCTGAACCCACTAAAACTTGTTCACGTTAATCTCAATGCCGAAAGCTGCTTTGCGGTGCTACTTGACCCCGTGGCGGCTGGCTGGCGTCAGGTCTCGTTTCATATCCCCGCGGCGCTAAATACTCGCCTCGGGTTTATAAACTTAACTCTTGTTTCCAAAACGTCGCTCAGCTTGTGGCCTCGCCCTTATTGCAGCTGAGTGCCCCATCTCGTGCGTGGGGTGTTCGTTCTAAGGAATTGTTATGGATAGGGATAGGAAAATTTCGCGAATTCATTTCGGGACAAGATAGACGTCAAACACATATACAGTGAAGTGACCTTCGCAATTGGATCACAGTCTATTAGACCCACCCTGCATGCCTCTGAGCCAATAGCAGACGTGCAAGGAAACACCTTGCGAATCCCATAACTGCCAGGTGCGGTGCAACAGCCAATGAACACACAACTGAGGCTCCAGTATGCAGAGAACTGAGGAGTCTAGCCTACAGGTCATTGAACTCGCGAAATTTTCCTATCCCAAGTTATGGACATGGCTTTTACACCGTAACACTGCGTTTCGAACTCGAGGGAATAAAAAAATTCACACGTTCACGTACTCTATAAGTGTTTTGAAATATTCGAATGTTTTCACAAATGTCCGATATATCTAAATATGTAATATTTTGTGTGTTGTATTGTTATCAGGAACACTGAAATTTTACGGATTCCTCTGAGGAGAAGTTAAACTGCATTCACGTGTGAATATCTGTTTGTGCTTTCGTTGATCCGTACTTTGTCAGATACGCCCCGCGTGTCTCTCAACCAATAAATAACATGCTAGGAAAAAAATACCGAATCCCTGCTTACATGGCCTGGGGTTACAGTGGATTAACAGTCAATGAACTACCAACTGATACTCGAATGCACAAAGAATTGTGGAGCCTAGCTTGTTGCAGAATGAATCCACAAGATTTCCGGGTTTTTAATTACTGTGATGTAATACTTTTCCACAATAATGAAGAGATTAAGGGCGTTCTTGCCGCTAAATCTACAAGCAGTGTTCAACTATACTCTTCAGTGTGTTGAATAAGCGTCGTTTCTAGTCGATCATCTCCTCCTCTCACTTCAGCTTTCGCAAATATCTGCTTGTTTCTGTTTCTATTTTGCGAATGGCTTGAAAGTCGTAGTTGTGATTCTCTTGAAAACAGGGTTGCGAAAACTGCTGTAAAGATGCAGAACTTGGCGCCTTTCCGAAAGGCGCTACGTATTTCCTCGCGATAGTTGTCCTGCAAGACGAAGTTTGAATCCTCAGGAACCAGTTACGAGCTATTCGTGAATAAGTCCGTTAAAGAACTCACGGAATTTGCTGTTGGGTAGTTGAGCATTTCTGAAAGCACTCATTAGTTTGTTCTTTCTTCGTATTATGCATTAGTCCGCTAGATCCACAAATTATCATTTTTGTAGACTGGTACCATGTATCAAATTGATTCAGTAAAATTATTGGAAACATAAATACATCACTCATACGACAATCATTGCTTTGTGTATATAGAACGAGGCGTCTGATTATTTCAGCTGCTGCCAATTCAAAAATCACAATTTTAATAAACATCCCGAAATGGAACTATTTATCATACATAGCTGCCGACGTTATGATATATAATTACTTTACCTAAATCACTGGCAACTTTGAGAAATCTTTTTCATTTTTAAACACCTTTGGCAATTTCAAAAATAGTTATAATTACTTTTCACACTACACTAACATTGAAAAACATAATTACTTTGCGTGCATTGCTGTCAACCTTGTGTGCTATATAATTATTTTTCATACAACGCTGCCAATATTGAGAAATATATTTACTTTTCATACATTGCTGCCAGCATTAATACAGATATGACAGTCACAGTCTACGTTAATATATACATACATATAGTACGCGCTGTGATTTTTTTTTCAAAATTCAATTTCAAAGTGTACGCCAACTAGTCATACATTGATCCGAAACTGTGCGCTCGCAAACTGAAATGTTATCCATTGGAAACCTATGATTTTAATACGCCGTGTTCCACAAATGAATTTTAATTTTCGCAGTGAAAATTAGACAATAACTTATTTCACTCGCAGGTGTGGAACTGTAGTTTTATTAATGTATTGCTTGCTTGCATGTCAAAAACAGTTACCAACATTATGCTGTGTTTGATTTCATTGGCAGTAGTTATCTACGAACGTAAATAACGATCTCAATAACAGATGGTGGTCTACCACACGTAAGCAATTTCTTTCGTTTGATGGTTTCATCGATTAGCCCTTTCAGCTGACCTTTTCAGCCGACCTCCCGGGTAAGGCATGGGTTAGGTTATATTTAAGTTAGGTTATAAGTTAGTATGTAAGTCGCCCCCTGCTAAGCTTTCAAGCATAAAACCGGGGGACGTTAAAAAGCCCTTCACAATACAATTAGTCATTTCAGACCAGTGACCACTTTAATTCACGGTTTCAGAAGTTGCAAACAAAAAAAAATTTATAATGCATTCTGTACTTAAAGTCAACCAAACACTTGTTTCTTTGTTATAGCCAATGAGCTGTAGACTATGTCCGGCTAACGTTATATGAACCAATTGTGTCCTAGACCAGTAAGACGGTGTGCGAATCATATACCCACAGGTATGAGCACTGGTCACTGATAGGGACACCCGAATTTCGCAAAAAAAAATTCCAGCTCACTTTAGCTCATATCCATTTTTGCGATTGGGTGATTTAGATATTATATCGCGTCTTACGTGTCTGTCCACGAATCAGAGACGTACAGAATCGGGGTAACCTAATTCGAATTTACCAGTCAACTAAGAAAATGTCCTCACATACATACGCCTTCAATAAGCAAAAGGAAACTGCTCGTACGCTCGTAGGTTATTGAAATCTAGCATGAGCAGAAATATTTTCGCGAAATTCGGGTGTCCCGAGTCAATGAGCTCCGCAGTGTATAGTACAGAACAAAAATGGCTTACACGTGCGTAATGTACACAGTTGTGTACAATGAGCCTGGATGGGTTAAGGTAATAAACCTGTGTAGTGTGTAACCTGCCTTATATTTCTGTCATTATGGCCTGCTAAAGGTTTAGCTAAACACTCTCTGGGGGTCGCGGTTGGCGCAGTAGGTAGAGCTCTCGTCCCCTACCAAGTCGAACCGGGTTCGATTACCGGCGGGATGAATCCCGGATTTTCACACGTGGGAATCGTGTCGGACGATGCCGCTGGTCGGCGGATTTTTTCGAGGATCTCCCTTTTCCCTCGCCCTTGTATTCTGGCGCTGCTCAATTCTCATCTCATTCACCCCCATCGGCTCTTACGACCTCGTTTTTAAGAACCGCCCAAATCTATCAACTAAACTCAACCTTCAGGACTACCTTATCGATAAGGTATGGATGGAAATGCAGGAGAAATTACGCCAATTATTTTGAGGACGAGCTAAACGTTACCATATGTACGTTTATTTTTCCTTCTTCTGTTGGGCCGCGGTTTTGTTAGACACGCCTACACGACTCTCGACCAATGACTGACCTGCGAGTAAAGCAAGGGCCGCATCTGTTATTACCTGGTCTGAGGTGAGAATGGAGCAACGCAAGCCAACAAACAGTTCGTTCGAATACACGATGCATTGTGAACTCCAGCTTTGTTGCCAAACGACAGCGAAATTTCCGGTATCTCTGGGTATGAAACGTTACCGGTGTACGCTGTTCGTGGTAATATGTGGTGTAGTTACAGTGTGTATCCTTCCGCCACGCGTAAAACTAACGTTGCCATGGGCCTGACCACTTAGTTCGTGCGTCGGTCAAGTGAAACTGCGAAATTATTAGAAAATTAAACAGTTCACAAATTTACTCACACTTACACTTATATGCATACAAAATAACAGAAAGCAAAATAAATAATTTCGGTGTTCACATATGTTTGCCTGACATTTTTAGCTCGACGTTATAACACGGAACTACTTCTCCCCCGTTGTTAACAACTTTACTGGGCGCTTGCTAGTCAGCAGAGACCTGACAAATTCGCGGATTTATTTTGGGACAATCTAGAATTCAAACACGCGTGTTTATATAACTTTAGCAATTGGTCCACGCGGTTTCCGACACCTCCTGGTGAGCGCTGGCCCAGCCGTCGCCTTCCACCGCGACTGCAGACAACCAATGCGCCGTTTATATCGGCACAAGACTGGAGAGTCTAGCCCGCAGGTCATTGAACTCGCGAATTTTTCATGTCGCTACTAGCCAGTCGTTGTGCCCTTTAAAATATTTGCATAGGTAAGAGCAGTGGCATTTTTCAAAGATTCATTTCAAAAGTGCTTGATGAACCGTTTATAGCCTACAGTAAAATTAGCCGCGGAAATGAACGATTAATTATTTGAATTGTTTAACATGCACTAAAGAGAGCATAAAAACGCATGATCGTGCACGAGAAGCGCAGAGACTAAAGAAAGAGTAATGATCTGCCGAATTGTTGAAGAGGTGTAGGGGTTCAGTCAGATCACTGTTGGCTGTACTGATACGGCTGCTCGTTGTGTCGGTTTTGCAAGCAGGTAATTCTTACCCTCGACATCATGCGCAGCGCCCACACAGCGGTCGGAAGAGTGGCAAAAAAAAAAAAATGTATATATGTATATATCGCCGTGTTCCGCGAGAAGCAACCGCCATAAATTAGGTGGCGCGTGGAAGAGTTTAAAAAAATGGTAGTGTCGGTTCCGTGCGACCCGGAAGTCCCTCTGCGGCGTCTGGAAAACAGCGGAACTGACGGGAACTGTAAACAATGGTTGGTACCCCTGTTTGCCAAGGCCCTACCCCTAAACACCGCTAGGAAATAATTATTTCCAATTATAAAAGTTGCCATCAAAAATAATTATCCGGAAATATTCAGAAAACTTTGGACTTTTTTTTTTTTTAATAACGACCTTTACACGAACTTACTCAACTTTACGCGTATCTTATAGTACGTTTTAATTGTTTTTGTGTTTTATGAAATGACATTGCGAAAGGGGGGGGGGGGATAAAAGACTTATTTGCGGTATGGGACTGTTAATTTGTGTGTTAAAAAATAAATAGAAAATCTCACCACTTTTTGTATGTGGTATTTGGAGCCGAACCAAAATTGTAGGAATAAAGAACTGTCCACTCACTTTTTCCTTTAAGTATAATTTGGGCCCGAACCGAATTTGTTGGAACCAAAAATTATCCACTCACTTCCCTGAAGTAGACTTTCGACCTGAACCAATGTCCAGGGGTAGTGAAATTTCACGAAAATATTTCAAGACAAGCCATATTTCAAAACACTGCAGGGTCGTTTACCTATCTTGATGGGCTGACTTACTTTTTCACGCGTATTAACTGTCTGCACACGAATCACGAAGGTGCCCTGCCGATACTCACGAATCCTGAGTGGCGTTGCCAAATATCAAAACGCCTTCTCGAGTATACAGCAACCAATGGCAATAGACGAACTACTGTTGGGTGCTTATAGTATTGAAGTCTACCGTGTACTCGTAAAAAATCACTAGTTCTACCAATGTCGCAAGAAACAAAGTCTTTCAACTGAACTATCATTACTAGAGACACGGAAATTTCGCGGATTCATTTAGCAACAACTCCGCAATCCTTCGTGTACTCGAGCCTCAGTTAATTGGTAATTGGCTGTTGTTCCAGTTTTACCCTATACTTAGGAATAGGAAAGTTTCGCGAGTTCAATGACCTGTAGGCTAGACTCCGCAATCCTTTGTGTACTCGAGCCTCAGTTAATTGGTAATTGGCTGTTGTTCCAGTTTTACCCTATACTTAGGAATAGGAACATTTCGCGAGTTCAATGACCTGTAGGCTAGACTCCACAATCCTTCGTGTACTCGAGCCTCAGTTAATTGGTAATTGGCTGTTGTTCCAGTTTTACCCTATACTTAGGAATAGGAAAATTTCGCGAGTTCAATGACCTGTAGGCTAGATTCCACAATCCTTTGTACAGTCGAACCTCCAATGTTTGTTCATTGGCTGTTACCCCAGTGTTACCCCACACCTGGCTGTATGGCATTTTCTTCTTGTGCCCCTGCAAGTTTGCTATTGGCTCAGAATCTTCTAAAGCGTGCATAATAAAGTCTGATCCAATAGCAAAGGTAACTTCAGTGTACACGCATTTGGAATCTATCTTGTCCTGATATGAATTCGCGAAATTTACCTATCCCTACCTATACTATACCAGGCGGCACGGAATTTTGTCCTCGTTGCCTTGCAGGTTAATTATTGGCTCAAATTCGACCAGACCGTGTCTTACGAACTGTGATCCTATTGATAAAAGCAAGTTAAATGCACATGCGTTTGGAGTCTAGCTTGTCTTCACATGAATTCGCGAAATTTCAGGTTCTCTAATCATTGGACACCTGAAAAATTTCGCGGTTTCATTTCGGTAATTTCGAGAGTTATTAAACGGCTGGGCCAATCCCGACAATTCTGCTCACACCCGAGACTCTGTCGCTTGTTCACTGGCTGATGACTAGAAACCTGAAAAATTCGCGAATTCAATGACCCGCAGGCTTGACTCTACAGTCTTATGTACACATATGCAGATATTAACTGAGCATTGGTTGTCTGCTGTTACATTGGTAGGCGGTGATTGGACCAGCGTTCTTCAGGATGTGTTCAAGCACCGCGTGGAACAATGGATAAAGTTATATAAACGCACTGTTTTGCAATTAATCCGTGAATTTTTCAGGTGTCTTACTTATAACTAGAGACGTGCAAAATTCGCGTTAATTATTTGTAAATATGATAGACTTCACTTCTCTGTGTCGACTTGAGGGCGATTCGTGATTTCATTGGTTACTGGCGATCATGCGACGTCATTTACCTGTGTGACCGCTTTACTAGAGATTGGGTGCTCAACCTTTCGCCCTTTCTTTTTGGCTCAAAGTGTCCTTGGGACTAGCCAAACAAGTTGTCTGCCAATCGCAGCAGTCAATAGAACATACAGCATCTTAGAGTTTAGTCTGCCGCCAAATAAAAACGCGAATTATGCAGGTCTCTGCTTTAAACGCGTTTTTACTGCCAGAAAATGTTTATCGAACTCAGGCGATTAAAACTGGAGTGCAGTACAGATTTACCTACAATTAATACAGGAAATAAGCAAATCGCCTATTTTCACGACTGCATGAACTTCAGTTCTTTTGGTCGCTGTTCTCCCATTTGCAATCTGGTTCACACAACACTTCATCACTGTCTGGCTCTCTGTCAGTATAATGCCATGTTGAAAGTGTAACAATAAAATGTTCTTTCCTACATAGAACACTACACAATCCATCATTGTATTGTATTCTAAAAGACTTTTTATTGTCCCCCGGTGTTATGCTTGATAACTTTACAGGGGACGGTTACAGACTAACTTGTAACTATGTATAGGATTCGCGAATTCATTTTAGGACACTATAGATGTCAAACACGTGCACACGGAAGTTGAATTTGCAATTGGATCACAGTTTTTAGACAAGCCCTGAACGACTTTGCGCCAATAGCAGACTTGCAGTGAAACGAGTGGCGAATACAATACTGCTAGATGTGAGGTAACACTGTACACTCTCTGGGGAAGCAACCAATGAACATACATGTGGGTCTCGAGTATAAGCAGGGCTGTGGAACCTAGTCTACCTTCCGCATCCCATATCGGTGGCGGCACCAACCGACTGCGCCACGGGAGGTCTGCTACAATCCATCATGTTCATTAGAAACTATTTTAAGTACACCTTTAAGTGTTGCTAACGTAATATGACGTTGTAGAGAACCTTATGAAAACTGCTGGTGAAATAATATTACTGTTCTTCTCCCGCGTGTTGAAAGAACACGGATGTCGTAATGTTATTGAAAACTACATTCAATTCAGTTCAATTCTGGCAACGTAATATTCCGTCGGAAACACAAACTATTAACCCTTTCAGACCCAGATTAATTGTGACGGTTTCAGGTGTTTCAAACGAAAACTTTTATGATGCATGCTGTACTTAAGTTGTTGCAACACTTGTTTCTTTGTCACAGCCAGTGTTGTGTAGGCTATATGTTCGGCTAGAGTTCTATGAACCTATTATTACCTAGACTAGTAAGACTGTTTACGAATAATTTACCCACATGTAAGATCACTGGTAGGGACACCCGAATTTTGTGAAATGATTCCGCGCTTGCTAGATTTGAATACCCTATAGATAGGGGTGGTGAAATGATTTCTGCGCTTGCTAGATTTGAATACCCTATAGATAGGGGTAGTGAAATGATTTCCGCGCTTGCTAGATTTGAATACCCAATAGATAAGGGTGGTGAAATTATTTCCGCGCTTGCTAGATTTGAATACCCTATAGATAGGGGTGGTGAAATGATTTACGCGCTTGCTAGATTTGAATACCCTATAGATAGGGGTCGTGAAATGATTTCCGCGATTGCTAGATTTGAATACCCTATAGATATTGGTGGTGAAATTTCGCGAAAATAATTCAAGACAAGTTATATTTCAAAACGCGTAGGGTCGTTTACCTATCTTGAGTGGCTGAATAACTGTCTGCACTCGAATCAAGAGGAGCCGTGCCGATATTGCCGAATTCTGAGTGGCCCGGTCAAATATAAAAACACTGTCTCAAGCAGACAGCAACCAATGCCAATATGCAAACTGCTGTTGGGTGTGTATATTATTGAAGTCTACCATGTAGGCCCTACCCATATTTTTTCGTGAAAAGTCACCAGCTCCACCTATAGGCGTTCCAGCAATTTTATTTTCATTATTGGTGTCGTGTCTTTGTGAGAAGACATTTATAGGCTACTCGCGGTAAAGTGAGCACTTTTGATAACCCTCTCATTTGGAACAATGGTCAATAAATATATATTATTTTAGCCTTACGTGTTAACTTCCGTGTGCGGTGGAATATACACACTGTGTTTATTACGTACATGATAATACTTATTTAAAGGATAAAAAATGGCTGAATAAATAAAGTAACTAGGGCCTCAAAAGTGATCAGTTTACGGTAAACAGTCTATACCTACTTGGCTTGCCAATCAAAATCAGGTAACTTCAATGCTGCGCGTCTGTGATTCGCGCGCAGACACTGAACGCTTGTAGCGCGGTAACCGACCGTCCTATGATGAAAGTGGATTCGAGCTGGAGTGTCATGAAATACAGCTGGTCGTGAAATATTTTCGCGAAAATCGGGTGTTCCCATCATTGATAGAGCCACGAGTATTTCACGATTTCGTTCGGTGGCAAGGTAGACTTCAAACACTTGTTCTTTCCTCCTTCCATTGCGATTGGACGGCAGTTGTTTAGACACGCCCCACTTGACTGTGAGCCAGTAATAAGCAGGAAGCTGTAGTGCGAGCGTGCGTTGAACAGTGCTGCACAAAGGTCTCACTTGGTCTTGGCAACCAATAAGCGAACGATAGTGTGTCGTGTGTGTGTACAAGTCTGTGAAGTCTAGCTTGCTACCAAATCAATCCGCGAAATACTCGTGGCTCTACTCATTAGGCTTCGTAATGTGCAGCACAGACCAAAAATTACGGACACGTGCATAATGCACACAACTGTGTGCACTCTTTTTAAATGGGTTATTGGAATTTGTCGTCCATATAGTTCACCAAACATCGACCACGAAGTTCTCCCCTTACGAATGTCTCGCCCCTGCGGGCTTATCGATTCGTTTATATCGATATAAAACTCGATGGATGTGATGGGGAAACGTGTTTTTTCTTCCGGAGTTTTATTGCCGCCATGAAAACGCGCCTTGCAAGAGTTCTCGTTTGAATGGAGTTACTTCCCCCGCCTAGCCGTCATTTTTTACGCGACATCAATAAGGCTTACTCTTTACATTCCTGAGCAGCTGTTTTTTTTTTTTTTTTTTTTTTTTTTTTCTAGTTTCCCTTCGATGGTAATCCCAGTTTGCTCCGTCAACTCAAACAATTTCAACTGCAGTGTCCAGCACAAAGCCACAGAGTAGTTCATTATACAGAGGCGAAACGGCAGCTTGTCTGCGATCTCCAGTCGCACACGCCAGCGAAATGGCGTCACTGGCCGGCAAACTGCTTGGAGACCGCCTCGCCAATCAAAGCATGGTAAACCGCTTGCCAGCTGGCAGCTCAGCCAGTAGCAAACCTTTCTCAGCATGCAGTAGCCTATCAGAGATAGGTATTCAGGGGATCCGCCACGAATTTTCGTCTCCGCGAACTTGCATATGTGTAGCACGAGTAGCATGTTTACGATTTAAACCCCACTCATCCAATGCAGGAATTCCCTTTCACGCGAGGGGGGCCGCGGTGGTGTAGTGGTTAGACAACTTGCTTCCGGCCTAGGCGAACCGGATTCGATTCCCGGCGGGGTCGCACCCAGATTTTCGTTTGTGGGAATCGTGCTGGATGATGCACTCTGGTCGGCGGGTTTTCTCGGGGATCTCCCGTTTCCCGCGCCTCTTCATTCCGGTGACTCTCCATACTCACCTCGCTTCGCCCACATCGGTTCTCAATACCTTGATGTTAAGTGCAGCCCAAACTTCTCCATCGCAAAGAACTGGGGATTTTAAGCCACGGGTCATTGAACCCATCCACATTTTCCTGTCTGTATTCGTGTTATTTTTTTGTGTTAGTATGCAGCATACGCATAGTATACAGCGTAGTATGTAGCCCTTAAGGGCGTTGGTATTTTTTCATATCATATGCTGTTCAATTTGTAGACATTATCTGTAACTACTTTTCCTCAAATGGAAATGTTTCGATCGAAGGGTTTTTGCAAAATTATATGCCAAAGTCAAAATTTTACTATTTCTGTAATGTGCAAATAAAATTAACCAAACTATTTGCAGAAACTTTAACAAGGATAACTGAACATTCTTATATTAAGTAATTGTAAGGTATGCACTGCAAAAGTTATTTTACGAGAATTCAAGGTCAGCCACAAATAAAAAAAGCAAAAAAAAATTTCATTTTGCGATTCTATTGACGTCTTGTAGTAGCTCTTGTCATCTTCTGTCAGTCTGAACTATTTCATTTCTCTACCAAAGGTATTTCCCATTATTTGTACTTAAAACGGTAACATTTTGACTGGCATCTATTAATGCGAAAACTGTGAGGTCAATTTTTTTTTGCGAGGCACGAGTGATGAATGGTAATGTCTAACAGTTGAACATATTGTGGTTCCAATATAAAATTACACTGTTTTACGTGTTCTACGGCCTTAAACAGAGAATTTTTCAGAGGGGTGTATTTCGAAGTAGGCCTATAGGTTATTCACGGTTAAGTGAGCACTTTTTTAAGCCCTCTCATTTGGAATGATAGTCAATAAATATGTTTCTTTTTATAGCATTGAGCGTTAACTTTCGAAACCGGTGAAATATATACACGGCAATATTTATTTTAAGAAGTGATGGATGGATTTAAAAAACAAATGGTTGATAAGGAGAAAGTAAGTAGGACCTCAACAATGCTCACTTTACCGTGAACGCAGTATGATTTATATAGGCTGTTCACGGTAAAGTGGGCACTTTTGAGGCCCTAGTTACTTTTTCCTTTCATCCATTTTTTTTATCCTTTAACCACCATTTCAAATAAATATTGCCATGTAAGTAATAACCACAGTGTGAATATTCCATCACATAAGGAAGTTAACGTCTAAGAATAAAATATACTTATTTATTATCCTACTCCTACAAGGTGTAGGATTCCTTCTCCGTGTGAGAACTGCGTGGACCAGGGAGAAAGAGTCACTACTAGTGTCGTCTCCGGGGACTGGCCAAGAGGAAGACTCCACAGTAGAAGAGGGTTGGAAGCCTGAGGGGGTTGATGAGTGAGAGAGAGAGGGTGGGGGTTGGTTGAACGAACGTCTTCAGCCCCGTCAGGCGGCGAGCGGAAAATGCAGGATGTACCGCCGCCCGTACCCTGGGGAGGGATTGGCTGGCGTGCTCGCGTCCCATTACTCGTGGACCACCCCCTGGGACCACCCACCCCTTTCACCCCCTCCCCTAAAGCCCGCACTGCCGCACGTGGCGTCCAGCGCTGCACAGCCTCTTAAACTCTTTGAGTGCTGCCGCCGACGTAATATTTATTAACTTAGGCCGCGTTCCACTTGGTACTGACAGCAGCTGAAATTACTGACGAGCGTTCCAGTGCGTACTGATTCTGCTGGTCAGTAACTGACGAATGGCGCTGTGGCGTCTGGGTTGGAGTCTATGCTTCCAGTTGAAACTACTGACGTGCAGGAGTTCACAGTAAAAGCAGACAACGCAACATGGCGGTGATGGATAACGAGCAAGTTACGTTGTTTCTATCTGCAGAAGAGGCAGGTGGAAAATATATTTTCACATTCTTCGATCCCATCAATTGAGGACACGGCCGTTTGTTTTGCATGACTACGTTTATGTTGACGCGCTCGGACGCCTTGATGTTTATTTTACGTTCCCGGCACCACTTCACTCGATCATATGGGGTTTTATGGGTATAACTGAATTGCTTTTGAGATGCCCTTACCAAGCCTATAGAATTTCTGTATTTCGACTTGGCTTTTTGGAGAGTAATTTTTTTTAGATTAAACTCATACAATTTCACCATAACCACGCCACACAAATACTTGTATACAAGCAATCGCTTGATCTTGATGAGAGCAGTCGCTTGATCTTGACGAGAGCTGTCGATTGAAACTCAAACGAGCGTCGCATCTTCTCCTAGTCAAACGTTATACTACGCGGAAGTTATGCGACGCGGCGAAACGAACTGAAAAATCCCCCCCCCCTTTTTTTTCTATGTAAGCTTCACAGTCGTCACTCAACGTAACACATTCTTTGATCCTTTGGAAATCGTTTGGTGTAATTGAATTATAAATGTAGACGATAGATTCGGAGCTGCAACGCCAAACTGTATCCCCCCGATGTTGTCATCGTCGGATTTTCTGAATTGCCTCGCACTATGGTTGCAAATTTAAAGACGTATTCACGTTAAAAAATATCCATCCCTGTTCGCAACATGTTTAGGCCTGCCATTCCTTCGCTGCACGTAGCGTACTCCATCATTCCTGCCGAGAATCCTGCTGACGAGTGTTCCGCCTGGTTCCGCTACTGAGCGCTACTCAGTGCGGATATTTGCTGACGGCGTTCCTTTTGGTATGCTACTGGTCAGAGCTGTCAGCACCAAGTATAATACTGCCTTAGTTGTATTCAGTTTGCCGTAACATTATGACATCAGCATTCACTGAATACATTGGCGAAGAAATATTGCTTCGCCAGCAGTATTCGCGAGGGGTGCAACGTCATATTACGCCTGGACCTCTTTAAACGAAGATTACTCAAATGAACAGGATGGCTTGTATATTATTCTATGGATTGTATATTATTCTACATAGGAAATTACGTCTTACTGGGACACTTTCAACTTGGCATTATATTCGATATTGGCGGTTCGCTTTTAACATGTCTTAATTCTCAGTAAAGCAGTGCCGTATTCAAAGTTTTAAGCATGTACAAGAGACGAAAAGTATGTCAGCAAACATCTATGGGCTTTTTTTATTTCCCCCCCCCCCCCCGAAGAGGTGGCACTAAATATGACGTACTGCAACAAATTTTCTAGGTGTTCGAGAGAGTTGGATGTCTTAGTAAAATAACTGACATTAATTTCTTAATTTATTTACAATAGTATAAAAATACATATCCATTTCGAAAGGGCGCCTTGTCAACGACGATATTGAGTTACAGGTACCAACGAGTTGGCCTCAAAGTCGTCTATTCGTCTAAGTTGTACGATTTCAAAACAACCTGAAACCTTCTACTATATTGGCATTTGAAAAACGACACCTGTTCCAAAGGGGGCTCATGTTCACGAAAGCAAATAAAATATGGCAGCTTTTTAAAACACACCTTGGAACATGAGCCCCATTGTCCTGAAGCCTCTTTAAATAAGTTTGTGTGTCGAATTGCAAACTGCTGCCTGTACAATTTGTGCATGTTTTTTACATTTCAAAATTGCTCTTGGCCATTTTACAGTCACAAAATGCCTTTCGACCATTGTATTTTTCCTTTTTGTACAAGATCCCGTGGTTTCTTCGAGGTAAAATTTCTCTAGGAGGTTTTCAACTATACTAATACATTATTGCATGGTAAATATTAAAGTTAATCTATTTTTGTATGCATTATTTTTTTCCCTCCGATTTTGAGTGCTTGGACAAAGCATATTTTATAAATTGACAACTTAATTAAATCAATTAAAGTGTCTATCCCTACTGTTGACACATAATATAATTGAGCATAAATTTTACATTACGCACGATTAGAGTTAAAGTCCTAACCACTGTATTTATGATATCTATAGCCCCTTAATATTTGCCAATTAACTACAAATATCCGATCAAAACGTTCACTGCCATACATTTCCATAGTTTGAATGTGGGTCATTCACGAAGCATTCCGCACTTTCTTACAGTCCAACCGGTCAGTCTCAGTCAGTTTCTTCCTATGGCGGCTCGTGACACTCGCTCGTCACTGCTCCATAGTCCGTCGTCTCCTGTCCCCACACGCTTTCCGTCCTAGTGGTAGTTCCAGACTGTAGACACAGAGACACGCCCGCCGCTATTTATATAGACGATATGCCCTGGCCCAGAAAGGTTCTTTGCACCACGAATCGCGCTGAGGGAGGTGATGACCAGAACATTCCCGCGACGGCTGCCTAGTCGTTAGCGTCATCGCGGCCCGTGTGGTGGCTCCGTTTCCCCTCCTCAAGGTACCGATGATGTCATCCTTGATATTATTGTGTCAGGCCAGCCAGCTTGTAGGACGGTAGAGGGGAGGGGGGATTGGGAGGATACGAAGACGAAGCAGCCGCTCGTAGCAATGTTTTTTCTTCGTTGTGATACGAAATAATAGTCTTAAAGAAGCTCGACAGTGTGGGAAAATTACTTTTCAAAAACAAATAAAAAGTGATTAAAATATGTATATTTTTTTATGCAGACCTCAAAATTCATATCGCACAATTCAGTTCAGAAATAATTATCGTTGGTATCATCAAATGTCATGAGCAATATTTTGCTGGAAATTGGTTACGTGGTTCGCCCGTGTTTCAGTCGGAACTTTCGAAATCAAATTTAAAGTCGAAATATTTAGAAGTTAAATCCATATCGCAAGTTAACCAAGTGTCGGAATTCAAATAAATAGCAAACTGCCGCTCGTGTAACCACAGAGTTATCCATGTAAACTTGTACCATTGGAAAGAGCGATATTTTCTCTTTTGGGACTCGCGATACGTTTGAAAGTGCATTTTATTATGTTTATAGCCTTTGGAAATTGGTAACTCTGGCACGATTGCCGGCCATGTTGATGTTGTTGATGCTCGCTTGTTATTGTTATTGCACACGCAGTGGTCCATTTGCCGTATTTGCAAACGTGCAGTACTCAATTCTACAGCTTTTTTTTTTTTTTTGACCTACTGAAAACGGATTCTTTGGTTTAAATGTTACGGGCACATCGAAAAGAATATGGCGTGCGAACTGTTCCAACGAAATTAACTTCTTTTCGCTAGTGAGAAAACTGGGAATCAAGCGAGACCTGGATTGCCTCAAGTTCGTGTGGACGACATTCGAGATCGTTTACTGAACTCATCCAGTAAACCGCTGCATCGTTTAAGAGTCCATGTCACCCGCAATATTGACTTTTTATTTATTTCTTCCTAATTCAAATTCAGGCGGATTTATTGAGTAAATTCGACAATAGAAGCTTAGCTAATTGCCTTATCCACCATTACGGACATAATATATGAACTACTAACGCATATTTATACAACAGTTGGCTTAATACAAAATATTATATATATATTAATTAATTCACACCTTTCAATGACGCCCAGGGAACACTTATTAACAATTAAGAACAAAAATTTGCAAATAAGTATGAAATGTAATGCTTCTACAATGAAACATTTTCAGTAATGACCCTGAATCTTCTGTTATGACACTAAAACGGAAAGTTTCTGTGCAAGTGGGGACACAGCCTCTAAAGCCACGAGACAGGCTACTCTACGGCACTTGTCAGAGAGCAGCAAAGAAATTGCGTTTACAACCAGAGCGCATGTTGTACAGGAATTGAAGCAAACATGCTTGCAAAAGCGTGTGCATTATTGCTACTGGTTCCAAGATCTGATTACCTAGTGAAAGTGTATACATTCTGTCGATAACAGATAACATGGTCCCGCCTGTCCGGTCGATAACATGATCCCACCTGTCCGGTCGATAACATGGTCCCACCTGTTCGGTCGATAACATGGTCCACCTGTCCGGTCGATAACGGGGTCCCACCTGTCCGGTCGATAACATGGTCCCACCTGTTCGGTCGATAACATGGTCCACCTGTCCGGTCGATAACATGATCCCACCTGTCCGGTCGATAACATGGTCCCACCTGTCCGGTTGATAACATGGTCCCACTGTCCGGTTACTTCAACTCCCAAAACACCTGATGTTGGGTTTATCGGGAACCCAACATCTTCCACGAAACAAGACTGCATTCTGGAAAGACTGAGGTCTGGTGCGCCGATTTAGTCTCCAGAATTGTTGCCCCCATTTTTCTCGAGGAATATGTGAACACCGAGTTGTACGAACGCATATTCAATGAATTCGTGAAGCAACTCAAGGACGTACAGAAGCGGGACGGATTTTTTTCAACAAGATGGTGCAACGAGACTTACGTCTAACGTATCCATAGCCCACATAACCAGCTTCTTCGATGACGGAGTAATCTCCAAGGACCTATGGCCTGTTGCATATATTCTACGTTTTCGCGCAATAATTTCGGGTTCATATAATGACTGACTGTGTACGATTATAGAAAATTTACATTTTAAGAGTTTTATTAATATTTTGTGCTTAGGTCTAATTGTTAACTGCTTGTTGTAGAAAGTCGGGAACTTATTAATAAAATATAAATTTTTTGGGCTTTTTACAACGAGCAGATAACACACAATTAAAATTACGCCCAAAAATATTAAACAACGCGTAAAATGTAAATTGTCTCTAATCGTACATTGTCAATAATTACTATGAATCCGAAATTATGACACGAGAACGAATAATTTATGCAAAAGGATTGAATCCGAGCCTTAATTAAGAAAGAGGTGTATTGGAACAGTCCGCGTACACATAAGCAACTCAGAGAGTACATCACGACTAAAATCACAAACATTAGCTAGAACACATTACGGAAAACACTTCAGAATATGGTGCGACGGGTACAATTATGCTTGTGTACAGGCGATAATTTCCGAACTTTACAGTGAATGGCATGAATCTCCCAGTCTCCCATAGTTGTTCTTCGTTCCTGTCGTGATTGCACGTCAGTTGAAAATGAATTAACTTACTCGTTATTTCTATAAGTATGACGGGATAGTAATTTTCGAGTTTTTACGGGCTTATTTGTTCTGTCATAACATCCGGGTATTGTAACCTTTCTCACTGCTTCATCCATCAAGCATTGATGCCGACTTTTTCTCGTTTCTCGTCGCCGCATTATCACATGCTAGTTGAACTTTTTTTTTTTTTATTGCGCGTCACTCCCACAGAAAAGGGGGACAAAATAAATTATTGGCCCCCGTTCACCGAACTTTACTTATGGATTGAAATACGAGCCCTCGCGTGTGGGTTTGCAAACAAGCGGGTTTTTTTTTTGTGCCGTAAATGGAATAGTAACGACATTACTGACGCGGAGAAACTCTCCCGAAATCAACGCCCCCCCCCCCCCCTTTCACCATTTGTCGAATTTCGACACCGCACGTTTCACCTCTTTGAGAAATAGATTACGGGCAAACAAAGCTCTGGCGGTGAAGCTATGCAGTGTGTTTCATGGTTACTCAAGCATGTTTGAAATCCATCTCAAGAGGAATCACTGCTGTGCACCTGCGTTTATTTAGAGGCAGGAATCCATTTGAGCCCAAACTATAGGCTTCTTAAACATGTGGGTACATTCAGCTTCCTTTCACAGAGCGATCGCAGTTTCCCGGACACATCATGTATATGTTGTTTACCGTAAAGTGAGCACTTTTGAGGCCCTAGTTCCTTTTGTCGTACAAGCCATTTTTTTTTTCATCCTTCCGTCACTTTTTAAAATAAATATTGCCATGTAAGTAATAAACACAGTGTATATTTTTCACCGGAATCGACAACCGAATGAGACAGCTTCGAAATTGCTCACTTTACCGAAAATAGTCTATAGCCTTTAATCCTTTCATTCCCGCATTAATTTATAATGTCTGGTGTTGTTGCAAATTAGAAATTTTTTGATGCGTGCTGTACTTAAACTGGAAAATGATGTGTTTCTTTATCATAACCAAAAAGCTGCAGTCTTTTCGCTGCGTAGTCAATGATATGGACCTGTATTAACGTAGCGCAACAGCATGGCTTAGGAATCAGTTGCCCTTAGGAAAGGTCATTGGACACTGGGCCTCAGTAGATGTTAAAGGCCGATTCTGGCTCCCCACAATTTTTTGGGTTATGTCTTCTAAAATTACAACAAAAAAACGCAGTACACTGCATAGGGTTATATCGTCTGAAATTTTATGAAAAGTTATGAAAATCATGTGAATTAAAGCCAAAATCAAGGCATTTGAGGGCTAAATTTAAGCTCTAAAATTTTTTTTTTAATTAGCTCTCAAAAAAAAAGCAATTTTAAGCAAAATAAAACAATACAATTTTAGTAGTTCTTCAAAAATGAGCGTGCAGGATTTGAAAAGAAAAAGAAAAAAAAAAAAAAAAAAAAAAAAAAAAGAAAAAAAAAAAAAATCTTGTTTTCTAGAAATGTTAATTTTGCGAGCAATCTAAACAAGTAAATTTAAGCTAAAAACAAGCAAATAAGATGAAACATTAAAAAAGATAATTGATAGATTAAAAATAATAGAATATTTACATTTTAAGAGAATTCTAAGTCGTGCATAGTTTTTTCCATTTTTCACTTCTTTTAAACCTTTATATGTGATAAAAACTCGCCTCTTATTAATCATTTTTATGCTATTTTCATCGATTATCTTTGTATAGCGATCTGGTAAAGTGATTTTATATTTACCATCTAGAATGCAATTGATTTTTTTGCCCAATTTAGATTCATAAATTTGAAATTCTGTAGCGTCATACAATTGATCGATTTCGAAGTCATGTAGTTTAGTCTGTTCACATGAATTGTTTAACTTGTTGAGCAGAGCCTCCATTTCAGTTTGTGTTATTTAAAAGGAAACAAATTAATAAGACGGCAAACATTTTTTAATTGAAAATAACATTTAAATTAAAATTATTGAAATATTTTTTCTCTTTGTAACATTTTTCTATATAAATAAAATGTAAAATAGTAACACATGCAAGCAATGTAAAAAGTGTGGCAAAGTATTAAACATAGAAAGTTTTGCACCACATAAACACACAAAAGATGAACTTTTTAACGTCTGTAAAAAATGTCATAGTGAATATGCTAGTAGTCGTTATGAATGAAAACAAGAGAGAGTAATGTGCGAATGTGGAAAATATGTTTATAATACATCTCTCAAAAAGCATAAAAATAGTAAATTCAACAATACGACATTAGATATTCTAAACGGAAATCAACACGATAATTATCCGACAAAAACATGTAAAGTGTGTAATGAGAATAAATGTATAAAATTATTTTCTCTTAATGAAAATAGCAAGGACAAATATTCAATCACATGTAAAAAAAAATTTTGTGATTATGTGAAGAATCATCATCATAACAAGAAGTTAAATACAGTTCCCCAGAAAATTTAAGCACTTTTCGATTCATCCCATATATCTGTTTTTACATTTTATTTATTTTCTCTTATAAATACAACTTTAAAAAATGGAGGCTTATATAACAGCTGAGTGAAACGATGCGGGAATGATGGATTTTGAGAGATACTGGTAGATATTTAGAAATAACATTATAAGCAGATTAAGGAAAAACGACTTAATTAGAACTCATACCATTTATTATGCAATATGATAAAGTCGAGCGAAGAAAAAGAAAACAGATAAAAAGAACAAAAATAATTTTGCAAATTTACCTTTGGATGACGCTAATATCAATGATTATATCCCGAAGATAGAAAATAATAAGAAGAAATATTTCCATTCTATTATAATTTATTTGTTAACAGAAGAAATAGAAGATGAAGCAACAAAAATCACTTGGTTAATACAGCTTTTAAAAGTGGGATATCGACATATAACAGTGAAAATACCTTTAATTTAATACAGCCTATTCATTTTTTGACTTCAGTAAAAAATAAGGTACTTGAGATAATACTCACTAATCTCATGAACCTTAGAGGGCTGAAAACTAGTATTAAATTATATGCCTATTTTCGCAAGCAAGATAACACTCAAGTAGAAAAATTTACGTTTCAATCACCCAATTATACAATATTGAATGAAAGTATTTATAAATTCATAATACAATAAATAATTACACAATTATCTTAATTTCAAAGAAGAGGCTCAGGTTGAACAGTAGATAGAATAACAGGAATACAATTAGCTATAAATAAGTATTATCCATTAAATGGCTCATCATATATAGAATTACCAGAAGTTATCAAGAATAAAAAAGCATGCATAAATATTTAAAATAATGATCACAAATGTTTCCTTTGGGCTGTAAAATCTGCAACATTTCCAGCAAAGAAAAAATCGGACAGTTACCAAATATAAAAGTGTGGGCCTTAATATTGATCAAGTAATAGATAAATTTGAATATCCAATTAAAATTGATGATATACCAAAAACAGAAAATCAAATTGATGTATGTATAAATGTATACTCTATTAAAGGTGAAGGCGAGAAATCCACAGAATATCCACTTTAGCTTACAAAACTTAAAAAGGATAAGCATATAAATTTACTTTATTTCAAAGATGATACAAATTCATATTACTGTTGGATTAAAGATTTATCAAGGTTAGTTTCAGCACAAAAAAATAATGAGCAACATAAAACTTATATATACGATATGTGTCTTCAATTCTTTACTTCTCAAGAGAAATAAAAAATAAAAAAAGAAACGTGCAGAAGACTGCTCTAAAAATGAGGCAGTAAGGGGAGCAAATATTTTTCAAAAATTATGAACATACAATGAAAGTTCCTTTGACAATATATGCCGATTTTGAGTCAATTCTAAAGAAAATATCAACAACTAAGCCAAATCCAATGGAAACATAAATTTAAATTAATCCAAAAATACTCTGTTTTACAGAAGATGATATCAATAATGACCTTTATAAGGAGATACTTAAAGAAAGATATCATCTTATTAATGAACAAATAAATAACATTGATTTAAATGAGTCATATACTATGAAATATCAATTACACGAAGTGTCTGGTTTTGCTATTGTATTGTATCTGCTAATGGTGAGTATAAGTCACCAGTTGTATATAGATGCCCAAATGCACGTAAACAGTTTATTCGTTGTTTGAAATGGGAAGTAGAAGAAATTGGAGAAATATATTCACAAATTGAACCAATGCACCCACTAACAAAAGAAGAAAAAGTGTTATATAGTAAATAAAAAAATGTGCTGTATGCGAATGTGAATATACGGAGGACAGTAAAAAAGTACATCATTACGATCATATAAGTGGAAAATTCATTAACCCAACATGCAACAATTGTATTTTACAATTAAAATTACCCAACTTTGTAACAATTTATTTTCATAAATTTAGCTGGGTATGATGCTCATTAATTTATTAAAGAGTTAGGATATGATGATAAAAATATAGAATTAATTGCAAATAATGAAGAAAAGTTTATTACTTTTAGGAAAGCAACAGAAAATTTAAATTTATAGACACATTTCAATTTATGGCCAGTAGCTCAGATAAATTATCATCTAATTTAACTAAAGATCAAATGAAACATACTCAAAAACATTTTCCTAAAGATGAGGTAGATTTAGTTATTAGAGAAAGGTGTTTATTCATACAATTATATAGACAACTGGACGAAATTCGAAGAAACTGAACTTTCACTGAAGAGCTAATTTTACAATAAATTAAGTGAATCTGATTGACGATGATAATGAACATGAAAAACCTGTATGGAATCAATATAATATTAAAAACCTTGGTGAATATCATGATTTATATTTAAAAGGTGATGTGTTATTATTAGCAGATGTGTTTGAAAATTTTAGAAATACGTGTAAAAATGCATATTATTTAGATCCTACTTGGTATTTTACAGCACCTGGATTATCATGGAATGCAATGTTTAAAATGACTGAACAGCCATTAGATTTATTACACGATTATGATACTGCTTTTTAATGGTAGAAAAGGGTATTAGAGGTGGTATATCACAATGTTGTAAGCGATATGTAAAAGGCAATAACAAATATTTAGAAGATTTTAACTATAATCAAGAATCAAATTATTTAGCATATCTCGATGCATGTAATCTTTATGGATGGGTGATGTCTCAATATTTACCATATGGAGGTTTTGACTGGGTTTATTATACATTAAATGACTTAGATTACTGGAGCGGAAAATATTAGGTTTGGACGATGATTCTAATCATGGTTACATTTTAGAAGTTGATTTAGAATATTCACAAGAACTACATAATTTACATAAAGATTTACCATTTTTCCCAGAAAACAAAGTAGTTATAGGAACAAATCAGTCTATATTGTTAACAACTTTACATAAAAAAGAAAAGTGTAAATCACTATCGTAATTTAAAACATTGTCTGAATAATGGTTTAAAACTTACTAAAATACATAGAATATTGGCGTTTTATCAGTCCGATTGGTTTAAGAAGTATACAGATTTAAATACATCAATGAGAACTAACGCTCAAAATGACTTTGAAAAAGATTTTTATAAGCTAATGAGAATAATTCTGTGTTCGGCAACACAATGGAAAATATTAGAAACAGAGTAGATATAATACTAATATCAGCTGCAGAAAAATGCGAAAAAATAATTGCTAAAGTAAATTTTAAGAAAAGTACTATATTCAATGAAAATCTTGCAGCCTTACATATAATGTAAAATTTAATAAATCTATTTATGTTTATCTAAATACCTCGGCGATAGCTCTGCCAAGCACATCTTCCATTTGCTGTGACAATTAAGCATGTAGAGAATCAGTATAGTCTATTAGCGGTTTCTTCACACTATTTGAAACTAACCTTTAAAAAATCACAACGTGTGCATACATTGTGTTTGGTGGTTTTCCAAACATGATCATGTATCACAGCATTTTATTACCATGTAACGTAAATTACCTTAATTCAACATTTAATTATATTTTATTTATAAATTATGATATTTCATATATACGAATAAAAACCGGGAGACAATATGTGTGTTGGTAATGACTAGTAAGAAATAGTTCTCATGAAAAATATTATTAGACTGAGTGTCCCTTTGGTGTAGTTCTCTAGACTTCGTTAAGCTTTGTTTGCATAAGGCGGAGGAATACCCTGGAAGTATAACTTTAGGAGGGATTCAGAAAAGTTTGACGTATATACGAAGAGCAGGTTCAAATTGAGTCTTGTGTAGAACGCTTGAAACCATAATAAATTAACGTGGGTCGGAGTGGGGTTAACCAGCCTGCAGGACAGCTTGCCCGCAGGGACGGGGTTTGTCGGTGGAGGCGCCTGCGGTGCGGTCGCGTATGCAACATGCCGTGCAGCGCCGCACGGAACATTGCGTGCCCACCAAGGCGTTCCCCGAGCGGACCGCACCGGGCCACTGCGGAAGGGAATAGAGGGCGGGGAAACAATTAAACCTTCACCGCAAAAGCCGGCAGTAATCAGAGTAAAACGGCGCAGCTGGAGTACTAATTCAACACCTGGCAGCTCCGGCCGCGGTGAGCGTGGGTACACTCCGGGCTTGAAATAGTCAAGATGGCGCCACGTCAATGGGACCGGAGAAAAAAAATAGTGATTTCCGTTAAATTCCAGATAATTATATTACTCCATTGCACTGTATCTTATTTACTATGTTGATTTTGCCATTTTTGCTAACTGGATTTTAGTTTCTAGTATTTCACTGTTAAATGTCGCTGGTTCAGGTTTATAATACACGGGGAAATATTTTAGAAACAATTTTAAACAAAATATTTTGTAATTTAAATACACTGGAAAGTAATAAAAAAAAATATGGAGAAAAAAAAAGAGAAGAAATATTTCGCTTCGGAAATTCTGCGAAGTTAAAAAGACAAATATTTCGAAATTACTATTTTATTTTAGTCTTTCAAATAAAATAATACTATTTTATTTATTTAAAAAGGTCTGAATAATTCATATTACACCCAATAGTTTTTTTTTCCTCCAAAAGCGTATGTTGTTTAATAATAAAAAATAATTATCATGTTTTAATGCAGATTGAAGAATAATAATAAATAAATACTTAGAAAAATATAATGGTTTGACCACTGCTACTGTTTATCATACCTGTAGCCATTCAGCGAATGTAATCGATAATGTACATCGTCTGACCCCATATTGTTAACTAATGAAAACACTAGATAAGTATTAGCTCTGGAAACCTAGTGAGTCGTATAACTTTTGTCAAAAGTTAATACGAAGAACTTTTTCCACGTTTCATTGCCAATGTAACTATAACTG
The DNA here is from genome assembly GCA_029891345.1 of Dryococelus australis. Lineage (NCBI taxonomy): Eukaryota > Metazoa > Arthropoda > Insecta > Phasmatodea > Phasmatidae > Dryococelus > Dryococelus australis. Next base: position 351,487,033 of record CM056995.1, read on the forward strand.
TTGTAAACAGTGTCCAAGCTAACAATCAGAACTTGTTTAAATAGAACTGATTTAATAACCTCGTAAATTGTATACACGCTGAAAAACAGCGTCTAGTGATAGAATTAGTTCAGAGGCTTCGATAGACCCAAATTATTGTGTGTGTGTGTGTGTGTGTGTGTGTGTGTGTGGACGGACGAGAGGGCGTGGTACCCGACGAGTAGTGGGCTACTGTACATAAGGGCGCTCGGAGCACTCTAGAACATTCCGGACTGGTGGAATCTGGACTTTACCTAGGTGGGGCTGCATGAATGCGTAATACGGATTTTACTGTAAATATTGGAACTGTCAAATATGGGCATATAATTTATATAATAATTCGGTGGGTGTTGATCCACTGTTTATAGGAATTGATTTTAGTTATATTATTGCTAGTGACCTGCAAAATTCGCGTTATTATTTGGCATCAGGCTAAACTTCACAGTACTGTATATACTGGAGCCGGCGTCGTTTCCCCATTGGCTGCTGCATAGTTGTGAAGTCACTCCCTTTCTGACTGAACTGCGCGTGATTGACCACCACACTATAGTTGAGTGTTCATTTATTGGTGCAAAGTTACCTAAGTCTTGTCAAATAAAGTATGGTCCAATGACAAACGTATTGGGAAGGTAAAAGTGTTGCAAGTTTAACGTGTGTTCAAATAATAACGCGAATTTTGCAGGTCTCTAATTATTGCATTAATTTCTGTGATGCGATTGATAAATTTGTGAATAATAGTTGTAAATAGCAAGTGGTAGTAATTTATTGTGACATATTAAGTCTAGAGTATTTCCTTTGTAGTGTTTCTAAATAAATTAGGAAATTATTATTAACTCCTTTATTTATTTCAGACTCCCATCCTTTAAACAACCTGGCTAAGACCAAATACGTTGAGAAACTGTAACAATACGATTCGATCAGTATTCATTGTCACTACACATGGCAGGAAATTACGACTATTTTTTCTAAACATGGCGTGTAATCAATTACTGCTTCAGTGACGCTGCAACGCAGTCAGTCATCGCCTCTGTTCACTATTTGAAAAAAAATCCTATTAATTTGTAATATCTGATCCTGTATAACTTCAAACAAAAATTATATTACTTTTTTTAAAACCTGTATCTAATTTGCGTAGAACTTATTTTTAACTTTGCTTGTGAACTAGCAACGACACACGCGTAACTCCTCTTTGACTCACTTTAATGTATTTGTTGAAAATAATTACTCATGCGATCATCACTTGTTTTGTCAACACGGCCAGTGAGCGTTATACTATGTTCGGACACAGTACTATAATAATATGAACTTTGATAACTTAGAACAGTAAAGACCCTGCCACATTTGTGCAGAAATATGTCTGTCCAAGCCGTTGGACCGCGACGTCAATCCCCGCAGATTTTCCATCACGACGAGCCTTGCGCGCGACGATGAGATTGTCTGACGGCTGCTGTTAGAAAGCCGCCATTTTTGTTTACATTTCTGTGTTACCATTTGCTGTCTGTTTTGGTATTTATTCGCCTTACATTATACCACTTGGCATTGATGTAATTAAAAACGACCTTATCCGCGCTGAATCACTTATAAAAATAGTCCAGCTCTTCATACCGAAACGAATAAACGAATCTGTTTGACATTAAATAGGTTATGTACGTACCGTACCTCTTCGTGTGTTCTCTAGTAGGCCTACTAGTTCAGACAGCCTCGTGGAGCTTCCATTGGTGCAAGCCCCTTTGGTCACGTGAACGAGTCAAATGCTGTACCGGCGAGAGCACGCTCATCTCGAACAGATGAGGCAGACGCATATTTTCAGTTGTGGCGGGCCCTTAACGACACCACCTACTGTGCTTGCACTCTAAGAAGTTATTCGGAAATTTACCGTACCAGTGTATACGCTTAGTGAGAAAGCAGGAATAGTAATATGTTCCCCATAACATTCATTGTAGCGTTCCTACATTTGCTCAGGAAATAGTCAAATGCATAGGGAAGTTCCCAACTTTGAATGTACAGTAGCCCTGCTAAACATTCATATATCTGCATCTTCATGTGTTGTATTATTACCATACAGTGTATAGGTTAAAATTCCATTACTGTTGAAGTTTACTAGAAAAATTTTTACTGTGTGGCGCTTGAATTGCGTTGCAGAGTATTTGAAATCGGCATTTTTTTTTTACATCATCACTAAACGTGTTGCCATTATACCAATGTGCGAAAAGAAATGACACTTCAGACGAGATGCGAATAATACCAACACTACTAGGTAGAGACCTGCAAAATTCGCGTTATTATTTGGACAGACATTAACTAAATTTTTATAATTTTTGCATTTCCAATACGTTTGTCATTGGACAAAACTTTATTTGACACACCCTGGGTAACTCTGCGCCAATAAATGAACACTTAACAATGGTGTGGTGGCCAATCACGCGCAGTTCAGTCAGAAAGGGAGTGACTTCACAACTATGCAGCAGCCAATGGGGAAACGACGCCTGCTCCAGTATATACAGTACTGTGAAGTTTAGGCTGATGTCAAATAATAAACGCGAATTTTGCAGGTCACCAATTGTAGGGACTTGCATTGAACTTTGTTTCTGGCTTTTTTTTTTAAGCAATAAAATGATAGGTCACCGCTCAAGTCCTATAGGTAGACGCACCACGACGGAAACACTGCACGCCAGCTCAGCGCCTGGCACGTAGGGGTGATGGGGCACTAGGTAAGCGTGTCAGTGTCGCCCTTATCGCTCGTTTACTCCTGAGCACTGTGTACAGAATTGTACCACGTCGTATCTGAACGGGCTGCAATTCACACTTAAAGGACTTTCCACGAAATAAACATGAAGGTATGATCTGGCTCGGTATGTGTTCCCGGTTGAAGGTTCACACAGGCCTGTGTTCAGAGGGAAGCCCTGGTGATTTAGGGTGGTGTTCACGGAGGTTGGCAGCCCTTGGCGTTCGTCGGGGTGTTGGGATGTGTGAAGGGAGAAGAGCTTTCTCTGCCGGCATCGACCGGCAAGCGGGCCTGGGCCCCGGAAGGAAGCGACTTGTTTATTATTGATAACACGGCGCGTAAAGGCCGCCGAATTGGTTAGGGAGGAGGCAGCGGGCTACAGTAAAGCGGCTGTTACCCTCGCCGGCTCGTGCACACACAACTCCCGCGTACATCTCGCTGCCACGTGACGGCGACAGATGAACGTATTCGTGAGTTGTTTAAACGAGATTGACCTCCGCCAAGTTGGAGTTGTGAGAGTTTCATTGCAACGCAGTTTCTTCATTAACGTTATAGCTAGGGATAGGAAAATTTCGCGAATTCATTTCGTGACAAGACAGACGTCAAACACATATACAGTGAAGTGACCTTCGCAATTGGATCACAGTTTATTAGACCCGCCCTGGGACGCCTCTGAGCCAATAGCAGTCTTGGTAGGACACACCTTGCGAATCCCATAACTGCCAGGTGTGCGGCAACCGCCAATGAACACACAGCTGAGGCTCCAGTATGCAGAGTATTGAGGAGTCTAGCCTACAGGTCACTGAACTCGCGAAATTCTCCTATCCCTAGTTATAGTTAGAGCCCCGAGTATTTCGCGGATCGAGTTGGCAGCAAGCTAGGCTGGGCAGCCCTCTATACACTCGAGAAATTATCATTTACTTATTGGTTCCTGTGATCAAGTGAGGTATCTGTACAGGACTGTCAAACACTCACTCGCACTACTGCTTCCTGCGTATTACCGGCTCACAGTTAAACGGGGTGTGTCTGAATAACTGTCGTCCAATCACTACAATAGGAGAAAAGAACACGTGTTTGGAGTCTACCTTGCCTCTGAATGAATTCGCGAAATACTCGTGGCTCTAGTTATAGCGAGAGACCCGAGAAATTCGCATGACCTGTAGGCAAGACTTCACAGTAATGTATACTCTCACACGGATATCAAATGTTTATTCGTTGATTGTAGTGGTAGTAAAAGGAAGTGGTTGGGCGCACAATTTATCGCATGTTTATTATAGGCTTATTTATTTCCAGGAGGTGTCAGACAACACGTCGACAAATTACAAACATAACATGAACGTACTTGTGTGTGAATTCCAGCTTGTATAGAAATGAACTCGCGAAATTCTCAGGTCTCTAGTTGCAGCTTACAATGTAGAAAAAATATGCGTGCATATCTTTCCATTCACGGTTACTTTAACTTTTCTGAAGCTCTGCTTACGTTCTACCTCCAGGATATTCGTCCGCCTCGTGCAAACAAAGCTTAACTAAGTATAGAACATTTCACCAGATGGACAACGCACGCCATTCGTGCGCACTCTGTTAATATTTTACATAGAAACTATTTATTGCTGGACATTACCAACACATCTATTCCCTCCCTGTTTTTATTCGTATTAATTATAACAGAAATATTCTGAATTTTTAGATTAAATTTAATTAGAAATTTACATTTAACCAAAAATAAGGTATTTTTGTGTTATCACAGGTATAAAACGCTTATGACACACAACATATTTAGGAGAAAACCAAATACGTTATACTCAGGGTGATTTTTAAAGGTTCGGTTTAAAAAAATGTGATGAAACTGTAGCGAAATCTTGCTTGATTTCATAGGGAAGTTTAAAGCAACTTAAGTTTCCTGTTCTTAAACTTTTTCTTTATTCGTTTATGTTTAATGGTAACTGTACCTTTCTTTACAGAAAATAAAATTAATTTTGTGAGTTTGTTTTGTTTACAGCAAAATAAATATTTCTGTATACCAAAGAAAAGTGTTAAAGTAGCATTAAAACTTTTCTTTTCGAAAATTCTATCTTTAAGTGTGTAACAAAACTAACTAAATGCCAAGTAAACCAATAACGAATTATTTTAATAATCGACGTAATAGTTTAACTTTGAAAATACAGTATCTGAATTTACCACAAACAATACTGCTGAAATATTGTTACGAAAGTACAAGGTTATCATTGTCAATAACATATGGATAAAACAAGTTCATCGTTGCTATTGATATATAGATCAAACAAGAATAGCAATGCCATTAATATATAGATAAAACAAGATTATCGTTGCCATAATAAATAGATCAAACAAAAATTCTGTTTGTGGCGAACGTACTTTGCAGTGGCTCACATTTAACCAAAAAGTTGTTTGCGCATCGTATCATGATTTGCAGCAAAGGAAGTGTTTTAAAGTGGTATAGGCTATTCACGGTAAAGTGAGCTCTTTTTTTTAAGGCCCTTCCAGCGGACATAACCAAAAAATATATATTTTTTTACTGTGGCCTAGTCGCTAAATTTCGAGAACTACACAATGTATACAGATTGTTTATTAGTCACATAGCTATTTTATATTCAAACTGGGCGAAAGGGGTTAAATAAACTGAAAGGAACTTCTAAGCAAGAACCTTAAAAAGTGCTTGCTTTACTGCGAACAATCTGTAGTACATTTTCTTGAGTCCATGAAGTTTCACTAATACTGCTGCTATCTACTCGTAATCGCCTGCATTATTTAATAATGGGTTTTTGCTCAGTTATTGTTTAAATAAATTATGAAAGCAACGCCCTTTCATGCAAAAAATTCGATGAGCCATCTTAAATAGAACATGTGGCAGGAAATGAGTAAATGCTGTATTATAAGGAAGATTTCCCATCTAGGCCGGAAACACTATAGATTTAAAAACAGCTATTTTGGTGCAGTTTGAGCCTCCAAAATATAAAATAGGAGTAATTACCAAACCGTCATTATACTCTAAGAATTAATTAAGATTTGATTTCAGAACTTTCTTCCTCAAGATATCTTATAATGGAAACTAACACAATACTGCAATTTTGGTATGCCAACCTTAATATTTTATGTTGTGACTCCTAGTGTGTTATGTATGCGCCATTGCTTCCAGTGATACTACACGAGGCGTTTAAAGATAAAGTTTTTTTTACATTTTATTTGAAAGTGTCATTTTACTAGTGTAGTGTATGTTACTGGTGCATTTATTAAAGTGGAGTCAGCTCTTTCTGGAGTCATAATCGGTATCGTCGACACTAAGTAGCTTCATACACATATCATGATAACGTTCAGTTTTCTTCGACAGTGGTTGTTAGGGGTAGGCAGTGTCAATGACCTGTAAGGCTTGACTCCTTCGACTACTCATTCACAAGTATCATCTCTTTGCGCATTGGCTACTGCCTCAGTAATTAACCAGTTTGACCATGGACCCGATATTACGATATTATTTTCATGCACTGTAAAAAAAAAAAATTGTTTCATTGTACGGAAAAGAGCTGGTAAAAATTTACATAGAGGTATCCGTAAATTCTCCAGAAAATTACGGACACATTAAGTTTCAAAAACGGACGTTCCGTAAAATTCACGGAACCTCTGCATTAATTCCCTAGTTAGTTTTCTGTACGTCTAGATTAAATTATTTTTAGTATCAATTTTACTTTAATTTTTATTATGTGGGTGTTCTGCTGTGTATGAAAAAGATATTTAAAAAAGTTAAAAATGATTATACTTAAGCAAGATTCGAACCCCGAGTCAAAAAGTTGAAAGCTCGCTACCCTAACCACTTACCTACAACGAACACGTAGTGAATGTATTTCCATGTACCGTCTCTGTCAACACAATGCTGTCTCCCTATTTCAGTATCCGGCACCAGGAGTGCGGTGGATACAGAGAATCGGGTATCACTAGCCGATGGTCCTGATACGTGGGTTAGTTCCCCTTAGAGATCAGTCTTCTGGCATCAGAAGCGCAGTGGAAAGAGCAAACCCCCAGACTGACAAGCTAACCGCAAGAGGAGGAGAACCTAGTGTCGGGGCTCTACCATTCCGTGCTGGTGCGCACAGAAACGGTGGCCGTCCAAGGCATGTGTGTTTATACGGGAGTGTTTGGTGGAAATTTCGAATTTCTATATTAGTCACATAAGCAACTCTCTTAGTTCCTGTTACAGTTAGTGTATTTTAAGTCTTGCTAAGTGTTACATACGCCTGCTGCTACTTTTTAATGTTTTAAATAACAGGTCTTAGTGACAGGGATAACCTTAACTGCCGCAGAAACGATAATGTTCTGGTTAAAAAAAAAAAGTTTCGTGTAGACTCGGCTTTGTTCGTGCCCAAAACCCGAAGTTATAGGAAATACGGAGATTTTCCGTATTTAGGCACCTAACTCCGTTTTTCGTCATTACGGATTGCGTTTCGGTATATTTACTGCGCATTTTTGTAAAAATTTCCGTAAATATACGGAAAATTTTAACTGTGTGGCAGCCGACTCAAGAGGGCTGTACGGCATATCATATGATTAGAGCCGCTATTATGTCGCGGAATAATTCAGTAGAAGGGTTGATAGCATTCAAGTATAGGTATACAAGTAGTACAGTATAGGCATACAAGTAAAGGTATACAAGTAGTACAGTATAGGCATACAAGTAAAGGTATACAAGTAGTACAGTATAGGCATACAAGTAGTACAGTATAGGCATACAAGTAAAGGTATACAAGTAGTACAGTATATGCATACAAGTAAAGGTATTCAAGTAGTACAGTATAGGCATACAAGTAAAGGTATACAAGTAGTACAGTATAGGCATACAAATAAAGGTATACAAGTAGTACAGTATATGCATACAAGTAAAGGTATACAAGTAGTACAGTATAGGCATACAAGTAAAGGTCAATTTCACATGTCATTTGCACCTCCGCTCATCGGCCATACCCTGCAGTACTCACGACCAATAGGGAATATTCAGCATTCTGGTAGCTTCATTCCGTGTGGCCGGGTGCAACAGGAGAACGAGTCCTGCCTGTGGCGGCAGCCAATGTACAAGTGGCCTCTGCTCGAGTGTGTAGAGGACTGTGGACTCCAGCTTGGTGCCATCTGATAACTAGGGATAGGGAAATTTCTCGAATTCATTTCGGGACAAGATAGACGTTAAACACATATACAGTGAAGTCGCCTTCGCAATTGGATCACAGTTTATTAGACCCGCCCTGCACGCCTCTGAGCCAATAGCAGACTCGCAAGGAAACACCTTGCGAATCCCATATTTGCCAGGTGAGGGGCAACAGCCAATGAACACACAGCTGAGGCTCCGGTATGCAGAGGACTGAGGAGTCTAGTCTACAGGTCATTGAACTTACGAAATTTTCCTGTCCCTACTTAAAACTCGAAGTGTTAGGGCCTATTTTTATGAACAGCCGACTATTTACAAAATTATCGATTTTGCACGTGTATTTTTGTTTCCTTGCCACTATGTCGTCTTATATTTTTAAAAGTTTCATTGGTTTGCAAAAATTGTACCCGATTGGAGTTTGTTTCCTTCCTGATACAGTAAAATTCATAAATGTGCGCTTTCACCACATGACCTCTGGAAAAGACAAAGACATTAAACAAGCTGTGTGGAAATCACGGAAAACTACTAGAAAAAAACTGTAAAAACTATTAACGTATAAATATACGTAACAGCGTTTCTCCTATTTTCAACTTCATAACCACGGGCAATAGCGAGTTTGTAACGGAGCGTTCTACTTCTGTATTCGTCGCCGCTGGCATAACACGCACGCAGTCAATACGACTTTGACGTTGTTTCTCTGCGTAAACTTTTTTTTTTTTTCCTTTGCAAACCTAGGTTTTTCTTCTGTTCTTGCCAAAAACCATGTTGTACCAAAAGAGATGACGAAAACCGGTTTCGCTGAACTCGCGGATGTCTCTATTTTTATTAAACTAAACCTTGTAATTTATTTTTTTTTACTGCTCGGAGAGTCCCGTACACTGTGCATATTCTGTTTCAAAGAGACCTAACTCGTTACCGAATAAGGGTTTTCTTTTAACTATAGTTATTTTCCGTTTCTGCTACATGTTCAGTGAGAGTTCAGTTGTCTTTACTCAGCTTTACTCACTGAATTACCCGTTGATTTCGCTTTCATCACTTGAAATCAGAATCAGTGAATATTTACTGATTGCCAGTTCTAACTACTCCGTCCGGAATCTGTAGAAAAAAAAATATCACTCATTAATCAGTTAAAAGAAATCCACTAATTCAAACAGTAGAGACTTCGTTATCTATAGTTGGTAAATAAATAACCTCCAGTATAAAAATAAAGAGCATTCATATTAAATATAAAGGAAGTAAGATTTATTTTGTCGAAAAAAAAAAAAACAGTTTGTGGATGTGGTTGGGCTCGAACTTCCGCCGAAAAACTAAAACACGCTGTTGACGTAATGATCAGTTATCGTACCCATTGCCCCCTACTTCACCATTGTAACACTGTTACTAGTATAATTAGTACTAGGGTGAACAGAATAATGGCAAACGGCTGCTAGTTATGTGATGTGAAAGTACTGCACGATGTGTGTATGCATGTATGTGTATATATATGCACACACACACATATACTTCGCACTCGCATATATTGCGAGGTTCGAAAGTCAACCAGAGTTAACTTTAGTTCAGATTGTGTGTTTTCAAATTATAAATATAGATGTTTCAACTTACCAGGTTATCGATATTCGCTAGTATCCACCATTTTACAGTGCAACATGACACTACAAAATTAAACCGTTATTTTTAGTGACTGATTGATAGTAGAGGGAGCATGTTACTTTTGGGACACCTCTAGAATGACATGAGGATAGAGTAAGCAAGAGATTGTTCTATTAATAGATATATGGATATATCTATATATAGAATATTTAATTAGTTGCTCATCGACTAGTCGATTAGTAGCTAATTAATTATTGTAACTAATCACAGTAATTAAGAATTTCTTTAATTTAAAAAATTTTTTTGTCGGATATGAAATTTCTTTGATTTTCATTGTTGTAGAAAGGGTTAATTGTCATAAGGGACATATTGGTGGAGCGGGTTCGGTGTGTACTGTGTGCCTTTGTGGAGTGGACTGAACAGAGAGATGGGCTGTGATTATCTATTGAGCACTGCACCCGACTATACAACGTGAAGAACTCAAAAAATGTAGTACAGGCACCATAAAACTGGTCAGAAAAGTGCGATTTAAGCTGTATATGTAAGAAGAATTTATACATTTTGCACCATTACAATATAGTTTACTAAAATATACTTTATAAATATGAAAAATTAAAAAAAAATCGATTGAGTCCGCATTTTTCACAAAATTTAAGAGCATTTCTGTTCTGAATACTTCAGAAAGGAGAATTTACAAGAAAATCTTCAAGAAAAATCGTCATAATATTTACCTTAATTTGCATGTAAGAAAAATTGAAATAATAATGTATCATATCAATTTTATAATCAACTTTATTTACGTCAATTTTAGCGATTAAGGAATGCTCGTAAAATCAAATAAAATATTATTTCCTACAATATTATTACAATTACTCAAAGGTTTATTACAAAAGGGCTCACTTTACCGTGAACAGCCTTTACCTTTACGAAGTTATGTGAAGTTAAGAAACTATGTAAGCTTCCTACATTAAGTTCCCTGGCAATCATTGCTTCTATAGTAGTAGAAGAAGGTGAATGCAAATAGCGATGGTGGAAATTTATACTGTACACGACCGTGTGCCGATGTTAATTATAGCATGTGGTAGTAATTATTGTCTATTTGGCTTTGTAAAAAATTGCGGTTTCAATAAAATATTAGTATATATCGAGATGCTATTGATAGAATTGTTAAGAAATTTAACTCCTGAGCTAGTTCTCATGCTAAATAATATTACACTGAGTGCGCACGATTGCGGTGTACTGTCACTTTGGTGTAGTTTTCTAGACTCAGTTAAGCTTTATTTGCATAAGGCGGAGGAATATCCTTGGAAGTAGAACTTTAGCAGGGCTTCAGAAAAGCTGGAAGTAACAGAGAATGGACTATTTAGCTGGGTGGTTTGTCAATAGAGCACTTTTGAAATTAAACATTGAAAAAAATAGTCCCCATTCTTAGCTGCAGACATTTCGACGAACGCATTAAACTCCGTGCCTCCAGTAAAGCTTGGAAGCCATGTAGGTCAACTAGTTCCACGTTATAATCTCGCATCATAAGTTCAACTTTTAAATGTGTGTACGTTCTACGCATTTTGTGTACTTCTCTTCTTTTATGCACATGAAATGTTTCAAACAGCTCGGAAAGAAATATCTTGCATACAACATCATATATTTCATAAATGTCCACATTTCAACTTCGAAACTGTTAACACCACGCCTGAGAGAATCATTCCAATCTGAATAAAGTCCCTCTTAACTATAGGCATTTTTACATATACTGCTAAAGAGACCATTATTATTCTTATGTGCATAAAACACACGGAAACTACGACATTAAAACGTGGAACTGTTGTTTACATTAGCCTCGTTACCAGCTTTACTGGTAGTGAGCTAGTCAGTGTGTCTCTTAAAATGTATGTTGTTAGAATCAGGGAGTATTATTTTTTGATTCTACAATCCATTGTGTTAAAAAAAAGTCTAAAATTTCTAATTTTTTATATTTTACAATTTTTGTTGTTGATCACGCTGTGGTGTTTTTATAAGAATTAGATAACCATTATCGAGACAGTGAAACTATCGAACCGTTCAGCACAAAGGAACTTACAACCAACCACAGCTCGAAATACACTCGGGCATATTACTAGAAGTGCACTGTGCACTACAAGTGCACAGTCTGTGTCAGAAATGATGTAACCATAATTCAGTTACACCAATTTTATTATACTTCAAGTGCATCCAGTTTTGCAATCAATTTAAGAAGAAGTGTCTCAATTTCGTCCATAAAATTCGAACCACTGAACTGAATTCAGTCAAACAAACTGCAATGTCATCGCAATTATTCTAGCAGTACAATTATGACAAGTAAATGCAAATGTGAAGCAAGAATAATAATGTTACAGTCGTCACAAACAACAACCAAATACAGAATTAATATTCTGTATATTGGATCTGAAATCAACTATCAAACTACAACCTTAATACACCGCAGGGATGTATTCCTCCTAATGAGTTCCCTTCACGAACTGTAACGATTGTTTGTATTCGGCCAAAATAACTTGTGTTTCCTCGTACATTTTAATTTTTTTGGTAAACTGATTATATATTCACCTACATAATTCATATTTGTGTTGGTGGCGCCTATTTGGTGGATCAACAAACTATGTGGAAGCAATACTTTTTTGTTTCAATCAGTTTTACACATTTGTATGGTCCTGTACAAACAAGCCTTCTGTAATATCAGGCAAACCTTTTTCTCTGCATGCTGTCAAAACGGGCTGTGGAGAATGTTACTTTAATCCATTAATGTAATCCAATCACACCCACAGAGAAAAGAAATATATAATTTTAGGGACCAAAGTTTTGTTAATATGGGGAGTAATCGGGATATATTTGTTTGTATCATTTATTAAATGCAGATTGTAATACCAAGCAGAAAAGATTGTTTTTGTCCTGGTCGTGATTGTTTCTGTAATTATAAATACAGAGTTAACATAGAGAACTCTGTAACTATTATATTTATCGTATGTACTTCAATAGAACATCTTCAGCAATGTCCTAGTTTTTTTTTTTTTTTTTTTTTTTTGTGATGTAGTGAGAGCTGTAATTAAATAACAGAAGGTTCTGTAGCTGGTACTGAAATGTGATTGCAGCTACAATGGAAACCGATTACAAATCTATTATGTTTTATCTACTGTGCTTATTTTACCACTCTTGTTACATTTAAACTTGATGAAGAACAAACTCTGATGGAAAGGTTTTGTTGGAGCCAACAAAATATGGTCAGACAAATACGTAATTGCTTCAACACAATATTTACTTCAAGTATATTTAAATTGAAACAAAACGGATACCATCGTGCTGGGCCAACATTAGATTTGGTTGAATCTAAACAAAATGTATTTTATTTGGCCATATATAAACAAAATACGCTGTTGTCTCAAACAAACCTTTCTCTCAGTTCGTGTACGGGTGTATGTTTGTTATGTCGTGGAGAATGTCAGTGTAGTTTGTGTTGCTGTTGAACGTGATGAAGAACACGTGTATGTTGTTGTTACAGTGGAGAACAAAATATCTTTAACTCTTTCACACCCACATTAATTTACGGTTTCAAGTGTTTGCAACGAAAATTTTTTATGATGCGTGCTGTACTTAAGTCGACACAACACTTGTTTCGTTGTCACAGCCGATGAGCTGTAGGTTAAATGTTCGATTACAGTAATATGAACCAATTATGACCTGGACCAATAAGACGGTTTGCGAATTATTTACCCATAGGTAAGATCATAGGTCATTCAGTTTTGCAGTGTGAAGTACAGACCAAAAATTACCGACACGTGCGTAATGTACACATATGTGTACACTGGATCTGAATGGGTTAAGTGAACATCGGAACAGGAGAATGTGAGAGTATCTCGTGAACGTGCGTGGGTGTTGTGTGGTTGCAGTGGAGAACCACTCGACGCGCTGCCGCTACCCGGCGTGGGTGACGGAGCACCATCACTGGCACACGCTGAACCACCGCCACTCGTACCACTTCTCGACGAAGAATGCGACGCTGAAGATCACGGAGGAGGCGGTGGGCGGAGGCGGTCAAGAGGGCGCCACCATCGAGCGCCGCGTCGTCTGCCACACGATGGAGGCGGCGAGCGAGAAGCAGGCCATGCTCGTGGCGCACCTCACCACCGGCTGGTTCGTAACAACCCTTTTCCCTCTACTAACACCACCGAGCGAGGTGGCGCAGTGGTTACTCGCATTCTGGAGGACCTGGGTTCGATTCCCTGTCCTGCCATCCTGATTTCGGTTTTCCATGGTTTCCCGAAATCACTCCAGGCGAATGCTGTGATGGATCCCTAACAAAGGCCATGGATGATTCCGTCCTATTCCTTCTCCCAATCTCTCTTCCCTGTGCAACTTGCACCGTCTCTAATGAACTCGCTGTCGACGAGACGTTATGCCCAATTACCTACCTACCTCTACCAACACCACCGGCTAGTCCAGAACACCCTTTCTCCCTCTACTTACATTGACTTACTTTGTGTCCGATGCCAACTGGGCACTGTTGAATGTTTTTCCTCTTTCTTTTTTTTTCGCACAGCTTGTAGTTAGACATACCTAGTTTTCGTGAAAAATTCCATGACGAGTGTTCCGAAAGACTTTTACCTCAGAGTCAGTTTCGTAATTTGACGATATTAATCCTCCCTACGTATTATTGACGTTCAATATCGGTTTAAACTAATTCTTATTGGCCAAACAATTAAGATACGTGACTGGTAAGTAACCAAAGTAAAGCTACCGGTGTGCACCTTACATAGATAAAGTCTAACGTGTGTGGAAATCTTTCACGTATCGCTACACATTGTGTACACTTCGTATAAATGAAAAATATAATTGACATTGACACGTGGACATTTGGAGTAGTATCCTTGAGTTGGTTAAGTTAAATCGTAAAATCGTTAACCCGTTCAGCCGCAAATTATTTTACGAACTCAAGTGTTGCAATCGTTTTAATTTTTTGGTGTGCTATCGGCGTCGAGCTAGCTTCTCGCAACCAGAGACAACCAGAGAACAAGGTACAGCATGTTCTTTGCACTCCAAACCTGAACCAGTGAGAATTTCACTGATTCGTCGGTCATTCTTTTCACTGTTTTTCAGTGGTTTATTTTCGACTGATGTATCAGTTAAACAACGTGTAAAATTGGCCGTCCAACCAGCGTGTACCGCGTGAAATAAGTACGAGCAAACTAATCAGACCAATAGAAAATACTTCCTCAAATGTGTTTCGTCTTTCACAACGCCATTTTACGATGTAATATGAACATTCAGCCTTCATTCCGTTTTTACGTCTTTCATTTCGTTTTCACGTAATCATCAGAGCGCTCTTTTTGAAGGTTTAGACTGCACATAATGGGGTGAAGAAACTGCACTCGTATATACTATTCGTTTTAACTACTCTAACGGTGCCAATTAAACCAAAAACGAAAAGTAGTGGCGCAAAATTACAATTTAGATCTTCACAATCTCGTTAAGAAGCATAAGAAACATATTTTCGTCTTGTTTATTTTAACTTGGCTTTTTAGCTCAGTTGACAAGGTAAGGGCGTACAATCGAAGTGGGAAGGGTGTGTAAGCTCAATCCCGGCCACCTACGAAAATCTCTTCACTTTTTTTAACTGTTGTAAATTGCGCAATATAAATAGTAAACTATCCTAAGTATGTTTATTTTACATAATAATTTGGCTACATTCAATTAAAACAATATTTAATTCGCCACTGCAGTCGGCCGTTACTTATTTTATCAGTGAAATTGTTTCACATCACTAATTCAACCAGTGAATTTTTTTTCACTGAAGCAATCAGTGGTTTTCCACTGATTCGAATTTAGAGTGTGGTGTCAGCGTTAACCGTTAACGAAAGAGAGGCGCAGAAAATTCAACAAATCAGATTACTCACAATGAAGATGCCCAAAAACCCAGCAACTGAATTACTCATTGTGACCATTTTCAACCGTCATATACAGCTCGACCTGCTACTACTTGCGTATGTTTTATATTAAGATACAGAATTTCTGCTAACATGTATTCTATTTATCTTTAATGGTTTTGGTAGAGCATGCTTAGAAAGCAGCCAAATAGCTAATTTTTCTCCGACTTGGTTTACATTTTTTTAAATTTGTCAACGATTTTTTTTTTTAAATTAAACACAGCCTATGTCCATATGAAAGAATGTCGCTTTCTAACAGTGAAAGATTTATAAGAATCGGCCGTACAGTTTTCCAGATTACCCGAGACATATAAACAAATAAACAAACTCATATTGTATCTTTATAATATTAGTATAGATGTCCGGGACTATGGACTTATGGACACGGGGAATGAACGGGTTGAAACCTCAAGCATGGGGGCTGAATTATAAAAATAGAAGAAAAAAAACCGATTTCCAATGTCACAAGTTCTGAACATTACACCTACAATAAAAAGTGAACACGCAGAACTGCATTCAGCTGCCGACATATTTCTTTACCAGCCAGTGTTCGAATTAAAATACATGCCGTTACAGGCATTAAAACGCGTGAGCTGTAAGGGCGACTCTTGCTCCCTCGCCAGTTGCCACATAGTCTCTACGCGCAAGGCGCTCGACTGGCGTGGCGTGCAGTGCAGTCTTTCCGTCGGCGACTCGCCTGAACGCGACCGTATATTTCTAAGGCACGCTAATAAATGTAAAAGCAGAAGTCGCCGCAATTTCGAAAGTAAGCAGTCGGCGCTGTCGAAGACTGTAAAAGCCGGATGCTCTTACTGAGTGTTATCAGTGTACCGCATTTTGTGAAATTCTGTTTCTCGGCTTCAAAAGTTCCTGGGGAGACATACACAGACACACTGAGACACACATACACGCACACACACAGCCAGGAAAGTGATCTATAAGTAGGCTAAAAAAAATCTTTCTGTGGCTGCGTTATTTTTGAAGTGTAGATACCAACCCAAGTCTATATATTAGAGAAGATAGCGAAACAAAGGAATTAGTTCTATGTCTTAACTTCTCGTTAAAAGTCTAATTCTTCAACTTGTGTTATACAGAAAAGATTTTATTGAACGCTTTAGTGTAGGGAAATTATTTGTTATTGTATTAATCTAATTGTGCCACTTGGCGGAAACGCGGAAGCAAATAATACAGTAGCAGTGCTGATGTTTGAATGTTGATATTAGAGCATACAGAGTGAGTAGGAAGCAGACCAGCATCACTACTTTAATAGGATACATCACGTGCAGGATAGGATTGCAATGTGTTGGAAACCTCCTACACGTCATGTCACGATCAAGAACAGCAACATTAAAATTACAGTAACTACAGGTTTGTCTCTGCCCACTACTTCTCGCGCTCGCATTATGTTGCTACTCGTTTTATACCTTTTCCATTACGCCGCTGTAAAATGTGCAGTTTTCTCTCAAAAATTTTAGCGACAACAATGGACACAGACTTTTATCATTTTGCGTTATCAGAGGCCGCGGTGACGCAGTGGTTAGGGCGCTCGCACCCTACCAACGCGAAGCGTCTTTCGATTCCTGGCGGGGTCGCGCCCGGATTTCCGCACGTGGGAATCGTGCCGGACGATGCCGCCGGTCGGCGGGTTTTCTCGGAGATCTCCCGTTTTCCCTCGCCCTTGCATTCGGGTGCTGCTCCATTCTCACCCTCATCGGCTCTCCATACCTCGATGTTGAGAGTCGCTCAAAACTCTCCATCTCCATTTCGCATTATAACGTGGAACCGTGCTAGATTCCGAAGCAATATATACCCTATTCGCGGTAAAGTGAGCACGTTTGAAAGCCCCTTCATTTGGAATAATAGTCAGTAAACGTACTTTATTTTAGGTTTAGACGTTAACTTCCGAGTTCGGGTAGAATATACACACTGTGTGTATTACCTACACGAGAATATTTATTTAAAAATATGTTTAAATAACAAAAAATGGCTGAAAGAAAAAATTAACTAGGGCGTCAAAAGTGCTCACTTTACCATGAACAGCCTATTCATATTCGTACATACGTATTTGCTTATTGGTTGCCTCGTCGGTCAGAACTTATCCTTCTGTTCGACCTGGCCATATGGAGTTAAGCAACTCGAGAGCTATATGTTGACTTTTGGTTTGCAGCCCTTTGAAGTGTGTCGGATGAGAAGCCCAATAGCACACACGAAACTAAAATATACTTTTGTGAACTAATTATAACGCTAACAGTGGGAAACTAAGTGAGAAAGATTTTTTTATAAAAGTTGCGAGAATGCTCGACATAACCAAATTCAAGACATGTCGAACGGGAATTTATAAGAGAAATTTGCCAACTGTGCCCGAAAAATAACTTTCTCTATTATGAGTGAAAATAATTCAAACGTAAACTGGAATGATTCTTTTCTTTTGCTATTGCTAATTGAAAAATTGTTTATTGATTAGGCGTTAGGAAATCTTCGCCCATGAAGTATTAATGCGCGCCACTGAGCAAGCCGCAAGCGTTTTCAGTGTGGAATTTTTGAAGCAGTGATGAATCCTTTTAAGATGTGCTCAGTTGTTAATTATGGCGAAAGATTTTTTGGTTAAATAATTTCAGGACTATGTTTACTTCAAAGCTCTGTAACTCTGTTTAACATTTTTGTGGTTGTGCGGCTTCTTTCACTCCACATAATATAGTCCACTCATAGTTACTTCCCACTTTTCTGAAGTCCTGCGGAAGTCTACTTTCAGTATATTCCTCCGCCTCATTCAAACAAAGGTTAACCAAGTCTAGAAAATTACACTAAATGGGCAATACGCCGTATTCGTGCGCACTCAGTTTATTTATAGGCATTACCAACTCACCGATCCGCTCTATGTTTGATTGATTTTAGTTATAAATAAGGTATTATATTTTATAGATAAATTATAAGTAGGGATAGAAAAATTTCGCGAATTAAATGACCTATAGGCTAGACTCCTTAGTCTTCTGCATACTGGAGCCTCAGCTGTGTGTTCATTGGCTCTTGCCCGACACCTGACAGTTGTGCGGTTTGCAAGGTGTTTCCTTGCAAGTCTACTATTGGCTCAGAGGCGTGCAGGGCGGGCCTAATAAACTGTGGTCCAATTGCGAATTTGACTTCACTGTATATGTGTTTGACTTCTATCTTGTCCCGAAATTAATTCGTGAAATTTTTCCTATCCCTTGTTATAAGTAAAAGTTTAATTTAACAAATAAAAAAGAAATATGTCACGAAAGTATAAAAAAAAATTTTGTGGTACATGGCTTAGGAGACAACCTATCACGTCATACATGAAGTGGTTTTTTAAAGGCTTGTTCCAAAACGTGTGGAAATAGCGCAAACAGAATATAATCACGAAAGTTCTTCCGTTCGGTAATTGAGTCCTGAGTGAACCGACTAGATAGGCAGGAAGGACACTCTTGATGACAGCTGCTAAAGAGAAGACGAAACTTCCAAGTGTAATTGAGTCCTGAGTGAACCGACTAGATAGGCAGGAAGGACACTCTTGATGACAGCTGCTAATGAGAAGACGAAACTTCCAAGTGTAATTGAGTCCTGAGTGAACCGACTAGATAGGCAGGAAGGATACTCTTGATGGCAGCTGCTAATGAGAAGACGAAACTTCCAAGTGTAATTGAGTCCTGAGTGAACCGACTAGATAGGCAGGAAGGACACTCTTGATGACAGCTGCTAATGAGAAGACGAAACTTCCAAGTGTAATTGAGTCCTGAGTGAACCGACTAGATAGGCAGGAAGGACACTCTTGATGACAGCTGCTAATGAGAAGACGAAACTTCCAAGTGTAATTGAGTCCTGAGTGAACCGACTAGATAGGCAGGAAGGCCACTCTTGATGACATCTGCTAATGAGAAGACGAAACTTCCAAGTGTAATTGAGTCCTGAGTGAACCGACTAGATAGGCAGGAAGGACACTCTTGATGGCAGCTGCTAAGGAGAAGACGAAACTTCCAAGTGTAATTGAGTCCTGAGTGAACCGACTAGATAGGCAGGAAGGCCACTCTTGATGACATCTGCTAATGAGAAGACGAAACTTCCAAGTGTAATTGAGTCCTGAGTGAACCGACTAGATAGGCAGGAAGGCCACTCTTGATGACATCTGCTAATGAGAAGACGAAACTTCCAAGTGTAATTGAGTCCTGAGTGAACCGACTAGATAGGCAGGAAGGACACTCTTGATGGCAGCTGCTAAGGAGAAGACGAAACTTCCAAGTGTAATTGAGTCCTGAGTGAACCGACTAGATAGGCAGGAAGGACACTCTTGACGACAGCTGCTAATGAGAAGACGAAACTTCCAAGTGTAATTGAGTCCTGAGTGAACCGACTAGATAGGCAGGAAGGACACTCTTGACGACAGCTGCTAATGAGACGACGAAACTTCCAAGTGTAATTGAGTCCTGAGTGAACCGACTAGATAGGCAGGAAGGACACTCTTGATGACAGCTGCTAATGAGAAGACGAAACTTCCAAGTGTAATTGAGTCCTGAGTGAACCGACTAGATAGGCAGGAAGGCCACTCTTGATGACATCTGCTAATGAGAAGACGAAACTTCCAAGTGTAATTGAGTCCTGAGTGAACCGACTAGATAGGCAGGAAGGACACTCTTGATGGCAGCTGCTAAGGAGAAGACGAAACTTCCAAGTGTAATTGAGTCCTGAGTGAACCGACTAGATAGGCAGGAAGGACACTCTTGACGACAGCTGCTAATGAGAAGACGAAACTTCCAAGTGTAATTGAGTCCTGAGTGAACCGACTAGATAGGCAGGAAGGACACTCTTGATGACAGCTGCTAATGAGACGACGAAACTTCCAAGTGTAATTGAGTCCTGAGTGAACCGACTAGATAGGCAGGAAGGACACTCTTGATGACAGCTGCTAATGAGACGGCGAAACTTCCAAGTGTAATTGAGTCCTGAGTGAACCGACTAGATAGGCAGGAAGGACACTCTTGATGACAGCTGCTAATGAGAAGACGAAACTTCCAAATGTCGACATACCTTAGTGAAAACCGTCCCGCGCTTCCATTATTTCGCGAAGAAAAAAAATCACCGGCTTTTTCAACTAACACATTGAAGTCTGCACTCTGCACACATTTACTGGCACCTAAGACAAATTAGAAGTGAGTCACCTATATCCACTACTGCAAGAACACCGGTTCTGTTGGTTTCTGTGTTAGATCTCACCATCTTACTATTGGTCCATACCACACCGGACACTACCCTGTACTTTACAGCGTTCATTATTGGCTGGTCATCAACCAGTGGAGAGCCGAGCTGATATTGACTCGATCAAATGCCCTTCATCGTATAAACAGATTTAAAATCAATCATGTCCCTTTGAGAGGCTATAAAAAAAAAAACGAAAGTCTACCGTTAGCAATATTATTGTTACTGCGCTGTGGTGTTCTTGTGAGGTCATGTTAACACTATCCGAACAGATAATGTACATCCATGCGAATTTTTTTCTGAACAACAAAGACATTTTCAAATTAGCTTTGCTCGAGCTACACTCGAGCATAGTCTACAAAGTGTTAACAGTCAATCGATTTGTACATGCGATAGTGAATAGATCTTGAACGCGAAGGTAAACTTCCGGAAGACAGGAAATTCCGTAATTTTTTATTCTCCAATACAGTTAAAGGAAACTTAAGGGAAAAAAAAAATATTTTTCGATTCTTTCCCCTTGACAACAAGCCGTTCTCATTCCGCTGATCGTCTCGTGGAATAGGAAAATAATAATAAGAAGAAGAACGAAGAGAATATCCGACAGAGAAGTCAATACCCAAACAACCGTGAATAATCAAACGAGCAATACAAATAAATTTGCCTTTTTTTTCCCCCCCCTTCGTGACTGAACATATTTTCCAGGCGGACTGAACAAACACACAGACGGTGTTCGGGGCATCGGAGAACGTCTTAACCCCCCCCACCCCAACCACCTTTTTTTACACTGCTCCTTCTCATAACTCCCATCTACCGGCCTGAAGAGCGAAAAGCGGACGTTGCAATTACAAGTTCGGAACATGGAAAAAGTTTCTCTCTTTCACCTCCGTTTCAAGAAAATAACTCGCCTCTGTTGGCCGCGTAAGGAGGGTAGGTGGGGGGGGGGGTGGGAACTGTGCGTGTATACCTCGTGATTTACATGTTAATGGAATATTTAAAGCGAGAAGGCGCGCCTCCGAGTGCCTGCAGCCACGGCTCGCTGGAGGCCTGATTGTGGTTCGGGGACGCAGCTCCTCTAGCGAGAGGCGCTCTTTGTCCAGGAGAGCCGCCTGGAGTTCGGCTGGAAGTCACCCGGCACGACTCGCATTTTGGCCGAACACGAGTTTGAAGAACAGTAGGCTGTATGGAGAAACCACACCCTAGAAAACCCTAGAAAACCACGATATGGCAGAACAGGTATATGGTACAGTATAACGTATGTATTTAGCCGGTCAGTAGTTTTCAGAAAAGGATTTTGGAGAACAAGAGTTTGATTAAAAAGGCACTGTGCCGGACAAGAATTTGAAGAACAGTGGTTTGATAGAACAAGATTTGACCAAATAGGGCATACCACGCATATAGAAAAACCGTAATGTGGCAGAACGGGTATTTTATAGAATAGGTGTTTGGCAGAACAGTCATGTTGCAGACCATGCGTAAGGCTGAACAATTCTTTTCAGGATAGGAGTTTGGAGATCAAGTTTGGCTAAAAAGGCTCTGTGCCGAACAGGAATTTGAAGAACAGTAGTTTAGTAGAAAAATGATTCCACCAAAAAGGACACCGCATTAACGTGCATATGGAGAAACCTCGATGTATCAGCGCAGGTTTCTGTATGATAGGTGTATTGGTGAACATCCAGTCATTTGCCAAAGTTTTCATTTATCGCGACACGTTTCACAGAACGTGCAAGTCAGA
Source organism: Dryococelus australis (assembly GCA_029891345.1). Lineage (NCBI taxonomy): Eukaryota > Metazoa > Arthropoda > Insecta > Phasmatodea > Phasmatidae > Dryococelus > Dryococelus australis. The sequence continues at coordinate 351,509,406 of CM056995.1, forward strand.
ACATACATTTAGCAGAATATGAGTTTTACTGAGCAGCCATTTTTCAGAACTGGAGTTTGTAGAACAACCATTTCTGTGCCAATTTTCTACGTAGGTGCAAACAAATTTTCGCCTTAAGCGCTGCTCGAGCAACATTCGAGAATTTTCCTCAACTTGATGAGTACGCCATAAATTAGCGGAGAATATTTCGTTTGTCCTTCTACGCTCCGGCAACAGACACATCTCTCTTTGCTGTCTTCCTTTTTCCCTCTTTTGTTTTTATCCATCGGGTCCGGGTGGGAGAGAGATGATCGAGTGGGAGTATTTGCGCGGAGTTGCACGATGGTTTTATATGTATGTGTGTATGTATAAATGTATGTGTGTATGTGTATATATATATATATGCTGTTCACGGTAAAATGAGCACTTTTGAAGCCCTGGTTACTTTTTTCTTCGAGGCATTTCCCATTCTTGAACCACCTTTTAAAATAAAAAATGTCATGTAAGTAATAAACACAGTGTATATATTCCACATCACTCGGAAGTTAACGTCTAAGTTTAAAATAGGATGTATTTATTGACTATTATTCCAAATGAAAGGGCATTCAAAAGTGCTCACTTTAACCGTGAACAGCCTATAGGAGAAGTGACATTTTTTGTAAGGTTGATTTCGAAAGTACTCACTTTATCGTGAACAGCCCGTAACTGATTCGTAGACCCAGGAGTATTTCGCCGTTTGATTTGGCAGCAGGCCAAACCTTACTATCCTCTATACACTCGAGACACTATCGTTATTTATTAGTTGCTGCCATCAAGTGAGGTCTTCATACAGAAATGTTCCAAGCTCACGCACTTTACCGCTTCCTGCTTACCAGTGGCTCGCAGTTAAAAATGGAGCGCGTCTAGACAACTGCCATCCAATCACAATAGCAGGAGAAAAGGAGCGCGTCTAGACAACTGCCATCCAATCACAATAGCAGGAGAAAAGGAGCGCGTCTAGACAACTGCCATCCAATCACAACAGCAGGAGAAAAGGAGCGCGTCTAGACAACTGCCTTCCAATCACAACAGCAGGAGAAAAGGAGCGCGTCTAGACAACTGCCTTCCAATCACAATAGCAGGAGAAAAGGAGCGCGTCTAGACAACTGCCATCCAATCACAATAGCAGGAGAAAAGGAGCGCGTCTAGACAACTGCCATCCAATCACAATAGCAGGAGAAAAGGAGCGCGTCTAGACAACTGCCATCCAATCACAACAGCAGGAGAAAAGGAGCGCGTCTAGACAACTGCCTTCCAATCACAATAGCAGGAGAAAAGGAGCGCGTCTAGACAACTGCCATCCAATCACAACAGCAGGAGAAAAGGAGCGCGTCTAGACAACTGCCTTCCACTCACAATAGCAGGAGAAAAGGAGCGCGTCTAGACAACTGCCATCCAATCACAATAGCAGGAGAAAAGGAGCGCGTCTAGACAACTGCCTTCCAATCACAACAGCAGGAGAAAAGGAGCGCGTCTAGACAACTGCCATCCAATCACAACAGCAGGAGAAAAGGAGCGCGTCTAGACAACTGCCTTCCAATCACAACAGCAGGAGAAAAGGAGCGCGTCTAGACAACTGCCATCCAATCACAACAGCAGGAGAAAAGGAGCGCGTCTAGACAACTGCCTTCCAATCACAATAGCAGGAGAAAAGGAGCGCGTCTAGACAACTGCCATCCAATCACAACAGCAGGAGAAAAGGAGCGCGTCTAGACAACTGCCTTCCACTCACAATAGCAGGAGAAAAGGAGCGCATCTAGACAACTGCCTTCCAATCACAATAGCAGGAGAAAACACGCGTTTGAAGTCTGCCTTGCCGCTGAATGAATTCCCGGAGTACTCCGGGCTCTACTGATTCGTGGACCGAGGTTATGAACGGTTCGTATAAATAGAGCCGAGTACGAAGCCACAAACCGTTTTGGTTGTAATAACGAAACAAGTATTACGTCGACTTAACGGCGCTGTCTACCAAGCCGGCAGCTGCGAACTTCAAGTGGAGAATTAATGTTAAACGAAATGCCTTCTAGTTGCGTCAATTTTAAATGTAACTATTTAAAAAAAGAATATTTAGACCCGACTTTCATAGAAAATATTTGCAATATTAAATTATTTGTGAAAAAATATTCATTTATATTTTCTTTTTTTATCGCTTTGCGGACTACGCTCGAGTAGTTTAGCTCGAGCAAAAATAATTTGAAAATGTATTTTTCGTTGGAAAGAAAACTAGCATTTCAATGCAGTCGTACTGCCTGTGTTTGACAGGATCTTACAACAACTCTACAGGTCAGTAACAATAACTTTCCTGACTACAAACAACATTTGTGTTACATCTCCGCAAAAGGACAAGTGTGATTGTAAAACATCTTACACAAATAAAGACATATGACTGGGACAAAATTAACTCAGCGCCTCAGTGACTGATGACCAGCAAATAATGAACGTTGTAGAGCACAGTAGGTCATGTTGGCCTCCACTAGAACTGTAGTGAGTGGGAACACAGAGACCAATATAACTGGTGTTCCTACAGTCGTGGATATAAGTAACTCACTTCTAACTTGCCTTGGTTGTCTTGTAACTGTCTGCTGACCTCAAAGCGAAACGTAAATTTAAGTATTACATTTTAGAAAAAATGATTAAACATAACAATCGTCAAGGTGTCTCAAAGTAGCAATATTCCTTAGTAAATTTCACGTAGAATACATTCTGTATGAAATAGTTATCTTTAAAAAAATTGACGCAACGAGATGAAATTTCGTTTTAACATGGATTCCCCCATTTGAAGTTCGTGGCTGCCGGCTTCATAGGCAGGCCGTTAAGTGCAGCACACGTCAAAATAATTTCTAATTTGCAACAACTGTAATCATAGACTAAAGTGGTTCAAACAGTTTGAAAGTGTATACGCAGTTACGAGAAGTATAAGCATATCAGACTAAGCCGTACGTCATTTCTAGCGACAGGTGTTTGTCGCGAAAAAAATGTCAAGACCAGTTGTACTCCAAAACACTTCAGTTCATTTGCGCTTTCGTGGTTGGACAATTTTAAATGCCACGTGCCTCAAGTGTCTGTCCGCGAATCACAGACCTTTTAGTATCGGAGTACTCTATTACTAGGCCATTGAACTCGCCAAATTTTCCTATCCCTATATATTACGATTGGCCCGGTTAAATAAGAACGAGTATTCCCATGCAGACACGCGGCCAATAACCAAAGGTCGTTGGAGTTGTAGACGTAGGATATTGAAGTCTAGCATGACCGTAAATATTTTCGCGAAAAACACCTGCCCCCGTCCCTAGTCGTTTCACTTCGCCACAAGACTAACTCGTAGCGAATATAACGGGCCCGAAAAATAAAAAAAGAAAGTAATATGTGGGTAACTTTCCCAGGAAATTTGTACGCGGAAAAGGGAACTCCGATCACAGTGTGGGCTCATGTTTCAGACCGAAATAAAACGACTTTGAGAGTGTACAGGGATTTTAACAGCTGAACAGTTGCTTTGCCTCTCGCACAGGGCAAGTGAAAAGAGTTTAATTAAATTCCCCACCCTGCTCTCATCCGAACCGAAACTATCAGTGGGGAAGGGGGTGGGATTTTTTTTTACCTCAGGCAACTGCCATTTCTCCCCCCCCCCCCTTTTTTTTTGTGCCCCCATCAAAACACACAGACGTTGGAACTTCTTCCCTCAAACATTTGAAATTATCCGGTAAATTCGTTTCAACTGTTTAAATTTCTGCAGCTTCAAAGCTCCGCCCTCCCCCCCCCTTCTCACCCCCCCTCATTTCGCCATTCCACTTTTCGCTTTATGCTAATTTGTATGAACGGGAGACGAGAAAAAAAAGTCCTGGATATGACGGGCGTGCTCGTTTTAAACTGCTTTGCAGGATAAATGCCGGGGAAATTGTGTATTTGGCTACCGAACCCTTTTAAATTACTTTCCAAGAGCACAGCCCTCGGACGGGACTGAATTAACTTTAAAAAAAAATTACGTTATTTTGTTACACAAGGTGAGCGTTCACTCAACTGTATGAGTAAATGTGTTGCTGTGTGAAAGATTTTGAGGTTCGTATTTAAAAAAATTCCGTACGTATAATTACATTTTGTTCAACCCTTTCAGTATGATATACGATATAAAGGACTTGTTACGCAGAAAGTGGGTTAACACATTTAGGTCTGGACATGTTCACTGCGACTAATGCTCGGTTGCACCATCGTGGTTCGAAACTCGATCCGAGATCGCACCTAAGATCGACACAGAAAACTGTTGCACCATTCGAGTTCAGATTTGGACTGGAGATTGAGATGAAGTTCATTTCGAACCGCCGAAATTGACGGTTCCAAAACTCGATGCAGCACTCTCTTACATTTTAACTGACATCAAACTGGATCCTGGTTCGGAACTAGGATCATTTTTATCTCGGATCGGGCAAGATGTTGATGCAACCGGGCACTATACGAAGTCTACACTCTAAATCTGAACAAGCGATTCCAATCAGTAGAATCGTTTCACTTGGGCCTTTAGTTAATGAGCTGTTCTCTGCTGGCGAGTCTGCGGAATGCAACTGACGTTTTACTTCCAGTCCAGTGTAAGAACTATTGCAAATTTCTGTTTAAAGTGAACGCCAGCGACTAAAATTTTCATTATAATTTTACGGATTCAAGTGGGGCAGTTTCAGCAGATGCGCAGTCGACTTCGCTGATTTGGAGCTGTTTCATCTGCGAGGGTAGAATTTAGTCGTCGACGCACACAGCTGCAGGAAGAGAAATTATTGCAGGTTGCAGTATTTAGTGATATCCATCCCGTTCGTCGCCCGAACGGAACATGATGCGTCGCCTATCTTACACATTATCTGCGAGTTTTGTCGTTTTCGTTTGAGAATTGTACTATATTTTTGATGTATTGTTGTTAATAATTCTCCTAAGAGTATTAAGGTTTAAATTTATCGTGATTTTCTCACTTAAATTTTTGTTTGTTGTTGGTGCATCGTAGTATTTAATGTACGGGTTTTTTTTTTTTTTTGGCACTGGATCAATTTATATCTAAGGTGTGTAAGTTTCGATTAGATTTAGAATAGAAGAGAGAGAGAAATTTTTTATATAAACCGATGTTTGAGGTATAATAAGATGTTATAATTATATCTATACCTCAACTCAATATAATAACCTCTAATAGAAAAAAAGATAATTAAAATTAAACTTTAATAATTTCGTAACACTGATGTATGTACGTCTCTGCTGTCTAATCATTACACGGCGAGAAAACGTACCCGTATAAAAGGAGTTCGTTACCTATCAGAGATGCATTTCGTTGTCCAGACTGCTCCTTAGATTCAGATACAGCTACTGCCAACAAAGCCAAGCGAGAGACCTGCTTTTTTGACACGATACGTAAGCGAGCGTTTTATTAATGCACATGCAGTTCCGAACAGAACAAAAAAAAAAAAAAAAAAGTTTGTCGCTGTGTTAAAATTGATGTACGTGATATTGGCGTGATTGTAGTAAAGCGAAAATATGTCGTACGTCCGTGTATCAACTTGTCCACGGCCCCGAATTGTTTGTCATGTGCTTGTCATCAGCTGTCACTGTATATATATATATATATATATATATATATATATATATATATATATATATATATATATATATATATATATAATATATATATATATACACACACACACACACACAGGCTATTCACGGTAAAATGAGCACTTTCGACAGCCCTGTTTAAAATCTTCTTGTATGCACTTTGTGTATTCTTCCGCCTTATGTAAAATTTAAATTGCCATGGGCCTCGTCACTCTATTCGTACGTCGGGCAAGTGAAAATGTTAAATTATTAAAAAAAGAAATTATTTTACAAAGCTGGTATTTTACACTTCGATGCATTAAAAAAACCAGAAAGCGTAAGAAATAATTTAAGTTATCACAGATTGTTTCCTGACTCTTTTTATTCGACATTAAGATGTGGAACTACTTTCCTCTATTGTTACCAACTGTACGGGGCGCATGTCACTCGGTGCGCCCGTTAGAATATGTTCATGTAGGAGCAATGACTTTTTTCTAATGTTAATTTCAAAAGTGCTCACTTTATTGTGAACAGCCTATAGTTGTTCATTGGCTGTTGGCTCCAGTTTTACCCGGGATTCGGTCCTGGTTACCTTGCGGGTTAGTTATTTGCTCAAATTCGACCAGGCAGTGTCTTGCAAATTGCGATCCGATTGAAAAAGTAAGTCAGATGCACGCGCGGAATACCCTGGAAAACCGACATCAGGATGGCCAGACCGGGGATTCTAACCCTGGACCCCCTAAAAGAGAGTTCAGTGCTAGACGCACCACTGCGCGGCATGTCTAGCAAACTCGATCCAGCGACCAACCTGCTGCAGATGTACGTATACACGTGCTCGCAGTGGAACTTGTCGCCAGACAATTGCACGCAATTTTGCAGCTCTTAATTAGTACATCATTTTCGCCGTAGTCCATTCGCTGTTACGTCCTCCTTTCCTACAGCGCTGCTAAAGTTATGCTTCCGGGGATATTCCTTCTTCGCCTCATGCAAACAAAGCTTAACCGAGTCTAAAAAAATTACGCCAAAGGGACAACGCACCTCATTCGTGCGCACTAACTGTAATAATATTTTGCATAAGAACTATATCATTTAGGCTATTCACGGTAAAGTGAGCACGTTTGAAAGCCCTCTCATTTGGAATAATAGCCAACAAATATATTTCATTTTAGCCTTAGACGTCAACTTTCGAGTGCGGTGGAGTATACTCACTGTGTTTATTACATACGTGGCAATATTTATTTACACAAGATGTTTGAAGAATAAATAATGGTTGAAAGGAAAAAGTATGTGGGCCGGGAAAAGTCTATAGTACACCTTTTTTCTCCCTGTTGTTCAAATTAATTATAAATTAAGTATTATATTTTATAGATATTATATAAGAAAAGTCTAATTGAACCAAAAATCAGGTATTTTTATGTTAACACAAGTATAAACGCGTGTGATACATGACATATAGAAAACAACTGAACACGTTTTACATGGAGTGATTTTTCAAAGGTTTAATTCAAAAAGTGCAAAGAAACCGTTGATAAACTGTATCATAATATCCCCTCCAAATCAACTGCTGTAAATTTACGTACACCAAGTGAAAAATAATTTATATAAAAAAGTTGCTACTTAAAAATTATTATCTTAATTGGAGTGTGTGTGTGTGTTTTTTTTTTTTTTTTTTTTTTTTCCCAGCAACAGTAGGAACGTTATTTAATTTCCTTCTTTTTCAGCTTCAGCCTTGGAGACATTACATCTCACAGTAAAACGAGAGCAAACGAGAAATGGGAGTACATCTGAGGAAACTATCCCAATCAGAGATTTTATCCAGTCTCGAGCTTTCAACCAGCGGCGTTTAGTGTCTCGCAATTAATTAATTGGAATTTTACTCAGTTACGTAATGTTACTTTACATTTGAACTCTGAGAGAAAAAAAAGGTGGCTGTGTGAGCGGAATGCCTGTTCCCAGAGCTCTCTAAGATTGTTGATACAAGGAATACATTGTTAAATGTTGGTATAGGATATTCACGGTAAAGTGGGCACTTTTGAAAGACCTGCTAAGAATCTACTTTCCTCCATCAGTTTGTATCCTTCCACCGTATCCTAAATTAACATTGCCAGGGATCGCATCACTTAATTCATGCGTCAGTCAAGTGAAAACGTGAAATTGTTGGAACCCAACTGGGAACTTACATGCCATTTCGTGCTCTAATTGGTATAAAGCACAAAAAAACTTGGTTTAGCATAATTGTTAACATTACACTCACAACACAACATCGTTTCTTGGAACTATTTTTCTTAATTCGCTGTCTATTGGACTATAGGTGTCTGTGTGCATGTGTGTACGATAGCATATATGCAGTTAATTTTCTGTTTTTTTTTTTTTTTTTTTTTAAGATTGGTTTCAAAACTGATCCATTTAGAGCGAACAGCTTATACAAGATGAAACGTGACGATATGACTTAACTAAAGGAACTCATTACTCAGCTCATTAGGAGTAAAAATGGTATGTCAACATTGGCTGCAATCACAATAATTTAGGATTTAGAGGAGGATGAAGATTCAAAATCTGTAAACCTAAAACATTGAGAATTGACCCAAATCAGTGAAAATTGAGTGACCGATAATCAGTGGCAGATAACTAATTAATGTGATGGCTAAATCTCACTGATTTATTTGTGATTCCTACTGAGTGTCTAGAATTCCACAGCCATAACTCGTTTGCTCGATTTGCCAGTCGGGAGTAGCTTATCAACTGACTTTGAGTGAATGTTATTTCACTGATTCGGGCTCAGAGTGGAGAAAGTACCTTAACGTTGACTATTAGGAAATTACAAACACACATGTTGTGGTAACAATTAACTGTTTACTACATCTAATGGTTGGTAATGTACGTGTTGGTGCTTCAGGTGGTAATCAGCTTTGATATATGTTCAAACACGCCAGTCCCGGCATCAGTGCATTTCAATGCACACGTATGCACTGAGAATAATACCTAGTGGTAGTGAAATTTCGCGAAAAAAAAAAAAAAAATGTTTCAAGGCAAGTTATATTTCAAACCACTGTAGGGTCGTTTACCTATCTTGATTGGCGGAATAACTTTCCGACACTCGTTAACTGTCTGCACACGAATCACGTAGGAGCCGTGCCGATGTGGCCGAATACTGAGTGGCCTGGTGAAATATGAAAACACCTTCTCAAACACACAGCAACCTACGGCAATAGACAAACTGCTGTTGGGTGTATATATTATTGAAGTCCATCTTGTACGCATATTTTTTCGCGTAAAGTCACCAACTCTAATTATACCTCGTAGATATTACATTTGTTTACTCCTATTGACCCGAATCCTCAGCTCCGTCGGTTAGGCCATAGCGTCACGAATCATTCTGAATAGGCTATTCACGGTTATTCGATCACTTTTAAAACCTCTCCTTAGGATGTACTGTTCCTCTAATTGTGTATCCTTCCGCCAGATGTAAAATTAATTTTTTCCACGGACCTCTTCACTGTCTTCGTGCGTCAGTGGGTGCAACTGTGAGATTTGTGGGAACGTAAATATGTTATTGATGCCCTAATTCTGTATGGTAGGTGCATAAAATGAACATAAAATAAATTCAGCGTACACAAACTTTAACGTCACTTTTTAAATATGACGTTTAGGAACAGAACTACTTCCCATGCATCATTGCCAACTTTAGCGTGGAGCAACCCGATCAGAGAGCCAGTTACGGACAGGATTTTTTTTTTTTTTTTTCAGACGTTGACACAACACCTGTTTCATTATCACAGAACCAATTCGATGTAAGCTTTCTGTTTTGCTGTAGTAATATGAACCAATCGTAACCTAGGAAAGTGATATGGTTTACGAATCAGTTGCAAATAGGGAAGATTGTTGAGCACTGAGACTCGCGGTGTGCATGCTCTACCAACCACATAATCCAGTCATATGCGTTGTTGACATTGACTCTAAATTGCTGTATTCTATTCGTGGTTGCTCAAAACATTTATGGAGCCCTGCTAAGTGCTGCTTTCGGGCCATTCCTCCGTCCCATACAAACAAAGCTTAACTATTTTGTGACGGAGTTTCCATCACGATAAAATAAGACGCAATGTTTTCTGGTACTTTAAAGAGCATCTGTTACAGTGGGATGCCTGTTGGCGTGTTCTCTGCCAAGCGAGAGTGTGCTGCTGGTAACGGCACGAAGATGTTAGGAGTTAGTAAGCTACTCGGCTGTGAGTGGGCCGAGTTTTCGCGCCTCAAGGAAAAAAACTGTGTATTTTCATAGATGGCGCTTGCTATGTATAGAGGTCGCGCGCGCTGTGGCGCTAAGGAATGGTCTCAGGTACGCGGCATGCGTGGGTGGGTTGGGGAGGGGAGTTAGGAGCGGTATATATACGGGTGCGCGAGGAGGCTTTGTGGCAGGTGGCACTTCCGGCACTTCACTTCTCTTCACTTCGGCACTTGGGCACTTTCACACTTCGCCTTCTTGGGCGTTCGTCGCGACAGGCAACAACGCACCGCGCTCCTCGGATAGTTAGCTACCTATATAGTAGCTTTCGCGACATCCATCACACCTGTGTACTCTGGTCGACCCAGCAATGCAATTCTAGTTTGCTGGGTCATCTTGAGCTCAGCCCGTAGAGGTCAGCGGCTAGAGCACACTGCAGCGTTTTAGATACACTTTCTCGTGTTTCGTTCCATACTACCTCCCTTCCCTCCCCTTTTCCCGTGCCGTGGGGATGGAACCGGGGGGGGGGGGGTACGGGTCTTCTGGCCATGCGGGAAAAGGTCCCACCGATCCCGACTTCCTCCTTCAAAACCCCGGCGTCCTTGAAATGCTCCAGGCGAAACCAAACATCCCAGTTTCCCGGCAACTCTTCCCTCAAGGCGTACCAACCTACGAGGACTTGACATCACTCAAAATATCGGTTCAAACAACACCACTTAGCGCCCCAGCCTCCTCCGACCCTGCAACACCTGCGGAATAAGTAAGCATGTTTATGGACACTGAATTTCAACAGCCGAAACGAAAGGGAAGTAGAACCACGGGAAATAACCCAGAAAAAAAACCGCACAGGAGAACAAGCGTCTCCGACAGGCGTCGTCTGAGGCGCCAAAACACACCATCCCGGTACAAAATCGGTTTTCACTTTTGCAAGAGGTCGGAGACACGACGCCAAGTAACTCACACCCCCACTCTTCAAGCCAGCCACCCGTCCTCACACAGCCGGGCGCTTCAAATGCACAAAATCAAATAAAACAGTACCGCACAGTCGTTCCCGACACTGCAAAACACCATCTTCTTACACAAAAACTAAGAGCCATCAGCAAAGACAGTTTCTCTCTCCTACACACCAGGCAAGGCACTCACGCAATCTCCACAACCCCGAAACACCACAATGCAGCTCAACAAATGCTCTCAGCGAATGGCTTCTACTTCTACCCATACAGTCAGGTCTCCGAAGCCCCACAGAAGGCGGTGTTCGACCTACCAGAAACATTCGACACCACAGAAATAAAACAGGATCTCACAAGCGCCGGCTATGAGATTCTGCATATTTACCAATTAAAAAAAAAGATTCCACACCCTAGCAACCCAGAACAGTACACACTGGAGCCGCAACGTTTATTCTGCGTGACAGCCGCGCAGAGCACACATCTACCCCCACTTCACAAGGTCACAAGAATTAGTATGACTATAGTTCACCCCCACCTCTACAGAAAGAGAACACAGGACGTGGCACAGTGCAAGAACTGCTTGGCCTTGGGGCACACCAGGAATTTTTGTGCCATGCCTATCTCATGCCCACACTGCGGGTGCCTGCGCACAAACCACTGCTCCGCTCAAGTGTAAAAAAACTGCTCAGGCGATCACTCCGCCCTATCAAAAGCCTGCCCTAAGTTCCAGGACCTGGTTCTGAAACGACAAGCATCCAAGGCCGCAACAACATCTGCAAAGCCAATTCCAACTCCTGTTTCGTACAGGGATCAGGCCAGAACATTCACATCAACTAAAGTTCAACCCCAGATTTCCTATGCACAGGCACTCGGAAAATCCAGACGAACCGCAAACACCCACACTTGATGCCTTAGCTCCAGCAATAACACAAACAAAAATCCCGTCTCGTCCACTCCCGCGAGGCTCGCTCGGGGGAAAGGGCGGAAGCGATGCGGGAACTCCATGAATTCATGACGTTCCTAAAGTATTGCGACTTCCAGACCCTCCTAGCGCACTTCAAACCCTTCATGTCCGCTGCCAAGCAAATCTCCGACCCCCCAGGAAAGATCAATACTACTTCTCGAGGCTTTGTCGACGTATGTCTGTCCTTAGTCTGTCTGCACGACCCGGAAATATACCTTCCCTTTCGCTAGACCTAAACTGGAACGAACGCGAAATTACACAACAAAATTACTAAGCTACAACGAGTGACAAAATTCGTTATTTAAAATAATAAACCAACTGATCGCAGCACTTTTACCGCATTCAACTTACTCTCAAAAATAAATGGAAGCCACCAATTAACTGTCTTTCGCTATAAAAAAAACTGGCATACAGTGTAATAAATATCACTGCTTTTATTAATCTTAAAATCTCTCACAACCAAACTAGTCAGGTGCACTGCACAACCAACAAATTATTTATTTAAACCGCTAAATGGCCAGATTACTTAACTCAAAGCTCCAACTCACATATATAATTTATTTCAAAGTAACTTTATAGCAAAATCAATAAATATATAAGAAACTTTTAATTTTCCCGATGAATTACAATCAGAATTATTCATAGCAACAATAGTGCTGCCATCTCGTGGTCGGCGAAGTAGAGGCCCCGCTCCCAGGAACTAGCGACCAATCAGAGCGCTCTAGCAACAATTCCTTGAAAATACAAACATCGCGTATTGTTTTCGGCCTTTTACAACATTCTTTTGCAACTGCAAGTTATTAAAAGCATATATTATTATCAGAATAACAGTTTAAAAACCTAAAATACTCACCATCCTCTATTACAGTCAATATAATCGCCTTCTACGACAAAACTAAACTCCGAAGCCGACCGAAAATTTTTCGATCGGTCCGGGACAAAAATTCTCTCTCTTCAACAAAACTAGTTCCTGCCCAGCGTGCATAAGCCATTTGTCTGCTGTCACTCGTCCATGCAACACTCGTGTTAACACACAACAAGCTTAATTAAGTACTTCAACCACTCTCCGAATCTTAACAGAAGTTTCTCTAATTAACGCCCAATAATTCCAATTATTATCGAACACCCTGCAAATTAATGTTTATTCAGATGCAATTACACTAGTTATATTTACCACTAAGTTAAGTACAAATTTCTTCTCCGTCTCGTTCCTGATATGCCTTGCAACTGAATCGTCTTAATGATAATTTTTAGCTTCAATTGGCAGTAATAACAACAAATTAATTTTAAATTCAATTTACAACAAGACCTGATTCTATTCAGAATTTTCGCGAATTTAACTTCACCAAGCCCTCCCCCCCCCTTTTTTTTTAGGCAGGGGGCTGGGGGATTACAGCGAAACCGGGAGAATTCAGCATTGGGAAACAGGCTCCAGGCGCTACCCTGGAGCTCTGAACAAATTAAAATTGCAGCTTGCTGTAAATTTTATCTGTGTCTATTGAAGACAGCCAGGAGGGGGATTATCCCCACCCTAACCTGGACTTTATTATGATAACCGTATGGAAGGACAAGGGCCTTGGTCTGTACCTCCCCCGCGCTGAGGGAGTAGCGTCTCTATGATGATAAATCGGCGGCTTTGAGGCAGGGGAAAGGCAGGTACAAAATCAGTCTTGGAAACAGCTCCCAGGCGCTACCCTGGGAATCCTGTACAATAATGTTTGCTTGCTCCGCAGCATTAAATATTTTTTATGGGTGTGGAGGTGGGAGAAGGTTAGCTTCTCCTTTCCTCCACAATATAACTGATGGCAGTCTGGGTGGCCAAGGTTCCTCACAAGGGATCGATCCCCCCCCCCCCCCCCCGGGCTGAGGGAGTAGCGTCCCAGTGATGTAAAATGGCGGTTTGGGGTACTCTTCACCCGCCGAGAGCGGAAACTCTAGAGTGAGTGGTCCCGCCCTAGAGTAGAAGGGAAGTAGTGCTGCAGTGTTGAAGATAAGTATGGTTTCTTCGAAGATAGTAGTATTGAGGACTCGTCAAAATTCTGCTCAGTAGTAATCGTGTGATTGGACTTAGAAATTTTCGTAGAAGTCCAGCAGTGAACTTAGAATTTTTTTGTGGCAAGAGTAGTGCGGACTTGTAAACATTTCTTCTTCTTAGCAGTCCTGTGTGGACTTGGAGTTTTCTCGCAGTAGTCCAGTAAAGAACTTGAACTTAGAATTGTTCTCAGGTCGTGTGTGGACTAGGTGTTTTCTCGCAGAGTAGTCCAGTAAAGAACTTGAACTTAGAATTTTTCTCAGGTCAAGTTGTAGTGAGGACTCTTAATTACTTTTGTCACAGTTGAGCTGCGAACTTGGGATATTTTTCAGGTCAAGAGTAGAGTGGACTCTAAAAATATTCCTACTTGTAATTTTAGTGTCAGGAATTTTGCAGATTTTTTTTAACTTTGCCATATTTTACATAGTTTGGGAACTTATATTATTTTTCCCCATATAACGGCAGGATGTGGATGAGATTTTTGGATTAGAGTTATTTTGCCGCAAAACTGAACTTTGGCCGAAGGAGCGGACGGAGAGTGAGATTGTGCTGTTAATGCAGTCATGATGACTGACACTAGGAACAAATGAGAGGTCTTGGTCCACCTGTACGAACACAAACACTTAGTAGTTTTCTTCTTAAGATTTTGCAAGAGTTCATTTCGCGTGGGACACCATTAGAGTACTACGTTTTCGAGGGAGTGTTGTTAGTCCCGCAAACTGGGCGAAGAGGATCGTGTTTCTGGAAGAAAAAAGAACAGAAACAGTTTATGTTATTGCGGTTGGGGTACAGGAAGGGCAAAATCAGCTGTTGGGGGGGGGGTGTATGTGTAAAAAAGAGAGAAGAGTGTAAATGTTGGTGTGATTGGGCGAAGGAGGAGAAGTGCCACTCGAGTAAAGGCTCTTCACAATAAAGTGAACACTTTTGAAATCAACGTTAGAAAGAAGTCACTGCCCCTACGTGCATATATTTCAACGGGCGCCCTGAATGACACGTGCCCATTAAAGTTGGTAACGATGGATGGGAAATAGTTCCGTATCTTAACGTCGAATAAAAAGTGTTATGTAACCATTTCCGATAATTTAAATTATTTATTTCGCTTTCTGATTTTTTTTAATGCATCGAAGTGTAAAAATGAGCAGATTTGTAAAATATTTACTTTCGTAATAATTTCGCAGTTTTACTTGACGGACGCATGAATAAAGTGATGAGGCCCAAGTGCTCACTTTACCGCGAATAGCCTATAGTAGAGTTGATAGGGCGAATGTCCCTAGGTTCTTCTTTGCCGTTGGCGAATGGTGTGGTTGGGAGCACTGGCGGAACTTTGTGCACAGGAGGGGGCAATATCCTCGGGCAAGCCTCCGCTGATTGTGACGAGTGTCTGGAGGTCCAGACTTACCGCCACTTTGTGGTGAGAGGGGAAGAACAATATCCTCATTGGTCTTTGGGCTTGCCTGGGAGTTTGATGGATGGTAGTGAAGTTGGGAGAGTGTTTTTATTTTTTTGGGAAGTGGAACGAAGTTGGGAGCTGTCTTTTTGCAGAGACCATTACTACTTTGTGGCGTGGTGCGGCGAGTAAAAATGGAAAATGCTAACAAATTGTAACGTGATTGTTTTAAATTGAGTTGTAATTGTGTGTGATGGCCGGCAAAGGTGTGTGAGAAGGCCATTTTAATTTTTTTTTCTCAAGAGAGAGAAAGGAAGGGCACAAAAATACCCAAGTGAGCTTAGTGCATTGATTGTAAAGGTTAATAGGAAATTTTTCCGGAGGAATAAAAGGAAACGTGTATTGTTTTAAAATATAGGTGAAGGCGATAGCATATTTTATGATAATGCGTGTCTATTAAAGAGTATAGTGTGAAAGAGAGAAACTTTGCTGTTGTTTGTATCCAGTTTAAAGGCTTATTTTACTGTGAATCTATAGATTCTATTTTGGAAGAAACAGGTATTTTTAACTTAGGTTTTGCGCGATATATTGTGTCCGTAAAAATATTGTATCTTGAATATGTAAATGTCAGTATGTTTAACCTATAAAACTCTTTATTAGTGTTTTTGTTTAATTGGTAGTGCGTGAGCATTGTTCATCTGAAAATTGTTTTCATATAACCCATATTTCAGTATTCAGTATTAACGGTTAGTGATATTGCTGCAATAAATTGATGGTGATTATGAAAATGGAGGTGTAAAATTTAACTCGAGCTGTGAAATAAATTGTGTGTTGTAAATTCGAGCTTATTCAGTAAAGAAAGTATAAATTAATAGGGGATTTTTCTTGGGTGTTTGATATCTAGTGTTGTAAACCTGTTACAAACTATTTTTTGGACAAAGCACGTGTAATAACAGCCCTACAGTATGATAATATTTGGCATAAGAACTTACTAGGCATTACCAACACACCTATTTTTCTTCTGTTTCGATTCACATTAATTAATTAATTAAATATTGTAGTATATGTTTAAAATATAAGTAAATTTAAACAAAAATTAGGTATTTTTGTGTTAACACAAGTATAAAACGCACGTGATACATGGCATATTTATGAAACAACCAAACACGTCATATATGATGTGATTTTTCAAAGGTTTGACTCAAACAATGTGAGGATACCGCGATTAACGAGTGTAGACACACTGCAATTAGAAATAGGAAAATTCGTCGAAATGTTGTGACATTGATGCCATAGTCCTTCACACTGAGGAAAAGGTTTTTCTGAACCA